>JAHVAK010000527.1:10000000-14800000 GCA_019845155.1 Luehdorfia chinensis
TAAACACGCTGTGACACACTAACTTGCGCAAGAGTCCGAGTTGGCGCCACCGAGACGCGTGCGCTAGCGAAGCCTCGCGCTTACACTGGAGGCCTCGCAATTCTATGCAACCTTAATCGAAGTAAACATACTTGGCCGTATATTTAAAAAGTCTCCTAATTAGTCATTTATACAATACCACCTTAGAGTTAAAACAAATAAATTATTTACTGACCTGACTAAACTATATTTAGAAAATCCCAGTAATACAATGTTGTTATCGCAATATTTGTAATTTTTTCTAACCATAAATTTTTAGTTTTATATTTGTTAAATGAAATGAGTGGCGATTTCAGACTTAGTAAATAACGGTAGATAATACTGAATGGTAAGTCTAAATCTGGAATAAACCAGAGCTGACTGTTACCGAAGTCGAGGCGAGACGCTACTACAATCGATGCTTTGATGGGTCAGTGAGGAGCAGGATAACCGCAGGGGAGAGATAGTACCCGGCGGCAAAATATGGCGCAAGTTAACAGTTATTAGCGAACGTAACTCAACGCCTTTCTCAGCCAAATCCATGTTGGATAGTCCATTTGTGAAAACATTTGCTGACCTATATTTTCATGTGTAAAAAACAGATATTACGAGACTTACTCAGACGTTTTTTATATCAGTGACATTCATCAGTTAGTGATTAACAGCACAAATGTCAAAATTTGTATTTTTGGATGTTTGTAATTCAATCACTGATCAAATTTGGCTTAAATAGATTATATAGTGGAATAGGAAATAGAATAGTAATTTTAACCTAAGCGGGCAAGAAACAACTAATTTATGAATGAGTTACCACTTAGTAAAATTTTGTACAAGTGTTTCCGTTTCAAGATGATCTAAATATGGTATTATATTTATTAGAGTCACACCTTAATATATTAATCAAAACCGTTCAGTGAAATATTAAGGCAGACTTGTTTGAATTATACTTAGGGCTTATAGTGTTCGTTACAATATCCGTCTCATCAAACACTAAACAAAACTCAGTAGGAATACCTTCCGTTACGCCTCAAGTTCTAACCAAGTTTGAAAGTCCGTTATCGAGAAATTCACTTTGAAAATTTGATCAACACCGTACCAGACGTGTGGTTGACTCTAAGTAACTTTTGCAGCAACAATTTGAAACATACATTTTCTAATGTAATTCAAAAATACTACTGAATGTTTATTCAAAATTTGCAAATAACATGTTTGCAATAAAATATTTGCAAGTGCATAAACTATTTTAATCACAGAGCAAGTAATTAAACTAGTAGTTAAATTTACGATTATTTTTCTAGATCTAGAAACTACAAAAGTACCTCATTTGTATCTCCATTAAATAAATATATCTAAAAAGTAAATCTGTTTTTTGTTATTGACGATTGCTATTGCCGGATGTCATGTAATCAATTTACTTTGAATACTTCTATTAGTACTTTCAACATGGTTTGCTGGTTTTTGCAATTCCCAGAACATTCGAAATTTAAAAAAGGTTAAATTTACTTCACAAATAAAATATATTGAAAGACCAGATAATTTAATTTAATTAAGGTAATTAAAACTTAACACGTTAAAGCTATTCAAAATATTCGAGCCCGCACATATAATAACGATCAGAGTATAAATCAAAATATGAAGATATAATAATTATAGATTTATAAATAAGGTCCGCGATTGTCGCATGACGTCTACGAAGGTGATTGCAGCTAACATAAGGAATTTGGAAAGTCGTACGAGCGTGGGCGGGCGAGTCGTGGCGGTCGTTTTCTGACGAATCTTCAACGTCGCACTTTATTATTTTATAGCATTTTTCATAGGCACTGGCTTATTTATGTTATATCACAACGATACAAAAAACAGCGTTAGTATGAGTTATCTTATCGAGCGCATAAATTTTATCTAAAGTAAAAAGGATTTTTAAAGTACGATTCAACGCTGTCTAACTGCGCAGTCATATAGTAACTGGTGAAGTAAATGTTTGTAAAACACGTCTAATGATTTGGAAGAATAACTGGTAAAAGACCTTACTTTAAAAGCATACCAGCGCTTAGTAGACGCATAACGCTCCTGAGTATCATACAAATTTTACCGTCATAAGTTTTACAAAAGTAATATTTTTTTGAATCACTGCTATAATTAATTAAAACCGTTGATTATTTTCAGTGGCAGATTATCGATAGTATACCTGTAAATAAAGGAAGAAAGCGATATCAGTAGATAACTTCGTGTGTGGGGTAACCCTATCGTGACGAATAAATCTGGTCATTACTTTCCACCAGGCCACGATGCCTCCTGCGATGTTAGCCTAAGATAAATAAAAACGATTCAAAAGGCATTAATACAAAATCAAGTTTATACTTTATTAACTTTTTTTCTCGGTACCCTATTGTTGCAAACCTGCCTTTACTCACGCGGATTCTTTCAATATCCTTTAATGCCTAATAAAGCCGATTAAATGGCCACCATCTGCAATTGTTAAGATTATCTGTAAATATTCTCACGTATAGTGAAAATTGTTTGAATACATATTGACTGAATTCAATTTCCTTATATTATTTGCTCTTAAAATAACAACAAAGAGGTATCCCTCTTCATTATATTTTAATAGTAATTAAAGTTTAAGATTTTTAGCCATTGCTTTTCAATATAAGTATAAAGTACTACAAATTAACTTAATTATTTCATTTTTTTGTGTTAAGATAAGATTTATGTTTATTTATGTTATCGCAAATAATACCCTAAAAGTAAAAGTAAAATTGTTTGTGTGTATTGTTTAGTAATTTAAATATATCATAATTACCTAAATTAATGATTATTTGGACTCGACATAAATTTGCATTTTATAAAGATTTTTTTACAATGAATCTAATTAAAAATAAATGTTAAATAGCTGTAATATGGCAGTAATAAATCTTCCACCTGCACGTCCTAAAATATATTACGATTTCACAAAAAAAGTGATTAAAAATTATGACTCGCACGCTATAAATACTTTACGAACTAAGCCATATTAGCAACGCTGACGGATTACACCGGGCATGTGATATTGCTGCCGCCGGAGATTTGCTTGTGGCACGGTTAGTTGTGAAAATAAAACAGCCAATCAGAACCGATTTCTTTTTTCATAAAATCATTTATTTCATTATAGTATATTAAATACTTGAAATTGTTGTCTCTTTTTGAAACTACATTTTCTCTTTGTAGTTACTTACACTAGTTTCACAAAATTATTTAATACAGATACTTACATACATTTTTACTTACATTTACTGCTACTTAATACTGTTGACTTAGTTTGATAACTAAAAATACCACTGATCTTGCGTAATATACGTTATTGATTTGATGATCGCTAATCAAGTACGGCAGTTCAATTGTGTTAAAATGAGATGTGCCATGGAAAAAAAGGATACATTAATTCTATAAGGGTTTGAATACTTTTACATTGTTCTTTTTATATTCTAGAATAATATAACGTAGGCTTCACTTAAACGTGTCCACGGTGATTGATCCGTAGACACGTAGCATCGGTGTTGGACGGGGCACAAACGCATGGAGCGCATTCGCTCCATTAAGTTAACGAACAGTTGTCGAGATGTCGATCAAAACCACATCTCAATGCCTTTGCGGTGTGCATTATGGATGTAACACCCACTAGTTATTATAATTTCCAAGAACCATGGACTAGCGATCGTAACTATCTAGCTTCATCCTTGTTGAACAATCAACTTCTTTATGTAGGTTTTTTATTGTTCTCTATAACTTACGAAGTTTCGATTAAATGTTCAAGTGTAAACAGAATATTTTAATGATATGTAAATAAACGTTATTGCCTGTCTGCGAAATAGGAATTGTACAGTAGTAGATTTCACACTGATTCACTATTGTAATTGATTAATTTACAATATACTGATTCACTTACGAGTACAACAGTATATTGTAAGTGAATCAGTATCTGAATCTGAGTGAAGTAATATTGATTAACTTTCAAAACAAAACATAAGATGTTTTAAGTATAACATTTATTTATGATTTGTTTATAACAACTTCATCGCAAATAATAAATGCTTTTGCCTTTTGACGGAAAATAAAAACATAACTTTTAAAATAATTATTTAAATCCTAATACATCTTTAATGCTACTATTAAGATTGCAACTTAGTACATAAAAAAGGGTAAATGTTACAAAAACGTTTCATCTTACCTTTAACAGCAGCGTTGATTCTATCCAAGTGATACAGTGTAAGAGGAACGGGGTCTGTCAATAAACGTAAACGCGGCGTTGGTCCGTTTTCAGGTCCAGCGAAGGCACCGTCACTCAAGAATATCGCAGAAAGGCGAGGCCGAGGCACCGGCGTGCAAGTTTCTTGGGCTCTCGCACGTTCCACCGTCAAAATAGAACCACCTAACGTATCCTCTGAAGATCTATCGGATTGTACAAACGTCCTAAACTCATCTATACTACCCTTCAATACACGACGCAAATGTATCCTATATAAATTTGACTTTTTCCCTCGAATTCCTTCTCCTGATTTAAGCTTCTTTACATTTAAAACTTTTGCAGTAAAAATAAACTTAGAGCCCCCTATCGCTTCCATCAAAGACCACTCGTCTTCGATAATGGTATCATTAAAGTTGCAAGGCGGTAGAATGGCTCGATGCCTTCTATGAGTGGTGTGCCTTTTTCTTACTTTGCCACGGATCCGGATTTCGCCTCCGACGACGATCGCTAGAGCGACAACACAAACAATAATAATTATTGAAGGCTTCATGTCGCTAAATCGCTGGTTGAACACGATTAAATGCGTCTGATACAAATATGTATGTCACATTATACAAATAATTTATGTCCTCAGAAGCTTATAGAGCGGCGGCATCTCACCAGAAAGTCATCAAATTGAATATTTAATTTGTCAATACGAACATTTTAGTATGCAAGATATCCAATACTGCGGAGAGCAAACCTAATGTAGTGTTTATTCTCACGCTCGGGCGTCGCGATCGTGTTAGTAAACAAACGTAGTTCCCGAATAGAGAGTACAAAGTGTATAGTGCCTCACGCGTGCGCACGCGCAGCTCGCCGGCGCTGACTGAAGGCTGTCACGCGTAACCTCCCGTGAGAATTAAGGGAGCCCATCGTGATGATGCATATTTTATAGACATCTGATATCATATAACCATCTATATTTTTCTAGTATTCCGCTATTACGTTCTCCTGCAATACACTACACTGTAAACTACTACAATGTGGCAATGCATAAATATTCATAAAAAGCGTATGAAGCTCTTCTTTATAATAATACTCATCGTATCAGTATAAATAATAAATAAGGTACTAAACTATAACCACATTGGTTGAAAGCCCGAAATTTATAACTTTGAAGTGTAAACCGCAATTAAATTAATCTTCAGATCAATGCAGAAGCTTATAAATCGAAATACGATATCAGAAATTATTGAAAGGAATGTGCAACTGACAAAAGAAATTAAAAAATATTAATAATTGCCGCGACAAGATTGTTGGAGAAACAAAGAAATGAACGATGGCAAATAAATCGTTCAAGGAACGTGTCGGTCGATGGCGACGTGCATAAGCTGCGATAGTGTATGCCTGTGTAGTGGTACGGTGCTTGTGAAAGCCCGCGATGCATGCGATGCGTGGGCGAACTGGCTGTGGCGCCGCGAACACCGCTGGCTCTGACACTCGAACAAGAGATAAGCTTAAGCGATCACCTTTTTGTATTTTATCACGTAGATTCTGTTGAACGTATACTCTTTTTGTAAAACAATAAATTAAATACTGAATTATATATTTATGATCCATAGTTATCACAAACTACCGCATTTTTTATGAAAGAAGTGACGAGACAAGCAAATCGTTCGCTGAATGGTAAGTGCAACGTCTTCCCATAGCAAATGCTGCGCCACCCAGAAAAATAATAATCCGCACTATACTGCTCTGGTCACTCTGAAACATATTTATTATTATTATTATATTATCATTCTTAAGTCTCATATGCCCAGTGATTACACTAGGTATCAGTGCCTTTCAGACTGATACACAGCAATTTTTGGACACTACTGCTTAAACTCAGAATAACTGGCATTACGGTTGTACCTACCTCGACGGATTCCTGTATATGAATCCTACCACCAATATTAACTCTAGAACATGTCTGCAACTGTTTAAATAAGCACAGTTTATCTTTTTTTAATAAATTGTTATAACTTAAATATGTACACAACAATAAGTAAGCCAAAAATCGGCTTATATACTATCTATGCAGACATACAATATGTGACACAAGGGAATTTTGTTTTTATCGAAACAGTGATTTATTGAAAGTCATGACTTTATGATGATTTTAAAAATACGGCATGTGTCGGCATAGCGAAAACATGTATAGCTTATCAAAATAATTTGACTACTCTATAAATATGTACTGTTGTAATTGTGCGTCTAATATAATATAAAATAAACGACTCGTATAAATGTCTTAAAATTCACAGAAAAGCATCGCCTATAACTTCATAAACAATTTTTAAACAATGCGCATCTATTCGTTGATTTACCTTTACTTACACCACCGTAGTACTGCCAACAAATCTTTAAGGCGTAATTGCAGCATACCTAAGTTGATACAGAAACGTTGGAGCACAAAACGGGAATATTATCGCCGCCGTTACAAACTACAACACTAATAGCAAAATCTTGTATACGTTAAGGTGCTTAATATTCCAAATATTCAGAATTCAAATTACTTGTTACCAACAAGAAGCTGAACATATCCCGACCTACCTTTTTTAAACGAAATCAATAATATTTGTCTATGCTTACACGGCTCTCAAGAGCCGTGGTAGCTCAGGAGAGCCGTGGTAGCTCAGGAGAGCCGTGGTAGCTCAGGAGAGCCGTGGTAGCTCAGGGGCTAGGCGCTCGCTTTAAATTTCATAGTACGCGAGGGACCTGGGTTCGATTCCCGGTGCCAGCACCACTAAAATTGTTAATTGCAATTTTAAGTGCTGATTTACCACGTGCTCGGCGGTGAAGGAAAACATCGTGAGGAAACCTGCATGTCTGAGGAATAAAAAATATTTCGAAGACATGTGAAGTCCGCCAACCCGCATTGGAGCAGCGTGGCGGATTCTTCCTAGCTCCAAAACCCTCTCAGAAATGAGAGGAGGCCTGTGCTCAGTAGTGGGACATTTGTAGGCTGAAAGTTTACTTTTTTTTTATGCTTACAAAACACTCCTAGAAAGAAGAACAAGTAACCTTCCCATACATCACATGTGTACAGAAAAAAAACGGACAACTTTACTTTGAAAATTTTGTAATTAATAAATCCAATTCCGAATTGCGAACCAAAAAAGTTACGAAGGGAGCGTTTAGTGGATCTTCTAACACTGTCACACCAATTTCTAATTTGATGCTTATCTCGTCCACTCGTACGAGTACAAATAATAATAATTTTATGGGGTTTATTTCAACATTTAAATAGAAGTTATTACGATTAAAATCAATACGGAAAAATTTCCAAAATATCTTATCTGAATAATCTTTTTAAATTATAGCTTTTTTACAATATCGTAAAAACCGTTTCAAAAAAGAATCAAAAAAAGTATTTTCTGCCTGTTGTTTCTCATAAACTAGTGACTCACAACAAATCGGATCATTTATTTTAACTAGCTACTGTCTGTGTATTATTTGCTTTATTAATTGACAATTTCACAACTTTACAGCCACACTTATAGTCTAAAAACATTGAAAACCGCCATTTGAATCTATTTCCATCCATTTGTTTGAAAGACTAGTAAGCACCTTTTATTTATACTATTAATATCTAGTTATTATATTATCACAAAAATAGTTTATATTTTTTTTATTAATTTGTGTTACTGGTAATGCTACGAGTACTATATTTATTTAAAATTATCCATCTTTGTTTATAACTTATTCGAATATTGTAATAAAATCTTGACATGAAAATCATAAAAAGGGGCTTTTTATTTCCACATTCATTCTGCCCGCTTAAAATGGTCTTTGTTTACTTTTTCCTACCTGAATAAGAATCCAGACTGAAAGCGAAATCAGAGCTTAATTCTATAAAGCCGAGCATTATCCGACGAAAGAGAGGCTCGATTTAAATCGAAAACCAGACTATTTTC
Organism: Luehdorfia chinensis; assembly: GCA_019845155.1. Taxonomy (NCBI): domain Eukaryota; kingdom Metazoa; phylum Arthropoda; class Insecta; order Lepidoptera; family Papilionidae; genus Luehdorfia; species Luehdorfia chinensis. Next base: position 10,008,182 of record JAHVAK010000527.1, read on the forward strand.
GCTGGTGTCTCTACAAAAACAACAAAGTTTTATTTGCATACATTGCATATCTTCTGTATTTACTTAACAGTTTCACTAGTAAAATAACCGTGCTATTGTATCAGAGATTGTGCCCTACTTTTTATTCAGCACGAAAAGGAGTTTTTTAGTATTCAGTAACCCCAGGTCTCGGAATGATTTCAAATCAAGAATTTCTGTTCGTTTTGTTTTGCTTATTGTAATAAGAATTGGACGATTTATTATTACTTGACAATGAAGAATAAATTCAATCCGAATTGTGCTTAAATTATCTCCCGAGCTCGGAGTTAATTGAAACAAATGGTTTTATATTGAAGTTGAAATAAATATAACGAGTCCAATTGATGTGCTTCTTGCACTTGCATATATCCTGTAGGAAGACATTCTCTTATAACATTTTTGTTTTGCACTTGTCATTAAATAACACTAACCTAATTGCAAAAGACAACGATATATGAAGCACCATATTGCACTGCGGCTTGTGTGACATATAAAACAATAAACGCAAACGAATGACAGTATAAAATGTACAGTGTTTGTTTAATATTGCAAAATCAATTTGGCGCTTAAGAACAACGAGACTACACACTTCCAGCAATAATTCACGTTTCAGTCTCACGCCCGAGTAATCCCGATTTAGTGAAACTATCACGCTCTGTTTAAATCACTCTGTCAAACTACAACAAGCCGCTCATTAAACCCGTCCCCCTTGGCGAACTCCAAACACACCCCTGTTATAGCTGACTAACTCAATTAATCGACTATCAGATATAAATACAAGGTCTTAACTCTAATAAAAAAATACCATGGGACTATCTTCCTTAACTTCCTAAAAATAAGACAAAATTTAACTTTAACACAACTCGTCGTTAAACGAGATCGAAAATGCAAATCGCCACTAACAGTGGCCTTATTAAGAAGGCTTCCTTGTTTAAAATATTCTTTACTGGATGAAGGGGATAACCAGTAGCTTATCATCAGTTAATAGACATTTTCAACTGCAATTATCGTAAAAAGACATTGTCAGTTTCCCCGCTATACTAAAATGAATCTAAATTAATTCGAGCTTAGGGGTGGGCTTATCGATTCGCTATAAATATAACTAGCTGAGAAGTATTAAACGCGATAAGGTTATTTCTTAATGATCACTTACTGCAGAATTGAATAAAAAGCGTAACTAGCGGTAAATATGTATGTGCTTTATTAATTTATGTGGAATACAGGAACATGCCTTTGTTTTTAATTATAAGATGTTTGCCTTCACCGCTGAGCTTGTGGTAAATCAGCACTTATAATCGGGGATCGAACTCAGGTCACTCCCGTACTATGAAATTTAAAACGAGCGCTTGGCTCCTGAGCTACCACGGCGCGGTAGAAACTACACTGGTACTAGTCGCAAAAATATTATTTCTTGGAAAGAACCAGCAAGAAAACCAGTGAACATTTTTTTTCTTGTTATTAGTTTCATAACCAATATTATATACAACTAGCAAAACACGGTAGACGTTATCCTGCCTGAAATTGATATGCTGCACCGCAATTTAGTAGCGAGATACAACAAAATGCCGTGTGGTGTCGGCTAAAGAGAATTTACCCCATCTCATCCCGTGGGTATCGATCGTAAAAGTCGACAAAGGGAAAATTAAAACCAGAGGATGGGCAGTAACATCTTCCTGGAACGCCTGAATAAATAAACTGTGTTTGCCAACACGGCTAGCATGGCAACTATGGCAAAATACCCTCCAAAATAAGAGCTTCCAACTTTTGTGGCAAGGTATGGGGGTCCTCCCCCATACCTTGCAATTTTTTTGTTGTTATTTGATGGTAAAAAAATATGTAGTTCACATTATATTCAAATCATTTAATATAATGTGAACCACATATTTTTTTACCTCTGCACACAATGTACCTAGTATGTAACCTACCATTTTTGCATTCAATAAAGGATTGCTCTAGACATATCTATGTACAAAAAGCTGTGATTATTGCGTAATACGTACGTTTCAATTTCAAATAAAAGCTGAAACAGTCACCTTTGTAAGCCGCTTTCGATTTATGCGCTGCTAGCAAAGCCCGTACGGCTGAATCGAGTGTACGAAGGCAGAACACACGTAAAGCGCTTTCACGCCATAACCCACACCCCTCAACCACATTAAAAATAGCACCAGTAAAGTAGTACACTGAATTTTTCTTGATGGTCTATAGAATAATGTTTCGGCTACGTCCTTAATTCACAATCAATTCGTTGCCACTGCATAAAAATATTTATTTTTGACCAAAATATTTTCAAATAGAAAAAACATCTTCATATTATTTCAATATAATATAATCAAAATCAAAACATGACGTGCTACTACTAGTTTCAACAAGTTTTACTACACTAATATTAAATTTATAATAATTCTAAGCCTGCAATAAGTTATATCCAGACTATTTTAATATTATAAACAACTTATGTCTACAGCTTAGGCACGAGACATATATTATAATTAGTTGTGAGACTACTATAAAGTACACTTACTACACTTTTGTCTTAATATTTACCTAACTCTGTACTATTATTTTGTAATGATATTTTACAAAATAATGATAGTAATATTAAATGTTTAACTTTTAAAAAACAATATCTTAAGCACGCGTGTGTACTTCATACACAAAGACGAGCAAAACCAGTATCCCAAATCCAATACCGCTCCAATAGTTTCGCTACTGTCCAGATACATCAAAGAGCGTTTCGAGCTGAAAATGGCGACATCATTAGTCTTGAACAAATCACGGTTCAGCAGACCAGAAATTCTTTAGAGCTCAAAGGTGTCGGCGCGCCGCCGGACTGCCGAAAGCTCCCCTATATTCGTTTGAACTGAGAACGCAGCGTTCACAAAAATACGACGCCGTGTTCTTTCAGCCATGTATTGTAAGGACTTTATTCATTTGAAATAACTTATGTTTCTAATAATACCAAAATTCTACGACAATAACCAAAATCAATTACTAATATTCTCAACTTTTTGTAGAATGAATTTTATATATTTCTATTTATTTTTTCCTAAAATGTCGTCATATTTAATTCGCAAATCGTTAAAATTATAGGCCTTTAGATTAAAATTCGAAATAAAAATAAATTTTAACATTAAGGGTTCGATAGGCGCAGTAGGAATAGGATTCTGCGGAATGGGTCAGAGATTCGTCTTCCACCCGGAACACATTACACACATGTGTATCTGTAAACATACAGATGATAGTGAATAGATCGTAGTGTGGAACATAGTTTGAAAAAAGGTAGATATGTACATACATAATTGCCGGTCAAATTGTTTGACTGATGCGGGTCCTAGATTCGAGTCCCAGGCGGCGCTAACTATTGGGCGAAAATAATTATGGGTTTTCGGGTCGGGAAGTGTTTAAATTTTCCACATATCTCTGACAATAACACTCACGCTCCTATTTCAAAGAATTAAGTGATGAGAGCTACAAAATATTGTGGGAATCTGTAGGGGAGGCCTATATTCAGCAGTGGACTAGTGAATTATAGGCTGAAATGATGAAGGGTCTACATTAAAAACAAATCTTTTATTTCATTGTATAAAGTGACGAAACGAGCAAAACGATCACCTGATGGTAAGTGCAACGTCCACCCACAACAAATGCTGGGTCACACAGTATATTTCTGTGTGACACCACACTGCGCCCTTCACCCTGAGACATCAGTTCATAAGTCTCCAATGCCCAGTGATTACGCTAGCTCACAGTGCCCTTCAAACCGAAACACAGTAATGCTTGCACACTACTGCTTCACGGCAGAATAACTGGCCCTGGGGTGGTACCTGCCTAGACGGATTCCTGCTTAGGAATCCTACCACCAGTAAAACGCACCTTATATAACATTAATAAATAATTTCTGCAACATTTAAAACGTACCTCCGAATAGTCCATAAAATATGCAAACCGTCACATACGATCGCTAAAATTAGACGTGAATTGAAAGTTTGAGCAGTGAAGCTGACCTGACGAGAGACAGAAAACTTCGGAACGGCACCAGGACATCGCATCAATAATTCAATTCCACAGTCCAACGTTTTATAGACAACCGGCAAGTTAACGCTACCTTTTTAACTGATATATTGTATGTGTAACAAAAAGACATTACCATTTTATATATAAAAAACCCATTTTCCAATTCCAGCAGATTAGTAAATATAAAGTTCACGTCAGGGTGCCGTCTAACTGAACACCAACTTAATTAAACTCAGCGTCAATGGTTAATAGAATCAGACATTGCTTTAGAGAAATTCAATTTAAATAACAATTGGGGACACAGTTAATTTACTAAGTATCGCATACAAAATGATAGCGGTGTCTACTTCTTTGCTTTTTTGTAGGACTATTAAATATATCAATGTCTAAAGTTAGTTAACTTTATTTTGTATAATATACGAGTATGGTTTGACTAACGTTTATATAAGTTTAACTCTGTAACCTTATTATTTTAGTATAAGTACATAATTATCTATAAATAATTATATTACAGTTAAAAAACTTAAAAAAACCACGCTTGAACAGTAATGAGCTTGATGATCTTGGTGAAAATACCACGTCGTAATCATGATTTTATCGTTTCATCATCGGTATTTTGTACGTGTTTAAGGCTTCTAATTATTCGGACAACTGGAACAAGTCTGGAAGTGGGTAGAAATTTAATTGAAAGAGGCCATTATATTTTTACATTCTTTCGATACAATTTAAATATATCAAGTTAACAATTAAAACAGATAAAATTTTGATGAGAATGTAATAATACCTTCAAATGTTCTTAGGAATGTTGTAAAATTCTTTCTAAGAAGAAGTAAGAAGTTATCTCTCTAAGAACTTACTAAGAGCTATTATGAGTTATAAATTGGAAAGTGTGCCAGCAGCTCAAGTTCGAACCCCGATAATGACAACGTTAAAATTATTAATTATTATAGCCGATTTACCACGCCCGGGAAATGAAGGAAAAGATCATGGATAAGCGTATGTGTTCTCTTCTCGACTCGAATAAATTCTGAATAATGAAAGACTTGTCCGCAGCAATTAAACAATTTCAGACTATCTGATAACCGCTAATCTTATCAGCTTCTCGGCAATTGATGCCTACATAAATTATACCTTGTCTATAGAAACATTGAGGACTCATTCGTAATTCTTTTGGTAAACGATAATTAAAGGTACTAAAAACCGCTCATGCGTCAACGTCCTTGAACTATTATTTAAAAACTACAAACGCAAAACAGGGATTTAATACCGACTGTTTCAGTACTCAGGCAACAAAGTACAGGAGTGAATTTTGTATTATGATTCGAAGCAGCAACACTATTGGAATCAACAATTTCCGTGCGGTTGGCGTACACGACATCATGAATTCACATCATATCACGATGAAATATATGGATACTATTTTTCTTTACTTTTTAAGACATAAAATAAAATAAATTCAAAAATCAGTTTTTGTAGATAAACTAACGTAAAATATACGCTGAACCGCAAAGAAAAAGGGTCGGTTAGAAAATCTTTAATATCTTCAAAAATACCTGACCTAGCGTTATGATTAAAAACTAAATTAAAAAATATTTAATTGTTCTTAAAAGAAAATTTAAAAAATTAATTCAACTTTTTATTTTTAATAAATGTAAAATAAATAAAAATGATTAGTTTTTCCAGTATTTTCGTAAATTTAGATTGGTTACAAATGTGCCGTTTTCACGCATTTTAGGACTTCGTGTTGCCTCCGCGAGCTCGCAATGCTGTTGTTATGCGATTTGGCATACTTTCAAGTAGGTTTTTGCGGCGATGCTGCGGAATATTCTGTCATTCCTATATTAGAGCTTCTTTCATTTCACGTGATTAGCGACTGATTCCGCTGACTTACACGTCATCCTAGTACGTCCCATGCATGCTCAAGTCGGGGCTGCGTGCTGGCTACTCCATGCGTGTGATATCGACTTCTTGAAAATAGGCAAATACTATCTGAGCTGTATGCGGGCGGGCATTGTCTTGCATAAAAACGGCATTCTCGCCCGTGTCCATTAAAAATGGACCAACGTAGTCATTCAGAATTTCAGTGACATATCTTTCTGCAGTTAAAGTTCCATTTTCTATCACCACCAGCTCAGTGCGGCTTTCGGAAGAAATCCCAGCCCAAACGTGAACAGTGCCTCCGCTGTATAGTACTTTTTCTTCTATACAGGCTTGGTTATAGCGCTCACGCGGTCTTCAGTACATTATTTTTCTCCCGTCGTGCTTGTATAAATAGAATCTAGACTCGTCTGAAAACAAAACTCTTGACCAGTCATTCAGAGTCCAATTCTCGTATTCTCTTTAACCTTGGGTTTCTGTGATGTCTTTCTAGTTTTGTGCCATTTGCAGGTCTTTATGGAAATTTTCTTCAGCCAGACGCTGCCTTACTGTATGCGTACTCAGATTGTTTCCTCCAGTTCGTAAATGATGATACTTTACTTCAACAGCCGTAAGAAAGCGATTTCTTAAAATTGTTGACACCATATAGCTATCCTCCCGCGCCGTCGTGCATCTTGTTCGGCCTGTTTCTGGTCTTCGAAGATTGGATCCAGTTTCATGGAAACGGTGGAGTACTCGCTGAACTGTAGAAAGAGTCACCAACGATTCTCGCTGTATTTCGCTGACAGTGCCCATCTTCAAGTATTGTCAGGATCCTGGTGCATAATTCAGGGGTTAACACCATGATGACTTCAGAATCATAAAATTTAAAAGTCAGAGACACCATATTTTATAACTTTTTTATTTCAAAACTAAAACTAACGCGAAACAATTGATTTCAATTTTTTTGTGGTACTAAATTCAAAAACGTTTTCAAAAATTATTTTAATTTTCAGTTTTTATACAATTATTAAAAATAAATAAAAAGGTTTTATATATTATTTTATATGCCATTTAATAGTCTTTAATTTAGTCTTTATTTCATAAAGCTAGGTCAGGTACTTTCGAAGATATTTAAGATTTTCTAACCGACCCTTTTTCTTTGCGGTCCAGCGTATTTTAAAAAGAGAATGCCTGCTCGAATAATGAAAACAAAGCAATCAAAGGAACTTTAAAAAAGTGTCAAATAAAAATTTAACAAATAATGTTCCGGGAAACGAAAAATCCTTCACTTTACAAACAATCTGTGTAAACACGGCAAAACATTTAAATTAACAAAATCTCCTGTTTAAGCCAAATATTAGGAATATAAGGAGCTGCAAACTTCACGATTTTAATGACCAACCGATTTCATATGTGATGTTCTTCTAGCCGATTTTGATCACGGCGACAACTGCCGACTAATGTCGAGAGCCATCAACTGCGCAGGAGATATTATAGTGCCACAAGTGTACGCGCAAACACAGAGGCACTCACTCGTCCCAACCTACCCGCGCCCGATGTAACGCTGATGCGATAACATCGGAGGTAGGCTAGGATGCATTGTCAGAAACACGGGAACAATCACAACACAACCAGACCCGAAAACCAACAATTTGTGTTTTAGCACAAATGTTGGCTCCGGCTGGGATTCGAACCCAGGACCCGCGGCTTAGAAGTCAGGTACTCTGACCACTAGGCCACGCGGTCGTATATCGATTTCATATAGTGAAAATATTATATTTTTTTTATAGTAATTTAGTAGAATGAAACTAAGTTAATTAACCGTCAATGCTATCAACGGACTTTTAATACTCCACGGCTGGGAATAGATAGGCCTGTAAAGCTAAACCTGGGAAAGAACTGTAAATTTATCCTTGCAGTGATCGTCTTGCACAAAGTGGGTATGGAGCCATCGGTCATATTCCAGACACTTCAAAATCTTGGTACCAGCCGTATGTTCGTATATCGTACTATCAACAGATACAACAACACTTCCTCTGTTGAAGACCAGAAAAGATCGGGGCGGCCGCGTGCTGTTAGAACTACAAAGGCTGTTAATGCTGTTAAGCCAGAATTCGTCGAAACCCCACAAAGAAGCAAAAAATCTTATCACGAGAAATGAAGATTCCCGCTATGACTCTGTCGCGTATTATAAAACAAGACCTGAAGCTCGGTGCTTATCGTCGATATACAAGACATGCCCTAAATCAATCTTTACAATTAAAGAGAGTTGATCGATCAAATCGCCTTCTGTCTCGATACGCAGGTGAAAGTCACAGAAATATCCTCTTTACCGATGACAAAAATTTTCACGATTGAAGAACACTATAATAAGCAAAATGATAAAGAGTACGCTCACAGTTCTAAAGAAGCTGCTCAAGTGGTCGGAAAGGTATAACGTGTCATCGTGATCATCGTCATCATCCTGCGTCAGTGATGGTTTGGTGGGGCGTCTTATCAAGGAGTCATAAAACTACGTTTTTGTGAAAAAGGAGTGAAAACTTCAGCCAAGGTGTATCAAGATACAGTCATGGATCATGTTGTGAAACCTCTCAGCAATACAATTTTTAAAATAATACCGTGGACACAGCAGGACTCTGCACCTGGTCACATGGCACGAACTCCCAAGCCTGGCTTGAAATCAACGTTCCACACTTTATAAGAGCTGAAGAGTGACCCTCATCTAGCTCAGACCTCAACCCTTTAGACTTCAAATTATGGTCAGTTTTAGAGGACATGGCCACGACACGACACGGCGACATTAAATCTCTTAAAAAATCTTTGGAGCAAGCAGTGGCGAAATTTCCCTTGGAAACAGTGCGTAAATCCATAGAGTCGTGGCCAAACAGATTAAAGGCCTGTATAAAATTCAAAGGTGGCCCCTTCGAATAGAATATTGTTTTTATTTTTTGGCTGAGACTAATAAATATGTAGATATAAATTTTAATAGTATTACATTACTTCATTAAAAAAAATGCATTTTCATTTATAACAGAACTTATGGCCGGACTAGGTATATACTAAACTTCTAACTTTACCATCGAAATTCGCTCACTCTCGCATCGGACGTGTGTCACGAGATCGAAGTTTTCATCATTCGGTCATCTAATGACTGTCCGATGGAAGGTTCGGACCTCCGTTCGGACTTTCGACTTGTGTGTCGCTATCTCTAGGCGGTGAGAACCGCCCAGGAATGCGGGTGTATCGGGTGTACGTAGTGTTATTATTGACTATTGCGCGCGTCGTTGTGCGTGCGTTATTGTAACTATTAACTGTGTACAGTATTAGGTGGATCATGGCTGACCGTATCGTGGCCTGAGGTTGTCGAACAATCTGGGTCATCAAACACGATTCGCGGGCGATGTTGCGTTCCATCGCGTTTTTATTAGATCGGTATGCTCACAAATCATGTCTTTTCTACAACACACTGTTACTGTATGCCCGGAAATAAAGGAATATGTTGTAAGAAAAGCAATATCACTAGGAAAAACCGGTCACCCTTAAAAGCTCTTTATTTGTCCGAAAACCAAAAGTGAAGAACACATTAATTACAAATCGAGAAGAAAACAACTGCATAGTAAGTAGTGACCTATGTTTTATTCTTACGAATAAGCAAAATAGGCAAACGTTATCGAAACAAAAGCGAAATCACCATTTACATCGTTTCATATTTATTTAACCAACAAAGGAAATCAAATGTGACGCAAATTCCGTCTGACTTACTAATATCATGAATATAAATTGAAACATCATGGATATTTATGCGGGGTTGCCCGCGGGTATTGCTCACAGCAACGTTACGCACGACGGGCAGGTGTTCAGAGAATGTGCCCGCCAGCAATAGATTTCTGATATCAATATTTATGCCTATTACCGACCCGATCACAAGAAATACAATACCATCATTTTAGCTTCGTAATATTCATTGCCGGATGAACTTCTTTACTGCGCCCTATAAGATTCCGCGTTTTTCACATAGAATTACAGTCCAATTTGTAAACCGTTATTCTTGTTGCATACAGTAAAGTTCAGTACTTTACTTTTTGGAACAAGCATTGTTGGTTGACAACCAGATCGAATGCAATTAAAATAATCCCGCAACGTTAATACTCAACATGCGGCTTTCTGAATCTCCCGTGATTGAAATTATCAACTAATTACTGAAACGTTTCGCTTTGTGGAATATTACGCCGGTAAACACATAATTACAGCGAACCTGATTGAAAGCACAGATGGACTTCGTGCTCAATGAAATAAATCACGTCACTGTACAAATAACAATTGACTTAATTTACGACTGTAGTTGAATTCGAAAATATATAAGCGGACGACAATCATGGATCAACGTTTAGGATACGTTCGTGTGGGTTCGGGTAAATGGCTCTATATCTGAAATCAGCACGATTGCAGATATAGAACTATCCACCCTGCAGACGGCACCTACGACGAGATCACATTCCGCTCTCAGATAATGATTACCAGACCAATGTAGACAGTAAACAATAAATAGTGTTAACTGACTTATGATCGAAGAACCTGCTGAGAGATGAATTTTCATTGACAGGTTTAGTCCTATAAGCAAGCAACATGCAAATATTTTTTTTTTTATTTCTTACCTGTGCGAACTATATTATGCAGTAATTTGTAATTCCAAAAAAAATCATTTGACCCCAACGTACTTCTTAAACGAAGACGTTTGTTTTAAGATATTGAAGTATTACTCGATGAGAAGGTGTGACGCAGTTGCCGAAAGCTGACCAACTCGTCGTTTACCTCAAGGTCGAAGCTGGACTTACTTAGTCGGACAATATGTTATAGATTATACTCGTATACCTACATATTCCTCGACAACTTCGAACGTAGTATTCTCAACAAAACCGCCGTAGAGTTAGACACGATCTTGGTCTTGTCCATGTTCAGGTATAAGCTAACAGTGTCGTCGTTGTTTCAGCCTATCCACTGCTGAACATAGGCCTCCTCCATAGATTGCCACAAAAGTTAGTAGCTCTAATTTTGTTATGAGCTAGAAACTTTTGTGGTATTCTATGAAAATACCACCATGGGGGAGGCCTATGTTCCTTATTTTCAGTAGGAAAAGCATAAATCTATGCGAATGCCAAAGTCCCAGCAGTTTAAAATGAAAATTTTTAATTAACAGCGAAACGTCTGTAATCCGTATTGAATGTACAGTAGGTCGATTGAGTAGAAGAATCTAGTGTTCGCAATAAATATCAAGTCGAATAATAAAATCACTAACAATGTTGAAGACGCAATTCCTGGAACATCTAAATAAATAAACTGCGGTTGTCAACCCGGCTGCGAAGCGGGGTAACTATGGCAAAATCAAACTTATATGGCAATCAGTGGGGAGATCTATGTTCAGCAGTGGATTAATGAAAGGCTGAAATGATGATGATGAAATGATTGCTTACAATTCCATCTAATAACGCCATCGATTAAAACCTTCTATAAAACTATAAAACTTTCACTGAAGTTGCGTTTCGAGGTCCTAGAGATGGCACTTTCAGTCATAATAAATTATAATGTTAGGTCTATGTAAGAGTTTCATATCATATCATCATTCATATTACATATCATATTCCCCCAGCGCGTTAGATATACCCCATCACGTTCACAAACTGGGACTGCTATGAAAGAGCTTATTCAGTAAAATGAATTTACATTGATTTTTTTTTTGTCGTTGTTGGCGAACTTCATAATGTTTGTCGCACTTCCGTAATAGGCTTAGATAAGGTTCCGTAGAGGTTAGGAATAACAATAAAAATATTGTATATTACCTAACATTGCGGGGGCTTAAGAAGAGTAGAGCATCTCTTCTAAAACTAGGTAATACACACCATTACTAATTTTGCATACGAATTATAGCAAATTCACTTTATTTCTGTCAATTATTAAAAAAACATATATGATAAATGAATGAAAATAATTTGGTAACTAAAAAATATTTTTATGAATTATTTATTTTACTATAAATTGATATTATTGATGAAATATATTGTGACAAATGTATTAATGTTCATAATACGTAGTCAAAATCATTATAGAATTCAATATATTCCTTCGAAAAACGAATTCGTGAATCTAATTATTATGAAAAAGTTACAAATAATAACGATCTGTGACTTTGCTAGAATTATTTCAAACAGGAAACGGTCCAGAATGGATTTCGCTTCGTGCGTTTAATCTTTACAAGGACCTCGTTTCCGCCCACTGTACTGCGGCTACGAGTAAAAATTATGATTTACGGAAACGTAACACTGCTTATATAGTTCAAATACTTAAAAATCAAAAACGGACTAAACGGAATGGATAGCTTTAAATATACATATTTATTTCATGATCCAAATGGGAAGCGGTGGAAACATTCCAAGCGATCTCTAACATTTTTTCCTCGAGCATATGTGAAGTAAAGAAAATCCGCTGAGCAATTTATCTTGGTTATCGAGGGCTATCGCTTTACGGGTGACTTGAAGGCTCTCACTGGATTGGGCACTAAGTTAACTCCGCCATTTCGCATCGAATCTGCGTGAATGATGAAAATATGATCTTTCTCATAGTATTTAAAGGAATAAGGAGTTGTAAATTTTCGCAGGCATTATTTTGGCAGGATCCCGGAAAGTGACACGCTTTATAATAAAGCAATAAATTAACATATTTTTAAGAATTGTCAAATGAAATGCTTCATAATATCATACAAAAATTTCGATAAAAATTTCACTTATAGACTTATAAAGCTACTAAGCAAGCTTATGTGGCATAGGTGGTGTATCTATGAGGGAGGCCTATGTTTGCAGTTGGCTAATGATAGGCTGAAATGGTGATGATGATGATCTTTTCTTAATATTTTTTTAAACAAATCAATAAGGTAAACTTACTTATACATTAATCTAAGCCACGAATCCATACTAATATTATAAATACGAACGTAACCGTCTCTGTCCCTCTGTCTGTTTATTACCTTTTCACGGTTTTTATCCCGTGGGAACTATTTGACACACACGGGCGAAGTCGCGGGCATCAGCTAGTATTTTATAATTTATATATTAATTGTTAATATAATTTATATATTGGATAAAGACAGCTCATTTCTGTTTTTAAACGTCTCTTTTTTCTTTTTTTTCTTTATTATACGATTCCGCACGCTTGGATGAATATATATGTATATGTATCGTGGGTACGTTTATAGACATGAAATACACATACACAAAGCTTACGGTTGAAGAGTGATCATGAGTCGCACCCGCGCGGCCCTTAAGACAAAAACCAATCGCTGAGCAACTACACCAACTATTCCATTTTGTCACTTTACACTCACGGGCAAGTTTGCTCACGCGCTTACTATTGTGAAATTTGTATTCTGAAGCAGAACGTGTGGTTTGGCTATTAAGAAAAATATTAGCTTACCATATTTCCCAGATCTCGGACATTGCTAAATATCTGTCACAGTCTATGCATTAATACTTTTGCTCTTTATACTTTGTAACCAATGAAGTAAAGGAAGGATTATAAAATTAAAGTACAATGATAAAGTTATCAATTATCTTACAAATCATTTTCGCTACACTCAAGCATTCATTACAAACAAAACCAAATTCGAAGAAACTAAAAATGGAAACGTTATTCTAATGTATATGTGATAATTCAATCAGTAATTTAGATTCGTCTTAGTCAGGAGACGACGTGACGCTCGGAAATCACAGACAGCTCCTTTGCGACGCGATACGGAGAACATAATAGCCTCAGAACTCTGGAGCTCGGTCTCGATCAAACCGTCTATTGTAAATGAGGGAGCGTGAAGTGAATCTATACGTGGTGTGTTCGCTCACTGCCAAATATAGCTTCCATTAATTAGCAGTCAACCGAGATTCACGTACAATGAATTATAACAACACATAAGCTGATTATACAGCGACGTTGGTAAAAGCATATCTATGTACTAACGTAAACTAAATATATTATTATACTCTGCCTTTTCATGTGTCGGAGGTATCTTCATATCAACAATACATTACATTAATTACGTTATGTTTTTTAAATTATATAGTAGAGACGCTCTTTCATATCATCATCATCATCATTTCAATAACTATACACATCACTAGTCCACTGCTGAACCTAGGCCTCCCCCATAAATTGCCACAAACGTTTGTAGCTCTCATTTTGGAGAGTATTTTGCCATGGTTACTACGCTTAGCGGGCGGGTTGGCAACCGCAGTTTATTTATTCAGATGTTCCAGGAAGATGCTGCTGCCTATCTTCTGGTTTTAATTTTACCTCTATCGACATTTACGCCACCCACGGAATGAGATGGGGTCGTAGAAAGAATCTCTTAAGCCGCCACCACACGGCACTTACTTACACAAATGGATGATAAATCTTTAAAAAATTAGCCTCTACATAGACTTACCTAGACTTCATTGTAGTACTGTAGAAAGAAATAAAAATAAAAAATATTATCACCCAATCTTATCTCAAATGTGTTGTCAGAAGTGACTAAGAAAAAATGTCAAACGACAGATGGGCAGGAGATTCGCTCTACGGTAACCATTATATTGCAGTAGCCACTTTCCAAACGTGGTAACTGTAACAAATCCCTGTTTAGGAAGTATTCTCAAAGCCGTTAAAGAAATAATGATGATTGTTTATTTGGTATCACCGGGATCCTGAAAGATTTCATAATTACCATCAGCCTGTAAACAGTCAACTGCTTAACATGGGCCTGCCCTAAAAAGAAAGGGCTCCCTGTAATAAACACGCCTTGTAAGCATTTTGGCGATCACAGTGCCAGATGGATGACGTAGGACGATGACTTCGTCACCGGTTTGTGTATTTTTTGGACTGACATATCGCCACCTATCGAAAACCATGAGATTTTCCAGGCGTTTTTCTTACGACTCTTATGGCATCCGCGGGATGAGGTAGGTTGGCAGATATCCTACTCCGCCTTAAAAATAAATCTCAAAAATATCGTAATATATATCGTATTATAAAAAAATCGTTGGAAAAGAAAAAAAAAGTTAATTTACTGTCTTAGTACACAAAGCACTACTACAACCACCGGGATCCTCTATAAAAATTCTTTACAGCAAAGATTTTTTTTCTTTCTTTCTTTACTATACCACAACACACAGAAGAGCAGAAGGAAATAACGCCGTATTTAATTAGCTATCTAAGTATCCTTTATTCATTTCTAACATATGAAAGAAATAAAAGTAGGAAAAAACGAGAAATAAGTAAGGCTGCAGGATACCTTTATATTATTCTTTTAAAGCATACAGTATTATAATAAGCTTTTTAATACAACATTCGACCATTTGATCCAGATTAAAACAATAATTTCATTGAATATCACCAAGGAATAAGATTAAAATCAACAACCGAATTGATTTTATTTAATCAACCGTTTTCATGCTATAAACGGATATAACGCAGACGGCTTATGGAATTGCAGCCATTTTCATTATGTAGGGAATAATGGCTACAGTACAAATACAGTTACCGGGAGCATTTCTCTACTAGTAGGTATGTTTGAAATAAGGATTAGTTAAAACACTACAATTACGCTGGTTTTCTTTAACTAAAATGTTACTACATAAATTTTTAACACCTCGGTAGGAAAGAGGTAGGTTCTATTTGACTCTGCCCGGACACCTATCGGTTACTCTAATATCTAAACGACTAGGTATATTAGAAAACATAAGTGAAGTATAGTTAAGTCTCATATGCCAGTGATTACGAACTATAGAAAAAAAACTATTAGAACTTATGTCTCAGGGTGATAGGTGTGGTGTCACACAGACATTTTCTGGGTGACACAAAATTTGTTATGGGCAGACATTGCACTTGCCATCAGGTGATCGTTTTGCTCGTTTCATCACTATATCTAATAGTTATCTTATAGTTAAGTGAGTAAAGATAACAAGGGAAAACAGTTTACTTCATAAATTATAAGTATGTACATAAACACCCCGATCCATCCCCGATAAAAATCAAGATAGGTATGTTGTCATCCCTGAGAATGATGGAATGCCATATTGCCAGTAATTGGATAGTAAGTAATACGCGTCAATAACATAGCGGCATTAAACTGCTACTTCTTGCTGGAATCCTGTTGTCCGGCTCCAGTCGAGCCGTAAGTACGTGCTACAGAGGCATCGTTAATTAATGTACGCAATATCTTTTTATTTTTTTATTTTCAGCCATATCATTAAAAAAGCTTAAAAATTTGAAGTGAAACTTCTTTGGGCGCGATGAGAGTAAAACAATACAGTTTTCGTGAATCGTTATTGTTATTTTTAATTAATATTTTTCTATTAATTAATAATTGGTTATATACTGAGCAATTATCTTACAGTGAGTAATATATTTGTTAATGTATGTATTTAATTTAATATATAAAAATTTTAATATACATAAGTTTCACTTCTGTCAAGTGTACTGAGTTGCACGCTATCTTTATCGCATCTTTTTTTATTTGTTTAGAAAACTTATAGAAATAATCAAACTTTTATTAGGATTTATGTATTTTATAGTTGTTTGTTACAAGTTGTCCATAAGCCGTGCGTGTCGGACCACTCACAGTGAAGGGTTCCGTAGTCCGTAGTCGTGTCCTACACGACATATCTTTTTGAAACTAATTTCCATTAAAAGTGTTTCCTAGATTTTACCACCTTAATTTTTTTCAGAATTTTTATCTGCATAGTTGAAAAGTGGTGGCACATTTTACGACTTTAGAAGCGCATATTTCACCAACTAGTGGATTAAAAACCAGTTATTTTAAAACATCTTTATAAGTTTTTGAAACCACATTTTTTCAGTTACAGTTCAAAATTATAATTTCTTATTAATAATAATTCTGATTCTTAATCATAATGGCCTAAAAATAAAAAAAGCAGATGAATGCATCTGTTCTTTTTACAAATTATGTAATAGAAATGCTATGTAACTTTAAATATTAAATCCAGAACATCAACTAGAATCCTATCAAAAACATAAAAATTTTAAAAAATATGCCAAGCCTCGCATCGCAACTTATATACTGTAAAAAGTTGTGGGATCCCATGTATGGTCAAGTCTGTAATTTTATTAACTTTGAATTGCTAATTTAACAATTTTGTTATCGTTATATATATAAGTAAATATTTAATAAATAAATAATAATTTTTGGCACCATCATTATTTAAATGAAACTATTTTTACGGATTGTATCGCGTTTAATTTTAATATTGTTGTAACCCGAATGTTTCGAGCGCTTTACCAACCATGGTCACGGGAGGACTGAGGTGACAGATGTCCTGATGTCATAGTCAAGCCGGTCAAGTTAACCCGGAGTACCTCGAGTTTTTAATTATTATTATTTTATTTATTTTATTTTATTAATTATAGGATCCCAAGCTGGTGGTAGTACCATCTTCTCTAGTAAAATTAGGATGTTTTTAATTTCAATAGCCTCACGAATCATCCTTGGTAAGAATCGGTGTTCTTTTGCGAGGATTTGTGGTTTATTAAATCTGATGTAATGGTTGGGATGATCCAGAATGTTACACTTGACTGATGTTAAAAACTGACGTATCTTCTTCGGCGGCTTAAAAAATGTTCGTATGGAAGATCGCTTCAAGATATAGCCAATCTTGTCTGTGACTCCTCTGACATATGGTAGGACAGCAGGTACAGACTCGACTGTGGTCGGTTTTACTCGGTCACTGCGACGAAGGCGCGGAACCCGAAGTTTGTTGTCGTGCAAAACTTGCATGACATGCTGAAGCTCGGCGGGCAGGTGTTAATGTCACAGATCCCTTGTACCCTCTGAAAAAAAGATTTACCCACGGTAGCTGACTGTGGATGTGGATGGTGGTGTCATTCACCGTTTCAATACTCATTAGTATGGGTCTTGTTTCTACACACAGTGTGTCTCAAGGTGTTATTAGGATTCCGAATTACTAAAACATCTAGAAAAGCTAAAGAGTTATTTGTCTCTAACTCCATTTTGAATTGTATTTTAGAATTTATGGAGTTAAGGTGGTCTAAAAATGCAGAGATTTTATCAGAAGGTAAAATTGTGAAAGTGACATCTACGTACCGCTTGGTTCTACAATTGGATTTACTGGAGAAGTACGGAGGGCTTTCTCCTAAAAGTCTTCCATGAATATGTCAGCAACAATGGGAGATACTGGAAAGTTCGACTTGCATGTTCTACAGGCATGTTGTTCTCTGTTAGTTTCCTAGTTACAAACGAGGTGCAGTCTTTAACAGGTGGGCATTTAAATAACGACAGGAGATCAACTGACCATAGTTCCATTAACAGTAAGATGTAGGTCTTTTATCTCACTGACAAAATTGTATGAATCCTTAGTGTATGCCCTTGTGTGTCTTCTGAGTGAGAGTGAGAGTATTTTATCCACTTGTAGAGCCAATCTGTAAGTTGGTGAATCGATCTGGCTCACTATTGGACGTAGTGGAGCATTGAGTTTGTGTATTTTGGGTAACCCATAAAACTTCTGTGGTTTGGAACAAGATGGAATTATCAAATTTACGTCCAGATTTAATTTTTCAGATCGCTAGTTGTTTTGAGCGTGTTAGTTGTTGGGTCTGTTTTGACATTTTTATAGGTGTTTACGTCCAACAAAAGTTCTTCCATTTTAAAATTACAATCCGACGTATCCATAACTACCGTAGCGTTTCCTTTATCTGCGCAGAGAATCGTGAGTTCGAGTCTGTTTCGTAAGTTATTTAATGCTTTTAATTCGTGCTTTGACGTAATATAGACGAAATAACTTGACGTATGGCCTCCAAATCTTCTTTACCGATATTATTTTTATTCATATTTATACAACTTTATTTATATACAAATATCGTGCCTCAGCAATTGCGCAGCTCAAACACACCGTAGCGTAGAAGTTTCTTTCCAATTCGCTAGTAAACTGATATCGGGTAAGTACATAGGTAAAATTATTTTTTTTTCTGTACGATATTACTACCCCGTCACCAATATATTTAAAAAAAACAGTCTTGACCGTTATACCATCACAACTCGCAAACCATTTTTAAACTGTTCAAAATTCTTACCTGTTGCGGTTATTCTGTCCAGTTCAGTTGTTAAAAAATTCCAATGGTATAATAGTATAGGTTACTTAGTATAAACATAATCAGTCTTTGTAAGTTCCCTGCGTGCTTTTTTTATTTGATAAAGTGACGAAACTAGCGAAATGCTCACCTGATTGTAAGTACAACGTCTGCCCATAACAAATACTGTGTCACCTAGAAAATTTCTGAGTGACACAACACTGCGCCCGTCACCCTGAGACGTCAGTTCTTAAGTCTCATACGCCAAGTGACTATACTAGCTCTCAGTGCCCTTCACATCGAAACACAATTATGTTTGCACACTACTGATTCACGGCAGAATAACTGCCTCTGGGGTGGTACCACGAGTGGAGGATACCACCACCACCACTGTAGTCGACTTAAGAAGTTTTCTTCGCAACATTGGACAAAAATACCTTCTGACAGATATTTAAGCACTTTAAAGATTCTGTTACGTGGGGCTCTTAGGCACTGTGATTTTGGACCTTGCCTAGCCTGGCGCAAAGTAGTCTAATTTAAAAAAAACGAATCTGTGTTCACGAATACGTTTAGCACAGTTAGAGCAGAACGAAAAAGTCTAGAAATTGGAAATCTAAATCTGTTAAAAGCACCCACAGTAAAGGGAAAATAATTGTGTGAGGTGTTGTCATTAAAAGACAACAAAAGGCAGAAGTAGTGATTTACCTTATAAATAACAATATCATCGAGCAAAACAAATTAAAACGAGGATGTTTGAGAAATAACAATAATTAGTTCTATAAAAATCTTAGAAGGACAACAGTAAAAAACATTATTTATTGAAGAAAATGTCGAGACGAGTTAATTTATTACCAGATGGTAAGTGCAACGTTAACCCATAATAAATGTAGTGTTTACCAAAAAAAAGTCATGTGGCACCACACTGCTATACCCGGTGCCTTTTAAACCAAAAAACAATGTTTGCACACTACTGCTTGTCGGCAGAATAACTAGCACTGCTTGATGACACCTTATTATTTGGTTTTTCAGCTAGATAACTACTAGATAATAGTAACATTGTATCTAACTTACATACTAATGTGTTAGTGGCGTAAGGGAATCTATCACCATACCGGATTTCGTTATTGTCGTAAAGGCCGACTGAGAGAAACCCAGAAAAACCTTGCTATAATCAACTTGTGTTCTAATAACTATCACATCATGTGACGTAAGGGATTCTATCACAATACCGCATTTCGTTTTTCCAAACAAAGATCGATGAAGAGAAGCAGTGTCTGAGATGCGATTTATCGTCGCGGTTTCAGCTTCTTTTACTTTTAGATGAGACAAAATAATTGAACTCACACCTGATTAAATGAAATTACAAAATGAAATATTATTCTAATCGTATTTCTAATCAGGTACCTTTCTTTTATCAGAAGTTAGCTTGGAAAGTATTGCATGTTATTTTAAGGGTTAGTTTCATGACATTAGTGCACCATGTCTATTGTCTTACGTGTAGGTCACGACACATGTTAATATAACGACAGTTGGGCTAACACTGATTTATTATCTTACCCGCCCCAGGTATATATATTACAATCCCCTTGCAAGAAAAAAAATATATAATGTCACTTAACATATAATTTAACATTATGATTTTATGCATTTTTTTTTTAAATTTTATATTCAATTTTAATTGTCATGCATTTTCTTATATCTAAACATAATTAATTAAATAATTCGCAATTACATATACATACTGTATAATGATTCGTAATAATTCGCATAACATTCTATTATATTAAATTGTATCAATTTTTTTATGTATCCAATTGCATTTCTTATATCTAATTTGTAATTGATTGACTTAATAATTAAAAATTCATAATAAGATTTCATTATTTCATTCATTATTAATTATTCATTTTAATTAATATGATATAATATTATTAATTTAATTTCTTATGTGTATGGCCTGCAGATAGTTGTTCCGGGTCTGGGTGGTTTGTGCATGTGGAATTTATGTCTGTAAAACGTACCCACGACACAGGAGAAATCCTACTGTGGGGCATCGTTTAAAAAAAATTACTACAATAGAGTAAAATATATCATCATCTGATGTTAGGCTGAAATGATTTTCAGCCTATCACTAGTTCACTTCTCAAAGAACATAGCTAAAAGATTGCCGCTAAAGTTTGTAGCTCTCATTTTGGGGGATTTTGCCAATAGTTGCCACGATTGGCGGGCGAATTGGCAACCGAAGTTTATTTATTCTGATCTTCTGGTTTTAATTTTTCCCTCTGTAGATTTTTACGACCCCCGCGGCATGAGATGGGGTGGGGTGGTAGATTCTCTTAAGCCGCCACCACATGGCACTTACTTACACAAATGGATAATAAATCCATAAAAAAATTTCTCGGAGCTTTTTCAAAAACTGCCCTACGCTAATTCATTGTTTAATACTTGAATAATATGAAAAATATAACAAACTCATTAATCAGAATAACAATATGTGTGTATGTAGACGATTGCCTCGGTACTAATTTTATGAATTTGAAATTAAAACATTTATTTTCAATAAAATTTGATGATGAAGATTGTGTTAAATACATGAATACAGATATAAAGCATATTTCTATTATTCTTCGAAAATACGATCGTCGACCATTATTCTTACCGAAATAAAGGTGACATTATCGCTAATTATCCACATGAAAATCAAACAAACGTCTTCTGATTGCCACTTATATTTTTTATGTGAGAAATTTTCAACAGGAGTGAATCGTTCACCTGATGGTAAGTGCAACATCTGACCATAGAAAATTCTGTCACACTTAATGTTCTGCGAGGCACTACCCTACGTTCGTCACCCGGATACATCAATTCTTAAGTCTCATATGACTTACAATTTTTTTTTTTATGAAAGAGGCGGCAAACGAGCAAGTGGCTCACCTGATGGTAAGTGATCACCGCCGCCCATGAACATCTACAATACCAGAGGAATAGCAGATGTGTTGCCGACCTTTGAGAAAGGAATAGGCTCTTTTCTTTCTGCTATTTTAGTACATATGCTATCGAGTGAATCAGACAAAGGACTGTTTAGCTTCGCATTGATATTCCATTCTCGAGACCATTTATCTCAAAAAGAAAGGTATCCCATCTAAAATAAATATTTCTCTGAAATATAATCAATCAAAATCATATAAACTGACAGTTACAAGCTCATAAAGAGAAGAGATTAGACATAAATGTATTATTTGTATTGTTCTTATTAAAATAAAAAGAAAACGAAAGTAACAGTCTATAAAAGTCCCACATCTGGGTCACTCCAGCGTGGGTAAGCCTTATCCATATCATCGTTATATTTTTCTCGCGTGCCCGATATTTTTCTTCACCGTGAGCACGTAGTTACATAACATTTACATAAAAATGCCTATGTTGCAAATACTGACTGTAGTTTATAAACGGGTGAGCTGAACCGGGAAAGGGTCACGCATTCTCAAATTACGAGTACGTAGTATCATATGTAGGTTGATTATTCGCCACAATCATTCGTAATTTTGTAATTCATTATACATAGTTATAATCAAGTAGATTAAAATTTCAACGGTTTTGACGAACACCAACGTCCAAAAGGTTTTGACGAATTCTCGAAGTAGTACTGATAGGCTGAAGTTCGTCCAGTTCGTGTAGACCCGGTAATAGCAATGTAGATATTATCCATATACGTATTATTATATATTATTATTATATTATTATCTCATTATTCAAGACAAAGTCAAAGTTTTATCACGCAATTGGTTTTATTCATATAAACAGATAGATTATTCTTTTTTGTACATATTACAAACGGTGATGATATCGCTTTAAGCGATTTCTTCCAGATAAACCGGAACTAAAAGAAAACTATCCCATATATTAGTATAGTTAAAACTCGAACAAAATGCTGATAAATCGCGGCGCCAGTCTGCACAGCTGCATCAATGGTAATGCTAATCAAAAGACCGCACAGTTGAATCAGCTTTCAGAGGACAATGAAAGGACACAGAAAGAAACAAAAAGTATTCATTGTCACAAAACTGTCATGCATACAATACAAAAAACCTTAAATGAAATGCTTAACGATATTCCACCAACGCCATCTACTGGCATTACCGTCTGGTTTATGACTGACAATGCATAAATTAAAACAATGCATAAAATAAAAATCTATGTATTTTTCGCATGTTCATTTTAGTCCATGTTTTGTTTCTGTCAGATGGCGTTGTATACGAAAAATGTATGAGAAAATTAAATATCTTCATAATTTTTATTTAGTAAGTTACATTTATTTACACACACACATACATATATGCATAATTATATAATATAAGCAATATGCAACTAAACATAAATATACAAATTATTAAAAGGATATAAAATATATAAGGAAAATCAAGTTAAATTAAGTGTCCGATGAACTCGAATAGTGCAGTTTCAGCTTAATTTTAAAAGACCACTTGTTCGGGGATTTCCTTATGTTTAAAGGAAGAGCATTCCAGAGTCGGGCCGCTATTACAGCAAAGGAGTTCGAGAGAAAACCAGTGCGATAAGGAAGAATTTGGAGTACGTGGTTGTCATGATACCGAAGATTGCGTTCGTGGGAGGAACCCAAGTATTGACATTTAGATTTTAAATACTCTGGGGCAAATGGATCGTTAAGGATTGTGAAGAAAGTGCAGAGAATTCTAAATTTCCTCCGTTGCGGAATGCTCAATCATTTCAGTTTAGAACAATAAAGAGATATATGGTCATATTTACGTAGACCGAAAACGAAACGGATACAATTGTTGACGATTCGATGTTGAGAATTTCAAGATTTGCATCTAAGTACACACATCTGCACCATCAATATCGGAAAAATAAGCGTTTTCGTCTTGGTCTTAAAAGGAAGATTTTTTTATAATATTGTTGTGGGGCTGGACCAGGTCGAAACCCAGACTGATAAAGAATCAGTAGGTAATGTTGATAAAGATTCAATGTTTCGAAAATTTGCTTATGAACTCAGACTTCTTAAACCTTAGATAGAAAAGGCAAAATGGATATAGGGCGAAAATTAATAATAAAAATATACAAAAGAGTTGGATACTGACCTGAGTCAAGAGAATAGTCAATGATGTGAGCGACTGAAGGGAGAATGTACTGTAATGCTGACTTTATCGCAACCCGGGGATTGGATTTGATTGTCAGAAAAGCTCTTAAGCAAAGATTTTACCATGCTCATCGGAGAGAAATTAAAGACTAGGATATGGGGAGGTTGAATTGAAGCTATGTACGTTCAAGTATGAGAATGGAATGTCCTTAGCAGCAGCAGGAGTACAAATATAATAAAAAAATTCTTCCTTTTAAGACCAAGCTCATGCTGTTGAAAACGCTTATTTTTACGATATTGATTGTGCAGATGTGTGTTACACAGGATTAAACAATGATCTTTTTAACAAACTAGAGCATCTTTTCAACAACTGCATCAGGTACACAGGCTTAATTCCAGTACACTGGTTGTTTTCTTCTCTATTTTAAAAATTACTACTACTCCGATTACTTCAGTGCCTTTTTTAACCTCAACAGGGTTCTTCGTTCAGACGAGTGTTCCACTACACTTCTCCTATTTCTTCCGTAACTCTTTGGACTTCTTTGGAACTACTAACCCTGACCCTTCCTAACTGATATTAGGAAGGTATCTCATAAGCTATTCTTTAAAATATTAGTTTGAGAACATTTTTTAAAACACTTACCGTCGGTCATTGTATACTCGTAGATATGCGTTTATGTATATGTACATTTTTAATTATACGTGTATGTATGTATGAATTTATAAATGTTTGTATCTAGGTATATATATGATCTGTCTGTCTAATGTTTGAATTAGTACGTAGGTTTTTAGCAATATTATTAATTTCGCAATTTTTAAGCACTTATACCACATTGCACCAAATTTCTCTATGCCCTGGATTGACTGGAATGCCAAAAGTTCATAAATCCGCCCTTTGTACATACATACATATATAAGATCACGACTGTATCCCACGAGGGGTAGTCAGAGACTGGGCACTCACTGCAAAAACAGATGACTGCCACAATCCACGTTTCACCAAAACAATATAATGCACTTGGTGTGATAGGTGGTGAGCCCATCGCCACCATGCGCTGTTGGGTGCACAGTGCAGTTTAATTCTCGTAGTGCTTACTCGCCTTTTACGAGATCCATTGGATGAGATGGAGTGGTAGTATTCTTTTAACGAGCCGCCACCACACGCCCTTTGTAATCCTATTTTAATGACCTGAATACAATATATAATAAATAAACCGCGGTAGCTCAGGGCCCGAGCGCGCCTAAAACGCGTGTGATCTGAGATAGATGTAGATAATTAGATATATGTAATTTTAGCTGCTAATTTACCAAGTGCTCGGCGGTGAAAGGAAACTTCATGAGGACGACTCGTGAACCTCAATTTCCAACCTTACTAATATAAAAATGACAGAAAGTCTGTGCACAAAAGGCGGACAGTAGAATATTCCATAGATTGTCTTTTTGATATTATATATTACTTACTTAAACTCTGGTAGTATTTTCATCTTTTTGTTCTTCTGAACTCAATGATTTGTAATAAAACAATTCTTGCTTTGATTTCTCTGCTTTGCAATAAGTTTCTAAGTTTGCTTAAAATGAATTTAAATCTTATACAGTCGTAACGAGAAATACTTTTTTATTTAGCGTCTAGAGAAATATTTTCTTCCTTTACTTTGTGTTTAATTGTGTTTTTTTGTATCTGATAATATCGTTTCCATTTCTTAAAAAATACAAACTTTTAGTTAAAAGACCCTCTTTTCTTTTTAAAGTTTTTTTTTAAATAACCCTTGGGAACGTCATTTAAAAACCGTTTCTTAAAACTCCGTCGAATAAACGTGAACGGAAACACGTTCAATGTTCATTGCTTTTTTTTAGGATAAAGTGACGAGAGGAGCTAAGCGTTCACCTGATGGTAAGTGCAACGTCTGTCCATAACAAATGCTGATGCCCAGAACGTTTCTGCGTGGCGCGACACTGCGCCCAGAAACATCAGTTCTTACGTCTCAAGTATATGCTTAAAAATCCTACCTCCATTAAAAAACATATATTACACAATAACAAAAATAAATTTAGAATCATGGAAGATGGGGTTGGTTGGATCCTCGGTTTATGTAGTAATATTATTAGAAAAATTAATTTGCTTTTAATGTTGGTATTTATTAGTTAGGTATATTTATTACAAAAAACTTACATTTCTTTGACTTTGCCTAATTAAAGGAAAGGAAAATGCAGCACGTTTAACTAAAAAATTCATAAACCGAATAGCAAAACAAAAATTCAAACCGCTAAAAAGTACGAGAAAGCAAAGCAATTAAAGGCAGACTAAAAAATTACTGCTCTAATTTCCGTACAAATTACACGGTGAATGTTTTGTATAATAAAGACTACAATAAGTCAAGTTACGGCAATAACTAAACGTAAAAGCTCCCCTAGTAAAAGCTTCATGTTAATTAACTTTACGCAGTGTATTTGCGTAGTAGGGGCCTGTTGCCGAGCGCCACTTAGACTTACTTGATGCTCTTTTAATAGCGTTTAAGTTAAACAAACTTGGTGAGCTTACATGCAAACTTCATTTGCTTTATAACACATTACACATTGACGATTCCATTACGTACGATCTGAGTGTAATTTATGAGAGAAATTATTGTTAGGAGAACCATGTGCCTTTCTCAATGATATGTTGATTAAGCGTTGTATTAATTTAACAGAGACAGAAAAAAGTAAAAAAGTAAAGTTTCAGCCTATAAAAGTCCCACTGCTGAGCACAGGCCGCCTCTCATTTCTGTGAAGGTTTTGGAGCTAGGAAGAATCCGCCACGCTGCTCCAATGCGGTTTGGTGGACTGCACGTCTTCGAAATATTTTTTTTTATTTCTCAGACAGCAAAAAATTAACAAACAGCTTTACTACATACGTTCGTTTTACGTCATTTTAACCATTATATTTATATCATAAATCATGACGTCCTAAATTCATAGAAATTCCAGCGGTGAAATCACTAATATAATCATTAAGCTTCTAGCCAACAGTTACTCTTGGACATAAGCCTTTTGCTTTAATCGCCACATTGGCGAGCGGATGTGGGATTTCAATACTAGGTGTCTTGAACTAAAAGCACTGTGGCTGTTTACCGGATGGAGTAGGTTTAGGTTTGGCATAATTGAGATCGTTGATAATATCTGTCGGTAGTCACAAGTTTTTTCGAGCATTTACTGTAGCCTTTACGACACTCACAGAACAGGTTAATCTCTAGAAAAGGTTCTATAATTAGATTATCTTACGCTGCCAGCATTAAACTAGGAGAGGCTCATAAAAGTACAGTATACAGATCTACGACCTTGGCCAAAGCAAACGAAAACTAAGTAAATACACATTTTATTTTTATTTTTTAGGCTGTCTTTCGGCCATTGACATTAATATACATTGTTTTAGTTATGATTAAGCACGCATTAACAACTTTATATTATACTAGTTGATGCCCGCGACTTCGTCCGCGCGGATTAAAGTTTTTTTAAATACACCGGGAGAACTATTTGATTTTCCGGGATAAAAAGTATCCTGTGTCCATCTCCAGGATGCAAGCTATTTCTGTGCCAAATTTCGTCAAATTCGATTCAGCGGTTGAACCGTGAAAAGGTACTAAACAGACAGAGGGACAGAGAGAGTTACTTTCACATTTATAATATTAGTATGGATTACTAGCGCAACTTTTTCCTAATTTCTAAAGATGAATACAATTTAATAATGGCATTAAGTACCACACATTTCCTTTATATTCGTATATCCATAAACATTAATATCTTGAATTATAAACTATCTTAAATAATAAACATACTCTCGGCACAGATCCATAAAATCATGCACGCCCCGTCGATATTTCTTTTCACGACGATTGTCAAACGAAAAAATGAAAAGACCAAATAAAGAATTTATAAATAATTTAGCTTAAACGTTTCTACATCCCCTTATTCTGTTGCCTGGTACACAATCCCCGTAAATCCGTTTCAACTGGGACCTGCCTCGAGCGTCGACAGCTCGCGCATTGACTGAGATGTATGCAAAAGGATCAATGAGATAAATTACTCGCCGCTGTCACTTATTTCCCAGCAAATGGATGGCAAAGAGGACCAGGCTGGGTGAATAGGAACTTACTCCCCACGTAATGGCGCGCGTGGGCCTAACGCTTTAGTCGCCCTTATTATCTAAGTGATTAAACAATCTGAGTTTATGCGATACGTACCGCATACTGCGTTGTTCCCCAACGGTTATTTGTTATTACTTGGTTTGGTTCTTGCTAATTACTTTATTTTCGGTTACTTTAGTTCTGCTGCGGATATCATCGTTACGGATTTTATCATGCAGAGAAACTCCGAGCTCTCAGTCGCTCAGCGAGTTACTGAAAGGGCTATTTCCATGGCCTGCTGAGCGGCTCTGAGCTTCCTCATGCGGTCCTCAGTGAATGACCACGTCCCTATTATGTATGTCGTCACTGACAACACGCACTGGTTGTAAATTTTGGTTTTCAGACATTGAGGTATACTCGACGACATGATGTGACGCAGTTTCCCGAATGCTACCCTGCCGAGTTGGATCCGTCGATTGACCTCTTGGTCGTACATATTCGTCAACAACTTCGAGCGTAGTGTTCCCAACAATAACCAGTATAGGTGTGACATGGACGTTACACATGATCTTCGTCCTGTCTATATTCATCTCAAGACCTAGCCGTTTGAAGACACTATTGTAGTCATTGAGCATAAAGCTAAGTTCCTCCAGCGATTATTCCATTATGACTATGTCGTCGGTAATCATAGGTGAGTGATGTATTCGCCATTAATGCTAATGCTTGAAGACATCTCCCAATGCATAGGTGAACAGTTTCGGGGATATTACATCGCCCTGTCTTACACCTCTCCAATTGGATCAGTTTCGTACTCTTGTTCTGTACTCTGATAGCCATCGTAGCCTATATGTAGCAACGCCCAATTTTCGACGAAATCATAGGCTTTTTCATAGTCCACATACGCCAGACATAGCGTAAGATTGTACTCCTCGGTCTTTTGTACAATCTGGCGAAGGATGTCTGGTCTATGGTACGCAGAATGAAAGGATATAGATACCAAAATAAAACTAAATGTCTATTTTATTAACAAACCGTAATTATACGATATTGTATATATAATCCGTGTGGTAGCAGCCTAATAGAATCTAACACCCCATCTCATCCCGTGGGTGTCCTAAAAGTCGACAGAGGTAAAATTAAAACCAGAAGATGTGCAGCAGCATCTTCTTGAAACATCTGAATTAATAAACTATGGTTGCCAACGCGCCATCCTAGCGTGGCAACTATGGCTAAATCCCTCCAAAATGAGAGCTACAAACTTGTGGCAATCTGTGGGGGAGGCCTACGTTCAGCAGTGGACTAGTGATAGGCTGAATGATAATGTTAATATAATTAAAACTCACTTTCTAACGTCCCATTGGGCACAGTTTTTTTTTATAGGACGATTAACGCACCACAATTATAATTCAAAAGAGATTATATGATATTTAAAAAAACTATTTAGAATGTAAGTCCGTACCGCGAATTTTGCTTTAATTACTTCGCATCCGCAAAAAAAATTATAATATAACGAAGGAACTGAAAACAGGACATCAACAGCGCAAAGTTGCGCAACTTATGCAATTTCGTAGTCGTCAAAAATGTTCTTCTCAATTACGGTCGTGATAAAATTACAGGAGAACAACATCAATGCGGATAGCACTTAGAACACGATGTTCCCGCAAATTACACCGTTATGAGTTTAACAAATAACCGCAAATTTATGTAGATAGCTATCAAGTGTTCGACGTTACGTAAAACGTGTTTAAGATGGTGGCGAAGGCGATAACGCGTCACTAGTGTTAACATCTGGGCCTCCCTACCGTCTGCGGCGCATAAACATCCCAATGTTGGCATCATGTCTTCATTTGCATGTTCCAACCGAGGCTTCGACGGCAGCCGCAGCCGTGCCGACAATGTCAATAGGCTTGTATTACCTAAATTTATTCAGTGCTAGTAGTACAAAGGGAGACGAACAATCATCCATTTCGCTTGAATTAAGTAAAGTTAAGAGCACGTAATTTCACTTGACTTATTGTATCTGTAGACTATATGACGAATAATTTAGCTTTATTAATTTCAAAAGAAACATAAACGACACACGTTAATCATTACTCGTTAAATTATATCTTTTTTTTTTATTATCTTAAAATGTACGATATTTAATTATAGGGAGAAATCTTAAAATGTACGATATTTAATTATAGGGAGAAATGAAGCTTCAGTGAACTGTTAACAGGTTGCTGACGATAACTATTTTCACATCTTTTTTTATGATATTGATCATCATTATTATCATGTCAACCAATTCGGACAGCCGAATATATTAATAGCTTTTTCCAACAGAACAAGAAAGAAAATCAAAAAAGAAAAAGAAACATATCAAATTGACTCCAAATATACTTACTTCTTTTGAGCCTGTAAAAAAATCACTTCTGGGCATAGGGCTCCCCCAAATTTTCCAAGGAGCATTAGTCGTAATCGCCCCGCGTTGCAGGTAGATTGGCGATCGCAGTACCAGCTATACAGAGCGTGGAAATGGTTATTCTACCATCAGTCGGAGGCAATGAGATTATTCTGGATTTCCCTTAGCCGACTTTTATGACACCTATGAAAGGGATGGCAGATTCTTAAGCAGCCGCCACAACACGGCATAATCTGCGGCAATATATTATATTCTTATTTTATAACACGTTTTTATGCTTTAACAGGCGCAGTTTTACTTGGGGGTGTTGGGTTCAATTCCCAACCCCCAAACCTCCAACCCCGGCAAGAACTCCAGTTACTAAAATGAACAATTGTGGTGGTGTTCATCGTGTTTCTTATTATTAAATTATAGAAAAATAAAATAATTTAATAGTAGTTACACTTTATTAAATTTGTCTGCACTGTGAAGATTATAATGCAAAATATCACCAACACACAAAATGTATAAATAAATAACAATAATCATATTTTAGTTCAGTCGCAAGCGGGCAGTTTAAGTTCTGAATCGGAATGGAATGTTTATCTTCAGAATGTATAAGAAAGGTTGTTCACATTCAACTTCCACAATTTACGTTTAAATGTTTCTATTTGATAACAATTAATAATTGTTTCGCAATTACACAATTTAATTACAAAATAAAAAGATTTGCACAGACCACACTCCGAAGAACTTTTCAGAATGAGCAACCCGCAGAAATCCATGTCACATATCTCAATGACACTTTAAATTTATGTTGCCGTAGACCATGATTCCTAAACTTATACATCAAGATATCGGCTCTAGCATTTGATATCATATTAATAATTCATAACTATAATAGATCCATAACTATAATCGAACCCGTCCAGCGAACAGGTCGGTAACCCTCGGTTCCTAATTAGCTGGCACTCCCTCAATCCCAATTCCTGTAGATTCCAACCACAGCTGAAAACAAACAACGAGGGTTATCTATCGCATGACGAAGCCCTATATACACATTAAATATTCTAATAACTGAAATACTCACGAAATCACCAAGCTTTGCGTGGAAAAACACCCGCTTCCACCGCAATCGATAATAAATAGAACTGACCTTGATGACCGATGATTACATCATTATGTCTCTTCTTGACCTGATGACTTCCTTGGAGCACTCGGTAAAGACCGATATATAAAAATAATATAAAAATGCAAGCGCAACCTTTTGACAGGTGACAGCTTTCAAATTCCTAAATTGCAATTGACACAGAGTTTGCCAGCATAAGTTTTAATGTACCATACACACGATACGACTAGTACAGTAACGCAGTACGTTACAATACTTTTATATTGTATTATTATTTGGAAGATTTCATATTCAGTGAGTGTAAATGTTGATGACTACAAAATACATTTCCAGCTGTAATCAATCGGAAATACATTTTCAGTTGTAATTTGTTGGAAATACATTTAATATTGTAATCAATTGGAA
Organism: Luehdorfia chinensis; assembly: GCA_019845155.1. Taxonomy (NCBI): domain Eukaryota; kingdom Metazoa; phylum Arthropoda; class Insecta; order Lepidoptera; family Papilionidae; genus Luehdorfia; species Luehdorfia chinensis. The sequence goes on from JAHVAK010000527.1 coordinate 10,040,326, forward strand.
ATGAATTTTTTGAGTACTTGTGCAAGAGAATTTTATTCGTATAAAGTTAAAATCCGAAAAAATGTCTCCAAACTAAAGTTATTGCTTGTAGCCCATGTAGACTAAGTGCACTATTCCTACAATTCAAAAGCGCAATCAACTTTCGTAGTCGTTTTGCCCTGCGATATTGCGTCGCCGGTTAAATCGATAGCTACAACACAATGGACGCTCGTTTACTAGCTCCATAAAACTAAGATATAACAATAGCCACGAAGAGCTTCATATTCTACTTTCGGATAATGCTAGCTAGTGCTTACATACTCGGCCCCAAGCACAATATCAACCCTAATCCCAATCTATTGTATTTCAGTTATAATTAAATTCATTTCCCAATTCTGATTGCTTCGTTACTATTAAAACACCAAAAAAACGATCAAAAATAAAAAATATTCATTTTTTAACGTTTCTTTCCATCAATCTCGCGAAAACTGTTATAATAAAAATTCAAAATATTTCATTAAATGTTTCAATCATCTGTGGTCATATGAATTTACGCGGTAAACAATTTCAATTATTTAATGAAAACAAAGGAACGTTCGCAGCTGACAAATTTTCCAATAATCCGATACTGTAAAATAGTATTCGTAACAAAAACGGTCGACGTTGCAAAGTGAAAAGCATATTTGCTATGGAATTAAGTTCGTATAAATATTTTTCCAATAATAAAGTTGCATTTAAATATACATTAACCTAGATATTACTGAGATTACAGAACATTTTTCATTTTCAATTTTTAACTTAATTCTTTATCAACATACACTTAGACATCCTCCCAAATATACATATTTGCGGGCATAAATAAATAGGATAAGTGCTTACATTCGTATTAAATTTGCATATATGCCTGCATGTTGGTGTTTTAAAATGGTAAAAGGACCTTAATTATTCTACGGCACATTTCTTTTCAAATTAGTTTTTAGACATTATTGTGGTTTTAAAAAGAAATATTTGATGGTATAATTTTTAATTGCAATGGTTTATATATATATATATTGCTGTGTGGTGGCGGATTAAGAAAATCTACCATTGGGGATAACGTAAGAGTCCACTAAGGGAAATGCTTAGCAAATTTTATAGCTTTCGACAGGTCGTGGGATAACCATCTCAAAAAATGTCAAAACCAAAATATAGAGACCGGTGACGGGGAGGAGGCTCTTAGGTGCATGGAGCCTTTTTTTACATAGGGAAATGCCTAACGCATACCCGCCTTCACGGGGGGACGGGAAGGACGGGTTATGTCGGACTTGCACCGACTAAAACCCCGTGGTGCTCCGCCATCGCCGCATGTTGGCAGGACCACGGGAACGATCGCGCGCACATCCGCGACCCCACCGGCGCTGGCCGCCAACCATCGGCGGCCCCTCCTCGGGAGAAAACTCCGGAACGCCGGAACACACGACGCGCCTTCCAGCACGGCCCCCTTTTGTGCGTGCAACTAATAAACAAAGTCGCGGGGGACAGGGAGAGAGGCAACGCAACACAACACCTACACTCCTCTTCCCCCGCAACTCCACCTCGGCTGCGAAGGGCAGGGTGAGCAGTGCCGACTCACTCCTCCCCCTAGCAGTCCTCCAGTTCGCATTCGGCTTGGTAAGCCCACTCGGAGCGACCTCCTCGGGCCAGCCTAATGCCTCAGGCCGACCATGTGGGCTCCTCTTAGCTTCACCGTGGGTGACCAAGCCACGGTTACTAAGCTCCTCCGCCACGACACTCGAGGCGAGAACTCATTGGGGAGGGGAGGTACATGGAGCCTGGTTCAGCGTTCACCAAACCGCTTGCCGAACGTAGGGATTACGGTAAATCCTCTTTTTTGAGAAAATTCTACTACTAATAATAGTAAATTTCTACTTAAAATGAAGTTACAGCCTATAAATGTCCCGCTGCTGAACACAGGCCTCCACTCATTTTTAAGAGGGTTTAAGAGGTGGGAAGACACGCTGCTTCAATTCGGTTTGGCGGACTTTACTATGTAGTCTACTTATTTATGATACCAAATTATCGTATTTATTTTAAATATTAACACAAACACTGTCGTCTATATTAATTAAAAAGCTTTACTTTTACAACAACAACAGAGTAAAATCATTTATTTTGATGTTAATTAGGATAAAAACAAAATAATCATTAAACAATTACAGTTCTTTTAGAATATGACTTACTAATAGTAGGTCAAAATTAGGGAGCCGTGGCAGCTCAACTGTACCCTTAAATTTCATAGTTCTAAGTTCGATTCCCGGTGCCGGCACCACTAAAATTGTTCTACAATTTTATGTGCTGATTTACCACGTGCTTAGCGGTGAAGTGAAACATCGTGAGTAAACTTGCATGTCTGAGAAATAAAAATATGTCGGGAACGTGTGAAGTCCGCGTTAGCGCATCGTGGCTGACTCTTCCTCTTCTTGTGCTCAGTATTAGAACATTTATATGCTGTTACTTAACTTTTTTTAATTTTGTGAGCAAAGTCAAATTGAACAAATATTTAGGAACTGGCAATATCTCAAGTAAAATGGGCACTTATAAAAACGTAGTTAATAGAACGCTTAATAGAAGAGAACTCATCGCGCATCGGCCTTGCGGCACAAATGGCTTGTCGGCCGTGTCATTACGACCACTCTCCCGCCGTAATCTTAACTGCGTCGTTTAAGATACTTCGAGTACTCATTATAGAAAATAAAGTCATCGCGTGTGACTCATGGCTTTTGAATTATCGAAACATGTGAACCCTATCTATTATAAATTCTTTTAATAATTTCGATTTCTCGGAATACGCACTTAAAGAAATTGAAATTGATAACATTGAGTGAAAACATCACGCTTTTCCTCCCATCGGTGCCATAAGAGTCGATGAAGGGAGAAATAAACCAGAGGATGACGCAATATCTTCATTTTTATTTCTTAGATAAATTTAGGTTTCCGGTTGATTTGCCAGCACGTGGTAAATTAGCTATATAAATTGCATATTGATAATTTTAGTGGTACTGACACGGGAGCCCTATCTCATCCCGTGGGTCTCGTAAAAGTAGACAGAGGGAAAATAAAAAACAGGAGATGGGCAGCAGCATCTTCCTGGAACATCTTAATAAATAAACTGCGGTTGCCAACCCGCTTGCAAAGCGTGGCAACTACGGCAATATTATATATTATACCCCCAAATTGAGAGCTATCAAACTTTTGTGGCAATCTATTGGGGAGGCCTAATATCAACAGTGGACTACTGATCGGCTGAAATGATGATGATGATGAGGGGTGGATGAAGATGAGGTATAAAAATAATTTAAACCTTGTACGTAGGTAAGTTATTAAGAATTCTGTATTATGGATGACTAAAGTGCAAATAACTAAAACCGGTTTATTATAAGATTGAACTAAAGTAGCATTAAAGTTTAGGCGCCTCATTAATAATGGATCAATTCAGTTGACATTCTTAAAGAAGGCAGTCAGTCTAAGTGCACCATGTTCTCAACGTACAAAATTTAATTAATTATAATAATTGAACAGGCGTGGCTGGAGAAGGCGAAACGAGAGCTGCCGCCGAATCGTAAAGGTTTTAATGGAAGCCATAACAGAAACAGCTTTCAATTTATGCGTCCGTGCGACAGTCGCCCGAAAGTAAGTTATTAAAGAGCGGAACTAATGCGACCGTACTGCACAAACGCGTTACTTAGCACAACATTTAATTAACTCGTTCCTCGTTTTCATTTAACGGTGACCAGCTCTTTGTTAAAAATGTTCTCATTTGTAAATTTTAATTTTTAAACACAAAATACACACATTTTCGTTTGAGCTAACAGATCGTTATCATCAGTCTTTTAAAGGTAAGTCTGTTGGACAAAAGCATATTCCAAGAAGATAGGATTATTTTGCTAGTGCTTGTGATAGCAACTTCAACATCATGATCATGATAATTTCAGCTCGCTACAGGTCTCTCCTGAACATAGGACTCCCCCAAAAATTGTCACAAAACACAGTCCCGAGCCACCTGCATCTATTTTCTTTCCGCAAAACCGTGCAGGTCGTCGCTTCATCTAGTGGGGGTCGCACAATACTATGTTAGCCGGTACGAGGTTGCCACTCAAGATCCTTTCTTCCCTAACGGTTATCGGTTCTATGAGCAATATGGCCGGCCCATTGCTACTTTAACTTGCTAATATTAAGAACTACGTCGGTTACTTTAGTTCTGCTGCGGATATTGTCGATATCTCGCATAGAAACTCCGAGCATAGCCCTTTCCATAGCTAACTGAGCACCTCTGGGCTTTTTCATGCGACCTGTAGTGAAGGTCCGCGTCTCGGTTCCGTATGTCATCACTGGCAAGACGCACTGGTTAACGAATTTTGTTTTGAGACATTGAAGTATACTCTCGAGATTCACCTACCTAATCGGACAATTTATCATAGGTATACACATTTGTCGACAAATTCGAGCGTAATGTTCCCAACAATTATCGGGATAGGCAAGATCTGCGTCTTCTCCATGTTCATCTCATGACCTACCCGTTGGGAGACCCTATTGAGATCATTGAGCATAGTGCCAAATTCCTCCAGCGATTCTGCTATTATGACTTGGTAGAAGTTGGTGGCAAATCGAAGGTGAGTAATGTATTCGCCATTGGTATTACTACTATCCTATCCTTTCCAGTTCGGTAGCTTGAAGACATCTTCCAATGCAATAGTGAAGAGTTTCAGGGATACGTCGTCCCCCTGTCTTACACCTTTTTGCAATTGGATCGGTTTCGTACTCTGGTTCTGTGCTTGGACAGCCATCGTTGCTTTACTGTACAAGAACTGCAGCACATCGATATACCGACAGCCAATCTGGCACCGCTGAAGTGACTGCAGCACTGGCCAAATTTCGACTGAATTAAAGTATTTCTTATAGTCCACCTACGCTAGACATTTTGTTTCTTCGGTCTTTTGTACAATTTGGCGAAGGGTCTGTTTGTGGTCTATGGTACTAAAGCTCTTTCGGAATCCACCTTGTTCGGGGAGCTGGAAGTCTGCTTGTGAGACGATTCGTAATGACTCTTGAAAACAGTGCATAGACGCGTATGAAAAGCGATATAGGCCTATAGTTCTACAAGAAGACGTTATCGCCCTACTTGATGAACACGACAACTACGCTTATACTCCACGCTTCCGGTGTAGAGCCACCGGACTACAAGTGCCGGTTTTCCACCCGTTTTCACAGTTCTACTGTAATTCCGTCTTCACTCATCGCTTTGCCATTCCTTAGCTGTTTAAGAGCCGTATTAATCTCGCTCAGTCTGACGTGCGAGATATTATCAGAATGGTGTCTGACAAGTTTTGCTCTAGGATCGTGTACAGGTGTACAGTTGTCCATAAAATCTCTCGATCTTTTACATTACATGTTTACAACTACTTGATGAGAGCCCTGTATATCTGTCTTATGGACTTTCTTCGTTTTTAATACACTGTGGATTCTATCAGCCCCAGAGGCAGACATAAGCGAATGATTGACTTTATCTTTTTTTACAATTTTGAAGCGCTGTAACGCAAAAACGCTTCGCCGTAGAACCTGAATTGACTCGACCGATTAGACCTATTCATATGAAACATGAGCAAAGCATTACTAAAATTCTTTTATTTTAATTCATTTGACAACCCCTTTTCTATTAGTATATTTATTATTATTAAACTGCTATTAAAATGTATTAGTACATTTTCATTCTACCTCCGACCTTATAGCATGAGCGTTACATCGGGCAGGGATAGATTGGGACAAATAAGTACATCAGTATTTTCGCGTACTTTTGTGGCACTATAATATCTTCAGCGCAGTTGAAAGCTTCCGATATTATTCGGAAATTGTTACCGTAATCGAAAATCGGCCAGGACGACATTATTAATGTAATAGGAAACACAATTTAAAAAACGCAATATAATAATAATATATACTCTGACGATCGCGTAGCTTTGTGGTCAGAGCACTAGACTTTTACGTCGCGAGTCTTGGTTTCGAATCCAGCCGGAGCCAACATTTATGCAAAAACACAAATTGTTGGTATTCGGGCCTAGTTTTATTGTGTGTGTGAAATTTGTCTGCAAAACGCACTTACGAAATAGTAGAAATCTTTTTGAGAGACATTGTTTTTAAAGAAAAAAAATATACAAAACGCTTTTAAAATATTAGACTGAAGAGCAAAGAAGTCACACATGCATGATTGCACATACTACTAATATCTAAAAAAAATACCTAATGCAATAAAAAAGCTAAGGACAAATAAATTAGAAATTTATGATACTGTGTTTGTGCATGATAATTTATGCACAACCCAAGTAGCAACAGCAAATTATAAAATAATTTAGCGAAGTGTAAAACCATAAAATCAATGAATTGCGACTATGGTTACTGGGGAAGTTGCAAACGTTTCAAAAATCGCACCACGTCCGCGATAACCCGTGTCGCAGTAAGCTGACACCACTGTTCCTTAACGCGCCGTGTGATAGCGCGCAAATGTTATTTTAGGACTACGCCAACACGAACATTGTACCAAGACAACATATTAATTTCAAATGACACAACCATCTTTACATTATGTGCGATATCCTTCAAGATATTATTCATTTTATTATTAAATTTCAATTACCTTTAATACGTTATGTAAAATAAAAGAATTCCGTGTTTTCATTCCTTTGTAGAAAATAAACGTAAATAGTTTAACAAACATTATTTAGAGGACAAAAGCTTTTGTAGTTAACAAGTTTCGTTTCAAAGTAGTGTTTTATAAGAACTCATCTCGTCATCTACTGAAAGCGCTCCTTTTACTAAAGCCGACATAAACATGAAATGTACCTAAAAGTTTAAAGTTGTTGCCTCGGAAGTGAATAATAAACATTTAAAGTGGCATTGAATATTTCTTTGTTTCTGTTACATTGATTCATTAATTGAGAAAAAACTTGTCGTAAATTTAAGACGAAAAACAGGTGTCTTGGAACCTGTATAACTACTAAGCAGAAATAATATCCACCACACCAAAATGCACCGGTCCCCTTGCGACACCAGTTCTTGAGTCTCATATGCCCAGTAATTACATTAGCTCTCAGTGCCCTTCAGACCAAACACAGTTATGTTAGCACGCTACTGCTTCACGGCAGTATAACTGGCCCTGCGGCGATAGCTACCTAGATGGCTTCCTGTATAGGAATCCTACCACTAGTAAAAGTTAGGGTTTGGTGGCCAATAAACAAAAGACACTTTTTCATTATTAGTTTACCTACGTCTACAGACAATTGTCTTTCACATACTAGCTAGCCGTGTGGTGGCGGCTTAAGAGAATCTTCCACCCCATCTCATCCCGTGGGTGTCGTAAAAGTAGAAAGTTTGAAAGTTAAACCAGAAGCTGGTCAGCAGCATCTTCCTGGAACATCTGAATAAATAAACTGCAATTGCCAACCCGCCTGCCAAGCGTGGCAACTACGGCAAAATCCCTTCCAAATGAGAGATACTTACTTTTGTGGCAATCTATGGGAGATGCCTATGTTCAGCAGTGGACTAATGATAGGCTGAAATGGTGATGATGATGATGATTGTAGCTTCGTCTGTGTTAGGGATTGGCACTTTACGTCGCAAATATAAATAATAATTTCTTATTCAGGGAAGATTTTATTAATATAACATATCATCAAAAATATTAAGATTTATAGTTACTTCAATACTCGTATAAACTGTTAATAGACAAACAAACCGTCAAATTAAACAACAACAGTCAATAAGTAATCTTTGGTATTGAAAACGGCTTCAAGTGTTTACTTATGCTACCTAGTTAGCTATGAAATCGTGATTCAGCTAAACACACAAGTTGCTCAGTGGCCGTAAACATGTTCAGTAAACTCTGTATCGGGCTAATCGAATCGTCCTGCAACTTGGCTACGAGCTCGTCGTTAATACGGTCCACTTTAATATCTGTACTAAGTTCAACATCCCCGCATCCTCCGGACAAACCGCTGCTCACTAACTTGCTGTCGTGCTATAACAATTAATTGAAATCTTATTATCTCTACACTATCTACGATTAATTAATATAATAATACGAAATTTTTATTCATACCAAACTTTTAAAAAGTTGTACCTAACGGTATCGGTATTAGACTTAATACTAATAAATAAATTGTTTTGTTTAAGAAGACACAAAAACAAAATTTAAATAAAACATGTTTTTACGGATTTTATCACGTTTAATTTTGAACTTTTTATATACCGACGTTTCGAGCGCTTTACAGCATCCATGGTCACGGGAGGGCTGAGATAACAGATGTTCTGATTTCATAGGTAACCTGGGGTACCTTCAGCTTTTTATTATTATATAGCTATAACTAACTGTGTATTGAAGTCTTGTAATGGTATGCTTGCTTTTTGATTTAATTTTATTAATTTTAGGATCCCAAGCCGGTGGTAATACCCAACCATCTTCTCCATTCAAATTATGATTTTTATTTTATTTAATTTCAATAGCCTCGCGAATCATCCTTGGTAAGAGTCGATGTTCTATTGCAAGGATTTGAGGTTTATCAAGTCTGATGTCATGGTTGGGATGAACCAGAACATGGTCACAGACTGCAGACTTCCTCGAAACGTCAGGTTATAAATAGTTCAAATATAACGCGATAAAATCCGTAAAAAAATTGTTTTATTTAAATGTGTCGTATTAGCGTAAATATAAGAAATATAAATATATAAATATATATATAATAAATAGCCACAACTGCGAAAACGATTAAATACCATGCTAACCACAACGTACAACTTGATATGACAGCATATACAAGCAGTGTTTTATGAAATTTTATGCATTTGACCGGCCTCTGTCAGTTGCTGCTTTAATTGAATCGCATGTCAAGCCCGTGATATACGAGAACCAAGCCGCGTAGCGCGCCATCGGCGAATCGACCCGAGTTGAACGATTAATCCCACATAAACAATTATAGGAGACCGATTTATACCGATACGTTCACTGAATTCTCTCTTATATAGTTACGAGGATTTAAAACGCAGACAACTCAATTATTACCACATTATTGAGCGCAGATGTTTTACGATTTCATTTAAACTCGCCGTCGGGTGATTTCGCTTATAAAAGGCAGTCAATTTCGATCTTATTAAAAAAGTTTTGTGGCTATCAAATCTTTGTCTCTCGTCTCACCCGCTGCTTACGTTTCAGAAAAGAGTTTTAGCTGATGTTGTTTTCGCAAGGGATCAGAAGTTTGACATTTTGTTAAAGTAAAACGAACTCGATCATCAACTTTAACGATCTGTAAAGTTCGGACGTTAAACTTACCACTTTTAGAGCGTTTTGAGTAAATTTGAGTTATGAATTCAGCATAATGTATATTCCATAATTATTTAGGCACATTAGTGTGTTATAAACGTTCGACAAGCACAGTACAGTTATTGTTTGGACATTTGGTACTAACTGATTTCTCAAGACACGCAAAATGTATTAACCAAATTACATAGAATCTCAATAAACCTTGATAAGCCAATATTGTTATTAATTATTAGGTCAACATACATTTAAATCAATATTATTACTTTAGTAGGGCTTGACAAGATAAGGTATGTTTTCAAATGATATTAGCGCTCAGTGACGACGACGCTCAAATTAAGTAACGTAAGTATGTACGTTAAGACACCGTTTAGATGTAAAGTAGGTCATAGGGGCAACTCAAATGAAAGTGGCTCACTTAAATAAAAAACTTACATTGGGCATGGTTCAAAAGTGTTCTATTTTTATTTCAAATATTGATACGTATATGTATGTGATTGTTTTGCTCACGTTCACAAAAGCGTTGGTGCGTGTGTGCGTGCGTGCGTGCGTGCGTGTGTGCGTGCGTGCGTGCGTGCGTGCGTGCCTGCGTGCGTGCGTGCCTGCGACCGTGTGTCTGAGAGGCAGAGCGTGTGAGCGTGCATGCATCATCCGCGTCTCTCTCTGTTTCTCTGTCTCTCCGTGTGTGTGTGTGTGTGTCTTTCTCGGTCTTTCTCAACGGCAGCGTGCGTGCCTGGGTGTGGTTGTGGCTGCAGTTGCGGTTGCTAGTTCGTCTGCGTCTGCGTCTGTATCTGCCTCTACATCTGCGTCTTAGTCTACGTCTGCTTCGTTGTTCTTCTTCTTCTACCCAACATATCTATAGTACTTACAGCATTTGTCTAAAAATATAGGACCATCATTACTGCCTAGTTTGTAAAGAGTATTTACTTTTTCCCGGCGCTTCGACGACGTATAAATTCCTCGCTTTATAACTTTAAGTACTACATTCGTTAAAAAAACTAAGAAATTTCCGAAGAACCGAGCTATCTAACAGTTTGGAAGGAGGATCTTTCATTTATAAATATTAGTAATTATCATCATCGTCATTTCAGCCTGTCACAAGTCCACTACTGACATAGGTCTCCCCCATAGATTGCCACAAAAGACTGCCCATCTCTTGGTTTTCATTTACCCTCTGTCAAATTTTACGACACTGGGTGAGTTGGAGTGGTAGATTATCTTGAGTAATAGTGATAGTCAAACACAAACTGTAATTATATTAGGTAATAAATAATAACATCTTTACAACGAAGCTGTAGCCATATTTTTTTTTTAATTCTTAGGTCAGGATTCATAATTATTGTATTGTATCTCTTATTTACGAATAGATAAAAACTTAAAAACATGAAAGAACTCGAGAACTTCTTTCATGTTTTGAAGTTTTTATCCATAGATAACTTGGCGACGTTTGCAAAACTACATGAGAAATTTCACTATTTATCATGGGCATTATCTTCCAGAACTACATAGTATTAGTTGTTTTGTTTGCGATGATTTAAGTATACTATTATTCCTTTCCCGTTTTGACAAAGTGATTAGACTATTCAAATATGTTAAAATTCAGTCATAATGAGATAATTGTTACTCTTAGTTTAGTCAATGACTTGAAAACGCAATGTAAAAACTGTTAAAAATATTGCTGCTAAAAACAATAAAACTTACCTGCAGCGTCAAATTTATTTTTTAATCTATGAGACTTATTTTTTACGCTGACGCCATACGAACATAATAATACTAAAATAGAACAATATTATGTATACATTTCTGCTGAAGACGAGTCTACAAATACGTTCAAAAAGTGCAACATCTATAACCAATATTCTATAATGGAATTGATTGCACTGTATTTAGACTACATTTTATAAAGTATATGATAAATTGCAACCAAATCCTCATTTTTTTAGTGATCTTGCTGTATCTCTGTGAAAAGTTAAAAATTAAAAAAAAAGACTTTTGAAGCTTTAAGCTGGAAAGTTTAAAGACCTTTTATCAAAATAATTTTGTGTTCGGTTGTTGCAAATTATAAGAAATAGAGCGAAACAAAAACTTTCCAAAATTATTCCTTTTTCTTTGTCCCTGGACGAGGAAAAAATGTTTCCTGTATTGTTCACTAAGCTTCAGAAGAACGGTTCTCGTGTGGAAACGTCGTACCGGTAAACGCAGACGACCTGGACGATTTAGTGGAAAGTCAATGGAGATGCAGGAGACCCCGTTCCATGTTTTGTGACCATTTAGGACAAATTGAAACTTTAATCGGGCTAATTTACAGGTCTATTAACCGTCCATATTCTACTTTCCGCCCTAAAAATACTGCTAGTTGATAAATTTAGCTACTTATGCATTAAAGATATTATATATAAAACTTAGTAAATTAATATACTATTTAATCAAGTTGTTCAGTTTAGTAGATCCGTGGCCTGTTTATATTCAAAGTCGAGGAAGAACTTTTAAAATCATATAGTTATATGCGCATATTACAAAAGTAGAGCAAACTATTTGTTTTTTACGACGCGCATCGGAGAAAATGCACCATTCGCGCCGCAGGCACTTACACTAGCAGTTTAAAAACTCTAACGACGAAAATAAAAAGATTTTTTAACTACATTTATTAAATGATTAAGAAAATCGTTTCTGTTTCGCTCGGCTTGGTTGCACTGTGATTACGTGACAGACGCGTTGCCTAACGATATTGCTTTGTCGTAGACACGTTGCATACGGTAACAGATTATTTGCTCTAATCCTGCGATAGCAAACTTTAACCACTTCTCGGTATATCATCTGCGCTTTTAGTTTGAATTAAATTACAAACTGAATATTTTCCTTTAACTTCACTCATACATTGACGACTTTTTTAGTAAAAATGTTAAGATAATTTACATATAATAATCATAGCCGTGAATTTAATTCAATATTTTAAAGTTTAATACACGTCACACCCAAAACTACAACTATGGTATATATATGGATAAGTATGGTAAAATCCCGCGGCAAGTAAATACTGGCACAAACGAATAAAAGTCACGGAGACCACGAGTTTTATTCGTTTAATATACATAATACAGTATAAACAATACTGTATAAAGTACAATTTTATAACCCTGCTGCGTTTCGTATGGTATCCTAGACAACGAGGCTTTCAATGAAAATACATGATAAATTAAGGTTTACGGAACTGTAACTACAATACCTCATTTACATAAAAAATAGCATTTTAAAGGTTATAAATATTAGTAAATAATAAGAAAGGTACCAAGAAATAATTTGACTCAAACCACTAACGCCCTAACATATACAAAACTAAAGTAACAACAAAAAGTAGCTAATATTTATATATACTATATTATAATCTATGTACGTCGCGGGTAATGGCAAAAAAAATTACATTAAATGCGAGCGCTTGATCCCTGAACTCCAACGATACTAAAAAACTGATCCACATTGTTACACAGTTTTATTTACTAAGTTAATGAGTTGTTTGAAATACACGTCCTAAATAATAAAAGTCATGCGCAAGGCGGGAGAAATCCAAAACAATAATTGAGATTTCTAGAAATGTCATTAATGTTCTACGTTGGAACAACGTCCACGTCGCGTTGGACGCAGTCGGACACCGCCCGCGCTGAAATAAAACACTGAGCCGTCAAACTTTATGTTTTCTTATAATCTTAGCAACGACGACGTGTGAAATATAAGGCCGAAATAAACATAAAATCTCCTCGGAAAGCATTTTTATAACTCGGCAAATAAGTCTTTGTAGGAACTCCCGAGTTTATTCTTCATGATTGCGTCATAAACGTAAACGGAGCTTTAGTCGGCCTTTATTGAAATAAAAATATTTTTTCGGAGTAAATAATGGGTGTCTTTTTATACGCAGTAAAATCAAATGATAATTTATTGGATTGAAGAACCTTTTTTTTTCATATAATATGTATAAGTTGTAGACAGTTTAACGTTATTTTTAAGACGTATATCATATACAATCAATGAAAGAAAGTTAAATACGTATCATACATAAAGTAAAATCGAATACAGTGGTTGTAGGATTCCCCCCCAGGTTGTTTTGCTCGTTTCGTTGGTTATAGTGAACCAATTAAAAAAATATAATTGTTTGTCCGTAATTTTCGAATTTTTGTTTTTATAAATTCATAATGTATATTCACTTCCTTGATAAAATCTGACAAAAACTAATTCTTTGTTTGAAAATATTTTTAAAATATTATAGATTACTTATCTATAATCTTTTAATAATATTTTCCCAGGAAAAACTTTCATCTTTAGTCGTTTATGTTTTTCGTGAATTTGTGTTGTTGAAAATGTTTCTGCAATGTTCTCTAGACAAATTCTCTGACGCCACCCGGCAAAACAACACATTTCTTTTATTTTAATTATTTTAAAACTTATGCTGTACTGTTCTGTACACCATTCCTGTTTTTATCACACAAAATAAGCGGGATGTCCCCAAACTACCTTAAATTTCATACGTTTGAACCGAGAACCACGTGCGTCGTAGATTCGAATTCCAGCTGGAGTGTAAATTGGTAATTGCGGTACTATAATATATTTGGTGCAAGTGACCACTCCTGTGTATTAACAGGAATTATCTTGACGATCATTATGAATGAGAAAATATAGCTTTTATATTGCATAAGATAAAATATTCACTTTAAATCATAACTTACAAAAGGTAATTTCTTTCATTTTCTAACAAAAGTTTTATGCTTAGTTCAGGTTTTCATAAAATTAATATCTTCTGGCGCAGCGCACAGGTAAACGGAAGTTCAAAACATGGAAGAACTTCCTGGAGACATGAAACTAGAAAATTTAATATTCTTGGTCTATGTAGCTAGTTGTATATCTGGTTTAAAACTACATCCTCTGAGACTGTCACAAAACTTCAGTTGATACAATAACTTGAAATACGAAAAGCAACTTACCAAGTATGTTACACGTATTATTTAATGTATAATTTTAAATAAGATTTTATGCTTAAATAATTATATTTTTAAATAGTTGATTAATTTTCGTTTGTTGATGAATAGAAATGTCTTACTAGTCTAACGGCTTATACGGTCTGTCTCGGCCGTTTGCTAGTCTATTAACAAAGGTATCAAATGCCCAGGGATGTTGGCCTACTATAGCTGGAATCTTCCCCACCAAAACAAAGATAAGCAACGCTCACTTACTTGTTCTGCGCCTGTGTGTCCTAGCAAGGGCAGGCAGCTTCGTTGGGATATCCTCACAGCTTCCAGAAACATTCACCGGAGTCCGAAACGTATCACCGGTCAATAAATCATGCGGTTAAAGCATAAAAGCACATCGATTGCAGTCTAAACAATTACATCGGCATAAGGAATGCAGAACAAACTTCATAAGCTTCATAGACTGAAGCACAATAAGTTTATTTATAATAATAAAATAAATTATACGGCATTCACTCCGTAAAGCGCGGGCACTGTTCGGTTTCAATTCTTGAATTCATTCCCGCCAACTGCTTATTTTTTAATTAATATTTTTAATTCATTTCTTTTTTATTCTGTTCTGAAGCGGCCAGTCACAAATCATATTAACCTTTGCTAATAACGCGTGAGCTTAAGCATACTTATGCTTTGAATTAGTATAGAATTATCCAGCAAAAGTTTTTAAGTGGCCAAGACACGGTCATTGAAAATTAAACTTCCGAGCTGCTTTCAACCGACGGTCGCCTTCTACAAAGCGTTTGATTTTTCAATTTAATTAAAATTTAAGACATTTTTTGGACATGTAACATTTTGAACAAACTGTCCGCCTTTGGAAAGCCTCATTGTGAAACGGTTAGCTCTTACTAGATTTTAACAATCTGAAAAAGAATTTATTCATTTACGATATAACATCTATTAAATATTTTATTTACTATGTTATATATATCTTTATTGTTCTTATGCATCGCCGACAACTAATTTTGTTCAATTACAAACCAAACAAAAACTTTCTAGGAAAAAACAATTTTGGCGGTAAGATGAGTGGCCATTGTAATACTATATTCAAATTTAAATTATTTCCCTATTTTTTATATTATTTGGTTTTTGGTGTGCATAAAATATTAATATCTGTATCAAGTTATCAGATGACAAATTTATATAAATATATTACAACAATAGCTTGTATCTGGAACATATTACCGGATACTATTATTAAGGAGAAAATCTAATAATTTCGCCATCGTTTCTTTGATAGTTTTGTCTATCCCTGTCATCATATATCATCATATATATTACATCACATTTTTGTCACAACATCGTAACTTCTTCACTTTGGAGTTAAATATTTTTTAATGAACGGTTACTAATAAATTTAAACGGTTCTTTAGAATTATTATTATGTTTGAGATCCTCCTGCCTATTTCACCCAAAGCGACATCTTCCGGATGCTACACAAATACATAAACTTCAGTGGCTTGCTTACAGTCACGTAACTCTCTTGATTTATCATTACCATATCCGAGAAAGTCTGAGTAAAACGATCGAAAAGAAATTTTGGATGTTAAGATATCTACTGAAATTGCGAAGTAATTTTATGAGGTTTCCAATTACCCAAGTATATTGGTAGTTTAACATTGGAGGGTAGAAAATATTTTTAAAAAATCCATCACTTACGCTTTTAAGTATTTTTTTCTAAAAGCTGTGATAGAAAGACGACTCATAGTAAAAATATCTGATGCAGTTTAGCAAATTAACATGTTTGTAACATATTTTTTTTTTATAAAAAAGGAAATAATTTATACATTTTAAAGTATAAATGTAGATACTGAATCTTCAGATATATTTCCATGAAACAAAGATTAAGTCGATTCCCGATTTAGATTGGTTGGAAGTATTGCACTGCATATTTTCATAAGTACCGAGTAAAGTACAATTAATCTATATCACCTACAGGCACTTGTCTGTCCCTACTCAAGAAATTCGAAGAATCCCAAATCAAAGTAAAATATTTATTTCTGTTTAAATCTTTGTATACCTCTTATTAAAGTCAACAATACCTTCTTTCTGCCGTCAAGCAGTAGTGTGCAAACATTATTATGTTTGGGTCTGATATTAAATAATTTTGCTATTTAATATCACTGGTATGGAGTGAAAAAAAAGATATATAGACATACACTTAGATATATGAATAAACACACACACACACGCTCACGCACACACACGCACTCGCACACGCACGCACGCACACACACACACACACACACGCACTCGCACACGCACGCACGCACGCACGCACGCACGCACGCACGCACGCACGCACGCACCCACACACACACACACACACACACACACACGCATACTTACGTAGACCGAAAACGTAACGGATACAATTGTTGAGGATTCGATCCAATTTGTTGAGAATTTCAAGATTTGCATCTAAGTAGCACACATCAGCATAATCAAAAAGAGGAAATATAAGGGACTGAATAAACAGTTTTTTCGTACAAGGTGGTAAAAAGTTTTTAGATCTATACAATTGCCTCAGAGTACCGTATGCTTTACGAGTAATTTTCTCTGCCTGAACGCGCCAGGTAATGGAACAATCTAATGTTAGTCCCAAGTCCTGAACGCTCATGCGTTATACAAAATCATCTGGTCATTATAAATCAGAGGTGCGTAGCCACTATTGAGCACTAAGATGGAACGCGTCACTCACACAAAACGCAATAGCGTCATACTGGTACTTTACGATAGTATTCTGTGAGAGTGCTTCGGCGGTTGAGACTCTTTGCTCTTTGCTACACGAGATTCTGCTCTAGCTATATTCAACTGCGACTTGGCTCTACCGTGTAAAATCCAGTGTGAAGTAACTTTTTTTTCTAATGTATTTAATATATGTATATATATATATATATATATATATATATATATATATATATATATATATATTATAATATTTAATCTACCTAAATAATAAAAAAAGTGGCTGCCCTAATTTACAGTGCGTATACGTCAATTATACATTTTTGTGGCCCCATTAAACACAATGATATCGTCGGCTTACTGCAAGAAGTCATTAAAGAGCATGAAATTGATTTCGAGAAATGACTAACTAAAGTTTGGATAGAAAAATAGCCATTACATAAAAATCATAAAGGGTGCAGTCGAAATAAAAATGCCAGTGTATAGATCTACTCTTTATAAGTAAATTTTAGGTATTGTCACTTCTGAACAAATTAAAATATTTTTTTAAAAAATCAGAAAATGTAATTAGTGACTTTTGACATAATTTAAATTACAACAAATCTATAAATATTGTATTTATTACTTATTATAGATAAGCGCTATAAATGTTAAATAAGTAACAGGGACTTGAAAAGAAATATGGAAAAAAAAAGAAATAAATCTCGAAACTTCTTCGTCGCTTACAAAATAATGAAGTTAAAAGTCAGTCTTAATAAAAAAAACAATAAAATATTTAAAACAAAATAACACTCATAAACTTTTGATAACTGGCTTCTTTCCATTTTATAATACTTAGATTTCATTAGCCGATGAAGAATCATCTTCAGGAACGTACTCATGTCCTGGTTGATCAGGCAAGTTTGAATACCAATGGTGTAGTTCTAATGGTATGATCTTTTGATCACACATTTTTATCAAATCTTTCTTTTTGGATTTAGTAATAGGAATTGGCTGGCTGTACGTATTCTTTAGTCTGTAGTCATCAAAGACAAAAGTGGTTTCATCCCGCTTACGCTTTCGAAGATTTTTCGTAAAGTAGTTTTTACTTTTTTTAGACCTTTTTGTTCAGTGTCTGATAAGCTGACATCAAGTTCTTTATACGGGGACACGAATTCGTATCTGAACATCACTATATTGGGTTTTGCTTTCTCAAATCGGAAACATTTTACCTTGCGCCATTGAACTACCTCTCCATCATTTGATAATAAATCGATGATGTCCGAATAATATAGTTGAACTGGCTCGTAAGCTTTCTTAATCTTTCCACCTTTCTGTGATTTTTTGCTTGACCATGCCAACTTTATGACATTCGACAAGTCTATCATTGAGTACACTCAATGATTATACTCAATGATAGACTGGGAACTGAGTAAGTTGATGTTCAATTGCACTGTGCATGCTATCGACTTCCACATGAGAATGACCGGATTTGAGGTATTTATGTTCAATTACTTTTAGTTTAGTTGTTTGGACTAAATATAAAAGCAAACTCAGTAAATACTGGTTTCTATTTTGCCCGGCACAGGTATCAGAAAATATAGATATTTCGTTAACAGCTTGAGGAAGACTCTGAATTCAAAGATCTTACTATTGATTTCGTTCCATATGAAACAATAACCATCATTGGGTTCTCGTGCCTCGTAAATAGTGGCATTGTACACATTTAATTTTCGTAAGTAATAAAGAAGTGAAACATTACTATTGGGTAAGTGCAGTACTTTTTGTAGATCTAAAGTAATAAGCATAGGTGCTTTAGGTGGTTGTAGTTGACGCTTATAATTCTTAAAAGGAAGGCATTGAGATCGTTTTACGATTCCTTATTTCTTTCGTATTTTTCCGGATTTGACTTATGCCATGTAGCTGTTTTGCTCTTCTTCTTTCTTCTTATAATATCCTCCTCGATTTCGTCTTCATGAAGCGAATCTGTGCTATCATTATTTAAACTTTTGTTAGGATCTTGCCACTCTGGATCAGGCACGGAGTCATCCGAAAGAAACAAGTCATCTTCAAGATTCACAGGATTATTGTGGATAGCTGATGTTGATGGTTGATCGCAGAATGTTTTCATGTCTTCATTATATTGTGAAAGAATTGACGGCGAAATTCTACTAGTATTTGATGACATTCCTTCAAATACATCTGGCCTATGGAGTTTGAACTCTCTCATTATTTCTTTTAGGTGGAGCAGTTTCAATGATATCTGGTAGAGCTTGTAGACAATCGTGATAATTTGGGTTTTCATGATACGGCAAATCTTTTTTTTCATTATCATTTTGCTCAAGAAATGCTTTGTAAAAGAATTGATGGCAAAATTTCAAAGGTTTCTGACGATGTTCTCTCAAATTGATTCGATGAAGGCCTGCTTACTTCAATTACATCTGTTGGAGTCTGAAAATAGTCAAACATGATGGAGTATAATGTGTCTGGTGGAGTATTTTCTATAACATCTGTTAAATTATTCAGAAAAATAGGCTGATGTAGATTTTCATATCGCTCTTCCGCATCTTTTGCTTCTGAACATGGTTCCACCTAAAAAGTAAAATACTTATCAGTTCGGTTTGAGGGTTTGGATTAGGGAGGGGTACCAATAATCTAACTATAACTTAGGACCTCTATAAATAGTTTATCTCGCTTTTAAAGCATGCTTAGAAAGAAGAGAACTAAAACTTAAAGCAACCACAACACAATCACCAGTAAACAATTGCGTTTTTTAATATACTCGTACCTCAAACGTCAATTCTGTAGGCCGCAAGCATAGCCAAAGAAATAGACATTTGTAAATACCCACGAAATTTTTTATATATTTTAAAACTTTTATATACTTATTTTAAAACTATAATAAAAAAATGTTTGATGTGTAGGTACGTACATAAAATTTTATTACTACAAATACTTATTGACCTTAGTTGCGCTGTGTTTAGCATTCGTCAAAAGCGCGAAATATCGAAAAGTTCATATAAATCAACTCAATTATAAATGTTTTAGCCCTCAGTAGTCATCATTTAGTATGTACTCATGGCACAAGGACAAACCTTTCTTTGAACTGTCTGGCACATTTATTAATGTTCATGTTACTACTTGTCACTACTCACTACTATTACTTGACAATATCTCAAAAGGAACCTCTAAACTACATATAAATAGATACTTACATTATTTAAAACGTTGCTGGTGTCGTGGTTTTCTTTCTCAAGTAACTGCAACATGTATAAGCTACGACCACTTTTTAAATAATTACTCAAAAAAAAAAAAAAGATTCGTTCTCGCGCTCTGGTGCAGAACGGACCTATTTCTGACCGCGCTCCATGCGCAATCAAGCTAACAGCTCGCATAAGTTATGGACAGCAGTCTGTAAAAGCGATTTGTCACAGTTGTGGATAGTGGCCAACACCCGCTCCCGTAGCGGTGTGTTTGGTTATACTTCATACGTGCCTTCGCCGATCGTGTCCCTCGAAGTGGAAGTGTTGTGCTTCGTGGTGTTGTGCGAACGTGAAAGTTACGTGAGAGTGTTCCTGTATTGCGTCGGCTTGCTGGTGAAAACCGTGAGTAGAGTGCATACACACATCTCGCCTCAGAGGCGGCTTTGTATTTTTGTGTCCGCTTGTTGCACTAGGCAACAGCCAGGTACACACCCTCGCGCACCTAAGGCGTAAGGCATTAGGTGAAGTTAATTTTAGCACACACCTCCCTGCTCACGTAGGGAGAATTTTTTGCATTTGTGTACACACCGCTAAATCACCCGAGTGAAATGGCGACCAAGAGCGACATTGTTTTAGCGCGACTTGACGAATTTCTGCGCCTCGCGCACCCCAAAATCTGGGCCCAGTTTAGGTCATACCTACTGGAGTCTGACGACGTAGCAGCGGTCCGTCCGAACGCAATAATCCAGCCAAGGAGTCACGAACCAGCTTTCGACTCCGAAGGCCCGGCATCTGTGTGCGAGACAATGGTAGGAGTAATCACCGGCCATAAAAAGACCGTGCCGACCGTTTCGGCACCGTCAGTTAAAAACGCACCTGTGGGCAATAAAACGCCCGCTAAGGGGTGCAATAAAACAACAGACACACCTGTGCTTCCCTTCCGGGAATCGCAATCCATTGTTGGGCCCGCGGCCTTTTCGGACGAGGGATCCGACATGGATTGCGAAGAATCCCGAAGTGCTCACGACGACGGCTTCACCGTCGTCGTGCGCAAAGCGAAAAAACGCGCCGCGAAAGGGGACTCCGAGCCTAACTCGGATACCGCATCGCCGTCCGCTTCACGGAACCCGGCCAAGAAGGGCGTGTCAAACACACGCAAGACTATTGAAAAGTCTCTGCCCGCGCATCCCGCAGCCCAATTAAATAAAGCTCCTCCGCCGATAATCCTACAGGATAAGGCGAAATGGAACGACTTGTCATTGTGGATGACAAGCAAGAAAATTGTGTGCCCGAAGGCACAGACGGCAGTGCAAGGTATCCGCGTATACCTAAGCACAGTCAGCGACTTCAGGGCCGTCACCAGCCATTTGCGTGGAAACAATATAAGTTTCCACACTTACTCGCTCGCGGAAGAACGTAGGCTCCGCGTAGTCATCAGGGGCCTGCCCAAGGAATTGGAGACTAGCCACATACTTAGTGACCTCAAGTCACAGAACATACCTGTGTTGGAGGTGCATCGGATTCATCACCCACACAATAAGAAGTCGTACGACCTGATCCTTGCCATACTGGAATTAACTCCAGAAGGCACGCAGGTCTTCAATGTAAAATCAATTTGCGGCCTTTCAGGCCTTTCTATTGAGGCACCCCGCAACAGGGGCATCATTGGCCAGTGCCACAGATGCCAACTGTACGGACACTCTGCCCGAAATTGTTTCGCCCGCCCTCGTTGCGTAAAATGCCTCGGGGATCACGGCACCCAGGATTGCGCTCGCACGCCAGAAGCGCAAGAGCCCCCAAGCTGCATACTCTGCGGCGAGCTGGGACATCCCGCGAATTACCGCGGGTGTAACAGAGCGCCGAGGAGTACAAAGCGCAGGGGAGGCAAGAAGAATGGCCGTAGGAAGGGCCCCGGGGCCACACAGCCTCAAACACCCGCTCCTAAACAAACACCTAAGCCCGCGACTAAACCCGCGCCTAAACAAACGCCCGTGCCCGCTCCGGCCGCAGCGAAACCCGGTCCCGCTGACGGGACTACCGGGCAGAGCAAAAGCCAGAGCGCCGCGCCGGCGACGAACGCATGGACAAAACCGTTGCCCATGACGCAAAAGAGCGCAGCCGCCTCACGGCCCGCGCCTCAAATCGCAACGCCTAAAATACAGGGCTCGTCAAATTTCGCCGCAGATTTCTCACTAATTTGCGGCTTCATGCGCAGCATAAATGTTGCCGAACTTTCAACTTTAGCACGCAAAATCCGCGAAGCAAAGTCTCCTCAAGACCGACTCATGGCTACCGTAGAGCACATGAACGTCATCGACGCGATTTGGACGTTTCAATGCGCCTAAACATCACGCGCCGCGTCGAAAATAAAATTTTTTAATTGTTACCAATGGCGTCCCATATAGGTAGGATTAAACCACGCTCTCTGACTGTCTCGTATTTTAACGCAAACGGTCTTAAGACGCAGTTAGTTGAAGTCGCGAATTTCCTTCGTGACCACGACATCGACGTTATGCTAGTGCAAGAGACTTTCTTAAAACCTAGTATGCGCGATCCAAAGATTGCCAATTACAAATGCATCCGAAATGACAGAGCGACCGCGAAAGGCGGCACTCTGATCTACTATAAAAAGTCCTTGCACTGTATCGCGCTCGATACACCCAACTTAGTTAATATAGAAACTTCCGCGTGTAGGTTAGCAATGACCGGCCATAGGCCGTTTGTACTAGCATCAGTCTACCTCTCGCCATCCAAACAATTATTAGAATCAGACCTAAAATCCCTACTAGATTTAGGCCGTTCTGTTATTCTCGCCGGAGACTTGAACAGCAAGCACGGCAGTTGGAATTCCAACGTAAATAACACGAACGGTAATATACTGTACAGATTAGCGGAGAGTCATAACGTAAACGTTATAGCTCCCGAAACACCAACCAGAGTTCCGACGCAGTTAAATCAGCAGCCGGACACTCTCGATGTAGCCATTATCAAGGACGTGAACTTAGAAATAGACTCTATAGTTACGCTTCACGAACTTGAGTCGGACCACCGTCCGGTCATTTTTAAGCTGGGCCGGCCAAATGGTGAGGTCACACAGACCAAAACCATTGTGGACTGGCGTACCCTCGGGGTCAAACTCGAGGCTACGAGCTCCCAGCACTTGGATGAAATACCAGATATTATCGACTCGCCAGAGGTAGCCTGTCGAGCGATAAAATCATTCTCAAGTCATCTCAAAACAGTCGTCGGAGAATCCTCCCGGACGGTTACGGTGTCGAACGATCGACGCTGTAATCTACCGGCGGACCTCCGACGCCTGATTAGAGAAAAGAACCGTGCGGCTAAAGCGCACGACAGATATAGAACAGACGCGAATAGACTCAGACTGCGCCTCCTACAAAGGGATGTTAAAGAGCGCTTATCTGAGTACACTAAAGATAGCTGGGACACTATGCTTGGAGAAATCGAGCCGTCGCACACTGCCTACTGGCAGTTGGCACGATCTCTCAAAGCAGAGCCGGTCTCACCCATGCCGCCACTTATTAGATCGAACGACAACTCGCTCGCCTTCGACGACAGCGAAAAAGCCGAATGCCTTGCAGACAGTCTAGAGAGCCAATGCACTCCGTCTCTCGCGCCTGCGGATCCCGACCACCTGCAGCAGGTGGCCGCGGAACTCGAACGCAGGGCTGCCATACCACCAGTGGGCGAACCACTGACTCCAGTGACTCTCGACGAAGTCACGAAGATTGTTAAAAATCTTAAAAACCGATCCGCGCCCGGCCTCGATGGCATAAACAACAGGGTGATCAAGCGTCTAACTACGCCGCTATTGTGTCTGTTAGTCAGTATTTTCAACGCGCTCCTCTCCAGCTGCTCCTTCCCGGACGACTGGAAGGAAGCGGACGTTATAGGTATTCCGAAGCCTCACAAGCCGAAGAACATCCCGTCCAATTATCGCCCAATAAGTCTCCTCAACTCGATGGCCAAGATTTATGAGCGAATAATCCTTAGTCGATTAAAAGACTACGTCCTTAATAATAACATCCTTCCAGACGAGCAGTTCGGCTTTCGCCCCGAACACTCGTGTACCCATAAAGTGCACCGCCTAACGGAGCACATATTAGAAAACTTTCACGACCGCCCTAAGCCAGTAGGCACAGGGGCCTTATTTTTCGATGTCGCAAAGGCATTCGACAAAGTCTGGCACGACGGCTTGTATTACAAGCTGTATCACACAAAAGTGCCGGACAGACTCGTGAACATCATACGAGCCTTCTTGTCCAATCGCCTATTTCGATTCCGGGTAGAGGGAACGCGCTTCTCAAGCCGCCCTCTCCGTGCGGGTGTCCCTCAGGGCTCCTGCCTCTCCCCACTCCTGTTCTCGCTATACACTAGCGATATACCAAACGACCCTAAAGTCAATCTTGCGCTTTTCGCAGATGACACGGCCCTGTATTATTCCGATAATCACAAGGGCCGCATAACGATTCAGGTCCAAGCCGCAGCCGATCGCCTAGGCGAATGGTTCCGGAAATGGAGAATAGAGGTTAACCCCGAGAAAAGTGTAGCAATATACTTCTCGAGGGGCACGCCTAAGCCGGCTAGACGTTACCACACAATCGGCAAAAATCAGCTAGGCTCGATCACCCTGTTCGGACGCCCTATTCCCTGGGAAAAGAGCGTCAAATACCTCGGGGTCACGTTAGACGCAGCGATGTCGTTCGCTGATCACATTAAGAACGTGCGTAACAGGGCGGCTTTTATCGCAAGCCGTCTATATCCGTTAACTTGCTCTTCAAGCAAAATGTGCTTAAGACACAAACTTCGCCTCTACAAGACATGCATTAGACCCGTAATGGCCTATGCATGCGTCGCGTTCGCACACGCGACGGGCAATCATATAAAAAAATTGCAGACGGTGCAAAATAGATTCTTGCGAAGTGCCACCGGAGCCGGCTGGTACCAACGCAATGTCGACCTTCACAGCGACTGTGAAATGCCCGTACTCTCTGAACACTTCAGAGAAGTATCACGGCGGTTTTTCGAAAAAGCCGCGGTTCATCCAAACCCGCTGGTGGTTAAAGCAGCGAATTATCGATCCGACAAAAACGCGACCGAACGCAAACGTCGACCGCGAAATGTGCTAGACGACACGGACGTCTCAGCACTCCCTGACCACGATACGGTCAGACACGATCCGAACAACACTGTACACACAGTTAATAGTTTTAACATCACACGCACAACGTCGCGCGACCGCCGTAGAGAGCGGCGCGCAGCTATCGTTAATAACACCGCGTACCCTTAATAACAACCGCCCTGGAACACGGGTGTATCTGGTGATACACCCGTGTTCCAGGGCGGTTCTCACCGCCCAGAGTTTCCGACACACAAGTCGACAGTCTGAACGGAGGCCCGCAGTCTCCCTCGGACGGTCATTAGATGACTTCATACAATAAATTTATGGAGATATTCACTGTAGCGCAAGCACGCTAGCGAACGCAACGGACCGAATTTAGATGTTTAGTAGGAGTCTTTCTATTTATGTATTTATGTTTGCGTCAAACCAAACCTGGCACGCGGGCCCCGGGCCCGCGAGCACAGCATCCGATGAAGCTGTAAAAGCCAAAAGGCTAACAGCGATCACTTCACCGAAAAAAAAAAAAAAAAAAAAATTATTACTATGCTTCATTTTGCCAACAGTCAGTAACTGTTGACCACCTACCACCACCTTCTGCCGCTCCGGTACTGATTACTTAACTAATAAATCACTATTTTACTTTCATTTCTTATATTCTAGCTTTCATTGATGTTACAATTTTGTCAAAAATTAATAAGAACAATAAGATGATTTTATAATCAAAAATTTAATTTGGCAAAACTCAGTAATGTCATTTAAATAATTATACGTCGTAACATTTTTTTTAAATAACCACTAAAACACTCATAATGATTTTATGTAAAATGAATGTTTAGATTTTGTACACAAGTCGTAATAACAAAAATTCACTATAAACCTTATCGAGTTTTGCCAGTTGATGAATAAGAGAGTGTTAGAATAATTTATGTTATTACATAAACCATTAAGGAACAAAGATGACTTATTTTATATAAAAATCTCGAAAATTACGTTTATCAACTTTTAGCAACGGTTTTTCTTCAAAAATGCGGCCGATAGGAAATAAGCGATTTTTGCCTAATATAGTGTTAGTCGAAACCAATATAACTATGACGAAATAAACGCTTAATGATTTTTTGCAGTTAGTGACTTCTTGCAGTAAGCCGACGATATAACAATTCCGAACCGTAATTGTTTTGGGGTCTGAGTGCATGTACAATTTATGTCTGTAAAACGCACTCACGATACAGGAGAAATCCTAGTTCTGGCAACATTTTATATAAATTAATTGAAATCAATTTATATATATGTATGAGACGGTGGCGTCAGCTGCACACAAAGTTTTACAATATCGTTAAAAAACCGTCGCGCCAGTGTTATTTTTCTAATAATCATAACGAAATTGAGAGACTAGTTTGTACTCGAAGTCCATAGTGAAGTTTTGATGGTTTAATTACAACTAGTGGTCGCGCTGTGGTCGAATTATCGTAATTCATATATTGTTTTAAGTTTGTCCGTTATTAGGGTTTGATCTATTTGTTGGCAATATTTTAAAATTCTATGATATATTTTATTATGTGTTTGACATTGGCATTATGAAAACAAACGACAGACTATTATGTGATTGACATTGTCAGTATAAATACTGTAGTAATGTGTAGATAAATAGTGTAGTCAATAATGCATGTTTTATTTTATTCAACTTTATGTATTTGTTAATATTATATATTTGTTTTAGCTTCATCACTTCTTCTCCATACAAACTTTAACTATGCCAAATTTCGCTCTCTTCCGTGCGGTGCAATATACTTAAAAAGGGTTACAAAGTTTTGTTAAACAGTGGCGTGGCAATACAACTATGTTTCGGTTAAATGGCACTGAAATGAATGTAGTTACGTGTAATTACATTAATTGAATGCCGTGGTATATGAGACTTTAGGACATAATATCTCATGATGTCGAGCGCAGTGCAGTGTTACCCAGAAGGTGGTCTGGGTGAGACCGCCACTGTTAGTTTTATAAAATCCATAAGTACCTTCAACCCCGATAACCACGATCCCCGGTGCCAGCACCTCTAAAATTTTTCCCCAATTTAAATGCTGGTGTACCACATACTCTGCGATGAAAGAAAAACATCGTGATCATTCCTGAGGAACAAAAAATATTTCAAGATCTTGTAAAATCCGCCCACCCGCAACGGAGCAGCGTGGCGGACACTTCCCGGTTCCAAAACCCTCTCAAAAATAAGAGGAAGCCTGTGCTCAGCTGCGCGACATTTTAAGCTGTTACTTTTTACCAGTAACTAAAAGTATATCAAGGGTTGTACCAAATACACAAAATTACCTATAAATTGAAATTAAATATCAGTTTAGTAATATATAAATGGCTAAAGGCTCTCATACGTATAGATACAGATTATTTATCAACGAAATCATATACCATAATATATATACACAACTCACAACAATCCATTGACCATATAAATCACTACACAAATTGTATTTTGGTGTTTCACAATGATGTTGATGCAACAAATAAAAATATAATCTAAGTAGAATTGTTGACGACCGCGTGGTCAGAGTACCTGACTTCTATTTCACGGGTCCAGCTGAAGCAAACGAGCACAAAATTACAAATGATTGATTTCGGACCTGGTCGTGTTGTGTGTTTGAAATTTATGTCTGTAAAACGCATTAGAAAGCCTAGCACGTGGCATCTATTTTTTGATAAATTTTCCTTTAATAAGTCAAAAAATATATATACATAAAGTAATAATAGATAGAAATTTAATTTGCTCCGTTCATAAAGATCCGCGTGCAAAGACATGTGCAGTCCGCCAACCCGCATCGGAGCAGCGTGGCAGATTCTTTCTAGCTCCAAAACCCTCTCAGAAATAAGAGGAGGCCTGTGCTCAGCACTGGGACATCTAAAGGTTGAAACTTTACTTTTTACTTTAAAGGTTTAGGCATTTAACAAATTCAATGTCCCAGACTTCTTTTGCAGTGAAAAAAAATTAAACAATTCGGCCTTTTTCTTAGTAGGTTGATTCAGTTATTCAAAGCATCCGGCGACTACTGATTTAAATGTACAACGCGAATAGCTATTTAGACTTGTCAGAGATATTTGGCAAAGGCGGCCTGTGTATGTAGCTTACTATCTCCCCATCCTCGATAAAATGGAAAGCAACTTCGTCAAATTCCTACAAATACGTAAGTATATACGGTATTTTTTCAACCAAAAACTAGTGTTGAGGAAACTGGAAATAAAAAAATCTGTATGATGATTTATTCACTGTAATATTAAGTAAGGATATTATTACTGCTGACCTAAAATTATATTTACTCAAGATCTTTTAAGTTTCCAGGAAAAATCTCTATACTCAGTACAATCAAATTTAAATACACCAAAGGCGGTGGCAAAAAATCTTTGCCCTAAAATGGCTTTCCATAATACGAGTATAAACGAGGCCCATAAACACAGTTACGTGAAATTGTGCCAGCACATATTACAAAGATACGACGGAGGGTGTTATAATGGAAATGCTGTAATAAACTTACGCAGAGGACTGGTGAAATACTATTTTTGACTGCAGATTACAAAGGAAGAAAGTATACACTTTATATTTTTGTAATAATGTTAAACATTTTTAACCCAAATTATTAAAGCCATTAATCTGAAGAAAGTTTTAGTTTTTATAAAAAATAGGTTTACGTTGCACGAAAATTCCGTCTTTAAGGGATATCAAGCGGCTATAATTTCCAAAACAGGATTTACCTATTTGTCTCGCGAAAAAAAAGTAGGAGGCCTCCTCCTATTTTTGAGTAAGTATTGGAAATCCAGGACAGTTTGCAATACTACCTTATTGCGAGTTGACGTATCCCCCACGTCCTTGAATGTTTTTTTTTAATTCTCAAATACGGCCAGTTACTACATTCGCATCATAAATGGCGTTTACAATTTTAGCGGTGCTTGATTGAACTTAGATGCATTGATAGATATAAGATGAATGCTAAGCTCCTGGGTTACTATCGCCGTCATGAGAAAAGTTTATAATAAACTGCCCATAACCATTCTTCAGAAAACAGTTTCATAGGATATCATATTGAAGCACGACAAAGGTCATTTTGGCGGAATGGCATCTTGCCAATACCTGATGAATTACTAGTGCACTGTACTGCACAAGTAATAACGAGACATTATCGCGTCGCCTAAATAACTATGAAACCATAGACAATATTGCAGTATTTACCATATTAGTGCATGTGCAGTGCAATAAGCGACTATGAAATAACAAGACGCAAATCTTAAAACACTATTAATAATTCCGATTTTATTCAATGATCGTAAGGTATTCGCTTCGTGTAAATATGAGAGAAAGAAAACGATTATATTTTTTATGACGCTGCATAGAGCACAAAGTTGTCCTGTCAACGAGTTCAAAAATATTATAAAAAAAATATTTATAAAAAAATTTGATGAGTTATTAAATATTACATGGATGATACTAACTCCTGTGAGTAAGTGATCGCAGTCAGTATATTTCTATTTTTTTATATTTATTATACTATTGGAAATTTCACAACAATTGACAAGAAAAAAGTTTTAAGAAATTTACGCGCTGGGTATGTCGCTAAATCTGTCTATAGTTCTTCCCAGAACATGTCTTTTTATGAACCAGCCTAGGTTAAAAAATAACTTTCGTTCATCGTATTATGTGAATACTTTGAATACTAATAATTCTATTCTCTCTTGTACTTGCTATAATAGATTCTCGAGATTTCTAAAATGAATATAATTTATTTAACTACACCAATTTTTTGCCTTTAGGTTTCAGTACTTAACATTATTAAACTATTAAACCTATTCGAAACTAACCTCATCTGCCAGGATACGCTTCTCTGATCTCTCTAAAATTTTAAATTACTAATATCTCAATGCAACTTTTCTATTTTCCAGCTGCTTAACTAGCTTTTTTAAAAACTGATTCTTCGTCATCATCTTATTAATAGTCCATTACTGGACAAGGCCTTCCCACAAGTAAATTTGTTGTCAATAGGCGTAAAAATGATAATATTTTTTAATAAAAATAGCCTTGTGAAACTCAGGTGTCTATCTTTATGTAGGTGACGGAAAGTTTTGCAATCGATTAAGAATTTGGGACACTTGTATAAACATTTTGAATGAAAGAACTCCAATCGTTTTGATATAATGAAAAGTTTCTACGTTTATAGACAACATTCCTCTGGTACACAATGTTTCCCTAGAATATAACCAACAACATCTAGCTATTCCTTTGGTACGGAATTTACAGAAAGCCTTGGTTCGAATTTTCAGACCGAGATAGCGCCCGCTTTTTAGGTATTTCAACAAAGGAATCTAGTCACGGTTTACCCACTTACTGGCAAGTAATCATGGTGTATTAATTGATGCTGAAATTCCTAGTGCCTAGCAATCTACCCAGGGCGGAGCACCGACATGACAACCGACTTTTGCAGACAGTTTATCACAGTCACAGTAGTCGAATGACCCATATGATAATTTCAAGTGACATACTTTAGTTCCGAAAGTAAAGGTTAATACATAAAAATAAATTATAAAACATAAACATAAAGCAAAATTATGAGAATAAAAAAAATGTGAGTGTCAGCGCGACTGTAGTTTTCATGCTTTATTGTCTTTAAATGCGAATATACTAAAATACTGTTTTAATACGAAAATATCTCTGACCTAAACGTCTCTTTAATACTCACACTTTTGGTTGATTTTGACCAGCGGCCAAAAAAAATATTTCCGACCCCTAGTTTATCCCGTTAAAAGTTTAAATTATATTATTCAAAGGAATTTTGTCTCCATAAATGTTACCTTAATATTAAAGATGATGGAGGAGACGGTGTGTGTCTAAATACTTTGGCGGCATTCCCAGTTAAGTAAGAGAACGCACAGCACCCCTGGATTGCCGGATGTGATTTTCTTCTGACAAAATTTCGACCACGGTGACAATAACCGAATACTGTCGGAAGTTATTAAATGCGCAGGATACGAGTATATTATAGTGTCACAAGTGTACGTGCAAACAAACGAGCACTCACTCGTCCCAACCTACCCGTGCCCGATGTAACACTCATGGTATAAGGTCTGAGGTAGACTGGGATGCACAACAAACCAACAATTTGTTTTTGAACAAATGTTGGCTCCAGCTAAGATTCGAACTCAGGATCCGCGGCGTGGTAGTCAGGTACTCTAACCACTAGGCCATGCGGTCGTCATGGGCATATACATATTTATACGTGTTAATGAAAGTTTGATGAATTAAAGTGAAAACCACAGACTTAAATCATTAACTGTGGTAAGAATCATTTCGTGTCATTTAAAATGTAAACATCGACGTCGTAGTAATATGCGATTGAAGTTTCTGTAAAAACTGTATCTGCTCTTGGTCGCTGTTGACAAGAACGCTGTGTCTCATCTTGGATAAAGGTTAAGTATTACATAGTGTAACATTTATAGCATTGTTAGCTTATGGTAACATGTAATTGTGTTTATAGTACCTAATCGAAAGGATAGTATAAATAGAGGTTTTTATATCAACATATAGTACTGTTGAAATCTTTACATAATCTATACCCAAGTTGGCTACAGTTTCTATTTATGATAGACTTATAAATCTATTCAGACACAACCAAAATACGAATGAAAAAGGCGTGTACTAAGATCAGCAGGAAACTGGATCAATATCGAAAACCGCTAGCAACTTAAAATTGAACATCATTAATGCTCAAAAGTATATTTCGTCTACACTAATTGTGTCCATGCTATATTTATGTTAGTTTCATTTAAATACGTTTAATACTTATTTTAACAGGAAATAAAATATTTCTGAATGAAGATTAGAATGACCAGTCAAAGCAAATAAAAGTATAATAAAATTGCATGACACGTGATATATTACTATCGTGCCGGATTCGTATTTTGCGAGAATGGTGAGACGGATTGTGAGCATCTAATGCCGCAAGTGCAGTGTCTATACTCAGGAACAATTTCTTTTGGTTTATTTTTAAAGTTGTGGTTTGTATTATAAATACGAATATAACAACAATGGCGCTTAATTTTTTTAATGTGATACTATCAAAACTGTTATGCTTATGTATGTAATTAATAAAAACAGACATTAAAGTAAAAATGTGTGTATTCATTGATCCACGAGCATGAGCATTGCAATTAATATTAATAATAGCAGAAAATAATTATTAAACGTAGATTTTAATTTAAAAAAATCTGGCCTATAAATGTCTCACTACTGAGCCTCCTCTCGTTTTGAGAGGGTCTGGGGCCGGGAAGAGTCCGCCACGCTGCTCCAATGCACGCGGATCCTCGAAATATTTTTATTCCTCGGACATGCATGTTTCCTCACGACCTTTTTATTTACCGCTAATCTTGGTACATTGGTCACTTAAAATTACAGAATAATTTTAGAGGTGCCGGCACCTGGGATCGAACTCAGGTCACTCGCGAAGGTACAATGAAATTTAATGCGAGCGCCCGGCCCCTGAGCTAAAACGGCTTTCAGATATTATTAATATTCCAATAATTTTAATTTCCGCAATAATACTTACGTGTTTTCATGGGCGATGTCCTCGAATGCTTGTTCCAGACACATAGTATCGTGATATTGTAAATTTGATGGTACGCTATTTGTGGAGTGGTCAATGATGTTTGGGAAGTAATAACTTGCACAGCCAAAAAATTTGGCTCTTTGCTTACGTTTTTTTTGATCACAATTGGTTACATAATCAAATATCCATAAAGACTATGAAAGGAACTAAAGTAGTTCAATCAAGTTTACTGTTTAATAAACGTAATAATAGAGCCAAATAAAAAAAACTAGTCGACCCCATAAAGGTACAACGAATATAGTAAAATTCATATTTATAACGTAGTAAAAATATTGCTACAACATACAATTTTAATCACGACACTTATTAGTAACTTCCCGACAGCAAAACTTAAAATTAATTAAATGTTCTCGTGCCACAATTTCTTTCCCGTGTTAATGTAAAATTATTAGTAACATATTCCAGAAAAGGTGAGAGAATTTATCGTTTTTTAAATACGAAAATAAAATGTGAACATTAAATAAAGCTTTCAGACTATCAGAAGTAATGACTAGAAACCAATTAGCGCACGGAACTAATACAGAATGAAAGAAAGTTTAATGAGGCGCACTTGTAGTGATGTGCATTTTGTTATATGGTACAATAACTTGAACTTAAATTATTGGTGGTAGGAAATGTTCAGGGCGACGCAGCATTTGTTATGGGCAGAATCATAGGGCAGAACATAACCAATATCTGTAATCTAACAACTTATAAACGTTCCGCTACTTAAGTAGACCTCCTTTCACTTGTGAGTATAGTCTATCACACTGCTCCAAAGCACGTAGGTGAACTTCACACATTATCCAAATATTTTCAGGTATTAGATTTTGCCTTATGCACCCGAGCACATAGTAAAAAATCTAGTAATCACTTAAAATTACAAGTCATAATATTCATATTACCAGCATCGGGTATAGAACCCACGTACTATAAAATCTTGAACTCTTACCGACTAAAACCCCACGGTGGTCTCCATCAGCACTGGATCTCCATTCGGAATGCAACCTTTCCCTACCATCGCTTAACTAACAATAGCCCCTTTCCAGGAGCAGTACTATACTTAATACGACGTAATAAAATATAAACCTTCCATACGTAATCTACAATAAGAAACTGATGCTCTACAATCAACCTTCAATTTGTAAATAAAATAGTACCTAACATAATATATATACATAAATTAACCTAAGACATTTATATGCTTTGTTACTTTATTCTTTTTAACGCGCTTTCCAAGATTTATTCTTAGAATTGCGGCTATAAACACATTCAAATAACTTACCGAGACTTCAAAGTATATGTACGTTCAATCTATCACTTATGTTATTTATTATGTTATAATGGAAAAGGAACTGCCGAATACAGTTTCTTAAAAGCGAGATAGAAGATGTAATTGAGTTACAAGGAACTCTGAGGGGAACGCAGAAGGTAATTTTTGTCAATTGAAATTAAATACTGTAAACAAAATCGAAAATTGATAAAGATATTTTTTTTAATTTACGAATGTCGCAAACGCAATCTCAAAATAATAAGTTCTGCGGAGCATTTTATAGGTGATATATTATAGTGGTCGTTACATTTACGAGTAGTCTCAGTTTTGTCACGAGATCGTAAAAGTCTTTAACGTGCATTATATTAATAACTTTGAAAAACAGGTCAAATCCCAGGGTTTCACTTTTACAGGGTTTTATTTTTTACAGGGCTGTTCAGGGCTGACCTTGTCCCTAAAAAATCAAAAATAGCAATCTTATTTTTCTTTCTTTCTTTCTTTCCCATCTTCTGGTTGTAATTTTTCCGCTACCAACTTTTAGTTAATACGTCAAATAGCTTTCTAATATTTGCAATTGGGAATATCAGAAAGCCAAACTTTACCTCTTTAATTAACTATATTGTTGCATTCAGTAGCATTTAAAATCGTATATATTTCCGGTAGCCGTGTGGTGGCGGCTCGTTAAAAGAATACTACCACTCCATCTCATCCAATGGATCTCGTAAAAGGCGAGTAAGGAATTAAACTGCACTGTGCTCCCAACAGCGCATGGTGGCGATGGGCTCACCACCTATCACACATATTAAATTAATATGTGTTACAAATACATTAAATTGAATTACGTACATACTGACAATGTCAATAACATAATAGTGTGTAGTTTGTTACGTTTTAACTGACAATGTCAAACACGTATTAGTCTGTGGTCAAGCAGTCGCACAGAGTAGATCGTCGCCATAGAATTATAAAAAGTTGCCAACAAATAATTACATAAACCTCAATAATGTTCAAACTTAAAAAAGTATGAATTACGGTCGATTTTCGAAAAAATGGCGACTACTTGTTTACATTAATTTATAAAGGATACTTACTCACCAATTAAGCTGTCAATGCAAATTGTGAAAAAAACTGCAAACAACACGGCAATTCAAATTTAGTGATGGTAGGATTCCTATGCTGGAATCCATCTAGGTATTTTGCCGTCTAGTAGTAGTGTGTAAAAATTACTGTTTCAATCTAAAGGGCACCGTTACGTAGCGTAATCATTGGCGATATGGGGACTTAAGAACTGAAGTTTCTGGTGGTCCAGCGCAGTGTGCCACACAGATATGTTCTGGGTGATACAGCGTTTCCTATATGAAGCCGTTACACTTTTCACCAGGTGAACGATTTGCTCGTTTCATCAATCATCATTTTTTGGTATACAAACAGATCAGATGATAAGAAAGTTATCGTCAGAAATGTATTTATTTTTATTGCATATATATTTGGCGTTATATATTGCATCTAAGATGCCAAGCGACTGGCACAATAACCGCCAGTTTGACTGCCAAGCGTGGTAATTACTGCAAATCCTTCCTACTTCAAGCAAAGTGCTATTAACAGGCTGATGATGATGATAATGATAGGAAATATTTTGAGTTAAAATTAGAGGCAAACTTAAAACCAAACGTTTAATGACTTTGCTAACTTATTTTAATAAATAGAAACCCCTTACAATTCTAAACAATTTAAATATCTGAACAAATGATTATATAACCCTTGAAACTAAACAAGTGGCTTGACTTAACTGGAATATTGAGTATTACTCTCAAGACCCTTATTAGTTATTATTCGTCTGGCCTTGTACGAAGCGCTGTATTTCATTTCATATGAAAAGTTTTGTAAAAATGTGAGTAGGTTAAAATAACATCTTAGAAATGTATTCCCATTATGGTATGTTATCTTAAATATCATTAGTTCGGACTGCGAAGTTATTCAAAGCATGTTTCCAAATTAAAAACAACGAAGAAATAATATATGAAATGTCAGGCAAATGCCTGTCGAAATTGATGATATACGCATGATTTTAATCAAATTATTACATTCTATTTCTTTTTTTTTATATGTTAAACTTTTCTATATACCTATTTGGACTCAGTTTATAAGATATTTTTGTTTAAAAACTACGGTACACTTTCCAAGTTTGACAACAAGCTTAATTCAGCTTGTGAAATATACAGTCAGACTAACTGGTTGTAATAACAGAAAATAAATATTAAAGTGCTTATCTATTTTAATAACAGTAGAACGACTGCGTAATAAGTTCTAATGCCCGCGGCAAATTATTATTACATGTCAACTAAAAATCAGACGGGGCGCATTAAGGCGTCGTTGTAAATCGTAATATTGAAAAGTCATTAAAGAATCTCGTCGGACAACCACAATAAGTTCTACTCAATCCGTCTACCGAGCACCTCCGACGATCGTCGAGCCCCAATACTAATTGCCGCCTGCTTGTTTATGCACTCTTTATTCGCTCTAATTAAAATATCCGTAAAATTAATTTATGTTAAACGATTTATATATATATAACGATATATATAAGCCGCCGTCAATAAATGTATCTTCACTCACTGAACTTTCTCTTTTAATAAATACGAGGACTACGTGGCCTAGTGGTCAGAGTTCCTGACTTCAGCGCCGCATGTCCTGGATTCGAATCGCTGCCGGAGCCAACATTTATGCAAAAACACTAATCAGTCAATCTTGTACAGCTTATTAAAAACAGAGAAACAAAACTTTAATAATTTTATTATCATGGTTTTGGAAATTAATTTCCTTTTGATACAAAAATCATTATTGAATAATACAAAATCTTACCTTTAATCGCGGCTTCAATTATTCCAATGTTTCTCAAAGTCAGCAGCACGGGTTCGACTACTAAGCTCAACCAAAGAGTTCCTTCCGCATGCCTTTTTTCAGTGAGGAAAATAGCGTAAGTGCGAACGCGTAAAAGTGAACACTTTCTCCCTAACGTACTCTGTACCAGGACAGTGGCGTCTGAAAAACTTATCGACTTTGTGGTCCCAAAACGAATTACGACACCTAATTCATTTAAATCTCCCTTTAACACTCGACGGATGTTTACTTTATAAATCGTCTCATTATTATCGACTGATTTAACACCATATATTTTTCCTATAAATATGTATTTCGATAATAGAGTCACTCGCTTCAATAACACCCTGTTGTAAGGAACATTCGTATTGCAAACAGAGCGTCGTCTACAAAGCACTTTTATGTTGTCCATGTACAAGTCCGTGTTGACCACACTAAGGAGCGTTAATAAAATAAACATCAATGGAGACCGCATGGTGGAACGTAATTTTGGCAAGTCACTTATATACTTAAGCGCGCATACTCTGATACGCTAGAGTAGGCTAGAAGCGTATTAACACACTGCAATATCACGGAAGATAAGGGATTAACAAAAGCGCAATGGTTCGTTAGAGATAGGAGCGTGCGCACGGGCGCAGGCCGCGCCGGAGGCTGTTGCGGCTTGCCGCCTGGCACCCACTCACTCCAGATCGTTCACCTACCCCACATATTTCCATAATGATTGGCCCCGCGTAAATAATACCGTACACCTCGTAACAGGACACCTGGTGATTGGATGCGACTTTTATCGGTGACATTATCTTGATTTGTCGCACTGGAAACCAAGTAATGTATTCTATTTTTTATATCTCTATAGAAAACTAATGTTGTCCACATATCTACGATATCAAATAGCTATTGAATCCATAACTTGAGGAGTTAAGTCCATAAAGTAAACAATATACTGACTTAAATTAAGAACAAAGATTTTATGCTAATTATATTATAGAACACGTCACTATATACAATAAATATACAAGTACAATCTATCTTGCCGAGAGTTTATGAAAACTTAATATTTTCGACATCAAATGTGGTATAATTACATTACCCGCGGTATAGAAAATGGAACAAAAGAGTTTCCTTTATCGTCAATGGAAGGAGAAATTATTAATTCAATTTATCATGCATAATGACCGCTCAGTGAAGGATCCTTTTACATACCGAAGCTATTAAAGTTAACTGATAAAATAAGTTTTTGCGCGTAAATGACGCGGCAGTGGCGCGGCGAATTACGAGTATCAACGTAACGTAAGAGATGACATCAAAAATCGATTTGTTTCTTGCCTTTCTGACACGTCCTGCAGTCGTTTTTGCTGCTAAATAAATATCTAAGGGAAACTTTATTTGTAACACTTAATGCGATTTGAATCATCTCGTAGTTGCATTAGTAATACGATAAAATTGTAATTATCTAGCGAGTTTTCCGCTATAGCTACGCAACCATTTGATTGTAGTTATTCATGTTAGATTAATTATATTAAGCATATTATATTCTCTGTTTTTAAATTTTGACATTCATAATGTGAAAAATATTTAGAGAAGTTAGAAAAATAAGACCTACTTAGAGAAGAACCGGGCAAGAAAGTCTGAGGGATAAGTATGTTACATAATGTAATTTATAAATGACCTTAATTTAATATATCATAAGTTTGATGGCTAAGGGGCCTATAAATTTTAGACTGCTAAGCACAAGCCTCATCTCATTTCTGAGCAAGTTTTGAAGCCGGAAGAGTCTGATAGATTTTTTTAAGTCTTTGCTAGTTTTTTGCTACATATAAAATTTTACAGACGCTCAGAAAAGATAGATTACAATCACTTTGTTGTTAAATAAATAAATTATTCAAATGTGTTGAGTATACGTCATACACGCGGTCATCAATATAATGGGCACGTGGCTCAGTGATCAGCGTTCCTAATCTTTGCCTTTAGAAGTGCTGGTTTCGAATACCACTCAAAGCCCATGTTTATTCAACACATTCATAGATTACTGGTTTTGTGTCTGCAAATTACGCTTCGACCTATCTTATCAAATATGCGTTATATGTTACAGCACAATAATATTCCCTGTGCAGATCGCTGGTTATTAAGCAAAATATGTAGTTGAAGTCGAAGTTGGCCGAGTGAATATCACATAATAAATTAATAGTTTTATGCGTAAGAAAGTGGTCGAGCTGTATCGCAATAATTGCGAAAACCCCCGGACGTTATAAATGACACTGAGAGAAACGAAATTATAGCTCAGTTTAATATTTACTGACGGCCCGTATTTTACACGACGAGGGGATTACGTGCGAAACATAAACGTAAACTACGTTATCCAGATTTAATGTTCGCTATTTGGCACTCGATCATTCCTGAAATGTTTTCTGTAACGACTCATTTCGAAATTTGTAACAGCTTACGTTCATTTATGCTGACAACCTTTACTAGGTATGATTTGGTTTAATTTTTCAAGTGACCTCATTTCATCAACCGTTTAATATTAAAAAAGATGACACATCGCGTCATAAAAGCTTTGACGACAAACCTAATATGGTTGTAGGGAATTCATGGTACAATAAGAGTTGACTAGGCTTACACATCGCTGGATATAAATTAAAATTACATAATGCATTCCATGTGTGCATTTGAAACGAGTTTATTCGACCCTCTCTAAGCCTATCCCCGGGATAATTTCCGACATGTTTGCAGCGATTACTTTCCCAACTGCCACCGACTGCGGCCGCGTGATATACGATCGCACCTACGTTTACGTTTTCAAATAATCCTCTTTGCTAGCGAATAATAACCCG
Organism: Luehdorfia chinensis; assembly: GCA_019845155.1. Lineage (NCBI taxonomy): Eukaryota > Metazoa > Arthropoda > Insecta > Lepidoptera > Papilionidae > Luehdorfia > Luehdorfia chinensis. The sequence continues at coordinate 10,080,291 of JAHVAK010000527.1, forward strand.
TGAATAAACATAAAAGGTGGCAGTAGTGCAGCGAGCTGTAATTCCGCCGTGGAAACGTCGTAAATAATTGTCGTGGCTTTCGCGCTAATTCCCCGCCAAGAGCGAAATCTATGAGATCGCTTGCATTGCGGCGCTATTAATGATTGCCTGCGAAACTACTGCCTGTTGCGTTATGTTATTTAACATTTCAAAATTAATATAGCAAACACTCAAAACATCTTCGACGTTATAGTCAATCGATTTCACAGCACGCTGAAACAGCATAATCGTATGCTATTCAAAATACAAGAAAAAAAAATGTGTCATTACTATAAAATATGTGTTTTCGACTTTGTAGCAAAAGCTGACACTAATACCGTTTTTTGTTTACTATTTATATTATAGTAAATAATCAATAATTTACATTAATAACATAATTGATCATCTCCGTACTTTTAGAGTCTAATTTAGTTGTGTTAGTCTCAGCTGTTGTTGCTTTATCCTCGTTGTCGTTAAACCATCCCCTATGAACGACGTAAGCCTTCCCTAAAATTAATAAAGTTAATAAATTAACGCCAATTTTTAAGGGCGACGGGCCGCAGGTTCGATAACCGCATGGATCAAATATTAGTATGACCTACAAAAACTTGTTTCGGGACTGTGCAATTTATCTGTAAATGCAACCACGATACCAAAAAAAATCTAATGTGGTGCATTGTTTTAAAAAAAAACTTACATATTGTCAAACGCGAACAAATTATATGACATGGTGAGCACAACATACTTTGATTTAATCTGTAAAATGATCAAATTAAAAAACGTGTAACACTCACTTTAGCGAAATTATAATGAAACAAATAATGTAGGTATAACGGCGGACAGGCATGCGTGAAACCATACGGAGAACAGGCTGTGCTGGCGTCAACTGTCTGCCGCCCGAGGATGTCACAGCGGTAATTAAACATTCCTCAGCCCCTCTTGATATTACCCCGTTTGAAAATTCTAACAATGTCGCGTACTGGGCGCTTTCTATGAAAATGTTATGAAGTAAACAACGCATTATCGTTCCCGCAGCAGCTGTTTTAAAGGCGTTCATAGTTAGTTTAACATTAAATTCCGTTTTACGTAACATAGCTTGTTATCATTATTAATTCAACTTTATTCTAATACTAATTATTTATTTTCATCCCGTACACTTAGTTATTCGTACTAAGTACTAAGACACTGGCCGTGCTATGAATACGTGAATGCCAAGTAGCGGCTCATTTTTCATTGTGACAGAACTGTCTTATTAATAGGACTTAAAAACTTCTACTTTCAAGCATCGTTTATTCTATTCGCGTCGTTTTTGTCTCCCTAAACCGTGTCCCATTTATCATTTCTGTTACGGCCAAACCAACGGCACCAAAAGAAGGAAATGTAAATATCAATTTAGGTATGTGTTTAGATGCAAAGTAGAAAAATATAAGCCAATAAATAATCAGTGAAAGGATGTAAGAGAGATATTTGCATTCGCATTTTTTGCATTGCCGGGCATTTAAGGGACGCATCGTGAGGAGGCCTGCATGTCTGATACATAAACAATATTTCGACGACATATGAAGTTCGCCAACTAGCACTGGAGCACCGTGGCACTATTTCAGGCTCCAAAACTCTCTCAATAACATACTTTTGATTGTATGAAAAAGTTAAACAGTTTTTCATATTAAGAGTTTTGCTATTATAATATATAATTATTTTATAAAAAAAATTGCCAATTGAAATGCAGATTTGATTTCTGCTCTATGACAGTGAAATCAGACTTTTTTTAATATTGAAAGCAACGTGAAAAGTAGTTTATGTTAAAGCAACGCTGCAAATGTCTGTAGCACATAAATGGGTCGACTCGGCCAGGGGAAGAGTTTTACGAAGAGTGACCTACCTACATACGCGGCATTCGATCATTGATCTCAGGGGATAACATCGAACCTAAGTCACAGTTATGTACATCTTGACAAAAAAAAATTAACGTGCTAAGATATGCGATAAACGTGCGCAAAAACGTGTGTATTAACTTCTTTTAATTTAATAGCGTGCACAAGAACCGCTGAAACAGCAGAGGAGCCACGGCCAAATGCCCTCTACTACTACAATACTATACTAATACACACCACTGAAGTCGAGAATACGACACGTGTTTCACCTCAAAACGAGGCATTATCAAGTGATATTAACTGTACGACAGACAGCCGACAGCTTAGCTGGCGGCTGTCTGTCTGACTTACTATTGAACACATGCCTCCTCTCATTTTGAGAAGGTTATGGAAACTGGAAGATTCTAATGTATTACTTATCTCTCTCTCTTTTTCTTATCTGCCCTGCACATGTTAAATCGTTACCTAAAATTCCAATTAAGAATTCTATATTTTTTCCGGCACCGAGAATTGATCTACAATGAAACTTAAGGAAAACTGCACCGGAGATCTCATAACGGATCAATTTAATAATCGGTGTTAACATATATACACCATCTTAAACCTAAAAATTGATCTACTTGGGATGGTAGGGTACAATGAACTTCGGGCCAGGAGAGAGGCTAGTTTAGCTACCTATTTATTTAAATTGTTGATCGGAAAAATTCATCATCCTCTAATTTTGAAACAGTTAGGTTTATGTATCCCTGAAGTATATGTGGCGAGTCGAAGGCACTGCCGGCATCGCGTACTGAGACCACTCGCGAGCACACAAGATATCGTCAACGACGTCGCGGATGAGGTTAACTTGTTTACCACAACTTTGAGTGAGTTCACTAGGGTTGCACTGTGCGAGATAAGCTATATGACAAGATAGTTATTAAGTATATTAATATATGTAAATAAACATAATTGTTATTATACCCTTACCAACGCTATCGTATTTTCTATAATGATAGCTGTTAATTGAAAATACATAAAAATATTAAAATATCAAAGTGATTTCAACATTGGACATTGGACTCATTTTATTAACTTAATAAACAACACCTTTGGATTGCCGTGGCAGGTTAGGGGCCGGGCGCTTACCATACATTTCACAGTAAGCGAATGGCCCGAGTTCGATCCCTAGTCCCAGCACCTCTTAAATTTTAAGAGCTGATTTACCACGTGCTCAACGCTGAAGAAAAACATCATGAGAAAATCTGCGTATCTGAGGAATAAAAGATATTTTGGAGACAATTGAAGTCCGCAAACCCGCAATAGAGCAGCGTGTGGACTCTCCCACCTTAGAAATTTGAGGAGGCGTATACTCAGCAGTGAAACTTATAAGCTGTTACTTGACTTTATTTTGGATCCTCAGGGATTCTATATATGTTTTTGATTGCCATATTATATAACTGAATATTAACGTAACTTGTAAAGTCCTTTAAAATACCGTCGTTGCGGCAAATGTATTAACTAATTGTATTCCAAAATTTGGTTTTGAAACGCAGTCTCGAAAATAGCTTTCACATTTGAGTTCTTAATCATCGTTATTCAAATTCGTTTAGAATTCACATTAGGGCGACGAACATCTGAAGGAAATGTAAGGCATGAAATAAGCTTTTAGCTATATTAATACGACGCAGGCAGTTGAACAAGCAATTGTTATAATGAAATTAATGTTTCTGTTCTTAGTAAGTACTTATTCACTTTATTTCTGACTTAACGTACCTAACTTTTATCGCAAAACGAATAATTTTTTGACGGTTTAAGATAACAAATATGAAAAATTAAATAAAGAATACATAAAGCCATACATTTTATTTATTCTTGGTTTTATATTATTTTTTTACTATAACGTACAATGGCTTGCAATACTGGAGCGGATTTTATTAAAAGGTCGGACGCACTGTTACTCAGTGTCTCTAACACTGCATGCTTGCCTACCACCGACTTTATCAACGTTACATCGGACGCGGGTAGTTAATGACGAATGGATGCCTCCGTGAGAGAGTGCGAACACTTGTGGCACTATGATATCATGCGCACTTGATACCTTCCGACATTATTCGGAAATTATTGCTGTGCTCTGAAGTAGGCCAGAAGGATTTCATCAATATAAGAATCTATTAGATAGTTTTCTTATAGCGATGCAATGTGCAAAGTGAATTATAAAAATCCGAAAATGTATAGTGAATTTTTATACAACATTCCATTTGCAGATATTCAGATATATAAGCGATTTACTACTAACTCGTCACGCTATCTCTGAAACTACAAGACCTATTGACTTGAAATTCGGCAGAAATATTCCTTTCCTGCAATTGACACCCACTGAGAACCGATTTTAGGAATTTTTTTCTTAAATGGGTAAACGGGTTGAACACATAACGCCCAACGAAGAGGACCTGTAGCAGGTAGTTTTTATATAAATGTATTCAATATTAGTTAATTTGCCATTACCTTTTATATTTATTTAAATTTAAAATGTGTTCTCTTAAGTAGAAAATAAACGTTCAATAAATTGATTAGTACGTGGCAGAGCCCCGCAGCTGAAAGATACGGGCTGGTTCTGAGCTCCAAAACGCTGCTGTGTTTCATGTGGTTCACCGCTTTCTGGGCACTCATGCCTAGAGAACAGGAGACCCGATTATTAGCAATAGGCTATTCCATCTCAATCTTCAGAAGCGACAACGAGCCCTGGCCTAAATTCTTAATAATAAGTGAATAAATGGTGTCAAAGACGACTCTGTTGGCGCAGTAGCCACGCATTAGGCATCTGCGCTACGGGTCGCTGACTCGACTCGAGAGAGAGAATGGTTCTATAGTTCTTATAAGTAGGGATGTTTGTGCAACTTTGATATTTGTTGAGAAATCATAGAATACGAAAAGGAAAGGAAAAACTTACTGTATAACCACTTGCCATCAAGTTGCCATAATAACTTAAATTAAAATAATTACAATTATATCAGCTACGCAGTGAAAAAGTATACCCTTTTCACGTATTTGAAATCACTACATCTTTCAATAGATAATCGAAACTCGCATCTGCTCTTCCACCCAATTACAGTGACACAAATCTTAAACTATTGTTCAATATTACGGCAAGTTTGCGTGCAGTGTGAGAAAACACAATACAATAGCACTCGAAATATAGACAAAAATGCTCTTAAGGGTGACAAATACACATTTGTTCTGATTCTACGTTGATGATGGATGTATATTTACTCGTAGGTGTCTAGGTGCCACAGTAGCCACTTAGCATTGCTCACAGGCCTCGTGGGAATTTGATCTAAATGTAAATGCATCTCCATGGCAACCTGTCGCTGTCTACCTTACTCGCATTCATACAAACAGTCAAGCCTTTTTCCCATATAAGGGGTAAGCACAGACCACAACCGTAGCCCACTTTTCGTACGAGTCTATTTTAGTACGAGTAAAAAAAAATTTACTCCCCATTGCGTTCCCAAGAGCAATGTAGTGACAGCATTGCATATTATGGTGTTATTCTGCACGAATAAAGGCTGCCGGTACAATACCTTAGTCGTCTGTCCGTACAGTACTTGTCTTACGAAACCTCGGTAGGTAGGAAGTAGGTTAATTTAAATACAGACATTGAAATACGGATATTACGTATTTGTAACGTAAAATAAGTAAAAGTAACAGACTATAAATGTCCCACTGCTGAGCTCAGGCCTCCTCTCATTCCTGAGAGGCTTTTGGAGCCGGGAAGAGTCCACTACGCTGTTCCAATGCAGGTTGGCAGACTGCACTTGTCCTCGAATTTATTTCCCACGAGTAGAATGACGACTTCAAAAAGTAGAAGAGTATAAGATTACGAGTATGTCAAAAAGCCTTTATTTTAATTCTACATTGATGATGGATGTACATATGTAGATATCTAGATGCCATAGTGGCCACTTAACACAACTCAGTCCTTCTGGGTATTTGAGCTAAATGTAAATTTTTCTCCATGGCAACATCGACCTTACTCGCAGACCTCTTGCTAGCGAGTTTGTTTCGACGAAGCTGTAGAAGCCGCCGGGCTAACAGCGTATGCTTATGCGTTCGACAAGTAATGGTCGATCGTAAATGTCATGCCATATATTTTTAAATATAAGGTCTGAGAGGGAGTCTCTATCACAAACTCACCATACGTCTAGAAATCTAGAATAAAGAAACCAATAATCTTTGTTGCACTACAATTGACATCGTCTGCAGCAGGTAGTATGTATGTTATGTTATACGTTTGGTAATTTCTAAATTTACAAAATTTATTATTTACAAGCAGCGCCCTTCTATATTCGTAATATCTTTATTCAGTCTCGTAACTTCGGAACTTTTTGAGATGTGACGATAAAATGATAAGTCAGTTTTAGCGTATATAATCAACGCATTTTATTATATTTTTTTTTACATATTTTCTAATTAAAGACTATGATATTTGCGACAAATAATAGAATGTTAAAAAAAATATTTAAAAGACGCTAATCACGGATTTTTAATGGTTATATTGATAAATAGTAATATACAATGAAAACAAACTCTCTCTCAACGGTATATCAAAAGGGGTGAAACAACAGAACAGTAGAACAGCCAAAGGTCCTTTATAATTAGTAACATAATATGGTACTAACCATACAAACTAATTTCTTAAGATAAATTCCACGCGGGCGCAATTGCGGGAATTTGCTAGTATATTATTTTATTGATGTAAACAATCAATAAATCAGCTCGGTTGGTTAACTAAGCGATTGGTTGCTGCGCCCCGAGTCGCGGGTTCGATTCCAACGATAGAGTAATATTAGTGCATGTGCTATTTGTGTTTGTAAAACACACTCGTTTTTAAATTAAAATATTCTTCGAATCACGTAAACGGTAATATATAACTTTGGTGTAGTTGGCAATGAAATTGCCTTAACCACAAACATTGGGCCGCAGTTCGCGAACGAATAACTTGCTTATTCCGTCGGAAGACTTACCCTTTGTGTCGTAACACGATGAAATATCATTAAACCTTAACGACGCCCTTTTCATACAGCGGTTACCTATACAAAATTCATAAACAGTTGAGCAATACATGATAAGTTTGATTTAATTATGATAAAGTCAGGTACTCCATTTCATAACAAATGTAACAGACACAATTAATTATAAAAGGGTTTTCTTTAAAAATAAACTAGCTAATCCGCCCCGGCTTCGCATTTTTTTTAAATTTTTTTTTTATTTCATAAAATGACGAAACGAGCAAAACGTTCACCTGCTGGTAATTGCAATGTCTGCCCGTAACTGCTAAAAGCTATCAACCGCTGGAAAGATATTTTCTTACCGCAAGGGGACGCACTCACTCGTCCTGACCTACCCGCGTCCGATGTAACACTCATGCGATAAGATCAGAGGCAGACTAGAACGCAGTGTCAGAGACACGGGGACAATCACAACATAACCAACCGGAAATCTCTCAGGTTGGGATTCGAACCTAGGACCGGCGGCAGATACTCTAAATTATTATCTTCACATAATATAGACTATATCGTAATATTGTCTAGACATGTACACGCTATACTTAAATGGTAAAAAAACAACTACAAGACTAGACGGGTTTTGCAGGAAGATGATGGATGTAGTTGGCTCAGGGACGCGTTTCGTGGCAGTCCATGGAAGAGGTCTTTGTTCAGCAGTGAACTTCTAATGGGCTGTGATGCTTGTGATGAAGCCAAAGCAAATAGCTAGTCTTTTTATGATTTTTTTTTATTTCAACCACTCCACACAAGTCTAAAAACTTGTTGGTAGATCGTTCATCACAGAAGCGATGGGTTTTAGAAAACTCCGTGGGTGTCCATTCTCATTTAATGACTCGTTACTTTAGCAGTACTTTTAGTACTGGCGAAGTGCAAGCAGAGAAATGCACACCGACAAATAAATATTTTACATAATCGTGGAAATCGCATCAAAATCCATGGAGTTAATTAAATCTCAGTGCCAAAAGTACACTGCTTGAGAATTTATAGTGATTAATGAATCATCGTATGGTCACACAGCACCAGGCGTTAGAAAAGTTTCTGTGGCAACACTGTTTGTTTCCCAGTCGTCGGTAGATCCGATTGGTTATTCCGTGATTGGCTCTCAAGATTTGGCGCTAAACCGATGTAATGTAGTGGAGAGCAACGCTGTTATGAGGCAGTTCCTACATCGTGCAAGTAAAGTAGAAAGTAAAGTAGTCAAGAAGAAAGTATAGTGTGACTGTTCGAAAAGTAGTTAAATTTTATGAAAAATATTATATATTTTGTGATTTGTCTCATAATTTAAATAATGGTTGACGACTTGGACCGACTTTGCAAAAGTATTGTTACATTGTTTATATTATAACAATAATTATATTACAGTTAATATATGTTAAGTGGCTATATCCTTTTTTTAAAGTCAAGGTCATGTTAAATGTACTGTTAAGGGAATTATTGTAAATAAAAAAGTATCTATTTGCTGAATATATAAAGCATAAGGGCTTAATGACTTCGTTATTTCCTTACTGCTCACGTAGTTTATAACATTATAATAAAAAAATTACAACTTTATTTTACACCAAAAATCGGTGTAATGTAGTTTGTGACCATTTTCACTCAAAAAAATGTTTACACTGTGTACTTACCACCCAACACACTCGCAAGTCTCAAGCAAAAGCAACCTACCTATACGTTTTACCTAGCGGCGGGTCAGCTAGTAGTTAGTAGAGGTTATAGCTCCTAGCCAATTTGATCAGTTTTGATGTCTATATTCATTAGTGGTCCGCACTCACTATTTTACTTTCCTGTGTGCTGAAGCCCCCCGAGCAACCACTGAGTCCGTGCCCCTGGTTCATGATCATAGTCACTATGGCAGATTCAAACCTTCGACATTAAGTTTCGCGGACTGTATCCTAAACCTCTATGCTATTGACAAACCAATAGCAGTACAATTGCAGAAATTCAAATGCTTTCCGTTTATTGTGCACATCAAACTCCACATTTTGATTGAAATCACATTTCTCGCCATTGCACAATGTCAATAACATTTATTGAGATGTTCGAGAGCATATTGACGTTTACGGAAATCCAGGCAATAAATCTGATGCTTAAATTTATATTCTCGTCTTTACAAGAGGACGATATGTATTTGTTAGTATATTTATATCTATACGAAAATTAAATAGTAAAAATAAATGCAGTTATCGTTAGATACGCCACGTGACTTGCAGAAAAAGCAAAGGATACTACTAGACTTTCAACGATTGCAGAGGGCGACGCCCCAACACGCCCTTTGTTTTTGTTATAAGCGTACATTAATGATATGCAGTCACATTTTTACTATAAAGTCGAAATTAAGTGTAAACCTTTAAATATCTTAACAATTAACACAGGCCCCCGTTTTCGAAATCGAGAAAAGTGATAGACTTTACTGACGCTGTTCACGTGTCTTACGGTACACAAAAAAAAATATTTCTCAGACATGTTTTTTTATCTTTGAGTACGTGAAATGAGCACTTAATGAAATACTCATTTTAGTGCCACTGCCACCGATGCGACGATTGAACTCTGGTTACTTGCGTACTAAGATTTAAGGCGTGCGAGAATTTAACCCCATTTATTTGTTTCAATTTTTGACAACGTAATTACTCAAGCTTAATGACTTTTGACATTAGCAGTTGAACGCAGTTATTGACATGAATACTAAAAATTATGGCAGGTGCAAACAGTTGCACTTAAAGAAATTCATAAAATAAATTATTCCATAAATGGATTATACCTATACAATAACATAATTGTTATAATGGATTCATGAAAAGACAAAATCTTAAGAGACGTCGATGATAAAAGTTAGTAAATTTGTCCCAGGGTTCAAATCTGTAGTCCATGCAAATGTCGTGTTGGCTTGAATAGTTTTTAAGTTATATCACACTAGCTGTGCCCAGTGGTTTCACCCGCCGTTTAATTTAATATAAATCGTTCTGAGGGTCGTAGCGTGATGTTATGTTGTCTATAGCCTTTCTCGATAAATAGGCTATCCAACACTAAAAGAATTTTACAATACGAACCAGTAGTTCCTGAGATTAAGGCATTTAACCAAACTCAGCTTTATAATATTAGTATAGATATCGATTGGTCGGTTGGTACAGTGGCTAAGCATTGTATTTTGCGTTATTAGTCGCAGATTCGCTTCGCACACAGAACTAATTTTTATATAGCCTACAGATAATGATTTCTTATATTTACGCGAATATTACACATTTCATAAAACTACTTTTACGGATTTTAATCGCGTTTAATTTTTAAACTATTTATAACCCGACGTTTCGAGTACTTTACAGCACCCATGGTTACTCGAACCGACGGGTTATAAATAGTTTAAAAATTAAACGCATAAAATCCATAAAAGTAGTTTTATTATATAGCCTACAGATAGTTGTCTAGATGTTTATGCATGTGGAATTTATCTCTGTAAGACGATACAGAGAAATTCCTAGAGTGGGCACGATTATAAGAAGTTTGTTTATAAAGTAGTCTGTCTCTTAAGTAAATGTCTGTACACCGGACACTCGCACCTTTCCACCGTCCGTCGTCGTAATGAGCTATACGATCGTAAGATTGATCAGACTTTCTACCAAACCCACGATGCATCTAAAACCGAAAACCTAGAATTCTTCTTTTCCATCAAAATCCATTTTTATATGAAAGAGATGATACGAGAAAATCGTTGACCTGATGGTAAGCGTAACGTCTGCCCATAATAAATGATGTGTTACCCGAAACATTTCTGTGTGGCACCACACTGATATGGTCACTTAAAAAAAAAGATCCCTATCAGAAATGAAAGGAGGCCTGAGCTCAGCAGTGGGATATTTATAGGCTCTTACATTACTTTTTCTTTCTGTGCGAAAAACGCTTCTCTGCTTTCCCAGAAATTTTAAGGTAGAGTTGAACAATGTGACTGATAAACTCGCTTTTTAAATTTCTGCTTGTTCCTCATCAGTCTATTAAAGAATGGACTGCTGGACATAAACCTTTCTTAAGGAAGGATGAAACTTTTGGTGAAACGTGGATTGTGGCAGTCATCTGCTTTTGCAGTGAGTGCCCAGTCTCTGACTACCCCTTGTGGGATACAGTCGTGATCTTATGTAAGGAAGGATTTTCCGTAACCGCCACGCTTGCTACACGGATTGGCGATAACTGTAACAGAGAATTCGCCCCGGTTACTATAATTTAGGCCCGGCATAATTAACAGGGTTTTTATTCCGCCATTAATCAGAACAATGAGATTTTTCTGGCTTTTCCTTTAGTCGACTTTTATGACACCAAAGGTAAGAAAAGAGATAGCAGATTCTCTGAAGCCCCAAAACACGACATCAAAACATTATCAGATATCTCTGATATTATGACCACAACTAGCTGCTGTTTGCCCCGCGGTTTCACCCGCCTAGCAAAAAATGGGCTATCAAACACTCAAATAATTTTTCAATTCAAACCAGTAGTTCCTGAGATTAGCGTGGTTCACCAAACAAACTCTTCAGCTTTATAATATTAGTATAGACACGTCGAAGTATTAGTTACTTTGAAGCATAACTTTCTATAATTTTTTTCATGCGACTTCCTTAAATTCTCACAAAATATTGTGTGATGTTACTAAGGCTAGCACATTGTAAATCTTATGAAACGTAGTACCTACGTGAATTAATGAATATTAAATTAATTGGTCGGTTATTTATAAGTCGGCACTTGAGCTTTTTATGACTAGCTTTCAGTCTCCTGCCTAACGGAATAATTTCGTGGCTCTTATAAAGTGGGCAGCGATAAGAAGGATTATAAAGGGAAGACGGAGGGAAATGTAGATAAGAATATAATGGAGCGGCCATGAAAACTGACAAGAATGACTGGAAATTTATCTTGTCTATCATAATAGTAGGTGAAGATAATGTAATATAAATGAAAAAAGACATTATAAAGGAAATATTAAATTGTAAATGAAAAGTGGTATTTCAATTGCCATGATATAATATGTTAAAACTTTTACAAATATCATTTGAAAATTTGAAAAAATAGAAGATTATTTTGACAAGTAACACACAAAGTTTAAAGATATGTAACATTCAAGTGTTTAAATTTAACAATGAAGTTCAGTTAAGGTTTATTATAAGAATCGACATTGAATAACTCTGCACCAATGAAAACATCACTCTAAGTCATATTCACATTTACAAATATCAATACAAATTGCTAACTTTCAAGAGTAACGAAGCGCATAATCAATTAGAAATCGAATGTATTCAAACTAGCTAATATAATTTTACAATCAGTGTTCACATGTATTTTGCTTAATGAAGTCGGTAGTGACAAACATTATGACTATAGAAATCAAAGTTTATATAAACGCTAATGACGTAACCTTCAATTCATAATAATTAAAATCAAAAATAACGACAGCAAATGAAGTCGGAAGAATATCTTTTAATAAAATAATTTCTTATTTTTAATAAGACAATGATCTCTTTAAGATAGAATAAAATAATCCGTTTTGTAATTTAATACACAACTTATATTGTTTCGTTAAAATAAGTGTCCATAGAATAACTAACATAATTTAATAAAATTTATTGCAGAGTATAGTCGCTTGATTTTAATAAATTCAAAAATCTTTTTTTTTTTTTGTTGAATATGTAACCAGTAATTTTAGAGTTTATGTATCGCTACGAGTAAGATTAAACATTTTATTTTATGAAAGTTGAAACTTATTTATAAGCATACAAACTTTTTAAAACGAATCAAATACTTTATTTAGTTGAACTGTTGTAATAGTGTTGCATATATATTTGAAAAATAACTGTTTTTAAGGACACACTACTTGAGCGAAGTTATGTGGAGTACAAGGACGTACTCCATGTGTAGTGACGGGCATTCCCCGAGCAGGCGGAATGATATCGCGTCCGTTAACTCGCAAACGATGCACGCAACCGACGAAACCGGGAATATACATGCCTGATAACCTACAAAATATTTTAACAACTCAATGTCAAGTTCATACGACTCAAAATTGAATGGCATAAAATAGTTAACATATCGACTTTAAGTCCAACAAAGTTAAATCCACGCACAGTTACTGTGGTGCACTGTAATAAACTTATTAACGTCAAAAGAGATTACTTTCTTCATCAAGAAAAAAATAATTAGATTTGAGAATATACGAATTATTTTCCATTTAATAATATATAAATAATATATTTTAATAATTTCATAATTTATGTATCTCGAATAGAATATTAATAATCGAATACACTGTATTTATTCATTTAAAAAATGCTTACACAGTCACGTTATCCGGTGCATGGCCAATGTAAATATAGGGATCGATATCAAGCGAACTCATTGGCCCGCGAGTCGAACCCCTAGCAGCAGTCGAACCCAACTTCAATATTGCATCTTTCTTGTATCTTCTTGCCGATACTTTAGACCTCCCATCAATTCTGACCTTCCCGGAACGCAATTCTAAAGGACCGTTGCCTGCGTCCCAACGCAATACAGCCTTGTCTTCCATGAAACCGACCCATAAATAATCTCTCACACCTGAGGCGCTCATTAACGTCCCCTTGCCGCAAACAGCTGAGACCTCGGCCCATATATCGAAACTTTTAGCAGGCAACCTCGTGCGTACTGTCATATGGGCGCGCCCGTCGAACAATGGTGCGATATAAGTATCTTTTTCGTCGTAATATTCTTCATATAACGGATAATAATCCTCAACCTCGTTTGTTACATATTGTTCCTCTTCAAAATCATCGTAAAAAATAGCATGATGATGTTTATTAGTCTTTTTCAAACATCCTTCTTCGTCGTAGTAGTTAAGTGATACAGGTCTATATGAATTATATGCTTTATCTGCGAATGAATCAATAGATAAAATGAAGATTATTAATAACTATCGAAAAACTCTAAAAAGATCCTCTATATTTTGTTTATCTACAATTTGTGCAACGACTACCTTCAACTAGCATTCCATTACTAACGATATCCAACTGGCGGCAGAACATCAATACACGATAACTCGGGTTCTGGACTATCAGGCTTACCACTATCGCTTGTATCTACGGAGGCATCGGTATACTGTAATGAGTTTGAACTTGGATATTTGGTATGTCTCATGCCTCTTACAGTGCGAATAGCATTTGAATTGGGTGATGTTGTGTGCGTAATGTCTTTATGCGTGGGGGTCGAGCGGTTATCGGCAGCGCGACTACCTCGCCGTACGTGTGGTGTTTGATCCCCGCAGGGTCCAAATGCTTGCACCGCGACGTCAGATTGCGTCCTACAAGCATGAGAACGCAGGTGGCACGTGGATAAATAACTGCGGCCGTCGCTACCGCATACGGTTGGTCCTTCCGAAGCCGGACACTCCGGAGCCCCGCACTCGCAAGTCGCTAATCCACTGCGTACCACACAGTACGCTCCGAAGTAGCACGTTAGTTGCTCGCAGTTTGTCGCCGGCAGTTGCGTCGATTCAGCTAAAGTATACGAGACGACATCAGTATAAAACAGCGCATTTTACTAAATTCGAAATGGATAACTCGAGCAAAGTGAATATAAATCGAAAGATTATGTAAATACTCACGATCAAAGCAGCCATTAGGGCCTAGAGTGTGTTCGTGGTTTGAGCAGATTGTGCATTTCTGTCCCTGTATGCCAGGTTTACAGACACATCGACCTGTCATCTGTTCGCAGTCCTCGCGTACTGAACCGAAGGCGGAGCACCCACATGCTAATAAAAATTAAAATTATACTATTAGCTGCTTGTAGAAAATTATTTTATATTGATTAAATTATATAAAAATTAATTTTCTACAAGTGTTTTGAAAGTAGTGTTTGATTATCAGTCGTTTACGTGAACTTATTGTTAATATATCGATAAGTATAAATATCGAGTGGTATTGGATATTCAATATTTGCTAGTACAACGGAAAACAACGCAGTTACACCACCGATTTACAAAACAGGTGCAAACATCTTGTAAGTCCTGACCTTCGATTCCCATTTGAAAGTAATAAATTTGCGACAAGTTAATTATTTTAATTTTTTGTTTATATTTTTAACTACATAGCTAGTTTCTTAGCCCTCGGGGGTGATCCCGTGAAAAATTTCAACGGGCAGACAAAAATTCTAGAAACAGTCATTTTTGATTAAGCATCGTATAAAAGGCAGTTTTCACTTAAATTTTGGCATTTATTTTGAAATTACAAACAGACACTTCAATGTTATAGATGGTATTTATGTTATTGTGTTCCTCACAATTAGACTAGTGCGCCTCTAAACAGATAATTTAGACGCAACCTTCAAACTGCTATTGAAACGAAAAGTTATATTAAAATCAGCAAAAAAAACACAATGAACAAGGAACATTCAGGGCCATTGTAACCCCTAAGACTAAAACTTCCTCGTTTGCAGTTATTGTGTTTATGCTACTGCTGTTACACTATTACACACACAGATTACTTCCTAATAGATACCGTATGTTGAAACTTTCAACCGCCGAGTTCACAAAATTTGGCGGAAAGCAAAAAATTGCAGGAATCGTTACTGCGGCGCTTTGATTGCCTATTTCAATGTCGCACTTTAAACGCCCGAGCTATAGCGGTGCGACAGGGTCGGTCTACCCTGTCGCACATGTAATTTTGGTTGTGTTCTTAACTGTCCGAACAACATTTGAATGAAAGACAAATTTTGGAAAATACACTGAAAAAGTCAGAAATTTGGATAATATTTTTTGGATTAAAGTCTCAATAAGATCCACGCGATCCACTTAATGAAAAAAAACCCATATTTGTATAAGGGCCAATACTAAATATGGGAAATAAATATTGAGTTGAAACTGCTGAATCCAACAACCGCCGACGGTTTTTCATGGCGTTAAAATTGTCATCGTTAAAATGCTTCGGGCAAATGACGCTGTTTTTTGTAGGATACTAATTCTCTTCACGGCGAGTTGCACCGATCCATATTTCAGGACATTGAAGGAATCTTAAACATTTTAAATTTAAATACGAATGAATTTGCGCGAAAATAAATTATGTTTTATAAAAAATTTTGGAAGAATGTTTTAATCCTTAAAATTTTCATTTCAATCCGTTGAGCTGTCTCAGAGCTTATTCGAAACAAACTTTCAGACAGACAGTCAAAAATTGTAAAAACGGTAATGTATGATTATAAATAGCAGTTTTCACGTAAACTTTGGCGTTTATTTTTAAATCACAGACTGACACTTCAATTTCATTATTGGTATAGATATAAAATATATATCTTACGTATACAGCCTGTGTGTCCGGTGCCGATACGGGGTAATCCCCAGTAACCAGGTTCGCAGCGATCGCACTTCTGTCCGCCAACGCCCGGCCGGCACGAGCATTGTCCAGTCTCATCGCATTGTTCGGATACAGAGCCCAGGCGATGGCAACCGCACTGTGAGGGGCAGCCGGCCCCACCCGGACCTCTCGCAGCCGTCACACCATCCGCGCAACAACCGTGCCACGACTCCTGGCAATCTTTCTTCTCGGCAATCGTTTTATCTGCAATTATATTTAAGCTATCGCGAAAACATAGACGCCTTCACCTAAAATGAACATTGAAGTAACTTACGACTCCGCGTAAATTATATCGCAAAATGCATGGTTTGTTGAAGGATCCTATGGGAGTATATGTATAAGTGTATTCAAATAAAAAAAAATATTTTGTGAAAATCACTCGCATTCATATATATATATGGTATAGCCTTTAAGAAGATAGTATGGAATGTAAACATCAAAAGTCAATGTATAAAGTTTGAAGATACAAACTGATGTCAATTCAAACAAAATATGTTTGTGGATTATTACAAAATCCTTCTTTTAACAATTTTTATTAAAGTCTCAAAAGCGGTCATTTGGCCGCTCTCGTAAGTCTAGTGTTAATACATTACACAGAATAAAGCGTATTTTCTTTTAACCTACCTTTAGTAAACATTTATGCCTAAAACGAATTAACTCTAGTTAAAACAACGAGATCCCAAATGAGAAAAAACTATATGAAATAGAACATACATATTTTAATTGTTGTCCATAAAATTTCTACATAAACATAAATAAAACATTGCTTTGTGTTTGTATAATTAACGAAACTCTTCTAGTACTCATCACAAGTTATATGCTTAGCGTACCTGACCTCTACGCCGCGGGTCCTGGGTTCGAATACTGGCCGGAGCCAACATTTGTGCAACACAATTTATTGGTTTTCGCGTCCGGTTGTGTTGTGCATGTGAAATGTATGATCGCACCCACGATACGGGAGATATCCTACTGTAGGGCATCGTTTTATACAAAATATAAAATTGTAAATTGATGTTTTCGAAAAAAGGACGAAAACACTAAGTTATGTCAAGTTCAACGCTTAAACCGTAGTATGTTTCACAAAAATCAAAAATTCTATCACTTTAAAATTGTCTTTTCTACACTTCTCTTTGAAATTTTAAAAAGTAATAACAGAAGCAGTTGAATGTTAAAGATTGTTCATGCTAAAATTATAGTATTCATAAATCAAAACTTCAAAAAAGCACCTCTTTTCATTCATGTTTAAATTGCTGAGTTGGAATTTTGTAGGTGTGAATTTAAATGTTAAGGAAATGAGTTATACTCTTATATGTGTCAAGTTGAGTGCGGGAATTGTCCAGCAAAATGCAAGGCCTGGAAGTGCTGACACGTAATTTATTGTTGTGTAATATATTTAGTGTAGCATTCTTTCATCCTGCATTTTCACAATGAAAATACATCATGCCGTATTTTTATTGTGAAGTTTTTGCCTCGGGGCGAAATCATGATTACACGTTAAGCTTTTAATGGCTGCGTGTAACAAATTTAAAACGCTTTATGCAAAATGGGAAGCCGTGTCGTATTATAGACATAGTCCCAAGTGTTAATTGTTGTAATTAACATAATTATAATTTCTGAGTTAATTCATTTATCAATTTTAATTTTTAAAACTTAATAATGTTAGTGCCGGGCGCCGTCTTAAATTTAATAGCACGCGAGTGACCCGAGTTCGATCCCCGGTGCCGGCACATTCGAGATTGTTTTGTAATTTTCAAGTGCTGTTTACAAACATCCACAGCGGTGAATGAAAACATCGGGAGGAAAACTGCATGTTTGAGGTCTAAAAATATTTCGAAGACGTGAAGTCCGCCTACCCGCATTAGAGCAAAATGGCGAACTCTTCCCCGCTCCAAAACACTCTCAGAAATAAGAGGAAGCCTAGGGAGGCAATGAAACATTTATAGACTGTTACTTTACTGTTTTTACAAATTATACTCAATTTATAAAACTTTGCACCACATCTACTCATCAAACCAGTCATACTCGTCGACAACTTTGATCGTAGTGTTCCCAACAACAACCGTTATAGGTGTGACATGGACGTTAGACACGGTCTTCGTCTTGTCCATGTTCATCTTAAGACCTACACGTTGGTATACACTAATTAGGTCATTGAGCAAATTGCTAAGGTCCTCCAGCGATTCTGCCATTAGAACTATGTCTTCGGTAAATCGAAGGTGAGTGATGTATTCGCCATTGATGTTAAAACCGTATTCTTTCAAGTAGAAATTTGAAGACATCTTCCAATGCAGCGTTGAAGAGTTACGGGGATACTACATCGCCCTGAATCGGTTTCGTACTCTGTTTCTGTACTCGGATAGCCATCGCAGCTAGTTCCTCGTTTAATGGCTGATAATATGTGCACATTATAATCAGTAACTCAGATCATCTGACCTGGATTACTGACAATAATCATGTAATTAGATTCAGTAGCTTTTAAATTCAATGCGATATTTTTAATATCAGATTACACATTTTGGTATCAAAGCAATATAAGCAAAACATCGGTCTACTACTGAATAGTAGAGGTCATACTAATTTAGTTTAGCATGTCAAAAAGGAACAAAGTGCTAAACACGCATAATCTATAATATTTTTTTTTATAGAATAGAATAGGAGGCAAACGAGCAGGTGGCTCACGTAATGGTAAGTGATCACCGCCGCCCATGAACACCTACAATACCAGAGGAATAGCAGATGCGTTGCCGGCCTTTGAGAAAGGAATAGGCTCTTTTCTTGAAGGTCCCTAAGTCGTATCGGTCCGGAAAAACCGCTGACGGCAGAACATTCCATAAAGTGCAAGTGCGTGGCAGAAAATTCCGCGAAAAACGCACTGTGGTGGAATGCCAACCATCAAGGTGGTGACGATGGAATTTGAGGTTATGCCGTAAGGTGCGATGGTGAAATTCAGCGGCTGGAATTAATCCGAACAATTCCTCGAAACACTCCCCATGGTAGATCCTGTAAAAAATGCAAAGAGATGCAACATCTCTTCGCAAAGCCAGGGGATCAAGCCGATCAGATAGGACATGGTCGTCGACAATTCGAGCCGCTCTTCGTTGAATACGGTCAAATGGAAGGAGCTGACACTGGGGTGCCCCCGCCCAGAGATGAGAACAATACTCCATGTGCGGCCGAACCTGCGCCTTATAAAGTTGCAAGCGGTGGGCCGGCATGAAGTACTGTCGCGCTCTACTGAGCACGCCAAGCTTCTTGGAGGCCAATTTGGCCTTCCCTTCCAAGTGACCGTTAAATTGAACGTTGCTAGATATGTCGACGCCAAGGATTCCGATACTGGCTGAGGCAACAAGGGGAGTGCTCTCGAAATGAGGTGATACGACGAAGGGTTTCTTTTTTGCGGTAAACGCGCAAACTTGTGTCTTGTTAGGGTTGAACTCAACTAAATTCAGTCGGCCCCAGTCCGAGATTTTGTCTAACAAAATCTCGACTTCAGACACAAGTTTGTTCCGGTGCTCGTCGACGTGTTCCCGAGAAATATTGGCACGGCCTGTGTATAAGGCATCACCAGTACTGTCATCTGCATAGCAATGAATGTTACTAATCTGTAACATATCATTGATATGCAGAAGAAAAAGGGTTGGCGTGACCCAATTGCAAAGTTTCTCGGGAAGCCCATATGAAGGAAGCTTCGAGAGAAGCGCTTTGTGCCAGACCCGATCAAAGGCTTTCGCTATGTCCAAACTAACTGCCAGGGCCTCCCCCTTGCTCTCTACTGCCTCCGCCCATCGATGAGTGAGGTACACTAAAAGATCACCAGCTGAGCGACCCCGACGGAAGCCGTACTGGCGGTCACTAATCAACTGGTGCTCCTCTAAGTACCTCAAGAGCTGGCAGTTTATAATGGATTCCATTATTTTGGAGAACAAGGAGGTGATGGCGATCGGTCTGTAGTTGGACGGATCTGAGCGGTCGCCTTTCTTAGGGATCGGGTGCACAAAAGCTGTCTTCCATACCTTCGGGACGACGCCTAGAGAGTAGGAGTACCGGAAAAGACGCGTGAGGACCGGTGCCAACTCTGGAGCACACATCCTCAGCACAATAGGGGGAATTCCATCGGGCCCACTCGACTTTTGGATGTCCAGGGAGAGGAGTGCTTTGCGCACTGAGCTCTGAAAAAACCGGATGTCCGGCATAGAGCACTCACTGCACGGGATGGTCGGCGGTGAGTTCCCCCTGTCATCGAGAGTCGAGTTGGACGCAAAAAGAGAACCTAGAAGATCGGCTTTCTCCTTTGCGTCATGGGCCAGCGAGTTGTCCTCCCTGTGCAGAGATGGTAGTGATGGCTGACAGAAATTCCCTTGGACAGCCTTGGCGAGGGACCAGAACGCACGTGTTCCGGAAGGATTTCTGCCAATGTGCTCAGACTTTTCCGCAGCAATTACTCTTTTGAAGGACCTGGAGGCAGAGTTGTACTTCTTCTTAAAATCGCTAGATTTTGAATCCCGAGACGCCGATGCATTAACCCAGGCCTGTTAACACTGCTGCTTTTGGCGAGATGCCATTCTGCAGGTGCCACCAAACCAAGGCTTAGATCTACCACCGATGGGCACCACAGAGGATGGAACGAAGAGTTCCATTCCCTGAAGTACCACATCGGCGACAGAATTGGCGACGACGTCGGGACTATCCAGCGAGAAGCAAACCTGCCCCCCTGGGTAGGATGCAAAGAAAGACCGCATCCCTTCCCATTCCGCTGACCTGAAGTGCCACACACGGCGGCAGCCTGCAAATCGCGACCGCAATGGGCACATGATAGGCACTTTACTCCGGATCAAGCAGTGGTCCGAAGATCCCAGAGGGGCATCGACGGAAACCACATAGCCGTCCGGATGAGAGGTCAGCAGAAGATCCAGCAGGAAAGGTGTATGATCCTCCACATCTGGAACCCGCGTTGGCGAAGTAACCAGTTGTGTCAGATCATATGCCAAGGCAAAGTCAAAAACAGATCTCCCCGCATGATCAGTGGTTCGAGAGCGTAGCCATTCGGCGTGGTGGGCGTTAAAGTCGCCGAGTACCACGATCTCTGCGGATGGGATCTGCTGTAGCACGGAATCTGCCGCCATTTGGATGTGGTCGATGAGTCGGTCAGTTTGGGTATTACCGCTGTGGGACCTATAGAGGCACCCATAGACGCGTGGGTGGTCGTCGCTGTCTATGCGTAGCCAAAGGGTGGACAGGTCCCTACCTTCAAGGCTGCCGAGGCGTTGAGAACATATATCCTCTCTGCCGTATACACAAACCCCGGCCCGTGGCACAAAGGAATTATCCAGCTTGTACCCCGGGTAGGAAAGATAAGAGGTATCCGCCGGGGAGGATATCTGCGTCTCGGTAAGAAAAAGCAAGGCCGGCTTTGCCGTCTCCATATGGTAGTGGACGGCATCAAGATTGGAATGTAGTCCCCTGATATTGCAGAAATCCACGGCAAGCGTGGTAAGGGGTGCCGAAGGTTTTTTGCTACGTTTGCCTCGAACAAGGTGGTAACAGAGCGGAACTTTGCCCCCCCAGAATACGAGGGGCAGCCTGAGCATCCACGCTCAGGTAGCGATTGGTAGCCCGAGCGCGGATGCCCAGAGGGGGATTTCTCCATAAAATAGAGTCGGGTTAGTTACACCATTTTTAACTCAAGAACGGCAGGAACTTTTTTTGATGATGTTGGATTTGTATCCGACCCGAATAGCAGAATAACTATTAGAACTTCGAAAAAATCACGAAAAAAAATATAAAGAAAATTTATTTTCTTTTACATTTTTCGTATACAATGTGATACATTCCATATGTGACAATAAATACTTTTCCTTTCTTTTTGTCTTCTTTAATTATCCTCTGACAGCTGATTCAACAGTGCAGTCCTTTCATAGCATACCATTGAGCTAGCTGTGCAGACGGGCGCCGCGATATATCAACATTTTTTCGGGTTTTCACCAATTTTCATTCAACTTTCGAACGTTATTGCATTTGTAAGTCAAACGGTAAGTTGCTCTCGAAGATGTTCACTTTGTGAGGTTATCAAATTTTGTTTGATAATTGCTTCATTATGTAATTGTGAATTGTATGACCGTAATGCTGTAATGCAATTAGACTTCGCAATATTGAGATTCACTGCAGATGAAAATTACAATACGTGTAGTATTGCAATGCGCCTTGAATGATTTGGACAGAAGTGGAGAATACAGAACAAGTGTTGTTGACAACAAGATCGTTTCCTTTCACTTTCGTTGCGATAGTTCTACCATTATTACTGTGCATGGTCGATGGCAAATGTTCCAAGCATTATCCACGATAATTTACGGCGGATTCTCACTGGCAACGATAATCCAATGTATCGCCGTCGATATAACTGTTTTAGAGAATCGTTAACCGCCAGCACATCGTTAATATAATTCTAAAATTTAAATGGAAAACCAAAACATAAAATTACAAAATTCGATTTTCACCCGGTAGGTGGCGCTGTGATCGGCTGTAAAGTTTCATACTTAAATGTAATTCAGATATCAAACACATCGGGTCACACGAAACAGGCCAGAGAATGTCTACAGGGCCAGCTAGTTTGTATATAGATTAACATAACAATTTCTATACATCGTTGGATATAATAAAACCACTAAGAGAAGCTGTTTGATAACACTTCCTAAAACTAAGTTATTTTTTCTTAGTTTATTCTAGTAGAATGTTCTGTGCTTGACGCATGACAATGAATTAATTTTTTTTTTGGCTAAAAAAAATTGTGAATTGCATTTTATTTACTATATTTCCAGACCTATCTAACGCTACTTTAAACACTTATGGGTATTTTTTTTAATTTCACTACACCATTGTATAGCACATCACAAAAACACTTTCCTTTAAAATTTCATCTATATAGTGCCAATAGTATCCAAGTGAAATGGCTGTGACATTCGGAATAGACATATTTTTTATTGGAAAAAGTGACGAAGAGAGCAAAGCGTTCACCTGATGGTTAGTGCATCGCCTGTCCATAACAAATGCTATGCAACCCAGAACATTTCTGTTTGCCACCACACTGCGCCCGTCCCCTTAGGACATCAGTTCTTAAGTCTCATATGCCCAGTAATTACACTAGCTCTCAGTGACCTTCAGACCGAAACTCAGTGATGTTTGCACTCTACTGCATCACGGCAGAATTGCTGGACCTAGAGACCTCTCTACCTACGTCTCTAGACGGATTCTTGCATAGGAATCCTACCACCGGTCTAATTTTAAAGGATTCTATTTTACTGCGGAACCCTAACAATGTTGTAGATGTGTCATCATACCTTTCCTGCAACAGCGCGCAGCTTTAGCGGTGTGATGGCAGTAGCTGCCCGCGGGACAGTCCTTGCGGTGCGGGCCGCCGCCGCAGTCCAACATGCGTCCCTCCGTGTCCGTCAGAGGCTCGTCGTCGCCACAAGGACGGAACTATATACTCAAATAACACCGAAACAAAAATAACATCAATCTAAATGAGTCCATGTAAAAATGTTTCGACAGTATTTCTGAAATCTATATTACTTTTGTTTACACTAATATTATAAATGCGAAAGTAACTCTCTCTGTCCCTCTGTCTGTTTGTTACCTTTTTACGGTTTAAGCGACAGCTTGCACCTTGGAAACGCCCATAGGATACTTTTTATCCCGGAGAATCAAATAGTTGCCACGGCATATTTACAAATTTAGCCGATCGGTGTCCGGCAGAGTAGAATAACACCTACCTCTTTCATAACCAGGTGTAATTAGTGGCGACTAAAGTATTTAAGGTAAGACTGCCGTTATTTGTGCAAAATAATACCATAATATGCAAAGCTGTCACTATAGTGCTTGTGGGAATGCAATGGAGAGTAAGAATTTTTTGAATCATACCAAAACGTCTACGACGTGGTTCGCCACCCGTCGCGTCTCGTTTCCCGCGGGAGCGAAAAGTGGGCTACAGGTATGGTCTCTAACGACCTCTTTTATGGGAAGAAGGCGTGACTGTATGTATGTATGTATGTATTTAAAAAACTTATATCCCCGGGACGAAGTCGCGGGCAACAGGTAGTTTACACTAAAAGTTATAATTATTTAATCAAAAAATCGACTTACACCCAGCTCTAAACATGCTTATGTGAATTGAGCTCCATTCTCATGTATTCTCATGTATCCCATCATCAGAACTTGACCAAATTTGAATGGTACTACCCTTACGATACCACTGTTGTAAAAAAAATAAAAAAAACTGTTTGCCTACTGGGGAAAACTCAAGAGCGAGGAGCACTATGTTATAGGGCACCTTTGTACGTGCGCTGTACTTCCGGTTACGGATAGGATGGGGAGGTTCTGCGCGAGCAGGTCAGCTTTGACATGCTGCTATGAAACGGGGGCTTGCTGCGATGCTGGGGCTTGCTGTGAGACAGCAGGGGTTTGATGAAGTATGACAGGTAAGGCCGGGGTTTGCTGTGAGGCAGCGGGGACATGCTGTAAGAAAGCGGGGGTTTACCTAGAGGCGGCAGACTTGTCGTGAGATGACGTTAGCTAGCTATGAGGCAGCAGGGATTTGCTTTAAGATGGCGGAAGCTTGCATTGAGGTAGCTGGGGCTTGCCGAAAAGGGGCGGGGGCTTGCCGAGAAGTGGCGGGAGCTTGTAGTTGCCGTGAGGTTTAAATAGCTTTAAATGTGTCGTGTTTTATTTTGGCATTCGTGTCTGCGATCGTTTTTGCAGAAGTTTCGAGGAAGCTATGTTTTTTCCCAAATTTTTAGACTTCACAACTAGTGTGAAACCGGTGTCGTGGGAGTTCTCAGAGAACTGAGTAGTTTTGCACTCTGTTTCGAAGTCCGAGGACGAGATGGCTGTTTTGACGGAAAACGAAGCCCTAGAAGGAGACATGGAGTGTGCCTCACAAGCTAAGGCGATTATCGGGATAGCCGAAAGCGCGCGAAATATCTCTGAGTGTGACACCTGAAACGCGAGGACTGCTTTAGCAAGCGTGTCCATCTTTTACTTTATGTCCAAGTAGTTTGTAGTTTACCGAGGTGGCCGCCGGTAGGATGCCGAGGTGTATGACCTAACTTCCCTTCCAGTCTTGTATAGGATAGGGAGGGTGGATGCATATGTGTGTATCCTTAGTGCGTCAAAGTTTGAATCTTATTTTGCACACTTTTGGGTGAGTGCTTAAAATAATTATATAAACGCGGGGACTTAAGTGCAGTCGAATTAGTTTACTTTGCTAAAGCTCTATCCAAGGCTCACTTGTGTAGACCACTTCAGTGCTGCGTTTCCCAAAAGGGGAACCGTGGGCAGATGGGGATATCCCTACGCTAGCTTCTTTAGCACCATTAGGTATCAACTAGCGTAACCACCACACGAAAGGATTTACAATATGACGGCTGAGTAATGCTTTCCAAAGAACAATAGAACGAAGCAATGAAAATTGCTTTGTTTATTAATTCCCGAAAAAGGTCAGAGCGCAGTCTGCACGGAAGAATCGGACTACCTAAGCGGGCCGGAGCGGGGCTCTAGGCGACCGTCAGGCTTGGAGTGTCGAATGCATCTGATGTATGTGGTCTAAGGTACTGAAGCCTTTTCGGAATCCGGCTTGTTCGGGCAAGCAGGCTGGAAGTCGTCGAGTGTACTTGCGACACGATTTGTAATGACTCTCGCGAAATGACTTTGTAATGATTTGTAATGGCTTAGAAGCGATATCGGTCTATATTTCTTCCAGTCCAGCAGAAATGAAGCCACCGCTCTCGGTCCTCAACTAAGTCTTTTGTATCTTTCCGGCAGACAGATCCCTGGCAAAGACCTGGGAGCCTTAGTTTCGCTCTATAGATTCTTCAATACGGACTGTATTGAAATTGCGTAGGTGTCGCCGCATACATTGGGTGATGTGTCTGTTTAGTTGCCGATATGCTGACACGTCAGTTGAAGATTGCAGTTTCATCCATGAGTTTGAGAGTGTGGTAGGAGAGCTCATGGATCTTTTTTGTGCGACGGGTCTTGCATAATTTTGCATCCACCGCATGGACAGTTTCCACAAGTCTTTCGTTCATATCGTCCACTGTAACGCAGTCATCCACGCACTCACAGAGATTATGCAATTCTAGCTAAAAGCTCGCAAGGTTTGGATAAGGGCACGAAAAGAACAGAGCGTGGACTACCCCAGACGAGAGCTCTTCAGCTTATCGTTCAGTTTCAATATGCCTTACCGTTCGGTGATCACTGCCGATTTTCACACATCATTGAACAGCTGTCGTTAGGTCGTCGTGATACAGAGTCCCTCTTTCTCCATAAAGTCGGCCAGCTGTTGCCCCTTAGGTTCCTTTGCCCAGTTTTGCGTTTAATTCTCCCATCAACACCGTGTAGTGAGTTTTGTAGGAATGTATAGCTCTTAAGATATCGTCATACATTACCTCCACCTCATCAACAGGGTGTGCCGAGTAGTTGCGTATACCTGTATGACATTCAGCGAGCGAATTTTGGTTATTCTGAGTGTAAAGTAAGCAACATTAATTGTCGAAAAAAATGTAAACTCGACAACTCCTTGGGACAGAGTCCTCCAGTCGACCTCCCGGTGTTAGAACAAGTTACCGGATTCAAGGATTACCGTGTTCTCCCCCTGCCTTCAGACTTCAGATAATCCTATAATATCCCAGCGTAACTTGCTAACCTGCTCTTACAGCTCCAAGAACTTCTTGTCGGTCCTCAGCGTGTGTGCGTTGAAAGTTGCCAGGTCCAGTTGTCGTTGGTGGTAGCGAGATCTCCTCCGGAGATTCATTGTACCCCCTGCCCCGCCGTTACCATGACCACTACCGTAGCCAGGACTATTAGGGCCGCCGGAGACTAGGGGCCGAGATGGGGTGGAAGACTTACACATACCTTATATAGACTTATAGATCCAATTTTATCTAATCTGTTAACCAAAAAACTACCCTGTAATTAAACCCGTAACAGCAAAACAAGACATATTTTGCAAGAACTTCATGATAACATACCAAAACTAAATCAGGCACCGATTTCATTTTCATTACATATGTGTTGATAAATTAGACGGAAGAATAGTTGGTACTAGAAACATTATTGAAGAAACCTTGTCAAAAAGATCTAGATCTAGAAAACGTAGACTCTGAACTAAAATATTTAGCTGCGAAAGAAAATGCGTCTCTTTACGCTAATTCAAAACCTCAAGATTGAATAAAATATAACGTCGTGTAAGTAATGCCGCGCGTCATGAAAATATTTGGAAAGAAAGTATGTGAAAGAATGTTTGTTTAATTTGGTGAAAACAATATAGTTTTACTGAAGTATAATCTCAACAAATGTTGTCATAAAAGTGATTAGTTTCCCATTGAAATCTTATAGAAGAGCAGAGTTATGTATTAGGATTTTAATTTTTCAGCGAACACAGAAGCTGAACATCACTATTTTTTTGTCAACTTGAACGACCCCACGGTTTGTGATGAGATGGTAATAATTTTAGGCTACCATGACGCAGAACTAAAAGCACTTTAAGACACAATTAGCTCGTTCTGCGTAGATCGGAACAAAAATAATAATTAAAAGCTGAAGGCACTCCGGGTTAACTTTGACATTAGGACATCTGTCACCTCAGTCCTCCCGTGACCATGGGTGCTGTAAAGCGTTCGAAACGTCGGGTTATAAATAGTTCAAGATTAAACGCGATAAAATCCGTAAAAATTAGTTTTATTTTAATGTGTAGTATTCGAGTAAATATAAGAAATGATTACAAAATATTTATTACCAAATGAAATAATAATTGTGATATTGTAATAAACAGCCACCTCCAAGGTATTGTGATAAACATACCTCCAAACCCCTGCAGAGAGCGAGTGGGCGGAGCCTCAAGTCCTCCTGTCGACGGCAAGCCTCCAACTTCATATGGCACAATGTGGGATACAATCTCAGATCGGAGGCGCAAACGGGCGACGAGGTGAGCGCGGCGGCGGCGGCGGCCGCGCAGTCGAACAGGCAGGCGCAGCGCGGCTGCCCGCCGCCGTCCACCGCGCACGTCGCCTCGAACGCGCACTGCACGCGCGCGCACACCGCCGTACTCACTGCCGGCTCGCTCGAGCTCTCCGCCGTTTCGTCGCCTACGCGGATATCATTACCCAGCTCCCCGCTTTTCGATGTTTTGTTTGTGCCTGCGACAGTGTATTGCATGATTTTTGTTTGGTGTCCGGCGGAGATGAATAGCACCTGCCTCTTTCCTACCGAGGTGTCGTAAGAGATGACTAAGATATAGTACGAACAGCCTTTGTTCGTGCAGAATAATACCATAATATGCGATGCTGTCACTGTGCTGCTCGTAGGAACGCAATGGGGAGTAAGACTTTTTGACTTTTGGATTTCCCGCGGGGGCAAAATGTGGGCTACGGGTGTGGTCTCTGCCTACCCCTTATATGGGGAAAGGGCGTGACTGTATGTATGCATGTAGTTCACATGAATTAAGACCGCCAAGAATTCTATTTCTGTCTTTTAGTAAAGTAACAGCCTGTAATTCCTACTATTGAACACAGGCCTCCTTTCATTTCTGAGAGGGATTTGGAGCCGGAAAGAGTGCCACGCTACTCCAACGAGGGATGGAAATATTTCTCTCTTCACGATGTTTACCTTCACCGCTGAGCACGTGGTTACTGGTGGTGGGATTACTATGCAGGAATCCGTTTAGGCAGGTACCACCCCAAGCCAGTTATTCTGCCGTGAAGCAGTAGTGTGCAAACATTACTGTGTTTCGGTTTGAATGGCACTAAGAGCTAGCGTAATCACTGGACATAAGAACTGATGTCTCAGGGTGACGGGCGCAGTGTGGTGTCACACAGTAATCTCCTGGGTGACATAGCATTTCATAGCATTTGTTATGGACAGACGTTTCACTTACCATGGGGGAACGTTTCGCTCGTTTCGTCGTAAGTGTCGACCGCATGGCCTAGTAACATTTGTGCAAAAACAAAAATTGTTGGTTTTCGGGTCTAGTCATGTTGCGATTCTCCAAGTGTTTGTGATAATGCATCCTAGCTTACCAGTGATCTTATCGCGAGAGCGTTACATCGGGCGTTACTTTATCCGACATACATAATACAAAAATCACACACAGAAACGATTTAAAAAAGGAAATAAATATACAATAAAAAAAGGAATAAAAATATGTTAAGACTGGTGTCAAAGTCACGTTGTATTGTTGAGCTGGCATACAGGAGAACCAATAATTAAAATAAAATGGACGTACGTGATAGCGGAAAATCTCTGTATTTGGGCGTAGACTTGTTTTTTTTAAGCAATGCCACACATTAGGATTTCTCCCGTGACGAGGGTGCGTTTTGCAGATATACATTTTACTTTCACGACACAATCAGACCCAGAAACCACCAATTTGTGTTTTTGCACAAATGTTGGAAAGGGTTCTTAGTCAGATATCGGCCAGGATCTTTTTTCAAACGAAGCGGGATTTTTAAACATAATAAAAAAACATAAATAATAAGTAGTTTTCTAGCATTCAAACACCGTGTCAGAGCTTAAGGATTAATAACTCAATCATAACGGCTCGCATTTGGTTCATAGAACACGAACTTCGTGCTACTGACCGCCTGTCAGGTAAATGATCCGGTTCCAAATGAAACATTTGATACAAATGAAAATACTGACACAAGCATTCCACAATATTCTGATCACATTGAAGTTTCGGAAGGAGGCCGGCCACTCAACACACTTTCCTGTGACGGCCGCGCCGCATTGTCGAGTAATCCCTCCTGACTGAGACAGAGCGCGGGACATTTAATTGTGGGCTAAAATTTGGGACGTCCCCATTTTAACGGGCTAGCAACGTTGACCAAGGGTCATTTTCTGTGTTCTGACCAAGGGTCAACGTTGCTAGCCGGGTCTACTGTATAACTCTGGTTGGTTTCCTGATCGGTTTTATTTTGGCGTATGAAGCTCATTCATTGGTTAATGGGATTAAATGAAACCGTTGCAGAGTTACAAAATAGACCTCCAGGATACACCTAGTGTTGCCGGGTATTCCGATTTGCACGGACATCCCGATTTTCAGGGGTGGGTGACACGTCCCGTTTGATCCTCTATTGGGACACCCAAATGTCCGGATTTTTCACTAACCTCGAAATTTAAACTGGTTATAATTTTATTGGTTTTCTTTCCTGTAACTTATCGTATCCAAAAAAATTAACGTACGATATTTTTTTTGTAGTCATTGTTGCTTTTTTTATAGCGTAAAGTGATGAAACGAGCAAAACGTTCACCTGATGGTAAGTGCAACGTCTGTCCATAACAAATGCTGTGTCACCTAGAAAATTTCTGTGTGACACCTCACTGTGCCCATCACCCTGAGACATAAAGTCTTAAGTCTCATATGCCCATAGTGATTACGCTAGCTCACAGTGCCCTTCAAACCGAAACACAGTAATATAGTTAATAGAATCAGGCGTTACTTTGCGGAAATCCATTATAGTAAGGAGAGAGAAAGTTAATTTGCTACATTTTGCATGCGGATCTGCATGCAAAATGTAAAATGGTGTGTATTACCTAGTTTTGAAGAGCACCGCCCGCCCTCCCTCAACAGCGTGCACCAAAAAAACCAATACCGCCACCAGATACCCTCCACCACTACAACACTACTACTAGGCAATACACACCACTGTGGTCGAGAACACGACACGTGTTTCACCTCAAAACGAAGCATTATCAAGTGATATTGACTCTACGACTGTCAACCGCCGAGTCACAGTAATTTCCCGATTATTTTAAGCTTTCGTCCCGATATCTGACATACTGGACCTCGCAGCTCTATACCTGTTGTGGCGTTGTCCTGCTGCTCCGCACACTCGCCGTGATGCGCGAGCCGCGGCGGCGGGAGGTCGCGCGCGCGCGCGTCGCAGGCGGCGTTGTGCAGCGCGCAGTCGTGCGCGTACGTGCGGCCGCTGTCGGCGCAGACGGGCGCGCGCGTTGCTGCCGGCGCACGAGCGGCTGCACGCGCACGCGCCGCGCGCGCAGTACGTGCCGCGCCCGCACTGCACCTCCGCACACGACTCTGACACACATTTATTATTTACTGGCTGCAACTTTCCACAAGCGTTTTTTTTTAATTAAACAAACATACATAAATGCAGCCTTTTTCCCGTATGATAATGATGATGTTCTCCTAGCCGATTTTGACCACGGCGACTACTTCCGAATACTGTCGGGAGCCATCAACTGCGCAGGAGATATTATAGTGCCACAAGTGTACGCGCAAACACAGAGGCACTAACTCATCCCAACCTACTCGCGATGTAACGCTGATGCGATAAGATCGGAGGTAGGCTAAGATGCAGTGTCAGAAACACGGGGACAAACTCAACACAACCAGACCCGAAAAACAACAATTTGTGTTTTAGCACAAATGTTCGCACCGGCTGGGATTCGAACCCAGGACCCGCGGCGTAGAAGTCAGGTACTCTGACCACTAGGCCACGCGGTCGTCAGCGGGCGGTTTTACCATATAAGAGGTAAGCAGATTCCCCTCACGTAGCCCACCTTACACCCTCGTAAGAAACGAGACGCGACGGATGACGAACCACGTCCCCGCCATTTTGGTACTAGTCCAAAAATTCTTACTCCATGGCATTCCCAGGAGCAGTATACTGACAGCATGTTGTGGTGTTGTTTTCCGCGAATAAAGGCTGTTCGTACAATACCATTGTCGCCTCTTACGACACCTCGATAAGAAAAGAGGTAGGTGCTACTCTACTCTGTCAGACACCTATCGGCTTAAATTAAATATAACTTTATTGTATACCATAATCAAAAAGGATAAAAAATTTAAGTTACAAGTTACAAGGCAACCTTTGGATGGAAAAAACTAAAATTGAACAAATAAGCGTTTCTTTTATTGGGTAAAGTGACGAAACGAGCAAAACGAGCTTGTTCAACATAAACTGCCTATTGCTACTTTTGTGATCTCTGCCTACCCCTTTTAATTGGGAGAAAGGCTTGATCATATGTATGTAAATCAATAATATGTAACGTAATTGATTGAGATGATACGTAATTACAAAAAGTATGCACTATCGCCATACATCCATAGACAAATGTGAATAATTTGTGATTTTTACATATATTATCTTCTACTGGAATTCAAACTCAGCACTCACTACTCAGCAAGCAGTTACGGTAACCACTAAGGTCGTAACGAAAGTTTAACTAGTCTCGTCATTTTATCCAAAAAAGCACGATGTTTGTTCAACAGAAGTTCAACAACTAAGTAATACTAACCGCATGAGCCCATGTGTTTAACATGGAGGTGCCTCTTCTCTCGACAAGCGACATCGCGTAGTGCGCAAACACTGCTGTACGTTTGATTGTCGTTGCCACATACTTCTTCTATTTCCTTTAAACAAAACACAAACGAACAATCAATATATCCGTATTATGAAGTTGAAATGTACATATTATGTTTATATTATAACAAAACAGCGGCGCGATAATTTCCAGACCATTTGGAGTAAGTTTGAGAATTTCTATAGACAGCTGTACATTAAGTTGGAACCACGACCTCAGAGTAAAGATTTCCTGTTTACAAGAGTACCCAAGAATGGCTAGACCATACGGAGGCTTAACGTCTTTCAGTATCTCAAATAAACGGGTTACATAAAGAACATTACTACTGGTGCCATAATCATTAAAACTACATAAGTTAATAGAATTTATTGTAAAGCTATAAATTTTATCTAAATATAAACTTGAAGTGTTAACCATAGAGTAACGCCTACTTTAACACTTACATCACTGATTTTCCTTTATTTTACATCAAAATCCTATTTTTCTATTTTTATATTGCCTTATTCACGGATATTATTGATCTCATTTAAATAATATTTGTCACGTTATAATCGTCGTAATAAATATTAAATAGCTTTATATGTATAGCTTTATAGTTGTACAGATAGAAAAAAAAACTATAAAAAGTAGTAAATAAATACTACTTACAGTTCCCTCTTCACAATGCTTTGGACAAACACAACTAGCTTCAGACACGCCGTCGCTTTCACAAACAGCGTAATGATCACATTTCTTGTTTTCACAACCGTCTGAAACAAAAACAAAATAAAACATACAATTAAGTTACTACTCTTAAGATTATTATATTAATTATTTCCAATCAATATTTTGAGTTTACTTGTTAACTAATTTCTTATATTTACGCGAATATTTTACATTTAATCAAACTAAGTTTTCGGATTTTATCGGGTTTGATTTTAACTGTTTATTTTTCGACGTTTCGAGCGCTTTACAGCACTGGTGACGTCCTAATGTCATAGTAAATCCGGGGTACCTTCAGCTTTTGTTATTTTTAATTTTATTATACTAATAATTGGTTCCCAAGCTGGTGGTAGTACCCAACTTCTTCTCTATTGATATTAGGATGTTTTTTTTAAATTTCAACAGCCTCGCGAATCATCCTTGTAATCGGTGTTATTTTGCAAGAATTTATGGTCTATCAAATCTGATGTTAATTAATAAATCTACTTGATTTAATACGAAGTTACGGCTGAGGGATCGCACGATATTATCATCCTTCACTAACCGTTCATTATATTGGCTGCTTATGGATCCATAATAAAGCCAACCGTAGAAGTTGCATCCGAAGGAATTTGGTAGTAAGGTTTGCGTTTGATCGATGGACTCGTTGCTTCGAATCGATCCAAAACTTCGTACTTCAATTTTTGAGGTTACCATTAACCTGCCACGTTCATTATTTTTTGTAGTGTGCTTCAAAGTTACTAGATGTCGCTATGCCTTTGAGTTGTTTATCTACATTGCGATGTTGGATTATTTAATCTAATATACATGCTTTTTGACTCCTACTCCTATTTGATACGAGTAGATTGAGTTTCATTTCGGGAACCCTATCTCTTAGTGGCTCTTTTTGGGATCTGTACAAAACCAAAAGCAAGATTTTGGTATTGAATTAACACTTACACTTTCACGAGCACTTGCTGCATAATAAACTAGGTACCAATATTAAACATACATACTTACATACATACATAAGATCACGACTGTATCCCATAAGGGGTAGTCAGAGACTGGGCACTCACTGCAAAAACAGATGACTGCCACAATCCACGTTTCACCAAACAATATAATGCACTTGGTGTGATAGGTGGTGAGCCCATCGCCACCAAGCGCTGTTGGGTGCACAGTGCAGTTTAATTCCTTACTTGCCTTTAAGAGATCCATTGGATGAGATGGAGTGGTAGTATTCTTTTAACGAGCCGCCACCACACGGCATATTAAACATCAAACTCAAAATATTCACAGAAGTTACAAAGGTCAATAAAAACATTTTTCGAGTTGGCGGCGAAAGTCCAAACAGAAACTTACTGCACGGACCGTCGTAGAGGACGCGCACGTCGCGGCGGTGTCGACAGGCCTCGAGCTGCAGCGAGCAGCGGTTCCCGTACGAGATGCCGTCGGAGCCGCAGACGGGCGCGAACTCGCTGGAGCAGCGCGGGCAGCGGCACACGCCGCGCGCGCCCGCCGCCACGCACTCGCCGCCGTGCGGGCACACGCGCCCCGCGCACACGCCGCTCGAACCTGCCGCCGAGTCACTTTCTCATTATTATTGTACTAGCTGTGCCTCGCGGTTTCAACCCCTTAAAAAGCCGACCCCGATCAATGATATACATATATACTTCCCCATTTTAATCAGATTTTTGGATGTTTTTGTAATGTAATAATCTTGGGACCGACGTTTTTAAGCTGAAGGCAAGTTTCGTGCATTTGGGTATACGGCATAACCTTAAGTAGCTCTTTGAACTTATTCGCAATTGCTACTGGTCCCCGTACACCACCAACGTTGAGAGGGAAACTGGACAGGATTCAACTTATTGGTATGTTTGTGTATATATTATTGTGTTGTGTATTTCGTGTCGTGACGTATTACAAAATTTACCGTTTGCTTACCTTTCTGAGACAACTGGTAGAGTAAAAATGTGAACTTTCTGTTTCAAGTGGAGTTTAAAATTCTACTGGCTGAGAACTTGTTATAAGTTTTCTTTCTTTGCTCCGTTTCTATCGTTAATCATACGCCCGACTGCCCGCAAAAAACTCGCGAAGAGTACTTCTGCAGCGCGCGGCACCGACTATTTTGACACCATTTGAGATTACGTGTTCGTGAGCGATGTCTAAGTATTCTTTGCTGGAGCGCACGTTACATTAAGCTTGCCTTCTGTACTCTCTCTATTTTGTACCGACGGGTACGAGAATGGGACCGCCTACGGACAAACTGGTTTATGCCCGCAGTCTGAAGACACGCTCCGCGCTTTTTTCTTTGGATGTTCGTTTATCAATATATTTTTTTTGTTTTTTATTGGACAATTGCGAATGGGGCCAGACGCGCAAAACGTTCACCTGATGGTAAGTGCAACGTCTGCCTATGACAAATGCTGTGTCACCCAGAACAACGAGTGGCACCACACTGCGCTCGTCACCTTGAGACATCAGTTCTTAAGTCTCATATGCCCAGTGATAACACTAGCTCTCAGTGCCCTTCAGACTAACACAGTAATGTCTACACACTACTGCTTCACGGCAGAGTAGTATCCGATGAAGCTGTAAAAGCCGAGAAGGCTAACAGCAATTACATTACCGAAAATGTATTTCACGGCAGAATAACTGGCCCTGGGGAGGTACCTACCTAGACGGATTCCTGCAATATAAAAAACTCTTTGTGTAAGATTTACCGTTGAAGGTTCTCTAGTGTTGAACGTACTTAATTCCAAGGACCCCAGGGCTTCCGACGCACTGCTCCACTTTTCCTTAGTACAGTTACACCACTGGTGGTGAACAAGCAATACGCACAACACTCCTTTTTTATCTGTGCTAGCTGTGACTTACCGCAAGCCCCCGCGTGTACCAATTTGATCTCCCGGCCTAGCAAACAAGCGGCACGTTGCAGCTCGCACTCGCTGTGGTGTGTGCGGGCGTCAGAGCCGCAGACGGGCCGCAGCACGGGCTCACAAGGTGGAGGACACGCACACACTGCGCCGCCCTCCTCCACGCGACACTCTGCACCGTGACGACACTCCACTTCCGAGCACGGGTTCAACCCTGATAAGCGATTATAATAATTCATCATCATTATCATTTTAGCCTATCAGCACTCCACTGCTGAACATCAACTTCCCCCATAAATTGCCACGAAAGTTTGTAGCTCCCATTTTGGGGGGATTTTGCCATAGTTGCCATGCTTGGCAGGCGGATTGGCTACCGCAGTTGCAGTATCCATCAGCGATTCAACTCATATAATAATTGCTCAAAGAAAAATATAGTAAGTAAAGGAACAGCCCATAAATGTCCCCACTGCTGAGCACGAGCCTCCTCTCATTTTCGAAAGTGCTTTGGATCTGGGAAGAGTCAGTCACGCTGCTCCAATGCGGGTTGGCGGACGTCACACAACAGTTATTCCTTAGATATAGAAAGAAAGAAAGAAATACTTTTATTGAGCAATAACGCTGCACGACACAAGAAAATCATTTAAAATATATATGTATATATGCCTACCTAAAATTAGTCGCATTGCGCTGCAATAGTGTCTCATCCAAACACTGGGTGCACTGCTCAGCATTAAATGCTACAACATAGCGGTACTACTGTTGTAGCGCTGATTTTCAGCAGTGCCCCAGATTAAAGTAAAGCGCGGACGCAAGTAAGGCAGCCAGACCGAGCCAGTTTTATATAATTTTCTTTCATCGCAGAGAACGTGAGAAATCATGTTACAATTGCAATAATTTATTAATCAAAAAACCGACTCAATGCAGCAGCTCCAAGCATGCTTATCCGAATTTAACACCACAAATCGCCGAGTGAACCAACAACAGACTCGGCGGTTGACTGTCGTAGAGTTAATATCACTTGATAATGCCTCGTTTTGGGGTGAAACACATGTCGTGTTCTCGACTTCAGTAGTGTGTAGTGCCCTAGGGCGGGCGGTGCACAATACTAAGTAATACTAACCATTACCAATACTAAGTAATAGCTTCAAAACTACATACATACATACATAGAGTCACGCCTCTTTCCCATAGGGGTAGGCAGAGACCACATCTTTCCACTTGCTACGATCCTGACACACATCTTTAGCTTCCTCTACTTTCATTAGTGCTTTCATACAAGCTCGTCGGTTGCGGGTACTTTTGACGTGGCCTTTCCTGAAAACGATTTCGATCTGATCGTAATACGTTCGCCTACGTCGACCCTTACCGGCTTGCCCATTCACACTCGCCTCATAAATCTGTTTCGTCAATCTTCTTTCATCCATCCTCTCTACGTGTCCAAACCATCTAAGCATCCCTTTCTCTATCTTTGTCACTACATATTCTACCACACCGCAACGTTCTCTTATCACGTTGTTTCTTAGTTTGTCCATCAAAGTCACTCCAGCTATACTTCTCAAACTTTTCATTCCAACAGCATTAATCTTATTTTCATGCTTCTTCTGCCAGACCCAACATTCACTACCGTACATAAGTGTGGGGACCAGTACTCCTCTATGTACAGCCAGTCGTCCCTTTTTAGAAACATTCTGGCTGCACAAAACTAGGTTATACTAAACTAAACTAATACACTATTTTACATTTTGCACACGTTACGTTCATGCGATAAGATCGGAGGCAGACTAGGTGGTAATGCCAGAGACACGGGTGCAATCACAATACAACTAAACACGGAAACCAACGATTTGTGATTTTGCACAAATATTGGCACCGGCTGGAATTAGAATCCAGAACCCACGACATAGATGTCAGGTTCTCTGTCCGCTGGAGGGCGTGGTCGTCATTAAACTGCGTCACACATATATCAATATTACAGTTGTAATAAACATACCCGAACTGCACTGGCCCTTAAAAATTATTCTCAACTGTTTCCTGGCGCGGCAAGATTCTCGATGCATTTGGCACTCGTTTGAGTAAGTCTTCCCGTCAGACGCACACACAGGCGAGAACTCCAATGGACACGGCTCCGCGCAACGGCACGAGGGTAAGCGACGGTCGTCCAACTGACACACCTCAGGGTCAGGGCAAGTTACGCCTGCGCAAGGATCTGAAAGTGTAAAACGTATATTTGAAATACCAAATATGAAAATTACTCAAAAAATGGGTTTATCTAGGATGAGAGAATTATATTACGAGTATAATACTACGATAGTAACCTTTTCCAATTTATACCAGAAGCTGATAACTGCACATGATATAATAAAATAAAATAAAGAAAAGTACCCGCAACCGACGAGCGTGTATGAAAACGGTAATGAAAGTAGAAAAAGCTAAAGTTGTGTGTCAGGATCGTACTCGTAGCAAGTGGAAATATGTCATCTCTGCCTACCCCAATGGGAAGGAGGCGTGATTGTATGTATGTATGTATGTATATATGTATAATACAGTTCTATCTTATAGGGAACATATTACTCCATCGGAGGGAAAGAAACTTTTGGATACTTCCGTATCCGAAATATAGCCGAAGGATGCGATGGGAGGAAGGTTCAGATAAATTACCTGAGACACTAGGATAGTCGCTATACATCCAGAGCCTTTGTTACGCGTAAACTTAAGCGTCGGTTGGAATTTTAACCCAGGGCCTCAGAAGGCTGAATGATATATATATATATATATATATATATAATATGTAGAATTAGTAGGTACTTGGTCATGTCTACGAGAGAGAATCAAGAAAGAGATCAAGCTATAAGAAAACAGCAAACTAGGAGCATATCGTGTACTGTAATGTCATAGAGTTCCTTACCAGGTAAGTAAAACCTAAAGCCATAATTAGTTAGATTACAACCATTTACGGAGATCGATGTCCTCTCTTCCTAATGAACTTCCCCTCGTATACCGATTACATCTCTGACGAGCATTATAAGTTTTAAATAATAAAACCTACACATAAAATTGAAACTTACCACATTTACCGTAGTACATAAAAGTGATATTTGTGTTAGTATAACAAGCAGCTCTTCGCATCTCACACTCTCCAGGATAATCTCGAGCATCGCTGGCACAAAGCGGCCGCGAACCTTCGTGGTCGCCGTAACTGGGACACGATGTTGGACACTCGCAGTGGTAAGAGAGACCATCAGACGTGGGACGGCACGACTCACCGGGTCCACACGATACTCCACGGCACGGATCCGGTACGTCTGCAACAAACTGCACGTCATTTCAAATCAATGTAACTATAGATAAATCAGCTTTGATACTTGTTAAACGTACCTTCGACGAATGTGCGGTTGAGTGTTTAGAGTACCTGACGGCGCGGGTCCGGGTTCGAATACCAGCCAACATTTGTGCAAAACACAAATTGTTGATTTTCGGGTCTGGTTGTTATGTGCATGTGAAATTTACGTTTGGAGAACGCTCCCACGAAACCCTACTGTGGAGCATCGTTTTTTTTTTAGAAAAAACAAAATGAAAACCTTGGTCACAATACCTAATCAACAATTGCGACTTACTTGACATAACTACTATAACTATGATGATATTTTATATACCTAAATTTAGTTACATAAAGAGGGACCAAATTAAAAGGCGGCTTAAAGCAGATCTTTATGATTTACACAATTCAAGAGAAAAATATTTAAATTAAAATTAAAATTGTATTTATTTGCAAAAACATGTGTTACTGCAGAGTGCAACATTGCCGGTGTTACAGTAATAATTGTTACAAACACGTCTTGCCTCATGGGAAGAGATGGAGATATTTTTTTCTGGTATTATGTTGCATTAATAATGTTAACTCACCGACCTAACAAGTCACATAGTAATCACAGCTTTACATCAAAATAAACATCTATAAGATCTATAAGAAGAAAAATATCTTGTGATTATGGAAACTAACACATTATTTTTATCCTATCAAAATATTAATGAATGTCATTATAATCATTTCTACCCATTATGGTTTACTTATGCAAATAGGCCCTCATAGATAGGCTCATGATTCAATGGTGTAAATGCTAAGTTGGCGGGTTGACAACCGCAATGTTGTTGGTAATGGTTTGCAAAGGTAGGCCAGGGCCAGTTATTCTGCCGTGAAGCAGTAGTCTGCAAGCATTACTGTGTTTCGGTTTGAAGAGTACTGTGAGCTAGCTAGCCTTAATCACTGGGCATTTGTGACTTAAGAACTGATGTCACAGGGTGACGGGCGCAATGTGGTGTCACACAGAAATATTCTGGGTGACACAGCATTTGTTGTGGGCGGACGTTGCACTTACCATCAGGTGAACGTTTTGCTCGTTTCGTCACTTTATACAATTAAAAAAAAATGTCTCTAACGCCATGTGGCGAGATGTGGCGATGGATTATCTT
Source organism: Luehdorfia chinensis (assembly GCA_019845155.1). Classification (NCBI taxonomy): domain Eukaryota; kingdom Metazoa; phylum Arthropoda; class Insecta; order Lepidoptera; family Papilionidae; genus Luehdorfia; species Luehdorfia chinensis. The sequence goes on from JAHVAK010000527.1 coordinate 10,120,994, forward strand.
ACACTGAACACACGATCTGATGCAGGTGGCCCCACACAGTGTTTTGTGGCAATTTATGGGGGCGGCGTATGTTCAACAGTGGACTATGATAGGCTGAAATGATGTTGATGATGATGAACACACGATACTTATTGATCAAAATTAATTTAAAATAAGTTTATAATGCAACTAGCGTTAGTTGCTCTTACCGTTGGGGAAAAGATAGCAACTAAAAGCAGTCGCCACCGACCAGGACAGCAGCGTTAGTCTAATAGTTACCATGTTCCAGCTAATAATAGCGGTACATGATATAGTACACTGCTCTTACAACCCACAGGAAACCACGGAGCTCCTAATAAAAATAATCATTATTACATACACAATATTTATAATTGATATTATCTAAATAGACTCAAAACTGTGAAATGTTCGTTATTTGTTTAAACAAATAATTATAATTATTATTTAATCAAAAAAACAAACTTCAACGCAAGACCTCCAAACATGCTTAAGCCACTTTAAGTTTCATGATTTTCGCATAAATCTCATTATAAGAACTTGACCAAATGATACGGGCACCACGTTTACGGTATCCCCTTATAAAAAAAGCATTTTTTTAATTGGTCCTAAGTTGACGAAAATGTCGGTGGACATAAATAAAAAATACATGGAGACGAACATGGAACCGCCTCCTTTTTTTAAATCGGTTAAAAATAAGGCAACATAAGTCATAAAATTTGATAAGTAATAATAGTGTTTGCTAATAAAGTGCCTAGTGCTAATAAGGCATAGTAAATATAAAAATGTACAATTCCAAAACGTTCAACGTACCAAATATATATATTTAACGTAAACAAATAATTCTTATGTTCTTAATCAATATTAACTTTGACGCATTTCACTTTAATCTCATTACTTCGCGGTTTAAATAAAAGGACGAGGTATGACTTACCAGACTGATTAGATAGATAAATAAAATAACTAAACATTACCACATTATTACAACACTTTTACAATTAATCAGTTAGTTAAAGGACGACAAGGATTCGTCGTTTTTACCACTCACATTATGCAAACAGTATAGGTACTGACGTCGATTATGAGGGAAGCCGTGTACCTTTTCCCTGAATGACGTTAGTTCGTAACTTTGTACATGCGCACAAGGTACCCAAGAAGTTAACGTCATAACTCAACAAATTTAGTGTCGCAAAAAGCTGTAGTTAATCATGGCCCACTTTATCGGTTACAAGTAATAAGGGTAGATAAGATATTCACAAATCGTTTTGCAATTTTAACCCTTACTAACAACTCTATTTCGATGAATAATATATTAGAAGTAAATTATTCTAACGCGCATATCTCCGTGACGAAATAATTCGAATCAATTTTAGCTGCATCTACGGCCAAGGTAACCAATAGTTTTCCAAAAAAGGTTACAGACCTTATTCATCCCCATCGTAAACAGTGCACCGCTGCAACTAGGTCTCTCCCAAGTCGCGAACATTTTCCGTGACTGTCAGTTGGAAGGCGTATTGATTAGATCTTGAATAAAGCCCAATTGTTTCGATATCAGTCTAACCTATTCCATCACGAATTTAAATCTTTATCGTTTAAATGGGTTTTGATTTAAAGAGTTAAGACCCTAAAATTCAAGCATATGTGAATGGAAAGAAACATAAGTTTTCATAAGTCAGCTAGATTTTTGTATAGGACTATGGGGTGGTAGACTTTACAATTTGATATTAATTGCACTTTGACACTACCAGCCGTTATTAATAAATAGTTACTGCTAAACCGACACAAAAAAAATGAAAACCAAAAGATGGGCAGCAGCATCATTCTGGAACATCTGAAAAAATAAACTGCGGTGGAAGAAGAAGAAGAAACCGACACAGAGAGTCTAAGGGTGTACTCGTTTTTCATTCTATCCTAGGGGGCTATTAAAGCTAAAAATCAGTTCTTTGGGACTTGGTCGTACGTTGGTCTCAGTACAGAACAAACTAAACTATATCCTTTCGCCTTTTTTGTTCTTTATTTTCTTATTTTCCTAACACCTGTGTTTTTAAAGGATATCAAATTTTGTTTACTCTTAAGCCGGCGCCAGACATAGTTTAAAAAATTTGAACACTTACATTTGAACACGGTTCGCAAACAAGTGTAAGGAAGACAAGTAAGTTGGACGACGATTTTGTGAACGCTGTTTATCTGTATTATTAATGAGACTGTAACTATACTTCATTTTATTTTAATTTATTAGGTATGCAAAATAACAAACTGAAAAGTCAAAGGAGCGAAGAGTGGGAAATTTATATAGTTTATGTTGTTTTTATATGATAAATTTTATTTATTTTGTGTTTGCTTTACAGAGCTACCAAGAATAAAATGCTTGATAAGATGATGCCTAGACCAGTAGGTTTTAGTTATTTTTGCAGAAACGAAACGATCGCTTCGGTCAGTAACGCAAACGCAACTGGACTTTGCGCAAGTGGGGCAGGTTACGCACATATTTAAACTTTGAACGCTTTGATGTGCGCTCAGAAACAGACACGAGACGGCAAAGTGCATATATTTGTTCAAACTTTGAACACATACTCAAATACCCGTGCCACACATCGCGACTTTGTAGGTATTTGCATATTTGAAGCTGTCTGGAGCCGGCTTTACATATTGTAAAAAAAAAAAACAATTATTACCGAAATTTGAACGACTGGAAATGTTGTAGCTTCCGACTGTTACGGATCAGCCATCTCGAAAAATATCAGTATTTTTATACTTGTATCATCGACTATAGTAAAATGTTTCATTTAGCAGTTAGCTTGCAGTCTCTCGTTTCGCTGTCTAAATAGACGTGTAAACATACTGCTTGTTCATTACAGCAATCTGCCAATTCTTGAACAAATGAAATGTTAATGAACATCCTCATAGAATAAGATTAGATACTGGCAATTTGGGACGATGTGGAAAAATGTGCAAGGAATGTATTAAGTACAAAAATGAAATAGACTAATATCGATTAGTGGCAACCTCGCAGATATATTTAAAACATTTTTTTATTTGATAAAGTGACGAAACGTGCGAAACGTTCACCTAATGGTAATTGCAACGTCTGCCCATAAATGCTGTCACCCAGAACATTTCTGTTTGATACCACACTGCGCCCGTCACCCTGAGACAATTTTTAATTGCTTAGTCTCCTAAGCCTAGTGATTACGCTAGCCCTCAGTGCCTTTCAAACCGAAACAGTAATGTTAGCACACTACTGCGTCATGGCAGAATAACTGGCCCTGGGGTGGTACCTACCTAGTCAGATTCCTGCATAGGAATCGTACCACCAGTCAATACAGAACTTTACACTGTTGATTATACCACAAAGTAGGTATATAGAACAATTTGTAGTAAGATTTCTTGTTTACTGAATCTGTTGGTAGAGGTTAAGAGGTGTGTAATATTGTTACACATCAAACTACTAATCTCAAAATAACAAAATAAGTCAACAACAATATTAACATAGCATTATTATCAGTATATGTAATAATAGTTGTAATTATCGTACATATTACACACTACCATTGTTATCAGCTGGCAATTAAATGTTGATTTCTTCTGACAGTATCCAGAACTTGTAGGCGTGGTCGAAAATCAATATTTAAGTAGCTTGGAATTTAGTAATAGTGCCTACTTAAAATTTCAAGGAATGGAATCTTTTTTTCTAAAAATTATTGTATGGGGTGGAAAAAATTATAAAAATATTTTAGTAAAATTTCTTTTTGTTTTATATTGGAACAACACCAAACCTTTTAATTGAAATATTTCAATACTAACAAAACCTTTCCAAAGTACGGGATTTTTCACATACATTTAATATTACAATGGAGGCTCAAAAATAATAAACGGTTATATTTTCACTAAAAAATCAAAGAAAAAGATCATGTACCTCACATTCGAATTAAACCTTTCGTGAAATTGACATTTATAATACATAAATACATTTACATCAAATTGAAAGAATAATATATGTTCATCCCCTCAAGATAATTCTAATTTTACCAATGGTAAGCCACCAAACAATAATTTATGTTCCTAAATCTCGAAGTGGTATATATCAAGGGGTAACAAAGACTATTAAAATGATTTTGCAACACATTTTAATTCACATTTTACATTTTAGAGGATTTACAGAATAAATACACTTGAATCAACTTTAATAATATGTTTATTATCATGGTAAATACCATCAAGACGCTTCCACTCTTATTACACTCAGTTGCATGTAACAGAGAATAAGACTTTACATAATGTATAAAAATAGGACTGTGTGAGTCCTATCAGGACTCTGAAATGCACATAAGAAATTAATAGTACAAATCAAACATTCTTTCCTTTTCACTGCTAAAATGCAATGACAAATTTTATGTGCCCATTTCCTTTAAGCTATACACAATGTTTTAATTTGCACATGATTTATGATATATGCAAATCTACTAACAATTACTAATTTTTGTACATTAGCTATTATCTAAATATTATCACCTGCATTCCTGTCAAATTAAATACCTAACATTAAAGTTGAGGCAACAAATAAATATATGATCAAATTACACAAATCCAAAAATACTATTTAAAACCGGTAAATTGGCAACGAAATTGGAACGAATATTAAAAATAATGGTAATCGTCTAAAATCTGTACATTAACAATTAATCGACAGACTCGGTAAATAAATAAATTTACTATACAGTCTCACTTAGAAAACACAGTCGCATATTATATAAGTTAAAGTCTGTAGTTTGTATTCAATGCGCTTCGCTTATCACATAGATAAAAACACAGCACTATTTTGTCACTTACACTTTACAGTATTTACGATCTAACCAGTGTCCACGGAAAGAAACCTCTACTATCTATTTACAATATAATTTATAGTTTGTATTTACAAAGAGCATCTGTGGGCTCTGTGAAATTTAATGAACTAAGTGGGGGGTGCACGTCGGTCATAGTCCCTCCTATAAACTTCGCGTTCGTAGTCCCGTTCGTCGTAGGCGTATTCAGGCTGGGGATAGCTTCGCCAATCGTCTGGATAGGGTCGCACTGGAGGGAATCCCATTGCGTTTGGCATTGCGCCACTCTCATAGTATCCACTATAGGGACCACTCATACCCGCATACCCACCAAACCGGCTGTCGAGCAAAAATAAATATAAAAAAATGTCTGTAAAGTGTAAAACCATAATAGACTATTGTAATAACATTAGTATTTAAGAAATATTTAAAAATAAGGCGTCGCAACTTGCCAATATTCTTTTTTTTTATTGAAGAAAGTGTCGACATGTGGAAACCGACCTGATGGTCATTCAGAATGTTCCTGCTGTGTCACAGTGCAATCTGAGACATCAGTTCTAAGTCTCATATACCTAGTAATTACACTAACTGTCAGTGCCCTTCACACCGAAACAGTAATATTTGCAACACTACTGCTTCACAGAATATTTTTTTTTTCTTTTAAAATCCATACATAAATTTGCGTAACGCGTTATATTGCTATTGTGATTCAGAACACAATACACACAGACCACTATCAAAAACGACACATTTGTAAGTAAACTGCTGGTTCATGTTGGATGTTGAAGGGTAAGAAAGGGTAAATCGGTATCTTTTATTATTAATATTTTATCATGAAAGCTGCATGGACAGTAAAAAGTATTTGAAACTCACATCAGTAAAAACTAGAAGTAGATAATGCGCTGTTAAGCACTAAATTCTGAATTTGTTTCTACTTCCATATTTGAATTAAACTGAAATAGTGAGTCTTTATAATAAAAAAAGCAAAAAAGATCTTTCAATATAATGCTGCTATATAAAGGCAGCTTTGACCAGTAAGCAAATATTTGATGTTTTTTCTAAGGTCTCAAATACTGTGATTCTGGCTTCTTGAAAAAGTGTTATATTACCTTTTTTTAAACTGGCAATAAAATCGAATTACTTTTGTTTGTATTCTAAAATTAAATGCTACAATTATAGTTCTCGGTAGGTGCTCACCACTAAAAATATTTGTTGTTGCATAAAATAATAGCTCCAACTGGAATTCAAACCGCGAACAAGGAATTAGGGGAAAAGTGTATTTTATATTTTGCTTGTGGATCTTAGCAAAGTAACTTACTTTCCTTCATTATAATGAATTTCCGCAAAGTAACGCCTGATTCTATTAACTATAAAAGTGTATTTAACAAGAGATTTACTGCTGTATCGTTTAGGGCTTAGTGCTTACTGTGAGTAAGTAGTCCAACAGGCTTATTTGTTATTTGAATAATATATGTATATAAATACTATGTATGTATAAACAGGTACCTTCTTTTATCGTGCGGTCGCGTGTTGCGATCTCCACGATACTGGCGCGGTCCTGGGTAGGCGGGGGGCGTCCAAGCCGGGTGCAGCTGATTGTCCGGGTGCGGATGTGACACTGAGTACGGCGGGCGCACTCTCGCTGGACCCATGCCACCGCTGTCTCGCCGTGTCCGGGACCGCTCCCGATCCCGTTCCCGCTCCCTGTCTCGATCCCTGTCCCGATCCCGATCTCTATCTCGTTCTCGATCCCGATCACGGTCTCGATCCCGGTCCCTCTCACGCTCCGACCTGCCTCGATCTCTGCACATCAAATCGTCTCGCTTCAGGCTATCTCTATGCTTGCGATCCTTGTTTTTATGTCTGCTGGTATGGAAGAAGCAATATTGTGAGCGTATGCGAGGGTTAGTGAAAGTTAATAGGCTGAAATGATTGATCATGCAAGCAAGTGAATGACATTGGGATGTAGTAATAATATTACCTTTCATGTCGTTTGTTTTCATTTGAGTCAGGATCACATTCACCATCTTCTAATTTTCTCTTTACCCCAGAAGAATGTGGGTTTTTATCATTTGCTTTATCGGACTTTTCCCTGTCTATTTTGCGCCTTTTTTCTTTTCTCTCATTGGTATCGTCATGCCTTTTTTCTTTTTTAAATGACTTATTTATATGGTTATTTGAATTATTATTTTTAACACCCTGAAAAATACAACAACATTTAAAAAAATTACTGGGAAAGCCACATACATACAAAATAAACATTTCCTTCAAAACAACGCTTTTCTGTTTGAATAACATACTTTGAGATTTTCTTTGTGTTTTCCATCTTTATGTTTGGACCCATCTACGTTTTTCTTGAGACCATATTTATATAACCTATATAACTGTTTTGCATCAAAATTTGTAAATTTTGATACAAAATACCAGAGATTGCTTCTCCATTCTACTTTCTTTTCAGGGTCTGGATACTCCTCTAAACATATATCAATTTGAGTTCCGATTTGAGATAGACAAGATCTTGTTCTTGAAACTTGTTCAGACTCGGTTAAAGTCTGATCAGGATTATCAAGTGCTCGCAAAGCCTTCTTAACAGGTCTCATTTTCTCTTTACACTGTAAGAAAAAAATTCAAATGTTTCATTTTGAAGACAATAGATCTGACAATTTGATGCCTGTCTGTACATAGTGGTTATAAACAAGCTATGCTTGTCACCTGACCTCTTAAGTAAAATGTATGATACGAAATTCTAGTCATTTATTGTAATTATATCCCTAATTATAAATAGTAAACCTTGAATAGTGAAGCCTATCATATTTTAGTTTTACCATAATAGCTTAAATCCAGAACATTTCTCATGATTTAATTACAGGAATTGCTAGCAGCAAACGGTTAGCAGTATATCAATTGTTGGAGTTATTTTTTCACTTTCAATTAAAAATAACTCCAGTTGAAAAATAGCAGATGATTTCAGTGAATAAATAATCATTTAAATAGTATTCATTTTCATCTCTGTTTAAAATGTACATAGCTATAGGGCACAGTAACTTTAATCATCAAATAGACTGTGCTGGCTTTGTCATCCTTAGATCAAAAACTTCGAATGTGTACTAAATGAACAATAATATACAAACAGTAGCTTTACAATACCTCTTCAAATACAGATGGATCAAGATCACCTAAAACTTCTAATGCTCTTGGCTCATTGTTGGCTGTAAAATGCATGGGCCCTGCAGGTTTCTTGCGACCTTTTACTTTTTCGCCTTTTGTCCGATCTTTACCCTCTTTCTTTGTGCGTTTCTTATCTCTTTCTTTTCTATCATTTGAAGTTTCATCATGTGTTGAGATATCTTCTAATTTTGATTTACCCTATACAACAGTAAAGTAATTACTTTTTTTTTACTGCAAAAAGTTAAACATTTTGTATACTTCCAAGAAAGTGACTACTACTAATTCAGGGCATTACAATCAGGTTTTTATAGTCTATTTCTTTTAGCTTTAGCTTATTTGTCAAAATATCAATATACACTATGCAGAAACACTAATAATCCAGAAATTTACTCTTGATTTTTCGATAGCAAATTTCAGAAAGAAGCTTAGATTAAGGAATTAAGATAAATATTAAACAATTACTTCATTTTCAATATGATCTGATTTAAGACCATGGCTAAACTACCAAATACTCTTTGTAGCAATCACTTGAGAGGTATTATAGTACCACAAGTCCAGTGCAAGCACAGGGGCACTCATATGATAAGATCGGAATTTAGACTACCCCTGATCTTATTCCATGATGCAATGTCAGAAACAGATTAAGAAGACCCGAAAACCAACGATTTGTGTTTTAGCACAAATGTTGGCTTAGGTTGGAATTCAAACCCAGGACCCGCAGCTTAGAACTCAGCTACTCTGACCACTAGGCCACATGGTAGTCCCTTTCAATATATCTATACTAGTACCACGGCAATTAAATTTATAATTGCAACATCTGTTTTTCACACAAGAAAAGTATAATTCAAGTTGAGGACATACCTTTTCCGATTTATCATTTTTAACATTCTTGTTATTTTTCTTATTTTCATCACCTGAAGTAACCTCATCTTCAACAATGTCCTTAGTTACAGGTTCTTTGTTTCCCCTTTTCATCCTAGGCTTCCGTTGCTTTTGCTTGCCATTTTTCTGATCTAATAATTTTTTTATTAATTTCAGCAAATATTCAGCTCTTGACTGTAAATGTTTAGCTTGTGGTTTCTTGTCCTCATTAGTAAGAATTTTATCACCAATTTCAAAGGATGAGTCCATTTTGATAGCCTCCCATGAACCCATACCATACTGATATATTCCTGCAAGGAGCTTCGAGTCATCTCCAACTCCCCAATCAACATCAAAATTGGGAGGTCTTGTCCTGTAAAATAATGTATTTTAAAATCTCCATACAAATGATACATAAAAAATAATACAAAAATTAACAGATTTTACAATCACAATTTTACCTGAAATCCAATTGCCATTTCAGTCTTTCTTCTTTTGTTTCGGGCAAGAATTCGTCTAAAGGTGCTAACTCATCCTGGCAAGCAGCCATTGTCTTGGCATTAACAGGAACACCACCAAGTTTAAAGGTTTTTCTAGCATTTTTTCGGCCATCACTGTGCTCATCTAAAAATTAACAATTTTAAAACATGGAAGGATTCTTAAAATTGAAGAGTATAAACCTTGAAAAGTAACTATTTCACAACAATGTATGTTCAACATACTGGTAGTTTCTGTTTTATCACTGAGTACTGCTTTACACCGCTCCTGTAGTATCTCGCCCAGCTTTTTAAGCTCAGCTAAAGGTTTCTCTTGGAGTTCTGCATCACAAGCAATACTATCAAGATGTTTCAGAGGTGCCGAGAACTTTTTGTAACTTTTAACAAATCTCCGTATCTGCACAAAATGATGGAAATATCAATAAGAATCATCAACTTTTTTACACAAATTGGACAAATGGCCATACTTTTATTTTAATAATTCTTAATACTGTTGTACTGCAGTCTTAAACCTCGTTTATTATAAGAATAAATGCCATTAGTAAATACCATAAGTACTCAGACTATTTATAAAATAGTTAGTTTCCTTCTTACCTCTTGATCAGTAAAGCCTTTAATTTTTTCTCTGTGTGATGCAGGAGGGCGCCCTCGTTTACGAGGCCGGTCATCATCGGCGCTGGCTTCAGCTTCAGACGCGTCGCTTTCTAAATCACCTTCACCGTCTGCACCGCCTTCACCAGACCCCCGACCGCGACGCCTCCGTTCGTCTCCTATAAATTAAAAAGAACTACATAAAATTTCGATTTCATTAATCCTTATATTAGTTATATGATATGGATATATAAGATGGATTTATTAAGGAATCTTTTGAAAAGTCAAATGGTATAAATTTCTACCGCTAAGATTCGGAAGTAGTTAATGATTATGATGTATCATATGATAATTAAATACACAATTGTTAACTTACTATCAATATTATTTTGCATATTCTTTCTCCTTGGAGGTAAATACATGTCTTCCATTTCTTTAGTCTTCTCTTGTTCTTCTATATTCTTACGAACATTTTCTGGTATGATATCATCCTACAACAAGGAAATTGTTTAATAACAAACAATAAAGTTACTGTTTGCACATAATAAAAATTATTAATATACTTACCCAATCTCTACTTTCCTCTTCTGTGTTGTCTTTCTTGACTTCCATCACAGCTTTTTCTTCATCAAAAGCAAAACTAGCTACTTTAAAGGCCGAAAGCAATTCATCCCCTGCCATGGCTGGTCCTTCATCACGTGTCTCAGCTCTTTGTAAAATTTCATCAATGTCACACTGAAATCAATTGCAATATAAGTATAATTAATACATAAAAATCCTCCTCTGTAATATTTATGTATAACCTATTAAATGTATAAACATTATGATTTTTTTTACAATGTGTGTGGACACATTCTCTATCTTGTCCATAGGTAATTTAATAAAAATATACTTACAACAGGATCCTCATCATTTTCATCGTCATCCTTAAACAATTCTTCTGCTCCAAATTTCAATATAGCATTCAAATCTTCTTTATTGAATGGATTATTGTTTGTTGTCCCAGAAGCGTCTCGTTTATTAAGTACAGTCCTACCAGTCGTATCCATTCTCTGGATCACAAGATGATCGAGAACCATTTTCCTTTTAGCTCTTTCTACAATGTCTTCTTCTACAGATCTAGCAGTTACTAACCGATAAATGTTGACCTGTAGAAAGGAAAATAATTCGTTATTGAATTTTTTTAAACTCCAAGGAAAAGTCTCATAAGATGATCTAATTTCTACTTTTTTAATAATTAATATTCAAAGGGTTTATAGTTAAATAATAATTAGCATTAAAAAAACCAAAATTTGTTTTACTTAATAATATAAGTTAACTTAAGTAATACAACATAGTTTTGTAGAATATTGGGAAGCTGAAGAATCAATAACCAATATTTACCTGATTTTTCTGCCCAATACGATGCGCACGTGCCTGAGCCTGAAGATCATTTTGAGGGTTCCAATCAGAATCAAAAATAATGACCGTATCTGCTGTGGCTAAATTGATACCCAAGCCCCCAGCTCGTGTTGACAGTAAAAAGCAGAAATCTTGAGATCCATCTGCATTGAAGTGGTCAAGTGCTTGTTTCCTCAATTCACCTTTTATACTGCCATCAAGACGTTGGAATGGAAAATGTCTTCTTTGTAAGTACTCGGCTAAAATATCTAACATTCTGACCATTTGAGAAAATATAAGCACTCTATGCCCGGTCTCTTTTAGTCTGCATAGCAATTTATCTAACAGTAGCAGCTTTCCAGAACCCCGTAATAATTTCTGGAGACAATAAAAATGCAATAAATATTTATTCAACAAAGATGCTAAACGCGGAAGAATTATAAATAATATACCTCGACAGCATCTGTAGTTGCAAGAGATGCACGTGACTCAAAATCTTCGGGTTTTGTTAAGAGGGCATGATTACAACATTTTTTCAATTCTATAACAATATTAATAAAAGTGTTGATAGACCCTTTGACGCCTTTACGCAATGCACTATAATTCTTAGTGAGAATCCATTTGTAATATTGTTTCTGAATTGAAGTCATTTCCACCCGTAAAATTTGCTCTACCTTTGCTGGCAAGGACTTTTCAACATCTTTTTTCTGTCTTCTCAATATAAATGGTTCTAACTGCTTGTGCAATTTTTCGTAACCCTTTGTTGCAGCATCCTCATGGTCTTTCTCAAATTCTTCCCATGATTCAAATCTAAAACCAACAATTATATGTTATGCACTTGTTTAAACTTATGTAACAATCTCTTTTCATTACCTTTAGAAAATACTATCTTGTTAAAAAATTTGAGATGCTGCTTGCCCTGCATGCATCTCTAATAAAATGTAAATATCATTATTACAGGGGAGAGAAAAAAGTAAACAGATTATAGGATATAATTGATGTCCTATCGTTATAATTTTCCGGATTCATAACTAAGAAAAAGTTATTGGAGTAACATTTACAATATTTTCTAAGTAGTAAATTTCCTTCAATTACTAATGGTGATAATACAACATAGGAATAATTCGAAAAATAGACAGAAACATATTGTGCAAATATAATTCTACTCACTTGTAAGGCATTATAAAATGTAGTAGGGCCCATAATTCCTTCAGTGAATTTTGCAGAGGAGTACCAGTAACTAATAATCGATGATTAGTTTCAAACTCCTTTAAAGCTTTATATAACAATGAATCATCATTTTTTAATCTATGAGCCTCATCAACTAGTAAACAGGCCCAACTAAATGATCTTAAGAATTGCCGATCTTTAAGTAAAATCTCATAGGTAGTTAAAATGGCATTGAACTTAAGTCGCTTTGAACTTGCAAAACTCCACTCAAATTGCCTTATCTGTAAAAATAATTTAGTATTAGAACTACAAATAAATGTAAATTCTAAATTATTACAAATATAACACCATTTTTACAGTAAACTTACAATATCCCGGCTAATGACGTCGCCGATGTACGTTACGACATTAATATCAGGTGCCCACTGCTCAAACTCTCTCTGCCATGCAGTCATTGTACTCAATGGTACCACACACAGGAACGGTCCATAAAGTTGTTGTGATTTAAACAGGTAGTACAAGAAGCATATAGTCTAAAAAGGATAAAATTTATTTAGTTCTCAGCCTTTTAAATGTCTGAATGCCTCACCCAAAACGGAAAAAATATTTGTGCAAAACCACCAATAGTCAATTCTTCATGTTCTGATTGTGTTGTTTCTCCCGATGTCTCTGACACATGATAGTTTCCACTTGCAGTGTTCGAAAATAAATCTATAGCATTTTATATTTTACTTTTCAGCCTATCACTAGTACACTGCTGAACATAGGCCTCCCAAATAGATTGCCACAAGTTTGTAGCTCTCATTTTGAGGGGATTTTACCATAGTTGCCACGCATGGTGGCGATGGGCTCACCACCTATCACAGCAAGTGCATTATATTGTTTTGGTGAAACGTGGATTGTGGCAGCCATCTGTTTTTGCAGTGAGTGCCCAATCTCTGACTACCCCTTATGGGATACAGTCGTGATCTTATGTATGTATGTATGTATGTATTGGTCTGCCGTCGGATAAAAAGTTGGCAATATTGAAAACTTTAAAGAAAAGTAAAAAGTTGTCGAGACTCAACATAGAATTGTCGCATCTTTTCAATTATTTTTCAAACATTACCCTAACAAAGAAGATTTCCAGAACTTGTTTCTCAAATTTGACCTTTTAGAATTTATGGCTATACTCAAGGGGTAAAATAACAAATTGCCGGATTTTCATTATTGAAAAATACGAAATGGTAAATATTTTTTTTACATATTGAATAGATATTTTTTTTAAATAATGGAAATTTAAGGTCTATGAATATAAGGTAAAGGGATATGGCTATCGAAAACCAATACAAGATAGATTTCGAACAAATATCTCACTTGATGAAACTAATTTTACGGATTTTATCGCGTTTATTTTTGTTATTTATAACCCGACGTTTCGAGTGCTTTACAGCACCCATGGTCACGGGGGGACTGAGGTGACAGATGTCATCGGTGACAGATGTCATCGGTGACAGATGTCATCTGTCGGGTTATAAATAACAAAAATAAACGCGATAAAATCCGTAAAATTAGTTTCATTTAAATGTATAGTGTTCGCGTAAATATAAGAAATCATATATCTCACTGTTTTCTTTCATATGTATAAAGAAATACATGTCTTTAAATGAATGATAATTAGATGAGGAATTATTGAAGGAATTTTATTTACCTGTATTGTTTTACCTAAGCCCATTTCATCAGCTAGTATCACAGAATTATCTTTACACCAGGAATGTATTAACCAATTCAATCCATCCATTTGATAATCTCGTAATATATAAGTCTGAAATAAAATTTTATGTTTTTTTTATTGCTTCTTTAGCCTGCTTATAATTAGGTTATGACATCGCTTATAGCGTAAAACCTTGCTGAAATACCAAGCTATCTATAAGTGAGTACCAGATTTAAATCTATAAAGATATTTTGGAGAAGAGCAGTAAGCAACACCCAAAAGCAACTCTCAAAACTACTAGTGGTGTATTAATAAAATTTCTTTGAAAAGTCACATTAAATCACTATGATTTCACCATTTTTTATTACCTGATCTTTGCCCATATACTCTGGTTGTTCCTTAACTTGATGGAATTTTGGTCTCCTTCTCAAAACCGGGCAATGCCTTGAGGGAGTAGTCTTAGCAGCTTCTCTATGCTTAAAATGTGCTACTTCTTCTGGCCATCGCCTCTCTATTAAAGCTGAATCTTCCCAGGTAGCATCAGCATATGGGAGTGACTCCCACTTACAGAAATATTCATGAGCAGTTCCACCTCCTTCTAATTCTCGAGTTTGCTCTGCTATAATATCATTTTTAAATTAAGAATATAAATTTATAGGAAGAAGTGACAAAATAAAATCAATAATAATTATTTACCAATTATTCTCTCTACATAGTTGTATGTCTTGACAAGTTCTTGTTGTAATTCACTCTGACATTCAAAATAATCAATGTCTTCTGGCCCAGCCCGTTGTCTCCACCATGACAACTCTGCTTCCTTTTTTATATAATTTTCTAATTTTTTAAGTCCTTTTACTTTTTGTTCATTAAGTGTTTTCTCAGATTCCCATGTATTGTGTATATGAGACCACCCCTTCCATTTAATCAGGTACTGGGGTTCTGTTGACTCTTCATCTTCAGGATTACATCCTTCATTGGGATCTCCATTCTCTTCTATATAATAAACTGTAGTCACATTGCCAGTGACTGAATAATGATAAGAAGACATTAGCTAAAATTCAACAGTTCATTTGCACAAAAATGCAAGTAAGTTAAAATCATCAATAAAACATTTTTATAAATACTAGGAAAATTTTAATTTTTTAATTAATGTTTACACTTTCAATTCCAATATCCCAATAAACAAAACTTTTATTTGCTAATATAACAATAGTCATTATTGTTTCAGCCTATTTCTAGTACACTGCTGAACATAGGCCTCCCAAATAGATTGCCACAAAAGTTGGTAGGTCTCATTTTGGGGGATTTTGCCATATGTTTATATTCAAATGTTCCAAAAAGGTGCTGCTCCACACCTCATTTTAATTTTCCCTCTTAGCCACCACCACGGCTAGATATTACTATTATAAACTGAAATAAACACTCAAACAGATTGAGCCATACAAAGCTTGTAACCTATTTCTTATAGTGCATCTTTTCTTTAACCCCAATTATGTGCATGTACCTTCATATGTGATGATGTGTGACACTCATACTTCAAAAACTAAATGGTGTATAATAAAAATATTTCTATGTAAATATTGTAACTCCTTGAGATATGATGCAACACTACCTTTAATTTATGTAAGTAACAATCTCTCATTTCTGAGATGGTTTGGACTCCAATGCAGATTGGCAAACTTCACATGTACTCAAAATATGTTTATTTCTCAGACAAGCAGGTTTCCTAACATTTTCCAACGATTTTCCTACACTATTGAGGCACATGGTAAAACAGCACTTTGGTATTTGGTGATGTGGTAAGTCAGCAGAAAGTTGGTCTTCTCTCACTTCACATGCATACTATGAAATCTAAGGTGAGAACTTGGCTACTGAGATAACATAGCTCTTAATTTAATTAATGACTGATATTCATGCTCAGAACTAGTTTTGCATAACAATTAATTAGTAACAAACTAATGATGTTTTCTTCAACCGTCTCTCACCCTCTACTATACCTACCAAACACTAACATTCCCTTATTCCTTCTTTCACTTTCATTCTATTACTTTTGGGCGGAAGGCTACATGTCCAGCTGTAGTAATCTCAAGTCTCCCAGACATTATTATAAAAAGAGTAAAGTAGATGCCATCAATTTCCTAAGCTATGAGAATCTACCACCCCATCTCATCTTGTGGGTGTTGTAAGTCATCAGAGAGAAAATTTCAACTAGAAGATGGGCAGCAGCATCTTCCTGGAACATCTGAATAAATAAACTGTGATTGCCAATCTGCCGGCCAAGCGTGGCAACTATGGCAAAACTCCTATGTTCAGCAGTGGACTAATGATGGGCTGGAATAATGAGCTAGGGCTTGTGCCATCATATTGAAGAAATGTGAAAGTATATTCCTTTATATAGTAGATAATTTAAATAAGAAGTACCTCCTTTTTTCCCTCGTCGATGTCCAAGCACCCTCTCAATGGTCTCACTGTGATCTTCCGGTTCTGGTTCACCTTCAGCATCACCTTCACCTCCTTCAACTTCTAGCAGATCGGAAGAGTCTGTTTGTTCATCACTTGCTTCCTTATAACTAACTGCTGCACCTGTTCTTCGTGTAGCTGTTCGACTATATAAAAGAAAAATTATTTAGTAAAATAAACTGTTATAAATATAAAGCAATAAACAGCAAATTAAAACTCAATTCAAACCTCTGTGCATTACCTCCTATTATCTTCATCAGAAGCTTCCGTGCTTTCCTCTTCATCACTAGTGAATCTTCTCCTAGTAGGCTTTTTTTTTCGAAGAGGTATGCTTCTTTGGCCTGGCCGTTTTGAAGGTGGAGGAGGGGAACCTTTCAAATCACTATCGCTATCAGATGAATCTGAATTCCAGGAGTCACTAAAAGTTAAAAAGGAAACACCAAAGGTTTGAATAGTAAATTATTAAAGGTTTTTAAAACAATTATCAAATTTAATAATTCAAATCAAAGTTATAACAGAATTTAATGAAAGAGGTCAGCTAACTACCTTTTTTTCCTACTTTTTCTATTATGGCTTCTTCCTTTCTCACTTGAGTCACTGTCTGCTACCTTCAATCTGTCTGGTTCTTTTCTAGATCTGCCCGATCTTCTAATACCATAAATGTCAGGGTTATCTTCCCAAAGGTCAGATTTAACTTTCCCATGGTTGCTCCTTGATTTAGGTTTTATTGTATCTTCACTTGAAGAATCTTTATCTGTATGATGGTCTGATTTTGAGGAATTTGGATTACTATGTTTCGGTGATGATTTTGTGTCATCACTGTGATGTGATCTGTCTCCATTAGAAGATTTTTCTGATCCAGATCTTCCACCTGATCCAGAACCCGACCCAGAACTCGAGCCACTGTCACTGTTAATAGTGATAATTAAATCAATTTGCAATGTAAAATGATGAAGGAACTAAAGTACAGCACAAATACGAACCTTTCACTGCCGGAACCTGAACCACTGGAATCACTTCTCTCCCCTTTATCACTTACAGAATCACTCCCTGATTCATTCATGTAACCCGTCTGTAATAAGATGAGATATATTTGTAATAGATGACCACTATTCTATTTTTAATAGCTTAACGTTTTGTCCACCAGTCAGTTTCTGGACAACAAAAATCAAAGGATATTAATAAATAAAAATAATAAATATCTATTTTAATAAAATTAATATCATATCATAATAAAAACTACTAAAATAACATTTCAAATCGTGCCTATATTCCACATAATTGTTTTTAAATACATATTTAATATATAAAAAATGTACTCAAATCCAATATAAACCTATGTACTCATTTATTTAAAAATTACATGGAACAACTGAAGAAAATATAGGTAAAAGATCTTAGAAATTATTTTACCTACATAACCTCTAAAATAGACATTATTTGTAAATAAACAGCTCAATATTTTTCGGTTAAATTACATTCAGAGTCTTGATTTTAATAATTATTATTCAGGAATTAATATTTCCAAAATTAACCATAATATTTGACTTATATATAGCCCAAAAGTGTAACATAACCTCAAAGACATAAATATCAACAGGCACCCTTTGGGAAGACCTATTTTCAAAGCATAATTGCCAAAAAGAGCCTTTTTCTAAAATCAGTTTCACTTGCCCCCATATAAAGATTACGTAACCAAGAAATATTGTAAACGCTTTATTTAAGAAATCAATGATATTTTAATACATAAAAACACAAATTTGTAAAGTAAACAATCCTAGGAAACGATTTATTTAGAATTACGTCTTAAAAATTCGACAAAATTTAGGGCCACACCCATCACTTCTAGAACATTGTACCATAAATCCCTAACAAAAAATATGAAAATTATAAAATTATACACAAAAACAATGCCGAAAAAAGGAATAAAAACACTTACCAAGAGCATTTTGCAGAAAAATCAAAGAATACACTGTTTCTTAAATATTTGGTGGTTAAAACAAAGGAAAACGAGATAATTCATTTGAAAAAAACTATAAGAAAACACTAATTACGACATTGCAAACATATTTTCATGAAAAGACAATAAAATTGAAAAAAATGTTTTGCAGTAAAATCTTGTCAAGCGACGCCATTTTGTCGTCGCGTGAATTCTGGTGACGACGAAAATGAAAAACTAGATTTTTTCTTAAAAACTTAGGTTTAAAACAAAGCAAACGGAAATAACAACCACCAAAAAATTTAAAATGAAACTTTAGAGGCGTCAGAAATACTCTGCTCTATACTGGAAACGTTGCGAGTAGCGCGCACTACCCGTAAAACTCGAAAGCTACAGCCATATTGCCACTGCTATGCTACTCTCTGTCATGAAATGAAAAAAAAAAGATAACGAATGTGGCCAGATGCCAAAATTTATACATGTGCGTAATATCCGTTTAAATATGATTTACAAAAATAACTTTTAGAAATCAACGACGTAAGTTTAAAATATTAATTCTGTTTATAACAAAACTGTAAAATTGTATTATCATATCAATTAAATAGATAATATATATATAGTCAGTATAACACGTTATTAATAAATATAACAAACAAAGACGTACTATGTACAATTTTCAGTGTCAATATATTGTCATAGTCTTATAGCAATGATCACCAGTCATGGTGGAAGTTAATATTAGAAATCGTATTATATCGCCACCGGAAAGAACTTTCAGATTATAAATAAAATTGATAAAAATAAGGTACGTGCGATATTTCGAAACCGATATTTAAAAAATTTCACCTAATAAATTGATACAGGGTAAGAAATAAATATCAAAAATAAAATAGTAACCAACGAAGTAGTAACCATCTCAATTATGCCCGACCTAATTTATCCAGACGTGATGTCCTTCATTATCTACGGTATTAAGTATCTCGTGGTGCAATCGCCAATCCGCTAGCAAAAATTGGGCTTAGGCACCGGATATGTAACTTATTCGCCGGAGTCGCAAGCAGAAATCCCGCACCACCATCCCAGTGAAATGGATAGAGATTGTTAACATCTTAACAAAGAGAGGGGCCCGTTAGGGCTGCGGTGAAGGAGAGTGTCCACCCTCTCTCATTGAGTGTAACTGAGCTTTACAGTTTTGGAGGACAGCCTATAAAGCCCATCCCAAAACGAAGCACGGGAAGTAGGTATTAATATCGAAAATTATTTGTTCTAATGACGGCAAGAGCCAAAATCTTCTTTCCATATGTCACTGGTATATCATAGGGCTATATCACATAGTTTCCAAAAATAGGTAGTAGGTAAAGGGGTATCAGTTATTTTTATTCAACGGTAATAAAAAACAAACTACGTAATGACATTAGAAAAGCGTCCAATAAATATGCCTATAAGAAGTTGGTTATTTATTAGAACGTAAGAACGTGATTATTTAATAAAGAAACATTCGAAGATAAATAATTGTTAGTAGTTGGCCTTACGTCCTTTGTATCCTTTTATTGTAAACGAAGCAATGAAGGCTTAAAATAAATAAATAAAATAAAAAAAAAATAGTAGATATAAGAAATCATTAAATAAAACTGTGCAAAATATTATAACTTTGTTTATTAACAAATAAACTTAACTTCAACGGGTATGAATTTTAGTTAGGTTAAAAAGATAAATTAGGTGTGCACGAGGGTGAGAAAAGAAGTAGATGAATGCTACTTGGATGAACTTAATACACATTCTTGTATAAATATGCGGTTATTTTTTGTTGCGGGTGGTTGCGCAGCAAAAATTTGACTACCTTCTAATATTATGCCAAATCGGTTGTCTTAAGTTACCAATGACACATTATTATTTTATAATTTGTTATAAACATTTCGTTAGTTCGTAAGTTGTTCTTAATTGTTCGACAATAGTTAACTGTTTCGTTTTTATTTTTTTTAATATGCAATAATAATTATTAGAAATTTATCCTAAAAGTTAACACTAATGGCTGCTATTTTAATAAAGCAGTAAATATTTCGTTTATCAGTCGTTTGTTCCTGAATACTCGTTATTAGTTAGCATTTGTTCGTTATTGCTACTATTAAAAAAAACTACTATTAAAATTTTGTCCTCAACTTGGCACTCATGGCAGCTATTTTTATTCGGCAGTAAACAATTCGTTTGTTGAGTTTGTTCTTGATTTTTGGATAGTAACTAGCTTTTATAGTTTTCTGTTTTTTTTTATTAATAATTATTATATTTGTAACACAGCTGGCAATAATGCCAGCTTTTTTCTTTTTTTAGTACCTCGGAACTTCGGAACTTCCCGTCGCTTATTCGATTAAAAAATGTCGATCTTTGTTATATTTTATAATTAATTTCCTATATTTTGTTATACTTTTATTAATAATTTGTTATATTTTTAAGCCCATGCGCAATAGCATTTGCCACTGGTCGTCGTCGTCGCCGTTTCAGTCTATCACAAGTCTACAGCTGAACATAGGCCTCCCCTTAAATAGCTACAAAAGTTTGTAGCTCTCATTTGAGGGGATTTTTCTATAGTTGCCACGCTTGACAGGCGGGTTGGCTTGCCACTGGTAAATGCAATTTTATTTGAATTGTGCGCCGCTTATTCAATAATAATTATGATAAGATCGGATCGCTCCGTGCTCAAAAACAACAGAAGGCGAGATAGGCTGAACCTAAATAATATAAAAAAGGCAAGAGCAAAGAAAAAAATATACATTTAGGGAACATTTTTAAACACATCAAACTAAAGGATTAAAAATTACGTATTTTGTCACATAAGCGCGTGACTTATGTTGCCGTCATTGCAATCATCAACTTATGTTTTACAAGCGTGCCCCGCAAAAACCTCTTGGCACCCGCAAAAAAATAAGTCGCCCACATAATAGGAATTGCGATTGCTATGACCGACGCGTACTTAAAATAAATCAAATAACTGTAAAATTTTCTGAATTTTATTTGAAAAAATTAAATAAAATCTATCAAAAATAAATAACCTTCGGGAAAATTTTTCAAATGGTAGGGAGCACCAGGCATGTAACTGGAAGTAATATAACCATCTCTGAATAAAACTTATTTTAATTTTGACTATTTATAACCGTCTTACAGCACCCATGGTCACGTGAGGACTGAGGTGACAGATATTTTGATGTCATTGTTAACCCGGAGTACCTTCAGCTTTTTATTATTACTTTTGGTCCGGTCTACAAGAAATTTGGTTCTTGATTTAATTTTATTAATTAAAGGATCCCATGCCGGTTGTAATACCCAACCATCTTCTTTATTGAAATTAGGATGTTTTTTACTTTCTTAAAAAGAATCGGTGTTCTTTTGCAAGGATTTGTGGTTTATAAAACATGGTGTAATGGGTGGGGTGACCCAGAATATGGTCACCGACTGCAGACTTCCTAGAGCGACGATGCTTCCACCGGATTGGGATCTTATAGTTAATAAACTTAAACCAATAACCAAGCATACCACTGCAAGACTTCAAGACACAGTAAGCTCTTTCTGCGTAGATCGGACGAAAAATAATAATTAAAAGCTGAACGTACCCCCAGTTAACTATGACATCAGAATATCTGTCACCGCAGTCCTCCCGTGACTATAGGTGCTGTAAGGCGCTCGAAACGTTGGGTTATAAATAGTTAAAATTAAACGAGGTAAAAACCGTTAAAATTAGTTTTATTTAGATGTTTAGTATTCGCGTAAATATAAGAAATCATTATCACCATCTCTATTAAATCGATATCAAGTAGTCATGCTAGCGAAGTAGAGTAAAAGAGATAAATAAATATTTATTTTCTTCAAAATCTTTACTTTTTCCTTTTTTTGGACGAATTAGTATGTAGTTTGCTCGTAGAAAGATGATAGCAATAGAAACGCTATGAGCGTACAGCTAAGAGGGATAGCATTGGAAGCAGTAAGGAAACGATGTACAAACGTTTGAAACGAACGCACCCGCCTCAACAATAATCTAAGCGGACGTCGCAGTGCTGTCAGTCTCGGGTGCCGCTCGATGCGTGTGGTTACGTTTTGCGTTTATTTGTGTTGTTTGCGCGACGGACAGTCCGTCATCGTGATACATCGCTATTTACCATCATAACTTGATAACATTAGGATTAATATAAAAAGTAATTTCAAAAACTAAAACCCGACTACTGAAAAAATCACGCTCTAAAAAATATGAAACAAGTAAATATTCTCATCTGAAATTGTTACGTACAAACTATTCAATATTTATCGTCTATTACCTAAACAACTTACACATAATATATTTTTATGTACTTATATAAATCATATATATAGCGATGTTCAGAGGATAACCGTGGTCGTATGCTACCTATCCTAAATAAACATTTATAATTTCTAAGAATAAATATTTTTAAATAAAAAAAAATGTAAACTAGTTTATTTATTCAATTATTTTCATTTATTTACCAAATAATTTAAATAATAATTTTAATTAATAAATAAGAATAAGTTTTCATTTTTACAATAAATAAAGAGTGACAACCTTAGTGCTCCAATGTAAAAAATCAACGATCACCAGACGTACATTTTGATAACCATATGACCTGACATATTGGTAAAAACAGAGCGATCCTTTTAAAAAAATAATATTCAAAATCAATAATATGTATTTCGCTTAACAAAAATATGAAATTCGGACAAAACCCAAAATAATTATTAATTACCGATTAAAATTAAAATCGGTTCATTCGGAAAATTGGAAAAAGGCTTTTATTAGTGTCAGAATTAGTCAACTGATGGTAACCCAAATTACTATAATCCAACTATTTACAGATGTCTCAAAGTAAGATATAACAATTTTAAATGACTAACCAACCAAATAGCGAAACACGTAATACGTAAAATGGTTACATAAATTTTCTTACATTTATGTTATAATTTAAGAAAAATCTTTGAGAAAAATAAGCTATAATATTTACTGCAGTAAATATACATATGCACATTAATCTATATAATATTAACTTTTACAGCGCCATAACAAAAAAAATCCCTACTTATCGATAGAAGGTTATGTATGGTACAGCAATTCACCATAACTGTATGATACTTAAGTAAGTTCTTCAGAATAGAAAAAAACACCAGTGATACAGCCTTTGAAAGTTCTTACACAATATTTATGAAAAACTGTTAACGCACCGTAAACTCGATTGCCACCAAAAAAAAAAAACAACAACTCTGGTGGCAAAGAGATAAAAAAACCGTAGTTCTTGTCGTGCTCACACCTATATTATTCCTTTAAGAGGCCGTCTTCATCTCTATACTCTGTCTACGGGTTTGTTACCCTGTTTTTGTTTTTTATTGTTTCTGATTGGTAAAGCTTAGCTAAGCGATAACTAATCGCTATGTGGGGCGCTATCTGGGTGCGGCGCCACTGTCAAGCGCCGCCAGCATTTATTCTGGACATGTCAAATATTAGGTCCTTACTTATGAAATTGGCGTTTTGTAGTACTGGCCACTTCGATCTGAAATAAGTCCTTTTTGGTTAAGAATTACATTTAGCTGGTATATTTGAGTTTCGAAAACAGTCATTCATTTGTTTTGTTCCTCATTAGTTTTTTCTTTCGCGTCGCTCATCTCGCACAATGGAAAACCTGAAATATCGCTTTATTTACGAGTATGAGTTCTACCGTGGCACCAGTGCTGCCAAAAAAAGCTCAAATATGTAAAAGTGATTTTTGTTTTGCAAAAGAGAGTCGTACGTGCTATTTATAATCTTGGTTCTAAAGTGTCTCTAATGTATCTCACATTTAAAGAAATAAATATATTAACCTTTGCCTCTTAATATATATTTGAAAAGGTTTTGTATATCACAAGAACATAACACAGTTTACTAAAAAAAGTGATGTTCATAATATAAATACCAGGAACAAGTACGAATTAATAACGCCAGTTACTCGACTTTACAGGTTCAGTAACTATTTTATGGGGCTATGTATACGTTTTTACAACAAAATCCCAGAAAGTGTACAAAGTTTTCCAATCAAAAAGTTAAATTTTTTTATTAAACAAAGACTTTTTAGAATATTAAGGAATACATGGATGATGATAACCCATGGGAATGAGGTGATCGCTGCAAAGCTATTTGCTCGTTATAATACTGTAATTGTACATTATTTTTAAAATGACCAAGAAAAAAAAAATTGTGTGGTTTTAGAAATATCTAGTTCTAGAAAGAGTTAGACTCTAGTTCTTTATTTGACATATCCACTTAACCCTTTGATTGTATTTATTTTTATATTATAGTTAATAGTTTCATTACACTGGACATTGGACAACAGTGTCAACAAACCTAATATTGTTTATTCGCTTTTCTAGATTTGCTCTAGTTACTACATAACTGATCTTTGAACAGAGAAGACTACGGTATATGTGAAAAGTAAAACGATTTATTAAGACAAAAAGTTGATTGAAAACACTATGATAATTTTATTGATTACTTCATTTATAAGACTGACGTAAAAAAATTAAAATTATATTACAATTCCTAGAAACTCATAACATTTTTGTACGTTTCTTGGGAATGATATATTTGCTGAGACTAGCGGTTTCTCGGAGGCGGCTCTAACGATTATGATTAATTTTTGTATTTAGATAATACACAAATATATTTTTTCCGTTGGATTGGATTTCGAAAAGGCTTTAGAACCATAAACCACATACATAACCTTCGCCAGATTCTACAGAAGAATTCTATGTCTGGCGTATATAGACTATGAGAAAGCCTTTGATTGCGTCGAAGTTTGGGCGGTGCTGCGTCACATCAGCGGTGCCGGATCTGTCGGTGAACAGTCGGTCTATCGAAGTGCTGCAGTTTTTGTACAATAAGCTACGATGGCTATCCGTGTATAGAACAAGAGTACGAAACTGATCCAATTGCAGAAAGATGTAAGACAGGGCGATGTTATATACCCGAAACACTTCACCGCTGCATTGGATCACGTCTTTAAGCGACTGGACTGTAAAGGATACTGTATTAACATCAATAGCGAATACATCAATGACTTTCGATTTGCCGACGACGTAGTCATTATGGCAGAATCGCTGGAGCACCTTAACACTATGCTTAATGACCGTAATAGTGTCGCCCAGCGGTTAGGTCTTAAGATGAACATGGACATGACTATAACATTTGTAATATCAATCTGTACCGGTTGTTATTGGGAACACTACACTTGAAGTTGTCGCCGAATATGTGTACCTAGGACAGATTGTCCTAGAATAAATTGTTGTGTAGGTCTAACTTCGACCAAGAGGTCAATCGACGGATCCAAATAGCTTGGCAGCGTTAGGGAAATAGAGTAACATTGTCTCGTTGAGTATAACCCAATATCTCAAAACAAAAGTCTTCAATCAGTGCGTGTTGCTGGTGATGACTTACGGACCCGACGTGGTACTTCACTGCAGGGTGCATAAAAAAGCTCAGAGTCGCTCAGCTAGCTATAAAATCCGTAGCGATGATATCCGCAGCAGAACTAGAGTACTGCACTGACATAGCTCTAAGGTAAGTAAGCTGAAGTAGGAATACATACATACATACATAAGATCACGACTGCATCCCATAAGGGGTAGTCAGATACTAGGCACTCACTGCAAAAACAGATGACTGCCACAATCCACGTTTCACCAAAACAATACAATGCACTTGGTGGATGAGATGGAGTGGTAGTATTCTTTTAACGAGCCGCCACCACACGGTGAAGTAGGAATGGGCATGCGATATAGCTCGTAGAGCTGATAACTATTTTTTCTCGAGTGAGACCCCCAATCAGATGGAGGGACGACCGGCACGGTTTTGCGGTTAGTCGACGGATGCAAGTAGCTCAGGACCGTGTTTTGTGGAAATCTATGGTCGAAGCTTATGTTCAACAGTGGACTGGTGTGGGCTAAAAAGAAGATGACGGCGACAACTTCTGAATATTGTCGGGAGCTATCAACTGCGCAGGTGATATTACAGTGCCACAAGTGTACACACGTGCAAACACGGAGGAACTCACTCGTCTCAACCTACCCGCACCCGATGTAATGCTGATGTGATAAGATCGGTGGTAGGCTAGGATGCAATGTCAGAAACATGGGGACAAAGTTTTAATTGTCTCTGTGTTTTAAAAACCAAATCCGAAAACCAACAATGTGTGTGTTAACACTTGGCTCAGACTCGGGTTCGAGCCCAGGACCCGCGGTGTAGAAGTCAGGTACTCCTGACTACTAGCCCACGCGGTCGTTAATTATACGGCGGTCGTAATTATATTTAATAATAAAAGAAAATGCATTCAATAAAACTATTTTTACAACTTTTATCGCGTCGAAATTTTTCTACTTATAACCTGACGTTTCTATAAGATGAAATGCATTGTATAACGACGTAAATAAATTATTACGGTGTAACAAATTTAATATTTTGGTTATACGTGGAATGAGAAGCGTAGGGATAAGTGGCCAGTCGTTTTGTTTAGATGCTTACTTTAATGCGTGATTCGAATTAGAGTCTTAAATATTATAATTTATGTATATTATGTAGTACCATAATTTCGTCTTTCACATTTGAGATAGTGTCGCCAAAGACCCAAAAATAATATTCAAAAGCTGAAGGTACTCCCGATTAATGTGACCATGGGTGCTGTAAAGTGCTCGAAACGTCGGGTTATAAATAGTATAAAATGAAACGCGATAAAATCCGTAAAATTAGGTTTATTAAACAATAAATTTAATTAAAATCTTAAACTAACTTATATAAACATATTACAATTTAAATTTATAGTTATTAAAGCAAATCTTAGTTGAGCTGCATATCCTCGTTCAAATAAAATTATAACTGACACCTATGCTATGCTATTCTGCGCACCACTTAGCTGGGATACACAAATGTCTTCTTTTGGACGTGTGCTGTACCTCTTTGGCTGCATATTTTTATAACGTTCGATTGCAAATTTAAATATCTTTGTAGATCCAAGGTTCAAGTACCAAGATTGAAGTTCCAAGGTTCAAGTTACGAGGTCGAGTCCAAGCTCGTATCCAAAGACTGACGTTTACACACGAATTTCCGGTGCTAGTTGAACACCTGCCGGCAGACTGTGACGTTACCTGGTCATTTCATCACCGGCATCCCTTAAGCGTTGCCGGCAACCCGTCGGGGCCGTCAACCCTCGTGCCATGCAGAACCATAGGTGGTACTGGTGGTAGGGTTCCTATGCAGGAATCCGTCTAGGTAGGTACCACCCCAGGGCCAGTCATTCTGCTGTGACGCAGTAGTGTGCAAGCATTACTGTGTTTTGGTTTGAAGGGCACTGAAAGCTAGTGTAATTACTGGGCATATGAGACTTAAGAACTGATTTCTCAGAGTGATGAGCGCAGTGTGGTTTCACAAAGAAATGTTATGGGTGACACTGCAATTGTTATGGGCTGACGTTTCACTTACCATCAGGTGTTAGTTTTGGTCGTTTCGTCACTCTTTCCAATAAATTAAAAAAAACAACTTCAGACTATATAATTTACAACCTCATGTGTTCCCCATGGGAACGAACGAACCAAAAAGACGACATAAATAATATTTTAAACCAAAGGTGGGCAGCAACCATATCATCTTCGACCTTCAATATCACGCCATTATGTACTCATAAAAAAAATGTTAAAAGGGTAGCAGGAGTAACAAAAGTTCATAAAGTGCATCTAAATCACTCATAATAGACATAATCGTACACAGATATCTGACGCCAATAGACAAAATATGATGTTCCTAAAAAATATAAAAAAGGCAAAAGCAAAGATTATTATTTTTTCGCTCAAACGAGTGACTTACGCTGCTGTCATTATGCAACTTAAGTTTTACTAGATGTACGCCGCGGAAATCCCACGAAACCCGGGAAAAATAAGCCGCTCACAGTATGGCGCCGTGCCGCATGGTACCTTGCTGACCCCAGCTTTCACTGTTCGGCCCTACTCGGTAAACCTCTGTTCTCAATGTGTGGCACCTTCAAGGCGTAGCATAAAGTTTTATAGAACTCTTCTTAATAAACGGTCTATACTATATAATATATCTTCTTCAAATCGGATTAGTAACTCTCTAGCTTTATTATAGCTAAGGCAAAGACAAAAAAAGAACTTTGAATTTGGTAAACCGCTTATTAAGATATGAAAAATATATTTTAACGGCCTTGTAATAAAATGATAATGACCAAAATTCAAATTAAGGATGCGCGTACCACGTCATTTCGCTAATATCTACAGTTTTCCAGATTTTACGCAGGAACCCAAAATATTTTGTTATGAATAGAACATAGTTTAGGTTACTCTCGGAAAAGTCCTTTGCCAGTCAATTAAAGTCCTGTTCGAACCTATTGAGTCATTTCGGAGTCGAGCACAACAAACAAGGTAACAGACTCAATTTTAAAAACGCGTGTTGGAATTTTGGTATACTGTAAATAGTGTAAATTTAAAAAATTGCATAATCAATTTTATTTATTTGTATACACATCTTGCTGCAAGGGAATGAACACGCACTAAGGTTTAAAGTATATATTAACAATCTTTTGAAAACTTGTTATGCTAATATATTTAGTGTTGACTGACCAGTCTATCGTTTAACTAGTTATTCTATTAGCGGTTGAAGGTAGCTCTGAAATGAGAATCCTAATGAAATGATAATATATTAGTTATATTTCTTTATATTTAAGTTTCCTAACAATAAATAATTTACACTAATTCATGTTTCTATTTTCTTCTTAGATGTAAATATGTGACTGACAGAGATACAATTCCAAGGACTGCACTGCCTCCGCAAGCGTATGTAAGCACTCCCCTGTAGTACTGAGGGCAATCCAGAACATCGTCGCATTTGCTGAAATGAAAAATTTGTGTAA
The DNA here is from genome assembly GCA_019845155.1 of Luehdorfia chinensis. NCBI lineage: Eukaryota > Metazoa > Arthropoda > Insecta > Lepidoptera > Papilionidae > Luehdorfia > Luehdorfia chinensis. Next base: position 10,150,510 of record JAHVAK010000527.1, read on the forward strand.
AGTGCAATCATCAAGAAGATCAACCTAGCAATATCGCCAACATCATCGGTTCAGCAAACAGACACATCAAAAGTAGTTAAGTTAGAAATAGAATTTAGACTCTCAGGACTAATTATCAAAGTTGCGATGTTTTGCAGGCGGACTGGCAACCGAATTTTGTAAATCGAAAAGAACATTTCATGATTTCATCTCTTACAAAGCATACTTAACGAGAAGGGTGGTATGGTTTTCTACGCTGCTACCACATCTTCATGAGAACATTACCCATATTGACAAGATAAGATTATTAAATTCTTATAAAGTAACGACCCGCCCCGGCTTCGAACGGGTGCATTTTACAAATAAACAAAATAAGAAGTGCATTTAGCAAAAATATTAAGTATGTTTATTTTACGATAACATGTCTCTGTCTCCGGAACTGCCAAACTGAACTGACTTTGAGAGTTACCAAACAAAATATCTGAATTTTGAATAATACCTACATACAGTCAATCCTTTTTCCTATATAAGCGGTAGACAGATACCACGACCGTAGCCCACCTCTCGCCCCGCGGGAAACGAGACGTGGCGGGTGACGAGCCACGTCGCCGCAATTTTGGTACGAGTCAAAAAATTCTTACTCTCCATTGCGTTCCCACGAGCAGTGTTGTGACAGCATTGTATATTACAATAAAGGCTGTGCGTACAATATACTCTAACGACACCTCGGTAGGAAAGAGTTGGTGCTATTCTACTCTGCCGGACACCTATCGGCTGGTTTTGACGTCCTATGAAATATTAAGTTGTAATAATATCAGTAATATAAATATTTACATCTCACTTTCCTCATAGCTGGAAATTATAAATAATGTAATCATAAAAAAGTAGATAAAAATCACTTATTGGTATCCTCCTATGGATCACCCCATTGCTAATCCTGTCTTAGTTTATTAAAAAACTCCATTTTATCCAAATTAGTACCGTTGTCTCCGAGATCTGCTTACTACTAGAACATTATTTTATATTCAGACAGAAGCACTCTACTATTGTACAATATCGAAAACATTTTCGTTTAGCTGCGTTTCTTAATATTTAGTAAGCTTTTGATTGAGTGTGGTATATATACTTAATTGACCCGTTGTACAAAAAAGAAAAATGCCCACAAAATAAAATTTTTTATTCGAGAATGTGTCAAGAAGAACAAATTCTTCACACCCAGGATATTTCTATGTGGAACAGTTCTAAAGTCGCATATGCACTAGTACACACCTAGACAGATTCCTGCTGATAGATAATGCTTAAATGCATTATCTTCTTTCATTGAAAGAAAGCATTTTAAACTTTCATAGCATTGAAACCGGGTGTACCACAAGGATCTATGCTTATTCCCCAATTTATTGCAGAACTACCAGAATCGTCTCTGATATTTACTATTGAATTCTTAGATTATAAAATAATCGTGAATCGTGTTCATCGCGGACACACGTAGGTGTCTATAGGCAACTGTGCTCGCTTACTACTGTATGATCGTTTGTCATTATTACTGAAATTTAAAAAAATAATATTCTACTTACTAATTTTCAATCGCTACTACGGCGATACCCGTAACTAACTTGTCAGCGAAAGTAACAATAGAATAGACCGATGCTCCTTGATGTGAGTGAGGTCCTATCAAGTCCGCAGTAACGCAGAGACTTGACACAAGCGTGATTGCGCTGCCGGCACCTATCAATAAAAATATTATAGTAATGTATTTTATGGCATTAAATTGTTTATTGACTTAATATTCATAATAATACTGTCAAATTTTACGTGGAGGCGATGCCAGGATTTAACTGTTTCATTATCGTGCTTTATGGTAATCTATCATCTTCATCATCATGATCATTTCAGCCTATCAATAGTCCACTGCTGAACATAGGCCTTCCCCATAGATTGCCACAATAGTTTGTAGATCTTATTTTGGGGGGATTTTGCCATCGTTGCCACGCTGGCAACAATGGCAACCACAGGTTATTCATTCAGATGTAACAGGAAGATGTAGCTGCCGATCTCCTGGTTTTCTATTTCTCTCTGTCGACTTTTACGACACCCACGGGATGAGATGGGGTGGTAGATCTTCTTAAGCCGTCACCACACGGATATGGATATATATAATCTATGAGGAGGTCTATCTTGAACGGCAGACTAGTGAAGTGATGATGTTGAGGATGATGAATATAGCATTTGATCACGTATGACACTTCCCATAACAGGGTACAGGCAATCTCCCATTTGAAAAAGTACGTGTTATTGTTGTGGTATACAGGTTTTCTTAAGATTTTTTCCTCCACAGTTGTATAGCTTTTTATAGTTTTTATTTGGAAAAACTAATTTTGTGGTACTAAGGATACGAGCCCAGAACGCTTGCATTCGTGTGCTTGAAACGTTAACGTCTTCGCCAATGGTGGTAGCATCACTCCACATATACTATTATTATTTTATTATATTGTAGATACATTGCTATTAAACTTAAATTATTACATAACTTAATTCAATGTTTTATTAGGAATTGAGATAGTATTTCCAATTGTAGATTGAAGTTATCGTCAATGCATATCGGATTTAATTTACGTTATTAACTTTTCATTACTTTGTTTCTTTTTCACTCTGGATTTTAATGATACATATCATATACTAGCTGTGCACCGCGGTTTCACCCGCAGTTTAATAAATATATAATTTATTACCAGAGATTAGCGCGATTAAACAAAAGCTTTATTGTATTGGTATAGTTATGGAATTAATATTTATAGTAAAATTTCTTACCAATTAACGTTGCAACCAAATATATCTGTACTATGTTAGCCTGCGGATGTATGGCCAGTGCTATCCACAGGCTGCTTATCAAGCTGAGTAAACTTCCAATAAAATAGGCCACCTGTAATTGAAATCGTTGCTCTTATAAGATATTCATTTGTCACATGCAGTAAATTTAGAAGCTTACCTGATTTCCACAACTGTTGATTTTGCTCTTTAGCAAAAATGAAAAGAAGAGGGACGATATGTAAAGCACAAGAGGAACACTGGCCACTAATTCTGATCCTTGGCTTGGATTCACTGATAGACGTTCTTCGAGAAATAAAGGAACGTAGATCAAACTCAAAGCCCAATACAGTCGCGAAAAAACGTATCTGAAAATATTATAATTTATGTTTATATTTTACTTTCTTAGTACAGTACTCTTACTAACAGTGTCTTAAAAGTAATAATCAAAAAAGCCAGTTAATATTATGACAGCGTATATACCGTATATATCACTGTGGCGGCATTCGCAAGTCGCCGCAGAAGTCGTTGCTGCTAGCCCGGCGTCAATATATTGTCAATTATGATCGCCCGGGAAGCAGGGTAAGAAAAATATTCTCTAATGAAATGCAAAAAGCTAAATTTTCTTGGACTAGCTGTCACTCTCTTTAAAGCAATTTTTTCTTCGCACGCCTGTTTAAAATATCATCCTGCGTAAAACTGCTTCTGGTAGGTCTGCTTCATTCCCGTCATCATCACCATCATTATCACGTTATAATAATAATTAGGAAGGTTCTAAACTGTTATATTTAATGCTAAAGTCTTAAGGAGCCTGAGTCGCCCGCTGAGAACCAAACATTACCGAGGAGGGCCGAACTGAGAATGAAAAGATCCTCGAGGTACCATTCCGTACCATTCCGTACCGCGCAATCATGTGGTCGACTTATTTTGCGCGGTACGTCTAGTACAAAGTATACTTACAAGAGACTAGTTTGATACAACAGTGGCATTTGCAAAAAGTGCAAAATCTTCGATGCAGCTGCTAACGGTTCACCTTTTTCAACATTTTGATGATTCCCGTTATTCAAAATTTCGCCAGTACTTTTTTGAGCTTTTGATAGCCGATTTTTGAAATAGATGTGAAATACTGTAAATGATGTAATGCCAATACAAGTAATTATCAACGACACATCCTGAAAGATAATGTTTAATGTTAAGCGAAAGTAAATGACTATTTGGTAAGATAATAAAAATACAGATAAGTATGTAAATGTATGTTACCCTAAATTTGTAATCATCCGCAGGTCCAATAAAATTACTGTAGTTGGAAGCTCTTAACACGACCCACGTGATGAAATAGATAGTTAAGCTTGATAACACAGACGCCATATATCTACAAAATAATAAACACATTCAAACGACTGCACTACAAATCAATGGCCGATTCGCAGACGGCGACAACTACCGAATACCGACGGAAGTTATCAACTGCGCAGGAGATATTATAGTGCCACAAGCGTTCGCAAGCACACACTCACTCGTCCCAACCTACCCGTGTCCGATGTAACGCTTTTTCATAAAGATAGGAGATAGGCTACGACGCAGTGACAGAGACACAAGGACAAAAACAACACAACGAAACCCGAAAATCAACTATTTGTGTTTCGAAACTGCTGTGTCGTAGTCAGGTACTGTAACCACTAGGCCACGAAGTCAAAAGTAATGTAACTGGGGTATAAATATAAGCATAGGAATTCTTAACCAGGGTTTGTCGGTTAGTATCAGAACTCAGTCTATAATCTCCACGCTTTGCAGGCCGATTTGCGGTCGCATTATCAGATGCCCCGCACTTCTGACGCGTGAGAGATATGTCTCCGGTCTGGCTACTTTAGGACGAGGATATTTCGCCGTCTAAGGTTTTGGCCATTTCCCTTAGATGGAGGTTACCGGACGAGATAGGAAGAAGGATTCATTTACGCCAGGATAGTAACGGTCGTTATACGTCCAATGCTGGGCGTACTATTATAAAAAAGCACAGTACGCCATATTGCCGCAGTGCTGGTTCAAACTTCACTGACATTATTTAAATTTATTTCCTCTTGATTTTAATGACTTTGCCGATAAATAGTTATTCCGTTTCTAGAGCCAAAATTTTTTTGTAGTATGTAAAATGAACATGCCACGCTTAAATGTTAAAGATTTCTAGGAAGTATGTAATTACATATTAAATATATCTATACACAAAATTTGACACCGTAAAAAAGGTTACTTACCTTATCGAAGTTAATTCGGAACGAACTTGTAGGGAATCCGAAATCGATGGTATTATCGCTAAGTGAGAAATTTGGACAATGGCCCATCCTATTTGGAAGATTACTATAAGAGATGCGTAGTATAGTGGCATCCACCAGGATAGGTACTCGTGGTTTTCATTCGTGTAGCATCCCCAACATCTTACAAACAGTAGTGGAAATGTACAAGTTACTAAAGTGCAACCTGAAACGTTACATAATATTTTCATTTAGCTATTTTTATATCTATACTATACTCGACTTTGAACAAGTTTCTAGGGATAATTAAAGGATTTTTAATATCATTAATCTTAATACGAAAATGTGTGTGAAGTCAGTATTTACGAAACTATTGATATAAATAAAATAATGGCAACAAGATTAGGATCGCTTACTAAACCTATTTGTATAGGTTTAATAAACTATTTGTATAGTATATTTAATTCGTACCTGTTAGGTGCCATAATTTTTTAGTGCTGTATTTGTCAGCTAGCACACCCACTATTGGTGTTGCAAGCGCGTCAACAACTTGCCCTGAAAGTGGTGAAATATTAAAGTTACGTAAAAATACATATAACCGAGTGGTGGCGGTTTAAGAGAATCTACCACCCCATCTCATCCCGCGGGTGTCGAAAAAGTCGATAGTCGGAAAATGAAAACCAGGAAATTGGCAGCAGCATCCGAATAAATAAACTGCCATTGCCAACCTGCCTGTCAAGCGTGGCAACTATGGCAAATTCCCCCCAAAATGAGAGTTACAGACTTTTGTGACAATCAATGGGGAAGGCCTATGTTTAGCAGTGGACTAGTGATAGGTGGAATGATGATGATGATGATGACACATAAATTTGAAAATTGAAGAAACAACAATAATAAGTTTTAACGTAATCCGTATATGACATACATACATACAGTCACGCCATTTACCCATATAAAAGGTAGGCAGAGGCCCCTCACGTAGCGAACTTTTCCCCCTCGCGGGAAACGAGACGTTTTAGTACGAGTCAAAAAATCCTTCCTCCCCATTGCGTTCTTACGAGCAGCATAGTGACAGCAATACATATTATGGTGTTAATCTGAATAAAGGCAGTCCGTGCAATACCTTAGTCGCCTCTTACGACACCTCTGTAGGAAAGGAGTAGGTGCTATTCTATACCTTTCGGCTATAACAACATAATAACAATATAAATTTAGTCCAGTTCAACCCTAACTGGACACAAGTTTGCGCATCAAAAAAGAAAGAAACCCTTCGTTGTATCACCTCATTTCAAATGCACTCTTCTCGTTGCCTTAGCCAGTTTTGAAATCCTTGGCGTCAACATATCAAGCAACGTTCAGTTTCGCGGTCACTTGGAAGGGAAGACCACATTGACCTCTAAAAAGCTTGGCGTGCTCAGTAGAGCGCGACAGTATTTCACGACGACCCACCGCTTGCACCTTTATAAGGCGCAGGTTCGACCGCACATGGAGTACTGTTCTCATCTCTGGGCGGGGGCACCCCAGTGTCAGCTCCTTCCACGATCCGCGTTCAACGATGAGTGGCTCGAATCGTCGACGTTCTATCTGATCGGCTTAAAGAGCTGTTGCTTCTCTTTGCATTTTTTACAGGATCTACCACGGGGAGTGTTTCGAGGAATTGTTCGGATTAATTTCAACCGTTGAATTTCACCATCGCACCTTACGGCACAATTTAAAATTCCATAGTCACCACCTGGATGGTTGGCATTCCACAACCTTGCGTTTTTCGTGGAATGTTCTGCCATGCACTTGCACTTTATGAAATGTGTTGTTGTCAGCGGTTTTTCCGGATCGATACGACTTAAGGACCTTAAAGAAAGGAACCTATTCCTTTATCAAAGGCCGGCAACGCATCTGTTATCCCTCTGGTATTGTAGGTTTCATGGGCGGCGGTGATCACTTACTATCACGTGAGCCATTTGCTCGTTTACCCCTGTTCTATAAAAAAAAAAATCATCCCAAATTATAAATAAAGCAACAACAGCTAATGTGTTCTATAGATTTACAACCAACACAGTCATACGATTACTGGCATGTCAAGGACTTACGGTGGAAAGGTACGGAAATTTGAGACCGGTATTCGACGTTATATTGCCTAATTTTGGAAACGAGCGTTGTTAAGTTCGATTAAGTGGTATTCGTCAAAAAGTTTTGAAAATATTTTTTTAAAAGCGGATCGAACTCTAAAATTTTTTTTAAGGCGAAGTTATATCTTACCTAGTAGTAGCATTGTTCCGGCAACAGCTGCCTTCATTTCCAACACTGCTTGAAAATATAGCATCATATAGGAGAACCACATGGCTGCACACAGATCATTATACACGTGACCTAGACCATACAGGACTTTTTGATCGATTTGCCACCAACGTCGCCGCTTAAATGGGATACTGTAAATTAAAAAAAAAAATGGTTCTATCCAAACATTGTAGTCAATTATGAATAATATTAAAATACATCAAATTTACGAAATTAAATGATCGATGAAATTAAATTCATTGATCAAAAACTACCCTATCGATAAGGATATGTTGTTGAACTTTTGATTACAAATGTGTAGATAATGAATTTGTATTCGAAGACAGCTTTTAGTCTTCATTCACGTCTATTCTGTTATGACTAATGTAAAATAATTATTGTCTTGGAGTATAATAGGTAATTTCTCGTTGTAGTCTATTTTCTTGATGTACTACAAAACCTGAATTTTGGGCTTCAGCCCCCAGCTTCAGGAATTGCTTGATTACTTTTAAGTACATTACTTGCTGACAGAAAACAATATCTTAATTTACGTAAATAATTAGATAGTTGAGAATGAAGTCACGATTTCTTTGTAAATGACAAGGAGGAAACATTAATTTCCTTTAACAGGCAGGACAATCACCAATTTAACTCCTAATTTGTAGCTTGCTGCGAATTGGTTAAATTGCACATTGCAACGCCGAGCAAGACTTTTTAGACATGCAACTAATATTCATATTCTCATAAAGAAATAATATAACATAACTGAAATACCTTATTTCAATTTCATTGTCGTTATAAACTAAATTTTCTCCTTTTGCCATAACCTCGTTCACTATGGTCGCTCCATACTTTGTATTCATAATAAAAAAATTGTAACAACTAAGAAACTTTAACATAAAAATATATCAGTTATTTTCACTTTTTTGAATAACTGTCAATTCTTAGCGTTTTCTTTTAACAGCGAACACAACAATCTATCAGGCGGCAGACGGCACGTCTAGTATGAAAGCAATACCACGTACTTATGATACGTATATGGTAGCCTAATTTCGGAGACATCAGAACGGCGGTAATTGTTAATTATGAGTATTTTATAAATAGCATCAGAATGCAGATAATATATATCTATATATATATTAAATTAAATTAAAATTAAATATCGCTTTATTGTACATCATAAGAAAATATACATAAAGGAAAAAATAAATAAATAAAAGGTACAATGGGCGGCCTTATCGCTAAAAGCGATCTCTTCCAGACAACCTTTGGATGGACAAAAATTAAAATTTGTCAAATACAGACGGCAGTGTACAAATTGATAAAAACAAATCAATAAACTACATATATATTATATATATATATATATATATATATATATATATATATATATATACACACACACACACATATATATATATATATATATATATATACACAAATATAATATATATTAAATTTCCATACTTAAATATATATGCATATACGACATATAAGGACAGAAAGATGAATACACATAAATACAAAAATAATTACAGTAAATAATAAGACATAGGTATTAAGACGACGTATTTAGCAATGACAGATAGTGTTCAGCAACCAGGGTTTTAAAAATGGGGAGAGATTTGGCATGTCGGATATAGATAGGAAGAGCATTCCACAGTTTTGTAGCCTGCAGCGTGAAAGAATTACCATAGAAAACTGTGGAATGGACAGGAGTTTTTAGCTGGAGAGTTTCAGAGGAGCGCAAGGATCGAGGATTGTAGAGATGGAGAAACTCAAAACGTTCCTTAATGTAAATCGGGGAGGAGGGAATAAAAAGGATGGTGTAGAGAAGAGAAAGGATGTGTGCATTCCGGCGAAGGCGAATAGGTGACCACTTGAGCCTGTGGCGATATTCAGAAACATGATCATATATGCGAAGGCCCATATTTGGCCTTCGCAAATATGATCATGTTTCTGATGGATGGCGAAATTTTTCGCTCAAGTTTATTAAGTTGACCTTCGGTTAAATCGGCATAGCAGGCATCGGCGTAGTCGAGAATAGGGAGCAACAGTGATTGTGCAAGCGTAATTTTAATGGAAGTTGGAAGGAAGTTTCGCAGCCGTTGCAGAGAGGCAGCTGCAGCAAAGGTCTTTCGGCTAACCGCTGCTAATTGAGGTCCCCACAACTGCTGCCTATCCATAACAACACCCAAATTTTTCACAGTTTTACTAATCTCTATGACAGTTCCATCAAATTCGACATTCGGAAGGCAGCCCCAGTCAACCTTGGCAATCATCCTTGAGCTGCCTATAACTATGACCTGAGTTTTGCTGGCATTTACTTTCAGGCCATAGGACTTGCTCCATTCAAGGATGCGTTGCAGATTTAAATTAGTGCAAGTAATGGAATTAGTGCAAGTAATTAGTGCAATTATAATTTTCCTTAACGTGAATTAAAAATCCTTTTGATGTTCAAAAATGAACGAATGGTAGTAACGTAGACTTTTCATAAATTATGTTACTGAATAATGTATAAGTTCGAGTAGTTATAAATTTATCTTATAGATTTCTCGTGTATCGTGAGTGCATACATTTCAGATGCACAATACAATCAGGAACGAAAATCAACAATTTGTGTCTTTGCGTAAGTGTTAACTCCTGCTTGAATAGCAGGACCTGCAGCATGGAATTCAAGAATTCTGATCAATAAACAAGCGCACAGTATCGTAAGTGGTCAAGATAAATACGAGTGGAATTATTATGCGGGTGCGTTGTCAACTCCGACGAATAAAATGGAATGACGCAGTGATCTCTTCTGTTGTGGCAGCAGTGGGGCAATTTAAGGCTGATTCTTTAATGGTTACATGACATCAATGTATGAAATACCAATTCATGAATATTAATAAATTTAATATTAACATAAATTTAGTATCACTTCCGATATTTACCGATTTTTAAAATAAGGTGTACATATATAATAATATTATAGACCTGTAGTAAATAATACGCCTATTGGGAGAGGCCTTTGTCCAGCAGTGGACTGCCGTGCCGGCTGATGATGTATTGTTCTTAAAATACAAAAAAAATACACCTAAATTCAATCATCTTAAACGTAACAGATAGGCTTATTGGAGCATGAACTGGGTTCAAAAGTAACCCAATACTTGCGGAAGCCACTATCAAGTCCACTCACCTACAATGCAATAGATACTAAACATAATATACATAATTAAGTAGCTGCACAGTTTGGTAATATAAAATTATATTAAAGCTAGAGCTGTATAATAACTCATATTATGAATACATATTATATATGATAAGTATGGTTTTGGTTATTTTACACATACATTTAAATTTAATTTTATCAAAATAGTAGTATTTTTTAAAAGTAATAGCATTTAGCAAAGCGACATCTATACTTTGCGATAAATACTACGAGCAGATTAGTGTTAGCAAAAGATGGTGCTTTCTCATACAGACTAATAGATGGCCGCACGTGTTTCTTACATGTAAAAATACAATTTCTTAATTTACTAACTGGATTACTTCTACTTTGTATTGCAAAAAACTAGCAGATGAAGGTGCTTTGACGACTTATAAAACCATGAGTCAAGATGTTATTTTATGGTATGTTATACTAATTTGAAATTATTTAATATAAATTTTTATAAAAGATTTACCACTATTCGGGCTTTTTACAGTAACATATGTATGTATGCCCTGGTTATATGATGTGCAATCAGATATATAAAATTATTTAATTGATGGGTGATATTTTTTTTATGTGCAATTAAAAATAAGACAATTTATGATAACGAAGAATAAAGACCTCTTAAAATGTTGATGTTTAACCTAATTTTCTTTTGTAAAATAGTTAATACATTCGATTATTCGATCAATGTCGAAGCCAAATAAATGTTTTAATAAATAATCAAGAATAAATTTTAATTTTTACAAAAAATATAGAGTGACAACCCCAGTGCTCCAACGTTGTTGGTATTTATCTCAACAAATGGGTCTATTTTCTATACTGCTGTAACTATATATTTACTATGTTATTGGCGTGCGCTCTTTCCTGGTGTTTAAATTATAAACATCACTTTTTTAATTAAACTGATTTAACTTATTTCGGATTTTGCCATAGTTGCTACGCTTGGCAGGCGCGTTGGCAACCGCAGTTTGATTGTTTTGGTGTTCCAGGAAGACGCTGCTGCCCATCTCCTGGTTTTAAATTTCCCTCTGTCGACTTTTACGACACCCACGGGACGAGATGGGGTGGTAGATTCTATAGCCCGTAGAACCGATAACCGATGGGGAAGAAAGGTTCTAGAGTGGCAACCTCGTACCGGCAAACGCAGTGTAGGGCGCCCCCCACTAGATGGAGCGACAATCTGCGCGATTTTGCGGGAAGTCGATGGATGCAGGTGGCTCAGGACCGTGCTTTGTGGCAATCTATGGGGGAGGCCTATGTTCAACAGTGGACTAAGATGGGCTGAAATGATGATGATGATGATGATGAACTTATTTTGTGTATACATCTTACGTTATATTACGAGACCAAATGTCTTTACATTGATTTCTGTAAATTTACCATAACACATTATGCTTATGGTAATAACTAAATTATAACTAAATCTAACAGTTCTCAATATTTGTCAGGTACCAAATTTTTTTACAGTATAAATTGCACAGCAAGTTTAGATATATGTACCATGGTTATACACTCAGCGTCACAAAAATCGCACCTCTGAGTTTGCGCGAAAAATGGCTGTAATGGCTAGAAACGAATTATATTTATATAAATATTGGTATGTTTGAAATGGGTATTTAAATAGCTTTACATTATTAATAAAAAAATCATGAAATCATTAAAACATTTATCATTATAAAGCGTCACAAATAAACACTGTCAAATGCTCGTTAGTAAGGACGCTAGTTACACCACCTAAAAAGGGTATAAAACGGTCGATCTGGATGAAATATGGTATAATTTAGACTTTGCAGTGAACACACGTGAACAAGTAACCCAAGTAAGAACAAGTAAAGATGGACACCAGCTCTGAAGAAGCCGCTCAAGTGATTGCCCTATTGCAGTCGGGGATGCGGCAGTGTGACGTTGCTCGACAGTTGAACCTGTCCCGTTTTTCAGTTCGACGGGTGTTCCAACGTTTTCAGCAGACTGGTGGTTATGTTAGAAAACCGGGATCTGAAAGAAAACGGTGCACATCAGAAAGAGATGACCGTTTCATCGTTACGACCTCTTTACGAAACCGTTTTACAAATGCTGTTGAGTTGCAAAAACAGCTTCGATCAACTCGGAGAACATCTGTGAGTATTTCTACGATAAGAAGAAGGTTACACGAAAAGAGTTTAACAGCCCATAGACCTGCTACAGGTCCAAAACTTACTGCACAGCATCGCAGAGATCGCCTAGAGTTTGCTCGCAATCATTGCGAGTGGACTCTAGAACAGTGGCGGACCGTACTCTTCTCTGATGAGACGAGGGTCTGTCTCTTCTGCAATGACAGACGTAGAAGGGTCTACAGAAGACAGGGGGAGAGGTTCACACAACCCTGCTTCGAAGAATCCGTCGAATACGGGGTGGCTCGTGTATGTTTTGGGGCGGCATTTCCGTCGACGGGAAAACGGAACTTGTGTGCGTTTCCCGGACTCGGGGTGGCCTTGGGCAAGGGTCATTAAATGCTGGTCGGTACATTACTGAAATCCTGGAGGAACGTGTGGTCCCGTATGCTGGTTATGTCGGTGATGGATTCATGTTAATGCATGATAATGCTCGTTGCCACACCGCGGCTATTGTACGGGATTATTTACAGCAGATTATAGATTATATCCCTGTTATGCATTGGCCAGCACGATGTCCAGACCTTAACCCAATAGAACATCTCTGGGATGACCTAAAACGGCGCGTGCGAGCTCGAGATCCAGCTCCAGGCACTCTTCAAGAGCTCCAAGATGCGGTACTTGAAGAGTGGGAACAAATACCCCAAGAGGCTGTTGCGATCCTTGTAAGGTCCATGAAAGATCGCATGGAAGCCGTTATCAAGGCAAGGTGGGTAACACTAGGTTTTAAGAACTTTTTTTGTATTTATTAAGTTTTTTTTTAAATTATTAATTTGCAAATTTGTACATACCCTGTCTTTTTCTTTAATTTCTCTTTCGTCTCGTTATTCCTGAAAGCTAATGAAATTACCTTTCGAATGATACCCTCAAACCACAACATTGCCATTGGCCTGTTGTGTTAAAATAGTATTTAAATTATTTTTTCGGATGTGCGATTTTTTGTATGTTGTGTGTATATATACGTACCATAGAAGTTTCGCGTCAAGAGTTATACCAAGAAAAACTAGTGGAATCAACTATGATTAAATATTCTCCATTTACGGTCACATATGCAATCGCACATCCGCATCTAATCGTTTAACACCTGGTGTTGTAATTTAATACATTTTTTTTTATTGCCGTTTAAAACGTAATTGTTAACGTTAAACATTTTACATGTTTTCTTCCAACGCATGAAATCGGCACTCTAAATTGCTATAAATAATTTTAGAGGTGCTAGCATCAGGGATGGAAGTCAGGTTTAGAATCTAATCTACTCAGAGTAGCGAGTAGAATACCTTTAAATTTTTTTTTATTAATTTCTGCGTTGTTATAATTCTGCAATCGAATATTGTAATTATATTTCCATTGTTAAGGTTATAATAGAATTATTCTATTGATTAATATAGCCTGTTAATAGTCCACCGATGGACACAGGCCACTCCCTAGAACGGGTGATTTGCGATAATTCACACGGCGTTAATTCATAGTTTAATAATTGTTGTCAATTTTTGTTATTGTTTAAAATCTTTTAATATTATCACATACTTACTGTCACGTCTTTTTCTCATATAAGGGGCAGGCAGAGGCCAAACAAGTAGCTCACCTTTCGCCCCCAGGGGAAACGAGACGTGACGGGTGACGAACCACGTCGCCGCCATTATTTTTATGGATCATGTGACGAGACGAGCAAGACGATCACCTGATAGTAAGCGCAATCTCTGCCTGTAACAAATGCTGTGTCACCTAGAACATTTCTGTGCACCACATTACGCCCGTCAACCAGAGATGTCAGTTCTTAAATCTCGTATGCCCAGTGACTACAGTAGCTCTTAGTACCCTTCAAACCAAAACACAGTAATGTTTGTTAGTTATGTATAGTAATGTTCTTCACGGCAGAACAATACCTTAGTCTTCTCTTATGACAACTTAGAGGAAAGAGGTAGGTGCTATTCTACTCTGGTAAACACCTATCGGCATTAATAATATTAATAGTTTCTCGTGAAACAAAACCAAATCTAAAATCAATTACAAAGCAATGTTCAAGTTACACCTTTCATTTTAGATATAAAGCTAGCTGAATTGCCGTCAACTGCATCCTGCGTTCGAATAGATAAATGGAATAAAAATAGGGTGATCACGAACGGTCGCAACCGATTGCACAACTGGGCGCCCTATCCGGCTACACCAATTGTTGCCGATGATTTATAAGCGCTCGCCTAGACACCATCAATGCAGACCGTGGTCTGCTGCAGTCAAAATAATTAAATTCATCAATAATTAATACGGCGTAACTAAAAATAATTACTGTTAATCAAGGGACGGTTTTTAATTTTTATATATTTATACAATTAAGAATTTATTTGCTTTCTAAATTAATTTATTAAAACTAACGTTGACTTCATTTGAATTCCATAATAATTTATGTTAATCGCTTAAAGTTATGAAAAAGTGACACAGCTTTCATAAACTACTAAAAAAAAGTAGTCAAACGTTAAATATTTCTTTTAATTATTTTGTTGAGAAACTTTATTTACAGAGAAAAACTGAAAAAAAAAGGGGTACTTAAAAATCTAGTTCACGTATTTATAAACGTAGACTTAGAATTAACATCTCTTCAATAACTTTATTTAGTTGCGACTTTTAGTTTCAATACTTTGAATTTTTAATTGTTTCACAGGTTTTATTAAATATACTGCATTTGTTTTGTATGAAACATGTTTATTTACATTTTCATGAAATTTTTCGGTACCTTATTAGTCGAAATAATTTTTAGTGAGCTTTGCTAGGTCTACTTTATGTGTCAGACTGTCAGCGTGTGGCACTTTTTAGGGGTCTGGAATTCTTATTAGGGAAATTTAAAAATCGATTGCATAGTTTTCCAGATTGCTTTCTCTAATTATACAACTTTATGCTCTTCTCTATTACTGGCTAAGACCCATTTTTAGAAAACTGAAAAGCGTGTTCAAAATTGAACGCGTAACACTCCCAGTATGCAAAATTAAGCAGATAATTGTAGCCACGCCTATCAACTGTCTAATTTTTGTTCTAACAAAGGTTGCAAAATTGAATTTGTTAACCTATATTTCAATGTAGGCTTCCGGTTGCAATTTAAAGTCAGCTTTTATTACTTACGTGAGATTCGAAGTTTACATTTTGAGGTACATTACTTTGAGTGTTACGGGTGGTAGGATTCCTGTACAGGAATCCGTCTAGGTAGGTGTAGGTACCACACCAGGGCCAGTTATTCTGCCGTAGAGCAGTAGTGTGCAAACATTACTGTTTCGGTTTGAAGGACACTGTGAGCTAGCGTAATCACTGGGCATATGAGTCTTAAGAACTGATATCTCAGGGTGATGGGCACAGTGAGGTGTCACACAGAAATGTTCTGGGTGACACAGCATTTGTTATGGACAGACATAGCACTTACCATCAGGTCTTCACCTGTTTTGTTCATTTCATCACTTTATCCAATAGAAAAAGAAAAAAAATGTGTTATTTTTTTATGTTCGTTGTGTTGTGTGGTAGCGGCATAAGAGAATCTACCACCCCATCTCATTCCGTGGGTGTCGTAAAAGTCGACAAAGGGAAATGAAAACCAGGAGATGGGCAGCAGCGTCTTCCTGGAACATCAAATAAACAAACTGCGGCTGCCAACCCGCCTGCCAAGCGTGGCAACTATGGAAAATCCCCCCAAAATGAGGGTTTTGCAGGAAGGCGATGGATGCAGGTGGCTCGGGACCGCGTTTTGTGGCAATTTATGGAGGAGGTCTATGTTCAGCAGTGGACTATGGTAGGCTGAAACGATGACGATGATGTGTTATTTTGTTATTTTTTTATTTGTTTATGTTTATCTTTTCTTACTTTTTCAAATATTTGTATGGTAAATCCTTGTGCAAAAAAAACCATTTTGTTTTTATCCATAGCTCATGATAACGCTAGACGATTTAAAGCAACCTGTCGTATAACAAAAAGTATTTTAATTTCAAATTACGCATTCAGTATTTTTTTAAGAAAATTTATTTAAGTGGGGGACTTTTGGTGCCGACTCTAAAAGTGGCGGTAATGTTTTCATTGAATTTTGTAATTTCTGAGAATATTTTGAGTTTTGATTTTTAATTTTGTAAGTCTCTATGCAGCAAATGCTCGTTGAAATGTACAGTGATTGGAAAATTCAATTCGAGATCAAAATTGCACTTTCCGTTTCCACGAATCTTCAGTAAATGTGAACTATCATTTTACTGTCGAGCAAAGTTTTGAAGATTGATACTTGTCTAAAAATATATTTGTACCTGGATATGTTACTTGACACTGGAAAAGTTTTCAATAATAATGTATAAATGATTCGTATCAATTGTTTTTGACTTAAAGTTTATTTTGTATTGTTTTCATATATTTGTATAATTGATAGTAGCAGTATATTTTTATTAATAGAATTGGCTTTTAAGTTTAATACTGTTAGTATTTGTGTTCTAAAATGGACGACAAAAAGGTAACAGCTTATGGTACAGCCTTCTTCTAGCGGCGCTATAATTTGTTCAAAAGAAATGTTTTTCATTGCGTTATTCCTAGGATTAATTAGGGGGAAGACTGTCGTCCAGGCAGAATTAAAACTAGCCAAATTCATACACGGCCAGCTTCTAGCTACGCACCTCTGGGCATATTAAATGTTAGATTTGACGTATGTGAATGATAAGCGGGGATCGTATCGGTGTTCCTCAGTACTTACGTAAGCGACGATGGTGAAGCCACCACCGTCCCATTGTAAGTACTCGTTGGTGGAATGTACATCCCCTGGACTTCAGTACGGTGTAGTATATATAATAATTTCTAGATATCAAACACATATTTGTCGAAGTTAAGTTAGAAGCATTTTTCCTTTCTTCGAGACTTCTTTTAAAGTTCTCAGTGTAAGTAATAGGCACCGTAATCCGATAACGTGATAAATGACTGCGGAAGAAACAATGGACTTTGTAGAGGTAGTGATCGTATGACATTTACTTGACCTGGTATTTACTAGGTCAACCAAATGTATAATATATAAGATATATAAATATATAAGATAACCCCATATGAAAAAAATGAGAAATCTATTTTTCGGGAAACTACTTTTGCAGTGCTGCTCATGCTGGAACCACGAGTGACGATTGTAGTGCCCATTTTCTCTAAGTCTTGCACCAAAAAAAATTGCGTTTCATCCTTATATCGTCGTCGTCGTCGTTTCATCGTTTGCCTATCACTAGTCCACTGCTGAACATAGGCCTCCCCCATAGATTGCCACAAAAGTTAGTAGCTCTTATTTTGGGAGAATTTTGCCATAGTTGCCACGCTTGGCAGGCGGGTTGGCATCCGCCGTTTATTTATTCAGATGTCCCTGGATGCTGATTATATAACGCGCCGAATTCACCGTAATCGCTCTGCCTCTATAGTCTTCAAAAAACTAAGGTCCAATAATGGACTTTGCCGACACCGCGCCATTTGCCCAAAGTCACCAAACAGTGACTTTGGGAAAATTGCAAAGGGCGTTTATTTAACAACGTTGGATTGCTCTCAGCCCTAAATCGGCAATTTTGGCGATTCACATAACCGTTCAAATGGAAATGGGCTTCGCCACTGAAGAAAATGTTTACAAAATTCTCAAATCTCTCTAACATTATGTTCACATAACTTTCTCTGATCATAATCATTTTCGACCAACTTTTGCACGATTTGAATTTTATACGCCTTAAGATGCAAAACAGTTTTTTTCATGCGGTGTATTTTCGCTGATATACTATGCTAACACAAGGCTGTCGACTTACGGACTTCGCAACCAACTCCTTGTTTTTAGGGGTACTGTTCTTGGACGACCACGTTGAATATCGTCTCGAGTGTTTCCAGTAGCGTTGAATGCTAGGATCCACGCGAGGATAGTGGTATTACAAAGGGTGCTCCAATATTGCGCAATCCATAATGAAGTCACAATAGCCGACGAATGCGAATGAGTGATCAATTGTTCTTGAAATACACGCAAAATGAGCGTTGTTTTCCCGTTTATAGACATAACGGCAACTAAAAAACAGATTTTTTAGAAAGATCTGTTCTTTGGTGTTGTATGTTAGGTGAGAGAAGGGTAGCGCTAGAAAGAATTTTTCTCGCGTTCCTCAGCTCCCTCTCTTCCACAATTGCGTCTCGTTCACTCTAAAAACAGCCGGACCGTTCGAGACACCATTACTTAAAATGAAAATTATATATTTGCACTACTCATTTTAGATATTGCACTACTGAAAAACTCAGCCTTACCACTGCGCTCTGTAGTAGTGCATCATGAATTAAATTGGCCGTGGCCGATATGCGCAGACTCGAAACTAGTCTCGAGACTGCGTGTTTTCCCGACCTATATCCCATCCTTGACATCATAGACTCATCAGACGCGGCCATTTCGGCCGTGGACAATCTAACCTATCATTTAAAACCAGTAGTCAGAAACTCCTCAAAGGGCGAGCGATCGTCGATTTGTACTGCCAGAGGACGGTTGTTAAGGGAAAAAAAATCCGCCGCATTTGATAGATACCGGTCTGACGTAAATTGCGTGGGATTGCGCCACCTTCAAAGGGAGGTTAAAGAGCGCATGGCCTAAGTCAGAGGTCAACGCTGAGACAAGCTGATGGAAGATATCACGCCATCCCATATCGCCTATTGGGCTTTGGTAAGATCTATGAAATCAGAAACTGTCGCAGCGATGCCTCCTCTGATACGCTCCGATGGCAGTCTGGCATTCGAAGATACCGAAAAGGCAGATTGCTTGGCAGACAGCCTCGAGCTTCAATGTTCTCTCAGCACCCAGTTAATCGACCTCCTCCACCTTCAGAAGTAGGAGGAAGTGGCACGTAAATTACCGCTGCCACTGGTGGGTGACCCTTTGCTACCTCCCGCAGTAGATGAGGTCCAGACGATAGTCAAGAACCTCAAAACTCGTAAGGTGTCTGGCGCCGACGGGATCTCTAAAAGGGTGATTAAATTCTTCCCCCCGCCATTCAGACAACTACTAGTGGTCATATTCAACGCCTTCCTTGCCAGGTGCACCTTCACGGACGCATGGAAGGAGGCGGATGTCATCGGTATCCCGATGACAAACAAACCAAAAAACATGGCCTCCGGCTGTAGACCCAGAAGTCTCCTCAGCTCCCTTCGGGAAAATCTATGAATCACCGATCCTTAATCGGCTGAAGGACAGCATTCAAACTCTTAATATCGTTCCTAACGAGCAATTCGGCTTACGAGCCAAACACTCGTGTGTCCTACAAGTGCACCGACTCACGGAGCACATACTTTAGCGCCTCACCGGTAGTCCTGCGTAGGGGCCGTCTTTTTCGATGGGGCGAAAGCCTTCGACGGCGAAACGGAAAGACAGAAAGATTCGTTATCAAAAAAACTCTCTTCTTTCGAAATGCGAAAAAAAGGTTCTTTGGTCGACCCGTTCTATGGGTTCCTGAAATTAAATATCTCGGAGTCATAAAGTCTTAGGCAATAAAATGTCTTTTGCCAAACATATAAAAGCTGTAAAAGACAAGGCGGCCTATATTAATCCTTGTCTGCCTTAAAAATAAAAATAGCAAAATGTCCCTCAGACACAAGCTGCTATTATATTAGTCCTCCATACGCCCTATAATAACTTACGCAGGCGCAGGAGTTACATACGCACACGCTCCCAAAAGCCGTCTTACTAAACTTGAAATGATATAAAATCGCTTTCTACGTCGTATTACAGGCGCACCCAGATATATGCGGAATGTAGACTTACACCGTGATCTCAGAATTCCTACAATAGCAGCATACTTCAAAGTAATGTCGATAAGACATTTCACTCGATAAAAAGATCACCTTAGCCCGCGAGGGATACCTCTTTTAATAAAAGACGTCCAAATATGTTTTATTTAACGAATGTGATTTAATCACATCTATTAATAACTCGTACGAGGGAAGCGTGCCGCCCGCGCAGGACATGCGTTTTAGTTTTTCACAAAATAATAGAAATCATCATCTTCATCATCATTTAAGCCTATCCCTAGTCTACTGCTGTACATACCCCCCCCCCCTCGAGTTTGTACCTCTTTTTGGGGGGATGCCGCGTGGTAGTGGCCTAAGAGAATCTACCACCCCATCTCTTCCCGTGGGTGACGTAAAGTCTGCCAAGCGTGGCAACTATGGCAAAATCCCCTAAATATAAATACATTTACAAAATTCCAAAACAAAGCAGATTTAATAATACATACTCATTAAAATTAATTAGGTTACAGTTTCATAAATACGTCAATGTTGATAACGTTTATGGTTAAGTAGATAATTTTTTTATTATTAACTATATAAATATGCATTACCCATCTCTAAAATCCGTTCTGTTCCAATTTGGCCATCCATAGTTTGTCTTGAGGAAATCGCTATTAAAGATTATACGTTTATCCGTTATACTACAATAAAATTTTAAGTGATTTTATATATTTTTTGTGAATTGAAGTGTATTCTGTCCAACTATAAATTTGTAGATAATATATGTATATTTTAATCAAGTAATTTATAAACGAGGCCACACAAATTGAATTTACAATGTGCATTTAATTTGATTAAATTGTACGTATCGCAGTTGTAATGGTTTATGAGACATCTGTTGTGTTTCAGAGGCCAATTTCGGTTACAAATCTGACACCTACGCAGGAATCCGCTTTACCACGTGCTCAGCGGTGAAGGAAAACATCGTGAGGAAACCTGCATGTGTGAGTAATAAAGATATTACGAGGACATGTGAAGTACGCCAAAACGCATTGGAGCCGCTTGCCGGACTCTTCCTAGCTCCAAAACCATCTTAAAACAAATAAGAGGAGGCCTGTACTCAGCAGTGGGATATTTATAGGCGGTTACTTTACTCTTTTTATATGAAATCGCAAATAAATAAATATTACCAAAATATTATAGACTAATGAACAAAATTAATCGACGAACAAGTTTAAAAACTCTTATTTCAAGTATATCTGGAGTTTGGCCTCAACTCTTTTTTTGAGCTCGTCCTATATGGGCTCAATAGGGGCAGGGCTTCACGCTGGCCAGTCCAAAGAACAAAGGCTGCATGTTGCCTGGCATTGTCGTGCATTGGTACGAAATTCTCATCCAAACCAAAGTATCTCTTTCTCATGTAGCGAGCAGTCGGATTACCTCTTTTGGTTCTGTTGGTAATGAAAACCAAGTCGGTGTTTGCTTCCGTCGAAATACCAGTCGAATAGAGAAGAGTTTTCATAATAACCTCTTCTGTTTTAGCAATGCAGCACGGGGCATAGTGTTCTCAGGGTTTCTTATACATCCCATCTGTCGTACGTAACCATGCAAGGATATCAACGAATAATAATAAAAAACAGAGCTCCTTTACTCTAAGCCCCAATCAACTGCTAAAAATTAATTGAGGTCCAGTGTACCTAAGAGTTTTAGGGAACAACAATTAGAAAAACGATCATTGAACGAATGACGAATACTTTACTTTCTTTTTTATCATATATATATATATATACATTGTAGGTTAGGTAGAATCTGCTGTAACTTAAGGGACTGTAGTTGTCTTGATGCTTATTTGGAATAGTTGTGTGAATAAAGTTATCCATTAAAAAAAAAAACAATTATTCTTTACAGGGACATTAAACTCGATTCTTTTAAAAAAAAACAAATAAGTATTTGATAATATCAGTATTATTTAAAAACTTGTCTACTTGAAACTGGATTTGGAATAAGAACAATTGAATTCTTATCAACGAGTCTCCTGTGTCAACCATAGTTCGCTTTTTAGTAATTGATTTTTTGTTTACTTAAAAACAATATTTAATTTTATTTATTTATTTTTATTATGCCGCAATGATTTAGCAATTTGAAGTTGTGGGTGACACTGCAAATGTTATGGGCAGATGGCGGGGCACTTACCGCCAGGTAAACGACTTGCTCATTTTTAATAAATTAAAACTCATTAAAAGTTGATTAATTATGGATAATATCAACATTGTTGATACATATTTAGTAAATAAATTTTTTGGGAGCTACTGTACCTGTTACTTCCATAATATATGTGAAAGCGCTTTTAATTGTAATATAACTATTATAAAATAATTAACGAGTAAACATTGTGCTGTCGTTAGCTCGTTAGGTGGTCCACAAAAGTATTATGGAAACATGAACACGCTTCCTAGTTAAGAAGTTACGAAGTTGTCGGGACCTTGAAGAGGCAAAAGCGTATTACTTAAATGCGCAGCCATCTGCTATCAATGGCGTTTCGACGTACGCTTCAGGAATTTTAAATAAACCAATCCTATAAGTTTGTAGATTGTCGTTAGATGAGAAGGTATTTGCTTTTTATTTTGGAAGACTAATCAGGCGGAATGGTTAAATGGTGTAATAATAAACTAAAACAATAAAAATTATTTCACTTTTAATTATGAATTTTTTGCACATATAAACTTCTCTACAGTACTAGTTTTACCACTCCAACTGTTTTACGTTTCTTTAACTTAAGTATTTTTGAACTCTACTTCTGGGGCTTTATTAAAAAAAAACGACCTTCGAATCTACTCTCTTCCGAATAAAATCATTAAAAATAGTTTTAGTTTCATAAGTAAGTAATGTTAGTCGTATATGGCTGCGGTGACCTATAAACAATTACATTGAGTTGCCAGCACTGAGGACCTTGATACAGAACGCCTTTAATGATAATTGGGTCTCCGGTTCTTGTATGTCATCATACAAAACACAGCAGCGTTATGGTTCTACTTATGGCGGGTTTCTGTATGTATATCCACAGAACAGAAAAAAACATCTGTTCTGTGGCTATACCTCTCCGATCGAGCTGACGCATTTATGTGACACAACCAGTATGCAGTATAATTAACCATGTGTAAGTCCTTATCAAGATTGATATAAGGGACATGTTACAACTCCATCGCCCTTCACGAATAAGCAGATGATTTTTTTAGTAAATAGTTTCATCACATTTATATTTAAATTCGTTACTACATCCGTACTCATACCCGTAAAAAAGTTTAATTTTATGTTAAAAAAATATAATATGATGTTTAGAAATAAGTCATGTAAAAGTAAAAAAGTAAATAATTATTTTCTTTTATTAAAAACCGTCATATTGTGCACTGTTCTATAGTTTTCAAAATTTTCGGAAATAATTTCGTGTTAATTATTATTGCCAGTGAAGTCGTTTATCCCGGAACAGTTCTAAAGGCAACGGAAATATTTTTATTTTAATGGGCATTACCTAAATAAAGTTTACCTGAGAAAATATGGTAAGCCGGGCCTGGGATCGAATCGCCAGAACCAACAATTGTTCTAATCACACATGGTTTTCGGGTTTGGTTGTCCTTGTGTCTTTGACTCTGCATCTTAGCCTATTATCGTATGATCACTGCATCGGACACGGGAAGTTTGGGATGATTGAGTGCCCCTGTGTTTGCGCGGTACACTTTTGGTACTTTAATACGATTATCTCCTGCGCAGTTGATAACTTTCTACAGTATTCGGTAGATGCCACCGTGGTCGAAAATCGGCCCGGAGATCATCAATATGATGATTTCTATATAAATGAAGTACGAAAGAGGGACAGCCAGACAAAGTAGATTTAAGTGTAAATATATTCTGTCAATAAAAGCAATAACAATAGCAAGATTCGAAGCAAATGCTTAAGTTATGGCATAATTCATTCAGTAACAAGTTTCGCAATATGAATGTCATGTCTTGGGAAGTTTGTTTTGGGTCGGTCGGAAATGTTTGCGGTGCAAGATTTAGATACCTATGCCAGCCTACTTGTTTTGTGCTCTCTGGGGAATTTACCACGTCTCGTTTAAAGTAGCCAATTATATTGTAAAGGACATAAAACATATCGATTCCGTATTTCTTTTGATATTTGACTCGACTGTTTTTAGGAGTGCTATGTTTTCTACACTTTTATAAATCAGAAAGATTCAAAGCGTTTCCTGATAAAATTTAATTAGCGAGCCGTGCTAGTTCAGGGGCCGGGCGCTCGCCTTTAATTTCATTGTGCGCGAGTGGGTTCGATCCTGGTGCCAGCACCGCTAAAAGTGTTCTGCATTTTTAAGTGCTGATTACCACGTGCTCAGCGGTGAAGTAAAACATCGTAAGAAAACCTGCACGCTTGAGGAATAAAAAATATTTCGAGGACATGCGTACCTGTATTAGAGCAGCGTGGCGGACTCTTCCCGACTCCAAAGTGTGTGCCCAGCAATGGGACATTTTTTAAATGGTCGGCAATTTTTACGAATTATAGCTTCATAGCTTGGAGAACACTGAAGCACAGTCATGAATTATGAAAAAAAGAATTATGTAGTAGAGATAAAACTCTCGTAACAAAAAGAATAAGGGTCGCAAAACGGGACTTAATAATGAAAAGTTATACGTTTCGTCTTGTTTTGGTGATGATGAGGGTTGTACTTTAGTTTTTTTTAACAAACCGAAAGGTTCGGTCAAGTGAAACGAAACGAAGAGTTAAACAGAAAAAAGTCAAACTTTCCTTTATATATGTCAAGCTTTCTACTTAACTAAAAAATTGTAGCTGACCATAATCTGGCGTAATTTAACTAACGAAGGGTTTAATAGTGGTTTGGTGGCAGTGGAAGAGAATAATTTATTCGTAGCTAGTGTCGTTAAAGGCGAAAAGGGAAATACTAAGAAAATCACATGGTGTTCTTGACGTCACATCCGCATATGTGCCCCGAGCTTGAACCGCCGTGCGGCAAGTACACAAAACGGTTTCGCGAGAGCGTCGAGAATCGTAGGTGTACGCGAACGCATGCATGTCGGTTGATTTATAATGTACCAGTTTTACATAATACATTCTATAACATCATCATCATCATCATTTCAACCTATCACTAGTCCATTGAGTAGCTGAACATAGGCTTCCCCCATAAAAATAAAGTAAAGTTTCAGCCAATAAATGTCCTACTGCTGAGCACAGGTCTCCTCTCATTTCTGAGAGGGTTTTGGAGCTAGGAAGAATCCGCCACGCTGCTCCAACGCGGGTTGGCGGACTGCACATGTCTTCGAAAAACATATTTATTTCTCAGACACGCAGGTTTCCTCTCGATGTTTTCCTTCACCGCCGAGCACGTGGTAAATCAGCACTTAAAATTGCAATTAACAATTTTAGTGGTGCCGGCACCGGGAATCGAACCCAGGTCACTGGCGTACTATGAAATTTAAAGCGAGCGCCTAGCCCCTGAGATTGCCACAAAATTTTATAGCTCTCATTTTGGGGGATTTTGCCATAGTTGCCAAGCTTGGCAGGGGGGTTAGCAACCGTAGTTAATTTATTTAGATGTTTCAGGAAGATACTGCTGCCCATCTTCTGGTTTTTATCTCGCAGAGAAACTTACAAAAAGAAAGCATAGCCCTTTCCATAGCTCGCCGAGTGACTCTCAGCTTCACAAGGCGGCCTGCAGTATAGAACCACATCTCACATCACTTGGCAACCCTTTAGATTTTAGACATTGTTATACACGACGAGAGATATCCCGAACGCTGCCCGCAGCCGAGTTAAATCCGTCGATTGACCTTGAAGGTAAGTTTCGGGGATATGACGTCGCCATGTCTTACACTTTTCTGCAATTGAATCGGTTTCGCACTCTGGTTCTGTACTCGGACAGCTACTGTAGCATTGCTGTACAAGCACTACAGCACATCGATATACCGATAGTCGACTTTTACACGTAGTTACGTGTAGGAGGTCGTCTTTACACCTCCAACAATACTTACGAAGTTAAGCATCCCTTCTTACTCTGTAGCAAACACCACTTAACTAAAATATTTTTTTGAACACAACACTTATTTATCTTTCATGCTGGACCTCAATTACTTTTAGCAAACATTAGATCTGATCTCTTGGCGGCGGACATTTAGCCAAACAAATTGCGCGAAATTGTATTCGCCCACGTGACCTAGTGGTTTTCGGGTCTGGTTATGTTGTCATCGTCCCTGTGTTTCTGACACTGCATCCTAGACTACCTCCTATCTTATCGCATTAGCGTTACATCGGGCGCGGGTAGGTGTTGACGATAGAGTGCCTCTGTGTGTGTGCCTACACTTGTGGCACTTTAATATCTCATATATGCGCAGTTGATAGCTCCCGACGATATTCGGAAGTGGCCGCCGTAGTTGAAATCGGCCAGGAGGACATAATCATAAAGGCTCAACCTATACAAGTAATCATGTGCAACCCATCCAGTATCGGGACGCACCTTGAGTTCCCATTTCTAAATACTTTAGATTACGCAAAGCTTGTGCTGATAGACGACCGTAAAGGTAGTGATTGTAAGTGTTTTCGTATCCCTTGCAGGGAGAGCTGTTCACTTGTAGTTGATCTCCGATCTAACAAAGGAAGCTTTCCTTACCAACTTCAGTCTCTTCATCGCTCGTCGTCACAAGCCACATCGCGTTTACTCCGACAACGGAACTACCTTCGGGAGAGCATTCAATGAGCTAACACGCTTTTTACAAATTTATTACAATTAGATAGAGCCAAACATTTGCAAAATATCAATTTATACAGGTCTACTCGCCTCATTTCGGCGGTATTTGGGAGGCAGCAGTAAAGTCGATTAAGTACGAGTATCTATTACGTCGTACGTTAGGTCTTACTCATTAACGTTATAAAGAGCTCTCGACATGTCTATGTCAGATAAATGCTATTTTTAATACCCTATAGATGTGCGAAGAGTCGAAAGTCGGTGACGAGCACCAACATCTAAAGTGTAAGGCCTGATACTGTGATCGCCAGTACGCCTGTGAATCGTGGCGATTACTTGCAAAGTTGATATTTTTAAGAAAATTAAATGGTTATGGTCTATGTTTAGCAGTGCGTTGTTTACGGGCTGCAGTTTTTTTAAAGGACGTAACGTAACGAGTAACGGGACAAGCAAACTGTTAATTTGTTGATAAAGTACAACGTCTGCCCATAAGAAACGCTGTGTCACACTGAACATTCCGGTGTGGCACCGCACTGCGCCCGTCCCCGCTGAAACATCAGTTCTTTAATCTAATATGCCCAGTAATTACACTAGCTAACTAGGTTTTCCTCTGTTCTAATGCACAACACAAATAGACCCGTAAACCAATCAATAGTATTTTTTGCACAAATGTTGCCTCCGGCTGGGATTAGAATCCAGGGCACGCGACGTAGAATTCAGGAGCTGTAACCGCAGTCTACATCGTTGGTCATGGTGTTAAGATTTTCTTTAATAATTCAAATGTGTAGGTTTGAGCTTCGAACGGCGTATATCGTTACTATTAAGCTTGTAAAAACTGGAATGCTGATGCTTGAACTGGATTACTCTCATGCTAGTACGACACTAAAGTTTAATTCTAATATTATATTTACGTAGACATTTTAAAAGCGTTCATTATTTGTTATGTACATATTTGTATGAGTGTATATATATATATATATATATATATATATATATATATATATATATATATATCTTATGTATGTATGTATAACTATTGAGGCAAGGTGACTTAGATGACTTCTAAGATGGGGTCTGTATATTTCATTAGGAGAACGAACATGACAGAACCGATCACGCAAATATGAAGGAGAGAAAAGATTATGAAGTATGTTGAAAACGAGGTAAAAGATTCGAGTGTTCCTCCGAAAACGTATTGGAAGCCACTTAAGCTGCTTGTGATATAAAAAGACGTGGTCAAACTTCCTTGGACCGAAAATTAAACGGATGCATAAGTTTTGTTAGTGCATAAGTTTGTTTAATTGTTCCTCTGTAGCAGTTCCAAATAGCAGACATAAGCGTAATTCAAATTCGGCGCGATAAGGGTATGAACGAGAATGGACGAATATTTTTGTTGCCATGTAGTAAAATTTATAATACGGATTTAATTTTTTTGTACATAAATAATTTTCCGATGTATTGGTGGCGTGTTCTATGGTAGTTCATTCAGTATGACCTTTTGTTAATTGCTTCTTAAATTTTAATTCGCTGATTTTTCAATTTCAACATGTTTATTTGACCACCTTTTGGAATAATGCTCTTTTGACCATTTTAATGATTTCTTCATTGCACATTACTATATATTAATATTTGAGCCGTAATTGTAAGAGTTGAGTGTTACTTACTAGTGTTCTATGCAGGAATTAATCAGGGTACCACCCCAGGGCCAGTTATTCTGCCGTGAAGCAGTAGTGTACAAACGTCAATCAGAGAGCAATGACATTCATAAATATAATCACGCCTTTAATCACATGTAGCCCACTTTTCACCTCACGAGAAACGAGACGTGACCGGTGGATAACCACGTCGCTGCCATTTAGATACGAGTCAAAAAAAATCTTACTCTTCGTTCCATTGGAGCAGTATACTGACATCATTGCATATTATGGTGTTAATCTGCATGAATAAAGGGTGTCCGTATAGTACCTCAGTCGCTTCTTTATACCTCGGAAGGAATAAGATAGCTGCTATTCTACTCTGCCGAACACCTATCGGCTAAAATATTATTAAAAAATATTTATACGATATTGTAATCAAAAGTATAATTTGTTTGTGTATCAATCAATTCATACGGATATATAAAAAATGATAGGAATTCTAGATAGTACAAATGCACCTTTTAATAAATTAACTATAACATACGTGATTTTGGGATTACAGTCGAATCATTCAGTTATTTTATTTTCAAAATTAATTCAGTTATAATATTAGAAAAATGTAAAAAATGTCCATGAAATATAAAAAGAATTATACAATTTCTATAATTTATAATGTAAACTCGTTATGTGGTGGGTGCGTAAGTAATCTATCACTCTATCTAATCCCGTGGGTGATGCAATTGTTGACTAATCATCTAGAAAAATGTCAGACCGAAAATACAAAGACGACGACGATGGACTGGTGCTAAGGTATGAGGCTTCTTGTAATGAATCGCCCATCCGCCTGCATGGAAAAGCATCTCTTCTTGGAAAACGCCTATATTT
Source organism: Luehdorfia chinensis (assembly GCA_019845155.1). NCBI lineage: Eukaryota > Metazoa > Arthropoda > Insecta > Lepidoptera > Papilionidae > Luehdorfia > Luehdorfia chinensis. The sequence continues at coordinate 10,180,165 of JAHVAK010000527.1, forward strand.
ACTAGAGGACTATTGAAAGGCCGATTAAAAAGAAAAATATAATTTAAGTGTGTTTAAATATCGAGAGTATATTTTTCATAGAGAAAGTGACAAGACGACCGAAGCGTGATGTCAAGTATTGTTAACTGATCATAAGTGCATTGTCTGCATAAAAAATGCGGTGTCACCTATAACAACCACCCTGTAATGGAGACCGCTTTTAGATAAACGGAGTGTGGGCGTGTGGGCTTGGCTTAATGAAGCTTCGATCTACGCAAGACGGCTGGCAGATCAGGCTTATTTTTGTTTATTGAGAGGTTTTGTCCAGCAGTGGACTAACGCAAGTGAATCATGATGCTACATTATAATCAATAACCATTACTATATTTTTAAAATAATCACATTACTATATTTTTAATAGTCTTACTCGCTTTTCAGCCTGTGACTAGTCCACTGCTGAACATAGACCTCCCCCAAAGATAGCAACAAAAGTTTGTAGCTCACATTTTGGAGGGATTTTGCCATAGTTGCCACGCTTGGCTGGCGGGTTGGCAACCGCAGTCTATTTATTCAGATGTTCCAGAAAGATGCTGCTGCCTATCCTCTGGATTTAATTTTCCGTCTGTCGACTTCTACGACACCCACGGGATGAGATGGGGTGGTAGATTCTCTTAAGCCGCTACCACACGTAGACTACCACGCTACACACAACTTGACTTCTGACATTTTTAATAACAGTATTTTTCTAGGGCAATGAAAAACTCTACCACTCCATCTCATCCATTGGATCTCGTAAAAGGCGAGTAAGGAATCAAACTGCACTGTGCACCCAACAGCGAATGGTGGCGATGGGCTCTATTAATAATATTATCGTATATTAAATTATGTTTTATAACATTCTGTTATGTTTATGGGTTATATGAGTATTATATATTATATCCAATATATAAAAAGTTACAACCTGTAAACTTTTTACTACTGGGCACATGCGTCCTGGAATTTTAAGAGAGTAATAAGGTTTCGGAAAGTCAGTCATACTGCTTCTAGTTGGTGGACTTGCCGTTTTATTATTTTTTGGTGCAGATGTATTTATTTTCTTACTTTGTTTGTCTTTTATAATCGAACACAAAAAACCATATCTATTTTTTATATTTTTACAAGCTTTAATTTAACTAGCTTTTTTCGAATGTCTTTCCGTTTCCTATCTTGTAAGTAAATTTTAACCTACTTTCCGATGTCCGTTGCATATTATAATATTAACTCCTCGACTAAGCAAGATAGCTATGATTATGCCCGTTGAAATGGTTTTGACAAGCATTAAAGCCCTCATAACAGTTGAAGTCCACTGCTGGACATAAGCTTCACAAATAAAAGCTTGTAACAAAATATTCGCCGTGTGGTGGCGGCTTAAGAGAATCTACCACCCCATCCCATCCCGTGGGTGTCGTAAAAGTCGACAGAGGTAAAATGAAAACCAAAAGATGGGCAGCAGCATCATTCTGGAACATCTGAAAAAATAAACTGCGGTTGCCAACCCGCATGCCAAGCGTGGCAACTATGGCAAATCCCCCCCAAAATGAGAGCTACAAACTTTTGTGGCAGTCTGTGGGGGAGGCCTATGTTCAGCAGTGGACTAGTGATAGGCTGAAAAGAAGAAGAAGAAGAAGAACAAAATATTATTTGTGTTTAAAATTTTGTAAGAATACCTTTATTAAATCTGCTATAAATATATTAATGAAATTCAACACATACATTAAAATTATGATACAGTAAACAGTGCCATGAACGCTGGTTTCAATTTCTCACTGAATAAAAAGAACCAGCTCTCTTGTCACACGTTCACAGACCGTTTATCGAGCATCTTTCCAATTTCAAGCTCCTATGGTACATGACTATGACAGTCGAACTGACACGCGATAGATCTAGTAATAATTCCGTTTTGCCTTTGAAGGGAACCTTTTAAAACGGGCTCAGTCCTATTGTGGCATGCCATGCTATCCCACTCTGGATTGATTAATTACACACCGTCATTATAGCCGTCGTCGTCGCCATCAAACTGTTAGCAATCCTTTGCTGGACATAGGTTTCTCTCAGGGTTGGCTAAAAACACTGAAAGGGATCACAATACTCTCGCCTCACTAATTGTTGCCTGTCACTGGAGTGAGTATATTCACCGTCTGGCATAGTTGATACGATCCGCCATCTAACTAATTTCATATAAATTTTAAGCCCGAAGTTTATATAAATTTGACATTTATACAAACGACTCTTTGAACGTCAATGACGAATCAAAGATATAGATCCTATTTGCCACTGAGTACTAACTCGCTTTGAGGTTTTATGTGTAATTTCACAATTTTATCACAAGAGTCTCACTAAGGTTATTGTGGACAGAATATGAAGTATAAATCACAAAATTCCTCACGTGACATTTAATACATTAAAATATTAGAAAGGTACAACTATAAACATAAATTTGTACGAGGCCTTCGTACATTCATTAGCGAAATTATTTGCTAATTTGTACTGAACACGACTACTGGCATTCAGAAAGGGGTAACGCAGGGCTTAATCTACTTCATTACATGGGCTTTAGTGATAATTAACGCAGCCTGTTACAATTCCGCACAATTTCGAGGTTAAGTCACGTACTTTTATGTAAATGTTTGGCCCTGTGATGTTCATATTAATGCGCTTTGTTAAATTATGTAAAATGTTTAGAAGCTAATACCACTTTTTATTGTCCTATATATTTAAATTTATTTTAATTTTTATTTGATTTAAATAGAATATTATTATTGTGTTTTTCTATATACACTTCAAATTATATAATTCGGAAACGGACATAAAAATAATTATTAATAGTTAAAGTTGTGAACGAGTAGTTGGAATTATAAAGATTTAACACGAGCATGGCGACCAAATAAGAGAATCTACCTTCCCATTACAGCATCTGCGGATACCAACCTGCCTACAAAGCCGCACTGGTGGAAGGATTCCTATGCAGGAATCCGCAAACATTATTATGTTTCGATTTGAAGGACCATGAGCGCTAGCGTAATCTGGGCATATCAGACTTAAAAACTGATGTGTCTTTGTTCTAGGCAGACGGAGCACTTACCATCAGGTGAACGTTTTATTCGTCTCGTCAATGTCTCCAATAAAATGATAAAAAAGCGTGGCAGCTATAAAAATGCAGCTCTGTTAGTCTTGGCTTTAATCGCAGTTATGATAGCGAAAGTGTAGTAGGTACGAGTTACGAGTACTCTCAGACTGGGCCCTGTTACTACAAAAAAAACGACTTGTTTAAATGAAATGTTATGCTTGTTTAAATAAATCATTATATAAAAACGACTTAGTATCATATAAAGAAGAAGTGAACAAATTACGCCGGGATATTATTGTACGAATTTCAGAAGTCTAAAAACAGGGCTCATCTCAGACAAGCTCATCCCTAAATGTAGAAAAGTGTTAGACAATAATGTATTGTGAAGTTTTTTACCATTTAATTGAAAGATGTTATCAAGCAGCGTAATGCGGCGTGAACTTCAATGGTAAATGCGTTGTTTACTTTCGTTTAGCCGAATTATTATTTTAATGACAGAATCACTAAGGGAAAACTTCAGTGTTTAGGTTAAATATCCTCAAAAGAATCCGCAACGATGATATCTGCCCAAGAAATACGCCAAGCATATAGCATTAAGGATCAGCAAGATGAAGTAGTAATTGGTCAATCACATATCCGATAAATTTATGGGGTCGCAAGCAGTCATCTTGAGTGACAGTCTCTTACCGGAGCGACGTGTACAGTTTTGTAATAAGCCGCTGGATGCAAGTGGTAGTGGTAGTATGGAGAGGCTTATGTTTGGCAGTGTACTTGTAATGAGCTAAATTATAATGTATATTAATTAATTCAAGAAGGTTCAAATTAATTAATATTGGGTGATTGCAGAATCCTTTTTAACTTTTTCCCACAACTGACCGAAGATAAACAGGCAGCGCGTATCTGCATCTGCGAAGTCAGCGGCTGCACTCGAACTGGAAACAATACCGCAAGTCAATTATCACTGGTGACGAACCGCGGGTGTCAAGTCCTATGTCGTCTGGGTTCCTTCGGTTAATCATTCCTATACATAGCCATGGGTTATAGCCTTGTGCTTTCTGCTTTCCGTTTTCAGTTATTCTCATGACATTTGTCACAGGAACCTACAAGTTAACAACCAGACTTTTAATGCCAAAATCTGCACGGTTGAACTCCAAAAGCAGGCAGATGCTGTGTCAAAAGAACAGCCTACATACTTCTAGAAATCACAGTTCGTCAAGAAACTAACTCCTGAACTGCGAAGCCCAGACCCGTCACCGTCAGACTACCATATTTCTTTGGCCGGGCACTAAATCAGCCTACCTACCAACTTACCCAATAAAACGTATGAAAACTACGGCCACATATAAAATGACCTAGCCTTTTTGGATGAATTCAATCGAAATATTGCATAGTACCTAACTTAGGGTTTCAGTTAATGACAGTGAATATATTGACGAAACATTATTTATTGTTATAAATAATAAAACGATTTTATTTCTGTTACTTCCTGAAACGTCTGAATAAATATACTGCGGTTACCACTACGCCTTTCTGCGGTGCGAATATCCCCTCAAAATGAGAGCTACAAACTTTTGTGCCAATCTATGGGGGAGGGCTATGTTCAGTAGTGGACTAATGATGGACTGAAATGATGATGATGATTTTGAATAGCGGATCAAAAAATTATTGCATGTTGGCGTCCTGAGAAATAAGCGAACCTATACAATTTTGTAGGTATCGTAAGAGTAGACTAAAGGAAAATTGGATACTTTATTTTTGTAATGATCTTATATATCAATCGTATTTATAAAATCTTATCGGGCGTGAATTATTTTTTTACTTTCACGTTGAAACATCTATTAATCTTTGTATTCTATGGAGACTGGATTTCGTTGAAAACTTCCTTTCTACAGACAATTCACTAATAAAAATAAACGTGTTTACCATTCAGGATCTTATAGAGGTTTTACAACAAGTGTGATTTTTGTAAGTATGGTTTTTAAGCCTCATCGTCATCATCAGCATAAGAACAGTCAATAATTGGTCAAAATGTTCTACCATGATGAGAGAATTATTATTTACTATTAGTCGTACGTATATTTACATAATCATTACATATTTGCAAAGTAAGAGCAATCAAGCTCCAAGAACCGTTAATCATACAAGTTCTAAGCAAGAGAGTTATTGACATAAGGTTTGATTTTTTTTATTGATTTTTCTTATTGTCCGTACATCGATAATAGGTTTGTTCGAACTGTCTCGCTCTGCGGCTGGTCATTTATTTCCTAACAAAAGTTCACATCGAAATGTTAAGTGAAGAATATACGATACTGTGACTGCTTTGTCGGCCGTAACTAACACTAAATGTGGCCTCTCTTTGAAGTTAACAAACGGCTTTAAGCGTTCCCTTTTTTAAAAGGGCTCTTTGTTTATATGAATATGTAGCCCTTCCTTACTTATTCAAAGCTTGCAAAATGCTAACATTGCCGTATTGTCGCATAACCTTAATGATTGTTAACTTGCAATATGAACAAATCTCAATAACGAAATTCAGGAATAATTGTGGATGGGATGCATGGTACTTTTTAGCCGTAGTAATTATTGGAGTGGCTTAGGTAGGTCTGTGTGTGGACCAAGATATGCTGTACAGTAATGAAGATGTATTAGTTGGTATAACATTTTTTTTTATAAATCCATATGATGTCAAGAATAAAATAATTTTATCATACCACACTTACCACACGTTCTACCCTGCATCAGTTTCCGCGACGGGCTATTATGGTTTGCTGATTTATAAAGTATTTTTTTTATTGAATAAAGTTACTCGAAGAGCGAGTCGTTTACCGGATGGTAAGTGCAACCTCTGCCCATAACAGATGCGGTATCACCTAGAACATTCCACTGTAAAGTACTAAGTGAGTGTGAAAGTGTAAAGCAATGAGAGTTCGGCTGTGACAGTTCTTTAGTCTATATACCTTGTAATTACACTAGTTTAGATTGTCTTTCAAACCGAAACGCAGTAATAGTTGTATACTACTGCACGGTAGAGTAACTGACACCGCGATGATACCTAACTAGACACATTCCTGCTCAGTTTTCCGGCTGCATTTGAGGGAGTCGGTAATGAACACTTGACTCTCCCTCCCCTTTGGCCAGCTGAAAGATGTGAGAGCTTCTGGCCCTAAGGCCCAAAATGAGGCCTAGTAAGCAGGCACGTATTTAATCAACCTGGCGTTGGAGATGTATCCATGTAGACTTTTTCACGATAAAATAAAAACGATGACTATTCATTTAAATAAAACTACTTTTTTACGGATTTTATCGCGTTTAATTTTTGAACTATTTTTACCCGACGTTTCGATCCTTCGATTCGATTTTCGAAAGATCCATTAAAACCCGCGTTAAAGAACACATAGCTGATGTGAAGCATCGACGCTCTAGGAAGTCTGCAGTCTGTGACCATGTTCTGGATCATCCCAACCATTACATCAGATTTGATAGACCACAAATCCTTGCAAAAGAACACCGATTCCTACCAAGGATGATTCGCGAGGCTATTGAAATTAAAAAACATCCTAATTTCAATAGGGAAGATGGTTGGGTATTACCACCGGCTTGGGATCCTATTATTAATAAAATTAAATCAAAAACCAAGCATACCACTGCAAGGCTTCAAGACACAGTAAGCTCTTTCTGCGTAGATCGGACTACAAATAATAATTAAAAGCTGAAGGTACTCCGGGTCAACTATGACATCGGGACAACTGTCACCTCAGTCCCCCCCGTGACCATGGGTGCTGTAAAGCGTCCGAAACGTCGGGTAAAAATAGTTCAAAAATTAAACGCGATAAAATCCGTAAAAAAGTAGTTTTATTTAAATGTGTAATATTCGCGTAAATAAAAGAAAACATTACGATGACTATTCGAAGAGAAAAGAACTGTTCCATATAAGATGGCTTATCAAATCAACTTGTGGCACTTTCTAAAGATTACTTAAAATCTGTATAAGAATTCCATATTATATCAGACATTCTCATAGAAATAGAAATATGAATCTAGTACAAATGAGCAGCCCTTTAAACACAAACAATCGGCGCAGCCCCTGATTAATGCCTTCCACCTGACATTTGTGTCGTTTTGCATAACTTGACATTATTCGTGATTGAAGTGTTGTACCAACCGTCTTCGAATCACTGTACCGCTTTTATGATTTTATATTTAGCATCTGCATAAATTTTGATTCTCACGAGATGCGTTTACCATAGAATGTTCGATAATTAAGGTATTTTTATTTCTTTTAACATTCGATGATAAAAGCCCGAGGAAAATTAAATTATAGTATTTGTAATCACAAAGAAAATACTTTTCCTAAATACTACAGATTTAAAACGCTGTAAAAATACGCTTCTGTCTTGGCAGGGACAGGGAAGGATCCCTCTCTCTCAGAGTACCTGCGTGAAATAGCAACATAACGCTGACGTGTTTAATATGGCATGCGACGTGAACCGCAAAAGTAAAAAAGTGAAGTTTCAGCCTATGAATGTCCCACTTTTGATCACAGACCTCCTCTCATTTTTGAGAGGGTTTTGGAGCTAGGAAGAATCCGCCACGCTGCTCCAATGCGGATTGGCGGACTGCACATGTCTTCGAAATATTTTTTATTTCTCAGACATGCAGGTTTCCTCACGATGTTTTCCTTCACCGCCGAGCACGTGGTAAATCAGCGCTTAAAATTGCAATTAACAATTTTAGTGGTGAAGGAAAGTAAGTTACTTTTCTAAGATCCGCGTGCAAAATATAAAAATGGTGTATATTACCTAGTTTTCGGATCGGATTTCGATTAGTTCAGATTTCCGCAAAGTAACGCCTGATTCTATTAACTAGTTTTAGTGGTGCCGGCACCGGGAATCGAACCCAGGTCACTCGCGTACTATGAAATTTAAAGCATAGTTCTCAGGGTAAAATGTTACATCTTAAAACTTTTTTGATTTTCCGCGTAGTTCCTACGGGCTACTGATACGATCTATTAAGTGGAGCGTGTTACAGATTGGCCCTCTTGCAGTTTTGTCAAAATTTCATGTCAAACTTAAGCTGTTAAGACAAATCGCATAAAAGTAATCATTAACAAACTATTTCAGTATTATATTTTTATTATTTATAATGTAAGTATTCTATTATAATGTACTTTATCATTAATTAATGGTCATGGAGTCTGGTTGTGTTGTGTCACCGTGTCACCGTATCTCCAACACTGCATATCAGCCCACTTCGGATGGTATCGCATGAGTGTTACATCGAGCATGGATACGAGTAAATGCCTCTGTGTTAGCCGTACACTTGTACCCCTACAATATCTCCTGCGCAGTTGGTAGTATCCAATATTATTTGGGAGTTGTCGCTGTAGTCAAAAATCATCATTATCATGTATCATGATCATCAGTATTTGAACAATCTACATATTATATTTTTATAGGATTTGTGAACGAAAAGCAGCATTTAAGGTGCGAGTGCCAGGTATCTGGCAATTTAGACTATGTTACTCGTCACTGATCTGAATGATTTAGATCTAATTCATAAAATTAATAAAATAAAATTTCTTAAATTTTGAGATGGTAATTCAGCCATCTATCTACATGACATTTTTTTTTAATTTCCTGGAGTCCCCTTTTACTATACCGATGTTATAAGATTGAGTAGTAGGTTCTTCGCTACTACCGCAAACTGGTATATATTATAATTAAAAGTTGATTACTAATGACATTGGGTATTGGAGCACTATTTTCTAAAGCTTTAAATTAAAACAAACATTTTAACTTCTTTGCTACTGTCTGGGGAGGTGTGTTTTATTATAAAATACAGATAAAAGTAGAAATACTATGTATTTAAATTACAAGTTATCTAGTTATTCGCCATAAAACATAGTATGCTGGGAGAATACGGAATGCCATTTCTTGTTTAAAGATGAAACATTTCAGCGGTGATATACATGTTAAGTTTAAATGCAATGATAAAACAATGCTTTCGAAGCTTCCCAGAAAAGGAATTTCGTTATCTGTACTACTTTATTTTACTTTTTAAGTAAAAAATCCTAGAGCGAATATTGAACATTTTCCAGACTGCTGTAATGTTTATGTATTTACGACTTCATTGTAAGACAATGTATTTTAAAATGTTTTAACATCTAAATAATTGTAAATCGTAAATCTAAGATAGTGCTTTATTTTAATTTATTCTCATGCGTTTATTTAAAACTTTTCTTTCCCTTTTCTCCCTATTCAAAGAAAGGTCGTGAGTTCAAATACTACACCTAATAGGTTCGAATGCTAGCGGAAGCCAATAACTGGGCATCTCACTCATCAATTCAGAGACCTCATCCGTAGTCCAGGTGCCTGCACCACTAAAATTGTTTTAAAATTTTAAGTGGTGATTTACCAGGTGCTCAGCGGCGAAGCAAAACATCGTGAGGAAACCTGCATGTGTGAGGAATAGAAATATTTCGAGGACATGTGAAGTTCGCCAACCCACATAGGAGCAGCGTGGCGGACTATTCCCCGCTCCAAGACTCTCTCAGAAATGAGAGGAGGCCTGTGCTCAGCAGTGGGACATCTATAGGCTGTTACTTTTATAATGAACTAGCGATCCGCCCCGGCTCCGCACGGGTTACATATTAGAAAGATAAATTAGTACTTTATTTGGACAAATAGAACAACCACAATTCCTTACACTAACATTTTTTGTAGCAACTATTCTCATCGGCAGCCTTGCAGCTGGTCAGATAAGATTATGTTATTTTAACAAAATAATGTTTTATTTATGGGAACATAAGCCATGAAATACAGAGACACCGCGGCCGATGAGTACTATGAAAATGTAGTACATTATTTTCTTTATAATTAATAGTTTTTGCAGTGCACGCCAAATAATGACTTTTATCTGTAAATTTTTGATACCTTGAGTTACATCATAGCGATTTTCGTAAGGATATCGGTTTTTTTTGTTTTTAATTAAATACACCTCATGTTACTCGTCTACATTATCAAATGTAGTTGTATACAGGTGAAAGAATTTTTTAAATCGGTTCAGTAGTTTTTGAGTTAAATCATTACAACCAAACATACAAAAAATCAAAACTTTCCTCTTTATAATATTAGTTGAGATACATGCACTCGATAATATAATTAGCTCAGAGTCAAGCAGCGAGCTTTGGAAAGGGCTATGCTCGGACTTTCTCTGCTAGGTAAAATCCGTAACGATGTTTATCCGCAGCAGAACTAGAGTAACCAATATAGCCCTAGGGACTAGCAAGCTGACGTGGCAATGGGCCGGCAAAATAGATCGAAGAAACGATAACCGTTGGGGAAGAAAGGTTCTCGAGTGGCAACCTCGTACCGGCAAACGCAGTATACGGCCATTAGATGGAACGACGACCTGCACGGTTTTGCGGGAAGTCGATGGATGCAGGTGGCTCAGGTCCGTGTTTTGTTGCAATCTATGGCGGAGGCCTATGTTCAACAATGGACTATGATGAGGCTGAAATGATGATGATGATGATAATTAATAAAAATACGTTTTATCCTACTAACGTAGTTTAAGTTAACAATTATGTACACCGTTTGAAATAGTTTTAAATAACAAGAAATCTGGTCTGGATGTATTGTGGGTAATCGTTGCGTGTGTGACTCAGCATGCGAACGTCCTGATACGTCGGCCTGAACGTCATTATAGCATATGTGTTAAAACGGGTGCTGGAAGATTTATTTATAGAAGAAAGTGACAAGACGAATAAAATGTTCACCTGACGGCAAGTGCATCGTTTGACCTTAACAAATACTGTGTCACCCAGAACATTTCTGTGGCACTACACTGTGCCCGTCCCCCTGAAACATCAATCACTCATTTTATCCTGCCCAGAAAACAGCTTGTGGTTATTAAGCTGACAATTCCGCTGTGGTAGATGTAAGTCAAAAGGGAATTATGCACTTTATTTCCATAATTCACTTATTCTTACCCCAGTTTCTCCTCTGGGCTAGGTCTAAGTATACTCTACTAAGATAGAGGATGAAGTATGCTATTGCTATCTCTTTTAGCTCTTTTTAGGAAAGTTCGAGCGCGACCGTCCTTCGGGCGACAGACGTTGGGGGAGGGAATATATATAATTTCGGTGATGTAATCGCTGTTAGCCTTTTGGCTTTTACAGCTTCATCGGATGCTGTGCTCGCAGGGCCCGGGGCTCGCGTGCCAGGTTTGGTTTGACCCAAACATATATACTTAAATATTACTCCTACAAAAACATCGAAAATCGTACCGTTGCGTTCGCTGCGTGCTTGCGTTACTGTGATCCATTAACTTATTTTAAGTCATCTAATGACCGTCCGAGGGAGGCTGCGGGCCTCCGTTCAGACTGTCGACTTGTGTGTCGGTAACTCTGGTCGGTGAGAACCGCCCTGGAACACGGGTGTATCTGGTGTACGCGGTGTGATTTTCAACTGCTGCGCGCCGCTCTCTACGGCGGTCGCGCGACGTTGTGCGGGTTATGTTAAAGCTATTGACTGTGTGTACAGTGTTGCTTGGATCATGGCTGACCCTATCGTGGTCAGGGAGTGCTCAGACGTCCGTGTCGTCTAGCACGTTTCGCGGGCGACGTTTGCGTTCGGTCGCGTTTTTGTTAGATCGGTAATTCCCTGCTTAAACCACCAGCGGGTTTGGATGAACCGCGGCTTTTTCGAAAAACCGCCGTGATACTTCTCTGAAGTGTTCAGAGAGTAAGGGCATTTCACAGTCGCTGTGAAGATCTACATTGCCTTGATACCAACCGGCTCCGGTGGCAGTTCGCAAGAATCGATTTTGAACGCCCTGTGACTTCTTTAATTGATTGCCCGTCGCGTGAGCGAAAGCGACGCAAGCATAGTCATTTACGGGTCTTATGCAAGTCTTATAGAGGCGAAGTTTGTGTCTTAAGCACATTTTGCTTGAGGAGCAAGTTAATGGGTATAGACGGCTTGAGATAAAAGCCGCTCTATTGCGTATGTTTTTAATGTGTGCAGCGAACGACATCGCTGCGTCTAAAGTGACCCCGAGGTATTTGACGCTCTTTTCCCAGGGAATAGGGCGTCCGAACAGGGTGATCGAGCCTAGCTGATTATTGCCGATTGTGTGACAACGTCTAGCGGGCTTAGGCGTGCCCCTCGAGAAGTATATCGCTACACTTTTCTCGGGGTTTACCTCTATTCTCCATTTCCGGAACCATTCGCCTAAGCGATCGGCTGCGGCTTGGAGCTGGATCGTTATGCGGCCCTTGTGCTTGTCGGAATAATACAGGGCCGTGTCATCTGCGAAAAGCGCAAGATTGACTTTTGGGTCTTTGGGTATATCGCTAGTGTATAGCGAGAAAAGGAGGAGCCCTGAGGGACACCCGCACGGAGAGGGCGGCATGAGGAGCGCGTTCCCTCTACCCGGAAGCGAAACAGGCGGTTGGACAATGTTCACGAGTCTGCCCGGCACTTTAGTGTGATACAGCTTGTAATACAAGCCGTCGTGCCAGACTTTGTCCAATGCCTTTGCTACATCGAAAAATAAGTCCTCTGTACCTAGTGGCTTGGGGCGGTCGCGGAAGTTCTCTAAAATGTGCTCCGTTAGGCGGTGCACTTGACGAGTGTTCGGGGCGAAAGCCGAACTGCTCGTCTGGAAGAATATTATTATTTATGACATATTCTTTTAATCGACTGAGAATTATTCGCTAGTAAATCTTGGCCATCGAGTTGAGGAGACTTATGGGCGATAATTGGCTGGTATGTTCTTCGGCTTGTTAGGCTCCGGAATACCTGTAACGTCGGCTTCCTTCCAGTTGTCCGGGAAGGAGCAGCTGGAGAGGAGCGCGTTAAAAATACTAACTAACAGACACAATAGCGGCGTAGTTAGACATTTCATCACACTGTTGTTTATGCCGTCGAGGCCGGGCGCGGATCGGTTTTTGAGGTTTTTAACTATCTTAGTGACTTCGTCGAGAGTCACTGGAGGCAGTGGTTCGTGGTTCTGGTGGTATGGCAGCCCTGCTTTCGAGTTCCGCGGCCACCTGCTGCAGGTGGTTGGGATCCGCAGGCGCGAGAGACGGAGTGCATTGGCTCTCTAGACTGTCTGGGGGAGGCAAGGTAACACGTCACACTAGTGCCCGGCTACACATGTAGATGTAGTTGCACGCGCTTCTCTTCCCCGCCAAACTACTCACCCCCTCTTACATATAGAATACTGCATTCTTGACACCATCTGTCGGACGGGACGGTTGCGCCCGAGCTTTGCCGGGCCATAGGGTATTAGGTCTATGCGGATCACTTTTAGTATTTGATTAGGCGACTGGCGTAAAAAGTTATACAACTATACCGAATTGTATAAAGACATGTTACTCATACTTTTTATACAACCCTAAGATATTCAAGGTTCACCACATTGTTCATTAATACACTTTTATATTGGTCTATTTTTTGCCTACTGTGACGACAGTGTGGTCAGAGTGTCAGACTTCTACGCCGAGGGTCCTGAGTTCAATCTAAGCCGGAGTCAACTAATCATGCAAAAAATGTAATTGTAGGTTTTCGGGTTTGGTTGTATTGTGGTTGTCCCCGTGTCTTTAACATTGCATTAATTTTATTGCATGAGCGTTATATCTAGCGCGGTTTAGAATAAGTGACTTCCTCAATGTTTGCATGTTCACTTGTGGCACTGTATCTCTTGCGCAGTGGATAGCTTCTAAAAGTATTCGGAAGTTGTCGCCGTGATGGTAAATCGGCCAGAAGGACAACATATCTTTTGTTAAATTTTGTCTGTTCTGTTCTTACTTATCTATATTCCCCGGATTGTAAGTAATGCGATTATTGTATTACACGATTATATTACTTATGATTAGACTGAAACTTACGAGTACTTGTAGGTATTAGAAGCAAGATTAGTTATAACGAATGAATTAAAAAAAGGACTTACAGAACGTAAATAATTTAGCTACCTGTCCGTCGATACATCAAATAGCTCTCAGTCAACTGAGCGCGTAAAAAGTTAACGACTCACCGTTTTAAGCCGGTTGTATAATGTTTACGATATTCGAGGGAAAGGTCTTTGGTGTTAGCTATAGCACTAGTAAAATGATCCGCTTTGACATAACTGGAGATGTCGTTATGTTAAGCAATGGTCAGTGGCGCGTATACGGAGTATTTACATCGTCAGATTGGTATATATTTGCGTACATATGGACTAGATCACATTAAGACATAAAGGCGAATCGAAGTTATGTTAGTTGTAACTAATAATCAACTCTTCCAATTTTCAGAAAAAAATCTAACGCTTTTCGACGTATTTAATTGTGACTTGAGTAAAAGGCTTGTAAAGAGATTGCTTTAATTATTTATTTTTTCTATTAAAGAGGCTATGCCCCACGCAAAGATGTCTCCTGTATAGTAAATGCATATTACAGACACGAATAGCACTTGCATAAATATTCAGAACCGAAATAACTATCATGAAATATATAAAAATCATGAAAACCTTAACAAATTACAATTGAATAAATTACACTACTTATTTTAATCAGTTATTTTTCCCGGACATTTTAATTTCGTGTCTGATAAGTTCTATGAAAAAAGGTGGAGCAAGAATAGCATATTTAAAGACGGTGTTCTACCTAAAATGTGCATCAATGGTACTGAAGGTGTGTAGTGCAGTTACTCATCATATGTTCTTCATTTGTGTGTTTATAAGTCAACTTTTTGTTTTTATTAATAAAGAGAAAAGAAAGAAGATTGTCGTGTACCTTTCAATATACTAGTGGTCGCCCTGTGGGCGAAATTGGACCGTACTCATATATTTTTTAAATTTGATCGTTATTGAGGTTTAAGTAATTAGCTGTTGGCAACATTTTAAAATTCTAAGGTAGTAATCTCTACTTTGTTCGACTGTTTTACCGCAGACTATTATGTGATTGACAGTTGTCAGTGTGAACGTAAATAGTTAATGTTTCATTTTATTCAATTTAATATATTTGTACCACATAGTATATATAAATTTAAGCATTCTGCATTACTCCATATAAACTTTTACTACGCCAAATTTCACACTCCTTCGTGCGCGAAATATGCTAAAAGAAGGGGTACAAAGTTTTCTTTTTACGTATTAATATATAGATCTTTCATAGTTGTATAGTGCAATGTAAACCAATAAGTTAAAACAAAAACTATTTATTGGGAATTGGATCTGCATCATAAACAAATAAGTTGATACATATTCATTAATTATTTTCAGATAGGAACTCTTATATATTTAAAAACAAAAACTTCTCAAAAAGTGTTATACAAGTATAAAAGAACACAAGATTGCGAATAAAAACCGAATAAAAACATTTGAAAAAGAAGTTGAAGGATTTACATGAATTCTTAAACGATGTGAATAAAAAAACTCTTAATAGATTAGGAGGAACGATGAAGGCAAAAAGAGGTTTTTTGTGTTGTTTCATTAACTATAATGGGAAACAAATATTTGGTTAATTTATTTTGGGATGGTTACCTTATTTTTTATATGGTATATTTTAGATGGTATATATATATATATATATAATGGTATATTTTATCTTCTTTATATACTTTTTTCTATTTTTTATTTTTTTTTACTATTTATTTTATACCTGTGGCATAAAGTAAAGTAAATGTAAATTAAGTAAAGTAAAAGTAAAAAAACAGAAAAAAAAAAGTTGATAATATTAATAATATATAAGATTTGTTTTCATAATTATTATCTATAGATATATCTACCCTGATAGATTATTATTTACCCTTAATACAACCTAGCACATAATTATTTTATAAAAAATTTATCGAACACAATAGATACAGTGTATTTTAGAAATATGACGGACAGATGAATGCTCTTATACTATGAAATTAATTCATAAATGAATGTAAATAATCCCTTTTTTCCAGAAACTTACTGTATCCTTTTTTTACCTTATGAGTATAATAAAAGGTAATCTAAAAAAATCTCGATTTCATTCAGTCTCTCAATTAATTTCTACATTACTTACATTGCATAGGAATCCTACTAGCAGTAAAAATATAATCAAGAATACAGATTCCATCGTAGTTAATCAAGTGGTAGCACACTTGATTAACTACGATGGAATCGGTATATATATATATATATATATATATATATATATATATATATATATATATATATATATATATATATATATATATACACGGTGGTAGGATTCCTATGCAGGAATCCGTCTAGATAGGTACCACCCCAGAGTCAGTTATTCTGCTGTGAAGCAGTAGTGTGCAAACATAACTGTGTTTCGGTCTGAAGTGAGAACTAGCGTAATCACTGGGAATATGAGACTTAACGGCGCAGTATGGTGCTACACAGTAATATTCTAAGTAACACAGCATCTGTTATGGGCAGATATTGCACATACCACCAGGTGAACGTTTTGCGCGGCTCGTCACTACATCAAATAAATTAAAAAAAAAACAAAATGTTTGTATTGTACGGACAGCCTTTAATCGTGCAAAATAATAGCATAATGTACAATGCTGTCACTGCACTGCTAGTGGGAATGCATAGGGTGTAAACATTTAAATTTACAACTGTTTCACAAAAACCAATTTGGTTTTACAAGAGGTCATTCTACAATCAATGCAGGTGTTAAACTACCACCACCATTCAGCCTATCACTAGTCCACTGCTAAACATAGGCCTCCCCCATAGATTGCTCAAAAGTTTGCAGCTCTAATTTTGGGGGATATTACCATAGTTTCCACGCTTGGCAGGCGGTTTAGCAACCGCAGATTATTTATTCAGATGATCCAGAAAAATGCTGTTGCCCATCTCCTGGTTTTCATTTTCCTTCTGTCGACTTTTACGACACCCACGGAATAAGATGGCGTGGTAGATTCTCTTAAGGCGCCACTGCACGGTGTTGAACTAATTAAGAATATATTTGATGCTTGGAAGTATTCACAGGATGCCTTTCGTGTTTTCTGTGATCTTTCTAAAGACTTCAATTGCGTTAATACTGAAACACTGATCAGGAAACTACATCATTACGGTATAAGCAATTCTGTGCTCAAACTTATAACTTCATATTTGATCAATAGAACACTGAAAGTAGTTATCAATAGCACGAGTTCTTCCGGATCAGCAGTATCTATGGGTGTCCCGAAGGGTTTGATTTTCGGCCTATTCCTATTTCTTATTTATATAAATAACTTACCTTACAACGTCAACTTTTATTATATGACGAGGTGAATAATGCTATTTTAGAATTAGGAAATTAGTTTAACGTTAACAATTTGCTAATAAACGGCAATAAAACAAAATATATCAAATTCACAACACCAAGTTTTAAACGATTAGATGTAAATATGCTTGTCAATGGGGAAGAGTTGAGCCTTGTGGATACCACCTTCTTGAAATAACTCTTAACGCGAAACTTCAATGGAGCCCCCCATATATCTAAACTAGCAAGTAAACTTACCTCTGCAGCTTATGCTGTAAAAATAATTAGGAACTTGACTTATGTTGAAACTGCTAGATTCGTTTATTTTAGTTATTTTCATAGCGTAATGTCTTATGGTATTTTGCTATGGGAAAATGCGACTGGCGTAGCAGTGATTTTTGTTTTGCAAAATAGGGCCGTAAGATCCATTTACGAGTATAATTTTGGATCTAAACTGTCTCTTTAACTTGGCCTCTCAATATGTTTGTGAAAACATATTGTATGTACACAAAAACATAAAACATTTTATTTAAAAAAGTGATGTTCATAATGTAAATTCCAGGAACAAACACAAATTTATAATGCCCGTTACTCGACTTCACAGGGTTAGTAACTCTTTTATGGGGCAATGTACACCTTTTTACAACAACATCCCAGAAAGTGCAGTCTTTCAATAAAAAAGTTTAATTTTTTTATTAAACAAAGACTTCATAAAAATGGTTATTATAATATTAAAGAATACATGGATAATGATAACCCCTGGGAATGAGGTGATCACTGCCAAGCTATTTATACATCTTTACAATACCGTAATTGTACATTATTTTCAAAATGACCTAATGAAAAAAAAATTGCAAGCTGGGTTTCTTGCTGGTTCCCAGGACAGAGACTTTATTTGCGAACCAGTGAGGTTTAAAAAAATATGTTCAATAAGTATTACTTATGTAAATAATCTATGTTGAATAAAAATTATCATCGTCTCGTGGGTCTCGTAAAAGTCGATAGAGGGAAAATTAAAACCAGGAGATGGGCAACAGCATCTTCCTGAAACATCTGAATAAATAAACTGCGGTTGCCAACCAGCCCGTCAAGCTTGGCAACTATGGAAGAATCCCCCCAAAATCATTAGTACAAACTTATGTGTTTTATGGCAATCTATGGGATAAGTCTATGTTCAGCAGTGGACTAGTGGTAGGCTGAAATGATTGATGATGATGATGATGAAAGCATAATAATTTTACTACGAAGTACTAGTCATATAAATTTATATTCTTTTCGTAATAATATATCAAAGCCCAGTAAATGTGTATGTAATATTTCTATTATACTAATTTTAGACTTGCGGTCGCGATAGAATTCCTATATTTGTTTTATTTTGCAAACGAACGAGTTCGCAACAAAAAAAATTTCATTAATTAGTGAGCGAAGAATAATTAAGGGACGGAACTCCAAGTTATATATCTTTTTTAAGATAATTTTTCGATTGCGCATGGTGTGGTGTTAGTTTATAATGAGTCTTATCTTCACACCTGCCTTCCGTTCTCTATCTAATTTACAAAATTTTATTTTTTCGCATCTGACGCATTTTTCTGGATGCTCTCTTAAGACATACAACATGTTTTACTTACACTGAACATATTTTAAATATTTTATTAAAACATATTTTATTAAAACCTATTTTATTTAAACTGAACCGCAAACGCTCAGTTCAGTTTAAATTTAAATTTTACACTACTTTTACGTATACATATGTATGTATTCTTATAAACTTTCCTTGATTTGCCTAAACTTGTGAAAAGAAGGGCATCATATTGCTAGTTTTAGTTAGTAATTTTTAACGAACCTTACAGATAAGTGTGGCGCCTGGAGATATTTATGCTGTTTCAGGTTTCTAGGTTAGCAGGTACTATTAGTGTAAACATACATACGTGTGTTGGTTATAGGTGAGTAATAAAGATGTTTAAATAATAAACGTTCAAAATCTTTATACACGTTCTTGAACACTAACTACTCGTACTTACGTGCCGATTAAGTTATTTGGTTCAATTTGCATTGGCACAGATACCAAAACTCAATTGTTGCTTCTTTTTATTGTTTTTGGCTGACCAAAAACGTTGGCTATGTTAGTGAAGTCAAGGACTTACATGCGAAAATAAATATTTCGAAGTTTTGTGTACTACTTTCAATTTCGGCATATATATATATGTTAATGACGTTTACATGTACGAGGGTGGATTGAAAAGTACTCGGCCTAACCAAGAAAATAAACACATACTAAATCAGTTATATTTTTATTTTTCTACATAATCACCATCAAGTTCAATACACTTTTGCCACCTCCCCTTCCAATTATTTAGACCGTTAAAAAAAAATGATTCTTCCTTAGAGTCAAAATATGCGTCTACAGCTGCTTTGACCTCGTCGTTTGTCGAAAATCTTTGACCTCCCAAGTGCTTTTTTAGGTTAGGGAACAGAAAGAAGTCTGATGGTGCCAGATCAGGTGAATACGGCGGATGCGGTAACAGTTCAAAGCCACAGTTGTGAATTCCAGCCATTGACTGTACTGACGTGTGAACACGGGCGTTATCTTGATGAAACAGGACTTTTCTTCTGAGCATTCCTCGACGTTTTTCTTTTATTTCCTCTCGTAAACGACGTAGTAAGGTGCAGTAGTAATCAGAGTTTATAGTCTGACCCCTTTCAAGATAATCAATCATAATCACACCTTCCGAGTCCCAGAATACTGAAGCCATCACCTTATTTGCCGACAAAATCGACTTAGCCTTTTTAGGGGGTGGTGAACCAGGTCTTCTCCACTGTTTTGATTGTTGTTTTGTTTCCGGTGTACAGTAATGAACCCATGTTTCGTCCATAGTAACAAAACGATTCAAAAAAATCATCTGCATCGGCTTCAAATAACTCCAAACAGTCGCGTGAAATAGTCAATCGCGTCCTTTTTTGTTCAACTGAAAGCAGTCGCGGAACCCACCTCGCAGACACCTTGTGGAAACCCAACTCGTTGACAATGATGTTTTGAGTTCGTTCATAAGAGATGCCTATAATCTCGGCTATCTCTCTAATTTTTAATCTGCGGTCTCCCATTATTAAATCAAGTACTTTTTTAATATTTTCGTCAGTAGTTGACGTCGAAGGCCTTCCAGAGCGGGGTTCATCTTTCACACTCTCTCTACCACGCTTAAATTCTGCTATCCATTTTTTGACGGATGAATATGACAGAGCACAATCGCCTAATGTACTGACCATGTCATCATGGATGGCTTTTGATGAATGGCTTCTTATGGAGGTACTTAATGACGGCACGCTGCTCGATTTGCTCCATTCGCGGAAATTATGACCGATTACTTTGTTAATAAATTTATAAAATCACAACTAATTATCGCACACGTTTCGAACTTCACACAATGAACTAGTCTGAACTGAACTAAATAATGTGGGTAGATTTGATTTTTTGAATTGAATGGATCTGTGTTAGGCCGAGTACTTTTCAATCCACCCTCGTAGTATGCTCCTAAATTTAGATTTTCAATCCTGCGATGTTTCCAAAACATACATACATACATTCAATTAAGCCATTTTCCCATATAAGGGATAGGCAGAGGACATACACGTAGTCTACTTTAATCATGTCGGCGCCATTTTGGTACGAGAAATTTTTTTTACTCCCAATTGCGTTCTCACAGTATAGTGACAGCATTGCATTTTATGGTGTTATTATACACGAATAAAGGCTGTCCATACCTTGTTACCATACGTTATTCGCCTCTTGCGACACCTCGGTAGGAAAAAGTTAAGTGCTACACCAGAATATCAAATCTGATTTTCGATGCAGTAAATCAGATTTGATATTCTTTTAACCTTCAAGTTATTACTTATTACTACTTAGGTATTAAAATCGAATTTTATAAATACTTTGATAACAGTAAAGCCTTTTATAATAACTGTTATTTTAATTAATTAACGAACACACGAACAATGTAAGCAACATGTAGTTACTGTACATTGTATGCTTATTTGTTATTCAAGTTTAAACATAATCAGAAAATGTTATTCTATTAACACTTAGTAGGTTTGTGTCTTAATACCGTTTAATTATCCAGCACTAGCAAAGTAAATATATGTAAATACGTAGATTATAGTAAACTTATTTAAAAAAAACTGACATTGATCGTACATAAAGTAACAGCCTATAAATGTCCCACTGCTGAGTACAGACTCAGAGGGTTTTTGGAGCGGACTTCACATGTCCTATAAAAATTGTATTCATCAGCCATGCAATTTTCTTCGGCATGTTTTCCTTCACCGCTGAGCGTGTGGAAATCAGCACTTAAAATAGTAGAACAATTTCATCAATTATCGGCCATCGAACTCAGGTAACTCGCGTACTACGATATTAAGGCGAACGCCCGGCCATTGAGCTACCACGGCCTTCTTACATATTTATTTTGATATTTTAATGAAATACTAGGCAATTCCCGCATGAGTTGCAATGCCTCTTTGTATGCTTGTTTGAAGTAGGTACATATATACAACAGGTACGTGACGTACATGTACCTATTGTATATACAAAGCAGACACATTTATATAAAGACATTTTTTCATAATGATATCTGATTTAGAGAACTGACCTCGCGTGACCATGGGTGTTGTAAAGCGGTCGAAACTGCGACGGGATATAAATAGTATGACCCTCCATTTTGCTTTGCTGTAGTCGGGTAAAAATAAAAATACATGCATACAGTCATACCCCATATATGTGGAGCCACTCACGGGGCCCACTTTTTGCCCTCGCGGGGGAAATGAGACGTGACGGGTGACGAGTAAAATAAACGGCGGTAAAATCTATAAATCTAGTTTTATTAGATTATTTTAAGGGTTTAAACCTGGATGTGGTGAAGAATAGAAATATTTCCTATCATGAGTTGAAAGAACCGGAGACCCTATTACTGAAAACAAGGCATTCTATAGCATTTCTCGAGGCAGCAAGGTATATTGAAGATTATCAAGAATGAATGTGTCTAGGAGTCGCTGTGATGTAAACCCGTCATTTATCGGGTGGAACATATGCTTGTAGCTTTTTTCATCAAATTATGAATATATACTTGACGGCCGCGTGGCCTAGTGGTTAGAGCACCCGACTTCTACACTGCGGGTCTTGGCTTGGAATCCTAGCCGGAAGCAACATTTATGTAAAATACACAAATTATTGGTTTTCGGGTTTGGTTGTGTTGTGCATGTGATATACACTCGGCGTCAAAAAAATCGCACATCCGAAAAAAATTATTTAAATACTATTTTAACACAACAGGCCAATGGCAATGTTGTGGTTTGAGGGTATCATTCGAAAGGTAATTTCATTAGCTTTCAGGAATTTTAATTGAATTTTACTTTTATAACGAGACGAAAGAGAAATTAAAGAAAAAGACAGAGTATGTACAAATTTGCAAATTTATAATTTAAAAAAAAACTTAATAAATACAAAAAAACTTCCTAAAACCTAGTGTTACCTCCCCTTGCCTTGATAACGGCTTCCATGCGATCTTTCATGGACCTTACAAGGATCGCAACAGCCTCTTGGGGTATTTGTTCCCACTCTTCAAGTACCGCATCTTCGAGCTCTTGAAGAGTGGCTGGAGCTGGATCTCGAGCTCGCACGCGCCGTTTTAGGTCATCCCAGAGATGTTCTATCGACCTCCTGTAAATAATCCCGTACAATAGCCGCGGTGTGGCAACGAGCATTATCATGCATTAACATGAATCCATCACCGACATAACCAGCGTACGGGACCACATGTTCCTCCAGGATTTCGTAATGTACCGACCAGCATTTAATGACCCTTGCCCACGGCCACCCCGAGTCCGGGAAACGCACACAAGTTCCGTTTTCCCGTCGACGGAAATGCCGCCCCAAAACATACACGAGCCACCCCCGTATTCGACGGATTCTTCGAAGCAGGGTTGTGTGAACCTCTCCCCCTGTCTTCTGTAGACCCTTCAACGTCTGTCATTGCAGAAGAGACAGACCCTTGTCTCATCAGAGAAGAGTACGGTCCGCCACTGTTCTAGAGTCCACTCGCAATGATTGCGAGCAAACTCTAGGCGATCTCTGCGATGCTGTGCAGTAAGTTTTAGACCTTTAGCAGGTCTATGGGCTGTTAAACTCTTTACGTGTAACCTTCTTCTTATCGTAGAAACACTCACAGATGTTCTCCGAGTTGATCGAAGCTGTTGTTGCAACTCAACAGCATTTGTAAAACGGTTTCGTAAAGAGGTCGTAACGATGAAACGGTCATCTCTTTCTGATGTGCACCGTTTTCTTCCAGATCCCGGTTTTATAACATAACCACCAGTCTGCTGAAAACGTTGGAACACCCGTCGAACTGAAAAACGGGATAGGTTCAACTGTCGAGCAACGTCACACTGCCGCATCCCCGACTGCAATAGGGCAATCACTTGAGCGGCTTCTTCAGAGCTGGTGTCCATCTTTACTTGTTCTTACTTGGGTTACTTGTTCACGTGTGTTCACTGCAAAGTCTAAATTACGACTGGCCCATATTTCATCCAGATCGACCACCTCTTTATACCCTTTTTAGGTGGTGTAACTAGCGTCCTTACTAACGAGCATTTGACAGTGTTTATTTTTGACGCTCTATAATGATAAATGTTTTAATGATTTCATGATTTTTTTATTAATAATGTAAAGCTATTCAAATACCCTTTTCAAACATACCAATATTTATATAAATATAATTCGTTTCTAGCCATTACAGCCATTTTTCGCGTTAACTCAGAGGTGCGATTTTTGTGACGCTGAGTGTATATATTTTCGGTGATGTAATTGCTGTTAGCCTTCTCGGCTTTTACAGCTTCGTCGGATACTGTGCTCGCGGGCCAGGGGCCCGCGTGTCCGGTTTGGTTTGACCCAAACATTAATAAATAAATAAAAACTCCTACAAAAACCTCGAAGTTCGGACTGTGTCGCGTTCGCTGCGTGCTTTCGCGATTTCGAAAATCTTAAATATTTTAAGTCGTGTAATGACCGTCCGAGGGAGGCTGCGCGCGTCCATTCGGATTGTCGACTTGTGTGTCGGTAACTCTGGGCGGTGAGAACCGCCCTGGAACACGGGTGAATCGTGTGTACGCGGTATGATTATTGACTATTGCGCGCCACTCTCTACGGCGGTCGCGCGTCGTGGTGCGTGTTATATTAAAGCTATTGACTGTGTGTACAGTGTGGCCTGGATCGTGACTGACAGTATCGTGGTCAGGAAGAGCTGAGACGTCCGTGTCGTCTAGCACGTTTCGCGGGCGACGTTTGCGTTCGGTCGCGTTTCTGTTTGGTCGGTAATTTGCTGCTTTAACCACCAGCGGGTTTGAATGAACCGCGGCTTTTTCGAAAAACCGCCGTGATAATTCTCTAAAGTGTTCAGAGATTAAGGGCATTTCACAGTCGATGTGACGATCTACATTGCGTTGATACCAACCGGCTCCGGTGGCAGTTCACAAGAATCGATTTTGAACGCTCTGTAACTTCTTTAATTGATTGCCCGTCGCGTGAGCGAAAGCGACGCAAGCATAGTCCATTACGGGTCTTATGCAAGTCTTATAGAGGCGAAGTTTGTGTCTTAAGCACATTTTGCTTGAGGAACAAGTTAATGGGTATAGACGGCTTGAGATAAAAGCCGCTCTATTGCGTATGTTTTTAATGTGTGCAGCAAACGACATCGCTGCGTCTAAAGTGACCCCGAGGTATTTGACGCTCTTTTCCCAGGGAATAGAGCGTCCGAACAGGGTGATCGTGCCTAGCTGATTGTTGCCGATTGGGTGACATCGTCTAGCGGGCTTTGGTGTGCCCCTCGAGAAGTATATCGCTACACTTTTCTCGGGGTTTACCTCTATTCTCCATTTCCAGAACCATTCGCCTAGGCGATCGGCTGCGGCTTGGAGTTGAATCGTTATGCGGCCCTTGTGCTTGTCGGAATAGTACAAGGCCGTGTCATCTGCGAAAAGCGCAAGATTGACTTTCGGGTCTTTAGGAATATCGCTAGTGTATAGCGAGAAAAGGAGTTTGGAGAGGCAGGAGCCCTGAGGGACCCCCGCTCGGAGAGGGCGGCTTGAGGAGCGCGTTCCCTCTACCCGGAAGCGAAATAGGCGGTTAGACAAGAAGGCTCGTATGATGTTCACGAGTCTGTCTGGCACTTTAGTGTGATACAACTTGTAATACAAGCCGTCGTGCCAGACTTTTTCAAATGCCTTTGCGACATCGAAAAATAAGGCCTCAGTGCCTACAGGCTTAGGGCGGTCGTTTAAATTCTCTAAAATGTGCTCCGTTAAGCGGTGCACTTGATGAGTACACAAGTGTTCGGGGCGAAAGCCGAACTGCTTGTCTGGAAGAATATTATTTGTAAGGACATAGTCTATTAATCGACTGAGTATAATTCGCTCATAAATCTTAGCCATCGAGTTGAGGAGACTTATTGGGCGATAATTAGACGGAATGTTCCTAGGCTTATTAGGCTTCGTAATGCCTATAACGTCGGCTTCCTTCCAGTCGTCCGGGAAGGAGCAGCTGGAGAGGAGTGCGTTAAAAATACTGACTAACAGACATACGAGTAATAACGGCGTAGTTAGACATTTCATCACCCTGTTGTTTATGCCGTCGAGGCCGGGCGCGGAACGGTTTTTAAGATTTTTGACTATCTTAGTGACTTCGTCGAGAGTCACTGGAGGCAGTGGTTCGTGGTTCTGGTGGTATTGCAGCCCTGCGTTCGAGTTCCGCGGCCACCTGCTGCAGGTGGTCGGGATCCGCAGGCGCGAGAGACGGAGTGCATTGGCTCTCTAAACTGTCTGCGAGGCATTCGGCTTTTTCGCTGTCGTCGAAGGCGAGCGAGTTATCGTTAGATCTAATGAGTGGCGGCATGGGTGAGACAGGCTCTGCTTTGAGAGATCGTGCCAACTGCCAGTAGGCAGTGTGCGACGGCTCGATTTCTCCAAGCATAGTGTCCCAGCTATCTTTAGTGTACTCAGATAAGCGCTCTTTAACATCCCTTTGTAGGAGGCGCAGTCTGAGTCTATTTTCGGCTGTTCTATATCTATCGTGCGCTTTAGTCGCACGGTTCTTTTCTCTAATCAGGCGTCGGAGGTCCGCCGGTAGGTTACAGCGTCGATCGCTTGACACCGTAACCGTCCGGAAGGATTCTCCGACGGCTGTTTCATGTGAAATTTATGTCTGTAGAACGCACCCACATTAGGCATCGTATTAGAAAAAATAACAAAAAAAAGAAACTGGAACACAATAAAAATTCAGTAGTGTGAATCGGGAGATAATATCTGCGGACGCGCGCAACTCCGTATTCAATTTATTTATATGTATAAACTAGCTGGCCCGGCAGACGTCCTGCCCGTTCCGGTATGTGATGCGGTGAGTTTGATTTCTGAATTACATTTAAGTATGAAAGTTTACACAATCACGGATTCGGGTCGGATTTTGAAATTGTCTTTTTAGGTTTTCCACTTAAATTTTAGAATTTTTAAAAATAAAAAATAAAAAAAACGAAGCCCACAGTAGGATTTCTCCTATGTCGTGGGTGCGTTTTACAGACATAAATTCCACGTGCACATACCCAGGCCCGGAACAACTATATGTATGCCATACAAATTTTTGTCCCGTGCGTGAATCGAACCCGCGACCCGCGGCGCAGAAGCCAAGGTCTTAGCCACTGCGCCAACCGAGCCGTTAAATTGTATTAACCATGTGCTTACGGTAAACTCTTCGGTTATCGACGACAATACATTGGATAACCATCATTGCCAGTGATAGTCTCCGTCGTCAAATTTCGTGTATAACGCTTGGAACACTTGCCGTCGATATATACGGTGATAACGGCAGAATTATCACAACGAAAGTGAAAGAAAATGATTTTGTGGTCGACAACACTCGGATTGTTCTGTATTCGCCACTTATTTCCAAAACATTTAAGGCGCATTGCAACGTGGATTGTTGTTATTTTTATCTACAGTGTATTGATTCTCAATATTGCGAAGTCTAATTGCATTACGGTTTCTATGTGAAAGATTTGATCTTCTGGCTCGCGGCATTGTGAATAACGCTGGAAAAATGGTCACACAATTCAAAATTACATAATGGAGCAATTATTAATTACAATTTTGGTAACCTTACAAAGTGAACATCTTCGAAGGCAACTTACCGTTTGACTTACAAATGCAAATACGGTCGAAACGAATGATAATTGGTATGAAAACTCGAAAAAAATGCAGATAAAGCACGGCGCCCGTCACAAAAGCTACCTCAATGGTATGCAATGATCGCGCAGTTGAATCAGCTGTCAGAGGATAATGACCACAGAACTACGAGTATACAAAAAAATATAAGTTTTATTTTTGTTTAAATTTTGTTAAAATGTTTAAAAATGATTTTTCTTATCATGTTTTAATAGTTATTCTGCTTTTTGGGGCGTAGACAAATCCAACAAATTCAATATCATAAAAATTGATCCAGTCGTTCCTTAGTTATACTTGTAGGGATTTAATTAAAAATATCATTAAAACGCTAGTGCTAAGGCTCATGTTGCCACAACTGTAACATGTATTATTATGGTAGTGTTGACAAAATTTTAATTAGGTGGATGTTAATAAAAAAATCATGCCTCGTAAGCCTGAGTTACGAGATTGCGACTTAACAAAGTCTTCAAAGTGATCATGATTATTTAAATATCCGCTTTTATAAATATTACAAAAAAAATTAGCCTTCTGCTCATATTTACAAATGTGATAAGGTCCCAGATAAGGCTGCGAGAACTTTACTCCACTATAAATTTTAATATAATGTTATAAATTATTTGATTTCGGTAACGCCTTTTATAATAACAAAGATTCTAATTAATTAACAAACACATTGACGATGTACACAACATGTTGTTAGTATACTTATTCATGTTCAAAGGTAATCTGAAAACGAAATTCTATTAACACTTAGTAGGTTGGCAGCATAATCCATTTTAATTATATAACACGAGTATAGAAATGTATTAATTATAAGTTAATTTGTATAATTCTTCTCTTCTTCTTCTCAGTCGTTCTCTTAATATGGTAGTGACGGTGACCATTGTGGGCGTGAGTGTATTAATAATGCCAGCTTTTGTCTGTTACTGATGGCGAGCAACGATCGTTGCAGATTAAAATTTACAGAATCCTTTATTTGATCATACCACCTCCCGGGTACTCTGCCTCTTACGCTCCCCTTCCACGTTTCCTGTAAGAAACTGTTCTCATAATTTTTTAGATCAGCGTCGTGCGAATATCCAAAAAACGGTAACATATGATTTGGCACACTTTTGACAAGCAGGCTTCTGAAAGGCTTCGATTCTGGTTTTGGAATAATATACTTACTTTAAGTCTTCCAAAATGCACGAAGAGGTTTCGTCTTTTTTATCTATATTCGGGAATAACTTCTTTGTTTATGAACCATTCAATGATTTTAATGATTCTTTTTTATTAGAAAGGATGTATTTTAAGGGTGGTCCCCTATATAATTTTAATATTATAATTTTTGTCAAGTTCTGCTCATTGGATCCATGACAAAATCATGAAACTCTGTTTAGAGTCACTACTATTTTGAAGTCAGTTTTTGATTAAATTATTATAATACACGTATTTAGTATATAAATGTGTCGGCTCGATCTGCAAAATACCGCGTTCTTCCAGACTACCCGCGAAAAGTAGCAGTGTGTCGCTGTTGCGGTTTCTATGGTGGGTTACAAAACCGGGTCAAATTATAGAAATGTTTTTTTTTAAACGATGCCCCAAACTAGGATTACGTCTGTGTCGTGGGTTACAGACTAATACCTCCCAGAACAACTATCTGCGAGTCACACATGTTATTGTAACGCACAAGCCAATGCTTGACAACTGAGCCGTAGACAAAACATTACAAAAAATACATTTATATATTTAATTGAATAGCTTTTAGTCTAATTTTTAAGACAGTTTTCTGGCGCCGTACGCGTCAATTTTGTAATTTACAAATTGACGCAACCGTCTCGACTAGAGCATGACTATGCTTTCTTTTTATTACACAGGACGAACGTTAAATATCAGCACAACGCAGTTGCGTCTTGTATTGTGAGTGATAAACGTAAAGTAACGTTTTTTTATTGAGCAAAGTGACGCATCGAGCATAACATTCACCTGGTGATAAGTGCAACGTCTGTCCATAACAAATGCTATGTCACCCAGAACATTACACCACACTACGCTCGTCACCCAGAGACATCAGTTCTTAAGTCTCGTATGCCCAGTGATTACGCTAGCTCTGTGACCTTCAAACCGAAACAGTAATGTTTGCACACTACTGCTTCACGGCAGAATAACTGGCCCTGTGGTGATATCAACCTAGTCGGATTTCTGCATAAGAATTGTAACACCAGTAGCAAGTAGCCTATTATGAGCACAAAGGCCATACATCGTTATGGACGACGACTATTGTTCTTAGTCATAATTTCACACTAATAAAGAAAAAACAAATACTCCATTTAGACTGTTCGGGATCCCCGTACTGATGTGTATTTGATTACTTGTGTAACTATTATATAATTATTGAAGTGAAATTTGCGAAGAGTATCAGAAATTTGTTCCTACTTGCTCATACTACCCTTTTCAGAATCTAATTTTGTTGTAGTTGTGTAATGATTGATGTCATTTATTTGATTAAACGGTATGTGATTGCATCTGACATAGACTAATTAGAGCTACAATGGATGGATAATTTGCAATAGTAATAGGCATTTTGGTGGCCAAAATGTTCTACAGTTTTAGAACAGTTTTCTGCGGTCTGTATGCGATTGTGTGATTCCAACACTAAATTTTACTGCATTTGAGTATACCGTTAAAGGGTATCGTTACGTTACGTCAAAAATTAGTGTGAGTTAGGTTAAAAACATGACTTTGACATTTTGAAATACGAAGGCGTTACTAGAGTATTTTAATGCAGCTCCTTGAAATATACAAACATAGTCTCAGTTATTTCTTGTAGCTATTTTTTTACCTTCTAGAGAGATTAAGAGTAAAATAAATTACTCGTATCAACTGTTTTTTCAAAGTATGTACGAGTAGAATGTTTCGTTTCTTTGCGTTTATGACATGTTGTAATGACCAAGCGATTTCGTATAACCGTGTCTTTTTATTTACTTCAATATCTCAAGGGCTATGTTTATTATTAGAAATTGTATCGTAAAATTACAACGATTGTTCGACTTCCCAAAATTCTACGTTCATAACCGAGTTGCTTTCTAACAGACGATGATAATGCTGGCCAATTTTGTTTATAATTTAAAGCAGACATTGTCAATCGTTGAGGATGTTTGCCTAGAACACCTCGAGGAGAGAAGTTAACAAAAACTCATGAGATCCATTGCCCAGGAAAAGGTAGCACTCAGTAAGCACTGACGTTGGCTGTATGGGATGGCATGGCTTTTTGATTATGGTAGTGACCAACAATGCTGGAACCTACCACTAGAAACGGTGCTGCTCGTTTTAAAAAAAACATACAGGGAGTCAAAATAACTAAAGACCGGATTACACTTGCAAGTGCATAGTTGCATAAGTATTTGCATATTTTAGCTATTTTTTTATTGTGTTATATTATAATATCATTTATTTTTTAAAACCTACTAAGATGATATTCATACTAACATTTGCGCTATTTCTATTGGTAAGTAAAAGCGAGGTAGAAAAAAACAAAATTATTCATAATATTTATTATAATGTGTTGAAATAAAACTAAAAAATAGATAACTAATTCTTATTAAAGAACCCGATACGCAACCCGTCACGTCTCGTTTCCGCGGGGGCGAAAAGTGGGCTACGGATGTGGTCTCTACCTACCTCTTATATGGGAAAACGGTGTGACTGTATGTATGTAAAAAACCCGATAGTATTTTTTTTCCATTTCGACGTTTATTCTGAGTAAAACAAATTGATCTGATGAAGATTTAGTTAGAAATGTGTGATACAAGTATACAAAAACAAAATACAAATAAATTTAAAGGTCTAATTTACCGAGTGCAAATAGGTTATCGGACGTTGTAGAAGTACGTCAAAGCGTGAATAAATTGGCCGTTAGGTTAAATGCTGCGTTAAGGCAGGATTAACTAGCGCATGATGCTAGGAGTAAATTCGAATCGACCCTCATTGCATGCGAATCGTCCGACTATATAAATACTCGTACGTACAAGCTTTATTTGTACAGCATTTAGCATTAAGCACTCGTACTAGACGCAATTAAAGCCGTCTGTTATTGAATTTTTTACTGCCGTACTCATATGTACTTTTTAAAATATTAATGTGAATGGCTCAATACGTATAGATTAGATGCCATTGGTGCTGGATTCTGACAGCATCTTGTTTTTATAGAAGAGAGCGCAAATGAGCTAGTGGCTCATCTCATGGTAAGTGATCACCGTTGCCATCTTTAATAAATTCTTTTTCGTATTATGTAATACAGTGTTTGTAAAATTATTTTATTTACGTGACTTTATCCGAGATAAAGTCGTGAGGTCACATCGACAAGGTTATTATGTGCTAGCAAAGGAACATGCGTACATTATTATTACTAATTTTACTACAAACACGTGATGGTTTATCAGATAATTTAGCATAAGTCACGTACTGACTAATTCAAGAAAATAATCCCTCATGTACTGGTTATCGTGCTCCAAACAATTTGGTTATGCTATTACAACATTAAGTAACAGCGGCATTACGGACCGTGCGTGAGAGTTTCATCGTAAAATGTAGGAATTTAGACGTAGCGACCCCGCTTTATTAGTGTGAGGGGCGATGTATTGGACTAGCCAGTTTATACCTGGATATAATGGAAAACTATTACTGAGTTAGGGGTTGCCGGTTGCCCATTTTTGTCGCATGTTAGTAGATGATACCTTGAATACTTGACCCATTAAGAATTGTTAAAAATCTCGGCGTAGGATGCCCAGTATTGTAGTGTCATAATTAATAGCTTTATTATAGAAGCATTTATTATTTTGCGCCTTTCAGTATCGTTGATATATAATGTATATGTGGTAGAATTCAGTAACGAGCGGACAGTTATTATCATGTCTAAAATTCTCTCTGCGTTTTGAAGTAAGAAGAAATTAGTAAACAGGTACGTAGGTCGCTGAGGTGAAGAAATGAATAGAATATTATCGTTATTATCATCATATCGTTAGATGATACGCATGGATGAACAAAATGAATTAGTATTCTGTCAGTGAAATACTGAAATTTCATTTAAAAAAGTCGGCGTAAAATTTCAAAAGGTGTAAAAAGAAGAATGTTCTGCTGTTGAATATTTAAGTATTTGTGATGTATGTAAAAGCAATTTCTTTCATGGAAAATATAATGAACTAACAATTTGTCTTAATTTTTGTGAAGCCTAAAACTTCTCACGTAGGATAATTGAAAAAAGCGTAATTAAAGTGTTACGAGTAGTACAAAATAGTCATAGTAAATAAGTGGCTGAACACATGCCTCATTCTGGACGACCTTCGGCGTCTTCAACATATCAGCAAAGAAAAGGACATGAAAACCGTCACACGAGCTAAAGACGGAATGACTCACGAACTAGATATACGAGTAACTCATGAATCCATTTGCAACATTATGGTTGGGCATGAAACGTATCGCTGTACGACTTGCCCTTTTGATGACATTTTTAAACCATTCAGTTTAGATTCCACACTCCTGAAACGTATTAAAACAGGTAACAAAATATGAGCCTATGAGTTTGACATGTCAACTAGCCAACACACTTCGAAATAGCGCTATAATAAGGGATCTAAATAAAAAAAACACAGAGCCGTTCGGAAATCAAAGTCGACTGACTTCTTTAACTAATGTGGTGTTGTTGACTTAGAATTTCTTCGTGAGGGTCGAGCCATCAACAAGTTATTTGGCTAATGGCTTGGCTTAATTGAAAAATATAAAAATACTGGAAAAAATCTTAGATAATGTGTCACAACAAACAACTGTCTCATACATCATACGCCAAAATTCGTGTGTCAAATGTCGTCAACTAAGCCCAATTTTTGGCAGATATGCGCCCGTGTTCTTTTACCTGTTTCCCAGACTTAAATTACCACTTGGTGGCAAACGTTTTGAGTCAACTGAAGTCATAAAACAAAATTTGCTCAAGAAGGTAAATACTAAACCGAAAAGTTAGAAAACGTGTTTTAACGTAGGGATTATTCGCTGGCGAAACTCTTTCGCATCAAGTGAGTTCTATTTTGAATGAAACAAAATTGAACTTATTTTTTCATTTATTAAAAATACCGGAATATATTTGACAGAATAGGTATAGATATATATTGTCTTAATTTTATCTAATTTTGTGCAAACGGGCAATAAGAATGAAAACAAATTTGCGCATTTGAGTAAAAAAGGCAGTAAGTATATAAGACCATATGTATTTTTGGTAAAAATAATTTTCAGGTAATATTTCTTATCAATAATTTAAGAAAGATTTATGGCCGAAAATATTTACAAGATCAAAATACTTTGAATTATGACCGTAAAAGAAAGTGTTATACATCTTACATCTTTGCCTATTATCACGGATTACAGCCCCTTATACTCAAACGCTGTATCCATTTCATCAATCATCCCTTACTCCTAAGCTACTGCTGCAATGTATTGCAAGTGCAGACAGGACTGAGCGGCAAATAGCGCTGATCACAACAAATCATTTTTGTTGCGGTGATGCTGGTTCTGCAAGAGTGCATGTTAAATTACGAGTATTTAATCAAAAAACCGACTTCAACGCAACGGCTCCAATGCCTCATGCTTAAGCTAATTTAAGAGTTTTACTATTTTCTCATGGATCCCATCATCGGAACTTGACCACGTTTCCGTAGTAGTTCCCTTTCAAACATAAAAAGTTTTTTTTTAAAATAAGTCCCTAATTGACGAAAATTTCGGTGAACAGACATAACAACTTAAAAAAATATAGACGAACATACTCGTAGAACCGAACTGAATTCTTTATTGAAGTCAGTTAAAATTAACATTCAAATACCTTATCATTATTATATAGGAGAGAGCGACATTCACATGATGGTAAGTAACGTCTGGCTCGTCTGCGTATAACAAATGCTGTGTCACCCAGAACATTTCTGTGTGGTACCACACAGCGCTCGTCACCCTGAGACATCAGTTCTTAAGTCTCATATACCTAGTAATCACACTAACTCTAGAGTGTGCTTCAGACCGAAACACAGTAATGTTTACACGCATGTTGGCAGAATAACCGGCCCTGCGGTGGTACCTACCTAGACGGATTCCTGAATAGGAATCCTACCACCATTTAGTCTGTAAATCATCAAATCCGTTGTTTCAAGCCTTATCTATAATTAAAAATAAGGTAACAACTTCTTTTACATCGTCAGAAGTCATATTTGTTTATTAAATACTTTCTTAAACTTTATAGAAGAAATAATAGGTGTGAATTCAGTTTAAAATCATTTATATTATATTTATAAGTTTTTAAATGATTTTTTAATAGTGAACAACCCTATTTCTACCCGTCGCATGAGTAACATGGACATAAATTTACGAGTGCGCTGACGCTAACAGAGCGGATGTCAGGGGGATGAAAAATGTAGTCGCGACACCGGCGGGCGGCGGGCCGCGCCGCGTCACTGATTGCAAGCGTCCCAATCGATACAACGTCATCTGCATACATGGCCCTTATCTTGCACGTTTTTTAAACCCCGATTAATGTCACAGAAAAGTCTTTTCTAAAAGCAACGATGAATTTTCATCGTATCAGTCGTACGGTAAAACTGCTGGCCACCTGACCCCTTCCCGCTTTTGAGAGGGGTTTCCATCATCATTATTATCAGCATTACAGCAATAGTATATCATATTTATCGACAACCGACGTATCGTGAATGTCGCATGGTTAAAGTTCTTGAGTTCTACGCTGCGGAACCGGTGTTCGAATCCCAGCCAGAACCAACATTTGTGCAACAACACAAATAGTTTGTTCTCCGTGATAGTTCTGTGATTGTCCTTGTTTCTGATACTAACTATCTACCTCCGATGTTATCGAAAGAGCGTTACATCGAGCGTGGGAAGGTTAGGTCATGTGCGCGTAAACACAGAGGCACTCCTCTGTGTTTACGCGCACACTTGTAATACTATAATATCTCGCGCACTTGATAGTGTATGAGAAGTCTTCGGAAGTTGTCGCCGTTGTCGAAAACCGACCAGGATGACATCTTCGTATATATAAATGTTTCTACGTCAATCCATTATTATTTATGTAAACAGCTTATAAAGAATAGTAAAAACAGTCGCGTTAAAAAAGAATTATTTATGTATATGAATAAACAACATGTTTATAAATCTCAACCCAACTTCCATCGTAATCAAACCAAAGCGTTGGATTAAGTCCGGAACACTGTAAATTGCATCTGTTGTTGCATTTTCCCCGGCCGGAGCTTTCGGGGCCTATACTTTATCATTATAATGTGTTTGGGAAGCGGAGTTCAATGAGAGTGTATAGGTCGGAATCAGCTCGCTCCCATTGAGCGTTCCCGTAATCACGAGCTCCGCCGCAGTCCGCAGCCGATGCAAATGATCAGTCGCCGTGTGCCGCCGGTTGCGGGTAATGAATTCCCAACCCGTTGCTTACAGAATTTAGTCGGCAGGCGTAGTATCCGTAAGTAACGAGGTTAGTTCTCCCCGCACCCTTGCCGTGTTTTGGAACCTCCGAGAGCGTTCATGGCAGACTTATCTTCCAAAATGAACGACATAAATTATCTGAAATGGTTCCATTGCTAAAAATAACTGGTAAAGACCACCGTTTGTAATTCAATTTATTACTTTAACAACTTTCCTGCAAAGCATTAAATTTTTTGCTCCCGTTAACAAAATTGCGATTGCTGCAAATCAGAGACTGGACTCATAAAGTCGGTTGTTGAAGTATGGGCGCGAGAAAGCGTTTTTATAGCACATTTTATGGCCCTATCCGCACTATCCCAACTATAAATGCCGAATTAGATGAAGTGAAAAACCGCGGGTGGCACTGCAAAAACTAAATCTGTTTATTTCGCAAAATCCGTTTAGAATATATGTTATTGCGTTTCTGGTGTAATTTTCTATTATTCGAAGTACTGTTGATGAAGCTTTTTTATTCATTACCTTCAAATCTCATTAAAAATCTTTTATATTTTAAAGTAAAGTGTATAATCCCAGCCGGAGCCAACATTTGTGCAAAAACACAAGTTGTCGGTTTTCGGGTCTGGTTGTGCCGTGCTTTTGAAATTTATGTCTGTAAAACCGCACCCACGATTCACGATTTATAAAAAAAAGTAATGAAAAAAACTTTATAATCTCTTGAAAGTTTAGTAAGAAAATATTTATTCAAACATGAAAACTTCTGACTAAACAGTAGTAGCAATAGTTAATAAAAACTTTTTTTTCCTATTTCTTATATCAACTCGTGCACAAACTACATAAGCAAACTTCCTTCTTAGCAAAGGAAATCTTTGAGCTTTGACCGAAGCCGTAAAGTATGGAATTTACGAAGCTTTCCGGTGCAGATTGTTGAGTCCAACGAGAGCAATTCCGGAATACATGTGCCTTAGCTCGAGGGTCGCAGTGAATTATCAGTAGATTCACCGATAGCGTCTGCGGTAGACAGGATTATGAGATAGAATAAAAAACTATATTACGACTAAACGAACTTTAGTAAGCATGATCGGGTATGCGTTGTCATAGTACAGTAATAAAAGGTCTTAAGCTTAAATTTTTTTCAGATTTGGTTAAGTTTGCAAATACGCAAAAGAGCGTATTTACAAATTAGTTAATAAACAAACGTTTTACCAATATCCAAAGTGATGAGATATTAGTGAGAATCGACTGTTATATAAAAGATTAGAGCAGATTAACTTAGATTAACGAAGAGGCTGGAGAATAAAAGATGAAGTAGAAACTGTTCAGATTCACTCTACAGATATTTCTTCATTAGACTGCGTGCGTAAACGTGATCAAAAGTATTTGGCGGGGTTTTGGTTTTATCTAATGGATTGTTACTTGCTACAGTCGGAATTATTTTGTGTTGATAGTCACTTAACACAGCCCAAAACACACGTGTGAAGAATCAAAAGTTTTAACCACGGAAGTTCTAAGGTTGAAACATTGACCGAATAATATTTGAGGTACAGAAAATAAATAGAAGTATAAAAAAGTATTAATAATTGTTAATTTTATGCTTATTATGAAATTCTGTAACTACCATTGTCGCTTGTTGCTACAACAGATTGTTGAAATGATCGTTATTCGACTTTCACTCGCCACGGGACATTAAATCAGCGTGTTAGCCTGCCATGATAAGTGTGACGGAGTGCGGTAACTTAATCTTCGAGTGACGTTGAAAGCCGTACCTCAGCGTAAGTTATGGGCTAAGTAATAATGCACAATATCTTAATATACTGTTACTCAATATTGTTTATGTATTTATAGTACAATATTTTACAGTAACGGTTTAAGACAAGCAATCGGAAGTTCATATTTTGGGTTTAAAGGTTTGTCGAATGCTGAAAAATTATTTATAGGGCCAAGATAATCAACACGTAGCCATCTTGATGTATGTTCATCTGCTATGACAGACCCGAGGTCTGTGAAGTTCGATGCTTCAGTGTTTTCCCTGACTCTGCGCACCAGCAGTGATCATTATTCACTCGCACATCGTCATTATTTGTTTGTGATTCATTGAATAAACTGAAATACTTAGACCCGATTTCACCAAACGTTCTTATTCTTGAGGGTAACTATACCCAGAATTATTTAACACTCAATATTTACTCTCGGATAACTTAATTCATGTTTCATCGCTTTAAACAGGAATAAATTTAATCTCGTATAGTTATTCTGTGACCTAGGTTCCATCCGAATAAAAAAAATTACGAATCTATAAATTTTATTTGTATTATATATGTATTCATTTTAGTAGGATTATATTATGTCAAATATTCCAAAAGTTCCAAAATTTAGTTTTTAGATTTTAATAATCAAGGTTACTGCTGAAATCTTGAGTCTGATATTTACGAGTATTATATTTATCTGAGTGAGTCTTTATAATTGCAATATAATCGGAGGAATACGAAAAAAATTTTTTGTTCTTTTCTTACTTACTCGCTTGTCGGAAATTTAATGTATTATCCATGTAAAATACCATTACTGATCTGATGAATAATCCTGCGTGAAGTTGCAGTACTTAGGCCACCCTAGTAACTAATTCTCATTTGTGTGTTATTTGTTGCATAGATCTTAATGTTCCTAACAGTTGGTTTATAGGCGAGGCGATACACAGAAATTCCTATCCAAGTTGTATTCTAATTTATGCTTAATTTTCACTGGCAAACATAAAGCAGTAAGCTTGGACAAACGGAACCTTTTAACAAAATTTATATCGTAGAAGTTTTCAAAATAATTGTTCCTATTTCTTCTTCTTCGTAAACGTCTTGGTGAATAGTCATCATCACTGTTCTACTCCTCAATTAATGCTCTCCAACGTCATGCTTTAGGACTATCAATAGAACTTTTATTATTAAGAAAATATTAAATAGCCACAGTAAAAATCAAAGCCGTTAACTGCTATCAAATGTCAATCAATTTGACAAGTAAGTGCTGCTGCAAAGACACGGACACCATATTGAACTTTTATTCTTAGCATAAGCAGTAACTCAGTGAAAATCGGCGGAGTAGCGATTTACTTGAAAATAGCGATTTTAATTCCAGGTTATGCTAGGATGAAACGTAAAAGTAGTTTATTCTTGGAATATCTGCTAATTTGCTCTCGAGCAAGACTTATTCCGTCTTGGTGAAAATGGGCCTAAAAATGTCGATAATAACGCCTGTCACGCTGTTCATGTTCACAACGCCTCCTCAATTCTACTTTCCCAATATACCGAAAACCGCTGCTAATCGCTGTCCCTGGTTCGATTTACCAACCATACGTAACGCTGCAGCATTCCGTTCTGTCTCAGTTATAGGCTGTTGTTCTCAGAGAACTTAGTCCCTTGGTCCGATTGCGGCCTTTTCGTTTCTAGCAGCAATAAAATCATCGGAAAGATCATACTCGTTGACTTGTTAAGAGATTTTGTATAAAATTACATTACATTTTTAACAAAAAATACGTGTATTATTTAAGATACTCATTATAACTTTTAGATCACGCTCGTAAATGTTGTATTCCATTCACGAAGTAATTTGTAATGGCTCATTATTTGAAGAGGGGGCGTTGTGTAGCATTAGCTAATGACGGTTAAGATCACATTTTTTTCTTATTCGTCGCAACGCAAAGCTGTACTAAGCAAAAAAATTGAATTTAGGCACGACAATAAATTATAGGAATTTATTTTTTTAATGGATAGTATCCTGGAATTTTTTATTAATGCATTTCGTCTTCTAATGCTTTTAATAATATTTCTTTTTCTGCCAAACACCTATAATTATGAAAACTGAGAGTACTATTTGTAAGGTAAAAGTAAAGAAAACACAAATAAAAAGACGTCCTTTTGAATCGGTTTTCACTTATGACTTATTACTTATACTGAATTAGACTACTAGTATATATTTTGATAGCAATGTAATATAATATGAAGTAGTACAGTAATATTATTATCATTTGGGAAATAACCTTGTTATGTATCACAGAAAACAATAGACTTGCTTGAAGTTCCCGTTCCGAGGAAGTCTTATTTTTTCGTACCGATGTAAAATTTAACGTCCACAGGAGTTGGAAAGAGACCCAATTAATTAAAAATAGTGACGTTAGGAGAATTAAATAAGTAAGTAAAAAAAAAGTATTGTGTTAGATATATATAGTGGTCTACAGGGCAGACTTTTCATTAAAAGTTTTTTGGTTATTTATAGGCCTTACGCAAAGTACGTTTTCTAAACATAATTTATATAAACAAAAAAAATACAAATGAAATCATCATCAAAATCAATTTCAATCACGGAAATAAATCTGCCACTTCATGCCCCAACTGAGAGTCGACTAATCTGCCTACCAAGCGTGCTAATTATGAAAAATCATCCCTTCTTAATGATTGTGATGATGAAAAAAACACTAAAACGTAAGAAAATATTAAGTGCAATCATTTGATACAAACAACGAGTAGTAAACTAATATTGTCGTGCTACACAACGTCTTTTTTATTGAATAATTTTTAAACTACGACGATTTTTCTTGCGACATACATCCATTTATTTCAAGCACTGTTAAAGTTCTAAAATAAATATATAGTAAGTACATTGTGGCCGTGTGGTAGCGGCTTAAGAGAATCTACCACCCCATCTCATCCCGTGGGCGTCGTAAAAGTCGACAGAGGGAAAATATAAATCAGAAGATGGGCAGCAGCATCTCCTGGAACATCTGAATAAATAAACTGCGGTTGCCACCCCGCCTGCCAAGCGTGGCAACTATGGCAAAATCCCCCCAAAATGAGAGCTACAACTTTTGTGGCAATCTATGGGGGAGGCCTATGTTCAGCAGTGGACTAGTGATAGGCTGAAATGATGATGATGATGATGATGAAGTACATTGTATCAATGTAGACGGTGATTTTATTTACTTTTAAATATCAAATGTCTATACAATTGTGAACGTCACACGTACTAAGCAAGCAGACGTGTACCCGTAGGTCAGGTATCGCCTAAAGTTGCGAACTTTTCACATTTCGAGGCACATCCTACATGGCTGTGAGTTCAGACAGTTGTTTTAAGCTACTCATAACCAATAGTGTGCTAAAGAGATGTATTTTAGGCCTTTTAGTCACGTAATTGAATTAATAAAAAATAAGCAGATATTTAAAGTAATAAGACACACTTCATAATAATTTGAACGAAATTCTGTTACGTCGCGAAATGTGTTTGCGGTCCATAACTTTGGAGATAATGTCGTAATGGCCGCTGCTATTATTTACTTTAAATAGCATTGTTTAGCATAATGGTGTAAACATTTGGGTGAGAGCTACGATGGTCGCAATGCGGCGAGTCGGTCGCTGGCTTGCAGCCGATTCGGCCCGTTACCTCTGAATTTCCGAACTTGACCACGCCAGTGCACTATTTACTTGATCCGCGACGGTCCGTTTAACCTCTTTATTTTACAAGCTTTAACACTAATTGCTTTCTAAGCCCACTCGTGAAACTTTAAAGCAAACGGAAGGATAGTTATGTTAACTATTATTTGAATACTTTAGCTTGAAAGAAGCAATTAATATTTCGTATTTTCGTTAATTGGATCTGAATTAATCTCACTTTGTTTATATGTTTCATTATTAGGAAATATCAGGAGATTATGTGTTATTTATTTAACTTCGACTCATATGATATGTAGATATTACGTTAAATTATACAGTTAAATATTGATAAATTAAGTATAGTCAACCCGAATAAAGAAAATTGGTGTGTCGTTCTGATTTTTTTTTGTTCTTTTTCGGGAGTAGCAGTAAAAATTCTGTTGTCCTCGCGTGAAATTCAAATTGTACAAGTAAACTACAACTATAGCCATTGCTATGAAATTAACATGCGTTAATGTTTGAAGATTTGAATGTAGGTTACTTTTTTTTTCAATTTTAATAATCTTTTTTCTTTTTTTGTACATACACCTTAAACCACCTTACTATGAGCAGACTTAATTACCTTGTGTCGTTTTTTATCAGTCCCCGAGTAAAATAATGTGGAAATTCATACATTACTTCATAATAGTTATATAGTAATATAAATAATCATAACACACGTATATATACATAAAATATACATGCATACGTATTTAAAATAAGAGGTAATTTTTTTCAGTTATTTATTGGCTTTAAATATTGTGGCCGAAGCGGTATATTGAAACAGTATTTATTTTGAACCGTGAAAGAAAAACTGAAGAATCCAGTACTATGTTGAGGAATACTAATCCTTAGATCATTTGAAGAGTCAAATAAAGAAAATGGAAGTTATCTTTAAATTAAAATAAAATTAAAAAAAAAGATTCCCGCATGGAATAAATATTTGTATGGCTCACAGATACTTGTACTGAGTCTGGGTAACAAGTATCTGTGGGCCATACAAATTTATTTATTTGTGTTACAGAAATTACATATGCTTGTGTAATTTCTGTAAACGCACTCACAATTTGGGAAAAATCTTAGTATTTAAATGTGGATACGTGTTTACTCGACAAATATAAATATCGGAACTTGATGTCTGATATATTATTTTAGCTATTTTATTTAGCGCACCGCCAATGAAACAAAATATTTGATTTTGTAAAATTTATTAATTTTGATTTTTTTGTTTACTCGTAGCAACTTGCAAGCTTAATAGATGTTATTATAATTCTATTTTAAAAATGAAAGTAACTATTATCCAAGGTAACTCTTTTTTAGTTGTATGTATAAATAAAAACAGTCATTAGCAACAGTTGGGTTTTTACGAAGCGCTTTCGATTTTGACGATTGCTTTGAAATGACGCGGCAACGGAAGGGCTCAGTCGCCGCGGGCAGTCGGAACTTTCCCCAGGTTGTTCGCAAGAGAAGACTCCATCTTTGCAAACACAACGAAATCAGATACCATTGGCCTATTTCAATTCCCTTTTATTCGTACATTGAATAGAAAAAAGAGAAATATGTTACTTACAAAACGTGTTTTAGTCGCTTTTTACTACAGCGAATTGTCTGGGAATGAAATTTCTTTACCCGAAAGTCAATCTTTAAAAGCGCTAACTTCACCGAAAATAATTGACACTGAGCACTGTAAGTTTTAGTTATTATCGTATTCAATTAACTGAGCATAATATTCTAATATTACCTTGAATTAAGACAGTGTTTAAAAAAAAGTTTCTTTTTTTTCTATTTTAAAACGAAACCTAACTCCTTTTTTAATGTTATGGTTTGTATGTTGTACTTAATATACCAGTATTTCTAGGATCGTGTTATGTCTGTTTACTGTCCTAAGCTCAAACACAACTGCCAATTCGTTTTTGTACAATATATCCCACATATTAATTAATATCTCTGTTGTGAATGAATATAATCCCATGTTATTACGGTGGAAAATTTTAATTAAAGCATCGACCTTTCTTGTTTTAAAATAAAGAGAAACAATCCAATAGCATTACGGCATGGTAATTATGAATTTCATTACACATTATGATTTAACAAACTACGAACTTTTTGTACATTTCAATCATTTAGACTACCTAAATTGCTCGCCAGAAACTGATTTAGATTCAGATTGTTGGATAGTTTAACGATCTCAATCGTAAAAGTGCGTAACTTATATTCGTGTTGGCCAGCATTAAAAATAACTATAAATAATAAAAAAGCCATTCCAGTAACACGAGTGATGCTATATATTTGCTAAGATGAGTTAAGTTTTCTGTCAAACCTGTAAAAAATTACTTGCGTATTTATAAGTTGTAACATCTTGCCTTCTCAAAAATTATATCTGTGCATACATAATTTATTTATGTTATAACAAATTTAGGCTGTAAGTAGGTGCGTTAGTCTAGCGCTAAAATTGTACTGTGAACTTATGAACTCAATATTAGTAAAAACTCTAACATCAAACTTCGATATTCACTTGTCGTAATCCTACCAACATAAAACAACTGTAATATCTCTGTATATTTTGTCGTCAGTGTTGGTTTCA
This sequence comes from Luehdorfia chinensis, assembly GCA_019845155.1. Taxonomy (NCBI): domain Eukaryota; kingdom Metazoa; phylum Arthropoda; class Insecta; order Lepidoptera; family Papilionidae; genus Luehdorfia; species Luehdorfia chinensis. Next base: position 10,224,237 of record JAHVAK010000527.1, read on the forward strand.
ACAAAATATCATTTCTTTATTATATTTGTCAGCTTCTTTGATATATTTTCCAGCAGGAAAATGATAATCAAAAAATAGGTGCGTATTTCGCAAATTGCTACGCTGACGTTACTACAGAATTTATGTCTTAAACGTATATGGGCGAACAATAATTAAAACCTATGGTATACCATAGCTACAGTACATTATAGCTACAGTTTGATATGCCCGCTAATCAACTATCAGAAAAGGATGCTCAAGACCGGGCAATGTAGATAAAATCCATCTATCTCAAGCCAGCATATACATTTGAAGAATGAAGAAGAACCGTAACCATAATTTCATAATTTCAATATGGTGTGGGTCGCTCCTGAACATAGGCTTCCTCAATAGATTAAATCCATAAAATGTCGTTGTCATGCTCTGCAAACGGCCAGGTAACGGCGGTAAAATTAACTTCTTATCTTCACGGGCATCAGCAATCCATCTGACATGGGGAAAAATACCCGACAGTGGGCTGATATTGATTCTGGCATGCCGCAAAGCGATATTCTTTTTTCTTGAAATATTTTTACTCTATCACTTGGAGTATTATATGACCGTGTCATCTATATGCATGTAACCTTCAGATTTACGTACAATCTGATATTTATAATCCTATAATAAATTGCAATGCCAAGCTAGTCTTAAAATGCTAGCTAAAATTGATTTCACAGGTTTGCCGTTCGTGCATTACAATGATAGCATTAGGTGGAGCCATGGATTATTTTTCGCCACCGCCACCAGACGGCGCAACCGTGTTGTGATACCAATATCGTCAAAGGACAAATAAAAGAATAAAAGATCTCCTTTTTTCATACATACATTGTATAACGTAATATCATCATAGCCATTTGCTTAATCGCTTTTATTTTGAGCCTTCCCAAGGGACTGCCACATAACCCGATCTTCATACTTGCTTCCACATTGAAGGTAGATCATCGCGCCTGCTGACCTCTACTCTAAAACAGTACTTCAACACTGGACACTGCGACTGATGTGACTAGCCCATTATAATTTCAGTTTGAATGTAATGCAGCAGGTGTTTAGTATATAATGCTATATGAGTCCGATAAATGATTTTCTAAATACAATACTTGTGACATATCATTGTTTTAATAATACAGTATTAACAATAAGCCCAATGAAATATTTGGAATAGTAAAACGATATTTTTTCTTCACTAGAGAAGCAAGGTCAAATTGTATTCCTTGAGGGAGATACGCTTCTGAAAGCCTGTCTCGGTGAAAGATGGATCGTTGTTAAATCACTCAAGTACAGATAGTTACAGATATATGAAAGAATTACATCAACAATATTTCATTTATATTATATTTAATATACTGCCCTTTTCGTACACATGTTTTTAAAAACAACTTATATATAAATATCTAAACTAATATTATAAAGAGGAAAGATTTAATTTTTTGTATGTTTGGTTGCAAAGAATAAACTCAAAAACTACTGAACCGATTTCAAAAATTCTTTCACCTGTATACAACTACATTATCACCGACTAACATGAGTTATATTTAATTTAAAAAAAAAAACAGAGATCCCTACGAAAATTGCTATGATGTAACTCGAGGTATCAAAAATATACTGAAAAGTCATTATTTGGCGTACGCTGCAAAAAGTATTGATGATAAAGAAATCAATATACTACGTTTTTATAGTACTCATCATTACTCACAAAAAGTCCGCGAGGCTATACGTCTATCTATTATAGTTAAGTCACTATAACCGCTTTTTGTTCAAATTAGTCTATCAAAACATGGGTAGAATCGTAAGATGATGACATTCGTATCATGATATTAATCCTTATCCCACAAAATAGTTTCATAGTGAATGTTGATTATGTACATGTAAAGTCCTCTTTAAATTATTCGAATCGGACCTATCGTTTAGAAGTTACGACGCGTATAAAAATGCTAAAAGTAAGAAAAATGCCGCGGTGTCAGCGAACAGCCCTACGCTCGCTCGCTCTACATATTACCTCAAGAGTTTGTAGGTCTCTATTTGACGGGGGTTCTGCCATAGTAGCCACGCTTTGCAGGCGGGTTGGCAACCGCAGTTTATTTATTTAGATGTCCAAAGAAGACGCTGCTGATGTCTCCTGGTTATCATTTTCTATCTGTCGACTTTTACGAAACCCGAGACGAGATAGGGAGATAGATTCTCTTAAGCCGCCACCACACGGCCAAATAAAACATTATTTTGGTAATATAACGTAATCTTATCTGACCATCAGATCTTTCTACCCGTGCGAGGCCGGGGCGGATCGCTAGTATATTATAAATTTATAATTGTATTGCAAAGTATATTATGAAAAGAGGAAACAAACAATCGTTAATTTTCAATTAATTTCAACAATAGTTAATGCATTTACTATTTTTACAAGATTATTTTTAGATTACATACATACATACATACATACAGTCACGCCTCTTTCCCATAGGGGTAGGCAGAGACCACATCTTTCCACTTGCTACGATCCTGACACACATCTTTAGCTTCTTCTACTTTCATTAGCGTTTTCACACACACTCGTCGGTTGCGGGTACTTTTAACGTGACCTTTTCTCAAAAGTTCACCGATCTGATTGTGATACGTACGCCTAGGTCGACCCTTACCGGCTTTTCCATTCACACTTGCCTCATAAATCTGTTTCGTCAATCTCCTTTCATTCATCCTCTTTACGTGTCCAAATCATCTAAGCGTGCCTTTCTCTATCTTTTTCACTACATCTTCAACCTCACCGCAACGTTTCCCTTATCACGCTGTTTCTCACTTTGTCAATCAGAGTTACTCCAGCTATAGAATTTATTATATTGTATGGTAGCTCTATTATTTTTGCTAAAATACCTCTAAAGTTATCCATCTAAGTTTGTGGTTAAAGGGAAAATACAAATGATCTAAGCGGCTCATTTAGAGTTCACAGTCTGTGCGAGTTCGCCCGGATTCCCAAACGGCTTCATCAGTAACTTTCTGTAAAGTTCGGGATATAAGTACTTTTGCCTATTACTTATCACATTTTATGGAAAATCTAAAACGTAATAATATTAGTCCTACGAGTTTATATATTCATTACCAAGAGGTACCTAGACAGTAATAACGTCTATAAAATAATACATTTTATAATAATAATTAATAAAAAAGATCTATCGCTTATTTACAACGAATCAAATATAATACCTTAAACTGTCATATAGTCTCCGCGTGGCATAGTGGCCAAAATGATGATGTCTAAGTGTCCGATTTTCGACCACAACGATTACTAATATTGACGTAGGAAATATTAGGGAGCCACAAGCGTACGTGCAAAGACAGGCACTCACTCTTCCTAACCTACTCGCGCCCGATATAACAGTTATTAATTTATTTAAATTTTATTGCACAGTAAATGTACAGTTGGCGGACTTAATGGCATTGGGCATTCTTTATCATGTAAACAACAAAATTATTAATAAAATAAATTGAATATCTATATAGGTTAAAACAAATATATATCGTCACGAGAATCATAAATATTGACACAGCAAATGGCATAATAAAAATAGTCCTCATTTAGTATTGTTTAAATAAACCTAAGTAAAGTTTTCTGTTTTAAATAAATAGTACCTTGGTATTTGGTATGTGAGTTGCTAACTAATAAATTTCAGGCGCTACCATGTTACAAGTCACTTTTACAAGTGAAATAACAAAATGTTATTAAGATATAATAAATTGTATGACGAACATTAATTTTTATCGCTTTTTGTTTTCGTTTCAATGTTATTCGTTTAAAAACGATTTATAGCAATGCTTAATCTAAATTTGACAAAATTCCTGTTCACTTAAGGCATTCAAGGACATTAAACAAAGGTTTCGGTCGATACGTATAATCGGAATGTACGCCGTATACTTAGGCATCGCTAATATTATTAATTAATATTCATGTAGTTAACGCTTACAATCTATATTCGTCGAATTGCATATGAATTCTCTATGGATTTGTGGTAGCTCATGCATTTTATAGTATGCCGCGAGGAAAACTGCGCATTGTTAAGGTCTGTCGACATCCATACATAATACGCCCCCAGCTCATGTGTGCATTATACATTATGCTTATTTGAATTGTGGTACATAAATAATGTAGCCGGTATGAGACCTGAACACTAGCAAATGAATAAGATGCCAGTAAAGTTTAGCTAACAGTGCCACCATAACCGATTATTTTTAACCGACAGCAAACAAGAAGGAGGTTGTCAATTGAACTGATAATTTTTGTGTACATTTTACGCGATATCTTTGCCAAATGTGAACCGATTTCGATTATACCATTTTTGTTAAATTCAATTTATACTCGAGGTTTGTCCCATACAAATTTGGTCAAGTTCGGATAATGGGATCCGTGAGAAAATCTTGAAACTCGCATATTATAAATTCGCATAAGCATGTTTGGAGGTGCAGCATTGAAGACGGTTTTTTTTTATTAAATAATATTTAATAACAATAATATTTAAATTGTAATTAAGTATGACAACCGACCATACAGTTCATCCTCTATTAAGCGGTCACTGAAACACGTACGAGTGGATCAAAATAAACTAATTCCTACACTAGGATTTCTCCTATATAGTGGGTGCGTTTTAAAGACGCACGAGTATACTGCACCTTACAAACACCCACACCCGGAACAACTGTCTGTAGGCTATACTTACGCGGGGATCATTCCCGCAACCCCGGATTCGCCGAGACGTCGAGCTGAGAACAACCTCAGTCGTTGTTAGTAGTGCGGAGTGGCCCGCACGGACCACTATATTTTTCGGCGTTTGCAGGTGCCTATGTCCTTACGGCACCACTCCCCCTCCCCCCTTTCTAGGGGGCGAGGTGCGAGGGGTTCTCCCGTGGGTGACACGTTGGTCGCGGAGCAGACGCCTCCCTAAGTCGCCATGGAGGGCGAAACGCCTACCAAGCCGGCGACATCGTCACCAGCCGCATCAACATCCACAGCAACATCTGCCTCCAATACCCCAGCCACCTCTGCCCCTTCCGGGGACAGTAGCGTGGGCAGCGGGAGAGCCAAGGACTCGGCCGAGAGTACACCTTCGAAAGAGTCCTCAATCGACGACCTGTCACCTAGAGCCCAGGTCCACTTCGAGCTCACCATGACGAAGCGCATGAGGACGCTCGGACTGCTCAATCATGAAACCGCCGACAAAATCATCAGCGACCTTCGAGCAATAATTGATGTCCTCCAGAGGACGGGGGTCCACACATCAACAAAGGACTTCCCAATCCTGGGACGAACTTTACGAACGTGGCATTGCAGTGCTGCCTGCATCGAAACGCCTCAGAAGCCCCCAAGGAGAAGACACCTGACACTCCGCGACCTCCTGACACTCCTGACAATCCTCCGAGCGGAAGAAGCTCCGCGAAGACGTGGCGGAGTGTCAGGGCGACAGTGTGGTCTGACTGACTGGCTCAACGGCCAAACTACACACTGCTGTCCCTCCTATCCCTGCCCCTGTCCCTGGACCGTCCTATGCGCAAGCTACGACGAGTACAGCGACTGGCCCAACACAATCCGGGCCTGAGCAGGAACAGAGAAAACCGCCTAGGAAAGTCCGATACCCGCCCATTGTTGTGGAGCAATTCCCCAATTGGGCGAAGCACTTCGCCGCAAGGGTGCGGGATCTAGACAGACGCCCAAATGCCCGACCTTTTAGCAAAGGCATCCGCTTCCTCCCGGAGTCGGACGAGGAGTATAGGTACCTGCAGAGGTACCTATCCAAACTCGAGTGGGACGAGGGCATAGCACGGATCTCGTACTCGCTGCCGGCTGACCGGGGGGTCAAGGTCGCAATACGGGGATTGCCACTGGACACGGCTCCAGAAGACATCGCAGATGCCTTCAGATCCCAAGGATTCGAACCCGAATTCATCCGCCAAATCCGAGCACGCCAAGGACGCCCCGGATGCATATTCTTAGCCCAATTCCGGAGGACGGAGAATATTTTAGACAAGACTTATTATATTGACGAGCTGCTATACATGCCTGGAGTCCGGATAGAGGCATGGAGAGGCAGGAAAGGGCTGGCACAATGTCATCGGTGCCAGCAGTTTAGGCATTCCTCCCATTGCTGCCACCGCCCTATGGCGTGTGTGCGATGCGGAGGGAACCATTCTGCCAAAGATTGTCCCCTTCCAACTCGCAGCCAACTGGTCCTGCCGAACACCATCCAGGCTTCCCAAGACCAGGCGACTCTTATGGCAATGGCGAACCTGCCTCCCCCGAGGGACCTTGCCCCCACAGTGACAACCTCTTCTTCTTCCCAAAAGAAGAAGAAGAAGAAGAAGAAAAAGAAGTCAAAGGTGGCACCAGCGTCTTGCCCAATAGCAAGCGTGTCGGTAGCCACAGCGTCCACAGATTCAGCTCAGCCTTCGACGTCGTTGGGATTGGATAGCGCTACAATGTTATCTGCAGCGATCACGATCCTCAACGACGTCCTTAAGGCGATCCAGAGCGGCACCAACCCAGTGCCTATCATCCTGAGTGGCTTCACAATCAAGGCTAGGTCGCTCGGGATATCACAAACCACAGCTCGAAGGTCTACTAAGACATAGAATAACCCAACCCAATATCGCAGGCGAGTCACCCGGTCGGGTTCTCCTCGAAAGAGGATAGCCAGGCTTGGAGACCAGTGCCAGTGATAGTGGGAATATCATCAGGATATTATCCACTAAGGTTTGTGATCACAAGGTCCCTAGTGTTTGTCCGGCCACAATAGGCCAATTTTTATCATCGCATTTTAATATGTCACTCCAAAGCCCTGCGCGTTTTGTCGTTGCGGCGATTGAAACTACTGAGAGGAGCTTCGTCTCCGGACAGTTTCCCGGCGACCCCTTCGGGGGCGCATGCGATGACTACGTGTGTAGTGTCCCGCAACCCATAGCGTAGAAGCCAATCGATGGGCCACTACGCCAACCGAGCCAAAATCCCCACAAAATAAGAGCTACAAAATTTTGTGGCAATCTATGGTGGAGGCCTATGTTCAGCAGTAGACTAGTGAAAGGCTGACATGATGATGATGATCAAATAATTTAGAGTATTTACATGATTTAATTTATCATCCGATTGCCGTCACTGCATCAGTTGATCGATCCAAATTATAATGTGTGTTAAATGAAAGCGGCACGTTTTAGTTAATATTTAATTATTACAATAGTATCGTACTAATTACTAACAGTAATAAATATTATATATTATTATAGTAAATATTTATTTCTTAAGGAAACAAAACATGTTTGGAGAATTCACTGGTATGACCAAGTAATATTTCTCTAATACTAAGATATACGAGAATATAATACGACACTGTGAAAGTTTTGCTTTACAAAGCAATGAGCGATTCAAAGACTGCCGGTGATATAGCCTAACTTTAATGCTAGTTTGAACTCCTGTAGTGCCATTACTCTACGAACATTTCAGCGCGCCTATTTAAAGGCGACACCGGTTATTTGCGAAACAGAATTTAATAGAAATTAAAGACGTGACGAGCAAATCGTTCATCTTATGTGCCCCGCCTACCCATAACAGCTGCCTACATTTAATAATATATGTAGTTACAAAGTTTGCTTTCGGCTTCGGCGACTCCTTTGAACGTAAGACATGGTCCAGGCTATGAAAAGCTCTTATATGGGTAGCGAAGCCGAACATGGCCTTAAAAATACAATGGCATGTAAAGCAGTACAATTGACCCAAGACGTTATATGTATAAGTTTAGGAGGGCCTGTGTCGAGATCTTCTAAACGAGATTTCTCAAAGTCGTCAATGCGCCTGAAGATATTAGTGTGCCATTCCGGTCTCTGCAAGGCAAGCTGTCATACTTGGTATACTGCATGTAGTGAGATGGCGTTTGAGAACATCTTTGTATCGGAGGTACTGTCCACCTAGCTCTCGATTTCCGCATGAGAGTTCCGAGTAGAGTACTGTTTTTGGCAATCAACTATCGTCCACGCGTACGATGTGGCCACAAGATCTCAATTGGATATTTATGATCAGCGCTTCAATCCCAGGCATCCCGCCGCGACGACAAACTACCGTGTTTGGGACACGACCTTACCATTAACCGCGCAATGATTGACCTCAGACATCGCAGGTTAAATGTGTCGAGTTTTTTGATATCTGCTTTGAAGCAACACCAGGTCTCTGCAGCATAAAGAAGCGTAGTAATAAAGATGTCTTTCTATGCATAACCGTATATCGTGTGATCTCCCTATACGGTTATACAGCCTGCCGAAAACTGCAGCTGCATTAGCTATACGGGAAGGTATCTTTGGAACAAGAGTGTTGTTATTTTTAATTTTCTTGCAGAACCTTCTTATCTATTTTTATGTCTTCCTTTAAATTTAAAGTACGGGAGTGACCTGAGTTCGATCCCCAGGTGCCAGCACTTCTAAAATTGTTTAGCAATTTTAAGTTGTTTACCACGAGCTCAGCGGTGAACGAAAACATCGTGAGGAAACCTGCATGTCTGAGAAATAAAAATATGTCGAGGAAATGTGAAGTCCGCTAACTCGCACTAGAGCAGCGTGGCGCACTCTTCCCGGCTCCAAAACCCTCTCAAAATGAGAGGAACCCTGTGCTCAGCAGTGGGACACTAATAGGCTATTAATAACTTTACTTTACTTAGTTTCAGTTTCTTTTTACTTTCACAAGGGTACACGGTAGATTTTTCAGGTTCATTTGAGACAGGTTCATAAGACAGTTTGCATTGGATATGTTTATACATATTTCGCTGTTGTCTTCGTAATGATGAGCTTAGCCTGATTTCTGAAGCTCTAATCTTTACATTAGTGTAACGGTTAGGATACGCTAAAACGTCCGTGGCACATCTTCGTAACGGTCATAACGTAATAATGTGGCCTAGTTACGTTGATTTGTTCGAATTGGTCATACTTAGAGCGAAGATTTGTTTGACCTAGTCTGAACCTCAGACATTGTCATCAATAGATTATTTAAATAAATAATAAAATGCAATGCACTTTAATTCTGTTGTTTAAATACCTTTTAAGGTATTTTTTAAGTCAGTTATATTTCAGTTATTGTTAAAGAATGTTGTCATAAATTTACGGTTCGAAAATATTCCCCTATACAATTTGTCCGGTTCTCCACGTGAAGAATTTCGATGAAAGAAGATAGATTTCACATGAGGTTTGATATATGATGTTACTTTAGACAGCCGGCTTTAAAATAGATTACTCTTAATCGTTTAATTCGACAGATAAATCGTAAAATATGTATGAAAATGTACAAGCATATAATTATTAACGTCTTAAATCGACTCAGCTTAATGCAATTCATCTAGTGCCTAGAGGTTTTTTTTTTAATAAAAACCTACACACACTACTTCAGGTGATATAAAGCGGAATTATGATCATATAAGAAAATAGTGATTTAATATATAAAAGGTCCAACTTCCTCATGTTCAAATATGTTTGAGAGACACAATGTTTCATTGTAGTGAAGGAGAATTGATATTTTCACTATTTTTGCAATATTTTTCCCATTTTGTAAAGTTATTACCACGGGTGACTGCTCGAGTTCTGCCGAGCGATCGGCGGTTAATTATGCAACCGATAAACAAGTTGCAGTCGCGTTAACCGCGCACTCTCATGTTAATTAAGTTCACTCGTATTTACTTAGGTAAGCTTCATTTGCATACCCTTAGTTTCTCTTTCAAACTTACTTTAGTTTTATTATTTCATTACATATACATCATACCTTTGTGGTGTAGGATTCCTATGCAGGAATCCGTCTAAATAGGTACCAGAATAGCAGAATAGGTAGGCAGAATAACTTGCCCCAGGGCAAGTTATTCTGCCGTGAAGCAGTAGTATGTAAACATTACTGTGTTTCGGTTTGAAGGGCACTGTGAGCTAGTGTAATCACTGGGCATTTGAGACTTATGAACTGATGTGTCAGGGTGATGGGCGCAGTGTGGTGTCACACAGAAATGTTCTAAGTTACACTGCATTTGTTATAGGCGGACGTTACACTTACCATCAGGTGAACGTTTTGCTCGTTCCATCACTTTATGCAATAAAAAAAATACAATCTTCGTATTTACTCGTACATGACAAATACCGGGCAATTTAAAGCACCTTATAATATAAAACATCTTAAAAGTGCACTATAATCAAAACAATTTATTATTTCTATTTTTCAAAGCTAGTACCACTAGTAAACTGCTGTGAGAAATTAAAAAAGACGTCAGCCCGCATTAGAGTAGCGCGGCGGACTTGTTATGGCTCCGAAACCGTTATTTTTACGTTTTATATTACTTAATAGTTATCTAAAAAGTAAAAAAGGTGTTTTAATTATATAATATAATAATCAAATAACCTCAGTTAAACTGTGAATAACTACATAGTATCTATCCGTGGCCTAAAAATAACAAACTGAACAACTGCTATCCCGACCGCAGTGCACGTTGCACCTGCAATTTTTTCACATGGATAGACCATGTTTTATGCCCTTTACGTTATTCAGAGATAAAGGGCTATTTAATACATCTTGGATACTATTGCAAAATCACTACTATTGATTTATATGATATTCTTGTTTTTTTCTCTCCTTACAAGTACTTCTACTTCAAAATCTCACCACTTCATAGGTTAAGAACATTAACAACAACATTAAGTTCCCGCTTTCTGTCTCTTCTGTCGTTTTCGCATTGTTATTCTTCTCCACCGAATGGATTCAAATGGTTTTCTCTATCGGGTAGCTTTCTTCGTCGGCGAGATTTAACGCCATGAGGAATGCGATATACTCGTAGTCGTGAATTTGTCCAATTATACGCAAGCGAAGACGCATGATAAGCAGCATAATGCAGGTGGTTAGTTGTATATAGAAAGCTTTTATTTATAATTTTATAATGCAATAGTAATTTCAGTAGTCATTTTAGATAAATCACATTCTAGATAATAATAATATCTGTCTCACAAAATTATGATTATTGAATATCCAAGTTACGAAAGTTGCCCTTTCCTCCCATTTCCTGTCCCTGATTTATCTAACTTACACTTACCCGCTTTCCTTTGTGGCGCTAAAACTAATCCCACTGTAACTTAATTTACTAGAATAATTCGTAATGGATTAATGAAACTTTTATGAATAATGGATGGCACTCGTTGTGGTGCCAACTTATAATAATTGTTTTTTGATGTTTACACATCGTATGATGACATTGAAGTTGTTTGACTGAATACAAATACTTATATAAAAGTTATGCAAATAAGATAAAGATACCGTATTGTAAAGTCTGTTTCAATCCAATTGTCTATAGATGTAAACATTAAAAAGCTTATGAATTACAAACTAATGTAAAATATAATGTTCTGTATTCATTACATCATCATCATCATCATCATCTCTGCATATCATAGTCCACGGGTTGGCAACCGCAGTATTTATTCAAATGTTCCAGGACTATGCTGCTGCCCATCTTCTGGTTTTAATGTTCCCTTTGTCGACTTTTACGACATCCACGGAATGTCACCATTGGGGCGATTCTCTTAAGCCACACGGCCACTAAAGCCGCCATCTTCGTGACGGGGAATATAAAATAAATTAGAGTAGTTTCATTGCCCTTCTCACCGGAACACAGTTATGTTTGCACACTACTGCTTCAAGGCAGAATAACTGGCCCTGGGGTGGTTCCTACCTAGACGGATTCCTGCACAGGAATACTACCACCAGTAAAGCTGTTATCGTAAAAAAAATGGTGTACCTATATGTTAGTCTAGTTTTACTTTTTGTTTATTGCGAGATTATAGACTAAAAAATGCATTATATATCGACATAATTATTAAAATATGCTTTGTATCTATTTTCCCATTACATTTCTATTTGAATTGTAAATATCTAAACTGACATTCTTTGTGAATTTTAGTTTATTTAAATACAATTCCGTGCGTATCTATTGTGAGCGTTTGGCAAAACAATATCAGGAGACCGCTGGAGGACAGGCATTGTGGACAATAAAGGTTAAATGCAATCTGATCGTGGAGCTTTAACAATACGCGGGGGACATGCAATGGCGGCAGTATTGCAATTTTTTTATTCTCTCGTGATACTCTCGTTGCGAGTCATCGTTAAGGGAAATGATACTGGCAAATTATTTAACATGATTGCAGCCTCAAAAATGTTTTGTTAAAAATATATGTTATGTTCTTAATGCTTAAATATTCTTAAAGGTATTGAAAACCATGGTTTCGTTACGTTACTAACGTTTTGTACTGAAGAGGTTCATAAGAATTCTTGATGAAATTTCAGCATCTGTTTGTTTATATAGAATTATATTTAAATATTAAAAAGTGATTAAGTAAACAAATAAAATTGACCTAAAATATTACAGACATTTTATGGACCTAAAACAAATAAACCTAAATAATTGTAATACTATAAAAATAATATTTTCATTAATAAACAATTAACCATTAATCGAATTATAATTAGAAAGTAAGATTAATCGTGTTGCTCTAATTTTAAACCTATCTTTTATAAACACAATTATTTCTTGTTGTTACTCTAAATTTCCTCTATTTTAATAAACTTTATTTTGTAATGATGTGTAACCAATAAAAAATAAAAAAGTTAAATAACAGCCTATAAATATCCCACTGCTGAACACAGGGCCTCCTCTTATTTTTGAGACGGCTTTGCACCTGGGAAGAGTCCGCCAAGCTGCTCTTAAGCCGGTTGGCGGACCTCATGTCCTCGAAATATTTTATTTCCTCACGATGCCTTAATCGCTGAGAACATGGTAAATCAGCACTTAAAATTGCAGAACAATTTTAGAGGCCGGAGTCGGAGATCGAAGCTCAGGTCACTCGCGTGCTGTGAAATTTAAGGCGAGCGCTCGGCCCCTGAGCTACCACGGCTGACGCCTCTAATGACGCATATATCAGAATCTAAGAATGTTGTTATTTTATAAAAAATATAATAATATAGGCGCTTTTAGAGAATTTTATAAATACGAGTAAATAAACTAAATAAATCAAAAAATAAAACTATTAGTGGTGTACTTACCACAACTTTAATCGCTTTAACGGCTGCATATTGTAATCCTTTTCAAATTGCGACCTGCAATTACATTCAAATATAGAAAAATAATTATGATTAAATACATTATCTAAGTGATTGATTTGTATGGTAACTACCTGTATTTTTTCCAATTATTAGTCTTTACACCGATGAGTCATAATAGCATATTTCATGGTGTTTCTGTTACAATTTGATTCGAGTGATTCGTTCACGCGGCGACGTCACACGCTTACTGACTCACTGTACTGACTTTTGTTTTAAGCTGATTTTGGTACTTTCACTATGACAAAGAGATTTAGTAATTAAATTAAAGAAAATAAATCCCACGGTGATAGCAGTTACTTGGAAAAAAACAGTAATTTACCATAAAACAATCTTATAATTAATTTGTTAGCATATTACGTAATGTAAGAAAAAAGCACGTAACAATGTTAACCCAAAATTTTTGTATTAACTTAGAGTCATAGAAGGTGCATTGCGGAAAGCCGCATGTGTTCTGGTTTTCTCTAGTTGATAAGAGAGCTGCAAGACTTTAAAATAACCCAAATCTATGTTCTGTGGGGTTCCTGCCACTTATGTTGTACCGTATATTTTGCTCTCGTATCGGCCTGTTCTGCCACGGAAAATGCCATAACAGACCTGCAATTTCATTATACATATCTAATTCAATTTGAATTCTAGTATGTCTCCATATTTTATATGTTTATATGTAATAATTGGTACCAATGATAATACTAAGTGAGTAATAATGTCAGTCTTACTATTTTAATAACGCGTTTCGCATGGTGACGAGAACTGACATACAACCCATACCAATTATTAGTATTGAGGCCATGCATCTTAGTCCCCTTAGCGTAACAATACTATTACGTGATAGGCCACAGTTACCATAGACCATCAGATTGATTGAATGCTTGATTGTCATTTCCATTTGCATAAAAAATCTTCAACATGTACAAAGTCCTCGTAAAATAAGAGCTACAAACTTTTGTGGCAATCTACGAGTATGGAGAAGGCCTATGTTCAACAATGGACTAATTATAGGCTGAAATGATGATGATGATTACGGATTTTATCGCGTTTAATTTAAGCTATTGATAACCCGAAATTTCAGGCGCTTTAAAGCACCCATGGTCACGGGAGCATTGAGATGTCTGACGTTCTGATATTATAGTTAACCCGGCATACCTTATTATTTTTGGTCTATCTACGCAGAATGAGCTTAATGTGACTTCAAGTTACTTATACATAGTTAACTGCAAAACAGTTTATTATGGCGATCATTCCGATAACTACCGAAAAGTTATAATGGCGAAAGATTTATAATAGTGAAAGAAAGAAAGAAAGAGATATTTATTCGAAGCAATCACAAAAAATACATACATACATAGAGTCACGCCTCTTTCCCATAGGGGTAGGCAGAGACCACATCTTTCCACTTGCTACGATCCTGACACACATCTTTAGCTTCCTCTACTTTCATTAGTGTTTCCATACAAGCTCGTCGGTTGCGGGTACTTTTGACGAGGCCTTTCCTTAAAACGATTTCGATCTGATCGTAATACGTTCGCCTACGTCGACCCTTACCGGCTTGCCCATTCACACTCGCCTCATAAATCTGTTTCGTCAATCTTCTTTCATCCATCCTTTATACGTGTCCAAACCATCTAAGCATCCCTTTCTCTATCTTTGTCACTATATCTTCTACCACACCGCAACGTTCTCTTATCACGTTGTTTCTCAGTTTGTCCATCAAAGTCACTCCAGCTATACTTCTCAAACTTTTCATTTCAACAGCATTAATCTTATTTTCATGCTTCTTTTGCCAGACCAAAAAATACAGGTCACTATGAAAACGCAATGCCACAGTTTTCTAATTAATGAACATATAAAACAACATTAATAATTAAAAAAGGAGCAACAATTTGGCAAATGCGAAAACTTAAATTTAAGGAAAATAAAATAAAAAAAAAAACTAAAAAAAGTGGAAAAATTATATATCCGCCTGCACATGGTGAAATGCTTCAAAAAGGAAAGCCACTCAGGATATGCTAGGACTTATTAACCCAACAAAGCGTCGCCCTGATTTGATTTGATCAGTGGCATTCTATAAAATTATTTATATACCAACATAATATTTACATATATATATGTATATATATATCCACAAATATTGATATGTAAATACTAAAAATGTTAATTCTTTGCGGGCAGAGGGCTAGCGGCTTCCGGTTTCCAGTAACAACAAAAAAAAATGATGTAAAAAATAAATAAAAGAATAAATAAATACCGCGGGCGTGGAATGTAAAAATTACTATTTAACAATATGAACGAGGCGTAGTCCCACTACACTTTTACCTCGTCACGAGCTCCGCATTGCGAGTAACTGAAAATACAACTAGTTACCGTCCTATAAATTATTATATTAGTCTTATAGTACACTAGAAAAGAGAGAAAAAAACCTCCGTGAATCGAGAATATTAAAGAGAGACAATTAAATTAAGAGAAAAAGAAAAAAAAAGTAAGTTTAAATTGAATGTTAATAAGCTAAGATTGCAGTTGCTGATTCAATAGAAATAATTTACTTATATTTAATTCGAAAATTGTGCACTGATTGCAGGTTTCGAAAGGGTGGTGGAAGGTTATTCCAGCACTTGGTGGCGGTGTACCGGAAACTTCCTCGGAATGCAGCAGAATGATGAAGCGGTATCGACAAACAATTATGCCGAAACTCGTGTAGAACTCGACACATTGTCTCGTGCCCATTGTAATTTTTGATACAGATGGGGAAGTGTTCTAAATTTAATAGTACTAAACAGTAATGTATTGAAATGTAATTGCCAACGGTAGTCCATTTTAAGTATTCTTGCGCTATTAACGTAAGGTGTTATATGTGTACGTGGGGGTATTTTGAAACAAAAGCGGGCACACGCATTTTGAACACGCTGTATTAGTTTTCTTGAACGCGCAAAGAGTCTAGGACCCAACACAGCGTCAGCATAATTAAATTTAGTCAACACTTATGATTCACATAACTTAATACGCACCTCTGACTTTAATACATCCCTAATTCGGTACAGTACTTTTAATCGATAAAAGCAGTTTTTTGCAGTATTAATTATGTGTTTTTCAAACCGTAGATTCTCATCCATTAATATCCCCAAGTTCCTTGCTTCGCTCACTCTTGCAATATTAATTTTTTTTATTGTTACTAATGGGCGAGTATCCAAAATTTTATTTATCTGTATTTTAGTACCGAGTAGCATGTACTGTGTCTTATTGGGATTAAGCATTAGGGTATTTGCTTCAGACCAATACGCGATACGAGTTAAATCGTCATTTAATTTTTGTATGGCTGTTGCACTTTCACTTGGTTTAAAAGAGATTTATAGCTGTATATCATCAGCATAAATATGATAGTTACAGTTTATTATACTTTTTACAATATCCGCACTGTACAAGGCAAAAATCAAAGTACCAAGTATTGAGCCTTGTGGAACTCCCCTCACTACAAGAGAGCAATCAAAAACTGTTCTACATAGTACTTCCGTAACCCGTCACTTCGACAATCTGCCTACGATCCTTAAAATAACTATGAAACCAGTTGACAGCATTAGAAGAAACCCCGTAGTATTTTAATTTTGATAATAGTAGTGACCTATTTATAGTATCAAATGCACGGGAATAGTCCAGAAGCACAAGAATTGTAATCTTGCCAGAATCTTGAGCCCTTAGTATATTATCTACTACATCGGCTAAAGCTGTCGTTGTACCGTGCTGTTTCCTGAATCTGGACTGTACGCTAGGAAGGATGTTATTCGTCTCTAAATATTGCGTTAGCTGATTACTATATATATAATTTCGGTGAAGTAATCGCTGTTAGCCTTTTGGCTTTTACAGCTTCATCGGATGCTGTGCTCGCGGGCCCGGGGCCCGCGTGCCAGGTTTGGTTTGACCCAAACATAATACCTAAATATAAACTCCTACTAAACATCTAAATTCGGACCGTTGCGTTCGCTAGCATGCTAGCGCTACTGTGAATCCATAAAACTATTATCTTAAGTCATCTAATGACCGTCCGAGGGAGGCTGCGGGCCTCCGTTCGGACTGTCGACTTGTGTGTCGGTAAATCTGGGCGGTGAGAACCGCCCTGGAACACGGGTGTATCTTGTGTACGCGGTGTTATTAACGATAGCTGCGCGCCGCTCTCTACGGCGGTCGCGCGACGATGTGCGTGTGATGTTAAAGCTATTGACTGTGTGTACAGTGTTGCTCGGATCGTGACTGACCGTATCGTGGTCAGGGAGTGCTGAGACGTCCGTGTCGTCTAGCACGTTTCGCGGGCGACGTTTAGCAGTTCGGTCGCGTTTCTGTAGGATCTGTAGGATAATTCGCTGCTTTAACCACCAGCGGGTTTGGATGAACCGCGGCTTTTTCGAAAAACCGCCGTGATCCTTCTCTGAAGTGTTCAGAGAGTAAGGGCATTTGACAGTCGCTGTGAAGGTCTACATTGCGTTGGTACCAGCCGGCTCCGGTGGCACCTCGCAAGAATCTATTTTGCCACGGTCTGCAATTTCTTTATATGGTTGCCCGACGCGTGTGCGAACGCGACGCATGCATAGGCCATTACGGGTCTAATGCATGTCTTGTAGAGGCGAAGTTTGTGCCTAAGGCACATTTTGCTTGAGGAGCAAGTTAATGGATATAGTCGGCTTGAGATAAAAGCCGCTCTATTGCGAACGTTTTTATTTGTGCAGCGAACGACATCGCTGCGTCTAAAGTGACCCCGAGGTATTTGACGCTCTTTTCCCAGGGAATAGGGCGTCCGAACAGGGTGATCGTGCCTAGTTGATCGTTGCCGATTGTGTGAATTCGTCTAGTGGGCTTTGGCGTGCACCTCGAGAAGTATATCGCTACGCTTTTCTCGGGGTTTACCTCTATTCTCCATTTCGGGAACCATTCGCCTAGGCGATCGGCTGCGGCTTGGAGATGAATCGTTATGCGGCCCTTGTGCTTGTCGGAATAGTACAGGGCCGTGTCATCTGCGAAAAGCGCAAGATTGACTTTCGGGTCTCTAGGAATATCGCTAGTATATAGCGAGAAAAGGAGTAGGGAGAGGCAGGAGCCCTGAGGGACACCCGCTCGGAGAGGGCGGCTTGAAGAGCGCGTTCCCTCTACCCGGAATCGAAGTAGGCGGTTGGACAAGAAGGCTCGTATGATGTTCACGAGTCTGCCTGGCACTTTAGTGTGATACAACTTGTAATACAAGCCGTCGTGCCAGACTTTGTGAAATGCCTTTGCGACATCGAAAAATAAGGCGCCTGTGCCTACAGGCTTAGGGCGGTTGTTTAAATTCTCTAAAATGTGCTCCGTTAAGCGGTACACTTGATGAGTACAAGAGTGTTCGGGGCGAAAGCCGAACTGCTCGTCTGGAAGAATATTATTGGTAAGGACATTGTCTTTTAAACGACTGAGTATAATTCGCTCATAAATCTTTGCCATCGAGTTGAGGAGACTTATTGGGCGGTAATTTGACGGAATGTTCCTAGGCTTGTCAGGCTTTGGAATGCCTATAACGTCGGCTTCCTTCCAGGCGTCTGGGAAGGAGCAGCTGGAGAGGAGCGCGTTAAAAATGCTAACTAATAGACACAATAGCGGCGTAGTTAGAGATTTCATCACCGTGTTGTTTATGCCGTCGAGGCCGGGCGCGGATCGGTTTTTAAGATTTTTAACAATCTTCGTGACTTCATCGAGAGTCACTGGAGTCAGTGGTTCGCCCACTGGTGGTATGGCAGCCCTGCGTTCGAGTTCCGCGGCCACCTGCTGCAGGTGGTCGGGATCCGCAGGCGCGAGAGACGGAGTGCATTGGCTCTCTAAACTGTCTGCGAGGCGTTCGGCTTTTTTTCGCTGTCGTCGAAGACGAGCGAGTTGTCGTTCGATCTAATAAGTGGCGGCATGGGTGAGACCGGCTCTGCCTTGAGAGATCGTGCCAACTGCCCGTAGGCTGTGTGCGATGGCTCGATTTCTCCAAGCATTGTGTCCCAGCTGTCTTGATTATACTCAGATAAGCGCTCTTTAACATCCCTTTGTAGGAGGCGCAGTCTGAGTCTATTCGCGTCTGTTCTATATCTATCGTGCGCTTTGGCCGCACGGTTCTTTTCTCTAATCAGGCATCGGAGGTCCGCCGGTAGATTACAGCGTCGATCGCGCGACACCGTAACCGTCCGGGAGGATTCTCCGACGACTGTTTTGAGATGACTTGAAAATGATTTTGTCGCTCGACAGGCTACCTCTGGCGAGTCGATAATATCTGGGAGCTGATTACTGTTGATTTTCTCTAGCACTTTAGACATGCAAGGTAAATTTGGAATCGGTCGCACTAGCGCCGTTTGCCATAAGGAAGGAAATATTTTAGTAGTAAGAGAGGTATTTATAATTTTAGTGATAGCGTTTATAGGGAAGAGTGGATAACAACATTTCCAGTGAAACACCATCTACACCAATAGCATTCGACTTTAAATCGCGTATAATTTTTAGAACAGTATTACTGTCTGTTTCCAATATGTCAAATGTTGCATAAAAAGCACTCTTTCATCTTCCAGGATTCTGTGCAACAATAAGTGTGCAAAGATAGTGCGTTATCAACCCTGAAGACTGAAAAAATGCTTCTTTGCCAGTAATCGGCTACAGCTCTCTTTACTCACCATAAGATATAGCAGTATTGTGCTGCTACTTTACGCTGCTTACGAGAGTGTGGTACTTCCCCGGTTAAGCCGACCAATTAAAGAGCTGTGGCGTGGTAGTTGCGAATATAGAAACTGCAGCTGGAATGCGAATCTTAATTTAAGCCTACATATGATTTGCTAATGTGACAGTTTTGGGTTCACACTAGGAATTTAAGAGTTATTACACATTTTGGCGACCTCACGGTAAGTGTTAGTGATATTAAACCGGAACATTTGGATATAAACACATATTTATTGTTAACGGTGTTAACATGAATGTCAAACTGTATATGTATGTACATACGACTACAATATTTCTTAAACAATCGTCTAGGTTGTTTTACATGTGTGCTTCTTTGTTATTTATGTACCCCAATGGACAAGACCTGATGTCATAAAGGCAGTATAAAATACCACTGAATTATAGCGTTAATACGTAGGAGCATACATTTGCAATAAGTACACAAAGAACCGGACAATACATCACTTCGTTTGATTTGCAACTATTTAAACACTGTGTGCATAATAATAGAACTATAAATAAAAAGAAACTGTAAACATTATTACCTGTTTTATTCAAATTTGAAAATGCAAATGGCCGAATGTTCGCCAGCGTCTACACTCCGTTTTTAATAAGACTATCGGTTCGCCGAAGCGCCGCGTGCCGCTACAGAAACACTGGCAATAAGAAACTTAACCCTTTTTCCTTTGCCCGCAGTCGCCGCACGCTCGGCCAGTGGACCGCAAAGCGTGTTTTTTTTAAACCGGATTCTCGACCTACCGCTCGTTCCCGTCTATATTGCTGCTCTTTATGATTCCGGCCCGGCCACTCTCTTCGGAAACTAATTGAAGATAACAAGCCTGCTTTTCCATATTTTACTCTTTCATTTTCAAATCGTATCCAATGAAGTGAGCAATATTGCTTTCTTCGAACGCACGTAAAGAATAAGCTTTAGCGGCCTCGCTTTTTCAAGACTTTAAAAAAAAGAAACAATATTAACAGTAAAAGAACTACTTTCGTTGTTATTGCAGATATAACCATAGAACTATATAGATATAACTACGACACTGAATGAAAATTACATATATATATTTTATATTCATATTTGACTGGCCGACTTCACAGAGTCAGTAACTCTTTCATGGGGCAGTGTATACGTTTTTACAACAAAATCCCAGAAAGTGCACAAAGTCTTTCAATCAAAAAAGTTCAAACTATTTGTTAAACAAAGACTTTTTAAGAAGGGTTATTATAATATTAAGGAATACATGGATGATGATAACCCCTGGGAATGAGGTGATCGCTGCCAAGCTATTTCTACATCTTTATAATACTGCTGTATTTGTATATTTAAAATGACTGAAAAAAATCCCGCTGGGGTTCTTACTGGTTCTTCCCAGGACAGATGCATTTCTTTGCGAACCAGTGTAGCTTAAAAAAATGACGTTCAATAACGTCAAACGTTCAAAAAATATTCTATTCTATATACATATATACGTACAATGTTGCTGTATATATACATACTCGTATATATACCATGATTAGTTTTAATCAATAATATCTATTATCTGAATTGCATCTGCAGATATGGCATTCGATAAGACCTGCATGCAATTTAAAGATTAAATTTGTTCACGTAACAACATATTTTTTTTTGTTATTCATATTTCATACAAAATTGCTTCTTAATTTAAGTTTCATACTTTAAAAAGTTTGTTTGGAAGACGAATGTGAACTGAAAAATGTGATACTTAATAATAAAATATACATATTTTTGACAAAAACTGAAAAATTGTCAAATTAGTTTTGTGCGATGTAAGAAGAAATATCTATAATACTGTATTACAATATTAACATAATTAACTTTTTCCGGATTACAAATAGTCATAGAGATCGTTAAGCATAAAATTCGAAGCATTCCCTTATTCCCACCTCTCATCCATTGAGACTATATCGATTGCATCATCCAGTGAGACATTCGGAAGAAAGTTCAAGATATAGAATCAGATACATGGCGAAATTTTTTAAGTCCTCCTAGCCGATTTTCCGCTTCCTATTGGCCAATATTTTGATCACGCTGACAACTTCCGAATACTATTACTATTAACTGCGCAGGATATATTATAGCGCAACTCCTGCATAGGAATCCTATCACTGGTGGTAGGATTCCTATGCAGGAATCCGTCTAGGTAGGTACCAGTCCAGGGCCAGTTATTCTGCCGTGAAGCAGTAGTGTGCAAACATTACTGTGTTTCGGTTTGAAGGGCACTGAGAGCTAGCGTAATCACTGGGCATATGAGACTTAAGAACTGATGTCCCAGGGTGATGGGCACAGTGAGGTGTCACACAGAAATGTTCTGGGTGACACTGCATTTGTTATGGGCCGACGTTGCACCTACCATCAGGTGCACGTTTTACTCGTTTCATCACTTTACACAATAAAAAAAAAACTAGTGTAGGCGCAGACACAGAAGCACTCACTCGTCCTAACATACCCGTATCCGATGACTCACGCGATAAGATCGGAGGTATGCTAGGATGGAGTGTCAGAGACACGGTCAAAATCACAACAACCAGATCCGAAAACCAATAAATTGTGTTTTTGCAACAAATGTTGGCTCCTACTGAAATTAAAACCCAAGATCCGCGACTTAGAAGTGAAGTAAGCTCCATACCCATAACAAATGATGTGTCAACCTGAACATTTCTGTGTGACACCACACTGCGCCCGACACCCTGAATGCGTTGCACAGATATTGGCTCAAAGTAGACCACAGAACGACCGTTGACTGTATACCAACTCTTAATCGCAGTAATTCAATAGTCTAAATCGAATTAAAGATCTTCACATCACCAATCGATAAAAAACTACAACGCCAACAAAAAACGTTTTCAAAGTGTTATCTAACAGTTAATATCATTTTAATCTTACCTGATAAAAATTACATTAACTGTTAGATAACACTTAAAAATCTTTTTGTTTGACTTGGATTCGTCTCACTAAGCAGCAACTGCACGACCCAACGCGCAGTCTGCGCGTGATCACGTTTCGTTAGCCCTGCTTAAATTTATTCTCTTTTCAACTCAAGGGTACCTTTATCCTTTAAAGTAGAAAGTAAAAACCACGACTTAAAACCTTTCGGTACTTGATGACATTCAAAACAGTAAAAGGTAACTTGAATTACAAATAAACAAATTAAATACTGAGTTAAGATTTTGTTGTTCTTGCATATTTCAGTAAGAATTAATATTGTATTTCATATAACTATAACCCACTGGTGCAGACCAGAATTAAATAAGTTTTTGGGCTAAGCTTAAGAGAATCTACCACCCCATCTCATCCCGTGGGTGTCATAAAAGTCGACAGAGGGAAAATGAAAACCAGGAGGTGGCAAGCAGCATCTTTCTGGTACGCCTGAAAAAATAAATTGCGGTTGCAAACCGGCCTGCCAAGCGTGGCTACTATGGCAAAATCTGGCAAAAACTTTTGTGGCAATCAATGGTGGAAGCCTATGTTTAGCAGTGGACTAGTGATAGACTGAAATGACGATGATGATGAAAATTGGTACGTTCGCGCAGA
Source organism: Luehdorfia chinensis (assembly GCA_019845155.1). Taxonomy (NCBI): domain Eukaryota; kingdom Metazoa; phylum Arthropoda; class Insecta; order Lepidoptera; family Papilionidae; genus Luehdorfia; species Luehdorfia chinensis. The sequence continues at coordinate 10,247,654 of JAHVAK010000527.1, forward strand.
AACTTAAAAAACACGAGGTACTTGTCCCCATTGATAAAAGGCATACACTTTACAACTCGATTATTTCAAGAGACACTTATCAAAACAAGATATTTAACATGGTACCACTGAACATACTGAATCTGATTATGTATACTACAATTTTGCGTTTGCAATATAAATAAATAATTCCAAATTCCAAAGAATCAGCACTCGTCTTAAATTCCATAACTACGCCAGTGACTTGACTTCTATCCCCGGTGCCAGCGGCATGTCTGAGGAATAAAAAATATTTCAGGGGCATATGAAGTCCACCAACCTGCATTGGAGCAGCACGGCTGACTTTTGACGGTGGTAGGATTCCTATGCAGGAATCCGTCTAGGTAGGTACTACCCTAGGGCCAGTTATTCTGCCGTGAAGCAATAGTGTGCAAACATTACTGTGTTTCGGTCTGAAGGGCACTGAGAGCTAGCGTAATCACTGGGCATATGAGACTTAAGAACTTGTGTCTCAGGGTGACGGGCGCAGTGTGCTGCTACACAGAAATGTTCTGTGTAACACAGCATCTGTTATGGGCAGACGTTGCACTTACCACCAGGTGAATGTTTTACTCGTCTCGTCACTTTATCAAATAAAAAAAAAAGCTTTACATAGCTGCTCCAAAGTCCTCTCAAACATGAAAGGAGACCTGTGCTCAGTGGGACATTTATAGGCTGTTATTTTACTTTTTACTTTAAGCCCTATAGCGGATGGTACCAGCTATTGTACATAAGTACTACGCAGCATTGCCCTCTTTCTATGAAGACGGGATGGTTACAACTTTATAGGAGCTTGCCAATGTGTAACCTGTAACCAAAAGGGGCAGCCGTCACAAAAAGAGAGACTACAGAAGTAAAGTGTATATATGTATTTTACTTTTTATATATGTATATTACGTTATATATGTGCTTCACTTTTTACACCTACACTCGGTTGCCAACTTACGTTAAAAAGTGTGATGCAGACATTTTTGTGCGTAAGTATTATTTAATACTAGAAGAAACGTAATACTGGGTACTTGAATAATGACGTATTACCAAAAATCACTGTTTGCTTACCTTCCTGAGACAACTGGTAGTGTAAAAAATGTGAATTCACTGTTTAAAATGGAGTTTAAAGATCGACTGAGCAGTTACAATAAAGTTAAAAGATACCCTCCACCACTAAAACACTACCACTAGGCAATATACTCGTACACTACCGAAGTCGAGACCTTGACACGTGTTTCACCTCAAAATGAGGCATTATCAAGCGATATAGACTCGGCGGCTGACTGTCGTAGACTGGTGGCGGTTCCCGGTGGCAGTGTTAGTTTGCTCGTGCACGCTACTATGGGAGGGTGGCCGTGCTCTTCAAAAACTAGGTAATATACACCATTTTATATTTTGCATGGCGATCTTAGCAAATTAACTTTCTTTCCTTTAGTTATAATAAGTTTTCTTAATTTGTTTATTTCTGTTGATAATCGTACGTCTAATGTAACGTCCCATGTCTATGTGTGCGTTGCTGGAGCGCACATTATTGAAAGCTTTACTTCTGTAGTCTCTTTATTTTGTCTAGCCGAGCGGATCCTGCAAACTATCGACCTATTTCAATTACTTGCTTAATGTGTAAGCTTATGAAACACATATTCAATATCCAGCTTGTGGCGTACCTTAAAGACAATAACCTCTTCAATAACTTTAAATGTGGGTTTCGCCAAATCTCTGTAGTCAGAATCTACTTTGTTCACGCCACATACGAGTATTTTTTTTTTATGTGAGAGTGGCGAGACGAGCAAAAGGTTCACCTGTTGGTGAGTGCAACGCCTACCCATAACAAATGATGTGTCACCCAGAACATGGCACCACGCTGTGCTCGTCACCCTGAAACATACATACATCGATACAAACACGCTTCTTTCCCATTGGGTTAGGCAGAGACCACACCCATAGTCGACTTTTGCACCCTCTGAAAACGAAACGTGGCTGATGGCGACTCACGTTGTTACATCAGACATCAGTTCTTAAGTCCCATATGCCCCGTATTTACACTAGCTCTCAGTGCCCTTCAATCCGAAACACAGTTTGCACACTACTGCACTGCTTAAAGAATAACTGGCCCTGAGGTGGTTTCTACCTAAACCTACTACCAGTGTCTAAAGTGAAAGCCTGGAGAATTTCGGTGAAATGCTTGATGTTCCATGCAATATTTCAAAGGCATTTGATAGGTTTACACGCTAACTATCGGAACTGGTTTCCATTTTATGGAATATCTCCTTACTTGTATACCTAGATGTATGATGTCCTGAGAAATAGGTCCATTCATTTCATTCATTCCATTCACTTGAATGGAAATCTGAAAGGAAAGCTATGATTGAGCGTTAAAATCTGACATTACAGGCGACCTCCAAAAGGAGTTTTGCCAACTTGGTGCAGTTTAACGCCACTAAAACACATCTCAGCGTCATCTTCAAAGAGAGTCCTTTTATCATGACTCTGCCAAATATAGTCTTGGAAATAACCGACCGTCTACAAACATTGGCTATGAAAATCACAACTGACCTTAATTTTGGACCTCAAAAGATTACTACTACACACAGGAACACCTAAATCTGTATCGTGCTCATGCCCAAACGTGTATAGCGTACTGTTGCCTTAACTGGACTGGTGCTACTCATTGTTAACTAGCTGCCTTTGATTCAGTGGCACGAAGCGTCAAGAGTCTTGTGGGTGATGTTTCTATGTTTAAGGCAAAGCTGTACAGTCACGAGCACCGGCGTAGATTATCTAATCGGTTTTCTATGGGTTGCATTATACGAATGTGCTACTTTTATTCACTTCTCCGTCTCCATGTTGCTATCGAACAACACGCCACATGAATTGATTTTATCTTACGTGGTTGAAGTGCCCGGGACACGTAGAAAGCGTTTCGCGTCTTTGTTTCTTATGCGCATAGTGAGCGAGAGAGTGAAACTCTTTACCGGATTTTTCCAGAACACTATAACATGGGGCTCAAGAAAGAAAAAGACTGATACCTTATTACTACTTAGCACCAAGTGGGATATTAGTCAAAGGTTGTTTGATCCACGATCCCGTATCGTATAATCTTATTCTAAAAAAAATTGCGAATGGAATTTAATTAGAAATATAATATGATAATAATAAAGAAGATTTTCACTAGGCTTGATACAAGAACATGACATAAATAATTCAATGATTTGGTTAGGCGTAGATTCTGCTGGACTTTACCAGAAACGTGGAGGAAACTGAGAACAACACGAACAGCGCCCCTCCAAATGTTGCAAAATTTTTCTGCCGGCTAATATTCTTAATTGTAAATTTTATGGACTGCATAGTCTCTGTTTTATAATTTGAGCGATCCTCTGAAAACGACACTTATCTTTGTTTTATTTATCTTTTTTTCATTTCTGGCTCTTAACTATCGGTACAATGGTTGTTCTTGTCATCAACAAAGAATGATGTTACGATAATTATTTTTAGCCATCAACGATTTCAACAAATAAATTTGGATTCGTTCGTTGACCGTATAATTTTCGCGTGAAATATCGTGACGAAGGCGCAGTGGTTTTGAAAACAAGCATGACGTAGGTCAACCACCCTGATGCTTTAGCGACAAATGGCTGCAAGTTTTCTGTCACGGTACTGGTTGTTAATACTGTAAATATAAAAGTACATACAAAAACCAGTAAAAAGTAAAGTAACAGCCTATAAATGTCCCACTGCTGAGCGCAGGCCTTCTCTCATTTCTGAGAGAGTTTTGGAGCCGAGAAGAGTCCGCCACGCTGTTCCAGTGCGTGTTGGCGGACTTCACATGTCCTCGTAATATTTTTCATTTCTTAAACACGCAGGTTTCCTCGACCACGTGATAAATCAGCACTTAAAATTTGCAGTCAACAATTTTAGTAGTGCCAGCACCGGGAATCGAACCCAGGACACTCGCGTACTATGAAACTTAAAGCGAGCGCCTAGCCCCTGAGCTACCATGGCTATCAAAAACCGATATCCAACAAAATATCAGTGAATCACTATTGGTTTTTGTAAAAGAAATTATTGTCAAAAACGTACTTCAAGAATAAAATGATGTTTAATGAAGGTCTTGTTCTCTATTCATCTGTATAAGTACATTATTTGTTAATGTTTGAGCATAACTTCTTTGTCTATGAACCGATTTTAAGAATTCTTTTTTTATTGTAAGGGGGATATCGTAAGGGTAGTTCATTAAGTTCTGATGATGGAATCCATGAGAAAATAATTAAACTTTGTCTGGTGCTGCTGCATTAAAGTCGGTTTTTTTATTAAATAATTATACGATAAACAATTGCAGTTTGTACAACCGCTTGAATTGCACTTTATGTCCGTCTACGAAATGAAAATAACTCACAGGAAGCAAATCATTTAAATAAAAAAGCCGATAAGTTCTCACTATCTCTTTAATACCAAGACAGAACATATAATAGAAAATATAATAAGCAATATGAAATATTACGAATGAAAAATACGTGGAAGTACTCTACAATAGAGGACGCATGAATGTCAAGGTAAATTTCATACCTAGACATTTACAAGACCGTATTTTTTCCATAAATATAGTAATGGACACGCGACTGCTAACAGCGAGCGCTATTCATGCCTTTTATTTGAAATTACCGTGTAATTTAAATTATTTAAAGTAAAATAACCTACTAGTTTTTGAAAAAGGTAACACCTACGTGGTGAAAGCATTATGGGTAGCACAAGTTCTTGTTAACCAAAACGTAAACACAGTAATAGGTTCCACGAAAATTATATGACTAAAACTGGGTAATACCCTAAAATAGAACAACGGAAATGTCACGCTATTCATTTCAATATAGATTATAGATATAACAAAGTTAGATATTCATAATCAAGGTTGAGTTTGATCTACAGGTTATACCTTATAATAGCTAACTAAGGTACTAACTAATAGATCGAAAGTATTTTCGAAATATAAAAAGTATTTATAACAATTTTTTTTTCACACTGAGCAATTGCTACAATAATTCGTACACGCTTCAAAAATGTACTTATCAAACGATTAAAGTTGTAATTATTTTTTTATAACCTAGCGCTTTGCGACGTCATTAGAGTCATTAGCTCGAAGGTCATTTCCCGTAGTTGGCTCGATCATCGAAGAGATGAGGTGGTACATTTAAATTTAAGTGTCCTAAACTTCTGAATAAATAATTAGTCTTCCTGAGATTTCAAAAGTATATAAATATAAGAAGTAGGGTATTTTGAAGTAATAACTGCTATAGTAGACTAATTCGGGACTGGCGACTGTGTAGGATAACGTCATTGATATACAAAAATCCCAAAATACACAGTTCCATACAAAAATCACTTTAAAAAGCGTCCTCGATCGATCAAAACATAAAAATAAAGGCAAAGATCACAAAATCCGATTAAATAAACACAGATTTAATCTTACACCCACGACGTAAAGTATCTTTTTAAATGAAATCAAATATCGTTCTACGACGTTTTGGCAGTCCTTGCGTTGTCACGGTTCATCATTATCATCATTTCAGCCTATCACTAGTCCACTGCTGAACATAGGCCTCCCCATAGATTGCCACAAAAGTTGTAGTTCTCATTTTGGGAGATTTCGCCATAGTTGCCACGCTTGGCAGGCGGGTTGGCAACCGAAGTTTATTTATTCAGATGTTCCAGGAGATGCTGCCGCCTATCTTCTGATTTATATTTTCCCTCTGTCGACTTTTACGACACCCACGGGATGAGATGGGGGTGGTGGATTCTCTTAAGCCGCTACCACACGAGAGTTGGGAGTTGTCACGGTTGACGTGTGCTAATCGAAATGAGAGCATTGTGCGCTCTTTTGTTGAGGACTTTTTGGAGCCGCTCTCTGTGTAACTAGGGTTATTGGGATATCGCTGGCTAACGTATTGTTGGGCAACCTCTGGCTACATGGAGTATGGGGTTGGCTGCAACCGAATGCGTGAAGCCGAAGATCTGACAAAGGGGCGTTTTTTGACGCTGCTTTTGTCTAGCACTGAACTGCCGTAGGCTAATGATAACGATGGATGACCGTGGCCAGGAAAATGTTTTCACATTAATATTTTCTACTAAAAATAACAAGCCTTTAATGTTGTCTAGTAATTACACGCTTTTTCATGACACTGATAATTGTTTTATAATCATTTTGTATTTTTAACAGTACATCTCAAACTACATATAAGTGTTACAAAATGACTTATTGTACTGTTAGAGCCACTATAGCATAAAAATGGATGGGTTTAACCGGGAATGTACCAGTATTTTACGGAACACCGGCCTTATGTAGAACAATATTGCTACGTTTCGTATGGCAGGTGAAAAGAACTGGAGAGTCACTGATAAAGATACATTTGTTGGAAAAGGGACTGCCTCTATTGTAGTCCTCAGAGGTACGCATGATAACAGTAACTCATAGTCCCAGCATGTCGTCTTGACAAACATGACAAAACATATTTTTTCTGTAAAGGATAGTTATCGTAAAAATTTCATGATCAAAAATAACCCCTGGATATGAGATTATCGCTGCCAAGCTATTTCTCTAATGAGTAAATAGTAACATCTGTATTGTTATTGTTATAAGTTGTATAATGAATTTAAAAAATATAAGCCCGCTGGGGTTTTCGCTGGTTCTTCTCATGTTTGAGGCATTTTTATTTTGAGTCAGTGGTAGAGTAGAAAAAGTTGCGCGAGAGCCAACAACAACTTTACAAACTTTCAACTCAATCAGATAAACAATGCGCGAATGCAAAGACGAACAATTATCCGATACGACTCGCGCACCACCTATTGTAAAATGTTTGTATTATTTCAGAAACTTCCGCTGGAACAACCCATTAAAGTTTCATCGCAATCGGAATCGGAATAATATAAGAACGCAAAAGGTACTAACAAAGAAAATTTCATTTCTGTATGCGAATATACTCGTATAGAAAAAAAATATATTCTATTCTACGGTCATATGTAGGTCCATGGGTGGCATTAAAATGTAGGTTACTCACATAGGTTGTAAATTTTATGGTTACTAATAAATGAAATGGATTATTATCCATTTATCCATTATCTGAAATAAATAAATTATTATTGGAAAAATAAACTTCTATTTAATTAAATTATTTTAATAAATTGTGAAGAAATCTATGGGAGTGTCTATAATGCTGGGCTGTAATGGTTATATACTATAACTAGTCTACTATACTTGATAGATTTAAGATACTTTTCTTATTATCTAGTATCTGTAATTAGTATCTTAAATCTATCGAAAATTATACTTTAAATTCACAGAAATATTATTAAAAATATTACCAACGCTCAATCAAAATAATTTTAATTTTCGAGTTTTCCCTGTAACAGCACAATACACAATCATAATATAAGGAGCCCCTATTGAAAGAGGGTAGAAAGTTTGAGCAAACAATAAAGCCCTATTTATTATATTTGTGAATTTTAGCAAATTTAAACAAAGAAGGTATTGCTATGCAATATTATTTATCAATTTTGTTTAGAAAATATACTCGTACCAACGCTGTAGGCACAAATATACTTATCGAGTTTATTTATTTTGGCCTTCGAATTAATTAGTTTCTAGATCAACAACCAGTTTTACCTGCATTGAGGATCACAAAAATCATGAGTTGCTAAAATTGTAAACAAATATTTAAATTTTTACGCAACAGATAATATATAAATATTCAGAAATAACAATTCTTCGTCAATCAGCAATTTTTTTTTTTAAACTACATACTCGTACTAATAAATAAATTCAGAAATAAAGTTCCTTGTCAATCAGGAAATTAAATTCATTGACGTTTCCTAATGAAACACCCATTTTTTATTCTGTTTATCAATGTAATTATGTAAACAGTGTAATTATGTACAATTTTATTCAAGATCTTAAAACAAATTATGTCTTTTTGTCAGACTAGGATTTTGTATCGTAGATGCGTTTTACAAATCTAAATTGTACATAGGCAAACACGAAGACCAGGGACAACTACCTGTAGGCCAACTAACTTACAAATATTATTTTCGTGCGACAAGTGAACCCGAGGGTCGTGCACCCTCGCGACCTATTGAAATTAATAACTTAAAAGCTACTAAAGCGCTCAGTAAGATACTATAGAACACAGTGTTGATTTAGCCGATAGGTGTCCGGCAGAGTAGAATAGCACCTACCTCTTTCCTACCGTGGAAACGCAAGGGGAGTAAGATTTTTTTGTCTCGTGCTAAATTGGCGGCGACGTGGTTCGCCCCCTTCACGTCCGTTTCTCACGGAAGTGGAAAGTAGACTACGTGTGTGGCTTCTGCCTACCCCTTTTAAGGGAAAAAGGCGTGGCTGTATGTTGTTGTGGTTAATTTATCAAATTTTCTAGATACTTATGTTAAATATCACATAAGTACTCGTATATATAAAATTTTGATGTTATAATTTGTAATTTGTAATTAAGAATTGATGATAATATTGTTATTTTTATTTAAATAGGCGTAACAAACGAGCTGAACACCACTTGATGTTAAGTGGTCGCTGCGTCCCCTGGATACCTAGGTTGATCCTCGATGAAAAATCAAGATAGAATAGAATATTTTTATAAGGTAAGAATTATTTTCGTATCGCTTATTTAATGTCATTTTTATTACTTTACCACTTTCAAAAGAGAAAGGTCTCAGATCTCAAACTCACTCAGTCCTATACTTCTCAAACTATTCATTTCCACAGCATTCCACTTTCATGTTTCTTCTGCCAGACCCAACATTTACTACCATTCATAAGTGTGGGCACCATTACTCTTCTATGTACAGACAGTCGTGCCTTTTTAGATACGTTCTGGCTAAAGGCCTCATATACTTCATTATCCTGCCAAATCTGTTTGCTTAATATCACCGTCGCAGTTGCCGTCTCGATAATACTATAATAATACATCACAATATTTACACTTTAAAAAAAAATCCGTGGCAGTGATCATCTTATTCCTAGGAGTTATGTATTCCTTAATACAATAATCCTTTTCAGAAAGTCTCCGTTTAACAAAAAAATATATTTGGCTGTAGAAAGGCCAAGTATTCGAGCAAAGTCGCTAGAAGAGGTCATGCTGAGACTATAACTTTATTATTACTTTTAAAATGATATCACCTCTGATGACTTAGACAAAAGCAACCTCTTTGCTAGTAATTGGCTCTCCGGTTCTCCTCAAACTTCCCCATTCAACCCATCCATTTATGTATATGCTTAGTGGCTCTTACAGCAAATAAGTAATTTTAATATCAGAATTATCCAATACTGAACGTTTCCTCCCGAAAACTGCCATACTTTTTTATAGAAGACGGTACTTTTCCAATGTAGCAAAATCTGTTAAAACCGAACCGGATTAACAAAAGCAAAAAGAATATACAATATACTCAGACTCTAAGTCTGTGAATGCTGGTGTCCCACAAGGCTGTGTGCTATCACCAACCCTGTTTCTTCTGCATATCAATGATATGTTACAAATTAGTAACATTCATTGCTACGCGGCCCCACCACCGCCGCTTACTCCCCGTTCTCGTGCGACTTTGCCGGAGCCGCATCGTCCCCGGCAAAGTCGCACGAGAACGGGGAGAGAGGGAGCGCAACACCTACGGATAATAAGCGGTGCCGACACACTCCTCCCCCAGCAGTCCTCCGCTGCCGCATCCGCGGTACGGCCACGCCAAAATCGCAGAGGATAGGGAGTAAGGCACCGCTATACCTACACTCCTCTTCCCCCGCGACTTCACCTCGGCTGCAGAGGGCAGCGCAATGCTCGCATCCAGAGTGGGTTTGCGCAGCCCACTCGGAGCGACCGCCTCGACCCAGCCTTTTTTTTTACATGGGGAAATGCCTTACGCATACCCGCCTTCACGAGGGGAAGGACGGGTTATGTCGGACTTGCACCGACTAAAACCCCATGGTGTTCCGCCATCGCCGCATGTTGGCAGGCCCACGGGAACGCTCACGCACACATCCGCGACCCCACCGGCGCCGGCCGCCTATCGTCGGCAGCATCTCCTCGGGAGAGGACAATCCTCTCCTGTCTCCTTCCTAGTAAGGCGCGCCGGAACACGCGACGCGCCTTCCAACACAGCCTCCATTTTGGTGTCGGCAACGGACCCCCCCGAGTCCGCCACGCGGAGGCGACGGGGCCAGCCAAGCACTAGTCTTCCCAGCCCCTGCGACGAATCTGGTCTGTGGCTCCGTCGCCAACCACGTTACGGCCGCGGAGGATAGGGAGAGAGGCAACGACACACCAACACTCCTCTTCCCCCGCGGCCTCACCACCGCCGCAACTACGGTGCGACCCCGCCAAAGTCGCGGGGGACAGGGAGAGAGGCAACGCAACACCTACACTCCTCTTCCCCCGCGACTCCACCTCGTCTGCGAAGGGCAGGGTGAGCAGTGCCAACTTACTCCTCCCCCCAGCAGTCCACCAACATCACTAAGTAATGAAACAGCGAAAAAATCGTATGTATGTATGTATACTAAAATAAAAGTGTTATAAACACTTTTTATAATATATTTGAATTGTGAACGAATGATAATTGCTCGGAGAGAAAAAAAAGGATTTGTAATAAACACTTTAATAAGTTTCGATAATACTTTCGAAACTTTCTGTTCCATACTACTTAAACTAGATATTTATTTCAGAATTAATAGTAGCTATTACTTGTCAATCGCGATTTCCTGCTTGGAACTTAGCGGACCAAGGTCTTTCTAACGAAGTTATGCAGCCATTCACTCTAATGTTCGACATATTCTGGGTCTTAAAATTGATTTTCAATGCTTTGAATTATCTGAAAATTATTTGGTAAATCTAATTTGTTATATATGGTTTTGTGTCTATTATAGATACTAATACTTTTCGGATGATTACAATGTATTTAAAATAAAATAACCAGCATTTTTCGTATTTTGTGATAAAATTATTTTATATGCAAATAATTACGAGTATAATAAATTTTTGTGCGAAAAGTAAACGAAAAACATTGCTAACTAGAAAAAAATCATCGTAATTTATTTCACTGGTGTTTTGATCACAGCGACATCGTTTTGAACCTTACGTTTCAACTGATCTGGATAATATAATATGTTACAAGCACTAACACAGAGGCACTCATTCGTCTTGATCTTCTAACATTAGTAATGTGATAAGATCAGAGGAAGGGTCAAATACGCTCATAAACATGGGACATCAAATATACATTCAAACCCGAAAATGTCAAATTCACCGGTTTCATAAATATTTTCGCCTGGCATTCGAACTTAGGATACGCAACTCGGCACGCTCGGTAGCGGTCGGTTACGCTGACCACTGAGCCGCAGTTTCAGCATATTCTTTAACCGTAGTGGAAATAACCGCAAAAAACGATCAAAAACTGTTAAAATAAAATTATTGTTATCGATGCTCTATCTGGTATATAATTAATAAATTATTTCCCACGTTTCAATATTTTCCTTATCACGTATACAGTACTTATTCGACTTAGAAAAATACCAAAGGTACTAACATAATTATTTTTTTGTTTTTTTCTTGATAATAGGTAATAACCGCGGTCACTGTTATTAGAAATATGCCTTTCGATTTTTTTTTTAATTATTGGATTATGTTTACCGTACATCAGTATATATGCCACTTATAGAAATAAATTTATTTCTAATAAAAGATTAGCGAAACTTCAAAGAGTATTTCTATATTTTCATTTGTTAATGCTATTAGCCCTGTGGCTTTTACAGCGTCAACGGAAGCGAATCGCGAGCAGAAGGTCCGTGAGTAAGAAGAACAATGACGCTGCTGACGAGAAAGTCAACTGCTCCGCTAAACTCCGAACCCTGAAAACGAATAAAATAGAATCCGTACTAACAAGGGAGGGCTCGTGGTTATCCAAGGGACCCTCTGAAGGAGTTACGAACCTCAGCTTGAATCACTGTCGAATGGGAATATTATTTATATTATATTTACATTATGATATATACAATACAATACAAACAATAACTAAATAAAACCGAGAAAGAAAATCGGCCTTTGTACTCGAATGAATCCAGCGATCGTGAACTTAGGACCTGGCACCCGCTGGCCAGTGCGGTGTGCCGCTGTGCTAACGGGTACGTGAATATTTACTCGAGTGTATGTATTGGTAGAATTCCTGTGCAGGAGTCCGTCTAGGTAGGTACCACCCCAGGGCCAGTTATTCTGCCGTGAAGCAGCGGTGTGCAAATAATACTGTATTTGGTCTGAAGGGCACTGAGAGCTAGCGTAATCACTGGGAATATGAGACTTAAGAACTGATGTCTCAAGGTGACGGGCGCAGTGTGGTGCTACACAGAAATATTCTGAGTAACACAGCATTTGTTATGGGCAGATGTTGCATTTACCAACAGGTGAACGTTTAGCTCGTCTCGTCACAATATCAAGTAAAAAAAAGGTCTCATACGCGTATGTTTAATAGCGATGTTTCCTTTAAACGCTTTTATATTGCACCACTGCAAGTGACCCTATGCGGCGAGCAAGGTTAAAGCAGAAACGAGACAAGCGCTGCCAACGCAATCGGTTGTTTCACAACCTACACGTCTTGTCTACTAGTTGACCGCTAGCAAAATTAATAAATGAGCAATATTTTACACTGATTGCTATGGAGAAACTTTAGTTCGTTTTGGAAATATTTCTTGCCAAACCATATTTATAATTTGTGATGTGATGCAAATTTTAAATATGGTTTAATTAATTAAACTTTTTAATGTTTATTTTCAATGAAGGGACATTATGCAGATTTAAAACGGAAGCGCGACCCAGATTTGCGTCTACAATCATCTGTCGCTGCGTGGGGCGGGTTTTTACGGGACACTCGGCACCTGTCAGGACGATGCTCGCGCCCCTGCTACGCGGGAGCTTCTAACTGCCGCAAACGTCGACTTCTCTATTCCTATGTAAATCTCGGCGGCGCATCCGACGACAGATAATAGACACGCAATTTGCATAGCTCGTCGCTCTTTGTGCCCGCTAAATTGACACTGTTCTATCCGACGATCCGCTTCTATCGGACGATCCGCGAGTTGAGTTTCGTTCCATGAAAACTCCCTAAACCGTTGCATGAACCATAGATCTCTGATAAACTGTATCTGTACTGGAGGCGGAATTCATTGTAATTGCAAACCAAGTGCACCGACGTACGAGATGTATAAGTTCTGTTTAGTCTGACGTGGATTGAATAATTTAGTTCACGATGGGGCAAATAAAGATATATGTTCAAACCCAATATATGTATATCGCATTACTATTCGATACGCTTCTCTGTTTCCCAAAGTAATTAAGACTGTGTTTACAATATTACCTATTAAAGTAACGGGTAACCCACGTTAAACGTGTTAGTACGATAATTGGATAGTTACGTAAATTGTCGAAAAATATTGTGAAATGTGTTTTGAATTTTGTGAAGTGACTGTTGTGGATGCAAGAGTCGCAATAATGTCTGAGTGACCTAAGAAAAGAGGGCCCATTAATATGGTCTGACGTCGCAAATCGCTAGGTAATGAAACGGCAACAAGTTCTTGCCTCTAATGGTAGCGGTACTGCGTACAAGATCGTGTGTGGAGGTTTAACGACAACCAGCAATTATTTAGTTTTTCTGTCCGAAGGCCCACGAGCGTGTGCCGACAGATTGCTGTTTCTTGGTACTGGCCGTTGGATGCCACGCATAGTCACGAGTGTCACTTGATTTAATACACAACATCCTTCTTGCTTTACAAAGTTTTTAAACAGATAATAAATTGTTTCATTTTTTTGTTATCTAAGCGAAATATAAATTAATATAGAATAGCATCATTGATATATGAATGTGAATTGGATTGAAAAATCGTGTTTAAGGTTAAAGTTTATTTTTACAACGTGTTGTGCACTACATCATACCTCCAATCTTATCGCATGAGCATTACATCTGGCACGGGTAGGGACGAGTGAGTGCTCCTGTGTTTGCCCGTACACTTGTGGCACTGTAATATCTCTTGTTGTTGCTATCAGCAGCCTCGAAAATCTAGGAGGCTAGGCTAGAAGGACATTAATGTAAACAGGACTATAAGGTACAATTAAAAAATATACAAAAAGTGTGATTAATATTTTTTTGATATTTTTGTATAGATTATGGATAATAAATCACAGGAGTCAGCATAATGTCATTTATCATAAGTATTGCTGTTACTTGATGGCTTATTGCTTCCTTAAGTAATTATGTACTTGAATGTGAGCATAACTGTCTAATATAGCGGAAGCGAGCCAGCCACTATAAATAAACCAATAGGCTATCGTTGACTGATCATAATTTATTAAATTGACTCTTTTTCTCTCTGTGACTCCGTGGAAGCCCAGAGGCCGGGCGCTCGCCTTATTTTTGTATGTTACGAGTAAAATGGGTTCAATTCCTGGTGCAAACACCACTAAAATTGTTAATTGCAATTTTAAGTGCTGATTTACCACGTTTTCCAATTTTTCCATAAAACCCGCCACGTATATTGGCATCATCACTAGTATGGTAGGTACAACCGCAGAGCCAGTCATATTGCCGTGAAGCAGTAGTGTGCAAACATTACTATGTTTCAATCTGAAGGACGCTGAAGCTAACGTAATCACTGGGCATATGAGACTTAGAACTGACGTCTCAGGGGCACGGGCCGAAATAGGACCCAGAAATTTTCCGGGTGACACAGCATTGCTATGAGCGGACTTTGCACTTACCATCAGGTGATTGTGTTGCTCATCTCGTCCCTTTCTCCAATAAAAAAACCTTTATCCAACAATGACTCTTTATATTCTTTCACTTCACAACTCTTCCTTATCACACTGTTTTGCAAAATTACGGGTTTCACGAAACCTACAGGTTGCTACAAACTATTTCGGCAACATATGAAGTCCGTCAACTCGCACTAAAAAGCGTTACGGAATTTTCCAGCTCCCTGTTCGCAAAAACCCTCAAAAATAAATAGAACCTTATTTTCAATACTTATACCACAGTTATAGGCTGCTATAAGACTTGGCTAAAGGTGTCCACCTTTAAATATAGAACAAGAAATTGCAATGATTAAGCTAAGGGTTACAAACAAACAATAAAACTAGGACACAAATACGCATAAAGAAAGCGCGTTCGAACTTAAGGTGTGTTTCTAAATCAAGACAAGTTAACTCAAATGTTATTTTATATGCTTATAAATGATATAAGAGAGGCTCTGTCGCTCGTACAATAAGCAGTTTGCACATTGTATTCATGTATCGTACATGTGGGACTTGTATGGAATACCTTTATGTGTTATATATATTACAACGATTACACTAAGTTATGATTTGTTATAAAGGTTACGTAATAATTTATTCGCATCTTGATAACGAGTGATATCGGTTTCCGATACATAACAGCTCTCATAGGGTATGCGATTTTCTGAGGCTTGAGATCGTAAAGCTTCCATTTGTTTGCGTACGAATAATATTTCGATTAGCAATCTATCACTTGTGGAACCCCAGTAATAGGCTATTAAAATTGTTGCAGAGTCACCTTTATTGTAAAACATGTAATGTGTTTGTGTATTCAGGACGCCCGTTAAAACTACCGTAGCGGAAGCTTTAGATTCCCAGTTTCAACTTTGCACACTGGAGACCAAACAGAATTAAATTTAACAAAGTTTTCAATATAAAACCATAATTCATATTAATAAGATAGAATAACGTTTACAATACTAATTTTTTTCTGATTTGTAGATTTTTTTGACAACCTATTTATTTTACATGAAAATTAATCTTGACCACTGCTGAGCACAGACCTTCTCTCAATAAAATTATTTTTTTGGAGCGGGATAAAGTTTACTAGAATGTTCCATTGCGAATTGACGGACTTCAGATATCGTCGAAATATTTTTTATTTCTAAGAAATGCATCTTCTCGATGTTTTCCTTAAACGCAAAGGACGTAATGAATCAGCAGTTAAAATTGCAATAAAAAAATTGTAGTGCCGGTGGCAGGTACCTTAAGTTACTTGCGTTGTACACGCATTTAAAGCGAGCGCTCGGAGGTAAACTTATCTAATAATAATCATGGTATTAGTAATGATAGTAGTAGTAATATTGCCCTCCCGATTGCAGTAACTGACCGAGTCGAGGCCGGCCCCCTTGGGCACCCTCGAGTCTGTTACTCTCGCGAACAGGATGACGGTCCAAGCCGAGATCCCCTCTCGGGGGCCCTCGCGCTAGTCATCCATAAATAAATGTTTCGGCTAAGCGCCCTCAGAGCTATGCCACCTTTCAATCCGGCGAAGCTGTAAAAGCCTTCGGGCTAACAGTGACCATCAGTCCTAAAAAAAAAAGCGAGCGCTCGATCCTTTATTATCACGGCTATTTCTTTCCCACCAAATAATATTAGATTAAATAAAAATAAATGTATTTTAGTTTTGTAGTGCAAAAGATTAAGTAAGAAAAATATTTACGATCGCAATCTCTTAAGAAATGTAAGTAATATAAAAGTAAACCAAAGCAAATATGTGAAGATTGGCGACAAGTCGGATGCCAGCAGCCAGAATGCTTGCCAGCCTAATTTTTTTTTTCTTAAAAAACCGGGCCCCACAGTAGAATTTCTCCTGTGTCGTCGGTGCGTTTTACAGACATAAATTCCACATGCACAAACCACCCAGACCCGGAACAACTATATGTAGGCCATACAAATGTTTGTCCCGTGCGGAAATCAAACCCGCGACCCGCGGCGCAGAAGCCATGGGCTTAGCAACTGCGACAACCGAGCCGTTACTCGTTACTCGTAGTTACTAGTGGTCGCCAAATAATCGAAATTCGATCGTAATTCATTAACTTTTTTATTAAAGTTAATGTATTTGTAACACATATCTTATATTAAACTTAGCTTTCTGCACTCCTTCTCCAAATAAACTATGTCTAATCTCACGCTCTTCCGTGCGCGCAATTTTCTTAAAATGGGGTACAAAGTTTTCTCTTCAAGTATTAATATATAAAATATATTTGTTATTTTTTTTATTTAAATGTGTTTAACAAAGTTCCCGTTGTTCCTGTACTAAAAAAAATGCATCAGCTGCCCTTTCATCGGAGCACGTTGGACGCGAATCTTTTTTTAACACATATGCACATAAGCGATGGGTTCGCATCTTCTCATACTCTATTTGCACATAATTGTGTATTAAGTTTAGTTTTAAATGTAAAGAACCTTATATGCCTCTAGTGTCTAGTGAAATTAAACATTTTAAATTACATGTGTAAGTTATAAGCATTTCAAATATCTAAGAACTGGTGTTTAATGCTTATGATGTTAATTAATCTATTAGAAGTGGTATAACGTTGTAAAGCCACGCTGCAACTAAACACGTATTTAAGCGTAGATTAGATGCATAACACAGCTTTGTATTTTTTTATGATGATTCTTCATTAAGAATTAATGTCGGTGATTATGGACCACAGTTTAAACCGTCATTTGTGCTGTATTGCAGCCCTAACCCTTTTTTTAAAATAGAAACGACATTACGAACTACACTTTTTATTAGGATTTATGAAAGTCAATGTCAGTCGTAATTTCTTTATTTATTTCTGCTGATAAGTTTACATTCCCGAATATCCTTATTATAGGCTGATATCCGCCCTTACCCTCATAAAGTCGAAATTGTTACCGGATTATAGCAAATAAACAGAATTGGAAATGGTATATGTATATAGTGATTCTCTGTGTGGATTATTAAAATTCTTGATGAATAAATATGTATGTAGATATCACATGCCACAGAAAAGACGTTTTTTGTAAAAAAAATATTTGAGACTTTCACTCTCCTATATAGATTTCAGTTGCATTTTATGATGAAGCGCATTCAGCGTAAATGTTAAGTTGATTCACATAGGTATGGGCAAAGTACAGGTAAACTATGCGCTGACTTATATAATTGCATAAATTTGTATTCCTCAAAAAGTGTTATTTTTTCAAAAAAAAATGAAGCAAAAGTCACCTTCGTCATACTTAGGTAGGTCGGGTTATAATACAATTTTTTGGTTTGCCCATAACAAATGCTGTGTCAACGAGAAAATTACTGTGTGACACCACACTGTGCTCATCATCCTGAGACATAAGTTCTTAAGTCTCATGTGCCCAGTGATTACGCTAGCTCACAGTGCCCTTCAAACCGAAACACAGTAATGTTTGTACACTACTAGTGAGTTATTCCATCCCAGTGCCAGTTATTCTGCTGTGACTACTTGTTTTCGGTGAAGTAATCGCTGTTAGCCTTTTGGCTTTTACAGCTTCATCGGATGCTGTGCTCGCGGGCCCGGGGCCCGCGTGCCAGGTTTGGTTTGACCCAAACATAAATACATAAATATAGACTCCTACTAAACATCTAAATTCGGACCGTTGCGTTCGCTAGCGTGCTTGCGCTACTGTGAATATCTCCATAAATTATCTTAAGTCATCTAATGACCGTCCGAGGGAGGCTGCGGGCATCCGTTCGGACTGTCGACTTGTGTGTCGGTAACTCTGGGCGGTGAGAACCGCCCTGGAACACGGGTGTATCTAGTGTACGCGGTGTTATTAACGATAGCTGCGCGCCGCTCTCTACGGCGGTCGCGCGACGTTGTGCGTGTGATGTTAAAACTATTAACTGTGTGTACAGTGTTGTTCGGATCGTGGCTGACCGTATCGTGGTCAGGGAGTGCTGAGACGTCCGTGTCGTCTAGCACATTTCGCGGGCGACGTTTGCGTTCGGTCGCATTTTTGTCGGATCGATAATTCGCTGCTTTAACCACCAGCGGGTTTGGATGAACCGCGGCTTTTTCGAAAAACCGCCGTGATACTTCTCTGAAGTGTTCAGAGAGTACGGGCATTTCACAGTCGCTTTGAAGGTCGACATTGCGTTGGTACCAGCCGGCTCCGGTGGGACTTCGCAAGAATCTATTTTGCACCGTCTGCAATTTCTTTATATGGTTGCCCGTCGCGTGTGCGAACGCGACGCATGCATAGGCCATTACGGATCTAATGCATGTCTTGTAGAGGCGAAGTTTGTGTCTTAAGCACATTTTGCTTGAAGAGCAAGTTAACGGATATAGGCGGCTTGCGATAAAAGCCGCCCTGTTACGCACGTTCTTTATGTGATCAGCGAACGACATCGCTGCGTCTAACGTGACCCCGAGGTATTTGACGCTCTTTCCCCAGGGAATAGGGCGTCCGAACAGGGTGATCGAGCCTAGCTTATTATTGCCGATTGTGTGGTAACGTCTAGCTGGCTTAGGCGTGCCCCTCGAGAAGTATATCGCTACACTTTTCTCGGGGTTTACCTCTATTCTCCATTTCCGGAACCATTCGCCTAGGCGATCGGCTGCGGCTTGGAGCTGAATCGTTATGCGGCCCTTGTGCTTATCGGAATAATACAGGGCCGTGTCATCTGCGAAAAGCGCAAGATTGACTTTAGGGTCTTTAGGTATATCGCTAGTGTATAGCGAGAACAGGAGTGGGGAGAGGCAGGAGCCCTGAGGGACACCCGCACGGAGAGGGCGGCTTGAGGAGCGCGTTCCCTCTACCCGGAAGCGGAATAGGCGATTGGACAAGAAGGCTCGTATGATGATCACGAGTCTGTCCGGCACTTTCGTGTGATACAGCTTGTTATACAAGCCGTCGTGCCAGACTTTGTCAAATGCCTTTGCGACATCGAAAAATAAGGCCCCTGTGCCTACTGGCTTAGGGCGGTCGTGGAGGTTTTCTAATATGTGCTCCGTTAGGCGGTGCACTTGATGAGTGCACGAGTGTTCGGGGCGAAAGCCGAACTGCTCGTCTGGTAGACTATTATTATTTAGGACGTAGTCTTTTAATCGACTAAGAAATATTCGCTCATAAATCTTGGCCATCGAATTGAGGAGACTTATTGGGCGATAATTGGCTGGGATGTTCTTCGGCTTGTGAGGCTTCGGAATACCTATAACGTCCGCTTCCTTCCAGTCGTCCGGGAAGGAGCAGCTGGAGAGGAGCGCGTTGAAGATACTAACTAACAGACACAATAGCGGCGTAGTTAGACATTTGATCACCCGTGTTGTTTATGCCATCGAGGCCGGGTGCGGATCGGTTTTTAAGATTTTTAACAATCTTCGTGACTTCGTCGAGAGTCACTGGAGTCAGTGGTTCGCCCACTGGTGGTATGGCAGCCCTGCGTTCGAGTTCCGCGGCCACCTGCTGCAGGTGGTCGGGATCCGCAGGCGCGAGAGTTCTGCCGTGAAGGACCTATCTAGAGGGATCCTGTTTACGAATCCTACCACCAGTAGAGAAGTAAGCAGGAACACTTTCCTGGCCAATCGACAGCCTGTGAATGGCAACAGGTCGTTGGAGATAACACTGCTATCAAACTTGCCGCTGCCCAGTGCTCCTATCGTTGGCGTTTTTTTGTCGGACTCCAAAGAGATTATGGGATGACTGCATGAGCGTCAGGAAGTATTTACGTATAGATAGTTTACTATGCAGGAAGTGCTCGTGAAAGTTGAGTGATTGAAAAATTCAAGTCAAGAACCAAATTGTACTTTTCGTTTTGTTTCATCATCATCATCATTTCAGCCTATTACAGTCCACTGTTGAACATAGGCCTCCCCCATAGATTGCCACAAAACACGGTGCTGAGCCACTTGCATCCATCGCCTTCCTGCAAAGCCGTGGTGATCGCCGCTCCATCTAGTGGGGGGTCGCCCTACGCTGCGTTTGCCGGTACGAGGTTGACTCGCCAACCACTCGACAACCTTTCTTCCAACGGTTGTCGGTTCTACGAGCTATATGGCCGGCCCATTGCCACTTCAGCTTGCTAATCCTTAGTCAGTAGTTAGATCGTTTTGTTTAGCGCAGCAAATCTTCAGTAAAGGTCAGCTATCATTTTACTATTTATCGAAACTTTTTAAGTATTGTTGTTTTAAGATTGCTACTAAACTAAAAATAATATATTTGTATGTGGATACGTTACTTGACAATGGAAAATAGTTTACGACTGTTCCATAAATAAACAAATAATCAATACTAACATTATACTCGTAAATGCGAAAGTAACTCTCTCTGTCGCGGCTTAACTATTGAACCAATCTTGATAAATTTCAGCACCGATATAGCTTTTATCCTGGAGACGAACATAGGACACTTTTTATTCCGGAAAATTAAAGAGTTACCACGGTATTTTTTAAAAACCTCAATCCACGCGTACGTTGTCGCGGGCTTCAGCTACTCGACATTGAAGAAACTGTAATATGTAATTACACTTTATTTTGAAGAATTTCAAAGTACCGTTACGTTGCAATGAATTACTGTTATTAGTCATCGCCTATTTTTTATTTCCTTTATAATTAATACGTAGATATATAACTCAAAAGATAGACACTGACACTGTAATTTTCTACGTTCACTAGTGTCGAAGGAACAACGTGTAAGAAGTATGGGACGACATTGTGAACACTCGCTAACTACAAAGCTGCATCAAAAACATTTGAGGACGTTAGTAGGGCACGAGAAGAAGCGGAAGTGGCTACGAGAGGAACAGAAGAGGTTGAGCCTTTCTGTGAATACAACCAACACTACGCAATAGCAATATCCTTCATCGTGACTTTATTTCAGCACACTCCGCGAAACAAACCGTACCGCAATGCTTTTGCTGCATTTGACAACGTCGTTTGTGTTTTCTGCAATACAGCTCCGACCTCACACCGTGCAATCACTATATTGGTCAAAAACAAAAAATTAAGTCAGTGGAACACGCTACTTCAATAGCGGCGTTTACCTTCAAAACTGCCTTCTTTCAGTAGTTCTATCTAATCTAGCCATTAATACTTCAAAGTGCATCCGGAAATAGTGTCACTACTTGTCAGAGCTTCATTTTCGCACATACCGCTAAACAAATTTTGTTACAATTTTTGTCGTCATTTACCATGTCCTCGATAACAAATGAAATAATTGCGGGAGAACCTGCATAGTTCATGCATAAAACCAATTAAAAAAAAATCGAGGTCATGAATTGAAGCCGTGTGGCACATGCTTTCCGGCTTACAAATAATCAGGTATAAGCTACAGGCACAAAATGACGACCGCATGGCCTAGCGGTTAGAGTTGCGTGAAACGGGTAGGGCTGACTTCTACTCAGCGGGTCCCGGTTGTAACAATCCCAGTTGGAGCTAGCATTTGTACAAAAAACCCAAATCATTGGTTTTGCGTTATAGTTGTGTTGAGCATACGAGCAAAACGCACTGACGATGCAGAAGAAATCCTAGTGTGAATCGTTTTTGAAAAATACATTAGTTAAATAATTACATCTTCTCTATAGTTATATTAGGTCCTTACATAATTATGAAATTTGCGTTTTATATGAGAGGAATATAAAGTCGTTTTTTTTGTAAAATATATATATAAATAGAACTCGTACTCGTAAATAAAGCGATATTTCAAGTTTTCCATTGTGCGAGATGAGCGATAAAAAGTAATGAGGAAAAAAACAAATGAATGACTGATTTCGAAACTAAAATATACCAGCTAAATGGATTTATAAATTTGAATTTGGAATTCTTAACCAAAGACGATAAATTACAGATCAAAGTGACCAGTACGACAAAACGCCAATTTCATGTGTAAAGACCTAATATTTCAGGCTTGAAGTTACAATATCACATTGTCCAGCTACCACTTACAAAATAATAAATTCCGGGTGGGAACTCCGATGTCGATCCTCGGATAGTCTCGAATATCTGTACAAGTTACAATACTGATCCGAATAATGGCGACCTTGTTTACATCGACCGACGGGAGCGGCTATTGATAACGGTCTAGGTATTTAAGGAACTGAGATTTAAATACACGGTTGCTTAGATAAACATTGGCGATGGAAGGTTATTGTCGTTTCCCAAGTAAACAGGATATATTTTATGAACTTATATGTTCCCGAACTTAACATCAAGATTTACGTATATACTACTATTATCAAACCTTTGAGTGGATGTACAGTTTTTAATAGCATAAAAGTCAATTAAAAAAATAAGTAAAGTAATATCTTATACATGTCTTACTGTTAAAACTCAAGCTACCTCTCATTTCAGAGAGGGTTTTGGAGCCGGGAAGAGTGTGCCACGCTGCTAAAATGCGGGTTAACGGACTTCACATGTCCTCGAAATATTTTTATAACTCAGACATGCCAATTTCCGCACGGTGTTTTCCTTCACAGCTGAGCATGTCGTAAATCAGCACTAAGAATCGTAGAATAAAATTATAGGTGCCGGTACTAGAGATAAAACTCTGGGCCACTGAATTACCACAGCTCTATTAATTTTAAGTTTTAGTTTTATCCGCTTATTATATTTTGAAACAAATAACAGAATATTTTAAATATAATAGTTTTTTTTTTTATGGAAGGAAGTGACGGGATGAGCAATTGGTTCATCTCATGGTAAGTGCAACGTCTGCTCATAACAAATGCAGTTTCATCCAGAATATTTATGTGTTCATCATGAGATGTTGCTTATTGTTGAGTTTTTAGGTCCTTTATGTCCAGTGATTACACTAGCTCTCAGTGTCCTTTCAGATCGAAACACGGTAATGTTTGCGCACTACTGTTTTTCTTTTATTGGATAAAGTGATGAAACGAGCAAAACGTTCACCTGAGGGTAAGTGCAACATCTGTCCATAAAAAATGCTGTATAACCCAGAAAATTTCTGTGTGACACCACACTGTGCCCATCACCCTCAGACATAAGTTCTTAAGTGTCATATGCCCAGTGATTACGCTAGCTCACAGTGCCCTTCAAACCGAAACACAGTAATGTTTGCACACTACTGCTTCACGGCAGAATAACTGGCCCTGGGGTGGTACCTACCTAGACGGATTCCTGCATATCCTACCACCAGTAAAACATAACCCCATATATACCTAGACGGATTTCTAGGAAATCTTACCACCGATAAAGTAATTTGTTTTGTATACATACAGTGACGCCTTTTTCCCATATAATGAGTAGGCAGAGCCGGTAGTTTACTTGTCGCCCTCGCGGGAAACATGACGTGACGGGAGGCGAACCAAGTCGCCGTCATTTTGGTACGAGTCAAAAAGTTCTTATTGCGTTATCACGAGTAGAAGTTACAGCTTTGAATATTATGGTGTTATTCTGCACGAATCAAGGCTCTTTGTACAATACCTAGGTCTACTCTTATGACACCTCGGTAGGAAAGAGGTAGGTGCTATTCTACTCTGCCGGACACCCATCGGCCTTAATTTATTTTAGAAAGGGGTTAACAGAGAACGGTATAGTGTCTCCTTCGCGCAAAGTTTTTGCCAAATAAAAATATACAATGACCCGTTCGTTTAGTTTAAAGTTTAGAAAACTTCGAATCGAGGCGCGACGATCGTTATTATTAGCAACTAGGGCGAATGTTGGGTTAATCACCCAAACACAATATGCTCGTCATTATTTGACTTTTAGTCAATTTGTCTATATAATTTTCTGATTTTTACGTATATTTTCGATTACAGAAATTCTTAGGTTGAAACAAAACATTTACTCACGTAAGTCACTTTTTCCATAAACCACAATTTGGTGGTTTGTGGAAAAATTATAGTCAATACAAAAGTAGTAAGTAAGCGTAAAGTTATAATATGTTCCTGCTTTTCTATATCTGTTTTCCAGAACGAATATAACTTAAAATATACATCTACCGATTGAGAAATGTACAGAGATTAAAGAGTAATAGCTCTATACATAACTTATTAATCTTAGTTTCATAGCACAGCATTTCATTAGTTTCATTTAATAAAAAAACCGACGTCCACGGAGCTGCTCCAAACATGCGAATTTAAGTGTTTCTTGATTTCCTCATGGATCCCGTTATTAGAAATTGACAAAAAAATAGGACCATCCCTACGGTATCCTCTTTTTTTTATTGAATAAAATCAGTACGAAAACAGAGAAGTTATGCCCGAACATATATATGTACATATATATATATATATATATATATATCAAACTTAAACTATCAATCATCAATATTCTCTTCTAGTCTGATAGTTGTAATATTTAAAACGTCTACATCATTTTTATTTATTAATAATTACGATTCGGTTCACGCAATGGCTAAGGAAAGAAGGCATTCCTTGCTACAGGTTGCGGGTTCTGTTCCCGTATGGAACCAATATTTTGTGTGAACTACAGATAGTCGTTCCAAATTTCGCTGTTTATGGAATATGCTATTAATGGCTGTAAAAGCACCCACGATACAGAAGAAACCTGAGTATATAAAAGACATAAGTACGTATATGTAATCACGGTTCACGTAAAATATCAAAGCAAATGATTCGATTCCCGCCGGAAATACAATATATTGTACTCATTATTTACCCTGCAAAGAACCAATTGGATTGAACTATAATAATGTTACCAGACCAAACAGAAAGTCAGTTCGAGTCGCCGTGAACTTCGCACGAAGGAGGGCTGCGAACCGCCGCCGCCCGCCCAGTACCGACTGAGCCGCCCTAAGGATCGCCCGCGCGCATTGTCTACCAAATGCTATAAGATCGACTCTACTATCGTCTCTACTTTTTAAAACTATAAGTTAATAGTGCATAAAGTCTATGTAATAAGTATTTAGTTATTTAACCACTTTATTATTATTTTACAAGGGTAACTTATAATAACGTTGTTTATCGCATAAACATTTTTTTTTTTGTTTTTGTTTAATTCGTCAATCCTTAAATAGTTTTATTTGTTTAATTCATAGTTTGAGAACAGTAAAACTAATAAACGTGAAAAATAAACATAACGCAGTTTTTAGTTTATTCACTAAACTAAAACCTCAGCACATTGACTCTACTTCGAAGCAGATGCTGAAAATAGGTATGTGTGTTGAGTATTTTTATCGCCTATATTTTAACTATAATTACTATAGAAACTTACAAAAAAAGCATCACATGCTATAGATTTTGTAGCTAATAATTACTTTCGTATGTTATTATGGACATGCGATTTATTTTACAGTTTCCTTCATCACGTACAAAGGTTGCCTTGAAATGGCATAAGGGCTAAAATCGCCGGCACACGTCGGAGCTTTCTCTCGCGTAATCCGTTACCCCATTAAGGTGTGGGTCATTCCGGTTGCAAATCAATCAAGAGAAACTTTGTACTGTTCATTACGCGTACAATAATTTAATAATCAAATAATTTTAATCTAATTTTAAACTCATTTATTTTGTAAGAACTGGTCAGTTATTTTATAGGTGACGATAACTTAATTATTTTACTTTAAGTGATTTTTGCAGATAATTACTGCCAATTATGGTAACTGTAGACATTTTTTCTATTTTAAACAGTATTCTCGACATTATTTTCGTGGTCATGAATATTATTAATATAAATATTCATTATTTCGGCCTATCGCTAGTCCACTGCCGAACATAGGCCTCCCCCATAGATTATTTCATCTGGTGGGATTTCGCCATAGTTGCCACGCTTGGCAGGCGGGTTGGCAACCGCAGTTTATATGTTCTGATGTTTCACGAAGATGCTGCTGCCCATCTTCTGGATACTACAAACTGTAAGTAACTTCAAAAAAAAGTTTAAAAATGATTTATACACAAGAGTTATTAAAGTAAATAAGCAATTAATTTAATGCACTTCATACACATAAGCTCTTAGACCTAATCTATAAAATTGTGACCAATTCTGAAGTTCGTGTTCCAGAATAAAAATATTTACGTTTTTCTGCTTAAGCTTTCATTCTTATTATCAACACCACAAAGCTCTAGTTAGGGTGACAATTAGGATGATTGTAGAGTTTGATGGCTTCAGTGCAGGACAAGAGGCCGCTAACGAGAACAGCGGTTGTTTGTTTTCCCACGCCTCTTGAGCCTCGGCCGGTAGAGACGAAACATTGTCCAAAGGCGATGTCCACTGATTTGTTTACACTTATCATTCCGATTTATTTTACACGCAGGAAGTTATATAAAACAATTGATGAGGCAGTATAATTTTAGAGCTTTGAAGTGATTTGAGTATGATTTTCTTGAATGAGAGGACGCCTGTGCTCGGCAACAGGATATTTTATAGGCTGTAACTTCTTAAGATGAATATGATCACCTTCTGACTCATTTAGACCACGCCAATTCTAGTTTCCTTTTAAACCACAAAAGTTGTCACATGTGCAAGACCTATTATATTATTGCCTTATATTATAGTGATAAGCACTCGTATTGACCTTTCCGTTTCACGATAATGGTTTATGAGATTTAATAACCAATGTCTCATAGTGCCGAGCGCAGTGCGATGCTACACATCTTCCCAATACGAAGTTATATGTGTTACATATTGCGTGTGGTAGCGGTTTAAGAGAATCTACCACCCCATCTCATCCTGTGGGTGTCGTAAAAGTCGACAGAAGGAAAATTAAAACCAGACGATGGGCAGCAGCACCTTCCTGGAACATTGAATAAATAAACTGCGGTTGCCAACCCGCCTGCCAAGTGTGGAAACTATGGCAAAATCCCCCATTTACGAGCGCTACAAGATGTTGTGGCAATCTATTGGGGTTCAGCAGTGGACTAGTGATAGGCCGAAACGACGACGACGATTGCGTAGCACATACCATCACGTGAACGTGTTGTTCGTCTCGATACCTGTTTCCATAAGTATTCTTCTTTATCAACATGTAAATAGTGAATTGCTGGACAAAGGCTTATCCCACATTTGCCCAGGGGGATTTGCCGTAATCGCTTAATAGATGGATTGATGGATCGCAATATCAGACGTACACTTCGCAGCTTAGACGCTGATGATCATCACTAATATTGATAACTTAGTTCTGGAAAAACTGTGATGGTTTTTCCGTCATCAATAGGAGACCATGAGATTTTTCTGACTTTAACTTTATTTGACTTTTACGGAACTCATTTTTTTCGCCAATGAATTCGCTTGCCCGTTTGCTCCCTCTTTTTTAAATAAAATTATTGTGTATCGGATTTTATAACGCAACCACCACACGGCACCAATAGCTCAGCAGACAAGGATGATGATCAACAGAATTACTTCACCAGAACCATCCTCATGAACCGCTGATACCCTTTCTAATAAAAAAATATCATAAAAATCGGTTCATAAACAAAGGGGTTATGCCCGAACATACATTAAAAATATATACAGTCGAATTGAGAACCTCTTTTTAAAGTCGGTTAAAAATAACAAACAACCAGACTACGACTTGTTAAGTATCTTTTTAGTTCATATCATCAATAATTCGTCTCCTGCATGATTAGCTCTGAATTAAAATTATGACCTTTCTGTGTGTAATTTGGCTTAATCTTCGAATCATTTTCGCAAACAAGTTGTTCAACGAGTATAACTTGTATTAAGCGTGTTTTATATGTGATATATGGATGTAGAACATGTAATGTGCGATTATTTATTTGTCGTCGCGTCAAGTCTTTTTTTATTAAATCTAGATGTTGCTCACCGTTGCGTCGTCAAATATACACGTATATTATTCTAGTACTATTTTCTATTTTAAATAATAAACTATGTTCCACACTAGGATTTCTCCTGTATCGTGTGGGTGCGTTAAAAGGAGGCATCCCCACTTTCGCCTTTTGTTGTCTTTCCACTGAGTCCAAAGTAGGTAGCTGATATTTGCCAACAAACCTTCATATTGATTTCTCTTTGAGGAAGGATGTTGGTGTCGAAGGGCTACAGTCACTACAAAAGACGAACGGTGTGCTCGTTAATGAGTTTCGTTTAGTTCGTAAGTTTTTTTTAAAAAAAAACGATTACCCACAATCTCTCTCCTGTGAGTGAGTGCGTTTTACAGACATAAAAATCACATGCACAACACAACCAACCCCGAAAACCAACAGGTTGTGTTTGCACTAATGTTTGTCCCGGCTGTTATTCGAATTTCGAACCCAGGTACCTCGTCGTAGTAGTCACGAACTCTGTTCACTTGGCCACGTGGTCGCCGATTAAAAACCCAAAAAGTATTTAAATTGCAAAATACAAAAACCACAGGCACATCTGTATTTAATTCATTTATATTATGGTGGTAGCACAGGAATCCTAGAGGAACTGTTGGGTCAAGTATTAGTTTCCAAGCATTACTGTGGTCCGGTCTGAAGGGCACTGATAGCTAGTGCAATTAATTAATGCCCATTTGAGACTTAAGAATTGATGTCTCAAGGTCACGAGCACAGTGTGTTGCGACAGAGAAAAGCTCTGAGTGGTACATTTGTAATGAGCAGATGTTGCACTTACCGTCAGCTTAAAGTTCTCGTAGCTTTTTAAAACACAATTACTAAATATCATCCAATGATAAAATGTTCATTGTTTAATTTTCATTGATAAGTTTTCATATATTCTTGTGTACATATGTACACTTTTATCTCTGTATTATAATTTTAACCAATGTATGATCATATGAGGTATCGTAAATAAACGGTTCTACTGGATATAATATTCTAATAGCTCCACCGTCCGTGTCCATTTCCGCTCAGTAACAGTTTCCTTCCATCGCTATGAGCGCAGGCCCTTACGCGAAACTCGGCGTGCCCGTGTACTAACTACGATTATCTATGCATGACTTTTTGTTTGTGAAGACTTTAGAAGTTACAATACGAAACCGGTTTCTTGACACCGACGCCCGCCGGATGAGAAAGATAGACGTTCCTGTTTCTTTTCGGTTCAGTGATCCTATCTATAGTCTCGCCTGGTCTCTTGAGTTAGAGTGAGAGAGATAACCGTATTGCCCTTTATAGTAGGACCGACGAGAGGCGAGAACGCCCGAAGCGCCCGCGCCGGCTGTCTCCCGTCTACTACACGTTTCGTGACGTTTTTGCCCTATGACGTTAACCCATTGATATTTTAAGACTTGCTCTGTCTCTGTATTTGTTTATTAAAACTCTTCTGCCTTTAAATTAAATAACTTTTCCATGTTTTTGGCCATAAAATAATTTCGCGAATAATTCTCAGGAATTTTAATTATTAATTGACGCAGAACATAATATTACAAAACGTAACCAATCAGCATGAAGAAAATAAGTCCAATTCAAATTATCATGCTAAGTAAACATTGGTTTCGATACACTCGTGGAAAGTAGAAAAACGTAAACTGTGAACTCTTTGTTCGAACCGGTTGAGCCGATCGAAAGTGGGTGAGTCGAACCCAGTAGAGTAATGCCACAAGCAACACGGCGTGCGTTGTTGCACGACCCGCACTAACGTAACATTGAACGTGAAGGTTAGGCCGAATCAACTTAATTTTATAATCATAGCATATAGCTCAAAGAGCATGTAAAAATGCCACCAAATGCCAAGTAAAGCCGAGTTTATTGAAGTCGCTTATATATTAATTATAAAATACGAAAGGTATAAAAATATAATTAATGTACAAGATTGAAATAACAGCAGATACGAGTATGTCGTTTATTTCGTATTCGTTACTAGAAGCAGCTAACGCTCTCTGGTTCGTTGACTTGTCTATGAACATCTATTTTATATTTACTATCCCCTACTCGATATAACTGTTTTATTTTACTACAAACCTATTTATTTACATTAACTAAAGTGTCTTTACTGTACAACTTATAAGAAAAAAAAACTAATTATAAACTTAATTTTATGTTTTCACAATTATGTAAGTCAATATTTTAATGTATGTAAACTTCCTGACTAATCTTAAACTTTAAAAATAAGTTTAACTTAAAATAAAGTTGACTTTGCATATAGTACCTATTGAGTGCGTGTGCCGTGTGGTGGCGTCTTCGGTGAATCTACCACCCTATCTCATCCGGTGGATATCGTAAAAGTCGACAGAGGGAAAATTAAAACCAGAAGATGGGCAGCAGCATCTTCCTGGAACAACTGAATAAATAAACTGTGGTTGCCAACCAACCTGCCAAGCGTTGCAACTATGTCTAAAACCCGCCAAAATGAAAGTTACTTACTTTTGTGGTAATCTATGGGGGAGGCCTTTATTCAGCAGTGGACTAGTAATAGGCTGAAATTATGATGTATTCAAATTCTAATTTTCGAACAAATTATATAAATGTGGAAGCTGCTTAATGTATGCTGCAATATTATACCGGTTCGAAAGTTACGTGATCGAGCGAGTATAAAGGAGAAGATCCAATGTAACCCTCTCTATGACCTGTGAACTACCTATTAGGAAACTAATAGTGTGGCATCATAGCATTTCGAGTCGAATGTCATTTGAGTCAACAAGTTAAACTATTATTTATTCAGTGTAAATTCTCTTTAATAGCATTCTTGAATCAACACAACTTTTTCCGTCATAAACTAGCCGATTTCGATCGCCCTGACATAAATATATCTACTTTGTTAATAACATAACCAGAAGTAGGAGTATGCGATGCCGTGTCTTAAGTATAAGCGAAAACATGTCTATGTGTTAAAATCGGGGGAAGGGTCGGTAGCAGTGTGGTAGATCAAGGACAATCAGACTACATCGATAATTGATTCTGTTTTTAAAACCTTTCTTGTGGGATAAAATGACGATCAGGTTATTCGTTCGCCTGTAAGCTAAGTCACCATCTGCTCATTACAAATGCTATGTCACCCAGAACATTTATGTGTCGCACCACATAGCGCTGAACATGAGACACAGCTTTATATATGCCCAGTGATTACGCTAGCTCTCAGGGCCCTTCAACCGGACAAAAAGACAGTAATGTTTGCACACTAGTACTTGACGGCAGAATAAGTGGCACTGCGGTGGTACCTACCTTAACGGATTCCTACGGAGGAAATCCAACCACCAGTACATTAGCCCCACACTAGACTATCTCCTACATTGTGGGTGCACAGACAGCACAGAGAGATAAATATCACGTGAATAAACAAATATTGGTTCAGGGTGGGAATCACACCCGCGAGTCGGAGGGTAGACACTCACACTCACACTGCGCAAACCGAACTGACCAGGCATCCCAACCATAAATATATGTTGTACAAATATTCTTCACCTTGATTCGAACTTTGAACCATAACTCACCAGACAGGTACACCGACTGGTGAGCCACAGAATAATCAAAAATATAAATAGTTTTTTGTATTCATAACAGCAACTGACAAAATAATTCTTGTACATATTCATTTTGTTAAGAGTTTTTCGTTAAAAGGTTCTTCGATAAAAGATTTCCATTGTATTAAAACTGATAATTTTAAGTGAAGTGGTTAATGAAACATTTAATACAACGACAGGCTTTGCTGTAATGTTAGGTAAATGGATGTAATAAATGATATTCACCATAGCTGGCCAAATTGTTTTGTCTGTGCTTTGTAACGCACATTGTAAATTAAATTCCTTTCATATGTCAAACCCATTAGCCTTGTGTTTATTTGGTAATTTCCGCGGAATACGTGCATTTTTTAATTAAACGACATTCCGCGGCACCAAACAAAAACGTGTACATTTTGCAATATACGTAAATTATGTAAATGTTGATTTTGAATGTTTTACTGCAAAATACCAGAGACTGAAAGATTTATTTACATTTATTCACTCTATTTGCATTGGACTAATAAAGCAAAACTGCTCAGGCGCGTTGCGGGAGGATCTAGTGATAAGACTGCTGGCTAAGCATTCAGAGTGACTATTACTTCAGCGATGTATCAGTCAGTATCTAAGAATATGCTACCAATCTACTGGTTTTATTTTTCTTTCTGACGAATTTTACGACACCCACAGGATGAGGTGGGTGGTAGATTCTCTTAAGCCACACGGGAAAAAACATCAAAAGAAAAGAGAAGCGTTCTTACTCATCAGTAACTACGATACTACAGCACTACGAAACTATAGAACTTCACTGGAATACTTCTGTGCTAGTTATGTCACCGCATCACGTCACCCACCTAGGAAAAGCAGCAGCATTGACACTAGAATTCTGTGTAAGCGTATTCAAGTCGACCCATTTATATGCTGTATTATCGTAAATCTAGCCGTACGTAACGTAATCTAGAAATTTATAGATATTGATACTCACATCACATTTTGACTAAGGCGATCCATCCTCATTAAATATCGTGTGTTCATTTCATCTAAGCCCCCTAAGTTCGGATCCCATAAACCTCGCTCTCTGACTGTCTCGTATTTTAACGCAAACGGTCTTAAGACGCAGTTAGTTGAAGTCGCGAATTTCCTTCGTGATCATGACATCGACGTTATGCTAGTGCAAGAGACTTTCTTAAAACCTAGTATGCGCGATCCTAAGATAGCCAATTACAAATGCATCCGTAATGACAGAGCCACCGCGAAAGGTGGCACTCTGATTTACTATAAAAAGTGCTTGCACTGTATCGCGCTCGATACTCCAGACTTAATTAATATAGAAACTTCTGCGTGTAGGTTAGCAATGACCGGCCACAGGCCGCTTGTACTAGCATCAGTTTACCTCTCGCCATCCAGACAAATATTAGAATCAGATTTAAAATCTCTACTAGATTTAGGTCGTTCTGTTATACTTGCCGGAGACTTGAACAGCAAGCACGGCAGTTGGAATTCCAACGTTAATAACACGAACGGTAATAAACTGTACGATATAGCGGAGAGACTTAACGTAAACGTTATAGCCCCCGAAACACCAACTAGAGTACCGACGCAATTACATCAGCAGCCGGATATTCTAGACGTAGCTATAATTAAGGACGTGAACTTAGCAATAGACTCTATAGTTACGCTTCACGAACTTGAGTCGGACCACCGTCCGGTAATTTTTAAGCTGGGCCAGCCAAATGGTGAGGTCACTCAGACCAAAACCATTGTGGACTGGCGTACCCTTGCAGTCAAACTCGAGGCTACGAGCTCTCAGCACTTAGACGAAATTCCTAATACTATCGACTCGCCAGAGGTAGCCTGCCGAGCGATAAAATCCTTTTCGAATCATCTCAAAATAGCCGTCGGAGAATCCTCCCGGAGGGTTACGGTGTCGAGCGATCGACGCTGTAACCTACCGGCGGACCTCCGACGCCTGATTAGAGAAAAGAACCGTGCGACTAAAGCGCACGATAGATATAGAACAGACGAAAATAGACTCAGACTGCGCCTCCTACAAAGGGATGTTAAAGAGCGCTTATCTGAGTACAATCAAGACAGCTGGGACACTATGCTTGGAGAAATCGAGCCGTCGCACACTGCCTACTGGCAGCTGGCACGATCTCTCAAATCAGAGCCGGTCTCACCCATGCCGCCACTCAGTAGATCTAACGATAACTCGCTCGCCTTCGACGACAGCGAAAAAGCCGAATGCCTCGCAGACAGTTTAGAGAGCCAATGCACTCCGTCTCTCGCGCCTGCGGATCCCGACCACCTGCAGCAGGTAGCCGCGGAACTCGAACGCAGGGCTGCAATACCACCAGTGGGCGAACCACTGCCTCCAGTGACTCTCGACGAAGTCACTAAGATAGTCCAAAATCTTAAAAACCGATCCGCGCCTGGCCTCGACGGCATAAACAACAGGGTGATGAAATGTCTAACTACGCCGTTATTATGTCTGTTAGTCAGTATTTTTAACGCGCTTCTCTCCAGCTGCTCCTTCCCGGACGACTGGAAGGAAGCCGACGTTATAGGCATTCCGAAGCCTAATAAGCCTAGGAACATTCCGTCTAATTATCGCCCAATAAGTCTCCTCAACTCGATGGCTAAGATTTATGAGCGAATTATACTCAGTCGATTAAAAGACTATGTCCTTACAAATAATATTCTTCCAGACGAGCAGTTCGGCTTTCGCCCCGAACACTCGTGCACTCATCAAGTGCACCGCTTAACGGAGCACATCTTAGAGAATTTAAACGACCGCCCTAAGCCTGTAGGCACAGGGGCCTTATTTTTCGATGTCGCAAAGGCATTTGACAAAGTCTGGCATGACGGCTTGTATTACAAGTTGTATCACACTAATGTGCCAGACAGACTCGTGAACATCATACGAGCCTTCTTGTCTAACCGCCTATTTCGCTTTCGGGTAGAGGGAACGCGCTCCTCAAGCCGCCCTCTCCGAGCGGGGGTCCCTCAGGGCTCCTGCCTCTCCCCACTCCTTTTCTCGCTATACACTAGCGATATTCCTAAAGACCTGAAAGTCAATCTTGCGCTTTTCGCAGATGACACGGCCTTGTACTATTCCGACAAGCACAAGGGCCGCATAACGATTCAACTCTAAGCCGCAGCCGATCGCCTAGGCGAATGGTTCCGGAAATGGAGAACAGAGGTAAACCCCGAGAAAAGTGTAGCGATATACTTCTCGAGGGGCACACCAAAGCCCGCTAGACGATGTCACCCAATCGGCAACAATCAGCTAGGCACGATCACCCTGTTCGGACGCCCTATTGCCTGGGAAAAGAGCGTCAAATACCTCGGGGTCACTTTAGACGCAGCGATGTCGTTCGCTGCACACATTAAAAACATACGCAATAGAGCGGCTTTTATCTCAAGCCGTCTATACCCATTAACTTGCTCCTCAAGCAAAATGTGCTTAAGACACAAACTTCGCCTCTATAAGACTTGCATAAGGCCCGTAATGGACTATGCTTGCGTCGCTTTCGCTCACGCGACGGGCAATCAATTAAAGAAGTTACAGAGCGTTCAAAATCGATTCTTGCGAACTGCCACCGGAGCCGGTTGGTATCAACGCAATGTAGATCTTCACAGCGACTGTGAAATGCCTTTAATCTCTGAACACTTTAGAGAATTATCACGGCGGTTTTTCGAAAAAGCCGCGGTTCATTCAAACCCGCTGGTGGTTAAAGCAGCAAATTACCGACCAAACAGAAACGCGACGGAACGCAAACGTCGCCCGCGAAACGTGCTAGACGACACGGACGTCTCAGCTCTTCCTGACCACGATACTGTCAGTCACGATCCAAGCCACACTGTACACACAGTCAATAGCTTTAATATAACACGCACCACGACGCGCGACCGCCGTAGAGAGCGGCGCGCAATAGTCAATAATCACATCGCGTACACAAGATTCACCCGTGTTCCAGGGCGGTTCTCACCGCCCAGAGTTACCGACACACAAGTCGACAGTCCGAATGGACGCGCGCAGCCTCCTTCGGACGATCAGTAGACGACTTAAAATGTTTAAGATTTTCGAAATCGCGAAAGCACGCAGCGAACGCGACACAGTCCGAACTTCGAGGGTTTTGTAGGAGTTTTTATTTATTTATTTATTTATGTTTGGGTCAAACTAAACCTGGCACACGGGCCCCTGGCCCGCGAGCACAGTATCCGATGAAGCTGTAAAAGCCGAGACGGCTAACAGCAATTACATCACCGAAAATATATATCGGATCCCAGCCGGAGCCAACTTTCGTGCAAAAACACAAGTTGTTGGTTATCGGGTCCGGTTGTGTTGTGATTGACCGCGTGTCTGATACTGCATCCTAGCCTGTCCTATTTGATCTTATCACATCGGGCGCGGATAGGTAAGGACAAATAAGTACTGCAGAATTGATAGCATCCGATTATTCAGAAATTGTCACCGTAGTTGACATATGGCCAAGAGTAATAGTGGTGATACTCGTATGTAAAATTGTAAACCTTCATCAACGGCTTATACAATAACATCACAATAAAATCGGATGGAGTATCAGGGACTTACACAATACAATCAGTAACGGAAACCAATAATTTGCATCTTGTATTTGATGTCCGAAGTCTGGCTTCGGCTAGGATTTGGATATATTATTCGGACAAGGCGGCGTTACAAAGTCTACCACGTCCCGTGGGTGTCGTTAGACACGAATAAAAGAAATTCCTGTAAACTCTGATGGCTTCATTTCAAGCCCGGGCCTTAGGCTAAAATTGTTATTTTAAGTGCTGATTTACCACGGTGAAGCATAGCGGCGAAGGAAAACATCGGGAGTAAACTTGCATTTCGGAGGAATATATATATTTCAAAGACTACTGAGTAGTTAAATTTTAAAACTTGGTTAATATAAATATTATGGCATATTTGAATGACGTCACGTATAAATAACAAAGTACGAGTAGTAAGTAATCCAACGCCTGCATGATGCAATTGTTAGCAAAGTACGTATCCGTCCGTAGGTATCCGAGATTCGACGCGAGCTTCACCGTACCCGAACCACTTATCGCATTATCTTACCGCATGCGATAGCGACAGCAGATAGAACATTATCTAGTGTAACCACAGACATTTGTGCAGATAATTAAAACTCTATTTGCATTAACTAATATAGTAATTTCTACTTTGTAAACGATTTCCATTTAAATGTCTCTGTAACTAGTACAAAGAAGTAGGCCCACTGCCAAGGACAACATTTCTGATATTTAGTTTTTTGCTTTTACCTTTACTGCTGAGTACGTGGTTAATCAACACTTAAAACTACAATTAACAATTTTAAAGATGCCGACCGCAGTGTTATTCGCCTTTTGTAAAATTAACGGCGAGCGCCAAGCCTACGGCTTAAGAGATTTTTTTCGTGAAAACAAATAAATGTACAAAAACATCTAAAATATGTGTAATAGGTTAACATAGCTGTCATTCCCAATAATGACCACTTAAAAGCTAATTTCAGTATAAAATGACCAAAAAAAGGTTCCCTAATTTGTCGTTTGAAATTAATATATTTTGTTCGTGAAATAATGTGTGTAATTTTAAAAATAAAACTAGCAAAACAAAGTGAGACTTAAATGTTGCTATGCTCTCCGTAAATCAGTATTTGTAAAGTATCCAGTTTACGCCATGACATTTACAAAGAAGAACACAAACTTTTCGGATCATAAAGTTTCATGAGTAAAAGATAAAGTTGGTTAATTGCAACAATTCGGCTTGTAGTATCATAAAATTAAGTTTAAAACTAACTTCACAGAAGATTTGTTCGAAATCCTAGCATTGATTTAAATCTTTGATATACTCCAGGGTATCGTACAAGCCGTCTAAGATAAATGCCAGAGAAAATCAGATTAAGTAAAAAAACAAAACAATTTAAAATAACTTATAAATAAGAGACGTGATAGCACAGGAGCCGGGCGCTCGCCTTAAAATTTCATAGTAGGCGGGGGACCTGAGTTCGATCCTCGGTGCCGGTACCATAATTGATCCGAAAAACTTCGTAACTAAACCTCCTGTCTAAGGAATAAAAATATTTCGACGACATGTCAAGTCTATCAACCCACCGTGCATTGGAGCAGCGTGGCGGACACTTTTCTGCTCCAAAAACCCTCTCTAGAAATGAGAGAAGCCTGTCACCGGGGTCTTCTCAAGCGCCCGTAGGGCGCCGGGTGTCTGTCCGGAGCGAGGGGCCTGTGCTTGGCAGTGGGACATTTATACTTTACTTTTTTATTTAATATTTTTTTTCACTTACCTATATATCTGACTGCTGGATAAAGGTCTCACTTAATCTCTTCTTGTTCTGGTAGATGTGTTTCCTATCCTTATTCAAAGCGGATAGGTCATCTCAACACTTTTTTTAAGTCGTCCTCGACTCTTTTTCCTTTCTATGATAGCCAGAGACTATTTAGAAATTGACAGTGATGATATGGTCAATATATACAATCTACAATCTATACAAAATATTACTCTAAATTATTCAATATTATCAAGTCCACTTTGAACATTAAAGAAAATATATTGAGATTATTCTAAAAATTTCGAAATCTTAATTGGGATAATATAAAAATTTAAGCAAAAGTTATGAATGCGTTGAGGTGCTATCGTTTTCGGACACAATGGCATCTTTTGATTAAACCGATTGAAGCTATAAGCGGACAGTATAAACATCCGCTCTAAGGCTTCTCTTGAATAACGATCTAGATCGCCAATGAATTTGGTTAGTTTAAAAAGAAATTATTATTGATAGAGAAATATTAATGTTTTGTTATATTCGTATACACATTAATATTATGTATTTACATTAATATTACTTATTTAGGTAAAGGTTTTGTTTTTTGAACAGGCGGCAAAATTTTTGTTGCTAATAATAACTTTCAAGTTTAATAGACAAATGTTGACTTTGACTTAGCAAAATTAAAGTTTTAATTACAGCTTTTTCTATCATGAATGAATAACTAAATTTGATAAGGACTTTATAGATATAAGAAACATGAATATTAAGATATGTGAAATTTTATGTGTAACGCTCTTTACTAAATTATTAATAATTTGTGAAATGATGATTAATTTGATATTTCAACGATCAATTTAGAGGGACAAAAATGTTGATATCAGTAGGTAAGACACATTTGATCTCAACATTTTACCTGCGACTTCTGGGTTGTGATCAAAAACAGTAATATCACTAACGATAGGCTGCTTGAAGATACTTACTGTACAAAGAATAATTTTCTGGAAAGTGATCCCATCCTCCAAATTCCTCTTAGCTAGCGTGCTCATCATCTTGGATTTCTTTTTCGTTTTATGATTATATTCAAACGTCTGTTTATCCTTAATATGGACAATAATTAATAATAATAATAAAATATATAAGAAGCACAATGTTCATGCATCATTCCCACTCACATTACTGAAGCTATTTTCATGCGGACTATGGATAATAATTTTATAATCAATTTAGTCTTTGATTTATCGTTGTGTCTCAAATTGTTCAAATTTTACAAGAAGTTTGATGGCCACGCGAACAAAGTCGCAGGCACAGATTGTAATGTAAAGTTTTACTCTACATTACACTGAAGCCAATAAGTTACTGGTTGTCCTGGTGTGTCTAGCAGTAGTGTGCAAATTGCAAACATTACTGTCTTTCGGTCCGAATGGTATATGGAACTTAAGAACTAAGGTCTCAGGGTGGCGAGCGCATTGTAGTGTCGCAAGAACTGTTCTGGGAGACACGGCATTTGAGCAGACAGTGAGCTTATTATCGGGTGAACGATTCAATTTTCTTCCACTTCTTTTAAGCATAGAATCTCATTTTCGCGAGAGTTTTAGTGCAACTGTTCCAAAGTTTTCAAAAAAAGAAGCTGATAGGTGTCCAGCGCAGTACAATAGCACCTACCTATTTCCTACCGAGGTGTCGTAGGAGGCAACAAAGGCATTGTATGGACAGCATTTATTCGTGCAGATTAACACCATAATATGCGATGCTGTCACTATACTGCTCGCAACGGGGAGTCAGATTTTGTTGACTCATACCATAATGGCAGATACGTGGTTCGCTACCGGTTTTCCGAGGGGGCGAAAAATGGACTACATGTGTAGCCTTTGCCTACCCCTTATATGGGAAAAAAGCGTCTATATGTATGTATTTTCCAATGCGGTTTCGCGGACTTCATAAGTCGTCGCAATATTTGTAAGACATGCAAGTTTCCCTCCAATATTTACCTTCACCGCCGAGCACGTGGTAAATCAGCACTTAAAATTGCAATTAACTACTTTTAATGGTGCCGTGTGGTGGCGGCTTAAGAGAATCTACCACCCGATCTCATCCCTTGGGTGTCGTAAAAGTCGGCAGAGGGAAAATGAAAAGCAGGAGATGGGCAGCAGCATCTTCCTGGAACATCTGTATAAATAAACTGCGGTTGCCAACCCGCCTGCCAAGCGTGGCAACTATGGCAAAATCCCCCCAAAGCTGAGAGCTACAAACTTGTGTGCCAATTTTTGGGGGAGGCCTATGTTCAGCAGTGGACTAGCTATAGACTGAAATGATGATGATGATTATGAATGGTGCCAAAATCGGGGATCAAACCCAGACAACTCGCATAGCTATGAAATTTAAACCGAGCGCCTTGGCCCTGTGCGGTAACAGCTCCTATTGCTTCTACAACTCTAATAACTTGCGAATATGGCTCCGTAGTTAATACTAATTATCTATTGCAGTAATAGGCGTCGAGTTCATTAATGAAAGTTGTTGAACTTGATTCGTAACCTTTGTAATGGGGCAGTTGAATGTTATTTGTACTGGCCGAATAAATATAAAGTCCGCTAGTATCACTGCGTTATTTATTTTTAGTATACTGGAGATTTTATCGTTAGTTTTATTCCATATCTCCGTCAAATGAATTCTGTGAATGACGTCAGATAGTGTATCTAATGTGTTTAGCTTTTTATTTTTTTTTATTCTTTTTCCTGCACGAGTACGATATATTATTAATTCATTTTAGTAAGATAAGAACTTCGAAAAATATTCTTATATAATATTTATCTAAAAACATTGTGTTCGTGAACATATACAAAAGAGTTATAGGGATAGAATATAATTTATTATTATCTAAGTGCAAAAATGTAAGAAATATTATAATACAATGACGATTTCAGATCTTAAATGTCTTATGATCTTCTTGTAAGTATTTAGTTACATCCTGTGATGATGTTATTTATTTGAAGTCTTTGAAACATACAATTATTAATATTATTTACGTTATAAGATACCGGAATTACATAACTGTCAACGCGAATTTTATATTTTTCATGGCATTAGAAGGAAACTAATCTTAAGAATTGCTTGCAGTTAATAGTCATACATCAATACACAATTAATAAAAACTTTGATCCGATGTGTCTTCTCTGTTTGACATAACTAAGATACTACTACACGAAAAGTTGCACGGATTATAGATACCCTGGAATTATATTTTGACCGACTGTAGGACATAAGTGGGTTGCGACCAGGTAGGACCATATTGGATACTCGCAGACTTAAAGCTGCTGCCTTTCATATGTAAGCAATAAAAGCTGGAAACCGAATTACTAGCAAAGGCACCTTATACTGTCTTTACTTTTTGTACTAGTAACGACTTACCATCATTCATTGTGTGTTTCCTGTATATGATACTTTTGACCTGTGTGCTCATTTGTCGCCCTTGTTTAAATAAAAAAAGTATTTTTCATCTCAATATTTCGTGAATTCTGGATTAAAATAAATACGCAGCACGTGTCAGAAGTTAGCTATATGCAAAAATATAAAAAATATACTAAAATAATTAAAATACTATTATCCAATCAAAAACAATTTTGTTTCATTTTGGACACATTTAGGATAATTTAATACAGTATTTCTTACTTACTAAATACAAATATTAATAAAAAATGATACCCAATATTTATCTGTAATGTGTAGGTAATAGGTACTCAGAGTCAGATAGAACCGACAGGGAGCAGAGTAGCGTCTTTTACAAGTCTCGGAAACAAAGTGAGTAACTACAGACGACTCTCGCCATTAAATACACAGTAACAAACAACCGAACAAACAACCGTAGGGTTGTTTGTTACTGTGTGTGCCCCACCTCTGACTACAGATAAGACGTGTAACATCAAGAAAGTATGGTTTCTCAAAATCTTTGATTACATAAATGTTTTAAATTAAATTAATTACAATCAAATAAGTAAACAATTTTATATATACTTAATTTAAATGGCAATCTCAATCTCACACACGTGTCGATTTTCATTGTAGATGTATACGAGTATATAATCTCAAAATGTAGCAGTTTCAATCAATTAATCATGGTGCTATTAATAACGGACTGACAGTCTGTTGTTAAAATTACCTATACAGCCGTCAATTTCTTTAGCAGTTAACGAAGTCAAACACACAAGGAGAGATAGCAGAAAAGCACGGTTTTGTTTTAATTTACGAATGAATACTGTTTTTGACTTGACAACGTTCCAATCCGTACAGCAGGTCCGCATGCACAAAAAGTTACTAAATTAATTTGTCAAACCTCTTCTGTGTCTGGAAAACTACATATATATGATTCCAGATAATTATATTTTAAGGAGACATGAAAGACATAAATGATACACGAAAAGTTGGGTTTTCATACTTTTGAACAGTAAGATCGGTCAGACAAGGGGACAATAACAACACAATCAGATCCGAAAATCAACTATTTGTGTTTTTTTACAAGTGTTGACTCCATCTGGGTTCCAAACCCTGGACCCGAGGCTTAGTAGTCACTTATTCTGAATACCAGGCCACGCGGTTGTCTAATTGATAATGTTAACTAAATTAGTATATTTTTAATAGATTTTGTTGTTAGTTGGAGAATAAACATCATTTAATATATTCGTAGAAAGGGTAACAAAGTGTAAATTAAACGATATTTTAATGACTGTTTAACTACAGTTCTTTCATATCAAACTATTAGCTAACATCAATCGTTCTTTAGGCAGGTACCCATAGCGGCACAAGTAGGCCAACAAAGCATTCAATTTAACAAGGCTCAATGCCGTTACTAATGTTTCTGGAGGCCATATGAGTGTCACACGTCGAATTTTCAATTGGATCTAGCGTGGGCTTATATAAAAGTACCCCAAATTATAACTTAATTGTAAGCACAAGTCAAATAAATTGTAATTCATTGCTTTACTTACAAGTTTCTTAATTCGGAGTCATTCAAATTAATCTTGTGGGGTTTAATTACAAAATGTATGGTTTATCGCTAGGTTTTAATTTATTTGACATTGAAAGTGTATGGTTACATTTAAATTCAATTAAGTACGTATTTAAAGGCCTAATATTAGGAATAGTGAAATAAGCGTTAAGCGAATTCGTTTTATTATACATTAGTGAATAATCATTAATTATTGATAAGTAATTATAAAACATTAGTTACTTGATTGGATTCTTATAACATCGTATTTGAATAATTAATGATAAAATAATTTACATTTCAATTTGAGCCTCATTAAGCAGGCGAATTGGCGATAAATATCGGACGGTTGATTG
The DNA here is from genome assembly GCA_019845155.1 of Luehdorfia chinensis. Lineage (NCBI taxonomy): Eukaryota > Metazoa > Arthropoda > Insecta > Lepidoptera > Papilionidae > Luehdorfia > Luehdorfia chinensis. The sequence goes on from JAHVAK010000527.1 coordinate 10,291,392, forward strand.
GTGGTAGGATTCCTATTAGGAATCCATGTAGGTGCCACCGCAGGGCCGGCACAAGTCGACAGTCCGAATGGAGGCAGCCTCCCTCGGACGGTCATTAGACGACTTAAAATCATTTTGAGATATTCTAAATCGCGCAAGCACGCAGCGAACGCGACAGTCCGAATTTCGAGGTTATTGTAGGAGTTTATTTATGTATTTATGTTTGGGTCAAACTAAACCTGGCACGCGGGCCCCAAGCCCGTGAGCACAGTATGAAGCTGTAAAAGACAAAAAAGGCTAACAGCAATTACAAAAAAAAACCGCAAGGCCCGTTATTCTGACGTGAAGCAGTAGTGTGCAAACACAACTGTGTTTTGTTTTGAAGGGTACTGAGTGCTATTGTAATTTTACTGGGTATATGAGACTTAAGAACTAATATATCAATGTGATGGTCGCAGCTGAACGTTTTGCTCGTCTCGCCACTTTCTCTAATAAAAAAACTGTTAGCGCCAATTATTTTGTTAAAAATAAAATGATGTCCTCACAAGATTTTTTTCTCTTCTTTTAGTGTCTTATGACCACAACTAGCCATAGCTTGCAGTTGCCAGATGTGTGTTTTTCCTTCTCTAAAATTAATATCGATATAACGTAATGAAAATAGGTCAAGTGAGCGATACTCGACCTATATCTATTCAAATCTAAAATACAGAATTTACTGTTCGCAACAAAACGATATGATCTACGATAAATATTTTTATTTATAAACACTGGATTAATCTATTATGTAAAAGTCTTAGTGCATTTTAATTACAGTTTTATGGATGACACTCGTAAATTAGCAATTCAAATTTTAAAACATTTTCCGACAGACGTGTCCAGAATCACCTTATTTCTCACGTGTACAGAATCGTAGACCACTAAAATAAGTAAGCAGTGTGTTCGTTGTATAATTATTTCTTTTCAAATTCCGTATTTGATCGTAGATCTGAGATATTAAAAATCCGAAACACGTGCACGGCATCTAGGTACATAATTAAGTAGGTGCCTAGTGCCATTATGTAAGCGTCGTGAATGAGAATTGACGCTGCTACATATTAATGTCGACACCACACCTTAAATACTACAGGTTTTGAGACCTACTAAGGAACCTGCCACGCTATTTTGGATAACGATATTTTGTAGACTCTAGACTCATAACGCTTCGTTTACAGAATCTCACTTTACATGTCCTTTTATCTTCTAAATACACTAATTATGTAAACAACGTGCTCAGCTACTACAACTTACAAGTTCAAATAAAATACTAATAAAAATTTACTTACTAATATCAAATCAGGTATGCATATTATATAGGATGAAGATGTTTCTATAGTAACAAATACTTCAGAAATAAATTAATAATAGCCGATAATGTCAAACCTTTGATTTTTTTAAATCTATGTAATGCCTAGTGCATTCTATCTAGTGATTTCTACTGTATCGTCGGTGCGTTTTACATACGTAAATTTCACATGCAGTGTTATGCGCAAACAAACAATTTGTGTTTTTGTACAAATGTTGGCACCGGTTGGGATTCGAACCCAGGAGAAGTGGCCAAGAAGCCACCGCTAAAATATGTGATGACCGTGGTGATTACTGGTCGTCACATATTTTTTACTAATAAAAGAACTTAGAGAATATTTGTAGTTTAATTTGGAGACTTCATGTATCCATGTAATAAGAGTTCAAAAACTATTTCTGATTTAAAGTTGTTTTAATCGACTATTATCTTTATTGCTACGGAACGTTTTTTACTAAAACGAGTCAGAAAAGTCAACTATTTATACGAATCACCTGCAGGATTTTTAAGCCGTTTTATTTCAAACCCGTCCGACCTTTCCGTTCGTAGGTGTTATTAACTTAGAGACGTGATGTAAATGACCAATTAAGACAAAATTTTTCCCTCATTGTCATAAACATTGAATAGTTCTTTCTAATAAGACGTCGACAGGTTACAATGCTTGAGCAAATAGTCAATGTAATTCATATTATAATGGAACGAACTCCAATATAAGCTTTTGTATTTTATCTAATACTATTGAAATACCAATCAATATTCTCTATAGAAATATACGTCGCGTGACTTAGGTTCAGAAAATAGCACTAAAACGCTATTTAAGTTGATTTATCGTTCGCGTTATAAAACTGACCCGTAAATTTTAATTTCAAACTTCACTCTATAGAGTTATTAAGGCAGCACTAGGCGAAGGGCTTAATTATTTTAGTCTGTCTTAGTGTAAGAGAAATTTAGGTAAGGCTTTGTAAGTTAACTACGGAAGTCTAGAGGTAAGGTAGTGTCAGTGTGAACTACAGAGCGGGATGTCGTTTGTAGGAAGTAGTCTCATCCAATTAAGAGCAAGCCCGCTGAATTGCTTGTAGCTTTTTGTCGTTTTCGGAATTGTCTTTCCGCAATTTTCTTTTTACTATTGCAACATTGGAAATGCCTACAGTTTATAGGACCCTTGTTTTTATTGCTTTTAATTCTTATTTGCAACATATACTAGTGGTGTTGTAAATGTTCGGTGAAAATTGAGGTTTTTAGCAAAAGAATCATTCGTGAAACGAAGTTAATAATCTCGTAAGAGCAGTATAAGTTCACTTTAACGCAATATGTTAGTTAGAATTACAACGACAACGCTTAGTGGAATATGCAAATGAAGTAGAATTGGAAGTAGAAGTGGCGGCGGCGCTTGCTACGCCATTGTCGCCTTGTAGTCGTGTGCGTACCTAAATAAATGTGTGGATGTGTGCGTGCGGCTACCGACGTTCGCCGGCCGAATAACAAAATGGTGTTTGATATTAATCGTGCTCGGCCTGTTTTTTGCAAATTAGTATTTACATTTTAACATATTACATAAACGTCATACTAAGTAACTTTTTTATTGCAGTCTTCATTTATTATTACAAATCTGTATCTAGAAGCAGAAACTGCTGCTTAATGTATGTCAATAAATCAATAATTTATACTAATACTCTGCTGACAGTTGATTTTTTATCTGCGGACGAACACTGTTAAAGCTCGTGAAGTCGTGCCAAATCTCTTCATTTAACTGGTCGGGTCGAGAAGGCGCGGCTAGCGGTATATCCCGTTGTTTACACACTTCACTATCCACGCAGAAGTATCATATAACCAGTCGGCACTTGTTAATTCAGCTTGAATACTACACTGATCACTCGACACTGTTATCAACGAAGCTTTTTAATACATAAGCAAACTTGATTCTGGTGAAACGATTCTTGCAGTTTTGTATTCCGTAGACCCCGTTTTAGCGGCCGCAGTTTACGTATGGCTTAACTCTAACGAAACACGTACGCTCGTTAATCAAAAAAAAAAAATAGTAGCTGGAACTAGTCAGGCAGTCGTTTGTCTAGATAAAATCATTAGTGTTTCACGCAGGTTTATCTGCTTGGAAATACGGGCGGTATTAAATTTGTGTTACGCTGGAAATTGCAACAAGACTTTCAGTCAACGAAACGGTGTCTTTGGAACAAATCACAAAATGAATAGTCGGTACGATAACTAGACAATTGGATTACCTATACAATGTTATACAAAAGTGTCTGTTTGCGAATTATTACATTTTCAATTTTTTTTCTTATAGTATTTTTTATGTAGAGCCTTGATACAGTCTTTATTTTATAGTAATAATAGTAGTAACTCTTGGCCGATTTCGACTACGGTGACAACTTCCGAATACTGTCAACGGCGCAGCAGATATTATATTATATAACACAGAGGCACCTATTCATCCTAACCTACCTGGGCCCGATGTAACTTACATGGTAAAAGCGAAGGTAGGTTAGAACGCAATGTCAGAGACACGGGAATTTTATCCGTGTCTCTACACAACAGGATCCGAAAACCATTAATTTGTTTTTGTACAAGTGTTAGCTCCGCCTGGGATTCGAACCTTGGATGCGCAGCATAGAAGTCAGATGCTGTGACCACTAATCCACACGGTCAGTATTTCAAAAAAATCTGAGACCTGTTTACTATATACACATTTTTTTTCAAATTTGATGATAAAGGCAGTAAACGACCTCATGCATTCGCTTTATGTACCAGAAAATAATGAATTTACCACAGATACCGCTTCTGTTTGGCTTTAATAATATTTTGTTATAATGCACATTTATCTATTCCACGCAAGTTGAAAGCGTTGTAATTCAACCGAGTACATAGCTATTGTTCTGGAACGCATTACTATCCAGAAAATAAAATTAAATTCTCATCCGTACGCTGTAGGGGTGAATGGTGCTTATTTGGATGCAACGGTGTGGTGCTCGCCGTCAGAGGGCCGGCCACGTGGGCCGAATGCCAATGCGCAATTATATTTAGCGTCCATTGCGATTGCTGTTGTTGAATTAAATAGAAACTGTGTCACACAACGCGACTGTTTATTAAAAGCAAGGCTACGCGCTACGCATAAGGATTGTTATAACAATGTTGTAATTAGCACAACTAAACTACTTTAAACACATAAAACATATATAAAACTATTTATTTTTAAGATCAGTACAATTTTTGGCTCCCATAGATATTTTGTAAATGGAAAATTATTAATTTTGACCTATAATAGTAGAAAAAAATATACAATAGCTACTAGAAAAAAAATATACAATAAAAAAAATGATAGCGACAAAAGTTTGTAGCTCTCATTTTAGGGGGATTTTGCCATAATTGCTAAGCTTAGAAGAAGGGTTGGCAGGCGGATTGGCAGGCGGGTTGCAGGCGGGTTGGTTACCTCCTGGTCCATCTCCTGGTTTTCATTTTCCCTTTGCCGACTTTTACGACATCAACGGATTGAGATGTAAAAATAAACTTGAAATTAAAATTATTCGCTGAATCATTCAGTAAGGTAAATGATATCAAGAAGAGCTCCATAGTGTCGGAGACATAAAAATATCGCTTCAGCCGCAACCACACGGCAAATATCTTCAGTGATAAAAAGTAACGTAACAGCCTATAAATAACCCACTGCTGAGCATTGTTCTCTCATATTGCTAAAATGGTTTCTAAAATGTCAACAGAATTATTCGTTTTGTTAAAAAAATATCAGTTTAATATGGTATTACGCTATAAAATTTGACATAGATGAAAATCGTAACCATAATCTTACTTACATACATACACGACTTTTTCTCATATAAGGGGTGAGCAGGGACCACCCCCGTAGCCCATTTTTTCCCGCTGGATATACCATCTTGGTATACGTCAAAAGATTCTTACTCCCCATTACGTTCCCACGAGCAGTATAGTCACAGCATTGCATATTCTGATATTATTTTGCACGAATAAACGCTGTCCGTACAATACCTTAGTGATATCTTACAACACTTCGGTAGGAAAGAGGTAGGTGCTATTCTACTCTGTAGTAACAAGAGTAAAAATTTAAGTTCCATTGCTGAGCACAGGTTTCCTCTCATTCCTGATAGGTTTTTGGAGGCGGGAAGAATCTGCCAAGCTGCTCTAATGCGGGTTGGCGAACTTCAGATGTCGTCGAAACAGTTTTATTTCACAGCCATTCAAGTTTCCTCACAATGTTTTCCTTCACCGTTGAGCTCGTAGTAAATCAGCTCTTAAAACTGCAATAAACAATTTCAGTTTTTCCGGCACCGGGGATCGAACCCAGGTCACTCGTGTTCTTAAAAAAAATAAGGTTATCATCCAGCCTCCGATAATAAGGAGTTAGATTTTATGTTACCCGATATTATTAAAATTGAGTCAAAAGAAGTATTTCAGAAACTGTGCAGAGAATTTTAGCTAAAATCAAACCATAAAGTGCATCAAGGGGGAACCGTATATATCAGCGATAAGCTCGCCCAGATAGACCGAGATATTTCAAATTAACCGTTGCCCCAGTAACTACTGCTATGATAGAATTTAAAAAAAACTATCCACACCATACTTTACTGTTCGAGTCAAGCCATTGACCGTTGATAGTAATACCTGTCTCTATCATGGCTTCAGAACTATAATACTTTGTTTTAATGCGAACACATTTTCTATTATCGATTGAATATCTCATCAGGACAGATCAGATAAAAGTAGAAGAGATTCCGTAAAAGACCTTTATCACAAAATATTAGGCATCACACCATTGTCCATAAGTCGCATAATATTACTTCGTGGAACGTTTATCTGTTTCGGCCTATCGTAAAGCTGAAGCATTTTGGCATGGCAACATTGTCGTGGTACGGACGCAGTCGCATTAGTTACTCTGGTTGGCAGGCGTCCATTTGTAACGATCAAGACGGACTAACCGCTGAAGAACGGGAGCGATGGGCGCCAATACCCGACAAAACTGCATTGTTTGTTATTCGTAACAAGTAACGGCTCTTAGTTAATGGAAAATTGTTTTAACAGCCAGTCTGGGTACTGTAACACATAGTTATAAATGTATCTTCTCTCTGCAGGAATATAATCGTTTTTATACCATAATCAAATGTACTGTAAATGTAAATATATACTGTCCTTATCCTTGTCCGTATTATGTACTACATTGTAAATCAAATAGCGCATAATAAAAATGTATAAGAAAAATTAGTTATTAGTTTTTTTTTAATTTTTTTTTAACAAAACTATTGAACTTCATAACGAACTCCACAATTTTTACTCATTACATTCACCTGAAAATAAGTAGAAAGTTAACTACCACGCCGAAAATAGATATTTGACAATGTAACCCTATACACGAATGTCAATTAACACGGGTACACATCATAAATGGGCGTAGGTGTGTGTATAAGGTTTGGTTGTGACACCAATGAACAGAACCAACAGCGGGTTCGATGTCACTGCCTTAAAATTAAATGTAAATGAAAAAATATGTCGCAGAAGCGAGGCTGCAACTTTATCAACCGTTTCAAAATCTGTAATGTCTTTAAAGATTTTTTTACAAATAAACATAGCCATGGATGGAAAATTCGTTTTTATGTTTTCTTTAAATTTTCATATATACTGTGCATGTCAGTGTATAAAAAACAAGTTTGATTAGTCGATTGTGGAGGCATAATACTTTTGGTCGGTTTTTATGTATGAGGACCACGTTAGCGACAGATACATATGGATTACCCAGACGTTTCCTAGGCTTTGGATCGACGCCCGCGAATGCGCACACATATCTAAGACTATCTAGCAACTACAAATAATCCTGTAAATACGCGGGTTTAACGTCCATGCGTGGAACACAGCCAAGTAATAAAACTTTATGTTTACTCAACCAGTCGGCAGCAAGCTAGTTTATACATCAGTTGTGTGGATACAACTTATAGCTAGACAAAGTATGCAGCCTTCAATAGACCGGTTGCGAAATGCAGCAGCGTGATTGTCGCAAACGTCAATAAATTGATATTAAATAGGACTGGCTCACAGGTTCAAAGTCCCGTTACCGGGAGGATACAAAAGTATTCAATTTAAGCACTTTTTTCTATATTGATTTGATATAGAGCAGGTAGCGACGCCGAACCGCTGAGGAGTGTTATTGTTGAAGTTAATGAGACTATTGTTCTATGGTATAGGTTAGGAAAGGTGTCATCTGAGCTACATTGTCTCTCGATCAAGTGTTTTAATACCACTCTCCATTGTTATGAAAACTTTTGAAAGAACTGAAGTGCTGCTCCACGGACTGTTTTTAATCAGTCCAAACACACCGTGTAATTAGATATTTCGTCTCTTTTTAAATGTGGATTTAAAGTATTAAAATTGAATGACAATTTGTGAAACTTGATTGTTAATAATTATTAGTTATACTTTAGATATCAGAGACTTGAATATTAGAAATTAAGTTCATATGAAACGGTGACGCTTAGGACATTTGAAAATTTTCTTATACTTGATATACTTCCTACCTCTTCATCATGGCTGTCTATTTGTTATATTGACGACTTTTTATTATGAAAAAATAAAATTTATAAAAATCTAAATAATTAGAGCGTTTGCATTAGTCATTTATACAATTAGTCAAAATTTTGTTATTCAAGTAGCTTCGCTCAGCTTTCTTCGTTCGTGTGTAAAAAGAGAGTCCTTTTATTCATCGCTCTTTTGAAGGCAATCTACGAAGATAACACCTCGAGGAACCTACAAAGTAGTGGCCATTGCATTGCGCCTTTCTTCGGTCCTGATTTACCATCTAAAGTTCACTGTCGCCAAAACGTTTTCTTAACTTATGGATCACTAGCTGGCCTGGCAGACGTTGTCCTGCCCGCTCCAGTATGTGACGCGATGAATTAGATTTCTGTATAAATTACATAAAAGTATGAAACTTTACAATCACACGATCATATCGCCACCTACCGGGATGGATTTTGTAATTTTCTTTTTTTATTTGCCACTTAAATTTTAGAATTATATTAACGATTTGCTTGCGGTTAACGATTCTCTACAGTTAAATCGACGTCAATACATTGGATAACCATCGTTGCCAGTGATAGTCTCCGCCGTCAAATTTCGTGGATAACGCTTAGAACACTTGCCGTCGACCATGCACGGTGATAACGGTAGAACTATCACAACGAAAGTGAAAGGAAACGATACTCGTATTATCGAAGACGACACTTGGATTGTTCCGTATTCGCCACTTCTGTCCAAAACATTCAAGGCGCATTGCAACGTGGAATATTGTAATTTTCATCTCCAGTGGATTGATTCTCAATATTGCGAAGTCTAATTGCATTACAGCATTACGGTCACACAATTCAAAATTATATAATGAAGCAATTATCAATCACAAATTCGATAACCTCACAAAGTGAACAATTTCGAAGGTAACTCACCGTTTGAATCACAAATGCAATGACGGTCAACTTAATGAAAATTGGAGAAACCTCGAAAAAAATGCTGATAAATCGTGGCGCCTGTCTGCGCAGATAGCTCAATGGTATGCAATGAAAGGACCGCACAGTTGCATTAACTGTCAGAGGATAATAAAAGATGACAGATAGAAAGAAAAAGTAATTATTGTCACAGAACTGTCATGCATACAAGTATAAGTACATATACGTACATACATACATAAACATATAAGTTTTGTTTCTGTAATGTATTGCATGGCGTTGCATACGGAAAATGTATGAAACAATGAATTTTGTTCCGTATTTTTTTTCTTATTTAATAGTTATTCTGCTATCCGGGTCGGAGACAAATCCAACAAATTCAACACTGCTGATAGGATTCCTATTCAGGAATCCGTCTATGAAGGTACCACCCCCAGGCCAGTTATTCTACCGTGAAGCAGTAGTGTGCAAACATTTCAGTGTTTCGGTTTAAAAGGCACTGAGAGCTAGCGTAATCACTGGGCAATTGAGACTTAAGAACTCTCAGGACGGGCGCAGTATGGTGCAACACAGAGATATTCTGGGTGCGACAGGAAAATTCTGGGTGACACAGCATTGCTATGGCAGACGTTGCACTAACCATCAGGTGAACGTTTTGCTCGTCTCGTCCCTATCTCCAATAAAAAAAAAACTTAAAAATCGGTCCAGCCGTTCTTGCGTTATTAATGGTTTAACTAACACGTCTTTGTTTTATATATACAGATTATACAAGTCACGTTAAATTAATAAAATTTTTTTTCGTACATTCCGAACATCAAGCTGGACCATAAATTCACATGTCTATGTTCTAGCACACTGTTCTAGAGAAATATCCAAAACAAACTGTCATTGATTCCGTAATGGGACTACGAGGAGGAAAAATTCCAAACAAATCCTAATGTTGACTGTATTATCATAATGGACGTGAGAGAACCAGTAATGTGATTGAATAATTTTTTTATATTTTTGTACTAAAGATTCCAGAGTTCTTGTAATCTATATGCTTTTGTATTTTCTCTTTCCAATATTACTCGTAATGTATTCGTTTAGGAGCAAATTTTAGAGCCAATAGCACATCGGGTAATCGTTATCGACATTCGGTCACTGATCATCGATATTTTGTCAATAATAAAATTTTAATAAAATAAAAAGCCAAAAGAAATATTGGAAAATATGTGATAAATAGTTGTTCAAACATATTATTATTTAAACTAGATGCCCGTCAGTGGTCGAATTTCAACCATCATTCATATTTTTTTTAAGTTTGAACGTTATTGAGCAACATTCAAATTCTGCGGCGACAATCTCTATCCTGTTTGACATTGGCAGAATGAATGTAAACAAACGACACCCTATTTTGTGATTGACATTGTCATTATGAAAGTAAACAATTAATATTTTTTAATCGATTTAATGTATTTGTAACACATATTATAATATAAATTGTAGATTCCTCGCTTCTTCTCCATACACACTTTAACTATGCCAAATCCCACACTCCTCCATGCGCGCAATTTGTCTAAAAAGGGGCACAAAGTTTTCTCTTTACATATTAATATATACATATTTTGATCTTTGACATATATTTAAATTTTGTTGATACATAGAACTTCTGTGAGATGGAAGGCTATTAATGGTAATTAAAATAAAATAAAGTGTTAAATTATTTAAATTCTAAAACCAAACTACACTTACACCACATACATATTAATTTACAAACAACAAGCAGCTCTGAAACACGTATTCAAAAAAATAAAAATAACAACTCTGCTCATCGAGCTTGTAGCCATTGAAATTACATACGTGCGTGTCTGTGAATCACAAGTCACAAGGTTTTATTTAATTACTCTCCTCATAGCGTAATCTCACCTAACGACTTTAAAGAGCACTGGCAGACCTAAACTATTATTAATCAACGTGAGCTTGATGGTTCATTATGTGGCTCAAATGTAGCGGATATCAATTACTTTAATATTCACTTTAAGCGAAGGTAAGTCGTGCCAGTATGTTGAACCGCTGAATTTTAAATCATCTAGTATTGTGGTGCTCAAGGTTTTGCGAAGTTGTGTTAAAAAAATGCTACTATAAATTACGAAACATACATAAATGTCTGTAACATATTATTTATAATAAAAAAAAACACCAAAGGCTTATTTAGACATAAGACTCGGTCAAAAAGGTAATGCAATAAATACTAATTCTAGTAAAAGTTCCACCTCTTCGATACTTTTTTGTGTAGAATTACAGAATGTGATTACAGCTGACTTTATCGTATATTATGAACATTATTTAAAATCCTAATCCAGACTTTAATTTTACGGAATAATCACTACGTATTTTTGAAATGAATTAAAATCTTTTACTGACCTATATTAACCCAACGAAAGTATCATTTTAAGAAGAAAAATGTAATGAATTTATTAATACCAGTGGCTTCTTATCGCTATTAACCTAATTAAGCGAAGGAATTAGGGATAAGGTACCTACCCAAAAAGTTCTTTTGGTATGTGTGCATAGTCGACACCAAGAATATAACTATTTTTGTAAACTATATACACGTCTGAGTCGTGTAGTTTTTTTTATTAGTAAGGTAACGGGACGTTCAAAACGTTCACCTGGTGGTAAGTGCAACGTCTGCCCATAACAAATGCGGTGTCACCCAGAATATTTCTGTGTGGCAGTACGCTGCGCCCGTTACCCAGAGGTATCAGTTTTTAAGTCTCATAGTGATTACACTAGCTCTCAGTGCCCTTCCAACCGAAACTAGCCATGCGGGGTGTATGTTCCTACAAAGACGGATGCCGGCGTAGGAATTCTACCACCAGTAGAAATTCTCGAAAGCCGCCACTACTTAAACAGTACAAACATTACCGTGTTTTGGTCTGAAGGGCATAAGGTGAACGTTTTGCTCGTATCGTCACTTTTACAAAAACAAATTAAAATATAATATAAAGTCAACTAAGGGAAATGATGAATCAGGAAGAATCATTTCATTTTTATTTTGTCACAAATAAATATTCCAAGACGGAAAATTGGAAAGTATTTTTGTTTAGGGACTTTTTCTTGTGCGTTGAGTTAAAAAATGAGTTTTTTTTTTTTTAATTGATTAATTGAATTAAAAATTCTAAGGCAAGGGTTTTTTTTTTCAATTGTAGAAAATTACGAATTTCCTGATCGTTAACCTGAAGATAAGTGCGACGTCTGCCCATAAGAAATGCTGTGTCACCCATATATATATCTTCATGGCACTACACTGCGCTCGTCAGCTAGAGCATCAGTTCTTTAGTCTCCCAATTCTTCAAACCGAAACACAGTACTAGAGAGTTACTTTCGCATTTTTAATATTAAGTATAGATTTCCTTATAAGAAAAAGAAAAGTCCAAGTAGAAATTAGAAACGTTAAATAAATGCACGTTATCAGACTTTCGTATTTAATTAGACTTTGTTTCATAATAATGCAATAAAAATGACGTAATCTGAACGTGTTTCCAGTAATCCGAGTACATTGCTAGTGACTTATAATTTTAAATCGATTGGTCGCGGCGCAGTCTTTACCAGTTTTATCAATCTGCTGATCGATTCGTTTCAGATAAATCAAAAGGGTCGCCCAAACTTTTTTGCAATTGAACGATAGGAAAAGTGTCCCAAGGTTCTCGTCGGTGTAACTTTTAATTCAATAAAATTTCATAATGGTTTTTTCTTAAACTTTACACGAATTTTTGTTTGTTTTTGTTTTGTTATTTGAAAAAACACGAAAACTTAATACGAAAAGTTTTACTTTTATAATTAGAACTATTGGTCTATCTATGATTAACAGTGAAATGTTTTCTAAATATGATATGTCTGGGAACTCTACTTAATATTACTTGTATAATAATTCTAAATTATTTGAATGCTCGTTTATTTACACAAAAAACTATCAATCATTAGATCATTTTTTTTTCTATTTTATGTATGCACTTAAATGTTCAAATTCTTACACCTATGACATTATGGCGAGCAATAAAGATAAGCTTCTCAAAATGTTTCGTGCTCACACATATTCATGTCGAAGGTTTAAATTTGTTTCTTATCTCATTATTTTGCTAACACGAAGCGAAAGTTACATATTTCAGAGCTAAGATTAAAATTTGTTACTTTATTATATGGTGACATTAACTACCAATCTTTCATTTAACGTAAGAGTGGACTGTCTCAATGTATGAGAAACGTAAGATGTGGTAATCAATGAGAGGAATGTGACTTGAGTGAAGCAACTGCACACCTGTGTCTGCAGCCACGCAGTCTTCTGGCGACAATTAGTATCATATGAAGCATGTCTTGCGAGTTTATAGTTAGCTATGTGACAACTCAGATCGTACTTACATCATTGTTACACAAAGGCAAACCTCGATACGTCCCTTCACCATAAATTATTTACGGTTTAGTGTACACAGTGTGTTCATAACAAAACGTAAAAAAAACTCATAAATAAAGTACAATATGAAGAAAACCGGTAAGATAGAATTTTATAATTTTTGAGGAACATTTATTTTTCTTATTTAACAATGTGATTAGTATTATGTTCAGTAGTGCTAATTATAAACTGGTTAAGAAATTTAAAGCTGTGCCAAAAACCTGCATAATTTTACAATTATGAAAATAACATTGATTGGTATTTGAAGGTATGTAAACGAAAAAATAATAAGGTGTGTATCTGTATGTTTATATTAAGTTAACCACAACAAACAGGAAAAGTTTCGCAAATGAAACCTAAAATAATCATTAAAATGTAACTAAATTACTTCTATAACAAATCTACTTCTGTAGATCGATTCTATAAACAACTAAATGTTTAAAGAGATTGCTTGGGTACGGCCAAATTTGTTTGCATATTGTTATTGTAACACTGTAACTGAAGGCACAGTTGCATTGAGAAGAAACAAAGCAAAATATATCTAGTTTAACTCCCTTCTGCAACCGATTTAAAAAATAATTGAAAATAAAAAAATAATAAAACTACAAAATACTAATAAAAACGTAAATTTGAAATAATATGCTTTTCCATACAATTGTGTATAATCTGCTTGAAGTAAGCTATCTGCGGTTGACATAATTGATAACGGAATCGAGTCCCTCGGATCTGAATCTCCGTTGAGACAAATATTTGTGTCAGAAATCGAGAGCACTCAAGGAAATATACTCGTATATGAAATGTGTTTTACTGATCTCTTTCACAAATAACAAAATGTATAGGCAAGTAAACTAGTGAATGAGAGAATGACAGTTTGATAAAATAAAAAGCTGGGGATTACGTTAAATAATCGTGTATTAAGTTTTGGTAATCGTTCAGATCACGGAACGAAATGATATTTGTTATATTATTTACCTATGTTATTGAAAAGCGGTTTTAATTATTATACACTGGAAGCTTCTGTTACGATTCTTGTTTCCTGAACCCAGGCAACAATTTACGAGAAATAAAAATTGTGTATTTTTTTCGATTTTGACTGCTCGTGGCGTGCATTCTGTTTGTTCTACAAGTTAGAAGCGTAAGGCAGGCCTTAGTGTAAATATAACATGAGCGATGCGCGCTTACGACCGGACCAACGTAAACATAGCGATGGGCAAGAACAACGCAACAATAGTGTTATATACATTAAATATTCTTGCCTCGGCATTATTCTATTCTTCAAACACACGCTCGTGTTATATTTGTGTATATTCCCGAGATGCGATTACACTTGAGACTCCATCATATCGAGAAAGTACTAAAGTAAGTTTATATCTAACTTTGCGATATTATTTCTTAATGCATACAAATAAATAAAAAAGAATAGTATAAATAAAAAAAAATATTACTAACGGTTTGTTATGTGGTGACGGCATAAGAAAATGCTATCCCATATCATGCCATGTATACCGTAAGAGTCGTACTATGAAGGACTAGTGATCTCACTAGTTCTTTAATAATGTAAGAACTAAAATCATGGAACTACCGAGACAATTATTTCCTCGTAGTACCCTAGACATTTTAAAAACTAAAACTAGGAAAAACTGCACCAGCGTTCATTGTCTAATTAGTAGCACTGGAAATGAATCGTCTAAAGTAATGGCGGTATTACAACCCAGAAATATATATATACACATACCAGATCGAAATAACATAAATCAGACAGACAGAATCAAAGAAGGTGCTTTTATAATTATATATTCAAACTAGCTTATGCCCTCGACTTCGTCCGCGTGGATATGGGTTTTTTAAATATTCTGTGGGAACTTATGATTTTCCGGGATAAAAATATCCTATGTCCGTCCCCATGATTCATGCTACCTCTGTTCTAAATTTCGTCTAGATCGGTTCAGTGGCTGAACCGTGAAAAGGTAACAAACAGACAGAAGGACAGAGAGAGTTACTTTCGCATTTATAATATTAGGATGGACAAGAGCTCAATGGCCTTAAATTATATGACCAAAATCGGTGCTGGCACAACTAAAATTGTTAATGGCAATTTTTAGTTGACATTGAAGGAAATAATCAGAACAAAGTGCGGTTTTGTTAACGATTCTGATGTCTGAAAAATAATAAATAAAATTCCACCCCGACTCTACGAGTATTATACTTTAAAATATGATACACTGATTACTTTTTACTTTTATTGATAAGCTCACATATTCATACTATCAAATTCTTAGACTATCAAATTGTTTGATTACCACGTTCCTCTACTAATCGCCAATCAAATATAACAGCAGAGTGAAGATAATTTTACAAACCCCAAATTGTAAAAAAACCCATTTTACAATTAAGGAGATTTTGGTATCAAAAAATAATAACATGTCTTATTTAGTGCACCATTAATACAACTTGTTTTTTAAAGCCTACCGATTGTGTATGAATATTTTTTAGAAAAAATGCCACGCCATTTTCATAAAATATTTAGCTGTTGTTTTACTTTTAAGTTTTAAAAGCATTCTTAAATATCAGCAACTGCAATGAACGTATTTTTAAGCTACATACGGTATTTATTTCATATGCTATTCTGAAAAAAATAATATTTATATTTATACCGATACATATCTCAAAATGATTATCACTGACATTCGGAAGGAAAAAGAGTGTAATGTTATATTAATGTTAAAACCACTAAAGTATTTTCTTAACATAAATGTTACACTCTATTTAAAATGTATCACTTAATACGCCGTTAATCATTCGAGTTTATAATTTGTTTTTCTTTAAAAATAAGACAAAAAATTATCAAGTTTCTCTAACTTCCTTTACGCGCATCTGAGCTGCATCTTCATATAAAAATGTAACCGCATCGAGAGGAAGGCAGCTGCAGGTGCTCGCGTCGTAAATCAGCGCCTGCGCATCGCTCTCCGCCAATGAGAGTACGCCCTATGCACGTTGCTTTATTTGCACCTGCCTCAAGAGGAAGCTCTAATAAAACAAACTTGTATCATTGGATATGTAATTTAGAATCTTTTGTCCTGGACGTCGATCGCTTGTAAATTTAATATAGGTTATGTATTTTTTGGATCAGTAGTTTCGATGTGATAGCCAAGAAATTAAAAAAAAAATACTTAAATTTACTATTCATATTTTAATAAAAAGACAGCGGACAACTTGCAGTAAACAACCTTACATTACCTTCACGAGATGGTGAGAAATGTTCTGTAGCAGTTTAATATAAATAATAATTTAATCAAAAAACCGACTTTAACGTAGTAGCTCCAGACAGAGTTTTATGATTTTCTCATGGATCCCGTCATCATTGACGAAAATATAAGACCAGACCAAATTTAAGATATCCCCCTTCTAATAAAAAAAATCCGTTTATAACCGAAGAAATTACATACAAAAAATATATACAGACGAATTAAAGTCGGTTAATTACCCTAAAGTGGTCTACAAACACACCACATTAATATAAAAATTTATATTAAAGCTATAGAGTTGAAATCTAATTTCATTCAATTTTATCAAAGCTTTTTTTTCATCTGTAACTGTATAAACCTACAAGAAAATTTAAGAAAATTTACGCGAATGTTACAAATTTTATCGCGTTTATTTTAAACTATTTATTTCCTGCAGTTTCGGGCGCTTTATAGCACCAATAGTCACGGAGGGACTGAGATTTTAGACGTCCTAATGTAATAGTTAATCTAGGCTTCCTTTAGCTTTTAATTATTTCTTTCAGTCAGCTATACGCAAAATGAGCTAACAGTATCTTGAAGTCTCTCAGTGGTACCCGCCCGAACCCACCGCATATCGACCTATTAGCCTTCTCAAGGTTCAAGGCAAGATATATGAGCCTGCTTCTCCCCCGCTTAAGAGACTTCATGCAGTCTAGAGGGATTCCCATCCACGAGCAGTTTCGATTCCGAGCCAAACACTCAAGTACCCAGCAGGTGACACCGCATAACGGAGCACATTCAATCCCGCTTCCTACGCGGACTTCATGTCGGAGTGCTCTTCTTCGACGTGGCGAAGCGTTCGACAAGGTCTGGCACAACAGGCTCATATGCAAGTTATATGGGCTCGGTATGCAAGTTATATGCCAGATCGCCACATACTCATCATTCGAGATTTTCTACGCAGTCGAACCTTCCGCTACCGCGTCGATCCGAATCACATCCCATCCATGCCGGCATATCTCAAGGCTCAGTCCTAGGTGTCATGGTCTACACCCTATTCAACGATATACCGCACACCAGCGATGTCGAACTCGCCCTCTTCACAGACGTTATGTAAATATTCCTCTGTGTCTGGACGTAATCCAGACACTATCTCTAAACACCTCCAATCCGCAGCCCGACCTCTCGGGAACTGGTTTCGGTAATGAAGGATCGAGGTCAATCTCACTAAAAGTACAGCCATGTACATTTCACGGCGTATAACGCCACATCTCCCTACCATAGAGTTATTTGATCGTCCAATTCCCTAGGAAAAGACAGTCAAATACTTAGGCGTTCCATTAGACTGGAGACTCACCTTCGGTCCACACATTAACCGATTAAGGAACCAAGCGACATTCATCCTTTGCCGACTACATCCATTGTTAAATAAAAATAGTATAATGTCCTTACGTAATAATATTACACTATTTAAAGCCTATATTCGGCCAATTATGACATACGCAAGCCCCGTATTTGCTCTCCCCGCGTCAAATTCACCGACTTCAGGTATTACCACTGGTTGTAAGTGCCGCCACATACAACCCCCTGGCGTTACACCAAAACTCGACTTGCGGAAAAAGGAGACCGAGGCACGTCCTCGATGACCCTGACGACACGACTACTAGGCCCCAAGCGCTCTACTCGGCACGGAGTATCCGATGAAGTATCCGATGAAGCTGTAAAAGCCAAAAAGGCTAGCAGCAATTACATCACCGAAATTATATCTACTCAGCATGACATACACACAACACACAATCACGATCATACCGCCCCCGCCTTCGGCGAAGGCATATCAGACAAATTTATTCACGGTACCGCCGCATCTCAGGCCGATTTTCACCTACTAACAGTAATGTCATGATTAGATGCCTCGCTGGAGTTTCTTGCGCCATTTTTTTCCAGCGGAAACGTTCCGAACGAAAAATTCCGAATTTAAACTTAGTTAATAATAATCCTGATAATATTAGTAGTATAAGTAATTTTCCCCTCCCGATTGAAGTAACTGACCGAGCCGAGACCGAGGCTCTCGAGTCAGTAACTCTCACACACTGGATGTATGTCCCAACCGAGGTTTCAGCTAAGCGGCCTCAGCGCTCGGCCAATTGTTAATCCGGCGAAGCTGTGAAAGGCTTCATGCGAACAGTGACCATCAGTCTTTAAAAAAAACTCTGTGGTATTTTGGCTTTAAATTTAATTTCATTAATTATTCGTTCCCAGCTATCTCATTCGATAGTCTCGCGCAAGGTAGTAATCAAGCATTAACGACGTCTAACATCACAGTCCCTCGTGACCATGGGAACTAAAAATCGCTCGAAATGTCAGCAAATAAATAATTTAAAATGAACTCTCTAAAATAAATAATTTAAAATAAAATTTATTAAATATATCTAATATTTTTGAGTTAAAGATCGATTTAACTACAAATATGCATAGTGCGATTAAAATAAAGACGACCCAACTTCACTTTAGTACTCTCCTCTGAAAGACCAAGAAAAAAAAAACTACCGGAATATTGTATTAATTGAAGCAGATAAAGATTCCTGTTGGGTAAGAAAGGGTGCGCGGAACGTGAATGGCAGGTCGCTAGCGCCACCTCTCCGCCGTCCCGCAAACGATTAAAATTCAAAGCCTGTAGAAATGTAATTACTTCTGCGTCTGGTCAGAGTTCTGCCGACTTTTTATTGCAGTAATTACACTTAACGCCTCTTTTACAGTTTCAACTTAAGCATTGACTTTGCAGATGTATCAGGTATTACGCAAACCATAGGTAATTTAAAGATCCGTAGTCAGTGAAAGTAAATATGGGTCCAAACATTAAATATAGTTAATACAATGAATGACCTTCAAGAAAAGAGCCTACTCATTCCTCAAAGGCCGGCAACGTATTCGGAGTTCCCCTGGTATTGCGGATGTTCATGGGCGGCGGTGATCACTTACCATCAGGTGAGCCGTTTGCAGGGGGCAATATCCTCCTATAAAAAAGACCATCATGTCGCTTTGTAGTCAGCGTATTTGAGTCATAAGTCTTGAGTTCGAATCCAAGCTGAAGCCAATATTTGGCAAGCACAAGTTATTTCTCTCAGTCTTGCATGAAAAGTTATATATAGTACAGGAAGATGTAAAACTATGCAGTCCCTGTGCTTAAAGTAATATTTATGTCGAGTAGTTTCCGTGATCATATTCAGCCAGATCATGATCATATTTATCGCCTAGCATTAATAAAAATCTGCGGTCAGAGTAACGTTAATTGATTACTATGAAGTCGTAATATCTACTGTATCTTTACAGATTACAGATTATACAGTAGGTACATTTGCCAAATTTTTACGCGCAATGTTAAACGAATACGTACGACACTAACACAGAAACAATGTTATTATTACATATAGTAACAAGTGTAGATCGGTTAATTTGACCCAGGTGTTCCTACCACACAATCAGCAGTAAAAAGAAATGGTCCCTTAGTAAATATTCCCGGAGTAAATATTCATAAATGTCTTGCTCCTTAAGAGCTCATGTTACAAGATGTTTTCGGATGAATTATATGAAACGAAACAAAATAATTTAAAAGTTTTATTTTTTATTCAAAACTCGATGAATGAAATGAAATATTCTATTCATTTCATTATTTGCCTTGATCTGTAGTAACATTCCTGAACAAGTCGCAGTTGAAGAGATATCCCAGATCGCAGATCTGTGAATAATTGCATTCATTTATATTTTCTTCCTGAAAACCAACAATTTGTATGATTGCACAAGGATCCAGGGCACGCGGCGTAGAAATCAGGCACTCTGACCACTAGACCACGCGATCATCGAGTATGTTTTTTGAAACTATTTGCATTTATTTGTTCCGCGAAACAGATGTTACAAGGCTATTTTTAAACATCTATATGAAACGTTGCACTTAGCATTATCACGTTATTATAAATAGCACCAATGCTGGAAAAACAAGTAGTATATTATAAGTGTTTTTATCTTTTAATAATATTGAAAGCTTTCGAAAATGGCGTCCATATCAGTAGTAAATGTCAGTTGATTATTTATCATTTAAGCATTAACTCGTTTTTATTTATTTTAAGAGACAGAATTACAACCTGAATTTAAAAAGCTTTACATCGTTTATGTTAAGAGGCAATTAACTAAGTTGATGAGATTATTCAGTCTCTTAACTAAAACGTCAAATGTTTTAAAATAAATAAAAAATAATACCTTGAAGTCATAAATGTTAAATGATATAATATTAACGAATAAAGAATGATAGTAATATAAATATATAAAAATACGTCTATAAATGCCATTTTGGAAGTATTACATTTTAGATTTGTTTTCTTTACTTTAATCTAATTTAAAAAATGTCTTTATATATCTGAGCCTATCGATATGGCATGAACATGGCATGTAAAATTTATATCTGTAAAACGCACTCATTGATACAAGAGAAATCCTAGTGTCGGTTTAGAAAAGAAAAATATTCACTTATTTTGCACAAGTATATATTACGGTATATACAAAGTACCTAAAGTTACATGTAGTGTTTTAAAACGTTTGTAAATAAAATCAGTCAATACATAGTCAATTTTCATGAACGACTGTTATTTTCTTTTTCAATCTGCAGACGAAGATTTACAAATGTTCTTTTAATATCAAGTACTAAAATCAGAAACTAGGCGGTATAGCTATGTTTGTGTAATTACAGTTAAAAATCCCTAAGTATGGGTAACATATCCTGAGAGCAAAAACTATAATCACGTTTACAAGAAGCAATACTCTTCTTTTAAATATATGTGTAAATCGCGTGGAGGCCTCATTATATTTACAAAAACGTTACACAATATGTATCGCCATATTATCGTCGTTGAACACTTTATACTTTAAGTTTTAGATATTGTTAGTATGAAGAGATAGGAGTAAAATAATAATAAGCGTGCATCAATAATATGTATCAATGAATGTTGTGATTGGAATTACAAGATTAATATGTAATACATACAATCTTCTAAAAGTTTTAGTGACATTTTTACAATAGTTACAATTGGTCAATTCACTTTATAAATTTACTAGCTCATGCCCGCGGCTTCGTCCGCGTGGATATAATTTTTTTAAATACCCCGTGAGAACCATTTGATTTTCCGGGATGAAAAGTTTCCTATGTCCGTCTCCCGGATGCAAGTTATCTCAGTGCCAAATTTCGTCAACGTCGGTTCAGCAGTTAAGCCGTAAAAAGGTAACAAACAGACCGATGAACAGAGTTAGTTACTTTTGCATTTATAATATTAGTATGAATTAAGTGGATCCAAACTCAACATTTGATTTCCCGTTAACGAAAAAGTCGAACGAAACACGAATCACATTTGTTATCTACCTATATAGCAGGCAATTAGACGATTCTAGATTTCTAATTCACTGTCAGTGCTTGATGTTGTTGCGTGAATCAGTGGCGGTGGAACGGCACGCGCCGCCTGCAAAGTAAGTGTACCAAATTAACTGTTGTACTCACAACACACATTATACCAAGTCGAATACATTTCGTACAACACAGCAGTGCGTTAAGGAATGTATATCTTTTTGCTACGACAGTTGTGTGCCGACGTTCTACTGAAACTCGGTCTGATATTCAAGCTAATCTAACAAAGGAAATTTTGCCTGAGTAAGACCAGAACCGCAGTGATTGGAATGATATCAAAAGTCATTGGCTAAATATAGAAGTTTATGATGAAACAAAATGTGCTAACTTATGTAAAATTTCTTACAGGTATCTAAAGAAATGATTTTGTTGCAGATATATTACGTCAACATTTCTGTAAGGTCTTCCAAAAAAAAAGTGTTAGTGCAGATTTGAAGAGGGTATAGCGCTTTCACTCGTGAGTGACGTTATCATAGTTAACGACCTAGGGTAATTGGGGATACGGGCTCCAACTGACTGCGCTATCAAGAATAACGTTTCTTGTATGTTTCTTTCGCGCCATGCTCATTGAGATAAATGTACAGTAATCTTGCTAAAATTCTATATTTTGTAATTCTATTCTAAAAAAGATATTTGCATTTTTATTAATTTAAGTAATGGACAAAGTCTTGTGATTTTGTCTGGATGGTAACAATGGCCCATAAATATGTACATCAAATCTCAACTAAGAATAAACATGAAGGGAAGTCACTCCCTAACACTCTAGTGTATCTTAACCAATAACTGGGGCAGTAACTGATCTGGTAACAATAGCCTTTTTTATCTACACATGCGTCATACATAAATATAAAATAGAAGTACCTTTTTTGTCTGCCTGTCCGTCTGTACGAACGGATTTAACTGGAGAACTACTAAAGCTATGGACACGAAGGTTACACAGATTATAGATAATAACCCGCTTAGACCATGTTTCACCCGTTCTGTTAGTTAAATTATGAATTTTTTTCGATAATATTTCACAGAACCCTTGAAATTAACCTTACTATATGATTATAAGTACTTCACTTAGATTTGTCTTTTAATATCCTGTCTAAAAAAATTCCAATATTCCACGCGAAAGAAGTCGCAGGTACAGCTAGTTTGTTATACATTTTGTTATTTTATTTATAAACAAATAAAAAATAACACCAAATGTGCAGTTGCAATTTATTCTGTGGATAAAGATGTCTTTTATTTGTATATAAGTTTATTTGTAAGACTATAATTTCACAAAGACTATAAATTATAATTTATTCCTAAGATACCGTTAATAAAATAAAACTAAGTTATATCGGCGCTAAGGAAACAGAATTTAATTATTTACCGTTGTTTCGCCGCTTTTAATAGAGCTTTTTATCCGAAATAGTAATTCAGAATTAGGCTCGCCAGCATTACGTGGCATTTATACATTTTTATGTTGTAACATTAATGGATTAGACCTCGAATGATAAATTCACAAGCAGCAAAAAGGGAGTGTGGTCGGGGAAATTTTCTCTGCGTACGTTAAAATCGCAAACAGGGAACGTGAATAATATTTCACTGTGATGTATCCACACTTTCATCATTCTGAAAGATTTTATACTGATAAATTAATTTTTACTTAACAATTTCAACACATGAGGATATTTTGATTCAAATTCTTTTGTTCAGTCGTTAATCTCCCAAAGATCATATTTTTTATGGAAATGTATACATCATTTTTCCAAACTATAGATAAATCAACGAAGTATACTGGCCAGTAGTTATGTAGGTTCATCAACCGTATATACACTGCTGACCATTTCTATTCCCATAGGCATATACAAGTATTATTTTTATTTTAAAACAAGAGGGGCATAGACTACAAGGCGGAGGCCTAAGCTATCACTACAATCGAGCCCTAACTCTGCACTAAAATTGTACGGATATATATAGATATATAGACGGATATTTATAGACTCCTACTTTACATTAACACCAAACAGGGAGTATGTCAACTTGATGAAATGAATGTTAGGATCCTGACTTCTGTCGAGTAATCTTAGTGAAGCAACGTGTGCATTTTGATTGATCAATAGCCGTTGTAACCAGTAGATTTTTTTTGTTGTAAGTAATGACTGCGTGACTGTGTGGTCAACGTTACCTGCTTTCTGAGTTATGGGTTCTGGGTTTAAATTCCAGCCGAATCCAATTATTGTTTTATATATTGTTTTGAGCCGTGTCCTGCTTAATTTACAAACTTGTAGGTTAATTTTTATAAATGTCACTGCAAGGGGGTTGGACAATGCCTATCGTCTACACAATGCGATTGTTTTGTGACAATCTATGGGAGAGAGCCTATTCTCAGCAGTGGACTTGTGATGGCCTGAAATGTTGATGAACTAAACAATGATGTCATCGTGTCCTTTTTATTTAATATATAAATGAGTAATAGATTTACGTAACAAAAAGTATGGCAATTACATATCACTCAACCTCAAACGAAAAGCGAAGCACGAATCATGCGAACGGATAATCGAGTGAAATTGTAACACGATATTTCGCCCGAGTCGTTTGAGATGGAACATGCAAGTTGTTTGTAGCCGGCGGTGGTGCGGTGGCGTGACCAGAGACACGGCGACGGTGACGGCGGGCGGCGGGACACCGACGGAGACTGGTACGGCGGGACCTTCCTGTCACGCAATGCCAATCCGACAGGGTTGACTAAAACTAGAAATCTCCTGCAAACTATTGACTGACTTTTTATCGACCTACTTACAGTTTAATACACTACTCACTTTAGTCTTGTGGATACGCACGCACGAACATACTTGCATGATCTACCACAACCACACTTTGTGTTATTAAAACTTTTAAACATACATACATGCATACAGTCACGCCTTATTCCCATATAATGGGTAGGCATAGCCCACTTTTCGAAACGAGACGTGACGGGTGGCGAACCACGTCGCCGCCATTTCGCCAACTTTTAAACCCAAAAACAATTCGAAGATACTGACGGATAAAACAGATTATTTACGGTTTTTTTATTAAGAATAAGTGAGGTTGTAAAGCTGCGCTGCAAATTGATATTGGCATTAGTTCGTTAATGGATAGGCTCGACCAGTGAACGACCACACTCTAACAGAATAGCAGTGTAAAGCTAGTGTTTCTAAGGTAATCATAGTCCGGATTTCTAATAACTGACAATCAGACATTTCATATTAGCCCTTAGCCTATGGTCAGTGTAGCGACGTCTATGTCACAGCATGAGATAGTCAAGAAATTACTAATACGTCCTGTAATATATCGCCTCATATGTCCAGTGATTCCTCTAGATTCAATTTCCTTCAAACCGAAAAACAGTAATGCTGGCACACTACTGTTTAGCGGTAAAATAATCGACACTAGTGGATTCTTTCTAGAAGTCCTATCAACAGTAAACTACATCTTGACTCGTAATCGAAAATGAATTGAGATATTTACATAGCACGGCACTAATCATTAGGCATAATCAAGTTTACCATTTATTGACTGTTTTTCAATGCAATGCATGTCAACGTTATTCACATTAATGTAAAATCTGATGACTACTATATAGAGGATACGAAGACTACAGGGTAAAAAAGTGAAAGTGGTCCCCAAAAAAATCAAAGCAAAGTTGATATATATAACGTAATTCTGGCAGAAATTAGAAGGAACGTAAATGCGTTCACGACAAGACAACATTACTGTGGCTAACAAACTTGCTGTCGTTTGCATTATGCAAAGCCTGTTATGAAAATGACGGAAGCTACTAAATGATTTAATGAAGAACACCCGTTAATAACCCTAGGTTCTTGATGTAAAAATAAATTCGCCAATATCTCGACCTCCTTATGTTTTTCCTTTTTATACGCTTTATATTAGCTTCACTTGTATGTTTGTAACTGACTCCTTAGGGTTCGATTTTCTCCTAATTTGAACGATCCGATTTCGCACACATGTCAACGACCGATGACAATGCAATACTAATTATTATATTATACTAAAAAATAAAAAATAATAGTTTAAAAAAACTAAAAAACACGCTTTTATAGAAGATCCAACTAAATTACTCAATAGATGGCGCTAATAGATTCCTGTTATAGAGGCCATCGTCTTAAATTAGTTAGTAACAAAATAAATAATAGTTTAAAAAAACTAAAAAAGCACGCTTTTATAGAAAATTCAACTAAAAAAATAGTATAAAAAACTAAAAAACACGCTTTTATAGAAAATCCAACTAAATTACTCAATAGATGGCGCTATATATATATATGTATTTCGTATGTATTATAGAGTCCATCGTCTTAAATTAGTTTGTAACAAAATAAATAATAGATTAAAAAACACGCTTTTATAAATAAACCAAACTAAAAAGTAGAAAATAAATAATAGTTTGAAAAAACTAAAAAATACGCTATATATATAAATAATTTATATAGAAAAACAAACAAAAAATAGAAAATATTTTTTAATAATGATTTCTTATATTTACGCGAACACTACACATTTAAATGAAACTAATTTTACGGATTTTATCGCGTTTTATTTTATTATTTATAACCCGACGTTTCGAGTGCTTTACAGCACCCATGGTCACGGGCGGACTAAATAATAAAATAAAACGCGATAAAATCCGTAAAATTAGTTTCATTTAAAAATATTTTTTAATAAATTTGAATTAAGAGTAGTGTAAAAAATTCTAATAAATATAAATGAATAATAATAGTGTAAATAAGAAAAAAATGTTTTATTTAAAAAAAGCGTGGGGTGCATGGTGTCAATAGTTCTAAGTATTTCATTGACAGATACGAGAAGAAGGATTATCATTTCGATGATATCTTAAAAAGCACCCCACTTTTTAGTTTTTTCAAACTATTATTTATTAAATCTGTCTTTTAGAAAAACACTTACGCTTTTACTCAATTTTATTTTTAAAAGAAAATCTTTTATTCACCCTTAATCGAAAAATGCCCATAAAGCAACCCTATAGTAAAGGAAACGTCAAATAAAAAAAAGTAATTTTACGATCGATTCAAATATTCCTATTACGACGATGATGTGTTTGCCGATCGGACGAAATCGAGTATTTTAAGCCTACGAGGGTTTATTCAGTTCAAAAATTTAATGTTCTGATGGAGGATTGCGTTTTTATAATGCAGCACAAACAGACGGAGGTCAAAGTGACTTGATACCAATTAGTAATTACATAATCATTTGTCAGTGTCTCCAGTATCTACATCGCATCTTTTATATCACCGCCATCTCTTATCTGGACTTGCTCGCATGCATGAGAATAGCATGTCTGTTCAGAGTAATGTACACAATTAACTCTCGTGATGCGTACAGTCCTATGATTAATATTAATTATGCTTCAACTTTCTCGCGGATGGCTAGATTAATTAGACTAACTTAATTCGTTATTAAAATATTGTGACAAAGTCTCTAGTTACTCTACAATTGTTACGTATGCAAATTCCCAAAAAAATATCGTTACTTTCCGATGCTTTGAAAGAATACTAGCAATGCTTTTAACATCACTAATATTCCTTTTAACCACTCCAACTATCTATTAGAAACTGGTACTAGGAGATGGTTCACGACAATAGTCGAATGGCGGGATCAGTCTATAAGATATATAAATATCACAGCTCTTGCATTATAATTATAAAACCGAGACCTGTTTTTCTACTAATTTTCACATGAGCAGTGCCGATAGATGTCCGGCAGAGTAGAATAGCACCTACCTCTTTCCTACTAAGGTGTTGTAAGAGGCGACTAAAGTATTGTACGGACAGTCTTTATTCGTGCCGAATAACACTGTCTGATACTGTGTAATACTGTCACTATAAAGCTCATGGGAACGCAATGGGGAGTAAGAATTTTTTGACACGTACCAAAATCCGCCATTTTGGTGATGTGGTTCGCCACCCGTCACATCACGTTTCCCGCGAGGGCGAAAAGTGAGCTACGTGAGTTGCTTCTGCCTACTCCTTATATGGGGAAAATAGGGCGTGGTTTTACTGTATATTACAGTAAAACCACGCCCTATTTTACAGCGTTATTGAAAGTTTCAGATACCAGGTAAAGGATGTCGCCGGCGTCTAAACTGACCAGAACATCCTCATCATAAGGAAAGCTTAACATGACACGTTTTTGAACAGAAAATGGAGAATATACATTTAAATAATTAATGTTTTCATGTTATTACAATTCCGTATCTGTCCCGGTCGTACTTGAGTGCAGTCACCCGTCGCCACGACTGGAAACTTTTTTCACACTACACCAATGACCGTAAACTTCAATTATTTATTACGTTATATGAAAAACAAAAGGGCCGTGCCCTAAATATTTAAATTTTTTGCTTATATAGATAACAACAATATTTTTAAAGCCTAATAAAATCATACAAAATTTAACGAACATTAAATATCCTTAATAATTGCTGTTTCATATTTGTTCACATATATTTTAGTAAAAAGTTATCTACGAAAAACAAATTTCCTTTATATATTGAAATTATACCCCACTCTCGTAGAAAGTGAGACAATAGCACGCATAATGAAAAAACTTTCAGCTAGCGATTACATAAAACTCCGGAAGCTCCGTATTTCACGACTTCTAATCTTGTCTTAATTGATAATTCGTTAGTTCCTTTGTAAATTATCCTCATTTTGATGTTTTATAAATTGCTTGCCTCAAAACAGTTAAGTGTTGTAAGAGCGACATAGTCATTTAATTAAAGCGGTTCGTTTTTATATGGTAAGCAATATAGATAAAAGAGTCCAAGAGGACAGTCGATGAATCCTGGGTTGCATTCGGAAAACTTGAATCACATCTTCTCGTCGAGTACATCCCAATATCTTAAAACAAAGCCTTTCAACTAGTGCGTGTTTCTAGTGATGAAATACGTTCCGAGGCGTGATCATGCTTAGTCACTCAGCGAGCTATGGGAAGAGCTATGCTCGGTATATCTCTGCGAGATAGAATTCGTAACGATAATATCCGCAGCAAAACAAGAATAACCGAATAGCCCTAGGGAATCAGCAAGCTAGAGTGGCAATGGGCGGCAATCATATAGCTCAAAGAACCGATAACAGTTGGGGAAATGGGGAAATTTAAATTGTAAACCAGAAGATGGGCAGCAGCATCTTCCTGGAACATCTGAATAAATAAACTGCGGTTGCTAACCCGCCTGCCAAACGTGGCTACTAAGGCAAAATCCCCCCAAAATAAGAGCTACTTTTGTGGCCGTCTATGGGGGAGGCCTATGTTCAACAATGGACTTGTGATAGGCTGAAACGACGAAACGACCGTCAAACACAGTATAAGACTGATCCCCAACTAGATGGAGAGACGACTGGCATTGGTTTTGCGGTAACTTGATGGATGCTGGTGGCTCAGGACCATATTCTGTAGCAGTCTTTGGGAGAGATCTATGTTCAGCAGCGGACTTTTTATGGACTGAAATGATGTTGATGATGAGAATATTTAGCTCATGTCTGTCGGTTTATTTGTATATCGTTACGTCAGGTTGAGGTACTATAATTATGGAAATAAAATGAAACATAGAGTCATGCCAAAGATACAGCGCAGTCCACCGAATCTTTATTAGCAAAGGAATCCGTGTCAGTATTAAACTGGGCCCAGATCGAAACCTGAGTGATCTGTGTTCCGGTTTGGAGCGAACAGTAGCTAACGAATTTATTGCGCGCAATGCAAAGGCTCACAGAAGTTTTCAATTCAAAATACTGGGCACTGGACACTGCAATGGTTATGGCCAGGAGTAGCACTTACCCATTGGATTAACGACTTGCTCGTATGGTCACTTACTGGCATAAAAAGTGGCTCTCACACGCTCGTTATGACCATAAACTTATTTTCTCTTCTTTTTAATGCAGATTTTCAATAACGAGGACAAGTTCTACCGGTTTATATTTATTAATATGGAAACGATGAGAACCGCAAAACGATGCCTGGGAATAACGATAAGTAAATGAACGCCAGATATAACATTATACCTACTTGTATTTTTTTCTAAGATTTTAATTTCAATACGTAGTTTCAAAGTTTACAGTAGCATAAAAATTATTTGAGCTTTAGTATAATAAAACATTTTTACAATTTTTTTTTATTTAATACATAACTCTGTTTTTTATATATATAAAAAATATTGTATATTGTAATAATAATTTTTAAATATTTGCTGAGTGGTAGCGGCTTAAGATAATCCTACACCCAATCTCATCCCGTGGGTGTCGTAAAAGTCGACAGAGGGAAAATTAAAACCAGAAGATGGGCAACAGCATCTTCCTGGAACATCAGAATAAATAAACTACGGTTGCTAACCCGCCTGCCTGGCGTGGCAACTATAGCAAAATTTCCCACAAAATAAGAGCTACAAACTTTTGTAGTAATCTATGAGTGAGGCCTATTTTCAGCAGTGGACTAGTGATAGGCTGAAATGATGATGATAATGAATAATTATAAAACGACGAAAACGAAACTATGGAAATATTATAAAAAGACAAGCAGCAGCATCTAAGGAGCGAAGCCTCTCTTACCTACTGGAATCACCGCTTGCGTGGTGATTAAAGCAACTTCTTGCTTCTTAGGACAGGTCTATGTCCAGCAATTACTATTAACAGACAGATGCAGAAGAATATAAAAATCTGTACAAAAAGATAAACAAAGTTTGATAAAGTTAACTCTATTATGTGTAATCGTTTATCAAAAAAATGAGCCAAAACAATCTAGTCGTCTATTCGGTCAGAATAATATATACTGCAATAAATGTTGTCGATATGCATCGCCGGTAAATGAATAATTGCAAGGTGGGCGGCGGAGGTGGCACCTGTTCATTCATGAGCCGCGGGGAGCGACCGCGGGCCGCTGTCTGCCCACGCGGTATTACCAACACTAAAGTTGCCTGTCCACTAGAGCGTAAGCAGCGATAGCGTTGCTCAGCGTTCAACGTATCTTCCTATTGAGCCGCAGGTACTTACGTTGTGTCCCAGCCGAGAACAAATAAAAGCAATTCTGACTGCAGTTAAATACTGATTGACTCGGAAAGGATCACGCTGTTATAATATACCAAAGATATAAAGTAATAAGAGTATAGCGCTAAGTTTCGTTTGGTGATTGACGACACGCATGCATGTTAATTTCTATCAGCCCGGCATTCTGTTCTCGTCCTCATGGGGTATCAAAGCTCCTACATGTTAGTTTTTTCGAATCTAGTTGTATTAGCACTGACCGTGTGTTGAAGTCATAGCATCGGATAATTCAATTTGAAGGGCACTGAGAGTAATCACTGGGCATATGAGACTTAAGAACTTTAGTCTCAGGATATCTCATGTTCTGGGTCACAGCATTTTTTATGTGCAGACGTTGCACTTACCAGCCAGGTAAACGTTTTGCTAATTTTCGTCACATTTTCTAATTTAAAAAAATAATTGTCGTGTAAGCGTTATGGATACAGGATACAAGAAGAAGAGGTTGTGACTGAAGCTAACTAAACTAAAATCTATTATCCGCAACCTATTAAATTATTGTGTTATACCTAACAACTACAATTTTAATTTTTTTATATATCAGTCTTGTCTGTTTTGTTTAAATTGAGAAGGTGATGTGGGACGTCGTTTCATCTCTATACAGCGTTACTAGAGAGATATTTTATTTTATTTGTTACCGATGTAGTGGATATACTCCCTATTCAAGTCTCTAGAACTGTATCCATCTAGCAAATTAGTCTAAAATTTTTTCAGAATTACCTCATTGTTCAATTGTTTTATTGCTTCTTGTACCCACGTGCTTGTAAACCACACAGGTAATCAAGCAACACGTCTAATAATTCAGTATGAGCAAATCAAACATTTAGATTGCATGATTTAAGAATAAAATAAATGGAAATAATGTTATTATGAAGTTATTGGTTTATTTACGAATATACTGTAATTAATAAATGATTACTCGAACGACCAATGTGAACTTCATATGTCCTCAAAATATTGTTCTTTTATCTTATATATGTAGATTTCGTCACGACCAATTTATCAGCATTGAAAAATGCAACTACAATTTCTGTGATAAACCGAAATTGACCAAATTGGGGATCGTGCATTTTAGCTACTAAACAATGTTTTCCAAAACTCGCGCTCACCTTTTACATTCATTACATCCACACATACATTCACACCGCACAATCTATTGAAGTACTTACTTAACGTATCCTTAACACATTACCTGCTCAGCATTTTTTTTGACGGATTATATACTGTTTTTGGTTGTGTAAATTAGTAATACAAATTTATTTGTGTAGTGTTTGTGAAGATATTCTATTTCCGACACAGCCCAAGAGATTGTTAATGAAAATAAAATTAAAGAAATAAATAACAAGATCGTTGCAAACTCAATTTCATACAAATTAGATAACGTAGAATCATCTTCTAAAATGACTGAAACTTGAAATTCTAGAATGAATTTTTACTATAAATTAAGATTTAAAGCCGTGGTAGCTAAGGGGCATGGCCAGCTCGCTCTTAATTTCAACTTGGGTTCGATCTCCCGTGCCAGCACCTCTGAATTTGTTCTACAATTTTAAATGCTGATTTACCATGTGCTTAGCGGTGAAGGAAAACATCGTGAGGAAACCTGCATCTCTGAGGAATAGAAATATTTTTAGGATTTGTGAAGTCTGCCAACCCGCATTGGAGCAGCGTGGCGTACTGTTCCCAGCTCCAAAACCATCACAGAAATGAGAGGAGGCCTGTGCTCAGCAGTGGGACATTTATAGGCTGTAACTTTACTTTTTAAGATCTTAAAAAAACGCGTAAAGATCTCTGATCCTGATCTCTTTAACTCGATTATAATTTTTACATTAATATCATAACCATAAAATAAATTAAGCAAACCCTTAATCACATCACTCACTACATTTGCAACTAAATTCGTTTTGCAAACAGTTAGACAAACATACGTATGTACATTAATGACACAACACTAACTTAATGCAAATTTGAATTATTGTATGAATACACAGAATATTTTATGAAATTATGTAATATAGTATGGATATGTGTATAATATGAAAAGTATATAAAAGTGAATACTGCTATATACTAACCATAGTCTTGTAACTCTCGAAACGGTCCTTGTTAATGTTGACTGATGTACGTTAAATTGCAATATAATTATCCAGCGCTTTGCCACGAGCAGCGCAGAGCTATGCGGCTTCTCAAGGCTACACGCTTACATCATCTCTCAAGAAAAGACATTTCAAATTGCAAGAGGAAAATTTTTAAAATTTATCTCCTAATATTAGGCCGGCTAGACGCATAAATACGTTATAATTGTATCATAGAAACAGACTCCTGCTGGTACATTTATTTCACATTCGAAAGATTTCAGCGTTTAACACAAATACATCTATATATTTTATTCATTATTGCATTTAAAAAATACAACATGATATGTTACAAATTAGTAACATTCATTGCTATGCAGATGACAGCACTGGTGATGCCGTATACACCGGCCGTGCTCATATTTCTCGGGAACACGTGGACGAGTACCGGAACAAACTTGTCAAGTCGAGATTTTGTTAGACAAAATCTCGGATTGGGGCCG
Source organism: Luehdorfia chinensis (assembly GCA_019845155.1). Classification (NCBI taxonomy): domain Eukaryota; kingdom Metazoa; phylum Arthropoda; class Insecta; order Lepidoptera; family Papilionidae; genus Luehdorfia; species Luehdorfia chinensis. The sequence goes on from JAHVAK010000527.1 coordinate 10,324,945, forward strand.
ACTAAATTTAGTCCAGTTCAACCCTAAGAAGACACAGGTTTGCGCGTTTACCGCTAAAAAGAAACCCTTCGTCGTATCACCTCATTTTGAGAGCACTCCCCTCGTTGCCTCAGCCAGTATCGGTATTCTTGGCGTCAATATATCGATATACGTGACGTTCAGTTTCGCGGTCACCTAGAAGGTAAAGCCAAATTGGCTTCCAAAAAGCTTGGCGTGCTCAGTAGAGCGCGACAGTACTTCATGCCGGCCCAACGCTTGCAACTTTATAAGGCGCAGGTTCGGCCGCAAATGGAGTACTGTTCTCATCTCTGGGCGGGGGCGCCCCAGTGTCAGCTACTTCCATTTGACCGCATTCAACGAAGAGCGACTCGAATCGTCGACGACCATGTTCTATCTGATCGGCTTGATCCCCTGGCTTTGCGAAGAGATGTTGCATCCCTTTGCATTTTTTATAGGATCTACCATGGGGAGTGTTCCGAGGAATTGTTCGGATTAATTCCAGCCGCTGATTTTCACTATCGCACATTGCGGCACAGCGCAAAATTCCATCGTCACCACCTTGATGATTGGCATTCCAGCACCGTGCGTTTTTCGCGCATTTTTTTGCCACGCACAAGCACTTTATGGAATCAGCTGCCGCCAGCGGTTTTTCCGGACCGATATGACTTAGGGACCTTCAAGAAAAGAGCCTATTCCTTTCTCAAAGGCCGGCAACGCATCTGCTATTCCTCTGGTATTGTTGATGTTCATGGGCGGCGGTGATCACTTACCATCAGGTGAGCCGCTTGCTCGTTTGCCCCCTATTCCATAAAAAAATATCTATAATATAATTGCACTTCTTGACTAAACAAAACTATACAAGAAAAGTACATTACCTACGCGTAATCGGGACCATATTTTATACATACATACATAGAGTGACGCTTCTTTCCCATAGGGGTAGGTAGAGACCACAACTTTCCACTTGCTGCGATTCTGACACACATCTTTAGCTTCTTCTACTTTCATAAGTTTTTTCTTTCAAGCTTTGCGGTACTTTTGATGCGGCCTTTCCTTAAAACGATAACTTTTAAAACTTCGATCTGATCGTGATACTTTCGCTTACGTCGACTCTTAGCGCCTTGCCCATTCACACTCGCCTCATAAATCTATTTCGTCAATCTTCCTTCATCCATCCTCTTAACCATCTTAGCATCTTTCTCTATCTTTGTCACTACAACTTCTACCACACCGCAACGTTCCCTTATCACGCTGTTCCTCACTTTGTCCATCAAAGTCACTCCAGCTGTACTTCTGAAATGTAGCGACATGACATGAGAAGCGACAGTCATGTCGTCACATGAGAAGCTCAAGAAATATTCCCATACATCCATAATCGCGCTATGAAAGTTTTCTGAGATGCGAACTATATAAACAAAATCTAAATATTACTAGTTAGAGGAGATGTCCTCCCCAGATCAGACCACCCGATCTGGTGGGTAACTACCCTTTTCATTAGCAATATGATCCGCCAAATCAAACTTTTCTGTTCCACAGCATTCATCTTATTTTCATGCTTCTTCTGCCAGAACCAACATTCACTATCGTACGTAAGTGTGGGGACCAGTACTTCTATGTACAGCCAGTCGTGGCTTTTTGATACTTACTGGCTACACATAAAGTTATGCAGGGCCCCATATACTTGATTTCTTGCCAACACTCTTCGCTCAATATCACTGTCATACTTTTCGTCTCTCGTAAATTATAACCCAAGTATACAAACTCTTTCACTTATTCCACTCTATCTCCTTCAGCCAGAACTCTGCAATCCGTCATACTTTCATGTACATTAATTTTCATTCCTTTGCTTTGTAAAGCATCAAGCATAATATTAAACATCGCCTGCAAAACCTCCTCCGATGATGCTTATATAACCTGATCATCGGCGTATAGGAGACATTTGGCGGTCAGATCATTCATTCTTAATCCAAACGCACTTTCTTTCAAATCTTTCAATCAATTATCTATAAATAGGTTAAACAGCCTCGGCGAAGCCACACATCCCTGCCTAACACCTTTTTTGATATTAAACCAATCTGTGTAAGAGTCGTTTACCCTAACACAAGCACTGGAATCCTTATAAAGTGATTTCAGTGCCGATCAAGCTGCCGTTCACCCCCTGTACAGACAATGCCGACCACAATTCAATACTCAGCACTCTGTCATAAGCCTTTTCCAATTCAATTCTACGAATGCGCAATAGACCTTTTGACTTCGCGCCAAGAACGTTTCGGGCTATGCTCTGTAAGGAAAAGAGCTAATTCATGTATCCCATTCCTCTCCTGGATCCCACTTGTACATCCCATATCTTCTGTGCAGTATCATTCATCACTCTCTTAATCAACACCTTATAAATACAGTTTGCCGACAAAGCTGAGCAAGCTAATGCCTCGGTAGTTTTTACAGTCTTGCTGCGACCCCTTTTCATTTGTAAAGCAGTACAATGACGGCCTTGCATTGCTTGCCATTAGTTACGTTGCCGCTCCGTAGCAAAGGTTGAAAAGGCGGTACAGCTAACTAGCCACCACGCCCTGTCCAGCTTTCCGCATGTCTACTGTAACTCTGTCATAATCTGCAGCCTTGCCCAATTTCATACTATTGAACGCTTCCATAATCTCTTCCATACTTATATCACTTTCATTGCAATCTTCATTCATGTCCTCGAATGGGGCCTGTACTTGCATATCCCCTTTCTCAAATAAGTTTTCGAAATATTCCTTCCATCTCTTTAGGATGCATTCCTCTCCTCTTCCAATACTTCCATCCTAGTTTCTGATGATATGACATGAGAAGATCTTTATGTTGCGTTGAAAGTCATTAGGTCATTAGAAACCTCCTATCAAATTCATCTATCATTCTCTTTCTTTCTTCACACGACCTCTTTTGCACACAACCTTTTACCTATTGTGTATCCATGCCATCCCTGCCTTGCTTACATCCTCTTTCGTAGCTTCTTGTATTCTCTGATTGGCTCTTTTAGCCAACCAATCCAGCCAAGCCTCCTTTTTATCAGGTACTGCCTTTTGCACATACAGTCTTTAACTTACACCCTCTTCTTCTCTTACTTACACCACACACTTCAATAGTAACTTCCCCGATTCCTTCCTTAAACAGCTTCCATAATTCTTCAACCTGATCCAACGTGTCAAACTTCTCGATCGGTTTCTTTACAAAATTTCTCTCTCACACCTTTCTCTTGCAGTGACTCAACTTTGCACTTTTATCTAGAACACTAATAGGTTCATGCACACGATGCCGCCATCGCTTATTCAGCTCAACACCAGAAAGTGGCCTGTGTAAATACCGCGGTACACTTTCTTTCTCAATCTTTTGTCCACAATCACAAAATTAATCATATTCTGCCTTCCTTCTGCTCTAGTATACAAGTGGATTTTATTATGGTCAAACATAGAGTTTGTTACCACAAGTTTCCACTTCAAACATTCTTCAAGCAGACTTTCTCCATTTTCATTGTCTCTGTCATTCCCAGCACATATCATATCCATCATACTTCACTCCCACCCACCTATTAAAATCGCCTAGCATTATGATTCTTTAATTTTGTTTGCATTTAATCAAAACATATTTCATGCTATCCCAAAATTACTGTCTCTCACTTTGGGCTTTTGAGGAGCGGTTCCAACTCACATCTTGTGGAGCTAAAACCCCTAATATGAAGATGTGTGTAAGGCCAACCTTCAACCTCACCCAGAGGGTTCTTGTGCTCACACAATCAAAGTCAGTCACACATTCATTCATTCTAACAGAAAACAGTACATCAACGCCCTGACAGCCTCTACTGGTCTCAGGACCAATAGGCTGTGTAGGGTCCATGCGAGGAGGTGGTGTCACATCTTTTCCGCTTGGTTTTATGAACACAAAGAACGTCAATCCGACTTGCGCTCATCATCTCGCATACTTCGTCAATTTTATCACTCGTACCTCCTCTAACATTCAATGTAAAAAATTGGCTATCCGTAGCCCACTTTGTTTCTAGATACTACCCCATTCCATATTAGATGTGTGAAATTTCTCCTTCGGTTATTTTATCTTCAAAATTATTATTACAGCTTACTGCTAAATGTTCATTGCTAAACAAAGTCTAAGCTAATAATAATTATTACTAAAATATTACAAAAGGTTTGCATAAAATTATTTTGCTGGCCTTTTTTTAGTTTATGTTTTCCCTTAGAAGTCCCTAACGGTACCCAAGGGACTAGAAGGGGATATTGAATTTTTTTGCATCGCCACCATATAGACTAATTAATCGTACTAAGTAAACAAGCATTAGGTAACATAGCCAAACAAAGAGAACGAAATTGTAGCACTTCCGTATGAAATAAAGTCTATAGAAATATTTACAATTATTAATCTTTGTTAAACGTTCTATTAAACTTTTAAACGGCTCGACCGATATGGCTGATTATTTTTTGTTGTGTTGGTAATTGTCAGGGCAAGGTTTGTATGAAAGAAAGTTTTTGAAAACCTACCGGAAAAGGCAGAGATTGGGAAGGTTTTTTGTATTAAAGTCTTAGTAAAAACAGTGAGATTAAGTTTGATAGTTTTGCTGTCACATACTTTCAGTACTTAATATTTTTTGGTCAGACCATTCTCATTTTCTTCATTAGTAAATTACACCCCGGTTCGCTAGTTGCTAATAAATATTTAGTAATCATGATTTATTATTCCTGGCCATTACAGTCCACGGCTGGGCATAGGTTTCTTCCATAAATTCACTCACATGACCAAATTTATACGCATGACAGGTTTGACAAACGCACATAGATACACATTATATAGTTGTTTGAGAATATGCCTTTAATTACTCTAGGAATGACAAAGGATAAAGGATTTTCCAACACCACCACTTGGTGAAGTATCCATCACTCTGTGAAAGTATTTCTTAAAGTATTTTGAATTAAATTAAGAATACTACTCCAATACTGATTCGATTAAAAACGAAAAAATGATAAATTTTTAGCATCATTATCATGAAATCGTGTCATGTCACAGCAATTTCGGGCCGAACGTGAAACCAAGTTGGAGGTCACGTCAAAATGTCTGAATTAGCATTTCTATTGTTTATTACCTGTTCTCTAAACTAGATCGATTCTGATCACATGGCCTCTATGAATTAATAATATCACGAACGTAAAATATAAATTTAAAAATCGTTTCGTGATAATTCTCTCTGAAAATAATATATTTCTTATTATTTTATATACATACATACAGTCATGCTTTTTTCCCACATAAACGGTAGGCAGAGACCACAAACTCGCTCGTTCACTTTTCGCCTCTGCGGAAACAAGATGTGACTGGTGGCGAACTATGTCGCCGTCATTTTGGTACGAGTCAAAGAATTCTTACTCTCTATTGCGTCCCCAAGAGCAGTACAGTGACAGCATTGCATATTATGATATTATTCCGCACGAATAAAGACCGTACATACAATAGCTTAGTCGCCTCGTACGACACCTTGGTAGGAAAGAGGACAGGTGTCCCGCAGAGTAGAATATCACCTACTACTATATATAATTTATTTAATAAATCGAACACGACTAAGTCAAAATAGTTTACAAAAAAAAATTGGATAGCGCCGTTTTATAGCATTTTTCTTACATCGGGTATTAATTATGCACAGCACAATCATAGTAAATTAACGTACCGTAGTAACTTATATGTCATTTTGCCCGCCAAGCACAGCGATTTTGACAAATCCTCGAAAATTTAATATGTCCAGTTTACAGACCGATCAGCTTGTAAACTACTGATGAAGGCGATAAAGAGGTGTGCAGATACAAAACTTGTTTAGAATAAGGAATGAATGAATCAATCAGTGGTTATTTTCCTAGCGATATATTTTATTTATTTTAAAATAATCTTTCAATTAAAAAATTACAGTTAAAATATACATGGTCTTCATTTCTACAGTCATAAATGTTAATTATATTCTTGGCGAGGCGGATTATAGAATGAAGAGGTCACTCACAGCGCTATTAACATTTTAACATAATTGACACTGACACGATTCGACTTAACAGGTTCTTGACTTCAATGTTTTTCTACACACCATAACCTTGCAAGATTAGCTACAAATTGCTAAGTATTAACAAATACGAAACGTTAAAAATAAAATTCACCTCAAAGACATTAAGTTCATAAAAAGTTCTCTTATTACTTAAAAAGTGAGATATGACATGACACACACTCGGATAAAAATTGTACAAAGTTAGAGAATACATAACAAATTCGACTCGTTTTAAAGGACGTCTTTGTTGTCTGTACATATTGTTTATTCTGTGCAGGCTTTCGTTAGTATACAATGGAAGAAGAATCAAAACGCTAGTACGATAATAACTGATTTAAGCTTTTTTTAAGCGCTCAAGTAAAACCAAAACCGGCAAAAATTATATTCCTATAGTAATAGTTTTTGTTTTGGCTCAATAACAAACTATGATAGAAATTATTTATATTTGCCTGGTTTTCGGAATAAAATACTCAGTTACAAAATAACATTATCCTTTAAGCGAAAAAATCATTATAAAGCGGGCTCGCGTGAGCTTTAGTTATCAACTTTGTCATTATATCAAAAGTTGTATTTAAATAATTACATGTCTAACTGTTCGTTATAAATAAGATATAAAAAAGTCTGAGAAAATTGAATTGACAATTTGTTTTTGGTCGGACTTCACATGTCCTCGTAATATTTATCCCTTTTTTGTTTCCTCACGATGTTTTCTTTCACAGCTGAGAACGTGGTAAAGCAGCACTTAAAATTGAATAACAATTTTAGAAGTGCTGGCTGGAAGAAAATTGAAAAAGTCTCTAATTAGCATCTCACAAATTACAAGAACTTATTTTTAAATTAGAACACTATTAAAAAAAAACGAAATTTTAATAATACACATAATTTTGAAATAGTTGCTTTGAGATAACCTTATCAGTTGCATCAATATTTTCATCGTATTTCTAATTAAGAACGCGTTCGGGACGCAGCTGCCCGAGGCACCTGCGCCGACCTATCGTCCAGAACACTGAACTCTTGTGTCCTGTCCTTTTGCATGAAATATCTTTTTAATTGCGCTACAAGGACAGAAAACACAAGAAATGTAGAATACATATTATTTCTTATTGAACATACTTTTTTGATAACTGAAAACAAAATGTTTTGTGTGGTGTTGATTGTGAACACATTTACTTGTATATTTTTTTGATATTTCATATATAAAAATATATGATGCCTACTGAAACCATTTTGCGAAGCTGGCCCCCTACAAGATATTTTAGATAGGCAAATAAGACCTAAATATTTAACCACCTATTATTAAAAGACTGCCTCGTGACCTTGAATGACAAGGATTTCATTGCGGCAGATAATGCTGGCGATGGCTTTTTTATACGCGCCTTGTTGTGGTGCTGTTTGTTGCGCTAGAGTAGGGAATTTGAACTTGGAATTTGAATCATTTTCCCGCCAACGAATACTAATTTATAAAACTTTGTTCAATTATTGATATCCCTATTAAGAATAATATTCAATTGGTAATAAGAATTAGTATTTGTATGTCATACAGTGGCAAAACATAGAGTACATACCCTTTAAAATGTAACCTTACAACTGCTTTACCTACTCGTATGTTTACAAATAAAGATATTTGAATTTGAATTTGAATTTGAATAAGAAATAACATTGAAGTATAGGTTGCGTGGGATCAATAACTAATACATAAATGAAATTCTTAGACATTGAAAAATATCTTATTCATTTTGATTTTATTAAACACTTTTTGCTACTTCAACTAACTTATGTACAAGTTCAATCACCACACGGTGTCATAATAATTCGTGAAAAAGATTCTTTCCTTATTTCAAAATAATTTCATCTCTTCTTAAAACTCAACATTACCATTCAGTACATTCGCATTTCCCAGTTCCACGAAATATCACATAAGTTTAATCCATCTACTTTCAAAACTCCATGATGTTACAAAGCGAAACATGCAGAAATTATACCCTTTCCAAACAATTTTCAATGTTATAAAAGTTGTTCCATTAAAAACCTAAGTTAAGTTTTTCTCATTACAATTTTTAGCCATAAGTGAGTCGCAATAAAAATGCCAATATTAAGATCTAGCTATTTACGAGTTCGATGGACGTAGAAGGAGGGAGGTGTTGTATGAAAGCAATTAGTCGGCGTGTTTAGGGGCGGTACGCATGCGGCCGGTCTCCGGCGGGTACAGGAGTGACCGTTACTCGCCTTTGCTCCGCTGTAATTAACCGCAACTTCATCATTGTGCCGTACCGTATGGCCGATCTAGAATGTACTGCACTTAATTAAAACGTTTTCCTGACTATGATATTTATGTGATCACAGTTCATGTATTCTTACTTGTGTGTAGTAACATGGTTACTCATGAATACATAATTATAAAACAAGAAATTAAGCATTAAATAGTTAGTAATATTATTTAAATAATTTTATTTGTAATTAGCAACTCTTCCGCAAGAGTCATGCCGTCTCCCACAAATAAGTCTTTTTTTTTTCAAAAATGCTTACCACAATAAAAGTTCCAATTTTTTATATTAGTGGTGTAGTAACTTAAGGAGCTCGAAGTCTAGTAATTCGAGTGACCTTGATTGCTAACTGTAATGTTAAGTACTAGATTACCACATCCTCGGCGGTAACGGACAACTTCGTTCATGTTTCATGCAAAATATTTTGACGATTTGTGAAGTCTGCCAACCAGCACTGGAACAGCATGGCGGACTCTTTCCAACTGCAAAGCCGTATCAAAATCGGGAGGAGGCCAGAGCCCAGCAGTAGGATATTTATGAACTGTTTCTTTTATATACATTTCATATTAGATGTAAAATTAATAACACCTTAATATTAAAATTTAACGCAAAATCATTTATTTAGTACCATATAAATATTTGAGAAAATAAAATATTCTAAAAATTTATCGCGTATTCAATATCATACCTTTATAAATAACATTCAAGTCTTTTTTATTTTATCGTAGTTTTTTAAATAAGACAGGTTTAACAGATTTATTTTGACAAATAAACTAAAGAAACTACCGTAGCATCTAACGAGTCCCCAAGAGTAATATTAATGACTTCAAATGCGTCTGTCAAACAGTTTGAATTTCACTACAATAATCTTATTACACATTGGTATATTCAGATAAAAATAAATTATATAAAGAAAGTAAACATATTTCACATACATGTATGATAGCAAAAAAAACGTTGTTTGCGGTGTGTGTGGGTCAACACACTGATTTATTGCGGGCCAAAGCTTGTGTTTTATAAGAATTATTATTGTCAAAGTATTCAGTTAAAGTTATTGTATTGCGAGATTTAAAATTAGACATAGAAAATTTATTTAAAACCATTACAAACTTAACAGAATTCTACGTAACGAACGACAGACACAAGCACATGTTTACGATAATTACTAAAATTATTTAACAAGAGCTTGAAATCCACAAACACGGCGGTGCCACCCACGTTCGATGCCGATTTATAAACTTATAATGTTACTTCAGCATAGTTGAGTAAATAATCAATGTAAATACGAGCAATTTGTAGACAAACGTACCTCGCGAATTATCTTTGCCAGTTGATACACAACGAAGATATCGCTGGCTAACCCAACGTTTTATTAATTCGCTTGTACCTAATTCAGTACAAACATATTCAAAAAACATATAAAGTTACTTATGTTACTATTATTATACAAAATAAAATTCTGCATTGAGGGTTCGGGGATTTCACATCTCGCCGATTCTTTTTTAATTTTAGAAACAAGTTCCCCAACATATTTTCCTTTACCGTCAAGCACGCGGTAAATCAGCGCTTATAATTGCAATTAATAATTTTAGTGAAGCTAGCGCAAGAGATCGAACGCAGGTCACACTCGTTCTATGAAATTTAAGACAAACGCCCTTCCTTTCACTACGGCTATCATAACCACACATTCATAAATACTTCTTATAACACCAACTCACTCGCAATTTTAAAATCACTAAGCCATCTTGCAAATAAAGCTAGATTTAACTGTTAATCAGGCCTAGCGATTTTTTATATTTTTATGCTGATTTGGTAGATTAAAAGAGGTATCAAAGCGTGTTATGTTTTGTAGTTTCTATATAACATGTAGTAACTATGTGATCACTACCTGGTTAAGGGTTAAAATATAATGCAATACCATATGGCTTTCATCTTTACACCCCTTTTAGTTCACTGCTAAAAAATGCCCATATAGTTGCTTTAATATGCAAGTCGAAATTAAGAATATTGTGGTTTCCTCAAATACATGCTACTGTCCGTCTTAGTTATTTAATCCGAAATTGTTCTCTTACGTCATGTAAAGAGAGTGGCTAGTGTTTCTCAAGCCGTCATCACCCATACCGAAAAGGAATTAAAGCAATTTATTAGTCTGCATAGAAATTGATACTTACTTTACTTACTAATGAAGTTTTGTTTTCCTTCTACTAAATTAATATTTACTCAACTTAATCTAAAACGTAAATTACTCTTTACCAATCGGTTAGTTTATAAAGTGAAGAGAAATTCATATCAACCATGACTTTCTAAATTATATCTTGACACGTACAAAGGCAAGTATAAATTATGAAGACGTGAGTAGTATTTCAAGCAATGTCTTACAAAAATTTGGAACTATCGACGTGTTTCTAAGATGTGACTTTTTATGTCTTCTCCGAGTGTAAATACCCATAAAGAAACCACGTAATGTCTACAACACATTAGATAGAGGGTCACTTTATTTTATACTTGGAAAAATAATCTATTGAGAAAGTAAGAGAATTCCACAGTCGTCTGTATAATAACTTTTCGTGAATTAGAACCGAGCGTTCATAGTAAGTAATCAGTGCTGTATGTGAATGAGCTCTAAAAAATTAATTAAATTCAATTTCTTCGGCTCACATTGAATCCTTACTAAGTTCAACAGAGAAATTGCTTATGAAATTTCAATTATTTCGGGGACCCCGCTCCATAAAACTTGTATAAAAGGCCGCTCGTGAATATTGGCGCGTATTACTTACCTTAAAAGTACATTCATATATATGTATGAACAGTCATAACAGCTTCTTCGCAGTTTGTTCAAGCAGTGGGCTAAATCCATCATAGAAGAAAAGGAAATTTAATCTAGGGCGCACGGACTTCCGTGACGATTTTTTTGTGTGAAGAAACACAACTACGTCGTATACTTTTCATAAGAGTACAGATACGAACCAGTACTCTCGAAGATAAACTGAAAAACTGAACGTTTATACCGTTACTTTGCCCCAAGTTCGTCAACTCTATTCATTTTTTTTTAATTTAACTCTTTACGTTATACTGAAACATCTTCGTTCGAAAAATAGCTTATTTGAAAACTTTTAACAGGCCGTAGTCCGGCTTAAATTTCATATTCTTAATATGAAAGAAAGTGACGAGACAAGCAAATCTTTCACCTGATGGAAAACACAAGTTCAACACATAACAAATACTGTATCACCGAACATTTCTAAGAGACACCAGTTCTTCAGTCTCATATGCCCAGTAGTTACACTAGCTATTAGTACACTTAACACAAAACAAAGTAATGTTTGCACACTACTGCTTAACAGTAGTATAACTTGCACTGCAGTGGTGCCTACCTAAACCAATTTCTGCATAGGAATCCTGTCACCAGTAAACCGATTTACCTAATTTCGATAGTAACCTAAGTTCGATTCCTAGTGCATCTCTAAAGTTGTTCTGCAATTTTAAGTGCTGATATTCCTGGCTTTTACACATCAATCGTACAACATATTGTAGGACTACCTACCCAACATAAATCGATAAATATGCACGCATGTCTGAGGAATTGAAATATTTCGATGTGAACCCGCATTGGAGCAGCGTGGCGGACCCTTCCCGGCTCCAAAACCTTTTCAGATATAAAAGGAGGCTTTTGCTCAGCAGTGGGACATTTAGAGGATGTTACTTGTCTTTACTTTCGTTAACAGTTTTTAAACAATATTTTAGACTAAACATATAGAAACATTAAACCGTGATAACTAAAATAAATAAATAATAATGTAAGATAAAAAAATCACAAAGAGTCCTTTACTCATTGTGTCCTGTTGAAACAATCTAGATAACAATACTTGCTTTCAAGATAGCCGAAGTAAAACAGATAGACAATAGACTCCATTATTCACAAAAAAGAGACAGACGAAAGTGGCACATGCTGCTCAATCAAGTAACATCGTGTGGTTGTTGTGTCTAGAAACGGGGCAACGAACCGAGTGAAAGTTTGTTCGACGGTTAATGTATGCACCTCCACAGTCCGTACTCAACTAAACCGTTCTACGTTGTATCCAGACGATTTGCTCCTGCTGGTCCCGTCCCAAAGGATCTAAAAATAAATGTATTTGTCTCTTTTTTCACTATTTTCAAAACGCTTGCTGGGATTTTTCCCGTATGTAAGAAACCGCCGTGTGGTGGCGGCTTAAGAGAATCTACCACCCCATCTCATCCCGTGGGTGTCGTAAAAGTCGACAGAGGGAAAATGAAAACCAAAAGATGGTCAGCAACATCATTCTGGAACATCTGAAAAAATAAACTGCGGTTGCCAACCCGCCTGCCAAGCGTGGCAACTATGGCAAATCCCCCCCAAAATGAGAGCTACAAACTTTTGTGGCAATCTATGGGTGAGGCATATGTTCAGCAGTGGACTAGTGATAGGCTGAAAAGAAGAAGAAGAAGAAGTGTGTGCGTTTACAAATATAAATTGCACGTAAACAAACACCCAGACCCGGAACAGCTATCTGTAGGCTGTAGAGATATTTTTTCCTGCCGGAATCGAATCCGCGGCCCGTGACACATAAGCCCCTTAACTTCTATGCCGACCGAGCCTTGGCGCAATGGTCCGCATATCTGCCAGCTGAGTCTATACCCAGGATTCGAATTTCATTCGAAGCGAACGTTGGTACTCAAAACAAATGATTGTTTTTCGGATTTGCATATTGTGATCACCTATTTCCGACAATGCATCTGACTTTTTTTTTCATTCTTATCGCACAATCATTACATCGGTCTATATCGGGAAGGTGACACCGCCTGCGTTTACACTAATCACTGATGCTTAAGGCATTATAACATATCCTGCTCCGGCGACACTTCAGGTAAATAATCGATGACGTCGCCATTGTTGAAATTGTTCAAAATAGTTATTCCTAGGTTCGGTTGTACTAAGTCACGAGACTTTGATACGAAGTCGTGTCATATTTCTTAGTTTTTTATATCGAATACGGTAGCGAGTGAGTGCGTCTTTGTGTGCCCGGAGGCTAACAGTAATATAACATTATATATTATGACAACCACTGATAGTAATCGTAAGATGTCGCACTATCAACTACCAGAAAGCATATATCAGAAAAAAATGTTCTGGTTTTTTTATCTCTATTACTCGCTTATATGTTATCTTGTTTTCTAAAGGCACACTCAATTTACCCATCTTAATACGGCTGTCCGTTAGCAAATACCATGAGATCTTTTAAGAGTGTGTATTCATTAAAATTTTAGGTTAGTTGCAACATTTTGTTTTATAAAACTTGCTTGCGAGATACTCGACACGGTAAATAAAGCAGATGTTTTATAGATTATTACAAATAACAGTGCTTTTTAATATTAAAAAAATATATAGTTTTAAACACGTAATATTTCCTAAATACGTTTTTTTTTTATTGTATAAAGTGATGAAACGAGCAATACGTTCACCAGAACGTCTACTCTAACTTTAAGACCGTTGCAATACTGGCAGCGAAAAAGCATTTTCTTCATAAATTGTGGAACACAACAATTTGAGAAACAAATAAATAAATCGTTGATACGGTCAATGGGGCCACTTCGATGTTAACCTTTTTTGTGGACGAACAGTTAAACAGCTTCATATTGCAACGCAGTGAGGCGAGGTGCGTCTGCTAAGATTATATTTGTTGCGTCTGTACTATAAAAAGATTGACTGCGTCTGAAGCGGCGTCTACCATATAACTAACAAAGTGATTCCTGTACGTCTTCTAATATTAACTCTAACAGAAAAAATATAAGAAAATATAATTATTATCATTTTAAATTACTTTAAAGTTAAGTTCGACTTTATTTGAGTATTAATAAATAATAATTTTATTTAAATGAAACTAATTTTACGGATTTTATCGCGTTTAATTTTATTATTTATAATTAATTTTATTATTAATAATTTTATATGAAAATCCGTCTAAACAGGCGAGAAGGGCTCAGCAGAGAGACTTGTATAAGCTGTTACTTTTTTAATAGACTGATGTAATATTACTACTAAAATAAAATAAATTTGACGACTTAATGGTGAAAAGTGATGCGCGTACCTGACTGTTGATCCTAGGTTTTTTTGTTGGATAAAAAGATAGAACAAGCAAAACATTCACCTGATGTTAAGTGTAACGTCTGCCCATAGCAAAAACAGGGTCACTCAGAACATTTCTGTGTCCATCACCCAGAGACATCAGTTCTTAAGTCTCAAATGCCCAGTGATTATACTAGCTCACAGTGCCCTTCGAACCGAAACACAGTAATGAATACACACTACTGCTTCACGGTAGAATAACTGGCCCTGGGGTGGTCCCTACCTAGACGGATTCCTGCATATCGAACATTAACAAAACAAACATTATTTCAAATCTCGATGTATTGTGTTCGGTGTTTCTAACGTCCGCGTTACATCGGTCACGGAAAGGAGGGCGAGTAAGTACCTCTGTGCTTGCGTGCGTCTTGAGGCAATATAGTATATCCAGCGTAGAACAGAATAACAACATGAAGCGCCAATAGCATAGTGGTAGGGTACGGACTACGAAACTTGAAGTCGCCGGACGAGTCCGCCATTCGAAAATTGTCGTGAATCACGTCCTAACACAAGCTTTTAAGCTTACTTTGAGTGCTTAACAGAAATATTAGTAATGTTCAATGCATTGCTAGTATTCCTTTAAAAATTGTTTTGATTCAATATAGATTATTTCATAAGACCAAGAATATCAGTAGAGTTCGAAAGAAAACTTCATATATGTAGGAACCACAGAGAGTAAACGGTTAAGTTGAAATTGTTCAGAACCCCATCAACATAATATTAATTTATAAGTTTTTAGTTATGTAAGTGGATAATAATATAATTTTTATATCGTTATGTAAAGGTTGCCACAAAATATGGGGAGGTCAACTGTAGATTTGTGATGGGCTGAATGATGATAATAATATTATCTATAAAACAAAATTATCCACGATGAATTAAACCACGTAAATATCTATAATAATATTTAGTGCAGAATCAGTGCTGTCTTCAGCGCAAGCAACACTTCACTGCTTTACAGATAATTCTATTTCAAGAAACAGTTGCCTCTACAACTCCGTTCAATAGCTGACTTAAAACGAGCGCTTTGACAGACTACTTCCTAAGCATTTAAATTTAAATTTTGCAATCTAATAAACGTAATTCGTATTAACCTGTCTGTATATAATAATAAATGTGATCGTATAGAATTATACAAATGTTTTTGTATAAATATTTTTATTAACGATTTTTTTAATAATAAAAGACACTAAGTTTGTTGTACAAAAACAGATAATTGTTTAATACGACTAATTTGTTATATATTTATTATTCCATCTATGTACAGCCTGAATAATAAGAATAGGACTAAAATACTTATAAATAGTCTTCTTGAGGAGACGATCTTGCTGCAATATTTCAACCTATACGAATAACAGGAATTGGTTCGAAATTGACTTGCAAGTTTCCAAGGAGACAGGCAAATATGTAAGCTAAATAAAAGCTTTTATAATTAAATGGTGCCGTTAAAAACTTTCGCAAATGACAATTATACGAATTCGTTAAATTTAAATCAGACGCTTAAGTCGTAAACATAAAACGTCTGAGTGGTTTCTTTTCGAGTATAATACCGATAAATTCATCTCAGTTATTGCAACATCAATAATTTAAACAGCATTCGAGAAAAGGCACATCAAGTTTCTGTTCTCTGCATTGCAAATTACTGATCCACATTTTTTATCTAAAGAATAAGTTAAAGGCACGTTACGTACGGGAAAATATGCGCGGAGCGTTTTATCACAAATTACATACGAGCTAGGAACGCAACAGCTTTGAATTCTAAACGAGGCGGGCTTTGCACGGCAACAGTTGAAATGCGCAGATCATTCAATCGAGAGCCCTAAGCTGCGGACGTTGAGTGTCTAACGCGTTAGCCCGTCACAAATGTACGTAGGTATCAAGCAAAAGCAATCAATAATGTTATGCCGATGGAAGCGTGCTGCTCCAGCGTCGACAGGAATTGCAACAACCAATGAATTAATGTCCTGCGGTTACCCCGAAGAGATTACACTTATAAGAAATAAGAAAGATAGTCTTACAAAAATAATATAGACATTCATTCACATTTAACATCCTCGAAAATTCGACCTTTATAAAGTTATATACATCTTATTATGTATATTATAGTTTTAAGGAGTACTAATATATATTACATATGGTAGTTTGTTTTGGCAATTTTGGAATATTTTGTTATAGACAAACCAATTTCATATGGTTTACTGGTGGTAAGATTCCTGTACAGGAATCCATCTAGGTGGTTACTGCGGAGCCAGTAACACTGCCGTCAAGCTTTGGTGTGAAACGTCACTGTGG
This sequence comes from Luehdorfia chinensis, assembly GCA_019845155.1. Lineage (NCBI taxonomy): Eukaryota > Metazoa > Arthropoda > Insecta > Lepidoptera > Papilionidae > Luehdorfia > Luehdorfia chinensis. The sequence goes on from JAHVAK010000527.1 coordinate 10,341,713, forward strand.
TTCGGTTCGGTTCTAGAAGGTACTGATAGCTAGTATAATCACAGAGCATATGATACTTAATATCTGATGTCTCAGGGTGACAAGCGCAGAAATGTTCTGGGTTACACGGGTTACACAGTATACACTGGTTGCTCTTCTCGTCACTATATCCCATAAAAAATGTGCGATGGCGACTAAAGAGGTATGTATTATACCTATTAAAACAGAAAAAGCAAATCAGATTTGTACATCTTGTTTAACTCATTGTATTCTGATATGATACTGTTCCACATATAAAAATTAAATTTAAGCCGACGACTCATTGCCCGCTTCACAAATTTAAAGCGAATAGGGTGCGGCAAGACAGTGCGTGTCCCACCAAGCCGGCGCCGTCTGGTCGCCTCTGGATGACTCACGGGGCTCTCCATGCCGTACTATGCTCCCCTTTCACTTTATTCATTACTATTTTACCCCATAATTAATGTCCCTCTTTCTAAACAAGCCCTCAGCAAGCTTCAAAGCAAAACATGACAATTAAGAAAAATTTAAATACTGAAAGTGCTTGAAACATACTCGTATTTTAGTATGTACCTGCTGTAATGTATATCCTAAAGGTCTCGGCAATAAAAAACGTATAATTTTTTCAATTGCAACTATTGTCTTGTTCTATAATGTTATACAATATTAAACCGAAAATAACTTTTATCACTTAATTTCGTATAGAGAAACCAGAACACACGAACAATATTTTAAAACCTATACAGAATTAATTACTTTTTCCAACATCTAATAAGTCGAAGGCATGCCTGAGTTGCAGACAACATTTTGGTATGGGTATAATAAAATTGGTTTATTTATTTTCTCTACGATAATATGAATATGTAGAGAAATTTCATGGGCAGCCGTGGCGGACTCCGTGCTCCTTCAACCCTGTCACGCAAGAATATTTGTATTTAATAAATACATTTACTTATGGTATCCTATGCATTTCTGTTAATTTAAGTATCTAACATATTACAGTAATAAATCGAAGATATACTTAATGATTTCTTATATTTACGCGAACATTTAATAAAACTTATTTTATTAAATAAACTTTTAAGTATTAATAAACCGACGTTTCGAACGCTTTACGTGACAATGAGCGCCCTACAGGTCGTGCCATAAAAATTGTAGTTATGAATTAAATGCGATTAAATCTGTAAAATTAGTTTTATCTAATCAAAGAAATACTCCTAAATAAAGAATAGAATGGAATAGAATAAATTTTTATTCAACATAGATTATTTACATAATACTTATAGAAATAAAGTTTTTTTTCTTTTTTTTTTACTACACTGTTTTGCAAAAAATGCCTCTGTCCTGGGAAGAACCAGTAAGAAACCCATCGGGATATCTTCAGTCATTTTCAAAATAATGTACAATAACAGCAGTATAATAAAGATGTAGAAATAGCTTGACGATCACCTCATTCGCAGGGGTTATCATCATCAATGTATTCTTTAACATTATAATAACCCTTTTGAAGTCTTTGTTTAATATAAAATTTGACCTTTTTGATTGAAAGACTTTGTGCACTTCCTGGGATTTTGTTGTAAAAACGTATACATTCCCCCACAAAAAAGTTTCTGACCCTGTGAAGTCGAGTAACTGGCATTATAAATGTATGCTTGTTCCTGGTGTTTACATTATGACATCACTTTTTTTGTAATAGCTTTATGTTCTTGTGTACATACAAAACTTTTTCAAATATATATTGAGAGGCCAAGGTTAAGATATTAATTTATTTAAATTTATTCAGCATTTTAATAGCAGCCCAAACACTTCCCCATTCACAAGCACATTTAACACTATAATATCATGGTTGTCCACTACTAGGTAAGGTAAATTATTAATGTCATATAATAAAATTGACGTTTAATCTTAAAAATCAAAGATGTATCATCAGCAAATAATACTATATCAAGGTTGTCCCCTACTAGGTAAGGTAAATTATTTATGTAAATAAGAAATAAACATGGGCCGAGAATCGAACCCTGCGGGATACCCTTAGATACTCCTGATCCGGAAGAACTCTTGCTATTGATAACTACTTTCTGAAGACTAATTACTCAAATGAAGTTAGAAGTTGAAGTGCTGAATGAAAAAAGTAATTTAAAACACAATGAATATCATTTTCCTTGAGCATTATTATTACATTCCTTTTTGGAATAGAATAGCTTCACAGTTAACATGTTTACTTTTAGCAACATCAACTAAATAAGTTTATGTTAGATTTGAAACGATTTAATTTTAAATTTATCTTTAAACAACAACGATCATTAACCTGTTGTGTAAAAAATAGGAAGGAACTGTCGTCGTCATAAATATTATGTCAAATGCTCTTCCGTAAATTTATATTATTAAAATAATAAAATCTGTTTCCCTAAGAGATAACTGATTCCAATTTTATGAAACGTAAATAAGGCATCACATTGTTTATCGCAAGTGGGTTTCGAAAGTTACGAAAAACAATTTTCCTTACCGTGATATTTCCTTAGAGATGCAAAGCAATTTTCTGCAAGAGATAACCTTTCTAAGCGGGGCTTCTAATGTATAATATTTTTATAAAATATTGATATTGAACCATGTATTAGGAAAATAAATTTAGCGAATGCCCATAAACTTTTATTAGAAGAGAAATTATTTTAACTTACACTAATAAACGAATATCATATGCGCGAAGTTGTGTACACCAATCACTAGGAGAGTAATCCGAAAACACATTTTTTTTTTAATTAACACAGAACATTTGGCTTAGTAAAAGTCCGATCAATACGTTTAAAGTTGGGAGGAGCAATTCATTTGGCGCTGTAAATTTCTGCAAATAGTCCTAATGGCTAAATCAAGCTTTAAGAGAACAAAAAGGATAAAGTCTCCCTGTGAAATAGTAATACACATGATACCTACTATAAGTGAAGTACAGAAACCGTATACAGAATGGATTACAAAATGTATTGCTTTTAACACACTTTTATTTATACCTTATATACGAATGTAATGGAATTTCACAATTCAATTTTCACCTTCTTTCAGACGTCCGAATAATTTCAAATTTTGCATTCGTAATAAGGACCGTAGCCAATAGAGTAATTTCATGACTTACTATAGCTTATTGTTATTCAAGCGTGTTGATTTAGTTGGCGGCCACTGTTGGTCGTTACTAATACCATTAATATATTAGACACGAGCACCTGAAATAGTAATTCATCATAAGCAGTATCTATGCGGTCTCCTGCTAGACAGAGGCCTATTCCAAGTTGTGAGGATCTGCCATAATTGCCATGCTTGCCAGACAGCATGACGATAGAAATGCCAGATACATCGCACCTTAGACACTGCTGCCTGTCATCCGCCAAGAGGTTTTTCTGGAATGTTTTAACAAACACATTTTATAATGTCAGGTAAGCCTGTCATTATGAAATGTAAATCTCTACCGTCGCTATCACACTTCAGGAATAGCAATGCTTCTGTTAGTGACGACCGCGTGGTCAGAGTACCTGACTTCTACGCCGCGATTCTTTGGTTCGATTACAAGCCGAAACAACGATTTGCGCAAAAACACAAACACATACAAGCTTTACATCTGGCGTGGATTAGCTAGATTGAGTGGAAGCCTATATTTCCGTACACGTACACTTGTGGTAGCTCAGGGGCTAGGCGCTCGCTTTAAATTTCGTAGTACGCGAGTGACCTGGGTTCGATTCCCGGTGCCGGCACCACTAAAATTGTTAATTGCAATTTTAAATGCTGATTTACAACGTGCTCGGCGGTGAAGGAAAACATCGTGAGGAAACCTGCATGTCGGAGGAAAAATATTTCGAAGACATGTGAAGTCCGCCAACCCGAATTGGAGCAGCGTGGCGGATTCTTCCTAGCTCCAAAACCCTCTCAGAAATGAGAGGAGGCCTGTGCTCAGTAGTGGGACATTTATAGGCTGAAACTTTACTTTTTTTTACTTTTACACTTGTGACACTGCAATAAAAAAAATTGATGACGAGTAACGAGACGAAAAAATCGTTTACCTGATGGTAAGTGCAACGACTGACCATAACAAATGCTGTATCACCTAGAACAGTGTGTTAACAGTGTGTGGCCCCATACTCCGCTCGTCACCCTAAGACATCAGATCTCAAGTCTCATAAGCCCAGTGATTACACTAGCTATCAGCACCCTTGAGAATACTAAGTACTGCTTCACAACAGAATAACTAGCACTGCGGTAGTACCTACCTAGACGGATTCCTGCATAGGAATAGGGGGCTGGTGGTATACCAGTAAAATATCCTACGCAGTTAATAGCTTCCGACGTTATACAAATCGCCATGGTCAAAAATAGGCTAGGAAAATATGTGACAATTGTTCATAACTCATCATCTTTAGACCATAAATACTCCACTAATAGACATAGACATTTTCGAGATGGAAAGAAATTATCTTAAACGCCAGGCTAGCAACGTCTACTTCCTGCCACCGGTTTTTGAATTTTTAAGTCCATCATTTTGCAATATTAATATTGGGTGCCTCGTGATTTTATTGGAATTTCCCTTGGTTGAATTTTAATACATCAACGTAACGATATCGCTTAATTGAAGCTCCCACACCGCCACCACGTGATTTTCCCAAGAATTTCCCAATCAATTGAATTTAATATATTTTAAATAATCGCATATGGTTGAATAATACAATACGCTATTAAAAAAAGAAAATGTATCTTTAAATAAGTTACCTTTTTCAATAGCGAAAAAAACTAAAAATGTACATTTTACTAGAGCTCGTAACTGTAACAGTTTAGCAGAGTCATACTGTACTCATGCATTATGTTCATTTTAACGTTAGCAGCGAGAACTAGATTTCTGCGACTTCGTAAGCCACTTTTTCCTTTAAAGTACCTTAAAACTACTTTGAGTGCCGTGATAGAGATTTGCATGTCGATATGGAGTTGCGATAAAAAAATCGTGGAACTTAGCCACGACACTTATCTTGCTTCTGTACGTAAAATTTAAGCCTTTTTACCAACACTTAAAATAACAATATTTTATTCAATAATATGGCTAGTAAAATAAAGTTCAGATTAATTTAGCCGTCGTTATTTCTAAGGAACTGCCGTAAAATAATTTGTAGTCACAATATCGTCTTAACTATTTTGTACTTGTAGGATAAAGAGCTCTGCCTTCAACTTGATATATAACGGGCTTAATTACAGCACTATCTTCTAAATGGTGTCCTAAACAAAGCTGCCATCACGGAGTATTTAGTACAATTACATTCTAGGATGTAATGGCGAGATAGCATTTCACAGGGATCGAGAATCGTAACCTGAATAACCGCAGGGCTCAAGTCGAAAGCGAGATTGGGCGAATTAAGGTATTACGCCCGCATCGGTACATCGGTGGCGTTCGGAGGTATTTCCCAGGAGGAAACTAAATCACGCATTGCATGGTTCTAACGGATAATACACTGTTTACCGAAACAAATCGAATCGTATGGATCAACATAGGTACTTCAAGCATATTTTCCGACAGATTTTATCGAAAACAATTTACCGCATTAATGAATAGCAAAGAAGAAAACAATCTTTTGCGACCGGATCCGAACTTACGAGCACGTACACAATTAAGACGTTTTTATAAATATGTTCACAATACATAAATCAGCAAGGTACTCCAGTTTACTTGAACCCATAAACTTTATAATTTGGTACATTCTTTATAGAAGAACCCATTTAAAATAAGGCCTCATTAAGAAATAAAAATAAAATTAGAGATTAAATGTTTAAGCAAATACAAGAATGTTTTCTTTCAAGGCTAACAGATCGACGTAATCGCCTCGATCAAAGTCCTTCCAGTTGAAACTCTATTATAAATTTATTGTCCTTTCATTGCCGCAGTATTTCGTATTGTATAAGTTCGCATTAAGTTTATATTTTAAAGTATACTATATTACAGGTTTCGCATAAATTACGTAGCACTATCCGATGATCGCACCCTTTAAAAAAATGTGACTAAAATATTTTAGTGAAATCTGATACCTTGTAAAAACCCCGGCTCACAACCGACAGACTCACAATTTTATTGCTACATAATTTTTATATTGTATTCTGTTCCTTCAGTAGCCTTAATAAACAATATTATATTCAGTTTAATTGTCTAAAGTACTTGAAATTATTAGTATTTTAAGTACCGTAAAATATTATTGCCATAGCTTACCAATTTATGATTGATGGTAGGATTCCTATGCAAGGATCCGTCTATGTAAGTGCCCGTTAATCTACAGTCAAGAAGCACACTATTTCGTATTAAAATGGGTTCCAACTTTGAGAATCTCTTCTTCTTTTATGGTTTGTTTATCTTTTGTCTTACGACTCTCTGAATAGACTATAGACACCATTGCAGTGCCCGTTATTCTGCTGACCAACATTAGTGAGCAAACACCACCAATTTCGGTTAGAAGGGCATAGAAGCCAGTGTAATTATAGGGTATAAGAGACTTAAGAACGAAGTGACGTCTGCAATGCGGTACTACATCCAACGCACAGGAACAAATGGCTGGGTGACACCCCTACTGATATTGATAGGCTGGCACTTACCATCAGGTAACGTTTTGCTCGTCTCGTCACTTTCCTCCCATTGGAACAAAAATCATGAACTTTTACTATGACGGTTTCGCTCAAATTCTACAAAAATAAAAACGTAACGGTTATAAAATAAAGATCACACCTGTTCTCCATTTCAGTGCTACCTTTGGTCGTAAAATACAGCCAGCGTCAGTGTGACGAAGGATGAATTCGTACATTGGAGGGTCACTCCCCAAGGGTCAGCAAAGCTCTAATATCTTATATTATGAGCTACCACTAACAAAATTACGAGCTTAGTGCTATTACTTGAGTTATGATTTCATTTCACCATTGTGGTGGGCAGAATGTTAATGCTATAAACTAAAAACGTGCGTCCGTCAATCTTTATAGTGTTTTAGTTTTTATTTTGATTGTTTTCATTGTTAACAATTTATACAAAGTATTCAAAAAGTTTACGTTTAAATTAAAGAATACCTATGTGATTAAACTTGTCTCACTTGATTTACTAACGCTAAAAAAAAGTAAAGTAATACCAAAGACGGTCCATAAATATCCTACTGTTGGGCACAGACACCCCTATAATTTCACCTATAAAATGTCCGATGCAAATGCTAGTATAGTGCGGGTTAGCGGACTTTACATGTCGTCGAAATATTTTATATTTCTCAGGCAGTTTTTCTCACGGTCTTTTCTTTCACCGTGAGGGCGCCGCAAATCAAAACTATAATTCCAACGCATAATTTTAGTATTGCTGCTACCAGGGCTCGAGTCCAGGTCACTCGCTTATAATGTAAAGCAACGTCCACAGAAGGGACGGACGGCCATGAAAAATACTCCAACCAACTTACTGCCACAGATAACCACACAAGCAGTTGCAAGACACCCTAAACCCAAGCCAAACTCCTCAAATGTAAAATCTGATGCTAAAGCTGTTGATGAAATTAGAATGCCATCTACCCCTTATGAAGCTGACTCAGATGCTCATTCGCAACAGTGGACCGAAGTGAGGAAGAGAAGTCGTCGCCCACCTTCACTATGCGGTACCGCAGGACCAACTGTAACGTCGCTAAAAGCCGTCGAGGCTCGGAAACACATACACCTTTGGAACATGGAGTCTAGTGCTGAGGAAATCCGAGATTATCTGCGCCAACTCTGCCCAAGCGGCTCATGCACGGTAGAGGAACTTAATCCAAAGGGGAACTACAAATCTTATAAGATAGGCGTACCTGTCGCTTATTTTGATACTTGCTTGTCTATTGACATCTGGCCGGTTAATGCAAGATTAAAAACTTGGATAACCTACAGGAAGCGTGCCATTCACCCTCGGTCCTTTCGAGATCCAGCAACCGCGCAAAGCAACTAACAGCATCGCTGCCCAGCGACGACGCATTGAGGTTAGCAACATATATGTCTTCTACCAGAATGTCCGTGGCTTAAAAACCAAATTAAGATCATGGCGTAGTAACATAGTTGCACTTGAGCATAATTTAATTGCCGCAACTGAAACTTTTCTTGAGGAGTCGATAGAAGATTCAGAATTGATTTGCGGGGATTGGAACATTCTCCGTCGTGATAGGCCAACAGCTTGTGGTGGAGTTCTTCTTGCTGCACGTCCGCCCATCGCACTAAGACGACGGCGTGATCTCGAAACAAGCAACGGAGAAGATCTGTGGGCGAGTTTTTCTTGGCACGGTCGCCCTATTTTTGTTTGTGTTATATATATCAAACCTAGTGCCACTGATAGTGATTACATGAACTGGTTCAACAAAGTTGAAAATTTTATACATGTTTTGAATGGTCAATTTGTAATTCTAGGTGACTTAAATCTTAAAAGTGCGTCCGTAAATATTAATCATTATTATTGTTATTTTTTGTCTTTTTGTAGTTTGTGTGAGAAGAATGTAGTGATTAATTCGCATGGAGGTATGTTAGATGTGGTTTTGGTCCAGGATAGCGACATCATATCTCAGGTCACGGTCGCAGCCTCGATGGGGTTAGTCCCTCCAGACTCATATCACCCACCTTTGGATATTGAGGTAAGAATTGACACGGCGCGTTACTCTGATATTATCGAACCAAGTAATATTGATTCAGTAAAAGACTGGAATTTTAAGAAATGTGACTATCAACTTATGAATCACTTACTCTCAGAGCTGTCATGGGACGATGTTTTCGAAGCCCAAAATGTATATTGCGCTAGTCAACGTTTCTATAACTCTATTTATAATATTTTTAATTTATGTATGCCAAAGAAACGACGGAAATCCACTGCAAGCAGAAGATACCCCGTCTGGTTTACAAGTGAAATTATCCAGGATACGAAACGTAAGAGAAAATTACATGCTGCCTTCAAACGTACTAACTCTAAAGAAGCTTATCGCCAATTTTCAGATCTCAGAGCCGACCTTAAATCTCGCATTAACTTAGCCTATAGTAAGTACATGGAACAAATAGAGACTGACATAAAAGTAAATCCATGTAAATTTTGGCAACACATTTCTAGTTTGCGGTCAAAAGGTGGTTTTAAGTCCAATATTGTCTACCAAAATACAACGTTCTCCGGGTCAGGAGCAGCAGAGGCGTTTGCGAACTATTTCTCCAGCGTTTTCTTACTTGACGCTCCTGAATTAAACGTAGCTGAAGTAAATGTAAACATCCTGGATCATGATAAGAACAGTAATAACGTCAATTTGATGGAGATTACTCCTGCAGACGTTATTACTGCAATAAAAAAGTTGAAGCCGAATAGTGCTATTGGCCCTGATAACTTACCACCTTACATAATTAGAAGTGCTAAGAAGATATTGTGTGGTCCTCTGTGTCATATATTCAGCTTGGCATTAAAAGTTGGAGTTTATCCTCCACAATGGAAGCTCTCGAGGGTAACACCAATACCAAAATGCCCAAACGCAGTGGCAGTTGAAGAATATCGGCCTGTAGCAATTTTATCATCACCGGCAAAAGTTTTTGAAAACATTTTGCATAGATATTTGTACGCGCAAGTGGACAAATATTTATGCAACGAGCAACACGGTTTCAGACAAAAAAGGTCTGTGGATACTAATCTTTTATCTCTTGTAGAGTACATTTCCGCACGCCTTGACAAAGGGTACCAGGTCGATGTACTTTATTTCGATTTTCGGAGGGCGTTTGATAGGGTTAATAACGATATGCTTCTTGCTAAACTCGCAGCCATTGGCATCGCCCCAGGTCTTCTTAGGCTACTCGCAGACTACCTTCGTGATCGCCAGCAGTATGTTAGGCTCGGTTTATACGAGTCGCGACCCTATCATACGCGTTCCGGAGTAAGCCAGGGATCGATTCTTGGCCCTCTGCTGTTCTTGCTCATGATTAATGACCTCCCAACGGTCGTTGCACACTCTAAATGTTTACTTTACGCGGACGACTTAAAACTTTTTACAGAAATAAAGACAGAAGCAGATTGTGTGGCACTGCAGACTGATGTGGATGCTATTTTCCAGTGGAGTATTGTGAATAAAATGGAGTTTAACCTGGAAAAGTGTTATACAATGTCCTTCGGTCGAATGTTTCACCCCATCGGTTACAATTACAAAATCAACAATCACGTCATGACTCGTACTAACACCATAAAGGACCTTGGGGTAACATTTGACCAAAGACTTACATTTCATATTCACATAAGCGCGTTGGCTAAGGAATCATTCAGGCGCTTAGGATTTGTTCTTAGGAATTCTGGGGACTTTCGCAATGATACCGTAATTCGCTTAATATTTAATGCACTGGTACGTTCGAAACTTGAAGCTAGTTCTTGTGTATGGAATCCATATGAAAGTACATACAAGCTCCTTTTGGAAAAGGTACAAAAAGTTTTCTTAAGATACCTTTACAAGCGCATTCATGGATATTATCCATATTTATATCCCACCAAATTTCTCCTTGGCTCCCTCAGTTACAATTCATTGGAAACTCGACGAGCATATCAGCAAATCATAATGGCGTGTAAAATAATTCGTGGGAGGATTGACGCTCCAGATCTGAGTGCCGCGCTATGTCAATTATTCGTGCCAAATAATTACGCTCGTAGTCGCAAACACAAACTGTTTGCCGTGCCGCGGGCGCGCACCGTCGCGCGTGCTAACTCACCCGTTCCTCGCGTCCTCACCGCACTCAACGCTCTCCTGGACACAAGACCGGAGTGTGACCTGTTTGCGGATGAATGGCCAATAATATTGTCAGAATGTATGAAGTTCTGTGAGCGAGAAGAATGAATAGGTTGTCTTTAATTAATGTAATTGGTTCCAACCGTGTTAATTAAAGTAAAATAAATAAATAAATAAATAAATAAATAAATAAATAATTTAAAGTGAGCTTCAAAACCCTGTGGTACCATGACTCAAATTCCTTTAAACACAATAGTTTTAAACTAAATATTTTCTAAACCAGTTTTAAAATTTTTACGACTTCCATTCCGTCAAAGACGTCTTTGTAAGGTCACTCGCATATCTGTCCTAATCGATTTCCTCAGATACCACACGACGAAGATACTGAAATTTGGCATAGTAATAAATATATTTGCATCTTATTAATGCACATACTACGCGTTAGTTATCACTACATTATTACAGTATTTATGCAATAATGAAATGAATTGCAAATTATGCAGTCGGGTTTTTTAAATTTAAATATCTGATACACATGCGAAAAATATAACAGTCCTAGTGAATTAAATCAGAGTAAAAAAGCGATGTGGTGGCGGCTTAAGAACAGAACAGAATATTTTTTATTTAATATAGATTATTACGTAACACTTATTGAACGTCGTTTTTTTAACTACACTAGTTTGCAAAAAAGCCTCTGTTCTGGGAAGAACCAGCAAGAAACTCAGCGGGCATTTTTTTTCTTCTTTCATTTTATAAATAATGTACAATTACAACAGTATTATAATCTTTATAATACTGTTGTAATAGAAATAGCTTGGCAGCGATCACCTCATTTCCAGAGGTTTTCATAAACATATTGAGAAGCCAAAGGTTACGTTATTAATTTCTTTAAAAAACTTATCTCTGAGAGACACTTTAGAATCAAGATTATAGATAGCTCTTACGGCCCTCTTTTGCAAAACAAATATAACCTCTACGTCAGTTGCATTTCCCCATAGTAAAATACCACAAGACATTATGCTATGGAAATAACTAAAATAAACCAATCTAGCAGTTTCAACATCAGTAAAGTTTCTAAATTTTTTACAGCATAAGCTGCAGAGCTAAGTTTACTTGCTAGTTTAGATATGGGGGCCCCATTGAAGTTATGCGTCAAGAGTTATCCACAAGGCTTAACTCTTCCCCATTTACAATCATATTTAAATCTAATCGTTCAACATTTGGTGTTGTGAATTTAAAAAAATATATTCTATTACATTTCAAATCAAATAGTTAACGTTAAACCAATTTTAAACTTCTTAAATAGCATTATTAACCTCGTCATATAATAAAAGTTGATGTTTTATTTTTTAAATCAACGATTTATCATCAGCAAATAATACTATATCATGGTTGTCTCCTACTAGGTAAGGTAAGTCGTTAATATAAATAAGGAACAGAAATGAGCCGAGAATCAAACCCTGCGGGACACCCATAGATACTGTTGACCCAAAAAACTCGTATCATTGATAACTACTTTCTGCGTTTTATTGTTCAAATATGAAGTTAGAAGTTTAATTGCAAATTTTTTTATACCAATATAAGAGAATCCCCCCATCTCATCCCATGAGAATCGTAAAAATCAACAGAGTAAAAATTAAAACCACGAGATGGGCAGCAGCATCTGAAAAAATAAACTGCGGTTGCGATTCCTTGTGCGTGAGAAAGTTGAGAAAAGCGCACAGTGGTGGAATGCCAAACATCAAGGCATCACCTTGAATAGTTTTGTCTTATGCTGCAATGTGCGATGGTAAAACTGATGGCTGGAATTAATCCGAACATTTCCAACTGATGCAACGTCACTTCGGATCAACCCGATCAGAATGAGCTTGGTCGACGACGATTCGAGCAGCTTTTCGTTGGATTCGGTCAAAAGGAAGGAGCTGGCACTGGGGCACCCCGTTTTTTTTTTTTTTTGCCATCAGCCAGTATTGACTGACAGAGAATGCCTTATGACATTAAGTCCGCCCATCGTAACCTATTTATGAGATGTCAATAAAGTATAAATAAATTTAAAAAAATAGTGCCACACCTACTCATATACTTCTGTATCTTCGGTATAACGTCGCTCTAAGCTCGCCACTACACATCGTTTCATCCAGGTATCCTACCAACAGTAATGAAAGATGGCATTTTCTCCTACACCATCATCACACCTATGACCATCATCACACAGTTTTTCTTATACTTATTAAACAATTTTTTACGCAATGCCTACAGCATTACACTTTTAAATGCCAATTTTATCTGCTGATTAAACACACGCTCGGTGGTGGAGAAAAAACGTGTACTGAGTGAATTAGAGTATTTCCAAAAGCTCTATGCCACTGACTCAAAGTTTTCGGCCGGTCAAGACCAGTGCCGAAAACTAAGTATAACAGTCGATAAATATCCTACGGGGCTCAGACATCCTATCATACGGGAGGCTTTGGAGGTTCACTTCATATTATCGAAACATTTTTTTTTTATTTCTTTGACATAAGTTTGTTTACCGTCAAGCATGTTATAAATAAATTAACATTTAAAATTGAATTCAACATTTTCTTATTAGAAATCACCGAGGATCGATTTAGAGTAAGCGCCGGACTCCTGAGCTACCTTGGTAAAGGCATGTAAATTAATATAAGTCATGCATTTATTAAAATTAAGCTTAGGCTGGCGTGCAACTAGGAAGATTAATGATCCCTTGAATACGGAGTTATGTAAAGCGCAAATGGAGTTGGGCGCGACGTGCCATATCTTGGCGTTATTCCAAGATCACTTGTCTTCCCTTTGGTTCGATATTGTTACTGAAATTTTAATTGTATTAATTTAATTTAATTTTAATTCATGCACTGGTTTTGACCAGATATATAAGATCACTACTGTTTATGTAATAAAATTAACAAAATGTATTTTAATACACGTAATGGGTATTTCAGTAAAAGAACCCGAGTAAAAAGAAAGCGATTATTTAATGTCTGTACATAGAACAAAATATTTCACTACACCTTTTTTATTTTTTCATATTATCGTCATAGAACCATAGTAGGTCATAGACCAGGCGTTGCTATTATTTCAATTCACGCGTATGACCTGGTTTCAATCCCCTCTGCCGGTACTACCAACATTGTTAAATGCAATATTACTCGGCAATAATGAAAAACATCGTAAGAAAACCTACCTACATGTTTAAGAAATAAAAAGTATTTCGGCGACATTTGAAGATCGTCAATGGACCAATGTGACCATCTCCAAAATCCCATCAAAACCGAGAGGAGTAGCAGCACCCAGCAGTGGAAAATTGATAGTAGGATTTCTCCTGAATCGTCGGTAGGTTATACAAACATAAATTTCAAATGCACAACACAACCTGACACGAAAACCAATAATTTGTTATGCACAAATGTTGACTCCGACTGGGACCCACGGAGTAGAAGTCAGATACTCTAACCACTAGGCTACTATAAAGAACTAGCTGACCCGCCCGGCTTCGCACGGAAATCATTGTTATGTTAAAATCTGTAAGGATACATACATACAACGTGACTATTCCCATATAAGGAGTAGGCAGAGTTTGGTACGGCTCAAAAAATTCTTACTCTCCATTGCGTTCCCACGAGTTGTATAGTGACAGCATTATGTGAGTTTTTATGGTGTTATTCTAAACGAATAAAGGCTGTCCGTATAATACCTAAGACGCCTATGATGTGAGGTGTCGTACACCTCAGTAGAATAGAGGTAGGTACTATTCTACTCAGCCATACCTATCGGCGAATAATGATGAGACGAGCAAGTTTTTTACTTGATGTAAGCGCCACACCTAGCCATAATAGTTGCCCTAGAATAGTAACCTAATTAACCTAGAACATTGCACAGCATAGATGTGTATGGCACTGTACTGCGCTCATCACCCTAAGACATCAGTTATTAAGTCTCATATGCTCTGTAATTTTACTAGCTACAGTATCTTCCAAAAAGACAGACAGTAATGTTTGCATACTACTAATTGACGGCGGACACCTACATAGAAGACTTTTCACCATTTTAACAAAGGCGTAGTATGTGTTACTAGCTTTGAGGTTCTGTCAGTCGGCCCAATGAGAGTGGTGATGCCTAACTGAACACAGACGTTCAACAACTCTCGCCGATTACTCCAAGTAACTGTACTGAATGCAGCGGCCGCACCCCGAGAAACCGCTTCGGCTCGCGGGCTTAACTGTTCCAGAAACTAGGGTTAATAGCAGATCATATCATCACCACCCGAAGCAGTCATAATACAAGTTACGTATAATGTACACATAATAAATATTATGAGGGTTTTCAAGAATATTAAATCTTCCCTTCATAAATTTATTCTTCTTCATGGTCAGCTTGCTAATCGTCCACTATTGGACGCTCGCTTCTCCCAAGCAGGGAGAGCTTGGCAGGCGAATTGATGGTCGCAGTACCGCAGTAGGGGAATCGTACCTTAAACGCTACTGCCCGTTATCGTTCTGTACATGCATTTTTTAGCAGGCATTTTCCAAGATATTTATTCCATCACATGTCGGAAGCCAAGAGACATTTTCCTCAGTCTTCTTTTACGACACCCAATCGAAATGGGTTGGCAAATGTCCTTACACTATTATTCTTACATGTTCACAAAGTTATTAATCTGTAATTGTAAAAATACAACAATTACTGTACCCTACTTAACCCATTCATAACAATAACCATTAATCAAGAATTAACATTTTACAGTACATTCACAGTCTATTTTTCAATAGTAACCACCATTATATTTCTAAAAAGCGATGTAATGCTTAAGGTTAGGGAAGAGAAAACGTGCAATTCACAATACACTTGTCCCGAGACAAGTTGGTTAGAGTTCGCGAGCTTCAAGTTATATTGTTCCCGGGGGAACGGAGCAAATAGGAAACAAGCAAAAACAATAAAAATAGTTCCGAGCATCCGTCGGCTGGGGACAAATTCCGACCAAATTACGTGAGGAAATTAGACATTCCGGGACATTGCTGCTGGAATAATTGAGAGCCCCCGCAGCTCGTTTGTAAATGAAGAGTATGGCTCAATGCGTCTCCGCGCCGACCCAATACACCGCCATCCACGCTGCGATTGACTTATGCATCGGTAATTGAAATTCGGCTCAATAAATGCTTAATATGTTAATAACAGTGTTATTACAGTGGTTTGTCAACAGTTAGCGATATCTGCATTACTCTAATTAAAAAACACACTTTTATAAACAACTTTTTAATGCGGTCAAATAAAAATAAATAAGGGTGACAGCATATAAATGTCCCCCGCCGCTGGGTAGAGATCTTTTTTGAGAAGGTTTTGAGGGCGGAGAGTTTTAGGCGGTCCTGTAGTCCGAAAGTACTATTACTATTAAGATTAGTAAGTTATCTAAATATATATTTATATTTTAGTGATACTAACACCGGATATCGAACCCGGGTTTTCCGCGCGCTATGAACTGACATAAAAATCGTAATCGTAAAGTGTATTGATTAAATTGATTTTGTCTACTGTAAAATATCTAAGGATCTGATTTGTAAGACAATCAAAAAGAGAAACAACTTTAACAAATTTTTGCACCTAACTATAGTAAACAGATTTTAAAATATAACTAATAATATATACTCCAATTAACTCTTATTTATTCATTTATGTTTATGTATGAGTTACATATTGTATTAGAAATAATTAATATTTGTATAACGATTTTGCCAAAGGTTGTGTTGTAAAGCAATCCTAGACAGGGGGTAAACGATCTTCGTGTTACGCTATTCCACATCCGTAGACTTGCCGCTTCTGGAGACTGTCCAATTGAACATTAACTCTGGTTAAAACAAGCATGCATGCAATTACTAGCACAAGCTTTTAAGCTTAGTTTACATGAAGCCTAATAATCTGAATACTACTGCTAGCCTTCTGAAATAAATATACTTCACATTTCGATAATCTTACTACATTTTCATACAAAAAACAGATGGGTCTCTATCTGGCTATGAGAACGGACCGACTTAGCACGTGACAAGTACTAAAGCTACTGGCGTGAAATTTCCACAGACTCTAGATGGATTATACGAGTAGATCGTAATTTCTCAAGCAGATCTGAGTTTATGAGATTCACCTGTAAACCATCTACTCGTAAATTCTAAATGCTTCACAGCATATTAGTAATTGATTTGTAATAATGTGAGGTTCAAAAAAATGGTTATTTATTAAGAAATATATACCTAATTTATGACAAAATTGTTTAATTGGCGCTTCGATGATAATAAATTAATCTCACATTTTTTTACGGTATAACGATTGCGATGCGAGGCTTGGCATATATTTTTTACATTTTAATGTTTTTGATAGCCGCTCGCTTAAAATTTCATAGTACGCGAGTATCCTGGGTTCGATTCCCGGCACCACTAAAATTGTTAATTGCAATTTTAAGTGCTGATTTACCACGTGCTCGGCGGTGAAGGAAAACATCGTGAGGAAACCTGCATGTCTGCGAAATAAAAAAAAAAATTTCGAAGACATGTGCAGTCCGCCAACCCGCATTGGAGCAGAGTGGCGGATTTTTCTTCCTAGCTCCAGAACCCTCTCAGAAATGAGAGGAGGCTTGTGCTCAGCAGTGGGACATTTATAGGCTGAAAATTTACTTTTTTTTTAATGTTTTTGATGGGAGCTCTGTTCTTTTTGTAGGTAGTCCTCCCATTTTTTCTCTTCTGGTCTTGCTTCTTACATTGCTTTCTTAAATCACACTCTCTATCTCTGGTAGTTTTCCGGTTTTGATCATTCTGCGCGGTGAATGCTTTTTAATCGATTATATTCAGCAATTGCAAACCTCTAAGCATTGATACTGCCTAGGTCAACATTCTATAGATGCCATTCATCCAGTCTTGATATCCTTAACAATATATGGTAGACGGTAAACGTTTCAAGATGTACAAGCTTAAAATTTGGAAGTATAGGTAGGTTCGATAACTTCTCTATTTAACTGAAATTTCAGACCTCAAACTTTACCTACGACGAAGATACAGGAAGGTAAATAGTGCCGCGAGTTGCTTCGCGAAAAGGATGTTACGTTCTCACGAGTACACCCTGAACATTAAACTTTACCGAAGAAATGGTAATTCATTAATCAATTTATTATTGAAAATTAAAAATTATTATTTTAAATAATTAAAGATTTTTTACGTATTTCTCACAAAAACCATTATAATAACATACAGTTAAAATATTTTTTTTCAGTCCTATAATAATACTCATATTTACATTTTAGTCCATACTGTAGGTACTAACAAAGCTTCCCAATATTTCATGCGGCGCTACTGTAACTGAAATCATTTCAAAAAAGATATAATGTAACAAAATGGATAGCAATTCGTACGTGTGAATTCAAGTGTTGTCTTCGCAATGAGCCCTCATCTCGGGGCAATATTTCATGATTTTTCCGTTTCCAACGAACTGAAGCCGCCACGCATGATCACCCATAATGAAAACTATCTCATAGTCCCTAGATCCCGCCGTAGTCCGCGAAAGCCGCGTCGACGATTCGTTCCGGACTTTAGCCAAGGATATTATCTGTATAAAAATTATATTTTTGAAATACTCATTCCGAATATAGAATATGAATCTAGCTTATAATTTATTTTATACTTATATATATTTTAAACTTATAAAAAATATAATTACCCATACTTTAAAAATCGTTGGTAATTTGCTTTTAATGAAATTACTTTTTAACATCGCAATATAATTCCTTAAATAAATATTATTTTTGAGGTTCCTACTAAGCAGACATGTTTTTATTACAAAATTATCAAAAAACTACACTAGTTACTAATTACATATTAAGCGCAAATAGGTTTAGTGTACTGACTGCGAGACAGTATTCTTTTAAAAAAACGTCGAAATTTATAACTCTGACTGCTGCACCAAACTGACACCAACAAATGATTATCGATCGTATTAACGTGCTGATCATATCAAGATCAAACACGATCTATCTACAACCCACTAAGCAGTTTTGTTATAAACTGGTGGATGTTATGGTAAACAATATGGTATAATATAATGGCAGAAGAATTAAAAAAAATTAAAGAAGAGGGGGCAAACGAGCTAGCGGTTCACCCGATGGTAAGTGATCACGCCAGCCATGAACATCTAAAATTCCCGAGGAAATGCGGGCGCCATGCCGGCCGTGAGGTGGTCGCTTAAGAGAATCTACCACTCTATCTCATCCCGTGGGTGTCGTAATAGTCGACAGATTGAAACTTACTCGTAAAACTAGGAGTTAGGCAACAGCATCTTCTTGTAACATCTGAATAAATGAATTCCACCTCAGTGCTTTTTTCACAGAATTGTGAAATTAAATTGTGAAAAAAGCACTGTGGTGGAATGGCAACCATCAAGGATGATCAGTCAAGTCGTATTTTTTTTTATTGTATAAAGTGAAACGAGCAAAACGTTCACCTGATGGTAAGTGCAACATCTGCCCATAACAAATGCTGTGTCACCCAAAAATCTCTCTCACTCGCACTAAATAAGCTCTATTTGTTTCTCGCTCGCACTGTTAACGCTGACATTTTTATTATGGTTTTTAGCTGCGCCATTTTATGTGTGACTTAGACTTTTTTTTATAGAATAGGAAGTAAACGAGCAGGTGGCTCACGTGATGGTAAGTTATCACCGCCGCCCATTAACAGCCTACAATACCTACAGGAATAGCAGGCGTTGGCGGACCTTTGAGAAAGGAATAAGCTCTATTCTTGAAGGTCCCTAAGTCGTATCGGTCCGGAAAAACCGCTGACAGCAGCACATTCCATAAAGTGCAAGTGCGCGGCAGTAAGTTCCGCGAAAAACGCACTGTGGTGGAATGCCAACCATCCAAGGTGGTGACGATGGAATTTTAGGTTGTGCCGTTAGGTGAGATGGTGAAATTCAGCGGGGAATTAATCCGAACAATTTCTCTGAACACTTCCCGTAAAAATCCTGTAAAAAATTGCAAAGAGATGAAACATCTCTTCGCAAAAGCCAGGGGATCAAGCCGATCAGATAAAACATGGTCGTCGACGATTCGAGCCGCTCTTTTTTGAATGCGGTCAAAAGGAAGAAGCTGACACTGGGGTGTCCCCGCCCAGAGATTAGAACAGTACTCCATGTGCGGCCGAACCTACGCCTTATAAAGTTGCAAACGGTGGGCCGGCATGAAGTACTGTCGCGCTCTACTGAGCACGCCAAGATTTTTAAAGGCCTATTTGGCCTTCCTTTCCAAGTGACCCCGAAATTAAACGTTGCTTGATATATCGACGCCAAGGATTCCAATATTAGATGAGGCAACGAGGGGAGTGCTCTCGAAATGAGGTGATACGACGAAGGGTTTTTAGCGGTAAACGCGCAATCTTGTCTCTAAGATTCTCTTGTCGACTTCAGACATAAGTTTGTTCCGGTACTCGTCGACGTGTTCCCGAGAAATATTGGCACGGCCGGTGTAAAAGGCATCACCAGTACTGTCATCTGCATAGCAATGAATGTGACTAATTTGTAACATATCACTGATATGCAGAAGAAACAGGGTTGGCGATAGCACACAGCCTTGTGGGACACCAGCATTCACAGACTTGGAGTCCGCACCGCCTACTACGACTTTGATGCTCCGGTCTGCGAGGAAACTGGTGACCCAATTGCATAATTTCTCGGAAAGCCCATGGGAAGGATGCTTCGAGAGAAGCGCTTTGTGCCATACCCGATTAAAGGCTTTCGCTATGTCCAAACTAACTGCCACGGCATCTCAAACCTAAAAAACATTCAAGGTGCATTGTAACGCGTACATTTTCATTTGCATTGGATTGATTCTCAATATTGTTAAGTCTAATTGCATTAGGGCTTTGATGTAAAAGATAGAAAATCATTGACATAATTCAAAATTACGTAATGAAACAAAAGTGAACATCTTCGAAGGCAACTTACCGTTTGCAGTAACGGTAGAAAACTGAATGAAAAATGGTCAAAAAACGCTATAAATCGCAGCGCCCGTCTGCACAGCTAGCTCAATGGTAAGCAATGAAAGGACCGCGCAGTTAAATCAGCTGTCAGGGGATAATGAAAGAAGACAGAAACAAAGAAAAAGTATTTATTGTAACAGAACTGGCATGCATACAAAATTAAATAAGTTTTGTTTCTGTCATGTATCACATATGCTGTTGTATGCGGAAAATGTATGAGAAAAAGAATTTTCTTCTTAGTTTTTTTTTTGTCATCTATTTCGATGGCTTACTAGTTATTCTACTATTCGGGGCAGAAGACAAATCCAATAAATCCAACATCATAAACATCAGTGCAGCCGTTCTAGAGTTATAAATTGTGTAACTAAACCGACTTAGTTTTATATATATAGACTTAACTTATATAAGCCGATATGTGGCCGACAGAGTAGAATATTCACCTACCTCTTTCCTACCTAGGTGTCGTAAAGAATCCAAGAGACGACTAAGGTGCTGCACGGACAGCCTTTATTCGAGTAGTATAACACCATAATGATGTTACTGTTACTCTCATACTCATCATCATCTGTACTGCTTATGCGAACGCAATATAGGGACTAAGAATTTTCTTGACTCGTAACCAAATGGCGGTGACGTAGTTCGCCACCCGTCACTTCTCGTTTCCCGCGGGGGCGAAAAGTGGGCTACGTGTGTGGCCTCTGTCTACCCCTTATATGGGAAAAAGGCCTGATTGAATGTATGAATGTATGTTACTGTATATGAGCCTGTAACTTTAAAATTATTAAACAATTATTGTCCACAAAAAGGTAAATGTTAAATCTATAGATAATATATTAGTATCTAATCCAGTAGTAGCAGTCTACGTTTAAATTCATTCTTACGGTTAAGTTTGAAAAGTTATTTTGAAAAATAGTCAATAATATATAATAATTTACCTTCAAAAGCGAGTCTTGCTCCATGGTCAACATAGACAATACGGATTCATCTCAGCGGGGAGTCCACATCTAAACGGTCGAAACTCGATTTCGAAGTATTACGCGGAAGCCTCGGTGCCTCACGCGTTGAGGTCACGACTCACTTCGTTCCAAATCTAAATTGATTACAAAAAAGAACTCTCATAAACGGCATTGTTCAAAGCTCCAAACAGCAACGGAGCCATCAACTATTATATTAAATATAATTTATTCATCCACATAATTGTATTCGTTTCAAATTAATAAGCAAACTGAAACGAGAAATACATATTGGATGTAAATTGATTATATAAGCGACACGTCTGTTGTTGATAAAATAATCCCGAGTAACACGGTCTTTCGATTTACTATTTCAAAAACAATATTAATTAACACCATGTTTTTAGCGGTATAATGCAATTAAGCAATTTTTTTATTACGAGTCCAATTTAATATAAATACGTTTCAAAATAAAGCTATATCAACAACCACAGCCAAAGACAGTTTATAATAACTTACTGATACGAATTTACATGCCCTAATGGTAATCACGGCTATTTCGTAATTGATGCCTTCTTATTTATATATTTCCCCATCAATGCTTTCACCTGCATACCCGGAAATAATGTTATTCAAACGCATGTGAGGTCCGCAAACTAATAGCGCGGCGGGTTTGGCTCCATACCCTCTCATAACTCTCCAGGATGCAAGCTATCTCTGTATTGAATTACATCAAGATCGGTTAATCAGATGAACTGTGAAAAGGTAACAAACAGACACAGGGACAGAGAGAGTTACTTTCGCATTTATAATAAAAGTATGGATTAATTTTTTGATTAGTCTTAGTACCACAGGAGACGAGCGTTCGTAAAAAAATCATAGTACTGTACAATAGTGCTAATACAACCCGTTAC
Source organism: Luehdorfia chinensis (assembly GCA_019845155.1). NCBI lineage: Eukaryota > Metazoa > Arthropoda > Insecta > Lepidoptera > Papilionidae > Luehdorfia > Luehdorfia chinensis. The sequence continues at coordinate 10,364,344 of JAHVAK010000527.1, forward strand.
CCCGTTACCACTAAAATTGTTTATTGCAATATTTGGTACTGATTGCCACGTGCACGGAGTTAAAAAACTGTTTGTTTGATAAAAGAAATTCTGTCTAGCATTGAAGTAGCGAGGCGGACCCTCCAAGACTTAACTACCGTCTCAAAATTAGAAGCCTGTGCGTGTTTCAAAATAATATAGCTATTTTTTTTAAAGAAAATTACTGTTTTAGTCCATAGACATAGAAAATGCTATAGAAACTATTTTCAATACCCTATTTATATACTCTATAACATCTTATTAACAGCGCACAACAAAAACAAACCTATCCGTCAGCGTTTAAGCCTACTGCCTAGCGCGTAATGTAATTAGTTCATTACTTAGTCTCCAGACACTCTTGTGCAGATTTATGTCAGATCTCACTAGAGGTTTTTTCTGTGAATGCGTAATAACGTTTTGTTTGTTTTTCCTAAATTAATGAAATCATCTTCACAGTAAAAGCCGCGAAAAAGAAACAAATCACACATAATGTTTCATTTGCTCATCGAGAATTACTTCTTACCAAGTTCCTCCTTTTAGTACGTATTGTTATTTTAGTCCTCTGAACGGAGTCATGCGGTTGAAATCAGCGAACCTTGAGTCGTATTCCAATGTTACAAATCGAAGAAAAAGCAATCACAAAAAGTAATTTTCAACTCGAACCGTTTTTGTCTAATGTTTTTTCGCAACTCAAATTAAAAACTTAATGTTTTTACAAGCAACTGCGTCGCTTGTTGAAGTTTTGTAGTCATTGAACATTAAGATATTAATATTATAACCAAATAAGGCTTCAATAACAACTTACCAAAATATTGATATATTGTATCTAAATTAAAAAAAGTATTTACTTCTTTAAACTCAAGTTTTTTACTATTTCACCCAGAATGCAATAAAAAAGGACGGTTGCGACTTGGTTGAGAAAAAACGAGCAGGGAATTGAGCGACTAATTCACCAGACTTAAGCAGGATTCATTTAAAAAACCAATGATGAATAAAGAGGTCTCACTACAGCAAAAATTTTAATGTAGCAATATTTGTTTAGTATTTATTTTTATTTTTATATGTTTAGTTTGGTTGACGACCGTGTGGGCTAGTGGTCAGAGTACCTTACTTCTATGCCATGGGTGCTGGGTTCGAATCCAAGCCGATGCAGTGTCAAAGACTCGGGGACATTCACAACAAAGGGCGCGGGTAGAAACAGAAAAACCAAAAGAAACGTTAAAAAATGTATGCATTGTAGTAATCAGAAATAAATACATTTTGACGATCAAACTGCATTCGCACTTGTAATCTTAGTGACTAATGTAGTTTTTTTTTTAATAAATTACTTTTTTTCCAAATTTTTAAATTTAATGTGACCGCCTACATTCATTTTTAAACCAGAGCTGTCAAAGTGAGAAAGGAAGTTCACACGTCAACCTACGAAACGCCATTGCCAATTGCCGACCATTGTTGTGTACGTTTTCTTCATTGGACATGTCACGAGAAGTCGCCTACGGCCTACGGCGTCACTCAGTACTCAGTACGTCGTCATCCGCCACTCAGCATGTGAGCGTCGAGCGTGCTGCAAGAGCACGGTACTCGGAAACCGGACTCATCGTTGACAGCCAATTAGCTCCATGCCCCCGTGTCATGACACTCCTCACCGCATGCCCCTCTAACCCGCACTTTATAGACCCATTTATCTTTATTTGACAGAACCACATCGCACGACTGTACACTCCCAAATCCTATGAGTGTCGATACGATATGACTTATATTTAAACCGAGCGAGTTAAAAGGACACACGGGAGTGTTCGTGACATATTAACAAAAGATGGGAAATTACGTCTGTTGAAATAAATTATCTCCAGTCAAAGGAAACAGATCATTAAATTTTTCAACAGACTGGAAATCAATGGACCGTATATTAATTGTACGTTTAGGTTTATTGCGCATAACTAAAATTTGTAGAAGCAACCTCGATAAAAACAAGTTAAAAAATGTATTATATTATAATATTTGGTTTTTTCATTAACATGGATCTCACAACGCGCCTAATTCTTTATGCTAATAGTGCTTTAAACTAAACTAAAGCAATTATCTTTGTGTAACATCAAAACTTGATAATTATTCCATGGATCAGTGAGCAATCTATTTTTCATTGTCAAGGTTATTTGCTATTCTGGGAATCAGTTAACGTGAGTCAGTTTCTCCGACTCGTGATTCACGAGCTTCACATCATTCCCTAATTGTTTGCCTATAAGTCACTCGTTTAGCGATTTCAATGCAGATACTTTAAGTATGTAGATCGTGCCGTTGATCCGGTCAATTACATATGAGTACAACGTAAGCGGTGTTCAGTACTATGTGATAAACAAACTTAATATTATTTGCAAAATCAAAATAACTTTTTTCATTTTAAAACTTTTTAATTTTTTCACTACCTAATTTCTCAGAATGCTTACTTTATCACTTTACAACCCTAAAATTATAATCATAAATTATAATTTAACCTCAATGTAACTAATTAAACGCATTACAGGTATTAAACAAAATTGAAATAATCAAAGTTTATATTTACGAAATAGTAATTCATCTAAACGCTACTATTTAACGTTTTACGTAAAGGTTTGCTCTTTATTTATGCTTATAGATACAATTTACTACATAAAATGTTTATTAGAAGTAACATTAACATTAAATATGCTAAGAAATCATCATATCACCCGGCGTAATTTAAAATAAGCCTTCTGAAGCGGATTTGGCCTCGCGGTTGACATTCAAGATACTCGCATCTCGCAATAGATGTTATGCAAAAGGCTGATATGATGCAAACGAAGTGACTGGTGGTAGCGTCTTCACTAGGACATTGGGTGTAAAGTCGTGCGTCGACATGCCGTTCACGTCCGACCCGTGCCCAAGCCCACACGAGGATAAGCTGACTTAGATTAACAAACGACAGGAAAGCCTTGTACATTCGCAAATAAGCAACATATTTAAACGCTTTGTTTTATCTAAGTTGGTTTGACCGAAGTTGTTTTGACTGGCTGAAACTAAACGAGCGTAATTAGGATCTTGTAAACGAGATCTTCGTACATGTACAATGTTGAGATAATCTCATAAATAATAAGATGTTACTATAATAATAAGATAATACTCAATAATAAATGAATAATAATCAGCAATTTACGAATAAGATCGTTAAAAGAAAATTAATATAGCTTTGTTGCCGTCTAAACATTACTATAACGAATCAAGTAATAAATAGGCACGTTATTTGATTTATTATGTTCAATAAGAAACACTATAAATAAAGGATAATAAAGTGACCAAAATGAAATTAAACGAGTCCATTAGGGTTCAGTACGCGATTAATGGCCGAGAAAAATAATAGTCCGCTGAGTGATCGCGACATTACAGATATCGCATGAAAAAGAATCTGTACATTGAGTAATGGTTTGGCCGGCGTTCGTGGTCTGTGGGGGTGTTGTGCTAGTTTAGGTTCGTTTTGATATGGGTAGGGGCTACTATCGTACGAGCGCGGTAACAAATAATAGTGAAGGTCCCGCGGGAGTCGGAACGCTCGCGCCTCTCTATTGCTGCATCGACCAATCATTAATTTAACAGATAATTTTTTCGCATCTAATTTACAACACTGTTGAAAGAATAATGTATTTAAACAAACTTTTTTCTTCGTATGAATGATTCGAAAAAGTAATCTATTATAATTAAGTAAGTATCTATATATTAACACGTGAAGAGAAAACTTTGTACCCCTTTTAAGCTCAGGCTCACGCTCACATTGCGCGCGGAGTGTAAGATTTGGCATAGATAAAGTTTATATGGAGAAGAAGGAAGGATGCTTAATTGTATACATACTATGTGTTACTTCCCATCTCATTCCGTGGGTGTCGCAAAAGTCGACAGAGGGAAAATAAAAACCAGAAGATGGGCAGCAGCATCTTCATACAACTATGGAAAAGTCCCCCCAAAATGCGAGCTGTTGTAGCAATCTATGAGAGAGGCCTATGGTTAGCAATAGACCAGTGATATGCTGAAATTATAAAAACATACATTATTTACGTGTCAATTACATAATTACTACCTAAAAGTGGTCGCCGTAGTAGAAAACCGGTGAGGAGGAAATCATCATCGTGAAATCATACAAGATTATGTATACACTGCATCGAAATAGTAGCACACCTTTTATTTTTCTCACACACTTAGATTGCGCAGTTTTGATCGAAAATAACCGGTAAATTAAACAGAAGTTATAAATTAAACCGTAACACGCAAACGTAAGGAATTGCGTTTCGTTTTCAAAAGTTCATGCATTTATTTTAAGAATCTACCGAATATCCGAAATGATTTATGTATGTGTTAAGTGTAATACTACAAATATTAAAATTTGAAATTTGCGTTTCTTTATTTTTAACCGTACAGGAGACGAATGTACAAGTATTCGAATGATTTAGGAATTATCTTAGCTACTGAACGTTGACCATCAAGTGGGTGTCAGTGGTCAAAATGTCTTCTACGCTGCGACGTTCATAACCCAGCCGGATCCAAAATTGTGTAAATAAACAAATTGTTAGTTTTCGGTCAGGCATTTTTCCAGATGGTTATTCCGCCACCTTTCGGAAGGAATGAGATTTTCCAAGCATTTTCCTCAGTCGACACTTACGACACACACGGGAAGGGATGGGATGGCAGATTTTCTTGCGCCGTCACACAACAACATAGTGTTTGTATCATCTTATATAGTAAAAGGTAGGGTGACGACCGCATGGCCTAGTGGTCAGAGTACCTGACTTCTAAGCCGCGGGTCCTGGGTTCGAATCCCAGCCGGAGCCAACATTTGTGCTAAAACATAAAATGTTGGTTTTCGGATCTGGTTGTGTTGTGTTTGTCCCCGTGTTTCTGACACTGCATCCTAGTCTTCCTCCGATCTTATCGCATCAGCGTTACATCGGGCGAGTGTTGGTTGGGGCGAGTGAGTGCTTCTGTGTTTGCGCGTACACTTGTGACACTATAATATCTCCTGCGCAGTTGACGGCTCTCGGCAGTAGTCGGAAGTTGTCGCCGTGGTCGAAATCGGCTAGGAGAACATCATAATAAAAGGTATCTGACGTTCTTAATACCACGTGAACAATGTTTTTATATATTGAATAAAGTGATGCGACGAGCAAAAAGTTGATGACCTGATGATAAGTGCAACGTCTGCCCATAACTAACCCAGAACATTTCTGTGTGGCACCACTTTGCGCCTGTCACCCAGAGACATCAATCAATTCTTAAGTCTCATACGCCCAGTGAATACACTTGCTGTCGCCGCCATTTATAACGAGTAAAAAAAAATTGCTCCCTATTGCGTTCCCACGAGCAGTAAAGTGACAGCATTGCATATTATGGTGTTGTTCTGAACAAATATTGGCTGCTTGTACAATACCGTAGTCGCCTCTTCTGATAACTTCGGTAGAAAAGAAGTAGCAGCTATTTACTCTAATCTGCCGGACACCTATCGGCTGTGTTATAAAAAAACAACTTAATTTCAATAGAAGAAGGTGGTTTGGTACTACCACCAGCTTGGAATCATATAATTAATAAAATTAAATCAAAAACTGCAAGACTAAGACTGTACGATCATTTTGCGTAGATCGGACAAAAAATAATAATAAAAAAGCTGAAGGTACATTAGGAACATCAGGACGTTTGACACCTCAGTCCTCCCGTGACCATGGGTGCTTTAAAGCACCCGTGACCATGGGTGCTCCAAAGCACGCGAAACTATAAATAGTTAAAATTAAACGCGAAACAATCCCTAAACTTAGTTTTATTAAATGTTTAATATTCGCGTAAATATAAGAAATCATTATTTAAGATTTAAAAATACCAAAGTTTTTGTTAAATGTGAATTTATGTTGAAAATGATATCCAGATTGATCCCAACCTTTCTGGTCGACAATCAAAAGCTGTCTTAAACTAAGACTAAGACACTTATTTGTACTTTATCGTATTCAGTGTAATGGTAATGTGATAACAATCACAATTGGTTCATCATAGATTCTAACCCAGGATGCGACTTAGCAGACAAGAACGACGATCTCTTAGCCAAAGCGGTGGTCTGACTTAAATAGCACAGAGCTAGTCTGCGAAAAGTTTTTACAGTGAATTCTAGCTTCATTTTCAATGCTAGGTAATTGCTAAATGTATTGGAAAAGAACTTGAGATGGTTTTATCTGAATAAAATATCATAGAACAATGAAACAGTCGTTGCCCTGTGTAATTTTAGAATATTTGCAGAAAACTTTCAAATTTTAGATTTCTTATGTTGTTTATTTATTATTTCAATAAATAAATGAACTTTTGAATATCAATACATTAAAATTACGCTGTGTATTCGTGTATCCACTACAGGTAATAGACTAGACTGAGAATAAATAAAAATTTTACATTTTTAATTTCTAACAAGACCGCGCCATACTGAAGCCCGCAGTGATCTTCTTAATAAATTATTATGGCGAAGATGTACCGGCTTACAGAGCCACGGATCTCGGACTCTCAGCCTTAGCCAATATTTGTGCAACAGATTAATTATTGGTATTTGGATATAGTGACGGTCCCGTGACTAACACCAGACCCTTGCTCCGTATATATTATCGTTACATCGAAAACGAGAAGATGAATACGAGCAAGAGCGTCTGTGTTGTCGCTAATACACTATAAATATGTAACTCCAACGCCAATGACTCTATAAATATATATATGTATCTAGACCCCCACGACGACTTTCAGTTGCTAACCGACGTCGCCATACACAAAATTGGCATCAGGAAAACATAATTAATAATAACAAATTAAGTAGTGCGTAACATGAGAAAAAATACACTTATAATTACATACAAAATATTTCTGTCATGACTTTGAACTCATCGGCATATTTATTTTAACTGCGCTTAGTAAAACAGGCTCGAGTTAAACAAATGTCATATAAATAAACCTACTTGGCGACTGACGATTCTTTGAAAAATATCCACTTATGAATAACAAGCACTCGAAGCACAAACGAACATGCATACTATAGATACGTTATAGTTGTCGTAAAATAAGTGGTCCGTTATGCCCTCATAAACACTATAATATATTCTGTACACATTTCGTACGCGTGTAGCTCACATATACCACGCCCTCTGTTGGCAACTAACACACTGGCACTATTGACGGCTTATGATAATTTAATAAAGCAACGCGCTAAACAGTCGGTTCCTCAGCGCATTCTCATGAAAAGTTTCTAAACCTTCACCTCGTTTTATTCTTTACCGATTAAATTAATTTCTGTGGTTTTATGTATTTACAGTTTAATGTCTTCGACTTTAGCCGACGGTCTTTTCTCAGTCGCACAAAAGAATCGCGCGCTTTCAAAAGAACCTCGCTAAAGGACTAATCGTGCGAGAATATGTGATACGCCGAACAATATGGAAAGTAGAATACACGCAGTTATAAGAACTCATAGGCATCTGAAGAACGTCTATTGCATTCGTTTAAGAATGCAAAATAAAATTTCAGAAAGTCAAATGTTAATCATTTTATTTTCAAATAAAAATTTAGTACTATTACGTACGTAGCGTCGTCTACGTCACCAGTCAACAAATAGCGCATAAAATAAAAAAATCCTGCTATTAAAGTTTTGTCGATGCTAACAAAATATATACAACACCTAAGCATTATTGTTTGGACGAGACGTTCTCCTCAGATCAGACCACACGATCTGGCGAGTAGCTGCCCTTGTCCTCGTCATAATTTCTGCTAACCGTACACTGATAGTATCTTCTCCTTAAATAGCCTCAGAATATTGCTGGATTGACGAGAGACCCTTCTAAGAAAGGGCAAAACCAAAGCCGGCATGTACACAGTACAAGTATTACCCATACCCAACTCGCTCCAGCCTCTGTCTTTTAGGGTGAGTAGTAAATTCCAATCAGATATATTTGAGTTCAAGATATTCAGATGGCTTTTCCGCCCTTTGTTTATCTCCAAAGCCGCATTTGCCAAGCTAGCAGCGCCCTGCTACCTCGAGCAACATACATACATAAGATCACGACTGTATCCCATAAGGGGTAGTCAAAGACTGGGCACTCACTGCAAAAACAGATCACTGCCTCCACGTTTCACCTAAACAATATAATGCACTTTGTGTGATAGGTGGTGAGCCCATCGACATCATGCGCTGTTGGGTGCACAGTGCAGTTTAATTCCTTAGTCGCCTTTTACGAGATCCATTGGATGAGATGGAGTGGCAGTATTCTTTTATCGAGCCGCCACCACACGGCTTCCTCGAGCAAGAAAGTTGATATATAGTTTTTTTTTAATTTTCACTTATTATGTAGTAAAAAAAATCTTATCCATTATTTTAAAGTCTTTGGGCAACTCTTCAAAAGTACCATTTACTTTCTTTTCTTTTCTCATTTTTTATAAATTTAATTAATGTCATTGTAAACTTCTTAAAGCATTGTAGGCACAGCGAAATTTAAACTGAGTAATTTCAGTGTGCATACAATGACGTATCTAGAACGTATAGAGGTATGTATATATTTATCCTTCCGATGTTTTACTCACAAGGAGAATTCTCCCTTTTTTTGCGACGCTCGTGATTGATGACTTTTCTTACAACGTGACGCTTTTGGATGTTTATCTTCAGATCCACATAAAAGACAATTACACGTTATATCAGCTGTCTTAAAGAAAACGATTAGATTTCGTCTCAGTTACGCGTTGACTGACAAATAATTGTGTTTAAATCAATCTCGGAAACTTACTACATTACGTTTTGAAATACGATGTTCTTAAAATAGTGTTCTTATTTTAAACCAAAAAATTCAACCATTAACGTCACTTAACCCGATAAAATAAATACATCCACACTTCTTTCGAATTTCTTTTCTTGTTAAATTCAGTGCGAATGAAAGATGGATTACTTTTACAAAAACCTACCTGAGAAGAAATACAAGGGTCGTGAACGCCGTGACCTCACGCATCTACACAAAATCCAAATGAAATCAATACGTGTCGACTAATATTAGGTATACAGGACCAGTGTTAACTGAAATGTGTAGATGGTAAACCTGAAGTAAGTTAAAAAAATAGAAACCGTATTTAGCATTCCAACGCGTGCAGATTATCGTTCAATATGCGGTTGACAACAATGAGGTGCGGACGACCGACGGCAATTAGCCTGATTACTAACAAAGTGGCTTCGAGTTTAAAAAAGGGTTGCTCGCAATGTTAGTAATTGGGTTTCAATTTATAACATACTTGTTTATTTTCCCTTTTTTGTGATATCGAAAATGCTCAAAAATAGTAATACCTATTATTACTCGGTACGCACGTTGTTTTGTCTCTTTACTTTAGAAGAGTCAAAAAAATTAAAAGTAGCCAGCAATGAAAATGACTGAATCGATTTATATTACATTTATTAAACCTACAAACTAACTATTGTCGAATCTCAAAACAATGTTGTATTTATATAGATAGTGTATCATTAAACACATAATGAATATAACACAGTAGTTTAGGTAACAAGTAATGGTAAAATTTCATGATCACTGCATCCAATCTAATCAAACTTCAATCAAATTGCAGACACAGCACAACCAAGTTTTTCATTTTACGTGCATGTTGGCCACTTGCTTTTATGATTGTTTATATTTTACTCCCGTTGTGAATAATAACTGGCATTTCTTTCGCAGGTGTCCAATGAGATCGATAAGCACTGTCACTATTACGTACGTATATTTTAAGCTTTCTACTTTTTAGTCTTAGACTCATAGAAATGAGTACCAACTTTTATCATTCTTTTTCATATCAATCCGTTAGTACTCAGCGGCAGGACTTATGGCTCCGAAGCTGATAGAATTTGCAATCGCAGCTTGTTTTTATTCGAGAACAGAGAGAACAGAGAGAAAACAGAATTAAACAAATAATCCATATTTAAAAGATGTATGTATTTATATATATATATATATATAATACTACAACCGAAAGATTACACAATTCTTGGTAGTTCCTCCGTCGAAATTTCACTTGCATATTTAGGCAGCTCGTAAAGGAGTGTGTGGCAGAAATGTCTGAGAGCGCTGGTAATTTTTGTCGTATGTTTCAACGCCGCCGTGGTCATTAGAATAACGACTTCCAATTTGGGTTTTTTTCCTTTAAAATATCGTAACACTTTTGAGAAACCCAACGCATTTACAAAACAAATCTTGTAATACAGCGTTCTAGGTGGTCTGTGTCCATTAACAGTGTCAATATAAATCAAGTAAAGTTAACAGCCTATAAATGTCTGAGATTCCGTCACGCATTTTCAATGCGAGTTGGTGGTCTTCACATCTTTTCAAAGTATTTTTTTAATTCCCAGACATGCAGGTTTCCTCACGATGTTTTCCTTCACTGCTGGGCACGTGGTAAATCAGCACATAAAAATGCAGAACTATTTTACAGGTGCATTCGAGTACAAATTAAATTTAAGGCAAGCGCCTGGCCCCTGAGCTACCTCAGCTCCAGTAAAGATGTGACTTTTGTTGTAATAATACAACAACAAAAGTCACATTATACCTTTGATGGTGGCATAAGAAAATCTGCCATCGCATTTAATACCGTAGGTGTCGTAAGAATCGATTAAAAATGCCGTTAAAAAAATAATGACTCCGAACAGATTGTGGAATCACAATTTCTAAAAATATCATAAAGAAAATACACAGGCTGGTGACTGGCATGTAAGGTGCGAGGCGGATGATATCGCCATTTTTTCTCCAGCGGAAACGCATTCCGACTATTTACATACTCGACGATCCGAATTGAACAATAAGAACCAAATTTCACATAATACAGTTTTAACTATTTGCATATTATATTTGGTGGCCGTGGTAGCTCAGGGGCTAGGCGCTCGCTTTAAATTTCATAGTACGCGAGTGACCCGGGTTCGATTTCCGGTGCCGGCACCACTAGAATTGTTAATTGGAATAAAAAATATTTCGAAGACATGTGAAGTCCGCCAACCCGCATTGGAGCACCGTGGCGGATTCTTCCTAGCTCCAAAAACCCTCGCAGAAATGAGAGGAGGCCTGTGCTCAGTAGTGGGACATTTATAGGCTGAAACTTTACTTTTTTTTTATATTATATTTTGTACAGCATATTACATTCTTTTTAACGTAACTTGTTTTTCATGATGTCCAACCTGCACATAATAAATGCTGCTTAATTGAACTTTAACGACTTTACAAACTTTTTCAACGGTTAGGAGCAATAATTTAAGTAAAACTAATTTCTGAACGCTTCAATTATTTCCACAATACAAAGAACAGTTTTATTTACGGGACAAATTTAAATGACCGTTATAAATTATTCGTCAAGATTGTGCAATACTTCAGTGGACTATTTGTTTCTATCCAACCAAGTGTAACATTACGATTGTAATTGTTCTCAATACTATTGTGTGAAACAAAATAAACGGTAAGGGTTTTTGCGTCTAATATAGATCAAAATTTACATTTATTTAAGCTGTCGACCGTGTAGCTCAGAAGTCTCAAAAGTCTGACTGCCGACTTGTAGGTTCTTGGTTCCGATCATGACCGAAGCCAATGGTTTGTGATGCATACATATCTTCATATGGGATACGTAAACGAGAGTGACTTTGTGGTGCCCTGATTCTTACAGCACTGTAATAAATCTTGCGCTGACGTCGGCAAACAAGAATGTTTTTCAACACAGAGATGACTTTAAATTTAAAATATTGCCAATGTAAAACGGAAAAAGTCTCAAAAGGGATTTATTGAACAACAGATATCAAATCTGCAAAAGCAACATTCTTACACGAGCGAGCAATCCGTAAACGTATTGACTTAACACAAACAAGGTTTACTTACCTATACACCTACCTATACTTGGCCTATACAATACGGAGTTCTCATAATTCTTTGTGAAAAAAATATACAAAGAAATATTTCTCAACCTTTTCCCTATATGTAAGTAAACCGGAGCAAGCATAATTAGAAACCAAAAATTTCTTAAGCATTTTACTTCACATAACGAACTGCTTATTCGAATTCTACGCTTAGTTATTTCTCCCCTTAAAACATGACCTGTATATATTTAATATGATGAGTTTTATTGACAAATTTAAAATTATAACATTAATTAACTGTGCTCTAAAACTAAAAAAAAACTTAATGCTATAAAATTTAGTAAGACGACGTATACGAGGCTGTTATAACGCTCGAGACGAGGGGAGACGTCGGAACTCGTTTGATGCATAAGTGATCAAATGGACTCCACTAGGAGCGCGGGTCGATGTTACATTGCGTAACAAACCGTTACTTATCTATTTAAATTGGGTTCGGATAAATTCAATGTTCTGCCTCGAGTCCCCGCCGCAGGGCAACAACATCTTCAACTCGAATCTAAGCACAAGAAGCATCAGGTTGTGTGCATGTACGTGACTGCAGGCCACTCCCTGGCGTTATGTCATCCACCTAAGTATTAATAATGTTCATGCAGGTAAGCACGTTCTGCTCTGTAGGGCTGAATTGCTTTGTATTTGCAAACAAATAGGCTGTCCATGTCATTTTTACTTTACATATTATAATTTATCATTTATTATCGGCAGTAGGCCGGTTAAATGATGCCCTGGTTTTTCTGCAAGTATTCATTTATTCTTCTTTTATTTATTTTTTTCAACCATGCAGGGAAACTCAGAATATAATCAAAGAATTGAGTACCAGAACTTATATAAAGTAAATAGAGAGGTGAAAGGCCACCGCCTATAACTACTACACAAATTATTTTTTTATTTCAAAAAAAGGAGTAATATGGCGGTGTGTTATGACGTCATTCATACATATTTAAAAAATACAGGTATGACAAAAGGAAGTGATCATGCTCATCTAGTGAAGTGTTTAGTTTAGTGGGAAGTTATTAACAACGCAATATTTGTTTTTTGCTTTATTTACATATTAGAAATCAAATAGTTCAAACGTTTTGTAAACTCCTGCAGCATAAATTGCAGCGTAGCTTGTTACATTGCTACTGGACAATACTTATTTCGAAACACAATCACACACAACGTGTGTATGTCTAGAAAGCTCATTCAATGAAGCTCGCTATAATAGATTGGAAGTTATTAGTTAAGAGTTTGATAGCAGCATCGCCGACGTCGTGAATATTCAATATTAATGTAGCGTGAAATAATTTGAAGCATTTTCCAGGGGCTATCAATTTGGGCCGTTAATGAGATTCGGCCGGGTCGGCGTGATTGCGTCGACCAATTTGTGCCTCATTGCACCTTGTTAATAAAATACTGAAAGCTTATCACTGCCCGTGTAATATCCATTGTACATCCATTGTACATCCACGTGTAACATCCTTTTTACGTATGTTAGTTTTTATATTTTTAATTAACTAAATATTAATCTGCAGCAAAAATCCTGAGTTATATACATATATATATACCAACTACGAGTACATTACATGTTTCTCTATAAAACTCGTCATCACCTTCTACGTTTCTTATTTTTCCTAAACAAAAAAGAAGGAAATCAACACAAACTATTTTTTGGACCTACGTTTTTACGCAATCTCAACAATGTCTACTAGTAGACTGTTAAATAACATATAATCGAAACAAAACGACTAGCTATGATTATTTTAGCTTTCGTCATCTTAGACATAGAACGATAATTTGCCGAACAACATTTGTAATGTCACTATATTCAGCAAGTTATTTACGTAGTGAAATTGTCTCTTAGGACGCCCCTCGTAAATTGTTTGTCAAAATCTAAATCACGATATCGAAGTTCCAACATCAAGTAATAAATTTACGATTACGTTAAAACCTTTGAGCCAAAATTGTATTAAACCGTTCACAAAATAATCTTATAGCGCACAATTTCAACAACAAATTACGTCACAGCGATTAGTATGTTACTAGATTAAGACTAATTGAAATTAAGCTGTAGAAAGTATGAATTTATTATAAGAACGAAGGCTACGTGAGTCGTTTTATTAAGAAATATTTGAGGATTACACCATCTTCAATTTATTAATAATTAACATCTGGGTAGACTAAGAAGGAACGGTTTGCTATAATATTTGCAGGCGGACTGGCGATCGCCAGACGCTTCGGCCCGTCATTAATCGGGCATTTCCGAGTGGTTTATGGCCAATAGTAACCAAGCGGTTAATTAATATTAAACCTGTAGTATTTGAGTAATACTACGAACTTAATATTTATACGTCGACCACGACCGCGTGGCCTAGCGGTCAGAGTACCTGACTTCTACGCTGCGGGTCCTTGGTTCGAATCCCAGCCGGAGCCGACATTTGTGTTAAAACATAAATTGTTGGTTTTCGGGTCTGATTGTGTTGTGATTGTCCCCGTGTTTCTGACACTGCATCCTAGCCTATCTCCGATCTTATCGCATCAGCGTTACATCGGGCGCGGGTAGGTTGGGACGAGTGAGTGCCTCTGTGTTTTCGCGTACACTTGTGGCACTATAATATCTCCTACGCAGTTGATGGCTCTCGTCAGGAGTCGGAAGTTGTCGCCGTGGTCGAAATTGGCTAGAACATCATACAACTCAACTCATTGTTTGAACCTTATTAAATTATTGATACGCACGCAACTAGAAATAAATGTTCTCTTACACATCGATATTCTAGAAACAAAATTTTGTATAAATACAAATGATGAATAGGGAGCATTACTTCCAATACATTTATAATTTCACATGACCAGCAATAATAAAAGCTCAAAATCGTCTTTTATTACTATGTCTTCGCTCTTAACATAAAGTGTTCTCTACAAGTCACAAACTTTGCAGAGTATACTAAATGAATTCCAGATAGATGTCGTGATGGTCTCCATTTAAAAACACTTTAGACACAAAAATATCGACACCCTTGTAAAGTTTATCGTCGTTTTAATCGAGAAACTGAAAGTGTGCTGTGTCACTACAAATTTTGCGGCGTGACGCAAGCAAGCGTGCGGTCGCGACCTGACGGCGGACACGTCACACTTTCTCCCGAGTCGGTCCGCTACACTCATAATTACAAAACTTACAAATTAGGTGGAAAAATTAATTAATAGCTCAGAAGCGGAACCAACCTTCATCGTACAAATATAATAACTATTATCACTCAATGGCCAAAAAGTGCTTTAAGTGGTCCTGTTGTGCGTTCTAATAATGTTTAACATGATCTTATAACTATTTTAAAAAGGTTCATCGCTATTATAAAAAACATTAATATAAACAGTTTACTACGCATTTTTTTATTGGAATTAAGCGTCCAGACGAGCAAGTCGTTGTTAGTGACGATGACACCTAGTTTGCATTGAAAAGCTCTGTGTAGCGAGGTATTGTGCTCGTCACTATGACACGTCGGCTCTTAAGGTCTCATATCCTAACTACTAACCAGGTAACTAATAGGTAGGTACCACCACAGTACAAGTTATTCTGCCATCAAGCAGTGGTATTTCGTTTTGAAGAACACTGATTCTTAATCTACCTAGATAGATTCCTAAATATGAATCATAACACCAGTTGCAGAATGTAAATATTAACTCGTTCTTACCACTTTCAATCAGAAAGCACTGCACTTGACGATATTACTACTTAGTGACATTGACTGCATACAGAATGGACACAAACCAAGGCAAATGCAAAAGATTTGGTTGTCATATGGTGGTCGCATAAAAACACCACTACAGTAGCCATACATCCAGTAATTCTTTCGCCTAGCAGTAGTGTACAAAACAAATTCGGGGCTCTGAGCCCCCTGATTGTGGCAATCTGCGCCGTTTGTGAATACAAACGTTTAGGAGAGTGGTTTTGGGCCAATTGACTGACTGTGTTGTGCTGTGAGTGTTGTGGTGTGTATATCCTCCTTTCGTAGAGACTGGATTTTTCACGCTGCCCTCTGCGCGGTACTGGCCAGGGGTACCCCTTGGGGGAGGGCCAGCTAACGAACAGGCGGCAACTTAGGCTTGATCGCTGTTGCTGTGGTCTCTGAGAACCGCGAAGGCGTCTGGAGGTCGCGCTATGCCTCTTATGTCTGGCATAGTCTTTGATACTTTCGATGTTGAGGTCTCTGTGGATGGTGGCGTTTCTCACGTATCTCGGCGCGCTGACTATAGTGCGCAGACACAGGTTTTGCTGGACTTGCATGGTTTTCCTGCTTCCAGCCCCGGTGCGTACGATGCTGGCGCGGCGTACGTGAGGCGGGACCGCAGGTAAGTCTTGAATATGCTGGTCTTCACTCGTAGCGGGAGGGACGACCGAAGTACTGGCTGTAGCTGGGCTCTGGCGACGCGTAGTTTAGTGTACAAGCCTTGCTGTGTTTCGGTTTAAAGGGCACTGTAGCTAGGAGTAAGCCCATAAAACAGAAGTTTTTGGGCGAAGAAGGTAGTACAGTGTCACACAAGACTTCGTCGATTAAAGTTCTATAATATTGCAACTGTTACGGGCATATGTAACACTATGCTAACCGCCTTGCTCGTCTATTACTTACTAAAATACAAAATACCTCGTAATCTTATCTCGTAAATGTAAGCAAAATTATCTTGTTTACATTGCCTTACATTCGGGATATGCCACATGAAAATAATATAAGATATGAATTAAATTTATTATGGAATAATATAATATGTAACAATAATTTAAATTTGACATGTAATTCTAATAATGACAAATTCCATTTAATTGACATAAATAATTTGTTCAGAAATATTTTGACTAATGATAGATATTACCTATCCAAATATATATTAAGACTGGTAGCAAATGCGCTATCTATTTTTAATACAGCCAAAGAATTTGGCTATAAATACATCTGCTTTTATTGAGCAGTCTCATTGTTTGACATTAAATTTGGAGTCAGTTCCAAATAATTTAAATTAAGTAAGAAGACAATAGAGGAAATCTCTAGCAATAATTTTGACATTAATAAATTAAGAAAGTCATATGTAAATAATTGTACCACTTTAGAAAGTCTTAATAATAAAGATTGTATACACCTGGTGCATCAAAATATACAGGGAATTTTAGGCAAAGAATTAGGAATCATATTCATATTATGTGTATAACTGAACATTGGCTAAAAGATTATAATGTAAAGCATAATTTTAGTAACCACCAGGTGGTTAGTTCTTTCAATAGAGAAATAGCTTTACGTGGTGGCTCTTTAAGACTAGTAAATAAATCATTGCGATTCAAAGAACGTAAAGATATCGTGAGCCTCTCTGTTGAGAGAACTATAGAAATGGCATGTGTTGAGCTTGATCACCTCATACTTGTCAGCGTTTACAGACCCCCATGTGCTTTATATGACGATTTTGAAAAAAATATGGTAGAAGTTTTAATTAAACTTAATAAACAGAACAAACCTGTTGTTATATGCGGAAACTTTAACATCAACCTCCTAGAAGCTTCTATTAAATTTATTTCTTTGTTGCAATCATTCAATTTAGTTAACATGTTTTTAGAACCAACACGTATTACTGGATCTAGTGCAACTTGTATAGACAATGTTTTTACAGATGTTAAGCCTTTGCACCGATCCATAATTCACAAAATAAGTTCTGATCATTCCGGACAGTTAGTATCGTTACCTTACATATTATGTAAAAAAACAAATTATTAAAAAATTGTGTTTGTTCCTGTAAATAAGTATCGTTTGGAGAAGTTTAGAAGTGACGTTAATAAAAAACTATCCTTAATTACTTCCTTATAATAATAATACTGACTATTTATATGAAGTATTGTTTAACCCGCTGAGCAAGGAATTTAATGCTATTTTTACTTCTAAAACTATCTCCTTGAACAGTCGCAAGACTTTTAATGAATGGGTGACAGTAGGAATCCACAGAAGTAGGCAAAGATTGTATGAACTTTACAATGAAAGATCATACAATCATAGTAACACATTTAAAGAATATGTTAAAAATTATTCAAAATTATTTTAAAAAGTATGCTTTGAAGCCAAGTCAAGCCAGTCACTTGAGCAATAAAATAAAGAAAGCATCAGATAAAATAAAAATGACTTAGAGTATTATTAATAGTGAAACCGGGAAAGTCAAGGACCGTAACCATGATTACAAAATTAGTTTTAACAACAAGCTTGTGACATCTGATCAAGATGTTGCTACAGCCTTTGGAAAGTTTTTTAGTATTCCAATTTGCATAACCAAGCCATTAAATTCTTCTCCTACTGCCGCTGAGACATTACTCAAACAGAATGAAACTTCTTGTACAAAAGATTTTTAAATTCGATTTGGTAGATGGAAATGACATTCTTAATATTTTTAAAAGTATTGATTGTAAGAGAACCGCGGATCTATGGGGTATGTCCGTGGAAGTTAGTGCGTCTATTATAGATATAATTGCACAAAATTTTTAATTCCGGTATTGCATTTGGTGTGTTCCTGATTTGATGAAACATAGTAAAATCATACCTTTATTTAAATCTGGTAGTACATCGGACCCTGCTAACTTTAGACCTATTTTCGCACTACCAACGTTAAGTAAAACTTTCGAAAAAATTATACTTAATCAAATGTTAAAACATTAAAATTTTCATAAATTGTTTCACAAAAACCAATTTGGCTTTACAAGGGGTCGTTCTACAACCGATGCAGGTGTTGAACTTATGAAGAATATATTTGAAGCCTGGGAGAGTTTACAGGATGCCTTGGGTGTTTTCTGTGATCTTTCTAAGGCCTTCGATTGCGTTGATCATGAAACACTTATCAGGAAACTACATCACTACGGTATAAGAAATTCTGCACTTCAACTTCTAATTTCATATTTGAGTAATAGAACGCAGACAGTAGTTATCAATAGCAAGAGTTCTTCCGAATCAGCAGTATCTATGGGTGTCCCGTAGGGTTCGATTCTCGGCCCATTTCTATTTCTTATTTACAATAATGACTTACCTTACCTAGTAGGGGACAACCATGATATAGTGTTATTTGCTGATGATACATCTTTAATTTTAAGATAAAACGGCAACTTTTATTATATGATGAGGTGAATAATGCTATTTCAAAATTAGTACATTGGTTTAACGTTAACAATTTGCTTTTAAACGTCAATAAAACAAAATGTATTAAATTCACAACACCAAATGTTAAACAATTAGATGTAAATGTGCTTGTGAATGGTGAAGATTTGAGCCTTGTGGATACTGCTGTCTTTCTTGGAATAACTCTTGACGCAAAACTTCAATGGAGCCCCCATATATATAAACTAGCAAGTAGACTTAGCTCTGCAGCTTATGCTGTAAAAAAATTAGGAATTTGACTAACGTTGAAACTGCTACATTGGTTTATTTTAGTTATTTTCATAGCATAATGTCTTATGGTATTTTGCTATGGGGAAATGCAACTGATGTAGAAGTGATTTTTGTTTTGCAAAAGAGGGCCGTAAGAGCTATTTATAATCTTGGCTCTAAAGTGTCTCTTAAGGATACATTTAAAGAAATTAATATCTTAACCTTGGCCTCTCAATATATATTTGAAAACGTTTTGTATGTACACAAGAACATAAACCAGCTCACTAAAAAAAGTAATGTTCATAATGTGAATACCAGGAACAAGCGCAAATTAATTATGCCAGTTACCCGACTTCACAGAGTCAGTAACTCTTTTATGGCGCAATGTATACGTTTTTACAACAAAATCCCAGGAAGTGCTAAAAGTCTTTCTATCAAAAAGTTCAAATTTTATATTAAACAAAGACTACATAAAAAGGGTTATTATAATATTAAAGAATACATAGATGATGATAACCCCTGGGAATGAGGTGATCGCCGCCAAGCCATTTCTACATCTTTATAATACTGCTGTTATTGTACATTCTTTTAAAAATGACTAAAAAAAAGCCCGCTGGGTATCTTACTGGTTCTTCCCAGGACAGAGGCATTTTTTGCGAACCAGTGTAGTTTCAAAAAAAGAAAAAAAATGGCTTTCAATAAGTATTATGTAAATAATATATATTGAATAAAAATTTATTCTGTTCTATTCTATTCTATTCGTAAAATCTCGTGATCTCCGACACACAGCGCTATAATCATCGCAAAAATATCAGATGTTAATTATTAACAACGCCTACCCAGCGGTTGCTTGCTTAGAGGCTGATGACGAAAAGTAACGATTTGTGGACATAACAAACAGCTCTGTGTAGTCAAGTAACGATAAATGTAAACCAACTTGTTTTACTTCTTTTTCGCGGCAAACTTTAAAAATAATTCCGGGAACGAAACACATAACATCAAGCAAGCCATGTTTTACAATTTACTTAAGAAAACAATCGTCGCACCGATTGTTGCGAGTCATTCTATTGTGATAACTCCAATGACTCATTTGCAAACAATTGGATGTAACGAAAATGAAGTATTATTGTACTTACGATTACCATACTTTCACTACAGCATTGATATGATAATTTGAATAGTACCATTAGTATTAAAAATGTAAAAATGTGCAAACGAGCGTTCGGAATTCTTAATATAGTTTCACTGTAATCGAATGCTGTGAAGGCTGTAATTTTACAAGAATTCTTGTTAAGCTACTTAATAATTGCTCGATTTGAATTCCGGTCGTGAATCCTTTTACCCGACTTTTAATTTCAGACCGTATCATAAACTGTTAAGCTAATGACGATTCCCTATTTATATAAGTATATTTTTTGAAGAAGCTGTATGCCAGAGCATCCATCGAGACGGATGTCCAATATCTAATGTGACGGTAGACGGCGGGTGCCATAGGTCTTTTTATAGCGAGCAAAACATTCACCTGATAGTAAGTGCAACGTCTGCCCATAACATTTCGGTATGGCGGACTGCACAGTGCACCTGAAAATTGCCGAAACGAATACTGTGATGCCTAATCCGCATCCCTGGCAAGACAATAACGGTAAATCTTCTTCGTTAAGGCCTATATCCAGTAATGGTCTATTAACAGGATATTGAGCTTAAGTTCAAGATACGTCCTGCAAATCTGAAGATAGAATTTGATTAAATTCAAAATTCAAGTATTGTAGTGAACCTTTAAAAACCAGGAGTTTAAGCTTATTAGGAATGGTAAACACCTACTCCTGTTATATTAACAACACTAAAAGTAATATTTACAACATAGTATCAATTCAAAAACATGGTCTACTCGAAAGAGAATAAAATAATATCTACCAACCAGTATAATTGGTTAGTATAAGCTTTTACTACAATATAATGCTAAAGCCCAACTCCTTATTTATTTATTCCCTCTGTCTCCTGTTACATCACTTATAGAACAAAATGATGCGATAGATTGTGTAACGATGCCATCAGACAGTTTCCGCCACTACACCGCGTAGTCGTACTGCGGCGAAATACTGACTCATCATCATCATCATTTCAGCCTATCACTAATCCACTGCGGAACATAGATCTCCCCCATAGATTGCTACCAATGTTTGTAGCTCTCATTTGAGAGGATTTGCCATAGTTGCCACGCTTGAAGACGGGATGGCAACCGCAGTTTATTTATTTAGATATTCTAGTAAGATGCTGCTGCCCATCTCCTGGTTTAATTTTCCCTCTGTAGACTTTTACGACACCCACGGGATGAGATGTGTTGGTAAATTCTCTAAGGCCGCTACCACACGGCTATATTATGTCTATAGCACATAAATATTTCGGTTCGACTGGAGAATAGCGTAGCTACTATTCACAAGAGGTGTGAAGAGAAGTGGAGACCTAAACTAGAAAAAAGACCGAAAAACTGGAAAAGAGTCATTCCACTTTAGTCATCAGGAATGAAAAGCTCCTGCTTCTTTGGTTTGTCTCATAGGAAGACTACTTACTACTACTACGACTAGTAGTAGTAGTAGTCTAGGCATTTGACTACTTGTGAGTCACCTCTTAAAATTAAAAAATCGTCGATATTCGTTTAAATTGTTTTTTTTTTTAATTTAACAAGTGCTTAGTTTCTGGTGGATGATTCTGATGCTGGTTATAACAAATAATTTATTGATTTTAGTCTTATTAATGTTTTACAGTAGTAATATTACTTAAATCGCAGTAATTATGATGGCGATGAGCTTATTCTCTTTATGTTCGACTACTTTTCCAGTTAATGTTATTCTTAAGCCTTATTCTTAAGCCCTTTCAGAGAAATCGAGCCTTCTGAGATCTCCTAATCTTGTGTTTGTGGTCTATTTAAAATAATATCAACAACTTTTTTCTATATAAATCAGTAAGCTGCAAAGACGCACGTATTAACAAATTTTCGGCTACAATTTCGCAACGAAACAATTTACGCAAATTAAATACCCAGCGTTGTGCTAGCGTAAAGAATGACAAAATAGGTTTAAAGCTAAATTCTCTAATACGTAGGAATGCTTCTGTTTTTAAAGTATTCGTAAAAAGTATTGCAACGTATTATGATTTCTAAAATTACTTTTAAAAACAAACAGCATTAAATATTCAACTGCCTTGACTTAGGTCTTGCACGACTCAATAAATTAGAAAAAAAATATTTTTCATTACACGGTTTTTAAATTGATCACAAGTATATTGATGCCTAGCATGAAATTAAACCACGTATTTGCTTCATCAAGCTATTCTGGGTGAATAAATCTCAAGACAAAGGAAAACTTAACTATCTCAGCGTTAATTTCATGTTACGATTAATGCACCCGTAGAACTTGTTCTGACAGTGACCAATTTAAAGCAAAAGTTAGTTGAAGCGTAGGCAAGGCGACCTGTTCTCAAGCGTCGCCTGCGTCGCAGTAGACATAAGTTTCAATCTGCGCGTTTCCTGCGCTGCTGACGTCTCAATTGCTGCTCTTTTGTAATCAACAATTTGTGCTGGCACTTGGAGAAAAGCTTCCGTTGTCGCACTCATACAATAACAACGTGATCGAATTCCAGGCTATTTTAGCCACCGCGTCACGGTTATGAAATCGTGCGATACTTCAATTTGACCAGGGAAATATGTTCGGACTGCTTTCTGGTTTATTTGCAACTGCATACTAAACACAGGCACGAAGTCATGTGAACAATTTTGCAGAAGTAATCATTTCAAGTAGCTGTATAATGCGTCCCTAATTTTTGTTATAACCAAGCTCAACATAATAGCCTCAAGAGAAAGTCAAAAAATATTTAGATCGGTGCCCCAAAAATATTTTTTTCTCATATTTACTTAAAAATAAATGTAGTTCAAATTTTTGTAACAGAGACACAAAAAGGTAGGCTTCTTTATATCCAATGACTTATCTCTTATTATATAGGTATGAGGCGTTTATAGTCCCACAAATATCAAAAACATTTAAGATACCGTCACTTTCAAATTTATTATCAAAATTAAAAGGCAAATTATAAATATAGCTTTGGTTTAATTATCTGTATAATAATCATTTAAACAATATTAAAATTGAGTAGTTGGTTGTTACGAAATTGCATAATAACCAATATGATTAAAAAGTCTAGTGAAAGTGTTGGCATGATTGCGTAACATCCGAACAATACCGTTGTACCAACTGTAATTAGTGTCAGGCAACGTGTCCTACATCAAAATGGAAGTTACATTGAAAACTTTTTGCCCATCTAAGGCTACTATTCTATTGTCTTTTTAAAGAGTAATTTATAGTTTCATAGCAATGTAAGTAAAACGATGATTGTACAAACAAATTTTTTGCTACAACATCAAAAATACATTAATGTTTGAACAGAGCCATCACTCATCGTCTGCTTCTAAAAATTACTTTTTCATTTTTTGAAATAGGCGAATCATATATATATAAAATAGAGGTTGTTTGTCTGGGTTTTCGAGTTTTAGATACTTTTTGCAGTTGTATATTTGGTTGTAAAGAGGAATGTAACATTAATGACAACTGCGTAGCCTAGTGGAGAGTAACTCACCCTCTACTACTACTATTCAGGTCCTGGGTATGAATCCAGCAATTTGTGCAAAGAGCTAACATTTGTCAAAAGCAAAAAAATTTCGGGTTATCATTTCTAATTTTCTTGTATAACACTCCATCTTAACCTACTTTCGATCTTATCGCATGAGCGTTACATCGGCTAGATTAGGCATAGTGAGTGCCTCTGAATTTTGTATTTACATATTTTATGTATTTACAGACATATATTTTACATGCACAACAACAACGTAACCCGAAAACCAACAATTTGTGTTTGGCACAAATATTGGCTGAAAAGGTGCAGACGAATAAGTGCCGCAAGTCCAATAATACTTACAGCATTATAATATATCCAGTGCAGGTGATAAGTCCGGCTATTAACCGCCAAATGTCGTCGTGATGGAAATCGATCTACTGCTGTGTTTTAATGCAGAAAGATAACGTATAAGTAATTTACGTTTACATATTTTATACATATGTGTGAATGTGTAGTGTATCGATTGAAAATTACTTTAACGACAAGTGGAAAGTACTCTCTACTAAGCCCAATTCTATCTTTTCTCATACAATTATAAATGTCACGGTTAGCAAGAACAAAGTTGATTGATAGGTCACGCAATACTTGTACATCGATCACGCGTACACGCGCTCTCAGGATACACAATACAATACAATATAATGTATATTCTGTAATCTTTCAGTAATATAACTCTACGATATGTTAAACGTTCTATTCTACGCAAAAATCTCCGCCTTATACTTTTCCTCTAATAGTTACTATTGCACATATTACCATCATTTGCTGCACGATGTGATTGAATTTGGATTGGTCAATTTGATATTGTCGGGCTTTATACCGAAAACACCATTCTCGTATCTGAGATGCTTAACATCTCATATACGAGTATATTATTACAGCCGATCTCATGCATGTTATTATTCTAAAAAAAACTTAAAAACTTTAAAAATTTAAATTTATAAACACACATAATGGCTTTATTCTATAAACAAAGCTATCTCGCTTATGACGGTTATTTACTGACGGTTTTTACGTATTTCGTGATAAGCAGTCTCATACTGTTTTTAATCAAAAAACCATTCGATTGCATTTCCTCTCATGCACGTTGAATGAAACAACCACAGCATAATAATATGTTATTGTATGCATAAGCGTCTAACCAGTATATTCATATTTTCGTAAGACATTTTTGCTCGTTAAATTTAAAAAAGATTGTTTTACATTTTTTTACTGGTGGTAGGATTCCTATGCAGGAATCCGTCTAGGTAGGTACCACCCCAGGGCCAGTTATTCTGCCGTGAAGCAGTAGTGTGCAAACATTACTGTGTTTCGGCTTGAAGGGCCCTGTGAGCTAGCGTAATCACTGGGCATATTATGAGACTTAAGAACTTATGTCTCAGGGTTATGGACACAGTGTGGTGTCACACATAAATTATCTGGGTGACACAGCAGTTCTTATGGGCAGACGTTGCACTTATTATCAGGTGAACGTTTTGCTCGTTTCATCACTTTATACTATAAAAAAAAACATAGACCTTTTCATCATCACTCAGAAACATGCATGTATGAGAAATAAAAAAAAACAATCAAGTACTTGACTTGAGAAAGCCCGCGACGGACTGTTTCCGGCTCTAGAAAACCCTCTCTAGGAGACCTATGCCCAGCGATGGCACATTTGTAGTATGTTATTATTACAGGTGCCCGAAAGTAAATATCCGAATACTACCAAGCATTCTACATTTAATAAGGAAAATGAGCATGATTTTAAGGTAGTTACTAAGATTTCTTACTCCTCCTGTAAGTATCCTTCTTACTCCTGCGCTTTCTAAAGTAGAAGCTATTTTCTAAAACAAAGATTTTGTAAATATATTACATAAATTACGTTGCTGCTGCCGGTCTTCTACGACGACGTTGAAGCGCCGTGTAGGTACGGGCCTCGAGGCGAACCTCTTTGCCCGAGAAATCATCGCGGGGGGGCACTGCTCCCCCCGGGCTTGGGTACCGCTTTTGCGGATTTGAAGGAAGGGTGAATGCTGCAGTGAAGATTAATATATACATACTACACATTATACATAAACATAATGGTTGCTGCAGCATTCACGGACATTTAGAAAAGAAAATAGATAATTAGAAGGACAGTAAATGAACGACAAACTCGACGACTAAAGAGCGAGACGCCCGCTCGAACGAGCAAGACGCCCTGCCGGAAACAAGCAAGCGATGTGCCCGTCAGAGCGAGCGAACGAAACAACGATGGCCGGAGCTTGAAGTTTGCGTAAGAGTGCTGCGTTGATCCACTAATATAGCAGACCAACGCAACATAATCGCATTACCATAGATTGAAGAACAAAATTGTCCTGAAATTACATATACATACTATATAAAGACACATAGAGTATAGGACGTCACATAAATATATTATTTTAAAGACATCTATTCAGGACAATTGAAACCAGAAATACATAGATAATTAGGTATTGTGCAGCCTTGCTGCGCAAAAGTTGCAGGAAGGTTGCAAGTAAAATTGTATAAGAGATGTATATAAAAGTGGTGTAGGCAGAATTCTACAACCACTGAAAGAAAAAAATTGCTTGCTGAGAGCACAAATCAACGAAGCTAAAGAAAGAATTATACACCGTGGTGCGTCATCACGGGCGTTCCCCTGCGGTCGTCGGGCCTGCCGCTCGACTCTGGCCCCCTTGGGCGGTCGGCGGCGGCAGCAAATACTCGCGCGGGAGCGGTCGCCCTTCTGGAGGTCTGGCATGAAGGGGCGCAAAGCCGCACAGATGGTCGTGCGACCCATTGTCGGCTCTGTCAAATAGCCGACGCGCCACCCGGGTAACGAATTCAGTGATGGTTTCAATGTTGAGGTCCCGGGCTATGACGTCATTTCTGACGTAGCGACCTGCTCCTACGATTGTTCGTAGCGCGAGGTTCTGCTGGGCTTGGATTCATTTACGCTGCGTTGCCGAGGTCAGTGCGTACCAGGCAGGACGTAGGTTTTATAGACGGCCATCTTAACCCGGGTCGGCAGGTGTGACGCCAGTACTGGCCGGAGGACCGCTCGCGCGCCCCTGGTATTGCGGATTAATAGATCCACATTCGGTACCATGCGCAGCGAGCGGTCAATGATGCACCCTAGGTATTTGACGGCCGTCGACCACTCTACGTCCTGCCCACAGAGCCGGAGTGTCGTCCTCTTGCGAGGCCGGAGAGTGGATAAGGGCGGTAGTTTTGTCTACGTTGACAACGGTCCGCCACTTATTTAGCCACTCCGGCAGTAGGTCCAGCAGCCGTTGCAACTTGCCTAATGGCAAGATCGGCCCGACGAGATGACGCAAAATAGGCGCTGTCATCTGCAAACAGCGCCAACAGGGATGTCATCGGTGTATGCCGCGTACAGAATTGGAGATAGGCAGCCGCCCTGAGGTACTCCTGCTTGTATGGATCGTGTTGCCGAGCTAGCTCCTTCGACACAAACGTAGAATTTCCGCCCATCGAGGTACGACGCTATAAGCCGCACTATCGCTTGAGGCAGTGTAGAGTTGGTTATGAGCTTAAAGATCAACCCATCGTGCCACACCCGGTCAAAGGCCTTCTCTATGTCGAGAAAAACCCCCGCCGTCTGTCGGCCGCGGTTCTTCTCAGCCGACATGTAGTGCAGCACGCGGGTTAATTGGGTTGTGGTAGAGTGGCCGCTGCGAAACCCGTGTTGCTCAGCCCGTAGCGGTATGCACGGGCGAGTTCGTCTCAGCAACAGCCGCTCGAACAGCGTGACGATGTGCGGCAACAGCGTGATAGGTCGGTAGCTCGATGGGTGGCGCCGATCCTTACCAGCCTTCGGCAACACGATCACCTTACCTGTTTTCCATACTGAAGAGAAGTGTCCTGTTCGGAGCACCCCGTTAAACAGCCGTGCCATGGTGACGATGGCTCTTCTTGGCAGCTGTTTAATGGCGGCATTTGTGATCCCGTCAGTCCCGGGCGCCTTCCGCACCGGGAGTCGACGCATAGCCCTCTTAGACTCCGCCGGGGAGATAAAAGCATCACCCGGTAGTGGCGAGATAGCGTCGGACAGGAACTCTTGTACGCGGCTTTCAACAACGCTATAGTGCTCTGTGAGATTGGCATCCTTGGGGTTGGGACTGAAGACTTCTTCCAGATGTTCTGCTAGTACTTCAGCCCGGTCGATGGCCTCGTAACTACGTCCGCCGTCTTTGTTGAACAACGGGCAGACGGGTGTATTTGTCCGAGAGAGTGCGCGATTGAGTTGGTAGAGCGACGTGCGATCATCGCCCGCCGCATCTATCCGCTGCTCCCACTGCACCCCTCTGTGGTTGCGTGCCTCTTCTGACACCCTCTCGGACAGGCTGTGAGCTCGCTTTTGATCCTAGGGCATCTTGTGCGGGCCCAGAGCTTCCGGAGTGCGCGCTTCTTGTTTAACATGGCGCGCAGCGATGGTGGTAGCTGTTCTCGGCTTCCTGAAGATGGTATAGTTATGGAGGCCGTAGTGTTAGCCTCCGCTATTGTGGTGTTGAATATTGTGGCTGCGGCCTCTACATCTTCCGCTGTGTGTAGGGGTCCGCCGAGAGTCAGGTTCGCAAGGGCGTTCTGATATACGCCCCAGTTGGTTCTCGTCCTGGGTGCTCTGGGCAGGATAGCTCCTGTTACAAGGCCCAGTGTCAGTAATAAAGGGAGGTGCGACGTATTCACTTCGTGAAGCACCTCTATATGGACCGGGTAATTCCACTTGTGGCATAGCACGATGTCCAGCACGTCCGGACTGCAGTTGACACGGAAGGGGTGGTGTGTGGGTTCATCTGGCCCTCGCACCATGTAATCCCCTTCCTCAGCGTCGTCGTAGAGCTCTCTACCTGCTACGTTGGTGACTCTAGATCCCCAAGCCGGGTGCTTCGCGTTGAGGTCGCCCGCTATGATAGCAGGGGAGCTTCCGTCGAATATTGTCCGGACGTCAGAGGGATGAAAGCGTCCGCCGGGAGGGCGGTAAGCTGCGTAGATCCGAAAATCCTTCCCGGCTGTGCTAAGTCTGATGCCAATCGAGCGTGTCGAAATAAATCCCGGCAAGTCGAGTTCTTCATGTATTAAGTCCCTGCGCACTAGCATCGCCGTACCTCTATACGGCATGCCTAGAGGGGAGACTTCGTCGCGCCGATACACGAAAAAATTCGGTACTCTCAATGTCAATCCCGGCTTCAATTTCGACTGTATATTATAAGTTTGGGCGAGGAGGCGCAGCTCTGCAGCTCGAGACTGCACTCCGCCGGGATTCCACTACATCACTTTTAGGCCGGTGTACGCCATTGGAACGATAATAGCTGGGTGAGGGCCCTAGCGAGGGCTTCTGATGGATTTGAACCCGCCGAGAGGGCGGTTAGGACGTCAGACAGTAACTGAATTAACATCGTAACGATGTTCTCGTTGACGTTAATAGTTATATTCCCGCTCCCTATGTGCGAGAGGGGCTGTTGTTGTCGACGTTGCCTTTGTTGCTGTGGCTGTGATTGTGTGGTAGGCTGTTGTTGTGCTCTCGGCAGGGTTCTCGGGCCCCCTGTCTGGCGATTGGTAATTGTTATTTTAAAACCACCCGTTTCCGTGCCTCTTACCAAACGTTTATATTCTGTGGGCACTGTGTGTTGCGTCCGGTCGATAGTCGCAGCATCGTAGATTCGAGTCCTCGGTCGTACGGTTCGTCCGTCTTGTTGGACGTCCTGTCTTGCGAGAACGCCGTTAACGGAGTGGATGATGGCGGTTGTCGCCTAGGTTTGCGTTTTCTGCCCCTGCGCTTCTTCCTTAGGCACCTGTGGCGGCGCCTCTAGGTTTGCAGGGGCTCTTTGGGTCGCTTTGGGTTTGTTCAGTCGGCGCGCTGGTTGTGGGGGCGCCTCAGTTGCATCTCTACTAGATGTTGTTGCAGTAGAGCGTGGCAGTTGTGGCAGTTGTGGCAACTGTGGTACTTGTGGTGCAGGTTGTCGTCTGCCCCTGGGCACAGTGATCCATCCTTCCGCATCCATACGACTAGGTCCTGCGGTCGGCGCTTGCGTAGGCCTCCTAGCTGTCGGGTGTTCCGGTAGCGGTGCTGGCAGCTGGATCCCACGCTTCCGGGCTTCCCTCTTGAGCACCGGGCAACGACGGTCATTAGCAGTGTGGTTCCGTGCACAGTTCGCACACTTAGGTTCGGCGTCTCTAGGTTTGTCGCAATTTGCGGCGAAATGTTCGCCTGCGCAGCGAACGCATTTGATGGGCCGGTAACAGGTAGCCGACGCGTGCCCAAACGCTCGGCACCTGTGGCACTGCGCCGGTCCCGTTTTTCCTTTCCATCCTTCGATGGTAACTCCGGGCATGTAGAGTAACTCAGTTACTGCATACAGTCTGTTTAATTCGTACTGGTTGAGGTGGTCCAGCTGCACGTGGAAGAAGCATCCAGGTCGACCCCTTCTCGGTGGTATTGCTCTAGCAAACCTCACCGGGAAGCCTAGTGCTTGGAGTGCCTCCACTATGAGTCCTGGCTCAGTGTCAACTGGCAGGCCTCTTATGCCTACTTTGGTTGGTAGTTCGTTCGCCGGTGTGTAGCAGAACCAGGATAGTGCGGGGTCCTCCTTGGCGAGGTCAGTGAGGTACCTCTGCACCGTCCTGTACTCCTCCGGGCTCTGCGGAATAAACCGCACGCCTTTTCCGAAAGGACGTGCGTTGGGGGCGTGGCCTAATTTAGCTCGCAATGTCTCGAAATGCCTTACCCAATTAGGCAGGCATTCAACGACCAGAGGCGGATACGTGGCCGTAGGCCTCTCGGGAACTTGCTGCTGCTGCTGCTCTTGTTGTTGACGAGGGGAAGGCTGCAGTCGCTGGTTTCCGGTAGTCACGCTTCTAGGTGCTGCACGTGGTGTTGCTGCCCTCTCCGCATAACTCGCCATTGAGATGTTGGCGATATCTTCACCATCGCTCTTCC
Organism: Luehdorfia chinensis; assembly: GCA_019845155.1. Classification (NCBI taxonomy): domain Eukaryota; kingdom Metazoa; phylum Arthropoda; class Insecta; order Lepidoptera; family Papilionidae; genus Luehdorfia; species Luehdorfia chinensis. The sequence continues at coordinate 10,395,278 of JAHVAK010000527.1, forward strand.
TTGAACGGGGTGCGGGGGCGCCGGCGGGGGTGGGGGGGGAACGAGTTCCGACTTGTCGATCGAGTGATCGATATGTCGTTGAATTCCAGCCGAAATTCTCTTCGCCTCCTTGTTGGTGAATTAGTGCTTCAACTGTAATGCGGTGATAAGGTGATGAGTCCCTGGATCGCACCGGAGTGCCGCTCTCCGATCCAGTGTGAGGTGAGGGGGAGCGGGGGGGGGGCAGTGTGTACCCTCCTCCCCTCCTGCATCCCCGATGTAGATGGTACCGGCGGGGGTGAGGGGGACGGGGACGTATAAATGACGACCCGCTGCTTCTTCTCATAATAAGCGTCCTCTGTCTCCGGCGGTGTGTGCATGGGCGCCGTTTTGACACCACGAGTGGGTGCGGCTTCAGTCCCAGGGAGACACACAGGTCTCGGGGTCGTGATGTCGCCTCCTTCGCGGAATCTCATCGGCGTTTGGTCTATATCTCTTGGTGGTCTGGAAGTGGGTCACGGGGTCAAGCTACCTGCTGGCAGCACCCTCGAGTTCCCTGACGTGAACATGTCACGCAAGCAGAGCGGACGGTCGATGATTGCATCGCCTCGCTGGCGCACTCTGCGAATTACGCGCTGTTCTCGTGGCTGTTCTCGTGACTGGTCTTCCTCCTGGTTGGTGGGGGTTTCGGATCCGGAGTACTCCTGGTCCCTAACCTCCTGGTTGTCTTTGTTCGTGTCCATCTTATAAGTTTTCTTGAGTGCCCAACGGGCCGAAGAAACAAAAGAAACAAGAAGGACGTTTGCCTCGTAAGGTACACTATTTACCCCTTTTTGACAAAAAAGGGCGTAGATAGTGCTGTAATTTGCGATCTGTGAGACGTTAGGCACAGATAGTTACTGACACACAGTAGCGCAAAGATGCCGAAAGTTCCGAGGTGATGCAGTTTCCCGCGCAAGCGTAGGTTACTGCTGTTCACCCTAGTTCTAACGGCGCAATGGTATACTCTGCGCACTGCCGTCAACGAGTGCACGCTCAAATCGTCCGAAGCCCACCGACTTATGTACTTAGTTATTTATAAAAACAACAAAGCAGCGCAAGCGATGTTCAACGACCGACGAGTAGGCACACAAGGCTGACGAGCAGATACGCGGTAACACACACTGCAAGGGTGTCCTGAGTACGTGGCCGGGGAGACGTCTCGACGCCTTGGAAAAGGCGGAGTACGTCGTCCGACGGGTGCCGTGAAAGATCTTTCGAGAGAAAAAAAGTTTCGATCGCACCGCTACATGAACCCGGGACTATCCAAAAACTCGAGGCCAGTACGACGTTCTCAACGTAAAGCGGAGCGAACTCAACGCTAGACGGAAATTCGTCGACCGGCGGGTGTCAGAGGGGCTAAGTTCTCGACCCGGGGGGAGAAAGTAGTTCCAGATTACACCACAACTCAAGTATCGGATGTATATAAATTACGTAAAGCATTTAATATAGTTAATAGAATCAGGCGTTACTTTGCAGAAATCTATGAAAATGAAGGAAAGAAAGCTAAGCTAATTTTCTAAGATCCGCATGCAATATTTAAAATAGTGTGTACACCTTCTTTTTGAAGAGCATTGCCCGCCGCAATAATAAAGAAATAAAATTACAATTACGACACAATAAATGTTGGTATTTATGTTAATATAAAAGATATTGGCTGTATCGTATTCCTTGATAATTCCTCGTTTTAATGTGAAACACGTGTCGTGTTCTCGACTTCAGTGGTAATGTCATGGTGGTGGAGGGTATCTGCTTGTGGGGTGCTCTTCCAAACCTTAGGTAATACACACAATTTAAAATTTTCCGATTCCTAGTAGATTAACTTCGTAAAAGTAAAGTATTTATTATTATTATAGAACAAAAAAAGTTACATTTAAATAAAACTACTTTTTTACGGATTTTATCGCGTTTAATTTTGAACTATTTTTACCCGACGTTTCGGACGCTTTACAGCACCCATGGTCACGGGGGGACTGAGGTGACAGTTGTCCCGATGTCATAGTTAACCCGGAGTACCTTCAGCTTTTAATTATTATTTTTAGTCCGATCTACGCAGAAAGAGCTTACTGTGTCTTGAAGCCTTGCAGTGGTATGCTTGGTTTTTGATTTAATTTTATTAATAATAGGATCCCAAGCCGGTGGTAATACCCAACCATCTTCCCTATTGAAATTAGGATGTTTTTTAATTTCAATAGCCTCGCGAATCATCCTTGGTAGGAATCGGTGTTCTTTTGCAAGGATTTGTGGTCTATCAAATCTGATGTAATGGTTGGGATGATCCAGAACATGGTCACAGACTGCAGACTTCCTAGAGCGTCGATGCTTCACATCAGCTATGTGTTCTTTAACGCGGGTTTTAATGGATCTTTTAGTTTGCCCTATGTAAGAGAGACCACATTCACAATCCAGCTTGTATACTCCTGCATCTTGTAGAGGGATGTTACACTTGACAGATGGTAAAAACTGACTTATCTTCTTCGGCGGCTTGAAAAATGTTCTTATAGAAGCTCGCTTCAAGATATAGCCAATCTTGTCCGTGACTCCTCTGACATATGGAAGAACAGCAGGTACACGCTCGACTGTGGCCGGCTTCACTCGGTCACTGCGACGAAGGCGCGGAACCCGAAGCTTGTTGTCTTGCAAAACTTGCTTGACATGCTGAAGCTCGGCGGCCAGGTGTTTACTGTCACAGATCCCTTGTGCTCTCTGAGACAAAGATTTACCCACGGTAGCTAACTGTGAAGGATGGTGGTGAGATTCACCATTTAAATACCTATTTGTATGGGTCTTTTTTCTATACACAGTGTGACACAAGGTGTTATTAGGATTCCGAATTACTAACACATCCAGAAAAGCTAAAGAGTTATTTGCCTCTAACTCCACAATGGAGCTCCACAATAAACAATGGAGCTTTCAGCATGTCAAGCAAGTTTTGCAAGACAACAAGCTTCGGGTTCCGCGCCTTCGTCGCAGTGACCGAGTGAAGCCGGCCACAGTCGAGCGTGTACCTGCTGTTCTTCCATATGTCAGAGGAGTCACGGACAAGATTGGCTATATCTTGAAGCGAGCTTCTATAAGAACATTTTTCAAGCCGCCGAAGAAGATAAGTCAGTTTTTACCATCTGTCAAGTGTAACATCCCTCTACAAGATGCAGGAGTATACAAGCTGGATTGTGAATGTGGTCTCTCTTACATAGGGCAAACTAAAAGATCCATTAAAACCCGCGTTAAAGAACACATAGCTGATGTGAAGCATCGACGCTCTAGGAAGTCTGCAGTCTGTGACCATGTTCTGGATCATCCCAACCATTACATCAGATTTGATAGACCACAAATCCTTGCAAAAGAACACCGATTCCTACCAAGGATGATTCGCGAGGCTATTGAAATTAAAAAACATCCTAATTTCAATAGGGAAGATGGTTGGGTAGTACCACCGGCTTGGGATCCTATTATTAATAAAATTAAATCAAAAACCAAGCATACCACTGCAAGGCTTCAAGACACAGTAAGCTCTTTCTGCGTAGATCGGACTAAAAATAATAATTAAAAGCTGAAGGTACTCCGGGTTAACTATGACATCGGGACAACTGTCACCTCAGTCCCCCCGTGACCATGGGTGCTGTAAAGCGTCCGAAACGTCGGGTAAAAATAGTTCAAAATTAAACGCGATAAAATCCGTAAAAAAGTAGTTTTATTTAAATGTGTAATATTCGCGTAAATAAAAGAAAACATTAAAAAAAGTTACGATTAAATAAAAATGTCCTCTCGTATAAAGCTTTATTGTAGCTACAATGGCAATGAACTTGTTGTAACAGTGCGTTGGAGGATTTACAGGAATGCTTTTAGAACCGGTCCACACTTCCGATGGCGGACGCCACCGCATCATAGAACGCTGCAAAGTCGCGTCACGTATAAATCCCGCAAGCGTCTAGCCTTTACTGCGGATTATATTATTTGCTACTAAGCAACAACTAGCTTTTCTACGGTTTGTCGTCGGAAAGCTTAAGGAATGAAAACTTAGCAGTGTGGCGATGAGCACGTAACCTACGCAATATTGATTGAACTCTTGGTTTTTGATTCGATATAGCTTCGTTTTGCCAGATGCGACTGTAGTACTGTTGCTCAAGGGGGCCAACGGCGTGAAACTAAATATTATAACAAACCGTAATTTGATATTATTAGTTAAAAAGAACTCCTAAAAAGACAAATTTCATGAAACATTATTTACTTTATGGGCATCTGTTATTTTTATAGATTACTAATAAAGCTTACGTTTTAAGCAAACAGATTTGATAAGATCTCTTTCTTAAAACTTGTTTCTGGTTAAATCATACGTCAATTTGATATAGTGTTGGGCGTTCACTTTAAAAATGGTCACCGGTTTCAAGGATTCACAGCAGAAACCAGTTTAGGTAGGTACCACCTCAGTGACAGTTATTCTGCCGTCAACCACTAGTGTGCAAATATTAATATGTTTCGGTATGAAGGGCGCTGATAGTTAGTGTAATGGACATATGAGACTTAAGAACTGATTTCTCAGGGTCTCTAGTGGAGTGTGATGTAACATAGAAATGTTCAGGGTGACACAGTATTTGTCTTACTCGCATCGTCGCTTTCTTACATAAAAATTAATCTTACATTTTTATAATGTACATTAAGACGTTATCACTAGATTACTATATGTGTTAGACGCTACGCCGAACATTTAATTTATTGATTGTTAAACTAAATCGCCCCTGAGTTTTGTACTACGTTTTTTTATAGACTGCGTACTAACATTGTTAATATAATCAGGCGTTACTTAGCGGAAATCCATTATAATGAAGGAAATTAAGTTAATTTGCTAAGATCCATATGCAAAATATAAAATTGTAGGAACGTAGGCGACTCGGTGGCTGTCTGTCGTAGAGTCTCGACTTCAGTGGTGTATATTTGCGGTAATATATTATCCACCACTAATATATAATAGGGTATCAGGTGGCGTTTCCTGGTGGCGGTTTTAGTTTGCTTGTGCACGCTACTCGGGAGGGGAGGTAATATACCATTTTATATTTTGCATGCGGATCTTAGCAAATTAACTTATTTTCCTTCATCATTCTAAACTTTTTTTAACTCTTCAACTAAACGAGAACCCTTCTGTTAACAAACATTTTGCAAAACAAACCATTTCCTTTGTACGTAGTAGATTTTTTCCAATGTGGACAATGGTGTAAGCCTGACGGCTTTTACAGCTTCGTCATAAAGTTACTCGCAAGCAGAAGGGCCGAGAGACGTACTATGGCCACGCCCGTAGTAATCCATAAGTACTTGTAGGTCCGCTCGACCGGGTGCTCGAAGAATACCAGTGTTAATTGATCATTTCATTGGCATCCATCTAAATTCTCATATGTCTTACGAATACATATTGCTCTTCATTGAGGATAGGTGTAGGTGCCTCTAGGCCAAAGTGACTACAGGTGAACTGTGTTTCGTGTAGATTTTCACCACGGCGACATCCTCTGGTTAACACAAGGAAGTTGTCATCTCCGTCAGATATATTATAGTACTGCAATTATAAGCACCAGCTCTCTTCTTCTGTTTCTTTTTATGGAAGACCGTGAAAACGAACAAATCGTTTACCTGATGGTAAATAATACGTCCGCCCAAAACAAATACTGTGTCAACCAGAACATTTCTGGGTGACACCACATTGCGCTCGTCATCCTGCGACGTCAGTTCTTTAGAATCAGTAATTTTAACACTACTGCTTCACGGCAGAATAACGAGCATTACGGTGGTACCTACCTAGACGGCTTCCTGCATAAGAATCCTACTACCAGTAAAGAGTGTCAGAGAAATGAAACAGTCACGATACACAAGTTTTGCTTCGGCTTTGACTTTACGGAACGCAACGAGGAGTAAGAACTTTTTTGACTCGTACCAAAGTGGCGGCGACTTGGTTCGCCACCCATCACGTCTCGTTTCCCACGGAGGCGAAAAACGGGCTATATGTGTGGCCATTGCCTACCTAATCATATATGGGAAAAAGGCGTGACTGTACGTATTAATGTATTTAGCTTTAGCCATTGTTTATGCAACTCACGATCTCACAAGAACAGTTGTTGTTGTTCATTAATTTACTCGTATATACATATACAATCTCCTGAATACATCTGCATATTAGGGAGATTGAGCTGGTTGCGTTCACAACAGGTTTAGCTCTCGTATACCGTGGATTGAGCAAAACGAGTTGCACTATTACAGACAAAGATTAAAGCCGTATCTAGGAACCACTCTCAAGATAAAGTTATGATGATCATAGATGATTAATGAATAAATTTTCAATTAAATGGGTAGCGGCACCATAATAAATTAACAGTTATTTCAATAATAAAAAAGTCACACCTGATAAAATTATCAGGAAATTCTAGCAAGTTGTATCTAAATGTCGTACTGTTAAAAGCTTTAAAATTTAATAAAATACTCTTTACTCTTTACTCACTCGTTTAGCCATACAGGCGGTTACAGACCTTGTGTTATTTTTAAAACGTTGCTAACATACGGGCAACGATACTCAATGTTCAATAGCGGATGGTAGCCGATTGTGAATTATTTCGGTCGCGGGAAGTATAAACCGGCGAATGAGAACCACGCACCGCCTTGCGTTCCTTCGCTCGTAAGGAAACGGCCGCCTACGTTTATTTCCAACTCTCCGCTAACAAGTGCAATTATTGTTTTACTTTAACACACCGTATTTATTATTTATAGTTCAGTGAACACAGCACGAAATAAATGTAAGCGTAAGTAAAGCCTAATCTTCAAAAGGATTATGGCAAAGCCTTCCATTTTGGAACTGGCCTCTATTCATCTGTTGGCTGTTCAAAGTCTGCTGATAATGATGATGAAGAAGTAAAACAACAGTTATTTTTCTGAATTAGTGTAAAAAAATCGCAATGACTATGAAAATAGATTCGTTCTAGATCTAAAAATCGTTAACAAACAAATATAAATTAAGCGGGAGCTATTTCTAAAGTCAAGTGAAAACACAACCAAATAATAGTATTATCCAATATTTTCTATATATAGCACAGACGGGTCTATTTTAAAATTATAACACTGTTGGCACCATTTAAATTGTGTTATGATTTTAAATCTTTTTGCTCCAGAATAGAGCTCAGAAACATATACCCGCGTTCATCGATTTAAAATATCAAATTACCCATATCATGCTCGGTTTTTAAGTAAATGTTGCTGTTGATTTATAGTGATGTGATGTGATTTATAGTGGCTAGAAGCAAACAAAATAAACAGAAATAAACAGAAATTTTCATCAGAGACATGAAAACATTCTATACAAGTCGATAATGTTTTTATTTGATAATAAAGATGTTAACATAACAATAAATACGTCGAAATTTTATTGTTCACAGTAAAATGTTAAAACCATGTTAAAATGTATTCAAACACATGTTGTTTTTTTTAAATACAAAAAATTATTATAAAGATAAAAATGTAATTTAAAAATACAACTAAAGTCGGATAATCTTTAGATAGTACACGTATTCCAGTCAACCCAAATATTACTAGTCTAAATGAAGCACCTACTTTTTCCATTACCTTTACCTTATCCTTTAACTTATATTATGATATTGTTATACATTTTTTCCATTAGTAACCTACTTTTGATAATGTTTTCCTAGCGAATTTTCTTGTTTACCAACCGGAAATTATATTCCATGGAACATATTACATGTAAGTAGGAGCACAAAGGCACCCATTCGTCTTCGACTGCTCATGTCGGATGTGCGCTTTGGTCAGACACAATACCAGAGGCACAGGACAATTGTGGTACATCTACATCCCAAGAATTTGTTGGTAACACAAAATCTTTTCTTGACTTTGGTTGGACTTGAAACTCATGTCTTTGTCAGTACGCTCACCACATAGCCATGTAGTTATTATTTGTATTCCTATATATATATATATATATATATATATATATATATATATATATGTGTGTGTGTTTATTTACAAATATAGATATATATATATATATATGTGTGTGTGTGTGTATTTATTAACCAGGGAGTACTTGACCAAGTTGCCTTGCCCGGCCAATACAGTGGTACGCGCGTAAGCGACACCGGCCTCTCGAACTACTGTTGTTTCTTCCTGCTCCTTCCGAGATACCTTCTACACGAGGTCGTACACCTTATCAGTCCTTTCCAAACTTCCGCATTCCCAACCCCAAGTCCATTTCCTACCTAATCCTTTACCCTTCCTCTCCGCCAAGGTATTGGTTGCCGTGCCGTTGGCTGAGTGGCTAGGGGTGCGCCTAGTCGTTACCGTACCGTTCTCCCCTGGGTCCGGACGACCCCAGAATAAAGCTAGCCTTACTCAAGCATGCGGGGCTCTGTTTGGGTGGACAGCATTTTCCATAGCTATTCGTGGGAACGCAATGGGGAGATTTTTTGACTCGTATCAAAATGGCGGCGTCGTGGTTCGCCACCCGTCACGAATCGTTTCCCGTGGGAGCGAAAAGCGGGCTACGTTTACCCGCTTTGCTACTCTGAATGTTAGAGGAGATATGAATGATAAACTTGAAGAACGAGATGATGAGCGAAAGACGGATTGCTGTTCTTTGTGAGAATGAGACCAAGCCAAAAGGATGCGACGTCACCACCAATGTTCCCTACATAGTCTATAGGGCGGGAGTCTTGGAAACCAGAAGAGACTGTCAGGGAGCTGGTGTACTGCTTTCTGCTAGAATTATTGAATCTGTGACTGACTTTGAATGTGTGAGCCCAAGACTGGTGATAGGATTCCTATTCTAGAATCCGTCTAGGTAGGTACCACCCCAGACAAGTTATTTTACCAGAAAGCAGTAGTGTGCAAACACTACTGTGTTTCGGTCTGAAGGTGACACTGAGAGCTAGGGTAATCACTGGGTTTATGGGGAACTGGGGAAGCTTTAGAACTAAAATCTCTGGGTGACGGGCGCTGTATAGTGCCACACAGAACGAAAATTTCTGTGTGGCACTATACAGCATTTATTATGAGTAAACGTTGCACTAACCACCAGGTGAATGTTTTCTCGTCTCGTCACTTTATCCAATAAAAAAGACTCCTCTGGGTGAGCTTGAAGCTTGGCCTTACTCGCATCTTTATATTGGGGGCTTATGCTCTGCTAGTTGGAACTGCTCCTCAAAGGCCCAAATTGAGAGACAGGAGTTTTGTGATAGCGTGAAAGATGTTTTGAACTGCAACCAAAATTAAAGGATCATAATGCTAGGGAGATTTTAATGGGTGGATGGGAGTAAAGCGTGATGGATATCAAAGTGTGCTAGGAAGGTTCGGCGGTGACAGAGTGAATGAAAATGGGGAATGTCTGCTTGAAGTATGTTTGGAGTGGAATCTTGTGGTAACAATGTTTGACCATAAAAAGATCCATTTGTATACTAGAAAAGAAGGGAGCCGTCAGAAGTACGATTGATTTTGTGATTGCGGATGAAAGATTGATAAAAACCCTTTTTCTGGTGTTAAGCCGATGAAGAGGGCTCTTTGAGTGATGGTAGCATCGTGTGCGTGAACTTCTTAGTGTAGTACTAGAGCGCATAAAAATTGATAATTTGCAAGAGAAACGGGTGAGAGAAGAATTTGTATGTAAACTGACCAAGCAGTTTGATACTGGAGGAATGTGAGGTTGAAAAAATATGGAAGCCGCAAGGAATCGTGAAAGTTGTTATTGAAGTGTATGGTGTAAGTAAAAGAAGAAAAGGGTGTAAGTTAAACACTGTGTGTGTAGAGGTTCAAATGTCAGTGTCCAAGAAGAAAAATGCTTTGCTGGTCTGGTTGGCTACAAGAGCTAATCAAAGAATGCAAAAAGCAACGAATGAGTATGCAAGCAGGGCAAGGAATAAGAGTAACAAGTAAAAAGTGTGGCAAAAGAGGTTGTGGGAAGAAGGAAAGAGAATGATAGAGATGAATTTGATACGAGGTTATCTGACGACTTTTGGAACAACATTAAGTTCTTCTGGAAGTCCATAAAAAAAACAGAAATAAAAATACGACCTCGGAACTAGACAAAATCAGAAACCAGGATGGAAGTATTGTGAGAGGAGATAATGCATTCTAAAGAGATGGGAGGAATATTTCGAAAGCTTATTTGGATATACAAGCACTGGCACCATCCGTGGACATGAATGAAGGTTGCGATGCAAGAGATGTTAGTATGAAAGAGATTGTGTTAGCTATGAATAGTATGGGATTGGGCAAAGCTGCAGGGTATGATAGAATTACGGTCGAGATGCTGGAAGCTGGACTGGGCGTGGTAGCTAGTCAGCTGTACCGCTTTTTTAATCTATGCTGGAGGAGCTGCTTCCAGTGCTTGTGTCAGGATAAACGGGGCTTACACAGACTGGTTTAACATCGAAAAAGGTGAAAGACAGGGATATGTAACGTCGTCGTGGCTGTTTAACCTATTCATAGACAAACGATTTGAAAGAGAGCACGTATAAATGATGTGTCTGTCAAATGCCTCCTATGCCCCGATGATCAGGTTATATTAGCATCACCGGAGGAGGAGTTGCAGGCGATGGCTAATGTTATGCATGGTGCCCTAAAAAGCAAAGGTATGAAAGTGAATGTAAGTAAGACGAAAGTAATGGTTTTTGAAAGAGAAGAAAGTGTGACGGATTGTAGGATTGTAGAGTTCTGATAGAAGGAGAAAGAGTGGAACAAGTGTAAGAGTTTGTGTACCTGGGTTCTAAGTTTACGAGAGACGGAAAGTATGACTGTGATATTGAGAGAAAAGTATTGGCAGGAAATCAAGTGAATGGGGCCCTGCGTAACTTTATGAGTAGCTAGAACGTATCTAAAAAGACACGACTGGCTATGGTTTGGATACGTAGAGAGGATGAATGAAAAAAGATTGACGAAACAGATTTATGAGGCGAGTGTGAATGGGAAAGACGGTAAGGTCGACCCTTAGGCGTACGCATCACGATCAGATCGGAGGTCTTTTGAGGAAAGGTCACGTTAAAAGCAACCGAAAAGCGTGTATGAAAACGCTATTGAAAGAAGAAGAAGCGAAAGATGTGTCTCAGGATCGTAGCAAGTGGAAAGATGTGGTCTCTGCCTATCCCAACGGGAAAGAGGCGTGATTGTATGTATGTACGTATATTTATCAATCAAATACAAGTTGTGTGAATAAATATATTCTATTGACAATTGTTTACGATTAAGACAAATCGACTTGATGTTAACACGGAGTCTCCCCGGCCCATTGGCACTGACGTCTAGATAGGGCTCACAGGGAAGACGTGATAAGCAATCAAATAATTTAGGTTAAACGGCAACTATCCCACTAGACCTCAGTAATGCGTCCGCTTCTTACCAACAACGTTCTTGAAGGCATCTTGGTTTCATTACCGTTCATTGACCGTAGGTAAAAGAATTCAATTATTTTCATTAAAAAAAAAAGATACATCAAAAAGGTTCTACGTTTATTAAAAATTATAATAAATCATACATTGCGTGAAATAAAAAAATCAACAGTCAACACAGCATCATCACAGCTACTGCAGAAATGATCATCAAAATGCTGGTAAAGAAAAATAAGTGCTTTTTCTAATTGCACGTTATTACGTTATAATGATTTCTTTTAAGTTTATTGATTTAGTTAAACTGGAAAGTACAACTCCTATTTACTCATTAAGATTTATTTATACTTAAAGTAACAGCACTATTTTATGATAAAATAATTAATTGCACCTCAAACACTCGCCGGCATATCTAACGTGTAGTAATTTATTTATGTGATTAAGCGCCTTCAAGAATTTCAAGGCTGCTTATGAATATTATATCTATTAACGAACTTAGGCTGTGTTGAATATAGCTTCTATAATCCTGACAGAGTTCTGAAGTTAGTAAAATACCTTGTATCTCTAGATATATCTTTTAATCAAAAATACCTCACTAATGTTTCATAGACAGACTTTTTTTTTATAGGAGAGCCAGCAACTCACCTTTTAGTTTTTACGTGTCCTAGAGAAAAAAAAAACAATATTTAATTTGTAAAAAAATTTTGGCATTCAGTTTTAAATCTTATCCATCACGCCAAGTCAAGCAGCTGTGAGTCATTCATTAGCCTATAAAGTCCACTGCTGGATAGACCTTAAACAAATCGAGCGAATTTGCCGTATTTACCGCGCTTGGCAGGCGGATGGTAATATTGGGATCTTGAGAGATGTTGGCACCCCACACCTTAGACGCTATTTAGCCTCTGTTTATTCCACTGTTATTCAAAGGTTGCTATTTATGCTTTTTACATATATATATTTTTTATTGGATAATATGATGAAAGGTCCACCTCATGATAAGTCTGCCCATAGCAAATGCTGTTTCACCCAGAAAATTTTTGTGTGACACCACATTGCGCCCATCACCCTGAGACATTAGATCTTAAGTCTCATATACCCAGTGATTGCGCTAGCTCACAGTGCCCTTCAAACTGAAACACAGTAATGTTTGCACACTACTGCTTCACAGCAGAATAACTGGCCCTGGGGTAGTACCTAGCTAGTACCTTCCTAGACGGATTTCTGCATAGTAAACCTATACAAATTAAATAAGTATATTAATATTTTTATTTTCTCTAAAACATTCCTACCAAACAAACATCACTTTTATTATTTGACCTTATTTTACGATAGGTGTTTAAAATAGCCACGTTTGATACGCGCGCTCACGGGTAACGTATCTCAGTGCGTGCATCCGCCGTGAACTGTAGTACATCGCAAATACATGAAATATCGCAAAATGTTCACACGGGATATACAGGATATCTCATCACAAAGTAGATACCGGATAATACATGTATATAAACGGTGACATCGGTGCGTTCAAAATTATCGATAGTCGTTAAATTAAATTTCACGCTTCGTTGAATATCACACAGTTTGCGAATGATTCGTTAATTTTACTTATCTTTGTATAAATTTTGTTTTTACGTTCTTTAATTTTGCAAATATGGTAGACGAATAGGTTAATTACATTATGATTCATGTAAATGTGAAGTTTTATCGTGTGGTTGCAACGTAAGAGAATCTGCTATCCCAAAACCAATGGTGTCACAGGTTGGCTTAGGATAATGACTAAAAAAATCTAGTCACATCGGACAGATGAAACTAAAAGCATCTCATATGTTTCTGACCTAAATCCGAAGTAATACGGACAGCAGCGACTAACTTTTGAGATGTAATGCACTGCGACGGCATTTCCACCAGCCCAGCGTGGCCACTATAGCAATTATATCCCTACCATTTAAAGAGCATATCTCCATCAACTGAATGTTTTTCAACTGAAGTGAAGTTCGATATTATCTACTTATCCTTCAACAGGCTAAATAACATGTCATCTATTAGATACAGTACAAACGCTACGAACTAAATAATATTTATTTGAGTACACATCTCATCTCTCCCGTTCACTCTTAGTAAAGAACATAAAAGTGATTAGCCACTCTAAAACGAATATTCGAGCATTATTTAGGAACTTTCCAGTATGTTTACTTCACGGATGTAAGCAACGGGCTAAACGCGGAGAGTAAACAAATGTTTCAGGCGAGCGAGGCAACCAACCATTCGCGTACTAGGCAATGTACTGAACATATTACGCGAGAGATGATTTTGTTAATCTTCTTCACTAGTAAGGCTTCGGATAAGGGCGGTGAAAAGAAATAAACTGGATTTTTTCCTTATTGAATATTTTAATTATTTTGTCCTTAAACAGTACAGGAAAATTATGTTTCGATGATATATTCAATATTATTATTAACAATATTTGGTTGTTTTGCTATTTAAGTAAGATAATGCATATTACACATATTGAAAAATGTTATATTTCAAAGTGAAGTGTATAAACTAATGGCCTACCGCAATTAGAATTAAAAATTCAGCTTATTGTGTTGTAATTACAGGCTTAACATAATTTATCTATCAGAATCGGTAAGATAAATTGTAGAGCCCTAATATGTTCATTAAATTTAAAATTAACATCTATAATTTCAAATTACATGAACTATTATTCTATTATATATCTATATTTGGAAGTTCGAAATTTTAAATTATTACTATAAAGTCCTTAGTAACAACGTTCGTCAGTCCATTAACAGTGATCATAGAAAAGTACTTTTCAGAGATCGATGTTTTAGATAAAAAACAAAATACGTACATACCAAAATTTTAGACATATTGACAAATTGTTATCATTGCTTTCGTTTTATATAATAACAGAAACTATTGTTAGTCGAAGTATGCGATACTTATACACATAGAAACAACATTGATAAATGAAACGGAAATCTGACATTATTCAGAGACAATATGTCGTCATTTATCACAGTCATTTGTCATCTCTTCTAAATTGACTCAGTGACATGTGAAATAAACTTATGGAACGTCATAGTATTGGTAGTTTCTTGCGGCTAATTACCAGAAGGCGAGAACCGTTCCAACGTAACACAAACTTACTATGTTTCAATTGGAAAATGTATGTTTAATATTGTATTATTAATTTCTTACCACGTGCGGTCGTGCAATTGTCAACAAAATGTAACAAAATGAATACAACACCAGCTCTAAGGTATCGACTATAGCAGTGTGCAAATATATTTTACTAGCTACTACTAAAGCTTTCGGGTCAATCAATTAGTGGTGTGCAAACACTGCTGTGTTCCGGTGTTTAAGGCTTTAAAGCTGGTGTAATTACAGGTCATAAGTGACTTAAGAATCGATGTCTCATAGTGACGAGAGCAGTGCGGTCCTACAAGAACTTTCCAAAGTAAACTACTGGGTGACAGCGCAACTGTTATCGGCAAGCGTGGTACCATCAGATGAACGACTTGCTCATTTCAGCCTGTCACTAGTCCACTGCTGAACATAGGTCCCTTAGATTACTACAAAAGTTTGTAGCTCTCATTTTTGGGGGGAATTTTGCCATAGTTGCCACACTTGGCAGGCGATTTGGCAACCGCAGTTTATTTACGACACCCACGGGATGAGATGGAGTGGTAGATTCTCTTAAGCCGCTACCACACGGCACGACTTGCTCTTCTCGTCATTAATTTAAATAACAAAATATCTACCGATCATTTACGTGCCACTTTATTTAGACTTTATTGTACAAACTGTACAAACGGCGGACTTAATGCCATATGGCATTTTCTACCAGTCAACCAGAAAGTTAGTGGGAAAAGCGTGTACGGCGGTGGGCAGGGGCGAAAAACATACACAAGTGAAAAAAGATACATATATTTACATATACTTAGATATATGAATAAACACACACTCATGTTCACACACATGCACCCACACATATATATATATGTATATAACTATATATAAAGAACAGTACCAATTTATGCGCATTATATATCTTTATTCTGTTCTAGCTACCTATTAGTAGCCACCTCCAACTTTAATACTTGCTACAAAGCAATTCTCAAGATATTTATGTATGTGCAAGTGGGAAATTGCATTTTACGCCTCTAAAGCAACTTTTGTTGTTTTAAAATCCCACGACGCCACGACTCATTCATATTTGTTTTCTCACACTCAATACCTGGGATCGATTGTACGCATTCGGTTCCTCCGAGGAAGAGGAAGTCGGAATTAACGATTACGATTGTCTGTATTTAATGGATAACAATAAGAAGTACTTCGGGTCTTAAATACTGATCTATAGCTTGTAATGTCAAGAATTATTAACTCTTAAATTAACTATTAAATATTAAATTTATATTATGGAGTAAAACCAATCTTAAAGTATTAAAAATGCTTTCGGGTCAGTTAGTGTTTAGATACTAAATTAAATTAAAGTATGTTACATCATTAGTTTTAATTCGAACTTAAATATAAAATGAAAATTAAATCAAATTTAAAATGTACTCAAATTCCTCCTTTGTAATTTATTAGTTTTTATCGACTTAATTGAAATTACCGTAGCTCACCTATTCCTTCGTTTAAATGTCTATCGCATTTAATTTAAATTAAGTTTCTCAAATTGCTGCAAACTAAAATAGTATAAGTTATTCCTTATATTTATATTATAAACTAGCGATCCGCCCCGGCTTCGCACGGGTAGATAGATATAAGAAATATAAATTAGTACTTTATTTGGACAAATAGAACAACCGCAATTCCTTACACTAACATTTTTTGCAGCGACTATTCTCATCGGCGGCTTAGCAGCTGATCAGATAAGATTACGTTATTTTACCAAAATAATGTTTTATTTAAGAGAACATTTGCCATGAAAAATAGCCAATCTTTGATGTAGTGGTAGCAAAATAAAGCGACGGCTCTCGACCGCTGCGCAAAGAGAGCCGAGCTCCTCGATGATGCCCAAGTTGCATGAAGCCGGGCGGTGGCGCGGCATTCGAGAGACACCGCGGCCGCTGTATTTTTTATAGAGCGTTCGAAGTTTTAAATTAAAAAATATATATATATAATTAAAATCACTAACCACTTTTCAATTGTTTCTAGTTTGCAAAAAATAATATGAGTAGGTGAGTAATTAATAGATCTTAGTCTATTCGCACGTAGCGCGGGAATTTTATACCTGTCGTAACTTCTAAACGATAAGTCCGATTCGAATAATTTAAAGAGGACTTTACATGTACATAATCAACTTTGACTATGAAACTATTTTGTAGGATAAGGATTAATATCATGATACGAAAGTCATCATCCTTCGATTCTACCCGTGTTTTGATAGAATTATTTGAACAAAAAGCGGTTATTGTGACTTTACTATAATAGTTTACCCTCGCAGAAATTACCCTTTATAATAGTTTAGCCTCGCGGAGTTTTTTGAGAGTAATGATGAGTACTATGAAAATGTAGTACATTTTTTTTTATCATCAGTAGTTTTTGCAGCGCACGCCAAATAATGACTTTTATCAGTAAATTTTTGATACCTTGAGTTACATCATAGCAATTTTCATAGGAATCTCGTTTTTTTTTAAATGAAATACAATTCATGTTAGTCGGTGATAATGTAGTTGTATATAGGTGAAAGAATTTTTAAAAATCGGTTTAGTAGTTTTTGAGTTTATTCATTAAAACCAAACACACAAAAAATCAAATCTTTTCTCTTTATAATATTAGTTTAGATATGTAAGTTTGTATGTTTGTTTGTTTGTCATTCAATCACGCTGAAACGGCCTAAGAGATTATAATGAAATTTGGCAAAGAAGTACATTTTGTCACGGAAACGTTTTTTCAATAATTTCTAAATTTTTACTTACGCCTAGAGAAGCGAACGGGGAACAGCTAGTAATATATAAATTTGTTAGTGTCTCAGGAACCGGGGGGCCCCCTTTATTTGGTTGTCTACGAAGGACTTGGGTTTCATTAACCACGACCTTGGCGGTGAAAGACAACAACTATAGCTGTCTGAAATTTGTGAAGTCCACCAACAAAATTGGAATAAAGTATTACCTTCCCGGTTCTAAAACCCTGATACGAGTAAATGATGAGTGTGAACCTGCGACCTCTAACAAAGTGCCTCTGATGAAATTTTTAATCAAAAAAGTAGTTAAATTTTGAGACTTAACCATTTAAAGTATTTAATATCTTAATGGCCGTGTGGTGGCGGCTTAAGAGAATCTACCACCCCATCTCATCCCGTGGGTGTCGTAAAAGTCGACAGAGGGAAAATGAAAACCAGGAGATGGGCAGCAGCATCTTGCTGGAACATCTGAATAAATAAACTGCGGTTGCCAACCCGTCTGCCAAGCGTGGCAACTATGGCAAAATCCCCCCAAAACGAGAGCTACAAACTTTTGTGGCAATCTATGGGGGAGGTCTATGTTCAGCAGTGGACTATTGATAGGCTGAAACGACGACGACGAACGACGACGAATATCTTAATAATTATATATATTACTTAAATATAATATTTGCTATCATCAGCATTTTATCACATATAAAATCTTACACCCACGAATAAAATACATGGCTTTAAAAGTATCGTATTGTAAAATTAACAACAGGGTTTTTTATTAAGTCAAAGAGGCGACAAGGATCCGGTCAGCAGGGGTCAATGCGATTTAATTGTCGTGATAAGAGGCCGCGTTTCGCGTGGGAGATAATCAACGGTGCATGACGTCGTGTGAAGATAATTCCCGCGTCTTGTGCACGTCCGGGCTACATGGCAACACCCCTCGCTACATTTGTACCGAAGGTTTTAATGACGCTGTGTATACTTAGTTTTTCATGCAATTATTAAACACTTCAAATGAATATTTTGTAATGCAAAAAAATATTTTCGTAATATTTAAAACAATGGTTATTAAAAAAAAATATGATACGGATGTTTTACAGCGGAAAATCCTGTGGCAACGCAACAGTGCTTTTGTAAAGACAAAAAGCATAGAACAAATGAGCTATGAATAAAGATACAAACAACAATGGCCAACATTCGCTGTTACATAATTCTACTCTGCTTGGTTTTTTTTTACCATTCTCGTTTTGCAATGTCGCACTCGCTGTCTTCATACTAAAATATTACGATTTAGCAGCACAAAGAGTAGCGGAAGGTCTTCGTGAACTATTTCACAACGGGGTGATTTCTTTGTATGCAAATGCGGGATGAAATGTATCATATGCGGTGCTTGTGAAATTTTCATTATATTTCCGAGTGGGTATGATTGTAAACGGTATGTTACGGTGCTGGGCGGCAATGGACACGGGTCACTGCCGCTCAATGAGCCACTTCCTGCAAACGTTAGGCGAACAAGGACATGCCAGCTGACACGCGAGTGTGAGTGTATCACTATTTTGCACTATTATCTTCTTACATCCATAGCGATCAGCCCACCACCACTTAAGCTCGCTAATCTGCTGTACTATTTCAACCGACTCATATATGTCATTACATTCCATATTGAATACGACAAATTGAGGGTACCGTTAAGACCTAACGAAACAATCATATTTCATTCACGTTTAGTTTTTAGAGTTCGATACCAAAATGGAACTAGGAATAAAAATTGTTCTTGTTATTGTCGTCAGTTTTTTCTGTCCTTCAGTCACAGAAATTTTTTCTTCATTGTGGCATTTCACTAAACAGCATGTTAGCATATAATTAAAAGAGAACTAAAAATTCTCGTGAATAATTATTGTAAGAGATAAAAAAAAATATTTTCAAGTTATGTGTCTTTACTAATATTTACAGAAACTCAACGAAAATATTATAATATGCGTATGCAATAACTGAAAAATATTTAAAATCTATTTTACCATACGCAGTTATGTTTTATTTAGTGGAACTGGCATGTGCCAACACTAAATGTTATTATGAATGATACGAAGCCAATTCGTGGCATCCTTATTTTTAAATAGTTTCGTTAAGATAACAAATAGATTCAGAAAGTTTTTTTTCTAAATAATTGATAATAATTACAATCTCTCAATGTGGTTAATTGAATCAGGAATTACTTTCCGGAAATCCATGAAAGAAAGAAAGTTAATTATCTAAAATCATCATGCAAAATTTGAAATGGTGTGTATTGCACCGCCTGGTATTACATGCTATTGTGGGAGGGTCCCACAATAGCATATTGGATATATGCCACCGCGAACCGCCACCAGATATTTCTCCACAATACCACAAGGCAATACACACCACTGAAGTGAGAACACGACACGTGTTTCACCTCAAAACGAGGCATTATCAAGTGATATTGACTCGGATTGACTGTGACTGATAGCTTAGCGGCTGTCTGTCGTAAAGTCAATATCTTTTGTTTAAAAAATATAAAAAATAAATAAATTAGGATTTTGTTTTGTTAACGCTACCAGTAACGGCCTACGCTATATTAAATTTGACATTTAGTTGCGTGAGATCTGATGCTTCAGGTCGATATAAAATAAAAAAATTACATGATACCTTAGTACGATACATTATACGGTTTATTGCCATACAGAATACGTTCCGGCATTTACCGACTATTGAAATCGTAACAGGGATTAATTGTGTGTATAATTGAATCTTACGGTTGAGAGCACGTGTATGAAGGGATACGAGTCGAAGCTGGCGGAGCCGGTGTGGGTCCAGTTGAGAATGACCGCCGATAACCTCTCCCTAATCCTCCTAACCGAATTGTAACAACACAGTGTATTATACTCCTAGTTAATATGATAATGATTACAGTACTTTGGAAATGCGTAAATGTCGAAAAAGTGGAATTATGTAAAATGTTCTTTAACATTGGATAAATTTCACATAATAACAATATATAATAACTTAAAGAAGTAACAGAGTAAATGCTCTAACCATAATGGAAGAACACAACACTTACAATAATAGAGCTAAGCTTATATCCTGAATATTAAGAGTAATATTCAGGATATAAGTCTGTGTTTGTTTGGAATAACAAATTAAAAAAAGTCATACAAGCTTAAACGTATTAAAAATTAGAAAGATATGGTACATTAAATTAAGAAAAAAATATATAAAGATCGAATTATAATAATTTAAATCTCTACTTGGATGATTGCGTGATTCAGTAGTTAGCATACCTGAATCGTGGGTTCTAAGTTCGAATCCCAACCGAAACCAATATTTGTTAGTTTGTGTTGGTTTCTTGTCCAGTCTCTCTCAGTTCTTTTTTAACACCATACCAACTTGCCCCACACTAAAATAACTCCTGTAATCGCTTAGATACTGCACTAAATGAGCGCCTCTTATTATGATTGTCCTATGGTTCCGACTCTTCCACTGCCTTATCACATGTACGTCAGTTACATCGGATACGAGGAGGTGAAAGCGAGTTACTGCTAATAGAGAACTTAAGCCGACTCCAAGTATCAGCCAGAAGGTGGCGTCAGTGTCGTACAGCACCGAAAATGTCAGTGTTCAAATGAAGCAGAGCGACGTCATCATCACCAAGTAGGTACTTTTTATTGATTCCAGGAATCAACTGGAATTCCAAGTCAATATTAAATTGACTTATGTCTATCAAATGCTCTATGATTAAGGGTTTATAACTGTTAGAGATACTGAACCGAGACGTGGTCCGTCACTGCAGGCCGCATAAGGAAGTTCAAAGTCGTTCAGCGCGCTATGAAATGGGTTATACTCGGTGTTTCCCTGCTAGTAGAATCCGTAACGATGATATCTGTAGCAGGACTAAAGTAACCGACATAGTCCTAAAGATCACCAAAATGTAGTGGTAATAAGCATATAGATTGTATAACTGATAACCGTTGGAGAAGAAAGGCAACCTTGTACCGGAAAACGAAATGAAGGGCTCTGTTAAGTTCAACATTACACAAAATGGCAGACAATGCGTTAAGGTCAGTTTAAATCACAAAAGATACCAGATTCCTTGTTTCAAAAGGCAAGCAAACTAACCCCGTAGCCATGCGGCTTACCTCGTACCAATTACTCGACCATTAGCGTGGCAAGCACAATGCGCCATTAAGCGAATATCCAACGCGGCGTTCCCGCGCTCGATTTGCATTTGTTTGGAATTAGATCGTCAGCGGCAGTGACCGCAACTCTTTGTGTCGCACCTGTAAAGCCTCGCCGCGATGCATCTACATCCGTTTTAGCGACGTCATGAATGAGAGCCATATGGCCGCACTAAGCATTTCCATTGTCACTGCCACAGAAAGCTGTATAGGACAAATAAAAAATAACATATATTCAGCTGTTTGGCTTATACATTACGATTGTAAGTATATTCTCTTTGACAGATTCTATAATTTTGTAGTTATTTTACAGTTACAATTTAAACCAAAAAGTGAAATTGTCATCTTCGACATGTTTCTGGTTACATGTAATTTATTTAATCGGTCTAGTTTTTTAAATAAGCAAAACTGGTTTTTCAATATTTAATGGCCAAAAACATCCCTATCACTACGTCAAAGTAATTAACATGTACATACTAATAGGCCCAACCAATCTAATAGCCAAAGTTTTTGCCTATTAGATTTTTTTAATAAGAAATGGGTTTGTTTCAGAATTAATTTTAGAGCTCGGGTTTTGCTCCCATCTTATCAAAGAGATAAGTTATTAATTGGACCATACTAAGAAAGTAATGAAAAATGGCGCGCTTTGCCTTATCTGTGCAGTCGGTGGAGGAAAGATGAAGCCGAGACTCTCGGCGGAGTAAAACGTCGGTCGGTGTCGTTAGCAAAGCCTCATCCAGACGATATCTTACCCGCTACCCTCACTTACCGACCGAAGATAACTATTTTCTCCTTATCGGAAATGATATTCAACTTTCAAGTGTTTGAAATCGATAGTCAACCTTGTTCTATTTATTTACGTAAATCCAATTAGTTTCGGTCATCTAGTTTATTACCATACTGATTCACTATATTGATTATGATGCATTTATTTTACTAAATGACCTATTTTTGTCTTATATCACGCCATATGTGCAACCCGAAAAATATTAAAGATGATATCTAAGATGGGTGATATTAGCTTACAGCAAGTTATTAAATGGAAATATATTGAAAAAAAAACTATCCAGGAATGCTTGGAAAAATGAGTACAAATTGAAGTCATTTGATTGTATGGTTTGCCCCGGGCACAGTTGACTACGACTAGTAGGGAACCAAGAATTTAAACTGGTCTCATCAAGATTATCAGTGCAGCTGTAGTGCGTGTAGCAAACTTTACGTGTCTTCGAAATATGATTATTACTGAGACATACAAGTTTCTTCAGGATATTGTAAATCACTACAACATAGAAGAGCGAAGTCAGGTTGTTAATATTAATAAGTATTAACCTAATCTCGAAATAAATTTCATTAAGTGGGAAGATACGCATAAGCAACTCCTAGTGGCATCCATAAAAACGGTGCATATGAATGATTATATGAATTCATTCGACTATGGCAAAATGCCAAATATCCACACCTTTCTCGCCCCTTTTCTGTACAAAAGGAGGAGATAGCGACGTCGTCTTTCGTTGAAATATATTGTCCCCCAGCTTGTAGCGCACTCCAGAGCCGCACCCGCCTCTGATATGCAAATAGGCTCCGGCGAGATCGTAAACCGTTCCATATCAGATAACGTAATTCGGAGCAGAGATACACCAACTTCAAGTAATTTCAGTGTTATGTCTGTCCAAAATTAAATTATTTCTTAAATTTCAGATTCCTTCCATGAAATAGATAACAAGTTACTTAAATTAATTTTGAATGAATACTTTGAATTAATTAATCTTAAGAATTTCAGTGTATGAATTAATTGCACGCTAGGTTTACGAAACAAATTTATTTTCCAAGAAAGTTTTATTAAGTTTTCTAAAAACATTTTGAAATGTTCGTTTAAAGTGTATCTATATTATTGAACAGACAGTTGTGATAGACAAATGTTGGCGGTAACCCACGGGACGCCCAGCGCGCCCGCGCTACCTGCTCCGCCTATCAAACATCTTGGACCTCTTTTTGCTTATCTTTGGTAATATATTATTCACAAGGAAGACGAAGTAACGTCACAAGAAACTTTTTTTTTGTTAAACCATATTCTTATCCAATCTTATGAATTGTTTTAAAAGAAGCTTGTCTGAAAGCGTTTAATATTATGCAACATTGAATTACTCTTCACGGCCTATTTTCAAACGAGATAGGCAACATCTAATAAGGAATCAACGGAGCAAAGTTTTACAGAAGTTTCAGAAAACTTGCGGCAAAAACTTTTTCCAATTCACGTTAAGACTTCTTAAATAACCCTTCACTAAAAATACTTTACGAAATACAATAAAGAAAAAGCAACTGTATCTTTTTTTAGGTCCTAGAATAGCCCGGAAAATATACGCATTACTATTTTAGACTCAAAAACTATAAACACGACTATTAGAACAATATCAAACGTTCTGCGAACATTTCACAGCGTGTTTTTAATTTTTTTGCAATTTCTCAATTGCAAAAAAAATGCTATTTAATGTAATATAAGTTATTAACGTACATGCACTTACTAGTTAAACGCGTACATTTTTTTTATTCCTTAAACTTTGTTGTCCTCTGAATACAATGAGTATATTACGACTCAACATTTCTTTTTTCGTTCTTTTCCTAAGCATTACTCATGGAGTCTCACAAATCTGTAGCAAAGTATTCAGACAAAAAAAAGACAATAAGACATCGATATCGCCTATAATCGTAAAGTAACTGGCATAACGCCATAATTACTTACCTTACTTTGTAAAAACCAAGACAGCAAAATTTTTTTGCCTGCAAATAGTATGTATTACTTTTAACTCTGGTAGCAAATGATTACGTTCATAAATAGACTTTGATAATAATAAATTGGCATAAACTCGAATCTGTTCGATTTTGACTTAAGCAGAAGCTCTTAGTGTCCATAAGCATATTTACTATATACATCAATTTTTATCAAGTTATAACACAGACATCCATTGTCGTGTTGCCAGTTATGAAAAAGGAATTTTAATTGTAATCGAATTATTTTCGGTCTTAGCATAGTCACCACAAACGTGCCGAGTATTTCACTCGTGGCGTTTGTGGTGACCAACAAGATGGTTTGTGCCTTCATCAGCAGCGACGCTGATCGCATTCGTGGGTGGTGTTTCAATTACCGATAAAGCTTATATTTATGCAATCCATATTGGGTTTTCGAGTCTCTGTGTATTGTCATCGTCTCCTAGCTCGGACCCACCTAAACCCTCCGCTAAACTGAGCGCTTTCTTTTAGATACAGGAGGGTAGAGAATCGTAAGTGCACTAGTGCCTTCAGTTATTCTTACGGCACTGTAATATAGAGAACTTATGCCGGATCCCAGTATCAGCCAGAAGCTGGCGTCAGTGTCCTACAGCACCGAAAACGTCAGTGTTCAAATGAACAGCTACACACATGTACAGTTATTCTTACGGCACTATAATACATCCCGCATAGATTACAACTTCTTTTCGTTAACCGGAGGACGTCCCGATCTTTGACCACCGAAATCATTAGTAGGAACATTATCGTCTGAAAAACTTACCTACGCACTTCAATTCCACACGCAGTGGTTCCTTTTCAGAATATTCCCACACAAAGCTCAACGGGCCACATCAGGTCTTAAATATATCCATAACATTTAATATACTCGTATAAGTAAGATGAAAATAAATTACATCGACAACTTCAGTCCACTACACAAACATACATACAAAACGATGCCCTACACTGGGTTTTACCCCGTATAGTGTGTGTTTTATAGACATAAATTTCACATGTTTAAAACAACCAGACCCGAAAACCAAGGGTTTGTATTTTTGCACAAATGTTAGTTCCGACCGGGATTCGAGCCCAGGACCTGCGGCGTATAAGTTAGGTACTCTGTAACTAGACAGCGCTGACGTCTTAACATTATTTTTCACATCCAAAGCAGCACTATGCTTTAAAAAAAATAAGTACTCGTCCGAATTAATAGCCAAATCACTAGACGAGGCTTTCAACGAAGACTTATAGATCACTCCCTTTTCTAATTTCTTTTAGCCCACGCAGCTGTTGGAATCATAAGACAATACGTATAATATAATAAAATATTAAATATATAATAATAATATATTAAAAATATATTTTAAATCTTTTATTGTTAATAAACAAGAAACAAAAATTAAAATGCTGCTACGGTTGAGCATGTATACAATGGTTTCTCGCTAAAAATGGAAGTTGTTTCTTAAATCTAACAAAAAGTTACTTTGTACTAATAGTCGCATCCAGGTATCCTCATAAATCGAAATAAGCATAAGCCATCTCCCTTACTCTCCTATTTTTATAAAAGGTTTGTAGAGGACATTAAATAAACTAATAGCACGCAATATTTGGCGGGTTTTAGGCGTTCTCTGTTCCTCTAATTCTGTATCTGTTCCTGTATACTTATAGCTTTTTATTTTAGCGCTTGAGGTCAACAGTTACAAATTAAAAATACATTAACTTCCAAGAGCAACAGCGACGACGAGCTTATAAAAAAGCTTCAACTTCGAGTGACTTATTTTTCTGTAGAGACGATCTCTAACTCTATTATTACCCTTTCAAATCAACAAAGTACGTTTCCATTTTATAGCTCCTCATTTCGTCAACACAAAAAAAAAAACAACGTAAAACTGGCAACGCTTGTAGCGTGAGGTGAGCGTGGCAACGACGCGCGCGCATGTTGTGAAAGAGATAGAAAAGCTGGTCTGGCAAGTTTGTGGGGCGCCCCGCGTCCACCCGCCAGTGCCGCCGTCGTCGTCGACTACGTTACATGTCTATCGGCTGCTATGTTGTTGACCGCACGGCTTTAGTATAGCGTCCACTGTAAACACTGTACTGCTTAAAACAAACTGTAACGTTACACTCTCCTACTTCTTAGAAACCGGTTACTCCTAAGATTACTATGTGACACGTACCGATTGTGTAATTTTTGTGTGACCGTGTAATAATTTTGTGTGCAAATAATAACAAGACAATTTGTTAAATGTTAATTAAAAGTGTCTGTGAAATTATTTTATCAGTAGTTCAATGATCTGTGAGTGAAACAATCCGAAGTTTCTTAAATTGGATTACTCTAGCTGTTAATAATTGAACTCGGTGAGTGTACTGTTTGGGTTCTCCACAATGTAGAAAAATTGTCAAGCGTGAGCCCGTTACTACAAAAAGTAGTATAGTATAGGGGGCGATGGAGTGTGCGGGCATTGTTGACACTCCTACGCTTACCATCCGATAAAAATTTCTCGGATTTTTTTTATAAAATAGTAAGAAGTCCTGACTATCATACAATTTCATATTATTTGTACATTCTTTTAATACCATTCCTTCAGTACATTCATTTAATAATAATTACTAATCACGGTTTCTTTATTTAATGAAAAGCATTATGATTCTTAATATGCAAAAAGTAATGAAATTATAA
Organism: Luehdorfia chinensis; assembly: GCA_019845155.1. Classification (NCBI taxonomy): domain Eukaryota; kingdom Metazoa; phylum Arthropoda; class Insecta; order Lepidoptera; family Papilionidae; genus Luehdorfia; species Luehdorfia chinensis. The sequence continues at coordinate 10,422,200 of JAHVAK010000527.1, forward strand.
TTTAGACATAGAAAATAGGAAAAATAGTCAATAATGTAGAACCATAAAACCCATATATTTTTACAATCCTATTTTTAAAGTAAGAGTTATGGCCACTGCAGGCGCTGCAAGCAATTTTGTCGTGGGTTCGCTCTACGAGCGATTCCACCGATGTTGATGAAGCGTAGTAATAACGCATGTAAATTAGAATTGCGCTTTCTCTAAACTTAAAACACATATCTATTTGGCGTAAAATATAATTAATAAATGTTTTCCACGTGACTATTCCCAATTATGTCCACATTGGTTCTAATGACTCTTTCTGATTTAAATTAAAGGGAACTGAAACGAAAATGCTTTTACAAAATCCTTCTTAAATAATATGATAAAAGAGTTTTAGCTAATTTGGTTGTATCAAAATAAGCTATATTTTTTTTGCTGCTATATTAAAGAGCATTTAGCCATTTAGGAGAAAGCTTCAAGGCTTACACGAAAAAATTTAATGCTTAATATTTCTGAGTTTCATATTGGACCTACTCTCCATTATATTTATATTTCGTGTACATAAGAGTAACTGTATTGCAGTTTTTTTATAAAAATATATTTAGATAGTGTTTGAACGTTTGTCAATGCAGCGACATCTTTCGGCGATTGCCAGAAACTTAGAACATGGGGAACACCGTAAGTTACACATTTTCAAGGACCCCCATTTCTCCGTCACTTATTCTATCGATAAACCATTAACTAAATTAAAAGCTGATTTCATTACAGTGTCAACTATATACATTGCATTCCTAACCCCAAAGTCGAATCAATGCAGGAAGTTAGATTGCAGCTGCAATTTAATTTCACTATTTAATAATAATAATACAGAATGTATTGAGTAAAATATAATATTTATCATTATTTCATAACTATTAAATTATGTTTACATGAACTACAACAAAAACATTTTTGTTTAACATTAAAATCTAAAACAATTTTTGGAGCTTACAATTTTTGAATGTTATAGTCCAGTAAACATAACTTAAAAGTCATCGTATATTTTGTTAGATTTTTTATATACTCATCTAAAAGGACGAACGAATATATATGACATGCGTCCCGTAACAGTTGAAGTATCAACCAGAACTTTCCACTGAATTGTTGCGGCTAGCACCGCACTGCGCTTATCACCATGATCACGAGTAGAGTATAGCGCTTACTTCTTTCCTAACTAGGAATAGTAAGAGGCGACAAGGTTTTGTACGGACATCCTTTATTCGTGCAGAATAATACCATAATATGCAACGCGGTCACTATACTGCTCGTGGGAACGAAATGGGCACTAACAATTTCTTGACTCGTACCGAAATGGCGGCGACGTGGTTCGCCATCCGAGGCTTATGAACTTAAATATCATTTGACATTACCCTAACTTCAGAGCCACGAAACACAGTGGCTCACGGTGTTTGACGGTAGAATCATTCTATAGGATAGGATATATTCAATGTAGCAGAAATTTTATTTACGTACGTAAATTTTAAAATTTATACGCTTATGAGTAGAAACTTTCATATATCTTCCACGGCTACTGCACAAATAACACATCATTTGTACCTCGTGGGCTGTTGATTTCTATTACATAGAGAGCTAAATATTTTTTGGAACTAAATAGCGTAATTATAATGCTATTGGCGATGAGTTACTAGTTGCGTCATTGCCTTTTTTTTCTCTTTAAGCTGCTGCTTTTGTAATTCAAAGACTTTTTTACTTAAACCAACGTTACTTGACTCAAAGCGGCACGTTATGAAATGCTACAACGTGTCTAAATAGGGATTTCCTTCAAACAATATTGTTTATAAATAGACGTACAATTTCACGAGTTTATAAAAGAGGATCACTGAATGAACGACATTATCAACATCCTGCGTAATTGCGCATGCGTCATATTATGTTAAGATATTACTTGAGAGCGTTTGTGTTAATGGGGATGCCAGATGGATCGGAACAGTGAATTATAAAACGGTTTTGACTGCACGATACATTTATTACTTATTTCTTTTTACTAAGAACATATAAATAAATAAACTGCAGTTGCCAACTCTCTTGGCAAGCGTAACGTCCATGGAAACATCCCCCCAAAACGAAAGCTACAAACTTGTGACAATCTATGTGGTAGGCCTATGTTCAGCAGTGGACTAGTCATAGGCTGAAATGATGAGTGCGAACGCCTGGTCTCTATTAATTTATCATGTCAGGCATTTTTCTTTCTAGAGACCTTGAACAAGACGCAATCTTTATGATTTTATCTACCTATCACATCCTAACCTACAGGAATAGTATCATTCGTTGTTTTTTTTTAAAGGTAATTCTTTCTTAGCCGTGTGGTGGCGGCTCGTTAAAAGAATACTACCACTGCCATCTCATCCAATGGATCTCGTAAAAGGCGAGTAAGGAATTAAACTGCACTGTGCACCCAGCAGCGCACGATGGCGATGGGCTCACCACCTATCACACCAAGTGCATTAAATTGTTTTGGTGAAACGTGGATTGTGGCAGTCATCTGGTTTTTGCAGTGAGTGCCCAGTCTCTGACTACCCCTTATGGGATACAGTCGTGATCTTATGTACGTAATTCTTTCACTTCTAAGTAAACTATATCTTTTTCATCGGCCTTTTTATTGTTTTGTACTTTAAAACTTAAAAAAATATATATATTCTAAATACGTGTTAATGATACGCCACTTATATTCTAAATATCTTAATTACTTTAACTGATTAAATAAAATTATATAATTAATTTTTTTTTCAAAAGGGTACATAGAATCTTCATTAAACATGAATGTTCTTGATTAAAATCCTGATTCACTAGAGCGTGCAGTTAGATGCGATGAACTTTGCGAATCTTTGAAAAAGAAACCAAAGTAATATTTCATATCTTTGATCTTTAAATTGCTACCATACATTTAATCTACTAGAAGTTTGTAAATAATATTATGCTCATATTGGATCTCGTTGCAGTCTTAAGATAGGATATCAAACAATATTTTATGCCTAAATATTCTGTGATATATGTTTTTAATATATAGTAATAATGTGTTGATAATAGTAAATATTATTTTGTATGTTTAATACGAGTATAGTACCAAAGACGTTTAAATTTATACAAACACATCGGCGCTAATAAGGATTACATTGTAACAGCCATTTAAAAAAAACTTGTATTTTATCTTGCCTCAAAGTTCGAGAGTCGAATCGCAAAGAATATAAATAATTATTATTAAGAGATACCACAAAAGATATAAATAATTTATTAATATCTTGCCAATGTATAAATATCTTACCTATATATAAAACTCTTAATTACAAACATATTAATTTCATCGACATCATTCTGCTCATACACGTATAGAACAGATATTACAAATACCTTCGTGTACAACATGCGGTCAACTGCGACAAATGGAACGTAAACACTATTATCTGTATGATATCGTTACATTAACTAATAAATTGTTAAAAAATAACGAAGCCCTAATTAGAGGATGAATCATAAATTTGTAATTTGATTGTGTAGTTTAATTGACAATTGAATTATGAATATGTGATTAAGTTTCTAAATAATACTTTGTTATTTACCGATTAAAGATTATTTTTTTCATTCTTTAATCGGCAAAACACAAAGTATTATTTTCATTTCATCTATTTACAAAGTCGATTTTTAATTTAAACAGTCTGGTTTTTGTCTAAAATTAAAAAAAAAATGTATTATCTCTGCTGTAGAAAAATACAAGCTATTTTGACTCGCTTATAAAATATTTTATTGCATCGTATTCGTATAACTTGAACCAGTTTTTTGATCCAATGCGAACCGAGAATATTTAAAATTCAATTTCAGATCATTTAAATACTTAGTTCTTTTTTGATATTTTTTTTTATTTATAAGGCATACTAATATTATTAATGCGAATGTAATTCTCTCTGTCCCTCTGTCTGTTTGTTACCTTTTCACGGTTCAACCGCTGAACCGATTTTGACGAAATTCGGCACAGAGATAGCTTGCATCCTGGGAACGGACATAGGTTACTTTTTATCCCGGAAAATCAAACAGTTGTCACGTTATATAAAAAAACCAATATACACGCGGACGAAGTCGCGGGCATCAACTAGTTTATCATATTTTTACAAAAACACAATTAAGGACACTATATAATAAGCAGCAGATGTATAGAGGTTGATAAATAGAAGAAGTATGTGATGAATTGTGTCCTACCAGAGATTCCTAACTTACATACATATAGTCATGCCTATTTCCCATATAAGGGGTAAGCAGAGGATACACATAAAACTCACGTTTCGCGCCCGCGGGAAACGAGACGTTACGTTGGTGGCGAACCACGGCCCCACCATTTTGGTACGAGTCAAAACAAATTCTGACTCTCTGTTGCGTTCCCACTAGCAGTATAGTGACAGCATTTCATATTATGGTGTTATTCTGCACGAATAAAAGCAATACCTTAGTAGCCTCTTAATATGTATTAATAAAAAAATCTAGGATTTATGATGGGTATCCATCAATTCTCTTTTTATAGTCTCTACACGTAAGTAGTTATCCTCTTAGGGTTTCGTCATTTATATACCTAACATTTCATACGTGACATCGCCCGAAGCGAGCAATAAATTATACGCTGATATAGAAAATACGTCAAACTGTCTTTATCGTCGATCCCGTATGCTAACCTCTCACGTCTCTGTGGATAAATCTCGACATCCGAGATCCCTGGAAGTTGTCGAAGGCTCTAGTTGCACATATAGTCGATTTTGTTATGAATGCTTACATCATGCACATTCACACCATCATTTTATGTCTTCTCTACTATGTTATGTGACTTCCAAATTTAAAGCTATCAACGCTTTGTTAGTGCCACATCTCGTTCTACATATTGAACCATGTATGAAAATATTTTCTTTAAAATTAGACTTCGTAGAGTTTAATGGCGGTTAAACATTACCACTACCGCGATCTAGTGGCAAAAGTCAGAACTAACTTATTGCTTACGCTGCTACCCGAGAATAAACGCTATTAAACAGTCTCTAGTCAGCCACCGTTTACCGCATCGAACTTTGATTTAGTTTGATGCTAGTTTTAAGTTAACAATCAAACAGTTACAACGTTTACAACGCTTTAATAAAATGGTCCTAAACTCGATTAATTGGCTCAGAATGAAAGGCAGGTTATTTTTAAAATATCGTACATTCAGAGTAAAATTAAAAACACATTCATTTAAAAGCTACTACTACTGTTGTAGTCAACCAAGCGGAATATATTGTCTAAAATGTCGGGCTCGTTCTTGCCTCTTTGTAATCGAATAGAAAGCCTAAGCCATACTGTTCGACTGCACAGATAGAGCCCCGGATGACAGTTACAATCCGTCAACGCCCGTAAATAAGTAATATTCGTACGGAATAAATATTGGCGTACCAACAATTCAGAAGTAAGGTACACTAACCGTTGAACTGCGCCATTTCACAACAACAAAAAAGACCCCGCTAAAATATACCACGATAAGAAAAACTTCCGAATACTGTTGGAATATATCACCTGCATAAGAGATATAATGCCGTGTACACACAACCAGACTCGAAAACCAACAATTTCTTTTTGCACGTACCTTGGCTCCGGTTAGGATTCGAAACCGGAGTGGTAGTCGACACTCACAGCTAGCGATTATGTGTAACTATATTATATATTGATCCATGCGGTCAACATTGTGGTCAAAAAAAAGCGCAGCTTCCCGAGTGGCGTGGGATCGCATGGAGGTTGGAAACACCACGACTGCTCTCACTGCCTGCGGCTCGTATGTCAACCGCATCTATGTAATTACACGCGATCATGCTACGTCCGTCCGCGAAAAATAAATGAAGCGACCAGTTGGTAATTTAATATTCCCGTTAAATAGAGAAATCTAGTACGTAAAGCATGTTAGTTTTAATGATCGTGTGGTGGCGGCTTAAGATAATCCCCCCCCCCCCCCCTCTCCATACCGTAAAAGTCGAGTCGTCTGAATCATCTACCATCTGAATAAATAAACTGCGTTTGCCGAACAGCTTCCCAAGCTTGGCAGCAATGGAAAAACCTCTAAAGAACTACAACTACATACATAAACACATACAAAGCCAGTTCTAATATTTGTATAGCCTAAAGATATCTGAATGGAGTATTTTTTTAAATAGGTACAAATATAATTTACAATTACACATTTATTTTATACCTTGACATTCTACAATCTTAAAATCGGTTGTCATAATACAACAACAGATTTTAACATTTAATTTAGCGAAAATTACATAACACAATAATCATCACAATTACAAAACGAGTTTTAATAGTTAACAAATTGTAGAAATTAAAATAAACGTTAACTAATTAAAACATTCAGTGTGTTTTGATTATTAAAAACTAGTTAACAAATTTCATCACGAACATTCAAGACATGAATGGATGACGAAGACGTTTTATGCATTAAAATATTATGGAGCTTTAAAACTTAGTTACTTTATATAATTTTATTTTACCAAACCTGTCCAAAATGTAACCTGTAGAACACCGAGAGACTGGCCACTCTACGCCTGGGTGGTGGGGGATAATAAACCTCGATTATAATCTATTTAATTATGAGTTAAATAAATTATTCGAGTTACCAAAAACGAGTTTTAAAAATCAGGTGCCTCACACTAAGATTCCTTCTATATCTTGGGTATATTTTACAAACATTGACTGCATATACACAAATCCCAAACCGGGAACAGTCTTTACAAATATTAGTCCCATGCGGGGATCGAACCAACGACCCATAATGCAGATTCGAATCGCTTAGCCACAGGTCCCTCACATTAAGTTGACCTAAGTTGAGTTAAATATTCATGGGTACCCTTTACGTTTTTATATCTTTCTTATTACGTTTTCGAAGTTATAATACGCGATGTCATATATTGCCTATGCTGTTTCGGTCAACAGCAGATGTTATCTTTAAAATTACGTTTATATTATTAATGTACATATTACGTGCTTTTTATACGTCTTGTGTACCGTGCGGTAATGGCGTTAGTGAATCCACCTTCCCATCTGGTCCTGTAGATGTCGTAAAATTCGATTGAGGGAAATGTCAGAATAATCTCATGGTCTCCGACAGAAGGCGGAATATCCATTTCAAATATGCCAACCTAAAATACTCAGACCGGTGACGGGCAAAGGTATCTACGGTTGGGAGGTAACGTAGCTAATCCTAAATGGTCTCTCTATATTTTTTTTTTATTTGTTCTATAAGTAACCCGACTGCGGCGAAGCTCATAGGAAGATAATGTTTTTTTTTAAATATGCATGCAGTGGATTTAAATTAAATGGTAAGTTATTGGTTATCAATGGGATGCGCGGTATTAGCACCATGTCTACCTTATCTTTTCCAGTTCAAATTGTTGTTTCCACTTGCTAAGATGATGAAGATCCTAATACACATTTTCGCCCCCCACTTCCATTAGGTACTTTTGACGTGGCCTTTCCTTAAAACAACTTTGATTAGTATACTCTCTCTATGAAGGATAACTCTCTGATGGCGGAATTTTTTCCGATTTTTGGGTAATTTACACAATATCTGTATATCTAACATGTTATTCTGATGTATAAGCTTCTATGGACAGTATTGATAAGTGCGATAGCCGTTCTTGTTCTATAGAAATTCTAGGATATTTTTTAATCAGGTTGAGCTAAAAAAATCTTCCAGCGCTTAACGGATGGGCCAAAAATATGGAGCAAAAGAGTAATGATATTTTAATTATTCATTCATTACGGGCTTCTTATCAATGAGAATTTGAGATTGTGGATTTTACGAATTTATATACGATGTGGCGGTAGCTATGCCCCTGTTGGGAGGCGTCTGGTACTGCAATCGCCAATCCTCTTGCCAGAAGGTCTGTGTCCAGCTGTGGCCTACTTATAGACTGGTAAACTGCTTTTATTCGTATTAGTGTTCATGTATTGCCCGCCCAATTTTTCTTAATTTTGTCGTAAAAAGTCGTTACCATATTGAAAATGTAATAATTATAAGGAGTGTTTATCACAACGTTGCTTTGCCCGCCGCTCAATAACCGCTCGTTTGTTTAACCCAGTAATTGCGCCGGTAGATCCAGCACCGATAAATTGCAGGTTCGCGAGCGTAATATATTGCAGTAAGGAATTAACACTAACAGGTTATAGAACATACCAACACTGCGACACTGCGGAGCACTTAAACATAGCTTTGAGAGCACAAAATGTGGGTGGAGTGAAGGCGTAGCATCCCCCCATTATGTTCCATCCTTTGTGCGCCATCTGTAAGGGTACAATGGGCTAGTCTCCTTCTGTTATTTTGACAATTTCAACCCTTTGGCTGACAATGCGTCCATTTTTGCATTAATATTGATTTTCTGTAAAAGCACGCTTTGTCTTCTAGTTCTCATATATAAACAATACACACTGTTGCCATACATTAGGTACTGAATTTTATTTATGATTAGTATTTTTTAAGCACTTCTTTATGAACAGCTCCCGAAGATTGTCGCTGAATTTCTTTTTCTTATTGAAAACAAATCAATCAACCTAATAATAATAACTCAACGAAACCCAAGTCTGTTCCCACGATAACAAGAATAGTAGTAACAAGTAAAAATACTAGAACTCACATTCTAGTTTTTTCCCCAACTCGTCTTGCTCTGTCACTTGCTCTGCACTTGCTCTGTACTGCATATTTCTTACATCTCGTTTGTGGCGCAAAATATCAGCGATTAATTTGGTTTAGTGTTATTTGTGTTCTACATGTTATATTGTGTGTCGTTGTTTTAAAAAATATAACTTTTACGCCGTATTTTTATTTAAAAAAATAAACGGTTTACGCGCTGACCGCTAACCATAGCCGTCAATTACGAGTACAACGAAAAATAAAATATGTTCCACGAATTCTTGAAGAAACGTTCGCGTGAAAAAAAAACAGCATTTCGAAGCCACATTTCCTGAATACTATTAATACAAAGGAAACTGTATTAACTATTTCCTTTATACTAGAAACTTACTCTTCCTATTCACCATTAAATGTAAATCGTACAGAAATCTATTAATAAATATAAATAATACAACAAATTAATATAAATTATTTTAATGGTCCAGAACAGAGTTAAAGATTAATTATTTTGATATTGTCTTGTTATTCATTTATGGTCATTACGATTCACATTTGCAGCCTTTATCTTTCTGATAAACCTGGTTATATGTGGTAAAGTCACAAAGCTCTGAGATAATTTAAAATAAGTCCGTTGTATGTATTTATGAACATTTAGATATAACAAAGCGAAAGCAATAACTTCAATTTGAATTTTCGCGCTTTTACATAAACACAAAAATATTACAGACACACAGAAATAACTAAGTACTTGCAAAAATATAACATTTACCAATAGCTGTGCTTTCCCTCATTTCGAAAGCTGCTCTTCTAAGTGACGTAGAAGTAACGGAGAAAACGTAGGTGTTAAATGCATTCTCAGACACATTGCAATTTGCTCGGAGATTAAGCCAGCAACATCTGGCTTCCCTAGAATTATGTAACATAATTTACGAAAGCATTAAGTAAACATTTTATTTCAGTGTACGCTGCACCGTCAAAATATCTTATTCTTTTCTAAAGTTAATTGTTTATTACGAAAATATGTTAAAATGTTTAATGTTGAAATATTCAAAACCCTGTTCTTTACAGACCTTACATTACGGAATGATGAATACATACATCCTACGTATAGAGATATATTAGTAATAGCAATACTATCGATCATTGCAGATTTAGTATATTCTAAGTCTATGTTATAGATAATGGTAAATGGTTTAAAAACACGTATTCATTTTTACAGGACGCAGTAGAAGATGGCGTGCATAGAGAGGATTAGGTACTAATCCAAAATGGCCGTCGCCCGAGCGGTCTTGGTCCTGTTAGCGTCGACGGTACAAGCGTGGATGCCTGATGCTAATGCTCGGATCCACGTTAAATATGGTAAGTACTTCAAACATTGCCGTATATTCCTTCAAGTATTTATTTTATTCAATTTTTATATAATTTTGTTTATTTTGTATCACTACTCCACTCTCTAGTACACTTATTATTACAATTTTTTTATGAAAACCATCACAACAACGCTTAGTAATTAAATTCGCGATAATTTTTACATATTAATTAACATGCCAGTTGTTAAGAAAATGCATTTATGCCAACAAATTTATTACCTACATTTCATGGCTTATGCTGCATTTAATGTAAATATTGCTAAAAAAGTAAAACACTTTACTTAATAAATTATAAATTGCTTGTTTTATTCTTAAACATATTATACTTATTCCTTATCAAAAATATGGTTCAATATAAAATATTCTAAACACATATATCGCGCAACGGCTTCTGTGACTTGAAGTAATTCGCCACGAACGTGGAATGAAGAAACATTTTAAATGAGTAGGCATTTCTTACGGCCGCCGCTGCTGCAGGTGCAAGAAAATGCCTGCCAATGTAATACGTATTATACACGTGAGAATTTCTCAAACAATCGTCATGAAATCGCAAATTCTTATTGTTGTTTAATCACTTTACAAAAGCGCTTTGTCCCTTTTTGCACGTTGATCTTTGCAAAATATGCTCTAAATATTAAACTCACCTTTATATTTATTCATGATATTGTGTTTCCGACATTTGGTATACATTAGATTCTCCTGAACAGATCTCAATAATAAAAACGTCGAAATTTATTTCTAAGAATTTTAATTAATAATCATAGCGGGAAATTGAACAAAAATAATTCTCATTCACTTTGCTTGAACACAAATAGGGCTTAAAGTTTACAATAAATAAATAGACTCTGAATATTTAAAGGTATGACTTCGTGTTTTTTAATTAAATCTCTTCACACGTGAAATACGAAAAGTCAATTAAAGCCCAAGCACCAATAGCCTAACGGTCGAGTATAAAAAAAGTAAAGTAACTGCAATAAATGGGCCACTGCCGAGCACAGGCTTTCTCTCGTTACTGAATACTGGGAGGGTTTTGGAGCCATGAAGAGTCCGCCGCGCTCCTCTAATGCGGGTTGGCGGACTTCACATGTCCTCGAAATATTTTAATTCCTCAGACATGCAGGTTTCCTCACGATGTTTTCCTTCACAGTTGGGCACTTAAAATTATAGAACAGTTTTAGAGTAGCCGGCACTGGGAATCGAAATATACTATGAAATTTATGGCAAGCGCCCGGCCCTTGAGCTACCACGGGTTTAGATGGTACTATTCTACTTGTAATTGAAAACAAAACGCTCGAGGAACTCTATGTATTATTATGTCATGTCAGAAAAAGAGAAATTTTCATTATCTTTATAAAACGTGTACGTAATAAAACGTAATATTGCATTATCATAATAATTATGCACATTTACAATATTGGTTGTAATGCGTTAACAGCTCATAATGGTGAAAGCACTAATCAAATTCGGCTTGTTAATGCCTATAAGCTCTATATGTAATGTTAAGTCAAGCTTATTCTGTATTAGCTACGTCCGATTACTTTAAATCCTGTTAACAAAATTGAATGGGTAGCAACAGTTATATACATTTTTAAATAAAAAACGTTACAGTACAAACCATAACTTTTCGAATAGTTAAATTAGCGGTATTACATATAGTAACATAAGTTTTTTTTATTGAGTCTGACTAAACAACTTATTTTGGTACTAAATTCCAAATGTTACCAATGATATCCCTCCGGGCCCGTTTTTTTACCTTGTTTTTAATGAAACTTGCGAATACTGTCGGAAATATCATATACACGAGAGATGTTATAGTACCACAGGTGTGGTGGTAGGATTCCTATGCAGAAATCCTTCTACCACCACCCCAGGGCCAGTTATTGTACCGTAAATAAGTAGTGTGTAAACACTACTGTATTTTGAACTGAAGGGCACTAAGAGCTAGCGTAGCTAGAATTAGGCTAGGGTGTTATGTCAGGGACACAGCTACAACACAGCCAGACCCGAAAACCAACAATTTATGTTTTTCTACAATTGTTTGCTCGAGCTGGTATTCGAACCCAGAACTCGCAGTGACAAGTCAGGTACTCTGAGTCTCGGCTACGCGGTCGTCATCGGTATTTATATTTTCTAATGTCTCTGACTGTAATCTAAATTAAATTATTTGTTAATGTAACGTCATGTTAAACTCGAATTAAGACGCTAGAAATTATTCGACTCTGCAAATAGCAAAGACAAATGACAAAACATCGAATTTCGGTCGATACAATACCTGCTTTCTATTTAACATTAATCACAATGAATAATGACGATAGTTTTTGCACTACTAACGTATACATGTGGCACAGTGGCACTAGCCGGTGAAATTCATTATATTTCAAAGTTATTTATCCAAGTCACATTGTTTGTTTACTTTAGTTATATAGTTATGAGTTAGGCGGAAATTTTGTAAAACATTTTTTTATTTGACAGACCAATAATTTAACGCGTTTTTTTTTAAGACGGATTGTCACTATTAGCCCGAAGGCTTATACAGCTTCGCCGGATTGAAAGGTGGCCGAGCGCTTAAGGCGCTCATTCGAAACCTTTATTTATGGGTAAACAGTGCAAGGGCCCCTCGACTTGGACCGTTACGCTGTGCGCGTAGTAACTGACTCGAGGGTGCCCGAGAGGGCTCGGACCCCCGATTCAAGTAATTAATAACGCTTAAGCAACAAAATACTCTGATAGAGAAAAGTCACAGCCTGTAAATGTCTCACTGCTGAGCACAGGCCTCCTGTATTCTTTCTTGCAAGGCTTTTATAGCCGGTAAGAGTCCGCTACGCTTTTCCAATAGGGATTGGCAAACTGCACATATCTTTGTAATATTTTTATTTCTCACTCATATAAGTGGTAAATCAGCACTTAAAATTGCAATTGACAATTTTAGTTAATCGAAGCACTGGTAATAGAGCCCAGATTACTCGCGTATTATGATAACGGCTCTGTAATAGAGTAGTTACATATTATTCCATCAGTTTTACTAATATACTTAGAAGAAGGCATCCTCAGTCGCATCATTCAAACGTATTATACATTATAAATTTTGTCTGTAATATCGCCTTTCCCATAGTGCATAGTGAGACATTCAATTGTTTTATTTCAGGCGATGAAACTTCAGAACAATTTGTGGGCAACTCGACTGCGCCAGACCACTTTCGTATCTTAGACAAAGATGACTTCTCCATTATCGTCGGCGGCAGGTAAGTCTCATTGTGCTCAGTATATATTTTATCGAGGTTATCTAGTGTACTCATTGTATCAAATTAAGATAGTTCATTTAGCTAAGAGTGACAGTAACGTTTGCGTGATAATAAATGGACTGCCGCTTGGATCAACGACTTAGTACTTTCAGAGTTCTAAATTCGAACCCCAAATGCAAATAATTTTGTGTTACAAATAATTAGAATCAGGCTCTACTTTTCTGAAAGTGAATTTGCTAAGATATGCGTGCAAAAAAAATGGTGTGTAGCCTAGTGTTTTGTTTAAGACCACCGCTCTTCCACAATAATGTGCACAAGCTAATACCTTATTTACCCTCCACCACTAGAACACCACCACTAGGCAACATACTACTGAAGTCGAGAACACGACACGTGTTTCACCTCAAAACGAGGCTTTATCAAATGATGAATCACGCATTGCAAGCGGATCTTGGCAAATTCTTAGCAAAAAACTGTTGGAAGTATTGTGTTTCGGACCGACAGTCCAGGATAGCATTAATATTATAGTTTCAATAGTTTATTCGAGAAAATTGTTTTTTTTTTTAAATTTTGTAATGACAGTGACAGATAATATTACATAATATTACATGACAAATAATATGACAGTGTTTCACATTGAAATATTCGGTCAGCTGAACTGAACGCTATACTCTTTTGTTTGCATATTATAAATCCACAACTAAATATACAGTCACGTTTATTATGCTATTTAAATGATGTTATATATAGTACATTATCAACTTTAAAACAACGCATTTGATTCCATATTCTTTTGTTACAGAAATGCAGTATATAACTTAAGCCTCTACGACTTATCTGAAAATGTGGATCAGGTAAGAAATTCAAGAAATGTATAAAAGTTTCATTGTATGTAAGCCGTTAACGCGAATATGTACACTAAGACTTACGAATAAGAATTCATGTAAATGGAACGTATTGAGATTATGCGATAAAACTACTTAGCCTTCTGGTTAACATACATATATATAAAATAGTAGTTGTCAGTCTGTCTGTACGAAGGGATATAACTCGAGAACTACTAAAGCTGATAAATGGTTTCCGAAATTATGTTAATTTTTATATAATATTCCACAGAATGTCATTTAAGAATGTAGTAACAGAACCCTTTATATAACCCTTAATAAATATTTATGTTCCACAAAGATTTTTTTAATAACCAGTCTTAAGAAATGAAAAATTCCTCGCAAATACAGTGACAGGTACAGCTATATAATCTAAGCCACTTTTCCATAAATAGATTAAAAAGTTTTCGTGTTACTTTCTGTCAGACGAATAGAATTAGTAACGAGTAGTGGTCAGAGTACCAGACTAATGAGCTGCAGGTCTTGCGTTCCGATCCTACCGTACGCCTCAGTATTAAATCGGACTCGGGGAGGTTAATACGACTACTACGACTGCACTATAATATCTCTTGCACAAGTTGATAGCTTAAAATTTATTGATAGTTGTCAAAAACCGACGTGGTATTTTTTTAATGTAACGAAACGAGCAAAACGTTCACCTGATGGTAAGTGATCTCTACAAATACTGTCTGACCCAGAACTATGTGACACAACACTGTGCCTGTCGCCCTGAGATGTAATTTCTTAAATCTCATGTACCCAGTGACTACACTAGTTCTCAGTGTCCTTCAAACCGAAACTCAGTAATGCTTGCACACTACTGCTTCACTGCGGCAGAATAACTAGCCTGCGCTGGTAACTACTTAGACAGATTCTTTTAGTATTCATTTTAGAAGTTAATTCAGTCCGAATTGGAACACATTTAATATGATTTCTCTCTTCCCAGACTTGCTAGCTTCCTGAGTTTTTTTTTATACGATATAAAACGAGTCGTTGTGTACATAAACCGACCCGGACGCTATCTTCAAACTGTTACAGTTCTTTATCAAACAACAAAAAGTAGTATTATCGCGTATTTACTTGTAATTTGGAGCGTAGTGATAAATACGAGTCTATTAAACGATAGCGAGGCAAAAAATCGTGATTGTATTTTAGCATTGCAAACAAAGAAACATTTCGATAAGTTTTTTTTATTTTTTTATTGGATAAAGTGATGAAACGAGTAAAACGTTCACCTGATGGTAAGTGCAACGTCTGCCCATAACAAATGCTGTATCACCCAGAACATTTCTGTGTGACACCACAATGTGCCCATCACCCTGAAACATAAGTTCTTAAGTCTCATATGCCCAGTAATTACGCTAGCTCACAGTGCCCTTCAAACCGAAACACAGTAATGTTTGCACACTGCTTCACGGCAGCAAATTATATAAAATTCGTACTCGTGGTGTTTCATATTTGTACACATAGGTAATTAAAGAAAAAAAAAGTTTAATAACTTCCACTTTTTCTTTAATAAAACTCAAAAAAAAAACTAGAAAAAAAGCACTCGTTTCGTTATTTTATCGAACCGCTGAAATAAACACAATGAAACATAATCTAAGTTGGTCTCAGAGTTATTGTCTATGACCTTTCAAAAATTCTTATCACTGTACAATAATATATGTACGGAGTGTCAAAATCAAAACACACAGTCCACGTGACGGTAAGAAGTCAATGCAGCTCATAGACACTACTACATCCTTAATTATAATGAAATTAAATGAGATATACTCGTATGGTAGCGGCCTAAGAGAATCTACCACCCTATCCCATCCCGTGGGTATCGTCAAAGTCGATAGAGGGAAGTTAAAACCAGGAGATTAGCAGCAGCATCGTGGATCATCTGAAAAAATAAACTGCGGTAACCAACCCTCCTGCCAAGCGTGGCAACTATGGCAAAATCCCTCCGATATAAGAGCTACAAACTCTTGTGGCTATCTATAGGGAGGCCTATGTTCAGCTGTTGTGATAGGCTGAAACGACGACGACGACGACGACGACGACGATACTCGTATTTTATTCTCTGACGTAAGAAAATCAAATTTCATATATCAAAAGTATTTTTTTAAATGTTTGTGCGTTGTCACTCCTGAGCACTAAGATGGATTGCCTCACTGCCACTTACAGGGTCGTTATTCTCGTCATTGGCTATATGAATCTCCGCCGCTGTTTGCCACTTCTTTACGATAATATTCAGTGCGCTACCTATTTGTGTGCTGCAGTAGTAGTGTTAGTTGTGTAGTCTGTAAAGGCAGCAACGTAATAATTATTTATGAAGAGAAAAATACATTTGAAAACAAAAATGTACCAATTATTGGTAGGACTATGGTTAAGTACGCCTACCTAGGCGTACCTACCTAGGTTACCACCACATTGCCAGTTATTATACCGCCATTAGCAGTGTGTAAGCAACTCTGTGTTACGGTTACAACGCACTGTAGCTAGTGGTACTGGGCGAGACTTACCAAATGTTGTGTCAGGATGATGAGCGCTATGCAGTGTATACCAGTACCTTAAAATTATCGACACTGCAACAGCTAACGTGGCACTTACCAACAGGTAAACAATTAACTCGACTCGTCACTTATTAGCATTTAGAAAATCTTTGGTTTAATAATCTCCACGTAATGGAATTCAGATATTTAAATATTTTTTTACGATAACTTCATGCATTCCGCGCACTTGAATAATGAATGGATATGGGAGTGTGAATCATTACTAAGTACCTAGTACATACATACGTGACTTGTATTTGTTCGCATTTTATAATATGTTATTGGAATTCCCTGCACTTGCTGTTGTATGTATTTGCAAGTCAAGGAGGATTTAAATAAACACTTGAAGTATGATTTTACTGACCGGTCTTGCGATAATGTAAATGTATTTCTATAGATCATTTTATCATACGGTGTACGTAAACATATTATTTATACAAAAATGAGTAAAACGACTGTGAATATTATAACGTATCACAAAATTAAACCATAAACTATATTATGATGTCATAGTATATGCTATATGCGGTAGTTGTAACGTAAATAAGTTAAATACAAAGATTAGATAATTAATTAATCGATAAATAATTCTTATATAACACATTGTTGCCGACATTGTTATTCACAAAAAGACAAAATTTGTAAAACATGAAAGTTAAAGAATAATTTAAATAAAAAAATACTCTTTATACCAATTCCTCGAGTCAAAAAGTTATTCTAAATCTTGTTATAACAAGTTGTCTTAAATTGCCTTTCCACGTTATATTTTCAAATATTGCGAATATCTTTATCATGCAATGCGCCGAAGTTTGATAGAATTGGTAAAGTTACATTACACACTTTTAATGAACGCGCACGCGATGCAGCTCACCTACTTTTTATTTTCAACGCAATATAAGTTAGCTATATTAGATTTGTATGGAAATCATTTGAATTATTTTGTTTCAAAATTATGTTGCGTCACATTGATCTTTTGTTATGAGCGTTGAAGAAATAATCAATTAATATTAAATATTTTCGTGTCACACGAGCACTAAAGTGGCATACATAAAATAGCTAAAGAAACTACGAAATCATAAACGGAAGGGTTTTGGAATTTTTAACCTTTCACTGAATGAGAAAAAGAGGGATACGTCAAAGCGTAGGGTCTCAAGTACTTTACCCTTCGCTCGCCGCAAAAGTTATATCAGTGATTACGATTACTGTTATAGATTGGATTCATATCATTTCTTTTCCAGAGGATTCAAGCCATGTTACAAAGGCACTAATTTTCGTGACTGTAGGCCAAAACGTAAATGACACAAATTATTGTACATACTTTAATCTTAGTGAAAGATGTTTTAATGACGTTCGCTTCTTCTGTCTGCCATATTACCTAAAACAAGGCATAACAAAATCGTTTTCACCTATCCAGAACGCACTCACACACATCTCCATTCACCTTGATCATTAGTGACGTTCTCCGAAGACTTAAGTCAACAAAAAGCTGCCATTTTTTTGGACTTAGAACTTCCAACCTTTTTTTTGCATTCGCCACAAGACTCATAAGACGCCGCTAGCGACAACAATGCTCCATACGGTACACATGTCCTAGGCAGCACCAGGTTTTTTCCTTGATCATAGTTGCTATGCATGCATTTTTTGATTTTTGTGTTTGTTAACTTTATGGTTTGCATATGTTGTGCAGATTTCGGCACCGTACAATAAATAGTATAAACATAATGCAGATCTGATTAGTCGTAACATATATTTTTCTCCATAATTTTGTACTAAGCCTCAAAACCACGGTCCTATGGCAATCAGAATATGAATCGAGAAGGAGATTGTTCGTCAAGTATGACCTAAGATTAAGTTAAATTTTTCAAACACATCCCAAGGTGTATCACCCAGCAATATTGCTAGTATTTTTGGGCAATGTTTTCCCTACAATTAAATTACGATCTCTTCCGTGTCATATTGGTCGTTTAACTGATTCCAAGTAGCCAGTTTGAGCGTGTTCTGCAAACCCTATACGGTGGTAAATGGGAGCAAATAAGATAAGATATAGTTCTTCATGTCTTCTAAGTCTTGGTGGCTACTTTCTTTCATGATAATGCCGTTAACTTCTTCTAGAGTAGCTTTCTTTATAGGGACAGCGCCGAGTGTCAGTTTTAATCCTGAATAGAAGGTACAAAAATTTCCCGAACCAGTTGATTACTACAACAAGGTTCTGAAGATGACTATTAGGGAGAGAGATTTTCACGAAGCACGACGATATGTTTGGCTAAAGTGATGAATTACTTCACAATTTCGTTACTACTGACTTTTTGCGGATTTTCTTTTTGGTAAATGGCCTACATAAGTTAATCTTTTTATAAAGTAAAAATCAGCGCCTTGTTAAGAGAGAGCGTATAGTGTGTCGAAAAAGGTATCTGCGTGTAAGAATGAGATCACGTCGCTGCTGATGACTAGTCCGTGGATGTCCTCTAGACACTTTTCGCACGCAATAGCAGAAATCCAGCATACACTTTCGGTTTTCATATAATCTTTCTTTATATTGTTTTATATATTGTTTTTGTTTTTATATATTGCCCATAACAAATGCTGTGTCACTCTGAACATTTCTGTGTGGCACCAAACTGCACTCGTCACCCTGATACATCAGTTTACAGTTTTTAAATCTCATATGCCTAATAATTACATTGCACGGCAGATTAACTAATACTGCGGTAGTAGCCACCTATGCGGATACCTATAAAGGAATCCTACCACAATTAAAAACAATACAGGCCGGTAGTTCTGCATTGTCCTAACCAACTCGTGCATTAAATATAGTTAATAGAATCAGGCGTTACTTAGCGAAAATCCATTACAATGAGGGAAAGGAAGTTAATTCGCATGCATAATACAAAATGGTGTATGAGTATATTATTTTTGGAAGAGCACCGCCCGCCCTCCCTCAATAGTTGCATAAGCAAACTCACGTCGCCACCAGGAACCGCCACCAGGAACCGCCACCAGATACTCTCCACCACTACAATACTACCACTAGGTAATATACACCACTAAAGTCGAGACCACGACACGTGTTTCGCCCCAAAAGAGGCATCATCAAGTGTTATAGACTCTACGACCGACAGCCGGTGACTGTCTGTCGTAGAGTCTATAACACTCATACGCTATAACACTAACACGCTATTGAGAGAGAGCGAGCGGTGCTCTTCAAAAACTAGGTAACATACACTATTTTATATTTTGCATGCGGATCTTAGCAAATATACTTCTTTACCTTCGTGCATTAAAGTCACCTTGAATGAAAAGTATGTGTCACTCAGATACCAATCATACCGATGAGATCGTTTTAAGGAGTTAGAGACATTATTGTTAGCTTTATCTGTTAGATTGTCAGTGTATAAAACGCTCCTAGTATACAATAATTAGGTAAAAAAGTAATAACCGCTGTTAATGCTCAGTCCCAATCACATAATGCGTTCTAACCCTTCTTATGATATTTGACCTAAGAGACAGGAATATCATTCCACAACAACAAAATCAACGCAGTGTTCGTAGACTGCATGAGTGCTGATTGCACCTTTCCGGTACAAAGTGTGTTTTACGTCTACCCTAAGATATATATTTTTTTATTGCATAAAGAGATGAAACGAGCAAAACGTTCACCTGATGGTAAGTGCAACGTCTGCCCATAACAAATGCTGTGTCACCCAGAAAATTTGTGTGTGACACCACACTGTGCCGATCACCCTGGTTCTTAAGTCTCATATGCCCAGTGATTACGCTAGCTCACAGTGCCCTTCAAACCGAAACACAGCAATGTTTGCACACTGCTTCACGGTAGAATAACTGGCCCTGGGGTGGTACCTACCTAGATGGACTCCTGCATAGGAATCCTACCACCAGCCACCACAAACGTAACAGAACTGGCAGCAGCTAAACACCTGCTGCTCTCATGACAGAATGCGTGTTATCAATATATAATTTATTATCAGCTCAACGCATAGTTCAATATCGGGCGAAATTAATGACATCACAAAATTCTTATAAAATACCAAATACCTGAACGCCGGGAACGAATTCGCTTGGCACGAGGCCATATTCGACCAGATATTGGTAAAGTTTCACTAGTCACAAAATCATTTTTTGAAGCAGATACTTGATTCGATTTCGTGCTGTAAAAATTCGGAAATTTGTTAGTCAGTTATTCATTTCCGTATAATTGTTTTCATCTGCATAACATCTTTTTGTGAAATATTCGAAGGTTTCTTTTCTAAAATTTCGTATGAAGCTTCTAAAACCAAAAATCCAACTACTGGCAAAGAAGCATTAATGATAGGCGGTATCGGCATAGGTCACACAGTCTATATATCACATTAACCACTAACCATCAAATGGAGTGTGTTATGGTTTGTACCCTTATTTATACAAAAACAAATCTTTGAAAAATGCAAGACTACATTCTACATTCTTGGAAACAATTGTAAATAAACACTACTTATGCAATTTCATAGAAATTACTGTTGTAGTAATTCTCTCACCTTAATTAGAATTTAAAAACCGATAGGTGTCCGGCAGAGTAGAATAGCACCTACCTCTTTCCTACCTAGGTGTCGTAAGAGGCGACTAAGGTATTGTACGGACGGTCTTTATTCGTTAGTTCAGAATAACATCATAATATGCAATGCTGTCACTATACTGCTCGTGGTAACGCAATGGGGAGCACGAATTTTTGACTCGTACCAAAATGGCGGCGACGTGGTTAGCCACCCGTCACGTCTCATTTCCCGCGAGGGCGAAAAGTGGACTACGTGAGTGGCCTTTGCCTATCCCTTATATGAGAAAAAGGCATGATTGTATGTATATATGTATTTTTAAGTACATTTGGTAACTGCCCCCTTTGATGTATTCGGTGAATATTTTTTTGTTAAGTTTTTTCAAAATGTAAGTAGTCCATACACTCATTTCCACAACGAAAAACATATTCGTAAATACTATTATAGTACAAACACCTTCAAAAGACTAACAATTTAAAACCTTAGTTTCTTAATATACAATAGAAATATCGGTATATGGCAATGTCAAGGGTCTGCTTCATATTTATCACATATACTTTAATATTTATATCACAAATTACAGAATAAATTATATCCTTTTATCAGGGCAAAACAAAAGGTTACCCAACGTTACTTGTTAAAAATGAGTCTCATAACTTGCTCGACTTCCTGTTGCCGATTTAAACTGAACCGTAATTGGGATCTGTGAAAGTCAATATATATGCAGTTCTCGATAAATAAAACCAGTTTTTTCAATGGTGCTTCGAATTAATATAACATTTATTTACTACAATCACTTTAAACGCAAAGTGACTGTAATTTTACAGGTTTCTTTACATAATTACCATTCACTTTAAACGTATCGATTGCAAGAAAAACATTAAATGTAATCAAGATATTTTTTCCTCATTTTAGTTAACTAGTGAGATAAATACTTACATGAAAAAATAGAACGGGTAATAAATTATAGTATAATTTGCACGTTGTAACGTTGTTATTGTAAGAGTTTCTCAACTAACCTAAAGAAGTTTTTTCCGTGTTTGACTAGCATAAAAATGGCCTATGATGAATAGCCTATTGCCATAACACAGTTTGTTATATTAAACGTCCCAGATTTTAATCCTCTACTGGATTATTGATAAGCGACCATTCATAGCAATATGAATATAACTTACCGCGCTTAACGCCCTGGGGCAGCACAGGAGTGGTCAACTTATTATTTTTCAAATAGATTAAACATTGTTTTTCTTTAGAGTTTATCCGAGACAACTAAAACTCTTCCAACAATCATATGTAAATATATAGTTACTTGGATGAATAAAACGTAGAAATATAGATGCTTTTTTAAATATATATTTTTGCAATTTATTCGGCATTTGATAGACAATTTTACCTAGAAATTTCTATTGTGGAGGCCCCCGGGCCTGTAACCCTGGTTTCCTACGAAAATTAGAAAAATCAAAACAATGTGGCTGTAACAAAAAAAAATTAACGATGTCCTGTGGCACCCTATCTAAATCCAAAGATGTAAGAGTCAAAAATATCTGGAAAATGTCATTGCTTCCGACAGCTGGCGGAATAACCATCTCGAAAAATAACAAATGATAACGGACAGCAGCGTTTAAAGTACGAGGCATCTGGTACTGTCCGCCTGACAAGCGTGGTGGTGACGGCAAATTCCTCCCTTCACGGAAGAGATCTATCTCCAACACTGAACTTTTAACAAGCACAACTTCACAACCACTTTTGGTGACAACGTCATATCACCAATGGATCTGTAAAAAAATGTGGCTGATGGTTATTTATGGAATTTTTAATTATAAGAAAACCAATAAATAAACATAGAGTAAAATTTAATTATTTATTGTCTTTGGTTATTAATGATTTTTTTTAAATGAAAAACGAAGCCCCACAGTAGGATTTTCTCCTGTATCGTGGGTGCGCCAAGAAAAACTTTTACAAACATACATTTCACATGCACAACACAACCAGACCCGAAAAGCAACAATTTGTGTTTTTGCACAAATGTTACCTCCGGCTGGGAATCGAACCCAGGACCGGTGGCGCAGAAGTCAGGTACGCTAACCACTACGCCACGCTGTCAACAATTGAAAACAGTGACATCTATTGGTCTCATAATTAACTACCTAGTCACATGGTTATCACGTAAAATGCTCGGTTTTCAACTAGTTACTGTTTGGAGCTGAAATGTAATTTAAAAATCTAATGAAATTATAAAATACGCTATAATTATACCACGTGGTAAATCAGCACTTAAAATTGCAGAAGAATTTTAGAGATGCCAGCCACGAGCTCAGGTCACTCGCGTACTATCGATTTGTACGTGTATTATTTTTGTAAATTTGAAAGAAATGAGTTATTCAGTCATTATGTTTTTTTATGTATGTTTAGCGTCTAGAATGGCAGTCGACAGACGCGCACAGAGAGTTGTGCCAGTTGAAAGGCAAGTCAGCAGATGAATGTCAGAATTACCCGCGCGTTGCGGCGCGTGCTCACGGCCGCTTGCTTGTATGTGGCACAAACGCCTTCAAGCCACTGTGCCGCCGGTACGATACCACGCGACACCCACCCAACCATCGTATTGAAGAGTTCGATGGCTCCGGCCGATGCCCATACGATCCGCAGCATAATTCCACCGCCATATTTAGTGGTAAGTTATCATAAAAATTTTATAGTCTTAAAGGAACTAACGTTTCATATCTTTGCCTCTGAATCAATCACCGTGATTATTGCAGACCATCGCAATTTTATTGATGTCACCTGATATAATTAAGTCCCATTCACTAAAACGGTGGCGACATAGATTAAAAAAACACAAAACATTGAAAAAAATATTTTACTTTAATAGGGAAAGAAAGTTATTTTGCTAACATCCGCGTTATTGAACCGATTGCATGTGGATCTTAACAAATTAACTTTCTTTCCCTATTATAATGGATTTCCGCAAAGTAACGCTTCTACTTTAATAAATTTACCGATTTAATATAATACACCTATTTATATATACTGAGTAAAGATTATTAATGTAGAGTTTAAGAAAGAAGGCACGGAGTTGCTCTCTATTGCATTTCGAAGACCAGAGCTAAACACGACGCTAGACCACCGCGATGTTAATCTATTACCTTTACAGTTAGCTATTCCTAAGAAATACTTTAACAGTATTGTGTCATTAACTCTAGTCTGTAATTCTTAAAAAAATCTTTCTTTTCTATTACACATTTTGTATAAAAAAATCTATAGTCAGCTAAATTAATTCGATGTAATACATATATTTCAATCTTAATTTGGATTACTTCTTTCACTTTACTTTAGGCAAAAACTGTGTCAGTATATTAAAAGCATCTCTAGCTACGAGAATGATGAAGAAACCACAAACCTAAGAGCAGAGCGCGCACGACTCTTCAAATTGACTATACCGTTAACGTTAATGCGCCTTTTCATTACTCGGAACTCAACTATCAAGCAGCCAGCCATCGGGGGTCCAATACATTTTTATGACATAAAAATACAGAATGATAGTAAATTATTTATGGTCAATAATTCAGAAATAGTAATATTATGGGCAACTCGAAAACAAAGTTGATACTTTTTTAAATAAGTGAGAGATACACATAAACACAGACTTGGCGGTAAGTGGCCAGTGTGGCCTACAGATACTTACAGACATCCTTTATGGAAAGTCGATATACTTGTGTCACTTAATACTGGTATCTCTTCACAGTTGAATAGCTTCCGACAATATTCGGAAGTTGTCGCTCGCGCTCTCGCGAAGTAA
This sequence comes from Luehdorfia chinensis, assembly GCA_019845155.1. NCBI lineage: Eukaryota > Metazoa > Arthropoda > Insecta > Lepidoptera > Papilionidae > Luehdorfia > Luehdorfia chinensis. Next base: position 10,447,250 of record JAHVAK010000527.1, read on the forward strand.
ATGGTGAAACGAGCAAAACGTCCACCTGTAAAATTAAACGTCTGCCCATAAAAAATGCTGTGTCACCCAGAACATTTCTGAGTCACCACAGAGTGAGGGCACCACATTGCGCTCATCACTCTAAGACATCAGTTCTTAAGCCTTAGATGCCCAGTAATTACACTAGCCCTCAGTGCCCTTCAGATCGAAACGCAGTAATATTTGCAGTGCTTAATACTTACCACACTATAATGTATCCTGCGCAGTTAACAACTTCCAGAATACTGATGTCAGCGATTAATTTCTCTTCTCTTATATGCATCTTGTTTTTTTTCTAGACGGTCAGTTATACACTGCAACTGCAGCGGACTTTTCTGGAACAGACCCACTTATATACCGCGAACCAGTGAGAACTGAACGGTCTGATCTCAGATTACTTAACGACCCTTCTTTCGTGGGTGCGGTCGCATCTACCAGTCACGTCTACTTCTTCTACCGAGAGACCGCAGTCGAATATATGAACTGTGGAAAGGTCAGTGTACTAATATACTTTCTGCTTACTATTTTAAAAAAATACGATGAAGTAATTGATAAATAAATATAAAACTGCACCATAAAAGTAAACTTTTTTTCGTGTAATTTATTAGTGTTTTTTTTTACCAGGCGGTGTATTCGAGAGTGGCGAGAGTTTGTCTAAACGACAAAGGAGGTCCCCACACGTTTAGCGATCGATGGACTTCTTTCTTAAAAACGCGTCTAAACTGTTCCGTGCCTGGCGAATATCCATTCTATTTTGATGAAATACGTAAGTTGGCCATATAACTTAGCCTTACTGGCACTTCATTACTTCGTATTTTCAATCTTGTCACAAAGTCTCCTAAACAATAAACATCTTAAAAGTAGATGTACTGTTCCGCAGTTTAATTTGTTTCATGATACTCATCCATAAATTGTTATTTCAGAGGCAACGACCGAACTCATCAACGGAATTTACGGCAGTGGTAGCAGTAGAAACGATATAATCTATGCAGTATTCACAACTCCTCAAAACGCGATAGGCGGTTCAGCTGTTTGCGCATTCGCTATGAGAGACATATTGGACGCATTCGACGGAACGTTCAAAGGTCAAGAAGGCATGAACTCCAATTGGTTACCATTGGAAAAAGAGAAAATTCCGCAACCGAGGCCAGGCTCCTGTGTAGAAGATAGTCGGACCCTATCAGACTCTGGCGTTAATTTTATAAAGACCCATCCACTAATGGACAAATCTATTCCATCGTTTTTGGCGCGACCGATCCTTATAAGAGTCAGTTTGCAGTACAGATTTTCAGCGATCGCTATCCATCCACAAGTGCAAGCTATGAATGGCAATAAATACGATGTTATGTACGTTGGTACTGACGATGGTAGGGTTATAAAAGCTGTAAATGTGGCTGCCAATGACGGATCGTTTGATGCTAGTGTGGACGAATATAGCAGGAGTCCAGTAAGGACAGCCGTCATATCGGAGGTACAAGTCCTGCCGTCTGGTGTTGCGATAAAGCAAATGCACGTGGCGCTCACAACGGAGAAACTAATCGTCTCATCAGGCGACATAATAAAAGCCGTAACGTTATCGCATTGTACCGACGTTCAATCGTGCAGGTAACTAATCCTTGGAAATATTCTATTCTTATTAGTGTAAAATTATTTTGAAGATTTGTATTATTGGGATTTTTAAATCAGTCTTTGTTCACTCATCACTGCACGTATGGACACTTGGGCTGTACTTTAAAATCGTAAAATGGTTTGAAGTGTGTTAATACGGATAAAAAAAAATTACCACATACCTACATTTTTATAATTGTTTATTATATGCTTGTAAATATATGTTTATTATTATTTTATTTTATGATTTGATGATTATTTTATTTAAGGTTATTATTATGCCAAATAGGTGTGCCTTATCACAACTTCACGTAAAGATAGCATTATAGATAATGTTTGTTTTTGTGTTACTCACTACAGCTCAGTTATTGTTTATTGCTAAGGAGGACCTCATCATTTGTTAAGTGCCAAAAAATATGATTAGTGCGAGTCTAGTAATATTACATCTTAACTAACATTTTCGAATTACAATATTGAATGATTACAAATAATATAACTATCAGAAATTGCCCTTTTCAGTCTCTAATGTATTGAGACGTTTTTACTTTTAAAATATTTTATTTTTGTCTTTAGCGTTAATAGAGTTTTGGTTAACAACCAAAATTAAGCGGTCTAATAAATAAGCGGATTAGAAGCGTTTAAGTTAGATAGCGCCTTAGGCCTAATAAAATAAGGCTCCTTAGGTCCATTGCGATAAAGCACACTAGGTCCATTTTCAAGAAAACGCACTTCTTGTTCTGTAATAGTATTATCAATATATTCTTAGTAATTTAAGTGATTGCATACTTAATAATTCTAAGGAAATTCTACTCTTGAAATTGAAACATATAGTATATTTCAAACAAAATTTGTAAAATTCCTACTAGCTCCTTCAAATAAACGAATTATTATTATTATATTGATCTTTATTCGCCCTTTAAATAACCCGGGCTCGGGCCAAGGGCGGTAATATAATAAATCCATCACTGGTGCTAACTTAACATTTGTTTACAGAGAATGCGTTGCGCTTCAAGACCCACACTGTGCGTGGGATTCAAAGCAGCAACAGTGCTCATGGGTTGGAAACAGACAATTTCCCAATCCCGAAAGGTTCCTACAGAACGTAGAGTATGGAAAGACTGAGATATGTAATAAGCTGCCTGCGCTATTACCAGGCGATAGGCACAGCAACAGGAATCCAGCTACGAAGAAACCAGCCCAAACCGAACCTAATTTACGACTGCAGCCGGACGATATGCAAAACGAAATTCTAATTGAAGTCGTTGAAACTAATGTTTTATCCGAAGAAAAGACACCAAGCAATCATAAACACGAAACAGGTAAGGTTCGCAACAAGCTGCGCCCGCAAATTTGTTTGCTAAGTACTTTAGAACTCACGCAAATTCTTTTGAGAATCCTTTAAGACTTTTTGAGATCTAACAATGGAAAAAAGTACGCAACTTTTTTACGCAGTACTTCAGTATCTTGTAAACAGGAATTTTTTTCTTAGTTCTGCCAGAAAGAGAAGCCTCAGTCATGAGTCGCGATTTAGAGATTAATTTATTTTTAAATAATTGTACTAATGCTAGAAGTCGTCGAAATCGGCCAGAAGGACGTCATCAGGCATGTATCCCGACCGAATTAATATTGCCATCAATAAATGACCACTACATTGGTCGAAATAAGTTTGTGTAAGAGAATCCTTCTGGTAGTATTAAAGATGCGATAAAGCAACTAAATATTCACTAGTCTGCTATGCTAACAATTTCCTCGACTACGTAATTTAATTTCTCTCTTGAGTAGATTTTTTAGGAATTAAGTCATGTCTTATAGGCAGTAGTAAATGTCGCTGAATAAAAAAACTTGATGTCTAAATATTTGATTTCTTTGGCACAGATTTACTGACGGTGGAAGCGGCTGAAGGCAATATCTACAGCGCGCAAGCACTGCTGACTGCTGTGGTGGCGTCGTGCCTTGTCACACTTATGCTCGGCTTCGTTATCGGATACCTATTCTCGCGGCGATTTCGGCACCCCTTTTTTGCCGATACCTCACCCTTCAATGAACAACACAATCATTTGAACAGGTAAATATGTCAATTTACTTAAATTTAGAAATGAAATGAAGACATAGATTATTATTTCATTGAGACTTACTAAAGGGTGTCTCCAAGTGCCGCTAGTTTTTCCAAATACACTAGGCAAAGACATACAGCCAAGTGACTTATGTAGTATTCACTAGTGGATTCCTATGCAGAAATCCGTCTAGGTAGGTACCACGGCAGAGCCAGTTACTCTGCCGTCAAATTGAAATGTGCAAACATTACTGTTTCGTTATTAAGGGCACTGAGCTAGTGTAATTACTGGGCATACGGGACATATGAGACAACTGATGTCTTAGGGTGACGAATGCAATGCGGTGTCAGACAGAAATGTTCTAGATGAGACAGCATTTATTATAGCAGATTGCACTTACCATAAGGTGAACGATTTTTTTTTATTTGATAAAGCGATGAAACGAGCAAAACGTTCACCTGATGGTAAGTGCAACGTCTGCCCATAACAAATGCTGTGTCACCCAAAAAATTTCTGTGTGATACCACACTGTGCCCATCACCCTGAGACATAAGTTCTTAAGTCTCATATGCCCAGTGATTACGCTAGCTCACAGTGTCCTTCAAACCGAAACGCAGTAATGTTTGCACACCACTGCTTCACGGCAGAATAACTGGCGCTGGGGTGGTACCTACCTAGACGGATTCCTGCGTAGGAATCCTACCACCAGTGAATACTACATAAGTCACTTGGCTATATTTATATGCTCGTCTAGTCTCAAAAATGTTATTCAGTATCTCTAAAATTGTTCTGCAGTTTTAAGTACTGATTTACCACGTGCTCAGCGGTAAGGAGAACGTCGTTAGGAAACTTGCATATCTGAGGAATAAAAAATATTTCAAAGACATGTGAAGTCCGCCAAACCGGCAATGGAATAGGTTGACAGACTCTTCCTGGCTCAAAAACCCTTCATAAATTTGGAGCTTGTGCTCAGCACTGATACATTTGTAGGCTGTAGTAGACTTTTACTGGTACATAAATATTGTATTGAACTATTTATAGTTTAATTCTCTAAATGATAACATTTGTTAGTTTGAATTACATTTTGAGTTACGTATGTATATGCTTCAGTTACCGAACTATTTTGCCATAGTTCTTATCCAATATGTTGCCTTATACCTTTTTTAAAATAACGTAATTAATATTACAACTACATAGCAGTAATTACTATTTCAGATTGAGTCCCCTAGAGACGCCGTTGAATGTTAACTCCGGATACATGCCGCCTCGATCTAAGAACGTGAATATGGTGGCAAATGTTGGCCCATTAGTTAAGCAAGATAACTTGCACTTAGAGCTCGGCAAAGACCGCGCCCTCGACCTGAGAAATTCCACTGAATCCCTCGACAAGGACCTCAAGTGTGGCACTCTACAGAAAGTTAAAAAGACTTATATTTGAAACCTGCGACAGACAGTCTACGGTTCCATTGCGAAGTGATAGTGACATTAGGTGTGTGTCGTGTGCCAAGTATTCCGAGTGACTCGGCTGGGACAATGTGAATGAATGTGTCGGTGACGATTTTTATTTCCTGTAAATATTTCGTTTTCGTATTACTGTACAAATTTTGCGTACGTAGTGACAACTCTAAGTTCGAGAAGTGAAAGATTGCATTTAGATGTTAGAATTTAATAATAGGAACAATTTCCTTCAGTATTTTAATCTGGAGCCACATATCACAAAACTATTTAAAGTAGTTCCATGATATGTAGCGCGAACATTGTACGAATATTTAATACTGTTTGCAAACGACGGATATTTTAGAGTACATATGACTTATAAATAGCATGTTAAGCAAACTTAAGTTTCCTATTGTTTCCTACTTGCAACGTTTTTCATCAAAACAGTATTAAATATTCACTTTTTACATTCCATGTTATACTAAATACTTAAGAATAATAAGTGCAGCTCTTTGTAAATATAAATATGTATATAAGGTTATCAGAAGCTAGGACATCGTGGTCGACATAGTCCCACTTGACGAAACTTAGGGAAATGAAATTGTATGTACATTAATATTATTTCATTTATCATACATAGATCATGCATATACAATATTGCAAAGCAGTAATAGCTCAAACAGCTATGGCCTGTAATGTTTGGTGAATAATTTTACATTTTTTTTTTGTTTGTTTAAATATGGAGTTATGATTATAGCGTAAATTGCTGTGCTAAGTGCATAGTGCCTTGTAGGTTGCCAATTTAGTGCCTAATGTATTTTAGGATACATCAGAAAAGAGTTATAATAGATATTTAGTCCCCTGTTGTATGTAATTTCTGTTTTTATTAATTCGAAAATGACGATACGAGGTTGGTTGGTTGAATCTGATTTTTTTTTGTATATAGACGACATACCCACAAAATGTAAGACTGTCAGGATATTTTTTTTTCTATTATTTTGCTCCATTCACGTAGAACGATATTCATGTATTCACCTATATAACATTTCGTCGATATACTATGAGTACTTCGATGTCTATTATAATTATTCCTAAAATTTTATTGAGTGACCCAAAACGGGAATTCAAATACTAGGCTGAAAGAACCACCAGAGATTAAAAAATTAGAAGTGTTCCCACCGTAAAATAAACAAAGTTTTATTAAGTTAAGCAGGAATTGCTTACATGTAATATTCTTTTTTCTACAAAATGGTAGAGAGAAACTTTAGTTTAATTGTCATTTTTTTATTCTTCTTTATACATAAAGTTTTTAAAATCGTTTATATATTTTTAAAGATAAATACTGAAAAATCTATTACACGTAACAATCAATTCTCAATCAGATGAATATTGTACTTCAAGATTATGTATTATTTATATACTTTATATTAAATAAACCAATTTAAATATTCTTGGATTTTTTAATTGCAACTTAAAAAAAAACGAATGAAACAAATACTTAATTTTAGGCTCGTCTACATACCTGATTGTAGTATTGTTTGTCCTGGGTTTGAATCCCAGTCGATGCTTTGCGATATTTTGTGACTATTTCTCTGCCTTATGAAATGATTTATTTTTTTATTTTTCAATGTAAGTAATAAAAATGCCGTTTGTAAAAGATCAGTTTTTCACAATCTAATTTTCTCTTGGCCTATTTTCGACCACGGCGACAACTACCGTATACCGTCGTAAGTTATCAATTACGCAAGAGATATAGTGCCACAAGCATACGCACACTCACTGCTCCCAACCTACCCGTGCCCGATGTAACGCACATGCGATAAGATCGGAGGTAGGCTAGGATGATGTGTCAGAGACAGAAGGACAGTCGCAACACACCCGAACATCAAAACCGCGGACAATTCCGAATACTGCCCGAATCTATCAACTGCACAGGCGAGGCCACAAGTAAACGGGCAAATACAGTGGCACTCATTAATCCTTTCCTACCCGCGCCTGATGTAATGCTTATGCGATACGACCAGAGGTAGGATAGGATGCAAAGTTATTACCATGGAGACAATAACTTAAACAGACCGAAAAACAATTTGTATTTGCACGAATGTTGCCTCCTGCTGGGATACGAAATTACGTAACCGAGACCTGTGGCGTAGCGTCGTCACCTTACCTACACCGACGTCTTAGTAACGTGCAGCCTGAGCTCGAACTATATCCATTTTGAGATAGTCGTATTTCAGAAAGGGTACTTATATCAATCTAACAGAACATACTACCCTAACAAGATTTGGTACAAAACGATTGCAGTTTTTAGTGCTGATTTATTACGGGCTTGGTGATACAGAATTCCTGTTGTATTTCTAATATGATATTTTAGAAATAGTTATATTTAAATATCGAGCGACCAACGCGGTATTGTTGGAAGTCGATGGATGCAGGTGGCTCAAGACAGTGTTTTGTGCCAATCTATGGGCTGAAATGATGATGATGAAAATATCGAGAATATGTAATGTCTCCTTACTCCATAACCCATGGCCCAGTCAGCAATCGGACGATATACTGTCCTGATTACTATTGTGTGATTGCTATTATTTTTTTTTTATTGTAGATAGTGGCGAAACGAGCAAAACGTTCACCTGATGGTAAGTGCAACGTCCGCCCACAACAAATGCCTTGTCACCCACAATACTTCTGTGTGACACCACATTGTGCCCGTCACCCTGAGGCATCAGTTCTTAAGTCTCAAATGCCCAGTGATTACGCTAGCTCACATGCCCTTCAAACCGAAACACAGCAATGCTTGCACAGTACTGCTTCACGGCAGAGTAACTGGCACTGGGGTGGTACCTACCTAGACGGATTCCTGCATAGGAATCCTACCACCAGTAATTATATATATATAGTATTTGACTTCATATATTAATAAATCTAAATAGTAATGGGGGTTACTTAAAATTTACCTAAGACAGTTTGTTTTCTGTATTTGAATAAAACGTTTTTTAATTATTTATGAGCTATCTTGATAAAAAAATTGTTAATTCTGTGTATTTACTTCTATACTCAGAACATATTACGAAATTAAATAAAGGTACAAGGAATTATGTAAAATGAATAATGTAAATATATTACAATTTGATTTATTTTGCAATCACTGGTTTAAGATTTTTCGTGTTTCGTTAGTAACACAGTAGACCCTCAGTGTAAGTAAAACCGCCAGGGAGTAAATTAACATTAGCTTTTTGTATGTTTCATCACAGCATAACACTGCCGTGCTAGCAAAACTAAAAACTGTTATTGCCCAACAGTAACACACTTGACAGAATACAACCATAAATGACAAAATACTGTGCATGTTGTCTATAATAAATCAATTGCTGTCAATAAAATTAATGTAATTACATAGAAATTGGCGTTTCTCCATTGCGGTCTTAACAACACTTGTATCAATTGTCACACCATCATCACAAACTACGGCCTCATCTTTTATTCCAGAACAACCTTCATGGAGTATTATAAAGTTATGTAATATACAAGCCGCACAAATAATAGTATCAATGCATTCCGTTTTATTAATATCCAAATGGTTCAATTTCTTAAAACGCTCTTTCAATAATTCAAATGCATGACCAATGTAAGTCCGAGCCTTCCAATGTACTTCATTAAATTTCATTTCTTCACTTGTTAACAGCTCTTCGCTCGAAAATGGTGTTATTAGATTCTTTCGCAATCTATAATTTGAATCACCAAGTATATGGTTTTCAAACTCTATGAAATTTTTAAGTTCTTGCGCAAGTTGGCTTTCCCTGAAAACTCTGCTCTTCCGTGTGTCTCCAATACTACCAATGTGTATATCGATAAATATAAGGGATTCATCACAAACAGCTTGCAGGAGAACAGTTTCTGGATTATTCTTCTTGTTTCTTTTGGACCCCACCTTGAGCCGACAGGCATCAATAAAACCCACACAGTTAGGAATTTTATGTCTACAGTTTATCTTTATTCTAGTCACATGCTGTTCCTCTAGTGAAGGCCAACTAATGAAGTTATATCTTTGCTCAGATAGAATTGAAGCAATCTCATAGAAAATATAACTAATGGATGATTTATGCAAACCAAACAATGCCCCTATTTCACTAAAAGAGTAGTCACTTGTCAGTAGACATAAAAATATATGCACTTTTTTGTCTATGGGAACAATTGTGCTGCCTGGTTTAATCAAATCGTTTATGAAATTTATCAATGCCTGAAATAGGAACAATAGTTATTTACAACATAACATTCATATGTAATGGGTTATTACGTTTTCAAAAATGATTTTGTTGATTGGACGGTCTAGTATCAAACTAACTGAATTCTACGACGCAGTTCCTGAGTTTGATTCCCTACTGAAGCCAACATTTGTACAAAAGCACAAATTGTTGATTTTCGAGTCTGGTGGTCTACTGTGTAACTCTGGTTGGTTTCGTGATCGGTTGGAATTGGTCCCATTAACCAATGAATGAGCTTCATACACCAAAATAAAACCGATCACAAAACCTACCAGAGTTACAAAATAGACCCCCTGGTTGTATTATGGATATGGATTTAATGTCTTTTAAATGCACACACGATACGACAGAAATCCTGGCTTGAGCTGTACTCATCAAGTGCACCGCTTAACGGAGCACATTTTAGAGAATTTAAACGACCGCCCTAAGCCTGTAGGCACAGGGGCCTTATTTTTCGATGTCGCAAAGGCATTTGATAAAGTCTGGCACGACGGCTTGTATTACAAGTTGTATCACACTAAAGTGCCAGACAGACTCGTGAACATCATACGAGCCTTTTTGTCTAACCGCCTATTTCGCTTCCGGGTAGAGGGAACGCGCTTCTCAAGCCGCTCTCTCCGAGCGGGTGTCCCTCAGGGCTCATGTGGAGAGTAGAGGTAAACCCCGAGAAAAGTGTAGCGATGTACTTCTCAAGGGGCACACCGAAGCCCGCTAGACGACGTCACCCAATCGGCAACAATCAGCTAGGCACGATCACCCTGTTCGGACGCCCTATTCCCTGGGAAAAGAGCGTCAAATACCTCGGGGTCACTTTAGACGCAGCGATGTCGTTCGCTGCACACATTAAAAACATACGCAATAGAGCGGCTTTTATCTCAAGCCGTCTATACCCATTAACTTGCTCCTCAAGCAAAATGTGCTTAATGCACAAACTTCGCCTCTATAAGACTTGCATAAGACCCGTAATGGACTAAGTTACAGAGCGTTCAAAATCGATTCTTGCGAACTGCCACCAGAGCCGGTTGGTATCAACGCAATGTAGATCTTCACAGCGACTGTGAAATGCCCTTAATCTCTGAACACTTCAGAGAATTATCACGGCGGCATTCGAAAAAGCCGCGGTTCATTCAAACCCGCTGGTGGTTAAAGCAGCAAATTACCGACCAAACAGAAACGCGACCGAACGCAAACGTCGCCCGCGAAACGTGCTAGACGACACGGACGTCTCAGCTCTTCCTGAGCACGATACTGTCAGTCACGATCCAGGCCACACTGTACACACAGTCAATAGCTTTAATATAATACGCACCACGACGCGCGACTGCCGTAGAGAGCGGCGCACAATAGTCAATAATCACACCGCGTACACACGATTCACCCGTGTTCCAGGGCGGTTCTCACCGCCCAGAGTTACCGACACACAAGTCGACAGTCCGAATGGACGCGCGCAGCCTCCCTCGGACGGTCATTAGACGACTTAAAATATTTAAGATTTTCGAAATCGCGAAAGCACGCAGCGAACGCGACACAGACCGAACTTCGAGGTTTTTGTAGGAGTTTTTATTTATTTATGTTTGGGTCAAACCAAGCCTGGCACGCGGGCCCCTGGCACGCGGGCCCCTGGCCCGCGAGCACAGTATCCGATGAAGCTGTAAAAGCCGAGAAGGCTAACAGCAATTACATCACCGAAAATATATATATGGCGTGAGCTGGAGCTTCATTGTTTTTTTGTAAAGAAATAGAAGTAATGAGAATGTTTGCGTCTTGCCAATACCTACCTAATGGTTTGTAGTGTGCCCACGAAACAAATTTATAATACTTGTATAATATTTAACAAGATTATTAGATACTTAAATTTTGTTTAATTTTGTTAAAAAAAAACCCTCAAATAATTTCTACATATATTATATATTTGGGAAGTCTTACGACAACCTGCGCCCGCAAATACCTGAATCCCGCGGGATATCTATTGTTCAGTCCCGCGGATGCAGGTCGCACAAGAAAGAAATTGGGTGGGGTCGGCGAGTGGCGCGTGCCGTTAGCGCGTGCTAATTGACCAAAAGGAGAGAATATTTCGGTGACAAAATACGCCGTGTTTGTTTTTGTTTATCATTTGTTTCTCGTAAATCAATCACGTGTTTAGTTACGCTTATCAGATGAAAATTTCAGTTTTTGAGTTTTGTTGTAAGTAGTAGCCGATAAGTGTCCGGCAGAGTAGAATAGCATCTACCTTTTTCCTATTGAGGTGTTGTAAGAGGCGACTAAGTTAATGTACGAACAGCCTTTATTCGTGCAGGAAGAATCCGCCACGCTGCTCCAATACGGGTTGGCAGACTGCACATTTCTTCAAAATATTTTTTATTTCTCAGACATGCCGGTTTCCTCACGCTGTTTTCCTTCACCGTCGAGCAGGTGGTAAATCAGCACTCAAAATTGCAATTAACAATTTTAGTGGTGCCGGCACCGGGAATCGAACCCAGGTCACTCGCGTACTATGAAATTTAAAGCGAGCGCCTAGCCTCTGAGCTACCATGGCATAATATGCAATGCTGTCACTATATTGCACGTGGGAACGCGATGGAAATAAAACTAAAGTGGCATTGTTTACATATAATTTGGTTACATTCTTAAGATTCGCATCCGCATACACATCCGTTTGAGTCTTCGAAAATTCGCATACGCTTCCGCATCCGCGGATGTTAAACAATCAGCTTCTGCAACCACCCTAGTCGGAAGCTGTCAACTGCATAGGAGTTATTATAGTGCAACAAGTGTATGCAAACACAAAGGCACAACTTGTCCCAACCTATCCGGGCCTGATGTAACGCAACTGCGATAAGGTCAGAGGTAGGCTAGGATGCAGTGTCAGAAACACGAGAACAACCCCAACACACCAGACCCGAAAACCAACAAAAGGATATAATTTTTAGCGATTTTTTAAACAGCCTAAAATTAAATGGATTATAGAAGAAAACTTTAATTATTAACAAACAAATACTAAGAAATAATGAAGACTAGAACAATGAAAACATAAAAAGTTGTTTTTTTATTATTCAATAAAGTGACGAAACAAGCAAAATGTTCACCTGATGGCATGTGCAAAGTCCACCTGAGATTTTTCGTGATAAAAAGGATCCTATGTCTCCAGAATACAAGCCAAACAGACACAGCGACAGAGAAAGTTACTTTCGCATTTATAATATTAGTAGTGATTCATATGCTATATTAATAGCAGATTTGTTTTTTTTTAATAATACATTCAACAAAATGTGATCAAGGTATTAATGAGAAGAGAGATGTGTGGTTTATTAGATGACTTTAATTTAAATACCTTGTTAAATATCACAGAAATGTGTATGAATTACACTACACCTATTGACAATAAAATATTAATAATAAAAAAAATCTAACATACAGTTGTTTAGGGCTTCCTCTATGCAATGTCAAAGTTGGTTAATGTGCAATAAATTCATTCCACAATTCTATTATAATGCATCTAAAAACCCTAAATAAATTATACCAATATTAGACATTTCATAACTCTCAGTTGATCAGCCTTATTGTCAATGGATATGCAAACAGCCAAATACAAACTTTCGGGGCATCAGCTAGTGGTAAGACATTGATTTGGTAAGTCAAATTTAGCTAGTAAAGCTTCATTGCTGCATTATGCAAATTACAAATTTAGGTGGCATTTTTACTTAAAATCATCAACCAATGCAGACTGATAAGGAATGCTGCCTGATGAGTATACTTGTTAAATCAAATAAACATATAATTTTTGTTCAAGTAATAAATACTAGAAATTTCTACTTATACATAAAAACTTATACATTAGTTTCTAAGTTATATTAAATAATTACCCATACAGTACTCTTCTTCATTCTAAACTTTTCAAGATAATCGTCATCAGTGAAATTAAGTACACTATTTTCATAATAGTATTTAATATTTGATACCAGTTCTTTAGATTTTTCCTTCGACTTGAGAAAAATTGGGCGATTTTGTTCTTTAATTAAAATCTCATCAAATACGCTAATATTTTCATTATTCTCGTTGAGGACATTGGCCACTGCTACAACCACCTTATTAAGTGTAGAAACACTATCATCTAAAAATAATTCCATGATGAAATCTTTATCAAAGTTCATTTTTCTGTATGAAAATTCGAGGGGTAGGCCTCTAACAAAAATTTTACAACATTTATTTTAACATTCAAGTTTTCTGCGAGTTCAAAAAGAAGATAAAATAATGAAAATATGTACTATATTTAGGTTGTTTTTAGTTTTGTCAGTGTGAGTGTGAGTGTGAGTTGATTCAAATGACAAAACTTGACAATGACAACAATATTTTTTATTTGTTAATTGTTATAGCATCGGCTACGAGCCTTTAGCTAGAAAGTCATATCATTTGTCAACGTTATGGTAAAGTCAGCAATAGTTGAATTTTTTTTAGAATTATATGGCAAATCAGACTATTTTAAAGTTTATGAGAATATCAATAGTGAAATGATATTTCACTTTTAATGAAATGAATGAATTCTTGAATTGAATTTTTCATAGAATGCCATAGGATTCCTACGCAAGAACCGTCTAGGTAGGTACCACTCCACGGCCAGTTACTCTGCCGTGAAGCAGTAGTGTGTAAATATTACTGTGTTTCGATTTGAAGGGCGCTGTGAGCTAGTGTAATCACTACGCATTTGAGACTCAAGAACTGATGTCTCAGGGTGATGGGCGCAGTGGGATGTCACACAAAAATGTTCTGATTTCCTATAACGTGGTGGTGGTAACGTCTGCACGTTACACTTACCATTAGGTGAACGTTTTGCACATTTCATCACTTTATTCAATAAAAAAAAATAGTTCTAACTTTAAACTGTATTAGCGACATGTTCGATGTCGTGTCGGTGTAGCACTTACGATTTCTGTGTAAAATTTGAGTTTTGATGTTTAATATTGATAGTTTATAATGCAGCAAGTGCTCGTGAAAGTGAACAGTGATTAGAAAATTCAATTCTAGACTAAATTTGTGCTTTTTGTTTTGTATCCTTCAGTCTAATAAATCGTCAGTAAAAGTCAACCATCATGCACTGTTGGGTGCACAGTGCAGTTTGATTCCATTACTCGCCTTTTACGAGATCCATTGGATGAGATGGAGTGGTAGTATTCTTTTAACGAGCCGCCACCACACTGCTACAGCTTTTTCACATTAGGCAAATACCCATAAATAGTAATTATTAATACTTAGGCTAAATTGCGAATAACCTTAATAGACGTACAATGGAATTATAGAATAATTGGGAACCATATTACGAGGAACAGGTTTTCGTATATAATTAATTTGACAACTGTCAAAAGGTTCTTAGGCGCCAACTCGAAAAGTGACTGTGGTATTTGATAGAATGATGTATATTTTGACTTTTGATGTTGTATTATGCAGCATTATGATGTAGTATTGATAGTTTAATAAGCAGCAAGTGCTCGTGAAGGAGCACAGTGATTAGAAAGTTCAATTCAAAACCAAAATTGTACTTTTCGTTTTTTCTCCATCAGCTAATTTTACTGTCTATCGAAATTATGTCTTTATTATAATTAAATTATTACTCAACATTGGCAAAAATAACTCGATTTGGTAGGCAGGATCAAAAAAGAAGAAGAAGAACTGTGAGAAGATGCGTAGTATTCTCTTATAGTTAGTAGTCTGTGGTCAAAAGATATTTTTTAAAATTGAAGAATTGTAATTTATTCGATACACCAATTATTGTTGTATCAATTTCAATAGTACATCACTAACTCAAATACCTGTATGGGTGATTATTATAATCAAAATAAATATTTTCAATTGCTGCGATATTTTTATTTAAATGATCAATTTTGTTGTTTGTGGTCTATTTAATTGGAAGTTAATTAAGATTTTAGATTAAACGATGGTAAGTTTGGTATTGACAATCTAGTTCCTTGTTTAATATGACAAACAACGTTTATGTCGCGTGAGTTTGATGGATGAGAAAATTAAAACATCGATGTATTGTTTTAATTGACGATGTTTTTAACATCGATGTTTGTCGTGGGAACATCGATGTTTTCTAACATAAAGATGTTTTTTAAGAGCGATCTTGTATGAGCGATCCGCGAATCCGAATGATTTCATTATTCAACTCGTTAGTAGTTACAAATCTAGCAATTCGAATGCCGAATTAGTAATATACTAATCTCCTTATTCGAATGAACTACTAATAATAGTAGTACTAATTTATAATCCCGAGAGGCGCATGGGCGCGGTGGTGGTTTAATAATTGTCTTGTATTCAACGAACAAGGTGGATTTCTCGTACGCAAGGCGCAAGCCTATCTACATATGTACTTAACTTAATTAATTATTTCAATCTGCAGGCTTCAGGGATTTGTAGTGAAATAAATTTTATCGATCGCAAATAGATAAAATAATATGCTGTTATTTTATTTCATATTTATTTAGTAGCGTACGTTTAACATCAATACAATGATTTAAATAATTTCATTTTATTATTGTTATTCAGCTATTGATTTATCAGTTACATTTAAATATATATTGGAAAGTTTAGTTTCACCGTTTTACTTCACAAGCGGACGCATTGTGCGGGACCCGAGAACGCTCGTGTGTTTTCGGATCGACTTCGGCAGCTGAGTCCATTAGTAGGTACCTTGTTCGCTCCGAACGAACTTACTTACTATATAACCGACTCGACAAGACGTGAACGAATCGTTCGAATAAAGTTTAATGAGGGCGGCCAGTAGCTTCGCTCCTGCATTCGACGCGTTTTTAGTGAAGCGAGTCATGAGTAAGTTACGACTGACTCGAGTTATATTAGTTTGGATTCGACTTAGCCGAATGATTTGCTCAGTCGAATGATTTCTTTAATATTATTCGAAGTCGCGCATCGCTATCTTGCATCCCTAGTTGAGACGCGCGGGAAATAA
This sequence comes from Luehdorfia chinensis, assembly GCA_019845155.1. Lineage (NCBI taxonomy): Eukaryota > Metazoa > Arthropoda > Insecta > Lepidoptera > Papilionidae > Luehdorfia > Luehdorfia chinensis. Next base: position 10,463,593 of record JAHVAK010000527.1, read on the forward strand.
ACAACGCTCGTTCTCTGTGGAAATAACAAAGCGTATTCGCTGTACGAATTGTATTATTTTTGTAATAATATTAATTTTATAGTAGGATGTAAATATAAATTGTTAACGTGTGTAACCAGGACTTCGTGGTTAGTAAAGTGTGCAAACTTTAAGTAATTTTATTTGCTTATTGTAATTAACTATTGCCATATCCTCAATTAATCGTTATACCATTTTCTGTAATAAAAATAGGTAGGTTTGTGAAATAAATCATTCGAACAGCAAGCAACAGTTTTATTTAAAATTCAAGATGTCTCAGTCTGCTAACTAATAGATCGATGAATGATTTAGTTTCAAAAATCTTTCTGTGTTGTGTTCGGAAACGTTTATTAATCGTTAATCTTTAATGAAGTTGACTACCACTTAGAGCACGGCAATCCCCTCTCCGCCCCGTTGATATTTTTACGGAATTTGTTACCAATTGTCAACCAGCAGTCATCAAACAAAAAAAATATTATATTCAACAATAAATTCAATTGGTTTTCAAATTTATATTCAGTTATTTCGATATTTAATTAGTTATAATTGTAGGTTAAAAAAAACATGAGCTTAAAGTATTATATTTAGCATATATAAAACCAAGATAATAAAAGTATACTAAGATATATGTTAGTGGAACTAGTCTTCAAGCTTTATCAATATTATATCTTCTTATATCAGTTCTTTTTCCATACCAATGTATTATTATTTGCAGGCATTTCTATTGTATCTATTAGGGATAAATTATTTTCTTCTCCCAACTTTACTAAATCATTGATATCTCGAAGACCCCATAACGGATCACTTTCTTTGAGAGAGTTATTAAATTCAATATTGCTTTGAGGTGTTATGATTCCATCTTTACTATAAGGTCCATATGTTATCATAAGAGCTTCAGGTTTCAAGTATGTTCCAGCATTTTCAAATATTCCTATAGTACATTCATATGGACTTATATGCATCATGTTGGCATTGTACATATAGTCAATGCTATTTTCTTCAAATCCATAACAAGAAAAGTGATTTCGTACATCAAGCAGCATTGGCTGCATTATATTCTTGGTTGGACAGTTTGCAGCATATATTGATATACTACCAAACAAGTTTTCATCAACTTCAGTAGGCTGAAACTTGACACTTGGGAAATTGGGTGCAAAATGTGCTACATGCTGACCAGACCCTGATGCAATCTCAACAAAAATGGGACTGTCATTATTAAGGTTATCTGTATCACTAATTATAAATCTTTTTAAAACTTGTAGTATAGGTTCTTTATTCCTAGATGCTGCTGGATAAATTAACTTTTCTCCTTTAAAACTGTGAAAGAAAATCAAAGTGGTTAATTCTGTATAAACCTACATAATTTTGTGTCCATCAAAGATAAAGTAATAGTAAAAAAATGATTTTACAACTATTGCTCATCAAATGAACAGTCAAAATATTTATAAAAAAAACAGAACACTCAAAAGAATATAACAAAACTTGTCAAGGTTTTTTTTTATAGAAGAGGAGCAAACAGGTTAAGTGATTGCCACCAACCTTAAATATTACATACTACACAGTACATAATTATCAAATTTCAGTACTGGAGTAGTGCTTCTGATAAGTTTGGAACACTAGTAGTATATTATTTACTAAAAATAATATAATACTAGTGTTGCAAATATGTAGTCAACAATAAGAAACTTAGTCTCTACAAACTTAGGTTAGGATTTTTATAGGAATATCAGTTATTCCACTGTGAAGCAGTAGTGTGCCAACATTACTGTGTTTCGGTCTGAAAAGCACTAAGAGCTAGTGTAATTACTAGGCAAAGGAGAGTTAAGATGTGCTGTCTCAGGGAGACGGGCGCAGTGTGGTGCCCAAGAGAAATATGTTCTGGGTGACAAAGCGTTTGTTATGACTTGTTGCACTACCTGGTACGTTGCTATAACTACACTACATCTCAACTTTAATAAAAAAAATACCTATTACTTAAAAAAATACCTACAAGTGATTTTACCATACTAATAAATAAAATAAACAACAAAAAGGATAAGTAAGTAAGTATCATTAAAACACCTACTAAATCAATCACCCTGCAGACAGTAAAAGTATATATAAGTACAAGGTCTGGCTCTAGAAAATTACTACCTAGCATATGCATTTAAGATACAATATTGTTGCAACTTAATTGGTTAATAAGTCGAAGAACTATGGACAACCAAACTAGTATGGACAGGTAAGATCTGGAAGAAAATAAAAAGCCCAATTTCATCACTACATATTTCTTAATGATTTCTTATATTTATGGGAATATTACACATTTCAAAATATTTTTTAAAGACTATAGGATTTAATTTTGAACTATATCTAACTCGACATTTAAATAAAATACTCTCACCACTCAGAGGACACACAAGAAGGATTCATACCATTTTCAGTCCAGTCTCTCACTCTTCTATTCACATGCCTACCTTTAGAATACTGCATCTCAATTGTATCTACGAAGCTAGCGGGGAACAACATGCCAGCAGAATATGCAGAACTACTTAGACATTGCCTTACATCTGGCTTATTTAGGGGATACTAGTTTTTAAATATAATATAAACCAAAAATTTCAATAAGCCCAAATACTTTTCAATCTTGAGAGTGCAGAAAAAGCAAATAATTGACCTGCCCAAGACAAGTGGAGTAAAACTATGGTGGAGTAGCACCCTAAAGATAAAAGGAATGAGGAGAGATGGCACAAAATATGGGTTGACAAAAGAAATCTTACAAGTCCTCACTGGAGAAGAGTTGCTAGAGACAGAAAACAATGAGAGATGTTAAAGGAGGCCTGCTAAGACACATACTGAATTAAGTAAAAATGTTACATTATTTAAAGATGTCACAACTCCATATGAAACATATATTTTATTATAATTAATCAGATTAGAAATAGATTTCCAAAATACATATAACATGTTTTGAAATAATTGAGAGCTTTAAAATGATGTATATAACACTAAATAAAACAATTTTATATGACCCTGAACATAGCATGGACAAAAAGTATTTATGGGCTAAAAATGGTAAATATTCAAATGGTTTATTTGCTATTATTACTACAAACGGCAGTGTCACTAATATTTAAGAATCTAATATATTTTAAAAGTAAGTAAATAAACAAATTGCCGTTTCCCAATTGAATAAATCTTTATTTATAAAATACTGACAAGCTACTTATAAAAAACAGCACACGGATATATGTACAATTTTTTAACTTACCTTTCATTTTGATAAGCATAAACAATACCCCTTGATTTCGACATATGCCTGCTTCGCAATAATCTGCAGCAGGTTTGAATTTCAATATTTATAATGAAACCAATTTTTATTGGTCTGTAGAAAGTATATAGTAGAATATATGTTAAGTATAGTAAAATTTTTATTTCAAATGTATAAAGTTGTTAATAGTAAAGTAAACTAACTTTGAAATGTTAATTATTAGACTATTGTTAAATGGGATCTATAAGACCTAGAGGTCCATTAAAAAAATTATGGCGTTTCAGACGTCAAATAGCTCTAAAATGTTTAATAAAAAATTTGAAAATCCTGAATTAGACAGCAGAAGTCATAGCTTTAAGACAGAGACAGCAGACACCAAAACATTGACTACGATATTTTCTATTCGTAGCTATAACTTGTATGGGCCCCTCCCTTACTCCAGTTATTTTTTAATTTATGGCAACTTTTTTGCCAGTGTCAAAATTCAATCTTTTAAATGTAAGATATTTATGTGTCACCAGAATCTGGTATCGAAACGGCTTCTTAAATATCACCACCCTTATGATCATGACGGTCAACATGCCTGTATAGTAATTTCCAGTTAAACGATACTAATGTACTTGCCAAGGTCGTTGTGCCGTTAATTAGTTTCTTATTTTGGAATGTGTTAGACTTTGGACATTGAAAAACTGGTGTAGTACATTGAAGGAGTAAGGATTCCTGTTCTAATAATTCGAAAATTTGTTGAACTTCAAAAACCTTTCCACTAAGTACCTGGCAATGCCATAGCCAGGAATACACTTCGGGGACAGTTGAGCTCTTGACCAGAGATATTAGTTCTTAAGTCTCATATGCCCTCTCTGGGCATTTGAGACTTAAGAACTAATTACGCTAGTTCTTAGTGCCCTTCAAACCGAAACACAGTAATGTTTGCACACGTCTGCTTCACGTCCGAGTAACTGGCCCTGGGGTAATACCTACCTAGATGGATTCCTGCATAGGAATCCTACCACCAGTATTTATTTTTAAATAATAAACTTTTCAATAATTTATTTCAGTTACAAGGTCTGTTATAGGCATACGCTTACATTTTAAATTCAAATACAATTTAACAATACAATTTATCAATAAATACAAATGTTGCGAATATTCTACATGTCCACTCCACTGAAAACCAGCGCTGCGGTGATTCCGCAGCATTCTTCAACACAGCGTCACTTTTGTTTCCAGTGTTTAACAGATCTTGTTTCTCTTGTATATATTTTTTTTATTTGCATTCATGGTGTGGTTTTTGTATTGTGTAAGTCGACTAAAGTCTATGTCTATGTCATCAGACTCTCGAAAAGCTATTTACGTCGTTTGAGCGGAAGACACTGCGATCCATATGTTTCGCTTCAAAATGTTTAAATGGCTGTTACCAATTTTTCATGTAGGTGTTTTTAATATAATCCACATTATTCTTAGATTTTATCCTTTGAAAACCTAAAATAAAAACTTTTATTTATATATTTTATTTGCTGATGATACATCTTTGATTTTTAAGATAAAACGTCAACTTATGTTAGATGACGAGGTGAATAATGCTATTTCAAAAGTAGTACATTGGTTTAACGTTAACAATTTGCTTTTAAATGGCAATAAAACTTTACTAAAATTTACAACACCAAATGTTAAACGAATGGATGTAAATGTCGAGTACATTTACATGGGGAAGATTTGAGCCTTGTGGATGCCACTGTCTTTCTTGGAATAACTCTAGACGCGAAACTTCAATGGGCCCCCATATATCTAAACTGGCAAGTAGACTCAGCTCTGCAGCTTATTCAGCTTGTAATGAATGAAATCTAAGAATCAGACACTTGACTGATGTTGAAACTGCTCGATTAGTTTATTTTAGTTATTTTTACAGCATAATGTCTTAAGGTATTTTGCTATGGGGAAATGCGACTGACGGAGAGGTGATTTTTGTTTTGCAAAAGAGGGCCATAAGATCTATTCATAATCTTGGCTCTAGAGTGTCTCTTAGAGATATTTAAAGAAATTAATATCTTAACCATGTTCTCTCAATATGTATATGAAAACGTTATGTATGTACATAAGAATATTAATCACTTTAATAAAAAAGTGATGTTCATAATGTGAATACCAGGAACAAGCACAAATTAATTATGCCAGCTACCCGACTTCACAGAGTCAGTAACTCTTTCATTGGGCAATGTATACGTTTTTACAACAAAATCCCAGAAAGTGCACAAAGTCTTATAAATTCAAAAAAATATTCTATTATATAAATTGTACATTAATGTTGAGAGTTTGTCGAAAATATTTGCCGTTTATCAAGATGACGTCTATGTGCTCTCAGTGCATAAACAGAGAATAGAGATATAGACGGTCTCTTTTATGAATAATAATTATCTAAAATGAGAAGACAAAAACTACGGTTTTTTGTCTGTCTTTGCCTATAGGTTTTTTGTCTGCCATCGCAGATGTTAACGTTACGGTGGGAAACAAGTTGACTTTCAAAGGCTGTGTTACTGGAGTTTTTTATTTTAAATAACATACTTAGGTATCATACCCTTAAATTTAATATTAAATAGAATTATGTGCATATGCAGTAAATATTATAGCTCATTTTGCTTCAATTATAGCATAAATATAAGAAATTACTAACTAATTTTACATGACTAACCAATCAAATTGCGAATCTCGTAAAACGTAATATGGCTAGATAACTTCTTCGTGTCATCTTTAAATAATTGGGTTACTATCAATTGACTAATTTTGCCACTGTTAAAAAGTTTTATTCAGTTTTCCGAGTTAAAAATATTATTAATGTAGGGTTGGCACGCCCGCTACGGCACACTGTTCTAATGGGTACCCCTGATAGTATACATTCATACAATATAATATTGATTTTGAATGTAATTTTATTTACATATACAAATAAACAATATCAAGAAAAAAAATAGGTGATTTTAAAGAGACAAAGACGTCTTAGATAGCGTGTGCTGCAGTGACACAAAAAGGCCATAGCTCAGTGCATCTTTGCTCAATGAACAAGCACTCATTTTCAGCTATAACCCAGAGGGTAAAAAATAAATAAATAACTATGATACATGTTTATATTATATATTGGTGATAGTGTTTTTGTTAATATAAAAACGCATTGTATATAACAAGCGATATATTTAGATATAAGGATCATGAGCATAGTTTATTACTTACGGGAAAAATACTACAAATGAATCTGCAATTATAAATAAATTATTAAATATAATAGATACACTGTAAATTTAAAATAAGTGATATAGTAAATGGGAAGTAATATGTGCTTGTAAAATGTGAGTAGTGTAATGCATATTATTTATAGAGGCAATGCAGTTGTAAATTAATGTTAAGCCTACTTCTATCATGTCTGTGTTTTATGGTTTATGTCCTCTTAGTAGTCTGTGGTTTAGCTATGTCCTCGTCCTATGTATTCTGTATCTATTGCTCCATTCATAGAGTAAATAGGAGATCCGCTATTTTGCTAGGTACCTCTTCTGCACCCCCACTCCACCACTGATCGGATTTCTTCTCTTTTCTGCCATTGAAAATCTAACAGGATTCATATCATAATTCGTAATAAAATTGAATAATGGCGAAGAGGTCGGCATCTGAAGCTTTTGATACAGAAAGACCAGTTCAATCATTTAAAGATGGGAAAAAGCATTCATTAGACTCTGATGAAGAAGATAGTGGTGCAGAGGAAGAGAAGAACAATGTTCTCAATGCTGACGATATTGAGGGGGAAGAAGAGGGAGTTGGAGGTATGGAAGGTGAAGTAAGTATCTTTTATATTATTTTAATATATTAAAATATAATATAAGATTGTTCATTAAATGAGATTTTAATGTTTACACTGTTATGTTTATACTATATAAGTTTACAGGTAACAATCTAACATAACATATTAAGAAATTTTGGATCTTATCATAACTTTTTAAGAATGTTATACGAACTCGAAAATCGAAAACTCTTAGCATCTATTTAAATAATATACTTGTACTATTAGACCTAAAAACAATCCATCTGTCAATAGAATTCTTCTACCGTCATGTTAGTAGGCATATTACCATAGTGTTGGTTCTACTAATAACAGTTCCAAGCGACACTGAAATGTTGCCTTATTAATATTATGCAAAGAATTAAAACATCGACATTATTATATATTTTTTTATTTGATAAAGTGACAAGACAACCAAAACATTCACTTAATGGTAAGTGCAACATCTACCCATAAAAGATGCTGTCCTACTTAGAATATTTCTGTGTAGCACCAAACTGCGCCCGTCACCCTGTGACATCAGTTCTTAAGTCTCAAGTGCCCAGTGATTACGCTAGCTCTCAGTGCCCTTCAGAGCGAAACACAGTAATGTTTGCACACCACTCTTTCCACTCACTTCACGGCAGAATATCTGGCCCTGGGGTAGTACCTACCTAGACGGATTCCTGCATGGGAATTCTACCACCAGTAAACAACCTTACCTCTCAAATAAACACATACATAACTTGTAAATTAAATCCAGTGGTTTTATGGATAAATTATATAAATAAAAGACTTATAAAAAATTTGTTGAGCTGTATCTATAAACCTGCACATGATATATCTGTACATTGCAGAATGAAATTGTTATCTTGCAAATGTGTACTTTACAGGGCAGCATGTATTTTAAAGTTTTTTTTCCTTAATTTTGTATGTGTAGTGTTTATTATTAAAATATTTCAATTTTTTCCCTGAAATTCTGAATATGTTGTAGAAATATTGTTACAAAATGATACTGGGATTTCATTGCAAGAGCTTGTTAATATTTGACAGTTATTATAATTACACACATTATTATAAATCATTTATATATACGAAATTTCAGATCACAATAACCCCATTTAATATGAAAGAAGAATTAGAAGAGGGACACTTTGACACTCAAGGTCATTACCATTGGAAGAAAGAAAAAGAAATACGTGATGGATGGCTCGATAATATAGATTGGGTCAAAGTGAAAGGTCGTCCGGAAGACAAATATAAGGTTCACAAAAATGATGATGCAGAACTTAATGAAGATTCAGACAGTGCAGATGAGGAATTGGAAGGAAAATTTAATATAATAGATAATTATAAGGAGATCCTTCAGCATATGAAGCCAAAGGAAACTATTGCAAAAACAATACAACGCCTTGGTGAGTTTGTACTTATTTTAAATGTTTGTTTAGATTTAATGTTAATTTCTAGTTACAATATTGTGTCAAATATGCACATAAAAGTGTGCGCACATTTGCACTAACAGAGATAAATCAATGACCAATACTTATGTCAGGACATCCACCCAGGTTGATTTGGACCATAACAATGTCTTAACACAAGTTATTTTAAAGTGTGGCATATGTAAGCTCATATACATAAACATACAATCATCTTCTCCTTTCTGTAATCAACATAATACTTATAAGATAATATATGAGGGAAAGTAAGACGCAGACACAAGACATATCTTTTAAAAGTATCATCATCATCATTTCAGCCCATCACTAGTCCACTACTGAACATAGGCCTCCCCCATAGATGGCCACAAAAGTTTGTAGCTCTCATTTTAGGGGGATTTTGCCATAGTTGCCGAGCATGGCAGGCAAGTTGGCAATCGCAGTTTATTTTTTCTGATGTTCCAGTAAGATGCTGCTGGCCATCTCCTGGTTTTCATTTTCATTCTGAAGACTTTTACGACACCCATGAGATGGGGTGGCAGATTCTCTTAAAGAGAGATTTAGAAGCCGACACCACATGGCACTTAAAAGTATCCTGGCCCCTAAACCTTATGACGCAGCCGGCAAACATGCTGATCACCAAACCACACAGTCCTTGAACTCACACAACCCAGAGCTGGAAAGAGGTAGAACTCTGCCACATCAAGCAAGTTCATTATCACAATACCTAATTGTTATGCACTTAAGATATTGCTCCCTTGACTGAACTGGATATTTTAAATTAGAAATATTCAAAATTATTCCCCAGTCAGAAGCCATGAAAATGTCCTCTAGTAGCTATAATACAGCACAGAACAAGATGTGATAAATTCTTTTTGCCACCAAGGGCAAAACTGACCACATGATTATAACACTTGATAAAGAATATTGGAAGGTCTGTTTTTCAAAGTGAATATAACATGTTTATATAATTCCCATGAAGTTTTTCATGAACAAACAACATCTTTGTGAGTCATATAGACATACGAGGGTGGATTGAAAAGTACTCGGCCTAACACAGATCCATTCAATTCTAAAAATCAAATCTACCCACATTATTTAGTTCAGCTCAGACTAGTTCATTGTGTGAAGTTCGAAACGTGTGCGATAATTAGTTGTGATTTTATAAATTTATTAACAAAGTAATCGGTCATAATTTCCGCGAATGGAACAAATCGAGCAGCGTGCCGTCATTAAGTACCTCCATAAGAAGGGGCTATCATCAAAAGCCATCCATGATGACATGGTCAGTACATTAGGCGATTGTGCTCTGTCATATTCATCCGTCAAAAAATGGATAGCAGAATTTAAGCGTGGTAGAGAGAGTGTGAAAGATGAACCCCGCTCTGGAAGGCCTTCGACGTCAACTACTGACGAAAATATTAAAAAAGTACTTGATTTAATAATGGGAGACCGCAGATTAAAAATTAGAGAGATAGCCGAGATTATAGGCATCTCTTATGAACGAACTCAAAACATCATTGTCAACGAGTTGGGTTTCCACAAGGTGTCTGCGAGGTGGGTTCCGCGACTGCTTTCAGTTGAACAAAAAAGGACGCGATTGACTATTTCACGCGACTGTTTGGAGTTATTTGAAGCCGATGCAGATGATTTTTTGAATCGTTTTGTTACTATGGACGAAACATGGGTTCATTACTGTACACCAGAAACAAAACAACAATCAAAACAGTGGAGAACCACCTGGTTCACCACCTCCTAAAAAGGCTAAGTCGATTTTGTCGGCAAATAAGGTGATGGCTTCAGTATTCTGGGACTCGAAAGGTGTGATTATCTTGAAAGGGGTCAGACTATAAACTCTGATTACTACTGCACCTTACTACGACGTTTACGAGAGGAAATAAAAGAAAAACGTCGAGGAATGCTCAGAAGAAAAGTCCTGTTTCATCAAGATAACGCCCGTGTTCACACGTCAGTACAGTCAATGGCTGGAATTCACAACTGTGGCTTTGAACTGTTACCGCATCCGCCGTATTCACCTGATCTGGCACCATCAGACTTCTTTCTGTTCCCTAACCTAAAAAAGCACTTGGGAGGTCAAAGATTTTCGACAAACGACGAGGTCAAAGCAGCTGTAGACGCATATTTTGACTCTAACGAAGAATCATTTTTTTTAACGGTCTAAATGCTTGGAAGGGGAGGTGGCAAAAGTGTATTGAACTTGATGGTGATTATGTAGAAAAATAAAAATATAACTGATTTATTATGTGTTTATTTTCTTGGTTAGGCCGAGTACTTTCAATCCACCCTCGTATATTATTTGGGTCCCTTGAATGTTTCTGATAGTGATGGGGTTTTGTAGCAGATTTTTCAGTTTGCTCTAATATAGTTGTATGCAATGGTTGCTATATTACTGAATAGGTACTGATTGTGGGGTTTCGCATTTTTCGAGTTTTAGATACACCATAAGGATTTTATTTAGAGTGAAATTTAATTTGTCCTTAAAACTTTATAATAAAATTCCTAAAAGTGTGACTCATAAAACTGATATAGAATTCAATAAACTTGTCAAGAAGACATTATTGGAAAAAGCATATTATAAAGTAGTTCATTACATGAGAACAGAGATGTTTGGAAATAACTATTACTCTGCACTTGCCCCACACAAACCATAAATTTATGATTATGTAACTACTAAATGAAATGATTTATGGCATTGAAAACAAGAAAGACTTCAGAGTTTCTTGCCAGCTCTTCTCTGAGATAGTCTTATCTTTTGAACCGGTGTAGATTTTGTCATTCATAAGAGCTTTATACAAGCCTAAACTGAATAAAGAAATTTTGACTTTGACTTTGAATTATAGATGATATTTCAGTTTCGTCCAATAGTTGTTCCACAGAGTAGAACAGCACCTACCTCTTTCCTACCGAGGTGTTGTAAGAGGCGACCAAGGTATTACATGGACAGCCTTTATTCATACAGAATAACACTATATTATGCAATGTTGTCACTATACTGCTCTTGGAATGCAATGGGGAGTAAGAATTTTTTGACTTGTACCAAAAAAGCGGCGACTTTGTTCGCCAACCGTCAGGTCTCGTTTCCCGCGAGGACAGAAAGGCTGTGGGAAAGGCAGAAAGGCGAGGCTACGTGAGTGGTTTCTTATATGGAAAAAAGGCGTGACTGTACTCGTATGTATGTGTTTTGGTTTCGATTTAAATATATTCGTTTGGAAAAACAAAAAATGACTTCGGTTTCCTCTATGTTAGAGTAACTAATTTCAAGGTTGCAGTAAACTTTAAAAAATATAGTTTAACCAATTTAATTTTTAGTTCTTTAGTCGGAAATAAGAAAAATAATATTGAAAAAATAATATACTAAGTTGTTAGAGATATCAAATTCTCATACTAACGTATATTTTTCTACTCTAGGTGCAAGTTCAAAAGTGTCAAGTGCAGAGCGCTGGAAAAGAAAAAAAGCAGGTATAATTGATGAGGGTAGTAAAATTGTTACTAGAATAACAGAACTTGCAAATCAAATTTTAACGAAAATGGGTAATATGGATATTTATCAGGAATCCTTTGAAAAAATAAGTTCTATAATAAATAAAGACACTAAAAAGAAAGAAGATTCTGAATTAGATATGTACGCTGATGACTTTGATCAGAAAGAAAAACAGTGTATTGACAACAAGAACACAACATCTGAAAATAATGAAGATAGTGATGGACCTGAAGAAGTCAAATGGGAGTTCAAATGGAATCAAAATGATTCAGAAATTTCAGGCCCCCACTCAACAGAACAAATGCAGAAGTGGTCAGCAGAGGGATATTTTAAAACTGGTGTATGGGTTCGAAGACATGGCAAACACTGTCAGTTTTATAGTTCCAACAGAATGGATTTTGAGCTATATATGTAATATACATTTGTTATTTTTACATAGTTTATTCATCTTGTGCAGATCATTCTGTTTAAACGCAAAATGTTAAGGGATGAAATATATTCTCAATAATTATTATACTCTTTTATTTATCTTTTTATTGGCACTTAGTGATGTCTCGATTAATTGTAAGAGTGATTTATTTTACAACAATTTTTTTATTTATTTTAAATACGATCATTTGATTATTTTTATAATTTACTAACTTTAATGGCTACTGTTGTTAATATATCGATTAACGATTATTTTAAAGACTTCTTGTTATTGAGCGGTAGGTGATGCATGACTATTTTTGTTTGACCTTAATAAAATAGCAATAGAGTTTATGTTAGAATAAGATTTCGCCCACGGAGACATCTATTATCGTTCGAGTTTCTTGCAATATATATAAAATATCTATAAACGAGTTACATTTACATATTTTGAAAATAATTTTTATAATTGATTTTGACATGTTTTTCATACTATATATTATATATGATAATGCTCTTGAAGATTAATAATAACACAATATTTATAAGAGTTATATGTGATAGGTAACGTCGCTTTTATTTTAATTTGCTTTTATAATTTTAGCATTGTTTCATTGAACAGTACGACATAACTACAATAAAACAGTTCCTGTTTACTTGTCCCTGGTCAGAATGCGTCTGTGATATGTGAATGACACGCTACTCAACATAGTCTAAAAATTTTTGCTATCCTGCCGGGGACTAATAGACTCCTCTATTGTTTTCTTATATCAATCCTTCAAGGTGTATATTCTTGAATGGTAGATGTGGCTAATGGGGTCACTTTAAAACCAAAAAGACACTTATGGACTGATAAGAAAATTATTTATTTTAACTGAAACATTTTTGAATTTACTTTTAATGAAAACTAATCATTATAAAATTTATAGAAAATACATATGTTACTTCTTCTAGTGATTTACACGGAATTAATAAAATATGACAATTCAATCTGAACAAACAAATTGACATTCCAAATTTAAACTAATTCAAACATCATTCTAAAACCAAAGCAATTCAAACATAATACATAAACCAAACAGGTCAGAGTTGACATCAAAAAAGTATGCATAATCTGAGATTACCAATCAACACACCCCCTTAATCTCAGATATACATCATAACACCAGACAAGTACAGAAAACCTAAAAATTTAAAAATTATCAACAAACAAACCACCAATCATAAAACAATAACAATACACTCTCACAACAAAAACCAAAACTCTTAATAATAACTAAAACCACAAAAATACAAGAAAAACACAATACACTATAAAGGAAGAGGAGATATCAAAAATTCTGTAAAAATTTTCTCTGAAAAATTCCGTTTTGAATTCCGTTTTTTTTTATATATATATATTTGACTTTGTACTAACGGTCAGACGACAAGTCCAAAACTGAACAAGAGAAAAACTGCAGAATAATAAAAATCTCCTCCCCTAACAAAAATAATTGATTAACACAAAACATTAAATCTTTTCCCCCTTACAACAGTCTCACACACACGCTTCCACTGCGCCAATCTCTATTATTAACACCCCCTTACACTAGCACTACCTACACTAAAAGGTTTAGAATTAAAGTACCTAAAGGTCTTAATAACGTCTATCACAAGACAATAAAACCAATCACTTTAAAAAACCTAGTCATTTAAGTCATTTCCTATCTACACCATCACATCACTAAAACTTGATTACGAAGCTGTAAATATTTAACGTTAGTTAGATTCTTCGTTAGTATATCAGCCCACTGTTTATTCGTTGGACAGTATTCAACTTTAAATAACCGTTCATCAAGCTTTTCTTTCAGAAAGTGCTAACGAACATCAATATGTTTACTTCTCCTATTTAAAACTCCGTTCTTCATTAAAGCAATAGCAGACTGATTATCGACAATCAAAGTTGTTTGAGGTACAACGTGTAACAATTCCTTCAAGAGATTTTGTATATATAATAATTCTTTACAGCAATCAAATTCTAGACGCCCATGCAATCGGACCTCCTCCAAAACAAATCAAGTACCCAGTGGTACTTCTCCGAGTATCTAAGTCTCCTGCAAAGTCCGCATCACAGAAGGCCATTACAACTAGAAGATTACTATCTCCCCTAACATACTCAATACCCAAACCAGATGTACCTTTTATGTATTTTAGAATAGATTTAATATTAGACTTATCATTTTCATTGGGATTATTTTGGTGTCTACTACAATAGCCCACATGAAAAGCGATGTCAGGACGAGATTTATTAGCTACATACAGTAAAGAACCCACTGCCTCCCTATACTCCTCCATTAAAGAGTCATCATTTATAATAGGATTTTCACCAGTAAATATAGAGGGCGTAATCGTTGTCTTTACATCTTGCAAATTTAATTTATTAATTAATTTGTTAATGTAGCTAGCCTGAGCTATTTTAATCCCATTATCTGTAATATTAACATCTATACCGATATAATTACTGACACTGTCACAAACACACATTTCAAATTCACTATTAAGTTCTTTTAGAATTTTATCCAGTTTCTCAAGAGTTACCAGCGAGCAAACCATCATCTACATACACAGCAAGAAAAACAACATCACCATTCAATTCTTTAATAAAAATACAATGATCAGATTTTAATTGTAAGAAACCCATTTTCTTCAGAACACTGGTAAACCTAACGTTCCACATCAAAGGACCTTGTTTTAGACCGTAAAGACTCTTCTTCAACCTACAAATCTTCCCCTTCTTCACAACATAACCTTCAGGAACTTGCATAAAAATTTTCTCTTCTAGATTCCCATGTAAAAATGTTGTCTTGATATCGAATTGTCTTAATTTCAAATTCTTCTGAGCTGCTATCGATAAAATAATTCTAAGCGAAGTACTGTTCACCACAGGACTACAGGTTTCCTCATAGTCCACTTTATATTTCTGTTGAAAACCTCTGACTACTAATCTAGCTTTATATCTTCCATCCGAATTTTTAGCAAAGACCCACTTGCTTGTTAAAAGTTTTCTCCCTTCAGCTTCTTTTTCATCAACCAACTCCCATGTGCCATTCTTCTCTAAAGAAAATTTCTCTTCTTCTATAGCTTTAAACCATTTCTCCTTTTCACTGGAGTTAACTGCTTCCTCAAACGTTAAAAGTGCACACTGAGCCAAAAAATCCATAACATAATCTTTATACTTCTCAGGTAGAGACCTATTTCTCGGTGGATTCCTCCTTGGACCCACACTTTCTGCAACAATGTCCGCTTCCTCTTCATCCGGTTCATCAGCATCATTAAAAACATCAACAACCTCCAACAACTTCTGTCTCCACTTCATCCGCCTTATCAGCATCATTAAAAACAACAACCTCCAACAACTTCTGTCTCTTCTTCATCCACCTCATCAGCATCATTAAAACATCAACAACCTCCAACAACTTCTGTCTCCTCTTCATCCACCTCATCAGCATCATTAAAAACATAAACAACCTTCAACAACTTCTGTCTCCTCTATTCTTCTACCACCGTATCCACTGCCACCGTTTCCTCCAAAGCCTCCACCGATTCCACCAGATCCGCTTCCACTGTTTGCATGACCTCCATTACCATTGCCTGCTCCTGCACCGCCACTGCTGCCACTTCCAAAACCGAGACCACCTCCATAACTGCCTGACCCACCAGATCCACCGCCGTTTCCATATCCACTTCCGGCGTTTCCAGAACCTCCGCCTAAGACGCTTCCACTATCTTCAATTGTTTCTTCTTAATTTG
Organism: Luehdorfia chinensis; assembly: GCA_019845155.1. Classification (NCBI taxonomy): domain Eukaryota; kingdom Metazoa; phylum Arthropoda; class Insecta; order Lepidoptera; family Papilionidae; genus Luehdorfia; species Luehdorfia chinensis. The sequence continues at coordinate 10,479,801 of JAHVAK010000527.1, forward strand.
TTTCTGTACTCTTATTTTCAACACCGGCAATTGTTTCTTTTTCAATTGTTTCCAAAACTTTGAATTGTTCCTTTTCCTGGGCCCATAACCTCTTGTATGGTAGATGTGGCTAATGGGGTCACTTTAAAACCAAAAAGACACTTATGGACTGATAAGAAAACTATTTATTTTAACTGAAACATTTTTGAATTTACTTTTAATGAAAACTAATCATTATAAAATTTATAGAAAATACATTTGTTACTTCTTCTAGTGATTTAAACGGAATTAATAAAATATGACAATTCAATCTGAACAAACAAATTGACATTCCAAATTTAAACTAATTCAAATATCATTCTAAAACCAAAGCAATTCAAACATAATACATAAACCTAACAGGTCAGAGTTGACATCAAAAGAGTATGCATAATCTGAGATTACCAATCAACTTATATAACAAGCGGGTACATACAAGTGCAACCTACGTAAACATGTAAAATGTAGTCAGTATTTATAAAAGTTCTATATCCTAAATAATTTTTGATAGCATATTTTGGTCAAAAGTAATCGTAGTGTGGAATAAATAATTTTCTTATTTTCGGAATGGATGTATATTACGCCTTGGGGCGCGGTTTTAGACAATCTGCTGCCCCATGTGGGTAAGGAATCGACTAAAGGTAAATCAGGAAAATGTCATGGCTTTGGACTGATGGCGGATTAATCATCTCGATCAATCCAGACCGGTGACGGGGAGCGGCGTCTAAAGTGCGATCTGGTACTACGATCGCAAATTCGACTGCCAAGTGTGGTGATTATGTATTATTCCAACTTGAGAGGGGCCTGTGTAAGCAGCGTTTTTTAAAACAAACTGCTGTACAGTTCTGGAAATATTTAAACCGATACGAATAATATTTCCCGTGCTTTAGACTTGTGATGAAATAAAATTATGATAAGAAGATTTATTATCATTTTATTATATTACATACAATTTATATTATTAAATATTTAAATATATTAACGAGACTAGTAGTCACATATGTACGAAAGCGTTCGGCGGCTCTGGCAATACCAAGAACTAGTTCGCGGCGAATTTTGCATGTGGACCTCAAACTCCACCCATACAAGCTTCAAATTATGGAGGAGATGAAAACAAACAATTACATTCAACGTTAGTTATTGGCTGGGACTATGCTAGAGCGGTTCTCTAGCCTTGAGAACGGACGAGGCACATTATCGTATCAACGCCTATAAGCACGATTGTCGCTACTGGAGCAAGGCAAAACCCTTGCCTTAAACACTTAAGCTACTTCATTTACCCATATCAGCAAAATGCATAATTGGTCCGTACATCTTTGAAAATAATGAAGGAAATAACGTAACTGTGAATTCATCAGAATATGTGAAAATGTTGTGAGAGTTTTTGAAACCACAGTTACATGAGTTTGAAGGATACAGCAGCACGACCAATATGGAGCAGCGTGCCACACGTCAAACGACTTTACCGGTAGTCAAAAAAGTGTTTTTTCCGAAAAAATTGATTTCTCGCAGAGGTGATATTCCATGGCCTCCGAGGAGCCCGGACCTTACACTATTCGATTTTATCTTGTAAAATTGTACCTGAAGAGTCGTGTGTATCTTAATAACCCGACGACAATATCCCAGTTAAAAAAGAACATCCTCGAGAAGATAGCCGCGATCCCCGGCAGCATGTGTCAGCGAGTTTTCCAAAAATTGCGTAGTCGTTTACTGGAGTGCCTACGATGAGACGGGTCCCATCTCTGAGATGGGATGGTAGATTCTCTTAAGCTACCGCCACCACACGGTGAGCCACGTGCATTAACATACGCAGAGAAGTTTGCTCGTTATAACCAACCCTTCGTGCCGCGTGGTGGCGGCACAAGAGAATCTACCACCCTCTATCGCCCCATGGGTGTCGTAAAAGTCGACACAGGGAAATTTAAAACCAGGAGATGGGGAGCAACTTCCCGGAACATCAAAATAAACAACCTGCGGTTGCCAACCCGCCTGCCAAGCATGGCAACTATGGTAAAATCCCCACACCAAGCTACAACATTAAAACGGCCCCTAGTCTTCGGCGGTAGTCCTGGCATGGCACAGCCTACCGCATAGCCAACCGCATGCTACACAGCGTTCGGGAAACTGCGTCACATCGTCTTAAAACCAATGCGTGTTGCCAGTGATGACGTACGGAACAGAGACGTGATCCTTTACTGCGGGCCGCATATGGAAGCTCAGAATCGCTCAGCGAAGTATGCAAAGGGCTATGCTCGGAGTTTCTTTGTGTGCCCTAACGATAAACAAGCTGAAGTGGCAATGGGCCGGCCATATAGGTCGTTAAACCGATAACCGTTGGGGAGGAAAGGTTTTCGAGTGACGTCTTACCGGCAATCGAAGTGTGCCCCCCCCTAGATGGAGCGACAACCTGCACGCCACGTTATTCAGCCATAGAATTATATGAGTCCTAAGTTACTTCAGAACTGTTACTAAACAGGGAAGTAAAATTAAAAACATTTTCGTAATTTTAAACATTCTTTTTTCTATTTTTAAATATTTTAACAGTTAAACTATTAACATCCGTATCTGTCCAAGTTTTTGCAATTTGATTAATTAGAACAATAAACAAGGTTATTACTTGAACAATAACAAACTGTGATATTGATGTTCCGATTTCCAACCAACTTCCGGTATTTCTTACGTTATACAGCAACTGTATACCCATTAAATTTGAATAGATCAGCACTATAATATTTAAATAACCCGCCGGTGCCTGAAACAAAAAATGTTGGTAATTAAATCTATATGGGGAAGGTAACTAATAATTTCTTTTATATCATAATTTAATTTAAAATCGACAGTTGATATTTCACGAGACCTCCCTAAAGACTAGGTAGTGAGTTTATCCTCGGCGAGTTAAGAGAATTGCGTCAGGATTCTTTTTGGCAGCTTGATAACAATCCCTTTTTTCAGCAACTTTAAAACATGTTAAAATTTTATATCGTCGATGTCGCGCTGCTAATAAATTATTGTTTCCAAAATTGCCACAGTGGAGTCCGGAGTGGAAAGTAATTGAATTTAGTTAAATTTAGTCTGGCCTTTTATTGAAAAAAGGATTACTCCAACTAGTCTCGCCTGAACGTAACATTGCAAACGTTTGCGGACATCGTTGTGAATCATAAATCCCTTTGAAGGCGTAACACGATTGCATCAACTTCATATAGTACGTTAATATCATTTTAATTACTAACTCGTATTTAACTGTTATACATTACAAAGAAAACATGAAAAATATATTTGACTTTGACTCATGTAATACCTTATTATACGCGCGATTCAATATATTATAATAAATAGTACTTAAATTAGTGTATATTCAAATTTTATCAACTGACGAAAATAAAGATTTAAAAAAAATCGTCGTTATAGATATTCATTGACGACCTCGTGGGCTAGGGGTCAAAGCACCTCACTAAAAATAGTAGTTAGTAGGAGGTATTCCGGCTCCTAGCTGTGTTGTTGACATCATTCATTACACTAGTGCAATGGGTACTAGCATATTACAAACAGGTCGGGTCGACCAGGGTAGTATAGCGCTCCTCGTTTCGTATGGCGTGTGATGATGATGAAATCGGAGGCCTCAATTACTCAACGAGACATTCTATCAGTTCTCATATCAACAATAAAATGTAGTTTTTTTTTTTAGGACTGATGGTCACTGTTAGCCCGAAGGCTTTTAAGCTTCGCCGGATTGAAAGGTGGCATAGCGCTGAGGGCGCTTAGCCGAAACCTTTATTTATGGATGACTGGCGCAAGGGCCCCCAAGAGGGGACCTCGGCTTGGACCGTCATCCTGTTCGCGTGAGTAACCGACTCGATGGTGCCCAAGGGGGCCGGCCTCGGCTCGGTCAGTTACTGCAATCGGGAGGGCAATATTACTACTACTATTATTACTATTATCATGATTATTATTAGATAAGTTTACCACCAATTCGGAATGCGTTTCCGCTGGAGAAGAAATGGCGCAAGAAACTCTAGCGACGCTTCTGTTTATGATACTACTTATCAGGGCTAGGGAAGAACCGACCTGAGATGCGGCGGTATCGCGAATAACTTTGTCTGATACGCCCTCGCCGACGGCGGGGGCGGTACGATGGTGATGTTGTGTGTTTGCGTAGTGAAGAGTAGAGCGCTTGGGCCCTAGTGGTCGCGTCGTCAGGGTCCTCGAGGACGTGCCTCGGTCTCCTTTTTCCGCGGGTCGAGTTTTGGTGTATCGCGACGGGGTTTGTATGTGGCGGCACTTACAACCAGTGGGTTGGGGTGCGTGGCAGCGGAGTCGAAGTATCGGCGAGAGGCCAACTTTAGATATTGGGCTATGGTAGGAAGCCCTAAATCGATATGAAGGTTAGCATTACGCACGAACCACGGTGCTCCCGTGGCTTTACGCATGAATCGATTTTGTACGAGGGTGGATTGAAAAGTACTCGGCCTAACCAAGAAAATAAACACATACTAAATCAGTTATATTTTTATTTTTCTACATAATCACCATCAAGTTCAATACACTTTTGCCACCTCCCCTTCCAAGCATTTAGACCGTTAAAAAAAATGATTCTTCCTTAGAGTCAAAATATGCGTCTACAGCTGCTTTGACCTCGTCGTTTGTCGAAAATCTTTGACCTCCCAAGTGCTTTTTTAGGTTAGGGAACAGAAAGAAGTCTGATGGTGCCAGATCAGGTGAACACGGCGGATGCGGTAACAGTTCAAAGCCACAGTTGTGAATTCCAGCCATTGACTGTACTGACGTGTGAACACGGGCGTTATCTTGATGAAACAGGACTTTTCTTCTGAGCATTCCTCGACGTTTTTTTTTTATTTCCTCTCGTAAACGACGTAGTAAGGTGCAGTAGTAATCAGAGTTTATAGTCTGACCCCTTTCAAGATAATCAATCATAATCACACCTTTCGAGTCCCAGAATACTGAAGCCATCACCTTATTTGCCGACAAAATCGACTTAGCCTTTTTAGGGGGTGGTGAACCAGGTCTTCTCCACTGTTTTGATTGTTGTTTTGTTTCCGGTGTACAGTAATGAACCCATGTTTCGTCCATAGTAACAAAACGATTCAAAAAATCATCTGCATCGGCTTCAAATAACTCCAAACAGTCGCGTGAAATAGTCAATCGCGTCCTTTTTTGTTCAACTGAAAGCAGTCGCGGAACCCACCTCGCAGACACCTTGTGGAAACCCAACTCGTTGACAATGATGTTTTGAGTTCGTTCATAAGAGATGCCTATAATCTCGGCTATCTCTCTAATTTTTAATCTGCGGTCTCCCATTATTAAATCAAGTACTTTTTTAATATTTTCGTCAGTAGTTGACGTCGAAGGCCTTCCAGAGCGGGGTTCATCTTTCACACACTCTCTACCACGCTTAAATTCTGCTATCCATTTTTTGACGGATGAATATGACAGAGCACAATCGCCTAATGTACTGACCATGTCATCATGGATGGCTTTTGATGATAGCCCCTTCTTATGGAGGTACGTAATGACGGCACGCTGCTCGATTTGCTCCATTCGCGGAAATTATGACCGATTACTTTGTTAATAAATTTATAAAATCACAACTAATTATCGCACACGTTTCGAACTTCACACAATGAACTAGTCTGAACTGAACTAAATAATGTGGGTAGATTTGATTTTTAGAATTGAATGGATCTGTGTTAGGCCGAGTACTTTTCAATCCACCTAGTATTACCTGAAGTCGGTGAATTTGACGCGGGGAGGCATGCGCAAATACGGGGCTTGCGTATGTCATAATTGGCCGAATACAGGCTTTGTAAAGTCTAATTTTATTACGTAGGGACATTTTGCTATTTTTATTTAGTAACGGGTGTAATCGGCCGAGGACGAACGCCGCTCGGTTCCTTACTCGGTTAATATGTGGACCGAAGCTGAGTCTCGAGTCTAATAGGACGCCTAAGTATTTGACTGTCTTTTCCCAGGGGATTGGACGATCGAATAACTCTATGGTGGGGAGGCGCGGCGTTAAGCGCCGCGAGAAGTACATGGCTGCACTTTTGATGGGGTTGACCTCGATCCTCCATTTCCGAAACCAGTTCCCGAGGGTTCGGGCTGCGGATTGGAGGCGTTTAGAGATAGTGTCTGGATTACGCCCAGACCCATAGAGGCAGGTATCGTCTGCGAAGAGGGCGAGTTCGACGCCGCTGGTGTGCGGTATGTCGTTCGTGAAAAGGGTGTAGAGCACGGGACCTAGGACTGAGCCTTGTGGTACGCCGGTTAGTATGGGATGTGGTTCGGATCGCACCCCCTCGACGCGGTAGCGAAAGGTTCGACTGCGTAAGAAATCTCGTATGATGAGTACGAGGCGATCTGGCACACCGAGTCCGTATAACTTGTATACGAGCCCGTTGTGCCAGACCTTGTCGAACGCTTTCGCCACGTCGAAGAAGAGCGCTCCAGTATGAAGCCCGCGTATGAAGCGGAATTGAATGTGCTCCGTTATGCGGTGCACCTGCTGGGTACATGAGTGTTTGGCTCGGAATCCAAACTGCTCGTGGATGGGGATCCCTCGAGACTGCATGAAGTCTCTTAAGCGGGCGAGTAGGCGTTCGTATATCTTGCCTAGAGCCTTAAGGAGGCTTATAGGCCGATATGCGGTGGGATCGGACGGGCAATAAAATGTAGGTGCATAATGAATATTATGTCGGCGCATTTTGATTATTATGTCGGTGGCAATATGTCACAGTGACCTCTTACCATCAGATGGGCTGTGTGATCGTTTATCATCCCTAGCCCCATATAAAATGTTCATCGATAGACTATAATGGGCTGAAATGATGATGACTCTTCAAATAATAATCGTCTTCGTACACTCATAAAAATACAGATTTTAAAATTGTATATTAACCTTTGTTATAAGTTGAACAGCTCTGAAAGTACAAGCGACGCACAGAAAAGGCGCCAAAGTCTTAAGTAATATGAGGGCAGTAATGACGAATGGCTGAAACGATGTTGTAAAGCATATGACCCATCTGACTTCAAAAGAATTTAGTGATGCAATGTTGCCAGTACCGAAAAAGGCCAAAATTATGTATAATGTCTGAGGAACGGTTAAGGAAAATTGTTTTTTTAAGTATTCATGCATTGCTCTTCCTTGCTCTTCAGTTTTAGCACACAAGCTGGAATTCACCGGGATGTTTTTAAAGTTGTTTGCATACATTTGACTAAAATTTGCATAAGGGTCATTTTAAGTACATATTTGTCAAGTCGTTTAATAATATAATAATAGTTAATAGGAAATCTGTATGTCCGTAATTATATTATTCAAATGTACGAGAGTTGGCGGGCTTTCATGACCACCAGGCGTAGAGCATCACAGTGGACTACGTTCCGATATAAAAATTTAAGGAATTAAATGACACGCGGTGCGATATATGTATAATATGATGCCATTATGGTCGCAGAATAACAAAAGCTAGGACGTCTCGTCTCGCGAATGAGGGTCGACTAAGGGACTCGTAGATTTCGTCAGATGGTCTGAATAACCATCTCGAAAAATACCAGACCTAAATTATTCAGATCGGCGACGGTCAGCAACGTCAAAAGTGCAGTATCTGATACCGTGATCGCCAATCCTCCTGCAAAGCATGGCAACTAAGGCAAATCCTCTCAACTTGGAAGAGGGCTATATCCAACAGTGGACTTTTTAATGACTGTTGAAGAAGGAAAAGAAGATATATGTTGATTGCTTATGTGCTGCAACTCAGTACAGAAAATTAACTCTTTCAAAATATACTAGTTAAACTTTTAGAAAGGATACGAAAAAGAACGCCCTACGAAAGTCATTGCTACTAATATCTCTTTCCAAAGATAATACATTTTTCTCCGTCCCATCATTTTCTTTCCCGAAAGAGTAATCAGCTGTCTGGAAACAAACAAAAGTACATTTATTATTTATTTCTTGGGCAATACAATTACCATAAGTTTTATATCATAAATGTATTTAAACATTATATACCTTTACATGGCCTAAGTTGAGCAAATGAAACTCGATCACCATCCAGCAAGTGACATTAAATATCAAAGCAACGATAAAAAGGCCTTCGTGTGATACTGACAATAGCAAATAGAAATTAACTATCGATGTATTTATACCAATCAATCGATTACCTAGTCTTCTAGAATGTGCTAATGGTAAAATCATCAGAATCACTGAAAAAAAAAGAAACATAAAATAAGTTGTTTTGTAATTAGTTGTTTTATCCATATTGTGTAACCATTTATTATATAAATATAATGTACACTTGACTAATATGCATTTATAAAAAATAAGATATGTTGTGTATGTGTTACCTAAACATATTTTTTTATTTTTCTTTTAACAATAATAATTGCTCTTAAAAAGAAATGCATTGTAACATCATTCATTTACAAAAAAAAATACTTATTTATTTTGAATTTCAACCATTGGGTAACCACTAGTAGTAATAAATGTATCTATTTAATAACATCATACAAATATTCAAACTTCAACAATTTGTTTTCATGCATGTGTTGATCACAATTTTAACATGTTTACCTATAGGAACGTTGGTGTGTACTGAAAATAGCTTATTTTACTAAAGTATGTGTAATTACCTGAAAAAATCCAACACAAAGTCTGCAGCAATTGTGAAAGAGGTGCACCAATTTCAAATCTTTTTGCTTGTGTATATATGGTATAAAGTGATAATGATAATATAGTAGCCTGAATGACAATTATCATGGTCTCCCCATGTTGCACTCCACTGCCATTGTAAATTGGCTGTACATACCACGTGTAAATCAGTGTCATTACTAACCAAATAATTCCTGCTGTTAGACTGCAAAACACATAAATTGGTTTAGTAACAAAGAAAACTATTTTAAAATATATATGATAATAATGTTACATTGCACTTACACCAATTCAATGAACACCTCTTTTCCAACTATGGGAACAAATGAAAACATGCTTAGCAAGATGCATCCCATCATCCAAATAGACAGTAACAACTTTGACAAGTGGCATCTTGATGAAGAAAAATATGGCCAAACACCCATACCAAATAATGGAAAGCTTAACATCCATCTGTAAGTAAATGATAATCCCTAAAAAAAGTATAAACTTAATAATTCTTAATAACACTTACAATAATTTTAGTTAAACACAAAAACTTTAGTTAAAAATAATATTACCATTGCAAAACTTCCTAAAACATAGCATGATATTTCAGTCATTAATTCAAAAATACCTCTGTTATGTTGTAGCTGTTTAAATGTATACATCCATAGGTCTAAAGACAACAACACATTTGTCCATAACAAAATTGGCATTAGGAAATATACATAATACTGAATTGGTAAATTTTGTGCTGAAATAGTATTATGTGGTTCGGTTACTCATAAAAAGAAATAAGATATTGCAATTCAAAACTTAACAAATACCACTATATTATGAAATAGGTAAGATGTACCCACCATAAATTAGATATACTGTAACGAAATTCATTAAAGTTGATATTATTTTTATGTAGTTAGAGAACTGACAGTTAGTAAAAAATTTCTTCATATCAGCAACTTTAGAGTGCTCATAAACTTTTTGCTCCAATAATATTTTCATTAAGCATGCTATCCAACCAAAGAAAGACAAACTGATTGCAAATAAAAGAGGATTTTGGTAATAGTTATGATAGTAGGTTAGACCAGACAAACTCAGATTCATAATTTCTTCACTATACAAAATCAATTTATCATATTGCTGTTCTCCTAATAACTTTTCCGTAAATAAAGTGATTTCATTAATTTTCTCTGGATTGAATGGCTCATATGGTTTGTATAAAATTCTAATGGCATTTTCTTCAACATCAAGTCTTTTTTTGTTGTACTGTGCCATTAATTGCCTGCTATTGCTGTACATTGCTTTAGCTTTATTTGGTAAAGATATATTCAATAAACCAAGTGGTAGTTTTCCCTGAAAAACAATACATATATAATAATAATATGTGTCCTTAAAATTTTAAAGTAATATTTATAATTTTAAAACATATAAATTTTAAAGTAAGATTGTGTGCTTAATAAATCTAATATTAAAGTAATCTAAGTTTTTTTTTGTTCTCAAAATATTGAATGAACTCATACATACTATAGAATTTACTGGAACAGGGATGGATAGAAAGGTAGACATTAATGGTGCTAAGTCTGCTTGTTGTATATCATATCTATGTTCAAGAGACATACTATTGGTTTCAGAGTCTATATTTAACCCTTGAACTTGTTGCACACCCGCTCCCCATAAAACAAATGGGGTTTTGGTCTCATGATCATCGCCAGTACCATGGGATCCTGCAATATAAAAAAATTATAAGTACTGTATGCACAGTACTCAGAGTACCTGTCTGCTTAGTCCTTGAATCTTAGGGTTCAATCATCGCTGAAAACAATATACAACACACAAATTATTAGTTGTTGGGTCTGTAACTTATTTTGACCAATGTTACTCCTCATCTCATTTGATCATGTAATATATCCTCATCAGGTATGGAAGGGGAAGATGCGTGTGTTTCTGTTTGTGGTATGTCTTAATGCAGTATAATACATCCTAATCAAATAATTTCTGGCTATGGGCCATGATCTAAATCAGATGGAAGGGACATTATAATTTAATTCCACATACAGGTGTTGCTGTATTTTAATTAATTTATATGTTTTAAAATGATAAATAAACTTATTACCCCAATCAGTCATCCCATGATCAGAAGTCATGAGGAACGTAGTTTTACCATCATCATTGTAGAAATCTCTAATAATATTTTCAATTTCTTTGATATTTTCATCAACATATTTTATAGTAGTAAGGAAATTTCTGCAAAAAAAAAATTATTACTAAATTACTTGTAATTACCTCCTATTGCTGCAGTATAATCCATACTCCATACTTATATCTTAATGCGAAAGTAACTCTCTCTGTCCCTCTCTCTGTTTCTTACCTTTTCACAGCTCAACCATTGAAACAAACTTAACAAAATTCAGCACAGAGATAGCTTGCATCCTGGTGACAGACATAGCATACTTTTTATCCCGGAATATCAAATGGTTCCAACGGATTATATAAAACCTATATCCACATGGATGAAGCCACACGCATTGGCTAGTAACAAACATTCTCATTTTGGCAGGCATATAGTTGTCAAACATATTTGTCTAAAGACTTTATAATGATGGTTTTTTTCAGTATTTATTTTTTATAAGCTTTTAATGTTTTAACATTTTAATACATAGCCCCTGCAAACACTTATTTTCAACTTGCACTTTAAAATATAGCATTAGCTTTCATACAAAAACTTAGTAGTTAACAATACTCTCCATATAAGTACATAATTTTTTTACAGTACTTTATCTGTATCACATCCTATGAAACTTAGCACTGACTTTTGCTCACTTGACTTTAAGAAGACTGCATTGTAATATTTAGTCAAATAATTTTTTATTGGTCACTTATTAATCATTATTACTTACTTATTAACAATACTATAAATAATTTAACTTACAATGTTTTAGGTTTATGCGTATGGCCAGCAGTATCTGTGCCTAGTAAATGTAGAAATAATATAATTTTTTTATTTAGTAACTTCTCTTTGATTTCTACATCAACCTGAGCCTTTTGGAAAAGATGTTTTACATTTTTAAAAACCCATTCATCTAAAAGTGTTGTATTTTTATCAGCACTGAATGTTTGATCATAGGGATCAAATTTATTCACAAATATGTGACCATCAACAGTTCCTTTAGTAAAGATATCCACAATATCATATGTGCCCCAACACCATGTGAAAGTGGTTCGATTGAATACAGAATCAAAATCTACAGGATTTTCTTTCCATCCTTTGGCCACAGCAGAGGGATCTTCGTAAAAGCCAGCTATAATGGCAACATGTCCTGGACGGGATTCTGTAGGTACCCGAGTATTAGAAATTCCCCATCTTCCATTAGAGTTTGCAATAGACCTGCAAGTTTCAAGGAATATAATACTTGATATATAAGATTCATGCTTATCTATAAGCAAGTTTAAATTTCTTTAAATATACTGTTTCAGTTTGCATTTACCTAAGGTATGGCATTGTAGAATGATTTAGGAATGACTCTGCTCTTAGTCCATCAACCACAAATAGAATAAGTCGATTACTTGCAGGTTCATGTTGTGGATCATAAGGCAAAACATTTTTGACGATAGGAGATTTAAAATATATGTCAAAAATTGAAAATAAAAAAATTACGTGTATAAAAATTCCGATAAAAAACATGACATCGATAATACATAAAATAAATTTTGTACTAACTAAATAACATATTTTAGTTGGCTATTTTAAATTAAATATATTAAAAAACTCATTTGGAAATGAAAATTACGAGGTAATGATTTTAAAAACAAATTTCAAAATATTTAAATTAGATGTCATAATATTTAATAGGACTGTTCATAAAATATCGATACATCGAAATATCTATATTTTTCTTTATAAATGTCGATATTTGTGAATGATATCTTTTGAAACGATATATTGATAGTTCGATATTAAAACCTAGATATCGACGATCGATATTTTATTTTAAAGTTTTTCTTTATGGTTTTTTTTCGTAAAACATTTAAACTGTACTAATAGAAGTTATTTGGTGTTATATAAATGTTACTGTAACTTATTGTTTCTCGCGACGGCGAAAAGTGAGCTACGGGTGTGGTCTCTGTCTACGTTTTATGTATGTATTTATACTATGTTATGTTTTCCACTCTTTTATTCATCATGTTTTATTTAAAAAAAAAGTATTTTCTTTAAGTATGCTGGACTGTGTGTGTTTATAACTATTACAGAAGTTGAAACGAAAAGGTGACGTTAATGCTATTGTTAGGAAAAGCACATGTTTGTGTATTCCGAAATCCCGATCAATTTAATGATGGGCTCACCACCTATCACACCTAGTGCATTATATTGTTTTGGTGAAACGTGGATTGTGGCGGTCATCTGTTTTTGCAATGAGTGCCCAGTCTCTGATACCCCTTATGGGATACAGTCGTGATCTTATATATGTATGTATGTATATATAGTTCGCATCTCAGAAAACTTTCATAGCGCGATTATGGACCTATGGGAATATTCCTAGACCTTCTCATGTGGTAACATAGATGTCGCTACAGGCTCATTTTTTGACTGACTTTTTTTAAAATGAATATAAGTATGTTTTTGTTATATCGAACTCCGTTATTGATATATTTAAAAATATCGATATATCGAAACAGCCCTCATGTATAATATAGCATAAATAGCCCTGTATTTACATGGGCACCACAGATTATATTATAGATAATAGACTGACTGCTATAACACTGAGGTTATCACTGATCATGGAAAAAAAGCCGTAGAATAATATACAGGTAAAAACGATGATGAGATTTTACTGATGGTCTTAAAAGACTACCCGCGAAAATACTAAAAATTAGCATGCTTTTTAATTGAACATATTTACTTGTGATAAACAAATTCCTGACCTGAGTGAACAGACTCCTTTTTTCAAAAAGTAAACTTTGAATTATATAATCTAAAGTACATAAAAATAAAACATAACAGAGTGTCAGTCCCCTACAATAACTATCTTACAGTAGCTTCATCTGCACAGTCCTCAACTAAATACTTTATTGCTTACACCACAATATTTTGCAATAATAAAAGCTAAATAATTTTAAAAATCTTAAAAACCTGAATAACAGAAAAATCTTAAAATGTATAAGACTGACAAAAACCTAAATAGACAAGTAGACTTAGCGGTCGTAGATGTCATTCCATAGCTCAAATCTGTAGCGAAAGGTAAAATTCGAAAGATAGGCTTGGAAAAATGCTCAAGCCTGGTCAACACTCCTATGGCGTACAGCTTGCGACTTAATATCCGTTGCGCCAGACTTGGTCAAAAGTCTTCGGAACATCAAGGAAGAGCGCTCCATGCACTCGAGTATCTACTCTGTGAGCCGGTTTACTTACTGAACGCACGAGTGTTAGGTTCATAAGCCAAACTGCGCGATCGGCACTATATTAAACAAAAGACCCCTTTAAGAACAATAGTTATATTTTTTGTAAAGATTTTACAAAAAATATAACTATTGTTCTATATCTATATTCATTCCTCACCACTGTTATTGGCATTTTCCACACGAATGTGCAATAGACCTTTTAAGTTTGAGCCAAGAATTTTGGTAAGGATCCTATTCCTCTCCTGAATCCCGCTCGTACATCCTTTTTCTTGTCCTTAGTTTTATTCATCACCCCCATAATCAGAATCTTTGCATGCAGTTTGCCGACAATGTCGAGCAAGCTAATGCCTCGGTGGTTTTTGCAGTCTCGCTGGGACCCTTCTACTTTGTAAAGCGGTACGATGACGGCCATGCATCAGCCTACGTTTGTACGTTGTCGCTCCTGCAGCAAAGGTTAAAAAGGCGGTAGAGCTGACTGGCTACCACGCCCTGTCCAGCCTTCATCATCTCGGCCGTAATTCTATTATACTCTGCAGCCTTGCCCAATTTTATACTATTTCAATTTCAGCGTTTGTACATCTCTTCCATACTAATAGCACTTTCATGGCAACCTTCATTCATTTCCTGGATGGTGCATGTGCTTCGATTTTCATCCGGATTCAAAAGGTACATGATTGGCGAGTTCTTGGACGTAGAAGCAGACTACAACACCCTGAGGAAGTTCATCTTACCAAGGTGAAACAATAATGGTTTGCGACAAAATCCATCTCGGTGGGAGAACTGATCTCGTTTGGATTCGCGGTAACATGTGTAGTGTTAAATAAAGCGACGAGATAGTTCAACCTATTGTAATTTTACATTGAATTCAAATGGGTCAAGATTTTCACTTCATGTAAGACAATTCTCAAGCACACACTACAAAAGTAGTCATAAATTTGTTCCACGAGCGTTACCTGCGCATATCGCCGTCTTCAACCCTATTCAGGACTCCTGGAATCTACTCGGAAGCATTCAAGGCTTTCAATGAAATGCCGGCAACGCACACGCGATTCCTCTGGTATTGCATTGTTCATGGGAGGCGGTGATCACTCAACTAATGTTGCTTCACACTTCACTTGCTCGTTTGCCCTCTGTCCTATGAAAAAATGCCCGCCTTCCGATCTTTTTTTACTTATTTCTAGTATTTGGAGGTAGATCCACATTAAGCATGGAGAGACGACGCAGAGCAGTTGTAAACACGTCAGGAGCGACAACGAAAATTAGAAAAGAGGGACCAAGATTATTAAAATGATTTAAATGTTTCTATTGTTAATGCATTCCAAGATTCAGTCGTTTTCAATTTCGACTTACCATTTTATTTATTGTTACTAAGTCACGCGTGTGTCCTAGTACTAGTGTGACTAGCGTGACGTAATATAATATAATGGGCCCTCGGACCGATGCTTGCTTTAATGCGGGTTTGCGAACTTTACAAGTCGTCGAAATATTTTTATTTCTCAGACATGCAGGTTTCCTTGACGATGTTTTCTTTTACAGCTGAGGATCTGGTAAATCGGCACTTAAAATTGTAGAACAATTTTAGAGGTGCCGGGGATCGAATCGGGCATCAATCGCAGGTCACCCGGGTACTATGAAATTTATGGCGAGCACACAATCTAGCACATTTTTGTAACTTAATAATTCCCTAAACTACGAAGTGTCTCTTTTTTCACTTTTTAAATTATTGATGGTGTGGGTTTACCTGTGCGTGTGCACTGGTGAATCTTTTTAAGAAGTTGATACAATCTTTACGACACTAAGGGAGGATTTAGTAAATAATTGTATAAACTTTATAGTAAAGTAAAAAATTTGTACAACCTGTACTAAAAAAGTTATGATCAATTAACTGTATCCCTCAACCTGGACGCTCAAAGAAAATACCATATCTCGGAATATACTACCTTTCTGTTTTTAATTTTCATTTTAATAATTTGTAAAGCATTTGTTAAAACTATTAACACTTTTCAATTCATTTGAACGCCCTGGATTATAAAGTTATAACGGTTTATTTGGATCCCTCAATCCACACATGCGCAGACTGAGGGATCTTCAAATCACCGCCCCAGACTGAATAAATACTTAATATTCCTTTTCCATATGATAGATACACACACACACAACACTTTAGAATGAATTTGCAAAACAAATATAATAACTAAATACTTATTTGTTCAACAGCAACGAAAGTTAAAAAAATAAACCTCCTATCTAAAAAAGATAAGAAAAGAAAAAATAAAATATATTGTGATAGAGCTGTAATGTAGACTGGGACTTTTGTCGCCAACTCGAAAAGTGGCTGTAGTGTTTTTATTCAATTTTGTAATTTCTGTGTATGTTTGGAGTTTTGGTGTTTAATATTGATAGTTTATTATGCAGCAAGTGCTCATGAAAGTGCACAGTGATTGAAAAATTCAATTCAAGACCAAAATTGTGCATTTCGCTTTGTCTCCATCAGTCCAGCAAATCTTCAGTAAAAGTCAATTATCATTTTTTTTGAAGAGCTAACGTAACCTACTTGCACGAAATGATACATACTGGCCATTACTGAGCATTTGTACAACAACAATATTATCTTACAGATCATTTTTCATTTATATCAATTTTACTGTCGATAGAAATTTTAAAGTGTTGCTGCTTTAAGATCGTATACTTGGATATAATGTTACTCGACACTGGAAAATAGTATAAGACTGTTTCCATTAATAAATAAATAATAATGTAGACTGTTTCGCTAAAATAAAATAAATAGGTACAAAAAATAACATAAAATATTTGAACACATTGTTGTTGAGGTAATTAACTGTGTATGATATATGCTATAGTGATACATACTTACGGTAGCGCTCATAAGTATTTTGACAAAGATAGTAATCGAGTAAAATAAAACCATTTATTATATATGAAAATCAATTACTATTTGATATTCAAAATAGAGTAGGAGTAGAGGTATAAGTAAATAGAGAAATTAATTATTTTTATTATTTTTCATCACTTACTGTAGATTTTGCTGATTTGAAGATTGCTATTTATCTGAAGATTGTACAACTATACCTGGATATGTTGCTTGACTCTGGATAAAATAATTTAAGATTGTTTTCACGAAGAAATAAATATAATATGTAGGTATTAGAAATTATGTCATGACATTGTTCTTTTATTTAATAAATTTCATCTATTTTAAAAGTCAGTAAATATTTAGTAGCGTATCTACGGGTCTTATGACGGCCTCGCAACGTTCTGACATTGAGTTGTCTCGCTGTTGTAAACAAAGAGTATATAATTAGTTGTAATCAAATTAAAAGAATTTGGTAAGTATACTAAAACACTAACAAGGAAGGAAGATATGTCAAATTTTGTTAAAAAGTTTTTAACAATTATTAGTTTAGCCTCGGTCTCTCTAAGAAGTTGGGATAGATTTTAAGATTCCTCAGTCTGCGCATGTGTGGATTGAGGAATCCAAATAAGCCGTTATAATTTTGTAATCCAGGGCGTTTAAATGAATTGAAAAGTGTTAATAGTTATTACAAATTCTTTACAAATTATTGAAATGGAAATTAAAAACAGAGAAGTATTTTATTCCGAGTTACGCGATATGATATTTTCTTAAAGCGTCCAGATTGAGGGATCCAGTTAATTGATCATAACTTTTTTAGTACAGGTTTTACAATTTTTTTACTTTAAAATAAAGTTTATACAATTATTTACTAAATCCTCCCTTAGTTTCGTAAATACTGTATAAACTTTTTAAAAAGATCCACCAGTTCACAAGCACAGGTAAGCCCACACCATCAATAAATACTCGAAATTAGAAGATTATTATATATATAATATATAGAATATTCGAACGTCATGTTAATAAAAGTTTCTTTGTGCGGCAAATATTTATTACCGACAGGCGTCGAGTGTGCCGCTCAGCTTCCGATCAGGACCAACTGATCTATAGATCATACACTATATAATAACTGATCTATATGGCAGGGCACAGCAAACGTGAGGTGGAGGTGGGCAGGAACTGTAGAATTGTTGCCTCTGCACATGAAGTTCATTATTCCGACAGGGATAGTGGAAACACCACGCAAGCGTACCAAACAAAAGGTATTTGCTAATTGATTGTATAATATATATATATATATATATATATATATATATATATATATATTATATATATATTATATATTATATATATATATATATTATATATATATTATTATATATTAAAGGTGTGACTATATAATATATTATAAAAATACACGTTACACTGTTGAATCTAGATGTATTTTGTAGTAATTCCGGCTGATAATAAACCAAATAATTCACTTTCTTGCGCATCTCTTGCTTTGTTTAGTACTATCTCACATGTAGTGCTTTCTTGTAATTCATCTTTCATTGAAAGGCCCAGCGTAGCATATAATCGACGTATTTGACCCTTGGTTAAACTTCCACGCTGACCTGGGTCAAAACTTTTTATTACTGCCTCGAGGTGCCTTAAATTAGTATATAATTATATATATATTTATATCTACTGGTTATGGTCTTCAAGCAGCAATTTGTCTAGGTAGGTACCACCGCAGGGCCAGTTATTCTGCCGTGAAGCAGTAGTGAGCAAACATTACTGTGTTTCGGTTTGAAGGGCACTGAGTGCTAGCAAATGAGCATATAAGCTGGGCATATGAGACTTAACAACTGATGTCACAGGGTGACGAGCGCAGTGTGGTGTCACATTGACTTTGGTATGGGCAGACGTTGCACTTACCATCAGGTGGAAGTTTTGCTCGTTTCGTCACGAGGTGCTATGAAAAAAATATATCGTAGGACCATTTTGTAAATTGACTGACCAATTTATCAATAAAATACAACAGAAAAATATAAAATTTATATTAAATATTTTACCTATCTTCAAACAATACGGGAGCTGCTCCAACACCAGCACGAAATAGCATGCAGTCGTCTAGTAATTTTTCTAAATATAATAGTGGTTTATCGGATTCTTCAGCTAACACTTTCGACATAAGAAATCTTATCAATTCGGGAATACGACGTTCACGTAAATAATTTTCAGTTCTAGCAACAGTTTTCAAAATTCGTTTCTTGTGTGCGGAAACGGTCGCCTTTTCCTGTAACGACTCTGAGCATAAACATTCGCAGACATTAAGAACTTCAGGTGTAGTTTCTTTTTCAGAGAATATTTCATTATTAAAATCTGTATCCATATTTAGAAATAATCTTAGATTTTATTTGGAAATTCTTGTTTATTAAAAGGACATAGCTCCGCAATTAGAAACAAATGCAAATAATTTGATAACGTCAATTTACTTTTTAAGTATAATATGTTTTCACGATAAAGAGTTCAACAATTCTCTATAGCTATTCCTTTATTTTCTTGAAAATGTTTTTATTTAATCTGATTTAGCGACAAAATAGAAGGACATACTGCAGATATGTTCCTAAATTTGTTTAAATCTATTTAATCATTCACAAACAAAACTTCGAGCTTGTTACTATTATTTTTTATAGAATGGCATAAACTAACGAATAAAAACAAAACCAGACAACCGTGAGACGTAATCGGGAGCCTAAAAGATATATATTCACTCTGCTTTTAAAAAAACCCTTCATTGTATTGAAAGTTGATATGACTCTTAAAAAGTTTATAGAATTCAACCAACGGGAGACATAAAAAAGAAGTAGTGACTGTCTATAAATGTCTGCCACTAATAAGCTTTCTGAGAGGGTTTTGGAGCTGGGCTGGGCTGTGCACACTGCTCAAATCCGGGTTGGCGGACGTCACATGTCTTTGAAATATTTTTTATTTCTCAGTCATACAAGTTTCCTCACAATGTTTTTCTTCACCGCCCAGCACATGGTAAAGCAGCACTTAAAATAGCAATTCACAATTTTAGTGATGCCGGCACCGCAAAACGAATCCAGGTCACTCGCGTACTAATTTCTTTATAAAATAGTCTGTCACTTTTTTTATAGAATATGGGGCAAATGAGCAAGCGGCTCTTGAATGGTAGATGTGGCTAATGGGATCACTTACAAACCAAAAAGAAACTACTGATTAGAAAACTATTTATTTTAACTTAAAACATTTTTGAATTTACTTTTGATGAAACGTAATCATCATAAAATTTATAAAAAATACAAAAGTTATGTCAGATAACTTGACATGTTACTTCTTCAAGTGATTTTCACGGAATTAATAAAATATGACAATTCAATCTGAACAATTAAAATTGACATTCCAAATTTAAAGTAATTCAAACAATACATAAACCGAACAGATCAGAGTTGACATCAAAAGAGTATGTATAATCTGAGATTACCAATCAACACACCCCCTTAATCTCAGATATACACCATAACACCAGACAAGTACAGAAAACCCAAAAAATTTAGAAATTATCAACAAACAAACCACCAATCATAAAACAACAATAACACACTCCCTCTCAATAAAAACCAAAACTCTTAATAATAACTAAAACCACAAAAAATACAAGAAAAACAATACACTATAAAGGAAGAGGAGATATCAAAGATTCTGTAAAAAGTTTCTCTGAAAAATTCCGTTTGTCTTAATTTCAATTTCAAAATTGTCTTAATTTCAAATTCTTCTGAGCTGCTATCGTTAAAATAATTCTAAGCGAAGTACTGTTCACCAAAGGACTATAGGTTTCCTCATAGTCGACTTTATATTTCTGTTAAAAACCTCAGACTACGAATCTAGCTTTATATCTTCCATCCGACTTCTTAGCAAAGACCTATTTCTCGGCGGACTCCTCCTTGGACCCACACTCTCTGCAACCACCTCAGCTTCCTCTTCATCCGCTTCATCAGCATCATTAAAAACATCAACAGCCTCCTCTATTCTATCCTCACTTGCATCCAAAAAATCATCAAAATCTCTCAAAGGCCCATCTCTCGGTGGATTCCTCCTTGGACCCACAATCTCTGCAACAACCTCCGTTTCCTCTTCATCCGCTTCATAAGCATCATTAAAACATCAACAACCTCCTCTATTCTACCACCGTTTCCTCCAAAGCCTCCACCGATTCCACCAGATCCGCTTCCACTGTTTGCATGACCTCCATTACCATTGCCTGCTCCTGCACCGCCACCGCTACCACTTCCAAAACCGGAACCACCTCCATAACTGCCTGAGCCACCAGATCCACCGCCGTTTCCATATCCACTTCCGGCGTTTCCAGAACCTCCGCCTAAGCCGCTTCCACTATCTTCAATTGTTTCTTCTTATACTACTTAATTTGTTTCTGTACTCTTAATTTACAACACCGGCAATTGTTTCTTCTTCTTCAACTGTTTCTTTTTCAATTGTTTCCTTTTCAATTGTTACTTTTCCTGGGCCCATAACCTCTTGAATGGTAGATGTGGCTAATGGGATCACTTTCAAACCAAAAAGAAACTTATGGACTGATTAGAAAACTATTTATTTTATCTTAAACATTTTTGAATTTACTTTTGATGAAACGTAATCATTATAAAATTTATATAAAATACAAAAGTTATGTCAGATAACTTAACATGTTACTTCTTCAAGTGAATTTCACGGAATTAATAAAATATGACACAATTCAATCTGAACAAATAAAATTAACATTCCAAATTGAAAGTAATTCAAACAATACATAAACCGAACAGATCAGAATTGACATCAAAAGAGTATGTATAATCTGAGATTACCAATCAACAGCGGCTCACCTGATGTTAAGTGATCTCCGCCGCCCATGAACATCCGCAACACCACGGGATACGCGGGTGCGTTGCCGGCCTTTGAAAAAGGGAGGGAGGGGCGAGGTAACGCACACAAAAGCTAACTACTAACGCATTTCTCGAACATGTCGCTATTCACGCGCACGACAAAATTAGCAAACACTAGTGTTTTAGCACGGAAAACTGCATAGAATTACTATACAGATATTCGTAAAAAACTTTGTACTTAAAAGCTATGTAAAAACATAAGAAACTAAGAATAAATGTCGTTCTGTAGAGCATATCTCCCGGCCGGTTTATATTTATAGTGCTGAGACAGGAGGCAGCTAACTCGGCATTAAAATGTATGTCGACACAAGGACGATTTTAATAATAATTTAAAATAAGTTTTATTATGAAATTGATAATTTATGTATTAGGAGGTTTTAACATTGTTTTACATCTATTTTGATGTAAAATAAAATAAGTGTTGATGTTGAATGACAGCATAACCAGTGAAAACTTAGCCACCACTGCCTGTATCCTAGATAATGGGGTGCTTAAGAAGAAGCTCACTGATGGTATACTTGGCTCATATAAAGCAATAGAAGTGCCTAAATCGTTTCTGTGGAGTTTGATTAACTCCTGCCATACAGCAGTTAAGGATCCAGGATGGAAGAAAACTCTACAAAAACTGAAAGAATCCTACTAGTTTGACAAAATGAGCACAATTATATGGAGCTTTGTGGATAATTGTGTCATATGAAGAACTTCAAAAAGCCCATCTGGTGCAAATCAAGCGCAACTCAATCCGATCTAGAAACCCACAGCAGCATTTCAAGTCATCCAAATGGATATTACGGCCAAACTTGTTACTAAAAACGAATGATTAACTATTGATAGATTTACAAAGTATATACTACTTAGTTATTCCACTGATAAAAGCCAGTGCAGCAGTCTTGCATCATTAAAACGAGTCGTGCACTTGTTTGGGACTCAGCGCAGGTCATTGTAGATGGTGGAAGAGAATTCCATGGAGAGTTCAAGGCCTACTGTGATCGTTTTGGTGTCAATGTGCACTTAATTTAAGAAGTTAATATATTAATTAATTAGATGTAAGATAATTATTTAAAATTCTTAATGAAAAGATTCGTAAGAAAAACGGGACGCATGGTTAAGGAAATGATCCGCTGGCTAGCTGCCAGAAAAAACAGTGCTTAAAGAGCAACCTGGAAAATTCGTGTTTCATTATTTTTAAACGGCGTTACGGCGATCCGAAACAATTAGCTTAAACAATAAGCACACAATCACTTTCACACCCAGGGACGTGCTGTCCGTAAACGATAAGATGACGTCAGTAAAAATAAAATGTGCAGTACAATGGCTCAACAATTTATGGAGCCGAAATTGGCGGAAAAGTTTGTATCTATAGCATTATCATTACCACCAAACAGAGGCGCGACCTAATAGATGATATGGGCGAATGTATTTCGAAAAAATTATGTGATTGCGTTGTAGATTGCGAATACTATTCAATATGTTTGGGTTAAAGTATCGACTAGACAGATATCAGTCAGTTATTAATTTTTATTCGTTGCATTTCAAAAGAGTTTACAATTACGGGCTAAACGTTAATTTAGTGCCATTTTATGAAACGACTAAAGGCAGTGATATTTTCAAACTGTCAATAAAACTGTTGTGGACTACGGAGGATTTCAAAGATGTTCTTGCCTCTATGCTGATAGAGGAAAAGCTATGACAGGGACAGTGACAGTGACGGAATTCGCGGATTTCTTCAACAAAATGGCATTGACTGCTCGTTAATCCACTGCATCATACACCAAGAAGCCTTTTGTAGAAAATCTTTGCGCCAAGCAAATGCCATAAAAGTTGTTGTTAAATTAACAAATCTTATTAGTGACGGAAACAAAGCTTTGACTCATATTTTTTTAAGTGGAACTGGTTCAACCTAATAGAGATTTGTTATAACTCTCGGAAATCAAATGATTAGGTGCTTTACAGTGCTTACAGCTATTAGCTTAAAAATTAATTATAATCTGACATTTCCGAACTGAAAAATAGAATGCAAAAACCTAATTCCTGGCTGATCTTCAATTTTTAAGTGATATACACAAGACTTGAACAAATTTAATTTAAAGCTCCAAGGTAAAGATCACAATATTTCCAACTTGTATGGATATGTGAATGGGTTTAGAAGTAGACTAAAATTGTTCAAAAGGTTGCTAGAACAGAATGATTTTTCTTTTTTTTCACATTGGAAAATTTTGAAGGATGCAACGTTTTTGACCACCTCGAGGACTGGCTGATCTTAAGGAATTCGAGAGCGATGTGTCTTTTCACCCATCCTTTAACAACTATATATCTTTGTGAAAGTGCGTATTCAACTATGAATTCTGATGATGTCTGGCATCAACTAATATTCGGATCTAAGAATATTTATTTCTCATAAGAATTAAATTCACGTACATGAGAAAATTATTACAATTAGTAGAATATGTATAAATATTTTGGGTTACCCGTACAATAGCTACTGATGACTTACAACAAACTAAAATAACAAACAGGAACTATAAATTAGTAACAATAATATTTGTAAAATATATAAATAATACTTAAATTTAGGGTATATCTATAACCGCGGAGTAACCTGCATTTGTTTACCAATTCAGCTGTGACCGTTTGACATTTGGCGGAGGCTAGATGCAGTGAGAGACAAGTGCGAATTCAGTAAGAGAAGCTACTACTATCCGCTAAACATACTAACGGCAATTTTCGTACTACTTACACAAGTAACGTTAATCGATCTGTATAAAGGCCCTGATCTGGTTGGCTGATAGGTAAAGCTCGCTGATGTGTCAATGGCTTGTCAGCGTTGTTTAAAATTTGGCGCGGTACGCACGTATATAACCGACTGTCGAGCTGAGAAATCAGTAATAAAAATCCTAAACTCTTTTGGTCCTTTGGACTGCAATGAAGGAAAAGCGTAATGGAACAAGCTTTTATCCAGCAAGAGTGAATTACGATGCACAAACGGCGTAAACGGGAGAAGATATTTGTAAATTATTCGATGATATCTTTCATCTGTGTATGCTGATGACACTAACTTTACTTACTATGAATGGCAATGCATAACGACAGTCTCCTTTCTATATATTTAAACTTGCACGACATTTTCCAAAAGCTTAAAGCATTGGACCCTAACAAAGTCATGGTCTCTGTGATATACTTAAAATTATGTGCCGCGCTTGGTTACTCCATTACACATTATATACAACTCCTCTCTAAGTTTAGGTATTTTTCTAGAAGAATGGAAAGTAGCAAAAGTTACCCCGATCCACAAAAGCGGTGACCAAGCTTGTGTTAAGGAAAAACTGCCCATTTCTCTCGTAAGTGTATTTATTAAAATCTTTGAGGCCTTGATCTGCCCTATAATGCAAAATCACGTAAACAGCTATTCATTGACCAGCATGATGTTTTCGAAGCTAGATTAGAGTTGCTGTCCCCAAAATTTGAAAACTAGGATTTGAAGGCGGAAATATCAGGACATTTAGGTTTATAAACAGGGTGCATTCATTATAAGAAGAGCATTTAATAGTATAACGGATTGAAATCAGGTCCAATGAAACTACCAAATATATATATTTTTTATGAAAGTATCTTCAATTAAATTAGCTTGCTTTTAACTGAATACATGAGGTAATCCTAGATTTTCTCATGTATTCAGATGATGAAAAAAATCCGTAAAACATGTAACCAGCATGATAATGAACTGATGCAAAAAGATCTGGACTGCTCAACAAAATTCTGTTTTAACTTCTTCTTCTTCTTTGATTCTGGCAATTATCTATCAAATCGATGTCGAGTAATAATTTAGTTATAACGAGGACTTTGTTTCTATCAAGAATAAAATGTTATTTGACTTTTACTGATGATATGTTCGACTAATGAATGGTGATGGAGATTAAGATTTGCTGGACTGATGGTGACAAAACGAAAAGTACAGATTTGGTCTTGAATTGAATTTTCCAATTACACTTTCACGAACATTTGCTGCATAATAAACTATCAATATTAAACATCAAAACTCAAAATATACGCAGAAATTACAAAATTCAATTAAAACACTACCGCCACCTTTCGACTTGGCACCAAAAGTCTCTTTAAACTTCATTTCTACATAATAAAAATTAAGAATTTCTTTGCGGAAATTATTTTATATGGCGGCACTGCTTCTGTCTGTCATAGATATTTTTGTCTGTACCATCTGTGGTCTGCAGGTACAAAATTTTAATTTTGTCTATTACCAACGGCACATTAAAGTTCGAATGTTTTGTTATGATTGTTTCCTACAAGTTGTCTAAGTTGCTTTGTTAGAGTTTTATCAACTTATGTTTCTTTAAATCAACATGAGATAGTTATTACATTACTAATTTACCTTGCTATATCGCATTAATAACCATGGAAAATGATACCGAAGAAACACTAATTGGAAAAATTGATGATTGTTAGTTCTGTTCTGTATAATTATTGAGACTTACACCAGTTTTTTTTAATATAATATTTTTTTTCTTCTAGGCGATTCAGATGTTCGCAAAACTGGTCAAGAAATGGATGTAATAAGGCAAAGGACTATTGCTTATGAATACCTTTGTCGACTAGAAGAGGCTAAAACTTGGATAGAGGCATGTCTAAAGGAAAAATTGCCTCATCCCGTAGAGTTTGAAGAATGTCTGCGCAATGGGGTTTATTTGGCAAAATTAGGAAATTTTATATCACCTGAATTACTTCCAATGAGCAAAATCTATGATATTGATCAAAGACGATATAAAGTAAGTTTTCGATAAATTTTAAATTAATCTGAAGTAAAAAACATAGATACCGAAAAATGTAGTCAATATTAATCTGGTAAATTAAGACCATTGAAACCTTTAACAAAGTGGTTACTTTCATCATGTTTGTCATATTATATTTTCCTACTCAATTATTATTCAAGTAAATGTTTCAAAATTTTGCTGTCGGACACCGTCGTTGCGAGTAGTAGAGTGGGGGAGGAGGAGCATCCTCTAACTCCTGTGGGCAATTACCCCCCTTAAAAATTTACCGCCATGGAGATGTATAGTTTCAAATTTGTTTTTTTTTTAAACCGTAACCTCACTTTTGTGCCTAAATCTTAATTTCTGACACCATAGAGCATAGTTGGAGGAATAGGGGCTCGATATTACTTCCTTAATCTAAGTCCCCCTCCCCACCAGGAATAAGTGAATTTAATGTAATTTTTTTTGTAAAATTTTAACTTCACTATTGTCCCTAAGAATTTCTGCAAATTATATTGGATGCTGTTATTATCTAAATCAGATATTAGATTAATTAAGTAATATAGATAGGTAGATTAAGCAATATAGGGTAAAATCGCCATCTATGCAAACTTCATAAGATCAATAAGAGTGTGATCAATTGGCGCAATTGAAGGGAACTACCTAAAAGAATTTCTCAGTGCACTTTGCCAGAAGACCCTTGTCAGCCCTGAACATCTCTCTCACACTCAACCTTGCTTGCTCGGGACTCCAGCGGCTTTTTACTAACCACGGGGGATTGCTACCCAACAGTTTTAGTTGAAATAAATATAAGCACTGCCCAATTTGGATGCATTTTTAAATAAAAATGAAATTGAACTCAATGGGAAAGTCAGATAATTTCACTATAGAGTCCACATTATTGTAACTAATAAATTATCCAAGTTTCATCTTAAACATGAAACTCCCAAACCATAAGATAATACCCAACTTTATCTAAGTTAGTATTAAAGCTAATTTTGTAGTAAAACATAGAAGTTCCTGAAGCCAAAAAAGTCTTAAGTATAAATCTTATTTTTTAATAACTAGCAAACTACTTTTACCACTAGCTTTGTACAGATTTTAATTTATGTAATATTTTTTTTTAATTGAAGATATTTAATCTGATAAATTATGTGGTGTACCAAATTGCCATTTTGTATAAAAAAATATTACTAGGAAAAAATATTAATTTAGATTATAAAAATGGTTTCTTGCTGCAACCGTTTAAAAGTATTATATGTGGTTTGCGGAATACAATCGGAAGTAAAAAATGTTCACTCGTACCAAAATTGACGACTATGTGGCCTAGTGGTTAACATTCCTGACTTGTATGCCGCGAGTCCTGAGTTCGAATTAAAAAAAAAATTAATTTTCAGATCATAATTTCCACTATGAAATTTACAAAATCTAACCCAGGCTTTGCATTAATGTCATAGTCTCTTCAAATGCTGCTTTGTTAGAGCTGCATTTGTCCCATTAGTCCCTAAATGATTATTCAAAAATTACTTGAAATTATGTTAACTGTGTACAACATTGATGGTAAAAACAATAAAAATCATACAATTGAATGTTGACATCATTTTGAATAAAAAACACAGGTTTCAATAAAAAAAAGTTTAACTAGTAGTAGCCAGTATGTTGAAAGGCAATTTCTTATTTAAACACTTATAGTAGTAGATTATAACTACATTATAAATAATAAATAATATAAATAATATTACAAATCTCTCACTAAATGGTCTTATGTGAGTTTCATTGTGTATCAACATTGAGTACCTTTTCAGATAATGGGTTTACAATTTAAACACACAGATAACATCAATAAATTCTTACAAGTATTAAAGAAAACGGAACTCCCAGTGGTAAGTGTGATTAACTAATATATTTAAAAAATGGAAATAAATGATGTTTGGATGTATAATTAAAACTATCTAAAATATTTTTGCATGTAATATTCAATTTTTTTATCAAACTGTATTTTATCTACAATGTTTTCTATCCATGCTTACAGACCTTTCAGCCGGAAACAACAGATATTTATGACAAAAAGAATATGCCTAGAGTAATATATTGTTTACATGCACTTAGCTCTCATTTATTTAAGCTAGGAAAAGCACCACTTATTCATGACGTTTTTGGGAAAGCTGTATTTACAGGTTTGTTGCATTCATATAGATTTTTGCTATAATAATAATATACTATTATGACATCAACTTCGAGGCTTATTCGGGTTATTGGTCAGTTGGGGTACTCCAAAAAATGTCATTAAATTATTTTAATTTAGGGCGATATGCCCTAAATTAAAATATTTTCTTCCTAAGTAAAGGATGTGGCATGTAAAATTTTATTTCTCCATATTTGGTGGTTTATCAATTTGTTGTTGGGCAGTCTGCCATGCCAAGAAGTATGGCAGACCGCCATACTTCTTTACAAGGCAGACTGACCCAATATTGTCTCATAATGTGATACTCACCATGAGTGTTTGCCAATGCTATACAAAGTGAAATTTGGTTATTCATTTTTTTATTGTTTTTCAGATGAACAGCTCGATTCGGTTTCCAAAGAATTACAAAATTGCAAGCATCCACTTCCAATGTTTCAAAAAATTGGAGGTATTTTATCCAACAATAATGTAGATAACAATTTAATATTGAATGATGTTGTTGTGGAACTGAATAACCTTTTAGAGACAGAAAAATCTATAACTTCTGCTATTCTCAATCCCATTCTGAAATTAAATTTTGTACAAAATCAACTTATAGATATATATAAAGAGGTGTTAAAAAATGCAAAACATGAGAAAGTACAAGTTGCTCACAGTCATTCCTTAAATGAGAGTTATGTTCCAGATGATTTTGATGAATTATTAACTCTGGTTGAAATTCAAGGTCATATTACTGCAACAAATTTCAAATTCTCATGGAAAACTTTATGTTCAGCATGTGAAAATAATGACATAAGTTCTTTACATAAAACCTTTAATGAAGAATGGGTTAAAATCAACCATTATGACTATAATAATTTGGATTTCTACTGTGATGTTGTTAAAGAAATTATAGAAAGTAATAAAGATGTTGATGTAGAAAGCATAACAAACTGGCACAAGATATTTCAAAACATCATTAATGAGGGAAATAGAAAATCACTTGAACATAAAGATCATAAGATTGCAATAGGAATTGTAAATAAAACATTAGACGAAGGTTCTCCTGACGATCTTTATGTAGCATTAAAAAATCCAAAACTGGGCTTAAATCTAAAAATTGACAAATTTTCAATGCCTCTTTTGTTTGAAGAAATGAGATTAGAGAAATGTGAATTAGAAAGGAATCTTAACGAAAATGAAATTGCTGCATCTGTTACATACTTGTCATCAGTTGCTAGCATTTCTCGAGCTGTTGAGAGAGGAGATGAGACTGCTGTATGGAATTCCCTTAATTCAAATCAAATACATTTAGAAGGCCTACGACCACATTGTCGGCGCCGTTACTTTTCCGCTCTTGTGACTGCTTTGCAAGTTAAATATAAAGAACAGTTTCAGTGTTCCTTGCTGACTCTTGATGATATTCGTGATGCTATTGAAATGGTGAATATGAAGGATGATGATAATGAAGAATGTAAGTATAGTTATTTTTTTTAATAAACGTGATAGTGATTTTATGATGTCCTGGTTGATCACAGTGACATTTTACTTTCATACTAGAAGTTATCAGCTTATGCTTCCGCTTTTGCATATCTTTGGAATGACCTGTATCATTGCAGGAATGTTTATATGTAATATCACAGACAGTTACCAAATCACTATATTCAGTCAGTATAGTGACAGAAAATGCAATATTTTGCATAGGCCACAAATATGAGTTTGGTATCCAGAAACTGCAATTCAGTAGCTAGGACTTATAAACTTTTTAACTACTTTGTTTTAGTGGTAGTGTTGATTGATAATATCAACCAAGCTGTAACAATAGAAGATACTGAAAAGTTGACTACATTATTAAAGAATCCAAACTTAAAACTTCCTGTAACTTTGCATAAGGAAGAATTTCATCTTTGTATGCGTACATTAAAGAAGTGCTTACATCAGAAGGAATCTCAGAATCTTTGGTATGAAGATATTGTTCATGCAATTAATGAAGTCCACACAGAATCATTAATAGTAAAGCAACTAACAGATGCAATGGTGCAATTAAATATAGCTATTTTTAAAAATAACATTGATGACTTTTGGAATACTCTCACTTGCCCTGTATTGTCTGTAATGGAGATTATTGAGGAAGACTTTGCAGAAGCATATTTTCGGATGTTTACTAAAGCTTTCAAGAAGAGAAGTCACTACATATGTCCTTGGATTGTTTGTCACACTAATGCAGGGAATACAGTGTATATTGATATTGAGTCATACAATTATAGTTGGACAACGCCTAAAGACTTTGATCCTTATTCTAGATATTTAACAAAGAAAGATGTTTATGTGATTATTGAGAAGACCAATAAACACCAATTCAATTCACATAAACAAAGGCTGTCAGCAAAATCAATAATAAAATTTCAAGCACATTGTAGAGGGTTCCTAGTGAGACAAGCAGCCAGAAGAGAAAGATTTTACAGACGCAATGAAGCTTTAATTGTTAAAATTCAAGCTTGGTGGAGGCTGATACAGGTACAAAAAAAGTATGGAACATTAATAAAAATGAAAACAATAGAAGCAAAATTGAATCAGGAAAAGAAACGTAATCCTTGGGTTTGGTACAAAGTGCAGGTAAAATGTTTTACTTTATATTACAGTTATATGTGATAAAAAACCCCAAAGATTGCAACTAAAGTTTGAAGCTATAATTTTTGAGGGATTTTGCTATAGTTGCCACGCTTAGCAGGCAGGTTGGCAACTGCAGTTTATTTATTAATATGTTCCAGGAAGATGCTGCTGCCCATCTTCTGGTTTTAATTTTCCCTTTGTCGACTTTTATGACACACATCGGATGAGATGTTCTCTTGAGCCGCCACCACATGTTTAGTGTAACTAAAAAGATCCTCTGTATAATAATCACAATCTTGTTATATTTTCAAAGCAATTCAATTAGTTTGAAGTTAATTTTGACATGACAATCAACTATACCTTACAAAATTTTTGTTAATACTTCTAAATTTATATTATGAGTATTAAAAGGGATATTATGATATTAAAAATTATATGAATGATAATAAATATCCAACTGATGCGTGTGTTGAACTAATAAGAACATATTCGATGCCTGGGCGAATTCGCAGGATGCCGTGGGTGTTTTCTGTGATCTTTCTCTAAGGATTTTGATTGTGTTCAAGATGAAATACTTATCATGAAACTACATCATTACGGAATAAGAAATACTGCACTTAAATTTCTAACTTCATATCTGAGCAATAGAACACAGAAAGTAGTTATCAATGGTATGAGTTCTTCTGGGTCAGCAGTGTATATAGGTGATCCGCAGGTTTCGAATCTCGGCCCATTTCTAATCCTTATTTATATTAATGACTGATCTAGTCAAAGATGATACAGTATTATTTGCCGATGATACATCTCAGATTTTCTAAATAAGACGTAATTTTTTTACATGATAAGTTGATTAATGCTTTATAAAATGAACTGCTGCTTTAACTGCACTGAACTGCTTTATAAATAGAACATTGGTTTAACGTTAACGGTTTGCTTTTAAGCGGCAATAAAACAAAATTAAGCGGCGATGAAATTCACGCCACCAAATGTTCAATGGTTAGAAGTGAATAAGCTTGTAAATGGGGAACAGTAAATATTGTTTTTTCGTTTGCAATAACTCATAGCGCGAAACTTCACTGGGGCCCCATATACCAAAACTAGCATGTTGACTTAGCTCAGCATCCTGCACTCTAAATAAAATTAGGAACCTGACTAATGTTGAAACTGCTAGTTTTATTAATTTTAATTTTTTCCATAGACAGATAGATAAACCGTTTATTTGTAAAATTACAATACACACATACAATATTTTGATAAAATATTATAATTTTTTTTGCTACAAACAGTACATATGTGTGCACTGCAATGATAAAACAGGACATAGCTCAGTGCATGGAATGTCCACTTCAGGGATAAATTACCGGTTTTCGGCTACCGCCCGAAGTAGAACGGTTACGGGCTTGCCAGTATCTACATAATGCTTTAAATTATTATTTTTCAAAAAAAAATTTGGTTGTTTTTTATATAGCGTGGAAAAAAAAGTAAAAAGGATATTTAATAATTGAATACTGTACTTTTACTATCAAGAAGTAAAGTATTTTAAGAGTAGCCACGACTATCTCTTAACGCCTCCAATCCGCAGCACGAACCATCGGGAACTGGTTTCGGAAATGGAGGATCGAGGTCAACTCCACCAAAAGTGCAGCCATGTACTTTTTGCGGCGTATAACGCCACATCTCCCTACTATAGAGTTATTTGATCGTCCAATCCCCTGGGAAAAGACAGTCAAATACTTAGGCGTCTTATTAGACTCGAGACTCACATTCGGCCTACAATACACATTAACCGCGTGAGTAACCGAGCATCGTTTGCCCTCGGCCGACAACATCCGTTGTTAAATAAAAATAGTAAATTGTCCCTACGTAAATGACACTATCTAAAGCCTGTATTCGGCCAATTATGATTATGTCATACGCAAGTCCCGTATTTGCGCATGCCTCCTCGTGTCAAATTCACCGACTTCCATTCAAAACGAATCTTTTTTTTTCAAACGAATCTTTCCATTCAAATCGATTCATGCTCAAAGCCACGGGATCACCGTGGTTCGTGCGTAATGTAAATCTTCACATCGATTTAGGGCTTCTCACCATAGCCCAAAATCTAAAGTTGGCCTCCCGCCGATTCTTCGACTATGCCGTCACACACCCCAATCCACTGGTTGTAAGTGCCGCCACATGCAACCCCCTCGCGTAACACCAAAACTCGACTTGCGGAAAAAGGAGACGTCCTCGAGAACCCTGACGACGCGACCATTAGGCCGCATCTCAGGACGGTTTTCACCTACTAACAGTAATGTCATGATTAGAAGCGGCGCTGGAGTTTCTTACGCCTTTTTCTCTAGCGGAAACGCATTCCGAAGTGGTGGTAAACTTAGTTAATAATAATCCTGATAATATTAATAGGATAAGTAATATTCCCCTCCCAATTGAAGTACTCGTATGACCGTGCCGAGGCCGACCCCCTTCGGCACCATCGAGTCAGTTACTCTCGCGCACAGGATGACGGTCCAAGTCGAGGTCCGATCTCGGGAGCCCATGCGCCAGTCATCCATAAATGAAGGTTTCGGCTAAGCGCCCTCAGCAACCTTTGAATACGGCGAAGCTATGCCAGCCTTCGGTCTAACAGTGACCATCAGTCATAAAAACAAAATATAGCCACGACGAACAGCGAAGTATTAGTTTTTTAACGTTTTATTTTCTAACAATTTTAACGATTTTTTTTCTAACAGGAAAGATTTAAAATATTTTGTGAAACTAAATATTGTATTTATTTTACATAACGGAGTTGGAATGCCATTCCAACGCTTTGATGGTTGATATTGAAAGCTAGCTGTAAAAGTTAGTCTTGTGTTTATAATAAGACAGACATTTCCGTGAATTTCTTGTACTTTATTTTTCATGAAACAAAGATAACTTAATTTTAGAATACAAATATTCCGGTTTCTTAAATTTTTACTACAGACAAGCCAGATGTAATTTTATGCGCGTATCCAGAAGCTCCAGCATTAATGCTTTTTTCAAAATGGGTGAGACATGACTGTGCGTGGGAACATCATAACAAAACCGACAGCATGCGTTTTGTACCTGTTATATTAAACGCCTGGTCTTTGAAAGCAACCGCGGTACATATACGATGTCACCGTAGTTTAATTTTGACAAGATTAAGGACTCTCAAAGATTAATACGGACTGTAAATGACATGAGATTTCCGATCTTGTATGGAACTTTTAACCGATAAAAGCAATTTCTAACAAAGTTTGTTATATGGCTCTCGAATCTTAAATGATTATCAAAAACAATACCCAATTCTTTCACTTCCTCTAATCTATCTATTCTGTTGCCTTGACTCTGTAGATCTGTACCAAGAATTATATATTTGGATTTTAGATGATTGAGGTGTAAAGAATTTTTGAGTGACCATTCCGCGATACTATTTAGATCATTATTAAGTTTCGTAAGAAAAAAGCAGTTGTAATATTTGCTGCAGATTCTGAAATATATAACTAAATATCGTCGGCGTAACAATGATATTTACAGTGTTTAATTACTTTTACAAGATCAGCACAATATTAAATAAAAAGAAGGAAACTTGAGGACCGCCACTTTCAATCGTTTTCGGGCTAGACTTAACAATAGTTCTGTCACTCCTAACAAGCTTAACAATTTGCGATCGACCATATAAATATCTATTAAATCATACCAAGGAATTGTTATCAAACCCGTAAAATTGATTTAAAAGAAACGATAGATTTAAACTGTCAAAAGCTACCAATATCTGGTTCTGCGAGATATCAGTAACATCTAACGGAGTAGTGATGTACCACTACCCTTGCGAAATTCTGATTGTAACGAAAGCAAAATATTATTCACTTCCACATATTGAATCTTCTCCAGTAACTTTGACAAGAACGGTAATATACGTCTGTGATCATAGATTTATTTATTATATTAGTGATAACAGTCAAAGTATGAATGTAATGATCTAAGAAATACCATATCCCTTCTTATACCGTCTTGAGCTAACGCATTTGATTTTAAAGTATATAGCATAATGTCGTATGATATTACGCTATGGGTAAATGCGTACTTACATATTAACTATTTTCAATCTTATCCTTCGTCTCTCAACATGTCTATGAGAATATTAGGTATGTACATAAAAACAAAATCAGTTTAATAAAAAAGTCATGTTCATGATGTGAATACCAAGAACAAACCCAAACTAATAATGCCAGTTACTCAACTTCACAGAGCCAATAGTTTTCACTTTAGATACATTGCCCCAAGAAAAAGTAGTTTGAAAAGAAATATATTTTCAGAAATAATATATTGAATAAAAAATAATTATTTTCTATTCCATTCCATTACCAGAAAAATTTATAAAAAAAATTGCCCACTCCTTGCTAATTCTACCCAAGACGCGCATTTTTTTGCGAATAAGTGTAATATAATAAAATAAAGAAAAAAATATAAATCATTATTTTCAGTTCTATAGTTTTGCATTTATTATGATAATTTTTATTAGAAACTATAACAACTAAGGACTTTATTTCTTGAGCAACATCCTAACATTGGCAGCCACTCGGCTTATTTTACCCTTTATAAAACAAAATTTATCGTTGTAATAATACAAAAAATCATGACTACTAATGTGATCTCTTGAAAAATAATATAATTTGGTTCGCTGCTTACACAGTAATTCTACAATTTGTGTTAAATTAATATGAATTTATTAAAAAAGCTATTTTTTTATTTCAGGAACAAAAAATCATAAAAATTCAGGCTCTTTGGCGAGGTCGTCGCGCCCGGCAAGCGTTTGTTTCGTTGTTTCATTCTCCCAACCCGCCATTAAAAGTGGTAAAGAAGTTCATCCCTATTTTAGATTTTGCTACTGAAGACTATGACAGAGAAATAGAACTACAAACAATGAAATCAGAAGTTGTCCAGTCAATAAGAAAAAACCAGGAACTTTCCAAACAGATAGATGATATGGATTTAAAAATAGGATTGCTGGTACAAAATCGTATTGCTCTACAAGAAGTTGCGGCTCATGGCTTGAAACTAAATAATTTGGTAAAGCACAATTCAATGACAAAACTTGTGTTTCAAAATCGCGAGGGTAAAGGTTCATTAATGACCGTATCAACGGCCGTAAAAGGCTTAAAATCACTCACTAAAGAAAGCAAAAGATTGCTGGATGGATATCAGCACTTATTCTATGAGCTACAAACGAATCCAACATATCTATCCAAACTTTTGTTTTGCATACCACAGAACAAGACTAATTTTTTTCTTCAGAATGTTGTTCTGAGCCTTTACAATTTCGGTGCATATGCTAGGGATGAATATTTACTATTGAAATTGTTCCGATTTACTTTAGAAGAAGAAATAAGTTGTAAGGTTTCAAAGCCATTTGACATTATATCGTCCACACCTTTAGTACTTAAAATGGCTGTTAGTCTCTCGCGACAGTTGTCTGGACTAAACAGCCTACAAAGCATTATTGGTCCTCTTGTCGAAATGATGTTAAAAGATCGGGATATGAATATAGAAACCGGTCCAGTAGAAATTTATAAGGCTTGGAGAAATGAAACGGAAATGAAGACTGGACAAATTTCGTGAGTATTTAATAAGACTCATTTTAAAATATTTTGTGAAGCTATTGTCTAGATGAAAATGTGAATATTCACCGTAATAGAACAGTATTTTAGTAAATAATAATATAAATGTCAAACTAAAATGTTGTTCTTGGTATCTATTTTTTTTTATTCTCAAAATTTATTTTTATATATCTTATTTTATTTTTGGAACTAAAGTCAGACATCAGTCTCTTGAAATTATCAAATGGTCTAGAGTCTAGAATAACAATTTACGTTACGGTAAGAATTCTCTTTCGTTACTCTTTTTCAGTCGAATAAGAAGCGTGAACGTGATTAAATTATCATAACATTCATTACAACGCCCATTTTTGTAGTTTAAATAATTTCCATTTAATTTTACACATTACGGTGATGATTATCTTCGATTTTAAGTATTTCTTTACTAGTGGTATATTGCAAGTATACCATCGCATTGTCAGTTATTCTGCTGTTAAGCAAGGTATTCGCACAACACTTCCTTTCGGTTCGAAAGGCACTGAACTTAATGTAATTACAGGGCATTTAAGACTTCATAACCGACATCTCATGGGGACTAGCGACATGCAGTGTTGTTTAGCACTGCTTTCAAATGCTTATTTTTGGGTAATACCGCAACTGTTATGAGCAGGCGTGCTGGCACTTACTTTAAGCTAAACAAGTTTTTTTTTAATTATTTTATTGGAAAAAGACTAGACTAGTCAAGCAAAACGTTCATCTGATGATAAATGCAACGTCTGCCCATAATAAATGTTGTATCACCCAGAACATATTTGTGTAGCACCACACTGCGCCTGTCACCCTGAGACATCAGTTCTTAAGTCTTATATGGCCCAGTAATAACACTAGCACTCAGTGACCTTTAGACCGAAAAACAGAAATGTTTGCAGACTCCTGTTTAACGGCAGAATAACTGACCGGAGGTGGTACCTACCTAGAGGGATTACTGCAGAAATCCTACCACCAGTAAATGGTCCCGTCACTTTAGCAAAAAATACCTATTTGTACCAATCTGCATTGTCTGTTAAGTATAGTTAACTCAAACATATTTTTTTATTTCATAAAGTGAAGAAACGAGCAAAAAGGTTCACCTGATGGTAAGTGCGCAACGTCTGCCCATAACAAATACTACGTCACCTAGAACATTTCTGTATAACACAACACTGCGCCCGTCACCCTGAGACATCAGTTCTGAAGTCTCATATGCACAGTGATTACGCTAGCGCTCAGTGCCCTTCAAACCGAAACAATAAATTAAAGTAAAAGTATTATTTCAAAATAGCTTCGTTAGCAATATACCTTAGGTACTAGCTGACTCGTCGAACATTTCGCACAGTATCGTGATTATCAATAGATGGCGCCATCTATCTTCTTTAAAGAATGTAAACGACTCCAACCGATAGCTGTAGTTATACATGTAATAAAACCAGTACACAGTTGTTAGTGCAGTGGTTAAATGCTATGTCTCAAACTACACAACACTTCTTAATTTTTGCATAAACATATTTTTCTTTTAAAACTGTACCAGGAGTCTGCTTAAATATCAATTTTCGTACAGTATAATGAATACTGTACGAAAGCAGCCTACTTAATCTGGCCACAGGGGAATTTGCAGCAAATACTGTTCTCCTAAATGGTTATGTAAGTGGTTTGACATGTGAGCGTCGTAGTTTCAAAGGTATTCTGAAGCTTAATCTGCGAAAGAGATCTGAACAGTCTATGTTTCTGAGGACTTTGTATATCAAACCCAAATATAAGAGATCATGGCGTCAAGAAAGCAAGCAAAGTGTCAACAGATGTCGTTTTCTACATTTAAATTAATTCAATCTTTTTAATCAATTTCTTTAAATAAAACATTATTTTAAGACTTTTTGATTTATTTATTTTTCGTCAATAGAGAGAAAAATAATCTTCAAAATAGCGTATCAAACATTCACTTTGATACAGTATTAAGGGAGATATTTCATGCAACAAAAAACACCTTTGAAAAATAATATATAGTATAGATAGATAGACGATTTTGTAGTAATATTTTTTACTTCAATATATATATTTTTCTAGAAAGCTCCCGTACACAGTAACCCAAGAAGAAGCATTGAATTATCCAGAAGTAAAGTCGAGACTTCAGATTGCTCTAAGCCAACTAAAAAGCGTAGTTACCCTCTTTTTAGACAAAATAATTAACTCGACGGAACTTTTACCATTTTGCATTACATATATGGCCAGGGTTTTACACAGATCTTTGACATCGAAATTTCCTCATACGCCTGAGAAGGACATTCTAAAGGTTAGTAAAATTATGCATTTCCACATTCGATCGATATAATATATTACATATGGCACAACAGAATTCATTCTAATCTTTAATTTTTCTTCAAAAAAATACGATGCAGCACTCTAGGATTTTTCCTATACCGCGGGTGCGTTTTACAGAAATAAAATATATGTCCTATGCGGGAATCGATTATTTTTATTTTATATGATAAAAGATGTAGTTACTTACTCATGAGCATGTAAAGATTTATTTTCAAATGGCTATAAGTTTTGAGGCGATGCACATTCTCGGCGGACGCTATTTATAGTGTGCTAATTCTAAATGCATATCTACATTTGATAAACAATTAAATAATACATACATAAAGTGTCTTAACAATTTTGGTCAATTGCTTTTGTGTTGTAGGTGATAGGTAATCTGGTATATTACCAATTTCTAAATGCGGCTATAGTAGCACCTGATGCTTTTCACATTATAAACATGCCTAATGGCACAGGATTAACTACAGACCAAAGAAAAAATCTTGCATCGGTCGCAAAAATTTTACATTTCTCTGCAGCAAAAAAAGGCGTAAGTGTTACATACCATATATTATATACATAAATTGTTTATTTTTTATTCTGAGAGAATCTAACTGTTTGTTTTTTAGTTTGGCGAGGAATCCAGACATCTCCGCTGCTTAAATCCATTCATTGTGGAATGTCATGAGAAAATGAAAGAATTATTCCGTCGATGTTGCCGCGGACCAACTCTCGAGGAATACTTTGCTGTTGACGAATACACAGAGGCGACTCTACTGCATCATCCACATATTTATATAACTGTTCAGGTGATTAATATATTTATATTTTATCCTTATGCTGTTTCACAATGCATAATTAATGACCTTCTTTTATAATGTTAGACTCCGATCGGGCTAATACCCAACAGTATTAACTTTTTGTCTATAGACAAACTACGCTAGATCAATTAATGCTACCGATTCAACTTCTTTTACCAATCGATCCGCCAAAAGTACTTTGTTAATAATTATCTTGTATTATTATTCGTTATCGTATTCCATGTGGTGGCGGCTTAAGAGAATCTTCCACCCCATCTCATTCCGTGGGTGTGGTAAAAGCCAGCAGATGAAAAATAAAAGCCTGGACATGGGCAGCAGCATCGTCCTGGAAAATCTGAATTAATAAACTGGGGTTTTCAACCCGCCTGCCAAGCGTGGCAACTTTGGAAGATTTACCCCAAAATGAGAGATACAAACATTTGTGGCAAGCTATAGGGCAGGCCTATGTTCAGCAGTGGACTAGTAATAGGCTGAAATGATGATCATGATTATTCCTCGTGAGGACGAAGTAAGAAAATCCCCAACGACGAAGAAATTGAACTTATCTCTTCCAGTGGTCGTCGAAAAAGTTAACTATAGTTACTGAAAGTCAAAAAACTAGCAGTTCTATTAACATAATATGCCCGTTAACCGAGCACTCCAACTAAACCTAAACATTTGTGCTAAGAAATGGTTCTCGAAAATAGTCGAATGGCGGGCTCAATCTGTTTATTATATGAGTTTACTAACATATATACATTAATACAGTATCTAATAATTTGTTGAATTTTTCCACCTTTTTAGGAAATAGTAGATACTCATGCTCTTCTCCTAGAATACCAAGATATATTGGCGCCAGACCCAAACGACCGTCTTAACGAATTATTAGATGACCTAGGGGAAGTACCCACAGTTGCACAACTTGCATCAAGAGACATTGACTCTGTAAGTAAAGTTATATTTACGATTTCAAAACTATTATGTCATTATTAATTTTTTAAATATACTGTTAATCTAGCAAATTGTGGATTCAGAAGAGAATGCTAGATTGGAAGTATGTTTAGCACTCGTCAATAGATTTCAAGCGCCCACCGATGACATGACGGATCTAAATAAACTATTCATCAAGACTAAAGAACTCTGCGTGGCTATCATTCCATTCCTCAATGGTAAGATATTTACAAATACATACATATATCAGAAATCACTATATTATTTTTAGTATTGATTTGTAATACAAACTAACATTAACCTTTAATAAGATCATAAAAGTATTTTTTTTTTCATTGTCAAGGTGAACATCTGTTAGAAGCATTATGTATTGGGTCTTCAAAGGAGCAACAAGAACTTTATAGCGAAAAGGTTCAAAAACGTATATATTCGGGACAAGCCCGACCAGATGAAGTTATGTCATTACGCGAGCACATTGCAAAACTGCGCCGCAATTTACAAATGCTTGAAGACGAGGGTTACGTGACCCGAGAAGATGGATACCAGGCTTTGGTAACATCAATAGCGCTCGACCTATGTAATAAAGGGAAATATAGACAAGCACAAAGGAGAGCTTTAGCTACACTGACCCGAACTAAACAGAGCCTCATAGAAAAGACTAAATATTACGAAGAGAAATGTAAATCATATGATCAATATATAAAGTCATGTCTCGCCAATCTACACACTGGCAAGAAGTGAGTATGATTATCAAGAAATATTCAATATTAAAAATAAATCCGCTTTCCATGTTCACGTCCAATAAATAGAAGAAAAGTCGACGTCGACTGGTCAGTCAGTATAATTATAAAGCAAGAGTGAATAAACATGTTCTAGGTTAATGTCACTGCCAATCTTACAACCTACTGATATTATTACCTACTGTAACTTACGCTACTGTAATTTTAGAAAAATATTTCAAATAGGAAAGGTATATATGTTAACATCGATCGGGGTCGTTTTTTTTACGGGGGTAAAACCGGCGGGCACAGCTAGTACATATTTAAGATCAGAAAGCAGCGTCAAATGTGCGAGGCGTCTGGTATTGCGATCGCAAATTATCAAACATAGACAAATTAGGACTGCATTTTTTTATTTCGCGGGGAAATGCCTAACGCATACCCCACGCGAGGGCAGGACGGTTGTGTCGGACTTGCACCGACTAAAACACACCTCCGCGTCCACAACGGAGAGGACAGATCCTCCCCTCTATCCTCCCAGCAAGGCGTGCCGGAACACACGACGCGTCTTTCAACACAGCTCCCGTTTGTTTGCGCAACGGACTCCCCCGAGTCCGCCACGCAGAGGGCATGGGACAAGGAAAACGAGCATTCGAAAGCACCATCCTTACCGACCCCAGCGGCAGATTTGGTTTGTGGCTCCACCCCCAACCACACTTCGGCCGCGGAGAATAGATATAGTGGCGAAGCGCATTACCATCATTCCTCTTCCTCCGCGGCTGCACAATTACCGCATCTCCGTTGCGGCGCCGCTAAAGTCGCGGAGAATAGGAAGAGTGTCTCACCGTAATACCATTACTCCTCTTTCCCCGCGACTCCACCTCGGCTGCGGAGGGCAGTGTGGCTGTTACCGGCACCACTCACTCCAGCATGTATCGTATATACACGGTGATGTGATGTGCCCGCGGATTATTAATTGGCGCCGTAATTAATTAAGTGACGTAAAATATATCATCTAAATTATGTTAATTTTTACAGGAGTGTCCACGCGTGTCTAAGAAGATCTGGCAAGGACATTCAAAAGCTGAAATCCAAATTGACCGTGAAATATACTGGTGCTAAATTATTGGAAAGGGGGGTTTTGCTCGAAATAGACGGTCTCTCGCGGTCACAATTTAAAAATGTGCAGTTTGACATCACTCCCACAGACCATTATGGAGTATTTACAGTTAAAGGGAAATTTATGGGTGTGGAAATGGAGTCCATTGATATTGACATCCAGGATCTTTTACAAAAACAGTATGAAGGCTGCGCTATTATAGACTTATTTGGTAAAGCAAAAATTAATGTTAATTTACTGATATTCTTATTAAACAGTAAGTTCTATGGTAAATCTTAAGTACTAATTTTGTTATTATGTAATGAATTTTCTGAACACGAGATTCTTTCATGTGTATTTAATTAATTATCCAAATTATCCAGTACCTACATCTCAAGAAGTATTGTGCACCAAATATTTATTGTATTTACATTGCTGTATTTATACCAAATTTTAAATTATATTTAAGTTGCAATTAAAAATGAAAAGAATGAAATTCCAACTTTTTAAGTTATTTGAAATCATTCATTAGATAACTAACCTAAGAAATTAATTAACCTTGCGT
Source organism: Luehdorfia chinensis (assembly GCA_019845155.1). NCBI lineage: Eukaryota > Metazoa > Arthropoda > Insecta > Lepidoptera > Papilionidae > Luehdorfia > Luehdorfia chinensis. The sequence continues at coordinate 10,523,292 of JAHVAK010000527.1, forward strand.
TTCTCTAATATATGTGTTATATAAGTTCTTCATTGTAATTGTCTTGTGATCTTATGAAATCCTAAGTTTTGACAATATTTTTTTTTACCTTCCATAATAATTTTATAGGCAATCCATGTGACAAATAATTGTATTTTCATATACTTTTAAGATTACATTTTTTATAATTATGTTCAACATGATTTTGAAAAATAAATGAGGCTAATTTCAAATTTGTTTTGTTCGACTTACCCTGGCAACTCTGCTTTTTACAATTTTGACATAATATGATATAATCCGTAACCGCTACTTTTTATAAACTAGACTAGTAATACAATTTATTAATATCTTTACGATTATAACATGTGATAAAATATTCCATAGAAAATTTGCTGTGTAAAGAGTATTACATTGGATAATAAAATATGCGTCGAATAACGAAGAAAATCCTTATGTTGACATTTGGTCTACTCTTAACCTATATCTATTGTGAGTTTCTTATTTATTTTGTAGTAGTTGCACAGGTAAACCTCTATTAAAATTTATTTACAGCAATAATTATTTAACTTTTTATGCTAACGCAATAATCCAATACAGATTTTTGATTATTTCAGTGTCATTGGCCGGTATTAGACACATCGAAGGAGACACTTAAATCATTAATAGTAGCAGACCCACATCTACTTGGTCCTTATAGAGGACATTGGCTAGATAAATGGAGACGCGAATTTCAAATGCACCAAGCTTTCCAAGCTATTATAACAATACATAAGCCTGATGTTGTATTTGTTTTAGGTTAGTTTTAAATATGTATCGCCATTTCAGTTTCGCAAATTCTAACAAAATGTAATGATTACCCAATATCATGAGTTACATTGAAGGGAATGAACTTTTTCTTAAGCTTTAAACAAGTTAAACACTGTTTAATTTCTTCCTAAAAATATATTCCAATGACCTGTACTACAAATTTTTTGAAAGCTACAACTGTTCTATGGTTTGAAATATGGATGTAAACCAGACTTTTAAGATTAATTTTATATAGAAGAGTAAGTAGTACTTTTTTACTTCACTGTATCTGAATTGACTTGTTTTTTCCTAAAATAGTTTATGATCATCAACAGTAATGTGTTGAACTTACTTTTAACATTTAAATTGTAAAAGTTGTTTACCTTTCAAATTTTATAATAAATATTCTGAACATCATATTGTTTCATACTTGGTTTACAGGAGATCTTTTTGATGAAGGTGAATGGAGCAATGAGAAACAGTTTCGAGATTATGTGGACCGTTTCTTTAAATTATTTGCCTTACCAGGGAACATAAAGATGCATGTTGTGGCCGGTAATCATGATATTGGCTTCCATAATAAGTATGGACATTTGTAACGGTAAAACCATTCCATTACAAAAATTATAATTTTGTAACTAAATAGATTTTAGTGACCTATGTTAAATAATATTCATTATTTATAAAAAATAAAGAAAGCATCCCCACCCACTACAAAATAAGCTACATTTTTCAAGATTTAAATTTTGCACATTTGTAATATAAGCCAGGTATGAATTATTATAAAAAACTAATTATATTGAAAAATTTATTGCTTACTGTTATGAGATAAATAAAAATAATTTTATAAAGGTTACTGGTGGGAGTATGAATATTCACGAATCTGTCCTACTAATTCCGAATACCTACATAGTAACACCGCAGTGCCATTTATTCTGTTGTGATGCAGTAGTATGAAAACATTACTGTTTCAGTCTGAAAGGCACTGTGAGCTAGTAAAATTACTGGGCATTTCAGACTTAAGAATTGATTACTCATGGTCATACGTGCAGTGTAACTCAGAAATGTATTGGGTGACACGGCATTTGTTATGGGCCTTGCACTTATCAAATAGGTGAATGTTTTGCTTGTACTCGTCACTTTCTTCATTCAAAAGAAATTAATATAAAGCTGTCCTGCATGGAAAATTAATACTTGGACACATTTGTGACAGATAATATCTTAACAATTCAAGCAATGACTATCCTTTGCATGTATGTTTGTATCAGGTTATAAACCTATTATCCAAAAGTTCTGAAATTTATCAAATATTTAACTGCTCATTAATTAAATAGAATATGTTTTATTCAATATAGATATACATATAGATAGAGATATATAGATACATTCAATATAGATAGAGATAACATAATACTTATTGAACATAATTTTATAAAACTACACTGCAAAATAGCCTCTGCTATGGGAAGATCCAGCAAGAAACCCAGAGGGCAATTTTTCTTTTCTTAGTAAATAATAGAATGCTGTTAGAAATATCTCTAGAAATGTTAAAAATAATCCATGTATTCTTTAATATTATGATAACCCTTTTTAGAAAGTCATTCTTAAATAAATAATTTGAACTTTTTCATTGAAAGACTGCACTTTCAGACAGTTTGTTGTAAAAGCGTATACATTGCCCTATAAAAGAGTTACTGACTCTGTGAAGTGGAGTAACTGGCATTATCAATTTGTGCTGGTCCCTGGTATTTAAATTATGAACATATCTTTTTAGTAAATTGTTTTATGTTCATTTGTTCATACAATACAATACATGCAATACTTTTATTACTAATAATTTTATAACTTATTTTTAGAATAAGAAAACATTCAGCTCAAAGATTTGTCAATTTACTGCAGGCACAATCAGTGCGACATTTAATACTCAAAGATAGTCATTTTATACTAATAAATTCAATGGCTCTGCATGGTGATTCATGTCATCTATGCATGGATGCTAGGAAAGCTATTGACAAGATTTCAGGTATTTCTAAATAAATAACAAATGCTTAAAACTAATTCGTTTCAGTCATTTATATTGAATTAATATTTCTAATGATCTGTTGATATTCTTCTTATTCTAGAAAATTTCCATTGTGCAGAAAATCCACTTCATTGTAAAAATGAAGAAGTTGGATTAAATTATACACAACCAATAATAATGCAGGTCAGTTTGAAAAAGGTTTTTGATTGTTCAATCTGCTAAGCTTACTCGCGACTTTTTTATGCGGACTTTAGAACATATGTTCGAGACGCTTTGAGATTATGATGAAACTACCACTCCTAGTAGCATACTTTAGTTAGAATCCCTAACGACACAGCTCTCCCACAATGAATGAAGGCATGTTTGTTTCATTAGTTTTATTATGTTGTTTTAGCATTTTCCCTTGTATCGCATATCGGATGCTATATGCACAGAACCCGACTCACCGCCCTTACCGGAAAGGAATAAAAGATTTCGCCCGAAAATAGATGCTTTATCTCAGGAAGCAACAAAATATTTAGTTTCAAAATTAAAGCCTAGAGCAGTATTTGGCGGACACACACATCATGGGTGTTTACTTCGCCATTTGTATGATAAAGAATTTTGGGAATATTCTGTACCGTCTTTTTCATGGAGAAATAGACAAGACCCAAAATATATGTTGGTAAGACTGTGAACTGATAACTTTAATACTGGTAAATTTATTTAAAATAATATAAACTATGTAATTTTAATATTTACTTTCTAGGCATCCATATCACCTGATGTATACAGTGTAAATAAGTGTGGTTTACCAAAGGAGAGCACAATAGTGCTTACAGCTATAATTATGATATTTTGTGTTATCATCTTGACATCTATGAAGAGGACAATCGGAAAAGGACTTGGGTGGTGATTCAAAAGCAAGAATTCAATCTTATGATTATATTTCACAATAAATACTTTTGACAAGATTAAGCATTTTGTACACTGTACATTTTTTAAATGAATGTCGGCACTTGGGACACCTGAAAACTTTCTTTTGAAATATATAAATATAAAAATAATATACAATCAGAAGCAAAACAAAAATGGTTATTAAATTACAAACTTTTCCAATCAAATGACAGTAAAGACTGCTTTAGATTTAAAGTGTCTCAAGTGAAACAATAACATTCATTATTCAGATCACCTATGAAATTATCACAAACAGTAGGTACCTTAAATATAATTAAACTTAAGAGTTACAAATTTAGAAATAAATTATTAATGAACTAATAAAGTAAATAAGAGGTAGATAAAAAAACTTTTTAGAAATTCATTTAATTCTAATAATTAACAAATACTGATGTTGGTAATATAACAGCGAAAATAAAAACAGTAAACATTACCACTCCCCTAACAATCGATGGGATATTACGAGAAAACCATTTTGATGAGATGAGATTCAACAACAATTTTAAGTACTTGTTCAACTAAAACAAATAATTATTATTAGTCTATATGCTTCCATTTGTAAGCACCTAAAACTTATAAACTAAAAATCAGTCTATAAACTCTCAGATGAGTTCTCTTGTTGTAGTAAAAGTTACTGAACTTCAAGTTCAAATGCAATCTTGGATATATATATACCAATATATTTTGTGCACAGCATTACTTACACAAAATGTGATTTAAGGCACTTTAAAATTTCCTTGTAAAAAAAAAGTAAGTACAATGAACTGAATATTCATAATGAGCATTGTTGCCATAGCCTAAATGGCAGACTATTGTAGGAATTTAAGTTGAATATTATAAAGTAAAACATTTTTATTTAATGCACAGTACACTATAGACCAATCTTGATATATATTTCTGGTGCTTGTCATAGATACATCAATGTTGTCAAAGCCTTATCAAATATAACGTAATATAAATACTGATTATCTGTACTTTAATAAACATATAAGCGGTATGTGATGTAACAGTCATTAAAAGCTCTTATACCTTATAATTACAAGTTTCAAAATACATTCATGCATGTACAAAATTACACATAAATTTACACATTTTGTCCAAATGAGTAATGTTGTTGTCTTTTGAACATTACTTGGTAACCACAATTTAAAAAAATGTATATCCATACTGCACTCACTTAGCAAGCAAATAGAGCAAAGACGTTGACATCGACTAAGCCCTTTCTTGACTTCTATAAAAATATAATTTGGAGCACTCTCGGTTGCTGTAAGGGATGTGTTTGCTGACCAGGCAGGTCGTGCGATCGCGAACGCTTATTCACGGCGTGAGCGCGCGTTCTTTGTGGCTGGGCTTGCTTCTGATGGAAACCCGTATGAGCGTGTCGAGCCGAAGAGCATATAACTGCATGAAGATAACGGTCATACCTGCACAGATTTGAGTCGCCACCGCTTGCTAAGTCCAAGTACCCATTACCAGAGTTCTCTGACTTTAACTTTTTGAATGAATGTACAGGCTTCTCACTTACAGTGTAGGATCTGTTGCGATGCTTCTGGTATTTGCTAGTAACTTCTTCATCATTGGCAACAGGCTCACTGGGCTTTCTGAAAACAAAATTTTAGTTAACATATAATCAATAATTCAGTGGTGAACATGTATACCATTAATTTCCTAAATTGACAAAAACAACTTCAAAATACTTTTATAAAATAAGTATAATCAAGTTCAAGACAAAAAAAAACTGGGTTGCATAGAAACTAAATCATAAGTCATATAATAAATTCATACTGTAAAAAATCAGTAAAGGCTTAAAAACATTACTCTTAAGCATGGTCTTAAATCCCTGTTGACAGGGTAAATCCTGTCCTCATGTTGCTTTTTTTAATAACTATTCAAAGACTAAAAATGACCAATGAAAGTATTAAATAGGTACGAGGGTGGATTGAAAAGTACTCGGCCTAACCAAGAAAATAAACACATACTAAATCAGTTATATTTTTATTTTTCTACATAATCACCATCAAGTTCAATACACTTTTGCCACCTCCCCTTCCAAGCATTTAGACCGTTAAAAAAAAATGATTCTTCCTTAGAGTCGAAATATGCGTCTACAGCTGCTTTGACCTCGTCGTTTGTCGAAAATCTTTGACCTCCCAAGTGCTTTTTTAGGTTAGGGAACAGAAAGAAGTCTGATGGTGCCAGATCAGGTGAATACGGCGGATGCGGTAACAGTTCAAAGCCACAGTTGTGAATTCCAGCCATTGACTGTACTGACGTGTGAACACGGGCGTTATCTTGATGAAACAGGACTTTTCTTCTGAGCATTCCTCGACGTTTTTCTTTTATTTCCTCTCGTAAACGACGTAGTAAGGTGCAGTAGTAATCAGAGTTTATAGTCTGACCCCTTTCAAGATAATCAATCATAATCACACCTGTCGAGTCCCAGAATACTGAAGCCATCACCTTATTTGCCGACAAAATCGACTTAGCCTTTTTAGGGGGTGGTGAACCAGGTCTTCTCCCCTGTTTTGATTGTTGTTTTGTTTCCGGTGTACAGTAATGAACCCATGTTTCGTCCATAGTAACAAAACGATTCAAAAAATCATCTGCATCGGCTTCAAATAACTCCAAACAGTCGCGTGAAATAGTCAATCGCGTCCTTTTTTGTTCAACTGAAAGCAGTCGCGGAACCCACCTCGCAGACGCAGATGTTTTGAGTTCGTTCATAAGAGATGCCTATAATCTCGGCTATCTCTCTAATTTTTAATCTGCGGTCTCCCATTATTAAATCAAGTACTTTTTTAATATTTTCGTCAGTAGTTGACGTCGAAGGCCTTCCAGAGCGGGGTTCATCTTTCACACTCTCTCTACCACGCTTAAATTCTGCTATCCATTTTTTGACGGATGAATATGACAGAGCACAATCGCCTAATGTACTGACCATGTCATCATGGATGGCTTTTGATGATAGCCCCTTCTTATGGAGGTACTTAATGACGGCACGCTGCTCGATTTGCTCCATTCGCGGAAATTATGACCGATTACTTTGTTAATAAATTTATAAAATCACAACTAATTATCGCACACGTTTCGAACTTCACACAATGAACTAGTCTGAACTGAACTAAATAATGTGGGTAGATTTGATTTTTAGAATTGAATGGATCTGTGTTAGGCCGAGTACTTTTCAATCCACCCTCGTATTATCTAATGGTCTATGATACAGCTCTGCAAGATTTATAGGTAAAATGGGTATAGTGTCATCTCAACACTTGAATATGATTACTGTTCTTGTACTTAACTATTTTTTTTAAATTATAATTAAGCAATATAATTGTTTAAGAATTTAAATCTATCTGGGGTTTTTCAGTTTTATGTAAGTGAATGACATGTCTTATACTTTGCCAGACTTGCTTGACGGCCGCGTGGCCTAGTGGTCAGAGTACCTGACTTCTAAGCCGCGGGTCCTGGGTTCGAATCCCAGCCGGAGCCAACATTTGTGCTAAAACATAAATTGTTGGTTTTCGGGTCTGGTTGTGTTGTGATTGTCCCCGTGTTTCTGACACTGCATCCTAGCCTACCTCCGATCTTATCGCATCAGCCTTACATCGGGCGCGGGTAGGTTGGGACGAGTGAGTGCCTCTGTGTTTGCGCGTACACTTGTGGCACTATAATATCTCCTGCGCAGTTGATGGCTCCCGACAGTAGACGGAAGTTGTCGCCGTGGTCGAAATCGGCTAGGAGAACATCATCATACTTTGCCAGATAAGGCCGAGGATAAGCTGCCAAAATGTATTTATGATTTAAGAACTAGTACCAACCTTGAAGTCTGAAAGCTCAGGTGATTCTTTTCCATATTAGCCTGGATGATTTCGAGAAGTTCCCGTCTCTGAAGGCTGCCGGAACGTTTCTTCGTATGTTTGTGTTCGCGGTGCTCTCTGCGGGGATGACGGTGTGTTCGGGGGCGGGTTTGTGCCGGTCTCTGCTGCGGTCTCCGGTCTCCGGAACACGATGACTTTGACGACGCGTCATCGTCGAATGAAAGTCTCTCTTGTTCATCGTCGCTGTTATCCGCGCATTCGACCGGTGTGGTATTTTGATTCTGTTCCCGCCGACGCCTTCTCCTCCCTTCTCTTCTGTCCCGCTCACTACGCGGCCTCCCATCTTCGGGCACAACTGTCAACCGCACTTGAATAGTTTTTGATCCGTAATGGGGGACCGTGACTGACTTTCCAATCGACTCGTATATCGTAGACACGATACCAGCTATATCCTGTGGACGATAACTTTTATTTCAATATTCAACATCGCAATAATTATATGGTTAGAATTAAGATTCTCGTATACTATTGTAAAATAATGAAGTAATGCAGTGAAATACGTAAGGGTAGTTTAGTTTTATTATTTAGTTATGGATTTTAATTGCCACTTCGACGACCACTGGTCAAGTAGTCAGAGTACCTGACTTCTACAGTGCCGGTGTTAGGTTCAAATCCCCGGGCGGAGTCACCATTTCTGCAATAACACAAATTGTGTGTATTTGGGTTTTGTGTGGTGTTGCCTTTAACTACACGTAGTTACTACAGTAAAAATCCTATCCTAGTGGCTTCATATTAAAAAAAATGAACACGAAATAACTATCTCAATTATGCCAGATCTAAGTTATATAGACCGGTGACAGCAGTGTCCGATGCTGTGATCGCCAATACGCCTCAAAAATTTGACGATTACGGTAAAGTCGGGCATGTCCTATGTAAGAAATATTATCGTTAATACATACATACATACAGTCACGCCTTTTCCTATATAATGAGTAGGCAGAGGCCACTCACGTGGCCCACTTTTCGCCCTCGCGGTAAACGAGACTGTGACGGGTGGCCAATCACGTCGCCGCTATTTTGGGACGAGTCAAAAAATTCTTATTCCCCATTGCGTTTCTACGAGCAGTGACAGCACTGCATATTATGGTGTTATTCTGCACGAATAAAAGCTATCCGTACAATAGCTTAGTCGCCACTTATTACACCTGGTTAGGAAAGAGTTAGGTGCTATTCTACTCTGCCGGACGGACACTCATCAGCTACATATGCCCATAAATGTTCCATTGCCGAACAGAGAAGGTTTTGAAGCCGGGAAGAGCCCGCCACCCTTGTCTAAAGCGGTTATCCTACACACGGAATTTACCGTTTCATAATATTTGTTTGAGTGTCTAATTATTTTTCGGTCTTTAAAGACCGGTCCAAATAATTAGATGATGAATTCTGTAAATCATAACACGTCCGATGTTATTTATTTGTATTGAGTGTGTTGACTTGATACTCACATCCTTAGTCATGCGCCCGTGGCCGTCGAGGTCATACAGTGTGAAGGAGAACTGAAGTGGCTGTTGTTTAGACGGCTCGGGATGCTTCAGCTCCACGTCGCACGTCAGCTCCTGTAAACAATTTAAAGAATAATTTTTGTTACTTTTCTACTAATAAAAAACATAATTTACTAATAGGTTTGAAAAAAATTATATTTGATGTTTTTCCATTTTTAAAGATAATAATAATTATTTCAGGAAAGAAACTTTACTAAAAGAAGTTGCATAAATGGCTTCCACACCCGGAACGGAGATGTGTAGACAACGAGAGAATCGAATTAGGGACCCGTAGTGCAGAAGCTAATCGCTATGCCAACAGAGTCATTAATTAAGTGTCGATTTCTGACCGCCGACCTCAGTTTGAGGTCACCTCTACGAAGAGGTGTGTTATACTTGATTATAACCCAATAAATTATTCGACATTGATGACAAACGTTCCTAGTTTATTTATCTGCATTGATAATTAAAACATATATGCGCAGAGCTCGATATGCATATTCATAGCCGAAGACCGGCATCTTTGTTACAGTAACTACACGGAACTATACGGTCGGCTAGGTGTATATGGATGTAGATAATATTGAATCGTTATTAATATTAAATGATAGTTATTGACACTGCACACTAAACGATTTAATTTGGTTTAGTGCTAACTAGAAATGTAATTGCCATCTTTATTTAGCTGTAATCAGTACACATAAGTGAAAAGTATAAAACTTTATGCCAATAGTAAGTAAATGTTATTATATTACCTTTTGGTCACTGCTCTGTTTTCTCCATAACATCATTATGAATGATTTTCAAGGATGTTCATACATTTTCATTAAATAAAAACACATTTACACACAAGAAGAAAAAAATATTCAGCAGCAAAAAAAATATATTTTGTTTATTTCGGCCTATCAATAGTCCAACACTGAACAAAAACCTGCCCCATAGATCGTCACAATAGTTTGTAGCTCTCATTTTGGGGGGATTTTGCCATAGTTGACACGTTTGGCAGGCGGGTTGGCAACCGTCGTTTATTTATTCAGATGTTCCAGGAAGATGCTGCTGCCCATCTCCTGTTTTTTATTTTCCCTCTGTCGACTTTTACGACACCCACGGGATGGGATGGGTCTATATTTTTTTTAGTTTAAACGATGTTGAGTATTTTAAACTAAACACTACACCTTAAATTCAAAATTAATTCAGAAGGATAAACTACTAAAATATCATTTATTAGCGAACCTACCTCAAACCGTAGTCTAGGTTGTTTGTCATCTTGCAAGTCTGCAGCTTTTGCTGGAGGCGGTATTCTAGCCTGTTCATGTGCTCTAGCTGGCACCGGTGGTGGAGAAGAAGGTTGGAGTAGCGCCCGGGCTTCGCTTGGCAGCAGATCTGGTGGCGCGGAGCATTGTGACGCCGCACGACCCACCAACTCCTCGGTGTCCGTGCGCTCGCTCTCAGTGCCGACTGCAAATAATTAATTTAATGCTCAAGTTCAACGTCCACATCACAGCATTAACCCTTAATAAGGGTCTAAAAGACCCAAATATCAAATCAAAATAAAATTTTAATGAGACCATGCTTGATTAGAACCTGTGGCGGCACACAATACTAGTTCCAGGGTCACTACTATACCCTATACTGTTAATATAATCGGGCGTTAATGCAGAAGTCCATCATATTGAAGGAAATAAAAGTTAATTTGCTAAGATCCGCATGCAAAATAACTTTATTTCCTTCATCAACTATACTCGTACACTCAAATCTGATCCGGTGCGTCTGCGCTAAATATGAGAAATTAACCAAAAAGTATGAATTAAGTTTGTTTTATAATGTAGTCCCATATGATGTTCTAAATGATTATACTTTTTGGATCGTCTTAGAATCGATAGATGTTTTTTTCTTGATATATTTTCTCAAGTGTACTATAAAAACATAACTTTATCCCAAAATACAAAGTTGTTAAAATATTGTTTTTTCCTAAATTTTAAACTTTCAGAATTTTTCACAGATACCCAAATGTGTTATTATACTCCAAAACCTCTGTATAAAATATAGGCTCAGAATTTTTCTTAGCCCCAAAAGGCATACAATCAGTTCTAAAACGTTCGAAGTTTCCCGGGCTAGCTGTGCCGCGCGTTTTCACCCGCGTAAAAAAGGCCGGCCCGATCGATGATATACATATATATATACTTACCTATTTGAATCGGATTTTGGGGTTTAAAAATTTTTGCGCGGAACCATAATTATTTTTCTAAAATTAAAGTAGCCTAAGTGATCCGCTTTAGTATCAGCTATCCCGTCAAAATCGGTCCAGCCGTTTAGGATTATTATTTTCAGATTAGCCGGAACAAACAGACAGACAAACAATTTAAAAAATTGTTTTTCTTATAAGTACCGTATATACTTAATATATTACGTATATTACTAAGAATTGAGTAAAAATCAGTTATATTTAGTTATTACATACAGTTACATTTTAGTTATTTGTATAGATGTAAGGAATGTGTTACTTTTTTGAGGTGTGTACTCGCGGGCCCTCTGCTCGCGAGTCTCTTCTGACGAAGTTGTAAAAGCTGCCGGGCTAACAGCGAACTACACATACAAAAAAAATCAGATGTGAGTGCAGTTTCAGAGGTTCGGAAAAAGAGGATACCTACGCAGTTTATTTCGCCTGTTTCTTTTCCGTCAGAGGATCCTCATTACGAAACAGTGTTAGATTATAAAAAATTACGTTTGACAAATGAAATCTATGTTTCTTACGTCGAAAAAAGAAATCATTTCATTTCATAGCAGTTGTAGTTAGTTTGTGGTCATGATGCGGATCTTAGCAAATTAACTTTCTTTCCATTATCATTATGTATTTCTACCAAGTAACGCCTGATTCTATTAACAGCATGATAGACGCAACTTTGCAAATTTTTACATATAGTCAATGTGGAGAAGCCAGTATACTATGCAAAAATTTAAATTAGATTAAACCTCATTATTGAATAATATACATTCTAGACTAACTTTTCATGTGTGGAAATCATGTAAAGTATTGTCATTCTCAACTTTGAGCTACAAACATTTTATTAATTTTAATTATCTCGAATATTGGATTGGATTGGACAATGCAGTTCGAGGCAAGTCAGTCTTATAGTAAAAAAACCATATTTTGTAAGTCAAATCGTATGAAAGCTCCTGTCCATGGCGTAAGCAATGCGTTGATATATGTGCCATACGTACTTATCAATAATTTTGCGTATAGGTAAACCAGTATCTCATGGCAAATGGGGAAATAAAATTTTGTGGTGGGCAATACTGGGAAAATTGGATTAAACAATCTTGATACTGTTTAATTTTAATTTATGTCTAGTTTTATGAACATTAAATATATTAGTTATGTTTATGAAGAATGTTGTTATACATCGGGTTCTTACATAGGAAAAAGTGTCATGAAAAATAAATCAATCGTAAATTAATTTATGTACTAATTTATTATATATAATTATACAAATAAGTTATCACCTCATTCAGACTTAGAAAAAGATTCCAAGAACTCCACTTGCATTTCTTGTTCTTCATCAGATGATGAAGATAAAGAGGTATTTATTATAAATCGCTCTTCCAGCAATTCAATTATTCTATCTTGCTTGATAAAATTGTTTTCAATCTCCTTTACATGTTCACAACCTGATCGCCAATCCTCTGCACCAATTTCTAAGAAAGCTTGTTCTGTTAATACTTTTATGTAATTTACATTTTTATTTACATTTTCATCCTATTTACCTTCATCTTATTTTCATTTTTATCAGCAACTTTTTGCATCATTATACCCCAAATTATTTCTATGGGATTTAATGTGCAATGATAGTAGTAGACATGTTTTGTTTTACTACTTCAAGTAGTTGACATCTACGCCAAAGATCATCATAATGTATCATATGCACGGAGCCATTCTTTTATAGCAGCGATACGATTGGCTAATGTCGGCGGTTTGTTCATACATACAGAACGATAACTAGGATTATCCATAACAATTAGTGAAGGTCTTGTCAGATTTGTAATTAGCTTCTCTGTCACCCATTTTGAAAAATTGTCCTTATTCATATCGTGGCGGTAGTCAGCAGATACACTTGTTGACCTGTACACCAGACAACAATTTGGTACAAAGCTATTATCTCCGTGAATGTAAGCTGCAGCTTCGCGATTTTCTTTCATTCGCTTTAAAAACTTGTATATTTGTAGTTTCATGTCATCTCTTTCCATCAAAATGGTCCTCTTTGATTGGCATTTAACATATTCAAAACCAATCTCCTTAAGTATAAGTCTGTAAAAAATAATAACATTTATCATGTTACTCAAACGATAGCTTAGTCATTCATCATCATCATCATCAGTCTATATACGTCCTACTGCAGGCCTCTTCTTTACGAGTGAGAGGGATTATTACTTAATATTTCTTACCTCAGAGATTCTCTCCCTCCTTTGAAATCAATATCTTGTTGAAGATTTGTAACAGTTTCTTTAATGTTGAAATTTCCCTTCGAACTGTATAGAATTTCTTTACTGTATTCCTAATCAACTGTAAATCGAAACTATCCAAGTTGATTTTCTTCTTCCCCCTTCTCCTCTTTTTACTAGGCGTAGAAAATACACCATCATTCGATGTGCCCTCAGCTACGATTCGCCGTATAGTAGTACTGGGAGAACCCCTAAAAGAAGTCACAAGAATAAAATATAAAATAAACTAAAAGTATCAAAACAACTCAGTCCAGCTTACTGGTCAACTCTACTACGCGCCTTAAAATCAAAGATAGAGTTTGATTTACACCTTCTTCTTCCTTTATTTTACGATAAACGTTGAAAACAATATTTCTCGCTTGAGATCGAAGTGGTGGCGACATTTTCACAAAAACAACTAATTTCAAGATCTCTCAGCGGTTGACAGATCTCGTACTTTGACTTGACAGGTGACATTTGACATTCATGACATTGCCATATGAAAATCTCATTTTTATCTTTTTTTATGTCATGAGATACTGGTGTACCTATACCAAAGTTATCGCAAATTCTAATTTTTAGGGTAACACCGAATATATTTGCCTAAAGACATTGTAAACATTTCTTTTAATTGGAAAATAGTTTTATTGATTTTTTTTCACTGAGTTTAAAAGATTTTTATTGTAATTATTTTTCAAATCATCGTTTTAATAATTATCAAAAACAATATTGAAGTTTAAGTATTTAATACTTATATTTTTAAACTTTTGGCGCCAACTCGAAACGTGGCAGTTGTAGTTTTGGCGTCATCTCGAAAAGTGGCGGTAGTGTTTTAATTGTATTTTGTAATTTCTGTGTATATTTTGAGTTCTGATGCTTATTATTGATCGTTTATTATGCAGCAAGTGCACGTGAAAGTTATGTATATAGTATATTAGTACAGGAATTGAAAAAATCATTTCAAGACTCAATTACCTACAAGTACCTACTTTTTGTTTCGCCTTTGTCGCTGATGAAGAATCGGTCCAGTAAATCTTCACTAAATTCAACTATCATTTTTCCAGTCGGTCGAAATGAAGACATTGGCAAACATGGCTCGATTTAGTAGTTAATTACCAGGATCAAAGAAGAAGAATGATATTTTGAAGAAGTACCTAAGGTCACTCGAATACTGAAAAGGTTGACAATATCTGGCGTTAAGGCAAGACCGGCATATGATGAATTTTCCTAATGCATGCTAGACGATCTTTCCAACTGTTGCTTTATAGCTTAAGAAAATTTGCTACGACTAATAATTAAGTCATTAAAATGATATAAACGATTGCAACAATCGAAACATTATTATGAATGTTTGAATTACTCACGTAACCACAAAAAATCCAGAAAATACAACAATTTAATTTTTTTTTTACTTTCCCATTAGAAGTCACGCTCAAAACTCGAGTTTAATGTATAGAAATGTGCCATGTATTTTCATTCAATTATACATTTACTAACCGTTTGGTGGCGATCTAAGAAAATCTACTATCCCATCTCATCCCGTGGGTGTCGTAAAAGTCGACATAAGAAAAATGAAAACCAGAAGATCTTCCTGGAACATCTTAATAAATAAACTTTTAAAAAAATAATTAAATATTTAAGTATTATAATTGTGTATCTAAAGTATTCAATATTCCTATAAAAATACAATTTTATAATAAATATGTAAGTATATTGTATTGTAACATCATACTACGTTGTCTATTTCTATTTTACGTTGTTATCTGTACGTATCTAATTGGCATTCTGAATAATACATATAAACATTTTAGCAAGAGGTAAATCGCTATACTTAGTACAAATATAAGTACTTTAAGTCACTTATGAATTTGAATGACATGGTAAATGTTGTTCTGCACATACCAGAGTGACACGAACAGAAATAGTTTGTTGCTGTATGCATTTAGCACTGCGCCATGCTAAAATAGAAATAGATTTAACTTTGCGCGATATATACTCGTAGTTTGCCTTAAGATAATCTGATATTCGATATTTGTCATGTGCGATATTATTGACGAGTTTAGTCTAAACGATTATGCGTAAACTAATACGACAAGAGCCTTAAAAACTTAGAAGCATATTATTAATATTTTGTCTTCCACAGAATGAGAACAAGTGTTTGTGAGTAATAATGGAGTTCCACCAAGAGACAAAAACTGCAAGTATTTTGTTTTATTTACTAACATTGAAAAGATATGAGATAACTGTTTTTTTAAGGTATTTACACACAAAAACGGCGAGAAAGACTTGTATGGTAATGATGGCAAAAATGGCTAGATTTTGTAGCTAATTGCCAGGATAAAAAAAGAAGAAGAGCGCCCAGTTCAGAAACGTCGTTACACAGTCCGTAAGGCCATACGATGTTACCACCGTTCATTAATTTGTTTCTATACCACGACAGAAAATGCCACACGTTTACAAAGTTATTTGACAACATACGATTATTGCATAATATTTTTTTATAAGGGGGTATGCAGAGACCACACATGTTGCCCACTTTTTGCCCCTCTGGGATACGAGACGTCATGGGTGGCGAACCACCGCCGCCTACCATTTATATGGGAAAATGAGTATGTATATATATATTTTTTATAATACATGGAGAAGAACAACGACAGTAGACAGAAGCTTTGCCGGCACATTTTTCGCAGTGGCTAAGGCCATTGGCTTATGCGATACGTTTGAATTACCTGCAGATGGAAGGATAAGGATGTTGGATAAAGTGACGAGAGGAGCAAATCGTTCACGTGATGGTAAGAGCAACGTCTGCCCATAACTGATGCTATCACCCAGAATATTTCTGTTTGGCACCACATTACGCCCGTCACCCTAAGACATCAGTTCTTAAGTGTCATATGTGTGATTACACTAGCTTTCTAGTTAGAATTGATGTCTCTGGGTCACGGGCTCAGTATGGTGCCATATAGAAATGGTCTAGATGACACAACTAATGGGTAGACGATGCACTTACAATCATGTGAACGTTTTGCTCGTTGCTTTTTCCTATTAAAAACATCGTATTATTGATACAAATTATATATTATTACAAAAATATATCATATAAAACAATATAGCTATATTATGGGAAAGTATTTGACTGCATTTAAAAAATACTCTATTATATTAGCTATTATGACTTACCTCATTGCAACCCACGGCCTAAGGTTAGATTGCCAGTATAGCCTTTCTAACATCTTATTGGTTTACAGAAGAAAAATTAAAGACAGTAATGAGTGGGACTTTGATTGCTGTTGGGCTATGTAAGTATGAAAATGAACTGGCAAAAGCAAAATGAAGATTGATATCGTCGTGAGAAATAGAATTACCGCAAGCTGGAGATGGTGACTTACCCACCCCACTTACATAGAACCAAGGAACATCTACGTCAGCCGGTGAAGAATTACTTATATTGTTTTTAAAACAAGCCGAAAAAAACAACATGAACCTACTTCTAAGTCGGAGCGTAAGACCTAAAAAGTTAAACAAAAAACATATTTCAAGCTTTTATTTTTGAGGACTGGGTCCAGCAGTGGACTTCAAAATTGATAGGCCTATAGTACTTGTCAAAATAAATCCAACGAGCCCAAACATGACGGAGTTATCTTGCTTAGTTGAGGAGTTCCTAGGGTCACCTTCCGGCTTCATCATCAGTCTAGCTCAATATACCATATTGTTGCATTGTCACCGAAGCTACATAGTTATGCAAAATTTTAGCTCAATCAGACATCGGAAAGTGGTTCAAACTTGGCTCGCAAGATTTGAACTTCATATACATACAAATATACCTGTGTAGTTAAATAACAGCTTGTAATAAGAACATTTCGACGACTAGCGAAGTACACCTCACAGCTTTAGAGCAGGGTGTCGGGCTCTTCCCTTCTGCAAAACCCTCTTTTTTTAGGCAATGGAACATTGATGGGCATATATAGCCTTTTCTATACATAACTTTTCCTACCGAGTCGCCTTTTACGACAGTAAAAGGCGACTAAGGTATTGAACGGACAGCCTTTATTCTTGCAGAATTACACCATAAATGTATGGTCTATACAGTTCGTGGGAACGCAATGGGGAGTAAGAACTTTTTGACTGGTGCCAAAATGGCGGCGACAAGGTTGACCAACCATCACGCCTCGTTTCCGAGGGCGAAAAGGAAGGGGCCTTAGTAACTGGTCTCTGTCTACCCCTTATTTGGGAAAAAGACGTGACTGCATGTATGTATATAGTTACTTTCCTTTTTTTGAATAATTGTTTAAAAAAAACATTAAAATATAGACAAATACTATGGAATATAATATAGATAAATCCTTATGGAAAAGGTATATTAATTACACGAGTTTTATTTCGTAACAAGAAACAGTAAAATAAATATTATGACTAATAATATGTTATTGTGTCATTGCGATTTCTGATGCAGTTTCACTAAACACAAAACGATGTTACGAAATCACCACCAATGAAGAGAATTATAAGAAATACCGGCGGTAAATCTCAAAGAGGTTTTGTATTGCTAGCGACTGGGCGCGGGCGTAGTAAGACGGTTGTTCAGATGTTTCCTGGAAGGCCTGAGAGCGGATCGGTCCTATACTTAAATGCCTTAGGCCTGCCATCCCACATCTGCCACTTTCGGTATTTTTTTCGAAAAAAAGCCTAACCGACTTACTACTAACAGAAGCTAAAATCATTTCTTGGAATTTTGAAAAGAAAAGATTGTCTTAAGAATAGTCGCGGGTAAGTCTAAAATTTGTTATTAATTTAATGCTTTTATAAACGTTAATAAGTTTACTCAACTCCGACTAAAAAGTAAAAAGATCAATAAATTTTTTATTTAGGGTAACTTTTATACCGCGGAATATAATCTCGTATGAAATTATTAGTCATTTGTCTAAATCTTAAAACTAGTTAGGGAGCTTTTATCGACCAGGCTTCGCTGTTCTCGGCAAAAATGATGTAATTAGGAATTCGGTAGTGGTGATTATCGGATCAAGATAGAAATAGAAATTTATTCAGAAAAGGAATTTGAAATCTACAATATGCTAACCCCCACACTAGGCGTAGCCTGTCGTATGGGGGAAGTAAGCGATTTATAAATGATTGAGGCCGTGCACAAACAGTATAGAAAAGTAAATAACTTTTTGAAAGTATAAATAGAATAAAAAAAAACAATTCTAAATAAAATTTAAAATAGAAATTGAGCATGTGTAATTTATTTAGGAAGATTGTAAGTTTTTGTGTGTGTGTGTGCTTGTGTGTGTGCGTGCGCGCGTGTGTGTGTGTGTGTTTGTGTGCGCGCGCTTGTGTGCGTGTGTGTGTGTGTGCGCGTGCGTGCGCGCTTGTGTGTGTGCGTGTGTGAGCGAGCGTGTGTGTGTGTGTGTGTGTGTGTGTGAGCGAGCGACTGTGTGTGTGTGTGTGTGTGTGTGTGTGTGAGCGAGCGAGCGAGCGAGCGAGCGTCTGTGTGTGTGTGAGCGTGTGTGTGTGAGCGTGTGCGCGCTCGCAGCGCGTACCTTTGTCTACATTGTATGTGTGTATGTGATTTTTTTTGGATGGAAATGTATATATTAATGTATGCAGCATCATTTAAAAACTTTCATAACACCCCTTATTTTTCCTTATGTCCAGTTTATCAGTGTCTGTGACTATTTCCCTCGCTTCCCGAACAGAGCTATTTTTTAAAGATGCAGATATTTACTAATTTGTTGTAAATGAATGGATAAAGAAAAATTCCGAACCTGTTGCGAAGGAAGTAGAGCTCATTAAATAGAGCCTCCTGACGCCTAAAACCTGAGCTTCCTTCCTTGTAAAGAGTGTCGGTTGGATATGTCATAGATTGTCTTAAGGCGACCTTAAGGACTCCTCTTTGCGGTCTTTCTAGGGGAGGAGGGGAGTAATTAATAAGAGGTTGGCATGGAGCTAAGTACACCATTTTCGATATTTTGCTATCAACTGCATCACGAAGATTTTTCATGACATGAATTAATTTTCTCACTCGTTTAGACGTTTCCGCTATGTGCTCCTTAACAACTTACTTAAGCTTCCACCAAGATATTTTAGTGAGTCTGATCGTTCAAATTCAACGCAATTACAATTAAGTGATACAATTAAGTGATACAAAAGCGGAATGGATTTTAATAGTATTTACGATGGGGGCAGAAGCGGCTGTCTTGAAACTTAGTTTTAGATGTGTTCAGTGATAACAGATTCTTATTTAGCCATGTCGATATGAGTACCATACCATCTTAGGCTCTTTGATAAACTGCAGGCCAAGTTTGATCATTGAAAATAATGGCAGTGTCATCTGCATAACAAAAGATATCAGCATTTTCAAGACGATGTTAAGCAATTTCATTTATATACAGCAGAAATAAAGTAGGTCCAAGAATGCTTCCTTGAGATGATTAAAAATATTATTGAAAAGACGCCTTATATTGTTAGCAAAAAAAAAAAACGATTTTTTAGCATGCTATTATTTGCCCGGTTACGAAGTTTTGCGCTCCCAAATATTTAGATATTTAATTTTCTGCAAATGTTATGCGGTGCGTATCTTGTTTATGTAAAAAAGAAATGCTTAGTGACACACAGTTAAGGTAACTTGATCAATGAGGGTACGGTGACACTTGATACGAATTAGACAAACGTACAGTCACCTGTTCTAGCTTATAACTGACTTTGAAAGTCGTTTCTTATCACATACGGTTCGTGAATTTTCGAGTTCTTATTTTGTTGAAAGCGACTGTACATGTGAAGGCAAGATTTATGTGAAGTGAAGATATGTGTGTTTCATGAATTAGACGTTTCCATAACCCTGTATACCAATTTTCCGAAAGTTTAACATAGATTAGTTTACAATGTTTAATACAAATCGAATTTTGCGCAAACACTACTGTGTTACGGTCGAATGGCAGTTATTGGAATAACTGGGCATATGAGTCTTAACAACTGATATCTTAGGATGACAAACGCAGTGTGGTGTCCACATAGATGTGTTCTATGTGACACGAGATTTGATATGAACACGTTGCAGTTACAATTGGGTAATCGATTTGTTTGTCTCATTAATTTTCAAAAAAAAAAATTTTTTTTTTTTGAAAATTAATGACACAAACATTAAAAAAATATTTTCAGTACAAGAAGGACAAATTATTTATATTAAACTATTATTTGTGTCCTTCTTGTACTGAAATGCAATATCGTACCAATTAAATAAAATAACATTATGTAATTATATTAGTTCTATTATTTAAATAGATAGAGATTTGTTAGTTCCAGATAATTTCAGTATCAATCTAGTTTCAGTATTCCGGCTCAGTGCAATTACCTTCTGCGCTGCGGGTCGTCATTTCGGTACCCAATATTTCTATAATCTAAATATTGTTATTCCGAATGGTTTAGTATGTGCCATATTTACGTTCATAAACGATTTTACGATACACGAGAAATACTAATGAAAAAATGGTACTTACGTATTAATGCCACCGCAGATACAGAGTGCCGCCAATCTACGATTAGGTTAGGTTAGGAACTAGTCAAACGAAAAAGTACCGAAAAAATATAACAGTCTTTAATATAAACTATACTAACGTATATAGTACGGAACACTTCATTACGCGAGGCCCTTGTCGTACTGGGTTTTTACTTTAATTTATTGCATTCAACTTCCAAAATCAAAACTGTCATAATATGCATACAATAGTTTCTGTATTTAGTCTTATAATTATCACTTAACTATAACAATGGGTAGATGTAATTAAGTTAATTATATAAGTGCAAAAGGAAAATAACACTCTTCAATTTGTTCCTAAATTTATTTTTAAACAGTAATTTATCCGTGTCGATTATGAGGTTAAATTAGTATAATGCGGAATTAATACGGTCAAGTGCGACTTGCATGGGTAATGCACACAAACATTATTGGTGTAAAATGTTTACAGTACGCTTTCAATATTCGCTGTTGCTGAATTATAATACCTATAAAACGATATAAGGATTGATTGGAAGTTAAATTTCAAATGTCAAGAAATATACGTCAGATATTTTCAAATTCTTATATTTTATTTTAAATTCTTCTTTTTTAATTTACTAATGTTATCAATCCGTTAATTAACCAGTTATGATGTTATAAAAAATATGTCTGTCCGAAAGATTTTGCCATTAAATCTATAGAAATATAAAGACCTAGTAAGCTTAACAACCAACTTGATTTTGTCGCAATATATAGATGATATGATTCTGTGTTTACATGATTTCTAACATCCACGGTAACAAAAAACACATGGAATTTATAAACAAATAAATAAAATAGTAGAGTTAATTATTAATTTTTAATTGTTTAAAACGATCTGATAATCAAAAACTTTTTCTATTTATAACTCAAAAGTTACCATAGCGATTAAAATGGCATAGTTCTAAAATAGTAAGTATTGGTCAAACTTAAGTAAAGACACTTACTTTTAACTGATTTTGGACTTGCCATGAAATCCAACTTAGTCTTCATTTTATTGTAATATCTCAAAAGGTTGTGGGATTTACACTAATTCGAAAGTCTACGAGAAGCCGCGAAAATCTTGTAAGCAATAAAAACAAGACGAAATAATAACGATCTTACAGCAAGATATTCTAGCTCCATAAACTTTATGAAAATTCTTATTTATTTTTATTTTAACACAGAGATCGTTACATTAATATACGTTATAACTATTTGTTGCTATACTAAATTATCACTATCAGAGAAATTTAACTATGTATTTCGCTATTTAAAAAATTGGTACAGAACAATAAACTTCGTTTCAAACTATTTTCAAAATCCGAAAAAAGCACTAAACAATGTGCTCCTTAAATTATGCAACAAAAATCCGCTATCTCCGAAATTTCTTTGTGTCCGCCGCTTACTATAAATTGTGGCGAGGTGGATACGCACTTTAGAGGAGAGCATAAAACAAGGGCGGGGACGTCTTTGATGTGAAATAAAAGGTATCATTGTCTCCGCTTCGGCGACGTGCTTTCAACTTTTCTCTTTGAAGTTAATCAAATAAGCGGCGCGGCTCGGTTTGCATCTAAAACTATATTAATAAACTCCACTGGCTTGACGTGTACGTGAACATTCTAAAACGAAAAAGTAGGTATCGTCTTCTAATTGAAGTGTTCGGCTTATGTGTGTTTCGTAACTAAATAGGAGATCAAAGAGATCCGTGTCTACTTTGAAGTAGGTAGTAGGTATTAGATTGTTAGTCGCAACAGCGGAAGTTTCAATTTGTTATTTATAAACTTCTCTCCGTAATAATGCTAAATATTATTTTCTATAATTATTACATAATAAATTTACACTGATAAGATCAGGTGTTCAAAAAGCCCGAAATGAAACATCAACACAACGTTTAAAATCGATATCAAAATAAGTAAGAAAACAAGAAATATATCAAATTCAGTTAATTAAAGAAAACAGATTTATAACAAAACTTTATTAAAATAAAACGGATTTTAAAATTTATGTAACCATTACATATTTTATTTGGATTATTTTTAATTTACGCCGTGTGGTAGCGGCTTAAGAGAATCTACCACCCCATCTCATCCCGTGGGTGTTGTAAAAGTCGACAGAGGGAAAATGAAAACCAGGAGATGGGCAGCAGCATTTTCCTGAAACATCTGAATAAATAAACTGTGGTTGCCAACCCGCCTGCCAAGCGTGGCAACTATGGCAAAATGCCCCCCAAAATGGGAGCTACAAACTTTTGTGGCGATCTATGGGGGAGGCCTATGTTCAGCAGTGGACTTATGATAGGCTGAAACGACGACGACGACGACGGCTAACAAATTATACGTAACTTTTCATTCCCTCTATTTCTAGGTATCATCACTTCACTATAAAAACTAATTAAAAATTAGCTGCTAATGTCAGATTTAAGAAAAAAAATAGAACATATTTTCGATTGACAACTGACGCTATCGCGGATTTTTTTTATTATAGGTATCATTAAAAAATATATTTTTCCATTTTGTCCAACTAATGTAATGTTACTTTTTATATAACTACAAGTCATATTTTAATTTAAATAGTTTTTAGGTTATAACTATCCGGACACAACTAACGTTAGGTTTTGTAGTGACAGACCGACCACCGATTACGCTCAACCCTACATCTGGGTCTTCGACAACCCTATGTTTTCTATAAATGCGAGGGTTAGCCTGAATTCAATTCAATTAAATTTTATGTGTAACAACAAGAAAATTTTATAGTATTTATAAATAAATTTTTACATACATGCAGCAATATTTAACTATGTCGCTGTCGCAAGAACAACCTTTGATAGTTTTAAAATAATACTGTTTTTTTTACTTTACGCAAGTAATACTATATCGATATAAAGGGTATTTTTATAAATAACTTTTTAAAATAACGTTTACATGAACACGTATACATGGAAGTGGCTACATCTGCCCATAACAAATGCTGTATCACCGAACAGAGTAATGTTTGCACATTCCTACTTTACGGCATAATAATTTAGCCCAGCGGTGGTATCTAGCTAATCGGAATCCTGCATAGGAATCCTATTCGAAATTCTAATTTAAAGGACTAGTAGGTGTTAAGTCTCCTAATCAACTAAACTGGTTGTAATAATAGAAAAGCAATCGCATTGTAAACAACTTGTGAAATTGAATTTTTTAATGCTTGCCTGAATTACTTTTTGCCCGACTGCCGTAGGAGAATAATTTTATTATAGTGATTAATAGCAAGATAATTCTTATACCTTCTATATTTATTTTTCCAAAAGAAAATTTAAAGTGGAGTGGCTTCATACCGTGTAAAGCTAAAACAATTTAAGCAAGTACCTTTTTATCAGAAACCAGTATATCCTTTGTATATACTGTTACATTCTTACATAAACGTTCGCTTTAACACATGGCACAATATTGTAAACATCAAGTTCAAGGTTGCTTGCGATACTTGCGTTATAAATTGATATATAACTTCAAAAAATTAAAAATACATAAATAATCCATTGATAAAACACTAGTAATTCTTATTAGTGATATTCGCCAGATTTTAACGGAACACATGAGTAAAAATGGCACACATGTAATAAAAAGCGACACAGGATAAAAGCCGTTTATTTACTTTGTATAAACATTGGTAATGCCTTTTTATAACTTACTGCTAAATTTCTTGTATCCATTTCTAAACTTGTTGCGCCACCACTTGACGAAGTGGTGCGCCATGGGGGCGTCCGCGGCGGGTGCCGAAGCTCTCAACGTTTCGTAGCACGTCATGCGCTGCGCTCACGCACGCATCACGGATACTTCAAAAGAGCCGCTAGTTTGTTATGCCACTGTCATCAATTACAAATCACTGTCACTACAAATAATCACAACACAGCACGATTTAGTTTTCCGTCAATGAATAAACGAACCCCGTGACCCAGTTGTTCGCGTGAATGTCGGCAAGGCAGCTCAAACATAGAACCGTCCCTTACACGTATCATCAACTGACTGACTGACTGATGGATGAAAGAAGGGAAGGGGCGCGCGCGGGATAGCGCGGCGGGACGGGTCGGCGCGGTAGTGCCGTGCCGCCACGGCGGCCGGTACTCTCGGAGGCTGGCTGGCCTCGTGACATAGACTAATAATAATAATGACACCTATAAATAGATGGTGCAGTTCTTTGAATTCAAATTCAAATATAGCACTTTAATTTAATTATTTTCAAAGCTAGTTATCAAAATTTCAAGCTATCAAGCTAACAATAGAAGCAATTAACATAAATGAATAATTTTTTAGAAATTACAATGTTTTTCCGTCACACATAATTCTTTGCTGTTCAGACTTGAGCATTATTTAATATATAAATGTGACATATGAACGTTTCTAAATTTATAGATTTTTTTTATTATCGTCATGAAGGACCGCTGTCTCGGTTGCTCCGGCTTAAAGGTTGAGGTAATTACTTGGTACACATTCCATACCGTGGTCTATACGGGTCGTAACGTAGGTTATGTATTACAACGATAATAAGCTACATTAAGGTTTTGACTGTCTCTAATCTCCGATTTCTACCTAGCAGCATACGGAGAGCCTGCCTCTTTGCCACCGTATAATATAATATATAATATCACATTGAAGCACGATTATTTTTTATACATACATACATAGAGTCACGCTTCTTTCCTATTGGGGTAGGCTGAGACCACATTATCTTGATATGAAATCTGTATTCATAATAAATCGCTAATTGAGTTTAAGATTTAGCGCGTGCTCTGTATTAGCAAGGGTTTTTACAACACGTTTGTTATTTAAATCATCAGTGAGTGAAAAGTGCAACGATGGACATAGCTCACTCCCAAGTTAGAGCAATTTATCGTAATCACCACGCTTGGTAGGTAGATTTGCGATCCGCACCAAGGTTTTCGGACGATGTTCCCCGTCACACTATTATACGTCAATGCACTTATACTTATACTGATTGTTGTACTAATGGTCCAATGCACGAATCATAACAACTTTTTATAAAAATTATGAAAGTAGAATCTACTTTCGAAAAATGTTTCGTCGTGACTCATAATAGCAGTAATATTTTATCTCCCACGATATACGGTCATTGTTACCGTTACGTTTCCCATTTACTAAAGCATGATAAAGTTTATAACACAAAACACAAACAATAAGCTTTCTTTGTTCTATATTAAGCATTTTTTGCCATTTAAAATGAGTTTAATCTTATTTAAAATAAATTTACATTTTGGATAATGGCCGATACACAGTTCAATAAGTGCAGCGTTTAGAGTGAAGTAATTTGTTTGTAATGTCCTACAGGGTTCAGTACGGCGTTTATTGTTTAGTTCATTTCGGAGTCTATTGAGCGGTTTGATACGTGCTTGCAATGTATAATTTCACAAATGTGTGACAATAATAAGTATAAGAATAGCACTTGTTACGCTACAATTTCGAGACAAAAACTTAAAACTCAAAATAACAACATGTAACTCGTATGTTAAACGTATATTACTCTCGGCATGCCTTTGATACATATCCTTGAAATCTCGTTACCTTTCATATATGTTATATTAAACAGAGGACAAGCAAATTGACGGCTTGTTTGATATGATATATGAAGCACATCCTGCCGCCAACAAAATTAATGGCGTCATTTATTAATTTGTTGTATTCTATTTCCGTTTTCTTTTTCTTTACATAAGTTAATTACTTTTTATATGACTTAACGTATTAAATATTTAAAACATTTTTGACACATTGAAAAGTCAACTAAATTTAATGTCTTTACCATCAGTTTTCCAATGATGTTTTGTAAAGGTTGACAAATTATCTCGACTTGTCTTAAAATATTATTAACAAACCTGCAGCTTGTTCACCTGAACTTTCATATTGTCGTAAATCCAAAACTGTTTGATATTTTACTATAGCTCTTAAACTTAATTGATGACCAGTGTACAAACATAATCTGTATAAGTTTCATGTTATTAACTTCAAAAGTTATGTTCAATTTGATCGAACAGACAGACGAACAGACATTTTTCATTGCTCTATAAGTCATATAATGAAATATGCAACAGATCTAAATGCTTAATATTT
This sequence comes from Luehdorfia chinensis, assembly GCA_019845155.1. Taxonomy (NCBI): domain Eukaryota; kingdom Metazoa; phylum Arthropoda; class Insecta; order Lepidoptera; family Papilionidae; genus Luehdorfia; species Luehdorfia chinensis. The sequence goes on from JAHVAK010000527.1 coordinate 10,550,471, forward strand.
GAAAAAAACACTTGACTGATATTTCTATTTATGTGTACTAGTGGTCGCCTTGTGGTTCAATTATTATCATATATAAAGATGATTATGAATTCCGAACATCGAAATTTTCTTTTGCCTGTCTTTAATTACGTTGGTACGAAACTTACATCACATCATTGAGTAGTAGAGTCCAAAGGCATTTAGCTTTTACTAAATACCTACATTTGGTAAATTCGACTTGGCTCTTCCTTCCCTTACTATTTTGTTTCCTATAAAATACCGCCTATAAATATAGTTATAGGCGGATAGAAGCAGATAGATAGCGATAGAATTTCTCAACGAACAGTAGGAAATTCTACAATTTACAAGTAATTTTTTTATGTAAAATTTGATTTGTAATTTTAAATACAAACCTATTTCAAACTACTAATGGACTTTATCCACGAAATACAGTCCCAAAATACAAGAACTGCTAATCGGACCTGTCTTGGATTGCTGCCCTCGAACATCTCTTACCTTAATATATTGTAAAGTTGTTATGCAACTTGCATAAATGTTTATTATAAAATTCCGCATTAAATAATTATCATGCAATTTATTCAAAAAGAAATTATGACTGTGGCTTGCTGTGTCGAATTTATTATATCTAACCATCATATACGAGGGTGGATTGAAAAGTACTCGGCCTAACCAAGAAAATAAACACATACTAAATCAGTTATATTTTTATTTTTCTACATAATTACCATCAAGTTCAATACACTTTTGCCACCTCCCCTTCCAAGCATTTAGACCGTTAAAAAAAAATGATTCTTCCTTAGAGTCAAAATATGCGTCTACTGCTGCTTTGACCTCGTCGTTTGTCGAAAATATTTGACCTCCCAAGTGCTTTTTTAGGTTAGGGAACAGAAAGAAGTCTGATGGTGCCAGATCAGGTGAATACGGCGGATGCGGTAACAGTTCAAAGCCACAGTTGTGAATTCCAACCATTGACTGTACTGACGTGTGAACACGGGCGTTATCTTGATGAAACAGGACTTTTCTTCTGAGCATTCCTCGACGTTTTTCTTTTATTTCCTCTCGTAAACGACGTAGTAAGGTGCAGTAGTAATCAGAGTTTATAGTCTGACCCCTTTCAAGATAATCAATCATAATCACACCTTTCGAGTCCCAGAATACTGAAGCCATCACCTTATTTGCCGACAAAATCGACTTAGCCTTTTTAGGGGGTGGTGAACCAGGTCTTCTCCACTGTTTTGATTGTTGTTTTGTTTCCGGTGTACAGTAATGAACCCATGTTTCGTCCACAGTAACAAAACGATTCAAAAAATCATCTGCATCGGCTTCAAATAACTCCAAACAGTCGCGTGAAATAGTCAATCGCGTCCTTTTTTGTTCAACTGAAAGCAGTCGCGGAACCCACCTCGCAGACACCTTGTGGAAACCCAACTCGTTGACAATGATGTTTTGAGTTCGTTCATAAGAGATGCCTATAATCTCGGCTATCTCTCTCATTTTTAATCTGCGGTCTCCCATTATTAAATCAAGTACATTTTAATATTTTCGTCAGTAGTTGACGTCGAAGGCCTTCCAGAGCGGGGTTCATCTTTCACACTCTCTCTACCACACTTAAATTCTGCTATCCATTTTTTGACGGATGAATATGACAGAGCACAATCGCCTAATGTACTGACCATGTCATCATGGATGGCTTTTGATGATAGCCCCTTCTTATGGAGGTACTTAATGACGGCACGCTGCTCGATTTGCTCCATTCGCGGAAATTATGACCGATTACTTTGTTAATAAATTTATAAAATCACAACTAATTATCGCACACGTTTCGAACTTCACACAATGAACTAGTCTGAACTGAACTAAATAATGTGGGTAGATTTGATTTTTAGAATTGAATGGATCTGTGTTAGGCCGAGTACTTTTCAATCCACCTAGTATCATACATAATTTATGAAATAATTTCATGATCGTGTGACATGCTAGACTGGACTAATAATGTCAAATTGTGACATAATTAGTAGTGTTAATTATGTTTAGGACTCAGAAATATATATTTGCTTAAAATAAGTATATGATACCCAAAAATAAGTGTATAAGCAAATTAATTACAATTGTCCCTCTGAGCACAGGCCTTATTTTATTTTTGAGCAGGGTTCGGAGTCTGGACGAGTTCGCCCCGATGCTCCAATAGGAATTGGTAGATTTCACTCACTGACGAAGATAATAATCTTAAAATGACATTTATTTTTTGTAGATGGTAATAAGACGTTCGTAAAATTCCAAATTCGTACAAATGGTATATTTTATTGAGATAATATTTTATATACGTGATGATGATACACTTTGAGCCAATTTCTACCATAGCGATAATTTTCGATTAGCAACCAGAAAATATAATTTGCCCAGGGTACCCTACCTTGTATAAGCGCAAACGTTTCCGATGTAACGCTTATGCAATAACATCGGAGAAAGGGACAGACACATGTTTGATGATACTTACTTACTAACTCTTTCTAAATCCAAACAACTTCATAAATTAGGACAATCACATTTCAACTAGACCCGAAAAGTAATCATTTGTGTGTTGCACAAATATTGGCTTCGGCTGGGATTCAAACTCAGTGTCCACGACTCAGTATGCAGACATTCCTTGATACGAACAATGGCATTGAAGCTATATGAGAATTACATTAAATTGCGTCTTATATGCTTCAATTGCAATTCAACCAAATAAAACTTGAAATGAAACAAACATTTAGGCAAATAAAAAAACTTAATTCTTACTGTTTTCAAGTAGTAAACTATGATTGCAATCATAGTAATTTCATCCTGAAATATTTCAGTTGAATTCAACAAACTAAGTAAATAAAAATCGTTGTACTAGAATTAAGAACTAGCAGCAAACAATATTCATTTGACTTATTTATGAATAAATTCAAAAGTAAGCTTTTAGTGAATATCTGATATTGTTGACAGTGCGTTCTTAATTACTAATGATTTAATGGCATTTCCTGAAACTCTTTTAAATATGGCTAATCCACTAATTTAGGCATTTAAATGCCACCATAAGATCAGCTATTTGCTTAAATGCAAAGATTAAATAATTAATCTTTTGCACTGAAAGCAATTCTCATTGAATATAATAAGTAAGACAAGTATAAATTATAAACGTTAAACACTACTAATCCCATAAATAATTTCACTAGCAATTAATTATCCTTTTAGGGTGTCTATTAGTAGCTTGGTACAAACAAAAAATCTTACAGTAAAATGTACCAATAGTAATAAGTAGGATAATAAGTATTGCACTAAAAAACAAAACTAGAGCCAAGTAGATTCAAGTCTCATAATTCGCTTTCTTGCGAGTTAGGTTTTATTTAAAAAAAACTGTATTTAATTACGAAGTATTTTTTTATTGTTTTAGGAATGTTTGTATAAACGAAAATATAAAAATTGTTTACATGGCTTTAAAATAAACGACGAAGACGAGTTTCGATGCTAATAAAAGTATAACGTTTCTTGTTTGTATAGACATATGTTTTTGGATTACAGACTAAATGCAAATCTTTACATCATTAAACAAATGTACATAATTTTATGACTGATTGACACAGAATAAATATGTTTGTTGATTCTTTCAATGGTACCGCTCCCTTGACCAATCAAATTGTCCAGAAAAATACCAAGATTTTAATATCGAGTTGCCACCTAAGAAGAGTATGAACAAACATGTACTTCCCTGTTTGTATACATAACGAGATTCACACTGGGTTAACGAAAGTAGTAAATATGTATAGGGCAGTAATGAAGGAAGGTGCACGCGCATAGTCCGCTATGTGGCCAGCCTCCGAGCGGTCGACGACCCTCGCCCGGCGATTATAAAAAAGATTATTGTAGGTACCTAGATACACTGTTAAACTTGCGTCCACAACTTTCTTGTACGCTCTTATTTACTATGATACAGTTAAAACAAAGTAACTATGACATAATTATAATTTCTGTCCTTTTTGCACTGTTTGAGATCCATGTAGAATAAGGGATAGTATTTTCAATACAGTAATTTATAAACATCAACAGAAAAATTCCGGTAGCAACTACGATATTTGCGTTCAAATGAGAAAACACATTTACTAAATAAACTTAACAAATCCGAGACTTCTTTCTTCTAATCATTACTGCAAACAAAAGCAATATAGCCAAGAACAAAAAATGTATATGAATTCAATTAGTATACTACTTTTGCCGAGTCTTAAGTAGGGTGAAACCACCGGGGATCACAGTTTACATGCTTTACTAAATCCAAAAGATGTATTTTGGAACCCGCACGGTCAACGCAGATAATCGTTATTCTAGGATATTTTCATGTTCATCGCGCCTAGTGAGCTTAAGGCGATCGTTTCAAATAAAAAATCCAATTAATTTCTATTTATGTATGTTCGCCATATACGTATACCAATGGGCTATTAACTAGGTATCTGGTTTTTGTATGAATTTTAATTTTAGAATTGTTTTAATTTTACATCCAATTGTAGTTGAACATGTTATATATATATATACATACTCGTATATATCTATATCTATGTGTGTGTGTATGTGTAAGTATCTACATACATGTTTGTATGTCGCATTATACTAATTAATGTCGAAACTGTTATTCAAATTTGAAAAATGTGAAAATGTTCAATATACAGTCAATACAAAATGTTTAGAACATAATTGTAATTTATGGTTCCAAATATTTGTAACTACATATTACTTCCATTGAAATATCAGCATAATAACACATATTTGTTATCAAAAAATCATCTTTTTTTATTAAAAAAGGAATAATTTATTTAACATTACAATTCTTATGTAAAATAAACAATTCAAATAAAAACAGCAATCGTTGTAAAAGTAAAAGCGTATTGTAACGTTACAAAATAAGTTTAAAATAAAAATAAATTTACGAGTAGTAATAGTAAGTCAGAATGTTACAACGAATGGTTCTAGGAACAGAACAATTAATATAATTGTTTCGGTATCTCGAGCAACGTAACTTGTGCGATACTCGTAATATCGACTTTGGCTCAGGCTGATACGAGGGGAACAGTCGGTGAGAGCGGAGTGAGTTACGGATAGTGTTGCCAAGTGTTTTTTAATTAAACGGACAGTTTTGAGATACATTAAAAGTATCCTAACGTCTTGATACTGGGCACAGGCATTCTCAAATTTAGCGATGATAACAGATCTATGATAGCTGTGTATGTCCTCTTACTTATGCTTGTTTCCAGCATTTAAAATATGAAATAACGATTTTAGTGACTGGCTAGAACTCAGGCTGATTGCGTACAATAAAGTAAGTAGAGAAGTTTACTTGTGGTAGGATTCCTATGTAGGAATCCACCGAGGCACGTTTCATCGCTGTGCATGTTATTCTGCCTCCAGGCAGTAGTATGCAAACATCACTGTGTTTCGGTATGAAGAGCATTGAAGTTAATATGACAGGGTATATGAGAACCGATGTATCATGGTGACCTGCTGCTATTTAGGACCGCACGGCACAGTTAGAGTTCTCAATGGAAATTAGTTGACAGCGTACGGATATTGGCATGTGTGGCTAACTATCAGGTGAACAATTTGCTCGTCTAGTCATTTATGTCTATAAAAAAAGGAACGCTAGGGCGCTAAACTACCGCAGCCCAGAAAAAAATATTATAAAAATAATAAAATTGTAAACGTTGCTCGTATGATGTTCTATACTTGGTCGACCACGTGGCTTAGTGGTCCGAGTACTTGACTTCTATGGCGCAGTTCCTGGGTTCGAATCTCAGCCAAAGTTAACATTTTATAGTTCATTGGATCAGGCGTTTCTTTGCGGAATTCCAATATAATGAAGGAAAGAAAGTTAATTTGCTAAGATCCGCATGCAAAATATAAAATGGTGTATATTACCTAGTTTTGAAGAGCATTGCCCGCCCTCCCACAGTAGCGTAACGAGCAAACTAACACCGCCACCGAGAACCGCCACCAGATATCCTCCACCTCTACAACACTGCCACTAGGCAATATACAAAACGGAAGTCGAGACCACGACACGTGTTTTGCCTCAAAACGAGGCATTATCAAGTGATATTGACTCCTCGATCAATCCGATCGGATGCGGCGGATCTTAGCAACTTAACTTTATTTCCTTCATTAAAGCTAACATTTGTGCAAGTATACACATTGTTGGTTTTCAGGTCTGGTTGAGTGAATTTTAGCCTCTAATCTCATCGCATGAACGATACATCAAGCACGAGTAGGTTAGGACGAGGGAGTGCATCTGGATTTGAACGATCACTAGTGGCACTTCTGACAATTTTTGAAATTGTCGCCGTGGTCGAAAATCGGCCTAAGAACATTATACGTGGCTTAAGTTTGGATACTGATATTGGTGAGGCAAAAAAATAAAAATCTACAAATATTATAATGACATGAAAGGGTATTATTGCGTACAATCGGCTTCGACTTCATCGACCAACGCTTTTCAGGGGCAAGGACCCCGTGGAAAATTACGCAAATGATTGCAATTAACAATTTTAGTGGTACTGACGGGGTACAAATCCAGGTAACTCTCATACTGTGAAACTTAAAGTGACTCTCTCTTAAACTTCAGTGTGGTGGCAGCTTCAGAGAATCTACCACCCACCTCGTCCCGTGGGTGTCGTAAAAGTCGACAGAGGGAAAATGAAAACCAGAAAATGGGCAGCAGCCTCTTTCGGGAATATCATAATAAATAAACTGTGGTTGCTAACCTGCCTACGAAGCGTGGCGAGCATGGCAAAATCCCCCTAAAATGAGAACCCAAAGCCGCGTGTTTTGTGGCAATCTCTGGGGGAGGCCGTGTTCAGCAGTGGACTAGTATTAGGCTGAAATGACGATGACGATGATGATTGGTGTAGCAGTTGGTACTATACTTATTGTTGTCTAAAGTATATCCTTATAATGCCATGCGCTATTTTATGGAAATTAATTACAGTATAGTAGACAAAAAAAGTTAATTTGTGTTTCTTTCCTATGTTGTACAACTAATGTGTTTCTGATGCTAATTCAACTTTTGTGTAGTAAATAATTTTTCCTTTTTTTTCTTTGAAGTTCTTTACTGTAGTTGCATTTATGCAACCAGGAGGCGCAACGTGAACTATCCAAGACTAATGAGGATTGCGTAGACACCCTTGCGGCGACTCTACGCTCGCTCGACTTCAAATTAGAATTTTACTGCCTCTTCGTGTTAGGTTTATTGTCGACGATTTATCTGAGACCGAGATGAGGTCGTATTCCAAAAATGACTTACAACTAAATTTTGTTTTTGGATGTTGTAAAATAGATATTTTTTTTGTTTATAATCCCCCTAAAGTTATTTCGGATACTGGAAGGTGAAAATTAGTGTCTGCGTTGACACGACACCGTGCTATAACCTCTGCAGTTCCTATTTCTGGTTGTTAATCGGAATGTGACGCCGTCGTCATCGGCCAAAGAATTAAGGAAGTCTTAATAATTTCTCAGTTAACAAAGTTGTTATTTTCTATGGCTAGACCATTAGACTAGACGATAGGCTTAAATGATGATGATGAAAATGTAAATACGATTTATTAGCTTGCGATAGTTACTACATTATTTACCAAAGATGTCGAAAAAATGGCTATAGAAACTAAAATTCAAACACAATAACCTAAAAAAAAAAATATATTTCACGTTTTCATCAGTCTGATAATATGTCGAAATATTTTTCTTCTGCGCATATACTAGAGCAAAACTTAAAAAAATAGTTATGTAATAGTATAGTATTTCTACTTCCGATGCATGATTATAGGATTAGATTAGAAGTAAACGATTTAAAATATGAAAAGCTTAAGAATCACCTATCATAAAATGTTTTAATTAGAAAAATTATAGTAAAAATGCGGTGTCTGACATAGAAATTGACTACAAACGCTATCTTTCATTATAATTTTATGGAAATTTGGAATACCCATTAATAATATATCGGCGTGTGCAAGCCGCGAAGCGTTAGAAAGTTTATACGCAATCTCATTTCGTGATTGTCGTAAGAAGCGTCGCGACGAATGGTATAAATAAACCAAAATGATGAGCAAAAACATCCTCTTGAATCCATAATAATATATCGCGACTGTCAAAGCAATGTAAATTACAGTAATTATATCTATGGAGACCTATGTATACTATTTGGTAAGGAAGTCTGACCAACGAACTCATATTCCGCCTAATAATAAGTGATCGTGGTGGCCCATGAACACTTAGACTGATACATTTCGATTGAGGAATGCTATATATGAAATGAGGGTAAATATGTAAAGAAGTACCTACGTAATATTCAGCATATAGGTACTACTTATTTTTAGTCAATAAAAAGGTAGGAAATATTTTTTTTCTGAAGTTCATATTATTTTTATTATATGAGTTTATATCTGATATTTACTTACTAATAATCTACCCGATTTTTTTTAATTAAAAATAAATCCTACATATATTTATTAGGAATATCCCAAAAATTGTATGTAGGGAAATTTTAAAATAACATTTTCCGATTTCAAAAATAATTGGATAGACAAAGATGAACAAAATGTAAATAAAGTAGAAATCTATTATTCTTCATAAAACATGGGGTTATGATTTCTGTTAAAATCAAGTTATCGTGATTAAATAACAAAAGAATGCGAGAGCCGGGTAACGGGTTCAACTTGGGTGGCATTTCGTGGTAACAGTTGAGAGGTGGCCGTCGGAACTCCATTATAAATAAAATCTTTTAAACTTCGTCACTTCATTTTAAATAAAAACTACTATTGTAATTGGAACTGCTATTTGGAAGTAACCTTAAATATTTTACACTGATGTCACTTCATATGGATGAATGGACCACCCAGAAACCTATGTAAAATAGGACTTAATTTAAAATGCATGTGATAAAGCCATAATACCTGCCAGTGGTGGACTCAGGTTGTCGCACATAAAACCCATCCCGGCTTGACAGAAGAAGTCCCATACTCCCTAAGAATATCAGTGTAGGGTAACAGCATAATACTGTTGCGTGTTGGTATAGTCAATGACGAGAACCCAATCCTGGCATCGAGGCATTCCATTTTGAGGTCCTCATGAGTGATAGCGAAATTGCAACTTGTTTCTTCATTGAGGATGGGTGGAAGTGTCGTTAGACCACAGTGACTATCACGTGGACTTTGCTCGCTTGTTACCTTTTTATGGAAGAATGTGTCGAGACGTGCAAATCCTTTATCTGACAGTAAGTGCAACGTCTACTTAAACTTAAAACTAATGCTGTGTAATTCAAAATAATTGTGTGTCTCATATGCCCAGTAATTGCACTAACTCTGTAATGTTTGCACACTACTGCTTGAAGGCAGGTTAATGGGCACTGCGGTGGTACCTACTGGTAGATGGATTCCTGCAAAAGAATCCTACCACCCTTACCACCCTACTAATATTTAAAAAATATTTTTTTTTTAACAGCCTATAAATGTTTCACTGCTGAGCATACGCCTCTTCTCTTTTCTGAGAAGGTTTTGAAGTCAGGAAGAGTCCGCTTCGCTGCTCAAATGCGTGGTTTTTTTTTATTAGATCAAAGTGACGGAACGAGAAAAACGTTCACCTGATAGTAATTGCAACGTCTGCCCATAATAAATACTGTGTCACCCAGAACATTTCTGTGTGACACCACACTGCGCCCGTCACCCTGAGACATCAGTTCTTAAGTCTCATATGCCCAGTAATTACGCTAGCTCTGAGTGCCCTTCAAACCGAAACACAGTAATGTCTGCACACTACTGCTTCACGGCAGAATAACTGGCCTTGGGGTGGTACCCACCTAGACGGATTCCTGCATAGCTTTTACACGTTGTGAAACTTCTTTCTTGGATATGCAGGTTTCCTCACGATGTTTTCTTTCACCGCTGAGCATATGGTGAATCAGCACTTAAACTGGCCTCTAAGTTACCACCGGCTCACGAGGTGCAAAACGAAACGCTTAAGTTTCGTTTTGCACCACAACCTTCGTGTATGATCAAAAATTTAAAATCAAATCTATGTTGTGATTGCTGCTAAAAATGTAATCTTCATGATAGAATAAGACATTATTGATTTTATGCACGCCGTTTATTAGCAAAAAAACGATAAAATATGTTCGAGTGGGCAATGCCCACGCGGGCGAAGTGGAGCGACCACGGTTGGCGATGAGCCAAATATCTGAACAGCAGAAATAAAACGCTTCTATCAACATTCCAGGTCATTTCGTGTGATTATCTTTTTCGTTTTGAGTATATAGGTATTTATGTGTATTAGTGTAAAAAAAAGTCTTTGAAACAAAAGCCAGAGACGTCACTTATAGTAAACTCTGTTGTCTAACAACGGCTGTTGTCTGACATGGCTCCGACGTTATTTTGATTGTGAATGCGTAGATAAATTTAGAGATACTCGAAATTTGAAATTTTAACTCTTGCATTAAATAAGTTTTATTTGGACGTTGCTTGTTGTTTACGCATTTTAATAGCACTTTTTGAGGTTTTTTTGTTGCATAAAGATAAAACGAAAACAAATGCTATGATATTTAAAGACTTTTAATTTGATTTAGCTGTACCTTAACTAAGCTTGGACATTCCAAACTTAGTTAAGCTACAGTTAAAACAAATTAAATAAGTATATAAAAAAAAGGGTTAGGAGATTTAACGGGCATACTTTTTAGATGGGTTGCTGAACTCAAAAGTGACAGAGTCTTCGTTCAGAAGTTTGATGGGCCCCTAGATGGGCGACCGTCTACAGTAGCGACCACAGGAAAAAAGTGGAATATTGAAATGCCGGTGTTAGAAGATCCGCGAATCACTACAATGATAACCAGGATCGTTTACATTAGTTCGGAGCACTCTTACTTTTTATGAAACCAAAAGTTATAGTCATAAATACAGGTATCAAAAAATTAAATAGTATTTTAAAGTAGACTAGCTGTGCCCCGCGGTTTCACCCGCTGTTTAGTTTGAAAGAAATCGCTCTTAGGGTCGCAGTGTGATGTTATATAGCCTATAGCCTTCCAACACTAAAAAATAATTTTTCAATTCGAACCAGTAGTTCCTAAGATGCATTTAACCAAACAAACTCTTCAGCTTTATAATATTAGTACAAATGAGATAAACGTAAGCGTCAAAACTCTGCACAAATAACTTTCCGTTCCAGCCTAGGGCAACCCGTAGTTATTATTATTTTAATCTATATCAACGGCGCGGTATCACCAGGCGGTACTTCAAAGCGGTAAGAACCTAAGAACGTACGATTACCTTACCACCTCTGCCCCTCTCACATCGCGGTGCGAACGCATTTTTTACACCAGAACCTGTTTCCCCCCATGTCGGACGTTCTCACTGATTCCGCCTGAATAGCGAAGAATTGTGATTATAAATAACCATTTTGTTAAAAAACTTAGTTATTATACAGGGACTAAACGGATACGATCGTCTTCGAAACTAACGCCAAAGAGTGGAGTAAAAATTCATGTAATGGGGCTTATAATCATGCTTGTAAACTAACGTGTGAAAATGTATTTTAACTATACTAATATATTTTTTAATATTAAGTAAGCTCAGCTAGCAGGGAGATATCTATAATCAAAATAATTCCAATATGAACAATTGGTATAGAGTACAATAAAATTAAATTTGAAGATTCATTTTCCATTAAAAATGCTCTATAGTAAATTGCTTCTCTGCAAAGGTCGATATAAATCGCAAGTGTCGGTTGAATGACTTTTATCAAGCATGAACCCAGCCCCTGCCCGGGGGTTGGGCAATCGCCGTTCACGTTTCCCACAGGGATGCTACATGTCGGCGACTATCATAGGGATTTAAATGATATCAATGGCTCTGTGCTACTGCGGGGCCTTTTGTCGGCCTATAGCGGCAATTGCGCCACCAGCAACGGTGATTGCTGATACAAAGCGAACATCAAAGACACCGACAATCTTTGTGTCACGTGCCGTCGCCGTTTTACACCAGCATTTTATCTTGCAGAAATGAACATCAATTCCAACGAGATATCATCATTAAATCTTTCTTGTTATTGCATGTACTACTATTAGAATTTCGAAATATATTTATGGCTACTAACTGTTAACTTTTTCATCACTAATACATATAGACAGAGAGTCTGAATTATCGCCACACGTTTTCCATGTCGGTAAATTGAAATGATAATACACAACGCAGTACACAGTACACTATAAGATGTAGATAGGTACCTAACACGCGATATGTAAATATTTGGTGTAGAATTTATTTTTATCGTATTGCCCATAAAAGCAAAAAGTCACTCCACGAGTATAGATAAGAGTCAAAACTGTTAAAACGTATCCAAAAATAGGGGGCGTGGGCCCTCGGCCTGCGCCGGCGGTGATACTTATCTTGTTCTCTTTGATCTCGCCGACACTACGGCGGCCGACGGGCTTCGCCGCATTGTCTCGTGTTTTAAGCACGAGATAATGAATAACATTATTTAGTTTATTGTTAGATTCCAAATGTAGACTTATCTTACAATTTTCTTGTAATATAATTAGAAATAAAGAAAACAATGCAAACGCGGATAGACTCGAAAGAAAAAGTATCTAAGGACGATTGGAAGTATAAAAATTGCATAATAGTGGAAGATATGTTAGTTTTATTAAAATAATATTTAGTGTAGATATTAATTAGCATTGTCTAATATATTTTTTTGCCTTTTTAAAAACAATTTCACTCGAAAGTTGAACGTATGTATTACAACAAATATCAGAAATCTCTTAGCTCATATTTTATTAATAATTTAATAATTTTTTTAATAACTTAAGTTATTTGAAATTATTAAATATTAATATTATTTTAGCAGACGATGTTGCAAGGAAAACTATATCAGTTGTGGTAATTGCGATTTCGAGTAAAGACCTAAATTACGTTTCATTGTGATGAGTTTTGATGTTACAGAAAATAATGTTGACCATGGTGCTAGTAGTAATACTCGTACCATTATATGTAGTAGCTCGCGACTACGTCCGCGTAGATTAAGGTTTTTTAAAAACACCGTGAGAACTTAAACATTTTCCGGAACAGAAAATACCCTATGTCTGTCTTCAGAATGCAAGCTATCTCTGATCGTCAAGATTCGGTTAGACGGTTGAGCAGTGAAAAGGTAACAAACAGACAGAAGGTCAGAGAGGGTTACTTTCGCATTTATAATATTAGTATGGATTTTAGTTGAGAAGTAATGTTGCTCGAATTCGTGGGTTTTAAGCTCTCTCTTAGGCTTCAAGCATGATTAGGCACCTATTGAGAAAACCAGGCAACGAGGCGATCTTGCCAACTTTGTTGGAGTTGCTTCATACAAGGTGAATTCTAGTGCAAACGTTTCTCTATTATTACATTATCAATACAAAAATATGTTCTTGAACAGCACGAGTAAAAATGTACTAAATGCAATATACAGCTCGATGCACCGTAGCCGCCGGGTGTCCGATAGCATCGCCGGTCAGGTCGGCGGCGAGCGCTAGCGTGCAGCGCGCCATCAAATTAATTACGCCTATATTTTATCCCTTTGTCGGCTACCGCTCGCAGGAGCTGCCAACACACCGCTTTACTGTGAGCTTGCTTTAAGCGAATCACTTTGTTTCTGAATGCCGTTTAACACCGGTTCGGTGATTTAATATTGTTAATTCACATTCGAGACAAAAACGCATGACATCAACTGTTGTCAGGTCATACATCAGGATATTTTGATGTGTTGACCGGGTTTTGAATTATCTGCCGCCTCGTTACAGTGCTCATTTTTTTTATTCATAACGTGACGAAACGAGAAAAACGTTCACCTGATGGTGAGTGCAACGTCTACCCATAACAAATGCTGTGTCAACCAGATTATTTCTGTGCCACCACACTGCGCTCGTCACCCAGACATTAGTTCTTAAGTCTCATTTGCTCAGTGATTACGCTAGCTCTCAGTGCCCTTCGAACCGAAACAGTAATGTTTGCTCACTACTGCTTCAAGACAGAATAACTGCCACTGGGGTGGTACCTACCTAGACGGATTCGTGCATAGAAATCCTACCACCAGTAAAATAGTGAGGTGGGCAGGCAGATGATTCTTGATAATTTTTTTTATGGGAGAAAGTTAGCAGACGAGTAAATCGTTTATCTAATGGTAAGTAAATACAACGTCTGCCCACAAAGATGTTATTCCATACATAACATTCAATATAAAATTCTTCTGTAACACCACACTGCACTCATCACCCAGAGACATCAGTTCTTAAGTCGCATATGCCCTTCAGACTGAAACACAGTAGTTTCCACCACCCACAGCAAAATAACTGGCATCGCGGTAGTACCGATCTAGAGAGATTAATGCAGGAATCCTAGCACCAGTTAAAACTTCAGCTTCGCAACGATGTTTTCCTTCGCTGAAACACATTTCTTTTGAAATGTATTTTACATTTTAAGCGGTGATTTAAAGTCAAGCACTTTGTCCTGTGTTTGTGTTTATAGATAATGTAAAATATTAATATTTGCTTCATGTTTCAGCTGTTTTTTACCGACTTAAAATGGAGGACGTTATCGATTCGTTTGTATATAAAAAAATATATATGTTCGGGCATAACTTCAATGCTTATGAGCCGAATTTAATGATTCTTTTTTAATTAGATAGAGGATGCCGAAGGGGTTATTCGATATAAATGATGATCATGGTGTGGTCCATGAGAAAGTCATGAACTTCCTAAATTCACATAAGAATGTTTGGAGCTGCTGCGTGGAAGTCGGTTTTTTGATTATATAATTATTTATTAGCGTTAAAGTAAGCGAAAGATTTTACCACATCATATTAATTTTTGATGTTCGGCTTGTTCGTTTATAACATAAACAAACTATTGTTAATTCTTTGAACACTATCGAAGTACCTACACACTTTCATTAATTATTCAGTGTGGAAACAGGGCAATAAAATGAATCAATCCTTTTATACCTAACCGACTTCCGTCCACATCCACAACAATCTCGGGGTCGATGGACGGCGGCCTTAAATGTTAGTGTCACGGTAGTTGTCCGATTCCAAAGCCATTCGCCAGTTATTTTTTTTTACCGAAAAAGCTTTCGTTCTGTTATTTCATATCAAAATAATAAAACGAATGCTTTTGAAAATAATAGTGTGCACTGCTGATTTGAATTTTCGTTGTATGGGCATACCATTAGATTATCAAATTTTTGTAAATTATATATCTTTACATTTACACGATATACTGTTTACAGGCAGACTTGATGTCTGAGCATTCTCTTCCGGTACTACTTTAGAAGTATAAGTACTTACGTACTACCTAAGTGAAATAGATACGAAGTAGGAGTAAAATGAAGTTGACATAAGAGTACAAAAGTAAAATAAATACTTACTTATATCTATTAAACGCGTAGGCACGCGATTAGGCGACCCACAATTCATAGGCTCGAATGGGCTCTAGCAATAAGGAGAGCAGTATAGTTTTCGAGTATACACTAGAAGTTAGAAATATAGAATTTTTAGTACATATTAGTTTGATTTTATTTAGTTTGCTAATATGATAATATTTATTTATGTATAAATCTTTATTGTTTCTCTTACAAAGAAAGGATACAAAGGGCTGACTTTATGCCTTTAGGCATTTTCTCCCAGTCAACTCTCTCCTCAAGTCATGGAATGGTAATATTTTGAAGTAGGTGCAACAATATTAAAAAAAAATATTATAATAATGATTCACATACAGGGTTTTCGTTCACTCCTTCTCAGAAAAAGTAGGGTGTGATAGGTAGGTGAAATAGAAGCCTGTGGCATGTTTATTTTGCTTATTTTTAAGTTTTATTTATTGCCGCGGCAGGGTAATATGTCTTAGGTTTATGTAGTTTGTTGGATGAACGGGAGTCTAGTAAAGCCAAAGATAGTCAATTCATAATACCGTGTATAGTTTTTATTCCACCCACCTATAACACCCTTACTTTTCTTGGAAGGAGAGCACAATCACACTGTATATATAATAACTTACACATACATACTATATAAATATATATTAACACTCACACACTCACATATAAATATATAATATACATAAAAACACAAAATAATGCAAAATTAACTCGGTGACAAACAACTAACAATTTAACATGTAATAATTCTTTAATATATAATTACGATCCAACTTTTTAAGAGTATTTATAAGACGTTTTCCTGATGTCATCGGGAAAAGATTAATATATTGAAAAAATATTTCAAGCCTTAGAAAATCACATACTCACACTTCCATTTTATTTGTGATAACATTATGCAACTATACGTTAATGATTATGAGAATAAAAATAACAAATTTTATCGTCATACATCTGTTAAAATCGAGGCAATCTTTTTTATGAATGGAGGTTTATTGTCCTGCCTTTGCTCACATAATTTATTTATTTATTTACGAAGTCAATAAGTAATCGCTTTACTACATTAGCCTACGTCCACTTCGGGCCATTTTTCTTACGGTAGTTACAAAAACAGTAGTTATGATTGTAGGTTAATAGACTCCTAATTTGTGTCTCTTTTTTAAGTAATATACTTAGTAGCTTATCAAATTAATCATTACCCAAACCGTAATCAGATAAGTTAAAGAAATATAAATCAATTTCAAAAAACAACCATCTCATATAGTTAAAAAAATATTTATACACCTCGTGTATTTGTAGCGTAAATAATAACATTCATTCTTCGATCGATACTGACATTCAATGTAATTGCTAAATGAAGTGTGAAGCCATTACGTACGTACTACGAAGTTTGGAGTTCTAAGGTAGCGGCTGATAGCTGTGTCACGAAAAAACTATCCTCCAAATTGACTATTTCGAGGCGTGCCGTGCGGCGTCAGTCAAAGGCCCGACATGATCAAAGGCGCCGACATCGGCCGACCGCGGCTTTGATCTCGCCGCATGAAGTGCAAATTATGTTATAAAGACAGTGAGTGGCGCGCCCGCCAAGCGGTGCGCTGCTAATTAATTCAATCCGCTGTGATGTGCCGTGCCGTGCCAGTCTGCAGTATCCAAGCCGGTGCTGTAATCAGGGTTGCCAGGATTATGTATTTAACCCGGACACCTTGATATCGCTAAAGCTCGAAACGAGTTTATTAATATTGTAAATTAACATAAACATTTATGATAACAGCTCAATTACTTCTAAATTTTTAACTTGTACCTATTGTATATATTATATCATATTATTATATGATATACTCAATATATATAATAGGTACATAATATCATATAATAATATCCGCCACCACACGGCGATTATATCCGTGTGGTGGCGGCTTATGAGAATCTATCAACCCTTCTCATCCCGTGGGTTTCGTAAAAGTCGACAGAGGTAAAATTAAAGACCCGAAGATAGGCAGCAGCATCTTCCTGGAACATCTGAATAAATAAATTGCGGTTGCCATCCCTTCTACCAAGCGTGGCAACTGTGGCAACATCGCTTCAAAATGATAGCTACCAACTTTTGTGACCATCATAGGCTGAAATTATGATATATGAGGCTAAAAAGGGGCGGTAGAATGTTTCTACGCTAAAGGTATCTCATATAAAATATTTCGTGATTTGCTTAGTATTATGATTTCATTTATCTGTGGAGATTTTTAAAAAAAGTTTAAGTATTATGTATTGTAAATATTTTATCTGTTTTATTCAAACCTGTCCATTTTTTAACCAAAAAGCTATCAGATATTGTTTCAGGCAGATTTGGCAGCCCTGCTTTAAGGCAGGTAGGTACCAACAGTACACTCGCCCTCTTTAACGACCATTTGGTTTTTTTTATTCTCTTTGAAGGCGAAACCTTTAGAACCAACCGACATAACCTCAAAGATTCTTGTTATATCAACTAATCTTAATGCTTGTGTTCGCATGTTTATGATGGCACATGTTATTTACAAAGAGATAAAAATATTTTAAGCGCAAATATTAAAGAAAATGTTTCCAATCTATTTCATTTAATTGGTAATTCTTAAAATATTCCGTGAGAATTTTTCATTAAGATTTGCTTTAGGTTTTATTGTAAATGTATATTGTATAAGTTAAAACTATCAATTCTTAATTATACAATGAATTGTTAACATTAACGGTATGTATTTTATAAAATAAAATCCAATATAATCAGGTTTTGGTTTTTTTTTTTTGATAAAATAATACTTACTTACATTGTCAGTATAACTTTGCCTGTATTTTTAACTACATGAAA
Organism: Luehdorfia chinensis; assembly: GCA_019845155.1. Taxonomy (NCBI): domain Eukaryota; kingdom Metazoa; phylum Arthropoda; class Insecta; order Lepidoptera; family Papilionidae; genus Luehdorfia; species Luehdorfia chinensis. The sequence goes on from JAHVAK010000527.1 coordinate 10,568,759, forward strand.
AAATGTCCCTAGTGTCTATTGGCCAATAGTTTATTATAATTATAGTGGCTTTTTTTCTTTTCGGCGCTATCGTTTTATGCGGAAGGAGCACGCTTCTTAGAATAACCAAGCAAAGATATTTTGTTTAAGCAATTTATGGCCATTATACGCCGGTCGTATGTAAACAATAACCGGTTCAAAGATGTTGGGTTCCTTTGAATGTATTTTGCGCGCACGGATCTGTGGGAGGGGCGGCCGCTAGGCGCTCGGAAAAATCGGACCATAGGTATTGTTACGTTGAACAGTAATGACAATCGCGGTATATTTTGTTGAGTTCTCTGGAATAGGGACGTTATTATTAAAAAGTCAATACTTAAGCTAGGGACTATTAGGGGAGATTTAGTCGACGCTGTTATTTCCGTGATAATTTTTTTTAAGTTTATCATTTACATATCTTTATAATAAAAGCATATGCTCTATTATAGATAAAGTTTTTGCAATAACGCAATATTTTACAACATTTTGTTGTAAACGAGGGCTCATATCATCATCATCATTTCAGCCTATCTTAGCCCACTGTTGAACATAGGCCTTTCCAATAGAACCTTCATTCCTCGTTGGTAATCGGTTCTACAAGCAATATGGCCGGCCCATTGCCAGTTCAGCTTGCTAATCCTTAGGGCTACTACGGTTACTCGTGTTCTGCTGCGGATATCACAGTTACATTTAGGCTTATATTAGGTCCTTCCATTTGAAATTGGCGTTTTGTCACTTTGATCTGAAATATATCCTCTTTGGTTAAGAAGAAAAATTGAAATTTATATATCCATTAGATGTTATATTTGAGTACTTATCGAAAACAGTAATTGGTTTGTTTTTTTCCTTATTAGATTTTTCTTTGGCGTCGCTCATTTCGCACAATGGATAACTCGAAATATCGCTTTAATTACGAGTACGACTTCTACCGTCGCACCAGTGCTGCAGAAACAACTCGAAGGATTAACGATGTGTATGGCGCTGGTGTCGCAAAACAAAACAGGTTGGTTTTTGGTTCCAACGTTTTCGTATTGGAAATTTCGACAAGCTACAAGCAACTAGCTGCTAAACAACCGAGGCTGGTCAATCGCCCTAGGCCACTGCTGTTTCAGGACAACGCAAGAAAACACAGTGCACAACAGACCTCCGCTAAACTAGAGGAGCTGCAAGTGGAATGTCTGCGACATCCTACGTACTCCCAGGACCTTGCTCCAACAGATTACCATTTTTTCCGGAATTTGGATAACTTCATACAAGAAAAAAAAATTAATCTCCGATGTGGCAGTCCAAACCGCCTTCAGAGAGTATTGATGCTCGCCCCCGTGTTTTTTTTTTAGTAAAGGGAGTATGCAAAACTGCATAGATAACAATGGTACATACTTTGATTAATTAAATATATTTTACAAAAAAACGACTTTATATTCCTCCCATACAAAACGCCAATTTCATATGTACGGACCTAATATGATTCTGTAGTATTCTTCCATATTATATAGGTAACACTAATAATTAAAAATCCTGCAAAGTACATTAAATTATAGCTGTTACCTAGGTATTATCTTATTTAAAGGATTAAAAAGTGATATGCACTTACTTTACTATTCATGTTACTATTCATGTATGTGCCACAAATATTTCTGAAATTTTCAATTTATAGTAGTAAATATTTATGAATAAATGTTTGTATGATAATAATATTAGCTATAACCAAAAATAACGCGATATACAGAACAACACTAGTGTAAAAAGAACGGCAGCGGCGCGCAGGGCGAGGGACGATCGAGAATCGAGAGCCGCGTGCGTCGACCCTCGCCGCCTTGCTTTGATCTCGCCGCTCACGTCGGCGACCGTGCCGCAAAGCCCCGAAGATCCCGCTCTCCGATCGTCGCGCACACCTGCCGCTAGGATACACTGAAGCAACTGAAGTAACGAAAGTAAACGGTGTGTGGCTTTCATTAACGATGCACTTTTAAAATGTTATTGTATTGCTTGATTCAAGTCACAAAACTTTTAGACTTAAGATAAAAGTTACTTCTATATAACCTAAGTTGTTCTTTAGGTTACAAGTTCCGATATGGTTTAGGCATGTGCCTAATGCACAGTTTTTTTCGTCTAACGCATGGCTGAGTGGTTAGCGTACCTGCCGGTTTTATCGAGGGTCCTGGTTTCGAACTCTTACCCCAAACGAAATCTGTATGAAAATTTGTTAAGCAGTCCAGTATCAGTATTATATTATAATTAAGTAATTCTTATAGGTACTTGGCATCAGGGATAAAAAATACATGCTCGACGCTAAAGGAAAACATCGCGAAGAAACCGTCATGTCCTGGTAATAAAATATTTCTAGGATATACACTGCCAGTATCCTCTGGAGCAACTTGGCGGACATTCCTCGGCTCTATTAAATTAACAATTTATAAATGACCCACTGCCGAGTACAGGCCCTCAATAATTTTTTAAATCGTTTAACGTACATTGCGTATGCAAAGTATTTTTTGTTATTTAACCAACCCGCTTTCTAAATCTAAATCAAAATACTCGACTGTAAATCATAATTACGAGTATAGAATCTAGTCCTTTAGCCGCTGCGCTGCTGCAACCTAGCAGACTTCAACTTTCAGTATTCGATATTTACATTGTAAAGTTAAATTTACGTATGGCGTCCGCGCGGCTAAATGGTCAGAGTACCTGACTTCGTCCTGGGTTCGAATCCCAGCCGAGGCTAACATTTGGGAGAAAACACAAGTTGTTAGTTTTCGGGTCTGTTTATGTTGTGGATGTGAAATTTATGTCTGTACTTCTGTCTGTAGTTCGGTCTGTACAGAACTCCTAGTGTCAGGGAATCATTAAAAATTGGCGCAGAGAAAAGGAGCGCGTTATTTTACCGAGTTCCGTTGTCATGCGCGGTTTCAGTAGTCTTGTACAATGTGACACATGAAGTTAAGCAGGATAGCGAACTTACAGCTACAGAACATCTATGAAGTAAAATAAATCTTTTGAATTGGTTGACATCGATCCGAAATTAGCGAGATTAGAAATTAACGATAGACGATAGATAAGATTCATAATATCATATTATAAGGTGGTGTGATTTGTTGGAAATATAAAATTGTCTGAAAAATTCTAGGGCCAGGCATCATTTTGCCATAGTTGCCACGCTTGGCAGGCGGGTTGGCAACCGCAGTTTCTTCCAGGAGGATGCTGCTACCCATCTCCTGGTTTTTATTTTCCCTCTGTCGACTTTTACGACACGGGATGAAATGAGGTGGTAGATTCTCTTTAGCCGCTACCACATGGCACCATATTTGCTTGTATTCTATTTTGAAGTAATGACATGAAACGATAATTTAAGGAAAGATTTCTTGTTCTTAAAAATAATAAAACAATTATTAATAGTATGTAAAAAATAAGGTGCGTACAGCTTTTACAAGACTTAATTAAAATTCAGCTTACGTACTCGTACTTTGTTTTCGATCTGGCTACCCTACATTCTATTGCTACTTGGAACCGCTATTTCCGACATTCTACGAACGCAGTCGAAACCACTGGGGACAGATAATATCGTGTTACTGTTATTGTTTTATTAAAGTCTTAGTACTTACGGATGCAGAGTGTATTTATTTTCTTTTGTACCAGGTTTACACGATTTAAAATAAATATCAAGTTACCAGGTGATTTGAATCCGTTTTTGTTACGTTTATATTATTTATCTACTAATGAGAATAATAACGTTTACCGTGTGGTGGCGGCTTAAGAGAATCTACCACCCCTTCTCATGGTTCACCCCAGATGGGCAGCAGCATCTTCCTGGCACATCTGAATAAATAAACTGCGGTTGCCAACCCGCCTGCCGAGCGTGGCAACTGTGACAAAAGCCCCCCAAGATGAGAGCTAAAAAGTTGTGTGGCAATCTATGGCGGAGGATCTATGTTCAGTAGTGGACTATAGACTGAAATGAAAAAACATGAAGAGAATAATTACGTACCATAACGATATTGAATCAAAGGCAAAGTATATTAGGAACTTCAGGAACTCATGTTTAAAGCTTACAAAATATTTAAATTATACCATATTAATTTCAAAAAACATACACATTGCTCTGTCGACCAAGTGATAGCGGTATTACCATACTATTCACTTGACCGAGCTTGTTACGTGCGGTAGCTTTCCCGATGCGGAAGGCCTGGTTTTGCGATCGTTAACCCTTATGTGCTGCATAGCAATTAGAGCATATACCTGTCACGATTTGTGTTGTCGAGTTTTTTCGGATGCAATCATAATGCCTTGCTGGCTTCTAGCTGGGCGACATCTCTCGGTTACTTGCCAACAGCGAAATATATAATACAACTTTGGAATGTCCAATCAAACAACTTTTACACTTTCTGATATTCACCTTCTTTTATCCGATGGTGGGTCGAAACAATATTGTAAAAAATTGACATTTGTTTGCATATAATTTTTTTTTAAAACGGTGACCCAAACTAGGATTCCTCCTGTATCCTTTGTGTGTTTTACAGATAAATTTCACATGCAAAAACCCAGCCAGACTCGAAAACCAATAATGTTGGCTCTGTCCGGAATTTGTAAACATGACCCGCGGCGAAGAATTTAGGTACTCTGACCACTAGGCTACGCGGTCGTCAATTGAAAAGCGGTTATTATTAGAGTAGTTGTAGGTGAACAAACATAATATACTCTTAAATAGAAATGTTATCGAATATTGATATTGCAATAATACCGATACTGATCGCTTTCACATTAACGCGCTAGTAACCGAAGAAGTTGTAGCCAGAAGCACACATAATGTATATATAGAACAAACATAATATATATAGAAATGTTATCGATTATTGATATTGCAATAATACCGATACTGATCGATTTCACATTAACGAGCTAGTAACCGAAGTTGTAGCCAGAAGCGGCGCCTTCCATATTCAAATTACAGGTTTGAATTGTACTTTAGTATACCGCAACACCGCGGGAGAGTTGGTCCGTCGCCGATGAGGCTACTTTCTAGGAAATTTCTAAATTCCGACGATGCGCAATCGTGTGCGTATTTTTATTGCAAGTCACTTACCTCGTTTCACAACATATGCGTACTTTACTGATATAGATTTGTGTATTATCGACTATTATGCTGTTATTACATTGCATTAACAGCGTTGCACACGTGTATCTTCTGTGTGTTAATATGTTAAGAGAAGACTGTACCCCTTTTTAAATATGTAACACGGAGAAGTGTGAGATTCGGCATAATTAAAGTTTATATGGAGAAGGAGTGTAGAAAGCTAAAATTAATATATAATATTTGTCGCAAATATTTTAAATTCAATTAAAACATGTAATCAATTACGGTCGAATTTCGAACATAGGGTGATCACTAGTATGTATAAATAAACAAATGAAAATTTTAAGCACAATGCTTAGTAATTAGAATAGATCGAGTCGATCAATTTAAAAGACAACAAAACTGATGAGATGGGATCGGTGCGTTTAATTGGCATAGTTTCTTGGCGGTTCTTTTCAGTGGAAGCCTAATTGTAAGGACCGCTGTAGGTTTTTGACGTTCGTAGGAGCTTAAAATAAGCGTAAATGGGATCAAATGTAGGTTTCTTCTTTTCACACTTCGCTTGTCACCCTGAGACATTTATTAAGTCTTATTTGTCCAGTCATTACACTAGCTATCACTACAAACCGAAACACAATAATATTTTCACACTTCTGCATAATATCTGGCACCTAGACGGAATCCTTCCACCAGGAATTATATATCATCACCAAAACTTCGTCATCATAATTATTTCAGCCCATCACAAGTCAAAAGTTATCAGGATACATATTGTGACTTAAAATCGAAGGAGAGATGTACTATCACATAGTACAGATCCATCGATTACTACTGTTATCGTACTCCAATGAGTACTGATACATAGTATGTGTGTGTGTGTAGATATGTTGCGGCATTCCGACACGCGACCTCGAGTCCCTTGCAGCTGGAAAAGACGTTAGGTTAACAGCACGACTTCTACAAATACATACAATTTAATATTGAATATATAGGAATCGATTTCACCAGCATCAGAATAGTTTGTCTATCCATTCATGATCGGAAAACTAATACTAGTGTTTACGTAATTTTCAATCGTGATTCTGTTATATGCTAACACGTCGTCTACAATAGATGACATAGCAAAATGAGAGTAAAGATAAAATTAACTTCAAGTTGGAAGCTTATTTATTACGTAACTGGAACGGAAATGTTGGGCACCAATTAATTGCCAATTTCCTCAAGTAAATTGAAATCTTCGTGCCGACCTCGTCGCGGCATTTCAGCACTGTAAACGACATCGAAAAATTGAAATCGTATTACCGACTCCAAATGAATTCAGCCGTCTACGCCGAAAAAGCCCTCCCTAAATTGTGTTAATGTTTGTATTATACTGGAAATATGTAAAACAATTTAACAGGTATATTATGACAAATTAGACAATATACAAGTTTGCGCCTGACACATGCAATGAGCTCTTTTTAGAGGATGAACGAGTATTTAATTACAAACATGTCTAATACAATAATGGATCGGGTATCGAAGTATCCATTTTTTTTAACGAAGCTTAATTTATTCAAACAACGTTAACTATGTAAACAATGTCCATAGTTAAATAAAAGTAAAATATCACGTGCGAAGTACAGCTGTCCTTAAAATAAATAATACTAACATTACGAATACGATCAAAAGTTTTTTACATTTTTACACTTTTTATTATCATTAGTATGCACATGAGGGATGACAGCTGGTTAAAGTAGAAAAAAATCATTTTTTTATATGTAATGACAGTGAAATTATATCTATACTAATATTATAAATGCGAAAGTAACTCACTCTATCCCTCTGTCTGCTTATTACCTTTTCACGGCTTAAGCGTTGAACCGATCGGTATTAATAAAAAGCCTTCTTCTTCTTCAGCTAGTCTATTATAAAAAATTACCATAATAGTTTTCGGTCAATACTAAATATTATAGCATCATACTGTATATGTATCTAAAATGCAGCTAAAAATAACTTATTTTAGTCTGTCGTGTTTTGTTTGCTTTATCAGAGCAACCCCCGGTGTTACACAGTCGACTTAAGAGCCGGATCTCTATTTGTTTTGTTTTCTTCCTCTTGACAAGAGCGCCGCTTCCCTATCGCTTTTTATCTATCAACTTGTTTAAATAGACCTGGAATCATTGCTATAGTGTAAATAAAGGAAGAAATATTATCAGCCCAGAATAAACTAAGAGAGAATTATCATTGGTAAAATGTAAATACGAAAAAGAATTATAGGTTATGTTTCAATATATTACAGTATGTTTATGTTCTTACGATAAACTTGTCTTTGAAATGAATTTAATTTGTGCTATTAAAAATAATATTATTTGTTTGTGGAAAGCGAACTTTGTTAATTAAAAGTTTCTTGTAGGTATGTGTGTATTTATGTTATAAGTATAATACTTTGTAGTGTACCTCCTGTGTTAGTATAATTCTTCGCAGTTAAATTAGTAATCCTCTGTTTTAATGATTCGTTGCTTAAAAATTGCTTGGTGGTGGTTTGGTTGATGATGCCATGAAATATCTTTCTAAGTAACATAGATGCCTAAATAAATGCGTTAAAATTAAATTACAAATTTTATTAGCTTCGACGGGATTGTGATAATCGATTACTAATTTGATTTCATCATGATTTTAGAAATTTAAACATAAGCAACAATACAATTAGAAGACTGAGAAATCAGAAGAATAACAAAAGGGCGCTTAATCTGAAAGGTTTTCTGAGGGGTTGTTTACCATCACCTTCCTTATGTAGGCGCCTCGATGTCGGACGGAAACGCTCACCCTTAGGGTGATTGAATTTACTTTACTTAACTTTTCCATTAGATCTGGAAAGCAATAACTAAGAATCTGGGGTATTTGCTCTCCAAATACAAACTGATTTTACTTATTGCTTTTGTCCATGATTTTGTCTTGGTTTATCGTCTTATTTTTAATAGCTTTAGTATTTGATTGAAATTTTGTGTGTCCATAAAAAATTATACGATTCTGTTTTAAACGGCAATTTAATTGATTCAATATTGGTATTTAAATTGTGCTTTCCAATTACGTAGAAGCAATAATGGAATGAGAATGGAAACGGCAAAAAATGAAGTCGATTTAAATATGAACAGAGTTGGATTGTGCTGCGGAAGTGCGTCTGATTTCAATTCAATGCGAAATCAGAGCCGCTTTCAAGGGCCGGGCTCGATTTCCGATTAAATTTTTCACAAACGAAAGAACTATAAAAACTTCATTCCTTGTTCTTCAGTTGTGACAGCAATGGTATGAGAACGGGTGAGTTTAACATGAATCTGACGAAAATCCCATCCTGTTTTTTAGGTTTGTTAGCGCTGTCGGGGAGTATATTCGCGTCCGGCCGTATGCGCTGTAATCAATTCTGTCCAAATATTGATCTTTTTTTACGTTTTTTCTATTCTGTAGAACGGAAAAGGCGGATTTCTGTCGACATGCGCGTAATCAATACTCTGCACACACCCCTTTTTTATTAGTGTACATTATTGGTGAGCCGATATACGTACAAAACACGTCCTTTCTTCAAAATATCACGCGTTGCTTGTCAAAATGTTAGTTGTAAACGGAATATAAAGAAACCGTGTCATATACTTATGTAACAATGTTTTTTATGGCACCTATAAATAAGGTGTGCCATGGTATGTCTATGGAAATGTCCTAAGTATTAGTATAGTCCTCTATTACTGTCTAGTAGTAATAAAATGAGGCAGAGCGCACTAAGTATACAGTTGAGAGATCTGAATGTTGCATTGGTAGTAATCGAATTTATAGCTTCACTAACGAAAATATGTCACGACCCGTTCCAAAGTTATTTATATAAAGAAGATAATTTGCCCTGGCTGAATTATTTTAAGTGAAGTCGTTAAAGAAAAAACAACAATAATTTACTTTCACTTTACTTAATTGCCGTTTTCAGATAGAACTTTGACTTTTTAACAGAACTACCTTTCGCTAGTACGCTATATAAGTTAAAAAAATCTTTTGAACTGCTTAATTTAGTTGTATAATGATGTAATATTGCCGGAATTAAATATTTAAAACGTACAAATATATTCAAATACAATATAAACGAACTGGTTTTAGACTGTACAGACAATCTTCTAAGTTTTAAGTTTATAAAAATTATACGATAACTTAAAATAGCCATTGTTATATATTTCTGAAATTAAACGCATTTATTTTAACTAATCTTTATTATATTTTTTGTTCAGAGATTTGGAAAAGCCTTAAGAATAGCAAAGTTCGGCGTATTGTCAAATATGAAACGAAGCGAATGATAACGGAATTTCTGGGAACAGCCCTTGTGCTTGTGGGGTTTGCGTGGTGGGGGGATCAAGTGGGGGAAGGGGCGGCCGGGCCGGTCCATCTATCACGCCGCGGGGGTGCAATTAGACGGAGTAGATGTAGATGTGCTGACATGACGCCGCTATAGTAACCACGTCCATCTTGTTGCGTCGCTTATGCCACTAGTAATGAAAATGCTAATGCCTATGCATACTTAATGCGCTTTTTGATTAGGTAGCTTTCAATACTAGTTGGATAAGTGTTTTTTATATTTTCTAGTTTTATAAGCGATCGTAAATTAATTGCAGACCTTTGAACAATTTGAAATGGTAGCACATGAATGCAAAATTGATAGTGTTTATATATTCATATATAAATGAAAATTTCTATATTTAAGGTTATATCAGACTTAAATTGGTATTTTAGAATATTTATTTTATCGAAAGTGTAATCATAATTTTTTATATTTTTTTGTAATTATAGTATTGTAATATATATATTTATAATTATTATATTATTATAATTATTTATTATAGCTTAGTCAACATAATATGACTGTTTAAATGTCGATAAATAAACATACTTATGTCCATTTTTCTCTTTACTATATTTAGAATCGTCAGCAGTTTAACCAACTTTTGACAGATACAAACCGATGTGCATTCCAGTCTGCAGGAGTCACCGACTCCATAATCATATTGTATAGGTATTGTTTGTCTTTTATCTCCCCGTTGTAAGGTTTTATATAGCGACCATTTTAAAGTAGACATGGCGCCTTTTGAGTCGATTTTTTGAGTTTTAATTCCTATAAAAATTCGTCAGGAAGATAATGAGGGGCAGGGCGGCAATGCGGATAGCGTCGCAGCGCAGTAGCTGCCGACGATTATCCGCCGATAACACACAAAAACAACATTTTGATTTATGAAGAAAGCTGGAGAGCCGGCTACCGGGCGCCGCGATGAGAATATGTGCACCTTAGTGACGTTATCGTGCAGAGAATATATGAAACATCGATAACTTGTGGCGACATTAACTATCATTGCGTAAATCGTATCACTTCAAACGTGATATGATGATAGTCCACCATCAAAGAAAAATGAATTCAGTGTTGAAATAAAGAAGAATTTCGGCTTAAGTAGCTTGGTGTTATATATAAAAAAAATGTTAAATAACAAAAATATTATTTGCAGAAATAACGTTAACGTTACTGATTTGTGTTGGTGATTTTTACTGTCTCATTAAAACAATTATTAATTGGGATAATTTACATACATACAGTCACGTCTTTTTCCCCATAAAAGGGGTACGCAAAGGCCACACCTGTAGCCCACTAATCGCTCCCGCGGGAAAGGAGATGTGACTGGTGGCAAACCACACCACGTCGGATAATTTTAGGTGACTAAAAATGACAAGAGCCATTACTTATATTTAGCTGCATAGAATGTAAATGTCAAAACCCTTTACTTCTTTAATAGGTATTGAAAATTGTAAACTTTATTTTTTGACACGTACCACACTATAGAGTACGGGCAGCCAAAAAGTCCATCGTTCCGCGGCCAGATTTTGAAACATACGATTATGTAAATGAGGCAGGCAGCCGACTGCGTTCAAAGATGCCGCCTCTGCATATAGCACCCAAGCCTTATATGCCGTGGCCGACTTGCTCGTTAATATTTCGGATAGATTTATCTTTATTTTCTTAAATGATAAAAATTGAGAGGATCGTCGGAATGCGATACTCAATTTAATATACCTACGGAATCAATAAAAAACGATATTTGTCTTTGTTTTTGAGAGTACATTTTATGCTCAAATTCTGATGAATTTTACTTCTATTATTAATTTTGATTATTAAGGTGTACACAAATGCATGTAATATGCAAATAGTTTTTTCTTTAAGGCCACATTTATCGCATCAATTATGGAAAAGTCTATATTAGTGGTTTATATTATGTATCATTTTTGGAGAGATTGTTGATGCAAAAGGATTGGTGAACTTCTACTACGCTTCAAAGACTGGGATAAGCTTGAAATGACTGTCTTCAACATGACGGATACAACGCAGGGAACAGGGAAGAGTGGCGTAAACAGGTAAGGGATGGACTTAAAACCCTTCGAGCTTCGAACTCTGGAGGAACGAAGAGCTAAGAAACAAGGGTGACACTACATCCTGCTTACGTCTGTCTAAAACTGTCAGAAATCGTGCCTCAAACATATTTGTTTATATAATCACAAAAGAAGATGTATAATGGACACTGTTTAGATGGTATATTTATATTAGATCGATGAGGCCATTGATGCGGATTTATAAAAATAAAAAACAAAAGGTAATTTACAGGTATACTAAAATCACAGGCAACTTCTTAATCATAAAGATGAAAAATAAAAATGAAGAGATGGTAAAATTCATGTCAGTGTAGTCAGTGTGCAAATGGTAATGTTTAGGTGTAATTACTGAGTAAATGAGACTTAAGACCCGATTTCTCAGCGTGACGAGTACAGTGTTGTGCCATACAAAAAAAATGTAGGTGACACAGCATTTGTTATGCACAGATGTTGCAGTTACCATCAGCCGTGTCTTCAGTTTCTTCCAATATAAAAAGGTGTTCGTACTAAACATCCTTTAGACACGATATTTTCGATGAAACTTTCTTTTGGAACAAAGGTCGAGAAATTTGGGCACGCAGTAGATCTGATGGAGCGGTCATCAGTATGTAGCTGCAGCGTTATGCTGCCACATTTTGTTAAATAGGACAAATAATTAAATTAAATTCCTTTTGAATGAAATCAGCAACCTTATGAGCAACAACTTTGTGGATATAAAAATAAAAAGTGGTACCAAATAAACTTAAAAATTTCGAGGTATTCAAAAGTTATAGACCAAAAATTTGTTTTCTTGTTTTCGTAGGATCTTTGTTAGTTTTGAAATGGAGCGTACAATTTACTATTCGCTTGCCCAACTGTCAAGAGGTAACTGTAATACCACTGTATATACTGCACCTTGTTTCATAAGGCCACTCCATATAATAAAAAAGAATATTGTAATAAACGCTGTATGTAAAATATATGTTGACCAGTAAAAGGCCGCACAATTTCTGCTAAACATCAACAGTGTTTTATGGCTGTTCACTTATATAAACAAAATCAATAAAATTAATTACATACACCCACTTTCATTATATGTCAAGAAAAAAAAAGATAAATATATGGCTATTATGGGATTATGTAGAAACTGAGTAGTCGTTATAAGAATGTAATATTACTTTTGGATAAATAATTAATATTTGGTTAAAGAAATCTTGTAATATGTACTTACAAAATTTTAATCTGTACTGACCATACACACGCACACACCCATACACTCACACCTATACACACACATACACCCGCACGCACGCACGCACGCACACGCACGCACACACACACGCACGCACGCACGCGCAAGCACACACACACGCACGCACGCACGCACGCACGCGCACACACACACACAGAGAGAGAGAGACAGAGAGACTATAACGCAGTAATGCAAACTTAAGTTATTTTATTTTTTCATTACAGTAATCTTTATTCACAAATAAATTTACCTGTTAAATAAAGACACTGACTTCTGTAACACGGGCATAAATAATCTTCATACTTAAGTTTTTTTACAAAAATAAAGATTATTTATATCAGATAGATTTATTAATGCCCACGTACCCTTTATTTTAATTATTATTTATAAACCTCATATACGTTGACAATGAGAGCTTTACGGAATTGCAAGTAAAATGTGACGGATAATCAACAACATGTTTACCACAAAACTGGAATAAATTTCCTTGAATATAGATATAAGTATCCAACGCTGAGTATAACGCAGAATACAAGGTGCTTCATAGAATTAGCTAATGGCTCCCAGCTAACCTTCATAACCTAAATGTTTCAAAAAGCACATAGTTACAATTTACACTTGCTAAAATGAAGCCAGAAAATTTCAATCTTAGGGTTCATTAATCCAATTGCCCAGTTGGTAATAAAAGGTCCTGCCTAAAAGTTGCTAAATCATATAGTGTAAAATATCTTGGCGAATATAGGAAACTAATTTCGGCGCCTTTTCTCAAAGTATACCGAATGTGAAAGACTTGCAAATGTCAAATTGGATATAGGCTTAACCTGGCGTCCAATATTTTAGTATGATTTACCTATGAAAATACCCCTTCGTAATATTTCTCTTACTCGTCCGCGAAATAGTTCTTCAGCCACGCCCTTTCTCCAAATAAAACACGAATGCGAAACTCCACGTAGGCATTCTCACTCACACAGTTAAGGCTCAAATTTCTTTTAATATACCACAAACAAGTTGCGACAAATTCTGTTCCAGTTTATTCAGTTTTTCGGGAGAGTCCTCTAAGCATAATTACTATGATGATGCATAGTTAGCATAGTTTCCCCCCTCTTAAGAAAAACGAGTATAATATGTCCCTCAATTTTCCACCACGGCGGCAACTGAAGAATCGTATCGGAAGCTATTAACTGCCTAAGAGACGCTGTGGTACACTTGTGTATGCGCAAACACAGAGGCACTTATTTGTTCTAACCAGAGCCCGAATTACCTAAAGGCAAAGTGCACAACTACTTTTTCGGCTTTGCGTCGCTCAGGGACCCCTAAGACCTGCAACCCGAGAAAAATTAGGACAATTTCTTTATTGTCGGTGGCATTCGAAAAAAAACAATAAAACGGCAAGAACAACAAATTTCAGTATTTCTATCTGACCTCTTTTAAATAGACGACTTAGGATAAATATACAATTATGTTAGAGTAAATTTGATTTTGCAATGTAGAAAAGGAGACCACGGGACTTGAGTCGCCGGGGCCTCTACATAACATAACCCGGATGTAACGCCCACGCGATAAGTTTTAAACATGGCACAAATCATTAATAGCCGTCAGATATTATTATAATTTCATTTTCATACATCAGACCTGTTATTTTTATTCACGATTAGTGTGATTTTTCATTTGTAAGAATCTCGTGGATTATTTCATTTCGTAAATTAGGAATAAATAAATTACTGTGTTAGCAAAATTGTTCATCATGATCCTCATCATTACAGCCTATTACACTAGTCCACTGCTGAAAATAGGCGTCCCCCTGAGATCGCCACAAAAGTAAGTAACTCTCGTTTTGAGGGCATCCATGCAACCGCCATTTATTTATTCAGACTTCAGATTTTTCCCTCTGTCAAATTTTAAGAAGGCCACGGCATGAGATGGGGAGGTAGATTCTCTTAAGCCGCTACCACACGGCAAATTTGTTATATATTATAAATTTAAAAATTAATTTGCATATAAACGCAACAAATGTAGGTCCCGGCTTGAGTTCGAACGCATAACCCGCGGTGTAGAAGTTAGGTGCTCTGACCGCTAGGCCACACAGTCGATACTACACTTTTTGTTAATTTTGAGACTTTGTTTCATCCGAGGAATTGTTCGGATTCATTGCAGACTCCAAATTTCACCATCGCACATTGCGGCATAACTTATACTACCATCCACATTACCTTGATGGTTAGCATTCCACCACTGTGGGTTTTCAATGAATCTGCCACGGAAACTAACTTTGTGGAATCTGCTACTTCCAGCGATTTTTTCGGACCTTCACTTTGCGATCATGAAATGCTTAGAAAAGACCTTTCTCAAAGGATGGCTACGTATAAGTACACCAGTATCTCATGGCATAAAAAAAGATAATAAAATGAGATTTTCATATGGCAATGTCATGAATGTCAAATGTCACCTGTCAAGACAGAGTTCGAGATCTGTCAACCGCTGCTGAGAGATTTTTGATTATCTCCTTGAAATTCGTTGTTTTTGGGAAAATTTCTAAAATGCCACTTCGATGGTAGAGTTGACCAGTAAGCTGGACTGAGTTGTTTTGATACTTTTAGTTTATTTTATATTTTATTCTTAATTGTGACTTCTTTATAGGGGATTCCAGTACTACTATACGGCGAATCGTAGCTGAGGAGTCATCGAATGATGGTGTATTTTCTACGCCTGGTAAAAAGAGGTTAGGGGGAAGAAGAAAATCAACTTGGATAGTTTAGATTTACAGTTGATTAGGAATAAAGTAAAGGCATTCTATACAGTTCGAAAGAAAATTCCAACATTAAAGAAACTGTTACAAATTCTTCAACAAGATATTGATTTCAAAGGAGGGAGAGAATCTCTGAGGTAAGAAAAATATTAAGTAATAATCCCTCTCACTCGTAAAGAAGAGGCCTGTGCCATGCAGTAGGACGTATATAGACTTATGATGATGATGATGATGAATGACTAAGCTATCGTTTGAGTAACATGATAAATGTTATTATTTTTTACAGACTTATACTTAAGGAATTAAAAACTATAAAGAAAAACCGCGAAGCAGAAGAGCATAATAAATTGGATGTGTTTTATTTAGTTGAGACTTACATTCACGGTTCATATTCTGTGAACAAATGCTGGCAAAGCAAAGATATTGCAGGTCCATCTAAAAGTAATTAACTTGGAGCGAGGTGGTTCATTGTAAACGCTGGTGGATATAATGGCTTTGTATCAAATTGTTGTCTGGTGTACAGGTCAACAAGTGTATCTGCTGACTACCACCACGATATGAACAAGGACAATTTTTCAAAATGGGTGACAGAGAAGCTAATTTTAAATCTGACAAGACCTTCACTAATTGTTATGGATAAAACTAGTTATCATTCTGTACGTATAAACAAACCGCCCCCACAAGCCAATGGTATCGCTGATATAAAGGAATGGCTCCGTGCATTATGATGATCTTTAGCGTAGATGTCAACTACTTGAAGTAGTAAAACAAAACACGTCTGCGCCCTTATATGAGTTAGATGAAGTATTAAAATCGCACGGTCACGAAGTTTTAAGGCGTACACCTTATCATTGCTCATTGAATCCCATAGAAATGATTTGGGGTATAATGAAGCAAAAAGTTGCTGATAAAAATTTAAATAGGCCTGCAAGTGACATAAAAGAATTAACAGACAAGCTTTCTCAGAAATTGGTGCAGAGGATTGGCGATCATGTTGTGAACATGTAAAGGAGGGAGATTGAAAACAATTTCATCAAGCAAGATAGAATAATTGAAATGCTGGAAGAGCTGTTTATAATAAATACCTCTTCATCTTCATCATCTGATGAAGAACAAGAAATGCAAGTGGAGTTCTTGGAATCTTTTTCTAGTTCTGAATGAGGTGATAACTTATTTGTATAATTAATTATATATAATAATTTAGTACATAAATTAATTTACGATTGATTTATTTTTCATGACACTTTTTCCTATGTAAGAACCCGATGTATAACAACATTCTTCATAAACATAACTAATATATTTCATGTTCATAAAACTAGACATAAATTAAAATTAAACAGTATAGAGATCGTTTAGTCCAATATTTCCAGTATTGCACATCACAAAATTTTATTTCCCCATTTGCCATGAGATACTGGTTTACCTATACCGTACCTGCGATTCCACTGGTATTGCGGATGTTCACGAGCGGCGGTGATCACTTACAGACTTACGTCAGGTAAGTCGCTTGCTCATTTGTCCCCCCTTCTGTAGAAAAAAGTATACTTAGAACAAGAACAGTAATGAGTTATTTTGTATTGTATTGTATTGTTACGGAAAAGTGTGACTGAATGAATTAAAATTCTAGATTAAACTGCAAATGAGTTTCCTTGTCGTTAAACTTGGATAGTTTAAAAAGGTAGTGCATAAGTTTCGTACAGTTTAAGTTTACATACGGACGAGGGTTATTTTTACTAGAGTTATGTAAATTTCTTTAGGAGCTGGCAATCTTAGCAGAATGTCACTGTCAATTTAAAAAATGTCAATTTTGATTTTACTGAACCCGACACGTTTAGTTAAGGTTATTAATAATTGATCTATAAAATTTCATCAACTTGTGTTGCAAGTACGTTTATACATTTTTTGGGCTCCAAGATTATTACGCATTTTAAGAATGGGTAAAGTCAGAAGACGAAAACCATAACATAAGCAAAAATAATGTCGTCCCCGATAACTCCGACGAGGAACTACCTGTAGATTCTAAGGAAAATGTTATTCAAACTATATTAGATCAATTACAAGTAAGTGTTACTACGTAAATTAATATTGCATTTTTTAAAATGCACAAAAATGACATTGTATTTTTAATATATTCACAGGGTGTAAATGTTGAAGAGAAATATTGTGGTTTGCAAACATTTGCCTTACTTATAGAAAACCCGGAAAATGTAGAGCAGGTAATAGACCGAGGGCTGGTTAAAGTTGTAGCGCCGCTATTATTGGATACTGCAAGCTCAGTTAGAAATTCAGCTGCAGGAGCTCTGCGGAATCTTTCTACTGTACAGATGGAAGTTTGCGACTCTTTGATGGACCAGGATGTCATGACACCATTAATATCTTACTTCCATGAGGTAAAGTTTTAAGTATTTAAACTATAACTATTGCTGCTATTTAATTAAGTTATTTAAATGAATGCTTAAATTCATTAGTTTTCTATGATTATTTCATCATAAAAAAGATAACTTTCAGTCATTATACCAAAACATTTTTCACAAATAATCTCTTCTGATTACTACTGCTACTCTTTTCTTGGTTCTCATTCAATTCCAGAATGATACAAACATTTGCATGACCTACAGACATTTGTTGCAGGTTTGGGTATTTTTACATGTGGAATGTATGTCTCTAAAATGCATCAATCATATTTAAAAAAAAAAGTTGTATTTTAATTGGAATTTCACTTACACAATAGAGTATTAATTATATGGTGTTAATTATAGTGAATTAACTATATGCTGTTAATAAGCAATATATGTTTTATTAAATAATTTCCAGCATGCAGAGACTTGGATCCCAGACACAAATTCTAAAACAAAAACAGAAGATGTTGATACTTTTATTCAATGCATAAATCTATTACTCAATTTGTGTGAAAGTTCAGGTACAGTGCCGTTATCTGATATTCTGTTATACATTGAACATATTTTTTATGTATTGAAACTTATTTCTATATTTTTTTAATTTCAGAATTAGCGGTTAAATATCTAGGACAATCAAGAGTCTTAAGCATTCTATTACCAAGGTATCTAGACATTACTACATTTGGCTGTGATATAGTATCTGCTGTGTTGCAATGTCTGTTTGTGGTTGTTGAAGATAATCCTGAAGTTATGGAGATAATTAAATCAACATGTGAGAAACAATTGCAAGAACTTATGATGATTGAAAACAATGATCCTTCACATATGCTTATTAAAACATTGGCTGCGGGAGTAATTATAAACACATGTGGTGGCAACATGGCTATGTTACCTGTAAATGTTATTAATCAAATTGTTTCAATATTAGCAAAGACGCTGTCTGTTGACCATAGGTTAGTTTGTAATCAGCTCTCTAGCAGTGTGCCATTAAATGATGGGAATGGAAAGTTTGATTCACCTAAAGGAAAAGAAGCTCAAGTGTTGGATACTCAGTTGACATCAGTGTCACAGATGTTAGATGCACAACAAAACTCTATTGAGATTATAGCAAATATTTGCTCCTGTGAAGGTAAGATATGTTTATCATAATGCTGACAAATAAATTGTATGTGCTAATAATTAGTTTTAACAATACATAGGCTTGATGACCAAGTGGCCTAGTTAGAGTACTTGACTTTTATGTTGCTGTTCCTGGGTTCGAATCCCTGATGGAGAAAATATTTATGTAAAACTATATATGGTTTTCAGGTCTAGTTGTTGTGACTCCTTGTCTTTGATATTGCATCCTAGCTTACCTCTTATCTTATAGCATGACCGTTACATTTTGATGCAGGTAGCTTAGAGAGAGTGATGCCTCTGTGTTTGTGCGTACTATGTGGTATTATAATATCTTGTGCACGGTTGATAGCTTTCGATAGTGGTAGGGCTTGAGAAGGACCACACTCACAGAAAACCATACCCTATAGTGTAACTTGAGAGCCGGTGTCCTACTACATTCTATCTTACTAATTAGTGGTATGGGCAAGGGTAGGTTGGGATGAGTAAGTGCCACTGTGTTTTAGCATACTCTTGCGGCACTATAATATCTCCAGCTTCCAACAGTATTTGGTAGTTGTTGCTGTGGCCGAAAGTCTAATATTCTAAATGCCTTCCATACTAATATTATAAATGTCAAAGTATCTCTCGGTCGCTGTCTGTTTATTAGCTTTTCATGGCTGAACTGATCTTGACGAAATTCGGCACAGAGATAGCTTGCATCCTGGATACAGATATATGATGCTTTTGGTTTCTGAAAATCAAACAGTTCCTACGGTGTTTTAAAAAAGTCTAAATCCATGCATAGTCGCTGGCTTCAGCTAGTATTTTTATAAAACAAAACTTGCTCCTTGTCTTCTTTAGGTACACCTAACTAATGGTTACACAATAGAACAAAATTATACAAGATTTCTGTACTTGTAAAATTTCTTTGGCTAAATAAAATATTTAAGGAAATCTGTAAAAAAATAATAATAGCACCTATCCAATTGAATTACCCTCCTTGTGTTTCTTTTATAGTTTTCATACTTTATGAATAACAGTTGTTTTGTATGAAAATATATTATCTGTTAATTTCTTGTATTGTACTAAATCTTATTTTAATTAATGCATGAATAATTATATAAGTATTTTTGTTCTCTTAATAATAAGTATTTTTTTTATTTTGTAGATACAAATGATCAAATGGAAGGACCTGAATCATCAGATAGTGATGAGTTAGGTGATGAAGAGGATTGTAATACTGGTGAGGAAGTAGTCCTTGTAGAAGACAAGCTTCCACCTCAGATACTTGAAGCTTTAATTTCTTTAAAGATATTTGATAAGGTGTGGGCTCGCACTCAGTTACCAGCGGAAAATGTTATGTTAATATTAAAAGAATATGAAGGTTCCAAGTTAATTTACAAAAAGTAAGACCTATTTTTTTTTTTTTTTATAGAATAGGAGGCAAACGAGCAGGTGGCTCACGTGATGGTAAGTGATCACCGCCGCCCATGAACACCTACAATACCAGAGTAATAGCAGATGCGTTGCCGGCCTTTGAGAAAGGAATAGGCTCTTTTCTTTAAGGTCCCTAAGTCGTATCGGTCCGGAAAAACCGCTGACGGCAGAACATTCCATAAAGTGCAAGTGCGTGGCAGAAAATTCCGCGAAAAACGCACTGTGGTGGAATGCCAACCATCAAGGTGGTGACGATGGAATTTGAGGTTATGCCGTAAGGTGCGATGGTGAAATTCAGCGGCTGGAATTAATCCGAACAATTCCTCGGAACACTCCCCATGGTAGATCTTGTAAAAAATGCAAAGAGATGCAACATCTCATTTTTTTTCTATTTCCGTTTAAGAGTTATTTTGTTCTAAATAGACTTTTCACAATTTGTAGATAAATAAATATTCACATGTAAACAGTAATGTGTGAGTAGTTCATTCTGATGATTTAATTATAATTATATTAAATAATATGGAATAGGGCTTACAATCGGATTAATTGAACAAACAAACAAACACTGACAGACTTGATAAATTAATAATATTATCTTATTTTTTTCAGACTGCATTCATTGCAAACAAGAGCTCTGTTATGTGTTAACAATATGATATCCAGTCTTCCAGTGGAAAACTTGGGTGGTGTGAATGGTATTTATAAAATATGGGTGGATGTTGGCAAACTAGTATTTAAGCAGAGCTCTGAAAATCTGTACATATTAGAGTCTGCAACAGCAGTTATGAGAGCTGCTTTAGATAAAATTAAATTTAGAGAAAATGGCAAAGCTGGTGAATGTGATCTCTTTCGTGATTTATCTTTATCTGATATAGAGGTAAGTGTTATATTATGTTTAAAGTTTTTTGGGATATTTTGTAGAAATAATTCCATACAAATAGTGCTTAGATGCTTAGTTGAGATAAAACTTGACTTATAGCTCGAAATTATTTGCATACTCTAGTACAAAACAGAAATCCATAAATGTAATTTCCATGCATTATATGTTGTTTTTAGGGTTCTGTTGTCATAAAGGAAACTCCAATAATTTCACTATGTATCTCTTTATGTGTCACAGCTTCATAAGTTGAGTCATAATCTTCTAGATTTTTCGAGTGAATTGAGATAAAAGTTCAGTTGTACATTCTTTTGATATAGGTCTAAATTTTAAAATGAGCGTTGTTTTGTGTGGAAACAGGGGAGGGATAAAATTAATTTGATAGGTCTTTAAAATAATTATCAGGATCCATAAACCACTTTTGTCAATTAAGATTAGTTTTCGAAATACCAAGCTTCGTCTTTAGTGCGTACCTCCCACCTTTAACTTTTTAAATATTACAACTAAGATCTAAACGATAATTAAAAAAATAGTTTTCACTGAAATTTTTCCTTTATTATTACGAACACTGGAGCATTTAAACTTAAGAAAAATTATTATATCTGCACACAGAACTCTTACACATGTTTCAACATGTACCAGGTGAATTTTGTTGACCTTGCAATCTTGAAAATGGTTTAGATCAAAGATATTTGATTTGTATACTCATTCTCATTCCTAAAACTCTCCTAATAAATATGTTTCACAGCTGAAAGTGTATTGAGTGGTTGTTTTTTCGAATTCATTCCAGATGATGATCACAGGCATTAGAGAGTGTCAAGTGCCAGAGATAAGGTCAAACCTTATCCGTATGATTGGGATACTGGCATTATTGCTTGTTAACAAGTTGAATGATACTAGTTCGAACGTTATATGCGCCATTACCGAATTCATACTAGATCAGGCTCACAAAGAGAACGAAGTTTGGGTTTTAGCGGAAGCCGTGGACACTTTAGTGGATTTGTACTCTGAAGACGAAACTGACACATTAGCCGCTAATGTAAAATTAGTTGAAAAATTGGCTGTGTTGGCACCTATATTAAAAAATAAGGTAATTATTTCTACATTAGTTTTTACTTCTTTGAATAGTCTTTAATTATAATTACACCTGATATATACTTTAAGGCATGTCTAAAGAAATGAGCACTTTAACTTGTGAAGCTATACTAACTAGGTAACCCGTGCGAATATTTCGCACAGTACCGTTCGACGAACAGATGGCGCCATCTACCTTCTTTAAAGAATGTACTCCAAACACAGATTACCTCCTAACAGATACCGCATGTTGAAACTTTCCTATGAACCCAAGTTGACAAAATTTGGTGGAAAGCAAAGGTTGGGAGGAGCGTTACAGCGGCGCTATGATTGGCTATTTCAACGTCATCTTTAAATGCCCGAGCTATCGCGGTGCGACAGTGTAGCCGGTGGTCGTAGGGTAATTAAATAAATTATCGACTGTAATTATTTATAAATAATTATTAAAATAATAGTCGCGAAAGAAAATGACAATTATATAACATACTAAAACAAAATTCAAAATTTATAATAAAAACAAACCCATTATTGTATAAGGGCAATACTTAATAAAATATAAATTTGGCGCTGCTGAATCCAGCAACCGTCGATGTTTTTTTTGGCGTAAAAATTGTCATCGCTGAAATACTTCGGGCAAATAACGCTGTTTTTTGTAGGATGCCATTTCTCTTCACGACGAGTTGCACCGATCCATGTTTTTTTTACCTCAGGACATTGAGATGATCATAAATATTTTTTTCATTTTAATACGAATGGGGTTACGAGTAAAATATGCATTTTATGAATATTTTCAATACTATTTTTCAAAAGCATATGACAAGTTTTTAAAATCATACACAATAGATTTTCAAAAGTACTACGTAAAATATCGATACCCACTCGAGCGTATGCAACCACAACACAGACGTTACACGTGCTATTGTCAGAAAGAGGCAACTTAATATATTAACCGAAATGAGAGAAAAGGACTTCGAAACAAGACATCAACCGGCACTGAAATTTTGTCGCTTTGTTTACGATAATGAACCATTATAACCTGAACTCTGGTCGACTAGAAAATTACAAACCGATTTATTTAACTGACGAAATATAATGTCATTCTTTTTGTATTTAATGTTCATGACGACTTTTCTCACTATTTAATGGAATATTAACCAATTTCTTAATGAATTAACGATATTGCAAACGAATACGAAAAGAGTTGTATACGGGTCTAACATACTAAAACTTTTATCTCCGCCAAATTTCGTGTACGAGCAAATGCCGAACAAAAACCGACCTGCTGTGCATGTTAGTTGAACAGATTGTCAACAGATGGCGCGTTCTACATTTTTTTAACGAAAACATTAATTCTAAGATATATACTTATTATTCGTCATTAGAGAAAAAAGAATCTTCAAGATGACGTATCAAACATTAATTTTGATACAGTTCACTCCTTTATAATCGACTTTTAAGATGACCTGAAACTCCATATCAGATAGTGAGGCTTTTAGCTGTGCTAAGGACAAGGCTGGTAATAGTTTTTTACCAAATAGATGCAAATGGTCGGTTGTTTGTAAACATTACATGAGAAGACGTGTGTGACACATGTCTTTCTTTTTGTATTCATTATAATTTATTCTTTGTTTCAGGCCAGACAACAAAGAAAACTTCCTCGAGAATACAAAGTGCTTGTGTCTACTGCGGTTTCAAATTTACCACGATTTATTAGATATAAAAAAGGAAGGCTTAGTAAGTGAATCAACACAATTATATATTCGACTATCAATTGCTTAATAGTAAGATCTCTGATAGTGATATGTGAAAATGTTTTTGGCTACAATATGTAGTGTTTTGTTTATTTGTTCAGTTGGTAGTTTTTATGTAAAACTACGAACTGTAACTGGTCAATTTTTTATGTGTATTTTACTTGTTTATTGTATTTACCGTTACTCATTTTTATTAAAATTATACTTTAATATATGGTTTCATTTATTCATGTTAAATGATGTCGATGATGTTCTCTTGGCCGATGTGAACCACTCTGGCGTCTTCCTGTTTATACACAGAAGTTGTCATATAGTGCCGTCAATATATGTCTAAACAGCACGACCTCGTGGCCTAGTGGTCAGACTGACTGACTCCAGCGCCACGGGTCTTGGTTTCGAATCCCAGCTCAAGACATATTTGTGCTAAAACACAGTGTTGCTTACCGTGTCTTGTCGTATTATGATTGACCTCATGTCTCTGACACTGCATTCTAACCTACCTCTAATCTAATCACATGAACATTTTATCGGGAGTGTAGGTTATGACAAGCGAGTGTCTGTGTACGCTCACACTTGGGTCACTAATATCTTCTGTGCAGCTTGGTGCTGGTGGTTGAAAATATGCCAGGGAGACAAACACTACGACACTCGATTTCTCTGCTTCTGTCTATCTTGCCGAACTTAAATGAAAAGTGATAAGATGGGAAGAACGGTCAGTAGTACGCAGTAGCACGGAAGTATCAAAGACTCAACACAATAACAATGCAGTTAGACCTGAAAAATAATTATTTGTGAAATGCATAAATACTGACTTCAGTTGGGATTCGAACCGAAAGTCTCACGATTCAGTTGCCGTGTACGATGGCAATTGAGCCACGTGTTCACCATACTGAATATTATCAGTATAACTTAATCGGCCTGTAAATTCCACTGCTGGACATAGATCGCCCCAAGGGGAGAGGATTTGCCTTAAGCGCCAAGCAGCCGGATTGGCCACTTCACACCTTAGACGAGATAGATACAAGGGTAAATAATAAATGATTATCACAATAATAAATATTTATTAAACAACATGCATATCAGTAACAAAAAATAGAAATCCCAGTGTGATTATTAGCTCTTATAAAATATTAGGAATCTTGTACATAACACACATACATAAATACATTATCAGTAGCTAATGAAAAAAAAATATTATTATGGTTTTTACTTGGTACTAAGAAATATTAAAAAATATTTTTTTGATAATGCTTTTAATGTGGAATAAAATCCCCATGTGAATTAAATAAATACTAATAGTTATCACATAAAGACGTCGCTATGGGGATAACATTTTATGGCAAAACAATAACTAGTAATATGAATTACGTACGTATATTTTGATCTCGTCTGGATTTTTTTACAGGCATTAATTCAAAATGCGACTAAGTATGTTTTATGAGTATAAACATTTAACAAATAAATTATTGTTAGCATAGTGATACAATAACTTTATCTAATCATTAAATAGATTATAATCATTAGATTCTAATGGTAACTATCTAGTTACTACCTGGGTAGCATTTAAGAGAACTTACGAATATTAAACACTCGTCTAAGAGCTGAAGAAACTCAAGCAGTTTGAATATGATTTAACAATATGTATTTATGTCTATCGGTATTCACATTTTCACATGAACCGAAAATATTGATAATTTTACATTACTGCAGCGTAAGCTGGTTGGTTTGGTATGATATTTATATATTATGATATTATGTATGTAAAATAATAGTAACAGTTAACAAATCGTATGTTACAAGGCGATTCGAAATAACCAGACGGGTATATAATTCTTTTATTTCTTCATATAAATTCAAAATATTGCATATTCCCATATTATATTTACTCGTTATAAATAGAATGCCTGAGATCCAATTAAAAATTAAAAAATATATTTCTTTCAAGTTTATAAATATTAATCCTAGTTCATGAAATATTACATAATTTGTCTCATTGCTGTTAAGTTTGAAGATTACCGTTAACAGGAGATTGAGTATCACCATAATGACTTCTTCGGGGCTTTGGTATGGGATTTGGTGATGAAACATCAGGTTTATCAAATTTACGTCTGATGTCCGAAACAGATAGCCGCCCTCCTTGTAAATTAACGTCATCTTCTATTAACGCAGAATTCAGCTTACTAATCTCTCTTTCAAGCTCTCTAGTGGCTTTATCGATTTCCATGAAATCATTTTCTGTACTTGAGAGAGAATGATCAATACTCTTCTTTCTAGGATCTTCATAAAGTTTACAGACAACTTTCTGTGGTTCTTCGTTGCTGTTTACATCAACTTTCGTTTTATCTTCGTTCAAATTTATATCATAAGTTACGTATGATCCATCAAGAGCGTTAGTTAAGCTTTTGCTCCTTTTATTTGAGAGAGAGTGGAAATCTTCCAAATTGCCACGCCGTAGTTTGATATCGTCTTCATTAACACTGGAATTTCTTCTGTATTTAATTATATCAATTTTAGGAAACGAAGCTTTGTTTAATATATCATCTTCAGAATCTGCGCTTTTCACTTTGGCCATTTGTATATCTTCAACGTCATTGCCTTTTTCTTTTAAATTATCGATTCCGTTTTCCGTCCGTATATTGGTGTCTACAGAAATGGCCATTTTTTCATCTGAAGTATCTTGATTTATAACAGGGCTTGTCGCCAAAGTTTTAATTTTAACATCTTCATCTTCTATTATTTTGAGTTCAATATTCAAATTCACATCTTCTATTTCGTCATCTCCATTTTTACTAGATTCCTTTTGATCTCCGGTTTCTGCTAGTCGTAATTCTGTTTGAATGTTTGTAACCTGCAACAAATACTTTAATCTTAAAAATTAACAACAGGATAAATTGTCAGTTTTAGCATAAACATGCTGTGGTTCATTAATGTTACAATAAACAGAAGCCAATAAAAATAAATCAATTAAAAAAAGTATGAATTAAATTTCCACTACTGCCAGATAAATCTTGTGACTTTTGACTGACAGAATATGTGATTATCTGAATATGAAATATGTCATCACTAAAATTTCCCGGACGGTGACGGCAGTCGTCTAATGCTACAATCTCCAATCTGCGCGCGAACATTTACAGCAAATAATAAATGTTACGAAATTTCGTGAGGCCTATGCCCCTATATTCAGCAATGGACTGATTACAGTCATAATTAAATTAATTGAAATTTTATTAATTAAAATGTACCGTTACTTCAGCATCGACGGTGGTAGATGCTGGAGGGAGCGGAGCGCGCTTTTTCTTGCGTCGAGAAGCACGAACCGGGGGCACTGGACCCTCGTCGAAGGGGTTCGTGCTCTCCACGCTGAGCCGCGAGCCGGTTATGTCGCTACGTGTCATACGTGGTGTAATGCTGAAGAGAAACAGAGAGATTAGAAGTAAATGAAACAACTCTTTTCTTCGTGTTACGAATTAGAATGTACGTCTAAGTGATAATTTAAATCAACGTTTTATGAGATAATATGTTCTTAACTGAGCGAGTATAACATGCGAAATATAAATTTGTAACGAAGAAAAATTATTAATCTTCTTTTTATTTCATTTTCGTACCTGAGAGAATTTACTTCATGTTGACTAGGGCTGCGCAAGCGCTCTTGAAAACGCGAACGCGGCAATGGCGTGACCGAACCGCCGTACACGTAGCGGTCCGCACGCTCC
Organism: Luehdorfia chinensis; assembly: GCA_019845155.1. Taxonomy (NCBI): domain Eukaryota; kingdom Metazoa; phylum Arthropoda; class Insecta; order Lepidoptera; family Papilionidae; genus Luehdorfia; species Luehdorfia chinensis. The sequence continues at coordinate 10,596,603 of JAHVAK010000527.1, forward strand.
GGCGAACTCACTGTGCTGCGTGCGCCGGTAGACGTCGACGAATCTAATGGGATAGAAAGAAATTATACACTATGCCGAATATAAAAAGTAGTCTACATTAAAAAAGTTCTATTAAATAAGTTTACAAATAAATGAGCCATTTTTTTTGTTTAGAATAAACGATATCACGCTGTAGGATTTCTCATACGTCGTGGGTGCGTTTTACCGACATAAATTTCACGCGCACAAACACCCAGACCTGGAACAACTATCTGTTGGCCATACAACTATTTGTCCCGAGCGGCAATCGAACCCGCGACTCGTGGCCCAGAAGCGAAGGGCTTAGCCACTGCCAACCGAGTCGACGAGTTTTTATAATAGTACATTATTTTTATAGCATACGAGTACATTATTTTTATCAAATACTAAGCTTAACTTGCTGTTGTGATTAATCTTATTTCTTCAATATAGCTTGTGAAGTATTTTTTGGTAAGTATTTTGTGTAAATTTTCCGTAATCGTTACGCAATGAATATACAGATGGAATAGATAATTTATTGAAGTAATGTATTATACGAATATTGTGAGATGTCGATGGATGCCGGATCATGCATTGTTGTAATCTATAGGATAAGGTTATGTTCAGCAGAGAAGTTGTGATCGGCTGTTATAATCACAGTAATGATTATATGATTACTGTATAAATACGAGTATTTCATGAGGTAAAATATATAAATACTTACATTGCAATGCCCGTCTGTACACAATAGGACTACTATCGCCATTCAACTCATTAATTGATATGTTGTCTGATTTTTCTTTTTTGCCTTTCTTCATAAAAGATCGCAAAGACCTGTAAAAAGTCAAATACATTTATTGTAAGTAACCACCTGTAATTGTCTAGCTTATTATAAATACATATATTAAAAAAATCTAAGGTATGTGTACCACCGCAGTGCTAGTTATTCTGCCGTCAAGCAGTAGTCAGCAAACATTACTGTGTTTCGGTCTGAAGGGCACTAGCTATTAGTAGTAATTACTGGGCATATGAAACTTTAAAAAATCACAACTTTTAGCAATCATAGCTTGTTCGCTGAAGAGAATCTACCACCCATCACATCCCGTGGGTGTGTAAAAGTCGGCAGAGGGAAAATGAAAACCAGGAGATGGGTAGCAGCATCTTCCTGGATCATCTGAATAAATAAATAAAATATATTACAAATTTTTGTGGCAATCTGTGGGAGAGGCCTGTGTTCAGCAGTGGACAAATGATAGGCTGAAACGATGACGATGAGCTTGTAGCATTATTAGCAGTGTCTGCAAACATTTTTTTTCCTCTTTTTTGATCCTGCCAATTAGCTACTAAGTCGAGTCATTTTTGCCATTGTCGAGTAATAATTTAATTATAACAAAGACTTCGTTATGATTGATACTCGTAGTAAAAAGATAGTCGACTTTTACGGAAGATTTCTTGAACTGTTGAATGGTGATGGAGGTGAAGATTTGCTAGACTAATGTAGACAAAACGGAAAGTACAATTTTCCGTTTTGAATTGAATTTTCCAATTACTATACACTTCCAAGAGCACTTTCTGCTTATTAAACTAACAATATTAAAAAAAAAAAACTCATAATTTACACAGAAATTACAAGAACAATAAAAACACTACTGCCACTTTTCGAGTTGGCGCGAAAAGACCAAACATCTTTTTATCATTCGGCTATTACAGCAATTTTTTTTTAAATTAAATCTCAGTATACTTGCAGTATTTTATATATTTTATAAATAAATAGGAAATAGTGAAAAGAGTTCTGGGTTTCAATCCCAGTGGAATCACTATAGCGCTAATATATAATATTAGATTTCAGGCCTGGATGGCATGCATACTCTCAATGACAAGTTCCAATCAAAAGACTTCTCCGGTGTCGTAATTGGCCCGGAGGAAATCATCATCGTCACAAAGAAACTGATGTTCAAATCCGACAAGTACTACATATATTATATCATATTAAAATGGTATTATATTATTAGTATCTGTATAAATAATAAGACCGTTTCCGGAAATAAAGTCATTAAATATGGTCTGTTCAGAATTCGGCGCAGAGGAAGTCCGTGGGCGCAATACTGACAAAAGTAATGAAAGTTTAGTGCACTTGATTCCACTTGAGCGACCGCAATTGTGCTGTAACGGACGAATCAACGAAGCTATGAAACGCCAACCTTTGCTTGGACGTACCTTGTTATGGCTGCCCTATGTACATGCATTACATACCTAAACAATTTGTAATTTAGGATCGCGTTAATGTTCCTGGGTTCGATTTTTAGCCAAATCCTATATTAATGAAACATATAAATTATTAGTTTTCTGGCCTAGATGTATTATGTATATAACTGTCGCCGTGTCTGCAATTTATATCATATACGGAAAGCTGAGAATGAGTATGTTTTGTTGAGCATGAGTGTAAGTTTGTTGAGCTTCTGGTTGCAAATCAAAAGATGAGGCTTCCTTACAATTGTATCACAATGATGATCTACTTGATACAATAGTACGGTTGCCATCTGGGACATTTGCCGTATGAGCATGCCATACGTGGAAATCTTAGATGTCAGGGATCTCAGTGACATAGTACCTTCTATATTCTAGTCTAATAATCTTCAATAATTCATCATAAAAATAATTGTCTTTCTACAATTCTTCTTATTATTAATTTAACCTAAGTTACCTACATACTATTTAAAGTATGTAAAAGTTAAATTTTATCGAAAAAAATAAACGTTCGAATTTGAAGTAATAAAACTAAAGTGAACAATGTAACGCCTGACTGATTTAACCATACGAACGAAAAATATTATTAATAAAGCCAAATTTTTTCCGCTGCAATAATACTTAATATGTTTTTATATTCATAAACATGATTGGGTCAATAGTGTAAATTACCAGTTGATAGCTTACACACTGAGTAATCTGAATATAGAAGTATAATTTTATAGTCTAGGTCGTAAGATAAAACAAGATTTGACCCGATCTTGAACCTCTGTTGTTGTTGCGCTTGGCATAAATTCTTATAATGTGAGGTTAGTCGACATATTTCAGAGATTTGTATTTCTTAAAAATTGATATATTATTTGTAATAATTTATTTTAGAAAGTTCAAATATGCATAGAACTCACGACAAAGTTTGTGATTAAAATACAGTTCATATTAAAATAATTATGTTAATAGTACAAGAGGATGAAAAACATTAGCTAATTGATTTCTATGCAGGAATCCGTCTAGGTATATCCCAGCCCAGGGCCAATTATGCCGTGAAGCAGTACGATTGCAAACATTAGAGTGTTTCGGTTTGAAGGGCACTGGGAGCTAGTGTAATCGCTGGGCATATGATACTTAAGAACTCGTGCCTCAGGGTGACGAGCGCACTGTGGTGTCACACAGAAATATTCTGTGTGCGACAGCATTTGTTACGGGCAGACGTTGCACTTGACACCAGGTTAACGTTTTGATCGTTTCGTTACTTTTTTCAATAAAAAATGCACTTTTGGTACCATATAAATGTATCTATAGAGTATTTAAGACTGACAGAATGAAATCTCCACAATACAGTCGTGGAGATTATACGCGCTGTTAGAATACGAGCCGTGTGGTGGCAGCTCGTTAAAAGAATACTTCCACTCCATCTCATCCAATGGATCTCGTAAAAGGAAAAGTAAAAAAAAAAATTAAACTGCACTGTGTACCCAACAGCGCATGGTGGCGATGGGCTCACCATCTATCACACCGAGTGCATTATATTGTTTTGGTGAAACGTGGATCGTGGCAATCATCTGTTTTTGCAGTGAGTGCCCAGTTTCTGACTACCCCTAATGGGATAAAGTATGTATGTATGTAAGTAGAATACGGTAACGGAACACAAAAATAAAAGGTATGAACTTTGATCTATTTCAAAAATATCTTAGGATACTGGTTGCGTTAAAATACTTTAACAGTCCTTTCCTTGATCTGTTAAATCGTAATTAGAGTCGTGTAGTAAATTTTCTCTCCCGTAATGTTTTGGGACCTCTACAAGCTTTTTTAAAACGCTTGAGTTGCAGTTCATTCTATATGCGAGCTATTAGAACAATCTATGCAGTCATTTATGTACGACTTGACTGATGCATATGTGAAATTTTAATATGGTTGTAAGCCCTTGTTTTGTTCGATCACCTTGATGTAATCGATATGTCTTTCTTATACTTGATATAATCGAGGAAAGACTGTCATTATATTCATGGTCTCATTTACTGAACGATTATTCGCAATATGTTTTTCTGACCGACCTCGATCAAGGAGATTTACTTTGGTTACTATAAGAGGAGCCGTGTAACATAAGAAGGATATAAGAAGTATTAGAAGGGCTCAAAATATACGTCAGTTCGAATCTGCGGAAATAGGTATACTTGCAACAGTGCCTTCCTGCTGCTTCCTGCACAAAACATCAATACTTGTGTGTAATATGAATATTGGGTGCTTTTGAGATTGGAATCTATTAGGATATATCCTACCTACTAAGTCATGGGTCCCATGATTAGGTAGGAAAGTTCATTATGCAGTCACGCGCTGGTCCAGCTGTTATACGTTCAAGCCATCCTAGTGGAATTGGATTACGGCGATGTCTTCCGGTTGATAGCTTAAGTATCCTTGGATTGATATATGGATATATGTATAACCATATACCTAACAGACGGGAAGGTGGCAATAAGTAAGTGCAGACACAACGGCACTTACTTATTGCCACATTCCCGCATCCATTGTCACATTTAGGCGGGGTAAGTGGTGATAGGATTCCTATGCAGGAATCCGTCTAGATAGGTACCCCACGCTTGCTGTTCCGCCGTGAAGCAGTAGTGTGCAAACATGACTATGTTTCGGTCTGAAGGGTATTGAGAGCTAGTGTAATCACTGGGCATATGAGACTTAAGAACTGATGTCTTAAGGAGACGGGCGAAATGTGGTACCACACAGAAATGTTCTGGGTGACGCAGCATTTGTTATGGGCACACGTTGCACTTACCATCAGATGAACGTATTGCTCGTCTCGTCACTTTATACAATAAAAAAAGTACGAAGTAAGGGTCAGATGTTGTGGCAAAGCGGAGCAATCTCAATAGGTTATATTGAGGTTATATGGAGCAATCTCAATATAACCAGACCTGAGTACCAATAATTGGGTTGTGGTTTGAATTTCGGATCCACGAAGCTACAGGCTACGCTGACCGATAACTCACGCGGTTGCAAAGCATAGTTTTTTTTTGAAAAGACATATTTACCAAAAGCAGTGAGTTAAGTTCTTTTACTCTTATGAAAATAGGACCTACGAGTACATTTAAGAGGTTTCGACCTTCGTCAAATAGGTGGTGATAATGAACAGCCTAATCACGCTCTAACCAAACAATCATGGCGCCTATGTACATGACCCACTTCTGCATTCGAAATTCTTTTTGTAAGCTTATGATTCATTTTATTTGTTTTACTCGTATCTTTTATGACATCATCATATGAAAGGAAAAAAAAATAGTTCTGTAGTTTTTTCTTAAGATAGATATTTTCGCGCTTAGGGAGACGTATTTTTATTTTTTATTTACACTACTATTATTATTTTAAGCACAACTAGACAACGATTAAAAAAAATTTAAATTGCATATAGTTTTCGTCATCTTGGATTTAGGGTAACAAATATTTGGAATATGCACTTTTCTTTAATTTGATATATAATGTATACTAATTTATATTTGTTATTTCCAGTTTTTTATTGGAGAATTTGGGATTGCGGTGTCATAGAACCTATGCAGAACACAAACACTCAGAGGAATAAAACTCTTAATATTATACCTAATTTACTTTTATTACTTCTAAATAATTAGGTATAGTTCTTCCTAGCTCCAAAATCCTCTCAAAAATGAGAGGAGGCCTGTGCTCAGCAGTGGGACATTTATAGGCTTAAACTTTACTTTTACTTTACTGCCCTTATTTAATACACAAGCAGGGGAGAACGGTATATCCTTTCGAATTTCTTTAATATCGATTCCGAATGCATGACAATGGGGACAAAATTTTTCATTAAAACTGAAACTGACTACATTAGTACGGTGGCATTGATGGCGACATGTAATCACGCCTAAGTGTCGCGTTGGTTAAGTAACCTAAAGTCAGGTGGCAGGGGTTACTTTGATTATAGTCTCGGTAATTTTGAATCGTCCGGTAAAATTAAAATGCAAGTCTATAAATTCGACTCGTGCAACATTTTTATTAAATTACCTAAACAAGGATTTCTATCGAGAGTTTTCGCACAAATATTGGATCCGGGTGGGATTCTAACCAAGGAACCGTGGCGTAGATTCTGGTACACTGACCACTAAGCCACGTGGTTGTTATCTCTGAACTAACACATCCCATAACAAAGACGAAAATGGTCTAATGGACGAGCAGTCTTTGGCCGGGCTATAAAAGAAATGAGACACATTCACTGTGTAGCGTTGTAGTTAGAAAAGTCCATCCTTAGTCCAGCTTAAAAAGAGACTCTAGGAAAAAGAGGAACTTACTATGTTTATCGTCTATTATCCGTTTTTGTTGTGAAGCTGTGGTAGCTAAAGGCCCGGGCGCTAGCCCCGGTGCCGATACCTATAAAATTGTAATTGTAGGTGCTCAACCGCGAAGGAAAACTTTGTGAGGAAACTGCACGTCTAAGGTATAAAATATTTCGAATACATGTCCGCCAACCCGCACGGGAGCAGCATGGCGGACTTTTCCCGGCTACAAAACCCAATCAGAAATTAGACATTTATAGGCGTTACAGCCTAGAAAAGAAGAGGAAGAAGAAATATTATTTATTTAAGGCACGACATGTACCACAGTGATTAATAAAATATGACGTGACAAAAAAATCTAAACTTTACATAATAATATGGAAAATTACAGAATTCCGAATAAATAACTTTACTTTTTTTTCCAAATTTTCTAATCTAAATTATTGACTAGTCTGTAATGGATTTCTACATAAATGAATTTATAGATTAACTACACGTTTAGAGCATATTTCAGTATAGAGATGATTCTTGAAAAGGCAATTAACTTTCACAAATATGAAATTGGATCTATTAAAAAAACTATTTGTTTTTACACAAATGTGAAATAGTCTCTATTAAAAAAAACGTTTATAGTAATACTAATTGATATTTTTTAATTTAGTAAGTTTAAAAAATATAGGTTAGTTTAATAATACTAAAAACCATTTTTTATTTACATCGTTGCCTCTTTTTTTATATGCAATTAGGTCATCAGCTCAGACCTATATGGTGTTCTAATGGTTTTATCAGTACATTGATAGCGTATACACACAATCGGCGATAATGACCTTGCTTCAGTCATACACGTACCAACAGTTTTATGGTTACAGAACCATAAAACTGTCTGTAAATAGTTCCAGCGAAGTCAGGAGAGCAGAGAACTTCGTTTGGGATAGTGAATAAATAAATATGGATATTAATATTTTTACATGGCATGAAATTAAAAGTAAAGTCCAAAAATTTTATGTATAAATCTTCATAAGAATTTGAGATATTTTTTGACATTTTCTTCTCACAGTGCCCTTTAAACCGAAACACAGTAATGCTTGCACACTACTGCTTCACAGCAGAATAACTGGCCCTAGGGTAATACCTTCCTAGACGGATTACTGCATAGGAATCCTACCACCAGTAAAGTGACATGACTGTCATCATTGAAAGTCGCAGCATGTCAGATAATTTTTGACATGTCGACACTTTATTTATTTATTTAGATTGCTTTACATGATATTAAATTATAAAATTATAAAATTTATGTACCCTGTCGGGCGCGGCAATGAATGTATGTGAGAGGCAGACATCTATCTGAATCATTTTTCAAAATATTCTTTAATATTATACTCGTAATAACTTTTTTCGAATAGAAACGCTCTCAATTTTTTCTGAAATGTTTTGTAGTTTTTTTCGTTTTTTATGTTAATCGGTAATTTATTATATATTTTTCTAGACATGGAATAAGGGCCAGAACTATGCAATTTTAATTTAGACGATGACTGGACTAAGTCATGTTTTCGGCGCGAATCATAACGCCGAGGTAAATCTTTCACAGAAGAATAAAAATTTGGGTATCGTCTAACAAACTTACATATTTCGTGTATGTACATGCACGGTAAAGTGAGGAAATTTAAGTTTTATGTTCGTATTTTAAAATTTAGATTAACACTAGAATTTTATTAAGTATTTAGCTTTTTCTGGTGGTAGGATTCCTATGCAGGAATCCGTCTACGTAGGTACCACCCCTAGGCTAGTGAGCCAGTGTAATCACTGGGCATATGAGAACTAAGAAACAGGGTCTGAACTGAACTGTGTCTCTGGGTAACTGTCGCAGTCACACAGCATTGTTCTGGGTGACACAACTTTTGTTGTGGGCACTTACCATCAGGTGAACTCGTTACTCGTTTCGTCACTTTATCCAATAAAAAAAACATAGTCATCAGTTTCTAAAGAATCCACTACGTACTACACACAGGACATAAGCTTGTCCCAATATTCGCCACACTTAGATAACATCCCCGTACCTGTCTGTACCATAGATCTGGATCTAACATAAATTTGGTAATTTTTGATAAATAAAGGTTATTTCACAATCTCTCGGAGCCCGTGAAATTTTTGTCACTACTTTAAGTCGACTTTTACAACACCTGAGGAATAACATGAGGCCGTAGATACAAAACTAGTTTTGTTCGCCGAAGTCCATTATTCTGCCGTGAAGCAGTAGTGTGCAAACATTACTGTGTTTCGGTCTGAAGGGCACTGAGAGATCACTGGGCATTTGAGATGTGACGGGCGCTTTGTGGTGTCACACAGAAATGTTCTGGGTGACAAAACATTTGTTATAGGTAAACGTTACACTAACCACCACCCCATCTTAACCTCTGGGTGTCGTAAAAGTCGACAGAGGGAACAAAAAACCAGGAGATTGGCAGCGGCATCTTCCTGGAACAGCTGAATAAATAAACTGTGGTTGCCAACCCGCCTACCAAGCGTGTACTCTTTTCGTCACTTTATCCAATAAAGAAGCTATTGTTTTATGTAAAATGAAATAGGTTATGACGTAGATAATTTATACACACGAGCTAACAACCTGGCAAACCGAAGTAGCCTGCATGATTGCAAATGATCCATACTCACCCATTGTTTGCATCATCGCCTTTATTTAAAACTTGTAGGTATAATCACGTGGCTTACCAAGTTATCGACCGAATGGACTTGCTTAATGAATTATTTAGTTAATTGACGTGCAAGGTATAGATAGGTACTAGTATGTATTAAGATATTCAAAAATTCCATTTCTACATACACAAAAAGTGGTATTAGTATTTTTATTTCATAATGGTGATTAGAGCTACATGAATAATTCTACGCCTGTAGCATATAGCTATTTAGATATTCTTCAAGTTATTTTACTTGGTAATCTACACGTGAATTAAACAACTATTTTGTTGACACAATTTTTACACTCATTGAAATTAAACAACTCCAAATCCAGTAATAGTTTACACTAGTAGACAATAACTATAAACCCGGCGTCATTGAGGCAGGGTCGTATTGACCCTGTATGGTTTATATTTAAAATATCCGCTTTTCGCCGCGTCCCTCACTTCAGTCCTGTGATTTTCGTGTAAGGCGTTTTAGGTGCATAAACCTGCGACCAGGTAATTATGACCCTGCTCAACAACGATTTGCTACTTTGTGCCACAAATCATTCAGAGATTATGTGTTTTTACATATTAATTCACTATTATTTTTAGATCAATATATAAAATGTATTCAGAGGAGCGTGAGCGTCGTTGAATAAGTCATGTTTTTAACACTTGCCATAAATTTATATGCAGCGAACATATCACATGCGCGCATTCTTACTGTAATAACTGTAGTGAAAACGTACACAAAAAAATTTGATTATAAGAAAATTCCCAATGTTTCTGTGATTTAATTTCAAAAGTACCATATAGTACTTAGATTATATTTAAGAATATTTTTGATAAAAACCTTTAATTGTTTTGTTTTTTTTTAAGGTCAAAATTGAGGCCAAACTTTTGTTACATAAAAATAAGTGGCTAAGAAGAATTTAAATAAAACTGATTATATTTAACTAATATTGTGTTACTTAGTAACCATTTTTATGGCAAGTAGATAAGTTTTATAAATTATGAACGATTTTTCATATAAAATAGGTATTTTTTTATTAAACAAAGAATATCAAAAGAGGGTCATGATGATCTTCCTCAACGATAGTGTACATTTTTCCCGCCACAGTGACGCCGGGGTAAAGAGTATCACTTGATGAATAGTATATTATTGAATTTGCCCGTTAGATCTAGGGTTGTCAATTTTTTTCAGGCGAGCTGATATAGTATTTCAAAAGGAGAAAGTAAAGTGGTACATTGCATAAAATATAGTGTTCCTAGGCCATTAGATAGATCGAAAGAGCTCTGTATTGCACACCGAAAACATAAAAATAAAATCCAAAAAATACCTGAAATTTAAGGAAGTACATAGGTCATTTGTACTTTTGGTTTTTAAATAAAGGTATAGCATTTATAGTCGACAGAGGGAAAATTAAAACCAGGAGATGGGCGGCAGCGTCTTCCTGGGACCTCTGAATAAATTATCTGCGGTTGCCAACCCGCCTGCCAATCGTGACAACTGTGACAAAATCCCCCCAAAACGAGAGCTATAAACTTTTGTGGCAATGTTAGGGACAGCAGTGGACTAGTGATATGCTGAAATGATGATGATGATGATAGAATTTATAAAAATACCAGCTTCAAATTACATTGAAAATGATTTTGCACTTTAGATATGGATAAGAAGTGGAAGAATGTTGACATATTATACAAAAAGGGTATTCATTGCGTATTTTATGTTTTCTAAATTGTATATAGATAACCACATAAAAATTAAGGACAATGTATATATACACATATAAAATTAAATATAAATATATATATACATACTCTGCGTATTACAAGTAGTCGCTGCAAAAATTCTTAATTCAGTTAGAACTTATGGCCTTATCTTTGCTATAAAATAATTACTTACTTAAATAAACACACATACCCTCTAGGTTTACCTTATTTATATATTTATGTTTGGGTCATTGATAGTCGCTAAATATTTAACATTTATTTTTATCTACTATTATATTTACCCGGTTATGACTTGACCGTGGTTTTAATGGAATAAATTGAAACGTAGGTAGGCAGAAGTACCGTTAGAGCATTACTTGATCGTAATGACTTCGCATTGAGGATGCAATACTGAGTTGACGGTAGTATTGTATTACTTTTGTTCCCGGTTAATTGCCTACAATAAATTGTAAAAGTATCCCCGTCGTCAGCATGAAGGTTATTGCGCATTTGGAATTGTGCATAGGTAGATAGAACGCTACAGTCATATTTTATTAAATATTTAATTTATTCAGCGGCATTATTTTAATACTAAGAAAGCATGTTACGTGTTAGAATGCCAATTTAATGCTTCTCACAGATTACTTCACAGGAACATTATTTACAAAACGTTCACCTAATGGTAAGTCACTTTGTCCATTACAAAAAACTAATTGAAAGACCAGCGTCTTAGTTGTTTGTACTCCTACCAAGCATGGTGACTGCATCAAATCCTCCCAAATTTAAAGAGGCCTTTGTCCAGCAGTGAGGTAATGTTGATTATCATGATGTTTCGTATTTTTACGAGTATACAAGATTTTTCAGGCTATGTTGAAATATCTTATCTTTCTTCTTCCTGTTGTAAAACATCTGCAGCGTTACCTACTGGTGTTGTAAAGATTGTTAATAAAATCTGCATTTAAATACGAGTCTTAAATGAAATGACTTTTGGTCTAGTGCCAAATGAGGATTGTATAAAGCTACACATTCATTTGTGGCAGTTTGATACTAAAATTATGTACCGGTAACAGTAAAAAATAAATAAAAATACAGTAACAGTTTATGACCGCTGCGTGGCTAACCACAGGCCTCTCATTGTTGGAAGACTCATGGAGCTTGAGGAAGTTATGGAGCCAGTAAGAGTTCTCCGCTCTGCGGGCAAGCGGAGCACTTTTGTCCAGTTTTTTTAAAAGCTTTTATTTAACTTGCAATGTTTCTTAGTTTGTTTAGCTCAAATTTGCATCTGTATTTTGAACCAGTTCTGGTAGCCCGAATAGGCAAAGGTATTCATGCATAGACCCGATGACAATGCAATATGATGGTGAACTGGATCAGATGCTGCTGTCAGGGGCACGAGCAGGGGTGGTCTGCTCCTAAACATTTGTCTTGCCCTATATTGCACTATAGCCCTGTCAACATTTGAAGTCCACTACTGGACACAAATAAAAGCATATAACAAAAATATTTTTTTTTTAAAAACGACACTAGGATTTCTTCTGCATCGTGAGTGCATTTTATAAACATAAACTGCACATACACGGCGCAACCAGACGCGAAAAGTAACAATTTTGTGTTTTTGCACAAATGTTGAGACAACTCTGCGGCTGTCTGTCGTAAAATCAATATCTCTTGGTAATGCCTCGTTTTGAACTGAAACACGTGTCGTGTTCTAGACTTCAGTAGTGTGTATTGCTTACTGGTAGTATTGTAGTGGTGGAGGGTATCTGGTGGCGGTAAACTAATAAGTTTGCTTGAGTACGCTATTATAGGAAGGCCGGCTATGGTCTTCAAAAATTAGGTAGTACACATAATTTAAAATTTTTCTTGCGGATCTTAGCAGTTTAACTTTCTTTCCTTCATCATGAAAATTTGTTTAACAGACTCTCTGTTAAAATGTAATCTGTATTTTATATTAATAAATCTAAACGCAGTTGATCAACAGCGTAAAAATTTAAAGAAACCGAATAAAAATTAGAACCTTTTCGTATTTTTTGTCACTTAGTCTGACAGCTTTTAGGTACAGGTTTACTCAATGATAATTTTATTAAGTGAGGTTTATTCCGTCGAGGTAGGTACTGTGTATTTTGTAGTGCAAACATTACTACATACATACATATAGTCACGCCCTTTTCCCATTTAAGGGGTAGGCAGAGGCTACTGACGTATTACTTTCTTTTACTAACAAATTTTCGCCTTCATGGGAAACAAGACATGACGGGTGGCGAATTATGTCGTCATCATTTAATTTAAAATCAAAAAATTCTTACTCCGTATTGGCGTTCCTTCGAGCAGTATAATGACATCATCGCATATTATGGTGTTATTCTGCACGAATAAATGCTGTCCGTATACTACCTTAGTCGTAGGTACTTTCATCTTGGCATTACCACTTTATATACGGAGATCGAGCCACTATAATATTGTGACCCGCGTATATGACAACTCCTAGTTATCAACTGGAAGGTGTCGATACAGATTAACGTCACCGATTCATAGGAACAAACCAGAATAAATTTCCACGAAGGGCATTAATTAAACATATTGTTAGCAAGTACCTATGTATTTTTATCAAAGATATTTAACCATTAGAACTACAGTAACTCTAAATTTTTAACGAAAAGGTTCATTTTTAAAGGATCATTTTTATTATAAATGAGCGAAATTAATAACAAAGCTTCCTTATGAGTAAAATACTACTTTGGCGTGATTCGTTTGGCCAGTGAGTCACCTGCGCTCGTAAAACCAGTGAGCATGGTCTGGTTGGACATCGCATATGTATATTATTGTATATATGTATTAATATATATTATTTACGCAGACGTTAATAAAGATGATACTAATGACGTCAGTTAAAAATAACTAATTTGATTAATAATCCTGTGACAAAACATCAATAAAAAAAGTAAAGTAACAGCCCGTAAATTTTCCACTACTGCACATAGGCCTCTCATTCAGTAGTTATACGTATCAGTAGGTATAAGTTCTATTTTCGTTGCTATGCTCAACAACAACAGATTAAAAGAACAATAAGAAGCAACAAAAAGGACCCGACTGAGCATTATGCAACAGCAAAAATTACCGCAGCGATTCTGTCGGTGCCACTTATATGAGACTTAGAGCAGGTATAGGTCCGAAACAAACAAAATAATTATAAACGTGAAAATATGTGAAAAATAAAAAATATGAAAAACAATAATTCACCATTACAATACATATGTGTATTATAATCTTAAGAGAATAAAAAAAAATATCTTGTAACACAACAAATTACAATCGTGCTCATCATCATCAGCAGCATCTAAATAGTCCACAGTTGGATACAGGCGTTTTCCTAGATGTGAAGGATTTACTAAGATAGAGATTAGATCTGACATATTTGATATGGTTATTCCACCGTTTCGATACGATGCAAATACTTAACATAGTATTAATATTATAATACAATATCTATTAATATTATAATATCTCCTGCGCAGGTATTCGGAAGTTGTCGCCGTGGTCGAAAAAGGCCAGGTGGACATCAATATCATTGAATTTAAAATAGAAACATCGCTTTTACTGGTGGGAGGACTTCTGTGCAGGAGTTCGTGGACGGTGGTGAGGACGAGGCTCTAGATGTAAGAGGAGGTGGAAAGAGTAGCGAGGAAGGGAAGCGTGTGTAACTACGCTTCACTACATGTGGAGACGGACACTAGTGTGACGTATTACCTTGCTCCCTCAATGTCTGTCGCCCGCAGGACGGTCGCGCACAAACTTGCCGGACTATCAGGTGAACAATTTGTTCGTCACGTTACTTAATAACATAAAAAATATCTTAAAAAGCTTATTTGCAAATAGCGGACGTAGTACCGGACACCTCGGAACTTCTGGTATATTTTCGTATACCGCGACACACGGCAAGTTTGTGGTCTATATTTTATTTTGTTCTGTAAATTTTTTTAGAAACAAGTATTAACAGGCTTGTGATGAAAAAGTAAATTGAATTATTAATACATTTACCGCCTGTGATAATAACTTTGGCGAGTAAAATAAATATGTTATCGCACATTGCGCTGAATTCTCGAGAGTTTGCACTGAAGTGGGTCAACGAAAGACTAAATAATAGGTACATATGTGCGTTGTTAACCATCTTTTTTGCAATTGTCTGTATTTGTTGAACAAACATACGCCATATTATTTTATTCAGTACGATTACGGTAATTGATATTATTTATGCCATTATCAAGGAAATGAAGTTTTGTTTATACAATTTACTATTGAAACTCATCATCAATGTGTTAATAATCCAATTTTGGCATAGTAGACCCTGTCTGTCCCAACAAAAGTGAATTTGCCGCAATCTTTTTGCGGATTTGCGATCGCGAGACGAACGGAGACGCTGTCGCCCGTCACCGGTATGTTTAGTTTTGGTATGACATTTTACGAGATGGTTAGTCCGCTACGTGTTTGAAGCTTTGACATTTTTCGGGTATCGACTCTTACGGCACCCATGAAATGAGACGGAGTGGCAAACTCAATTCCAGGATATAGATAATGCTAATTTCATTGTAAATGACTCAGTGTATTATCATTACACTTGTTAAGTGTTTCCCTTTTCTTAGGTACGTAAGATTATCGTATACTTTGTGGATATACCTAATTGTAAAGCATAATAGTAATTGTATCAAATACGAAGACCTTGTTTACATAGTTGATGATTTTAACATTAAATTGTTACTTTACGTAATGTTGGTTAGCACATGTCACAACTTCATAGCAATAAACGATTGCCTTTTTATACATTTTCTAGTTCGTTTAATTATGTTTATTATAACAATATGACATATAAAAAAGTAATAGTGTACGCCGAGAACGTGATAAATCAGCACTTTGTCAAATTTGATATTAGAGGCACTGTTATATCTTTCGCAGAAGGCAAGTTCTAGTAAAAAACAGTAATTATCTCTTTGGTTAAAATAAACCTGGATGACGTCATTATATACATATTTAATTATTATATCCGATATTTCGTGTAGCGCAGAAGGACAGAAAGTGTAATTAAAACTTACTACCTTCTTATCTTAACAGTCTGCATTTAATTATCCTTATCATTTATATGAATATCAGCTCACGTGGTAAAGTTTTAATTACAATCATTCCGTAATATAACATGCAAATCCTAAAAGTCTATGTTATATAAAAGAATGCAATGGCTAAAAGCCACATACTTAAATTGGTATGGTTATACTAATGCACCGAATGATTTACATCATAAAATCTTAATATGTACAACTATGTTTTTAAATGACAGAAAAGGCGTTTCTAAATGTTAATTGTTTTATAATATGCATATACATGCATAATATGCATATGTACGACGTCATCCTTTGTTTGTGCACAGTAAGAGTGACTTCAACACTATAAATAAACTAACGCCCGATCGTTATTCACGACAAGAAAATACAACACCCTACTGAATTTTGATAAGACGGTAGGTTAACAGATTAATTAGACAATCGAACGCGCGATTCCTCATAGCTTTATGGTCTGTATACATGTCAATCTGTCAGTCTGTCTGGGGTTCGGGACCAGCCGAAACAGATGCAAACCACAAGACCAACAATGATTTGTTTACCAATCTGGATGTATTGTGTGTTTGCTTAAGTAAACTTTAAACGTCTCTGGGTGCGACAGTTAGAAAGGCAATAAATTCGAAAAACTACCTATAGTTTTTATAGAAGAGGGGGTAAACGAGCAAGCAGCTCATCTGATGGTAAGTGATCACCGCCACCCATGAACAACTACAATACCGAGAAATTGCGAGTGCGTTGCCGGTCTTTCAGAAATGAGTAGGCTCTTGGAGGTCCCTAAGGCGTATCGTTCTGTAAAAACCGCTGGTGGCAGCAGATTTTATAAAGTAGTGTTGAGTTGTGCTGATGGCGGAATAACGATTTCTTCAACTGCTAGAACGAAAATACACAGAATGTTAACGAGCATCACTGTCTAAGATTGGGGGTGTGTAATACTGCGTTCGGCAATTAGCCTGCATAGCGATTAAGGGAAATCTTTCCTTAATCGCTATGCAGGCTTTGAAGACGAGACATGTAATATTAAAAGCTAGTAATCCATTGAAAAGGTTTACTAGTATTAAGGATACTACAATAATCTAAAGTAGTCTAAAATCCCAAATTTATAAACCATTTGCTACATATCGTAAAATCCATGATACCGCAGCTACGTAAGTAAGATATAGAAATATAAATTTACCTATTGTGCAAATTTCGAACAACCTACATTACGAACAGTCAAATTATTTTACGTTTGGTAAGGAACGGTATCGTGTTACCGTCCAATTTATATTAATAACACGAACTTAGAAATCAGAATGAAATTTTGTGTTGTTTCAAATAAACATTTTCTACTGTTAAATGTTTCATTAGATATGTATTACTTTTAAATGTACGCGTTTATAAAATAGTAATAATATTTTAACAGCTGTATAAAATTTTCTAATATTAACAAGATTGCGGTATAGTCGCAATGTAAAAGAATTAGCTACCTAATTTCCGCATAATGGCGTACACAAAAGACATTAATCAATCATCTCAGTTACTATACCGTTAGTAAGATTATTAAAAAATTTCAAAGTACAGTTGTGTAACACTGGGCATATAAGACTTAAAAACTCATATCTCAGTCTGACGGGCGCAGTTTGTGTTTGTGCAACGTCTGCCCATTACAGCATTGGTAATGGGCAGACGTTGCACATACAAACACGTGAACGTTTTGCTTCTCGTCACTTGCTACTGTAAAAAATAATTTGTATTTCAAATCAGACTAGTCTGTGGCAGGCTAAAGTCAATGGTGACACAATCAGTTTCGTAACAAATTTGTTTAATGACTCACTGTGTTGCTTCCTCAGAGCAATTAAATTTTAACTTCGTAAACACACGTACATTACATATGGACCCCGTGTGTGTCTCACGCAGTATGGTTGAGATAATCAACTGTTTAACGTGTTTCTCGAGTGCCCACTCTACATGCGAAGTCATCGTGTTAACAATACCCTTACAATATTTTCATTATAATTGTCAACAGAATATTGCATTTTATTATTAGAGTATTATAAGGACCATGCACACAAAGCTTAAGGTTAAGAAAATCTGCCTCCCCATCTCATCCCGTGTGTGTTGTTAGACTCGATAGTGTGTAATGCGTTACTAGTGTTATAGATTCCGGTCGATGGTGGAATAACCGTCTCGAATATTCTTCTTATGCCTGTAAAACTCTACTAGATATAAGACTCTCCCAAGTTGGGAGGATTTGCCGCAATCGTCACACCTAGAAGGTGGATTGGTGATCGCAGTACTATACAATTCGCTAAGCCGCTGTTGTCCGTCATCGATCAGTATAATTTAGGTCTGGCATAATAGAGGTGCCGTGCGGTAGCGGTGTAAGATAATCTACCGGAACATGCGAAACATAGGCCTCCCCCAAAGATTGTCTCTGCTGGGAGGATTTTGCCATAGTTGCCACGCTTGAAAGGCAGGTCGTAACCGTAGTTTTTGTATTTCGATGTTCTAAGAAGATGCTGCTGACCTTCTTTTGGTTTTCATTTCCCATCTGTCGACTTTTACGATACCCACGAGACGAAGTGGGGTTATGTGGTGGCGGCGTTAGAGCGTCTCGAATAATACTAGACCGAAAATATACAAAGGAAAATATAAAATATACCGGAGACGGGCAGCAGAGTCTACGCTGCAATTGCTACTGCGATCGTCACTTCGCCGACTATGGAAAATTTCCTTTCTAGAGAGATGGCTTCTTCCAGCAGTAGACTATACACAGTCAACTAACAGTCTATAAATGTCCTACTGCTGAGCACAGACCAATCATTTCTGAGAGGGTTTTCGAACCGGGAACAGTCTGCCACGCTGCTATGATGCGGGTTAGCGGACTAGCGGGCGGTTGATGTCGTCGAAATACTTTATTCCTCAGATATGCACTCTCTCAATTCTCAAGTTTTCTCACAATGTTTTCCTCTACCGCAGACCTCGTGGTAAATCAGCAATAAAAACTGCAGAACAATTTTCGAGGTACCTGCACCGGGAATCGCCTAGCGAGCGCCCAGCGCAGAGCTACCATGGCTCTTCTATACACAGGTTAGTGACGAATACTGACTGAATACCTGTCACATAGACTGGGTTAATTAATTATATAAATTTTCTGATGGCCACGCTTGGTAGGAGGATTATTTATTTCGGTGCTTTAACAGTCGCACCTTAGACGCTTTTTTTCGTCAGCAGTCTATTATTATAGTGTAGTATTATTAAGTCTGGCATATTTGAGATGATTCGTAAAGTTTACTGGTGGTAGGATTCCTATGCAGGAATCGTCTAGGTGGGTACCACCTAGGGCCAGTTATTCTGCCGTGAAGTGGTGGTGTGCAAGAATTACTGTGTTTCGGTTTGAAGTTCACTGTGAGCTAGCGTAATCACTGGGCATATTGGACTTAATAACTTATGTTTCAGGGTGATAGGCACAGCGTGGTGTTACACGGAAGTTTTCAGAGTGGCACAGCATTTGTTATGGGCAGACGTTGCACTTACCATCAGGTGAACGTTTTGCTCGTTTCATCACCTTATACAATAATAAAAAAACATTAATATATGCAGTAACTTTAAAATAAATATTGATTTATATAAAAAATACCAGCTTTTTACTGGTTCCTGTGCAGGAATCCGTCTTGGTAGGGTCAGTTATACTGCCGTAAAAGAGTAGTGTTTTAGGTCTGAAGGGCTCTGAGACTTAAAGAGATGTAATTACTGGGCATATGAAACTTAACTTAATGTCTCTCGAGAGACAGGCGCAGTGTGGTGGCACACAGAAATGATCTGGGTGACAGCATTTGTTCAGCAGACATTGCACTTACCGCCAGAAAAAGTTTTGCTCGTCTCGTCACTTTTTCCAATTGATTTGACGTAGTCCTATCGATGTCGAACCATTTACGTGCAATTCGATCGAGGAAGGCTCAGCTTCTCAGACTACCAGCTTTAGTAACAGCATTATTTATAGTGCGCTACGAGAACCGGAACTAGAACACCCAATCACTAACAAATGTGGCATTCAGTACAGCACATCATAGAACAGTAGCGGAGATTTATAATCTAATATCATCATCGGCGCAGTGGCTAAGCAATTCACTTCTAAGCTGTGGCCGTGGGATCAATTCCCCATAGATCAAATAGTTGTATGAGCTACACAGTTCACAGTTCTTGGTCCAGACCAACACCTGTTTGTGAATGTGCAGTTCATTTAAATTCACCCATGATATAGGATTAATCCTAATGTGGGACGACGTTTTCAGAAAAACATACCGTTGCAGGAATGTAGATCTATTTAGGTAAAAACAAATTTACTTACAGACACGTTCGTACTATAACACACACAACCGTATGATTGCACTATAGGTATTTTATTTGTCTGGAAACATTGTATTTAATTGAGTTTATTTTTAGTGTAATAAGTTGCAGGTTAATTACTAAAAACCTGTTTTCAATGAACTAAAATAACGAAGGAAAAATATTCTCTGCCTTTTGAACTTAAAATTAGGTATGGTATAGAAATGTGGTTTATTTAACGTGACGTTTATTAAAATTATGTACTACCCATTAAAATTACTTAATTAATAGCACTGTTGTGCCGTGTGGTGGCGGCTCGATAAGAGAATACTACCACTCCATCTCATCCAATGGATCTCGTAAAAGGCGAGTAAGCTATTAAACTGCACTGTGCACCCAACAGCGCATGGTGGCGATGGGCTCACCACCTATCACACCAAGTGCATTATATTGTTTTGGTGAAACGTGGATTGTGGCAGTCATCTGTTTTTGCAGTGAGTCACCCAGTCTCTGACTACCCTTTATGGGATACAGTCGAGATCTTATGTATGTATGTATGTTATGCTTACTACCACTGTTATTACGCGGGAAATACTTCAATCAAGTGAAATCAATCACTATCCAATGGCATGCCATTAAAGAGCAACATTTGAGATAGTCGGATGACGCATGGAACTACTGAATACAGACTACTATTAATAACCGGATATTACGATATTATTCTTTATTTAGTGTCATTGTATTTACTTGATACACTGAACAAAGAAAACTTCAATGAATGAGCGCTTTGACCGATCTTTATGACATGCGGTTGGCCGTGCAACCGCAAAATGTACTAGGTTCAAACCCAGATAAGCGGAGATAAACCATGATGGAGTTGCATAAAATTATTTCCAATACTCTACATAACAGTGCTTGTTAGTAACATCTATTAAAACCTATTAATCACTCTACATTACTTGAACTTACCATGAATTCTTCAGGTCCTTAAAAGTGATACTATTGGATCGGCTTAACTTACGGCCGATAGTCCAGAACCTAATCTTGTTGTGGTTGTCTTCTTCTCGGAACGGATTCAGGTGCTCCGGATAATCATAAATGGACACAGTCTTACGAGGTCCCGCCATCGCAGTCATAACTAATAAATCTCCAGAGAGTTTCAACTGTAAAATTTTTACATAATTGATAGGAGCACAGTGAAGTAGGCGTCGACCACTTCGTTTTTTAGCTGTTATCACTGTAGTGAATTATCACGAACTGATATTGTTCTTATCGCGACGAGATAATGGCTTAAGTTTGTTTTTAGCGAGTAATAGATGGACGCGTCGCAGCGCTCGGCGTCGCGGCTGGCGGCATACTAGCACTAGCAGTCGCCTCACACAACACCCGCCGCCTCGATCCGCTATCGCAATAGCGTACACTGCATATGCTTCGAGTAATGCAACTAAAACGAACGTGCACTGACAGAAGTTTTATTACCATAAACATTCTCACGTAGGTAATCATTCCGTTGCGCATCGACAAGTTTTAATGACTTGCTCTAATCAAAAATATACATAATGACCTTAATAGTTTTATTGTTATCAAATTAACACTGCTATAACCTTGTTACTTTCCAAGATTGCTTTGTCTTGCAGCAACTTAAATTATTTTTTTAAAGAAAAAAAAGCATACGGTAATGGAGATGTTTTTTTATGCAAGATTGTTTTATTATTCAGACCGTCACATAAGGTAAACATTACGTAGACGAGTCACCTACCGAAAGGCGAAGGTCGAACAAACTTCATAAAAATTTTCAAGGTGCGACTTGAAATTATTATTAAGATACTACCACTGCCGGCCTGAAACATTACGTAATTATTTACATTGTTATCTCCTGTGTTCATGGATGATACGCGTGGACGTGGACCTGTAAGACGTCTTAGTTATAATAATAGTAATTTATTTGACCTTCCCGTAAAGTATATTTCGTTACGTAAGGAAGCATTTATTGGAGATAGCTCCTGCGTCATACCGTCTGTCCAGGATTGTAAAAGTCGTTTATTGATCCATGATCGCGCAATAAAAAGCTCGTTATCGTGTCAACAACACGGTCTATTTTAAAAAGAACAGTCAGAGGGGTGAGGATAATGCGTAATTCCATTTCTACTTGTTATAAAGTGTGTGTGTGGATCTATCACCCCATCTCGTCTCTTGGGTGTTGTAAATGTCGACTGAAGGAATTGATAGCAAAATCTAATGGCCTCTGTTGGAACAAGTATCCTAAATATACCAGTCTATAGTATTTAAAATGGTGCGGGTGGTGAGGAATGTCTGGTACTGCGATCGCCAACCTTGCCTGACCAGCGTGGTGATTGTGGCAAATCTTTTTTACTAGTGATAATGATGAACCCCTTAGTATATAACCGCTGGTGTGGTGGTAGAGTTAACGAATTCATAACCCCTTTTGTTCCGTTGAAGTTGTAAAAGTTAATTAAGTTGATAAACTGGGAATTAACAACATAAGTCTTTTATGCAAATCTCTTTGCCACGTTGTCATGGCGTCAGCTAAGCGTGGCAACTATGGCTTATGCCTATAGGTTTTAGGAAAAAACCCTTAATAAAGTAGACGCTAAAATCGAAAACTTGCTAAAACTACTGAAACTATTAATTATATGATCGTAACGATTTTCGTAACAGTTTTTGTTACCCACTTCACTTTGTAAGTAGTGACTTTGGTATTTTGAATTTTCTTAGATAATTTACCACCATTTTTTGATTTAATAAATTCTATTGTTCAACTATCGAATTCGCTTTCGCTGTAATCATAAAACGATTACTTAGTACATACTTCTAATCAACGTCTGTGTTATTATATCGATTTACTAGTATCGAGCAAGTGACCTGGTACCTATTATACCTGAACGCGAAGTTAATTTGTCCCTATTTTTTATCGTTGAACGGAATAATTATTTTGTTTTGTTGTTTGCAAAAGTACCTAATTATATTGTTCAAACAAAGGTGCATAATTTATTAAACAAACATGTTGTATATAACATGTAGGATAGAGATTGCCAAATATGCATTTTGTTTTACATATTATTTATGGTCATAAAATACAACGGCATTGTTCTTTCGATTTGAATGACGGAAACAAAGAAATCAATAAATCGCAAGGTCAATCACCTCGTTGCTTGAACTTTGCTCGATCAACAAGTCAACAAAACATCCACTATATTGCTACATTACTAAATCGCTTAAAACTGCAAGACGTGTGGGGCAGAGGTTTATAACCGCCTGGGAAGATGGCAAGCTGCAGTAACAATTGAGCACGACAGTGCTTATTTATTGACTGGGTCAATTGTTTGTGGATATTAGCTAATACATAGCGATTGGCACTAATTCATGAACAATTACTTGAGATGATAGTTTGATACGAATTCATTTTGTACTGTTTCCGAATAAAACGATGAAACATTTTAAGAATTCTAACCGTTCTTTATGTTATAACGTCATCGCTGGTTTGCGAATCGACGACACTTTCTGGTTATTACTTGGTAGTATTAATTCTAGTACCTATTAAACATAAAGTACACTTAATTTGCCTGACCTTGTTATGTCTTTAGAAATCCTTAGCTAGCAATGTTAGGATGCAGTGACACAGACTATCAAGATCCATAAACTAACATTCTATATATTCAACACTTACAGAGTTTTGTTTAGAATCTAACCCAGGGCTGACGAGGCAGTTGGCGCAAAACTGAAACAGCTGGCTGGTCGTACCGCGGTATTGAATGAAAGTATAGTCGAAATTAATACCAGCTTAAAGTAAGAACATACACTTTATTATTTATTTTATAATCTACAAAAATAGTTTTACTTAATAATAAACTTTTACACAATAAAAAAACAAACGTTCGGATACCAAGTTTTTTGGGAACAAGGGATTCCATTTTTGTTTTTAAAGGATGTCAATGCACCTACACACACCCGTCCGACCCCACCGCATATCGGCCTATATATGAGAAGGTTCCTCTAGGTTCTAGGTAAGATATACGAACGCCTACTTAAGAGACTTCATGCAGTCTCGATGGATCCCCATCCACGAGCAGTTTGGATTTTGAACCAAACACTCATGTACCCAGCAGGTGCGCGCATAACGGAGCACATTCAATTCGCTCTTCTTCGACGTGGCGAAAGCGTTCGACAAGGTCTGGCACAACGGGCTCATATACAAGTAATATGGACTCAGTGTGCCAGATCGCCTCGTACTCATCATACGAGATTTCTTACGCAGTCGAACCTTCCGCTACCGCGTCGAGGAGGTACGATCCGAATCACATCCCATCCAAGCCGGCGTACCACAATGCTCAATTCTAGGTTCCGTGCTTTACACTCTTTTCACGAACGACATACCGTACACCAGCGGCGTCGAACTCGCCCTCCTCGCAGTCGATACCTGCCTCTATGTGTCTGGACGTAATCCAGACACTATCTCTAAACGCCTCCAATCCGCAGCCTGAACCCTCGGGAACTGGTTTCGGAAATGGAGGATCGAGGTCAACCCCACCAAAAGTGCAGCCAGTGTACTTCTCGCGGCACATAACACCACATCTCCCTACCATCGTTGATCGTCCAATCCCCTGGACTTAAAAAGGAGGACTGGAAAAGACAGTCAAATACTTAGGCGTCCTATTAGACTCAAGACTCAGCTTCGGTCCACATATTAACCGAGTAAGGAACAAAGCGGCGTTCGTCCTCGGCCGCCCGACTACACCCGATATTAAATAAAAATAGTAAAATGTCCCTACGTAATAAAATAACACAATACAAAGCCTGTATTCGGCCAATTATGACATACGCAAGCCCCGTATTTGCGCATGCCTCCCCGTGTCAAATTCACCGACTTCAGGTTCTGCAAAATCGATTCATGCGTAAAGCCACGGGAATACTAATCTTCATATCGATTTAGGGCTTCCTACCATAGCCCAATATCTAAAGTTGGCCTCTCACCGATACTTCGACTCTGCCGCCACGCACCCCAACCTACTGGTTGTAAGTGCCGCCACATACAACCCCCTCGCGATACATCAAAACTCAACTCGCGGAAAAAGGAGACCGAAACACGTCCTCGAGGACCCTGACGACGCAACCACTGGGGCCCAAGCGCTCTACTCAGCACGACACACACACAACATCACCATCATATCGGCCCCGCCGTCGGCGAGGGCGTATCAGACAAAGTTATTCGAGATACCGCCGCATCTCAGGCCGGTTCTTCCCTAGCAATAGCGTCATAAATAGAAGCGTCGCTGGAGTTTCTTGAGCCATTTCTTCTCCAGAGGAAACGCATTCCGAATTGGTGGTAAACTTAGATAGTAATAATCATGATATTAGTAATAGTAGTAGTAATACTGCCCTCCCGTTTCAAGTAACCGATCGAGCCGAGGCCGACCCTTTTGGGCACCCTCGAGTCAATTACTCTCGCGAACAGGATGACGGTCCAAGCCGAGGTACCCTCCCGGGGGCCCTTGCGCCAGTCATCCATAAATAAAGGTTTCGGCTAAGCGCCCTCAGCGCTCTGCCACCTTTCAATCCGACGAAGTTGTGAAAGCCTTCGGGCTAACAGTGACCATAAGTCCTAAAAAAAATGATAGGGATTTTTTGTATATCAACGCATAATATATATTATTTTTTTCGAGGATGGATGTAGGTGTTAATGGTTCTCAGTATCCACTTAATATTAGGCGGACAGTATGTTCGTTTTTAACCGTCTTCAAAAAATGAGGGGGTTCTCAATTCGTCTGTTTATTTTGTGTGTATGTTTGGGCATAACTTCTTTGTTTGTGATTTTAATGATACTTTTTTATAAAAAAAAGAGGTTATTGTAAGGGTGGTAACATATGGTCAAGTTCTGATGATGGGATCCATGAGAAAATCATGAATCTGAATCATGAAGAATTTTGTCTGAATAATTATGTCGCTCTTATTTCTATAAAAAAGTATCTTCTTGGAATGCTAATATAATAGATAATAGTATAATAGACTTGAAAACAAAAGAGAAAGTCAGTACAAAGAACGGGGCTGAGTTAGTAAAATGAAGTGTGAAACCGACCCGACAAAACTGTGCCGCAAAATCTAGACTTTGCTTACTAATTACACGTCTCTAATTTTTACGCAAACGCAGACGATTTCTCAGAGCAATGTTTCCCTATTTTTAATTCTAGTACTAATTAGGCGGACGACCTAATACATAGCCTATGTGCTCTTATGTTTGTAACGTAACGTTTGTGGAATGTTAGCTTAATTGCTAAAGTATATGATGTAATGAATATCAATATTGTGTTTAACACTAGATTTACGGGCATTGAAGAACGGGACGGGACGGGTATATTAAATAGGTAGACAACATCTAGATATAATAAAATAAAGGTGTTTCAGATAAAACTACTAGATAATTATTCGCTGCATAATATCATTAAAACCAATAAATAATCGATATAGAATAATATTTATTTGTTCAGAATTTAAAGCATAAAATTTACTCTTGCATATTTTTTTTACTTTAAAAAAAAAACGATGCCCCACAGTAGGATTTCTCCCGTGTCGTAGGTACGTTTTACAGACTATCTGTAGGCCATACAACAAATATTTGAGTCCCGTGCGGGAATCGAACCCGCGCCCGCGGCGCAGAAGCCAAGGGCTTAGCCACTGCGCCAACCGAGCCGACATTGACCGATATTGAACACATGAAACAGTAAATTGCGACAAGGTTCAGCGCAGTGCTAATCACAAATTGATATATTTCTGGCCGCAGTGTATTGCGATTTGCGATTGTTTTCGTGTGGTCTCCGCCTCTGACCTTACTTTATTTGTTGGGCTCGCATTTATTAGTATTTTCGAATTCGGAAAAGTGGGCATGTATGTCTCTGTACAATTTAGTATCTATAGTGTATCGCAAGAATCAATGAGTTCGGATCGGATTGTGGAAAAAAAATAAGGATATTTCGATCAGATGAATCTACCTTCGCTTTCACTTGTTGGAGGTTATAAAGTCAAGTGTCTGTATGTGTGATTTCACAATAAATATTTTTTTAGTCTCATTAAGTCATCAAAGTCATCATCATCATAATTTTAGCCTATCATAGTCCACTGCTGAACATAGGCCTCCCCATAGATTGCCACAAAAGTTTGTACTTCTCATTTTGGCGGGACTTTTACGACACCTACAAAATGAAATTCTCTTTAACCGCCACCACACATGTGGTAATTTTCAGAAAACCGTGTAACTCAACGTGCATTTTTAAAATGTCTCTCTGTCTGTTTGTTTAAAAAGTAAAGTAAAGTAACAGCCTATAAATGCCCACTGCTGAGCACAGGCATCCTCTCATTTATGAGAGGGTTTTGAGCGGGTAATAGTTCCACGCTGCTCCAGCTGCGGGTTGGCGGACTTCACATGTACTCAAAATATTTCAATTTCTCGAATATGCAGGTTTCCTCACGATGTTTTCCTTCACTGCTGAGGACGTGGTAAATCAGCACTTAAAATTTTAGAACAATTTTAGAGGTGCCGGAGATCGAACCCTGGTTACTCGCGTAATATGAATTAAAAGGCGAGCATCCGGTCGGCAGGTTGTTTGTTCTGGCTAATTTCCGAAACGGATTAATCCATTTTGACGGGACTTACATTGGCAGGTAGAAATCTATTCAGATATTAATCTAATGTACTCTCACTTTATTTCGTATATATTTCGGGTTTCCGGGTAAAATCTGAAATACTGTAGAAATTAAGGGCTATGCAGATATGGGTCAGCAAGGTACCATGCCTCATGGCGCTATGATGTGGTCGGCTTATTTTACGCCGGTGAAACTGCTAGTTTGTGAATAAACTTCAAAAAATATATTACTTAATTACTGCAATCAATTTAAAAGCAATACTAAGAGCATTAGTTCATAATTCACCTGAAGGTAAACTTTGTCACTATGGCCTATAGACATTTAGGTATACATCTATCGCCAATGAAATTTTTGCTAACAATACAATGTGTGATGCTGTTACTTTATTTTGTGAAAGTGTAGTACTTCCCCCGTCGAATTGACTCATTTATATGCTATATTCAGTAGCTGTAGCGTTGCTCTATCACGTATATGTAAGAAAAAGTATAAAAAACTAGGTAATATACCAACACTATTCTATATTTTGCATGCGGATCTTAGCAAATTTGCTTCCTTTCCTGTATTATAAAAAAACAGCCTATAAATGCCTCACTGCTGATTTCCTTTAATTTCTGAGAGGGTTTTTGAGCAGAGCAGAATCCGCCGCTCTGCTCCAATGCAGATAGTGAGCGCCTAACCTCTGAGTTACCACGGCTCGAATATCCACTTTGGTAATATTGGTTTCGTTAGATTTAAGGTTAATATAGTATCCATATTTATACATAGACCAATCCCAACTTGGGAGAGGCCCATGTCTAGCAGAGGATAATGATACGAGTATTTACACTTCCGCGTTATCTAGTCGCGTGCCACGTTACTGCGTCGCATATCCCGGGTTCCATTCCCAGCCGCGATACCATTGTACAAAAAACATTGAATTTCGAGTCTACTTACGAGTGTCCCGTGTCATTAACACTACATACAAATCTTCCTCTGATCTCTGATCGAGTATAGGCGTTACATCGGAATAGGCATGACGAGGACGAGTATACCTCTGTGTTTAAGCGAGTACTTACGGCAATGTAACATTGCTTGCGTAGCTGGATCAGGAAACAACAAGCAGATGTCGCCATGGTCGACATCGGATAGGACCATAGTTTATTATTTTATACTTTACATTAATGTATTGTAAATGTAATAACAAATTAATGATTTGAAAAGGTTATTTATACCGTCTTTGTGTATATTATTTTACGAAAGCTGGAAAGAAACGGTGTTAGGGGTCTGAATCTAGATCTGCTGTGGGACTATCTAAAGGACCCGACCCAAAGAGTCAAAACGGGGGTGTACATCCGTAATAACCTTCAAATAACCTATGGTGGCGATGGACTGCCACATCAGAGATGAATTTTTTTCCTCGTAAGAAGTTATCCAAATTCCGGAAAAATTGTAATCTGTTGGAGCAAGGTCCGGGTAGTACGGTGGATGTCGCAGACATTCCAATTGCAGCTCAACTAGTTAAGCGGCCGTTTGTTGTGAAATGTGCGGTCCAGAGTTGTCCTGAAGCAGCAGTGGCCTAGAGCGATTGACCAACCTCGGTTGTTTAGCAGCTAGTTCTTCCATCATGGTTTGCAGTTGCTGACAAAAGATATCTGCCGTAATCGTTTGACCAGATTTTAGAAAGCTGTTGTGAACGACAACGGCACTAGTTCACCAAACACTCAAGAACAATATTATAAATATGACACAATTGATCTGTGGTGAGGTTTTTGAAATAAAACTTATAGAATAAGAACGTAGCCAGCGGTAATAAAAAAACAATTTTCCAACAAGAACTGCGTTCAATATGTAGGTTATTGATGTAGGTTATTGCCAGAACTAGCACATTTAACATTGGAAAACATAAACATAGAAATGACGGGGAGAGTAATTATTGACGAAGGTGCTGTTGAAAATAACTTTGCCATTCACCAATTTAAGAGACAGTCTGGCTACAGTAAATAGAACAATAAACATCATTAACTACTTCAACATGAGTTGAAAAATGTTGTGAAAGAGTGACTTACAAAACTCGAATTTGGTGAGGACGAATCATTGTGTATTGTAGTTACATAACTGTATACAATATATATATATATATACACAGATCTACACTTTTACACGCTGGAATACTCGCATATACAAACAACATTAGTTTCGATTAATTATATTGGTATTAAACGCCTGCATAATTTTAAATATATTAAAAATAATTATTTATCAATAATTGTGCAAAAGTTACTCTCTCCACAAGTTTTACTTTTTGTACAAAAGTCTCTTGGTTCAAAAGTATCAAAGTATATACTAGTCTATAAATGTCCCACAGCTGAGCACAGGCCTCCTCTTATGACTGAGAGGGTTTTGGAGCCGGGAAGAGTCCGCCACGCTACTCCAATGCGGGTTGGCGAACTTCACATGTCACATATAATTCCTCAGACATGCAGGTTTCCTTACGATATTTTCCTTCACCGCTGAGCACTTGGTAATCATGGTACAAGTATACATAAAACTAGCTGAGCCACACGGTTTCATCCGCATATAATAAGCCGACCACATGATTGCGGCCTTACGGCATGGTACCTATGACCTGTTCATTCACAATTCGGTACTTCTCGGTAACGTTAGTGTGGCAGACATAACATAACGGTAACTTAAAGTCGCATGAAATTTTATAGCCGAATTATAATCTTCCTGCTTTATTATATACTAGCTGTGCCCCGAGGTTTCACCCGCCGTTTAATTTAAACAAAATCGCTTCTAAGGTTCGTGGTGTGATGTTAAACAGTGAATGTTAAATGTTAAAGCTATTCTTTCTCACGAATTGGGCTATCAAATACAAAAATAATTTTTCTAGCCGATCGATAGTTCCATTGATTATTGCGATCAAACAAATAAACAAACTAACTCTTCAGCTTTATTAATAGTATAGTTAGTATAGACATATATCGACATGGTTAAGGTATAATGTAAAGACGTAAAAAAAAAGAACTATGAATATTCTAAACCGCTTATTATCCTGAAATTACCACATGAAATTGCGAAATCACAGACAGACACTCTGGATTTTATTTATTTGTATAGGTAGAGGAGAATAGAATAGAAACATATTATATACTAGCTGATGCCCGCGACTTCGTCCGCGTGGATATAGGTTTTTCAAATATCCCGTGGAAACTGTTTGATTTGCTGGAACCAAAAGTATCCTATGTCCGTGTACAGGATGCAAGCTATCTCTGTGCCAAATGTCGTCATGATTGGTTAAGTGGTTGAACCGTGAAAGGTAACAAACAGACAGAGGGACTGTCCCTATAAATTACTTTCGCATTTATAATATTAAGTATGGATTAAGAGAAATACTTGGCTGCCATGAACGAAAATAATGATGACCAAAATGCAAACTAAAGCCGCCGGGGAAAACTTCCAATTTCTATAGTTTTTCAGATTTTACGCAGGAACTCTATAATATATATTTCTGAAATATAAAGTAGCTCAGATTTCTCTCTAAAAAGTCCCCGTCAATGAGAGTCCCGCCAAAACCGATTCAGCTGTTTCGATGATTAGCCCAGACAAACAAGTAGACAGAGACATCATTTTTAAAACAAGTGTTTTTTTGAGTTTCGGTAAAGAAAAAATATTTATTGCGAAATCACAGACAAACAGACATACACTCCAATTTTATTTATGTTTATAGATAAGGTATAAGGGAAAGACGCAAAAGAAAAAAACTATGAATGTTGTGAACCACTTATTAAGATATAAAGAGAAATATTAAAACTGTCTCTTACTAAAGTGTCTCACTTATTAAAATATCGTTTCCCGCGGTTGCGAAAAGTGGGCTACATGTGTAGCCTCTGCCTACCCCTTGTATCAGAAAAAGGCGAGATTATATGTATGTATGTATCAAAACTGCCATGAACGAAAATGATAACCAAAACGCAAATTAAAGCTGCGCGTAACATCCATCCGCATAGCCCCAAATTTCTACAATTTTTCAGATTTTACGCAAAAATCCTGAATATTTCCGAAAGAAAAAGTACCTTAGTATTATATGAATTTAAGAAAAAAATTATTTTATTCCACTCACTCCAATTTTATTTATTTTAACATATTTACAACACACATTTTAAAATAAGTATTTACAGTTAATGAAAAATATGTAAACCCTAAACCTACTAACCTATAATAATAATTAATAACCATAAATACAATTATTAAATAAAAAAACAAATTTTAAAATTTTAACGATAAATTGCCAAAGTTTGTGCCAATCCTATGAGCAATAAACATTTATTTAGCCGTTGAGGCTTATACAGCTTCATCGGATTCGGAGAGCTGTGCTGGCGGGCCTAGCCAGGCTTGGTTTAACCGAAAATTGACCACGATACCGTCAGTCACGATCCAGGCTACACTGTACACACAGTCAATAGCTTTAATATAACACGCACCACGACGCGCGACCGCCGTAGAGAGCGGCGCGCAATAGTCAATAATCACACCGCGTACACACGATTCACCCGTGTTCCAGGGCGGTTCTCACCGCCCAGAGTTACCGACACACAAGTCGACAGTCCGAATGGAGGCCCGCAGCCTCCCTCGGACGGTCATTAGAAGACTTAAAATATTTAAGATTTTCTAAATCGCGAAAGCACGCAGCGAACGCGACACAGTCCGAATTTCGAGGTTTTTGTAGGAGTTTTTATTTATTTATTTATGTTTGGGTCAAACCAAACCTGGCACGCAGGCCCCTGGCCCGCGAGCACAGTATCCGATGAAGCTGTAAAAGCCGAGAAGGCTAACAGCAATTACATCACCGAAAATATATATTAACCGAAACTTGTATACTTATATAGAGCTTCATAGTACAGCTGAACTTCCGAGCCCGGTGAAAACATCTAAATAATGTATGTCTTTCAGACATACAACGGTCATTTGCACAACAACGCCATCTATTGATAATGCTTATTAACTTTGACGACGAAAATACGTAATTAACTATTGTACTTATTTACAGCTAAAATATCAACGACTGTTTAAACAGCGGAGAATCTTAACATCGTTATTTAACGCCATCTAGTGATACTGATTAAATATTGTACTTAGTATAAAGGATATTCTTGGTGAGAAGATATAATAAAATTATATTTCATTTACTGTGTTTCAGGTATTAGCTATTAAGTTTTTATTTACACGTCCCTTGCAGGTATCTGTCTAGATAGGTACCACCGCAGTGTCAGTTATGCTACGGTGAAGCAGTAGAGTGCAAACAGGCACTAGCTTGTTGGTTGGCTACGGTCGTTGTTATGTTTAAAAGGTGTTAACTTCAATTGTGCAATTATTTTGATAGAACTATTAAGTATGCAATCACTAAAACTACTAAAAGTATATTGATTTACTACCGTGAGCTTTATTGCAATAGGCGGGAGCTTTATTGCAATGGCTTAGGGAGCTTTATTGCAATGGTTCCAGGTCACTTTATTGCAATGGTTCCAGGGCGCTTAATTGCAAAGGGCCTAGGGCGCTTTATCGCATTGGGCCTAGGGCGCCATCTAACTTAAATCCGCTTCTGATAGCGTATTTACTGGGCATATGACGCGTAAAACTGACGTCTGAGAGTACCGAGCGCAGTAGTAACACCACTTTCGTCCTTAAAAAAAAATGTAGTTCTTTCATTTCAAGGTTCTAAAAAATTTACAGAATTATGAATATGAATATATGCGGTTCTCCTACTCAAATATAATCTGAATGGTTACACCTAGATTTAACAATATAATTATAAATTTTGCGACTAAATATATTGCCCTGATGGCTGTTACGTATAATAACTAATTAACGTTTTCAATCAATGAATCTGAGAGTAAAAATTTTCACGACGTTTGTATATGACTCATTGTGGAGTAATTTGACTTGGTCTCCGATCTGATATATGAATGCAAGTGCGGTCGTCTGGATTAGCCGAAGGAAGCTACGACTTACCTCGGATATTACAAAGAGGATGCTCTACGACGTATGACATTGAGCACCAATCACGTGGAGACGAGTTAAATGGTGTATAACTGTAACAATGCGCATTTTGTTGGATACGCTCAATTTTCCGTCTATTGTCCACATTTGAGACGTTATGTTTACCATAAGTACGAATATAGATCAATCGAATTAACAATTCTTACTCGATAAGAAGAGGGAACTAGTCAGTGCGAACAAAGATTTATACCTATTATCATCATTATAATATTTAATAATAATTTAAATAATAATTTAATCCCTTTCCAGAAAAAAAGTAAATTTTGCGTGGTTTAGATTTTTTTATCGGATTTCTATATTTATATTATTAAAGAATTTCTTGATTAATATTCAGTACCGCTATCTACCGGTCCTACTATGTACTATGTAGATAAAATAATTGATGTATGAACATTGCATGTGTTTTGATGCTGCCAAATGATAGCGTGCAAATTTTTATTGTATTAATATAATTATGATGAATTTTAAATTAAATAATAGATTAAATTTAATATTTTTTGTTGATTAATGGTTTTAATAAATATCTATATTATTACAGAATTTCTTTATTAATATTCAATACTGCTATCTACCGGTACTACATATTTTTAAAATTTGTATAAGAACATAACACGTATTAATTACTAGTACACAATTGTAGATCAGGGGCTTAGCGCTCTCCTTAAATTTCATAGAACGCGAGTTACCTGAGTTGGATCCTCGGCACCCCTAAAATTGTTCTGCAAAAAATGCTGATCTACCACGTGCTCAGCGGTGAAGGAAAACATCGTGAGAAAACCTGCATGTCTGAGGAATATAAATATATCGAAGACTTGTGAAGTCCAACTTGGCTCGCATTGGAGTAGCGTGGCGGACGTTTCCCGGCTCCAAAACCCTCTCAGCAATGAGATGAGGCCTATGCTCAGCAGTGGGACATTTATAGGCTTTTACTTTTACACAATTAATACAGTGTTTATTTGAGTTTATTTTAATGAAATTCTTTGTTAATTTTTAATACTTCGATTTATCGGTACTACTATGACCATCATACGACATCGATAAAATAATTTATTTGTTATTTCACAAATATTTCACGAGTGGTGATAACTTTTTTATTGCATGGTGTGATAATTAAACATAAAATTCATCGTGCAGTCCCGTAGCAAACCCTCTAGTATATTTAAACTATATTAAGTCAATTATATATGTATAACAAGTCGCTGATGCCCGCGACTACGTCCGCGTGGAAGTATGTTTTTTTTAATTATCCCGTAGAACTATTTTACTTTTCGAGATAAAAATTATCCTATGTCAGTCTCCAGAATGCAAGCTATCTTTGTGCCAAATTTAGTTAAGATCGGTTCAGCGGTTGAGCCGTGAAAAGTTAACAAACAGACAGAGAGGCAGAGAGAGTTACTTTCGAATTTATAATATGAGTATGGAATATATGCAAAAGGATCGTAGGGTGTGCAGTATTTTAAATAAAACGAATACACAATACGGCCAAATATAGGTTTTAGCAACGCTGAATCTTCGCTCTCGTTAAATAAGACTTAGTTTTACTGGTGGTAGGATTCCTATGCAGGAATCCGTCTAGGTAGGTACCACTCCAGGGCCAGTTATTCTGCCGTGAAGCAGTAGTGTGCAAACATTACTGTGTTTCGGTTTGAAGGGCACTGTGAGCTAGCGTAATCACTGGCGTAAAAACTTTCTGGGTGACACAGCATTTGTAATGGGCAGACGTTGCACTTACCATCAGGTGAACGTTTTGCTCGTTTCATCACTTTATCGAATAAAAAAAAAATTAAAAACTGTTCCTGGGGTGGTACTTACCTAGACGGATTCTTGCACATTATGCCAGAGCATCGCCAGCCAGTGTATGTTATCAACTGCTCAGGATAATACGGCCCATGTGGTCATGTGGTCGATTTATCTTATGCGGGTGAAACAGCGGGCTACAGCTAGTCGGGCAATAAATGACTTGGCCAATTAACAATATAAAATAATCAAATCGAGTCTCTAGTTGTGCTGCCCTACTCTGCTCCTCCTTAGCTTCGATCTTGACATGATGTAGCCGTGGTTTAAATGTCTTTAGCGTTACGAGACATTCCAGATGTGTTATAATTTTTATAGACTAACCCTTAAAAATTAACAGTTCATTGCTAGACTTCTCTTCTTTTTATTCATACTTGGGAGAAGGCTATTCTCTTCGCACTTAGAATTTGCAACATGGCATTTTTTAGCATTCCGCCATTTGTCGGAAGCCATGTTATTTTTCAGGAATTTTCCTTAGTCGACTCTTACCTCTATTATACCACTAGATAGCCATCGGATGAGTTCAGATGGCACATTTTCTCATGCAACCCACCACACGGTGTGTTGTGGCGGCTCGTTAAAAGAATACTACCATTCCATCTCATCCAATGGATCTCGTAAAAGGCGAGTAAGGAATTAAACTGAATTAAACTGCACTGTGCACCCAACAGCGCATGGTGGCGATGGGCTCACCACCTATCACACCAAGTGCATTAAATTGTTTTGGTGAAACGTGGATTGTGGCAGTCATCTGTTTTTGCTGTGAGTGCCCAGTCTCTGACTACCCCTTATGGGATACAGTCGTGATCTTATGTATGTATGTATGTAATACTTCCATACTAATATGTAAGTGACTCGCATTTTGTCCCTCTGTCTGTTTGTTACCTTTTCACGACTCATCCGTTAAACCGATCTTGACGAAATTCGGAACAGAGACAGCTTTTATCCTGGATTAAGACATAGGATACTTTTTATTTCAGAATATCAACGAGTTCCCACGGCATTTTTAAAAACCTAGTAGTGCTTTAGCTGGTAACAAAATAACAAGCCAAATGTTATGTTGTTAAGCACAAGATTCTAAATTTTATTGTATTGCATTTTATAGCTCTTAGACAAAGTATACTTGCAAGATTTATTAATTAACCTTTGAGCCCATGTATATCTATGCTAAATTTTACAACACTGAATTTTTTGAAATATTGAAAGCACTTACGAAATTAAAAATATATTTATCTTTTTCTACAATTCACTTCGGGTTTGATTTATCAATGAAGTATCCATGACAACTGTTATAATAGTTCCGGTTGAGTGCAGTGATTTATATTTTATTAACTGCTCTAATATTGTTGTTTCGGAACTTCTTTCCGTAAAATCACTCCGTTTTAGATGTGGTAAAGAGCAATGGCAATTAATGCACCACCAAATATTTCTGCTCGCATTTTCTATGGTCTTCGAACTGATATTCAGTAAGTGATCGACGAGTTTTTCTCGAATCTTAGAAAACCAATATTTAGATATTTATTGCATAAACGAGACGACACTTTAGAACTGATGTCTCAGGGGGACAGGCGCAAGGTTTGTTCTTGGTGACACAGCATTTGTTAAAGGCGGACATAGCATTTTCCACTAAGTGAACATTTTTCTCGTCTCGTCTCTTTCTTCTATAAGTAGGTCAATAATATCAGTACCAGGTACAGTATTATTAAAACTTATATCTTCTTCAGCACCATTCTTCTGCATCAAAAGTGTACTACTGGTCATGGGCCTATAATTTTTTTTTTTTTTTAAAAAACGAAGCCCCACAGTAGGATTTCTCCTGTGGCGTGGGTGCGTTTTACAGACATAAATTCCACGTGCACAAACACCCAGACCCGGAACAACTATATGTAGGCCATACAAATATTTGTCCAGTGCGGGAATCGAACCCGCAACCCGCGTCGCAGAAGCCAAGGGCTTAGCCACTGCGCCAACCGAGCCGAAGAGGCCTTCCAAGAAGAGAGGTTTTACCGTAATCACCACGCTTAGGGGACAGATTGGTGATCACACATACCTCGCACCTTAGATGCTGCTGTCATCACCGATCTCTCATTTTCGAGTTGGATATACCAGACATTTCTCTGAGTCGGCTCTTATACAACCTTGGGATGTGATAAGGTGGCAGATTTATACGCCGCCAAAATACTTTATCCAAACTTATTAATCATATCGCAAATAGAAAAAATATCGAGTATGTTGTTACAGGTACAATGCCCACTATTTAACCGATTCGGAGATCATTTATCCAGCTGGAGGGGTCATTGTTATTCACAATCATCTCCAGAAGAAGCAGAAGTTTATCAGACTTCAAGATAAACATAAACCTATAAAATCACTCGTACTTGCTCCTAATAGGTAAGTCTTATTTTTTAATTCTTTAAAGATTAATGACGAAATAACATTCTAAAATACAATTTATTTCAGACGATGGCTTGCTCTAAATGAAATAGCTGACGAAGGTCAAAAGCCGATTATAACAATTTACGACCTCACCACGTACAAAAGACGCAAGATTTTAACAGTACCCTTCGAGAACTCGACGGCTAGAGAGTTCGCGTGTGTTCAATTCACATATGATTCAAAGTATCTCGTTGCTGTAACAGGCGAGCCCGATTGGTACTTATATTACTACAACTGGGACAAAGGAAAAGTGGAAAGTCACGCTAAAGCGCAAAATCCTAGCGGGCAAGGAACCGTTGAATACGTAATATTTACATTGCATTATTTATTAATTTTGTTTAATTGTATCTAATGCATTATGTGTGCATGTATAATTGAAGGTCTTAATTGTTTTAAACGCTACCCTTATATACCTTATAAAACCACGTGGTAAAATATCGTAAGAAACCTTGCCAAAAAAAATTATTATCTCATGTGAAGTTCGCCATCCCGCACTGCATCAGATTAGTGGACTTTCTCCGCCTCTATAATTTACTTAAAAACGAGAGGGAGACCGTGCCCTGCAGTAGAACATTTATAGTTATGTATTAGACTAATTGTCCATCTTTTAGTTGGAAGACTTCACCATTTTTAATTGGAAGAAATTAACGAGACGATTAAAACGTTCATCTGACTATAGGTGCAGCATCTGACCATAACAGTTGCTTTGTGTCACTCAAAACATTAAAAAAAGTAAAGTAACATCTTATAAATGTCCCACTGCTGAGCACAGGCCTCCTCTCATTTCTGAGAGGATTTTGGATCCGGGTGATAAGAGTCCACCACGCAGCTCCGATAGGGGTTGGCGGACTGCAAACGTCGTCGAAATATTTTTATTCCTAAGACTCAGATGCAGGTCAGTTTTAATTCATCGCTGAGCACGAGGTAAATCAGCACGGAAAATTTTAGAACAATTTTAGAAGTGCCGGCACCGGGGATTGAACTCAGGTCGCTCGCGTACTATAAAATTTAAGGCAAGCGCCAGTCCCTACTCTGAGCTACAACGACTCTATAGCTACCACGGCTAAGGCATAATTTTCTAAGTTGTTTGGCACCGCACTGGGCTCGTCACTCAAAAACATCAATTCTTAAGTCTCATATGCCCTTCACTTCAAACCGGAGCTCAGTTATGTTTGCTCACTACTATTTCAAGGCAGAATAACTGGAACTTAAATAGTACTTACCTAGACGGATCAGTATCATCATCACCGTCATCATCTTGATACACACTTTTTTTTATCCGTTCATTTTATTATTATTATTACATTTTGCTCATAATATGAAATATATTTAACACGTAGGTGCAATGTAATCCTACGGATGCGACGTTAATCGTAATTACCGGGCCGTATACTTTTCGTATTATGAATGTGTCCGAAACTGTATGGCGTCAATGGGGATGGTGTAAAGCTGAAAATGTAAGTATAGCTGTTAAATGCAAATATTCGGCTTTCGCTATCTTTTTATGTGAATTGAATAGGTAAAAATTAATCTTCTAGAATATTAGTTGCTTAAAAATGAAATTAAGTTCTCAAGTTATCTCGCAGGTAATACAATAGTTTGATGGAACGAAAAAAAATGCCTTAATTGTGATATTTAATTTTTATTTTAAAATCTTTAGTGCATTCCTTACACTGAAAAAATACAAAGCTACATATACAAAACACAAAAACATCCAAATCCAAAAATATTAATTCACATATTCATACATATCTTATCTATCGAATTTGAGAGCTCAGAAGAACAGTTCAAGAGAGAGTTGTCTAACAAAAGTAAAATCAGCTGCGGCTTAGTGTATGTTTGGGCCAGAGTTTTTTATCTTCATTTTGTCTGTTTGATGCCTGAAGGAAATTTTAATACTTAATTATTGTGGTCAAATACAAAGAGTGGAACATTTATAGGCTGTTACTAAAACACTAAACAATACACTAAACCAAAAGACTGAGAAAGTTACTATTAAAACTTCGCGAAATAAATGAAAAAATCTCACTTGAAAATCATTTCTGTAAGCTATAATTTGTCATACTGACCAATAATTCTTAA
The DNA here is from genome assembly GCA_019845155.1 of Luehdorfia chinensis. Classification (NCBI taxonomy): domain Eukaryota; kingdom Metazoa; phylum Arthropoda; class Insecta; order Lepidoptera; family Papilionidae; genus Luehdorfia; species Luehdorfia chinensis. Next base: position 10,636,962 of record JAHVAK010000527.1, read on the forward strand.
AAAGGAAGCATACTCGGGCTAAAAAGTCTAGATTTTTTTTAAATTCAAGTGTTTAGTAACGGAACAAGCAAATCGGTATCCTGCCAGCAAGTGCCACGCCAGCTCATAACAGTTAAAGTATCATCAAAAACTTTTGATTTGAAAGTCCTGTGCAGTACTGCACTGAGTTTGTCACCTTGACAAATCAGTAATTTTGTTTCATAGGCCAAGTATTTTCTCTAGTTGCAGTGCCTTCCAAACTGTGACACTATAATAATTTCACTATAATGATTTCACACTAATGCTCGGCGGCAGAATAACTGGCAATATGATGATTGCTACGTCATGGTAGGTACTCCCACACTTCTATTAAAAATACGTTTTTCTTAATTTACAAGATCAACATTACCAGTTGTATGTGGCTCACACCTGACCGTATTATGTTCGGGACTGACAACGGTGTTATAATGATGGTCGAGAATGGGGAGCTGCGACAGAACTGTGTTTTTCGAGCCATAGATGTAATGGAAATGTCCCTGAAGAAAGTTGAAACAGAGTGAGTATAATAATAAAATATTTGATGTATCTCACTATAGTAAGATGTACTCGTAAAAGGGCTGGGCAGTATTTAAATTACTTGTAAATGAAATACGTATTTGAAATACAAATACTAAATATGTAAATTACTCCTAACAATTAAATTAATTTGGAATTGGTATTTCAAATACCTGACCCTGAGTAATTTTGTAATTAGTATTTCAAACACGTATAGCTTCAAAATATATTTTTGCATAAATACATTTAGCCTCACTGAGCTTCAAATGTCTACAGTGTACACTTTTCCATAGGAAATGTAACTAGCACTTGTACCGTATTCCAAACTTACTACATTTAAACATGATACTTGTTTCGGCTTTCTTTAGAATACCGTATCTTAGTCGCCTCTTACGACACCGCGGCACAGTAATTATATATTTACTGTGACCGCGGTAGGAAAGAGATAGGTGGTATTCTACTCTGCCGGATGCCTATCGGCTTAATTACTAAAAGGAATTAATATAATCATATAGCAATCGTCACAATATATATTAAAACCAAGTGTAGTCCAAGTAGTAACTAATTCCCAATGTTTAATATTTTAAGAGTAGTTTCAGCTTACGATTATTTTGAAGGTTAATTAAGGTATGTGGGAACAATAGCCCTGAATGATAATCTGTTGCTACATGCCCTGGCCCTGTTCTGTTTGGGTATTTAGTATATTTATGCCGATGAACGTGTCATGGCATGTTTATTTCTCACCTTTCACTATTATAAGGGACTTCAGAAACTATTACTACATCACTATTATCAATGGAAAGGGGGGAAAACAAATCACGTCTCTCATTACTATCATGTCCACCACACCAAGTCCACTACTGAACATAGACCCAACCTTCATGCATCCATCATCTTCCGACAATATTGGATACCAACGAGGTTGCCTCTCTTAGTTTTAAAATTTTTCATCTTCATCAATTATCGTTTCTACGAGATATGTGGCCGGCCTATTGCCACTTTAGCTTACTAATCCCTAGAGCGGTCAGGTCAGTTACCTTTGTACTTTTTTATGGAAGAAAGTGACGAGACGAGCAAATCGTTAATCTGATCAGTACAACGTCTACCCATAACAAATACTGTGTCAATCAGAACATTTCTGCATGGCAAGACACTGCATTCTTCACCCTGAGACATCAGTTCTTAAGTTTCATAAACCCATAAATTATAATAGCTATCAGTGTCCTTCAGACCTAAACACGGTAATGTTTTCACATTACTGTTTGACGACAGAATAACTGGCGCTGCGGATACCCACGTAGACGGATTCATTCACAGGTATCTTCAGTACATCTGCTGGGGATATTATCTTTGCGACTTCTATTTCGCAAAGAAATACCGAGCTTAAGCCTTTCCATAATAACATTTTCATGTTGCTATCAGATCTGAAGAAAGCGACAAGACGAGCACTGTCAGTAAGCCTGATACGACTAGTGATCAAGGACTCTCTGACTCCGTAACGTACCCTGTGACGTGTTTTGTTAATTTTCAAAAAGGTAAAGTTAAACAATAATTATTGTTTAATTATATTAAACAAACGCGTGGTCAGCGTACCTGACTTCTGCGCTGCGGGTCCTGATTTCGAATCCCAGCCGGAGCCACGACGTATTCAAGTGAATAATTTTCGGCCTATCTGCAATATATTAAACTGTATGTTTATCACAAACACTCACTAGTATTAATCTACTCGTAACCGATGTACCGCTTTATGCGATAAATTCGGATGAAAGGAAATATACAGTGTTAGGAGACACAGTACAATATATACATGAATCGACCCGAAAACCAGTAAATTGTAACACTTATTAGGTTCGTGTAGTATTCCAACTAGACCACAGTAGGGCCTTGTGAAATCGTAAGTTAGGTCACGTGTGGTCAATACTTTATGTGTTTTAAACTCTATTAAACAGGGTTTGCCTACTCATGTGGTCCCGGCTACGTTCATATGTTCGAGAAAGAAACTATACATCATTGGAGAAAGAGAAATGTCTTTCGGATCTCTAAAAAGTCTTACAAGTATGCTTTAAATCTTATTTTCATAAATTAAATGCAATCATCATGGGAATACATGTACAATAACTAATATTTTCTTCAGACATACAAGGGAGTATCCAATGTGGTCATCATTGGATGCTATTCGGCATATTACGATTGATCCGAACCAAGAAACACTGCTAATCACCACGTTACGAAAGCAGTTGTATAACGTCAAGTTGTTTGGACAGCACATGCTGCAGGTAATTCTTGCATAAATAATATTGATTACATTAATCGTTTTGCACAACTTTTCATTAAATAAAGAAACACAAAATCATTTGGAAACAACCAGAAGATGTTGCCGTCTCCGCCTTGTCTTAAAGATACATTGAGAAATATTATTTAGAATATTATTAGAATGATTTGTGCAGTACCGCTCTGCGCAAGTCACAATGAGACATCGGCTCTTAAGTCTTATATACCCTGTAATTGCACTAGCTTCAGTGCGCTTCAGATCGAAATACGGAAGGGTTTGCACACCACTGCATGGTGGCAGAATAACTGGTATAGGTAGGTGAATAATGGAAGCTCGGTACACGAATCCACTTACGTAAGTGGATTCATACTTGGCATACACACTTGTATTTTTACATCATATAACTTGTAGAATCCAGAGATACCATTCTCCGAACTTGGTCCATCGATGCACTATGGTCGCATTAATTCACTGTCAATGTGCGCTTGGAAACCCATATTTATGACATCTGGCGAGGAAGATAAGAGTATCCGTATTTGGAATTATATGACAGACGATGTTGAAATGATTAAATTATATCAGGAAGAAATACACTGTGTATCGCTACACCCAACAGGTAATAATGATGCAAATAATTTCTGTAAACTATTTTTTTTATTTCAGTGGAAATATGTTATTTTAATATGCTTAAAATCGACACACAATGTTAAAGATAATTTACATGATTAACTGCAGGATATTGCATTCTGATGAGACTGTATTTCGCTACACTTCGCATCCCGTAAAATTAATCTATAACGATATAATATCTTCACGGTACGATAATGGAGATTTTTTTATTGGAGAAAGGGACGAGACGAGCAAAACGTTCACCTAAATAGTAAGTGCAACGTCTGCCCATAGCAATACTGTGTCACCCAGAATATTTGAGTTTCGATGTGTTCTGGATGTGTGTGATTCTAGAGTTATTGAAACTTTTGGTACTTGGGGGTACTTTGTTAAACATTAAGTATAAGCCGACGTAGAAACGATCGACGGTTTCTTTTACTTTCAAGGTTTATTCGCCATAGTCGGATTTTCGGACAAACTACGTTATATGGTGGTACTAATCGATGACTTTGAAGTGATGCGTGAGTTCCCAATACGAAACTGCAAGCAAGCGAAGTTTAGCACTAATGGACATCTCTTCGCCGCTGTTAATGGTCAAGTCATACAAGTTTTCTCATCTGTATCGTTTCAAAATGTTTTCAATTTAAAGGGACACAACGGAAGAGTAAGCATGCATTAAATTCTATAAAAATGAGGCAATGCAATGACACATACGAGTACAACAATTTATTTATTCATTTGTTAAATTTGTAGGTAACTTCCTTAGCTTGGTCGGCTAATGACCTCACCTTGGTATCGTGTGGTACTGAAGGGGCGGTTTACGAATGGAGTATGTCTACAGGACAGCGTGTTGGTGAAGTAATTCTAAAAACGAATCAATTCACTGCTTGCGCTGTCAATAGGTTTGGTTTTTGTCATTAAATAAAGAAAACAACTTATTTAAATTTAATGATGATGATGTCCTCATGGTCGATTTTCAGTCACGGTGACAATTTTCGAGCACTATCGGATGCTATCAACTGCGCAGCAAATATTATAGTGATCGTCCTAACCCAACTGCGACCGATGTAACAACGCTCTTGCGATAAGATCTGAGGTAGGCTAGGATGCAGTTTCAGAGACACGGGACAATTAAAAAACATTACCACGTTCGAAAATCAACAAATTCTTTACAGAAATGTCTGCTCCTGGATTCGAATGTGCACACAATCTAAGTGCCATCATCGGTACCGGCGCCACTAAAAAAGTGAAGTGCAATTAAATTTAATTAAAATTGCTCGATTATTATCGGTATTATTAAAAGGGCTCGGTTCATGCAGTCTTAGTGATTAGCTTCTGCGGTATGTGTCACGGGTTTGATTACCTTAGGAGAATATAGCCATAGAAATGATGATAATTCCTATAGGGGTCCTATAGGGGTCCTATGGGAATTATCATCATTTCTATGACCTACAGATAGTTTTTTCTGATTTGGGTGATTTTGCGTGTCTCATATGCCTATAAATTGCACGCACGATACAGGTAAATTGAGTCATCATCATCATTTCAGCTGGTCTAGTCCACTCTTGAACATAGGCCTCCCGCATTGATTAACTAGGGGGATTTTGCCATACTTGGCAGGCAAGTTGGCAACCGCAGTTTATTTGTTTGGCTGTTCCAGAAAGATGCTACTGCCCATCTTCTGGTTTTAATTTTCCCTCTGTCGACACAGGATGTAATGTGGTGGTGGGATTTTCTTATGCCACCTCTACACGGCTAGTGTGACATTTTTTAAATATAAAGTGACTATTCTGGATGTCCATTTGTTCTAGCATTGGGAAAACAACGTATGGAGTCGGAACTGATGGCGAAATTAAAGAAATTGGTTCAAATACTATAAGACGAAATTTAGCTTTAATTGGTTGCGCTTTAGACACGATAGTCTTGTCCCGTTCTGACATGATGCTTTTTATTACTGGTGGAGAAGGAGGGGTGACAACAGTACAGCTCCCGCTTCTGGATAAAGCCATTTATAATGAATTTCACATACATAACAAGAAAGTTACTGGCATTGCTCTAGCCTATGATGATCAAATACTTGTATCCGTCGCGGAAGACTCGTCCATCTGTCTGTGGCGGCTAACAAATGCAGATGGTAGAGCGATAGCATTGGATAAAGATTTTGCGTACTCAAAAGAGATATTGATAAGCAAGAAAGATTTGCAAGAGAAAATTAACAGTATAAATGTAAGTGATAGTTAAAGGGGTAAATCATTTAAATTACCTTAATACTTAATATTGTTTAAATTAACATATTTTCTCTATTATGAAGTCTATCTCTATTAGAATATGTACTTCATTAGATTATCGCTTCAGCATCATCATTATAGCGTCATTTCAAAAGTTTAGACATGAATTTAGACACGATTTGATTTAGAAATTTAGGAATAATACGAGTATTCCTATACTCCGAATTATCAAGGTCATTGAGAAGGTCATCTAGTAATTCTTCAATTATTATTTTTTTATAGGAGAAAGTGACGAGACAAGGACGTTCACGTGATGGTAAATGTAACGTCTGCCCATAACAAATGTTGTGTCACGCAGAACTTTTCTATGTGGCACTGTAATTACACTAGCTCTCAGTGCCCTTCAGACCGAAACAGTAATGTCTGCAAACTACTGCTCTACGGCAGAACAGTCTCGTCTTCGTCTGTGGTTATTAGGTGTTCAAAATCTGATTTTTACTATAGACGGTTAATTGAATCTAAAGCCAAACCAATTATAAAAACCACTCCTTTATCTGTTCCACTGTGCTCATAAATTTAGTAAAATATACCTACTAGTATTTTCAAGTAATAGTATTTATTTTCATTTTCAGTTGCTAAGCACTAGAATGAGTGAACTTGAAACTGAACATACGTATCAACTTCGCCAAGCCGAAGCCACTCATGCTGAAAAGCTTAAAGAAGTTCATGAAGGATATTGTGCCGCTATTGAAGAGCTTAAAGATAAGAATGAGGTACACGTTTAATCCTCTCACTGCAATTTAATTGGCTTTTTATGGATAATTTATTGGTATTTCTTAATTACACAGACAATGGAAAACGAGCACACTCATGAAATAGGTATGATACAACAAGATATTGCTAAATTACGTTCAGGCCATGAAAGGACGCTGCAAACATTGGAAGCTGATTTCAACGTCAGACTCATAAGCGAATACGATAGATATCAGGTAATGAAATATGTTTTCTGTAACTATTGCAGAAACACTAACTTGTTTTAATTATTTTTTTCTACTTTAATCATAGAGTTTGGAAGACAAAACAGCACGAATGAGACAAAATTACGAACAACGTCTAGAAGAACTCGCTGAAAGCAAGCGTCAAGCGCTTCGCGAACTTAATGAGAAGTTTGAAGCTAAGCTCGAAGAAAAGGAACTTCTTCTACTCGAGGTTAGCAGATAGCTAAAGGGAATAGAAATTGCTATTTTAAATAATTTGTTTATAAAATACTACAGTTTACATTTTTTTTATTTAATTCTTCTTTAGTTACAAGAACAAGCTGATATAGCAACGAAAGAGCACGAAACCATAAAAGCTTCCATTGAAGAAGACGCTGATCGAGAAATTATAGAAATAAGAACCGCTTACGAAGTTCAACTAAAAGAAGAAAAAGATGCTAATGTGAGGCTCAAGGGAGAAACTGGTCTCATGAAGAAAAAATTAATTGCTGCGAATAAAGAAATTGATGAATTTAAACATCAAGTATCGCAATTAAAAGGTAAATTTTCTAAAACTATTTAATAGGAAATTTACATAGCATACATATTAATTATTTGTTAAAAATATTTATAATCTATGTAACTATAAAAAGCCGAAAAGGGGGTTGGTTGATTTCTAAAGTCAACGATACAAATCGTACACATGTAACCAAAACTCCATTGGTGCAAACCGTCTATATTACTAGCCGTATTCATTACTTCGACACCATCATACGCTGACGCTTCGTCGTAAGCGCTTTTACACAAATTGAAAAATCCACGTAGATTGGTAGTAATCAATTAAACATCGCAATAACATATGGCGTGGGTCACGACTTGCAACCATTACCCGAGCAATGATTCGCGCACAGTTCGATTCAGTATAAAAAAAATCTTAATATACCTTTAATACGCCGTATGTCTCATAGTTAATTTGTATAACTAAATATATGTATGTCATTAACCTTTAGTTAAGCCTTTCTACTTTTGTCAATTAAAGCTGAACATAAACAGTTTCAAAAAGTAATTTCAACGCTGGAGCGTGATGTAGCCGATTTAAAAAAAGAAATTTGTGAAAGGGACGGAACGATTCAGGACAAAGAAAAAAGAATATATGAATTGAAAAGAAAAAAACAAGAATTGGAGAAGTACAAATTTGTATTAAATTTTAAGATAACTGAACTCAAGAATCAGGTACATAATTAAGTTTAATTATTTTAATATTGTATTAACTATCATATTTTAATGGGTTACAATGTTCTTAAAAATGTCCGCATGTTATCAACAAAATCGATACAAGGCCATTGACATATATAAGAAAAAGTTTTTAGGTGATACTGTCAGGAAATTATTATGTTTTCATTGTTGTGATCTATATTTATAATTTATAAATAGATAGAGCCTAAAGAGAGGACTATACAAGAATTAAAAGTGCAAATCGATGATATGGAAAATGAGGAACTGAAACTACTAAATATTAAGCATGAGCTGGGTATGCGTAACGCCTATAAATCAAGTTACAATTTATCTAAAAGAAATTAGAGAGTAGTTGCCTATATACCGTATAAAAGAGTTACAGCTGCTAAACTAGTATTTTTGTTACATACAGATTCAACCTTTAGAACGCGAAATTAAAGAGAAAAAAATACGAATCCTTGAGCTAGAAGTTTCGCTCGAAAATCTGCTTAAACAAAAAGCTTCTCGCGGTAAATGAGATTTACAAGAATCAATATCCAGTTGTAATTTTTTTCACAGTTGTCTAAGAACCTAGATGTCAACATAATTTATACAGTAGTGTTAATGTTCACACTCCGTTGCTATCTGTACACTTACCAAGTATTCACAAGCATCTTACACGTAGTGCGCTAATTGTTTTTCCACTAGATAATGTAATCGTCATACTTACGACTTAAGTATCTACTATTACATGGAATAAATACTTATTTAGAAGTTGTGATTCAATGTTTAAAAAAATGCACAAACGCCTAGTAGGTTTGATTCTATTGAAACGAAAATCTAGATAATAATCATATTGATTGCTGTAAAATGTTTGGTGCACTCCCAGGATTTAAGTGTTCTTGTTATTTACTATTTAATTTTTAATGTTGTGATATTACTTTTTAAAAAACATTTCAAGTGTATTTCTTTCAGAACTTACTATTAATCAGCTAAATGAAAAATTATCATCTGCGAAGAAGGATTATCTCGCTGAAGCGAACCGTAACTTGAATTTCAAAAACACATTAAAAAAAATAAAAATTGACCTCCACAACATGACCGCTAATCTTCAAGATCCCACCAAACTGAAATTGAGTGTAAAGGTAAATTCCTTACGTACAATATTTCATTAAAATGATGTGCTTTGCAAGTTAAAAAGGTAATTAAAATATGCTTTCAGTGTTTCATTAACTATAATATTAACGATAATCATTAACGATAACATTAACGATATTCTGGTAGGTGTGACCTTGAATCCTATAGATTACACGTATTTACACATCAAAAGTAGATAGGTATGCATGTGTGTAGTTATAGAAATATTATCGGCTGCGTACGCTAATTGCTGAAATTGAATGAATGGTCGAGCTCTGGACCAGAGACAATAAGTAACAACTTTTTATTTTAGCACTAACTGTGCCTCGCGGTTTCACATACATACATACAGTCACGTTTTTTTCCCATATAATGTGTAGGCAGTGGCCATTCACGTAGCCCACTTTTCGCCCTCGCGGGAAACGATAAGTGATGGGTGGCGAACCGCATCGTATTTTGGTAGAAGTTAAAAAATTCATTGCATATTATTGACTGCATTGCATATTATGGTGTTATTCTGCACGAACAAAGGCTATCCGTACAATTCCTTAGTCGCCTCTTACGACGCCTCGGTAGGAAAGAGGTAGCTACATTTCTACTCAATCGAACACCTATCGGTTTCACCCGTGAGAAATAGGCCGACCGAAGCGGTTCGACCTTTCTCAGTGTTTTTACAAAGTTTTATAGACTAAAACCTCAATAAACGGGTTATCTAATGCGAAACGAATTTTTTTACATCGAACTAGTATTTCTTGAGATTAGTGCGTTCAAACATGCAAACTGTCCAGCTTTATTGTAGTAGTTAGATAAGGTAGAGTACCTTATCTATAGATATAAGTTATAGACGTAATAAGTATTTTTTTAATCAAAAAACCGACTTCCCCGCAGTAATTCCACAATTTAAAAATTTGCTGTTTTTCTCATGGATCCCATCATCAGAATTTGACCAAAATGCATTAAAGCCACGCGTAACAAGCCCATCCGCCTAACCTCTAATTTCTACAATATTTTCGCATTTTACGCGGGAACCCTAAATGTATCTGAAATAAAAAATAGCTTAGATTGCTCTGTCAAAAGTCACCTATCTCAATGAGTCCCGTCAAAATCGATACAGCGTTTCAAAAATTAGCCCGGACAATAAAACAGACAAGAAAGACAGGACTGAGAGACTTTTACTGGTGGTAAGATTCATGTGCAGGAATCCATCTAGGTACTACCCCAGTTCCAGTTATTCTGCCGTGAAACAGTACAAACATTACTGCTTCGGTTTGAGCTAGTGTAATCACTGGGCATATGAGACTTAAGAGCTGATCTCTCAGGGAGATTGACGGAGTATGATGTCACACAGGAATGTTCTGGGTGACACTGCATTTTTTATGGGCAGACGTTGCGCTTACCGTCAGGTAAACGTGTTGCTCGTTTCGTGTCATAATGCAATAAAAAAAGATAGACAAACATTTTAAAAACGTATGCTTCAGTTTTGGTGTCTTGCAATATTACCATAAGAGATTAAGAAAAAATCTATATTGCGAAATCACGGACAAAGACACTCCAATTTCATTTACTTGTATAGATGCAGTAGATTAGGTTAAGGTGTAAGGTGAAGACGTAAAAAAGAACTATGAATTTTCTTAACCACTTATTAAGATAGTAACAGTAATTTTTTAAGATTTATTACTTTGTTTATTAAGATAGTAACAATAACAGAATTTAAACTACCTTGAATAAAAATAATAAAGACCAAAATTAAATTAGAGCCTCGTGTAACACGTCCATCCGCATGGCCCCTAATTTCTAGTTTTTCAGATTGTAGGCAGGGACTCTAAACATTTCAGAAATTAAAGTAGCTTAGATTGATCTCTGAAGAGTCCTCTGCCTGCCAATAAAAGTCCCGTCTACATTTTACGGATGCATTAAAAATGTCTCTATGTCTGTTTGATTGTCTGGGCTAATCACCGAAAAGGTTGAATCGATTTTGATGGACCACTTTCATTGGCAGGTAGTGGACTATTAAGAGAAGGTACTTTTTATTTCAAATATTTAGGGTTCCTGCGTAAAATCTAAAAAAAAAACTATGGGAATCAATGCGGATTAATGTGTTACGAACGGCTTTAATTGCGTCATGATTATTTTAGTTCATGGCATTTTAAATGTTTCTCTTAATATCAGTGGTTGAGAAAATTAGGTTCTTTTTTAAGTAGCTTTACCTTATTCTATAAAAAAGCTGAATACTTTGTATACTTGAACGCGCTTATCCTCCAGAAATGCATATCCATTTGAAAATATTTTTGCATTGGACTGTATGACGATGTACATTTATAGATGAGAGTTCAAGCCTATATAACTTTAAGATACGGCTAACAGGTACCGCACGCTGAGAATAGAACGTTACCGAGAAGAGCCGAACTATGGGCGGCATATTTTACCCGGTGAAACCGCAAGGCACATCTAGTTATAAATAATTTCAATAAGTTTTTATACCAACAGGCGCTGTTTCACAAGTATGTGGAGGACGTGGACTTTATCCGCAGCCGTGTAGCTGAAGACGAGGCGGTGCAAGAGTTCAACCGGCAGCGCGATCACCTTGAAAAGCAAATCGCAGCGCTTAAGCTGCAACTCTCCAAGTCACTCGGAGGTTCCAAAAGTGATATCACCAAAATTATGGATGTAAGAATCTTCGCATCGTGGAATTGGCAATCATTTAGATAGTTATATTAAGGTTACATGTGAGAACTGAGTCCGCCTGCTATGGTAACGGTCACTGCAGCCCATAAAGTCTGCGGAGGATAATAGATATCCAGTATCGATGAACTATCGAGTTGTACTTAGGTGCGTGTCACCTCTGAGGACCTAGATGGATTCACCTGATGGTGAACGTCTGCCCATAACAAATGCTGTGTCATCCAAAACATTACTGCGTGGCACCACACTGCCCTCGACTCCCTGAGACATCAGTATTTAAGTCTTATATGACCAATAGTTACACTAGCTCTTTGTGTCGAAGTGACCGAAACAGTAACGTATGCACACTAGTGTTTGACTGCAGAATAACTGGCACTGCAGTGGTATCTACCTAGACGAATATCTGCATAGGAATTCTACTAGAAGTTCAATGCGTTATTCACTATTGTAAACTCAACAGTCTCCGCAATGTTACGCTGAAAATTTACGCTGGTATTCTGTAAGTGTTGTCATTCTCGATAAAACTGACACGGGACTGTAGCTAGTATCAAGATGCAACGTAGAAGTATCACTTAAAAAATTAAGTAAAAAAGTAAAATTTTGAAATAGAATAATTTGAACAGCAGAAAAGCTTAGCGATCTGGAAATAGCTTTATTAAAATTGTTTCCAGGTAGACATTTTCGAATGTTACACCCCAAACTGATTCAGGGAACAAATCGGCTTTACTCTCTCTTAAGTAAACCTTGGTAAGGTTAATTTTACCACCAACAATACAATGAGCTTATAAGCACACACAGTTAATTGCTGTTTTTATCACCTACTAAGGCTATTATGATCAGTAATTTGTCGCTACCTACAGTGCCTTTCAAACCGGAACACAGTAATACTTTCACAGTACTGCCTGGCGACCTTAATAACTGGTATTGTAGCTGGTGGTACCTATCTAGACAGACTCCTAAGTAGAAGACCTATTACCAGTAAATAAATTATAAGTTTGAATGTTTGTGACTCGACTAATATATTTTTAGGAAAACTGCACGCTTCTTACTGAGATCAACAGCTTGCGTAGTGAACTGAAATCAACTCGTTCGCGATGCTTTCAAATGGAGTCAATTCTTGGACTTTCGGCGCGCTATGTCCCGCCTTCTGCAGCTCGAGCTAAGCTTAAACAGGTTACTGAAGATCGTGAAAAACTTGATGATCAATTTAAACAAAAAATAGAGGTAAAAATATTGTTGTTTGTCATTGTTCCAAATGTTATCGGTAAATACGAATAAGTTAATAAGAGCTCGAAATACCCGATGGTTTACTTTTACCTTGCCAACATGCAACATAAGGTCGCAAATTATTGCATTTCTCAATGCATGTCAGTTAAAAAATAAGATATTTTATTATTGTATGGTTAACTTGTAAATTAAACACTGTTTAATAAAAGTTGCAAGTTTATTATTAAACATAAGATGGTGTATCAAGATATCACCCTTGTGGATGCAAGAGGAAACGCAGCAGCTTTTTCTCCAAATGTCACGTCACCTGCACGTGGTGCACTGTGCTGGGTGACGAGAAACAAAACGAGATTTTGACGATCGACTAATGGCGGAAAATCCATCCCAATTTGCCGAATTTATATGAAGGTAACAGGAAACATATCTAGTACGAGGATTGCGCTGACTAACCCGCCAGCTCACAGTGATGAATAAAGGCAAAGCTTCCATGAAAGACCTAGGTCCTGAAGATTACTTCAAAGGGCAGGCGAATAAAATGACTAAATCTAATGAGTAGCAGAATCCATTCGAGCTTAAAACATTGTACTGTGGTTGCTAACCGAATTGCTCAGAGTAGTTGCAACTATGGTAATTACCAAACAACTACTCCAATAGATTGTTTTTTCAAGAAGTTTTTAATTTTTTTTCATATTTACAGGAAAGGGAAGAAATAATAGCAGCTCTAAAAAAAGAAAACGAGCGTTTACTCGCCAGGTTTCGGTGCTCCCCGGAACCGGGACCTCAGTTTGAATTAGATAATTGATAAATCTAAATAATTGTCGCAAAAAAACTTTATTTCTATAATAAAACAACTATACAATAACGACGTTGTTTGCATTGGACCTGAGTGGGGCGCCGTCTACGTGGCACAGCCGTCAACACACCGGCCTAAAAACTGACTGTAGTAGGATTCCAATGCACGAATACGTCTAGGTAGGTAAAATAAAAAAGTTACCACTCATTCATGAGTATAAAATTCCTCCTTAAAAAAATCGATAGGATTTCTCCTGTATCGAGTGGGTTTTACAGACGTAAATTGCACATAACAAACACCCAGACTAGGAACAACTACCTGGAGGGTGTAAAAATATTTGTCACGCGAGCACGCGTGGATTTAAGCCTGAGTCCGCGAAGATCGTGCTTAGGGCGGCACAATTTAAGGGAAGGAATTTTTTAGAAGCGATGATGACTAAATTAACTCTGACAATTTTTTTTCTGGTTTCTATAACTATTGTTGAACAAAATTATATTATTAAGAGTACCTACGTTTAAATTGTGTCGCCATAAAATCCGTAAATAGAAAGTGTATACTATGACATATCAGTTTAAACCATTCGGTGCTTAATAAAGAGGATATAAGGTTCATAAAAGAAACATAAAAATTATTTTGATTAACGTCCACTGACAGAATCTTTTAAAAGTTTACTTTGAGATAGTGTTGCCAAGTATAATACTATATATAAAATATCTCTTTAATCTTGTAATCAATGTACCTAAACATTCACAGAACGTTTTCGTCAGACACATAAAATGCTTCCAGGGTTTGTTTTTAGAAGAAAAGAGGGACGGACACAAATAATACGCAGCATTAAAAAAATAATGGTTTTAATAAATGCATACAGAATTCGATCGAAAGCCTGAAATAACACACGAATCAAAGAACTTCCCTAACTTGCCTAGAAGTACGTTTGTTCCACTATACATGAAGACCCAATAAACATACAATACACATACATCGGATGAATATTATACGTAAGATACTTATCAAATAATTCATCACCGTCACCTAACATACATTTCATGAATTAAAATAGTCGCAACAAATTAAAACGAATAATTTTCTATAAATGTTTAACATTCATAGTAGCAACAAAATTTTAAAATATTATAAAATCATTCTAATGCACCATTGCAAACAAAATCCCAAAAAGTCAACAAAGCCTTTCAATCAAAAAGTTTCTATATTTTATTAAACAAAGACTCGTAATTTACTATAATTGTATATAATATAGTTTTTAAAATTAATAACAAAAAATACCTCGCTGGCTTTCTTGCTGGTCCTTCCCAGGACAGAAGGATTTTTTGCGAACCAGTGTTGTTGACGAAATGACGTTCAAAGATTATTATGTAAAAAGTCTATATTGAATAAAAAAATCTAAATTCTAACATATGTAGGTAGTTCTTAATCACTATTTTAAGCTTCTCAATTTTGGCGGCAGTAACCATCTAGATAATGCAAGGTAAGATAGCTTTACGCTCTTTCGGGTAATCGGGGAATTCCTTCTTATAATTACGATGTTTGCCGAGAGCCCAAACCGTCATCTGGTACATTCCAACAACAGCAAATATACCAACTGAAAATTAATAAAGATATAAATAAACCTACACTAATACATAAACAAGTTATTATAGCGATAACTAATCAATAAGAAAGGAGTGTTTAAAAGAATATCCTCTATATTTTTTAGCTTAGTAGTCAAATAAAGATCTACGAGAACATACATCCGAATACGCTCGTAATTTGACACCAAAAATACGTCAGATTGATTTCTATTTTTTTCCAATTCTTTAGAAGATCAGATTAACAATTTTACTGATCTTTACCATTAACGGCATCTTCGGAACTTTTGGAATTGTCACCACCACAAGAAAAAAAATCAACAATTTAAAAAATTCCCTTCTCTTTTAGAAATCTTATCTTACTACTGTAACAAGGCTGGAGAGGGACAAAGCTAGTACTAGAATAACTACGAAATTACATTAAGCCTTTAGTTTTATTTACCAGTTTATTAACCACTTTCAAGAACGTACTTTAAGTCGAAACCAACTACTACAAAGGTCAACAACATGTACATTCTTGCATAAAACATTCATTAAGTAGGTATTAAATAAAGTCCGTGCACGACACACATGCTAGCGATTCGAACTGTACAACTGCTAGAAATGCAAATTACAACTCATTTTGCTGCTTTACGAGTAAATTTATTGTTTAATATATTTTTTTACGTTGCTACGACTTGCTGCATTAGGGTATTTTGTTTTATAATATATTTTTAATGATGCAACTTATACTTGTAGCTTATAAACTGTACTATAACTCTCTAAATATAAATAGTGTCCTATTGTAATATTACTTTCCTGGGTGGAGGCAACGAGAGCAATATCATTTAGGAATGGACAAAAATGAGCCGAGATAGAACCCAGGGGCCGGACGGTCGCGTTAAGTTTCATTGTACGCAAGTGACCTTCGTTCGACACCCAGTGCCACTTAAAATTGGTTATTACAATTTTAAGTGTTAAATCGTTACGAGCTCGTCGGCGATATAATATAATATTAAATCAGCACTTAAAATTACTATAAACAATTTTAAAATTGAAATTTTAGCGGTGCCAGCACCAGGGATCGAACCTAAGTCAGTCGCGTACTATGATATTGAAGGCGAGTGACTCACCTCTGACTTCTGATAACATAATAAAATTTATACAGTTAGCCTTTATAAATGTTATTATGTTATCAGCAGTCAACATCATCATGCAATAAATGTAAAAAAAGGTTTACCTGGTGCACATTTGGTTAAGATGGTAAAAAAGACCCATGAAACCAAATTCATAAGTATAGTTAGGGCACGAAACGTAATTAAAAAGCAGTGAGAAGGGGTTTCCATCAGGCACCGGTATGCGTCTCACTTTCGTGCCAGGTGGACGTAGATTTTTCAACAGAAGGTGAATGCTCAAGTTACCCAATTCACACAACTGAAATGAATAAAATCAATATAAAAATTCCATTTCTGTTTCCTTGCTTTTACACTATACTGCTATGCCATTTTTTAATTATTAAACAAGTGTCAGTCATTATGAACTTTGATACTAGTCATGAATAATGTACTAAGCTAGCATTGCTAATGAGCAAAAAGGAAAACCAGTCAATGGTAATATGTTAAATGGACCACTGTTTTCAGTTTTGAGTATTTAATTAATTTGGCCAATTTAATTTAGTCTATTTCCAATGTTTCCTTATAAAACATTATAATTGAGTAGAATTATGATAAAGTAGAAGAGTAAGGTTTGATGAGCCTGGTACTTGCCCATCTACATGGAAACTGTAAACACATGGCAATTACGGCAAATACACACTCCTTTGGAGGGGCTATTTGCAGCAGTCCTATTCTTTATATAATTTCAGACTAATGATGACACCTACATAAATAAAATTAATAACATATGCAGGTATATGTAGATGTAATTTATTATTCTTAAATATTACACAGGTAAAAAGATTTTTTTTTAAAAAATTGACGAGACAAGAGACTTTCTCTTAATGGTAATTGCAACATCTATCTTTAAAAAATGCTGTGTCATCCCAAATACTGGGTGGCAACAAACTCCACCTATCACTCTGAGACATCAGTACTTCAGTCTTCTTCTTATTTTAATTCTGACCTCTCTCAATACAATTCTGCACAAGTCAAGTCAGTCACGAGAGTGACAATAGATAATTCAAAATGTTGATCAACAGTAAAATTATAGTTGACTTTTACTGAAGATTTGCTAGACCGATAGAGACAAAACAAATAGTACAATTCTGGTCTTAAATTGCATTTCCAATCACTGTACACTTTCACAAGCACTTGCTGCATAATAAACTATCAATATTAAACATCAAAGCTACAAATATGCACAGAAATTACAAAATTCACAATTTTCCACTTTCCTTACAAGTTCATCCTATATCAATTCTAGACATAGATTGGGTGATTGTAATGGCTATTTCATAATTTGTAAAATTTTTCGTGACGCTTTTACTTGAAGCACCATCTTGAATGTACCATTTTGAATGTTTTGGATTATGGTCTAGTTGAAAAGCAAGTTTGGATAATAAATTCAACTCAGAAGCAATCACATTTTCATGAAGAATTTATACTCCTTTATTCAGTTTTTTGTTTATTTTAATCAAATGACTGAACATATTATTGCCAAATCAGTTCCAAACCTGTATACCGCTACCAAGCTGAACAGTTTGCACAGTAGTTGATTCTGAGGCCTGTTCCTTTTTTAAAATTTACATTCACCTATCCAAACACGCTGTTACATAGTTCCATTAACCAGTTTTTTGTGTTTTAGCCCAATTGTGTCTATTTTTCTTATGACTACTGATTAATCTTTTTTTGGTTTTTTGGCAATTTTTTTCTTATGCCAGTACTTTTTACCTTTTCACAGTTGCAGTTTCATTAAGAGCAACAACAATTTAGGGTGTAGTCAAGAGTTCTTTCGGTTTCATAAACACTACAATGAAATTATCTTCCTGTGATGATGTTCCTTGGTTGATTTACAATGTTCAGAAGGTATTTTGTGTAATTGGTAGGTTTGCTCATTTATTGGTTAATCAAGATCAAATAAAACAGATCACGAAAATTACCAGAGTTTCACAATAGCCCTTCAGATTTCTTTCAGTCTTGATTTCTTCCAGTAGCTTGTTTTCTTGTAAGAGTGTATTGTAAACCTTTTAATGAAACATCAAACTTTATGGTGATTTCTCATACTAAATATCTTGCCTTGCCCAAAGTAAAGATAACACACATTTTAAGGGTCTAAGTTGTAGTTAGCAACTTTTGTAACTATCACTAGGTCATTATGTATATTGAACTCTGTAGTATTCATTTTCATTTGTATAGACTCATCTTCAAACATGACTAGAGCAATTTCAATAGAAAAACATAACATTAAAACACTGCAACAGCATTACTAATTTTTTAGTAATGCTCAATTACTTCTATTTTAACAATTGAAAAAATAAGATAAACTCTAACAATAACATTTATAATTACAGATTTATTGTAGTAAGTTTTAATATTCTCTATAAATGTGGGTGTTTCCAAACTTTTGAATGGTACTGTACTTGTACTTGTAAAAATCTATGAAACGCTAAAAATTATTTTTCTTACTATAAACTTTCAACACAATTGTATAAAATGAAGCAAATTATACTCACCACAAAACCTGTAAGGCCAAAATAGACACAAGTGCTGCAAGGAGCAGTGTAGAGAGGATGATTCACATGGTATGCAATGTAGAGAGCAAACAACCAGTAGTATGTACAGTTCTTAAATAGATTACGTAGTGGCATAGTACCATGTGAAAAACGGTGGACAAATAATGTCTCCAGGAGACGCTTAGCATAATGGAATGACCAACAAACAGCTGCTATGCTGAAACATGAAAAAAGAATCATAATATATGCCATAATAGATAAATATTCAGTCACAGCTAACATATCAGACAACTAAATTTCATATCAGACCACTAAATTTCATATCAGACAACTAATTTTCATATCAGACAACATATAAAAAAAAATTAAACTAGATTAATCAGATAAATGTAAACAATTTAGTGTGTGGTTTTATTTAAATCCTCACACAATTGAATTAAATATGTATCATCATATACAAAAAAAAGTAAGTACTTGGCAACAGTTCCTGGTGATGATGTTTGTTCTCCATAGAAGATCCATGGTCTTTGATAGACCCATAGATATACAAACAATGGGCCAGCATATTCAGCTAAAAATACATTCTTGTATGACACCTGTGGTCCAAGATCCGAGACATAGAGCTTGGCGCCATCCTGAATGTTTAAAGACTTCAAAGAGATTTCATCTTTTAATGATTTTCCTTTAGCTTCCGTTTTGATTGCTTGTCTTTCAGGATAAAGTGACTTTTTCAAGTTTTGATAAATCTTTTCTTTTACATTTTTTACAGTGGTATCTTCGTTTATAGTAATCCTACCGAGAGATTTTGAGCCAATCGTAGTCAATATCTCAACCTGAAGTACATAATATAAAATTAATTTTTAGTCACTCTTTATATAGTTTATTAGGAAAAACTAAAAAGTTTTTTCCTTACCTCCATGTCTGTATTAACCAATATTGGAAAAAAAATTATGCGCTAGATGGTACTTAAAATAATGGATGTAAGAGTTATTGTTATGAATGACCGAGGAGGAAGACTGAGGAAGAGACCCTTATGTGATATGAATATTTTATAAATGGAGTTTTGACTTTAGAGTAGTTTCGAATGTCTCTGTCTCACTTACAACCAGTGTTGCCAACTACGTCGTACACACTTTACGCAGTCGTACACTAAAACAGGATACTAAGACCGTAAGAAAAACTGTAGAAAACTGAAACAAAAAACCTTAATCTGAAGTTTCCGTGCATTATATTTTAGAAGTTATAAATAGAGGTGATCATCATATTTAAAAAGTGATTATTGAAATCGATTTTTTCAACAATCGATAGCAAAGGAATTTTTTTTTGACAAGATAGTGTATTAAAGTATTTTCCATCTTGAAATTCCTTTTATTCACAGCGACTGTGAAATTTCAAATTTCATATATGTTTCATTCTGACACAACTGGTTACTTCGCCGACGCGGGCACCAAATGTGGAGGATCATATACCTTCCCTGCTGGATCTTCTGCTGACCTCTCATCCGGACGGCTATGTGATCTCCGTCGATGCCCCTCTGGGATCTTCGGACCACTGTCTGATCCGGAGTACAGTGCCTATCATGTGCCCAATGCGATCGCGATCTGCAGGTTCGCGTCGTGTATGGCACTATAGGTCGGCGGATTGAGATGGGATGCGGTCTTTCTTTGCATCCTACCCATGGGGGCAGGTTTGCTTCTCGCTGGATGATCCCGATGTCGTTGCCGGGTCTGTCGCCGATGTGGTGCTTCAGGGAATGGAACTCTTCGTTCCATCCTCTGTGGTGCCCGTCGGCGGTAGGTCCCGAACTTGATTTGGTGGCACCTGCAGAATGGCATCTCGCCAAAAGCAGCAGTGTTACCGGGCCTGGGCTTATGCATCGGCGTCTCGGGATTTAAAAACCAGCGACTTTAAAAAGAAGTACAACTCTGCTCCAGGTCCTTCAAAAGAGTAATTGCTAGGGCAAAGTCGGAGCACATTGGCAGAATTGGCGAGAGACTAGGTCGCGGAACCCGTGCGTTCTGGTCTCTCGCCAAGGTTGTCCAAGGGAATTTCTGTCAGCCATCACTACCATCTCTGCACAGGTAGGACGATTTACTGGCCCATGACGCAAAGGAGAAAGCCGATCTTCTGGGCTCTCTTTTTGCGTCCAACTCGACTCTTGACGACAGGGGGAGCTCACCGCCGACCATCCTGCGGTGTGGGTGCTCTATGCCCGACATCAGGTTCTGGCAAAGCTCAGTGCGCAAAGCACTACTCTCCCTAGATATCAACAAGTCGAGTGTGCCTGATGGCATCCCACCTATTGTGCTGAGGATGTGTGCTCCAGAGTTGGCACCGGTTTTAACGCGTCTTTTCCGGTACTCCTACTCTCTAGGCGTCGTCCCGAAGTCATGGAAGACAGCTTTGGTGCACCCGATCCCCAAAAAAAGGCGACCGCATAGATCCGTCCAACTACAGGCCGATTGCCATCACCTCCTTGCTCTTCAAAATTATGGAGTCCATTATGAACTGCCAGCTCTTGAGGTACTTAGAGGAGCACCAGCTGATTAGCGACCGCCAGTACGGTTTCCGTCGGGGTCGCTCGGCTGGTGATCTTCTAGTGTACCTCACTCATCGATGGGCGGAGGCAGTCGAGAGTAAGGGGGAGGCCTTTGATCGGGTCTGGCACAAAGCGCTTCTTTCGAAGCTGCCTTCTTACGGGGTTCCCGAGAAATATTAGCACGACCGGTGTATACGGCATCACAACGGTAAGGAAAAAACTTTTTAGTTTTTCCTAATAAACTATATAAAAAGTGACTAAAAATTAATTTTATATTATGTACTGCAGGTTGAGATATTGACTACGATTGGCTCAAAATCTCTCGGTAGGATTACTGTAAACGAAGATCCCACTGTAAAAATGTAAAAGAAAAGATTTATCAAAACTTGAAAAAGTCACTTTATCCTGAAAGACAAGCAATCAAAACGGAAGCTAAAGGAAAATCATTAAAAGATGAAATCTCTTTGAAGTCTTTAAACATTCAGGATGGCGCCAAGCTCTATGTCTCGGATCTTGGACCACAGGTGTCATACAAATTTTGTAATTGGGTCACCAGTTTTCTCACAGACCGGAGCATCAAGGTCGTAGTTGACGGTGCATGCTCGGACTCTAAGTCTGTGAATGCTGGTGTCCCACAAGGCTGTGTGCTATCACCAACCCTGTTTATTCTGCATATCAATGATATGTTGCAAATTAGTAACATTCATTGCTATGCAGATGACAGCACTGGTGATGCCGTATACACCGGTCGTGCTAATATTTCTCGGGAACACGTTGACGAGTACCGGAACAAACTTGTGTCTGAAGTCGAGTTTTTGTTAGACAAAATCTCGAATTGGGGCCGACTAAATCTAGTCCAGTTCTACCCCAGAAGACACAGGTTTGCGCGTTTACCGCTAAAAAGAAACCCTTCGACGTATCACCTAATTTTGAGAGCACTCCCCTCGTTGCCTCAGCCAGTATCGGTATTCTTGGCGTCGACATATCGAGTGACGTTCAGTTTCGCGGTCACCTGGAAGGGAAGGCCAAATTAGCTTCCAAAAAGCTTGGCGTCCTCAGTAGAGCGCGACAGTGCTTCATGCCGGCCCAACGCTTGCAACTTTATAAGGCGCAGGTTCGGCCGCACATGGAGTACTGTTCTCATCTCTGGGCGGGGACGCCCCAGTGTCAGCTACTTCCATTTGGCCGCATTCAACGGAGAGCGGCTCGAATCGTCGACGACCATGTTCTATCTGATCGGCTTGATCCACTGGCTTTGCGAAGAGATGTTGCATCCCTTTGCATTTTTTATAAGATCTACCATGGGGAGTGTTCCGAAGAATTGTTCGGATTAATTCCAGCCGCTGATTTTCACCATCGCACATTGCAGCACAGCGCGAAATTCCATCGTCACCACCTTGATGGTTGGCATTCCAGCACAGTGCGTTTTTCGCGCAATTTTCTGCCCCGCACAAGCACCATATGGAATCTGCCGCCAGCGGTTTTTCCGGACCGATACGACTTCAGGGACCTTCAAGAAAAGAGCCTATTCCTTCCTCAAAGGCCGGCATCGCATCTGCTATTCCTCTGGTATTGTTGATGTTCATGGGCGGCGGTGATCACTTCCCATCAGGTGAGCCGCTTGCTCGTTTGCCTCCTCTAACATAAAAAAAATGTATGTCAAAGACTGTCAGAAACGCAATTGTGCGCAAACGTCGCCCGTCTCAGTACCCTCAGACCGCATTACGGTCAGCCACGATTCTAACACTGTACATTCAGTAACAATGAATAGAAACACACCACTTTCGACGACGAGCGAATTCTGAAGAAAGAGGCGTGCTTTCCGGGGCGGTTCTCACCGCCTAGAGTTACCGATACAACAAGTCGACAGCCCGAAAAGAGCTCTGAACCTCCCTCGGAATGTCAATAGATGACATATTCGAAAGAGTATTATGACGAATTATATCACAAGTAACACTTAAAACGCGGGAGTGATAAACAGTATTCGCTGAAGATCTTGCCTATCGCGACACACCCTGATTATGAGGTGGAGGCAATGTATGAGGATATCTAAAGAGCCATTAATTCCTCCAAAACTCCAGTACACGGTGTTGATGGGAGACTTTAACACAAAACTTTGGTAAGAAGAAAGACTATGAGCTGATAGAGGGTACATTTGGAATAGGCCAATGGAAACAGCTGGCCGACTTTTTGGAAAAGAAAGGACTTTTTATGATGAACTTCTTCAAAAAGCGGCCACAAAGAAAGTGGACCTGAATGAGCTCGGATGGATCCACAAAAGATGAGATCGACTTCATCATGAAGGCCAAATGAAAGCTGTTCAGTGAAGTCTCTGTGATCACTAAGGTGAAAACCGTCAGTGATCACCCAATGGTAAGAGGGACATAGAACCTGAACGTAAATCTGGAGAGGACTCGCCTGATTAAGTTCACGCCCCGTCCATCTCGTGTCTATATCCAAAAATCCGAATTCCGAGCAGCTTTCAGCTCGAATTGCATTATCACTTTCAATTCCCGGAAGATCGTCGTCGTTGGATCCACACACTAATGTGAGTAACTACCCAAGAGCAAAACTCGTCCAATATCGGAATACGATGTTTTTTTCCGCGGATCGTCTCTTTGTTATAGACCATTACAATTTGATTTAAATCCGCATAATTTGTGAGCAGTCGAAGAACCTTATATTCGTGTATATATGGGCCCTGTTATTTTTTTATTAATTCTTATAAATATAATTTTTTTTGTCACATTTGATGAAAATATCAAGCCGTTGTTTTAAAGCCGCTATACCATATCTGCTTTTAAGCTCGTAATTTTTGGCGTTTTATTTATTTGTTCAGTGTTATATGTTGCATTGTCAATTATAATTACAGGCGGTAGTTGACGCGAAACTTTTTAACCAGCCTTTTTAAAATTTGTGGATTAGAAGACATCTGCAATCATTAACCAAATGCAATTTTAACTTACCTATTTCATAAAAGTATGAATATTTTCGTAACGTCGCTGTATACATATCATCTATCGGCTGTTTAAGGTACTATAAATCTTAATTATAAAAATACTGATCATGGCGGTGGTGGCAACTCGGGCATGAACTTGTTCTAATAGAGCATTTAGGCATTTTGTGAAAAAGAAATGGCTTAAGGCTTTTTTTAAAATTTAATCTACATCATATAAAATTGCAAGTTTTGATTTATAAAAATAATATATTTTTTAAGATTTCAGAAAACCCAATAACGAACTTTAAAAAGCAATTGATAATAACAGGATTGATAAAAACAAAACGAAGAGTACAATTTTAGTTTTGAATTATTATTATTTGAATGATTTTTATTTATACTTTATTGTTTAACACCTTACACTAAGAGTATTAATAGATGGACTTTATACCCTATGGCATTCTCTGCCAGTAAACCCTGATAGTAAGAAAACATATATGGCAGGTGTCAACAATTGAAAGAAAAAGATACATAACCTTCTAAGAGCAGCCATTAAACAAAGAAGAAGAAGAAGAATAAAAAATTAATACCATTTTTTCCGGAAATTGGATAACTTCTTGTAAGGAAAAAAATTCATCTCCGATGTGGCAGTCCAAACCGCCTTGAGAAAGTATTGATTCTCGCCCCTGTGGTTTTTTTAGTAAAGGGATGAATAAACTATGTACCTATGAGATGGCAAAAGTGCATAGTTAGCAATGGTACATACTTTAATTATTTATATATATTTTACAAAAAAAAAAACGCAAAACGTAAGGGCCTAATATTAGTATAGTTTAGGATATAAACTTGGCACTGCTAAATCTAGCAACCGCCGACGATTTCTCATGGCGTAAAAATTGTCATTCCTGAAATGATTCGGGCAAATGATGCTGTTTTTCGAAGGATGGCAATTCTCTTCACGACGAATTGTACCGATCCATGTTTTTTTAACCTCAGAACATTGAGAAAATTGTAAACGTTTTTTTTTTATTTTAATAAGAATGAGTTTGCGAGTAAATAAAGTATGCATTATAAGAATATTTTGATTACTATTTTTCAAAAGCACGTAACAAGTGTTCGAAATCGCATACAATACATTTTTTTAATTTTTACGTAAAATATCGATAACGACTCGAGTCGTGCCCATTTATTTATTTATTTTATTTAAAAAAAAATTATGCTCCACGATAGAATTTCTCCTGTATCGTGGGTGAACAGACGTTACACGTGCTATTGTCAGAAAGAAACGACCTTAGAGTATATTTATGCAAGATAACTTGCAATATACTCTAAGGAAACGACTTATTATTAGGTCGGGGAAAAAGTCTTTTCGCATAGAGTATGTATAAACTTGCAATAAAATCTCTTTGTTTAAAAAGGTTACATTTCAAAAAAATTAAACAAATGAATAAAATGTTGTTTCTAGCGTTTACAGCTATTGAAGAATCTAATGAAGAAATTCGGTACATTTCAAAAAATTTTAATACAAAAAAGGAAAAAGTGCAACGCAAGCCGCGAAAAAATATTGTGACGTTTATTGACCTAATACTATGTCAGTAAGAGCAGCACAAAGTTAGTTTAAGCGTTTTCAATCCGGGAACTTTGATGTCAGAGATGCACCTCGCTCTGGTCGCCCTATTATGGATACAATGGACGCCATTTTTGTAAAAGCGGAGCAAGATCGGCATAATATTAGTTACGACTTAGCTGAAGAACTGTGAATTGACCACAAAACAGTTTCGACCCATTTTAAAGCTAAGTTAGTTACCTAAGTACACAAAAAACGTCGCTATTTGGGTGCCACACGAGCTCACTGAAAGAAACCTAATGAACCGTGCACTCATTTGCAATTCTTTATTGAGACGAAGTTGAGAGAAAGCGGCCGGAATTGATCAATAGACACAATGCTAGACCACACACGTCTTTAGCCACTCAGCAAAAATTAAGAAGAGCTTGGCTGTGAGGTGTTAATGCATCCGCCATTTAGCCCTGACCTTGCACCTTCGGATTTTCACCTGTTTCGGTCTCTTCAGAATTCTTTAGGTAGTGTCAGGTTAACATCGAGAGAGGACTGCCAAAACTATTTGTCGCGTTTTTTTGCTCAGTAATCCCAAAAATTTTTACAGCAACGGAATCATGTCACTACCTTCAAGATGGCAAAAAGGCATCAACCAAAATGGCACATATCATCATCATCATCATCATCATCATTTCAGCCTATCACTACTAGTGATAGGCTGAAATGATGACACTGCTGAACATAGGTCTCCCCCATAGATTTATACAAAAGTTTGTAGCTGTCATTTTGTGGGGATTTTGCTATAGTTGCCACGCTTGGCAGGCGGATAGGCGGGTTGGCAACCGCAGTTTATCTATTCAGATGTTCCAGGAAGGAGCTGCTGCCTATCTTCTGGATTTTATTTTCCCTCGGTCGCCTATTACGTCACCCACGGGATGAAATGGGGTGGTAGATTCTCTTAGGCCGCTACTAGAAAATTACAAACTCGATTTATTAACCGACAAAATTTAATGTCATTATTTTTGTAATTTAATTTTCTTGACTATTTCTCACACCATTTAATGGAACACGTAGCCATATTAATATTTTTTTTATCAATTAAACATATCGCAATAAAATTCTAAAAGAGTTCATATACGGGTCTAACACTTGAGCGATACTGAAGCTTTAATGATAGCGAAAAATTTTTGTACGAGTAAATGCATATACAAATGCTGTGAGTCACTTGCCTTGTATACGGTTCTTATAAGGGTTAACTGTGGTCTTATCCCAAGGCGCACCAACAGATGTTTCACATTGAAAGTTGTGGAAAACCAAAATTAAGTTGTATCAATAATATTGTGTTTGGTTTTACTAAACGCAATGGGGCAAATTTTGCTAAGGTGAGCAGGCGGGTCGAAAAGTGAGCTACAGATGTTGTCTCTGCCTAACCCAATGAAATAGAGGCGTGACTATGTATATCTGCATGTATTTCTAATAAAATAAATTATATTACATTTATGTTAATATTGCTTAAGAACCAGTTTAAATTAATGTACTGTTAATTTTTTTTGTGTTTGTAGTGGTGGTGGTAAAAAATATTAAATTTTTTATTATCTGTAGGCTGTACATTTACATCGGAGAATAAAACATACAGCAATATTTTATCTGTAGTTTGCTATTTTGTATACCTTAGGCATATATTCTATTTGTGTTTGTATTCCTCGTATTCATTGCATGTGTGTGCGAGTTGTTATTCGATCTATGTATATTATATACTGTTATTGTGCGTGTGTAGTGAATAGCCATTAAATGGCGAACCTTTTTCGTGGTTAGATTGGTATTCCACAAAAATATCTCTTCGCCGAAAGTTCTGGCTAAAACTACTGTAAATAGATTTAAAAGTTTTAAAATGCGTTCCGTTGTAGAAATAGGGGCTAGTGTCCCTGCATTTTTGGGGAAATTATGGAAATTGGTCAATGATTCAGAAACAAATCATTTGATTTCATGGAGCCCTGTAAGTGTTTTAATTTTGTTTTACAGGGAAATTTGTTGGTAATTTGTCGAAATTATCAGTGTGGTAAATCTAGATCTGCTGTAATGTACTTTTCACGGAAAGTAGCTATGAAACAACCTAGAATTTTTATAAGACGCAGCTGATTGTCTGCTGCGAAACATAATAAATAAATAGTTTCATGTCACGTTTTCTACCACGCAGCCTCTCACTAGAATATTATTTTGTGTAAAGGCAAAACCTTTAATATTAAAATCACTCTTATTTTTACGTCATAATTATTAACAACGTAAATAACAAACAAAGTACTTAGCTAGTGTGTACTATTTTGATTTGCGCCTTCATTGTAAATTTTTATAATTTACAATTTAAGAATAACGAATTATTACAAATTCATAAGATTGCTTCTAACCATTGCTGTTTTTTTACTGAATCTCAAATAAATTTCAAAATGATCATTGTCAAGGTAATAAAATTTTATTTATTTTTATGACAATATAAATAAAAAAAGGCAGTAGGCCACATTGTTGCCAATTTAATTTTTAAAAATGTTAAATTAATTTCTAGTTCTGATAAAGCTAATTCCCTTTTAGGGTGGGAAAACATTTGTTATTAAAAATCAAGCAGATTTTGCAAGGGAACTCTTACCTTTGTACTACAAACATAACAATATGGCTAGCTTTATTCGGCAATTAAATATGTATGGTTTTCATAAGATTACCTCAGTTGAAAATGGAGGATTAAGATATGAAAAGGATGAAATAGAATTTTCTCATCCTTGTTTTATGAGGGGCCATGCTTACTTGTTGGAACACATAAAGAGGAAGATTGCTAATCCAAAGTCAATTGTAGCTAGTAATGAGAGTGGTGAAAAAATTCTTCTTAAGCCTGAGCTTATGAATAAAGTGTTAGCAGATGTTAAACATATGAAAGGAAAACAAGAAAGTCTTGATGCAAAATTTAGTGCAATGAAGCAGGAAAATGAAGCTCTTTGGCGGGAGGTTGCAATTCTCAGACAAAAGCATATCAAACAACAGCAAATTGTCAATAATGTAAGTTATATGCATATTACCATCTTTTACAGTTTTTTATCATAGCCGCGTTCATTGTTTTTTCATTTTATTACAGCTTATTCAATTCTTAATGTCACTAGTGCAACCAACTAGGGCACCAAACTCAAATGGGAACAATGTTGGTGTAAAGAGACCATACCAACTCATGATCAACAGTGCAGCACATGTACCAGCGAGTGATGACTCCTCAAGTAAAGCAAAGAATATGAAACTAGATAAGGAGGTTGCATTGGAGGATATACATGAAGATAACTTGGTTTGTTGTTTTGTTAAATGCCTATTAAAAGATAATTGTTCTTAATCACAAATTTAGATCTTGAATGTCTAAAAAATATTTAAGGCAAATTAAAAATTAATATTTTATGAAAAAATGCATTAATATTAAATATTTGTTTGTTGATAAATATTACATATTTTTATTCAATTGTGTAGGAAGATGGGCCAACAATACATGAATTAGCTCATGACGATATATTACACAATGAAGCCTCACAAGACTCTTTAGACCCTACATCCTTTGTAACTGTTGATATAACTTCTCCTGAAATCTTTGTTGGTCAAAACACTGCTGACCCTACAGCTTCTATACAATATCATGTAACAATGGAAGATGGGGAGGATGTTGAGTCTGGTAATTTTTATTTTATATTTTTCTTATTTTTATTCTTTACATTATTTTATTACAGTTAACATTTTTTGACTGTAAACTATTATTGTCTCAATGTACATATAATCTATATAAACTATCTTTTCCCCCACAGCTTTCCTGTGTATAATAAGGGGAGACTAATTACTTATGTTGCATAACTTATTACATAGGTTGAGCAATAAAGTTGTAAACTTGCATAATTATATGCTAAAAAATGTTTAGAATACGAAAAGCAGCTCTCATTTATATATAATAGTTTATTCAACACAGTAGTTTGTTTTTACATTCATATTTCTACATGAAATTCCTGCACAAGTAGTACACATTTCTAGTTTGTTATTCACAATGATAGATTTAATTTTGTTAATTGAAAACTGAAATTGTGTTTGTACTGTATTTTCAGATAGAAAGATATCATATCGCACAAGAGGTGTCAAAACAACAACTGCTTCATCAAATTCTCTCCCAGATATTACTACAGTTACTACATTGTCTTCACCAATATCTCCAATGTCGCAAAACACTCTTGAGCAGGCAGTTAATAATATTGCCACAATGACTGTCCCCGGTACCTGTACATCTAAATCAAAAGTCAAGAACACTGGCAGTAAAAATATTATGTCAAGTGGTAAACGTCTTCTCTCTCCTAGTAATTTTAATACAATAAACACTTCTGCAGATTTTAAGTTGCCTGCTGAGATTTTTGCTAGTGATGACTCAATTAGTGATGCAGGTGTAACATGTGCCGATGATTTAACTGTGAAGAATTTAATGCAAGATTCCATGCTCACTGATCCAGTAGTTTCAATCTCAAAAGATGAGATGCTAGGTGGAATAAATATTAAAATTGAAAAATCAGCAGAAAATGCTAAATCATCAAAAAAGACAAAGAAATCCAAAGACAATACATGCAACTTGAATTTAGCTGACATTAAGACTGAATTACAAGATGATTTTGACTGGAATAATATGAGCCTTGCTACAGTGAACAATAGCACAAATGTGAATAAGTTACAGAATATGTGAGTATAATTATTATAATAAAATGAATCCTTTTTCAGTTACCTATTCAAAAAGTTTATTATTGTTTTATGTAATATTTGAGATTGAATTATCTATTACATGAAAATAACAATATTAAATACTCATATTTGCCAACACCGTGTTTGACTTTGATTTAGTATAATATACATATGTTTATTACTTCATTTAAATGTAATTTTAATATTCAGGTATGGGAGGAATAACAATGCAAAAAATCGAGATGAATTTTCTACTCACTTTGGATCAAATTCTAACACGTATGTGATTATAAGTTATTCTAAAAAGTATGTTAAATTTGCTATAAAGGACTGTTACTAATTTTAATTTAGTAATCGGCCTTTATATTAAAATTATTGAGTCATACCAAAATGGCGGTGACGTGGTTCGCCACCCGTCACGTCTCGTTTCCTGCTAGGTGCCAAAAGTGGACTACATTAGGGGCCTTTGCCTACCCCTTATATAGGAAAAAGGCGTGACAGTCTGAATTTATTATTAATATTTATCAAAAGTATTAGGCTTGTAGCAGCACAATCTCAAGTTTAGGTTTTCAAGAAAGATAGAATGTGTTCATTTAACTGGGCTTAACTATTTACATTTCTTGTTTATATTGATAATTAAATAGGTTATTTTAATTATAAATGAATATCTGCTATTCATAGTTTGTAATTTCATGTTTATTACTTAATTTTTAAAAATATTATCAAAATAGTTTCTTGTGTTATGTATATCAGTTTTATTATAATTTTATAATATTTCTTCCAGGAGCTGAGTGTTAGCTATAAAATTCATTATTGTGCTAGGGATCTGAATTTGATCCCTAGTGTTTGCATTAAAATTGTTAATTCCAATGTATTTGAATAAAACCTATGTATGTTTGATAAATAAAACTACAAAAGTAATATCTGCCAACTCACACAGCTGTGGGACAAACAACTTTTGGATCTAAAATTTAGATGATTCCTGTATACTGGGAGATAATTTGATTTTAGCTAAAATAGTAATTTTGTAATAACACTTTAATAACCTGGTCTAAAAAAGCTGTGTGGTAGCAGTTTAAGAGAATCTACCACTGCATCTCATCCCGTGGGTGTCGTAAAAGTCGACAGAGGGAAAATTAAAACCAGAAGATGGGCAGCAGTCTCTTTCTGGAACATCATAATAAATAAACTGCGGTTGCCAACCAGCCTGCCAAGTGTGGCAACTATGGCAAAATCCCACCAAAATGAGAGCTACAAACTTTTGTAGGAATCTGTGGGGGAGGCCTATGTTCAGTAGTGGACAAGCGATAGGCTGAAATGATGAACCTAGTCTAAACACCAATGTTTAGTATCATAAATCTTAGTTATTTTTGTATTACATTTTTTATAATGTACATATAATTATTAACACTGTTCTCATGGCATGTGATATTCTCAGCAAGTTAATATTGTTATGTTACAGAAATGACATTGATGATCATTTGGATACCATGCAAACAGATTTGGATTCATTACGAGAGCTTTTAAGAAGTGATTCCTATTCTCTGGATACAAACACTTGGTTGGGGGTATGTTAAAAAATCATATTTAAATTAACTTGACATGTGTACAAGAATTAAAAAAGAAACCTCTAGTAAAAAAAGTCAATGCTTAAAATGTGTCACAACCCATAGCTAAAATGTGACCACCAGTAATTTGTTTTCTTTTTAAAGAAAAAAATTCACTCTGCAATCTATTTTTAATATTTTCTATTTGATGTTTATTCTGTTGTGGATCGAAAGTATTCGCGCACTTAATTCAAATTCATTTTATTGACGGCTCACGCATACTAACACGTTGCCCCCGTAAACACCCAACCGTTTAAAGTCGCGCGGTTGGTAGCAATGGCTCAAGTCACGTTGCATTCAACGTGTTCGGACCGCGTGCGAGGCCGTGTGCGGTTTTTACTGTCACATTTGCACTGCCGCGTCGGCTACGTAATAACGGGTCGTTTATATTATAACAATTGTTGATAACGATTACACATCGAATTATCTGCTGCGTCATTTACTTTAGGTCATGTTATAAACTACTTCAAATGAAATGCTTTTTTCAGTAAATTAAAAATATGATTATATACTTTGAAAAGTAAAATAATATATATATGTCACATTTTTTACCAACTTCTGAAAGTGCTCACTCTTGGGGGCTATTTTGTTTACTTTAAATTAAATTGGTGACATTTTGTAGGGGGTATCTGTTCCCAACAGACTTGTAGTGTATACTCCAGTTGACTATTGGTGTTGCTATAGCTCTCTTTTAGGCTTTTCTTCAATTTATCCCATAAATGTTCAATGTGATCGAGGTCGGGACTCATCGCGAGCCAGAGCAAAACCGTAATTTTGGCACCCGACAGTGTTCTTTTTGTAATACGGCGGACCGGCGTGTGTTGTCTTGCCTTAAGACAACTTTCCCCCACTGTTTGTGAAAAGTGGATGACATGAGGTGTGATATTTGATTGAGGTGTGATAACACGGTCGACATAACTGGCTGCGGTTACGATCCTCATCATTACCAGTATTTGGATCCCCCCCCCAACGATCTGTTTCGTAAAGAGAAGGCGAATGATGAACCGTATAGGTTCAGAAAATCATCGCTATAAAATTACAGTACAGACTTCCAGACACGATGCACGTGCTGCACGATGAGCCCTAGTCAAATTAATCATTCTGGAAAACTTCCTGTCATCGTCGAGTCAAGTTCGGATAGTTTGTTCACTAACTCTGGTTCCTGTAGATGATCGTAACTGATTTTATAAAGTTACCGTACAATCCCGAAGTGCAGTTAAGCCGATATATCTTCCTGGCTACTTTTTGGCTCTACTTTTCCTAATTTACGTCCTTAAGACACACTACCTGTCTCCGAAAAGCGTTTCTTCACTTTTCTGATGGTCCGTCACGACACACCAAAACTGAGACATTCCCTCCAGAAGCAAAACTACCGCTTTTGTTGCGGTTTTCATGATCATATAGCGACGAGAACCAGAAATTATAATCGGATTTAGTACCAAAATTAAAAAAAAAATCCTAACAAAGTGACTTTCAACCGCGATGTACTTAATGAGACTACGAACACGTGTGACAAATCAACCTTAATTTTTTTTTGTGTATCCACTTGAGAATAATGTTCAAATTATCGATTTAAATGTTATTGAGTTCATAATCAAGTCTACTTGATGTTTAAATGTTTGTCATTGCTTATGATTACCAACCACATATTTATAAACAAAATTCGAGATAAACTCCAGGCGGGCCTTATATTATTTTGAATAGTGTATTTACAATTATGCCAACGCAATGAATTTATAAGATGCTGTTTATTTATTTATTAGAAGTATATAAGTAGAGTATTATGTTAAATTGTAACTTCTGTATTGTCCATAGAATGCAGATTCGGGCGTAGAACCTGCGATGTCTCTCGCCATCCCTTTCCATCAGCACACCATGAATGACTATGTAATTTCTTAAATTAAATGAGAAAAGTAATTTGAAAGAACGTCAATTTTAATATCAATATATTTTAATAATATATCATATTTAAAAAAAACCCTGTACTAACAAAGAACCCTGTACAGCCTGATATAAGAGGTCTAGTTATAAAAAAGGAATATATATTTTTTAATATAAACTGCTTAATTGTGCTCATTAACAGAACAGTACATGTAAAATATATATCTATTTTATATTATTAAATCTAAAATTAATAAAATAATAAGGATTTCCGCATTGAGAATTTTCGTTATTTTTAGGTTTCGAAATTAGAAAGGGGGTGGGTATTTTTTATTAGTTATATTGTGTAGTTTCAGATTTACAGTTTATTATTAAAAGTCTCTTAAAACTTAAACTTTAATTTCTATTTCAGCTATTTGGGTCGGATGATCCTTTCTATGGGCTGTCGTATAATGCAAGTGACGAGCGGGCGAAGACAGGCAATAATGGTAAGTTACCAAGTTAGACCTTCGACTTACTACAGTAATTATAGGGGTTTCCTAACATTCCTAATTCTATGCAGGATTTCGTCTAGGTAGGTACCACCCCAGGGCCAGTTTATTCTGCCGTAAAGCAGTAGTGTGAAAACATTACTGTGTTTCGGTCTGAAGGGCTCTGTAAGCTAGTGTAATCACTGGGCATAGGAGACTTAAGAACTTATGTCTCAGGGTGACAGGCGCAGTGTGGTGCTACACAGAAATGTTCTGAGTAACACAGCATCTGTTATGGGCAGGCGTTGCACTTACCATCAGGTGAACGTTTTGCTTGTCTTGTCACTTTATCAAATAAAAAAAAAAAAACAGTTATGCAAATAACAAACAATATGTAATAAAAATAATTTTTGGGTTTACATAGTTTTGTAATAACAGCTCTACGCTAGACTCAGCTAGACGCGTTTTTAGAGTTAAACGTCGAAACTTAGGCGTTCTGAATTTTTAGGCTTACTGCGTTCATTTGATGTTGATAAAGTACAAACTGTAGCATTGAACTCAGTTAAACGTTTAAATTTCGTTTAGCTTGAACTGATTGCGTTTATTTTCAACGGTGAAATCCGCCCTAAGAAGGAATGCATAATGACATTCAATAATTAATTGTATGCAGGTTTCTTAAAGAGGGAAGACTGAAAATCAGTGTGACAGGAACTTACTAACTACAGTCTTGTCTAAGTTATATTTTACATTTATGTTAATTGTAGATACAACCAAACAGTATCCAATGATTGATTTTGATTGGCTCATCACTAGCAGCGATACGCCGCCTTCAAAGTAACCTGTAGCTTGCTTGTTGCAAGACATTTGCAGAGCAGACGTTGGATTTAATACCATACATTTTTATGAATAATGGATTTTTTGGTAGCGGGTTACATAAATTTGTGGTTATGGACTGTGATAGTGTTTGAGACAAGATTATATTTTTATAAGTGCATTTTAAGAGAGCCAGACTTTGGAACTAGACATAATTCATAATCGGCACCATAGATTATTTACAGCAGCATCTTAGTCTTGAGATTTGTAAAATAATAGGAGCTTCGAATAATTATATACATACATACGATTTTTAAGTATACAAAAGTGTAGAAGTAAAATTATTTTATGATAAACTACAATCTACGCTTAACAAAATCCACAAATTTACAGGTAGATGCTGTATGGGCATATTTTAAAATTCAAAATATCTGGTTTCGTATTATAACTTATGACTTTTAAGTATGCATTGTTCATGTTTATATACAATCAAAAAAGTACACAATTTGATGTTGTTTTTTTATCTATGAATATGTTCTAGGATATTTATTTTAAACTTTTTTTTATTCAATAGTTATTTACGTTTAGATTGTTGTTGAAGCATTTTAGGCTTAATGTTATTTTTATAGTTATGTTTATCACCACTTTATTACATCACATTAATGTAAAAACAATATGTTGTTAATTGTAATAGCAGTAAACATTAGAGGATACCATATCTTCTATGACACAAAATTGTTTTTAGTGTATTTTAGTGTATAAGTTATATTTATCTGCCTTAAATATTAAAACTAAAATATCTAAGTTTACTAACCCTGCGAAATGTATTTTTATTATTAATTTAAGCAAAGAAGAAAGGTGAAATAACAAATATTAGAAGTGAGGAGAATCGTGCCCAGACCCTGTTTTCTGAGGATGATGGTAGTAACTATGTTATTTTACTACAGTTGTTTTCATAGATTGTCCTTTAGTTTGGGTTATATCATATTATATAATATTAGTTTATTACGTTAAAATTCGCATGTTATAGTTAGCATATATACGTATATTGTATTAGCATTGCTTTTTATTTATATTGTTATAGTGGTTTTTTTAAATGTGAATAAATAGTTTTTTCACAGGTTTAATTGTAGATTAGTAATTTTGGATTGATAAGAGGCGTGATTATTTTCTTTTAAATCAAAAGTTTAGTCGAATTGCCGCAATAAATGGTTCTGAACATTATATAATAAAATATTAACATTTGTCTTTTTTTACACTAGGCATAGATTTAACTGTATATGTATTGACGAGTTACGTAGAGACGGAGTAATGGTATCGTAACTCCATTACCATTGCAGTCTAGTGAGGTATATTATGCAGGAAGATTATTTAAATAATAATTATTATTATATCATTGTCTTCGATAGATTAAGCCATTTTTTTATTGGATGAAGTGACAAGACGCGCAAAACGTTCACCTAACGGTAAGTACAACTTTTGCCCATAACAGATGCTGTGTCATCCAGAATATTTTTGATGGGCACCACAATGCGCCCGTCACTCGTACGTATTGGCCAGATATAACAATGAAGAAGGCGAATGCGCAAAGGGATCTTTAGACTGCGGTTGCATAGTACCTTCTTCATTTTGGAAAACGCACTACGGACATCTTCAATGCGGGTCTTAACCTCTAATTCGCTGTCCCATTCTCTAGTAAGCCATGTGTCGAGGTACTTATTTTTGTTTGCACTCTTTTCAAGTTTTGACCAGCTACTCTCTGTCCGGCTGGAGATTGCAGTCTTTTGATATGACCATTAGCTTCGTCTGCTAACGTTCATTCTGAGACCGGCCTCGATCAAACGCCTTCTCATAATCTATAAAGCAAAGATAAACATATTGCTGCATGTCTCTGCATGTCTGAACCAACACCTGTACTGTGGACAACGTTTGTCTAGTGCCCACTCCAAACTGACTGTCGCTAGATAACATACACACACAAAATTTACACCTGTAACTCAATTTTATTTTATATTTCTCTATCATTAATCGTAATGGATGCTGCTATACAGTCTTATATAACATTTTTTTTATTTGTTTCTTAAGATAAACCATAACTTTAATCATACTTATGCCATATTATCGTCTTTTGTATATTAGACAGCTACATGAATGTCAATGATAAAGTAAGTGCAGTAAGCAGTGGTCGAATGGCCATTTTGCTTGCTTTACATTCAGCATTTTGTAGTTAATTTATAAATGTGGATGTTCCTGGGTATTTTTGTTTTTACATAACTGCTGTAGTATGAAGCAAACATATTTCAACAACTTACGAAACATAATTAAATTTTAATATTGAAGAATATAAGTATAAGTTCCTTGATTATATGCTAACTGCTATTTTTATTTTAACATCTATTTATATGTGTAATAGAAGAGGAAAGTGTTCAACATAGTTGTAAAATTTTATTTTATTTATTTTAATGTGACTAATTAAATGTTTTTGGGATACTTTCAGCTGAAGGGTATCAGCTAATCTCATATACAGGAAATATTCCACATTTAGAGGATATAATTATTCCCGATTTGGAGGGCGATAATTCGCAGGAAGCTGTGATGGCACCGAGTCCCAGCAGCTCGACTCTCAACACCCCGCTTGTCGAGATTCGGTCGCCTTATACGACGAAACCATGAGAAATCGCTAAAAAGCGATAACAAAGGAGGAAATGAATGCGGAAGGGCGAAATAAATTACAAGTGATAAAATTTTCCGTAACGCCAGAAACAATATTTATTTGTAAATTAACTACCAGTTATGTTTTTTTTTTCAATTTAGTTTAAGTGTTTTATAGTTATACTTGAAATAATAAAAAAATATATATGAACATTTAGTTCTGTAGTCAAAATGGTTACTAAAATATTATTAGAAATAATATTACTGTATAAGATTTGCTTATTCAATCGAAGTCTGTTTTATTTTGCCAAACTGTTCAAATATATTCAAGGTCAATTTACATTATTTTATAAAAGCAGCAAATTTGCTCATTGAAATCCAAGAATACTGCCAATTTCACGTTACTAGTGAACGAGTTGCGTATGGACAATGTTTTTAACGCATTATATAGATTATATGATATATAGATTTTGGTTAGACATTTGCACCGTACATTTTCTAGTTTTTCTTCATGCTGAATAATTTATCGTTAATTCAATAGGTTAGCCGTCAACTTCAAGTACCTAATTTTATAGGTACAAAATTGATATAAGAAATGTGTGTACATGTCTATAGATTTCATTCTTACATAGATTCTTTTAATTTTTCTTATTTGCATGCAGATCTAAGTGCAGAAAATATAACAGGAAGAAATATGTGTATTTTAGTGTGAACTATTGTCTATATCGACCTGTTTAGGTAATAAGGCAAAGGCAGTCAAATATTAGTTTTTATTTATATGACCGGATAAAAATTAGTTTCCACTTTTTTTTTATTGGATAAAGTGATGAAACGAGCAAAACGTTCACCTGATGGTAAGTGCAACATCTGCCCATAACAAATGCTGTATCACCCAGAAAATTTCTGTGTGACACCACACTGTGCCCATCACCCTGAGACATCAGTTGTTAAGTCTATGTCCAGTGATTACGCTAGCTCACAGTGCCCTTGAAACCGAAACACAGTAATGTTTTCACACTACTGCTTTACGGCAGAATAACTGGCCCTGGGGTGGTACCTACCTAGACGGATTCTTGCAATTTGATTTCTGATTCTAACAAGAACTTTCAAAAAGTTAACTCAGATGCAAATAATATTTTGAATGAAACTGCAATGAAATGAACCGATTAAAATGTGAAATGGTTTTAAGAAATGCTACTTTTCGTAAAACTTAAATTTTGTAAGAGTTATTAATAGTGAAAAATTCCATGTTTTTTTTTGCTTATGTGTTTAACATTAAGCTTGTTTGAACGAGTGCTAGTTGATTTTATCAGTTTTACACGAATGTCACAGTAAAATAAGAGAATAAAAAATATTTAAGTAGTTTTTTCATAACATGTACAGGTAACTTTGTATATTTAATATGGATTGTAATTCTTACGAAATGAACAGTAACAGTTTTAATATTTTTATATGCTGCTCTGGTGCCTTATATTGTAGAATCTACATATGATAAAAAAGATGATACTTTCAATTTCTTTTTTAAATTTAATTTTAAAATTCAGATAATATTTTGAATAGTTCAGAATTCTTATTTCCGTAGTAATAATTTATTTAGGTTTAGTAGCTATAGCAGTTAAACTGTTGACTGATGGTGTAAGAAATTAGGCTTGTGGTGTGGGATATTAAAGATTTTGTTTCGGATTTTTATATGAAAATGATATTTAATTATAAAATAATATTATTTTGTTGTTAGGATTAAATATATTTAAGTAAGCAAGTTATCTGTAATACACTTTATTTCTGTAACTGTATGCTTAACATTAATAAATGTAAAGATTTAGTTTTAGGGAGTACTAATTAATCTCATTTAATAGATTGCCAGGTGAATATTATCGTAATCTTTATAAATATGATCGTCATGCAATTTAATAATTATACGTATTCTGAGTGGTTATAGCTAATAACTATTTTATGTTTAGCGAAATAGCTCATCATGTAATTGGTATTGAAATAGGAGGTCCTTAAATATAAATTTTTAGAATTTTAATACGTATTTTATTAAATACATAACATATTACAAAACTACAAAAATGTTTGCACGTTCTGCTTAAGCTAAATATGTTTTCACTCGACAGAATAACCAAAGTAGAATAATCAACATTTGTAAGTCATCATTAATACATACATAAGATCAGGACTGTATCCCATAAGGGGTAGTCAGAGACTGGGCACTGACTGCCAAAGCAGATGACTGCCACAATCCATGTTTCACCAAAACAATATAATGCACTTGGTGTGATAGGTGGTGATTGCGCTGTTGGGTGCACAGTGCAGTTTAATTCCTTACTCGCCTTTTACGAGATCCATTGGATGAGATGGAGTGGTAGTATTAATTTAACGAGCCGCCACCATTAATAAGTATTGATAATAACCTCAATACATATATATATATATTCATTCGCCTATATATATATTTTTTCCTACCATTTTACCATTGATTCTTTAATTATATAATAGTATTATTAACGTACAAAATATAGTAGTGGTATGTAAGTCTAATTTTTTAGTATTCTGATAATATGTACAGGTGACAGACTGATTTCAGATTTGTATCATACAGTTTATTGTAGGTTTTTAAATTATCCAACACACCTTTTGTGGTTAAGTACTATCTACGGAACCTGAGCAGGTTTGTACTATTTACGAAATAAATTAGAAATTAAAAATGTTTTAGTAGTCGAATCGATGAATGAATATTCATTATGTACATTGAACAAAAAGTGTTTAATTAGCGTTTTGTATTGTATTGGCAAATGTACATATGTGAATGAAAATTGTTTTAAAAAAGTCTGTTGGAGGGGGAAACCTGTGATGCAATTGAAAACTATTCGGTAGTACGCGTTGCATATTAATGTGTCATTTACTAAGTTGGTTATGCTTTTTCATTTATCTTGCTTCCAAAAGTTATTAGTATGTTACCTACTTATTAAACTGAAATAAACCAGTGAGGCTGATGCATATAATCTTCGTATCATTAGTGCATCGGAATTGCAAATTCTTTTGGCACATTATTCTGTAGTACTCGTAATGTATACAACGCGAATTTATTACTGTAAATAATGCGAACAATAAAATTAAATAACAAATTACTACTGTCGCTAGTCATTATCCAATGACCATTTTATAATTTAATACTATTTTTACCGTTTCTTGTGAAAGAAGGTAATTCAATTAAATTAAATAATATTCTTTATTTTAAGTAATGCTAACGATCATCCATTGTACTATAACATTTTCATATGAATTATGAACGAAGTTTTTAAGTTAGTTTATAAAATACCTATGTATAGAAAAAGTTGTAAGTTATTCTTAAATTTACCGTAATAAAAGATTGAATACACGAAATTAGTTTTATTGATTATTATCCTAAGACGTAGAGGTTGAGGTTTTTTTTTAACCCTTATCTGTAAACCCGGGTGCCCACCGCGGTGCATCTGTATAATTAAAATAGAGAGAAACAAAAAAAACCATAAAAAATCCCCCCCAATTGAGAGCTTCAATTTTTTGTGGCAATCTGTGGGGGAGGCTATGTTCATCAGTGGACTAGTGATAGGCTGAAATGATGATGATGATACCCGGGTGCGAAACAACGTCGGAAAAGTTGGGTGTACACTTAAGGGTTAAATAACCAATATTTGCAAAATAGGTGATACCAAATAGATTACTAACACTTTCAAATAAACTTTTTAGCCAGTTTCTCTACAAGCAGCGACCCGCACTACTTGTTTTCTATAGAAAAACAAATTGCTCGGTTGGCGCAGTTTTACGTATTCGATTCTCGCACGAAATATAGGTTCTACAAATAGTTGTTTCGCGTCGGCAAGTGTGTAGGTTAAAATAATGTGGGCAAGTTATTTTAAAAAAAAATCCCAAGATCGACCGTGCAATAATATTTAAGAGGATCGTGAAGTGAAGGATAATAATACCTCACAATTTGTTTCCAGCATATCAAAAAACAAGTATCTTGTAACTTAATGACTGTGACAACCAAATCGACCAAATTTGCAGTATTGGATCGTCTCGTTCGGATGGGGTTGTCCGTCAAATTGCTCAGATCTTGCATGAGCGATTATTGTCGGGCGTCTGTTTTGGACTGCTTTTTCTGCTGGGGATTTATTTAGCTAATATCAGGTCAACATAAAACAGTATTCGGTCATTATTGTCGTGGTCGAAAATCAGTCCCCCCTGGCCCATGGCTTGGCATAGCTGGTGATGCTCTTGGTAGTAAATAAAAATTGTTTGAATGAATTCTGTATATTCTAGTCAATTATTGAGGACTATTTGATTCGAGATCCTTGTTTGTTATTTGTAGAAGAGGACCTGGACAATGTCTGTTTTGTAAATATACATAAAGAATATTATGGTGAAGAAATATACAAAATCTTAAAACTTGTTTTATTAGTATTACACATAAAATGTACTTATAAAATTTAATTGCATTTTAATATTAGCTATATAAAGTAAGTGCCATTTATCTATGGCTTTAATAGATTAGTGCTCAAAAAAGTAACATCAATTTTAACAAAAAGCACATGGTATGATTAAAAATATATGTAATACTTTCGTTAGTCAAACATTAATTGCACTTTTATGGTTTCTAAGTAAATATTACTGCTATCACAGTTTTTCTATACCACAATACATATTCAAAACATAACAAATATGAAAGCAAACAATATGATATTATTAAATGTTATTAACATAGATTTTTAAGGGGTGAATTTAAGTCGCTACCATTTGAGAGCAACTAAGACAAATAGCAACAGAAAAGAAATATAACAATTGTACATAAGAATAAAATACATTAAATAGAAAATGTCAATATTGCTTTTTGAGCATGATTTGTAAATAACTTAGGGACTAGAATATAATAAACAATTGTAAATACTTGTCCACTGCTGGACTTGAACTATCTAAGTTGGGAGAATTGTCCTAATTCCACAAATGTCAGGCAATTTTTTTACTTGTGGTAGGATTCCTATGCAGGAATTCGTCTAGGTAGGGGTGGGGGGCAGAATAACTGGCCCTGGGGTGGTAACCCCAGGGCCAGTTATTCGGCCGTGAAGGAGTAGTTTGCAAACGTTACTGAGTTTCGGTTTAAAGGGCACTGTGAGCTAGTGTAATCACTGGGCATTACGAGATTTCAGAACTGATATCTCGGGGTGACGCGCGCAATATAGGTGCGACACAGAAATGTTCTAGATTACACAGTATTTGTTATGGGCAGACGTTACACTTAACATCAGGTTAACGTTTTGCTCGTCTCGTCGCTTTATCCAATAAAAAAAAACTCAGTGTCAGACGAGCGCAGTGTGGTGTCACACAGAAATGTTCTGGGTGACACAGCATTTGTAATGGGCAGATGTTGCACTTACCATCAGGTGAACGAACAACCCGGAACATTTCTGTGCGGTATCACACACTAGATATCAGTGTCCTTCAAATCAAAACAGTAATGTTTACACACCACTGCTTGACGGCAGAAGCACAGGCTTCCATCGAAACGTAAATGATGAAAAAGAGACATACTTCGTATTAAATTAATGAATGTCATTCAAGTAAAGTTGAAAGATTATCTCCTTGTCTTCATTATTGTACACTATGAATGTAATTAATTAATGCACCGACAGTTAAAGCTAAAGTGGTATCACAAAAGTAATGGTTAAAGCGTATTGTGTAGAAAGTGTATCGTTATATTACCGTAATTAATGAATGGGGTTTGA
The DNA here is from genome assembly GCA_019845155.1 of Luehdorfia chinensis. NCBI lineage: Eukaryota > Metazoa > Arthropoda > Insecta > Lepidoptera > Papilionidae > Luehdorfia > Luehdorfia chinensis. Next base: position 10,680,831 of record JAHVAK010000527.1, read on the forward strand.
GATAGTTTTACTGTCATAGTACCACTTTTAATATGTTAAAAGCGTTAAATAAACGCTTAAATTGAGTTATGAAAAATAGTCTGCCCAAAACGAAGGTAATAAATTTATATATTACTTTGTTACTAATTTCAGTTAATTCTTACTTCTAGTAACTAAAATAGTTAATTTTCAAAAATTAAATGAAGGAGTAATAACAACTAATCATTATTAGATTTAATGCAAGCGCAGTTTTCTCATTAATGCTGGCAAAAATGTTGGAGCTGCTGATCTGTTCTTGACACCATCAGTAACATACGGCCCCGGTTTAGACATCAAAACAGTATGCAAAGTCGGTAAATGTCCAATTGCACAAGCAAGTTCAGGTGAAATATACCGGCAGCCTTGAACATCTAAAAACTTCAGCTTGTCACAATGGGATCTGACAGCTTCTAATGTTTTATCTGTTAGTTGATTGCAGCCCTGAAAATATTTTGTCATTTTAATACTACACTATTTATACCAACTTTTCACAGTTTTGTGAAAGTCAACATAGAAACCGAAAGTTCTAGTTCTCTCAAACAGAGATGTCAGGCTACAACCAGATCCTGCTATCAGAACCAATGCCACTCATAAAAATTCGTGAGAATAGCTGTGCGTGGGTGTGAGTGTTTTGTTTCCATTGAGATGGGCTGAAATGGCCGCCCCGTGAGGTGGTGGCATAAGAGAATCTACCACCCCATCTCATCCCTTGGATGTCGTAAAAACGGACAGAACGAAAATGAACACCAGGTGATGGGAAGCAGCGTCATTCTGGAACATCTGAATTAATAAACTTCGGTTGCCAACCCACCTGCCAGTATAGTAGTGGAGTAATAAAAGTTAAGTAACAGCCTATAAATGTCCCACTGCTCTGTGGTCAGCAGTCTCAGTCTCTCATTTTTGAGGTTTTGGAGCCAGAAAGAGTCCGACACACTGCTCCAATGCGGATTGGCGGACCTCACATATCATCGAAATATTTCTATTTCTCAGACAAGCAGGTTTCCTCACTATTGTTATGATGTTTTCCTTCAGCGGTAAAATTGCAGAACAATTTAAGAGGGCTTTTTCTCATTGATAATGCCAATATGTGGACTCTGACATTGAAGCTACTCTTCTACACATAAAGTAACTCAGAAAGCAATAGATAAAATATATATAGAGATAGATATTTCCTACCTATAGAGGTTTCTTTAGTGAATAAGGATTATAATGAAGAAAACCGCCAGATGATTAAGACTTCCCGTGTTTGGCAAAAGTACTGGCAAAGGAGAAGGCGATTCCTAGAGTAGAGCATTCATTTAAAGCACCATTGCAGAGCAAGGCAGTGATGATCTGTGCTAGGTGAATTGCTTGGTGGACTAAGTGGCACTTTTTGAGAGGGCCCTATAACCAGATGTTTGCGGTTGACTGATGATAAAAATTTTTTTTTTTTTCCTATGATGAGTTATAATCACTAGCCCCTGCAGAACACAGCTCAAGTAGGGAGCGTTTGCTGTTATCGCCACGCTTGACAGGTGGAATTATAATCACTGTGGTTCTAGGTGTATGGTACACCTTGCACAGTTTATGGTACTGCCTGTCACATGTCTAGATTAGATAGTCGATTTAAAAAGGTTTTTCTGCCAGCTGTCGGAATCCATGCGTGTTTTGATTTTCCCTGTCGACTTTTAAATACAACACCGACAGGATGGAATAGGGTGGCTGAAATTTTCTGCCAACATTGCTAGCATTAATTATTGTTAAAATATGACATTTACCCGCAATTCCAGTTGCTGCAGTCTTCTTAAGCCTTTTACAATTTCTTTAACTGCTTCGTCTTTTAAATTATAACAATCTGTTAGATTGAAATATTCAATGCTTGGACAATTTCTGATCAGGTGGGATAAACCTTCATGAGTTATTTGTTGGCATCTACTCAGATTAAGATTGATCAGTTCTTTGAAAGTAAATGCATATGTTAAGCTGACATCTGTAATTCTGTTGCACCCACTAATATCCAGTTCTCTCAGTCCTTTTAAACATGCTAAAGAATAGCCTGTGTATGAATCCACAGACAGTTTTTCACACAAACGCATAACATCTCTTTTTCTTCTGGCATCTCTAACAATTTCTTCTTCGGCCCTTGAACCTAAATGTATTTTGTTACTGTGTGTGAGCTTCATCATAATTAGACATTGGTGCATCAACATTCCCTTCTTCATGTAATTTTCCCATGCCTGTTAAACCAGCATCGGAAACTTTGTCACAATGACTTATTTTCAAGGTGTGTAAAAATATTTGGTTTTTAAATAAAACTTGTACAGATGTATCAGTTACAGCATTGAAACAATAACTTATGTCTAAAGAGCGCAAATTAGGTAATTTTTCTGAGATCATTATGACTCCATTTTGATCTAAATTTAATGAATGTAAGTCCAAATCTTCCATAGTCCCATTTTCTTGAGCACATATACCTTTTTCAAGACCATCTTTTGTTATTAGTTCACACTGTGAAATGTTTAATGATTTCAATTTTTTTAATTTAGACAGTTCAGTTATTCCTAAATCAGTGACAGCTCTGCATCTTTGTATATTAAAATATTCCAAATTGATTAAATTGTTACAAATATTTACAAGTGATAGGTCGGTCACTCTTGTGCATAAACCTATATCTAGTTCTTTTAAAGAGGTCTGATATGTTGTTAGAGCCAAAATACCAGTATTTGTAAGCTGATCACAAGAATGGACTTCCAGTGTACGTATCTTGAGGTTCTCAACTTCAGATAAACATTTTAACGCAGCTCCATCTATTAAGGTATTTGAGAACTGTATACTTTTTATATTTTGAGCATGGGATATTACATATTGTAACACAAAGTAAAATGTTAACACACTCTCTGAAGGATTTTCAAAAATATTTGTTCTAGAAGGATAAAATTTCTTTACCAAACCTAAGTGGAATTGTAATGAGCATCCTGATAAATTTATATGTTCAAGAAAAGGAGCTGCTTTCACAAAGCGACTAAATAATGCATCGGTGAGATACTGATTGCCTGATAGATTCAATGATTTCAGATTGTCAAGACTGTTAATCAATAAGCCATCAGTTTTTACTTCTAATAAGCAACCTGACATAAAAAGTTCTTTGCAACTAACAACATTCAATGACTCTAAACTTGTACATTTTTGTAAAATATGTGCAAACACTTTTTCACAAATATCACAATTTTTAAAAGTTAAGCATTTGATGTTTTCACCTATTCTGTCCCAAAATTCATTTAATTTATTTGATATTTCCACTTCATTAAATAAGAAGTTACTGTAAACTATTATTGAATTTTCAAAATTATTTAAAGGGGATGATTCTTCATCGTTTAGTAAAGTTTTATACAATACTACAACTTTATTCTTTAAAAAGCAGCGAGCATTAGCAGCCAGGTACCAAGAGCGACATGTTTCACTTGCTGATTTTCTATCTGATTTCGGCAAGTATTTAAAAAGATAAACTAATACCTGTAAATAGATAATGAAATATTATGAGTGTATTTTAATTATGTTTTTCCAGTATGGCATTATGAACAAAGCACAGATATTTACTTTGTCTATATATATTAATATTAGGTAGTCTATGATTTATTAACTAAAAATTATAATGGAAGAAAATAAAAAAGGTAGTCAGCATCTTATTACCCACAGTCAAATATGAATCAGCCGTGTGGCAGCCGCCTAAGAGAATCTATCACTAGATCTCATCCTGTGAGTGTCGTAAAATTGGACAAAGTAAAAATTAAAACCAGAAGATGGGCAGCAGCATCTTCCTGGAGCTTCTGAATAAATAAACTGCGGTAGCCAACCCAAAAGTCCCCAAAATTACAGCTAAAAACTTTAGTAGCATATTATCCTATGTTCAGCAGTGGACTAGTGATGGGCTGAAATGAAAAAATGATGAAACTTGAATCAACAGAAATCAATCACGACGGAAATCACGTGAAAAATTATACTTAAAAGTCAAACAAAGAAAAAGCCTTATGGATATCAATATTAACAAAACCTGTGAACTTACTTCGAAAGGTAATTCCATTTTTTAGTTTTAATATTGCACTAAGTTTTCATATTTACAAAATATTTGTAAAATGTTTGACTAGAACAAAAAAGTTGAAACTTAAAAAAAATCTATGGATTCGTGACACAGAATTTGACAACAAGACTTAAAAAGTCGTCTTATTTTGACTTGTTGACGTCTAACAGCTGATTAACATGATTCACGTCTCATTGCTAATATAAATATATTTTTTGACAAAAATAAAATTGTACGCTACGCAATAAATAAAACAAATTATGGTTTTAATGGCTGTATCAAAAATATTAGGAATACTTTTTATGATTGAAGTGCCCCTGAAAGGGAACAGTGATTGAAAAATGAAAACCAGACCGGGGTCCTGTTATTCATGAAAGTGAACTATCATGTTGATGTCGATGTTCTTACAAGCTCAGTAGTCTAAGGCTAAGCAGTAATTTTAGAATCGCGCTGTAAAATATCGCAGACTACAGCGCGCGAACTGCGATGAAATCATCGGTAGATTTCTCAATACTTATTTACAACATGGATTGCTTACTACTTCGGAGGAGAAAGCGGAAGAAAATAAGAATTCGTCAATATTGTACTTATGCTTTTACATACGAGATGTTTAATAAAAGTTTCTTTTATCTAAAATAAAATGATCTTCGGATTTATCCCAAAAATCTCTGGATATTATAGACTGAAAATTTAAAAGATACTGGTGCCGACATGTTTAGGCGACAAACGGGGCCGGACGGTCTGAGAGCGCCGGATATATATATATATATATATATATATGATATATATATTACGCACGGTGCAATTCCATATAACTGAAGATTACCTACATGCATGCATTGGAGATGACAAACGTTTTTTACTACAAATGCCAAAGTAGTATAGAAAAAAATTACGAAAAGGCGTTTTTACTTTTTATCCTTGTTAAAAATGGCGCCTTTTTGGATTAAAAAAAAAATCAAAAACGCGGGCGGCATTCGATCGCGGGATGACTGACGTCCAGTCCCGTCCTGACCAGTCCTGTCGCCGGCCGGGCGGGGTTGGCCATTCGTTGACTGATCGCTCGCGCTTACCTTTATTCGTAAAATTTTGCTAAAGTGCATCTAGGGTAGTGGCTAAAAATTGTGTTTTATTTCCATTGTAAAAACACCGGAATAGCTGTTTATTAGCTTGCCGTCGGATCCATATTCCAGAAAGAAGTGGATGATACTACGATACAACGCTATACGAAGAGTTGATTCCATAGGACCAAAATGCTGAATTTTCTCACTGTCGTTGTAGGTACATTAATTTACTGAAAATGTACTACGTGAATATTTATTGAATAAACAGATCTGGTTTTATGTTTCGTCTTGAATTGAATTTTCCAATCACTGTACTGTACTGTACTACACTGTCACTGTACACTACTGCCACTTTTCGAGTTGGCGCCAAAAGTCTTAATAATTGTTTATAAAAAAAACTAAAAACGAACAAAGGCTGGTTATAAGTGAAAAATGAAGAACAAACGAATTTTTTGTTCATCGTTTGTACCGAATTTGCTTCCGAATTAAAATAGCTGCTATTAGTCGCAAGTTTACGGTTAAATATAGACGAAATCCAATTCGTGGCAGTGGCAAACGTCATCTTGAGAAGCGACAAATAAATAAGCGTATGGAGTCACTCTACACAAGCTGCTCCGTGTTTAAATTTGAAAATAAAGAACTTCTTGGATTAAAAGTGCAAAATTGAACTAAAATATAATAATGAAGTGCCACTACCTTTCTGTGTTGCAACGCTTCATACAGGAAAACGATCGAAATTACGTTATATTGGTAAGTAAATATTGTGCCGTGAAACATCATAATAAATTTTATTTATCGCGTCATGATAAAGCTTATTCCACCTTATTTGCCATTTTAATCTATAAAAATATTTTTTTTATTGAAAATACTGTAAATGTTTTAGTATAGTATATAATTTATAAAGTTACTAGTTTGACAATTATAGTACTCGTCACTCTTGGAGGGCCAGACTAAGTAAGGGACTGTACAAAATTTCTTCCGACGAACGCTCAAAATTAAAGTATAATTTATATCAATAAATGCTTTGATTTCAGGTTTCCAAAGGAAAGAAAATCTAAGAAAATTCAACATTAATAAGAAAAATTGGTAACCGTTCAGCCTATCAAGCATTTTGAAGCGAAACATATAGATCGCTGTGTCTTCCGCTTAAACGACGTAACTAGTTATGATTTTCGAAAGTGTGATGCCATGGAACATTATTCGCAAAATTTGTATTTATTGATGAATTTTATAGTTAAAATATTTGAATGTAAGCATATCCCTAAATTAGACATGGTCAGATACCAGGTCTCATTTAGGAATAATCTTTCATTATTTAAAAAAAATTATGTCACTTATTTAAATATAAATAAGATTTTTATTTTCTTTATTTAATTTTTAACTATTTTTCATTTAAATTTTTCCAAAAGATGTATTTTCAATCTGTTACTTCTGAATGCTAGAGCTCAAGCGTTTGAAATAAGGCATCGAAAAAAATGTAAAATATGTTCACAGCGTATTCGGAGTCCGATTTGTAAAACGTATTCGTAAACAGTCAGTAACAAGTGTGTAAAGTGTAAAATATTTCCAAATGCGGCCCTGATTTGCATGAGTGTAAGTCATTTTTGTATGTTGTAAAATTGCCACCCATTTGAATTGCAAACATGGCCACGATCCGTGCAACCCAGCCATAGGATGTGTCTGGGCTGAAGAGTAGAGAGACAAAGGGCACGAGGACAGATTATATACAGTTAGGCGGCAAAGCCGTCTAAACAGTGCAAGTGTCTGGTAAGTGCGGGGTGAGGTAACGTCCCATACTGGCCTCGATATGACACAAAATATCTTTGTAACACGTTATCAGACTTTAGAAAGCTTCTGTCTCCGACAATATTGGGCTCCTATTTACCTTTTGAATGATTCAGCAAATGACGGCAATTTCAAAACTGAAACTGAAAGATTCAGAAAACTGGCTGCAGCGTTTTATTGATTTTTGTAATTTCTGCGTATATTTTGAGTTTTGACGTTTAATATTGATAGTTTATTACGCAGAAAGTGTTCGTGAAAGTGTACAGTGATTGAAATGAAGCTGGTCGTAGTAACCAATTTCTCTATTGAAATCCTCTCTATTAGGATTTTTTAATTTAAATAGCTTCGCGAATCATCTTTGGTAGGAATCGATGTTCTTTTGCAAGGATTTGTGGTTTATCAAATCTGATGTGATGGTTGGGATCTTCCAGAACATGGTCACAGACTGCAGACTTCCTAGAACGACGATGCTTCACATCAGCTATGTTTTTTTACGCGGGTTTTTACTGATCTTTTTGTTTGCCCTATGTGAGATACCTTTTTTTATAGAATAGGGGTCAAATGAGCGAGATACCACATTGTCAATCCAGCTTGTATACTCCTGTATCTTGTAGAGGGATGTTACACTTGACAGATGGTAAAAACTTGTCCGTGGTTACTCTGACGTATGGTAGAACAGCGGGTACACGCTCGACTGTGGCCGGTTTCACTCGGTTCCCGTGACGTAGGCGCGGGACCCGAACCCGAACCGTTAGTCTTTTTTTATACACAGTATGACTTAAGGTGTTATTCTAATTCCGAATTACTAAAACATCTAGAAAATCTAGAGAGTTATTTGCCTGTAACTACATTGTAAATTTAATTTTATAGTTTATGGAGTTAAGGTGGTTTAAAAATGCAGTTACTTTATCAGATTGTAAAATTGTGAAAGTGTCATCTACGTACCGGTTGTAGAATCTTGGATTTACAGAGGGCATTCCCCTTAGTCTTTCATGAATATGCCGGCGACAATGGGAGATACTGGAGATCCAATCGCCACACCATCTACTTGCTTGTAGTATTGTTCCTTCCACAATAGATAGCCTGTTACTGATGCCTGGTAGGCATGTTGTTTTCTGCTAGTTTCCTAATTACAATTGAGATGCAGTCTTCAACAGGTAGGCACGTGAATAGCGACCATAGTTGTGTGTGAAACCGTACCATAGTTTAATTGCCTCTTATCTCACTGACAAAACGGTAAGAATCTTTTGTGTGTACTCTTGTAAGTCTGAGCGGTGAGAGTATTTTCGCTACATGTTGAGCCAATCTGTAAGTTGGTGAATCGATCTGGCTCACTATTGGACGTAGAAAAGCATTTGATTTGTGTATCTTTGATAATCCATACAATTTCGGTGGTTTAGCACAAGATGGTATTATCGAATTAACGTCCAGATTCAATTTCTCGGAGTGTTAATAAGATCGCTAGTCGTTTTAAGCGTATTAGTGGTTGGGTCTGATTTGATCCTTTTAAAAGTACTTTCGTCCGATAAAAGTTCTTGTATTTTAAAAATGTAATCCGACGTACCCATGACTACCGTAGCGTTACCTTTATCTGCGCGGAGAATCGTGAGTTCAGGTCTGTTCCGTAGGTTTTTTTATAGGAGAGGGGGCAAACGAGCAAATGGCTCACCTGATGGTAAGTGAAATGTCTTGACGTATGGCCTCCAAATCTTCTTTACCGATATTGTTTTTAAACAGACAATCTTTGACTCTACAGAGAATTTCTTCATACGGGATTATTCGCTTTATTAAATGTGTAATAATAGCGTAGATATAAGAAATCATCATGTGAAAAATTCAATTCTAAACCAAAATTTTACTTTTCGTTTTGTCTCCATCAGTCTAGCAAATCTTCACCTCCATCACCATTCATCAGTCCAACAAATCTTCAGTAAAAGTCAACTATCATTTTACTGTCGATCGAAACGAAGTCCTTGTTATAATTATTACTGACTTCTGCGCCGCGGGTCGCGGGTTCGTTTCCCGCACGGGACAAATATTTGTATGGCCTACAGATAGTTGTTCCGGGTCTGGGTGGTTTGTGCATGTGGAATTTTTGTCAGTAAAACGTACCTACGACACAGGAGAAATCCTACTGTGGGGCATCGTTTTTATTACTATAGAAACAAATAGAAACAAGTTGCCATGATCAAAAAAGAAGAAGAAGATTCAGCAAATAATTTGTATTTCGAATTTATTTTAACTTTTATTAATATAATTTATTGCTTATAATTATAATCTTAATGACTATGTCAATCAGAAAAAAATAATGGATAATGTTTACTTGTAAAAACCATTGCCACCATGCACAGTCGCTTCACTGTCTTGACTAGACGTTGTTGGCGTTTACCAAGAGATCAAAGGCGTACTACTACTGTATATTTTCTACTGTAGTAATACTATGCGAAACAAAATTCTAAGTTGCTATGTTAGACTCAGCATAATAAAATTAAGGTCTATGTAGCGGAGTACAGCGCTTTTCCACCAAAAGAGAGACGCTGACTAAATAGCCATACTGTTAATGTCAGTACGTAACCTTCTTATATAAAAGTGTTTTGGAAATAACGATAACATGATCGAATATTCATTATATTCGTACGTATATATCATTTTATTGTTATTTTGATCCCCTATTGATATATCATATAAGTTGTTATATCACGCACAAAAACAAAATTATTTTCATATCAGCTTGATTGTTGTCAAGGTTACGATGGCACGATTGATACTAAGCAAAATGCCATAGCGCCATAGTCTAAGTTGATGAATATTTGCAAGATGTGACGGACCAAAATTAACTTAGATATTCTGAATGTCTAATTTAGCATAGTCGGAACTCAGAATTTAGTTCACCCAGAGACACAGAATGAGGAGCATCGGAACTTTTGTTCATAATTCTATTTGTAATATTTAATTTTTTCTTAATTAGGTCCCCATAACAATAAATAAATTCAGAGCAGAGAAAAAAAAAAAAAAAAAGCGAGTTCTACTTTGTTCCTTAACTATCCAAGATGGATATATTTTTAGTTTTGATCTTAAATATCGATAGTTTACTATGCAACAAAGTGTTGCAATAAAAAAACCACCCCATCTCATCCCGTGGGTGTCGTAAAAGTCGACAAAGGGAAAATGAAAACCAGGAGATGGGCAGCAGCATCTTGCTGGAACATCTGAATAAATAAACTGCGGTTGCCAACCCGTCTGCCAAGCGTGGCAACTATGGCAAAATCCCCCCAAAACGAGAGCTACAAACTTTTGTGGCAATCTATGAGGGAGGCCTATGTTCAGCAGTGGACTATTGATAGGCTGAAACGACGACGACGACGACGACGACGACGACGACGACGACGACGACGACGACGACGACGACGACGACGACGACGACGACGACGACGACGACGACGACGACGACGACGACGACGACGACGACGACGACGACGACGACGAACGACGACGACTATGCAACAAATGCTAATGATAGTGTTCAATGTTTAGAAAGTTCAATTCCAGTCCAAAATTGAATGCTTTTCGTTTTGTTTAGTTAAGTCCAGATAATCTTCAGTAATAATCAACTATAATTTTACTGTAAATAGAAATTTTGAAGTGTTGCTTCTTAAAGGTTGCTATTTATGTTAAAATTAAATATGTAACTTGACACTGGAGAAAAGCTTATAAGCTATATAGATCCAAGATGGATCTATCCGAATATCTACATACCAGCATCCCATCTTAGTCCTCAAGATTGATCTCTTGGGATTATGGGCTTCAGTTATAATTTACAATCATAGACTGCTCGTTTGTCATTATTACTAACATAATAACCTTAAAAACGTAATTTAAACAAAGTATCGTTATGTTTTAAATATACGTAATTAGTTAATTTTGTTATAAGTAATCGTTTTTATCTTTTCGTTAAAGATAAATTATTTATAATACTGGAAATTACCATAAATATACTTGAATTACGGCAAATCTTTAGACCATTTACCTTAACCTTAATGAAAAGCGAAAGCTTCTAGGTTTAAAACGAACATTACTTACCACTATCAAAAAATATGCGATAGTAAATTTTAGAATTTTCTCGGCGCTCTAGAGTATTCGATGGACAATGAACAATACGCATAAAAAGTTGAAATTACCATGGCTGGAAGGGGAAAAGGGGTAGGACGCATTAGGGTGTAGTTTTACAGTGGGGATGAGATTTAATCGGTCGAATCAGTGTCTAAATTATCGTTAATACGATCCCGGACACCTTGTATATCGTACATACTTAAACAAACACATTAATGCGGAAACATATGCATACCATAAATTAATACAGTTACTTATAAAATACGCATACAAACAAGTATACAAAAAACATACAAATTACAGTTTATCCTCGTAAAATGGCACAAATAATGGGTTAAAATACACATATCAGTTTAAACAGATACATTTTGTTACATCTGGACATGGTAATGTACATCTATGGGCGGAAGCAGTCGAGAGGAAGGGGAGGAGGCCCTGGCTAGTTTGGACAAAGTGATGCCTTTTGCTTCTCTCAAACCTTCCTTCTATGGTCTTCCTGCGAAGTTTTCCAATTGGGTCACAAGTTTACTCACAGACCGAAAAATCAAGGTTTTAGTTGACGGTGTATGCTTTGACTCCAAGTCTGTAAATGGTGGTGTTCTACAAGGCTGCGTGCTTTCGCCGACCCTGCTTCTTCTGCATATCAATGATATGTTACGAATTAGTAACATCATTGCTATGCGGACGACAGCAATGGTGAGGCCTTGTACACGGGCCGTGTCAACATTTTCGGGAACTAACTACCAACTAGTATTATAATTACAAGGTTTCGTGATTTTGTTAGACAAAATATCGCATTAGGGTCGACTAAATTTAGTCCAGTTCAACCCTAATAAGACACCGGTTTGCGCGTTTACCACGGCCATTTAAGAAATCTACTGCAGGTAGCGGTTTTTACGGACCGGTACAACTTAGGAACCATGAAGAAAAAGACTATTCCTTTCTTAAAGGCCGGCAAAGTATCTGCTATTCCTCTGATATTGTTCATGGGTGGTGGTGATCACTTACCATCAGGTGAGCCACTTGCTCGTTTGCCTCCTCTTCTATGAAACTACCTACTACCTAGACTTAAGAAAAAACGTTGCAAATACATATACATAAAAAGTTAAAATACTAAATTCCGGGTCTGGTCTGTTGTTGTTTCATGTTTCGGTCACAACAACTCACACAGACTCTACCTCCGATCTGATCTCGAGTTACATTGGTTACATGAAGGTGAAGATGAGTGAGTGTATCTATGTGTGAAGTAATGTTCAGTGTACTTCGTCGTTATCACATACAACACAGGATCGAAACAAGTCGACTTTTACGGTAGGAACATAAAATTCACAGGCGCATGCGATGAAGATTAACAATTCGCTGATATTACTTCCGCGGTCACTAATTGTTATGTGTGGTACTATATTAGCTATATTCTTCGCAGTCTTTTTTTAAGTAAACGAAAAATGAATTGATTGCATGTTTGAGAATGGTTTAATTTACAAACGACGGTAAGCAGCAACACTGCGCTTTGACACTATACTAGACCTTTTGACTAGACCGTTTGAGTATCAATCACTACAGAAAAAATGTATATCTTTAAAAACTACAATGAACCGGATAAGGGTGTGTTGAGTACCTATTTATTAATAACATCAAAATTTATTCTAAAAATATTCCTAAATTTACTTGTCAATTTTGAACATGTGAATGCTGAAGTTTAGTAGTAAATCTTTTTTAAAATATAACTTATCAATTGTATATTTTCCTTTCAAATGTACACGCAACAAAACAGCGCATTGTACAAGCTCCCTTAAACAATGTGCAAGAAATGAATTGGCGGCACCGTGATCTTACTAGTATACGTAGGAGTTTGCGCGGTTACAATATTGTTCCTGCCACTTGTTGGGCGCCATGAAGCTCAGTTAGCGCGGGGTGCGCCGCATGACCGCCCTCCTGTCCTGTACCTCGGATGTTACTGCTCCTCGTACTTTTACGATAACTTACGTTCTATTGTCGGTCTCTAGAGTGAACTTTTCTATGGAATAATATCAATATGTTTTAGTAAGTGGTCTTGAACAGTTTTAACATTTGCATGGATGCTTAAGGGCGTCTATATAGAAGTATGTCTCGAAGGAAACAAGCGAAGCCAAGATCTCTGAAACGTAAGTAATTGTTGACAGTCGATGTTTTCCATGATAGAAAATACTAACGAAAAATAAGTAATCAATTTAAATTAAATAGAACAACTACTTAACGCATATCACAAGGGAATTCGTTCAGAACCTCCTGAAATACCTACGCGTATATATAAATTATAATGTTATATAGTTTATAGGTGCAAGCAAATAAGTAAAATCTGTAATTTGCAAGATAATTTTTATTTCCGTAGGTGTCATTACTTTACATTCACCAAAAACAGAGTAATCTATACGAACGTTGTGTTTTTGTCTGTAAAATGCGTATTGCTCTTAGGAAGTTACAAATTTGTAATTAAGAAACTTTTTACATGGAATATGATATAAACGATGAATTTAATGTCATATTTACTTGTAAAACATTATTCTTGAACATTCGCAAGACATTTAATGAATACACGACAGTAGAAATTCAATAAAGTAGACAAAGGTAGTATGAACTTTACTATAAAAGATCATAACAATAGTGCGCCCTTTAGAGAATATGTTAAAAAATAATTAAAAATCATTCAAGGATTTTCCACAGCCATATATTTTTTTCCATCTATTTTTATGGAACAAACATTATTAACAAAACTAAGAAAGAACAAATAAAATTTAAATGTTTTAATTCTGAAACAACTAAGACCAACTCGTAAGTACCTATTTAATTTCAACATTATAATATAATATACAAATATTGATCAGGATGTTCAACCCATTTAAACAAACAATCACAAGTATTCCTATTTGGTCTACAAAATCGCTGAATTCATAAATCACTATTGTTGACGCATATAAAACGACGATTGTACAATTTTTTTTTATAAAGACAATTCACTCTTAAGAATATTGAATACTATAGATTCTAAGTTAAACGCAAATTTATGAGGAATGTTCCTAAAGTATGGCTAATGATTGTAATTTTTGTGCAACAACAAATTATTGGTTTTCGGTATGGTTGTTTTTTTTTATTGGGTAAAGTGATGAAACGAGCAAAATGTTCAACTGATGGTAAGTGCAACGTCTACCCATAACAAATGCTGTGTCACCCAGAAAATTTCTGTGTGACACCACACTGTGCACATCACCCTGAGACATGAGTTGTTAAGTCTATATGCCCAGTGATTACGCTAGCTCACAGTGCCCTTCAAACCGAAACACACTAATGCTTGCACACTATTGCTTCACGGCAAAATAACTGGCCCTGGGGTGGTACGAATGTAAGAAGACCGACGAAACAGATTTATGAGGCGAGTGTGAATGGGCAAGCTTTTGAGAGTCGACGTAGGCGAACGTATCACGATCAGATCGAATATGTTATAAGGAAAAGCCACGTCAAAAGTACCCGCAACCGACGAGATTGTATGAAGACGCTAATGAAAGTAGAAGAAGCGGACCTGGCGAAAAAGATGAAGTCAGTCCCCAATGGGAAAGAGTCATGTATGTATGTATGAAAAACGCACACAGAATAATGCGAAAGAGAAATCCTACAGTGCGGCATAGTTTTTTTTTCAAAAAAAAAAACACAACTTAGATACAAAAACCTAAAATACAAGATAGTATAGGTGGAACTCGTACCTTATGTTGTAGATAGAGACAAGCTGCTTATATTCGATGTAACTTGTAATTGCCGCTGCTGACCTGAGGAACGTACTTAACTAAAAGTAGCATAACACTGTTACGTTTCGTTTAACCTAATTACTAGCTACGGGGCATTACATCTTGATTTTTGATTTAGGATGAAAGTAGGCCACATTGATAGCTTATAATGTAACCCCTATTTACATTAAAACCACATTGATTGCTTACAACGTAACGCACACCACACTGTGGCCATCACCCTGAGACATCAGTTCTTAAGTTTCATAAGCCCTGTAATTACGCTGGCTCACAGTGCCCTTCAAACCGAAACACAGTAATGTTTGCACACTACTGCTTCACGGCAGAATAACTGGCCCTGGGGTGGTACCTACCTAGACGGTAACCTTTTTATTAATTCCTACAAGCAAGTTTCATCACGATTCCTTTTCGTCTCAGTGAAGCATATGCAAGCAAAGTTTGTATCTTATAAATGTCAATATCATATAAAAATCTTAGAAATGTTCCGTCAACCTCGACTAAGATTTAATGGCATTTACTCACATTTTTACTGATTCAAGTAAGATGGATTTCCCGTAGTTTTTCTTTTCAGCAATGTGGAGCCGATATTTGTGCAACAATACAAATTGTTGGTCTTCGGGTCTGGTTGTGTTGTGAATGTCCGAGTGTCTCTGACACTGCATCCAAGTCTACCTTCGATCTTATCGCATGAGCGTTATATCGGGCGCGGGTAGGTAGGGACTAGTGAGTGCCTCCTTGTTTGCTCATACACTAGTGATGCTATAACATTTTCTGTACAGTTGGCAGCAACCGACTGTATACGGAAGCTGTCGCCGTGGTCGAAAATCAGCCAGGAATAAATCATAATCGATAGTAAATAATTTATAATTTAAAAATTGTTTTAGGACGGATACATAAAGAAATACAATTAACTCATATTTATGAGTTAATTGTATTTTATAATGTATAATTGTAGCAAAGTAACAGTTTTTTTTTGGATGTAGCGACGTAACGAGCAAAACGTTCACCTGATGTTAAGTGCAACGTCTACCTATAACAAATGCTCTGTCACCCAGAACATTTCTGCGTGACACTACACTGTGCCCGTCACTTCACGTCAACTACTGCTTCACGACAGAATAACTGGCCCTGTGGTGGTACCGACCTAGACGGATTCCTGCATAGAAATCCTACCACCGGTATAGCATATAAAGGTCAAACAGGTAGAGACAGTAATGAAGCTAGGAAGACTACGAGGCCATTCCAGTGATGATAGGCGGACAAACATATTTTCAAATTATCAAAAAGACAAAAGTAAAAGCCTTTATTGCTGAGTTATGACTATTTACTCACTTTATATGAAGAAAAGAAATTACTTGAAATATACTCTAATTAAACTAGATACAAAAATGTAGGAGTTTAGTAGTAATATACACGTCGCAAAATGGACACCATCTAATAAATATACGTGTATTTAATAAATTGACCTTAAAGGTGGAATATAGCGATCGCATAGTGTTTTGTTAAAACCGTGCTTTTGTGCTCTAATTAATAGCAGCGTGTCAGTGAAAGAGCTGCGAAGTCGAGTGATGGACGCGTTGCGACGCGGGATTGCGGCCGCGGCGGCTGCGGCAGTTGCGGCGGCGCAGCGCCATAATATCAGCGTTTTATCAGTGACGCCCCCCCTTACCGCCACATATTGCCTCTCGTTAAGGTCGCCAATGCCCGGCTAAGCCCACTGACTACCGAGCCGCCTAATATTACGCAATGTTTAGACAATGTCATTTATTCTAAACGCTTCGTTTCAGGTAACCAGATAAGTTGAACGGGAAGCTTTTATTTTCAATAAATTAATTAACAATATATTGTTGATTTAAATTATTCAGATTTTTTTTTCGAACAAAGCAATGAGACGAGCAAACGTTCACCTGATGGTAAGCGCAACGTCCCCCCATAATAAATTATGTGTCACTCAGAACATTTATGTTTGAAACCACATTGCGCCTATCACCCTGAGATATCAGTTCTTAAGTATGCCCAGTAATTACGCTAGCTATCAATGCCCCTGAGACCGAAACACAGTAATGTTTGCACACTAGTGCTTGACGGGAGAATAATGGCTCTGCGAATCCTACCACTTGTATTTATGTAAATGTCTACACATCATCATCATCAACTGCCCGAAAACAGTCCACTGCTAGACAAAGACCTTGCCTAAATATTGAGGACCTTCCGTAATCGCCACGCTGATTAGTGATCGCAGTACTAACCTTGCACTTTAGTCGCTGCTGCCCTTTCTCCAATCTGTGCATTTTCGCTCTGACATTACTGAGTTGGTTATTCCGCCAACTGTCGGAAGCAAGAGATTTTTAGGCATAACATTTAGTCCTTGCGATGATATGGCGTGGAAGATTTTCTGTTTACCGAGTCAAGGGCACCAATATTCAATATATTTTTTGCTTTTATACGATACAATAGTTATGTAGGTGTCTCATATGAGCCCCATTAGTCACAACAATAGCGATGTTAGGACTATAAAAGTTCAAGAATGCTTAGGAGGTACGCATAATTAAAATTAAAATATTTTTTGAAGAATGTAACAGTTTTATGGCACGTGCTTAGTGGCCAGTTGCGCACGTGCGTAGTGAGTTGTGTAATTTACAAATCAAGGTTTTCAAGTCTTAGATGTATTACGTTTCTACCTCTATTAAATCTTCACTTTGTGCAATTTTCACGTCATGGATTTTTTGGAGCTTATGCAATACTGCATGTGTTATTGTGAGTACCGCTTAATCTAAATCATCTCTTTGTGTAATTTACATTTGGTTTGGTTTTTTTTGGGTCTGAGTGAGTGTATTGAGTTTGTTCTTGTGACTCTACCTGTAGAGGTAGAGTCACAAGAACAAACTCAATACACTCACTCAGACCCAAAAAAAACGTATGTTGTATGTAGATACAAACCATTACCTTGTCCAATTTAGAAGTCTGGTTTCTGTAGTAATGATAAGGCGAAAGCAATAAGCAAAAGACGGGCGAAGAGTGTAGTCTAGTAATCAACTGGTATATTCAATATTTTTATATATTATCAATCATTACAGCCCAACTTAAACCTCCTCCATAGATTGCTATAAAGTACAGCCCCGTGTCACCTACAGCTACTGACTTCCCGTTTAAATTGGATAACCTTTAGCCTTTACCTCTGAGTATCTAATTTGTTCTTCTCTGTAAAAATCTCTAGCTTTTAGAACTGGTAGTAGATTTGACGTTTGTAAGAACTTTAATTAAGCCTTTTCTAAATAAAATATGTTTGTCTTTGAGTTCCCTGTGTTTGCGCAGACTATGTTACTAACGTTGTGCTGGTGATAGTTGCAAGTAGTTAACAAAATACGCCGCCGTATAACTTTCGTTAAGCAAGAGCATGGATGATACTCTCTTCTTTAAAGTACCTTTTAGCATTGTTTTCGGGAGTGATAACTGATATTAGATATTCACTTATTATGCATACTTCGACTTAATATTTAACAAAGGTAAGTTAAAATTAATCTTTTCAAATATATTTCGTACCCTATTTTCGTGTTTACGGTAATACAATTGGCAGTCAGCTATAAATAATTTGGTTCAGAAAAACTTCTGGGCGCTGAAATTGATACAATATTTAAGAAAAATCTATATTCTTACAAAATAGTTCAATAGGTAAATAGCTAGTAGGGAACAATGTTTGTGGCTGAACGACTACGTTGTAATGTTGTTAACTTAAGGTATCGATCCACTGGTCCAGTACTTTCGTAATGCGTCCCGCGGGGAGTGCGAGGATGCTGCGACTCTCCGGCACACTCCTGGGATACCTAATGCAATGCTATCTCCCACTCCGAACGACTTATGTGTGTTACTAACTTAAAGTACTATTAATTATATAAGATTGATCACATTATTTTCGTAATATCGTAGTAACTTATTTACTTTGATATCCTGAATTGAATATGCTCGTGATAATTCTTTTTTTATTCATTGCTCACTTATTGTTGTGCCTGTTATTAAAAAAGTAAGGCAGGTATATTTCTGATCTCTTTTGAAAAGATTGCATGTAATTTTAACGGTATGATTGTGTACCATGTTTATAGTAATTGTATTTGAAAAACAATTTTACAAATGACGAAGTCTTCTCATTTAACACATCATGTTACATAATTTTTTTTTAATAATTATCGTTGATTTTGCTTAACATAACGAATTGCCGGTATTCGTGTATCTGGGAGTAAAACACGTTCGCTGGGGCCTAATAACACGTCAATTTAAGTTCGCCATCCCTCATGTTGGCGAATTAAAATTTTACATACACTGAAAATGTTAATCCGCCTCTGTCCCAAGCAGACTATAAAAACAAATTGCCGTGTCTTGAATTGTTTTTTACCTTACACTCGACGCCTGAGTATAATTAAACTTAATGTGGTCTAAACCATATTTTACGTGTATAAACTTCGAAGGTGTAACAAAGCGTGCTTACGCTACAGTATTTTAATTTTTCAAGAATATTTCTGCAACATTTAAGCCTCGCATGGACATTTATAAGCTCTTTGAAAAGGGTCAATTCGATCTGGCTTTATTTATCTACTTTTTCACTGAACGTGTCTGTGTCTGGTATTATTTTAAGTAAGTCCTTTTGACGTATTCATAAGCATGGTTATTTTAGTTACTTATACATTTGTTAGGGCAAAATGAACTTTATAATTGTAAAGGTCGACCCGCAAGGGTTAAATCAATGAACTATAGACGGGCAGGTAATTATATTATTCGGTAGATCTCGTCGGCTTCAGTTGTTACGTGAGACGGTAAGAAGATGATGGGTGCGCAGGGTGCGGGGGGTTGTGAGGCGCGGGTTGAGGGGTGCTGCGCGTCCATAAAACTTGTAGAGGCCCCGCAGAGAGCCGCCGGGAAATTTCCCCTGGGTGGCGCGCACCTCCGCCCTGCGCGCCGCTGGGAAATACGCTAAAGCCATATCATAACAGTTTTATGTTGACGATTGACCTCTCATCTGCAAAGAGCTGTAGCTTTTGTACTAATCGTTGCAAATTGGAATATATCTCCAATAAATAGCACAAGTTGTAAGACTAAAATTGGATTCAATTAATTAAAAAAAAATTGCTTTAAAGTACGTCGAAATAAGAGTACAATGAAAAAAAGTAAAGCTTTGTTATAAAATGTATAACCACAATTGTATATTAATTTTTCGTATTAGATATTTCTGTACTCGTAGTTCAATCGGTCCTTGATTGTTGTTGAGATTTTGACGGAAAGATTTCATAAGATTTCATAACCTTGAAGTATGTAGTAGATATGGACAGTGTGGCCTTGTGGCCAGAGTATCTGACTTTAACGCTGCAGGTCCCGGGTTCGAGTCGCAACCGTAGCGAACATTTATGCAAAAACACAAACTGTTGGTTTTCAGGTCTGGTTGTGTTGTACATGTGAAATGTTTGTAAAACTCAACCATCGTTTTTAGAAAAAAAACAGTATGTTTATACATTAAGCGAATTTATTTAAATACACTTATAAGTTCATTTCATTTTGTTATTGAACAATTATAAATTTGTCATGTCATAACTTATATAACGTATTTTACATTAAACTGTATAATCGAGATAATCAATATGATCTAAATGGTAGTAAGTGACAAGTCCGAGCAATTTATTCGCCTGATGGTATGTGCCACATCTGCCCACAACCGTTGCAGTGTCATCGAGAACTTTAAACTGCAATTACACTAACTACAGCACCCTTCAAACCGGTACACAGTTTCAGCTTACATATAACAGCTTGGCGGCTGAATTACTGGCACCGTGTTGCTATCTGCCTAGTTGGACTCCTGTAATAAAGTCCTACCGCCAATAACTACATAAAAATATACTGTTTAACTGGATTGCTTAAGTTTTGTTTGTAAATTTAAACAAAAAGATGTAAATGCAATCTGTTAACCCGAGTATTATTTTTTATTCGCATTCCCAGTTGGCTGCCATAAATCACTCACGTGTTTTCGTATTTCCGCACAAAGCCGTAAACCTGAGAGCCAACATAAGGGTGTTACCATACGCGCCGTTCACGTCATTGCATGGTGTCTGCTTTAATGCTGAAAATATAATATTAAAAAGATTATTGCCTAAAGGCTTTAATGCTGAAAATAGTACTACTGCTTTAATGCTGAAAATATAATATTAAAAAGATTATTGCCTAAAGGCTTTAAATCCGCCCTTTGCGGATGCAAAGGATGCTTTTATTGTAAACGAAGCAATAAAAGTTTTAATAAATAAAATAAAATAATATACTGTTTAAGGGATATTTTAAAACTCTCGTTACTCTATGGAATAGAAAATTGATTGCCATAAATACAAACGCAATTATAGTATGTCGCATCAACATGTTATCTTAAGTTATTAATTGTATATAATAAAAACACATCATCTATATTTTTACATATAAGGCGTATTTGGAGTTAAGTTATATTACATGCAATAGAAAGAACAAATATAAGAATTTCAAATGAATCGATAGTCTTCGGTACAAAAGCTAATTCTAGAAGTCGCGTTTAATAGATATTGTTTAAAAATATCACGGAGCTCCCTCCCGTCCCGCTCCATGTCGGGCCCAGGTGGTGGGTAGAGGGGGTCCCTGTGGAAGTGAAGTTCTCGCCCGCCGCCCGCATCCCTAGGGACCTGGCCCAAGCAGCCGCCTGCTCTCCCAGAGACCAGCCCCGCAGTTCCGCCGCCCGCCGTTCTACACCACGCCACTGTCTCACAGGAAAATAACAGACGTATATTTAATTGATAATCTTTGCTTATACTTAAATATCACAACATATCAATTATGATTTAGTAATTAAATGTAAGTCGCTAATGCAATCTTATATTGTTATAATTAGATATATTGATAAAAAGAGAAAATGTGGAAACAATATTTATATTTCGGAATACTTTGATTAAATTGAATAAAAAATTTACTGGGTAATCTCATCACTCAATAACAGGTAAACAGGTAAAAAAATTGGTCTGAAAAAAATTATTATATATATATTTCTAATAACCAATTAGAAATATAAAGGCAAAGCAAATAAAGTTTTGAAGGTAATAAAAAGTATAATAACTTAAAAAAAATTGTCTATAATTTTAAAGTTTTTAAAGAATCTTATACTCGTCAGTTTCAATTTATATCCTCCCTAAAAAAATATACATAGTTATTCATTCATATCGTCTAAAAACGTCGTGCGGGTTGCGTTGCGGGTTTCTCCTAAAAGCGGTCACTATTGGGATTGCCGCCAGTCCAAAATTCCCTCAGGAGTGCCTACTAACGTCTCAGAATACATTAACATTACAGTCCCAATACTTGCGTACATTTAAGCGAAACTAGACTAAGAAGGTGATGAGGACTGTGGTATTATTCCTTTGTATTTCTACATGTCCCTTAACCAAAGTTATTACCGACATG
Organism: Luehdorfia chinensis; assembly: GCA_019845155.1. Taxonomy (NCBI): domain Eukaryota; kingdom Metazoa; phylum Arthropoda; class Insecta; order Lepidoptera; family Papilionidae; genus Luehdorfia; species Luehdorfia chinensis. The sequence continues at coordinate 10,703,099 of JAHVAK010000527.1, forward strand.
TAAACTGCTGCCAGCGGAATAAGTCGTTCCTAACATAATATTCATATAACGACTTGTAACAACTTTAAAGAACAACTATGTATGTTTTGCCAAAACCGAGAATATAATAAAATTTGGGTCTTCCAAATACTTGTGTTAATACTTAATAAATTAATTACACATTATTAAAAAAATTGTCAACTTTTAGTTTCAGTTATTTGGCTCAATGTTATCTTTAAATTTTGAGTGATTATAAATTTTGTTTACAATAAAACGCTACACATTTTATTAAAAAAAAAATGAAAAATTTAAAAACTAGTTACTAGTTCTATAAAGTAAGAAATTTTTGCGATACAATTTATTTATTAGTAAGCTGTATTTGTGTCATTTATATAGTTGGCATTTTGTTGCTTTCGGCTCTATGTACGAGTATTTATGTTACACACCGAGAAAATATACAGTCTTAAATTATTTACACGTACAACATAACTGTAACTACAATTTAATTAATTTCAATGAAATAATAACTTAAAACATCACTTCAGAAGCTACGAAATAATAATAATACACGTCCATGTGTATTATTAGAAGATACTGTTTCAGATTTTTGTATGTTTAGGTATTCAATACTAAAAGTATTCAAAATTTAGTGTCACATGGACACATATTATAAATAGTAATTATAAGACGAACTTAGTAATTATTGCATTGTTATGGCTCAAAAGATTTCGTAGTTTAATTTGATCTAAAGGCTGTAAAAGCCAAAGACAGTCGCGGGCACAGCTTCTGAAACACAATTCTTTTATGTTTTAAATCGGTTTGGTGGTTGCAGTATCTCTACATTACAAGTAAAACTTTTAAAACAGTTGCTAATAGCTTACAGCGTTCAAATTTTATTACATAGTTCGATGGGATATACCTTCATTGATAACAGAATAATCCCTTTAAAGTTGTATTACGTAGTCGTGCTTCAGGGCGCGGCGCGGACGCGGACGGGGCGCAATCACGCCACCCGCGCCCTGACGACTCGTGCTAATTATGTCGCCAAACATTCTTAATAAGGACATTACCTTTGTACCATCAGCATGACACTTTTAAATTTTTTTATTCAACTTTAATCTTTCAATGTCTTCTTTTTTATTACAAAATCTCATTAATTTATTTGTAAATTTAATGAAACATTAAGACAGCATACGTGTAAATGAATGAAAAGACTGATAATAAAAGTTATTATTGCTTTAATCTAAAATTATGTATAATAAGGTTAGGCTAGGTTGATGGTGTGAATGATGTCAATCAAGTCGGTCATGAGCACGAAAACCACTTTAGAACAAAAATAACCATAAAACTAGAAGATGGCTAAAAGAGTGTTACGATATAGTTATTTTCATAACACGTTTGTCACGTTGCATATCCATATTGCGATAGCGCAACGGCAACGTGTAGCACAAGTCAGTGATTTCAGGTCCCGGTGGGCGCGCACCTAACTCGCGCTTTCCATGTCTACACCACGATGCTTGCATTATCCTAATTAGCTTTCATTTCGTTTTAATTTGCTGTATCTACTTAAATATTTTTTATGTATACGGTTTTAATTACCATATTTAATTAAAATATGTGTGTGTGTAATATATATATTATATAATTTGTATTTATATAATACTTATGTACGAGGGTGGATTGAAAAGTACTCGGCCTAACACAGATCCATTCAATTCTAAAAATCAAATCTACCCACATTATTTAGTTCAGTTCAGAATAGTTCATTGTGTGAAGTTCGAAACGTGTGCGATAATTAGTTGTGATTTTATAAATTTATTAACAAAGTAATCGGTCATAATTTCCGCGAATGGAGCATATCGAGCAGCGTGCCGTCATTAAGTACCTCCATAAGAAGGGGCTATCATCAAAAGCCATCCATGATGACATGGTCAGTACATTAGGGGATTGTGCTCTGTCATATTCATCCGTCAAAAAATGGATAGCAGAATTTAAGCGTGGTAGAGAGAGTGTGAAAGATGAACCCCGCTCTGGAAGGCCTTCGACGTCAACTACTGACGAAAATATTAAAAAAGTACTTGATTTAATAATGGGAGACCGCAGATTAAAAATTAGAGAGATAGCCGAGATTATAGGCATCTCTTATGAACGAACTCAAAACATCATTGTCAACGAGTTGGGTTTCCACAAGGTATCTGCGAGGTAGGTTCCGCGACTGCTTTCAGTTGAACAAAAAAGGACGCGATTGACTATTTCACGCGACTGTTTAGAGTTATTTGAAGCCGATGCAGATGATTTTTTGAATCGTTTTGTTACTCGTACTATGGACGAAACATGGGTTCATTACTGCACACCGGAAACAAAACAACAATCAAAACAGTGGAGAAGACCTGGTTCACCACCCCCTAAAAAGGCTAAGTCGATTTTGTCGGCAAATAAGGTGATGGCTTCAGTATTCTGGGACTCGAAAGGTGTGATTATGATTGATTATCTTGAAAGGGGTCAGACTATAAACTCTGATTACTACTGCACCTTCCTACGTCGTTTACGAGAGGAAATAAAAGAAAAACGTCGAGGAATGCTCAGAAGAAAAGTCCTGTTTCATCAAGATAACGCCCGTGTTCACACGTCAGTACAGTCAATGGCTGGAATTCACAATTGTGGCTTTGAACTGTTACCGCATCCGCCGTATTCACCTGATCTGGCACCATCAGACTTCTTTCTGTTCCCTAACCTAAAAAAGCACTTGGGAGGTCAAAGATTTTCGACAAACGACGAGGTCAAAGCAGCTGTAGACGCATATTTTGACTCTAAGGAAGAATCATTTTTTTTAACGGTCTAAATGCTTGGAAGGGGAGGTGGCAAAAGTGTATTGAACTTGATGGTGATTATGTAGAAAAATAAAAATATAACTGATTTAGTATGTGTTTATTTTCTTGGTTAGGCCGAGTACTTTTCAATCCACCATCTCTTACGTTTTTGCCTTTATTTTATTGCTACACTCTATCTCTAATCTCACCACTCCATAAGTTGACTGGGAGAAAATGCCTAATGTCATTAAGTCCGCCTTATGTATCCTTTCATTTTATGGGAAGCAATAAAAATTAAAAAAATAAATTTTATAGAAAACAACACTTAAAAATTCATATATATTTTTTTATCTATATTGATTTGAATTTTGCAGTGGAAGTAAGCAACTCAAGAACGTCTGTGACTTCGCATGAGTAAATGAGTAGTGTAAATAGGCGTTTGCGTGCCCTTCGAGTACTATCCGTACATGAAAACTTATTAAATATTTGTAGCCGGCATTCGCAATAAAAATTGTTTTACCTCTTCAGGGAATATAGAGAGGAAAGGGTTTACGTTCAATGGAGAATCGTGTTAAAGATACTACTTTTACAAATGAGTTATTAAACTTAATAATACCAATAAAGTCCACTTCTATGTTTGGTAATAAAGATAATAATTTGATTGAAATGTTTTAAGATTGTAAAACCCTTTTAATGGATATTGATATTTATTTGATATTCCGTATTCGATTAATTTGAAATCGCAACCTGCTTTACGTGATTAATTAAATTAATCATTAAATCATTAAAGATAAAGAGGAAGAAAACCATAGTCTATGAATCATGTTATTTCAAAAAGTCAAAAGAAGCGTGTGCACCGCGGCAGCCACTGGCGAGTGCGAAAGTCAAATTGTAAGAGTACCCTGATAGCGTGTCGGGGTTAAGGTTAGATTTTTTTAGAACAACTTGACATAACAACGTTATTGCGAATTTCTACATTAGCGAAATAAGGGTAAAAGATCGATTCTTTACATCAGTGAAATAATATTTTTGTAAATATAGAATATAATACAAATGGTTAAAATTTTAAAAGCGAAGAAAAATACTTTTCTGTACCAAAACAAGAGTAAATATTAAAAAAAATTCTTTCCGATTAAATATATTTCGGTTAATGTTGTTAAAATTCCAACTTGAGAGTTTGTGGGCGCTCTGTCTCTAAATTATATATAACCCAGTTATAGCATACTAGCTGAAGCACGCGAATACTTCCGCGTGGATTTAGGTTTTTTAAAATACAGTGAGAACTCTTTGATTTTCCAGAATAGGACAAGCTATCTCTGTGCCGGATTTCGTAAAGATCGTTTGAAGTTAGGAGAGTTACTTTCGCGTTTATAATATTACTATGCATTATATGAATATTCTTAAATATTTAAACTTTTTTCAATGATTAAGATTGGCCGTGTTAACTATTATTTGGATTAAATAAACAACGTAACGTTGATAAGTTTTGGATAATTTTAGTATGTAAACTTACGTTTACGTTTTTCTTATGAATTTTTGGTAAAGCATATGAAATAGGTGCTCTGGGATTCATTGCGACAAGACTACTCTGAGAAATATTTTGATCCGTAAAAACGATGAATTTTGTATGTTAGATGCAAACTTTTTATTTGGATCGGACTGCAATGTCATAAAATTATCATGTTGGATCACATCGTTAACTTTCTAACTGTATCCGTTACGATCCATAATCAAAAAGATGTTACCTTTGTCGGCGTTCGAAATGACTAAGTTGTTGTCTTTGTTTTATTGATTTAAGGACAGATCTCCGATCCATCATTAGATTTCACGAACCAAATGTTAATTTTCTAACACCAAACTCTTAAGGATGTCATCCTTTTCCCCGATAACAGCGGCCATCTCCGCGTCAACGGCCATGGTCTCTAACGATTTTTGGCATTTGGGTGGTGTTAAGTTATACTCGTGACCCTAATGTAAAAGGGACACTTTTTCTTTCGGAAACTGGACACCCGTACGATTTTCTGGACGTAGATAAAATTGATGTGAGGATGTTTGTGTATAAGGTCCGTATTCAAAATATAAAAGGTGTATATTTAAACTTTATTTGCACCAAAGTGTACAAAAAGGCGGACTTAACGCCTAGAGGCATTCTCTACCAGTCTACCTTTGTGTTGAGCAGATAACATGTTAAGGGTGCTTAGCCTTAGCAAGGTTTAAAATAATTTCAGTGACGTGCACAAGGAAACTAATACCGCCACCAGATACCCTTCACAACTAGGCAATACACGACACCGAAGTGCAGAACCACAACACGTAATGAAACTCAAAAAAATGCCTCGTGCATTATCACGTGGTATAGACTCTTCGACAGACAGCCGCTTTTTTTTGACGGATGGTCACTGTTAGCCCGAGGGCTTCTTCAGTTTCGACGGATTGAACGCTCTTCTTCTTGCTCCCTTTTTATGCTCTCGGTGACCCAACCGGTTCTTAGCGAAGATAAAGCGATAACGATCGGTTAGTCACACAATCCACCACTCGAATTACAGAAGCAGCCGTTTGCGACCATATTGATAGCAAACGACAATTTTGAGTAAATTTAAACTTTGATCACTAGATTTAAAGATATTAAACAGTAGAGAATTCGATACGTTTGTTTGCTCATTGATCAGTACAGTGTTATTTTTTTTATTATTTCTCATTGTTAGAGCACACACAGCCGAAACCCCTCGTCACAAATATGTAAAACTTTGAATGAGTGGTCGCTGGTTAGGTTATGACCACTTTCCAAAAGACATTTCGAGAAGTTTGATCTATTGGAATTGCAATTTCTGTACTTGGCCAAATGCTCCTTGTTACGAGTATTAAAATTGAGACCAGTCACAAAAACCAACGTTAACAGCGCTATTCACTACAAACAAGCTTATAAACGGAGCATTTTTCGACTATCATCAATTAGTCTTTAACGTTACCTAAAGTCGGAAGAAGGCAGTGGTCTGTTGAGAGTTGATAAGTCTGTTATCAGCACATAACAGTCAACCAGTCTCTATCAGAAGTTGTATCTACTTTCTTGATGAACATTGCATCAAATATATAATAGCCATATCTGTATTAGATTATTGTTATTCCTACTAGACGAATTGTGGTTTTGTAAATTGATATATTATTTTACATATTTTTTAAAATTTATTAGTTAACTTGAAATGACTAATATAAAAATAAAGTAATATAAGGCTAATAAAATATGTATAAAGTAACGAGTATTACATTTACTAGTTGTACCCGCTGCTTCATCCGATTGAATTAATCTTTGGGTTTGTTCAGACAGGTTATAAAAAAAATCAACTTTATGTGGGCGACCTACGTCCGATAGTCAATTAACCGTAGTCTTTTCCAATATACGTTTATCATAGATGGCGGTCTATGACAAAGTTTTCAATAGTCAAAGGTTCTGCTACTCTACTCTACTCTACTCTGCTACCATAGACGACATTCTGTGGAGAGAATGTTCATAACTTCGGTACCGGTGAAATAAAAACGACAACGAAGCATAGCCGAAGTTGCTCCAAGAGTTATTATAACCTTTGTAAAATTCATGTCAACATCTTTAACAGTTCTCGAGTTCTCCGTTTGTCCAGACAGATGGGTAAAAAAGGTATTACTATTTTATATATGTATATTATGATATAATGCAATAAGGGATGGAACTAAGTAACGTTTAAAAGTAATGTTTTTTTTTGTTTATGAATATTAGAGTAAAGTGTAAAGGCTTTGTACTGCTTGGTAAATCCGACAGGACAATATAGTAAAATCAAATATAGCTATTTGCTAAACTCAAAAGTATTGTACCGATAAAATTAACATAACAGTGAACAACGCGGGATTCGGCTGTTTTCAACGTGCACTCAATTTTCTGTTATTGTAGAACGTGATGTCACAAACACTTAAAGAAATCCCCTGAAATGGCTCAGTCACACTACAGTGACCGCGCATTATGGCTACCACTGGGTACTCTTTACAAATGTAATACTATACACGTAACTTTTAACATTAATATGAATTCAAAATCTCCTAGCGAATTACATTTTTGAAACGATCCCCCACAGTGGGATTTTTCCTGTATCGTGCTGTTATTCTACTGGTGGTGTGATTGCTGTGCAGGAATCCGTTTAGGTATGTATCACGACAGTGCCAGATACGCTGCCGTCAAACAATAGTGTGCAAACTTTACTGTGGTCGGTTCGGTTCGGATCGGTTTAAAGGGCACCGTTAGCAGTGTGTGTGGCATATGACGAGAGCAGTGTAGTGCCACACAGAAATGTCTTGGGCGACACATTATTTGCTATGGGTAGACGTTGCACTTACCATCTGATGAACGATTTGCTCGTTTTGTCACTTTATTTCATAAAATGTGGACGTGTTTTACAGAATGAATACTAAAATTTTCCCCAAAGCACGATTACGATGTCAGAGACGCAAGGGCAGTCACAATTGACCTAATAATTGGTTTGTTGCACATATGAGTAGTATTTCGACAGGGATTCTCATCCAAGACCTTCGAGCCAGTTACGCTTACGTCACGATTAGAAGATTAGTAGATAGCCACGCGGTAATCATTTATTAATAATAGAACTATTGCAACTCGAATGAAATTTTTGCATACATTTATCACAAGAAATTAATTTTGTACTTAATTGGTGTGAAATACTTTATTTTTATTTTATTGCAATAATACAAAAGGTGTGTGCTTTTATTGAGTTTTATTTTTGTTTTGCAGCTGAGGACGAGGATTGGAGCGAAGAATGTGCCGGCAATGAAGATATCGTAGCAAATGAAGATAAATCGGATGATCCGCAAGGAAAAGACGTGGTTAACGACGAAAAAGACAAGATGGATGAAAACGACACAGTTAAATATGAAGGTATGATCACATAATAACTTTTAATAATTATTTATGTATCTAATACGACGTGCTTATTGAAAGAGTGTCAGCATACTTGCGTCTTGCGTGAGCATCGTAGCCCTGTTCCGCGGGATGAGATTTATAGTGACCTTGTGCTTTTGATAGTAAATACCCCTTCAATAGACCAGTGTGGCAGAATATTCCCGGATCCAAAACTTTCTCCTAAAACCGAGGAGCCCTATGGCGGCAGTGCGACATTAATAGAATATTTTATTTATCATTATATAACGACCGCGAGGCCAAGTGGTTAGAGAACCTGACTACAACGCCGCGGGTCCTGGGTTCGAATCCCAGCCGGTGCCAACATTTTGTACAAAAACACAGTTTGTTTGTTTTCGGCTCTGTTTGTTGTGATTGCGATCCTTGTATTGATTGTGATTGATTTGTGTTGATTGTGATCCTTGTGTCTTTGACACTGTATCCCAACCTATGTACCACCGATCTTATCGCATGAGCGTTTCTTCGAGCACGAGTAGGTAGCACGTAGGCACAAATGAGTGCCGCTGTGTTTGAATAGGGTATGTAGCAAAAATCAAGGACATATGCAAGACGATGTGTATAATTTCGGTTAGGCAGTACACGTATCTATAGACGATTATTATTGCACCGTAGAAGTGAATATATACAAGTATGAATACTAACTGCTCTAACAGCTAAGTTTGTTTTTATCATTTTATGCAGGTAGCTCAAATTAATTTCCTCTAATATAATTCGTATCAATATTTAAAGAAAAACGACAATTAATAAGTCAGTAACTTGAAGTAGTATCGGTCGAGAGTCCTAATCAGATCGTAAAATGCAGAGTGAACATTTGCATATACGAGCTAGCGGCAGTGTAGGCGACTGACACTGACGCACGGCCACGGATAAGGGATGACGTATAAGCGAAGGCTCTCCAATGGGTGCGCTGTAACGTCGACGTGCGGATGACAGATCGTTGCGACCGTCGGACGTCTGCTGCTCGTGAATAGCTCTGAACGTATGATGTTTAGGAACACGACCAACAAAACTTCATGCTTTGTGTAAATAATTATCTGTAGTTGTGATTTCGGTAGTTTATATCAGACATATAAATATAGTTACTTACACATCTACAGAGATCACAGGCGAAAGAATTTTTTCACCACTTAGATATAAAACCACTAATTCGTTTTTTTTTAACGCTTTAAGGTTACGCTGCCATCCAAATCGATTAAGTTTAACGTACGGCATTACTCAGCTTAACTTGAGCTCGTGCTTTATACTAAATGAAACCATCACGTCGAAACTGAACGCCTAAAAATAATGAAATCTTAAGCCTCTGTAATCTGCCAAACCGTTGTAAAGCATTATGACGGACTACGCGCCAGAATTATTCATAAAACGAGGCATCTAACCTGAATTAGAGCTTTGTTTTTCATTTTAATTACTAACTCTTAAAAATTATATTCTTACTCCTTAGTTTTCCCATTAATGTATACTACATAGATGTCCATCAGTAGTCGAAATTTGACAGTAATTCATAAAATTCTTAAGTTTGGACGTTATTGAGGTTTGAGTAATTATTTGTAGGCAACATTGTAAATACTCTGTGCGACTGTTTGCCCAGAGACTATTACTTGACTGTTATGTGTTTGACAGTAAAAATGTAAGCTTTCAGTATTTTATTTAATTCAATTTAATGTATTTGTAAAAAAAAAAGTTTCAGCACAGGCCTCCTCTCATTTCTGAGAGCGTTTTGGAGCTAGGAAGAATCCGCCACGCTGCTCCAATGCGGGTTGGCGGACTTCACATGACTTCGAAATATTTTTTATTTCTCAGACGGGTTTAGGTTTCCTCGTTTTTAGGTCTGGCATATTGGAGATGGTTATTCCGCCATCTGGCTATGATATTTTTTGGCACTTGCTTTTACGTACGGTATGACACGTATATTATGACCTCGTTTCATCCTTAGACGGAATACCGAACCAAAAATTCTTTCGCCAGAGTTTGTGATCTATCTAATTGATATAATTGTGGGGACGATTCTGAATCATCCTCATTTTAATACATATATCTGGACATTTAAAACCATAGTCCTCCCGTGACCATGCCTGCTGTAAAACGATCTAAAAGTCGAGAAAATAAAATTAATCAAATGTAAAATAATCTGTAAATATAGTTTTGTTCAGCAGCTTTTGAGTCACAAAGGATCGAGAGTGATTTTTTAAGACTTAGAAGTCATATTTGAATTACAAACAATTGATATTACAAAAATTGTTGTTGTATTGATCATGTAAGAAATATAAAATAAGCATATAAATATTCTGAAACAGTTACTAGCGTTGCAGTACATAATTCGACAAGATTGATCGTTGCAGTTGCGGTTACGTCTGCACCCAGCACTTAGTCAACTGTCGGGAGCATCAGCGACAGCACACTAGTCACCAACTCTGCTTGAGAGTCATTTATTACAAGATTAGTCGTATACGTCTGTATAGAATTTTCGTGTTAAAAGCGTTGTCAATATCAGAAGGCAAAATGGTGTTTGAAAAGTATTAAGACCCTTTTGTTCAAAGTATTCCGTCATACGCTTCGACAGACTTCGTACAATAGATTGGTTTAATGCGAGGAGTGAAATACTCAAAGATACTCTGGAGTTCAATGCATTTACATTATCATCTTACTTTTGAGCTGTCTTCATACAGTGTCTCGAGGGAATCGGTCGTCGCTACGGAGCGATGTATTGCTTGATATACGAGTATAACAGCAGTAGATAATTTAGTAATTTACCATTAAATTTTTTGCCGGTCTCTAATTTGTAGACGGGAATGAAAGATTAAAGGAAAATCTTAAAAAAATTAAAGAAAATATCTTCAGAATACATTATGTCGTAGCGCCATAAGAGAATCTGCTACTCCATTTGATCCCGTGGGTGTCAAAAAATTAAAGTAAGGGAAATGCCAAGGAAGTCTCATGGCTTCCGATTGATGGCGGAATAATCGTCACAGGTATTACCTACCTTTTTTTTACATGGTGAAATGCCCAAAGCATACCCGCCCCCACGGGGGCAAGGACGGGTTATGTCGGATTCGCACCGACTAAAATCCCATCGTGTTCCCCGCATATTGACAGGGCCACGGGAACGCTCGCGCACACCTCCGTGACTTCCACCGGCGCCGGCCGCCTATTATCGGCGGCAACTCCTCGGGAGAGGAAAGCTCCTCTCCTCGACGCGCCTTTTAACACGGCCTCCCTTTTGTGTGCGCCACGGACGCCCTCGAATCCACCACGCGGAGGCCACGGGGCCAGGATACATTTGCCCTCGAAAGCACCAGTCTTCCCGGCTCCGGCGGCGAATCTGGTCTGGGGCTCCGCCGTCGACCACATTACGGCCGCGCAGGATAGGGAGAGAGGCAACGACACACTCATGTCCCCCCGCGAGGTGGAGCCTCGTCTGTAGAGGTCGGGGCGAACGGCCACAACAAACCGCCATTCCTTCCACCAGCAGTCTACCATCACCGTATTGATGGTACGGCCCAGCCAGAGTCGCGGGAGGATAGGGAGAAAGGCAACGATATACCGAAACTCCTCTTCCTCGCGACTCGACCTCGGCTGCGGAGGGCATTTGCTCCCCCCAGCAGTCCCCCTGTTCGCATCCAGAGTGGGCTTGCGCAGCCCACTCGGAGCGACCGCCTTGGGCCAGCCTGGTGCCACAGTCTGCCGGGTTCCTCTTAGCTTCACCGTTGGTAACCAAGCTATGGTTACTAAGCCACGCCACGATAAGGCGAGAACCTTTTCGGAGGGAGGGCGACCTTTTTTTTACATGGGGAAATGCCTAACACATACCCGCCCCCACGGAGGCAAGGACGGGTTATGTCGAACTCGCACCGACTGAAACCCCATGGTGTTCTGCCTTCGCCGCATGTTGACAAGGGCCGGGAATGCTCGCGGGGCCATGGGGCCGTATAGCTTTAGTACGTGTAGACACAAATATTTTCTGAGCAAAAAGGCTCTTGCATGCTCAGCTTAATTAACTTGTAGGTGCTCTTGAGTGCTAGGTTAATATACGTGTGCTAAAAATATTATATCGTCGTCGTCGTCGTCGTCGTCGTCGTCGTTTCAGCCTATCACAAGTCCACTGCTGAACACAGGCCTCCCCCATAGACAGCCACAAAAGCTTGTAGCTCTCCCATTGGAGGGACTTTGCCATAGTTGCCACTCTTGGCAGGCGGGTTGGCAACCGCAGTTTATTTATTCAGATGTTCCAGGTAGATGCTGCTGCCCATCTACTGGTTTTAATTTCCCTTTGTCGACTTTTACGACACCCACGGGATGTGATGGGGTGGTAGATTCTCTTAGGCCGCTAACACACGGCATAATATTTATAAAAATGTTGAATAAATAATATAATCGATGACTTCATAATTTTTTTATGTTCACAGATGCAGTTAAACAGGAAAATCAAGATGAGAACGAATACATGCCTGGTAAGATTTTTAAAAGCATTTTTTAGAAACACGTGACAAATAAATTATATATTTTAACAGGTTAACCTTTCTGTTAATTATTATTTATTTTTATTACAAATAAATTGCAATCTTATTGCAATTTAATAATGTGTGATATAGTAAATTGTGTGATAAAACTAGACAAAATAACTATATTATATAAAATTCATAAAGAGTTTATTTATAGATATATAAATTTCCCCATGGAAAAGTCTGAAAGAAAAATACATATGTATCTCGTATCTTGCCCCTTAATAAACGATTACAACGGTGACGAGCAAATTCACCGTTACAGCTCAAGAGTGCCCTATTCCGGCGTCAACTTCGTTGAAATTCATAAGGCTACTAAAACAGGAAGCAGTTTTTGTCGCGATGTTTCTTACTCTATGATGCCTGCTATGCGTTTTTACTGCGGTTTAATGTTCTTTTTACAACTTCGTCAAAGGGTGTGCTGCTATGACTGCCTTGCGGCGCCCGCTTCGTGCTTTACGACCCGCTCCTCGCTTATCTCGTGCCATTTGCGATAAATCTCCACCAGACTCCTTGGACCTCAAATATTTACATGCTAATTCGTAGCCAATTCCGGACCCAAGATTATAAATAAATTGGCCGCGTTGGGTCATCATCGGCTGAAGCTTCTACTTTATCCTTTTATAGCTTGGAGTTTTAAAGACTGCGATTTCACGCTAAGCGAGTATATTTGACAGTAGGTACAGACGATGATTTATACTTGTATAAACGTAATGATTTTTTTTACTTTTAAAAATAATAATAAATGCGTTAAATGTAATAGATTAGTTAGAAGAAACAGTCAAACAGTCAACAACTCGCAGACACATGTTATAATATTAAATAGAGAAAACGAGAAACAAGTCGGCCTACACATAGAAGGATGTTTATTATTTTACCCTAGACAGTTTCTGATGTTGTGCCTGCAAGGTTTAACTGAAAACTGAACTGAACATAAATTTGTTACTAGAATAGCAATACAGAGAACAGACAAAGTCTCTTTTTCCCTATGGCACCCTCAGAATTATGAGTGAATTACTTATTGTTCAGATTTCGCCGTAAAATCTTTATTACTTTTTGACTGTTACAAGCATTTCCGCGTCAATCAAGTGTTAGAAGAAATGTGCTTTGTTTCGCAACAAAGGCCCTCTGTTATTTGTGGTAGTAGCGATCAGAAAATGAGTAATTTTTCCCAGTGACTGGTTCCCGTTGTGACAGACTCGTTGTTGGCCCAACACGAGTGTTGCGCAAATGTATTCTCAGTGGGGCGGAGGGGGGCTAGCGCGGAGAGGGGGGCGGCGCCGCTGTGCCCGAAGTTGGGCGCGTGGGCTCGGTCCCGCGGGACCTAGCCGCAAGGACCGCACTCGGTTTCATACTATTTACTATTTTTAATCATTACGCCACTTCGTGTTAAAGTATTTCGCTAGCGACTTATGTAGATAACTGCTAAGTAACGTAAAATATTTGTTGGTTATTTTGTCAACTTAGGTGAAGCAACAATGCGAGGTATGTTGTTCAGGCGAAGGATCGCCTCTCAGCAGAAGGCACGTGGCTAATTAAATGCCGATGTTCGATCGGCGGCCGGGGGTGCATTCGGAATTCCGGCCAGCGTCGGGGCGCGTGCCACTCCACACCGCGTCAAATGCCTCGCAGCCAAGTTTACAATGCCGAATTGTTTCCTAACTTGGCTCAAAATGGCGTCAATAATTGTTTGAACGCAAGTTATTTAAGCAATGTTTTAGATTATTATCTTATTTAATCATTTAATGGTTTTAAGTAAATATATGTAAAAACAAAATACAGTATATTGTACTAAAATTAAAATTGCAAAAAGTGGAAAATACTCAGTTAAAAGACTTTATTTTGGTACTGCGCTGATTCCGTCCCTGGCAAGTCCCAGGTGGCGCGGCCGCAGCGTTTGGAATTATCACATAGTGGAGAGGGCGGGAGCGCGGGCCGGGGCGGCAGCCCGATACATTCGTCACAGGCCCAGCAGCCATTAGGCATTTAGATATTATCAGCCGCCGCCCGGGGACGACCCGCGACCTGAGCCCACCGCTGTTCCAATGCTTAATTACTAAAAGTGTTCGTTGTTTACAGTTGAGATCCATTCGCGGTTTCCGAATTGTAATGCGAGCATTATTTCTGACCGATATGCCCATGGCATGGAAGTTACTATTGTCGGCTGTAATGGCAAGCGATTGGCTACTGCGCTATTGGCCGCGGGTTCGAGTCCCGCACGGCACCAATGTTTGTGTGTCCTACAGATAGTTGTTCCGGGTGTAGGTGTTTGTTTATATGCAATTAAAGTGTTCAAAACGAACCCACAATACAAAGAAATCCTAGTGCGGAGTATCGTTTTTCACTGACACGAAAAGCTCACACTAATTAACCCGAAAGTTTTCATTGTGACGTCGTTGTATTTTTTCACTAGGAATCGAATAAGGATCTACCGTTTAGAAGGCATATCCCCCGTAATAGCTGCTGTATTATCTAGTCAATGTTGGCTTAAGATTTTACATTTGTTTCTTAAAAAAAAAAACTCGATAAAAATGTATCCTCCCGCTACCTCTTGGTCCCAGGTGGCGCCTCTCCGGCCACACTTCCTTCCGTCCCAACGGGATACTCTCCGTTCACATATACACACACTCGCATTATTGTGAGTATAGCTACATCGCAACAGCTCTTCATATGTACTCGCAGTTTTACGTCGGAAAACAAAACGATTTGTCACTTAGACTATCTGCACTGGCACATTGTCAGGCGGTTTCTAAAAAAAAAGATATATGTACAGGCTATGTATCTGTAGTTATAAAACTACGGTTTAGGGAATATCGGACGTTTTGATAATGTAATAGTCTCACTAAAGGCTATGTCAAGTTTCTGAACTTAGAGTAGTAGTTTCTCGTTACTGGTGGCAGGATTCCCATACTAGAATCGGTCTAGGTATCAGGGCAGCAGTGCCCATTATTCCAGTCCGTCAAGCAGTAGCGTGCAAACATTACTGTGTTCCGGTATGAAGTGCGCTGATAGCTAGGATATATGAGACTTAGGGTTTGATATTTCAGAGTGACGAGCGCAGTGTTGTGTCAACACAGAAATGTTCTGGGTGACACAGAATTTCTAACGGGCAGACGTTGCATTTACCATCAGGCGAACGATTTGTTCGTCTCGTCACTTCCTTCCATAAAGAAAAATATTGTACGGCGTACAAATGTTGGAACTGAGTTTTAATATTGGTATGTTAGTTTTTTTTAATACAGTGAACGCATAATCATAGCGCAGAGTTCGAATGTAAATTGCTAGTTAGGATTCATCATAATCATCATCATCATATCAGCCTATCACTGCTGAACACAGGCCTCCCCCATAGATTGCCACAAAAGTTTGTAGCTCTCATTTTGGGGGATTTTGCTTTAGTTGCAACGCTTGGCAGGCGGGATGGTTACCGCAGATTATTTATTCAGATGTTCCAGGACGCCGCTGCTGGCCTTCTTTTAGTTTTAATTTTACCCCTGTCGACTTTTACGACACCCACGGGATGAGGTGGGGTGGTAGATTCTCCTAAACCGCCACCACATGGTTCTAGTTAGGATTATTAAATCTATATAAGATTATATAGATACTGATCACCATATTGATCATTAGATATACATAATATGTATGTTCTTATAACAGTTTACTTTATGTACTGATATATTTAAAAACTACTTTATAACGATCGAGAACCATTCGAGACGGCCCCGTCTCTGACCTCATTGAGTAGTTTTAATAATGCAGATAGCGATCAAAGGTCTGGTCGCGTTAGCACTGCGTGGCAGCGGCGCGGATGAGGCGCGCTTCGTGATTAATGCCGCCTCCGGGGGCAGCTGAACTGATTGCCGCTCCATCTCCCCCGGGATTTTTCACCACATTCGTACATTTCACTCTTGCTGGAAATATTTTGATAAGCTTTTCGCAGTTAAATTGGGATTTTAATGTAGAAAAATCTTTAATCAGTTTTATAAATACGTATGTTTTTGTGACTATGTTAATTTAAAATAGATTTTTCAGAATTTTTCTCCCTTTTTATATGTCAAGGTATTAGTTATCCTTATATTTATCACAAATAGAACTGTGTTAATCTTACTGATACAATTTATAATGGTTACATACTTTGTTTTTGTTTTCTGAAGGATTTCAATTATACCACTAGAGGCTAGTGTTATTATTGAAACAGGCAACTAAATATGAGACAGTAATATAGCCAAGTAATATGAAAGATATGCTTTTTATAAATTAAGCTATGCAAAACTTTCTCTAAACGAATGGTTTACGCATACGCAAACGCATAGCAATATGCGAGCTCATAGACCATTCGTTTAGATTAATGTTACAAGTAGGAAATCTGAATGGTAAACTTTTTATGACATTTGTAAAATTTACTTTTTATTTGTTTTTTTTATTTCGCACGTGTGCTTTCAAACATTACTCATATTAACATATGAATTTAAAGTATTATGCTATCAGTTCGAAATCGCCAATATAGCTCACTTTTATTCGAGAGCGTATGAGAAGGTTTTCTCGTGAGAGACTTATCAACATCAGTCAACAGTGTTACTGGAATAACACCTTCAGTTAGAATGGCTATGCGAAAGGTAGCGCGCCCCGAGGGGGCAGTATGCTCAAGGCGGCAGAAAATTAACGTGCCCCCGCGGGAAATCTAGCGGCAGCCTTAGAGCCTTCCGACCGCCCGGCCGCGCCCACTCCGTCGGGATGTATTTAATATCCTCCGGTCCTAGTCTTTGTGACGACTTGTGCACCTGTCGCGCCAATTTTGACTTTTGGTGGCTTTGGATGACGGAATGAGATATTATTTATGAAAAATACGGGACGTATGTGATAATAAAATGAATTACTACAGACATTAGTTGCGGTTTGGGGCTCGCTTTAAATTTCATCACATGCAATCAGCCCGAGTTGTAATCCCAGATGGTCAGCACCAAAAAATTGTTAATTGTAATTTTAAGTGAAGATTATTTCACACAAATAACTCAAACGTTAAAACCAAAGGGAAACGTAAAACCAGAAGATGGGCTGCAGCATCTTCCTGGAACATCTGAATAAATTAAAAGCGGTTGCCAACTCGCCTGTCAACTATTGCGAAGTCCCCTCAAAAAGTTAGCTACAATCTATTGTAGCAATCTATGGATGGCCACAAATCTTTATATAATAAACTGGCCCACGTTCAGCAGTGGACTAGTGATTGGCTGAAGTGATCTTGCTGACTGCATCTCAATCGTAACTTGTAGGAAGCTGCCGGCAGAATATATAGAATTACTTAAACATTGCCTAACATCGGCTATCTGTTGTGGAAGGAACAATACTATAAGCAAGTAGATGGTGTGACGATGGGTTCTCGAATTCAATTCACAATGGAGTACGAGGCACATAATTTTTTAGCTTTTCTAGATGTTTTAGTAATTCAGAATCCTAATAACACCTGGAGTCGTACTGTGTATAGAAACAAGACCCATACTAATAGATAATCAAATTGTAAATTTCACTATCCATTAGTTAGCTACCGTAGGAATATCTTTATTTCAGAGAGTAAGGTAGATCTGTGACAGGAAACACCAGGCTACCGAGATTCATAATATAAAGCGGGTTTTGCACGACAACAAGCTTCGAGTCCCGCACCGGACAGAGGGAAACCGGAAACAGTCTAGCGTGTACCCGCTGTTCTACCATACGTTAGAGGAACCACGGACAAGTATAAATACATATTAGTTATAGGCAAACAAAACGATCTATAAAAACCCGCGAATAAGAACACAGCTGTCGTGAATCATCGACGCTCTAGGAAATCTGCAGTTTGTGACCATGTTCTGAACCATCCCAACCGTTACATCAGATTTGATTGACCACAAATTCTTGCAAATAACACCGATTACTACCAAGCATGATTTGCAAGGCTATTGAAATCATAAAAACACCCTAATTTGAATGATGATGAGAGATGTTTTGATACTACCACCGGCTTGGGATACTATAATTTTTTAAACAACAAAGAAAAGTTAAAAGTACCCCGGGTTAATAAAGACATTAGGACTTCAAGACATACGCTGTCCTGGAGTCCTCATGTCCTCCCGTGACCATGGGTGCGGTCAATCACATGAAACGTCAGATTAAAAACAGTTTAAATTGAAATCGATAAAATCAAAAAAGGTAAGATTTGTTTTAGTAAATGTATAATATTCCCGTACAAGAAATCATTATCATCTTTACGGATTCTATCTCGTAGAAAAACACCAAGCATACACCATTACACAGCTTGCTTTGTGACTCTGAGCTTCCTCATGCGACCTACAGCGAAGGACCACGTCTCGGTTCCGTATGTTATCACTGGAAAACAAGCACTGAGTAAAGACTTTGGTTTTGAGACATTGAGGTATATTCGACGAGAAGATGTGACGCAGTGTCCGGAACGCTGCCCAGCTTTTTCAATTCGCGGATTGACCTATTGATCGAAGTTGGTCCTACCTTTTTTTTCGTCGAGGGCAACAAAAGAGGTTATGCCGGTCTCCTACCGGCTAAAACCCTACGGTGTTGCTCTCGTCGCCAGTTGTCTACGGGAACGCTTTCGCACACTAACGCAGTCCCGACTGCGGTCAACCATTGCGGGCTCCTCTTCTCTGTGGGGGTGGTGTTGAAGCTCTCCACCCATTCTTCAGTTACGGGCGCGGGGAAACACTGCGTGCGCCGCATAGGGGCTGTTTACATTATTGGCAGTGGACCACCTCCGTGTGCGCTGATTAGGCCACTGTTGTGGGGGTGGAGGAGAGCTTTATAGGTCCTTCTCCAGCACCCGACTCTCCGGCTGTGGATCGAAGCAACGGCATTCCATGACCTCTCACTACTAACCATGGCTTTAATCAAGACTGGGAGCGAGAGGTCGTCCTTCACAATAGCGACGATATATTGACGCAGCTCCGCCCAAGCTAGGCACTCCTCCAGCGCTGCTGCGCCTTGTCCTCGTCCCTGCCACAAAGGTAACACCCAGTTGTCGTCTCTTTTCCGCCTATGCGAACACAGTTACCTACCGAAACATGAATGCCCCGAGAGCACCTGTACCAACCAAAAGGTCAGTGACCCGTGCTGCCTATCCATCCAGTTGTCCAGGACCGGAGAACAGCCTCGACAGTTCTGCTGCTTACCCTGCGATGACCCTGTCGCACCTTCCACTTTTCCAGCATAGACTGGCAAAGATGTAATTTCTTATACTCTTGGCGGAGGATACACTTGAAGTCGGTGCTCCGAGCGCCAATGATACATAGATGCAAGGCGCCTAAAATGCGGAAGTTCCAGCGGCTACCGAGGATGAGTCCAAGATACCTCATGTTGTATCTCATCCTATGGACATGGATGACGATGGGAGACTCATTTGGCGGCGCTCTCCGAGGCTTGACGAATGACGTAGCCTCGGACTTGTTAAACACTACCTCGAGTCTCGACATCTCTATCCTACCGACAACCTATGCCACAGACACGGTAGCAAGATGGGCGGACTCCTCATATGTCTCCCCCAGCAAGAAGCGCCCGAGGGTAGATCGCCCCACAACACCCAGTAGTAGCCGATGTTCCACGGGAGCGGCCCTAGGACCGATCCCTGTGGTACGACATAGCTCTCCGTATTGTTTGAGAAATATGGAGGCACTTTATGATATTTTAGTGCCTCCCTAATGCACGTCCAGGGTAGGGTATTAAACATATTGTCGTACGTCTAATTGTCACCCCGTCTCACTGTCTTGTCCGAGCGGGCCGAAATGTATTAGTGCTTGCACTGTACACTTGTGCATCAACTTCATGGGTATCTTGTGCATTCCAGACGGTGCTACGATACAACATTCGTTTAAGATATTATATCTAACTAGAGTCTGTGCACCAAATTTACTGTTGTTATGCTCAATAAAGAATTCAGTGCTAGGCAGAACAAATACTGTATTTGGTTTTGATTTTTACGAGGCCTTCTTATATTGTATAGGTGAAGTTTTCGCTTTTAGCCTTCTTGGCTTTTACAACCTCATCTGACAAGTTAGCTCGTGGGCTAGCGGTTGCCATCGAAGATATGCTCGAGGAGATTGGAGGTACTGATAATTGCGAGAGTTTATATATATTAGGGGTCCTAACTATGCATGTGCTTTGGTTCATATAATTCACAAACTCAAACAGCTGAACAAAAAACCGTAACTATTTAACAGGGTAGCAAAACTATAAATTGGACTTAGTGAAAGTTTAAACGGGATCACCTATTTGGAATGTGAATTTAAAACAAGGGTAAAATAGTCTCGAAGTTCTGTGGATGTACCTCACAACTGGATTAAAGGGTCTGGCCGCAGTGGGCTGACCGCGCCGCGGGCGAAGTCGCGTCGCTTCCGCACATTGCGGCAGGGAACTACGTACATTGTTTCTAATCTGATTTTAACAAATTGAACGTAATTTTTCTCTACTACGGCTGCGGCTTTAAAAATATATGGATGATATAGCATTTTTAAAGTTATTATATGGTATGGAAAAATCAGCAAGAACTACAATAGGTTTTGTAAATTTCTTAAAGAGTTAGGTAAACATTTTTAGAAATTCCCTACGAGTAATCATTTCAATCCCAGGGATTAATAATCATACCAATATTATTTAATGTTATAAAAACTCTTTCAATTATATTCCTGTTTCTAAAAATCTGCTCTAAAAATTTTATTACTGTTTTATATATTAGTACCGTAATATTGTAATTATTTATATATTTCATATTAATTTTTTTTTCTTTTAACGACATCGGAGTGCAAATGAACTGAGGTGGAAATGGAGGAGGACTGACACTGAAAATCAGTGCTGTAACGGAATTCGCTTCCGTCACAGTGTATGCTGAGTTGGTCAACCTCGTTTGCTAGGAGTACGGCGTACAATTTCCATACCCTTTTTTTTAGTTATTATTTGTGTTTTTAGTTTCTTTTTTTTATATTTTTGTACTGCTATGTTTATTTTTTTATTATGTATTACTTTTGTGTACGTCTACTTAAAGAAAATAAATGATTTTTCTTTCTTCTTTCTTTCTTTTTCCTTAGTTTTTTGTTACTAAAGCAATGGGACTCCCGTAAGTTTGGTATCGTAACTACTCTTAAAAATGTGGGTATTCATTATTTGTTTGCAATATAATGCAATTTTTGTAGACGAAAGTCTTGTATGGAAAGTGTTGCTGTTGGTTCTATTTTTTTTTGATCGAATTTTGTTTAAAAAGGGTTCAAATTAGAAGTCACTAACTAGCAGCACGCTATGATGGCCATTGTGACGTCTTACAATAGCGGCATGAGACATTTCAAACAATTGTCGAAAAAAAATACAATCAAGTGCGAGTCGCACCTACAAATCTTCGTGAGTTGTATAAGTAGTAGCTATTTAAAAAGTGTAAATAAAATACATTTTCAAGTCAAGTCAATTTTTATGAAACTTCATAAACGGACAAACGCCCATCATAGCGTGCCGCTAGTATAGAATAATATTGCATTTAACTATTAATTATGTATACTAAAAACAAAAGAAATAAATTCTTAGTTAATTTTGTGCCCTAAAATTAATGATTAGATAAATTTTAATATTACAACGAACTCAATCAATCAACGAACTCAAATCAAGTAAATTTTTACGAAACTTCATGAGCGGACAAAAGACAAAACGCACATCATAGCGTGCCGCTAGTATAAAATAATATTCATTTATTAAATTTCATTTTATTTTAATATTCATTTTATTATCCGTGCAATCATTTAATAGTAGTGTTGTATTATAATCCCATTAAAATTGTTTAGATGGCATGTTAAATATTTAAAATAAATTGAACCCTTTGACCATGATGTGTACAGTCTTCTCCCAATTTTTACGCAAGTGTGATGGACAGTTGGGAGATGGGGAGAGTTCGTAAAGCTGAGATAAGTGTCAAAATGAGCAAGTCGTTCACCTGATGGTCTGCTAGTAACAGTGCGGTGTCAGTCAGTACTTCTTATACAGAAATTTCTAGAAGATACCGCACTTTTTATTGTACTGCACTGCTCTCGTCACTATGAGTCATCTTTGTCCTGCAAACCGAAAGATATTCGGGTATGCACAGCACGCTTGCTTGCTTGAGAATAACTACGTATTATTTATTTAAAATATAAAGCTCACTCAAAAATGTTGTTATTTAAAATGACCTTTTGTTTTCAGATATCGACATTAAAACCGAGAGTATGGACAGTTTTGGGTCAGGTAAGCAATTTATTAATAAAAAGTAGAGCTATAAAAATATAATTAAGAAGACGAAGTCGCACGATCTCTTATGTTGTTAATATTTGAATAGTGGAAAGTGTAAAAAGTGTGTAACTTGGAGGTAGTAGGACAAGCGGCGCCGTTAACGGAGCCCTGGAGGGCCTTTGACCAAGTCCCCGCCTCGCAATACAGCCGAAAAGATAAAATGAACATAAAGTGAGGAGCAGATATTCCCGCTCAAAGGAATCGTAGTTTCTCTCCTGGCGACACTAAACCGCGGCTACGACTGGAAACACGCAGTTTGCGGAAGCAAAACGCGCATGTTCTCGTTTCCGACGTCTATTTGAAGCCGCTTCAAAGAAATTTTACGTTTCATGTCATTTTTTCTATACTCTGTAAACTGTAACAGAATGAATAAAATGACGGATAGGAATTTGGAATGTGACTTTGTAAGGACGGCTTATATTTTTACGTGAGAACTTTAATAAAAATGAAACATAATTATGTTTGTTGAAAAAAAATGCAATCTATACTAATTAAATTTATATATTATCAAAATAAAAGTTACCGTATAGACATATTTATTTAGTAATTTTTAAGTATCAAGTCTTTGAACAGCTGGGTATTCAAAGAAAACATTATGGATTGTTTAGAAGTAAATATAGTTAACGTCATAGGAATCTACAAATAAGTTTGCTTAATTGTTTTCTAGGTTTCTTGTTCTTCCCAGGACTACGGCATTTTCCGTTCGAGCAAGTGCAGCGTAACGCAAAAAAAAGAATTTAAATATGTATTATGGTGTGTTTCAAATTAAAACCATTCTGTTATATGTTATATATATATTTTTATAAATAGAAGTTTTAAATACATTAGGTAGGATTCCTATGCAGGAATCCGTCAACAAAGGTTCCATCGTAGGCCAGTTATTCTGGCATAAAGCAGTAGTGTGTAAACATTATTGTGTTTAGGTCTGAAGGGCACTACGAGCTAGTGTAATCACTGGGCACATGAGAGACACATCATTTGTTATGGGTAGACGTTGCACTTACCATCAGATGAACGTTTTGCTCGTCTCGTAACTTTATCAAACGAAAAAATTTACTGACAGAAATAGGATAGGACGTGATTTTGATACGTTTATGACAGGCTTAAAATCAATCTCAACCTAGTGTATTACTGGATAAAATTTATAAGGCAGTATAAAATCCACTCTACTAAAAGAGCAGAGATCTAGCCGATGGAAAATGCGGGGCTAAATTGCATTGTGGAGGAGGACCGTTCCGAACTTACAATTAAAACGGACGCCTCAAATTGTGTACATCGTTCGTCACTTAGTATGCGGTGACCGAGCGCTAGAGTGGACCGTGCGCGGGACTCACCACTTCTTAATTTCGTATTTAACTTGTAAACAAATTAGACTACTTCCATTAATTCAATCGAGCATTGAAAATGTCTACTTACGTGTGAAGTACGACGTTATTTAACTCTGTTATTGAAATGGAAATTAAGATATTATAACTTTGACAAAAATATTATCATTAGAAATTAAATATTACCGTAGAAAGAGCGAATACAGAGAGTTATGCATATTAAGCGGACGCCCAGCCCGTGATACTCACTTTACCTCACTGGTACACTAAGTTTCATTGTATGCTAGTGACCTGGGTTCGAACTGCAGCACTAAAATTATTCATTTCAATTTTAAATACTGATTACAATTTCGTGAAAAACTTACATGTTTGAAAAATAAAAAAATATCAAGACGACATATAAAGTCCGCGACGAACCTACATTTGTGCAACGTGGCGGACTCTTCCTGAGATTGGTAATTTTTTAGCTGTTACTTTATGTACATTAAAATAAATAATTAGTATATTTCAACAATTAATATCTATGAATTATTGTTAAATGTTATTACACACAAACTTTTTGCTATTTCATAATCATCGTCATCATTTCAGTCCATCACTAGTCCACTGCTGAACATAGGCCTACCTCATAGATTGCCACAAAACACGGTCTTGAGCCACCTGCATCCATCGACTTCTCGCAAAACAAGTCGACGCTGCACCTGATGTGGGTCATCCTGCGTTTGTCGGTACGAGATTGACACTCAAGAACCCTTCTTCCCCAACGGTTATCAGTTGTAGGAGCGGCGATACGATAGGCTATATGGCCGGCCCATTGCCTCTTCAGCTTACTAATCCATTGCCATCTCAGTGACTCTAGTTTTGCCTTTTAGTGTGTTTATATTCAAAACACATTGTTCTCAGAAAATGTCACACAAAATTGTTCTCACTCAATGTGTCGAAGGCATTAATCGCGCGTAAAACTAATTGTCACCCAAAATAAACTGACAGCGTGACTTTTATCACGACGAATAGCGACACGACTCTGCAATCAGGTGCAGTTTAAAATGTGCATTTGCAATGTGGTACCGTGCAACGGGCGCAGGGCGCGAATAGAAATGCATTTTCAATAATTGAGGGTCAGACAGGGTGGTGGAGGCGCATTAAAATGTTCCGCCGCTGAACTTTCCGCATGTCACCGAGCCGCGACGTCGGACGGCCAATTGGAATCGCAAGGATTTCTAAATGCGAACGGACTCTCAAAAATCTGAGTATACTTAAAACTTTTTGGTTACAAAGATAAAGGCATTCGACAGGCTAATAATAATCATAAACAATAAAAAAAAAAATAAAAAAAGGAAGGTAGTTAAAGAAACTCTCCTAATATCAACATAAGTCTAAGCAGATTATCCATACCGCCGCACGTAAGAGGCGAGTTGGTTTGTAACTGTGATGCGAATGTGTCTCTATTCCATCTGTTTTGATTTCTATAGTAAAGATTATAATAAGGCATTATAATATTAAATCTTATATAAATATTATAATGCCTCATTCGAAATAAGCTATTTCCATATATTATTGTTATCTAAAAGTATAAATGTCAACACAAAATAAAATGTTATACTTTATTGTAAAATATGTTTGACAAAAGTTGTTGACATAATTTTTCGGTCTCGGCGTTTCTGACACCAGTGTCTGAATCTTCGTCGCGTATGTCTCCTCCGGATCGGGAAAACGTGGAGTATGTGTATATACTGTTTATACGGACTCTTAAGGCACTACAATATAGCCTGCGCCTGGCTGTATCAACTTCATCACATTATTATAGAACAGTTTTTGTTATATTTGTATAGTGTTCTGTGTTATTTTCATATAGGTGATTACAATCAAAGTTTAAATATATTGATACAAATATATATGTTATGCAATTATGTGAGCCTTGACAGTGCCGGGGGCCGATCTTAATGTTCATAATACGCGAGTGACCTGGACTTCATCCCTGCTGCCGGCACTACAAAAACTGTTAATTTCAATGATAAATGAAATTATGCTTGAAATTACGCCAACAAGTGTGAGAAGTAACAAATATTTCGACGGACTGTGCGGTTCGCCAATCCTTACCGGCTCCAAAACCGTTAAGTTTTAAAAAAGAGACCTGTACCCGGCATTGAGATATTTACTGAAAGTTAAAACTCCACATTTCATTAGTGAATGTACATAACGTGATTGATACTATTAAGGCTAAAAATGGTACAGAAAATGTAATGTAATGTGATGTTTGACAAACTAGGATTTTGTTTGTATCGTGGGTACGTTTTACAGATAGAAATTGCCAATGCATTACGATAAGACAACTCGACTAAATTAGTCCTCAGACAATTTTTTATAGTCTCTGTTTATATCAATAACTTTATTGGTTATGTTTACTGGTTATTGGGTATGTTTCGTACAGGCGGTCAAATGAACAAAGAGTCACGCACATAAGTATTTTAATTTTTTTTCATACATTTATTATTGATTAACTCAACTTATTTTTTTCTCAGTATATGAACAGTCTTTAAACTCACCATATCATAAGGCACAGCCTTTTTCTTATTTGACACGGTTTTTTTTGGATAAAGTGACGAAACGAGAAAAACGTTCACTTGATGGTACGTGGTCACGATGTCTTCCTTACCCGCGCCGCGGTACACACGCTTCGTCAACACGTAATATTTTTATTTATATATAATTATATTATATTAATAACTGGATACCGAACCCTGGTTGCTCGAGTACTACATACATAAGATCACGACTGTATCCCATAAGGGGTAGTCAGAGACTGGGCACTCACTGCAAAAGTAGATGACTGCCACAATCCACGTTTCACCAAAACAATATAATGCACTTGGTGTGATAGGTGGTGAGCCGATCGCCACCATGCGCTGTTGGGTGCACAGTGTAGTTTTATTCCTTACTCGCCTTTTACGAAATCCATTGGATGAGATGGAGTGGTAGTATTCTTTTAACGAGCCGCCACCACACGGCACGGCTCGAGTACTATGCAATTTAAGCGCCCTGGTTCCTAAGCTACCGCTGTGTATTTAATTATGTTCTTCATGAATTGTTAGTCTCATCGCGTTCGGCTTATAATTTTAAATATATACAAACTCGTAAGAAGATAGTCTTTACTCGCACTGAGCCCTCTATTGCTACACGTTGCATATTAAGTTCGTTTCAGCTAAATCACTTTCGTTACAAGGTGTCTCCAGACTTCGGTCATAGTCGAAAACCTCGACTTAAGCACAATAATTTAGCATCTAAATGGTTTATGATAAGACCATGAATCGTCATTAAAAAATAAAACTTAAAGTAACGGCCTTTAAATGTCCCACTACAAAAAATTCTGAGAAGTTTTGGAGCCGGGAAAGCCGCCAAGCTGCTCCTATGCGGTTTGACAGACTTCACATTTCGCTCATATTTTTATTACTCAGATATGCAGAATTCCATACGATGTTTTCTATTTACCGCTGAGCACATGGTGAATCATCATTTAAAATTATAATTAACAATTTAAGTGGTGCCGGCACCGGGAATCGAACTCAGGCCACTCAGAACACACGTATGTGTGCGGTCCCTGCGCTGCTAGAGCTCCATTGTATAATACTCCTTAGTAATTTTTTTTATTCAATTCATCTAGACGACCGAAACTAGCGTAAAAGTCTTAAGAGTGTTCCCCGACAAATATATCGAGTATGTGGAATTCTTCATGATCTAAAAACAAGATAAAAATGTCAGATTAAAGAAGAGAAAAAATTCGTAACAAAACTTGAACTGGAACGACTAAGGTTCGTTTGTCGTTCAGTTTTGTACAACAAACAATGTAGTGAGCTTAATAAAAGTTGGTAACAAAAAGGCTGCTTAGCTATTGTTTTATTACGTAAATTAAACTTTACACGTAACAATCTACACGATACAGCCATACATTTTCTCATTAACGAACTGTTCAAACTACTAACACTTAAGTATGCGTTCTCTTGAAACAGGACTTAGTCGACATTGCGAGTTAATTTAAACCCATGAAGACATGTTTGTTACACTACTCCGTTGCACGGACAGCTGTGACATTGCGTTTGGGGTGCAACAAGAAATAAGTAACTTGATTCTATGTTAATACAATATCTTACCGTGCCGTTGGCTATATGAAAGAATAAGTTGTGTATGTCCGACTAAAAAGCGGGAAAACAACTGATATATTAATTACAAGGTACGCCCACGATTTTGTTCGCTTATATGACTATAGAATTCTTGAAACTGTAGAAACATACAATGTAGACAAAAATAAGCGCAGGTTGACTATCTATTTATTCTTATTTCTATGAAAATGTTGCCCAACTGCTGGGGTTTTGACTCGTACCAAAAATTGCGGACATGGTTCGCCACCTGTCTGGTGACTGTATGAATGCATACATATATAAATTGCATATACACAACCACCCAGACCCGAAACGACTGCCAGTAGGTCATATACAATACAACAATAAATATTCGTTCTGTGCGGGAATCGAATTCGCGACACGCGGCCTGAGTTGATTAAAAAAGTCAATGAAAGCAAAGGAAGTCAGAAGCCAATTCCTTTGCTCCGTCACATATGAAAAATTGTTACCACTTATGTCACGCGTAAACAAATTTTTCTACCGACAGGCACCAATTAACTTAAATGATAGATATTCATTATAATTTTGTCTTATAACTTAAAATCAATATACAAAGTTTTACAGTTTATTCTAGATCCTCATATTTACTGTACAAAAACAACCAAAGAAAACAAAGAAAAGTTTTCTTCTGTTATTTTCTCAGGGAGATCACGTAGGCGCGCACCTCATCTGCGACATTCCCTGTACGGCGATAAAATTTAAAATTCAAGGCCGCGTTAACGAACCGGCCCCGCGAAGAAATAGATATTCAAATGTGAGGTCCCATATTAACATTTATGGCAAGTTTGCGGAGACGAGACAAAGGCTGGCCCCCGCGGAGTGTTGGCAACTGTTGCCTTGACGTTTCGCGCCTTTACTGTCAGTATTTTCTATTTAAAGTAGTTTTTTCATTTCCATCAGAAGATACCGAAAGACACGTTAGAAAACTACACTGAAAGAAGTTAAAAATAATAAACTGATTTGATTCTTCTCTACTCTACTTGATATGTAGGCTGACAAAATTAAAAGTTTATTTGCATATACGTTAATAACATCCATAGTAATATTATAAATGCGAAAGTAAGTCTCTCTGTCCTCCTGTCTATTTGTTACATTTTCACGGTTTATCCGCCCAACAGATCCTGATGAAATTTGGCAGAGAGATAGCTTGCACCCTGGAGACGGACATATGATACTTTTTATCCCGGAAAATCAATCACTGGACGTTTAAAAACTATATATCCTCGCGGACGAAGTCGCGGGCTAGCTAGTATAATAATAAATCACATCTTAAATGTAAAAAAAGAGTTTGGGGGGCAACCCCGGCCCCTCAACCGCGAGGTACGCTAATCCCTCACATATGTTTTTGATTCATGGTCCTGGGATCCAAACCACATCGACGCCATATTTTTACTGGATTGTATGTCTTTCCTTCGGATACGGCAAAGTGAGGACAAGTGAGCCCTTGTGTTTGCCCGGTTGAAGTAACCGACGGTAAGGAGTTAGATATCATCATCATCATTTATGCCTCGTGTAGGCATCCCATGAAATTAAATTGCGTTCGGATAATTTATTAGTGAGACGGAGACGGAGAGAAGTGGTAGCTCAATGGCTGAGCGCTCGCCTTAAATTTCAGAGTACGCGAGTGACCTCAGTTTAATCCCCGGTGCCAGCGCCTCTAAAATTGTTCTGGAATTTTAAGTGCTGATTTACCACGTGATTTGCAATGAAGGATAACATCTTGAGAAAACCTGCATATTTGAGAAGTATACACATTTCGAAGACATAGGGAGACGGACACTTCCCAGCCTTCTAAAAATGAGAAGTTGCCTCTGCTCAGCTGTGTGAAATTTATAGACTGTTAATTTACTTTTTTTACTTTTAATTTATTAGTTGCTAGTTTACCGTGGATTGTAAATCGTTATTAAATAAAAAAGACACGAAGAGATCTTACTTAAAGGATTAGATGTAAAGAAATATTCAATTGAACTTATTAAAATTTACGTTATAATTTAAGAAGTGGACTGCTTATCGTAGTAATCCTTCAGTTAGAGATCATAAGAAAAGAGGATTTGTTGTAATGACCACGTTCGGTGGCATCATACGGTTTATATACCGTATAGGAAACGAAGGCGAAGCATTACCCATTATTGTATGTGATAATAATGGGTAATACTTTTTTAACTTACTGGTGGTAGGATTCCTATGCAGGAATCCGTCTAGGTAGGTACCACGCCAGGGCCAGTTATTCTGCTGTGAAGCAGTAGTGTGCAAACATGACTGTGTTTCGGTTTGAAGGGCACTGTGAGCTAGCGTAATCACTGGGCATATGAGACTTAAGAACTTAAGTCTCAGGGTGATGGGCACAGTGTGGTGTCACACAAAAAAATCTGTTTCTTCATAAGGAAATACTGAACGTTTTACACTTTTGCTTTAACTGACAAAATTTAGGCGGCACTGCAGCACGTACTGTAGACTCTACTACTATTACTATTTACTGTTCCTTCTTGACTTTATGTTAAAGTTTCTAAAGATAAGTCGAAGCTTTGTTTCCAGAGGGAGGACTAGGTTCATAAATATTTCCACATCGATGATTTTTGAATTCCCCAACAATAAGTTAGAACGACGAGCGCCGTAAACTAGACAAAGGACGCAAAGCATTTTGTTTAGTTGTACCATTCACACTAAAGACAAAAGTTTCGGAGAAAACAAATCAAAATCTCAATTCTGATAGCTGCATTATTTATGTGATATTGCTTGGTGACTGGCGGCGTCCCCCTTTTTCTTTTCTATAAAGTTGCGGTTTATATTATTCCCACTTCCACAACTTTCGCGAGCGGCACTTAAAAATGATAGACCGTTTTGATTATTTATCTTTGTACTTTCGATTCACCTTTTCGAGTGGATTAAATCTGTGAAAGACCGTTTGAGGTTCAAAAGGCATATAATGTTGTGGGAAAATGAAATTGGGATAGGGTTTTGTTTCAGAGGAGGCTTTTATTCGGCACACACGTTTCTTATTAATATCAGGCGGTTGGAATGGCCAAAGACGTCCCCAGTGCCCGTTCTCTCCCAAATAAAATTGCCGCTATCTAAACAAAGAGCCCTAATTATTCGGCCGTGGCGGGCGGGGTCGCTCTCTTATGGGTGTTCTGGGGCCCATTTCGCTTCTCGTATAGGGCCCCGGGGAGCAACGGGCGCCGCCTAGCCAATCGGTGGATGGAGAAGCGAGCGATCCGCAACCTTTTTATACACGATATCGGCGTCGGCGCCGGACCCTGCCACCTCCCGCACTCCTCGCTTGCCGGGGAATTAAAAGTTGGAAACCACACATCTGATTACCCAAAACATATATTACTACCGATTGCCAATCCCGATAAGCCGCAGACAATTTACCAGCAGCCGTTGATAAGTTAGTCTGCTCATGCTTTTCTATGATGTTAATGTTTTTGTTTATTTTTGACGTACTAACAATCAGCCGTCTGATAATTTACAAGATTTTGACGACGAATATTGCATGGAGTACTCCAGCTCAATGTTTATGTTGTATAGAAAGGCTTCATATTTCCTTTTATGCAATGAAAATGTTCCAATAGGTGTCTATTATGTAAAATTTGAATGTGAACGAGTTATTAAAAGGACGGCGGTACCGGTTGTACACTTTAGGACCTATTTTAATTTGCACCCGATTTTATTTTGAGACAATAAATTGGATATAAAGGGTTTCCGAGCGGTTTTTGCCTCCGGGCGTATTGTCTTCGCCCTACGCCTTTGCAGGATTTTCATTGTGTAGAAATTATGAAATAAAAAGGTGGTATCGAATGTCGGATCGAGCGGAGGGCGGCCGCGGGCGCGGTGGCGCGGCGTGGGCGACGCGCGGCCGACACATGACACCCGTACTCGCGCCCGCTCCCGCTCCCGCTCCCGCTCCCGCTCCCGCTGCCACCATTGTGCTCAGCTATTCACCCGCCGCCTCATATTCGATTGCAATGTTTTAAGCATTCGATTGCCCTCGCTGCTATTAAAGGGTTCCCAAGAAGCACGTACAATATGAGTTTTTTCACGTTTTGTAGTCTTTTGCCCGAACGAAGGGTACGCTTATTGTTTCTATAGTGAATTGCGGCGAATGAATGGGACCCGAGTATTCATGTGCTCAGCTCTTAAAGATCGCAAGATGATTATAACGAGCAGGCGGGTGAGGGCGGTACACGGTCACCCAAGGTGTCGACAACAAACCACCTACCTTATTGAAACGCGTTTTGAAAAGTAATAATCTTATATTAAAATTCACTTCTGGAAATTATAATTTTTGTCAAACATTTTGTTTTCGGTGTACCTAATTAACCTTTACTAAATGTAAAAGCTTAATTGATCACCAAGTTTGTGTTCCATAAATCCATACTAATATTATAAATATAAAAGTAGCTATCTCTGTCACTCTGTATGCTTGTTACTTTTTCACGGTTACGCTGAACCGATCTTAACAAAATTTGCCTTAGAGATAGCTTGCATCCTGAGAATCGACATAGGATACTTTTGATCCCGGAAAATAAAATAGTTCCGACGGGATATTTAAGAAATTATATTCACGCGGACGAAGTCGCGGGCATCAGCTAGTCTTTTAAATTTTGTGGTCGTGGAAGATTTTATGTTAAATATAGTATTTAGGGTCAATCCGCATACAATCATTTAATTACATTCTATTTATTTTATAGAAAATAATTAATGAAGCGTATTTTTTTAAGGAAAAGGTAATTAATTAATAAAAACTACTCTCCACCAGAATCGTTATATTCGTTTTGCTAATTTATATTTAGGTATATACATAAAAATTAATGTTTCTTTGTTTGTCCGATATGCGTTGCGTTCCATTCACGCGACTGCCATGAAACTTTAGTGAATTGTTGTGCGCATGCTAAGGTTTTTGAATTAGTACAACCATTTTAAAAAGGTGGCTTGCGCATTGTATCAATTATCTATTGATAATCTTCAATGCGTTCGCGCATCGTTCGACCGATTGAGTTGAAACTTTGTACAGTTGTTGTTGGCACTTGCACGAAATTATAGAACACAAAAGTCAATGTCTTTTATTTAATTTCTACGTGTTAATGTGTGCGTTGTGTATATACATATGTACCTACTTGATAAATATTACAAATAGAAATTAAAAAGGCGTTGCAACACATGCCGGGCAATAGTTAGTCTTTTATAAATGTGTTAACACTAAACTGATAAAAACTTAACATATTATCGCAAGTAGACGACGAGGACGAGTGAGTACATCTGTCTTTGCCCTATTACTAACGAATCTAGCTCTACCTGGACGATTTTCGATCAAACTTCCAAGTACTATCTTTAGCTATCAACTGCGTAGGAAATATTACAGTGCCACAAGTGTACCCAAACACAGAAGCTAGAGAACGCTCATGCGATAAGAACGGCCCGTGATCCGACTGGCTGGAATTCAAATCCAGAACCCGCCGTTTAGTTTGTCCACTAGGCCACGCGACAAGACAAGACGCCACCTTGGTCGACATCGGCCAGAAGAACATACATATATAACCAGTCTGGTAAATACAAAGACACTGACTACAACAAACAAAAACACGATTATGATGTACTATGTACAGTTGTAGGTCAACAACATTTTTCTGACATTTTCATAACCCTTTCGACACCACGAGAATGGAAAGTGTCTTATGTCGCCACTGCACAACGTGGTAATACTTTTTATTGGGACAAAGTGACCAGTTCGGGTGGTTAGGATATGTGTATCAGAATATTGTTACAAAACCAAAATTATTATCAAGTTGTATAGTTTAAATTTTTCAATTGAGTTACGTAAAAAAATAACAAATAATCGCCGCAAACCCCAGGGAACTGATCTACATTCGTGACGGGAGTATTTGTGCATGCGTAAGTACTACTATGATGCCCAGTAAACCGTGTAAATACACCGTGTTTAGGATCAAGGCTTGCATGCAAGCCGTGCAACGCAAGAAGTTAAATCGGCAACCCCCAACGCCCTGGGGAAGTTCGGATATTGCGTTGCCACTTGACACAGATGCACTTATCTATGCATGGACAGAGATGCCGTACTCCCGAATCCGAAAACTTGGCTACGTTTCAGATTGTCAATTTTAAAGTTTATCGGGCAACCTTTTATATGTATGACACTGTTGATTACTGGCGATCACATGTTCTGTAGCGGTCATAGTATCTGACTTCTACGCCGCGGGTCCTGTGTTCGAATCCCAGCCGGAGCGAACAATTGTGCAAAAACTCAAATAGTTGATAATAGGGTCTGATTGTTAATGTGTCTCTCACGATGCATATTAGCCTACCTCCGATCTTATTGTATGAGCGTTTCATCGGGCGCGTGAATGTAAAGACTGGTAAGTGCCTCCGTGTTTGCGCGTACACTTGTCGCACTATAATACTGCCTGAGCAGTTGATAACTTTTGACAGTATTTAGAACTTACCGCCGTGATCGAAATCGGCCAAGAGAACATCATCATCATCACCGTTCATTAATTCAGACTGTAAACTCTTAATTATATAAAGATATGAAGTTCAAGATGTAGCTCTTTGTTACAAACATTAGTCGACTACAGTAGTACACTACATCGACTAATGTTTTTTTTTGCTTATGAAACTATTTATGGTACTTATAAGTAATAAACAATTTTCAATGTCTGTCGGTTTGTTTCGGCTATTCTCCGAAACAGCCGGACCGATTTTGATGGGACTTTCACTGGCAGATAGCTGACATTATAACGGGTAACTTAGGCTACTTTAATTTTAGAAAAATAATTGATGTTTCGCTCAAAAAAAAAAATACCTCAAAATCCGATTCAAATGGGAAGTATATATGTATATCATCGATCGGGCTCAGCTTTTTTACGCGGGAAAAAAGCAGGGAACTTCTAGTTTCAATACTATAGAAGAATACAAGACAGCTCTTAGTTTCAGAAACAATTATTTCTTTGAATAGTCAGTTGTCACCGTAGTTTATTAAATTTGCTAATATGTTTATGTTATTATTAATTTAAAGACAATCGAAGTCATAGCTGCTTGTATTAACTACGAGTATTTAACATCAATTTTCTCAAAGCGTTGAATCTAAAGTCGGCTTTTGTTATCAGTAGCGTGAAATTGCTACAGTCATCGAATTTCACGTTCAGCGATTGCTCGTTGTGTGCGCAGCTTTGGGGCGGAACATTTGCAGCGGTTTATTCGACGATTTGTTCATCGCTGGACACTGGCATTAAAGTACACAGTGGCAGTGAGCACCGGGGATGGCCGTGAACAATAGCGCCTTGAGAGTTGGCAGAGCGAGCGGCGTGGGAATAGAGAGATCGTGCCAACGTCTCAATAACTGTCCATCGCGGATTCGTAGCTAATATACGAGTAGCATTGTTGAAAGACCTCGTTGTCAGTATCGATTTCGATTTGAAATTGGATACAAAATGTTGCTCGGTTATAAATTAATAGATACCTTTATGAGTATAATGATATTTTACCGGCGTTGCGTATAATGATTTTTGGCCGTGTGGTAGCGGCTTAAGAGAATCTACCACCCCATATCGTCCCGTGGGTATCGTAAAAGTCGACAGAGGGAAAATTAAAAGCAGAAGATGGGCAGCAGCATCTTCCTGGAACATCATAATAAATAAACTGCGGTTGCCAACCCGCCTGCCAAGCGTGGCAACTATGGCAAAATCCCCCCAAAATGAGAGCTACAAACTTTTGTTGCACTCTATGGGGGAGCCCTATGTTCAGCAGTGGACTATTGGTAGGCTGAAATGGTGGTGGTGGTGGTGGATATTTTACGCTTATTATCACGAGAGAAGGTGAACTATGTGGTATGTGTATAGTATATCTTATATCGCCGAAAGCCATGTCCAACATAGAGGTACTTCTCGCCCTCAACTAGGATCATGTATTCGTTCCAAATAACACTGTAATATCAACCTAGTGGTGTTGATATGAGAGCTATTTTTGTGTATTATAAAAATATTGCACGGTCGCCTAGGTAATGTTTTAATCTACTTTCAAGTTTGCTTATGTTAATTTCTAATATTATTATATAGATATTTAGATATATATTCACTACACATGCAAAATTTTACAGACTTTTCAGAGAAATATTATGTAATGTTTTCTTTTATTTACGCGAATATTACACATTTAAATAAAACTACTTTTTTACGGATTTTATCGCGTTTAATTTTTGAACTATTTTTACCCGACGTTTCGGACGCTTTACAGCACCCATGGTCACGGGGGGACTGAGGTGACAGTTGTCCCGATGTCATAGTTAACCCGGAGTACCTTCAGCTTTTAATTATTATTTGTAGTCCGATCTACGCAGAAAGAGCTTACTGTGTCTTGAAGCCTTGCAGTGGTATGCTTGGTTTTTGATTTAATTTTATTAATAATAGGATCCCAAGCCGGTGGTAATACCGTCGGGTAAAAATAGTTCAAAAATTAAACGCGATAAAATCCGTAAAAAAGTAGTTTTATTTAAAAGAAATATTATGTTTAAGAGTTGCTCGTTTAATAGTATATTGGCTGTTTATACCGTCCAGTGACGCTACTTGCTGTCATGTTTACTATGTACGAGTAGTTATCGATGCATATATTTATACAGTATATTAGATATAGAAAAAGGTAAACTTTTTTCTATAGAAAATCGAGGGCCCACTCTGGAGTTTCTCCTGTAATATGGGTGCGTTTTCACAGACAATTTGCTTACAAATATTTGTTCCATGCGGGAATCGAAACTGCCACCCGTGGTGCAGTAGCCGATCGCCATATAAATTAAAAATCTTAGCGAAAATGTAAATAATTTTTTTTGTGTAATCGGGCTAAACGAGAATTCGTCATCGCCACCTTGTGTTCAATAGATGGTAGGTTTACTGGTGGTAGGATTCCTATGCAGGAATCCGTCTAGGTAGGTACCACCCCAGGGCCAGTTATTTTGCCGTGAAGCAGTAGTGTGCAAACATTACTGTGTTTCGGTCTGAAGGGCACTGAGAGCTAGCGTAATCACTGGGCATATGAGACTAAAGAACTTATGTCTCAGGGTGACGGGCGCAGTGTGGTGTTACACAGAAATATTCTGAGTAACACAGCATCTGTTATGGGCAAACGTTGCACTTACCATCAGGTGAACGTTTTGCTCGTCTCGACACTTTATCAAATAAAATAAAAAAAACGTAAGATAAATTTCTAACAGTGCGGTTGCCACTTCAAGGTTGTCATTGAAATGCCATAATGATTATTTCAAATACGCCAAACATATAATTCCTAAGGCGTCCAGACATTATTCCTGTACTGCGAGTGTCTGTGCTCCACATTTGGATACATTGTTACTTTGTTTTACGGATAAAATTACAAATAGCTAGTATGCTGGCAACAGCGCCAACACATAGTGAAATTGGTAATAGATTCGCGCACAGATGAAATGAAAGATGAGCCTGGCATTTTATCAGCGATTAGATGTAAGGCGCGTGGCCGCAGCGGCGAAGTGTCGCAAAGAGCGTCCGATTGTATCGCGGCCTCTTCATCTCACCGCCGCTCCGTCGCTTACGCCACCGTTTACTAACTATCACGATTATAATCGTTTTATTCGGGTTCCGCAATTATATCAAATTACTCTTAACCAGCTAATGATCCTGGACACTATGACGAGCTTAAGTTATTTTAGTTAGGCTTCGTACTTACTTACGTACTTAGATGGTCCCCGTTACCAGTCTGAATAATTAAATATAAATAATTAGGGAATAACGTAATTGAGATGGTGATTCCCTAATAAGTCGGGGTGTATGTAATTTTTCCGGCTGCTATATTCTTTTTTATGAAACGATAATCTCCTTTTGTTGTGATTTATCGTCTAAACAAATTAATTAATGTTGATCGAAAGTTAATAAGAGTAAAAAAAACGTCCGCGTATTCTAATGGTCCAGAGTACTTGACTCTACGCCGCAGTCCTGGGTGCGAATCGCAGCCGAAGCCAACATTAGTGCGAAAACGTTTTTGGGTCTGGTTGTGCGGTTTATGTCAAATTTATTTCCGTAAAACGCACTCATGATACAAGAGAAATGTTGTGTTGGTCATCGTTTTTTAAAAAAGAATATTAGGGAAAGAAAATAGCCTGCGGTTGCTAACCCGACTGTAAACGTAGAAAAGTAAAAGTCTATAAACGTCCCACTGCTGACCACAGGCCTCCTCTGATTTCTGAGAGAGTTTTGGAGCGGAGAATATTTTTTTTATTTCTCAGACATGCATATTTCCTTGCAATGTTTTCCTTCACAGCCGAGCACGTGGTAAATCAGCACTCAAAAAGTGCAGAACAATTTTAGAGACGCCGGCACCAGGAATCGAATTCAGGTCACTCGCGTACTATGAAAATTAAGGAGAGCGTCTAACCCCTGAGCTACTGAAAGCGTCTATCTATGTTCGGCAGTGGATTTGTGATGGGTGGCTCTATCGAATGTTGAGTCTTCTGAATTAATTAGGATCTATTCCCTAAAAACTGTCTAACGTATTCAATATAATTCATACATAACGATTAAAATGTTTGTCTTTTGCTTATTTATTTATTAGATGATGTTGTAGTGCGATATGCGTGTAGCGCGATCTATTGTTGAAAGGGGAAAATTCTGTTTTCAGTGAGGGTTCTTGTCTAGGGGAAGCTTTTCACTTACATGTCTCGCTTTATAGTGACATCTAACGGTAACATACGGAATTATGACACTAACCTAAAAAGTATAAACGCATTCAGTTGGTAACTTCTCCAGTGTGAACAAAACTTTCGATAGAGCATTTGTGTTTTTTTAACATGGTAAAGTTGTCGTAAATAAAAAACGTCGTTACGTATTAAGAAAAATGTACAATCCAAATCCGATAGATTTGTATTTTATTTATCAGTTGACCTTCATTAAAACACTACGCAATATAACAGTAAGGTTGCCAGAACTCTAATAGAAATACCTTCCATTGATGACGTTGGTAATTTTATTATATGATTAAGTGACGACGACCAGACCCGATTATTTGTGTGGTGCACATACATATATTTGGTCCGGCTGGAATTCGAACTTAGGACCCGTGACGCAACGGTGAGAAACGCTGATTACTGTGCAACGCGTTTGTCACTACACTTCTATTACAACACTAAGCAAAAAAAAGATGAAAGAAACGAAATGTTGTGTAGGTAAGGAAAGTAATAGTCATCTGGTAGAAAACCGTATATCGATAATCTTTAAGTATTGCATACTAGCTGAGGCCGGATCTTCGTCCGCGTCGATATAGGTTTTTTAATATCCCGGAGGAACTATTTGATGTTCTGGGATAAAAAGTATTCTGTGTCGGTCTCCAGGGCTCAAGCTGTATCTGTGCCAAAT
The DNA here is from genome assembly GCA_019845155.1 of Luehdorfia chinensis. NCBI lineage: Eukaryota > Metazoa > Arthropoda > Insecta > Lepidoptera > Papilionidae > Luehdorfia > Luehdorfia chinensis. Next base: position 10,742,545 of record JAHVAK010000527.1, read on the forward strand.
TTCGTCAAGATCGGTTTCGCATTTATAATATAAGTACGAATGACGACCTTGTGGCCGAGTGATCAGAGTACTTGACTTCTACGCCGCGGGTCCTGTGTTTGAATCCCAGCCCGGCCCAACATTTGCGCAGAAATATAAATAATTGTTTTCGGGTCCGGTGGTGTTGTAATTCTCTCCGTGTCTCTGACACCACATCCTGGCATACATTCGATCTTATCGCATGAGCGTTACATCGGACCCGGATAGGTTACGACGAGTGAGTGCCTCTATGTTTGCGCGTGCACTTGTTTCACTGTAATATCTTCTAAGCAGTTGATAGCTTCCCACGGCATTCGCAAGTGTTGCCGTAGTCCAGAATCAGCCAGGAGGACATCTCATCATTATAATCCTAAATGTATTTAGTATCACAGAAGTAGGTGTAGGCGTCAGTATATATGAGAATTTATAATTATTTTGAGAACATGTATGCTGGGCTGGCCGTCAAAGGCTGGTTAAGCGTCACGAAAACGGCAAATCCTCAAGACTTGACAGAGGAAAATATTCAGCTATGTACTGTTTTTAAGCTAAAAGATACACAATTCGCTAAGTTCCACCTGCGAATATAAAGATTGTGTTATTTAGGTCTTATCTATTGGTGGCAGGATTCTTATACAGAAATCCGTCTAGGTACCACCGTAGAGGCACTTATTCTGCCGCAAAGCAGTAGTGTGCAAACATTTTTTTACTGTTTCGGTTTATATATATTTTCGGTGATGTAATTGCTGTTAGCCGTCTCGGCTTTTACAGCTTCATCGGATACTGTGCTCGCGGGCCAGGGGCTCGTGTGCCAGGTTTGGTTTGACCCAAACATAAATAAATAAATAAATAAAAACTCCTATTTATTTATGTTACTGTTTCGGTTTAAAGGGCACTAGGAGCTAGTGTAATAACGGGCATATAAGACTTAAGAACTGATGACTTTGGGGGACGGGCGCAGTGTGGAGCCACATAGAAATGTTCTGTATGATACAGAATTTGCTATGGGCAGACGTTGCATTACCATCAGGAACGTTTTGTTCGTCGCGTCCCTTCTATAAAAAATGTAGTTTTCGAAGTGCACCGTCCGCCCTCACTTATTGCGTGCACAAGCAAACTAATACCACCATCAGATGTTCTCTACCGCTACAACACTTCTTCTTGTTCTTCACCAGCCTGTAAAATACGACTACTGGACATAGACTTTCCCCAAGTTGGGAATATTCAAAGTTTTGTTTTATTTACGCGAATACTATACATTTAAATAAAACTACCTTTTACGGATTTTATCGCGTTTAATTTAAAACTGGTCTTAACCCGACACAATAGTAAAAAGTAGTTGGGAAGATTTACCATAATCACCACGCTTGGCAGGCGGATTGGCGATCGAAGTACCGGACACTTCGCACCATGCAGCTGCTGCCCGTCATAGATATTGAGATGGTTATTCTACCTTCAATCGAAGACCATGAGATTTTATTGGCATTACCCTTAGTCCGCCAACCCGTATTGGACCAGCGTGCTCTTTTCGACTTCAAAAACCTTTAAGAAGCGGAGGCAGGTGCTCAGCATTGGTAAAATTATAGGCTGTTACTTAGCCCTTTAGTCGACTTTTGCGACACCAACGGATTGAAATGGGGTGGCAGTTTTCTAACACCGCCACCACCACTAGGCAATACACACTACTGAAGCGCTACTACACAACGCGACACGTGTTTCACTTCACAACGACACATTATCAATTTATTAAACAAATACTTTTTAAGAAGGGTTATGATAACCCCTGGGAATGATGTATCATATCATTTGCTAAGCTATTTTTACGTCTTTATAATACTGCTGTAATTGAACATTATTTTTAAAATGACTGAAAATATAATCCCGCTGGGTTCCTTGCTGGTTTTTCCCGGGACAGAGGCATTTCTTTGCGAAACAGTGTAGCTTAAAAATGACGTTATTGAATAAAAAATATTTTATTCTATTCCGGATTTCGGCAGAGTAACGCCCGATTCTATCAACTAATTAGATATTATTTTAAGCACAAATAACCTTTTAAGGTATAGACTGCGAAACATAATATCGCAGGTTTGAGACAGTTATACGACTATTTTTGTCAACTATCTCGCAGCACACAACAACAGTTTTTAAGGTAAGATGGCGTGATAAACAGACATATCATCATCATCATTTCAGTCTATCACTAGTTCACTGCTGAACATAGGACTTCTCATAGTTTGCCACAAAAGTTTATAGCTCCCATTTTGGGGGGGATTTTGCCATAGTTGCCAAGCTTTACCGAACAGATATATACAATGTTAGCAATTCGTTTAGCGTTAAAAAAATTGCTAATATTCTTTTAAAAAAAGAAGAAGTCTAGCTACTCGCAACGGGGTGAATTCTTTCGGGACTCTATTATCTTATCAACGACATGCCCAGCAGTGGAGAGTTTATATAAGCTATTCTTTGCTTTACAATCGGTGGCCACTCTTATATTATTTAATTTATTATTAGAAATTTACACTATATATTTAATGAATCGACAACAGCTTAAAGTTCATGATTCGATCGGCGTAACTTCATGTACGGGAAATTGACTATTGGCCTGAACCGCCCTCGTAAAAATAATTATTTCGATTCGCCTATGATATAAAGGAAGTTCGTACTTCTTCATTTGCAATTTTTTTTGGGAAAGTAAGTGACGAAAGCAGCAAATGGTTCACCTGACGATAAAAGCATAACAAATGTTGTTTCACCCAGAACATTATGTGCACCACACCGTGTTCGTCACCCTGAGATATCAGTTCTTAAGTCTCATATGTGCAGTAATTACACTAGCTCCGAGTGCCCTTCAGACTGAAACACAATAATGTTTGCAGTCTATTGCTTCACGGCAGAATAACTGGCTCTGTGGTACCTAGATGCATTCCTGCATTGGAATGCTACTACTAGTAAAGGATTTCAAATGTCTTTTTCATTACAACTGTATCTAAATCTCAATTTATCTCAACTAATCTTTCTAAGCTCACAATTTGGATCTGAATATTGGTTAATATCTGGTAAGGTGACGGATACATGCATTTTAATTACGACCGCAATTACTAGAATAATTAATAATTATATTCTGTAACTTCTTTATGTATTTATGTTATATTAAATAGAAGTAAAATTAAAAACACTCAAAATATGCTTTTAAAAATAGGCTAACTTTCGTTTTTACGTACGAGTAGATTTAATTATTGATATGATTCAACTTAAGGATCTTTGAAGGGTAATTTAGGCTATTTAGTAGCATGATGTTGAACTACGAAGGCGTGGCGCTGGGCGTGGAAAGGGGCGGATTGAGCGCCCACCCACTGCACCCACGTGAGCACCCATCCGGTCACAAAATCAAATTTTACAAACATCTTAGAGCACTCATTAATAAAAAGGTAAAGTTGATCACGGTTATAACAAATACACTACGTAATACTTTACGTGTTATTTATTTTTTGAAAAATTCATATAAAATTTTTGAAGCAATTTTATTTATTTTACCAAAGTTAATTAACATAAATCACAACTGAAATCTATAAAGTAGTTTAAAAAAGACGATGTTTTAAGAAACAATTTAACACGAAAAGTGTTATTATATAACTAACTACCAACATTACAGTGTAATTAAAGTTATTATTTTTGGAAGTAATCAAAAAGAAAAGTAAAACGTATTACGAGTATCTAATAGAAGAGACAATAAGTAGCAAACGGTATGTTAATCAATTTGTAATTAACAATTTATATAAAGTAATCACGTTGATCAATCAACTTGATAACAGCAAAAAAACAGTAAACACATTGTGGAATTAAACAGTATTTATGGAGACGTCGAGGTCGGGTAAAGGGGCAGCGGTGCTCAGTAATGGCTTTTAAAACCCGTGAAATGAACGACGGTGTCGCGACCACCCAAAAATAGGATGCTCATCCGTTTTCAATCGATGACTCCGCGTCACTCCATGCTATTTAGATTCTGATTTATTCAAAAGCCAATCTGGTATACTTAACTTTCCTCTTTTGTTTATAGGCAACTATTCCAGAAAATCAGCGATAACATTTGTGATGGTATTAATGTGATAGTAATGTTGCAAATTTATTTTTCCAGTATTCGTTCAGCTGAGAAAACATTTTTTTATTCGTATTAGTATCTATTAATTTGTGATAATGACTCCAAATTATTGAAATGTATTTAGAGCTTGCAATCATTCATATTAATACCATTATAAATGTAAACGTACATTTTCTTATAAAGAACCTTACCGAAAAGGAAATCAACATTTAGAGTTCAACTAGATAGATGTCTATTCTATCTATTGATATGGCATTGTGGTACTTTGTATTTAGGAAGGTGTCTCAAGGAAAAAAAAGTAGTAATGATTTCCCCCTTTTTAAGAGCGGCCTATGTCCAGCATTGGATTATACAATCAGAATAATAATAAGAAGACCAATAAAAGAAATAACTAACATTTATATAGAATAAAGAAATCAAATTTTACAATATAAATAAGATTTTTTACTACGTAAAAGCTTATAAGTCAAACTTTAACCAAGAGTCAATAAGGTCAATCGACGAATTAAAAACAGCGAAGCAGTGATCGGGAAACTGCATCACATTTTCTCGTCGAGTATAGCGCAATAACAAGTCTAGTCTTCAACCAGTGAATATTGCCAGTGATAAATTACGAAACCGAGACGTGGTCATTCACTGAAAGCCGCATGAGGAAGCTAAGAGTCGCTCAGCGAGCTATGAAAAGAGCTATGCTCGGTGTTTCTCAGCGAGTAGCCGTAACCATAGTATTCGCAGAGAAACTAGTGCGACATAGCCCTAAGGTTCTGCAAGCTGAAGTGGTAATGACCCATCCACATTGCTCGTAGAACCGATAACCGTTGAGGAAGAAAGCGTACCCCACTAGACGTAGCGACGACAACCACAGTTTTGCGAGAAGTCGATGGATGCATGTGGATCCAGGCCTGCATTTTGTGTCAATACATGAAGGAGGCATATGTTTAGCAGAAAACTTGTGTGGAGCTGAAATGATGATGATGATGTAATAACTACAGCCCTTCAAACCGAAACGAACTACTGTTTGGCATTTGACACCAGAAGAACTGGCATTGCGGTGGTATAATATTAACATTTTATTATATTTAATAAGTAGGCGGAATCCTACGTAGGATTACTACCACTAGTATTTTATTTAAAAAATATCTCAAAAGGCTTTGAAATTACATGAATTCTAAAATTTATCTATAATAAATAGATTTCTAAAATAAATAACTAATGAATTAAACATCTACTTCGTAGTTTCCTGACCCGATTCTATGGGAATTCGTAATATTAAATTGTAATGACAGTCTGCACAGTTTGCGGCTAGCTCCAAACACTCTTGTCACGATTCCATCGCTGCCCGTCGGAAAATCTGCGCATTCATAATTCACTTGTCACTATCCTCATTGTGGGGAAGATTACATTTGCTATTAGATTTGAGAAATTGGATTTCCCATTGGTATTAAATCAGTATTAGATGTTGATGTTATACAATATAATTAGAATGGGAAAATAATTTCAAGCTCGCTGAGCTTATTATGAGTAAACAACTTAATATTGTTACGAATCTAAAATGAAATAGTTATTCATTGTGGCACAATGTCGTCATCGTATTGCGTATTTGATAGTTATTTATATTTGGTAGTATAAGTATTCTCACGTTTTGCGTTCGTTTCTAATCATTTTTATGATTGTTGATTGAGGAAAACACAGATTATTCCAACACCTAGTTTACGCTTAAGTAATCACCGATATTAGGAATCGACCGCAATAGGAAGTCAGGTGATCGCGGAGAACTATCATCGAGCAGGTGGAAAATATCGTAATTCAGTGATGTCTTTATCGGCGCGTGCGCAACTAATCCCCTTCCTTTCGCCCCTTTAGTATAATTATCTGTAACAAATTAAGCGATCGCGATTGTCATGTTATAAAATGTTTTAAAGTAATTTTTAGTCAATTATGCTATGATGAATATTACATTTTACACATGAACGATGTTAAGTCACCGTTATAGTTACTTTAGCTTCTCACAAGGGGATGGCACATCCTAGGAAATTAATTTCGGATTGGGAATCGGTAGGTAACTGTAGCGCTACTGCTCAGAGGCGAGAAATTGGCTGAGAACTACAAACTGCTCTTTCTCAGAATTGGATCAGTTCGCTTTAATATTACTATGGGGAAAGATCCTTTAGGTGCACTACTAACCTATCTCGTCCTCCATCCCGAACTGAATTTACCAAGTCGTACCCGTATTACTTATATATTGTAGTATAATGCGATCAACACCCGTCTTTACAATCCCGTAGCCAATGTAGCGCTTCTACTATAAGTTAGAAGAAAGAGTCAAATGCCACAATACATCCAGATACGCAAACCTATAATTTGTTTTACACAAATATTGTTTTTGGCTTCTATTTGTACACAGTAACAACAAATCAGTACGCCGGCGCTACGCTGTATGTATGCTGATCATTGAACCCCGCGTTCGTATATCAATCCATTAAAATAATAATTAATTCCGGATTCTCCTTCATAAACTGTATATGTACAATTAGTATAGAACTCCTTAGAGCTCATAATTAAACTACAATGTGATAATGTCGCCCTGACCGATTATCGAACATGGCGACAACTGTCGAATACTTTCGATAACCTAAATGTAACGCTCATGCGATAAGATCGGACGTAGGCTAGGATGCAGTGCCAAATACAGAAGAACAACCACTAAACAACCAAACCAACAACCAACAATTTGCGGTTTTGAACAAATGTTGTTTCGAATCTCAGCCGGAACAACATTAACAGAGCTCAGGGAATAAACTAAAACGCACTACAGGTACAAAACGCTACGTTCGATTACGTAATTCAAAACACCAATCAAAACACATTACAATAATATTAGATGTTTAGAATCGCGTAAGACGTACATCTGCGGAGGGATTTGTTTGTTATTGCCATTGTGCGTGATAGTTTAGCGAAGCGGGGCTCATCTTGGCTTCCTCGGCATTTCCTGCCTTGGCCCCCGCGTCCATTGTTGTTATTGTATGTCTATGAATTCGCAGTCGTTTTCATATTACAATAGTTTACATTCTGCAATGAGACTACTAGATTACACGCAGGTTACGATCTAAGTTATGTGTTTAATAACAACCGATAAGAATGTTGTTTAATATTTCAGCCACGGCTTTTCCCACATAAGGGGTAGGCAGAGGCCACAAACGTAGCCCACTTTTCGCCCTCGCCCTCGATGTGAAAGGTGGCGAACCATGTCGCCGCGATTTTGGGTACGAGTCGAAAAAAATCTTACTCCCCATTGCGTTCTTGCGAATAAAGGTTGTCCGTGCAATACCTTAGTTACCGCTTACGACACCTCGATAGGAAAGAGGTAGGTGCTTTTCTACTCTGACGGACACCTATTGGCTATTTAAATAATTACAACAGTTAATATTTGGAGACATACGTTTAGTAATAAACAATGGCCGCAACTAGGTATTGCGGTTACAGAACATGACTTTTGCGCCGCGGGTCCTGAGTTCGAATGTTAGCCAGAGTCAACGTTTGTGCAAAAACACAAATTGTTGGTTTTCCGGCGTGGTTGTGTTATTGTCCCAAAAATATTGTCTTATGAACGTGACATCGGACGCGGGAAGGTTAGGACGAGTGAGTGCCTTTGTTTCGCTTACACTTGTGACACTATGATATCCCCTGCTCATCATAATAATGATGTTATTAAACTCCTGCCGAGGAGCAGTAGTCTGCAAACAATATTGTGTTTCGGTCTGAAGGATACTGAGAGCTAGTGTAATTACTGAAACTGACGTCTCAGGGTGACGGACGCAGTGTGTTGACTTGAAACACAGAAATGTTCTGGTTGACACAGCATTCGTTATGAGTAAACGTTGCACTTACCATCAGGTGAACATTTTGCTAGTCTCGGCATTTTCTTTCATAAGAACCAAAGATACCAAGAAATAACTTTAATTTTATTAATTATGTCATTAATTTAATAACAATAAGATAATAAATCTTGTACAATAGTTATACATTGTGAGAGTAAGGGATACATTACAATGTACGAAGAAACAGCCCCAGCATTAGAGGGCAATTACAATGCGGAAGCCGTCGAAGTATCAAGTAGCGTTTGGGAACGCCGGATGTTCCACCCACTACCGGTCAGTTCCGAGACTTCCTGAAAATGGTGTGTTGATTGCTCTCACTGAATCTTATGCAAATGTATTACAGCATTGTTAACTTAGCTGATTTAATTTTAAGTTTACTAACCAAGATTTATAAAAAAATATATACATGAAGATATAAAAAGTTAATAAAACAGTTGACGATAGTTTGAAATGTCTGATTATTGTTACAGTAATCATACACAAAATAGAATTGTATGTCTGTGATTTTCATATTCCTGCGTTTTATATGCTTTTCTAAATTTAAAATAACGTTTCTCTGGCTGTCTGGCTGTTCGACTAAATTCCACTTACGAACAATGTAAGTTTTTAACACGAAAGCAAAGATTATGGGTAGCAATTCTGGTGTCACGGTTCCGTCGTAAAACTTCACGGGTACAAGGCTTGGCTCACGTCATACCAAAAAAAATCGTTGTGGAACTATGCCTAACTACTTATCCATTAAAACATTATCTCATAGTAACCCAAGTTACAGCGAACTAACCGTCAGTAATTTACAAAAGTGAATGGCTTCCAATCACTTGCGGGTTGTTCAGGGGATTCGTGGTTGGGAAGCAAATGGGATGGTACTAATCCAGCGGGGCTTGTGAAGCGTGCAGCAGGTGCGCGGCGGTAGAGCGCGACCACAGCATCGCACCGCCTGCACCTGCGCAACGCCGGAACTACGTGCCGATCCGCCTGCCGCACGCGCCGACTCTTGAACTCGCTACAATTTTACTATGCAAATATACATAGGGCCGTAGTAGCTCAGGGGCCGGGCACTTTCTTTAAATATCATAGTACACGGATAACCTGAGTTCGATCCCCTTCCAAAATTGATCTACATTTTAAGTGGTCAAGGAAATAATATTTCGAAAGACATGTGAAGTACCCCCATAGCGGACCTGAAAAGGAGGTACGTCATTGCACATAGGGAGTGACAATCCTTTTTGAAGCATTGCAAACAGATTTGTTTTAAATTATTTAGTAATATTAACCATAAATTTAATTATAACCATAAAATTTACTAGATTTTAAATTGTTTTTATTACGGTTTTATCTTTTATTATTTATACGGTGGATAGCCGTGGTAGCTCATGGGCTAGGCGCTCGTTTTAAAATTCATAGATAGCGAGTGATCTGGGTTCGATTCCCGGTGCCGGCACCACTAAAATTGTTAATTGAAATTTTAAGTGCTGATTTACTACGTGCTTGGCGGTGAAAACATCGTGAGCCCACATGTCTGAGAAATAAAAAATATTTCGACGACCTGATGGTCAGTGTAACGTCTGGCCATAACAAATGCTGTGTCACCCAGAACATTTCTGTGTGACACCACACTGCGCCCGTCACTCTGATACATCAGTTCTTAAGTCTCATATGCCCAGTGATTACGCTAGCTCTCAGTGCCCTTCAAACCGAAACACAGTAATGTTTGCGCACTAATGCTTCACGGCGAAATTACTGACCCAGGGGAATTACCTACCTAGACGAATTCTTGCATTGAAATGCGACCACCAGTAAAAACTTTTACATACAGTTGCGTGGGTTTGTTTTATAGGGATTTTTGGAAATTGTCTCGTGATATTTGTCCCTTCCGGTAAACATACCCGCGAACCGACCGCAGAAGTCAATCATTTAGCCGCGGTGCAAACCGAACCTGTTTCCCTTCGTCGCTGAGCTCATGGTAAACCTACATGGCAGTATGAACTTCACAAGTTCATATTTCGACCGGCCTCTGCATATTAGCATATTGAGTAATGATAGCAGAGTAGAATAGCACCTACTTTTTTCTTACCTAGGTTTCGTAAGATGCGACTAAGGTATTGTACGGACAGCCTTTATTCGTGCAGAATAACATCTGCCATCTGCCTACCCTTATATGCGAAAAAGGCGTGACTGTGTGTATGAATGTATTGAGTAAGAAATTTCTCGATCTCAATGACAGTGTGATACACTAGATTAAAATATTATCTCATTAATATATTTAACTATGGAATATAATATATGCTATGGAAGATCAATGCCTCATGGCACAGGAGTTTATATGCTTAAAAGGAGACTCAACCCTTAGTAATAAGTAATTCTGTGTTACGTAAATAAATATATTTAAAAAAAAATGTTTTTTTTAATCACATTCTAAAATGATTACCATGAAGAACCACTACCACTACTACTACCCACCTTCTATCTATCTCGTCTTATCTCTCTCGTCTCGTTAGGTCTATCACCATTGGTTTCCAACGTTAGTGTCATATTAAAACATGTTACTAATTGAGTCTTAATATGCTTAGTAATCTTCAAGTAAAAAGGTATATTTTCTACCGATACGAAATAGTATCTGTTGGTACATTGGCACCAAAGTCACCAACCGTGCTGTATTCAGGGTCATGCGGACTAATGTAGCATAACTCACCAAGAGGTGGTAAAAAGCTGCGTGACTTGGCGTGGCAATTTCTGGTCACGAGCGTACCGCGGACGCACCGGACAACTGTACTTATCGCAGATTCGAATGCTGGACGAATGTGACAAAGCTATCACTGATTTTTGTAGTCGATCTTAGATAAACGCTTAAATAAACGGTATGATAAATTATAAAATGTTTTGTAACGTATTTTACAATAGTAACATTGCCCATTACTCACTCTATATATTCCATAATAATGACCTTAAAGTATACATACCTATAAATGTCCCACTGCTGAGAACAGGCCTCCTCTCTTTTCTGAGAGGATTTTGGAGCGGGGAACAATCCGCCACGCTGCTCCAATGCGGGTTGTCGGACTTCACATATCCTCGAAATATTTCTATTCTTTGGATATGCAGGTTTCCTCGCGATGTTTTCCTTCACTTGGTAAATTAGCACTTAAAATTGTAAATCAATTTTAGAGATGCCGGCACCCGGGATCGTACCCAGGTTATACGCGTACCATGAAATGAAAGGCGAGCACCCGGCCCTTGAGCTAATATCATCAACAAATCTCTAATAATGGCTTCTAAATAAAACTTCAGTGTAGTTTTTTTTATGTAAGTACGTATTTATATCCAACATTTTCTGTTCGACAATATCGTCAACAGCGACTTCAGATTATTGTCAGAAACTGTCAACTATGCTATAAATATTACATGCCACCGTAAATTTTCGTATAAACACAGAGTTTCTTACCCCAAATCCCATATCCGATGGAAAGTTTTAGCAATAAAACGGCAGTTTATTCAGAAGCAGCTCCACTGATGTTTAATTCCCTAGAAAACGAGTAATGTTCTTCGGTTGAGATTCGAACTGAAAACCCATGAACCAGTAGGCAGGTATTCTAACCATTGAGCCACACGACCGTTAGTATAATAATCTAAGGTCGCAGCTACATCTAGGTTTAATAAAACGTTTTCACTATGATTTACTTACTTTTTTGGTTTCATTATTTGACGTCGAAATAAATCACCTTTGTTTAATTATAAAAATATTAATGCGTACTTGATTGTAAGTAAACCGTAATATAATATTGTATGCCTAGTTATTGTTATAATATTGTGGTCACTCTAGTTGCGAGTGCTTAAGCGACCTCGGCGTAGAGGTGCAGAGGCGACGCGGAGCTGTCACCAAGCCGCTCATGCCTCTCGGTTCGTTACACGAAGTAGCCGTTTCACCTCAATCACGAAGCCTACTGTTCCTTATTGTAAAGAATTTAAAATTTCCCACGCAGTGGATTTCATTGACTTATTTTGGTAATATTGACACTTAAAGTACGAACGTACGAACGACATATAAAGTATTTAGAAACAAGTGATTTAAGTTTCATTGGTATTCTGCGTAGTAAAGCTACGCTGATTAAGCTCGACTCCATTCAATCAAAAGTCAAGGAACACTATTAGAGAATATTCTTCATCGTTCTCTTACATACATACAGTCTCGCCTTTTTCCCATATAAGGGGTAGGCAGAGGCCACACACGTGGCCCACTTGTAGTCCCCGTGGGAAACGGAGTGACGTGAAACGTGGCGGGTGGCGAACCACGTCGCCGTCATTTTGGTACGAACATAAAATCTTGCTCCTCATTGCGTTCACACGAGCAGTTTAGTGACAGCATTGCATAGTAAAGTAAAGTAAAGTTTCAGCTTATAAATGTCCCACTACTGAGCACAGGCCTCCTCTCATTTCTGAGAGGGTTTTGGAGCTAGGAAGAATCCGCCACGCTGCTCCAATGCGGGTTGGCGGACTTCACATGTCTTCGAAATATTTTTTATTCCTCAGACATGCAGGTTTCCTCACGATGTTTTCCTTCACCGCCGAGCACGTGGTAAATCAGCACTTAAAATTGCAATTAACAATTTTAGTGGTGCCGGCACCGGGAATCGAACCCAGGTCACTCGCTTACTATGAAATTTAAAGCGAGCGCCTAGCCCCTGAGCTACCACGGCATATTATGTGTTATTCTGCATGAATACAGGCTGTCCGTACAATACCTTAGTCGCCTTTCCCAAAAAGGAAGGAATTGCCAATCAGATGAGTTGGCGATCGCTGTACCAGACGTTTCGCACCTTGACGCTGCTGACTGTCACCTGTCGGTGTTTTTTACTTTTTTTAATAGATTGTTATTCCGCATCCTGTCGGAAGTTATAAGAGCTATGGGATGAGTCTCAGTTTGTTTTTAGTACTGTACGTTTATCCGCCAGGCTAGTGTTCTCTGAAAGCGTACCACGTAATATACGGTCCTGATTAAAGTCCGCATGATCTAGTGGTTAGAGTACCTGACTTCTACGCCGCAGTGCATGGGTTCCAATCCCAGCCGTAACCAACGTTTGTGCTAAAACATAAATTGTTGGCTTTCGATCTGGCTTTGTTGTGATTGTGTGTTTCTGACACTGCATCCCACCTACCTCTGATCTTATTGCACGAGCGTTATATCGGTTGGGACAAGTGAGTTCCTTTGTATTTGCGCGTGCTCTAGTTGCACAATAATATCTCCTGTAAAGTTCATAGCTTCCGACAGTATTCGGACGTTGTCGCCGTGGTCAAAAATCGGCCAGGAGAACCTCAATGGTCCTAAAAATAATTAGTAATGAGGTATTCGAGCTTGTGAATTGTTTCAGCTGATATGTTCTGACGAACGTGAACGTGCCCCCACAAAATTGAAGACATCTGTCAACCGACATAGGCTGATTTATGTTTCATAGTATACATGAAAACACATTCTTTAGTACTTTTTTTTTTAGTGTATAAAGTGATGAAACGAGCAAAACGTTCCTGATGGCAAGTGCAACGCCTGCCCATAACAAACGCTGTGTCACCCAGAACATTTCTGTGTGTCACCTCACTGTGCCCATCACCCTGAGTTATCAGTTCTTAAGTGTCATATGCCCTGTGATTACGCTAGCTCACAGTGCCCTTCTAACCGAAAGGCAGTAATGTTTGCACACCACCGTTTCACGGCAAAATAACTGGCCTTGGGGTGGTACCTACCTAGACGGATTCCTGCAAAGGATTCATCTATAGGATATACTATAATATTATAAATTCGAAAGTAACTCTCTCTGTCCCTCTGTCTGTTTGTTACCTTTTCACGGCTCAGCCGCTGAAGCGATCTCCGGCAATTCAAAAGCACAAAATTTGGCACATAGATAGCTGTCCCAGGATGACGGGCATAGGATACTTTTTAATCGGTAAAATCATAGTCTTTATAGTATTTTCAAAAAATTGCTAGTACTTTATACAAGGTACATCAAATCCACAATATACGAAGATAAATAAAAGTGACGTTTTTAATAAATTAAACTAAATTTATAAAACTTATTTTCTGCAAATGGTAGTATCAATAAATTTAAGAGGCACGGCGGGAGGCACTCTATACTAACTAAACCCCATTTCCGTTGTTTCCGGAGGGTTCAAGCTCACGCCCAGGTATTTGACGGACGATAAACGCCTTTCATTGAAAAGTTTGATAAACTCCTGCGTTTAAAGTGTTAAAAGTTTCAAATATATTCATTATTTTGGTATACAAAGTTAAAGAACAATTATTATGATATATTTATATTGTTTTGTACATTAAAAACGCTACGCTTGCTACTGGTGACCAGAGCTCAGGTATTTTCGGTATAACGCTAGGTTCAGCTCAATTGGCCGCATACACGTTCTTGACACTGCCACGAGGAATACGACTTTTTCATAATTAAGTTACTAAATTTTATTTTTGTACATATTATACGCATGTTAACCAATATTTTTTCAAATGGAAGTAAATAATGAGACGAGCCAATTGTTCACTTGGTAGAAAGGTCTGCTCATAACAGTTACGGTTTCACCCAGAATTTGGGATTTGAAAATTCTGTGTCAACACTCACTCTCAGTGATCGCAGATTCATCACCCTGAGACATCCTGTGATTGCACTTGCTAAAGTGCCCTGTAAATATAAACAGTTGTGTTTGCGTGTCACCATTTGTCAGTAGACCACTCCAAACATTCATTTCCCTCGGTCTCAGCACCATAAACTGCAATAATTTTTCTGATCTATCTTTCCTATTGTTTAGTTGTGGTAGACACTTCGAATATAACTAAAAAGAACTGCAGGTTTTTTTTTTAAAAAAAACGAAGCTCCACTGTAGGTTTTCTCCTGTGTCGTGGGTGCGTTTTACAGACATAAATTCCACATGCACAAACACCCAGAACCGGAACAACTATATGTAGGCCATACAAATATTTGTCCCGTGCGGGACCGAACCCGCGAACCGCGGCGCAGAAGCCAAGGGCTTAGCCACTGCGCCAACCGAGCCGACAAATGTAGATTATTAGACAGGTTGCTGATCATCGACAGAAACATGTTTATCGTGTTACATACTCGTATTTTACAAGTTACACTTTAAACGACACCGCACGGAACCTGCGTCTAGCGTAAGCATCACAACGCTTTTTATATTCATAAACTGCGTACTTAACACCGTAGGCATTGTTATCACGTAAGTCAGACACGACACTAGCAGCAGTTTTAGATAAATAAAGGCGTCAAACGCAACACCGCGTCATATCGTTGCAGGGATCAGGCGTTACGGTCACGTATCGCCTCACTCCCACGTCTTAATTGACCTATTTCGTGTGAGATGTTACGCGCACTACAGAGAGCGCGCCGCTTCTGGGATACCATCGCCGCGGGACGTGACACCGCGTATCGTGCAGTGTACACTAACTCTATTCTCGTCACACATATTTGACAGCCACCAAGCTCTGTTCTACGAAAGCTTGCTGGGCGTTTGATCTCGATATCTTTATGTCTGATTGATTCACTTAAAAGGAATTTGCCGTATAGTGATATTTTTCAAATGGATTACGAATTGTCCTTTAAATTCACAGTTGAGTCACAGTTGATAAGATGCAATAAAACATAATAACCATTGAGCTGCTTAAATAACGCTGGTTACAGTCGCCATCGAACATTTGTGGTGACTGTAGTGCTGTGATTTATAAAACGTAATTTGATTTCAACGATTGCGTCGAAATCACGCATTTACCGAATCTTAACACATATGCGGTTAAATGTGTTAAGTATTCTCACGATTTGTGATGCATTTATCATAAAATAAGGTTATTTATCTCTAATCTTGAAAAGCAAATTCGTGTTTATCCAAGTAATCCTTTTTAATTTTGTAGAATTTGATTCTGGTTCTTGTACAGAAAGGATTAACACTATTACTTTGTAATTATAGTATATAAGTGTTAAACCGGCGCATCAACTGCTCACCTACCCACCTGGCCAGCGTTGTGAATGTGACCATCTTTTTGGCATACCAGACATGTTAGCCGTGTTGTAGCGGATTAAGAGAATCTACCACCCCATCTCGCCCCGTGGGTGTCGTAAATGTTGATAGAGGGATAATGAAAACCAGTTGATGGGCAGCACTAGCATCTTCCTGAAACATCTGAATAAATAACAAACAGCAAGAGCAAAATCTGTCGAAAATGAGAGCTGCAAACTTACTTGTTTTGTGGCAATCTATGTGTCATACGTTGTTTTATTAACGTAGCAGTGTTTAAAACTTAATGTCTCTAAATTATCATATATACTTATAAGATTGGTTGCTAATGTCACTATCTTTTTACTTATTTGCGTATTAATTTATATGCTGCAAGCATACATATCAATACACAAATAATCCTTGCTAGTAACATAGCTGCTACTATCCTAAAGTTTTCGATTGTTAGATGTTGTTAGATAATCATTGCTTTAGTGAATCACATCAGGCAGATCGAAATCTTACTATTGACGAAATTATTTAGTAATTTTAAACGTAAAAAGTACAATTCTGGACAGAGATGTTGTAAATTGTGGGCTTGGTTGATGCAGTGGCAAAGCGATTGGGTTCTGCGCTATGGGTCGCCGGTTCGATTCTCACACGGATTTGTATGGCTTACAAATAGTTGCTCAGGTCAGGTCAGGTGAATGAATGAGATTTATGCGTAAGTAATTTTATAGCCTTTACCTACTCAAAAGAAACCATTACATTAAAAAGTAACTCAATTAAAAGCACCCATACGTTTTTATGATGTATGGGTGAAGTGCGAAACGGCGTCGCATACTCGACCACCCTGTCGCTTCTATCTCACGCTGAGATCTGTGTACAAAAACATCACAGCAATCGATTTATTTGCCTTGTGTGGCCCCTAATTTTACGCTTATTTGGGCCTGTGAAATTGTTTACGTCTAAAAGGTTCACGTCACCTAAACTTAAAACTTATGTTGTTTCCATTAACATAAAAAAAGAACACGCTGTAATTAAAGTTATGTAGTAGAATTTATTCGAAAAAAGTTCAAATAACTCTTTCCAACATTTTTGCTGGTGGTAAGACTCCTATGTAGGAATCCGTGTACATACTACTCTAGGGCCTGTTATTCTGCCGTAAAGCAGTTATGTGCAAGCATTACTGTGTTTCGGTCTGAAGAGCTAGTGTAATCACAGGGCATATGAGACTTAAGAACTGATGTCTCAGTGTGACCGGCGCAGTGTTGTGCCACACAGAAATATTCTGGGTGATACAGCATCTGCTATGGGCACGTTGTACTTACCATCAGGTGACCGTTTTGCTCGTCTCTTCACTTTATCCAATAAAAAAGACATGTCTTTATTATACATACGAACTTAGAAAACAAAAATCCGAAACCATATTTTTCTTTCTTTATCTCCCAAGAAAGGAGGATTTGCCGTAATCATTGGTAGGCAGATTGGTGATCGCAGTACCAGATGTTTCGGTCTGATGTTTTTCGAGGTAGTTATTTCGCCTCCTATCGGAAGCCACGAGATCTCCCAAGCAGTGCCGCCTGTTGGACTTCTTACGACATCCACGAGATGATATTTTTACGAATTCGAGATAAGGACAATTGAGGCATTGTGGCACTTCAATATCGCTTGTGCAGTTTTTGTCTTCTGGTAGTATCCGGATCCTTCTGGTCAAAAAGCAATCAAAAG
Organism: Luehdorfia chinensis; assembly: GCA_019845155.1. Classification (NCBI taxonomy): domain Eukaryota; kingdom Metazoa; phylum Arthropoda; class Insecta; order Lepidoptera; family Papilionidae; genus Luehdorfia; species Luehdorfia chinensis. The sequence goes on from JAHVAK010000527.1 coordinate 10,760,266, forward strand.
GACATCAAGATAAAAAATCATCTGGTGCTGCCAGCTCTCAGGACTAACATAAAATGTCTCGCTGCTAGACAGTCGGTTCTCGACAGCTGTCTTACGCTGCAACTTTACGCTTGAGGAATTGTTCGAATTAATTCCACCTTGATGGTTGGCATTCCACAAAAGTGCGTCTTTCGCGGAATTTTGCCACGAACAACCACGTTATAGAAGCTATTGCCGCCCGCGGTTTTTCCGGACCGATGCGACATAGGGCCTTGAAGAAAAGAGCCTATTAGTTTCTCTAAGGACGGCACCGCATCTCCTAATTCTCTGGTACTGTCGATGTTCATGAGTGGTGGTGATCACTTACCATCAGGTGAGCACTTGCTCGTTTGCCCCCCTTTTATAAAAAAAACGTACAAAGGTAAGTGCGCTCACATAAGTTTAACAAATTACGTAAAATTATTGAATCGCAATTGAGTTATGAAGTCATAGTTGCATTCCATAACAAAGAGGAACTGAAAGTGGTGTATAATAATGATATATTAATCTGTGAGAATGACGGCTGCAAGGCTGTCTCGTTGATTTATTAGGATGTGAGCAGGCGCGCGCGTGTCCCGTTCCGTTGACTCCCTAGGGAGGCGCAGGTAGACAACCAAAATATTTTTGGGTGTTTGTTGACAACGCAAATTCGACATGGCACCACAAATATAAACCTTTTTTTTCAGTGCTCTATCGTGTTTTTGTCGCAAACATGTAAAATAAAGATACTTTTTTCATTTTAGTGGATGGATGATTTAAATCTAATGATTTCGTACTAATTTAATAGCTAATTGCACCACACATACATAAAGACTAAACATATAAATATGTTTGTAAAAAATACTTTAACGAATGTTACGAGTACCTCTTAAATATTATGTAACGTTGCTTAAAAGATATAATAATGTTGTAGAAATCTATAATTCAAAAGAATAATTCTCAAATTGGATAACAGATTAAGGTAAAATGAATCTCACAGAATAAGTAAACTCGATGAAATTTTAATAGAGTGAAGGCGGACTATGAGAGACTTTGGAAGCAAGGGTTAACATTAGCGTCTTGCTGTTGTGTAACAAGGGGCCTGGAGGCGTCAGTCTGTCACATGTCCCTATCAAATATGCATGCCGTTGCTCCTCCGTGCTTCGAACCACCGCCACTTGGGGATTAATTAATGATGACCCCAAAGTATGTAGAAATTAGTACATTGCTTTTTTATTTTCATTGAATTACTTTCTTAAATTTCATCTTTTTCTATCTTAATTTTATGGGAGATTATAGTAAGTAGGCTTTGTAACTTGATATATTAACTGTAATTGTATTTTTAAGACGACTTATTAGGTAAGAACGATATTAAAATATTTGAATTATTTTCATTATAAATATAATATACCAAGTGCTTTTGTTCTGTTAATCTGTCATCTGTAATGGAATGAGAAGAAAGCCAATGAAAATATAATTTCAGACCCTCATCATAGTCTGGACTGTCGCGGGCGGGCCTTATAAGATAAGGAGCACTTTTTCATGATACTTTATTCAGGGACCGGAGATTTGGTTCAGTGACAGACTAATCGGCCATGTCACGAGTGAGGTGCGGGACGTTCAAGTATTAATGTTTAATCCTTTTGTACCCAGTCACTGCAGCGCCCGACTAAGTGTCAATCCCATCTCTACTCCGTGGTACTGAATGTTTAATGTTCATTAATTTGTCAGAGTCTATAAGCCCGTTTAGTTCGCCTTGCACTCGCTACAAACAAATTTATTAGCTAACAGCTAATGCGTAATATGTTCAATGATAAACGGTACAATTAGCAATTAAACTTATCGGGTCTATAAAATACATTACAACTGGATAATAAGATAATTTATCATACGAGACATTTACAAAATATCACAAATATATATAAATATATATTTACATAAGCTCTCTCTCTCTATCTCTCTCTCTCTCTCTCTATATATATATATATATATATCTGGGTGACACAGCATTTGTTATGGGCAGACGTTGCACTTACCATTAGGTGAACGTTTTGCTCGTTTCATCACTTTACTACTACTGTTAAGTGCGTGAATCGTGCCCGCGATCGATAGCGTTGAGGCCAATCACTTAGCCACTGCGCCAACTGTACAAACCGCAGGGCCAGTTATTCTGTTGTAAAGCAATAGTATGCAAACATTAGTGTGTTTCGGTCTGAAGGGAACTGATTGAACTGAGAGTTAAAGTCTAAATGACTGGGTATATGAGACTTAAGAATTGATATCTTAGGGGGACGTGCGCAATGTGGTGCCACACATAAATGATCTGGGTGACGTTGCACTTAGTATCAGGTTAACGTTTTGCTCGTCTCGTCACTCATAGAAAAAAATAGCAAAAAATTCAATTACAAATTTTATTATTCTTTTATTAAATTATTTATGTATTAAGAAAAATAATGTAACAACCTATAAATATCCCACTGCTGAGCACAGACCTCTAGAGTTTTGTAGCCGGAAGCCGCGATGTTCCAATGCGGGTTGGCAGACTTCACGAGTCGTCGAAATATTTTTTTTAATTTCTCAGACAAGCAAGCATTTCGTCATATTATTTTTCTGTACCGCCAAGTACGAGGTAAATCAGCATTGAAAATTACAATTAAAAATTTTAGTAGCACCAGCACCAGGGATCGAATACAGGTCACTCGCGTACTACGAAATCTAAAGCGCGCGTCTAGCCCCCTTCGCTACCACGGCTTAGCTACTGGGGTCAGCAGCTTCGAGGGAAGTCATATGGCCAAGCTGGCCAATTAAAGTAAGCATGATGTGTGCAGCGACTCGTGATCTATATATTAACTTTCATAAACTTATCTCCATTAGTTTCACTGCTTTACTTATATACTCGTATATGCATTCCGGCAAATAAACAAAAAACAAATTGAATACTCTAAAAATTTATAAAAGTGAAGTTTTTCAGTCCACGTAACCAAAAAATAGGGCAGAGGTAATTAGTAATCCCAGTGCCATTTCTCTACTAAGACAACAATCATAAAAACATCGTTGTCTAACAGTAGACTTTTCAGAAACCACAGGGGCGCACTCACATGCAGATATTCCTCGAGTTTATCCTTAAAATTGGCTCGGTTGGTGTCTGGTGCGTAATCCGAGTAATATATGCACAAGTAAAAGGCAACACTGCCGCAATCGGCCCCCGAGGAGCGATCGCCGGACATCGGGTGACCGCCGTGTTTCAATACTACTAACATTACAATATAACACAAATTCATATTTTGTTTTTTTTTTTTTATTTGCTAATTTAAATGAAAAAAATCTATAATTGTTGTTTTGTATAAAGCGATAGATGAGTCTAGATTTCGTTAGGAGAGAAGAAGTATTGACTTCTAAAATATTCGTGTAAAGCAATACTTAAAATTTATAACGCCATAGACAAAATTATATTCAACCGATTATTTTAGTTTAGCTAATAAATCTGATGTGACATTACCTACCACTTTTGTGTCTCTAATGTGCTTGTGATACGTTTTCTGGAGTTCTTAATTTTAGCTCTAATTTAATTTTAATTGAGAGCCACGCAATCAACGCAGCGCTTCTTGCTATTGAGTCGCGGATAAAATTAAATTAAATTTTAAATAATTTTATTTGAAGTCTAAGGTCATCTCAGCCGAAACCCAAATTTGTGCTATTACATAATTGTAACTCCAGTGTCAGAGATATTTCGTATTTAGCTCACTGCATGCGACTTTCCTTCTGATTTTATCAACATAGCATACGGTAATGGGAATGAGAAGTGAGAGTGAAAGCTCACGAATAATGTCTCTGTAATATCTAAACAGTCTTGTATATAAATAAAAATCCATTGCCGCATGTATGAAAGATCAACACTTGAGAACGGCTCCACCGATTTGGCTGATTTTTTTCGTTATGTTCGTAATTGTCAGTACAAGTTAGTATGAAAGAAAAATTTGGAAAATCCATTAGAAAAGTCGAATTTGGATGGTATTCTTGAATTAAAATCTCAATAAAAAGTTCAGTGTGACAATTATGCTGTAATATGTTTTCTTAAGTTACCCAGTGATTACGCTAGCTCTCAGTGTCCTTCAAACCGAAACACAGTAATGTTTGCGCACTACTGCTTCACGGCAGAATAACTTGCCCTGGGGTGGTACCTACCTAGACGGATTCCTGCATAGGTTCCTTCATTAGTACATTGCACCCGTGCGAAGCCGGTCGCGAGTACGTAATATAAATTAATTTAAACAGATAAATTTATATATACATAGGTACTATAAGACATATAAATAATGCTATACTATAAGACATAGTATCCTAGCTATGGGCTTTAAACAGAACAATCTATGAATTACTGCTGAGCACAGACCTCATCTTATTTTTGATAGAGTTTTGGAGTAAGGATGGGTCCGCCACGTTGCTCGAATTTGGTTAAGGACTTCACATGTCCTCGAATAGTGTACTGTGAGATTTATATTCTGAGCTACCACGACGGCTTGAGGTCCAAATCTAAAATGGCGAATTACAAATTCGATTTACAAACAAACACAAAATTGGAAAATAATATGTAACGTATCTTTTTTTCGTATCTGAAAACCAAAGTAAAAAGGAATTTTAATCATATCGTAATCTAAAGCTTTAATGAAAAAAGTAATCTTGCAATTAAAATATCTAACAAAAAAAAAATTACGTCATAATATTGTTATACGACAATAATGAATATTTTAACTAGCTATACCAACATGCAATTCAATTATAAGGTACAGTTGCATTTCGACTCTACAGTAAGAATCACTGGCGAGGTGTAGTGGCGGAGGAAACGCGGGGATCGGCGCCCATTGGTCGCGCCCATGCCGTGGGTGGGCACGGGAAAACACTCCGTTAATTTTCTTTCGCGTTTCCAAAAGCTTTTAGCATCACTTGACAGACGTACGACGTGTTTCGGGTATTTTATTTAAGGCATGTTGAGTTGATGGGTTAAAGATTGATTACATCAGGGCCCTCATGAATTTCGACTTTTGTTTTTAACACTCTCATAGGTAATTTATTATCATTGTGAATAAAGAAATGATGCGACGCCTTATTTTTTTTAAAATATTATTTTTAAGAAATGCGTTAAGTTGTCTAACTTGTCGTTCAATCATTATCTACAGTTTGTAGACGCGGGGTTAGGTAAAGACAGGATATATTACTGCTGAAAAGCGTCTGCTGCTGTAATACAATAACAGGTCTTAATTATTAATATTTGAAAAACAATGTAAATGTACGGGAGTGTGGGTGCCAATAGGGGGGAAGTTCGTGTAGGCGGGTCTAGCGGGCGGGGCGCAGGGTGCCGAGGTGCCGCCACGGCGCGACGCGCCCACCGGCCGCAGTCCTCAGTCGCACCGTGCTCGCCTCTACGCCCGCGCGTACACTGTTACTCCGATCTGATCCTGACGTCCGCTCCCAACTTTCTGGTAACGAAACAAGCTTATTTAGCACAAGGCTGATAACCAGCCGCCGAATGTTCAAATCACCTGCGATGTGAACGCAAAAGTGCCACCAACTACTCTTTCTAATTGACCCGATCGTATACTACCATCCCAATAATTGGCGTGAAGGAAGCGTACGAAGTGCAGCCCGCGACGAGCGAACCTACAATTAGCGGCAGCTGTCGGACACGCGCCGCGCATTAATTCGCACCCGCGCTAAATGTACACGCAAAAAACGCCAAAATAAACTGGTATCGATGCACCTGCGACAATCTGCGGCCGGCGGTGACGGCTCAGTGCCGGAGGTGAGAGGAGCGCGACTGGCTCGCTAGCACAGGACACCCTGAAACTCTGTGGGCGATATGATCATGCTATTCAAAGGGAACAGTAGTAGGTTAGAGCACCTCATTGAGAAGATACAAGCCAATAAGGAAAACCATGACGTCACGAGTGAGGATATAAAAGGTGAAACTCTTTAATAATTATTGTTTGGTTACTTTATATTTTATATCGTTGTTGTTATTATACTGTTTTATTATGCACAATCAATCAATCACCACAGCTTACTTTGTTTACCAAATTTTAATTTGAATTCTGTTCCAATTTTTTCTAGTATAACTATGAAACGTATTTACAATTACGCGCATTCTTATTATATTTCAAAAATAATAAATTATGCTACTATGATAATTACATTATACACGATCAGAAGAAGAGAGGAGACGTACATGTATATACATATCTTATAATTGTCATTGTGGCATAATTTGTAACGATTTTAAAATGTGAAGAACTTTTATTGTTTTTTTTTTTTAATTATTCCAATTGGTTTTCCAAGAAGTACTTTTTGCGAAGATTGCTAAAGTTTTATTTACTATATGTCGAAATAAATATAAAATTTGTCAATAACGCTTTTATTTATATACGTAATGTATATTATTAAATATACACATTACATAATGTCTTTTAAATATAAAATAGTTTACCAGCGACTTACACAGGCCGATTACAGTCTCAATTTCGTACCTCAGCCAAAAACATTGTTTCTGTAACTTTTGAGTGTTGCTTGAATATTTTATACCTTTAGCTCTGCAACTGTGCAGTTTGAATAAATATCCGTCACTTTGTTAAAACCTCCGTTTATACCATTTTATTTAATTTAAATTGTAAGGTATCAACAGAGCGGACTTAAAGCCTATCGACCTTATAGAACCTTATTGACTTTTTTTTTCCCAAAATACTTTATTTTAACGGTACCTTTTTGTCAGTAACAGGCTGAAGGAACCAAAATTTCGCCAGATGTTTAGGTAAGCTTAAAAAACACCTGTAAAAGTAAATTGTAAAATCCATATATATGGTTTCCCGAAAATGTTCCGATATTTTTGTAAAGTATATTAATTCCTCATGAGTATTAATGACATATTTACATCCGCGGCAAGTTTCACAACCCGCTCGGCACTACAATAATAATATGAACATGTAAGTTTTTTTATCACCTGTACATATTTCGTATTTTCGTTAATTTGTTAAATCGACTTTCACTTAACTACTCTACAAACATTCGATTCATTTTTGAAACGTAAAATTTCCACTTTGGTACCCACTAATAATTGTGGCTGTTTTATCCAGTCATGCCTACTTATATATTTATTATTTTCCTATACCTACCTATTAATTATACTTACTTTATATATATTTTTTCGGCGGGTACCCGGTGGATGAAGTTAGCTCGGGAAAGTGATAAGTGATTTTTAATTAGGCACTTTAAATATAACTTATTTATGAACGTTTACACTAAATATCAGCCTATTGCAGTCTTTTATAAAAATAATTTTATTGCTAGAATGCTATTAACATTACTAATATTTCTTATGCACTTCAGAAACGAGTTAAACTATTGTACTAGGGGAAATGGTTCATGACAATAGTCGAAAGGTAGGCTCTTTCCCGCGACATCAGGTTTCGCAAGGCTATTGACACTAAAAGAAGGAAGGATTTGCCGCGCTTGACAGGCGGGTTGGCGGTCCTAGTTTCAGACACTTCATACCTTAGACGCTGTTCCTCATCACCGGTCTATGTAATGTAGGTCTGGCGTATTCAAGATGGTTATTCATCTGTCGGAGGCCATGATATTTTTCTAACGCTCCCTTTCGACGACTCCTTCGGATACTCGTATATAGTGCAACACTTTAGAAACTAGTTTTATAATATTCTATCACAGGCTGTTTACATGTCCTTTCGTTATCGAAGTGTTTTGTGAATTATGTTTTGACATTCCTGATGATACAAGGATAACTTATATTCTTCTCTTTGGTACTCTGACATGGATTTAGAATAACAATTCTCTCGATAAAATTTGATATATACGATTTTCAATGCGTACATTTTATAAAAAAAGCAGCCACCTGCGCGGGACGCATAACGGGAGTCAATTAATTTGAAGTGAGGCGATTTCAGATGTTTTTTCTTATTTTTTAAACAAATTCATAACTGAATTACTTGTTGGTAAGAGATATGATACAGGTGACGGACTAACCGTCTCGGAAAATAGCTGATCGTAAATACATTTAACGGTGGCGGCGGCCACGTCTAAAGTGCCACTTTGACCGCCAAACCGCCAGCCAAACGTGGAGATATCGCCACTTTTCCTTCCTTGGGAGAGGGCTATGTCCAACAGTGGACTATTTAAAGGCGAATGATGATAATAATTATATGCAGAAAGCCATTTACAGTAAGTTTAGAAATAAGACTTATCAGCAAAATTGCCAAACAAAAACAAACAACAGTGTGAACCACAGGCTTGTGTTTTTGATAAATAAATATTTAAATGATCACTTGCATTCTCGCATAATGTATGCAGACTTATCCAATTTTTTTTGCTATTTCCTATTTCAACATAACACTGGATGGAATCCTGGTCAAAGGTTGGTCAAAAAGAAAAAGCTCTAAAGATTCCGATTGTTATTATTCGTTTATTACATTATGAATAATATTTTTTTATTTTACTGGTGGTAGAATTCCTATCAGAAATCCGTCTAGGTAGGTACGACAACCCCAGGGCGAGTTATTCTGCCGTGAAGCTGTAGGTTGCAAACATAACTGTGTTTCGGTTTGAATAGCACTGAGGCTAGTATAATCACTGGGCATATGAGACTAAAGAACTGATGTCTCAGAGTGACTAGTGTAGTGTGGTTCTGGGTGACACAGCACTTGTTATGGCCAGACGTTGCACTTACCATCAGGTGAACATTTTGCTCGGTTCGTCATTTTATTGAATAAAAAAAGTCCATTCAATCATACACATGAAAAGTGCCTATCTGCCTATCTGATAAAAATTTGGATTTTTATATTTTAAATACTTACTAATCTTGTTTTATTGTTACGCAAAATCTGACTTTAAAAAATCTGTCTGTCGGATAGGATTTATTTTAAAAACTAGCTGCCCGCATAAAAAAGCTGTCCCTGTTTGAATCGGATTTTGGGGTTTTAATTTTTTTGCCGTGTGGTAGCGTAGAGTCTACCACCCCATCTCATTCGTCGTCATCGTTGTGTCGTAAAAGTCGACAGAGGGAAAATTATAACAAGAAGATGGGCAACAGCATCTTCCTGGAACACTAGAATAAATAAACTGCGGTTCCAAGCGTTGCCAAGCGCGGCAACTAGTGCAAAGTTCCTCCCAAAATGAGAGCTACAAAATTTTGTAGCAATCTATGGGGGAGGCCTATGTTCAGCAGTGGACTAATGATAGGCTGAAATGATGATGATGATGATGATGATTTTTTTTGCGCAAAACCCTAATAATTTTTCTAAATTAAAATAGCCTCAGATACCGGCAATAATATTAGCTATCTGTGAGTGAAAGTCCCGTCAAAATCGGTCCAGCTGTTAACCGTAACAACCAGAAACAAACAGATAAAATTTTAAAAATTGTTATTTAAATGAAACTAATTTTTATGGATTTTATCGCGTTTAATGTTTTACTATTTATAACCCGACGTTTCGGGTTCTAGGAAGTCTGCAGTCTGTGACCATGTTCAGGATCATCCCAACCATTACATCAGATTTGATAGACCACAAATCCTTGCAAAAGAACACCGATTCCTACCAAGGATGATTCGCGAGGCTATTGAAATTAAAAAAACATCCTAATTTCAATAGGGTTGGGTATTACCACCGGCTTGGGATCCTATTATTAATAAAATTAAATCAAAAACCAAGCATACCACTGCAAGGCTTCAAGACACAGTAAGCTCTTTCTGCGTAGATCGGACTAAAAAATAATAATTAAAAGCTGAAGGTACTCCGGGTTAACTATGACATCGGGACAACTGTCACCTCAGTCCCCCCGTGACCATGGGAGCCGTAAAGCGCCCGAAACGTCGGGTTATAAATAGTAAAACATTAAACGCGATAAAATCCGTAAAAATTAGTTTCATTTAAATGAGTAGTGTTCGCGTAAATATAAGAAATCATTAAAAATTGTTATTTTCTTTTAAGTACCGTATATACTTTCATAAGCATTGAGTAAAAAGCTGTAAATTTTGTTTTTACAAAAAAAACTTTTAAACGTTATTCATTTGTACATAGACTACTGAAGATGTTCACGTTCAAATTTTTGTTCAAATTTGCTGTGAGAAGAATGTTATGTTTCTTTTATCATAATATCTTATATCTTTAAAACATGTAAATGTTGCGAACAATGTCGTTGAATGAGTTTAATGAGAGGATCCTCATAGGTAATATTTTTCAATATACCATCATGGATGACAGCTATATAATACTGTTTTAATAGGAATATGATACGTAGATCAAAGGCCAGGTGGACACCTGAAATTACATCGAACGCGGGTGACCCGAGTTTGAACCCAGGTGCCGGCACCTCTAAAAGTGTTCTGCAATTTTAAGTACTGATTTACCACGTGAGTAGGCGTGAAAGAACATCGTGAAAAACCTGCATGTCTGAAGAATAAAATACTTCAAAGACCTATGAAGTCCTCCAACCCGCATTGGCGCAGTGTGGTGGACTCTTCCCGACTCCAAAACCCTCTCACAAAAGAGGAGTCCGGTGGGACATTTATAGGCTGCTATTTAACTTTTTAATGGGTATATAATTAAACGAAAATATTATATAAGGGTCTATCATATAGATATTAGATACGTAATAAAAATAACTGAATAAAAAATAATAAATTGTTGATAAAATATATAAATTCAAAACGTTGATATTCACTCTGCATTGTACGTGTTCTGACAAATATTTTTGTTTCAATCTTGCAATTGTAACAGCTTGTATTTAAACTTTATATTCAAACTTCTGTAGCTTGTTAAATTTTACTGACACATTATTGTATCATAAAAATGCCTTGTGGTGGCGACGTACGAAATTTTACCACCCTGTCTCGTCCCGTGTGTGTCTTAAGAGTTGACTAATGGAAAATGCCAGGAGAACCCCATGGCCTCCGGCACATGGAGGAGCAGACTCGTGGTAGGCAGCTGCGTCTAAAGTGGAAAGCGTCTGGTCGTGTGATTTGGTAGACATCTATGTCTATAATAATGATATAGAGTAAAATGTTTAATTGTAATGGATAATGTGTAGAAATAGCGTCAGGTTGCATGCACGAAGACTCCAACTATCAATACTTCCTCTAATATTTTGTTACGATGTACTCGTAATAGTTACCATAGACACATTATATTTAGGACAGGCATAAATGACTCATATTTTTTAAACTAATTAATATATATAATAAAAACTTAAGAATTTGAACGAAAAGTCTGTTATCGCAACAAATATATCATTCATTTAAAAAGAGAAATACTACCTTTTTTCGTATAAATTGTAATCGTTGTTAAATGTATCAGTGCTATCATGATATACATTTAAAATTCACTTTGCTACAGTGTTGTATGTATTTTAAAGTTAAATACTCACAATGTTAGTTGTTAATTGATTCAATTTCAATGTTAATAGTAGACCTTAAAGTCGTACTTGAGCTATAATGAGATGATAATGTAAATTTAACAAATTCGAGATGCGGCGTGACAATTAATCGACCTGCAAATTAATCTCATCTTTGTAATCAAGTGGTAATGTAATTTCTGAAACATTCTGAACGTTTTTACATTGATGAACATTAATCCGGCACTAGTTAATTAAACTGTGACAACACTATCAAATAATTAGTCAAATACGAAAAGTACCATAACTTTAGATATTTAAGCACTACACGCGACAAAGAAACAATGTACAATAATATTTTTAATGCTTGTTTAGTCAAAACCTAGTTAACCTTTAGGGAATAAATATCAATCATCACTAAATTTTACACTCTGTTACTAAGAATAACGTTTTAGAAGAATCGCCTAACTAGAATTGAATTCGCGACTTGTCCTTTTATCGCTTTTTAGCAAGATAAGGCTGGAGTAGATACTGGAATGAAATATGGTCGGTTTTTCATATGCGATCGGCGTTGATTGCCGAGGCGCCGGTTGAGGTGTCTGAGACGTCGCAATTAGGAAGTGAGCTTCCGCCGCCCACTGACTGCGGCGCCACCGTCACCCGCCGACGAATTGCCCACAATCGTCGCTAATTACGCCTCTCCTATAACCCACGACTACGGTTCACCGTTCACGGATAATATCTCCTTTGCGAGTAATATTTTAGAATATTATTTGCAATAACAGTCCTAGGAGCCCAAGGATCTAGATGCGAGTCAGTTGATGTTTTACGAGCGAATTTCCTCAAGGATTACGCAACTGATTTGTTTCCTGTACTGAATATTTTTGGAGAGTATAGTAATCGTGTAGTAGTACTGCAACCTAATCTCTTAACCTTTGCCGTCAAACATTAATTGGCTGCTATTTGTTATGGACTCTGTAAAAAAATTCGCTGAAATATTTAAATTTGACGCAGCGTTATAATTTTCGATGTTCTACAGATCACATTGCGACGAATGTGCACAAGAACAACAATTTATCCACCATTGGACGCCTAGATTCAAGGTGTCCCGGACGAGTAGATAGCGCTTAGCGTTACCTTTGTAATTCGTACAGCCAAGGAATGGAATTCTTAATCTGCGTCTATACCTATCTGCGTATAATACAGATATTTTCAAGGCAAGAGTGAATAGGCGTTTAATGTTCTAAGTTAAAGTTCTTACCATATTGAACCGAACTCTTCTTTGCTTAACATCATGTGAAATTGTTGCCAATCGTTAGTATTTTATATAAAAAATAGCCCACGTATGACACTGTTCTCCAGTCGAACAATTATTATAGTAAAAATTTTGACATATACTACTTAAAATAAAAATGATGTATAATACATTACTTAATAGAAATATATAGAAATTATATGAAACCTTGGTCCAAAATCCAACAGTTTACTTAAAGGTAGAGTCGTTTATAGAACATACTGGAAAGATAAAAGAGGGCAGTTTTCTAAAATATTTATTTAACTAAATTTAGTATTACTTAAAAATATACTATTACACATTACTACTACTATAATACATTAGAATTTTTCCTGTATCGCGAGTGCGTTTTACAGACAAAAGATAAAAGATAAAATTTGCCCGACCCCAAAACTAATTTTGTGTTTTTGCACAAATCTCCAGCTGAGATTTTAAATCAGGACCTGCGGGGTTGAAGTCAGGTACTCAGACCATTAGGCCACGTGGTCGTGATTCTGTTATGGTACAAGTTTATGCTAATGTATAAAAAAATGTGCTTATCACGTGTATTATGACGCTACAAAATTATGACTTTGGATTTGTGAGGATTTGAATGAACATTATAATTAAGATCCTGAAAACTATTTGCAGATACTGTTTTAAATCATTTTTTAATTTTTAATTTAGCAAATAATAAACTACAAATAATATTGAAGTAAAGTGACACTAGAGCTTCCTTATTTCGTACATTTATTTATAATTTGGACCATAACATGGCAATGCCGTTACGCGCCCGAGCGTAAAAGAAAACAGATTGATATAAATAGTTCCTCTTATTAAAGGGTCCGTAAAATAAAGAAAATGCGGTACGTACTAAATAAATTTTGTTTTATGCAGAAAAATGTGGATACCACGTAATGTTTATAAACTTTAGTGGAAATCTATAGTAACGAAAATATTTCCAGCTAAAATTTTAATAAAAGTAATTTTGTTAAAGTAAAGTTAATTTTCTTCCATGATTAAATTTCAATTTATAGTAACTATTATAATATAAACAATAAAATTACACAATTATTATAATATTTCATTCAATACAGAATTTTAGAAAAAATATGTTCATTAATAAAATATGAGTGATTTGATCAGTGTTAGTTGCTAGTGTTAGTTCTTACACGTATCTTTTACATGAGGAAACATACGGAGTACAGAAATCACTGAATATTTAAAAATAAGTATCAAATATTTCGATAACAGCGACTCGTTGGCCGCTGCTGTTCCACCTACATTACTCATCATTTGCGGTGATGCTGCTCGTCATCGCGGCCCATTCAATTTGTTTATATTTCACGCCACTCGGAGGTGCTCCCGGAGAAATATCGCCCCTAACGCGGAAATATGGGGCTTTACCGATATTTATGATGGCTTTATCAGATCTACGTACGCTGTCTGCTCTAATGTGCTTTATAATACTTGTACAACGCAGTATTGCTTATTTTTTTATTTTAATAAATGGTTATTATTACCAATAATTTTAAAAGTGTGATCTATATTACCATCGGTAATAAAACTAAATGCAAACCATGACTAAACGTGCAGTAATATTATTTGAGTATTTGTGGCATGGCAGTCAACATTTAAATGTCTTTGTGACTGTAGATGATACAATACTTCGTGTACACTAGTTATTCCGTACTAATCATTTGAATTTGTTATAAAAAAAACAGTGGTATTATACATGTATGTATTGAGACGAAATAAACATATATTGTACTGCTGGTAGGATTCAAAGGTTTGCATAGCTTGGCAGGAATCTGTCTACATAGGTACCAACGCAGGACCAGTCATTCTACCGTAAAGCAGTAGAGTGTAAACGTATAACCATAACTATAAACATATTTAGTTCTTTGAAGAAGATGAATGATATATCAGCGACTTTATAGATATTTGTTAGAAGCATTAAATGTTAAAAGGGGAAGAGATCGTTTATTTCATCCAACCAGTTAATGTAATCAATATTTGTTCTACAGAAGCTTTGGGCAGCGTGGGCAGCACGGCAGGCAGCTCGTGGCCGTCGTCTGCGGAGCCGTCACCCTCGCCTGCGTCAACTCCGACTTCTGCCGACGCACCTGACGCTGAAGGCGACGGCGAGCCGCCCTTCACTCTCGGCGCCACCGAGCATACCCCTTACCAGTGCCCATTTTGCGACAAGGCGTTTCCTAGGCACTTCTATCTTAAGAAGCATGAACAGGTATGTGTTTAATATTATATTCTTTGTCACAACCAATATTAGAAATAATATTAAAAAAAAATCAAATAATGTTTTAGTTGCGAGTTTGCGAGCGCGCTTACTTTCATGAACACATACTCAGTGATGGTATCAAGTTGTTGGTGCAACTAAAATTTATAAAATGATAATATGTTCAATTGTAACAATTTAACGTATATAAAACATCTATACAATTTTTTAACTAAAACTCTCGAGAGTCTTCATCATTATTTCAACCTATCTTAATCCACTGTTGAACATAAGCCTCCCCCATTGATTGCCACAATACACGGTCCTGAGTCACCTGCATCCATCGACATCCCGCAAAATCGTGCAAGTCGCCGCTCCACCTAGTGGGGGGTGGGTACACTGCGTTTGCCGGGACGAGGTTGCCTCTCTGGAACCTTCCTAGAGACATTAAATTTGTAGGCTACATGTTACGATCTAGAAGTATGCATGTTTTAGGGGTGAGAAACGTGCAGTAACTACCTTATTCTAAGCGATCACTGATGCCTGTAGAACATTGATTGTCCATGAAGTGCATTATCAGCACAGTAAAGTAGCTCTAACTCTAGTGATATTTTGATCGTAATACTACATACATACATATGATCACGACTTTATCCCATTAGGGGTAGTCAGAGACTGGGCACTCACTGCAAAGACAGATGATTGCCACAATCCACGTTTCACCAAAAAAAATATAATGCACTTGGTGTGATAGGTGGTGAGCCCATCGCCACCATGCGCTGTTGGGTGCACAGTGCAGTTTAAATCCCTTACTCGCCTTTTACTGTTAACCACTCCAATTGAGCTTGACTTGAGCTAAGATATAGTCCACGACAATAGTCGAGGTGCGGGCTCGAATCAACGACATAATGTTTCGCAGTGCGTTCCGTAAACCGTAATACATAAAACATTAAATTACTTGGCATACGAGATTAAGTAACTAACATCTCAAGGTGAAGTTGATTACAGTGCCACATAAGACTTTACAATTCTAAGTTCTGGATGACACTGCAACTGTAATGGCAGGTGGGCAGTCGTGGCAATTACAATTAGCGACTTGCTCATCTGGTTACTTAATACTACCTACGATAAGTAATATTTTTTTAGGTTACGTTATGTAAATTATATTAATTAGTACATATGTAACCGTATAAGTGTACTTAAATAAATATTTACGGATAAGAATAACGCGGACGACTTTAATACAGCACTAGAATGGTTAGCACTCACACACACGAATGGCGCTCTTTATGGTTTGCATAGCAAACATAAAACAGTAGAAAGGAATATTTCTCAATCCACATGTTCCAACACCCAAGAAGACACAAGCAAAACAAGAATAATTTCCAGAGGAGCAATTTAATGCATGTATACAGGGACAGATAAACATCAGAATTTTAGTCGGCGTCTACGAGGGTTCCTCATACGTTTAACGAACGGTGTTTCGAGATAATAAATGTGTCTACTGCCATAAAGCAACTCGTCTAACACGACCACAATACGACTATTAAAGCCG
Source organism: Luehdorfia chinensis (assembly GCA_019845155.1). Classification (NCBI taxonomy): domain Eukaryota; kingdom Metazoa; phylum Arthropoda; class Insecta; order Lepidoptera; family Papilionidae; genus Luehdorfia; species Luehdorfia chinensis. The sequence goes on from JAHVAK010000527.1 coordinate 10,776,721, forward strand.
TCATATCTGTGAATTCACAGTCCAGTTTCGCCATGCAGCGCAGTACTTCATTAGCAAGTAGATACCCAAAACGGGCCCATTTACAGAGCCGGTGCGTATGGAGATATGCCATCGCGGTAGCCTTGCAGCGATCTCGGTGCGGAGCTCTTCGAGACTGTGACGTGCAGGCCATTACAGCGGCCGTACATCTCGGCCCCTTTGTGTTACGCCGATCCCGCCGTGTTACGATTACCTACACGCGTTGCGACAGATCTATACGAGATAGGAGAAATAGAAACGTCACTTTGCATATCGTCCCACCTACACTGGAAGCGAAAATCGCGATGACCCAGGACTCGAACAGCGAAATTTTACTCGGAAGTAGTCGTAGAAATTAGTGTGTTAGATAAGTTTTTCGCTGGAATACGCCCACCTTGAGTTTGTCAAATTCCATGTCTTGCTGGAATACATTTAAATAAATAATTGTTTTTTTTTAAGTTAATCTTCTTTGGGCGCGATGAGAGTAAAATTTTAAGGTGGAATAAGTGTGCAGAACAGAGTTGTTTCTGTTATTCTGAATTAATATTTATCAATTCATTAATAATTGATTATATACAGGACAATGATTTTACAGTGAGTAATATTTTTGTTAATTCATGATTATTTATTAAATCAAATTGATATAAGATTCTCTTCTGTCACGTGCACGCGTTTTGTTTTTTTCCCTTTTTAAGTACAAAGTTCTAATAAAATCTTAATGCATTTAGGTTTTGTGGGATCGTCATATGTTTGTTTTTTTACATAAATCAAAAAAACAAAATTAACCCACTTCAATAATATTTAATACAAGGAAATTATTTAAATAGGTTTTTGAGTTCGTTCTATCATTTTTGGTTGCTCTTCTTTTAAAAAACATTTTTGTCGAAAACATCAAACATATGTTCTTCAAGCAAAACTGGTAGCAAACATGTTTTTTGAATTAAGTTGCTTCCATCAGTGCCTTAGATAGAATAAACTTCTACTAAAATATGTAATAAACACATTACAAAAGCAACATGTGACTTCTCTTGAAAACCTGACGTTAGAGCCAGTCATTTAATCGTAAAAGGTTTATTAGATTATCGGTATGCAATTGCAGTGACCGCTGAGTCCGGCAGATAGCAATCAGGGCTGGCGGAGTGCCTGGTGCTGCGCCGACAAATGTATCGCTTTGATCGCGTCCAGCCCGCGACTGAGCGCTGACGGCCGGAAATAGCCCCATGATAACAACTCCCTAGTCGTTCGCCACACCTTTATCATCACGCCGCTTGGGAAAGCCGATCATTACAGGAATAAATCAATTGCGAACTTCGTGTCTTACCAACCCACTTATCTTAATCCTTTTCGCCTTGATGTGATAAATATTAATATAATATCAGTTCTTTGCGGTTGCTTTTGCTTATTTCAATTTTGACGGTACAAGGCTTTTGCAACTTCGGTATCGAACAAAACTGACATTTATATCTTTATATACGTAATTTAGTCAAAGATCACGTGCCTTAACGAAAAAGTTAGTCTTTTTCGTATCGAGTCGATTCGAAGGTCTGAGTTCAAATCCTATATCTATTACTGATGGTAGGATTCCTATGCAGGAATCTATCTAGGTAGGTAACACCCCAGACCAGTAATTCTGCCCTGAATCAGTAGTGTGCAAATATTACTATGTTTGGCTTTGAAGGACACTGAGAGCTAATGTAATCATTAGGGATATGAGACTTAAGGAACTGATGTCCCAGGGTCTTAGGAGCAATGTGGGCGCAATGCTGTGAAACGCAATAATATTCTGGGTGACATACAGGTATTTGTTATGTGCAGACGTTGCACTTATCATCAGGTGAACGTTTAACTCGCCTCGTCACTTTATGCATTAAAAAAATATAATCACGCAATACACAAATTATTTGTATTGTTTCTTGGATATAAGAAGACGTTCGTCATGTCTCTGACGGTGCTGATGTCATTATATTGGCAGCGGAAAGGAAAAGACGATCGTTTGTGAGGATATTTAGTTGGCATATTTTACTACCGTCTATAACATGTTAAAGGACAAAACATTATGACAGATAAACTATCTGCTCTGAGGTTGCATTTTAAATATGAATAAGGTGTTAATGTCAACTGTCAGTCGCAAAGTCAATTAAAGAATTATAAAAGAATCGCGGGTGATACAATTAGATAAGACAGCAGTGCAAAAGCAGAGCAGCAAAATCGCAGTCGTAAAAATGTCTAACCGTATTTCGAGCTTTGTGACACGCCACTGATTTAGATCGAAGCAAATGCGATCAGATATATTTTTTTTTAAATTTAATATGCTGCCACTTAAAGTGATAACTTCAGAACATGATAAATTAACATAAATCTTTAAACAAATTTTTAGAAAAAACATGACATGACACAATGTTTGTGTTATAATAACTTAGTTTCTCTAGTTAGAACTTTTTTATACCTATGAAAACGTAAACCAATTTCAGCGCACAGATAACAACATAATAGAATTGTTCTAAGCTGTAGTCATAAACGTACGAAGCGTATATATTTGTAACGGTCGCTTTAACCCAGAATACAGGTATTTAATGTAAAGCTACGTTACCGCTGGGCCGCTTAAAAGATTTCGTCGAAGCGAGGTCAGCGCGTTCGGGTGCAGGCGCGGCGGCGGACGGGTTGACCCTACGCCGGCGGCGGTGTGAACCGACGTTGTCTCGATGTTATTGCACCTGGGAAAGTCGCTCGGTAGCCGCCCGCGGCCCATTTCCGTGCTTTATTGGCTATCATGCTCGCCTTAAACTAGTTTGGAATGTTTGAGCATTACGCGGAAAAGTTAACAACGTCGGGCCGTATTATGTCGGTCGCTCTCACGGTGTTTGACTCGAATAATAAATCGTGGAGTCATTTGCGTGCATTTTCTTCATAAGCGAAGTGGTGCGTTGTGGACGCAAAGTCGGTTTGCACCCAGGGGCCCAGCTCCCGTGGCGCCCGACTCTCGTCCGCTTATTGCACGAGTATAATTCTCGCACGAATCACGCAAGGCATTACAGGATTCGATAAATTTCGAATTTTAATACAACAATAATATTTAAAGGACCTTGATATACGATCTAGTCATTCGTAACTAAAGGTTTTCTTTTAATGTTTAATAAACAGTCACTTTAATGATTTAGTAATGCTAATCGTTTTTTTTTAATTTTACTAGTGTTAGGTTTAATTTGGGGAATCCGTCTAGGTAGGTACCACCGCAGGTTATTCTGCCGTGAAGCAGTAGTGTGCAAATATTACTGTTTTCCGGTCTGGAGAACACTGTTAGCTAGTACATATGAGATTTAAGAACAAATGTCTCAGGGTGATGACCACAGTGCAGTGCCACACAGAAATATTCTGAGTGACACAGCCTTTGTTATAAGCAGACATTTACCATCAGGTGAACATTTTGCGTTTCTTTTTTCCTTTCTCCTACAAAAAAACTTTAGGCACGTGTCCACTGCACATCAATGGGACACATGATGGATAAAATTGTGGAAATAGCAATCCAAACCAGCAATTTATGTTTTTGCACAAATTTTAACTCCAACTGGGTTTCGAACCCAAGAACGGCCTAGCAGTCCAGGTACTCTGACCACTAGCCCACGCGGTCGTTAGAAAAGTATTCGTTTGTTTACGACTACGTATGCGCAAAGATAGACATTTATTTTATTTTTAATAATACATTTTTATCGATGAAAAATGCTCCTAAATTAATATATCCTTTGTTCATTGTCTCGACTCGTTACAATATTAATACTTGTATAGTCTCACACGGCAAATGGATAGGAAAGGTCTTAAAGCGCGCGAGGACATGGGCGCTACAGAGACGTGGCGGGTGATTTATCGCGAACGGACGACCGAATTTATTAATTCTGTAGTTAAGCGATTATTCCAATTAAGAAGTAGCAATAAACAAGCCGCCGCTATACGAGTATTTATGCAATGCGTCTGCACCGACGCGACTCGTGGTAACTTTCTCGCGTCGTTTGCTGTTAACAACACCTGATTTAGGTATCAGTGTCTGACGCCGGAGAGTGTACCTGTAAATTTGATACTATATCAATGAATTATACATTACATTGGAGGAATTTGTGTACTTGTGAATCCTAAGTAAGGGCACTTACCATCAGGTGAATGACATGCTCGTTTCATGGCAAACAGTTGCGATGTCACACAGAAGTTTCCTTTACAAAGTTCTGTGAAGGAATCGTACCACTGAATGTTTTTTCTTGAACAATCTCCATATTTCGTTACGCCTGCCAGATGAGTTTTTAAAGCGTTGTAATAGGATCTCTAATGTATCATGGAAGCGTTTTACGGACATGTATTGCACCCGGAACAACTGACTGCAGGTATACAAATATTAGTTCCGTGCGGGAATCGAACCCGCGAGCCACAGCGCAGAAGCCAATAACTTAGTCACCATTTCTATCGAGCCGGCTATTCTATTGAGACATATCAACCGCTTCACTTTAATATATACTGATATTTAAATTATTCGTCGTCATGAAGCTGTTAATAGTCGTAGTAGTCAAAGCGTCTCCCAATAAGTCCATCCCATTCCGTGAATGTCCTAAAAGTCGATAAAGGAAAACTGAAAACCAGGAGATGGGCAGCAGCACCTTCATGGAACGCCTGAATAAATACTCTGCGGTTGTCAAACTGCCTGCCAATCTTGGCAACCATGCTAAAATCCCTCCAAAATGAGAGCTACAAACTTTTGTGGCAATCTTTGGCCCTATGGATCCAAGGCCTATGTTAAGCAGTGGACTAGTGATCGGCTGAAATGATGATGATGTGCCGTGACAAACTCTTTCCAGCTCCAAAGTTCTCTCAAAATATGAGAGGACCTGTGCTCTTTACTTTACTGAGGTGCTTCTACAGTCAAGCCAATACAGACATGATATAGCACTACGATGATCCACACGATACTAACACTACGACGTCTCATTTATCTTGCATGCGTTTACAGACATAACTTGCACCACATATACCCTAAACAAGTATCTGAAGGTTATAAAAATATTTGTTTCCTGTGGGAATCCAACACGTGTCCCGCAGAAGAAACCTAGCGCTCAGTCAGAGCTCCAATCGAGCAGTCATAACCGAACCGATATTAGTTCCGAAGTTTGTGTATTTTTCACCTACCGTAAACGAACGTTTTTAAGGGAACTTCACATAAACTTCTATTAATAATAATATTTATGTGATACTTGTTACTCACTTCAATAAATAATAAATATGAAATGTCGTAGTGTCGCTTACTTTGTTTAATTCAAACTGTCCTCCAATTACAAAATCTGTATGGACGCGATAAAGAAATATAAATATTAAAAAGGAGTTAAAGAGCTAAAAGCAGTAGCGGAAGCGCCACTACTTAGCACAATTATACCGGTCCCTGGTCAGTACAGCCATACTTAGTACGAGTAATAATTGTCGCTACTTGATACCATATGATTATGATTGAGACTAATAATAATTGGTAAATTAAGAAAATTAATGATACTAAAATACGCATTACTACAGAAAAAATACTCGTATCTTCCAAGTAGCATCCAGTTTTTTTTCTTAAAGAATTCTAGCAATGCTATTAACATTACTAATATCCCTGTTAACCACTCCAACTAAGCTTAAAATCTTGTGCTAGGAGATGGTTCCCGACAATAGTCGAATGGCGGGCTCGATCCTGCGACGTAATGTTTCGCTGTCCGTACCTTAAACCATTAGGCTATAGCTGCTCGTATAAAACGTAAAGTCATCATAATAAATAAAAAATAAGGTATTTGTATGAAACTTTCCTTTGTTCGATTGATCAACTTATATGAACCCTAACAAATCAACATAGTCACACTAGAATGTTTTTGATACGGCCAATTAATATTCAAATAATAATTCCGGCTTTCCTTTGTCATTAAAATTGAAAAATAAACATTTTGCCAATAAATGTAATGAATTTTAAATTAGACAGAAAATGACTGACAAAATAATTAACAGAATTTAGTCTCTTTTTGTCAGAAGGTACCTACTGAAGTTAGTAGTCAGTAGTTTAGTTTTTAGTTTAAAAATGTAGGTCCCGCGCTAAGCGAGCTATGTATCACAGATGCGACATAAATAGCACATAGACAAACATTCGGACTCGGAACGACTATCTGTAAGCTAAATAAATTTTGTTTTCGTGCAGGAATCGAACGCGTGACCCGTAGCGCATAACCCAATCGCTTAGCTACTATGCCGACCGAGACGTTATTAAATAGCTTTTAAACAATATCTGTGTCGTATGTTTTGATCTTAATAGATGCTAGATTTATACAAAATGAACGAGATACTCGTATATGTAATAACTATATCTATATGAACATATATAATTGTACTTTATGATGTTATAAGTAATAAGTGTACTTTTATAAAGCTGGTAGCACTCAGTATATATAATAAGCCATAATCATGCGTCGGCAAAGCTGTTAGTTTCCCGGTGCTCGAGTGGTCTCCGCACCGTGGCGCTAACAAATTGAGATGTTGCGCTAATGGCTCCCGCCAGTCGCCTCGCGTGGTAATTGGGGGAGCACGAGACCAAAACCCTCGCTAAACAAACAAACATAATACCCACTAACACCAAAAATCGATAACTTTTAGTGCCTAATTCTAGGTGGATTCCACGGGCGCCCAAAATGTTAGATATTAATGTTTATTTGGTGACAATTTTTTTTATCGCAATGAATGGCAAAGACGAGTCAATCAACGGTGACTTGTGTTTGGCATCACAGTGAGATATAATTGCCGAGGTGGTCAATTAGTAAAAGCGTGAACTAGCTGTCAGTTTGGGAACGTATTATGTTCTAAAGCATGTCTCTGACGGGTGGTGCGAAGGCCGACGGTTACCATTATGCCTCTGCTAGTGTCGCTGCATTAGCATCTTCATTATTGTCTTATGAATAATTCTTTCAAAGTCTCGCCGAGTGATATTTATCTTTATGTGGTGAAGTCTTTGTAATTTGGTTCACTGCTTATTATAACGGGGTGTTACAAATATTTAAGGATTTTTGAATAAGTAACCGAAAATTTTAAAGCCAATTTTTATTCTCAAGATTTTTAAATGACGAACTCGTAGTTTATGTATACAAAATATCTATATTAAGGAAAGATTTCATTCTCAAACTCTGAAACTGCAAGACTTCTACTTTAACTCGAAATTTGGCATACATTTTCTTTTCCCAATATAGACACCCATTAAGAACGGATTGTACGAACCATTTACTCCTAAATGGGTAAAGGGCTAGTGCATTCTTTCTCTACAGACTTTTATTCGATGAAGCTGTAAAAGCCGAGAAGGCTAACAGCAATTACATCACCGAAAATATATATCTACAGACTTTAATATAACAATAAAGAAATCGTTACTATTTAATTAATAAATGGTCTAACTTTAAATTATCACCAGCTTTTAAAGAACTTTCTGCAGAAGATAGGCCTTTTCCAATTTGAGAAGATTTCCCGTAATCGCATGACGATCGCATTATATACCTCGCACATTAGACGCCAATGTCTGAATAATTTAGGTCATATTTCGGTTATTACGTCCGACGTAGGCCATTGAATTTTTCTGGCAAGTCGTCTTTAACGACATCCACGTAATGAGATGGGGTCGCGATTCTCTTACGCCACCTCCACAAAGTCTTACTCCGGGTATGATTCCTATGCAGAAATCCGTCTAGGTAAGTACCACTGCAGTACCAGATTTTTCGTGAAGCTGCTGCTGCAAGCATTACCGTGTTTCGGTTTTAAGGGTACTGATAGCTAGTACTAGGCATATCAGACTTAAGAACTAAGGCCTCAGGGTGACGAGCGTAGTGAGGTAGCACACAGTAATATTTGACACAGTATTAAGACGTTGCACTTACTTTACTTAAATTATACTTACTTATTACTGGTGGTAGGATTCCTATGCAGGAATCCGTCTAGGTAGGTACCACCCCAGGGCAATTTATTCTGCCGTCAAGCAGTAGTGTGCAAAAATTACTGTGTTTCGCTTTGAAGGGCACTTTGAGCTAGCGTAATCCTGGACATATGAGACCTAAGAACTGATGTCTCAGGGTGACGGGCGCAGTGCAGTGTCACAGAGAAATGTTCTAGTCGACATAGCATTTGTTATTAGTAGACGTTGCACTTTAGATCAGGTGAACGTTTTGCTCGTTTCGACGCTCTATCCAATAAAAAAACCATCATGTGAACGATTTGCTTATCTCATCACTTTTAACAATAAAAATAACTAAGTGTAACTTTAAGTAAAACGAGTTTTTGAATTAAAAACAATTTTGCATAAAGTTATGAGACTGCTTATTTAATGAGTTGTATTTCAGGTTTCTTACATGATTCGTAACATTGTTGCCTTGCAGTTTAAGCTTTATGTATACTTAAGTCAGGAATTCTGCTTTGCAGACTAAGTTATTCGCATTTTAAACATTTCAATAATGACGATTGATGAGTAATGTAATATGAAAACATAGTTGTAATACAAGAATCTTCTCGAAGCTATGATTTAAAACGCTAGTAAAGTTTAGTTAGAGAAGAAATATAACGATATGAAAATATAAAATGAATATTGTTACAACTGTACCGTTACAGACATTGTATGAACGCAACTATTAAGATGTTCTCGGAGTATTAAATAGACCGGTACATTACCGGTCCCATCTTAAAGATTGATATCACCAGTCCAATAGCATTCTTGTACAGAAGCACCCGAATTGGAATGTTATCGTCGACAAATCGAAACACGGAACAATTACGTCTGATGGTAAATTATCTAAAGTACTCATCAAGCACCTGGTACTTGGTGAATATTATAACATCGTACTTTAATACTTAAATAGACCTTTGAGAAATGTAGATACTTTCGACTTCTCTAAATTATGTTTATTTTAAGTTCTTTTCTGCAAGACATTAAGGTTACTACAAGTAGATTCTATCTAGCGGGTATAGTTGAAACGATTTAAAAGGAGAGAAGGAATATAAATATGGGAATTAACTCGAAAGTGATAGTTGTTTTTATTGAAATTTATTATTTATGGGTATATTTCATGTTTTAATGCCAATATTCTTAGCTTATTTCGCAACAGATGTTCAAGGAAGTACATACTCGTATTACTGCTTGGAACATTCAATTCCAGATCTAAATCGACGTGCAACAAATCGGAAAAATTATAGTTCACTTGTACAGCTAAAAGTGAACTGCCATTTTACGGCCGATATTTTCACATACTATTTATTAAGCAATTGTTAAATTTTCTTGAAAATGATATACTTGTTTCCCAATGTAACTATGACTATGTCTTTTAAATTAATTATGTCATTCTGTGTATTTTTCGAGTGTTGATGTTTAATATTGATAGTTTATTAAGCAACAAGTGGCCATGAAAGTGTGCGGTAATTGGAAAATTCAATTCAAGACCAAAATGGTTCTTTTTTTTTGTTACCACCAGTCTAACAAACATTCAGTAAAATTGAACTGTCAGTTTGCTGTCGATGATCTTACTAACTAAAGTTTTGCTCATAATTTAAAGATTGAACTTATCTACTGCTACTTAGACACTGGCAAAAAGCTTACGATTATTCTCATAAAAAATATACGCAAATGACTCTTATCTTGTTATCACTACTCTTCATATGTTATTTTAAATCAGAAACTTATTTTACTTTTTTAGTACAAACGGTCGGCATGAATGGCGAAGCATTATTACTCGTACTTTGACAAAAAATAAGCGCAAAGTAGCTGCTGCGTTTCGAACTTATTTTCTTTTCCACCTTAGTCTTCAGTGAACCTACATCTTGATGTTTCATTGAGGATAAAAAATTATGTTGACTCAAAGCTCGTTGTTAGCGAGGATGGCGCACGCCGACGCGGCGGCCGCCATTGTTCGAAAACCTTTCTCACGATCTTTATTGTAATCACTGCACCCAGTCGTTCCATTCTGATCCTATACGAGTTATAATGACGTCTCCTGCGTATTTTCTAATATCTAAAAGATAATAATTGACAGATGTAAAATATTTCGATAATTTGATAATCTTTTTAATAGTTCAGATAATATTCAATATAAAAATGACATTGTATGAAATTATACTTTTGTTTAGAGGAATTGAGGTATATAAGAAGTGACGCAGTTCCCCGAACGCTGCTCGGCTGTATCTGTCGATTAACCTCTTGGTCGAAGTTGGACCTACCGAGTCGGACAATCTGTCCTAGGCAGGTGGCTCAGGACCGTGTTTGGTGGCAATCTGTGGGGGCGGCCTATGTTCAACAGTGGACTATGATCATGATGAAGCTGTTAATGATATCAATGTCCACAGAATTATTTATTTGAGTAAAATAAATGTCATAATGATATCAAATAAGTTTTATCGTATTAAAATTTCTTATTTTACAGGGTATCATGAAATGTGATTTAATTCTACTAGTAATTACAACAAAGCATTTTATGACAGTCTGTGGAGAAACACCCGTAGACAATAGTCATAATATTAATCTCACTAGTCTGACAAGTCTAGTGATCACGTTATGCTTTAAAATTGTTAGAGTACGGACTGCAAATTATATCTACGTACTCGTAGGTTCGAGCCCGCCCAATTCGACAATAGTCGTGAACCATCTCTTTTTTTTGTTGGAGGTTATTAATAATATTAAGAACATTAATAGCATTGCTAGAATTGATTAAAAAAATCCCAAACTAATCTATTCAGTTCTCTTAGCAGATCTAGCGTTTTATTCAATAACAATATATCGCAGATCTTTTCAGTTATTTTTTTTATTAAACAGTGCGATACATTGTAGTATTTTTTCTATTTTGTTCGCAATGTTTTACAAAACATTGCGAACTACAAAATAGAAAAAATACTTTTACGTTTTGTAAAACATTGCTAGATTTGGTAGTTTTGCAGATGAGGTGCCAAGAGATAAAGGGTGGTTACCCGCTAGATCGAGTGGGCCGATCTGGAGACGATGTACCTCAAACCAGTAATCTTTAGATATATATATAGTCGCATACCGTGATGTTGGAAATATGAGATATATCTTGAGCTTCTTATGAGCCTTCTTTATAGATATCGCTACAGTAGTGTAAGAGAATATATTACTCATCTCGCCCCGTGGTTTTTCATCATCATTATTGATCAATATATATAGTAGAAATATGCTTGAAAAAAATCGTGTTCTTATAAAAAATATATTAAGCACCACATCTGTCAATGCTGCGACTAAGGTATTGTACGGTCAACGTTTATTCGTGCAGAATATCATCATAATGCTGCCACTATATTGCTCGTGGGAACGCAATGGGGAGTAAGAATTTTTTAACTTGTACCAAAATGGCGGCGAGTGGTTCGCCACCCATCACGTCTCGTTCCTGCGAGGGCGAAAAGTGAGCTACGTGAGTGGCCTCTGCCTACCTTTTATATGGGACTTTTATACCTTTTATAGGTGTGACTGTGTGTATGTTTGTATATGTACATCTGTCAACAACTTTTCAACAAGATTATCTAAAAATTATTAATGTTTTCTCAAATGTGCTAAGATACATTACTTAATTTCGCTTACAGACACATTCAGATCAGATGCCGTTCCGTTGCGAATTTTGCTCAAGATTGTTCAAGCACAAGCGTTCGCGTGATCGGCACGTCAAGCTGCATACTGGGGACCGCAAGTACCGCTGTGCTCACTGCGAATCCGCTTTTTCCAGGAGGTAAGCTTAATAATCGAAAAAAGCGAGTTGACCTCGGCAACAATTACCAAATATTGTCGTAAGTTATCAACTGCGCAGGATATTACGGCATGTGGTCGACTTGTTTTACGCGGGTGAAATCGCAGGCTAGATAGTCGGGCAAGAAATGATTTGGCATTAGATAAACAAATCGAGTCTCTGGGGTGTTCATAGTTTACTATAATATTTCATACTTTTTTTTAATAGTAGTTATAGGGTCATCTGCTCCGCAAACAACTTGGCATATATTTAAAAAAGTCACAAAATTTGTTTTATTGTTACAAAACAAAGAGTAACTTTCAGGGCGGAAATCATTAATCCATCCTCATTCCATTTAAAGATTGAGATATTATCACTGTTCATGGTTCGGAGGACTCTGAGTAGCGTTTGAGACAATGACCGCGGGTAAGATTGATCACCGTAAGCCGTGACACAAAGCGCAACATTGGTCGCGAGGCGACGCGTCACCTTTTTCGTCACCTCACGGCGGTCACGTGACTAATTCCAAGCAATCCATCGTCAACGAAACGCCGAGCGGTGAAAAGACACGATCCGCTGACAAATGGCGTCGAGGGTCTCACAAAAATGAAATAATGGCCCATACCGAAACGGGCACGACGAGCACAGCCATTAGCAGAGGTGTTTGGGCGAACGTCTCTTTCTGTAGTTCGCGTGAAAAGCCCCTTTGTTAGTTCCGTTTGGTCCGTGCTTTATGTGGGCACTTATGTCTCATATGATAAATCGACTTCTCCAATCTCACAATGGCGGCTCATTGCATTTATTTTTAAATTCTTGGACGGATGTTTTTAAAACTAGGCGAACATTCTCACGTAAAAGACATTAGACCTTGGTGATCATGAAAAATGGAAATAAGTTAAGTCAGAGTGGTTTTTAAGCTTAAGAATTAAATAAGAAATCTACTTGTCTTTTCTTTATACTTTTTATTTAGTTGACATCATTGATCAGTGACGTTAAGAAGTTCATGAACTTAGGAACTTCATATCGCATTTGATAATATAAATTTATATCTCGTTTTGTATCCACTTATGAAAACAAAATAATGATGTTATGCTTAATGATATTTACAACAATGACTCTCTTGTCGGTTTTTTAGTTTTTCATTTATGAAAAACACTGCTGGATAAAGGCCTCTCCTAAGTTATGATGATTTTCTTCAAACGCGACGCTTGTCAGGCGATTCTGCAATTGCTGTAATAGACTATGTGCATATAGTAGCAGCTTTCTGCGTTTCCGGTCTATATCTTTCTTAATTCAAACATATTTGTTGCTGTAATTATATCAGCTGTATGAAGTGACGAGAATTTTTACCATTTTCCCTTTACTAATTTTTAACAGCCACGGGACGGGAAAGGAGCATGGATTCTATCCGTAACAAACAGCAAAATCAAATACAATACCTTAATAGCAACAGCTGCTTATCTTATAAGCGAACAACATCATAATTTTTAGTACTGATATTTCATATACATACAACTGTTTTAACTAAACTTTTCAGTGACCATCTGAAGATTCACATGAAGACGCACGATAACCAGAAGCCGTTTCAATGTACGGTGTGTAACCGCGGGTACAACACTGCCGCTGCGCTCACGTCGCACATGCAGGGACACAAGCGGGACCGGGAAGGGCGCGACCAAGATCGTCGACGAACCTTGCGGTGTTTGCAATGCGGCGATGCTTTCCGGCGCCCCGAAATGCTCCAGGTACTTTTTTGTTCAAAACTTTAATGGCTTTATAATAACTAAGGATATCATCTGTATAGATTGAAATTATTTTTATTATTGTCCAACAACAACGAAGCCAAAAGTAAACCCTCGTAGCTCCTAAACTTCTGGACCGCTTTTGACAATTAATATCCATGAAATAACCATGAAATAATCTAAAAAAAATTACAAACGATGTACCTACGTGTTTTTTGTAGTATGGCGGCGTAAAACAGTGATAGATACTAACTTTATTATTCAATCCAATAGTCCTGGTAGGCACGCGAAACTTAGTTTTCCGAATCGTGGTGTCTTAATAAAGCAATGTTTTTTCAATACTATATTAGTCGGTTTTTGGAACTAGATGAGTTGTGACTGTCGTGTCGTTTGTCTGATATAACATTCGATTCAGAGAATCTTCTTGCATAAGTTTTTTATCGGATACCAGGTACTCCACCATCTGGCCACCGCTGCATTAAGGTGTAATTTAACTTTTTTATTTAAATAATTTCAGGCACACATGACTACAGTTCATGGCGTTGAAGCTGCTTCTTTAACTCCACCACGACGTGTTGCTTCGCAACCGCCGCCGACTCTCCTTGCCTGTATATACTGCACAAGAGACACGTTTACCAGCATGGAACAATTGCAATTGCACGTTCGTGCCGCTCATTCGGCTCTATTGAATGGTGAAACGGCTTTATCTTCGGCCATAGAACAGCCAACGCCCACAGATCTTAGTCGAAGAACAAATGATGAAGTCACAACTGCAAAACGTCCTAGATCTAGTTCCGGTTCAGCTACGCCGCAAACGGCAATGTCTCCAAGTACTCTATTGTGTAATCAGTGTGACGCAGCCTTACCAGATTTCGAAGCATTTCGAGCTCATCTTAAAGGTCACTTGGAAGAAGGAGGAGAACACGGTCGATCCAGCCCCTCGCCTTGTGTCCACTGCGGCGCTAGTTTTGCGGACGTTGCTGCTACAGAGCGTCATCTAGCAGCACATTATTTAGCTGTTTCCTGCGAATATACTTGCAACAGTTGCGTACGCAGTTTCCCAACACCAGACGACTTGCAAAAACATCTTTTTGATTTACACGCACATCATTTGTATCGCTGTTCCCTATGCAAAGAAATCTTCGATTCAAAAGTGGCTATTCAGGTAAGAATCATAACATAATACTATATACTATTAAATTTTCGTCTGTTGATTTTTAAAAGCAGTTGAATTATTTTAGCTATTTAGTGCAATACGTAAAATCAAGCCATGTATTTTAATAATAAAAGTTCGGGTTACCTCGGTTGTATTATGTGTGACAAGATTCTAACAATTAACAGCTGTCCGACATTACAGCGTTCACTCTACATTAACTCTTCCTTATTTTATGAATTCATCTGGGCTACTTCCATTAATCATCCATTAATCATACATCACCAGAAATACGCTACTCATTAATGAGCTTGTCGAACTACCAAACCTTAAATTTTTATTTAACACAGTTGCGAATTTCGTTTCTAAGATAACCATCCAGTAAAATATGTTCTCTTTGTTTTGCTATTTAATTGTAGCTCGTGATGAGATTTTTTTTACGTTTTGGAATCGTAAAATAAATAATAATTATAGTTTTAAAGAAACTAAAAAAACTCGCATAAACAGTAATGAACTTATGATCCTGCCGTGAATATCACATCATGAAGTTATTGTATTTTACTTCGGCCCTTATTACGTGTGCGAGATTTCAAATTATGCGGTCGTCTGGAAGTGGGTAAAATTAAATTGGAAGATTCCATTATATTCATATATACAGATGAAGCTAACAAAAAAAGATCACGTGCTACACAGTACATGTGACAAAAGTGAAATTTTTGATTAAAATAAAAATAATTAATCTAAATTAGGAAGAATTTTACTAACAACAAAATAACTGCTCAGTATATAAATAATTGTCGACCGCGTGGCGTAGTGGTTAGCGTACCTGACTTCTGCGCCACCGGTCCTGGGTTCGATTCCCAGCCGGAGGCAACATTTGTGCAAAATCATAAATTGTTGCTTTTCGGGTCTGATTGTGTTGTGCATGTGAAATATATGTTTGTAAACGCACCCACGATACAGGAGAAAATCCTACTGTGGGGCTTTGTTTTTTAAAAAAAAAAAAAAATTACGATTTAGTCTATAAATATTAATTAAGAATAATAGAATTAAGAACGCTGCACGAAAACGTTGCGTCAAATTTCCCCTTATTGCGACCAAAGAGAACCGCGTGGCTTAGTGAGTAGGTACCAATAGTTGTCCAAAAAACCTAAATTGTTGGTTTTCGGGTCTGGTTGTGTAGTGCATGTGATTTTAAATTAATATGCACCCACGGTACGGGAGAAATCCGAAATCTTTTATTAGATAAATTGATGTAACGAGCAAAACTTTCACCTAATGGTAAGTGCAACGTCTGCCTATAGCAAATGCTTTGTCACCCAGAACATTTCTGTGCCACACTGCGGCCGTCTGAGACATCAGTTCCTAAGTCCCTGGATGCCCAGTGATTAAGCTAGCTCTCAGTGCCTTTCAAACCGATACATAGTAATGTTTGCACACTACTGCTTCACGGCAGAATAACTGGCCCTAGGATGGTACCTACCCAGACGGATTTCTACATAGGAATCCTACCACCAGTAAATCATCAAAAACATTGCAGGTTCACTTCGCGGTCGCGCACAGCGGCGAGAACAAAGTGTGGATGTGCCGGCCGTGCGGCGCGAGTGCGGGCGCGATGCGTTCGGAGGGCGAGGGCGCGGCGCACGTTCGCGCGCGGCACGCAGCCGCCCGCTGCGGCTGCGGCGCCGTGCTGGCAGCGCCGCGCCGCGCCTACCGCTGCCCAGCCCCCGCTTGCGCCGATAGCTTCGCCGTGCACTACCTGCTCGAGCGGCACGTGCAGCTGCACCACGCCGTCGCGCAACAGGTACCTTGTGTTTCATTCCAGCGTAGCGATACTGTTACTGTTGTGGTAGGATTCCTATGCGGGAATCCATCTAGGTAGGATCCACCCCAAGGCCAGTTATTCTGCCGTGAAGCAGTAGTGTGCAAACATTATTGTATTTCGGTTTGAAGGGCACTGTGAGCTAGCGTAATCACTGGGCATATGAGACTTAAGAACTTATGTCTCAGGATGATGGGCACGGTGTGGTGTCACACAGAAACCTTCTGGGTGACACAGAAATTATTATGGGCAGACGTTGCACTTACCATCAGGTGAACGTTTTGCTCGTTTCATCACTTTATCCATAAAAAAAAACAGTACAGTGTAATCAGACCCGAAAACTGCGGCTGGGAGTCGATCCCGCACCGTGGTGGTTAGGTACCGGTGCCAATCCGTTGCGGAGCTGATATGTGTGCGAAAAGCTTTAGGGTACGTCCAGTACGTACGAGTAGATGCAGTGTCAGGGAAACGAGATTTTCGCAATGATAATCATCATCATCCTATTACTAATCCACTGCTGAACATAGGCCACCCCAATTGATTGTCACAAAAGTTTGTAAATCTCATTTGGGTCAGGCGAATTTGCCATAGTTGCCACGCTTGGCAGGCGTGTTGGCAACCGCTGTTCTTTTATTCAGATGTTACAAGGAGATGCTGCTACCCATCTCCTGGTTACATTTAATCTTAACAAAACAATTGGTAATTCTAAAGATCCCAGGGCACAGGGCGGCACTTCGTTGCGTGCTGGATACAGCCGTAAGAAACGAATACAATTAATTTACCGCGTTTTATGGACAATTTTGATTTTCCAGCAAGTTTCTACATTTTAAATTCATAGTTTGCTTATGGAATATACTATCTGGATAGAGTTGGTCATCATTTAAATTTTAATTGTAAATAATTACTTATTAGAATGTGTGAATCCGCCTGTCAAGCAAGGTGATTTTTTCTTTGACAAAGAAGAAGAACAACAGAGTATTTTAATTTTACTAAAACACGATTATACTTTTAACAATAAAAAAGTTTTTGTTTCCTTTTTAAAAATTTCCTTTTTTTTGTTTCTTATTGTATAAAGTGACTAAACGAGCACAACGGTCACCTGATGGTAAGTGCAACGTCCGCCCACAACGAATGCTGTGTCACCCAGAATATTTCTGTGTGACACCACACTGCGCTCGTCACACTGAGACATCAGTTCTGAAGTCTCAAATGCCATTTATTTTTTACAGTCATTAAACGGCGAAATGGTTCGCCACAAGCGCGCGGATAACAACAACAGCGTGGAGGGCGGCGATGGAGCGTGCTCGCCGTGCGTCAGCGGCGACGGCAGCCAGGTCGGCGACGAGCGCCGACGGAAGAACGGCGCCGTCGCCCTGCAGTGTGCGTACTGCGGCGAGCGCACCCGCAGCCGCGCCGAGCTGGAGGCGCATACGCGCGCGCACGCCGGCGCCGCCCGCCACAAGTGCCTCATCTGCGACGAGGTGCTGCCCTCCGCTGGCGTCCTGGCCGAACATAAGCTCTCGCACTGCAAGGTACGACGCCACGCAATGTAATGCATTCCGCTCACACGCTCGGCTGTTTGGGTACTGCGGCGATTGTGCGGTGTCATGTATGCAGTTAATCCTTCAGTTATTTATTTATTCATATAAATATACATATATGAAGTAAAATAAATAAATATGTAATAATGAATATACATACATACATACATACAGTCACGCCTCTTTCCCATAGGGGTAGGCAGAGACCACATCTTTCCACTTGCTACGATCCTGACACACATCTTTAACTTCTTCTACTTTCATTAGCGTTTTCACACACGCTCGTCGGTTGCGGGTACTTTTAACGTGACCTTTCCTAAAAAGTTCACCGATCTGATTGTGATACGTACGCCTAGGTCGACCCTTACCGGCTTTTCCATTCACACTTGCCTCATAAATCTGTTTCGTCAATCTCTTTTCATTCATCCTCTCTACGTGTCCAAACCATCTAAGCATGCCTTTCTCTATCTTTTTCACTACATCTTCAACCACACCGCAACGTTCCCTTATCACGCTGTTTCTCACT
This sequence comes from Luehdorfia chinensis, assembly GCA_019845155.1. Classification (NCBI taxonomy): domain Eukaryota; kingdom Metazoa; phylum Arthropoda; class Insecta; order Lepidoptera; family Papilionidae; genus Luehdorfia; species Luehdorfia chinensis. Next base: position 10,795,273 of record JAHVAK010000527.1, read on the forward strand.
TTGTCAATCAGAGTTACTCCAGCTATACTTCTCAAACTTCTCATTTCCACAGCGTTAATCCTACTTTCATAATGAACATGCGGGAACTAAATGCCTGAGGCATTCTCAACCAGTCTAAAAAATACATATGTATAAATAGTACAATATAGTAATATCGTGCTCCTGTATTTCCTTAGTCTAATCTCGATCTTATCGTGAGACCGTCACCTAAGTCGCGGGTACGTTAGGGTGAATAAGTGCCTCTGTACAGTGTGCAGTGCGCGTACACTTGTGGCACTATGATATGTCCTGCGCAGTTCATAACTTTCGACAATACAAAGGGAGGAAAGCAATATTTGGAAGTTGTCACCGTGGTCGAAAATCGGCTATAAGAACATCAATGTCTTGGTCATACAATTCTTTTAACCGATTTTGGTCACTGAAATCTATTTATTCACTGAATCCTCAGTCCCTGTTGTGTCATCGAATGACACGATGTATTTCATTTTTACATGGAGGGATTTCATTCCTTCATGACTAACGTGCCTCGGACCCTAACAAAGTGTTTTACGTTCGTTCGTTTCATTCGTTCGTTTCACGAGCGCGTAACAAGAGAGCACTATAACCTTTAACTCACGTCATCGTCCTCCCCGATGGCCGTTTTGCTGGGCGTTTGGGACCGTCATCTCAATAGCCCGCGACCCTGAAAGCCCCGTTTGTGTTGTGGGAACCCCACTTCTGATAGTAGGGCCGTGACGGGGCCCGTCGGCGCCTCGGTAGCGTCTTCTCCGAGAGAGATCTGTCCTCTGTCGATCCTTCTGGGCAGCCTCCTTTTGAACCTTCACGTTCTCACAGAAATTTTCCCTCCACGCCGTATCCCCTCTCATCAAAGCCTACCGCTGGCAGGGAGAGGTTCCGTCCGATCCAGCTCACCAAGATGCTCCGCTCCGTTTCTCACGCTGGCCACACAGAAAGTGTGTGGGAAGCGGAGTACTGGTATTTCCCACCGCTAGATTATCACCGAAGCAGCCGTGCTCGATTGTTATGTGTTTGAGTCTAGGCTAAAAAAATACTATATAGTACATATTCAAGGCAGTCAATCCTATTCGACTAGAATACGTTGAATATTTAATGCAAGAAAAAGAAAACACTTGGCCTATTTAAATAACACATATTTATAACAATCAAAAACAATTTTTTTTAATTTTTCTAGGTTATTGCCGGTGACACGTGTTCACGCTGCCGAGCCAGACTCCCATCTGAAGAGGTGTTCCTCACTCACATGGCAAGACACCATCCCGCGCTACCTGCACCTTGCGTTGTGTGTCGCCAGACATTGGCTTCCGAAGCAGAAGCCCGACTGCACGCCCGCTTCCATTTGCGCCCAAATGAAGACGAACAACGATGCGCAATATGTCTTAGACCTTTATCCGAGAGCGAAGCTGGCGACGGAGTCAGAGCTTGCACCGCTTGTTATGCCCGTCACTCCACACCGAGGCCTCCTTCAACTGCTGACAACGACTGCCGGCTTTGCAGACGCTCCCTCGGGTCACCGACCCGACTACAAGCGCACCTCATCGAGCATACCTTTGCAGGAATTGGTGCCTTCACCTGCTACTTATGCTCAGCTGTGTTTACAAGTGCCGCTGGGTTGCAACGACATCTCCCTGAGCACGCTTCTGCGCCGCGGCCTTACGACTGCGGCCGTTGTGGGATGAAGTTCTTTTTTCGGGCTGAGCTCGATAATCACGCGTTCATACATATTGAGGAGGCAGAAATAGCTCAGAGGGCGTTCTATGAGGCTTACGCGAGGGGCGCCGCATCGGCATGGGCAGCTCTCGCTCCGCCGCCAGAAACTACGCCTATGCCGTCGGTATCAGGTCCCGTTCCACCTGTGTCCGAAGTTCCAGTGAAAATAGAACCGGAAATAAAAGAGGAACGTAATGCTGAAGAATATATTGAAGTGTCGTCTCCACTCCCTCCCGCTGCGCAGCAACCTTCGTCTACTGCGACCTCGCCGGCTCCGGTAGTGAAGCAAGAAAAACCTGACGAAGATTGAGCGTTTTCGTCCGATTCCGAGTGAACATGAAATCGTCCGTAACGCGGCACGCCCGCTGCAATATTAGATTACGTCCTGGCAAAAAATGCTGTAGCTAGTTATGTTTAATGTTATTTTAACTGTTGAAATTAAGCGTTTAGAACGCTGCGTTGATCATAAGTATAAATAGAGTTAGATCGTAACGTTTACGTTGTATGTTTTATAACATTTACACTTATTTGTATAAATTGTTAACTTAATAAATTATTATGTTAGGCTTCATTTATTGTCATTATTAATAAAATAAACAATGATGCTTAAAATTTATTTGAATTTTTACGTACCTGCCAAACAGTGAGTCCTAGTCAAATAGACATAGTAGACAATTTTGTTGGAATAAAGTCAACGCGTAGATATAATTAATTTTAAGCACTCATCCAAAAGTGTGCAAAACGAGATTCACACTTGGACGCATTAGAGATACACACCTAGGCATTCACCCTCCCTGTCGATACTACCTATACACGGCAGGGAAATTAATAGGATCGAAAAGAAAGGAAAATGGACGCGTTTGTTAGCGTGATCCAAGCGCTACAAACGTCGCACTCGGAATTACTCCATGCGGTAACTGCTGTCCCTCATTCTACGAGACGCTATAAAGGCCTCTCTCTAGGGCCTCGTCATCAGAAGAAGGAGAAGAATTATCATTGTCGTACTCGGACTCTGAAATGGAGTTCGAATCTCCTCAGTCGCCCGAGGACCGCCAAGACGTGGTTTCACCCTAGTGGAGAAGTCTAAATATAAACGGGAAAAGACCGCTTCCCCGCTACCCGATACAATTATAAAAGCCGCCTCCATCCCGACCCTCGTATATGCATCGAGAACCGTCTTTCAGACAAGCCCTCTACCCTTCGTTTGGAGGATACACACGACCCGTGCATCCATTATAAACTCGGCTTCACCGACCACACCAGCCCTAGTCGACCTGCCGACGAGAGCAACTGTGTCGTTAGGGTTATCCTGCCTCTGCGTCGCCCTCTTCGACGTCGACGTGTTTCCGCTCTTGCAAAGGCACTAAGGGATACCAACGGTAAGCCCGATGATAGGATCGCCGCAGCTAGCCTTAGATATCGGCATCTAGCCTAAAATATCGGCGTCTAGCTTAAGATATCGGCAACTAGCCTAAGATATCGTCAACTGTCAAGCTTAATTGCCCAACTGGCTGTAAGTGCTGCCACATATAACCCAATCGCGACTTTCTCATTTTTTAGATATACACATACACGATCATAATTAGCATACATAATAATCATTCGCGATACCGCCACCCTTCACCCTATTTTTCCATAACTTTAACTATTATTAGAAGAGTCGCTGGAGTTTCTTGCGCCATTTCTCTAACTACTACGCATTCCGAATTAACAGTCCAAGCCGAGGTCCTCCCCCCTTGCGCTGGTTATCCATAATAAAAGTTTCGGCTAAGCGCCCTCAGCGCTCGGCCACCTTTCAATCCGGGCAAAGCTGTAAAAGCTTTCGGGTTAACATAGACCATCAGTCAAAAAAGTTGCACAAATAAAAATAACGGCAAGTGTTAGTTGCATCGCGTCGTTCTATAAAGATAGAACTAGCATCAGTATACCTTTCGCCATCCAGACAAATTTTAGAGTCAGATTTAAAATCTCTATTAGACCTAGACTTGAACATCGAGCCGGAGACTTGAACAGCAAGCACGGCAGTTGGAATTCCAACTTTAATAACATGACCGGTAATAAACCGTACCACATAGCGGAGAGCCTTAACGTAAACGTTATAGCTCCCGAAACCCCAACCAGAGTACCGACGCAATTAAATCAGCAGCCGGATATTCTAGACGTAGCAATTATTAAGGACGTGAACTTAGCAATAGACTCTCTCTCAAAGCAGAGCAAGTCTCTCCCATGCCTCCGCTCATTAGATCACTCGAACACTCGCTCGCCTTCGACGACAACGAAAAAGCCGAATGCCTCGCAGACAGTCTAGAGAGCCAATGCACTCCGTCTCTCGCGCCTGTGGATCCCAACCACCTGCAGCAGGTGGCCGCGGAACTCGAACGCAGGGCTGCCATACCACTAGTGGGCGAACCCCTGCCTCCAGTGACTCTCGAAGAAGTCACTAAGATAATTAGAAGCTTAAAAACCCATCCGCTCCCGGCCTCGAAGGCATAAACAACATGGTGATGAAAGCTCTAACTACGCCGCTATTGCTTATGTTAGTTACTATTTTTAATGCGCTCCTCTCCAGCTGCTCCTTCCCTAGCAAGCCTAGGAACAGTCCGTCCAATTATCGCCCAATAAGTCTCTCTCGATGGCTAAGATTTATGAGCAAATTATACTCCGTCGATTAAAAGACTATGTTCATTACTAATAACATTATTCCCGACGATCAGTTCGGCTTTCGCCCCGAACACTCGTGTACTCATCAAGTGAACCGCTTCACGGAGCACATTTTAGAGAATTTAAACGACTGCCCTAAGCCTGTAGGCACAGGGGCCTTATTTATGTCGTAAAGGCATTTGACAAAGTCTGGCACGACGGTTTGTATTACAAGTTGTATCACACTAAAGTGCCGGACAGACTCGTAAACATCATACGAGCCTTCTTGTCCAACCGCCTATTTCGATTGCGGTTAGAGATAACGCGCTCCTCCGATCAAGCCGCCCTCTCCGAGCAGGTGTCCCTCAGGGCTCCTGCCTCTCCCCACTCCTTTTCTCGCTATATACTAGCGATATTCCTAGAGACCCGAAAGTCAATCTTGCGCTTTTCGCAGATGACACGGCCCTGCGGGGTTACTGCGTATCCAAAGTGATGATCACTTATAAAAGTGTTGAACAAATGTCTGTCAAATGACTGTCTGCATACTGGCTATGATTAACAAAAAAGTCGTCATATGAAAAATAAGCGTCTTTTTCGTTAACCATAATAAGTATGAAAACTATTATTTGACAGATATTCATTCAACACTTTTATAAGTGATCTTCACTTTGGATACGTAATAGCCCTGCTGTACTATTCCGACAAGCACAAGGGCCGCATAACGATTCATCTCCAAGCCGCAGCCGATCGCCTAGGCGAATGGTTCCGGAAATGGAGAATAGAGGTAAACCCCGAGAAAAGTGTAGCGATATACTTCTCGAGGGGCACGCCAAAGCGCGCTGAATTTCGTCTGAATTCACACGGCCACAATCAACTAGGCACGATCATCCAGTCCGGCCCCCTTTTTCCTTAGGAAAAGAGCGTCAAATACCTCGGGGTCATTTTAGACGCAGCGATTTCGTTCGCTGCACACATAAAAAACGTTCGAAATAGAGCGGCTTTTATCTCAAGCCCTTCTCTTCAAGCAAAATGTGCTTAAACACAAACTTCGCCTCTATAAGACTTGCATAAGACCCGTAATGGTCTATGCATGCGTGTCTTTCGCTGACGCGATGGGCAATCAGGTTAAAGAAGTTACAGAGCGTTCAAAATCGATTCTTGCGAACTGCCACCGGAGCGGGTTGGTAGATGTTCACAGCGACTGTGAAATGCCCTTTAATCTCTGAACACTTCAGAGCATAATCACGGTGGTTTTTCGAAAAAGCCGCGGTTCATCATTCATTCGGTGGTTAAAGCAAATTACCAACCAGATAGAAACGCGACCGAACGCAAACGTCGCCCGCGAAACGTGCTAGAGGACGTCTCAGCACTCCCTGACCACGATACGGTCAGTCACGATCCAGGCTACACTGTGCACACAGTTAAAAGCTTTATTATAACACGCACCACGACGCGCGCAGCAGTCGACAATCATACCGCGTACACACGATACACCCGTGTTCCAGGTCGGTTCTCACCGCCCAGAGTTACCGACACACAAGTCGACGATCCGAGTGGAGGCCCGCAGCCTCCCTCGGACGGTCATTAGACGACTTAAAATCATTTTGAGATATTCTAAATGGCGCAAGCACGCAGCGAAAGCGACAGTCCGAATTTCGAGGTTTTTGTAGGAGTTTATTTATGTATTTATGTTTGGGTCAAACCAAATCTAGCACGCGGGCCCCTGGCTCGTGAGCACAGTATCCGATGAAGCTGTAAAAGCCAAAAAGGCAATTACATCACCGAAATTATATACTATAAAGATGAAAGACTAATGACTATACCAATCTATAACTTTTCCGATATTCTATTTATCCGTTACATCTATTCAAATAAATAAAATTGAAGTGTCTGTCTGAGATTGCAATAAGTACATTTTTTCTAAATTTCGTGTGGTAATTTGCTGGAAATCAAAACTCATAGAAAGAAAGAAAGAAAAAAGCCGTAAAAATTAGGGGCTATGCGGATAGACAGGACAGCAGCTTTAATTTGCATTTTAGTTATTATTATTTTTATTCATGGCAGTTTAAACATTTCTCTTAATCTATACAAATAAATAATTTTTTAATAAGTGGTTTACACAATTCATAGTTACTTTTTTCTATGTCTTACATTATCTATACAAATCAATAAATTTCAAGTGTCTTTTTCTAATAAGAAAGTAACAGCTTTTTACTCAATACTTGCAAAACTATATACGGTACCTAAAAGAAAAAAAATATTTAAATGTTTGTTTGTATTTGTCTGTTTGTTCCGGGTAATCTTCGTAACGGCTAGGCCGATTTTAACGGGACTTTCACTGACAGATAGCTGATATTATAGCGGGTAACTTACGCTACTTTAATTTTAGATAAATAATTAGAGTTCCTTGCAAAAAAAAAAAAACCTCTAAATCCGATCCAAATAGTATATATGTATATCACCGATCGGGTCAGCTTTTTTTACGCAGGTGAAACCGCGCGGCACAGTTAGTCTATAATAAAGTAGTCTTGAACGCTTTAATCTCCGGAAATACTAATCCGATTTGAAAAAATATTTGCATGTTTATTGAGAAAGGTTATAAACTATAAAACTTTATGCTGCGGTCTAAAGGAGCCGCACGCTGAGAAGGAAGAGAAGAAGAAGAAGAAGGAGAAAGGGAGAGAACTATAAATGCTCTGGTCCAGGAGGTATGATGCCGTATCGCGCAATTATGTATTCGGCCAGTTTTTCGCGGTTGAAACCACGGGGTACAGCTAGTAATACAATTAAACATTAAAGTATTTCCTATGTCTGCTTGACTAATTGGATGCAACTTTATATCAATTAAGAATGAATAAAAATTGCAAAGACTCTTAAGTTGTGATTAAAAAGGTGACTAAATTTACGTGAATTCTTGTCTTCAATAACACTTAACGTAACGTACGTGTACGTGATTTCATACAGAACGTAATCTTATATACATAATATCAATGTAATATGCATGTAACTGGTGAGTAGTGCACACTTACGCGAAGGTTTCTGAATTTTTTATTACATTCATGTTACATAGGTGAGTTGAGTTGTATGTACAGTTGTTGTTTGCACTTGCGCGAAATTAATGATCAAATAATCATTGTCTTGGCTTGTAAATGAGAAGAAAAGCTTTTTTGTAGGTACAATACGGTCACAAAATATCGTTACTTAAAAAATAACCTTAGTTCTAAAAAACCAAAAACCACATAGGTACACACTTAAATTAGTAATTCTAAAAGTTTAATATTAATTAAAAATTGTATCGTAGTCTCAAGGAGTAGCAACTTGTTGCTGTATCCAAGGCAAGAAAGCGGCTACGTTCACATAGGCTGCAGGCGCGTTCGGGTTTGCGCATCCGAGACCCCACGCCACCAGGCCCACCACCACCCACTGTCCGTTCACCAGGCAAGCTAAACCCGAACCTCCATCACCCTAAAATCATTAAAAATTACGCACTCATGTTATACAGTTATTTCATATACATATATACATACAGCCACGCCTTTTTCCCATATTAGGTAGGTAGGCAGAGGCCACCCGTAGCCCACTTTTTGCCCTGGCGAGAAACGAGACGTGTCGAACCATGTCTCCGCCAGTTTTGTACGAGTCAAAAAAAATTTCTCTCCATTGCGTGCTCACGAGCAAGTATAGTGAGAGCATTGCATATTATAGTGTTATTCTGCACGAATAAGGGCTGTCCGCAGAATGCTTTCAAAATACAATGACTTCACCGTTGAAAATAAACGCGATCAAAAGCGAGCGCGAGCTAAACAAAGTTTAAGCGTTTAACTGAATTCAATGGTACAGTTTGCATTTCATCAACATCAAATGAACGCAGTTAATTCCCCAAACGCCCAAATTTCGACGTTTAACTCTGTAAACGCGTTTAGAGAGCTGTCAATGTCAATTGCACAACTATAGAAACCCAAAAATTAATTTTATTTCGTACTGTTTATTGTTTGCATGCCTATGTAACGTATGCATAAAAACAGCCTGTTTGGTGTCGCAAAATAAGAAATTAAGAATTGTTGTATTGGAAGATCGAAGAGTGACTATCAGGCATGTAGCTGAGGTCACAGGGATCTCATATGGCAGCATTCAAAGAATCCTTGCGAACGAATTGCATATGAGAAAGGTCTCCGCGCGTTGGGTACCGAAAATGTTAAACGACGAGCAAAAGAAGAAACGAGTCGACATGTCAAGAGCAAATCTCGAAAAGTTCCAGGCAGACAAGGATAATTTTTTGTCACGTTTTGTGACCATGGACGAGACCTGGATCCACCATTTTGATCCTGAAACAAAACAACAATCGATGACATGGAAACGATCCGATGAACCGACGCCGAAGAAATTCAAAGTGTCAAGCTCAGCAGGGAAGGTTATGGCGTCTGTTTTTTGGGACGCTGAAGGAATAATCATGGTGGACTACTTGGAAAAGGGGGCCACTATTACAGGCTCCTACTATGCAGAACAAATAAGAAGATTGCGGGAGGCTATTAAGGAGAAAAGGCGAGGCAAACTGCGGGCTGGAGTGCTGTTCCATCAAGACAACGCACCGGTTCACAAAGCTGCAATTGCCATGGCTGCCATTCAGGAAGCGGGCTTTGAGCTGGTGGAACACCCCCCCTATTCACCAGATCTAGCCCCCAGCGACTTCTATCTCTTTCCACGACTCAAGGAACACCTCCGAGGCAAGAAATTTGACGATGATAGCGACGTGATGGCCGCGGTTGAGGACTGTTTTGAGAGTCAAGATAAAGATTTTTTTTCTAAGGGAATTTTAGGATTAGAAAAGAGATGGACTAAATGTATAGACTTGCTAGAAGACTATGTTGAGAAATAAATTTATTTATTTATTTTATTCATTGTGTTTATTATTGATTATCATTACTTTTGGATCACCCCTCGTAGTGACGATATGGCGGCGAAATAAGTGGTACTGTTGTGATACCTACCAAGTTCGGTGCTCCTCCTCCTCTTGCTGCGTAGAAATCCTACCACCAGTATCCAATTATTGCTTGATACAAGTAACCTACTAAAGCTGAGTTCTCAAGAAATTATATGTACCGATATCAAACGTTGCCCAAACACTGATATTTTTTACTGGTGGCAGGATTCCTATGTAGGAATCCGTCTAGATGGGTACCGCCGCTGTGCCAGTTCTTCTGTCATTAAACAGTATGTACTGTTTAAACATTACTGTATTTCGGTTCGAAGGGAAATCCAAGTGTAAATACTTGACATTGAGACTTAAGAACTGATGTTACAAGCGCAGTGTGATACTACATAGAAATCTTTTAGGTGACACATTATTTATGGGCTGACTACCATCATGTGAATGTATTGCTGGTCTCGTCATTTTCTTCCATAAAAATGTTTAGTCGCAGCTGTGTTTTACCCCTTGAAATAATACACCTGTTTTATATTGGATGAAGATATATATAATCATACATATACACAAAAGAAGTGCCATTTTGTCTCTCTGTCTGTCTAATACATTTAACTCGAGAATTATAGAATTATAGATATACATACCATATATATACAAACATGATATATATACAAACCCAGACTATTCTATAGTAATATTTATTGTATAGCAGTAAAACTCTTGATACAACTTAATGTATGTTCATATCACATTTAGATTAGTTTTAATAACCTGTCTAAACAAACCCAAAAGTCCTCGAGAACGAAGACGCGGATACAGCTGGTATCAAATGTTCGTGATCCCCTCCGGTTCGAGGTATGAAACTTGGCCCATCCCATTCCAAAGCCAAACATTGGTGTCTCTGACACCATATTATCTAATTAATAAGATCCGATCTTAGACTTTCCATTGGCCACGGAAAAGAAACGCCTTTGTATTCGCTCTCACTCTTACAGTTTTATATCATAGACGATTGTCATTTTACCATAAAACGGTCAGGAGGGGATAACGGCATTACTTACCGTCAATTAATACTGGAAATTTTATACAATTACCAAACATTAGGCGCAGAAATTACTTACTGTGCACGCATCCTTGTTTGCTTCACCCCCGGCGCAAATAAAAGACGTGGTGTCAAGAACAAAGGTAGATCCCAAGCGAGCCGTTTGCAATTGCGTTTGACATGTGGCTGGCGCGACTATGGGCACGTCGACTTCTTTTATAATCAGCTGATATTGGCCTGATATGCCGAATAAGTTTTTACCCCATCCCGAGACCCAGCACCTGAGAAAACACCGTTTAAGCTTACTACATTTTCTTTACACTGCGTATAAATATTTAATGTCAAGAAAAATTAACAACCTATAAATTTCCCATCGTTACTTTAGCTCAGATCTCATCTCATTTTTGAGGGCGTTTACGAATCAAAAACAGTCTAAAATATTTTTATTTTTAAGATATGTGTTCCTTCACTGTTAAGGACAAGGTAAAAATCAGTACTTAAAATTGCAGCCAATAAATTCAGAGGTGGCGGCATAAGAAAATCTGCTACCCTATCACCTCCTGGAGAGAAGGTAGGCTTTGTTTTTTTTGCTCGTTTGCCCCCTCTTCTATATTTCTGCTAGGAGACTGATGAAGATGATAATGAATTTTAATAGCACTGGCGATCGAACTCAAAACATTTTCACTTATATGGGTTTTCTCACACATGTACTATGAAATTTAATGCGAGAGCCTAACCTCTGAGCTACACAGTGACATAATTTTAGAAAGGCCACTGTCGACTATTATCAGTGTGTTATTAAAAGTGATTAAGGTTCACCTAAACCTCCCTACGTACAGTTTTATTTTCATCCATAGTCATTTATCGTTATCCTTAAACTTTTACGACACTCGCGAGATGAGATGGTGTGGTAGATCCTCTTTCACCGCTACCACATGATCACGTAAGTGAATTATGGCGTATTGATTTATGGCGTGGTAACGCCATAAATCAATATTGATTTATGGCGTGGTAACGCCATAAATCAATATTATTAATTTGAGACAGAAGGAACATGATTTACCTTAGCCCGGTGTAAACTGAGGTTGAAGCCGCTGGAAGGCATGCTCTGTTAATTGTAGCAGTGGCACCGTTTGCCGGTGTAAATGGCACGGGCGCCGATAACCTTAATACAGCTATGTCATATTGCAATGTATTAGGATTGAAAGAAGGATGAGTGAACACTTTCTGTATATTGTACTCCTGGAATGGAATCGGTTCATAAGTGCCAGCTGTGTCCCACTCGCCCAGTCGCACCTTTATATTATCAACAGTTCCTGAAACGCTTATGAATTCTTTAGTTAGAAAGTATGGTGAATTATCCAGTAGATAAAATTTAAAATAAATAAAATTAAGTGCTTACATATAAGAAGTCAACCGATGACTAACAGTTATAACATTCAATTGATCTATTAGGACACAACCGGCAATGTAACTATTTTCTTTAGTCAATACTATACCCTGCAACAAAAAACAATTAACATGGCAAAAATAATCAATTATTTCAATGTATATAAGTCAGTAAGGTCTTTTACACAGATAAAATTTTAAGGTAGATGGTCGCACCTGCCATGGATATTCTCCATAATCAGCTTGGCCTGCTGAAGGGATGGTAGCAGTTGCTGGGACCGTTTGCAATGTCCCGCAAGCTACTGCTTGCGAGGTCGTATTGCCACAACAGTACTCCTGTCCAGCAGGACATTGTGTCGCAACCTAAAGTATTGCCCGACATTTAATTTGAAGTATTAACATTATAAGGTAACTTAATTTAAGATATTTTAAATAGTAGTATCGATCAGTGTGTTTCGCTCAAATGTCACAATAATAAAACTTACCGGAGTCACAATCCTAATATCTATCATTCCGGCACCCGATGAGGTCCTTACACAGGTGCCGGCCGGTACACATGTGCAGCTTTGTCTCTTACGGATATTATGTTTAATTCCACTGTTTGTTTCGGGACGTAAAGTATTGAATAAGTCCTTTATACTTCGCCGGTCTCTAGGAAATCTAACGGCCGTATCATTAAAATAAACTTGCGAGTTGTATCCATATACAGGTGACACCTGTAATGCTGCGGATGATCCCGGCGTTGTACCCAGCCTTGGGTCAATGGGTAGTGGGCCTGCAGCGGATTCATCGGGATTAGAAATACAAATGAAATCAGGATAGTCGCAAAGTAAAACTGATAAAAGAACTCCACCTAGAGTAGTTGATGTGGCAGTTGACATCGGTGCTGGTGATGTTGTAGTTGTGGCGGGGGTAGCAGTAGTCGCAGCCGTAGAAGCTGTTGTGACGTTAGCTGGTGTAGCAGTTGTTGCTGATGTGGCCATCATCGTAGATGGTGTAACCGTCGATGGAGGAGGTAATGTCGTGTTTGCGGTCGTTGGTGAACGCGTGGTTGTGGTCGTTGGTGAAGGCGTGGTTGTAGTACTAGTAGGCGGTGAAGTAGCCGCTGTGGTCGAAGCCGTCGTGGCTGCAGTCGTGGCAGCCGTGGTAGGCTGGAGTATAGGTGTAGGTACGCCCTGCACTACGATTATGGTAGGTGATGGAGGGTCAGTAGGTAGAAGACCCAAACAAGCAGTTATAACCCATAAACACATGGTTATTACGGGAAATTATAGTTTCTATCCCTTTAGCTATTTATTATTTACTGATGAGTTGAGCTGCACTGCCCTAGGTTGATGTAAAGCTTATAACACCGACACGGCAATTGCTGTGTATTAAATACGCCCTCAGTATAATAATTTATGGTATTCCCCTAATAACAGCAGCCTTCATGGTGTTTTGAGCATGGCTTAATAGCTATAAATTGTCGCAATCATCGAAATGTGGACTGCTAATGTGTCCATCATAAATTGAAAAGTTTATTTATTTATATGCATGTTAATAATACATATACAAATTATATGTTGAACTTATACTTAAGCGTTTTTAAGAGTCGGAATGCTATCAGAAGGCATTGATTTGTATTGTTCGCCTTAAATTATTTTTACTATAATGACGCACTATTTTTTAGATTACATCTTATCTTATCTTTATAAAAAGATCATTTTACGATGTAAAATGGCTTATTCTATACTGAATTCTTTCTAAATTATTTGTTATTTCACAACTGAACCACGAGACCGTATCGAAATCAAAATAACAAATTGTCAGTGACTCACGACAATTACACTATAACGAGATTTGAATACGAACGATTCTTATTTAGGTTAAAACGCTTTAGAGCGAATAATGATAGGTAACATTAAGTACATGTCAACATTTTGAATGTGACAACACCACGACCATTTGCGAACTGTTATTCGATATATAAAAAAAAATATTTTAGGAGATTTTTACTTAAAGCATATACAAGCCAGTAAACATAGTGGCGGACCTGGCAGTCTGTCCAGTAGCTTCAAGATCTGGCGATTACAGTACAAAACGTCTTGTAATCTTGATGCAGAGGTTTATTTTATTGCTAATTGCGTTTAGCTAATGTTTGAAAAAGCTTCTGGTTAACATAGTTCGTGTGAGGGCAGAAATCATAAAGAAGATGACATAATGCAATATTGTGCAAGTTGATCGAAACACTATCTTACTTATTTCGATGACTACTTTACGGCTTTACTGGGCATCATACCGTGACAGCGTTAATGAATATGTCAAATGTGTACCATTCTTTTCGCCATTTATTTTGAGTTATTTGAGGCTTCATCTTATTTATTTTTAAGATTTCAATTATAAATACAATTTAGTTAGGCAATATTTTTTATATAAAAAGTTTGGTACTGTGGTTAGGTAAATTATCAATTTTTTGTGCAAATAAGGTCATCAAGCTCTTTTTCGAGCTATCCTATCATCTATATTGAGACAAATCGAGACGTTTTGCAGAAAAAACGCTATGCTATGCTATATCATACACAAATATCAGAAACATACGCATTATCGTGAAAATAGCGTAGAAGTAAGATAGATATCGTCTGAAACTTTTTCTTGGTAAAGTAGTAAAAGGAGAAAGAAGAGACTTCGTTCTTGAAAAGGCGGCTAAAGGCCTTTATTCTCCAACATTGCTGAATGTTTGAGTAAGTTCTTTAAACTTTAAAGTACTTTCGGGTTATTTACTGACGTACGTATTAAAGTAAATTATATTTGAAAATTGTATTCCTTATACAAATTCTAAAAAACCATGTAGTTAGCGTAAATAATAATATAAATTAGTAAAAAGTTGACGGCGAAGTTGCATAAATAGGTTTTCAAAACTATCTGTACGAATTAAAATGAAAATAAATCATAAAACTAGAGGTTGCAAGCTCCACAATCTTTGTCATCTGAAAATATTTCTATTTCAACATATCGCCATCTTACATTTCCCTTGCAATACTTTTTATACTACTACAATGGAAAGCATTAGCATTTGGTATCAGCATTAGTCATACAGATAGATGGCGCTAGTAAATAGTTCAATTGATCCGCTGCAAGGGGGCGTGCGTTATTACAAACCACTTCGCGCATGCTGGGCGCACGTCAATACAAACAAGAAAGAAATCCACAATCGAGACCGTTACTACATATATGTATAGAGATCATAATGACAGTGCCAGCCAGTAGTGCTCGCTGTTCAGTTTGCGCACATTGCCTGAACCATTTGAGACCGCGTTACATTTAACTCAAAGATTTATACCGTGCTGCGGGTATGGATAATGATTAATTTGTGTATTTTGTTTCTGCCGAGATTCAAGGACTTTTTGTGAATTAATACTGTGCTTTTTGATAGTTCTATCGAAATAATCGGTCACTTAGGAGTTGACACAGATCCTATAAATATTAATAATATAGATAAAACGCGTCCTGATAAAATGTGCAGATCGTTACAAAACGTATGTTTCAAAATAAATACGCACCAATTGCCGAATAGCTCAAAAACTTCATAAAAATTGGCGTTCAAAATAACTAATGAATTTTTGTCACCGGTTTTTCTTCACGATGCCTTCATACAGTCAAGAAATAAATGTTGACGTAAACTCGAACGAAAATAGTGTTATTAAGAACAATTCCAACCATGACGAAAATATAGAAGCTAACAGCGATCTAAAAAACAGTGTTCCAGAGGGATTAAACGCTGACCAGAAACTAGCATTTGCGCTGCGCGATTTTCTAGGGCCTCCAAATCCTGTTCTAGAAGACAGTGAAAAAGATAATCCGTCTCCGTCCGCTCTTGAGCAAAAGTTGCCATATATAGATGAGTATGTCGATACAGAAGACGTGGTGCAGTCCGACGAGGATCAGCAACCATGTCGGGAGACTGATGAGGTGCTCAACAATGCTGCGTGCCGTTTGAGACGGTGGCGAGCAGCATCACGAAAGCTTCGGCGGCCACGCATCATTGATAATTTAAACACAAAAGATGAAAGTGGCAATTCTATTAAGAATTTTAATGGTGGCCACACGGATCTGGCGGATCGTTTGCGGAGTCTGGCCGCTGCGGGTAACATGTCTGCCTCGGCCGGAGAGCTACTGTCCCTGGCGCCACCACCACCGGCAGCAACGGCGCCACCATCACCCGGCTGCCTCCTCTCCCCTACACTGGCCGATCAGAGTTCTGCGGAATATTTCGTAAGTCAGTCAGATTAATTACTTTACGTTTTTGTTTATTAGTTACAGTCGTGTGTAATATAAATTAGGAAAGATCTAAAACTATAAGAAATATAAACATTACATAAAATTTTGTTTTTGTAAAATAGTGAAAAATTTTACTTATCATATTTTTACGTTTATGTCTTATCGACGCGACTTTATGGATCGCCTAGACTGTTCACGCAGGATGAATAATATTGAAAATAACGTTATAGATATTAATGCAGTCCCATGAAACATAAACTTTCCCGACCAGATCATGGTAATCCAAAACCACACCACATAAATATATTATGTAACAAAAATGACGTTTTGTGCATTAGGTATCTGATTCAAGTAAAGCATTAACATTATTTGCGTAGCTCAATACTTTTCCAACACACCGATAATACGGCGTTGATAACAACGCTGAAAAATATTACCTGAAGATTGTTTCTCATACGATAAACACACACTATTTGAATTTTAAAAATGGTTTGTATTATTTATTTAGATTAACATTAAATTTTATCAAAAACTTCATTTATTAGTTTGACGTTGTTATTAATTATTAAACTATTAAAAGAGACATCAACTATTTTGGTTCCAAAAGTAATTTGTCTCCAGTTTTAAAGGTGGACGTCATAACGTTTTTGTAATTTTTAATGTACAATTTTAATGTTAGATTTTGAATTAAAATCTGGCCCAAAAAAAAGTTTTCAGATAGCGAAGCTTCTCAATGCCTCAAACTAATCCGGAAAGTCCGTTTAGTATTTTTTTTTGAGTCTAACGGCTAGTGGCGGTAATGGATAATATATATAATGAATGGATAATATATATAGAGAACGAAAAAGATTTTTCGTTCTCTATATATATTATCTATTCAGCCTAAGAAGGACGACCGGGTATATGTATATGTGTGTGTATGTAAATCAAACAAACGATGACGTTTTGAATAATATATAATATAATACTATATTTCAAGCGGATGACGTTAATGGACAATGTTGCAAAATCTCCATTAGTTACATTAATTATATTTACAGGACAAATTGTTAGTAAATGTTTTTGATATTAACATATAAACATGCAAACACTTGGTTTCAGATACCGAATTTCTTTTTTTTTTAATTGTTGTTTTCATAGTTTCTTCCTCGCGAATACATGCATACATACGACTATAAACCTCACTACCCGGAATTAATTTTCAAAATATTATTCTCTACAAGAGTTCTACAAAAGCTGTTATTTTGTGGTTACACTTACTCCTTTTTATATTTTGGTCAATGGCTTCACAGACGGCCTACTGGCTTCAGTCATAGATTATGTCTCGTTGATAATGATAAAACACGCGGTCACATCATGCCCACGACGTGAAGTCCGGCGTGTATATTGATTTGTTCAACTCCGACTGACAGCTATTTACTAAACTTTCTTTACAAACTTAAAAAATGCAAGAATTGAATAATGGTGAAAATTCTTATTTTTGTTTGTTGTAGTTGATATGCTAGAATTTTCAAGTTGTTATTTATACACTACGAAAGTTTAGTATATGGTATTATACAAATATACTCTAGTATAATACTTTATATACAAATGTTTTGCGTTCTTTTTGGTTAATTTTATCAGCTATGCATGCAAAGCACAGACTTTATATAGCATCCGATGAAGCTATAAAAGCCAAAAGGCTAACAGCGATTACTTCACCGAAATAGCCCCTGGCCCGCGAGCACAGTACCCGATGAAGCTGTAAAAGCCGAGAAGGCTAACAGCAATTACATCACCGAAAATATATAAATCACCGAAATTATATACAGACTTGATTATTTTCACTTTATAAGAATATAAATTTTATTTCATAGCATTCGTTGTACCTTAATAAAAAACACAGTAATAAGATCTTTAACACCGATCTGAACGTGTAATGTCAATATTACCTATAGTCCTAAATCAAAGCTAGACGGAAAAGTAAGTGCTTGCAAAAATGTGTGCTATGAAAGAAATCACATAGCACATACTTTTTGCGAGTGTAAGAAAATGCTGGCCTCGTTGTTAAATAAACAAACTAAGTATCATACAAACAGAGATAGACATGAAAGCAAATATCGGTAACCGTATTAAAACTGACTGAAAGAAATGCAGAACATTATTTTCGGAGATGTTATTGCTATTAGCGTAGGTTTTTATTGTGGGCCCGCTAGCTTGGCTGAGTCTATAGGTCGCTCTGTAACTACGCACATTTCTTACCTATGCTTCTGTGAGACTATACCTCCTTTAAAGTCTTTTTTATACCAATCAAAAAAACCTTTATATCAGGTAGTATCGAAATACTAGCCTACTAAAGCTTTTTCTTGAGTATTTATAGAGATTTATTAGTTTTCGGAGGGACGTTTCTATCGTGATGCAAATAAATTTGATAACAAAATTTAAATGTATCAGGTGTATTAGCACTGAAATGATTAATTCAAAAATAGAACGGTTACTTTTTTCAATGTTCTTTGTTTTCGTTTTCACCTGCTCAAGTGCTTAAACACGCCTTGTTTATAATGAAATGTTTAATAGGTAGATTTATAGTATTTTGTAACCTTTAGGAATCATCACGGAATACAAAAAACTGGACGTTGTATTCGAAGTTGCATAAGGCCGATGGGTTCGCTATTCGGGTCGTTTTTTTCAAACAACGTAACTACCGACAACGTAGCAAAATTTGTACCTCAAGCGCGCCCTCATGACCCAAATTGTATGTATGACGTCATTGAGCAGGAAGAAATAGAATGTGGGTCGCGCTCTTATCCGACCTCGTTACTCCCTTTTCTCATTAGCTAAGATTAACCTGATAAGATAACATTAGAAAACCAAAATAATATTTACTTGCTTTTTTTAGGTATCAGAAGAATAATATCACCAAAAATATGTATGTTTGTGAAATATGCGGCTGCAGCACATAAAAGGGTTGGTCCAAACGGCGAAGGATTTCGTTCTCACAGAATGTCGTCTCACAGAATCTCGCATAAAGACGCAGCATAAGTTGCTGGACCACAGTAGCCCCGTTGCTTATCCTTTAAATTACGATGAAAAAAGGTTTCAGCGAGGTATGCATTTCGAAGAAAATTGCGGACATTAGCGAATCTCGAGGTGTAATTAAGAAAAGCGCATATCTTTTTGCTCTTTTTTACAAAATACGGTACGACTAATCTCTCAGTAAACTAAAGTGATTATGGGCTCGTAGAACAAATAAGCGATGGGGAAAAAGGGTTCTCGAGTGGCAACCTCGTAGCTGTAATCGGAATAAAGGCGATCCCCCACTAGAAGGAGCGTTGACCTCCACAGTTTCGCGGGAAGTGAATGGATGTAGGTAACCTTGAGATGGTCTGAAATGAAAAAATTAAGAGCGCATCTAAAACGATAAAAACCCTTAAATGTTAGAAACGAAACTCGTATGAACAATTGATTTGTTTAGATAATGATGCAGTTATTTTTTTTTAATAAATATACGACTATTAAAAACTTAACGTGAATTAGAATAAAAAAGGAAAGAACGACACGGGAGCAAAAACTACTAAGAGACAAAAACATAGTTTAATTAAAAACCCGTTTATATTTCTCAAAACAATTACTACAATTTCCGGAAAATACATTACATAATTCGTACCAATAACCCGTGTGCTTTTAATCTCGTATTGCTGAATTAATCTGATTTGTACTTCCTAGATACGTCATCAATTATCATCATAGACATAGATCAGTAATAATAATTCAATTCGTTACAAATTAAAACATTTCTATTTCTTCCATTCGAATAGATTTGTTCCGGTCCCATAAGAACGTAATTATTGCACACGTAAATTCCGTTTTGTATATAAATGTACACGTGGTACGTGCTTTTTTATATACCTATTTCACAAATATGAAACTTTGTAAATTCTTAATGTCCGTTTGTCACTCCATATGTTATCAGTTTTGGTAGTAGTAGTATTGTTACCTATATTGTGTGATCTGAGTTATTTGCTTAACTCAGATCACAACAGAAAGTTACCAAAAGTATTTGCTTTCGTCATGTATAATTTATTTAAATAAGATAATCACCCAACTTTATCATAATTTAATTAAAAAATATAAATACAAACCACACCCCTTTCCCATTGGGGTAGGCAGCTCTTCGGTTGCCATATACTTTTAACGTAGACTTTCCTTTAAAACGTCTCCGGTCTGATCGGCTTGCACATTCACACTCATCTCATAATAATATCCGATGAAGCTGTAAAAGCCGAGAAGGCTAACAGCAATTACATCACCGAAAATATATATATCATCTCATAAATCTGTTTCGTCAAACTTTTTTCATACATCCTCTCTACGTAGGGTAGAGGGTGGATGAAAATTTTTCTTTCTCTATCTTTTTCACTCGTATCGCATACATACATAAAGTCACACCTTATTCCGATATAACGAATAAGCAGAGACCGCACACTTATCCCACTTTTCGCCCGCGGGAAACGAGAAGTGACGGGTGGCGGCGAACCACGTCGCCGCCATTTTGGTACGAGTCACAAAATTCTTACCCTCCATTGCATTCCCACGAGCAGTATAGTAACAGAATTGTATAGTGTGTTAATAATAGTTTTAAATTTAATCATTGGGCTGCCGTAGGTATTCGTAAAAGTAGGGATCAGCTTTTCAAACTATATGAGAAAAAGACATATTTTTATTCTACACAGTTTAAAGAATATGTTTAAAATTATTTCAAAATATTTAAGGAGGTATGCCATATCGATAAATTTAATTTTTTAAGGCGTAAAATTCAATCTGCTGCTGCTGCCGGTCTTCTGCTACGACGTTGAGGCGTCGTGCAGGTACGGGCCTCGAGGCGAACCTCTTTGCCCGAGAAATCATCGCGGGGGGGCACTGCTCCCCCCGGTCTTGGGTACCGCGTTTGCGGATTTGTGGGAAGGGTGAATGCTGCAGTGAAGATTAATATATACATACTAAACATTATACATAAACATAATGGTTGCTGCAGCATTCACGGGCATTAAAAAGAAAAGATAAGATGGGTGAAAGGACAAAAGGTAAACAACAAACTCGACGACCAAGGAGCGGGACGCCCGCTCGAACGAGCAAGACGCCCTGCCGGAAACGAGCAAGCGATGTGCCCGTCAGAGCGAGCGAACAAAACAACGATGGCCGGAGTTTGAAGTTTGCGTAAGAGTGCCGCGTTGATCCACTAATATAGCAGACCAACGCGGCATAATCGCATTACCAAAAGAAGAAAAATTGTCCTGAAATTAAATATACATACTATATAAAAACACAGAGTATAAGACGTCACATAAATATATTATTTTAAAGACATCTATTCAGGACAATTGGAAACCAGAAATACACAAATAAATAATAGGTTAAATGCAGCCTTGCTACGCAAGGGTTGCGGGAAGCGTAGATTGTGTAAAGTTATGTATAAGTTATGTATAAAAGTGGTGTAGGCAGAATTCTACAACCACTGAAAGAAAATAGAAAAGTAAACTTGCTGAAAACACAGATCAACGAAGTTAAGGAAATTTATACACCGTGGTGCGTCGTCACGGGCGTTCCCCTGCGGTCGTCGGGCCTGCCGCTCGACTCTGGCCCCCTTGGGCGGTCGGCGGCGGCAGCAACAACTCGCGCGGGAGCGGTCGCCCTTCTGGTGGTCTGGCATGGAGGGGCGCAAAGCCGCACAGATGGTCGTGCGGCCCATTGTCGGCTCTGTCAAATAGCCGACGCGCCACCCGGGTAACGAATTCGACGATGGTTTCGATCTTAAGGTCCCGGGCTATGACGTCATTTCTGACGTAGCGACCTGCTCCTACGATTGTTCGTAGCGCGAGGTTCTGCTGGGCTTGAATTCTTTTACGCTGCGTTGCCGAGGTCAGTGCGTACCAGGCGGGTGCAGCGTAAGTAAGTCTGGAGCGGACGTAGGTTTTATAGACGGCCATCTTAACCCGGGTCGGCAGGTGTGACGCCAGTACTGGCCGGAGGACCGCTCGCGCGCCCCTGGTATTGCGGATTAACAAATCCACATTAGGTACCATGCGCAGCGAGCGGTCAATGATGCACCCTAGGTATTTGACGGCCGTCGACCACTCTACGTCCTGCCCACAGAGCCGGAGTGTTGTCCTCTTGCGAGGCCGGAGAGTGATAAGGGCGGTAGTTTTGTCAACATTGACAACAGTCCGCCACTTATTTAACCACTCCGGCAGTAAGTCCAGCAGCCGTTGCAACTTGCTAATGGCAAGTTCGGCCCGACGAGACGACGCAAAGTAGGCGCTGTCATCTGCAAACAGCGCCAACATGACATCTTCTGCACCCTCCTGGAGGCGACCTTCCAGTGTGGGGATGTCATCGGTGTATGCCGCGTACAGGATTGGAGATAGGCAGCCGCCCTGAGGTACTCCTGCTTGTATGGATCGTGTTGCCGAGCTAGCTCCCTCAACACACACGTAGAATTTCCGCCCATCGAGATACGACGCTATAAGCCGCACTATCGCTTGAGGCAGTGTAGAGTTAGTTGTGAGTTTGAAAATCAACCCGTCGTGCCACACCCGGTCGAAGGCCTTCTCTATATCGAGAAAGACCCCCGCCGTCTGTCGGCCGCGGTTCTTCTCAGCCGACATGTAGTGTAGCACGCGGGTTAGTTGAGTTGTTGTAGAGTGGCCGCTGCGAAACCCGTGTTGCTCAGCCCGTAGCGGTATGCACGGGCGAGTTCGTCTCAGCAACAGCCGCTCGAACAGCTTGGCGATGTGCGGCAACAGCGTGATAGGTCGGTAGCTCGATGGGTGGCGCCGATCCTTACCAGCTTTCGGCAACACGATCACCTTACCTGTCTTCCATATAGAAGGAAAGTGTCCTGTTCGGAGCACCCCGTTGAACAGCCGTGCCATGGTGACAATGGCTCTCCTTGGCAGCTGTTTGATGGCGGCATTTGTGATCCCGTCGTTCCCGGGCGCCTTCCGCACCGGGAGTCGACGCATAGCCCTCTTAACCTCCGCCGGGGAGATAAAGACATCACCCGGTAGAGGCGAGATAGCGTCGGACAGGAGCTCTTGTACGCGGCTTTCAACAACGCTATAGTGCTCTGTAAGATTGGCATCCTTGGGGTTGGGACTGAAGACTTCTTCCAGATGTTCCGCTAGTACTTCAGCCCGGTCGATGGCCTCGTAACAACGTCCGCCGTCTTTGTTGAACAACGGGCAGACGGGAGTTTTTGTCCGAGAGAGTGCACGATTGAGTTGGTAGAGCGACGTGCGATCATCGCCCGCCGCATCTATCCGTTGCTCCCACTGCACCCCTCTGTGGTTGCGTGCCTCTTCTGACACCCTCTCGGACAGGCTGTTGAGCTCGCTTTTAATCCTGGGGCATCTTGTGCGGGCCCAGAGCTTCCGAAGTGCGCGCTTCTTGCTAAGCATGGCGCGCAGCGATGAAGGTAGCTGCTCTCGGCTTCCTGAAGGTGGTATAGTTGTGGAGGCCGCAGTGTTAGCCTCCGCTATTGTGGTGTTAAAAGTTGTGGCTGCGGCCTCTACGTCTTCCGCTGTGTGTAGAGGTCCGCCGAGAGTCAGGTTCGCGAGGGCGTTCTGGTATACGCCCCAGTTAGTTTTCGTCCTGGGTGCTCTGGGCAGGATGGCTCCTGTTACGAGGTCCAGTGTCAGCAATATAGGGAGGTGCGCCGTATTCACTTCATGAAGCACCTCTATATCGACCGGGTAATCCCACTTGTGGCATAGCACGATGTCCAGCACGTCCGGACTGCAGTTAACACGGAAGGGGTGGTGTGTGGGTTCATCTGGCCCTCGCACCATATAATCCCCTTCCTCAGCGTCGTCGTAGAGCTCTCTACCTGCCACATTAGTGACTCTAGATCCCCAAGCCGGGTGTTTGGCGTTGAGGTCACCCACCATGATAGCAGGGGAGCTTCCGTCGAATATTGTCCGGACGTCGGAGGGATGGAAGCGTCCGCCGGGAGGGCGGTAAGCTGCATAAATCCGGAAATCCTTCCCGGCTGTGCTAAGCCTAATGCCAATCGAGCGTGTTGAAATAAATCCCGGCAAGTCGAGTTCTTCGTGTACTAAGTCCCTACGCACTAGCACCGCCGTACCTCTATACGGTATGCCTAGTGGGGAGACTTCGTCGCGCCGATACACGAAAAAATTCGGTACTCTAAATATTAATCCCGGCTTCAATTTCGACTCGCCCAATAATATAATCTGTATATTATGAGTTTGGGCGAGGAGGCGCAGCTCTGCAGCTCGAGACTGCACTCCGCCGGGATTCCAGTACATGATTCTTAAGCCGGTGTACGCCATTGGAATGCTAATAGCTGGGTGAGGGCCCTAGCGAGGGCTTCTGCTGGGTTGGAACCCGCCGAGAGGGCGGTAAGGACGTCAGACACTAACTGTATCAACATTGAAACGATCTCTTCGTTAATGTTGATAGTCACATTCCCGCTCCCTATGTGTGGGAGGGGCTGTTGTTGACGTTGCCTTTGTTGTTGCGGCTGTGGTTGAGTAGTTGGCTGTTGTGCTCTCGGCAGGGTTCTCGGGCCCCCTGTCTGGCGATTATTAATGGTAATTTTGAATCCACCCGTTTCCGTGCCTCTTACCGAGCGTGCATGTTCGGCGGGCACTACGTGTTGCGTCCGGTCGATGGTCGCAGCTTCGTAGGTTCGAAACCTCGGTCGCGTGGTTTGTCCATCTTGTTGGATCCCTTGCCTTGCGAGGCTCGTCGCTAACGGAGTGGATGCTTGCGGTTGTCGCCTGGATTTGCGTTTACGGCCCCTGCGCTTCTTTCTTATGGGCACCTGTGGCGGCGCCTCTGTGTTTGCAGGGGCTCTTGGGGTCGGTTTCGGTTTAGGTTTAATCAACCGACGCGCAGGTAGTGGAGGCGCCGCGGTTGAAGTTGTTGCCGCTCTACTGGATATTGTTACAGTAGAGCGTGGCAATTGTGGCCGTTGTGGTGGCTGTGGTGCTTGTGGCGCAGGTTGTCGTCTGCCCCTGGGCACGGTAGTGCATCCTTCCGCGTTCGTACGGCTAGGCCCTGCAGTCGGCGCTTGTGCAGGCCTCCTTGTAGTCGGGCGTTCCGGTAGCGGTGCTGGCAGCTGGATTCCACGCTTCCGGGCTTCCCTCTTAAGCACCGGGCAACGACGGTCGTTGGCAGTGTGGTTCCGTGCACAATTCGCACACTTTGGTTCGGCATCCCTAGCTTTGTCGCAGTTTGCGGCGAAATGTTCGCCCGCACAGCGAACACATTTAATGGGCCTGTAACAGGTAGCCGACGCATGCCCGAACGCTTGGCACCTGTGGCATTGCGCCGGCCCTGTTTTGCCTTTCCATCCTTCGATGGTAACTCCAGGCATGTAGAGTAACTCTGTTACTGCATACAGTCTGCTTAACTCTTGCTGGTTGAGGTGGTCCAGTTGCACATGAAAGAAGCAGCCAGGTCGACCCCTTCTCGGTGGGATTGCTCTAGCAAACCTCACCGGGAAGCCTAGTGCTTGAAGTGCCTCTGTTATGAGTCCTGGCTCAGTATCGACTGGTAGGCCTCTTATGCCTACTTTCGTTGGTAGTTCATTGGCCGGTGTGTAGCAGAACCAGGATAGTGCGGGGTCCTCCTTGGCGAGGTCAGTGAGGTACCTCTGCACCGTCCTGTACTCCTCCGGGCTCTGCGGGATAAATCGCACGCCTTTTCCAAAAGGACGTGCGTTGGGGGCGTGGCCTAATTTTGCACGCAGTGTTTCAAAATGCCTTACCCAATTGGGCAGGCATTCGACGACCAGGGGCGGATACGTGGCCGTAGGCCTCTCGAAAACTTGCTGCTGCTGCTCTTGTTGATGTTGGAGAGGGGAGGGCTGCAGTCGCTGGCTTCCGGGAGTCACGTTTCTAGGAGCCGCACGTGGTGTTGCTGCCCTCTCTGCGTAGCTCGCCATCGAGATATTGGCGATATCTTCACCGTTGCTATCCCTTGAACGGGGTGCGGGGGCGCGGGCGGGGGTGGGGGGGGAACGAGTTCCGACTTGTTGATCCAGCGAACGATAAGTCGTTGAATTCCAGCCGAAATTCTCTTCTCCTCCTTGTTGGTGTATTAGCGCTTCAGTTGTGATGCGGTGATGGGGTGATGAGTCCCTGGATCGCACCGGTGTACCGCATTCCGATCCAGTGTAGGGTGAGGGGGAGCGGGGGGGGGCAGTGTGTACCCTCCTCCCCTCCTGCGTCCCCGATGTAGATGGTACCGGCGGGGGTGAGGGGGACGGGGACGTATAAATAACGACCCGCTGCTTCTTCTCATAGTAAGCATCCTCTGTCTCCGGCGGTGTGTGTTTGGACGCCGTTTTGATGCCACGCATGGGTGCGGCTTCAGTCCCGGGGAGACACACAGGTCTCGGGGTCATGATGTCGCTTCCCTCGCGGTATCTCATCGGCGTTTGGTCCGAGTCTTTAGTCAGTCTAGTAGTGGGTCTTGGTGTGAGGCTACCGGCTGGCAGCACCCTCGAGTTCCCTGACGTGAACATGTCACGCAAGCAGAGCGGGCGGTCGATGATTGCATCGCCTCGCTGGCGCACTCTGCGAATTACGCGCTGTTCTCGTGGCTGTTCTCTTGTCTGGTCTTCCTGGTTAGTGGGGGTTCCGGATCTGGAATACTCCTGGTCCCTAACCTCCTGGTTGTCCTTGCTTGAGTCCATTTGAAGTTTTCTTGAGTGCCCAACGGGCCAAAGAAACAAAGAAACAAGAAGACGTTTGCCTCGGAAGGCACACTATTTACCCCTTTTTGACAAAAAAGGGCGTAGATAGTGCTGTGAATTTGCGATCTGTGTGACGTTAGGCACAGACAGTTACTGACACACAGTAGCGCAAAAAGCCGAAAGTTCCAGAGGTGATGCAGTTTCCCGCGCAAGCGTAGGTTACTGCTGTTCACCCTAGTTCTAACGGCGCAATGGTATACTCTGCGCACTGCCGTCAACGAGTGCACGCTCAAATCGTCCGAAGCCCACCGACTTGCGTACTTGGTTATTTATAAAAAAACAACAAAGCAGCGCAAGCGATGTTCAACGACCGACGAGTAGGCACACAAGGCTGACGAGCAGATACGCGGTAACACACACTGCAAGGGTGTCCCGAGTGCGTGGCCGGGGAGACGTCTCGACGCCTTGGAAAAGGCGGAGTGCGTCGTCCGACGGGTGCCGTGAAAATTCTTTCTAAAAAGAAAAAAGTTTCGATCGCACCGCTACACGAACCCGGGACTATCTAATAACTCGAGGCCAGTACGACGTTCTCAACGTAAAGCGGAGCGAACTCAACGCTAAACGGAAATTCGTCGACCGGCGGGTGTCAGAGGGGCTAAGTTCTCGACCCGGGGGGAGAAAGTAGTTCCAGATTACACCACAACTCAAGTATCAGATTTTTCAATCTGCCGATAATAAAATTAAGGCAGTATGAAAAGTCATACCATAAGGAAACTGCTAAAGAGAAGCCGACCAATAATAAGTTAATGAGTTTGATATATTTTTGTATAATATACTAATCAAATATACTAATCAAAACGACTGCTGGTCTTAGGTCGTCATTAATGCGTACACACGAACTGTTAATCAAGAATGTTAGTGCCGGAACTGAGACATTTAAGTTTAGACCTGTCAATATCTGCGATATAATTAAGTACATACATCAAAGTTATTGAATATAAAAAAACAGAAAATTTATGGGGTATATCTATCAAGTTAATAAATTCAATAATTCACATTCTTTCTCCACACTTGGCATCATTTTTAATTCATGTATTGGTAAAGGTGTATTTCCTGACCTTGTGAAAGTGAGTAAAGTAATACCACTTTTCAAATCAGGGGACTCTAAAGACCCAGGCAATTTGAAGCCTGTGTCAATATTACCAGTTGTAAGTCCATTATTTGAAAAGCTAATGCTTAACCACATGCTGTCTTCCTTTACAGCTATAAGTTATTCCATGATCATCAATTTGGTGTTACCAAAGGGCGCTCCATTACTGATGCAGGAATAAGTTTAATTCAATATATTTATAGTGCTTGGGAGGATTCTCAAAACGTAATTGGCGTGTTCTGTTATTTATCAAAAGATTTTGATTGCGTAGTTAACAAAACTCTGCTTTGTAAACTAAAATATTATGGTTTAGAGGAGCAAGCTCTTCTTTTGATGGATCTGATCTTAGTAATAGGATAAAAGTGGTTCACATAATTGGTACAAACTCTGTAGGCTCTCAAGTAAAAATGGGTGTACCACAAGGATCTATTCTGTTTTTATTTATTATCCATATAAATGATCTACCATACTTAGTTCAGAAACTTACAAACATAGTATTGTTTGCAGATGAAACATTATTCATATTTAAGGTCAGTTGAAAAACTGTGAACATAAATGAAGTCAATAGTGGCAATAGTGAAGTCTGTGGTTGTGCTACTGTAATAAACAATAATACTCTATAGCGAGAGACCAAAACGCATCAGCACTGGCACTCACTTGTCCTAATCTACCCGCGCCTAAAGCTATAATATGATATGTCAGAGAAATGAAAACAATCACAACACAACCAGACCCGAAACCAACAACAACAAAAACAAAGGATTAAACTGGAAATTAAATTATCACAGCACCTAAATAAAGACACATTATCTCAACCAATTCTTTGTAAGAAAAGTAAAGCCCATTTATTGAAATATTTAACAGAAACAGCATTAACGCAACTTAGAGAAAAAGAAGAAAGTGAACAAAAGAACATGATGGCTTATATACATATGTGATGTACTCCTAGCCGATTTCGACCACTGCGACAACTTCCGACTACTGTCGAGAGCCATCAACTGCGCAGGAGATATTATAGTGCCACAAGTGTACGCGCAAACATAGAGGCAGTCACTCGTCCCAACCTACCCGCGCCCGATGTAACGCTGATGCGATGAGATCGGAGGTAGGCTAGGATGCAGTGTCAGAAACACGGGGACAATCACAACACAACCAGACCCGAAAACCAAAAATTTATGTTTTAGCACAAATGTCGGCTCGGGCTGGGATTCGAACCCAGGACCCGTGGCTTAGAAGTCAGGTACTCTGACCACTGAGCCACGCGGTCTACAACCATTGAAATAAGGAAAATTAAAAAAATATATGTTGGTGACGGGTATAGTTAAAGTAAGTTCAGGTTAAGAACCAGTGTACATACCAAGGTACACAGTGCAAAACAAAGTCAATGGCAAAAAACCGGCCAAGTACGTGTTTCCCACACGCACAGTTGGTTCCGTAGTAGCACGTAACCCATATCTCAAAAACTACACGGCATATCTTATTCATAACAATTTTCCTTAAAAGTATTTTCTTGGCTCTACCACCTTAGATTGTTTTGGAATTTTCCACCGCATAATTGAAAAGTTAGAAAGTTTACAAAATTTTTAGGACTTTACGAAGATAAGGTACTGTATGGACAGTCTTTTTTTTATTGCATAAGGTGATGAAACGAGCAAAACGTTCACCTGATGGTAAGTGCAACGTCTGCCCATAACAAATGCTGTGTCACCCAGAAAATTTCTGTGTGACACCACACTGTGCCCATCACCCTGAGACAAAAGTTCTTAAGTCTCATATGCCCAGTGATTACTCTAGCTCACAGTGCCCTTCGAAACCGAAACACAGTAATGTTTGCACACTACTGCTTCACGGCAGAATAGCTGGCCCTGGGGTTACCTACCCAGACGGACTCCCGCACAGAAATCCTACCACCAGTATATACAGAATAACACCATAATATGCAATGCAGTCAATATACAATATTTTTTTACTCGTACCAAAATGGCGGTGAAGTGGTTCGCCACCCGTTACGTCTAATTTCCGACTAGGGCGAAAACTTTTCCTTTATACGGGATATTATACCTACCGCTTATATGGGAAAAAAAGCATGACTGTATGTATGTATATTTACGACTAGAAAAGCGCATACTTTATTGCTTGACCATTGGCTTAAATATAATAGTTTGAAACTTTTCCATCATTTTTCAAAACTTATGTAACAACCTCACTTGCTTTTGTGCACTGTAATTCTTTTCAGTTATTTGGATGGTGTGCCATCCCTCTTTTTTTCATAATTTCACTATACCTTTGTATAGCGGTTCATAAACGCCATCCTTCAAAATCTCATCTATATAGTACCAATGGTCTCCAAGTAAAATGGCTGTGACAGACGGGACGAAATAATAAGGGTTTCGTTTTTACTACGAAACCTTAAAAACAACGTAATGACAGTATATTATTCTTTTTGGCTATAAAAGATACATAAGATCACGACTGTATCCCATAAGGGGTAGTCAGAGACTGGGCACTCACTGCAAAAACAGATGACTGCCACAATCCACGTTTCACCAAAACAATATAATGCACTTGGTGCCCATCCCATCCAGCCCATCGCCACCATGCGCTGTTGGGTGCACAGTGCAGTTTAATTCCTTAAAAGATATAAAAGATCTCTGAATTCTATGTCAGAGGTAAAAGGAGAATTAAAAAAAACACAACCAGACTGGAACAATTTGCGTTTTTGCACGGCTGGGATTCGACCAGGAGCCGCATCCGCTAGGTCACTTAACTATAATCTTCCTGTAATTTATACCAAGTATCAAGGAATCAAGGATCACGGATTTGGCAAAAGTGCTATTGTATATCTCAGAACTATTCTGCCAGTAAAGCGGAAGTCGCAAATATGGCCTTCTTTTTGTCTAATTATCTTTAACTGGTGGTAGGTTTCCTATGCAGGAATCCGTCTAGGTAGGTACCACCCCAGGGCCAGTTATTCTGCCGTGAATCAGTAGTGTGCAAACATTACTTTGTTTCGGTTTGAAGGGCACTATGAGCTAGCGTAATCACTGGGCAATTGAGACTTAAGGACTTATGTCTCAGAGTGATGGGCACAGTGTGGAGTTACACATAAATTTTCTGAGTGACACACCATTTGTTATGGGCAGACGTTGCACTTACCACCGGGTGAACGTTTTGCTCGTTTCATCACTTTATACAATAAAAAAAATCCAAAAACCAGCAGAGCCGTAAAGTACACACACGATAAATCTCGCGGGCGTATCTTGAAAATAATGTCCTTTTATTAAATGATTGCAGAAAATATGTTGAAGAATTATATTACTTACTATTCATGACTATACAAAAACTGAATACGTCTCGTGTTTTGTAAATAACATTTGCTATACATTACAAATATATTTATCTGCCCCCGGCGCTTCAAGTACAAGGTCATGGTTGACGTCAAAGCAGATATTTCGTGCATTGCAGCAAACATATACCATGTATTTATTCGTTGTGCCTACTGTTATCATAAATATTGTATTACCGTTGTAATTGTTTAATTAAAAGTACACTTATTTGTGATATTTTACATAACACTAGGCAAAACATTTTGTCTGAAAATACAATGTCATATGGTATTTTGACCTTTGAATAGCTAAAATTGATAAATTGAGTTAGATAGGTACAATATAAGTTTAAAGAATTGTAAAATTCATAAGTAAATTTGAATAAACACAGAATTGTTAGAATTCATCTTAAAAACTTTATATCTTTTATCAATTTGTTATTAAGATAATATGTACAGAATAGCACGGTATGACACGTGCTATTTTGAATGTTTGATTTTTATGTAAAAGAGGTTATTTATTTATGATATTATTATCATAATCATTTCAGCCTATCACTAGTCCACTGCTGATCATAGGCCTCCCCCACTGATTGCCACAAAGGTTTGTAGCTCTCATTATGTGCATAGTTGCCACGCTGGACAGGCGGGTTGGCAACCGCAGTTTATTTATTCAAATGTTCCAGTAAGATGCTGCTTCCCATCTCCTGGTTTTTAGTTTCCCTCTGTCGACTTTTACGACACCCACGGGATGAGATGGGGTGGCAAATTATCTTAGGCCGCTAAAACACGGAATTTGAAAATACTACATGTAAAACTGAAAAATTGCATAGATCGGACCAAAACTAATAATTACACACTGCGATTGCTAACCAGTCTGCCAAGTATGGCAACTGTTGCTAAATCTCTCCAGAAATCAATAGGAGAGACCTATGTTCCGCGGTGGTCTTCTGATGGGCGAAAATGATGATGACGACTACAGAAATGCAAAGCAATGATGCCAGAAATTATAACGACGTTAGCAATTGGTATAAGACAAATTTATTTTATAGTTCTGCCATGAAGCAGTAGTGTGCAAACAAGGGCACTGAGAGCAATAGTAATTACTGGGCATATGAGACTTAGGAACTGTTGTATCAGGGTGACAGGCGCAGGGCGGTTCCACACACAAATGTTCCGGGTGAGACGGCATTTGTTACGGGCAGACGTTGCACTTAATATCTGGTGAATGTTGAGCTCATCTTTTCATTTTCTCCTTAAAAATAAACACCAACATATCGGATACACTAATACACTAGTATCGGATGCAGAACCAGAGACAAGTTTCGCTAAAAGTAAATAATCATCATAAACTGAAAATGTTAATTCTAGGTCGGGATTGGTATTTAAGCAGGAAACTACTACACGGGCAGCTTACCCCAGGTAAAAAGGTAGGGAGCATCTTTGTTAAATTTTAGTAGTTTCCTTTAATTCTCCGACGTTGGTCCTTAACGATTGTTAATTTTTTTTTAGTTTAATTATTAGTTAGATAAGAAAGCACAGTGCCACAAAGGTTCATGAAGATTCAAATCAATTTTCTTCATCAGATGTCATGTCTTAATGGCAATGAACAGAACTTCATGTTCATGTTTAAGACATTCGCAATTAAATTTATTATATACAAAAACATTGATGTGATGAGATGACAATACGAATGAAAAATGAAAAATATTTCGAGGACATAAGTAAAGTTTACGAACTATAGCAACATCGGAAACTCTCCCCGGCTCTAGGGTAATAGAGAAAAATTCGAGAATTCAGTAATGACTTGCAAAACCAATGGTACATAGAAACTTTATTAATTACTAGCTGTGTCCCGCGGTTCGGTTCACCGACGGAATCGGGTCGTTGATATACTTCCCTATTTGTATCGGATTTTGGGGGTTTCAATTTATTTGGCACGGAACCATAATAATTTATCTAAAATTAAAGTAGCATAACTTACCCGCTACAATATCTGCTATCTGTCAGTGTGCCGTCAAATTCGGTCCAGCCGTTTCGGAAATCACCCGGAACCAACACATAAACAGTCAAACATTTAAAAAATTGATTTTTCTTATAAGTAAAAGCTGTTATTTTGTTATTACAAATAGACACTTCAATTTTTTTTATTTTTATAGACAGCTTAATTTAAATATTATTAACTTACACCTTTC
The DNA here is from genome assembly GCA_019845155.1 of Luehdorfia chinensis. NCBI lineage: Eukaryota > Metazoa > Arthropoda > Insecta > Lepidoptera > Papilionidae > Luehdorfia > Luehdorfia chinensis. The sequence goes on from JAHVAK010000527.1 coordinate 10,828,625, forward strand.
TGCATTATACATATATTTGAAAATAGAATCTTACATTTTCCTCCTCAATAAACTAATCAACGGGTTAAACCCAAGCGCTTGCCAAAAAGCCTATACGTAAAGTGACGACAACTGAAGTGATAAAAAAGCGAATTTGGGGAATATACCTAAAACCACTTTTATTTATTTTGATAACCGCGTGGCCTATAGTGGTCAGAGTACTAGAATTCCTAGGTTTAGATTCGCAGCCGAAGCCGATATTTGTGTAAATCACTAATCGCAGGTTTTAATGCTTAAATGTATTTCAAAATACAAAAAAGAGACCTTCTTCTTCATCACATCGAAGTCCACTAATGGACATAGACCTTTCTCAGAAATCGTAAACCGTTTCACAGTAACATTAACCAACCTCAACATAGTGGACAGGCAGTCATTCAGTGCGGTTTAGTTTCGGAAAAGAAATCACAAATTGTTGATTTTCAGGTCGTGTTTTCATGTCCACCTGAAATACATGCTCTTAAACGCATCCACGATGCAGGAGAAATCCTTTTGGGGGGCATCGTTTTTTTAAAAAAAATAAGTATTATAATAACTTGGCATAATACTAAATTTTTCTTTGAAGTTTTTATTAATAGTTCCTATTTCCCTTTCATATCTAAGATTTGACGACCGCGTGGCCTAGTGTTAGAGTTAGAGTAATTGATTTCTACGTAACAAGTACTGGGTTTGAAGCCCAGCCGAAGCCAACATTTGTGCAAAAACACTAGTTGTTCGTTTTCGGGTCTGGTTGTGTTATGATTGTCTCTTACACTGCATCCTAATCTACCCCTGATCTTATCGCAGTCACTTTGCGTCGGGCGCGGCTGCGTTAGGACGAGTGTTTGCGCGTACACTTGTGGGCACTTTCGACAGTATTCGGAAGTTGACGTTGAATGAAATCCGCCAAGAGTACATTATCATTAATAACGGATCATTTACAATGATCCCAATAGTACTCGACAGTTAATACAATGTGTATTTAAAACTTCGTTTACAACAAAATCAACTAAACCCACTTTTAAGCAATCATGTGTAATTAATGTCTGTGAAACTCACCCACAATAAACGAGAAATGTAAATTTTTAATAACACACTACAGATTAACTTTAATTGGTGTATAACTCTTAAAATTTAATTTATTAAAATGAGCCGTGGTACCTCGGGGGCCGGGCGCTCGCCTTAAATTGCATAGTAAGTGAGTGACCGGAGTTCGACCCCCGGTGCCGGCGCCTACAAAATTGCTCCCCAATTTAAGGTGCTAATTTACCACGTGCCCAGCGGTTAAGGAAAACATTGTGAAGATACCTGCATGTCTGAGGAATAGAAATATTCCGAGGACATGTGAAGTCTGCCAACTCGCATTGGAGCAGCGTGGCGGACTCTTCGAAGCTCCAAAACTCCAAAGCCCTCTTAAAAAATAGGAGGAGGTCTGTGCTCAGCAATGGGATATTTATAGGCTGTTAATTTACTTTTTACTTTATTAAAATATTAAAACTCCTGCCACGGTTTCCATTTACAGAGAAAAAAAATATCAACAAATATCAACAATTTCAAAATAAAATGATGAAGGTATCAAATTTAACTGGAAAAAAAACCTAAGCGTCGTTTATTACTTTAATAATGTTCTCAACATATTAATAAAATAAACAAGTTATCGCCGTAACTGTCGATGAAAATTTAATTTGATGCTTATTTTATCCACTAACTCTGGAGTCTGACGCAAATGAAAAACAAAACGTCACCGTTATCTTTTCCGTGTCAATAGCTATTGTTATTAGGTTAATGTGCACAGTTAATGGGTCTTTCGTTGTTGTATTAAGTTAACATTAGTAAAATAAACTAGGCTTTTATTATATTTTAATATCCTTACACTCGGGCATATGTTTAAGATTGTCTGGATGTGATTGAGAACTCTGCATAACATAATATTACTAATTGTCATATTATACAAAGCGAAAGTAATAAGATTTACTCGTAGCATTAGATTGAGGTTAAATAGCGCGCGTTGGAACATGCATATGTTTAGCGATACTATGGCTGCGAATGTGTGCGTGGATGTTCCCGTGGGCCTGCCAAAATGCTGTTTTACTTGGTGAAAGCGCGACATAACTAATCCTTGCCGCCACGAGGGTGTGTACGCGTGAGTAAAGTGAACAACATAAATCCTAGAAAAAAAGTAAATCTATGAACGCTACTGTGCACCTTCCCTCATTTTTTTAAAGGATTCTGTAGCCTTGAAAAACGCTTTCCCAGTGCGCGTATTAGCGATCGTAGTACCAGACACCCCGGACTGCTGACGCTGCTGCCAGTCTCCGGCATGAGTACCAAATCATTTAAAATATATAAATTATTTAAATGGTCTATGCAGCGTCTGTCGGCATGAGTTATTTATGATTGAATAATAACGTTCCTTGAGTTCGGTGCTATTTTAAGGCCAGGAAGAAAGCAACGGCTGCGTTTTTTTTACAATGCATGCCACAAAAATCTGCTTATATAAAATTACATATGATGGGTCCAAGTCTTCCCGAAAAATCTGAAAAATGGTGTCAGTAATAGCATAATTAATGATTGGCCTCTCGCCTGCGTAACACGAGTAAGTCCCGGGTTTCTCTTATCGCTTTACAGGACACAAATGGGACATAATGTATCTGTTCTTTTTAATTCTCAAATATACACAGATTCAAAATACAAAGATACGAAGTTTGATATAGGTCTTTATGAAGTTTCGTTTACATTAACTAGATCTAAATTTAAATGATAGCCATGTGTCGGCGAGAAATTCTGCACCCCGCGATACACTTGGCAAGCGTACTGATTCCATCTTTTATCTGTCATGAAATTTCAAAATCGTGGATGAAGGGGAATCGCTTAATTTTAGTAGTGCCTACAAAAAAAAATACTCGATCAAAGATAATAGCGGATGTGTAACATAATAGTGAATGGTGACCTCTTAGCCGTTTCCGTGTCTATACGTCCATGATCCCAACCGCACGATCTTCAATTCACCTACCAAGCGCGATAACGCTGAAGCGCCGCCGGCTACAATACACTGTTTACTGACTGAGACTGTTGTAAAGATGAAATCATACCATCGGAGAGGCGCAAAGTTATTTCATGAACATTAAAATTATTATACTTCTGCTGTGTTCCATTCTTCTACAGGCTTAAAATAGTCGACGGCTAGACAAAGGCGTTTCCCGAGTTGTACAGACCAGACACTTCGCACTATAGACACAACAGTGTACGGCCAACAGCCCGTCACATGTTTGTATATTTCAGGTCTGGCATTATTGAGATGATTATTCTGCTATCGATTTGAGTCCATGATATTTGTCAGGCATTTCCAATAGTCTACCTTTACGGCACCCACGGGAATGTGATTCTCTAACTTCGCCACCAAACCTCGCGCTACTATGATATTTCCTGTACAGGAGAGAACTACATGTGGTATCAAAATGTCCAAATCGACTATCATCATCACATTATTTAATTTTTGTAAGTTACGATGATAAGAAGACTCTCGACTGGTTATGTATAGATGCTAAAACTCAACGCGTTAATTTCCAAGTCACTTTAATGTTTTTTTCCTTAGGGTTCAAGCCCGGAGTGTTGCGCAGACACCAGCGGCTTTGAAAGCTCCAGCTCAGCAGGGGCGCCAGTTCCGCCCCCAGGACCTCGTTACAAGTTGGCCACGGAAGGCGCCTTGCGAGTGTGCTGCTTTCAGCACACGAGGACTGTAGTTGACAAAATTCTCGCTGCAAAGTTCCTCAGAAGATGGGAGACGCACGTGCTTTGCTTACTAGAAGATAATGTGATTTCTAAAACGGTCAGTTCAGTTATTTTTATTAACGTATTTAAAGTAACCAGTATACAAGTGAATATATTTTCCTGTTTAATGAAGGTTATTACAACATTCAAGCATTTATCATTATTCAATGGAAGAAAATAGACACCAATTCGAATTGATTATTTTAATTATTTTGATGTTTTATTAATTATTATGACTTCTTTTATTACACATTGTCATCGTAATATTTGATATTGAGGAAGGGTTTTCGAAGCTTTTGTTATTAAATTGAGATTAAATCGATGGAAACACGATAAAGTCAATACAAACAATGCTATTCATACCAAAATAAGGTATAATAAACATTTGATATTTATTTTCAATTATAACCTAAAAAAGTTCAAGTTCAGTAACATGTGTGACTCATATAGTAGTAACTGTCGACCGTAGACGACCGTAACTGTCACTCTTAAAGCCGAATCCTCGCTAGTACCCTTGTGATTGTGTAGTCATGAAGTCCTTCAGGCTGAGTTTCACATTGCACGGCTAGAATACCGTGGGTGTCGCAAAAGTCGACAGAGGGAAAATGAAAACCAGGAGATTGGCTGGAACATCTGAATAAATAAACTGCGGTTGCCAACCCGTCTGCCAAGCGTGGCAACTATGGCAAAATCCCCCCAAAACGAGAGCTACAAACTTTTGTGGCAATCTATAGGGGAATCCTATGTTCAGCAGTGGACTATTGATAGGCTGAAACGACGACGACGACGACTCGATATAACCTACCTGCGCTCCATATAACGCTCATGCGATAATATCGGTGGTAGATACGCGTAAAATCGCACAACAAATAAAACCCGCAAACCTACTATGTTGTATAATGTTAGCCCGGCTAGGAATTCAAACCCAGGATCCACGGTGCAGTAGTCCAGTACCCGAACCACTGTGTCACGCGGTCGTCACAGTCTCTGGTTGTAGCCAACGCGGGTGGTTAATGCGGAATTAGGATCTCTGTTACGTTCCAACTGAATTTTATTTCTTAGTAAACAGAAGCCTAGCGACTTCTAGGTGTTTACTACTCCCCGTCAGTTGCGTGTAAATTTTTTCTCCTCTTTCGAAAAGCTAGTCGAGGAACTCACACCATTACATGACCACACCATTATCATGGGTGATTTCAATACGTGTCTATTTAAGCATGATTCTCGCTCCACTTCGCTAAAAAGTATTGTTCAAGGTAGTAACTTATCTATTCTGCCTTCGGGTACAACTCATCATTTACCAAATTGTCAACCATCCCTTCTGGATCTAATAATAGTATCTTCTCCAGTTCATGTCGCTAAGTACGGCCAGTGCCCGGCGGATGAATTTTCTTATCACGACTTACTATTTCTTTCGTATAAAATTCGACCTCCTAAAGAAAAACCTAAAATTCTTCTTCTGCGTAATTTTGGTGGTATGGATGTGGAGTCTTTGCGTAATGATGCACGAAACGCTGACTGGTCTGAGGTTTTTAACGCTGAGTCAATGGATGAAAAGGAGGACTGTTTTAATAGCATTTTGACTAATCTCTATGATGTCCATGCTCCCGTACGAGCAGTCAAGATGAAGCATCTTCCTGCACCTTGGCTTAAGGAACAAATACGAGCTGTAATGCATAAAAAACTCGCTGCGAAGGCTAGATACAAACGAACTCCGACCAGCGAGAATAAAGTGAAGTATGCTGAAATAAGAAATCACTGCAACAAGGTGTGTAGGGATGCACAACGCCGATTTATCCATAAATCTGTAAAGAATAACGATTCTGCAAAAGTATGGTCTTTTCTTCGGTCATTAGGAGTTGGAAAATCCCGAATAAGTAATATTCCTAAAGACTTAGATTTAAACTCATTGAACCTTCACTTCTCCTCTTCTCACAATCTTGATTTACTTATTAAAAATCAAACTTTAGATTTTCTTTCTGCTTTACCAACTCCTGACTTTCCACCTTTTTTCTTTCGCCAATTTACTGATTGTGATGTTAAAAAGAGCATATCATCCATATCATCGAATGCGGTCGGAAGCGACAGCATTAGTAAAAAAATGATAGTACCCATCCTCGACGACATTGTCCACGTCCTATCCCACCTACTTAACTTCTCGATCGCCGAGGGAATTTTCCCAAGTGCGTGGAAGGAGGCTAAAGTGACTCCTTTTCCCAAAAAGCCTAATCCGTCTATGTTTTCTGATTTCCGTCCTATCTCGATACTCCCGTTCCTATCTAAAGTCCTAGAGCGCCTTGTTCAACAGCAACTCTATCTCTTTCTTAACACAAATAACTTGCTTAATCCTTTCCAGTCCGGTTTTCGCCCAGGTCACAGTACATCCACAACTCTCATCAAAATTACTGATGATATAAGAAACAATATGGATAATAAACAAGTCACTGTTCTGGCACTGCTGGATTTCAGCAATGCCTTTAATAACGTTGACTTTGATATATTATTAGCACTTCTATGCTCTCTTAACATATCTCCAACAGTAATGGGGTGGTTTCGTAGTTACCTGTTCGGTCGCCGGCAACGTATTTGTATTGACGATTCATTATCTTCTTGGTGTCAATTGAGTGCCGGTGTACCGCAGGGCGGCGTTTTGTCTCCTATTCTCTTTGCTATCTTCATTAACTCTATCTCCAATCAACTATCTTCTTCCTACCACCTCTATGCAGATGATTTACAAATCTACACGCAGGCTCCCGTTGAGCTTTTGTGCGAAGCCATTACTTGCACTAATTTAAATCTGCAACGCATCCTTGAGTGGAGCAAGTCCTATGGCCTGAAAGTAAATGCCAGCAAAACTCAGGTCGTAGTTATAGGCAGCTCAAGGATGATTGCCAAGGTTGACTGGGGCTGCCTTCCGAATGTCGAATTTGATGGAACTGTCATAGAGATTAGTAAAACTGTGAAAAATTTGGGTGTCGTTATGGATAGGCAGCTGTCGTGGGGACCTCAACTAGCAGCGGTTAGCCGAAAGACCTTTGCTGCAGCTGCCTCTCTGAAACGGCTGCGAAACTTCCTTCCAACTTCCACTAAAATTACGCTCGCACAATCACTATTGCTCCCTATTCTCGACTACGCCGATGCCTGCTATCCCGATTTAACCGAAGACCAACTTAATAAACTTGAGCGGCTCCAAAATTTCGTCATCCGTTTCATATTTGGCCTTCGCAAATATGATCATGTTTCTGAATATCGCCACAGGCTCAAGTGGTTACCTATTCGCCTTCGCCGGAATGCACACATCCTTTCTCTTCTCTACACCATCCTTTTTATTCCCTCCTCCCCGATTTACCTTAAGGAACGTTTTGAGTTTCTCCATCTCTCCAATCCTCGATCCTTGCGCTCCTCTGAAACTCTTCAGTTAAAAACTCCTGTCCATTCCACAGTTTTCTATGGTAATTCTTTCACGCTGCAGGCTACAAAACTGTGGAATGCTCTTCCTATCTCTATCCGACATGCCAAATCTCTCCCCATTTTTAAAACCCTGGTTGCTGAACACTATCTGTCATTGCTAAACACGTCGTCTTAATACCTATGTCTTGTTATTCACTTTAATTATTTTTGTATTTATGTGTATTCATCTTTCTGTCCTTCTAGGTCGTATATGCATATATACATTTACGTATGGAAATTTTATATGTATTATATTTGTGTATGTATGGATATATGTGTATATATGTGTATGTGTATATATATATATATATATGTGTAATATATATATATTATATTTAAATTTTATTTATGTAGTTTATTGATTTGATTTTATCAATTTGTACACTGCCGTCCTTTTTTGTCAAATTTTAATTTCTGTCCATCCAAAGGTTGCCTGGAAGAGATCGATTTTAGCGATAAGGCCGCCCATTGTACATTTCATTAATTTTTTTTTCCCTTTATGTATATTTTTTATGGTGTACAATAAAGTTATATTTAATTTAATTTAATTTAAGCCTAAATATGAATTTCCATAATGTATACAAACTTTCGTCCTATATTTTGTCCCCTTAAGGGATGAATTTCCAAAAACGCTGAGAATCAGCTTGCTAGTAGCAGCTGCAAGTATTATTTATAATTCATTGCGTATATTCGCCTAAGAATCAGCAAATGTTTGACGTATACTATAATTCTTAGTTTATTTTATGGAATAGAATAGAACCACCAATTTGGCAACCACCGTTTATTTATTCAGATGTTTCAGAAAGATGTTGCTGCTCATCTCCTGGGATCAAATGGGGTGGTAGATTCTCTTAAGCCGCCACCATTCGGCAGTTAAGATTAGGTAATACTCGTAAAAGAAAATTAAATAGGCATTTCATTAATTACGACACTTTACCGTTCCCGAATAACACATAAAAACATTGCCTCAAGCTGGATCCGAAAGTCTAGAGACAGGAACCAAAGCTGCTTAAAAGCGCTAAGTGAAAAATAAAAAGGCGCAGCTAAAACCTGCAGTAAAAATGACAGTGTTAACAGTACAACCCAAAAACAAATTATATAGCTTATCTAAGCGAGCGAGTGACAGAGGTTTTGAATGTCAAATGACAATATAGTATTGACAAAATCACACGCAAACGGCAATCTTTGATTTGAACTCGTTTTTAAATGTAATTTTGGTGATATTTGTGTTTGAATGTTAGGGTGTTCTGAATATATTTTTTTTTGATTTGATTCTCGACAACCGGATTATAACAACTCATATTTTGAAATCAAACAGTAAGGCTATTTAGAATAACCTCAAAAACAAAAATATTTTAGGTAATAATCAAATTCTGAGAAGTGTCCGTCATTTTAATCTGCTTTCACGGATACATAGGAGCTATTTTGATCCCAATAATCTATGTTTTATGACTGTCGGTTCTTGGGCGAAATTTGTATGGGAGTTGACTAAAGTCCTTTCCATATTTACAGCTCCAAAAATGACGCAATTCCATACAAACTTTAATCTCCTATTTAACCTCAATTGGGGATGAATTTTCAAAAATCCTTTCTCAGTGCTCGCCTACGTTATATAATGTGCAAACTTTCATGCTTATAGATCGACCGGTTTAGGCTGTGCGTTGTCTGTTAAGTTTTATTAAGTAGATGTACGTCAGTCACATTTCAGTATTTATGTAAATCTTAGGGTCGAAGCTTGGACATAGTTAAATTCTAGAACAAGTATCTAAAACTGCTGTAGGTCATCGACATTGTATATTTACGAGTAAATTTGCAAAAAATATATTCTTTTTTATAGAAGTACCAACATAATATTTTCCTCCCTGTTTAGATTGAATATCAAACCCTATTTTACAATTTTAATAATAATTGGCTTATATAAGCCTGTCAGCTCATTACAGCTGTATAAATGTACAAATACGTCATTATTACTCATTGTAATTTGCGTAATTGCATGTTTTCATTAAGATACAAAACAATGGCCGTCAGTAATTGCTATAAATGAAATGTGAAAACAATTTTGCAAGGGCACTTTGTTTTAGCACCATTTGAAGTGTAATTTATTAATAGTTTAATTCGTATTCAATATCAGCATATTTGACGCTACGCTCGTACCATTCATAACACTCGAACAAACAAAGATCTGTTTATTGTCATGTAAGCAAATGCCTGTCACGTAGTCCTGATTGTTGTGTATGTTCTTGGCATTAATCGATACTATTACGTTATCCAGGACGTGTGTACATTGATAAGTTAGGTTTTTTATAATGGAAAATACGAAAACTAATAATATAGCAATTCTTTGTTACTGTTTATACTGGTGGTAGGATTCCTGTGCAGGGATCCGTCCAGGTAGGTACCACCCAAGACTAGTCATTCTGCCGTGACGCAGTAGTGTGCAATCATTTTTGTCTTTCGGTCTGAAGGACACTGAGAGCTAGTGTAATCACTGGGCATATGAGACTTAAGAACTGATGTCTCAGGGTGACGGCGCAGTGTGGTGCCACACATAAATATTCTGGGTGACACAGCATTTGTTATGAGCAGACGTTGCACGTAACATCAGATCAAAGTTTTGCTCGTCTGGTTACTTTATCCAATAAAAAAATACACGGAAGTATAATTTCGAGAAGGCTTAGTTTATTTTCGCGGCTTTTAGAAGAATACTATAAATTATATTTTCTCGATATAGAAGAGTATTGGTCTTATCTACTCTTATAAAATAAGTGTTAGCTTCGTACTGCTATGTACAAGCTTCCATCTTTTTATAATATTTTGTCGTTTGGTAATTTATATATCGTAATTCGTATCTTAAATAACAAATATCAACTATGATTTAATTACACAGTTTCAAAAAAACGATTTTTTGTTACCTAAACAAAAAACATTGAAAGGCTGTACAAAAACGACCATTCTGCCTTCACTTACAAGTTGAGCAGCAGTGACGTATGATATTTAAATTGGACTATTGTATTTGTATCGTTAACTCAACGAGGTCAATAAGTAGATAAGAGAATATTCGTGCGTCATAAATGCTTACTATTTTTTTTTTCAAAGTTGCTATGTTAATTGAAACCTTGTTGTATTATGAATTTTGCGGGTACAAGGTTACATTAACTCGAGCTGAATATCTTAAATAAGTTCACGCAGCTAAACTCGCGACGAGGCAGCATAATATGTACATCCATCTGCCGACAAAAGTGGATTTCGATTTTCAAAACAGCTTTCGTATGACGTCAAGGAAAACAAGGAAAAATGGTAATTGCGTCAAAAACGACGTCCAATTACAGTGTTCCTTCGATCGAATAAGAGAAAGATATTTTTGCCGTTTTATCTAATTGAAATGTAGCAATATGATTTTTTTCGTTATTAAGACACATTAAATTAAAGTCTCGGACAACAATAAATGTCGATGTCTACTGGTCTCAGCAACCACTTATCATCAGGTAATACTGTGTACTTTTTTGCCACCCTGACTGATCTAAAAGTAAATTCATATTTGCTGGTGGTAGGAGCCCTATGCTATCATTCTGACGTCAAGCCGTTTGTAAGCACCACTGCGCTTGGTTTTAACGAAACTGTGGAGGGCAGGCGTTGCACTTACAATTACTGGTGGTATTCTATATATTAGTGGTGGATTCATAGCAGAAATCTGTGTTATTCTGCCGTGAAGCAGAAGTGTGCAATATTACTCGTACTATGTTTCGGTGTGAAGGGCACTAAAAGCTAGCGTAATCATTTGGCATATGAGACTAAAGAACTTAGTCACAGGGTGACGGGCGCAGAGTGGTGTCACACATATATGTTCTAGGTGACACGGCATTTGTTATGGGCAGACGTACATATCATCAGGTGAACGTTTTGCTCGTTACGTCACTGAAATAAAAAGAAGGTGAAAAATTTCCTTGTCTTGTCACTTCTCCCATTTAAAAAAGTCAAATTCTAATAAAATTAAACATAATATCTGCATCTAAACTTCAAACATGCTGATCACGAAACCTTTGATATTTATTAACAAAGCCATTACTTTTTATTTTTTCACGTACGAATATTTATTTAGTTTACAGAAATATCTTTTGTAAACGCTAACTGAAAACTAATCAAGTCGTACTTTCGACTGGATACAGTCATATTCATATTTTGGATCAGACATATCTGCAAAACGCTAATGTCAAAGGTCAGCACCCAGTAGACATAACAGAACCCATCCATATGTATTAAATACATGGCTGAATTATTTAATGCATTAGATGTTTTATACATTACATTCCTGCCGTGTGGTAGCGGCTGCTGTGTGGTAGCGGCTTGAGAGAATCTACCTCCCTATCTCATCCCGTTGGTGTCGTAAAAGTTGACAGGGTTGTTGATAGGGAAAATTAAAACCAGAAGACGGGCAGCAGCATCTTCCTGTAACATCAGAATAAATAAACTGCGGTTGCCACGGCAATATCCCCCCAAAATGTGAGCTAGAAACTTTTTTAGCAATCTATGGTGGAGGCCTTAGTTCAGCAGTGGACTAGTGATAGATAGGCTGAAATGATGATGATGATGATGATGATCACAAAACATTCACTGCATTGAAAGTGTCTGGTTGCGCTTTTTAAAGATCAAGATGGACCTTTAATTATTTGTTTTTACTTAGACAATAATGTACGAGAATGAATTGGAAGAATCTTGAAAATTTTACGTGTTGCTAATTTATTACATTAACATCAATAGAAAGAAACAATATGAGTTTGTATATATTTATTTATCTGTCTGTTGTATTAATTTAATTCTAAAATTTATCGCGACATGAAATTTAAACAGATTCAGTATCTAAAATTAAAAACCTTTGAAGCCAATACGATACAACCTTGAGTAGTTACGTCGTTGTACCTTTAAAGCTTCTGAACTTGTATAAATTCTTAAATCCACGCAGAAAAATTACAAACACAGCTTATAAATAAATGCTTTGATGGCGAGTATAAAATTAAATTATAACAACACTAGTCCATTCGTCATACATTCTTTCAATGTACATACATTTCATACCTATTATTGAGTACTTTGTGCACCGTGTGGTGACGATGTATGAGAATCCATTTTGTTCCGTGGGTGTAGTAAGGATCTTTTAAACAAATAGGTAAACAAAAGATTGGGTAGTGGCATACTTTTGTGCAAATAATTATATTATTCTAGTTGTGTTACGCGCTCTCTTTGGAGGGTTGGTAAAAAAATAGCTGGTTGGGAACCGCAGTTTATTTTAATTTTTATTTTTTTTATTTTTGGTAAGATTTCTATGCAGGAATCCGTCTAGGTAGGTAGTAGGTACCACCCCAGGACTAGTTATTCTGCCGTGAAGCAGTAATGTGCAAATATTACTGTGTTTCGGTTTGAAGGGCACTGAGAGAGTAATCACTGGGCATATGAGACTAAAGAGCTGATGTCTCAGAGTGACGGACATAGTGTGTCACTCAGAAAGGTTCTGGGTGCCACAGCATTTGTTATGGGCAGACCTTGCACTTTACCATCACGTGAACGTTTCGCTAGTTTGGTCACATTATCCAATAAAAAAAATATTTACATGTTCCAGGAAGTTACTCTAGCTCTCAGTGCCCTTCAAGCAAGATTTGGTAAAAACCAAAAATATGTACATACTAAACAACTTGAAAGTATACTAAATAACATAAACCGTCTATTGACCGTCTGAGGGAAGTTGATATCACCGTTGGGTTAGATGTGTCGATATATCTATAATTAAGAGACTGCTTCCACCGCATAATCTTTATACTTAATACTTTAATCCGAAATGACATTGGAAACCGTTCAGCCGTTTGAGCGTAATTGTGTAACAAACACACAAAATTGTACATTTGTAATATTACTAATATGTATATTGTATATATATAGTAACTATTGTTGCCAGGTCCAGTGTGTAGAATTTATATATTTATATATATTGTGTCAAAGGTTAGTGAAAGATATTATAAATTTGACGTCCCGATCATGGGTGAATCGGACCACCTCTAAAAATTGGGATGTCCCGCGCAAATCGGGACACCTAGCAACGATAATAGTAACTAACGCCTCCCATTAGTCTTTGTTGAGCGGTAAACTACGGTGGGCTGAGTGACAAGTAATCATTATAATAGCAATTTTTTTTAAATTGCCAATTTACCTATAATTTTATTGTTTATTTACATTAAAGTAATTCAAGAATAGACACATTCAAGTCGCAGCCATAATTATAAAACAAATTGTATGTTGCTTAATGCACATACACTAAAGAGATTTAATCTCTCTGACCTTCAGTTGGAATACGCATCTCCGGGTGTATGACTAAGAAAGTGCAATTTCCTGTATCGAAAACCGGAGAAGATAAATGATACAAGCCAGTAAATAAATAAACCTCGATGATATCAAAACTAGTTTGCAAAAAACCTTTTTATTATTCTATATTATCTAGTTTTACATAAAATTACGGAATATACATTTATAACTTAATTTCACTTGCCGTTTCATGTTCAAGTTTTAAAGTAATACAAATATTGAAACGAAAATAATTATGATAACTTTTAGTGCGATTCACGACCGTCCGAATTGTTCCGTCCTGATTAAGCACGACAATGGCGACATAATATATAATACGACATATTCCTGCTAAAAAGTCGTAAGAATTGAAAGGAGTATCAGAGACATGAGGACAATCAAAATACATCTAAATCAGTAAACCAAAGATTTGAAGGTTGGAAAAACATTAGCTGCGATTAGGATTAGAACAAGCTGAAGAGCCTTATCTCAGAAATCATGTGACCATTAAGTCAAATGACGGACATTGTTACCAAAGCCCTAATCAAGTTTCATTTATTTCTCTTTCTGGTGTTGTTTTAAATAATACCAATTTTGTTGTCATAAAGTTTTTCACGTCATAAAACATATAGAATGAAAATCTCCTCAAATGACAGAAATAATAAAGATTTTAGATATATTTATGGAGAAGATATGGAATAAATCTTTTTACGCCTGAAGTAACTTAACTTTAATTAGCGATAAAAATATGTAAAAATATATTATATGGAAGCAGATAAATCAATACATATAAAACTTTTTATTTTATTTGATATATGACAAAACAAGCAATACGTTCACCTGATGGTAAGTGCAACGTCTGCCCTTAATAAACGCACCTAACAAATGCTGGGTCACTCAGAACTGCGCCCCGAGACATCAGTTCTTAAGTCTCATATGCCCAGGGATTACACTAGCTCACACCCTTTAAACCGTTTTTTTTAAATCACGCTTGTACAATAATTCTATGAATTTAACTCCGTGCGAAATTTGATCATAACTATTTGTATAAAAATGAATAAGGCATTCGGCACTTGTTAGCCAGTTTTTGAGTCCTATATTATAGTTTCTATTACTTATTCAAATTTAAAACGTTTCATATCGCATTGACGTCATAGAGTTGCGTCGGATATGTAATTAATTAAAGTATTTGCTTTGTCCCGTTATAAAATGAAGTCTACTGCAGAATGTTTAGATTAATAATTTTATAATAATTACGCATTTTGTCATTAAAACGTGATGTGAGCGATGTTTAGAACTTATTTCTATTATTTTTTAAAGTTATTGTTATCTATGTAGTGTTAAAAGATTTTGGACTAAATATATTTAAAAATAAATATGCAAGCGTTTCCAAGCAGTCACTTTCAAAAATGAAGATTAAGTTTAGAATATAAATAGATAAAGACGTAAATATAAATGTTATTACACAACATAAAGCAAGGTGAACGGTTCGATTTGGAAAGAGAAGGGCGTCGAGGCTCAACGGGTCGCTCTGGATGAGGCTCTGACGTCAGACGCAACCTCGACATGGCCCGTGCGGCTCGAGGGGGCAATGCTCCGCTACGTCACAGCGCGTATTCGAACGTACACCGCCCCCCGATTGCCGCACCCTTCTCGCTGGTTGACCTAATTTTCAATTATTTTTTGGGATATTTTTATTTTTTCGCTACAATAGTGTTTTAAAGATTTTTTTATTTCAACTTTAAAACTTTGTTATTTTGATGGTATATGCGGTACTATGTTATATAGCGGTATATGTTATAATGCGGTACTCAATATTTTTGTTAATCAATAGCTACACTGAATTAATATGATATAGAGACTCACCTTAAAATTAAAACGAAGCGAGAGCTATTTGTAGATAAAACAATTAGTTATAAGATCCTACAGGTGGGAGACCCTCCAGGTCCAAGGTTCAGCACTTGATAGTTTACTGGTGGTTTTGAAAATGATGTTGTTTGAAATAGCCAGTGGATTCTTTTAATTCACTACATTTTGGATGATGATTTTTTTTGCGGTCCAAAGAGACGAAACGAGCAAATCGTTCACCTGGTGGTGAGTGCAACGTCAATCCATAAAAGAAATTCTGCCACCAAAACTTTAATGTGTAATTTTACGCCACCTCACTGCGCTCGTCTCCCGAGATATCAATTCTTCGGTCTCTTATGCCCAGTAATTACACTAGTTCTCAGTACACTTCAAACTTAAACACACTGCCGTCAAGCACTAAATAACAATAACTGGCACTGCGGTGGTACCTACCTTAATGGATCCTGCATAAGAATTCTGCCACCAATAAATAAAAACTGCAACAGACATTGTACGTGGACTTGTTCTATCAAAAGCGGGAATTGTAAAATTATTATTTTCTGCGCATAACCAGACCTGCGTCTACTGCCTGAAATCCTGAACGTTCCTGTTTGTTTTTATATGCACGTTTCAGAATGCGTTTAGTTGGCCTTTTAACCACAAATAGAAGATGGCTGTTACCAAATAAGCTGTTTGCTCAAAACAATATCTCAACGTTCTTACAATAATTTTAGTCGTCGATATTATCATTCCACTGGTTAACAGCCCATGTTACTGTACTACCTGATTCTTTTAATCTGTACTAAATAAAACAATACACATTACATATTGTTTGCAGCCATCCGGTCTCCTAGAACGTCCACTATCATACAGCTGCATGCAGGAAGTGTACTGCATATCGCGCTGGGACCCAGCTAGAAAATATTGTTTGAGGATCGTCATGCCGCATGGCTCACTCTTACTACAGGTTTATAAAACATTTCGTTTTATCTATATTACATTACATATATCACATGTACAAAAAATCTATATCAAAAACCCTCTGTTCTAGGCTAATGATGCTTATACAAGAGACCAATGGTATTACTCTATTGTTTGGAGAGTGAGTATATTCAAAGTATTCCTATGAAGTTTTCCTTACAATTACAATCAACAATAATAAATTCTCTATAATCTTGTTTGTTACAGAGAAATATGATAAGGTATCGCAACTTTCTAACGAAAACAGTGAGGAAGGAAGTGGTTTTAAAAGAACTCAAGGTTGGTGTTCGCTTGATAGTACTTATCTACTTTGAAATCATTTTACTATTATATCACAAACAATATAATCTTGATACGAGTAGCATTATACACAAGGGCTTTCAATGCACTTGCGTTATTTGTAGATTAGTAAAATGTATTTAAAAAAATTCTGTCTCTACGAAATAACATGATTGAATAACTCTACTAATAACGTATTTGAAACATATATAACTCACTAACGATCCGCCCCGGCTTCGCACGGGTAGATAGATATTAGAAAGATAAATAAGTACTTTATTTGGACAAATAGAACAATCAAAATTTCTTACACTAACATTTTTGTAGCGACTATACTCGTCGGCGGCTCTGCAGCTGGTCAGATAAGATTACGTAATTTTACCAAATAAATGTTTTATTTATGGGAACATAAGCCATGAAATATAGCCAATATTTGATGTCGTCATAGCAAAATAAAACGACCGCTTTCGACCGCTGCGCAAAGGGAGCCGCGCACCTCGATGATGCCCAAGTTGCATAATTTAAAGAGGACTTTACATGTACATAATCAACCTTGACTATGAAACTATTTTGTAGGATAAGGATAATATCATGATACGAATGTCATCATCTTACGATTCTACCCGTGTTTTGATAGACTAATTTGAACAAAAAGCGGTTATTCTGACTTAACTATAATAGTTACACATATAGCCTCGCGGAAATTTTTATGAGTAATGATGAGCACTATGAAAATGTAGTAGATTATTTTCTTTATCATCAGCTTTTGCAGCGCACGCCAAATAATGGCTATTATCAGTAAATTTTTGATACCTTGAGTTACATCATAGCAATTTTCGCAGGGATATCGTTTTTTTTTTTAATTTAATACAACTCATGTTAATCGGTGATAATGTAGTTGTAAATAGGTGAAAGAAATTTTAAAATCGGTTCAGTAGTTTTGTAGTTTATACATTACAACCAAACATACAAAAAATCAAATCTTTCCTCTCTATAATATTAGTTTAGATTAGATAAGCATATTTACACAACGTTTTTCAAAATGTAGGATACTTATCACAAACTACGAAATGAAAACGTCTAATGTTTTAATTAAAATAATGTAATTTCTTAAAATGGAATTTATAAAGTAAATATTACAATATCATGAAACAATTGATTTTCGTTGTAGATCATTAAGCAAAATAATATACCTATTGCATATTCTGTGTTCATTTAGCGTATTTTCCATTTTTTCCTGCAATTTCGTAAAAACCATTCAAATTATGGTTGCTTTTCAAAATTAATTGAGAATCATTGTATTGTTTACAGAACATGGTAGATTTCGCCATGACTACACCCCTGCAGGACGAGACCGTGACGCGGGCTCCTCTGCAAATTCTTACCGACTTACTCTCCGAGGTGAGCGCCCTACATTATATTTATAAACGACGTCTCTAAACATTGATTCCACCTTTTGACACAGAATTTTTTACATCACGGACTTTTCAGAGGAAAACCCGGACGCTACTTTACCGCAAATCAATTGACGTAAACAGTACATGTAAAAAAATGACTTCCGACATTAATGGAGAAAGGATTCTGTTACTGCGTAAATTACTTATGAGGTCATATAATGACGTCATAACGTATGTGCATGTTCGGAGAAAATCAATTACTAAATTATTTTAACCATTAATATTTTTTTTCTTTATAAAATTCGATTCTCCTT
This sequence comes from Luehdorfia chinensis, assembly GCA_019845155.1. Lineage (NCBI taxonomy): Eukaryota > Metazoa > Arthropoda > Insecta > Lepidoptera > Papilionidae > Luehdorfia > Luehdorfia chinensis. The sequence continues at coordinate 10,847,007 of JAHVAK010000527.1, forward strand.
TGTCGACCAAAATTGTTAAACACTTTGTAGCATCTCAAACATAAAACTTTTTCTTTTAATAAAAACCAAGGTATCGAGGTATTAAGAGGCCTGTATATGTTCATATATGGCAGATGTCTTCTCGGACAATGGCAGGTTTATGTAATGTAGTCCACGTCGCTTCTTTCCTGGTTGGCGATACAACATATTTTATTTTTAAAAAAATATACTCAGATATACGGGATTCCTTACTGTCCTTCTTTCAACATTGAATATATAGCAAATACATACTCCTACTTAACCATTTAAACATTTATAAGATTACAAAAACTAGTTAACTCATTAACTTTAAAAGTTTTTTGTTATTTGTTAATTCGATTTTGTAATCGTGTATAATCGTAATCGTCATAGTACATTCAGAATAATGCGCAACTTAACAAATTATAAAAATAATGTTATTCTTTTAATAAAACTATATTTTAAGGATTTTATCCCGTTTTATTTATTTTTAATTATTCCCGATTAAATGACGTTTATTCGCGGGGTGCCACTCCGAATCATGCCGTGGTGGTCGTAAGAGTAGATTAGAAGATTGAGAAGAGAAATGGCTGGATAATCTAATGGCTTCAGCAAGATGGCATACTAACCATATCGAAAATACGGAGACCGTTGACAACCATCAACGCATTCAAACTAAGCGTTCGATTTCACCACAAAGTCCCGTGAAACCAGAATTTCTCCTTTTTTATGGAAGAAAGTGTCGGGACGAGTGTAACGTCTGCCCATAGCAAATGCTTTTTCAACACACTGTGCTGTTCGGGTCACCTACCTTGTTACTTGTTTTATCATATTCTGTAATTGAAATGTAAATTCAACCTTTTCACCTGGAATACTCTCGTAATGTAACTTTATTGACTACAATGAGCGGGGATGGGACTACCGAGATGCAGTGTTAACTATATATTAAATGAAAATACTGCAAAAATAATAAGTTACTTTCGGAATCGAAATACTTATACACTTTGGTTATTTATATATATGTAGGTATTACCTGCACCTTCGGGTTTTCCATTGTTATATAACTCTGTTACAAGTACAGCAAAAATATTTTTTAAAAATATTAAAATTCTGTACACTGAACAATACAACTCATTATTAACACTCGAAAAATTATTCGTCATTTCAGCCTATCACTACTCCACTGCTGAACATAGACCTCCCCCATAGATTGCCACAAAAGTTTGTAGCTCTCATTTTGAAAGAGTTTTGTCATAGTTGCCACGCTTAACAGGCGGGTTGGCAACCGCAGTTTATTTATTCAGATATTCCAGGAAGATGCTGCTGCCCATCTTTTGGTTTTTAATTATCCCTGTGTCGACTTTTACGTACACCCACAGGATTATATGAGTGGTAGATTCTCTTAAGCCGCCACCAGACGGCAGCCGCCACCATTCACCACACTAGAATTTCTTCTAGATCGTGGATAAGTTTTACAGATAAATTTCACAAGCACAACACCCACAAATAATTGTTCCGTGCGCAATTCGAATTCGCGATCCTTAGTGCACCCTAAAACATTGTTCTCATATCTAGTAATTCCTGCTGACATGTAGTATTACGATATTCGAACAATAGGAGAAATAAATTACTTTATTAACACTAAACCTACCTACATTTAATGTATATATTTCCATGGTATAGCCTTTTAGACGATAGTATAGAAATTAACATCAAAAGTCAATGTATAAAGTTTGAAGATACAAACTGATGTCAATTTAAACAAAATATGTTATGAATTATTACAAAATCTTACTTTTAACAATTTTGATTAAAGTCTCAAAATCGGTCATTTGACCGCTCTGGTAGGTTTAGTGTTAAAATATTATATAGTTAATATTTAGTCCTTAACCGGAGTTTTTGGATTAGATCATTATTATCTACACAAATACTTAAAAAAGATCAAACATTTAATTTTGTATGCTTAACAAATTAGTTGGACGCAAGGTCACAACATTCTTTCGTTAGTATTATGTGATTACTCGGACGGTCACCACAAATTACTTAATCATACATCATTATAATAAATATTAATATTGTAAAGAACTAAATTATTGATTATAATTATGATTATTAACTACAAATTTTTTGAAAGACTAAACAAAATCAACCCTGGTCTTTTATTACTGTGAAATAAGTTATGATTATAAAATAGTTTTACAAATAAAAACATGTATTTGGAACTTACTAAAAGCTTCCTTAATATTGTATTAAATTACAGTAAACGAAATCGCGGAAGATTTTGTATTTATTATATAATAAGATTAACACGACAGTTGCAAATAGTTTACGCAAACATAATAATATGTGAAAGCAAACAAGGACCAATAACAAGCGTTAATCTTAAAGAAAAGTAAATGTCACAGTTTTCTTATATTTTATTAGAAATAATGTACATTTTATATTTTATTCAGAACAAGAATAGTCCTGATTGGGAAGAGTGGGCGGAAAACGTAACAAGTTCCGCAGCACCATTGTTGGCGGAACGATGTGTCAATGGGGAACTTTGCGCTCTGCTGGCTCGCCTGTGCAGGCGGCGACCACGCGCCGCTCCGCTGCCCGCGCTCGCTCCGCCCGTTCGGCGTGTCCTCACCCGAAATGTAGACTTTGGAAAGGCACCAGACGCCAGGCGATTTGTACGAGATTATATCAGGTAATTGAATATGTATACAAATATTATGTTCAAAGTCCTCTGTGTCCTTAGTATAAAAAACATTCAAGTTAGCTTCATGCGTCAATGATCTGATTAGAATGTTTTGTTGACGGTAATGAAAAGTTTTTTGTAGCTTTAAAAACTACCCCGTATATTTCTTACACTGTACTTATAAAATCTACTCAGAAATCCACTGCATAACCACATTATGGTTACAAAATATGCCTATTACTTTTAGATTATTAAGGCCGCACTTGAAGGATTTTCAAGCCATTAACTTATCATGAACTATTGATCTCCAACCAATAGTTTATTTATTGCCATAGCGTCCTTTACAAGCCAAAATACGCTAAGGTTGTCAAATTTCGGTACTGATCTTAATATTAGATACATCCTAAAATTAAATTGTACTCACTTCGATCTTAACCGATTCTTGCGTAGACCTTGACTCATTACGTCAGTACAAGGTTCTGCTGTACGGATCTACTATGGCCACATAATAATATATTATATATTAGAATAATCACAGAACAATATAATACTGTGACTGTCTCATGACTCAGAGTTTCTGACGCTACATCTCAATCCTTGGGTCGCTTTGGCTTTCTATCGGTAACAGAAATTAGAACGATAGCCTGTGCGTTTGCGCGGACTCTAAAAACGCTTTAATATTACTGTTTATGATAGTAACTGTAAGATAACGCATCATTCAAGGACATTATGTGTTTAGTCATGGACATTATTGTAAGTACTAAGACGAAATTAATAATTAATTAACGCATCTTCCTCTTCTTCACCAGACTGTAAAAGTCCACTGGTGGACTTAAACGTAATTAGCCGTAATCGCCGAACTTGGCAGGCGGATTGGCGATCGCAGTACAATATAAGAATTTTAGACTATGATGCCCGTCACTGGTCAGGATAATTTAGGTCTGGCACCACCGTATATGCAGGGGTGGTGGGGCCTCGGGGGGATAAAAGTGTACGTGTAGCGTTGTCTCTCTACCTATCTTCCGCGAACGAAATGAGGGCGGCGGCGTTAGGTATTACCCCATATAATAAAGGTCTTTCATAATAGAGATGGTTATTCCGCCATCAATCGGAGATCAAGCGATTTTCCTGGCCTTTCCCTTAATCGACTTTTACGACACCCACGACCCCATTAACCCAGCGCCATTAACACATATTACCATTTGATGTTCTCCTGGGCGATTTTCGACCACGGCGATAACTACCGAATACTGGAGGAAGTTATCAACAGCTCAGGAGATATTGTAGTGTCACAAGTATACGCGCAAACACAAACACACTAGTCCCAACCTACCCGTGCCCGATGTAACGCTGATACTAGGAAAATTAAAAAACAAGCAGGTTCGAAAATCTTTTGCTAAAAATTGTTGTGTTTAACTATCAAACTAAAAATATACATTTCGTGAATCATGTAATTTGGGCCCTAATTCTACGAAACCAATAGCTTCAAAAAGACAATGACATCGTCGCAGAATGACAGTTTCAGTTTTCTACTACCACATCACAGATTGTAAAACCATGGTTAAATTATGGTTTGTTTGTCTTAGAAACCAATTAGTGAGTACGTTTGTATAGTAGTAATTTTAAAAGACCTTTGGCTGCTTTACTGTTCCATTGTTACCGCATTTGGGGATATAGCCATGAGACCTTGTTTCTTTTGTAGACCTTAAGACTCGCCCGCGTATCAGTACATTTCGCAATGACCAGAAAATCGTGACCCCCGCTTTAAATGTGTCAGCATAATTCGAAGAGCTCAAGCTGTTCATTTCCAATGTATGAACTCAGTCTCTTTTACTTCATTATTTTATTATTTCAGAAAATAATATCCTGTTAGTATTGTTTTTCATATCTATATTAGAGTAGTAAACAGCAATCTGAAGCATTAATAATAAGTAATCATTTCAACACATTTTGTTTCCTCTTGGTTTACGGTTTAAGGCTGCCGTATCATTTGTGCTATTGTTTAACTAATCTCAAGCCTGCTTACTGTTTTAATAATGTCCTGCCTTTACTTACAATAACATATTCATTATGAAACAATAGAACCGTAATGCTATAAAAAGTAGAAAGAACAATTTGCCAATTAAAAAATGAGGCTTTGCTAGTATTTTGCAAACACCCGGCCTCATCACAGAGGAAATCTCATGATTTCCGACAAGCGAGGGAATGACCATTTTGGAAATTACTACATTGAAAATACACAGACCGGTGACACCCAGTACCGTCCGGGCGTCTGATACTGCAAACACACATTCGCCAGCCAAGAGTAGCGATTACGGTAAATTTTTATTTCTTCAGAGTGATCATGCCCGGCAGTTGACTATAAACAGGCTTATGAAGAAAAAAGATCATATAAAATTATATATTCTTTTATAGGTTAAAATTTCGGGACGGACAAAACGTTTATCTGATGGTTAGTGCAACGTCTGCCCATAAATGCTGTGTCACCTAGAACAGGCGTTGTGTGTGACACCACAATGCGTCCCTCCCCCTGAGACATCAGTTCTTAAGTCTCATTTTTCAGAATAACTGGTCTTGCGGCCGTACCTACCTAGACGGATTTCTGCATAAAAATCCTAACAGTAAAAATTATTAAGAGAATACTGCTAGTATTAATAGAATTCATCATCTTTATCCCTTAAGTGTCGTACAAGGCGATTTACGGAATAAATAATATAGGAAGGTACCTGTTTTCGTATGGACCTGAAAAAATTAAATATAAAGGTACCAAGATGTGCGTGAGGACAACCTTTGTCGATATTCTGTATTTCTATTTTTAAGTCCAACCCTTTCTTTAGGTTTATCATCTGGTTTGTTACGTTAATCACGTTATTAGATGACATTTGCTTATCAAAACAAAACATAAAACGATATATATGTGGTCAGTTCACTTAATGTTTATTAAAATACCCAGTTCATTCAAGGTTTTGGATGTTAAAACAAGTTGATAAGGCATATTTTAGTATCTTGAGTAATTGTTTCTTACACAAGTTATAGAGTGAACTGACCTTAGTTAATGAAAAATTTGATTTAGCAATATTACCTAAATTACACTTGACTTAAAATAGTCTTGAATAGTCTTTAACTATTTAACATATTGGAGACACTGGAGGCAATAACATTTTATTGCAAAGTCATTAAATTAACACAGTATATATACCTACCTTTTCAAATAGCGTCTGCATTTTATGAATATATTTATATATATTATGCTTGCATTACCAGACTTTGGAACGGTGCTATACGAACTTGACTATCTTTTAATGTCCGTTATTATATGTACGATTATGTATTTCATCAAAATTGTCCAGCTTTTATGAACAAAAATATCTTACCCAGACTATTCCGATATAGTATAATATTCCGATATAAGTTTCAGAATAATTGTAGTTTTTGTATTTTTGATACGTGAACACAAAGTAATATATTTCTCAACACAGTTTATAATGCCTAAATTGAACATATTATTAAAAAAAAAACACTTAATACGTCATAAATGTGGTTCTTTGCAGTGCCTTAAGCGCACACAACTCGGGGCCGAGCCTCGTGCGTCGTTTCGTGACGGTGACGCACGGCGAGCGCGCGGCGTGCCCGCACCCACGAGCTGCGCCCAACCTCGCGGCAGTGGCGCTCGCCGCGATCGACTGATCACTTCCGAAACTACGCCGCGCCGCACCGCTGCGACGACACCGAGCACGACGTACTTTGCTTCGCAGATATACTTGAGCACATGTAAGTAGGCTATCACGTAAGCTTAATACATACATACATAAAGTCTGTCCTTTTTCTCATATAAGGGGTAGGCAGAGGCCACTCAAGTAGCCCACTTTTCACTCTCGCGGGAAACGAGAAGTGACGGGTGGCGAAACACATCGCCGCCATTTTGGTACGAGTCAAAAAATACTTACTCCCCATTGTATTCCCACGACAGCATTGCATATAGTATAAATGGTGTTATTCTGCACGAATAAATGCTGTCTCTACAATACCTTAGTCGCCTCTTACGACACCTCGCTAGGAAAGAGGTAAGTGTTAATCTACTCTGCCGGACAACCTATCGGCTATTAAGCTTAATATCTTGACATTTCATCATTTATCTTCAAACCCCGTTTTTTGTAAGTATTACCAGCTTCATCAATGCCTTTCTTAGTATTTTTTATATACCGTTTTGTCTGTTACATAAGTAAACCATCGTATACGCGGCTCAGTTATAGGACACGGTATATCTAGGCTTAGGGCACTGCGTTTAGCACTAAATAGCTCAGTTTCACTGGGCACGGAACTCTTGAAAAACTGACTAACTACATATTAGAGTAACGTTGAGTGTGATGAAAGAAAGTGAATGACATGCACTAATGCTAATAATCGGCATCCCTATACTCAAAGGTAACATCAATAATACTCAAAAGTAACAGTGCGCCCACATTCCGATTATTTATCAGACACATGTAGGACCCTATAGGTGTCTATTATAAATAGGTCGTATCCCGGTTTTAACTGGTACCGGGCTTTCACTAAGTCGGGTAACCGAATATCCGAAGAAATTACCCAGCGTCGAAATATGCATCTATTATAATTTCGCTCATACGGCAATCGCGTTCGCAGTCACCGGTCGCAGACTATACGTAGGCGCGGGAAGGCAGAGGTAAAAAGCCCCAACTCACCTCTAGTACTCCTCCACCGCTCGCTTTTCGTTCATTATGTACTTATGTAATTAGACGATTTTGATTAGTGACCATTAGCTAGCTGAATGACTCAAGAATGTGATATTTTTTTTTATTTTGTCGGAGTGGACAGAAATGCGTGGAAATAACTTGCAAGCCCCCTTTCTACCAAAATATAATTAATGGCATTGTAATAAATAATTATAATTAGGGAATTACCTGCAACATAGCATTGAAAAAATTAAAGTGAAGATTTTGTCTATGAACGTATAAATCTACACTTTTTGGAACTTTAAACACGGCTAAACTGATATTGTTTTGCCTTTATCACTATTATTACTGAGCTATGCCGTGTATCTGGCACCATTTCCCGGTAACCGGCAGTACTAACCGGCTTAAAATGAGTACATTTCTTATCTATGATACACAGTGGCCATTTTTCATCAGGAGGATTGTGTCTGTCGTCAGCGAGTTCAGAGGAGCGACAATCACTGCAACGTTGAAAGAAACAATTTCAATTATTACTACTTGCAGGTGCGAATACGAAGACTGGTTAGTGGTAGTAGGCGGAGTGCTACAGCCGGTGCCGCTGTGCGTCGGAGCGCTCAGCTGCCCACGTGTGGGCGCGCGGCTGGGAGGCGTTCTGGGAACGCTGGCACGGGACGGGCGCTGCGCGGCGCACGGCAGCGTGTCGCCCGCGCGCGCTGCACGGCCGTCACCGCCCTCGTGGCTGCGCGCGGCAGCTCCCTCCGACCCACTGCTGGCGCTACCACATCAGCAGCTGTGCGAGCTCTGGGGCTCTATGGTGAACAATTTACTTTTAGTACATAAAAAATCATTGTATTGTCCGCTGTTCAGAGGTGGCGGCGTACGATAATAACATTACCCCATGTTTTCAAGTGGGTATTGCTAAAATCGATTAAGGGGGGCTTCCAAAAGAATCATGTGATGCTCATGGCAATTAAAGGAAATCATTACAACTTGGAGAAGTCAATATTTTATTGTGAAGGTTAGAAGTTACAGATAAGATGGAACAGAACAGTGGTGAACGCGAAAGCATTGTCATATTCGAAACTGAAACTAAATAGTAGGTATCTTTTCTGAAATTTTTAATCAATACCACACCAACAGTGTTTAACATACAAATTATTTGGAAGATGTCACGGCATAAGTAGCGGCAAATTGAAATGTTCTTGTCCCATTTGAAGAAATAATTTGCAATTGTAGATATTCCGAAATTATTCTGTATTATTTATTGTATTTAGAATGACCAGCTATGAACTTAAATCCCAAGAGTGGGACGTTTACAGTCTTTTCTTTTTTAATTACCGTATATATTTTTCGTATATATTCTAGGTCGGGAGCCTACTTAACTGCTGCAATAAAAGAAAAAGCTTTCTTCAAAGTATGAGTAAACAATTGCCGGATTTTCTTTTAGTCGCTCTTACTGAACACGTAAGTATTTTACACAATTTTAGTATTTCTATGCTGTCATATAACAAGAAACTTATTAACTAATATGCATTATTTCTTTTAGCCAGCGGCATTAGAAGCTTTATGTCTTATGCTGGAATGGGAAGTAGCCAGTGGCGAACAAATTCAACTAGAAATAATTGCAGCTTTGCAAGGCACTGAGTTAGGACAAAAATATTACAAAGACCTTTGTGAACGACAGCAAAACCTCCAAAAATTGGTAAGTCGTACTTATACTCATTTATACACCAATATATCAAAATAATAAAAATAACAATGTTAATAGATTCTTTTATCTAAGACGTTAGGTTTTTACACTATCGATTATTCGCCAATCAAGATCTTCACAGCTATTACAAGAACCTCACAGAACTTTCATCAAACTTTTTAAGACGACAATTGAGGGGTCGGGTGACGACGTCTATACTAAAGTATGTAGCTACAACCATAAACTTTAGTAAACGCAAATTTACCTTGACAACCACCGTTAGTAATACAAACGAGACACGGCTATCTTTTATACGTGTCGCGTACACAAAATACACTCCCTTATTCCCTTCATTTTCCAGAATGACCGTCACTAGTTGATCCTTCTAAATCGAGATCTGAATTTCCATTGGAAAAAAGATAAAAGTTAAAAACAGCACAATCTCAGCACATAGGATCAATTTATATAAATAAAAATGAATGGCTAAAAGTAAACCAATTCGGCTAATGTTTGTGTTTCAAATATTCGTTGATGACAGAAATCGTAAAATCGTAGTAGATAAAACTTGGAAAATTTGCACGGAAAAGTGTAAAAACCACATTTTTCTTTAGGCCTCTATCTTGCCTGTCAGTTGTAGGGATGGCTTAATCGAAGAATAGATTTTTTGGGGTCGTATGGGTCGATTTGAGCAAGGAATCGAGGGCATATAACTGACTGACTTATGAAGTGACGTTTCAACCACACAGGAATATTCTGTGAAACAACATTTCTTATGGTAAGACGTTTCACTTATCATCAGGTGAACGATTGGTCGTCTCGCCACTTTCTCTACAAAAACAAACTACTGACTCCGGCCGGTATTCGACTAAATGAGTCTGGAAAGACGTACGCGGACCAGTGAGTCGCACGATCGTTAAACGATCGCCGAGTATTAACAATTGTTGGTTGTCGGTTGGCAGCAAGCGGAGGGTGGGCCGCGGCGGCTGGCGCTGCCGGTGCGCGCTACCGACGCGGACGTGGCGGCACTGCTAGAGGCGGGCGCGCTCGGCAACCTCGAGTGCCTCTCCCTCGCCTTCACCAGCGTCACCAGCGCTTGCGCTCAACATCTCATCAAGGTATCGTAGTTATTAAATATATGAAATATAATTTACCAAAAAGAAAACAAAGCTTAGAAAATCTACAAGTGCACGTCTCATAAAACACATTCAATTTTGAATATCTTGGCTTCAGTATAAAATCAAAACAAATAAGAGTACAAATACTATGGTCTCATGTTGTGGAATTGTAGGTTTTATGTTTTTTTTTTTTAAATATATTAAAATATCGTAAGTTTAGACAGTGAATTCCAATAAGATTCGTCCTATTTAAAATAAAAGGTATTATAAAAATAAATCGTGTTAATGAAAAGTGAAATGCAAAGCGAGCCGTGGTAGCTCAGAGGTTAGGCCCTCGCTTTAAGTTTCATAGTACGTGAGTGTCCTGGGTTTGTTCCCGGTGCCGGCGCCACTGAAATTGTTAATGCTGAAATTTTAAGTGCTGATTTACCACTTAACACGTAACATGTAAAGTTCGTCAACACGCACTGGACCAGCGGGGCACGACTCTTCCCGGCTCCAACAACCCTCTCAAAAATGAGAGAAGGCCTGTGGAACAGTGGAACATTTATAGACTGTTAAATTACTTTTCTTTTTTTAATTTCTTGTTTTAATAAATATTATATTTATTTTTAAATAATTTCATCCATGATTCGATTTAAAACTACCATAGTTTCAGCAGTTCAGAATTAAAATTTAATAACATATCTACATGTTGTGAACCATCTTATTTATGCGTACTTATGAGAGTGTAACAACGATTAACATAATAAAGCACGCCTAACGCTTTCGAAATATGAGGCGTGCAATACTATAAGGTAATAAACTTATGACAAAACTAAAAAAACAAAGACGGCGTTGTACATCATAACATTAGTTCTCACCGTACGGCGCCTTACGACCGTGGTATATATGTTTTAAATGTCCCGTGGGAACTATTTGATTTTCTGGTATAAATAGTATCTTATGTCCGTCTCCAGGATGCAAGCTATCTCTGTGCCAAATTTTGTAAAGGTCGGTTTAGCGGTTGAACCGTGAAAAGGTAAGAAACAGATAGAGGGACAGACAGAGTTACTTTCGCGTTTATAATATTAGTATGGACAGCATCTTAATACATACACGTTTATAATGAGATATACGTACGTACAAAAACAATAATCATCATCATCATTTCAGCCTCGCTCGTTTTCGCTCCATCTAGTGGGGGTCGCCCTACACTGCGTTTGCCACTACGAGGTTGCCACGCGAGAACCTTTCTTCCCCAACGGTTATCGGTTCTGCGAGCTATATGGCCGGCCCATTGCCACTTCAGCTTGCTAATCCTTAGGGCTATGTTGGTTACTCTAGTTCTGCTGCGGATAACATGGTTACGGATTTTATCACGCAGAGAAACTCCGAGCATAACCCTTTCCACAGCTTGCTGAGCGACTCGTGAGCTTCCTCATGCGGCGCGCAGTGAAGGACCACGTCTCCGTTCCGTATGTCATCACTGGCAACACGCACTGGTTGTATACTTTTGTTTTGAGGGATTGAGGTATACTCGACTCGAAGCTTTCGGGGTTTTGGATAAGGGCACGAGATGGACGGAGCGTGGACTTCACCAGACGCGACTTCTCCAGCTTTACGTTCTGGTTCAATGTGCCTCTTACCATTCGTTGATCACTGCCGGTTTTCGCCCTAGCGATCACAGAGACATCATTGAACAGCTGTCATTCGGTCGTCATGATGAAGTCGATCTCATTTTTGTTCCATCAAAAGTCCGTCTGAGCTCATCCAGGTCCACTTTCTGTGGGGCCGCTTTTGAAAGAAGGTGTCCCTCCTTCTCTATAAAGTCGGCTAGCTGTTGGCCCCCTTTGGTTCCGTTGCCTTATTCCAAATTGCCTCACTACCAGCGCATCGTCTTTTTTCATGCCCAGCTTTGCGTTAAAGTCTCCCATCAACACCGTGTAGTGAGTTTTGGAGGAATGTATGGCTCTTGATATGTCCTCATACATTACCTCCACCTTATCATCAAAATGCGCCGAGGTAAGTGCGTATACTTTCATGACCTATAACCTATGACCTATGACCTTTAGCGAATACCGTTTGGTTATTCTGAGTATACTCCCGATCACACTCCCGATCTTGACAACGTTGTTAATGAGAAGTCTGCGGACGATAAACCCGACACCTCCTTGGGACAGATGGTCGCCCTCCCGGTGGTAGAACAAGTTACCGGATTCAAGGATTACCGTGTCCTCCCCCTGTAATATGTAATATGCCAAAGTAACTTGCTCACCTCCTCTACCAGCTCCAAGATCTTCTCGTCGGTCCTCAGCGTGGGTGCGTTGAATGTTGCCAGGTCCAGTCGTCGGTGGTGTTAGCAAGATCTCCTCCTCCGGAGATTCTTCGCACCTCCTGCCCCGCCGTTACCATGACCGCTACCGTAGCCAGAACTAGCGGGGCCGCTGAATACTAGGGGCAGTTGTGTTGCACCTCTCATTTTGGGGGATTTGCCATAGTTGCCACGCTTGGCAGGCGGGTTGGCAACCGCAGTTTGTTTATTTTGATGTTCCTGGAAGACGCTGCTGCCCAGCTCCAGGTTTTCATTTTCCGCTACCACACGGCATGGTGTTCAGCGAACAGATTTTTAAAATATGCAGAATTTTGGCACGTTGTCATAGTGATCCGGAAACTATTCTGCAGTTTGGAACCATGAGAAAAAACGTTTTAAGCAAGCTTCGTTTAAGCTTTCCATCTAACTTCTATATCGTTATTCTACTTCGAATTACGTGCATCATTTTAATACATGTATAAATAAGCATAAGGAGAAAAAAATGGCTGTGTTAAAGTATAGTGTTCTGTTTATTGTAGCTGCCCTCACTGCGATATCTGAACTTGTGGGCGACTAAATTCGGTGACAGCGGCGTCCAACTTATAGCGGAGCATTTGCCACGCTTACAAGTGCTCAACCTTTGCGAAACTCCCGTCTCCGATAAAGGGATAGAAGCCTTATCAGGTAATTATTCTCTGTCTCTCTGAATCTCGAAAATATATTTTTATTTATGATATTAAATAATGAGACGGTCAAGTCGTTCTCCTGATGGTAAGTGCCAAGCCCTTAACAATTGCTATGTCACCTAGAAAAGCCTTTCTTGTGTGGCACTGCGCTGCTTTCATCCTTCTGAGGCCTTAGTTATTAAATCTCATATGCTCTGTACTTCACTAGCTACAGTGCCCTTCAAACCGAAACACAGTAACGCTTGCACACTGCAGTTTGGCGACTGAATAACTGGCACCGTGATAGTACCTACCTACACTTCTAAAACATGATTATCCATACTGATATTATAAATGCAAAAATAACTCCATCTGTCCCTCTGTCTGTTTGTTACCTTTTCACGGTTCAACCACAGAACCGATCTCAACGAGATTTGGCACAGAGATAGCTTACTTCCTGGGGACGGACATTGGATTTATGTACTAGCAATAACTAGCAGATGCCCGCGACTTCGTCTGCATGGATAAAAGTTTCATAAACATCCCGTGGGAACTATTAGATTTTCCGAGATAAAATCCTATGTCCGTCCCCAGGAAGCAGAAAATCTCTGTGTCAAATTTCATTGAGATGTTCTGTGGTTGAACCGTGTAAAAGTAACAAACAGAAAGAGGGACAGAGAGAGTTCATTTATAATATGAGTATGGACTACTAGCTGATGCCTGCGCTAAGTAAAAATATACATTTGATATCATTGGAATTTGTCTTCAATTGCAGGACTTTCAAGTTTGAGACGTTTAAATCTAAACAGCACTAAATTATCATCGGAAGCGTTCGAAATTCTCCGTCAAAGGTTGCCTTACCTTCAAGAGTACGACATACGTTACACGGAAGCCTGGTGACAACGAGCGCCCGCACAAAGAAAATGCTCCACTACGACTTTATGTAACTCATTTATGAAACTGTAACGAAGACAAACTGTTGTTCCAATAACTAAAAAATTTAAAGCAAGAAATTTCTTTAAAATGACAACTGTCTATGTGTTTAAAAAATCTTGAGGCGACAGAACTGCATCACGTAACATGTCACTTCGACATCGTCACTTGAGCTATGTACTTTTTACCCACCTACTCACTAAAAAGCTGCCCGAATTCGCCAGCAAAAAGTATTATATAATTAGAATATATGGTAATGTAAATAAGTTATAAGGACTTGTATTTTTAACTATTAAGTTGTCCCAGATTAGGCGTCAAACATAAATTATGGAAAAAAATTCGAATTTAATTTAGTTTAACGAATACACAATAAGTCCAAATTATGATTTATACATATATAATTATATAATCTTATTAGTATCAAATGTATTATAAATTTCCTAAAATAGATAATAGCATAAGAACATAGTATAAATACAATATCAAGATACATCATCACGGCCGTTATTTATATTAGATTAAACAGCACAATACACAGAAAATGTATGCAACATTATATGTCATAATAGATATAAAAGTATTTATCTTTATACCCATACATGACGCACAGATAAAAAAAACAGTAAATCGCCGCGGAAGCATTATTCCAAATTAATTATAAATAACATATGACTGAAAGTATTTTGGTGACGATTTGTCCCATTTATGCGGTACATCTATATATCTATAACAAAAAAAAATATTGACATAAATGTGCATTGGTCAGATACATCTAGTCTAAACATGTTTTTGCATTTATATGGAGTATTTATATGCTTAATCTAAATTTAAATCATCGTTTCTCACTTGGGGCGTGATCTAGGAGTCGCAGTCATCATTAAAGGAAAGTAAGCATACGAAAATCTTTTAATTAAATAATTAATTAGTTATCACTAGCCGTGGTAGCTCAGGGGCTAGGCGCTCGCTTTAAATTTCATAGTACGCGAGTGACCTGGGTTCGATCCCCGGTGCCAGCACCACTAAAATTGTTAATTGCTATTTTAAGTGCTGATTTACCACGTGCTCGGCGGTGAAGGAAAACATCGTGAGGAAACCTGCATGTCTGAGGAATAAAAAATATTTCGAAGACATGTGAAGTCCGCCAACCCGCATTGGAGCAGCGTGGCGGATTCTTCTTAGCTCCAAAACCCTCTCAGAAATGAGAGGAGGCCTGTGCTCAGTAGTGGAACATTTATAGGCTGAAACTTTACTTTTTTTTTTATCACTACGTTTCATGTAATGAAGTTAGTTAATTAACGAACGACAAACACAAAGACGTAAAATATTTAAAGTGTTATTTTTAACAAACTGTTCATCTATTTTAAAGCTAACACAGATTAGGAACCGTTTTCGCCCAAGTACGAAGTGGTAATTAAATCAATGTCTTTTAATCTTTTGGTACTAAGCTACTCTTTTAACATCTTCTTGCGAGCCAAAACTTATCCAAATCTTCAGACAAAATTCTTGCTATAGTTTTCTCAGCCGATATTTATATTAGTTGGTTATGAATAACAGGTAAATTTACTTATGCCACAACATTATAATTCAAAGGATTGGAAACCATATTTTCGAGAAGTAAAACAAAATTAAACCAAAATTGTGTTTCAAACATCCACATACAAACTTTCTTTATTAAAGCATTGATTTATTCCGTTCCGTTAAAATGGTTCTATAACGAACTGGTAAACTCATGTTCAAACCTTTCGTGTGTTAAAATATATCAAATATGTAAACTAACAGTTACAAAATTATCGCTTAAAATTAGAAATTGTCATCTTGCTGTCCGAAAAATCTTTTTAGAACTTTTAACAACAACATGATGACCAGCACTTCCGAAGGGAAACAGTGTTATTTCATCACATAGTGTGGAAACCTTGTCTACAATGGTCGAATTTTCACCTATTTAACTATTTCTACAGCTTCTGTACATTTTTTAGATTAAGTAAATATATTTTGGTAATAAAATAATCTATCAAATGTCAGCAAATCTCCACCATGATCACATGGGAAACCAAAGAATTGTATAATATGCCTGATCATCATCATCATTTTAACCTACTACTAGTCCACTGCTGAACAAAGGCCTTCCCTATAGATTGCCACAAAAGTTTGTAGGTCTCATTTTTGGGTGATTTTGCCATAGTTGCCACGCTTGGCTGGCAGTTTGGCAACCACAGTTTATTTCAGATATTCCAGTAAGATGCTGCTGCCTATCATCTGGATTTTAATTTTTCCTCTGTTGACTTTTACGACACCCACGGGAGATGAGATGCCTGATGATTGATTTGATCGTCTCTTTCGTAGATATTCATTATTCACGGTAAAATATACGCATATTTTTGTCATGTTAATATCATAAAACTTTAATAAAATTTAAAATATAACAATGGGGAGGACACATTACGTATTATTTACAGTTAGAGGAACGCGACACTTGAGAAACCATGCATTAAAAACGCTAAAAAGTATTTTAAACTTATGTAAATATATTGGGGCTGTGAAAAAGAACCAACAATGATAAGAATGGACATAAGGGGTAGTTGGTACGTTAGAGCGAGCACTTAGATTAATGTTGGTATTTTACGTGCTAAATATTGTTGTAATACATATAAGTAATGAATGCATTTCGTAATCTATTCTCTAGGTTATTTAAGTAATAACAGAGTAAAGGACGAGGTTATCTTCAATTTTTTTTTAAAGAATCCGCACCCTCAATTCCCTTTACTGAAGACTCATTCTGAAGTAATAAATTAATTTTTATGTAATATATGAAGTCGTTTTTAATTTCTTTATCACCAATTTCTAGTCCTTAAGAATCATTAAAAATTCTGTAATCCGTTTTACAAATTTATTATATAACAATGTTCATTTATTTTATTTATTTATTTAACAATTTTGTTTAACTAACATCTTTTTAAATAAATAGCTAGCTTTTTAGCAGCATATTTTGATGTCATTTCTCAATATACGGTGATTTTTCTGCCCTGTGAGTTATTCTTGTGTTCCAGTCATCATAATAGGCTATTTCAGTTTTGGTTCTCATTGAGGCTAAATGCGTAGAGTGGAAAAGTGGTAATGTGTAAAGTGGTAATGAGAAATCAATTAATTTTCTTATACCACTTTTGAAAAAGTCTTATTTATAAATCACAATAACACTTATTTATAACAGTAACAAACAGTAGATATCACCACAGGCCCCATTCATATGTAGTTTTAGCAGTTTAATTATTTTATTGTATATGGTAGGAATAGGCCTTCATAAACGGCGTAATAATATAAGAGCTACAATAAAGCAGCCTTTCTTGTCTTTTCTATTTAGATTAAAACCATCATGCGAATATTACGTCATTACATTTTTTTCATTTTCGAATTTACCCTAGCACTCGTTACTCGAATCACAATATTTAATAAAATTTCTTCACCTAAATGACATACTACCCCTATTTAATAGTGTTAATTCATGAAGCTCATTTGCATTATTCAATTTGTTACATAAGATTCTTGCCCGCTCAGTTGTTTTTAAGATATATATTAGTTGCTGGCTAGCGAAAGGAACTATACATACACATTAAACAGCTAGATGCAAATTGCAACTGTATTACACATTATTTGAAACATTAACATCGATTTGAATACTATTGATACATTGATCGTACTCAACAACAATAATACAATTGATCTATCAAGATGACCGTGTGAGAATGTCAAAGAAACTGCGCACGTCCGTGTTAGTTTTCAGAAGTGTCCAGATGTTTTCCATAAACACACAAGTTGATGAGATGTTTAGCCAAAAACCTTTTAACTGCTATGATATACTTATACTTATTTAAGGATTAGATAAGTATTGAACTTATGTTTCGAAGCTTCGTCTATGTTTCCAATGCAAATGTTTTCTAAGGTAGTACACCCAACTGTTACCGACAAACATGATAGGTACAGACATGCCTGCACTTAGATTCTGGCCCTTGTATCGGCATGGTTGAAATAGTATAACGCTCTCCCACAATACCAGCATAAAGTATAAGCACGATGCTGCTGAGTTTCGTTTATTCAGTGACGGAAACCAGAGACCAAATAATTGGGAACGAGTCAATCCATCTAGTGCTAGTCATTAACGGTGACAATATGCGTCTATGGGTCGCAGTGACAGCTTGGTATCAATCGGGTTCTGGGCTCGTTTGTCCTCCTTAACCATATATACCTTAACAAGTTTCCACCATAACAAGGGTTGAATGCCACTAGGCATTAAGTCCGCCCATTGTAGCCCTTAGTTAAGGCAATAAATAATAAATAAAAAAACAATGTTAATGTACGAAGACAAAAATATATCAAGGCATTTAAAAAATTATAGAATTCACGATTTCTAATCAGCTTTTGTTGAATATTGTTTGTATCTTTACTATATATTGGTCGTAGACTCGTAGTTCACCTTAGTATTCTTACCAGTAATGAAGAGGTAAAAGACTTATCCAATATTTGAAGTGCGATTTTTAATAAAAATAATTAAGAAAACTATTTGATGCTTTTTATTTATGTTTCTTCCAAGAAAATTCCTAGTTGATCTGAGCAAACGTACCTAAATTTTACAGCACCGCACTTACAAGTCATCAAACTGCATGAGTGGGAACTAAAACGTAATCCACCACTCTGCTGTAATGTGGATTGTGGGATTGCTGTAATGTGGATCGTGGGATTGCTGTAATGTGGATTGTCGGATTGCCTAAGTTAAGTGTTTTATTTTTGTTTTACTGTAAGATTGATTAAGAACACAAGTGAGCTCGCGAAATAATACACGTGAATTTTAGAAGTCATGTAAATCCAGAAGAAATGGAGATATTACGATGGCTTACGGGTAAAAATAAATGAGGTAATATATAGCGAGTATTTATTCCTGTGCAATTTATCTAAATAAAACGTATCCACGACAGGATAAATTCCAGTGTCTTTTGTTAATTAACAAAGACTTAGCGCTGCTATCAATATAGACTTTAAGTTGTACCCATTCGGCACGTTTATTTTATTAATTTGTATTGATACCTACATTTAAATGATAATGTAATTCATCTTTTCATTAATCATCGTTCTCTTTGATCATCAGCCTCTTATTCTAATCCACATAAGTCTATCCCAAATAGGGAAAATTCGCACACCTCGCACCATAGCACTGTATTTTCCTACGGAAATTTTAGATTTGGTAATTACTCCAACTTTTGGAAGCCATTAGATTTCCCAGGAATTTCAGACCAACAACAGAACAACTGTGTGTGTCTTATGCCGCCACGAGGTTTTTTTATTATATATATTAAACAACTACTAAAATAAAATTACTTCATTCAGACTATTCCATAAAATGGCATTAGTAGTCAGTTGTACAAACATTTTTTCAAGATAGTACAATGTCTGACCGCAATTTTATTCTTCCGCCAAGTTCTCCATGAGAGAGAATAACCTGCGTACAACAATAACCGAACACTAGATTTAAAAAGCTGATCATCATTTAATAATAATCACCGACAGACCGACCCTCGACTAAGAATCAAGCTAATTATTAATTAGTACGACGGTGGAATGCTCCGTTGGAAGTCATTCGAGCTCCAGTTCTCATCATTCGCTGTACAAAACGAAACAACGTCATGCTACGGACTTTACTCCTGGTATTCATTCTCATCGCTAACTACGTGGCTACAAGTTTTGTCCTAAGAGGACGTTTCATGTTTACATGTTACATTACATGTTTACAAAAAAAAACTGACGATTACTAAGGAATAATATATTTAATTTCAACATTATAGTTTGTGTATTATACATATCTTATATTTATACATGCTATATTATATCCAATTGTCCGTGTACCCCGTAAGAAATACACGAATGTTAGTTAAGAGGCTGATTTTCGATGACACGAAAACTAAAGAAATTCGATCAACTTCACGTCACAAATGATTTTAAGCAACTATGTAAAAAAATTAGACATGTAAATTGAATTCGCTACATTTATATACAAACTCATTATAGTAACAACTTAATCGTATAACATGAATTTAACTAACTTATATAAATAAAATACATAACGTAAGTTAATTTCTATTTAAGATAGTACAAAATAGGATGTTTTGTTTTTATCATAATTATAACACTGCTTCTTTATTTTCGTAAGGGTTTAAATTTGGAATAACCGGTTTAAAAAATTAGTGACGGGGTAAGAAAATCCATTGTTTATTTATTATATATCGTTATCCACACCGGTAGCTATTGGGAAAATCCACTAAGTAAAATGCCAGGAGTCTCGTGACCAATTGCAGAATACCGTGAGTAAAAATCGTGGAAGTAGTTTAATACGAATTTGGATAACCGATACACGGACATTAACCACAAATAATTTAATTTTACGATTTATATACAATATGACATGTGTTTGAAGTTACGTTTAGTATTAAAAATGAACTGGTCTAATTACATACAAAAACACCTAAAATTACCATCCACATAAAGTCAGAAAGAATAAAATGCTAGTCTTTTTCTTTGTCTAATAATATTGAAATTAAAAAAATGTGTAAATAATAATGCTTAACATATTTATTGGTTATCCGAGTTAGCATTATTACAAACCTCCAAAAACCTTTTATGTTAAAATTTTAAGTTATAATAGTAAGTTCGTTTTCTGAACAAAATGGTTAATTACTGAAACAAAAAAATAAACAAACTTTTTAACAGTTATCAAAACTATGACACAATTAAGACAGATATTTTGGTGTCTAGCAATATTGATATATTTTTTATTTGAGCTTGGCTGGATATTAATGTGCATATTATAGCGTATTGCTTTCTAAGGCAGCCTTTTTTAATTCCGCATAAAATATCAGATATGTAGTGTCATAAAATAAGTGAAATTAAAAAAATACTAATTTTTATTAAAAAATGGCCACCGAAAAATGTGTATTCAAAATAAAAAGTAAAGTGTAATAGATCTAAATAAATATATTTATATCAGAGCAAATGAATATTGCGAACGTAATAGAAAAATAACTAAAAATGAACGAATAGAGAAAGTTGTTTCCTCTATAAAATAAATTTGGCGACATGATTCAAGTGACTTTATTTAAGATATGCTTATGTCGATGTTATCCTTACCTGTATTCATGTGTATCGGAATACGGTAAAATCTGATAATGCAAATATTAGCAACAATTGCTTTTACGGCCCTTGTTCAACCTTTTCATGGCATATATTTAGTTATTATTTTCACGTTTTGTAGCTCTATTATTTACCATAAATTTGCAAATAAAATAATGCAATATCTGTACTCTTACAGACTACATGACTTCGAACCTCTGGTCCCTAAAAAGAAGCACCAATTCTTTCTTCCATTAAGCGATACAGGTGTAGCCCATATGTTACGGTGCACAGGCCGTATATATCAACTGTTTCATCAACTGTTTATTTTGCAGATACGAAAATCATATACCGGAACACTGACACAAATTAAACCATTACTTATGCAGAAAGTACTAACCAGCTGTTGCTGGACTACAAGCGCTATACAAACGTGTACGGCGCTGTCTAAAAGATGTAGCAGTATCTATATTATGGTCTAATCAGAATTTACACACTTTATTTACTACCCTATGGTTAGGTTAGGGGTTGAGTTCATGAATAATGAACGGAACAGCGTATCGTTACGCCTACGATATTAGGGTTTGTACTAAAATATTTTATTAATTATGGATATCGTCGTTTCAGCCTATCAATAGTCCACTGCTGAACATAGGCCTCCTCCATAGATTGCCACAAAAGTTTGTAGCTATCGTTTTGGAGGGATTTTGCCATAGTTGCCTACGCTTGGCAGACGGGTTGGCAACCGCAGAATATTTTTTCAGATGTTCCAGCAAGATGCTGCTGCCCATCTCCTGGTTTTCATTTTCCCTCTGTCGACTTTTACGACACCCACGGGACGAGATGGGGTGGTAGATTCTCTTAAGCCGCTACCATATAGATAAGTAAAAAACGAGTGAAAGGTAAGGCAGTATGCAGTAGGCAGTGCAAAGTAGCATAGTCACGTATACATATTGTATATAGCGCTTCACCTGCTACTCAGAAGAAACATCACCACCGCTAGCATCCGTCCCCGGATCCTACGAAATCAAAAAGGACGTATCGAGATAGATTGGATATCAAGAGACCAAAACATTTAACAGAACGATTAATCGAGCTTCGGTCATAAAAGTTACTATTAATATCATCGAAAACGACAATACTTGTTGATTATGTAATCGACTTCTGAGTACAGAAAAATATAGTGATATCTTTAATAAAAACGCATAATGAGTCGCTAGAAGAGGTAAATCGCTAGAAGCAGTGGTAACTAAATTTAAATATAGCGGCAAGAACTTTTACTATTTGCACATTCTTAAGCTCCCGCGTTATCGCGGGATTGGAAGATTAATGAGGAGCACCAATTTCTAACTAAATGTATAGGATTAAGTTGCCAATTTCGTACAAGATAATTTATAAAATACCTTTACTACGAACTATAAAACTACTAGAACTCTATACTACGAACTCAGAATTTAAATTCTAGTGGTGGGCCGATAGCTATTACAGACAAACAAAACCCATTGGAGAGAGGCGCCTTTAAAAGCCTTAGACATGATTTTAGAAGACGACATTATTACCATATGCATATTATCATGCAGAGTATCATATTATGCAGAGTAGCATAACATATTACACTGCTAGAGAATTTACTTATTCAAAGAATTGAATATACATATGTTTGATTCGTAAAAAAGTAAAGTAAAGCATGCTAAATGTCAAGCGTTATATAAAAACATGAGTAAAACAAACTTGTTGACAGATGGAAATATGTATACATAAGACCATTACATTAAATAGTTTAAAACTAACTGCTATAGATAATTACAAAAATTAGCCAATCACAGTTGATATACATTCTAAAACTATATATTTTAAAACAATAACTGCCACTAAAAATTTACTGTAAGATATAAGGTCAGACATGTAGGAAGTTGCATTACATATAAACAAGATATAATGATCATGTGAAACCATTAACTTGAAATTAATTTTGCAAAGTTACTAAAAATTAATAATGTAATTATAATCCCACTACAATTACCTATCATAATGTTTTCTATCATTAACTAGTTTGGTTAAGCATGGTTCCATAATAATGCTATAAAAACCCATGGAACATCATCATCATCATCATCATCATCATCATCATTTCAGCCTATTACAGTCCACTGCTGAACATAGGCCTCCCCCATAGATTCACATTTTGGGGGATTTGCCATAGTTGCCACGCTTGGCAGGCGGGTTGGCAACCGCAGTTTGTTTATTTAGATGTTCCAGGATGATGCTGCTGCCCATCACCTGGTTTTCATAACCCTCTGTCGACTTTTACGACACCCACGGGACGAGACGGGGTGGTAGATTATCTTATGCCGCTACCACACGGCTAATGGAACATCAATTTCATAAAAAACATCAAAATTCTATAATTGGCTAGCAGACTTAAGACAATTTAGAAACTAAACTATTATTTTAAAACAAAGACAATTTGTAATTGCTCCTAAAATCTCGAATAAGCATATTTATTTTGTATGTGTAAAATATAAATACAAGAAATTGACCACCAACTTATTTGATCATTCAACTGAATGAATTAGGAAGCTACATAAAATTCCAGTGTCCAATATGCAATGTATGCTCATATTGGCTTGTATGTGTGTACATAATTAAATGAATTTATTAACTAAATGGTAATTAAGGAATTTTATCAAGCTTTATTTATATTTGTAGTGATGCGATATGGTTAAGAATTATTCAAATGAATTGAGTACCGGTAGGGACATTTCACTACATGTTCGCATAAAATGTTAGTAAGGTGTACTTTAATTAAATTGTTGAGTAGAATTATTTTTCCTCTCCAGTGTATTTAGATTTCCTAATTACATTAACTAATTATAGTTGTGATTTTTTTTTAAACCTAAACCCAGAATTGCCAAATATTATTCTCATTAGATCTTATTGTTATATTATAGAAATATTAATCAAAGTAGTGATGTCCTCTTGGCTGATTTTGCCTACTTAGCCAGAAGATATTATAGTGTCATAAGTGGACGCAGCAATCACAGAGACACTCACTCGTCCTTACCCACTCGCGACCGATATAAGACGGCTCGCGACGAGTAGTCGGATACTGTTACCTACTAATACAGATATAAAATAAACAAAGTCACGAAAATTTTAATATGGTACAAATCATATACAGGTTGCATCAAGTGGTTGGAAAAATTACTTTTTAACGGTTTTAGTCATAAAAATGACTAATATTAATACGACTAACTTTCAAAAAACAAATCGACAATTAGGTCTTGAAAATGAAAATCTCAAATTGAGTTGTTTTGGTCTAAATATGCAAGCGAGATCTTTTTAAAATATGCTATTACAGCCAAATCACATCACTCGGACAAACTTTTCTATATATATTACATACATACATTACATGTAAAATTACATTGATGTCAGATAAAATTTTCAATAACAAAAGAATATGTTGATGGCGTTTCTAATTAATTGATTACTAGCTTTAAAGATTAACATCTAACTATCGACAAATATGCTTATCTGTTTTTACAATATACTTAATTTATTTTTTTAATGTCATACACATTAATTTAGTAACGTTTACGATTTATATGAAAAAGTTATTAAAGACAGTGATTTTTCATAAGATAAATACCATGCACATAATACATAGTGATATATGCAATGAAACTGAATTTATATCTTACTATTAGTTTAATTCGAATTTAACTATAAAGATACATATCTTTGTGCCATTTTTGATTGCACTCCACAATTTTAGATGATATTGTGAATATTCACATTTGAAATTTGTAACTAGTTATTTTTTTAAAAACAAGAAGTTGATAATCCTCTATCACAAAATTTGCTTGAAAACACAAAAACATTCTCCGATTAAATGTATAATATATACAAGTGAAATATGCTTAATACTGGTCTAAATTGAAGAAAATAACATTGTTACACATTTCCAAAACATTTTTTTTGTTTATAGTTGATAATGAAAAACAACTTATCGTTCTCATTGCACATCAATGTCTCCAGGTATAACCTGCTTAATTTTGATTTCAACTGGGTTTTAGAAGTCGTACAGCTATTTAGTAAAAGCGGCAAACACCGCCCACATGATCTGGCAGGCATCGGGCCTCATGGCCTCCGCTTCAAAGTCCAGGTCGAGAAGGGCGCGGACGCGTCGTGTGGCCAGCTCGTAGTCCTCGTCCGAAAGAGGAGCGAACGCATTCTCAAGCACGTCTGCAGAGTGGGCCAGCATTAACAGCGCTAAGGAACGCTTATCGGCGTGAGCGACGTCGGTTATGGAGCGACGCAATGCTGCTTCTTGAACCTGCAAAGAGAAAAGTTAATATTGCAGAACTATTGAATATTCATCATCATCATCATAACTTCAGCTTATCACTAGTCCACTGCTGAATATAAATAGGGGCCACCCCCATAAATGGCCACTAAAGTTGGTAACTCTCATTTTGGGGGGATTTTGCCATAGTTGCCACGCTTGGCAGGCGGGTTAGATACCTCATTTTATTTATTCAAGTGTTCCAGGAAGATTCCGCCCCCATCTCCTGGCTTTTATTAAATATTACAGGAATTTAAAAGCTATTGTCACTTTACTATTATTTTTAAAAAGCGCAGTAGTATTTGCACTCCTTAAAAGATAGGTTTTAAAGTCACATGATATTTTTTTTATAATAAAGGTATTGTATCTTGTTATTAGTTAACAAAATCAAAAGAATGGCATTACATTAATAGCCATTTTAGTTGAACCACTCTTATCAGCGGCATAGTTCTATCATAGATCAAACAAGTCACTGATAAATATATATAATTATAACAGAATAGATATTAAATAATCATTCAATGCATGTACATTTTGTTTTTTTTAATGTTACCAAACTCCTTCCATATATAGATAAAGTAATAGATTAGGAACCAAAGTAATGATATGGTAAAATACAAATAAACACTATAATATTCAATTTAGTAAATAAAATTAGGTAATTAAGTCTTTTTTAATATGTCATGGTTTTAATTACGATGGTGGTCCTTATAGGCGAGTTTGACCATGGGGACTATTGCAAGTTTGTGAAAATTACTGTTCTACAACTCTGTTCTCAAAAGGTAAGGTAAGGTTCACCTATCACATTTGTGACTAACACTTTTTAATTACATCACCAATATCTTTTCATCAGCCTGTACACTGCTGTACATTGGCCTCCAAAGGCCAAGATTGTGATGGTCAAGAAAGGAGGATTAGCCATAGGCATGCGGATTGGCCATCACAGTCTTGAACTTTATAGACGCTGCTCCATGTCACCAGTTTGTCTATTTTCAGTCTGGAAGTTTTAGAGATGGTTATTCCGCTATTTGTCCGAGCTCATGAGATCTTTTCTATTTTCGTCCATTTTACGCCTTTATCGCGTGGCTTATAAATATAATAAAAAGGCTGTTACTATATTTTTTGTTAAAAAAAAACGATGTCCCACACTAGAATTTCTCCTGATGGTGAGTTCTTTTTACAGAAATATTTTATATGCGCAACACAACCAGACCCGAAAACCAACACACGGAGAAAAAAATACAACAACACATACAAAACTGTCGTATGTCAAAAAAAAAACAATATTAATCTTTTTTGCTTATTAAATGTGTATTATCAACACGATGACTCAATTTTTTTTTTTGTGATATTGTATTATCAACTCGTGACACAATTTAAAAAGTTAAAAACCTTAAACAAATGATTTGTTTACCAGATAGATGGAAATCATTTTAGTATCAGTTGTTTTACTAATTCTAAAACCTTCGCAGACGTGTCATCGCAATGATGAATGTATAGGAACGCATACGGCACAAACAAAGAAACATTCACTTTAATTTATGTATATACAGGTGGCCCTTAGGTCCTTTAAATGTAAATAATAAATAAATAAAAAAATAATAACAATACAAAGAATGTTTTTATTTCGTATTAATCTTTATATCGAAAGTGGGGATGAGATGGTGGATGGGAATTGGAGAAAATTACATTATCCAAGAATCCGTGGTACGAGGGCGGCACTGATAGTTTTTAGAACTGGCCACTTTTAAAGAATATAATAAAAAAATAAGTTTAAATTTTGAAATAGAAATCTTTACTAATATTATTGAGTACTAATTTCATTCATTTGACATTTGTTTTACAATTTGGCGGCAAATTGAAATTTGTGTGTGTCACGCCAGTATGAATTTAACGCGAGAAAATTTTCGTACTATGATTTTTTATGACTTTCGGTGTCATTTAAGTCAACAAGAATGTTATGACAAACTTCGATTGGCCTTTCACGGTGAAACCCCTTCTCGGGCCACTGTTTATAACTGGTTAAATGAGTTTAAACGTGGTCGCACCAATCTAAAATGCTCTGCGTGAGGGACGGCCTTCTACGGCGACGACTGAAGATAACATCAATGTTGTGCGGTGTATGATAGAGACTGATCCAAGAGTAACCTATCAGCAGATTCGGACAAGCTTAGGCATCGGTATGAGTCAAGTGCACAGAATCCTCCACAAAAATTTAGCCGTTAGGAAGCTTTGTGCCCGGTGTCATTCATATAACTCCGTCGTGTTGATTAGTGCCGTGAAATGATACAAATATTTAACGGAGGTGACTCAAAAGCTGTGTTCGACATACTTACGGGTGACGAAAGCTGGATTTATTGCTATGATCCGGAAACCAAAAGACAATCTGCTCAGTGGGTGTTTCCTTCCGAGGAGTTGCCAACTAAATTTAAGAGAGATATCGAAGTGTAGGAAAAAAGATGGTGGCTTCATTCTTCGGAAGGACCGGTCAATATGCGACAATTGTTTTAGAAGATCAAAAGTCAGTTACTGCAGAGTGGTATACTAACAAATGTTTGCCACTTCGGCTTTCCGGACAGTAGAAGATAAGAAAAAGATAATAAAGATACCTTTTTAACTAAACGGCATTTGACAACATTATCTGTCAGAGGGTGTGTAGTCATGTCAAAGAGGAGGAAATTCTGTTTTTCTGTTGTAAGAACTCCCTTTTCAACCAGATTCTTTGCAAGCCTTTCACGTACATTCTTAAGTTGATATTTCAACTTCATTGGATTCCAAGTCTCACCTGAGAAAACAAATAATTAAATTTCAATTTTTATAAATAAAATACAATGACATTAATAATTATTTTTTTATAAATTTGGTGGCGCCGCGGTGCTCCTCCCGACGACAAATGTATCGTTTCCCGCGAGGGCGAAAAATGGGCTACGTGAGTGGCCTCTGCCTACCCCTTATATGGGAAAAGGCGTGACTGTATGTATGTGTGACTGTATGTATGTATGTATGTATCTTCACTCACCACTGAGGTATTCTATCCAGCTTTGTACAGACTCTGGCGGCTCAGTTTCTTTCATATGTTTTAGAGCTTCATCTAATAAAACATCTCCAGTGGGTGAGTCTGAAATATTGTCATAAGTGTTAATGAAATAATTTCTACCCAATATCACACTCCCACACGTGAATCCCCACACTCCCATCCTTGAATTTCCAGTTATTTTTGTAATAATTTCATGACATATAAGAAATCCGAAATGCAATCCCAGTTCTATTCTATTATCACAAAAATGATTAGTTGCAATCTTAAGTACTGATAGGCCACACTGGTGGTAGGATTCCTACGCAGGAATCCGTCTAGGTAGGTACCACCCCAGGGTAAGTTATTCTGCCGTGAAGCAATAGTGTGCAAATATTACTGTGTGACACAGCATTTGTTATGGGCAGACGTTGCACTTAACATCAGGTAAATGTTTTGCTTGTTTCGTCACTACATACATTAAAAAATTTAATGATGCTGCAGCTGACATCGTAATATTTACCGGCATTTGAGGAATAAAAAATATTTTGATATATTTTTGTAGTAAACAAGACATTCTGACAAAGATTCTCAAATGCTGCCCAGCCAAACTGAATCCTCCTATCGGCTTATTTCTCGAAGTTGTTCTATCTGATTGCATTATCTGCCCAAGGTAGGCAAAGTTCTAGACAAAATAGAAATTTTCGACATCAACGATTTAGGAGTTGGTATGACGTGGTCGTTTAGATTTAGAAAAATTTAGAAAATTACTTTCGTCTTGTTCAGATTCATAGACAGACCAACACGTCAAGGAGTCAATGAAGTCGTTTAGCATTTCTGGCAGTTTTCACAGCGACTACACACCGTTGTCATAGGCAAAGCGTAGGTGTGAGATGTGCTCACCATCGGCTCCGTCCTATATCTCGTCTCATGTTATGTACTGTACATATATAGCACAAGCATAGAGACACTCACTCTCACTTGACTTCACTGTGGCATTTCCAATGTAACAGGATTATGTAATAAAATTAGAGGAATAGTCAAATGCACTGTCAGAGAGATAGGACAATCACAAAACGATCAGAGCTGAAAACCAATAATTTGTAATATTGCATCAATTTTGGTTACATAACGCCAACGTTAGAAAGTCGGTCTATAACCTTTTATAATAGAGTTCTTAAAAGTGTGGTGAAATAAAACTGACATAGTGACTGTACAAAAAAATATTGAAGACGAAATTATTACACAATTAATATTAATTATAATAATATTATAGTACAGTACAAAGATGTGGGGAAACTACTATTGCTATTACCCTAAACTTCCACCTCTAGAAACTCCCTGGTGACCAAAACAATTGATGTTGTAGTAAATTAATATAATTAACTAATTGGCATTATGTAGTATGACACTGAAAGTTAAAAAGTGCCCTAAAAAGATAGGTTAGGGTCAAAGAATCGATTATTTGATGAAAGGAGGGGAATTGACATCATAGATTCAGCAGGAAAAAATTGGATGTATTAGGTCGGAGAAAAAGTTTTTTTGGATATACTATGTATAAACTTGTAATAAAATCTCGTTGGCTATATTATTTGTATCTGGCTGGTTTTGATGACATTAAAAAGGTTACATTTTAAAAAAGCAAATAAGGTAAGTAAAATGTTGTTTCAAGATATTAATTTGTTTTTGTTTCTGTCAAAATGAGTGAATCTATATATTTTAAACCTGACCTGACCATGAGACCGCGTCAGTAAGAGTAGCACAAAGTGGGTTTAAGCATTTTCAATCCGGGAATTTTGATGTCAAAGATGCCCCTCGCTCTGGTCGGCCTATTACGGATATAATGGACGCTATTTTTAAAAAATTGGAGCAAGATCTGCATATCAGTAGTTGCGACATAGTTGAAGAATAGGAATTCACCACAAATCAATTTTGACCCATTTGAAAAAAGCTGGGTACACAAAATGACTCGATATTTGGGTGCCACATTAGCTCTCTAAAAGAAACCTAATGAACCATGTCATCATTTGCGATTCTTTATAGAGACGTAGTGAAACCGAACCGGTTTTGAAGAGATTGATAACTGGTCATGAAAAGTGGATCACGTTACGACAAGAACGTGCGAGAAAGGAAAGAAGAAAGGTCATAGTCAAAGGTCGCTGAGGCATTCACAGACTGTGCCAAAACCTGGGTTAACTCGCAATAAGGTGACGCTGTGAGTATAGTGGGATTGGAAGGGCGTTGTTATATTATTATGAGCTTTTACCGCCGGCAGAACCATCGATTCGGATCTCTACTGCCAACAACTGATGAGAATAAAGCAAGAAGTTGAGAGAAAGAGGCTGTATTTGATCAATAGAAGAAAGATAGTCTTTCATCACGACAATAGTAGACCACACACATCTTTAGCCACTCAGCAAAAACTTAGAGTTTGACTGGGAGGTGTTAATGCATTCGCCATTTAGTCCTGACCTTACACATTCAGATTTCTACCATTTCGGTCTCTTCAGTATTCTTTAGGTAGTGTCAGGTTAACATCAAGAGAGGGCTGCCTAAAACTACTTATCGCGTTTTTTTGCTCAGAAGTCCCAAAATTTCTACAGCAATGGGATCATAACACTACCTTCAAGAAGGCAAAAAGTCATTGAACAAAATGGCACATATATACTGTAATTAAATGTACATAAAATTTAAAAAAATGAAGAGTTAAAAAAAAAGTTTTCATATAGAAAACTTTTTACCCAACCTATTATGTTGCGACCAACAAACATAAATGGAAGAAGATGGAGGAGGCTTTTATCCGCAGAGGACCACACATCAGAAAAAAACAAATATAAACTAAACTGTCACATAAATATGTGCCAAATAGATGTAGTAGGATAATAAAGCTTAAATAAATAAATAAAATAAAAAATAACCTTTCTTTATCATAAGACATGATTATGAATTATAAAAATTTACTTCGATAAGCAGTATCTATGACTGTAGGCAGGTACTCTGGTCACTTACCCAAGTTGTACCAGAACAATTTTAAGAAATAAGAAGTTGTCAAGTCTTTCCCTGACTCCATTATCATCCCAAAAAAAATTAACCTAATGCCATCACTGGCTTTTGCTTATTATTTGAAATAAAATTTTACTACAATTAGACAAATATATGAGTTTTGGCTAATGTAAATTTTGTAAATTTCCAACATAAAATATATATACAATTTTAGCAAGTTTATGTAACAAAGGTAATGTTAATATATACTAATATTATAAATGCGAAAGTAACTCTCTTTGTCCCTCTGTCTGTTTGTAACCTTTTCATGGCTCAACCACTGAACCGATCTTGATGCAATTTAGCACAGGATACTTTTTATTCCGAAAAATCAAACAAGTCGCGGGCGGTTGCAACTTGTAACTGCTTAAAGTAAAAAGTATCCACCATCACATCTGTCTAAAAGTTGATGAAAGGGAACCCAGGAAATGAACAATGAACAGCAGCATACTTTTTGTGCAAATTATTATTCTGTGGTTGTTGATCCAACTAAGCATGGCAATTTTCATATGGTATTTTATTTGGAATTTATTCATCAGTAGACTCACAATGATATACTCAGAAGAAACTTATTATAAAATTTAATTTGATTTAAATCAACTAACAAGATTTCATTATTTTTTGCTACTTTATTTTTATATATTATTTTTTAATATGCTATGTGTTAAGGTGTTTCAAACCACTAGGTAGTGGGACAGACATATTTATTTATTTTATTCTAGAGATTCCCACATACACTGATAATCCCCTTTATTTATAAAAAAAGGTGAACTAAACTTTGCCATGGTAACTCAAGGGCCGGGCACTCATCATAAATTTCATAATATGTGAATGATTTAAGTTCGATTCAAGTGCCGGCACTTCTAAAATTGTCATGTAATTTTAAGTGCTAATTTACCACATGCTCAGCAGTGAAAGAAAACATCGGAGAGGAAACCTGCATGCTCAATCATAATAAAAATATTTCACAGGCATGAAGTCTGCCAACCCGACTTTTCCTGGCCCCTAAACCCTCTCACAAATGAGAGAGGAGGCCTGTGCTCAAAAGTGGAAAATTTATAGAATGAAACTTTACTTTTTACTTAATTTATTCATAATAAAAAAGATGGCTTTTTTAAAAAAAGAATATTACTTTACTTTTATTAACAAACAAGCATTAAAAATAACTTATCAAACTAATATGCAATAATTTCAATGTAAAATCATTTGTGTTGAAAAAAAAAACACAATGCCTTATAAAAAAATCTATATATTGATGATTAATTTCGACAATTATTTCACTAACTAATAAAAAAATGGCAGAGCCTAACAAGGCTTTTTGTATGGTACTTTATAAGAGTAGAAATCAGGTAATCTTACTCGTACCACTTGGCCATGCTGTTGTTAAATATGGTTAGACAAACTTAGCAGGTTGTTGATATATTTTTATTTGTCAAACATGCATGTTTCCTCTCAGTGTTTTCCCTCACCACCAAATGTTGTATATCTGCACTTGGCATTAACAATTTTGGTACTGAAACCCTGAGGATTGAACCTAGGTCACTAGATAAAAATTTAATGCAAGCGCTTGTCCCCTAAGCTATCATAGTTTAATTTTAATATCCAGTTTAGAGTAGAGAGTTTACTCTATAACAAAACTCAAGGGACAGTGGGACAACAAAAGATAAAAAAGCAAAGTAACAGCCTTTAAATATCCCACTTGCAGTCAAGCCTCCTCTCATTCTAAAGAGGGTTTTGGTGCCGAGAAGAGTCCACCACGCTGCTCCAATGAGGGTTGGCGGACTACAAAAGATAAGAAATCTGTGCTAAATTTTTTTTCTTAAATAATATAAACAGATGTTAAAACAAAGATTAGATAGATGAAATAGTGTTTCTTTATAGAGATAACATAGTAAAGTTATAGTGTTTTATTGACCCATTCAATAATAATAATAGAAACCCAACTAATCTCAAGCAATAACTATTCTATAGAGTTTTTCGTTGTAAAGGAGTTTATATAATAAATTAAGTACTTTAAATGTGATGTGTTCACAAACAGAAGAGACTGACATTTCTAAAACTGATAGAAATGTTTTAGTTACTTATTTTTAGCGCCCCTCAATCAATTATTTTGCAAAATTTTAAAATGTACAGACACATGCAGTTTATATTTAGAATTATGTTTATTTTGAGCATTGGGCAATAGCATAATAATTTAATTAACAAATGTGAAAGTGATTCACACAGTAGCTCTAAACATGCTTATGCAAATTTAAGAGTTTGATGATTTTCTAATGGATCCCATACTTAATGCCTTTTTAATAAAAATAGGGATCATTAAAATAAGTCCGTGTGATAAAGAATTATTGCTGAACATACATTAAAAAATCTGAAAAATTGAGAACCTTGTTTTAAGTCGGTTAAAAAGAGAAAAATATAAATTGTTACAAATTTCACAGTATCATTTTAATAGAAATCACTCTTAGGGACCAAAGAATCTGTCAATGGATACTTTCAAGTTTAAAACAATAAATAACTTTAATCACAACTCAAAGAATGCAAACACTGTCATTTAAAATATTTACATTTATCTATCTATGCTATCACTTAAAACAATGAGACAAATTACAAATATTCTATTACAAATACAAAGCAAAAACCTTCCAGGGCTGTTTATTTTTCTAAAGTATTTATTACGCTTTAAAATTATTCAATATATTTACTGTGATATTTAGCTTTTAACATTTACTAATATTCTGGTGATGATTAGATACAGACGAACATCAAACAGACACAAACACAAGAAACAATTGAGAGTAGTGAATTAGAAACAAGTAATAATATACTAAGTTTTGTGGCCTCCACTCTAATTGTTGTCATATTATTTCATACCTTTTACCATCATTATTATAAGTATATCATTATTAGTAAGTCCACTGCTGAGTATAATTCTCTCCATAAAATTGTAGCTAATGTATATAATAATTATTTCAACTAAACATTTTAGGAACAACAAAATATAACAATAATAATATGAAATGTAGTCACCTGATTTCACAATTACTTTTCTTGATAGTAATCCTTTTCTTCTCATTCCAGCTCTTTCTAATTCTATGCGACCCCTTAGTCCTAGTTCAATTAATATACATCCTCTTAATCCACTAGATATGCAATCATTCCAAAACGATGTGTAGCCCTAAAATGACGCAAAGTTTACCACACGTAAATATATATAGCTCTAAATACTATATTTCTGTTATAAGATCCTTACTTCTTTGTCCTTCAATCCCAAAAGTAAAACCTCTTCCATTAATGTTAAACGAGTTTCCTTTGAGTCACCATCATCATAATTTTTATCATTTTTCTTATCATCGTCATGGTTTTCCTTCAATGCCCCATCGGAATTGCTGTCCTTTAGAACATTCCTTCTTTGCACCAATCCTTCGGAGCGATTCATTTTATCATCTAAAGTTTATCACAATGCTAAAAATCAAAATATAACTTTTAAAATGTAAGTTCTTAAGGGATTATTATTTTTCAGGAGTAGAGATATCAATTGTTGACGTTTGCCACACGACGTAAGTTTTAGAAAAATATGGCCGAACAGAGATTAAATGCGTTTCGTTTTCAGAATCATAATACATAAACAAGAACAACGAATATTTTAAAGCGGTGTATTATTTTTAAAACGTAAAACGTTTCGTATATTTCTATATTCAGAAGATATTAGTTAGGAGTATACCTAAAAATAATCATACTATGTTGGCTACTTGACTAATATGAAAAGTCGCCAACACAAAAATAGGTGATGTTTTTTTTATTGAATTTCTGTGTATATATAAGTATAAGTATAGATAGACAGCTATCGTCAAAGAGTGCTATCGTGAGAACGTCAACTTGCAGCGGTAAGACGATAAACCTTCGCTGCTGCTACCTCTCTTAAATGGCTACGAAACTTCTTTTCTTCTTGACTAAAATTAAGTGCAATCGCTCCAGCTCCGAATCCCGATTTAACTGAAGACCGACTTAACAAGCTAGAGCGTCCAGAAAATTTCTCCATCCGTTTTATATTTTATGTCTGTCCTATCATGTTTCTAAATATCGCAATAAACTTAAATGGTTTCACTTTAACTTAAGCGCCTTCGCCGGAACCTCTACATCCTTTTTCATCTCTACCCTATCTTTTTTATTCTCTCCACCACGATGTACCTTAAGGAACGTTTTAATTTTTTTCAGCTCTGTAATTCCCAATTCTTATGCTCTTCTGAAACTCTAAAAATAAATACCCCTGTCCATTTAACAGTTTTTTGAGTAGTTCTTTCACTAGCTAGCCAATAGCTTGCAGGCTACCAAACTTTGGAATGAATTTGAATCAGCGTTAATGTGCCAATATATTATTTTAAGTAAGATAAAGATATAAGATATAGAGATCGGCACTACGGGCGATAGAAGTCGGGAAAACGAACAACGATCCTAGGCAACGTACACTTTACGTTATCCTGCGCAGGTGCTATGATTGAATCGGTAAATTCGGGAGGGGTAGCGTTAGATGTATGCTTTGGAGCGGGATTACGAGTGGAGATGCGAGTAGGTGAGGGGCCTGTCAGTACGTAGGCTGGTTTTAGGAGGTCTATCGTTACTGTAAGTGATTTTCCTTTTACCCATACAAATTATTATATGATTTGTATCCGTGTTAAAGCGCTTCACAAGGGCCTGAGTATAGAGGTTGCAATGCACCTCAGTAAAGCATCGTCCCTTAAAAATACGTGCGTCGATGATCTCAAATCTTTATTTATAAAGATTTTATTTTTATTATGACGTGCGGCAGGTGTCGGTTCTGTGCTCTGAAAAAATCTCCTGGTAAACGAAATGGCTCTCCCTATACCAGCCCAGCTGACGAAGTCCGAAGCTTTTCTATGTGATTGGACGTGATACCTAATACTAGTACTAACAGCAATATGTCTACCCAGTTGACATCAGCATGACACATTACTGATGCCTTTAGCTGCCGGTGGAACCGTTCCATCATATCGTTACAAGCTGGATGATACGCGATGGCTTTTCCGATGCTTGAAAGCAATCATTTTTCCCAGATACTAAAAAAGGGTGGATTCAAATTGTCGGCCGCGATCAGTGACTCGTCGATACTGACGATAGTGACGATCACTGACTTCAAACCGAAACACAGTAATGTTAGCACACTACTGCTTCACGGCAGAATAACTGACCCTGGGGTGGTACCTACCTAAACGGAATTGCTTGTGTTTCATCACTTTATCCAATAAAAATAATAAAAAAAAAAACATATCGTCCTCTTGGATAAGTGCTGCTATCTAGTTTAAACAAATTTCCACAGAAAACGGGATTCCACTAATGCTAGATGGCGATAGCTTATATGAAATTTTCTGTAACTTGTATTTGTGTGATAGTTGCATTCCCTTGTGTTTATGTCTCCAACCATATTGTGGCTGTCAGTTAGGGGTGGTACGACCGTTAACTGTCTATGCATGGACTAGTTGAATTCCGAATTCGTATCGTCGCGTCGGCGCCGCGTCTTCGATCGATGCATAAACGGCAAAATTCTGGAGTCGAATCGTTTAATAATGTACATAAAGATTATAAGAAATCATATGTGTAATATAGTACTATGTCCCTATTAGGTCCTGTGTTACTCAGAATATTTCTGTGTAGCACCTGTTTGATTTTTATGGATTTTTTTAATTCAGATTGGTTCTATTCTGTACAATTACTCAAAATTGTTAATACGGATTTTTTAATGTTATATTATCTGTCTCTCTGATATATTTTCGAAATGTTTGAAAAGAACGGAAAAGATTCGATTTGAACATAGGGTCCTATTTAATTCTAAAAGTATGTTTAATATCAATAGAATGATTAAAGCGAAATCTATCATCAGGTATGACGAACCTATAAAATTAATGCCATCTGTAAACCTTGGACTTGACCGTTGAAACTTAAAAACGATGCGTATCTATTCTCAGCATATTGATAGTGGACTTTTGGCGACAACTCGAAAAATGGCAGTAGTGTTTTTATTTAATTTAATTTCTGTGTATATTTGGAGTTTTGATGTTTAATAATGATAGTTAATTATGCAGCGAGTGCTTCTGAAAGTGTACAGTGATTGGAAAATTCAATTCAAGACCTAAATTGTGTTTTTCGTTTTGTCTCCATCAGTCCACCAAATCTTCAGTAAAAGTCTACTATCAATTTACTGTCGATCAAAATTTTGAAGTCTTGCTACTTGAAGATTGTGTACTTGGGGCTTGGTTACAGCGTTGCCATATGCACCGTAATTACGGTAGATTTGCCGTAATTTTACTTTTTGTTTTTAAATCTGCCACCTACAGTAGTCATAAATTACGGCTTATGAAAGTTACCGTATTTTCGAAACTCGAAACTTCTAAACCGAAACTAGTATCCCGCCCAAAAATTCATAAAAAGACCATTGTCGTGACTTCGTCGAACACTCTCTAACCAATGGTATTCAATACTGCCAATATCACACCGAAAATTTACTTATATATATCAATGGAATAACAAGTCTACTGAGTACAGGGTACAGCGCTTTACTACCAAAACATGCATACTGGCTAAGAGCCATATTTGTCTTTGTTTACGTCAGTAAGTTGAACGTTTTTTTTAACTACGATAACAAGATCTAAAATTGATAAAATATTTTATTGTTATTTAGATCCCCCTTAGATTAATAATTTAAAATTTTATTTAACGTATTAGAAAATATTTTTTATGTCATTTTGATGGTTGTCATTGGTTACGATAGCATGAATAATAAATAAGCAAAATTGCGTCACAGTCTAAGTTTCTATATGTAGACGAAAAATAACTTAGATATTCTGAGTGTCTAACTTTGAACTTGGATGCCAAGCGTGGCAACTGTGGCAAAAACCACCAAAACGAGAGGTACAAGCTTTTGTGGCAATCTATGGGGGAGGCCTATGTTCAGCAGTGGGCTAGTGTTAATCTGAAACGATGATGATGATGAACTTAGCGTTCTCAGAATTTTGTTTGCCCAGACAAATTGTTCATGTTTAGACTGCATGTTTGTAGATTTTTTTTAAATGTCATTGTTTCAAAGTAATAGCTAATTAACATGAATAGTGTCATGTCACAATTATTATTAGTAACATGAATACTAATAGTGTTTCTTTGTCTGATCCTTCAACATCTAAGAAATAGCAGAAAATAAGACTGGTTTGATCTCATTGAGTCTTCGAATTTATATGAACCTATAACCTAAAGAGAGGAGGCTATTAAAAAAAACCTGAATAAATAAAAGTAAATTAAATTCACTAAAATAGGCAAATGTAATACCGTAATTCTACCGTAACAATTAAAACTGCTACACCGTATTTCTGGTAATTTTGGCCCACCGTGCACCGTATTATTATCTTATCCATCTGGCAGCACTGCTTGGTTAAGTAACTTGACACTAGAATATAGTTTATGACTGTTTCCATTAATAAATAAATAAATAAATAAATATTGATAGTGTATTATCTATGCATTGCTGTTGACATAAGTTCTTTGACATAAGTTAACATTAATAACTTATTTTTTAATGTCATTTCATTATAACTGATATCTTTTATTAAATTAAGTATCTAAATTCTTTATGTTTTATATTAATAATCATTCATATTGATAATTATTTATACAAATCTCACATAGTTTTTAAAATGAAGGTCAACGTTCCAACATTTGAAGAAAAATCTTATAACGAAAAGTAAAAGCTTTTCATTAAGAAAAATCTGTTGATTAATGAACTTATCTACACACTATTTCGTGAACTATGTATCTAACAGATCTTCCGGAAGACATTCTTGTAATTATCATCAAAAAACTAGATCTGATCTCCATCTATAACTTATATGAAACGTGTGCTCACTTTAAATATATTGTTCGTGCGTATAATGTGGTTAAAGTATGCGTTATGACCCTCAACACAATGGCAACCGCGCAGTCCTTCAAACTTAAATTTATAAAGGATATCTCTGAACATTTACAAGAGCTATCAGTATGTTGTGTACCTGATTTAAATAAAACATCTCTATTAGTGGCTGTTAAAAGAATGAAGTGTTTAAAGACTTTAGATGTTTCCTATACTAATATCACTATTACCGATTTAATTGATGTGTATAAAAGCTGCCCTACTATAAAAAATATTAAATGTAATTTTGTATTTGGTAAAGATGATGCTATAAAAGTACCCCAAAAAGTCTTACTTGAAAGTCAAAACATGTTTCAAAATTTTCAAAACATACATTTAGTTGGGAATGCACGAAATTTGCTATGCTCAAGTTTAGCTTTATGGGTGTTGCAGAAGGTGAAATTAAATGTGTTATGTATTACAATTGCTGGAAATGAAAGCACTGTTTATGAATTAAATGAACAAATTGAAAATAGCAAACTAACAGGAAACTTTAAATTTATTAGTGTATATGTTCTTAATGATTGTAGAACCTATAATCCGAGTGTTGGCTTTTATTTGTATACACCAAGTGCACTGACAACTCTGTGGTCTACAAACCAATTTGAGTTTATTGCTATTGTTAAGACAGGTTATGTTGCACATTCAGTTTATGTGTCTGCATTGTTTGAACATTTTTTTAATGATTATTTCCAAATAAATTCTAAATGTGTGAATGATATAAGTGTAATAGAGTACAATGGTAATGCTGCTATTATGTTATGGAATAAGTTTGAGACAGTATTTGATAAAACATTTTTTACTGATTTGAAATATAAATTGAGTGAATTTTTTCCCTATTGCAGTCAACAAGACAATAATGCCATAGCAGAACAATATAATTGGTTTTTCTTGAGTGTTGAGTCACAAACATTTGATAGAGAGCATACTTCTGAATATGGATCGAACTTTAAAAAAAGAAGATGCGGGCCTCCAAGTCATCCTCTAACTTATGATATTTTGTTTAAAAAGAAAAAAAAGATAAAATTAACTTTGTCATTTAATAATTGTATAAGCTGTCCTGTTGTTCTTTCTACAGAAAGTGAATATTTAAGAAAATTAACATATTTAAGTTTAAGTGGCAGTGTACAGTATAGTGGAGAATTTTTTAATGTTTTGTTTAGATGCTGTGAACTATTAGAGACCTTAAACATAGAAGCTGTTACTTTATCTCCTTGTGCTTCCTCCATAGCAAGAAATGCACCTCTTAGTCGAAGTATTAAAAATCTTAGATTAGTTGATAGACGAATTGATTTTAAAACATTATTCTCATCTTTAAGCCACTGTCATATTTTAGAAAATATTCACCTAGTAGATGTATCACGTGAATATAATGAAGTTTGTGATCCGAGCATGTTGTTTGAAAAATGTAAAAATTTGTATTGCCTGTTTATTCTTGCATCAATGAGTCCAACTGCCAGAACAAAGAAATTACAGATGTTAAATAAACTAAAAGATAGATATAATAAACAGTATCTACATGTAGAATTATGTACAAAGAAATGTGAAAGTAAGTTTTACTATGACCCATATATTCATGTTTTCAAATTAAATCCAATAAATCC
This sequence comes from Luehdorfia chinensis, assembly GCA_019845155.1. NCBI lineage: Eukaryota > Metazoa > Arthropoda > Insecta > Lepidoptera > Papilionidae > Luehdorfia > Luehdorfia chinensis. The sequence continues at coordinate 10,888,187 of JAHVAK010000527.1, forward strand.
ACTGGAAAAACTTTATCCACATTTTTTTTATTGATTTAATGTCCCACAAGAATATTAAGTAAGGAATTAAAATATACAGAGTAATTAATTTCAAAACGTGTTTGTATGAAATAAGGGTCCAAAATAATATAATCTGTATACAGAATAATAATATAATATGCTCCTGTCTCCTAGCGTCTAGTCATTCTTTTATCAAATTGAAAAAAAAATTATCTTGACTCTCAAAAAAGTCCTCAACCGCGGCCATCACGTCGCTATCATCGTCAAATTTCTTGCCTCGGAGGTGTTCCTTGAGTCGTGGAAAGAGATAGAAGTCGCTGGGGGCTAGATCTGGTGAATAGGGGGGGTGTTCCACCAGCTCAAAGCCCGCTTCCTGAATGGCAGCCATGGCAATTGCAGCTTTGTGAACCGGTGCGTTGTCTTGATGGAACAGCACTCCAGCCCGCAGTTTGCCTCGCCTTTTCTCCTTAATAGCCTCCCGCAATCTTCTTATTTGTTCTGCATAGTAGGAGCCTGTAATAGTGGCCCCCTTTTCCAAGTAGTCCACCATGATTATTCCTTCAGCGTCCCAAAAAACAGACGCCATAACCTTCCCTGCTGAGCTTGACACTTTGAATTTCTTCGGCGTCGGTTCATCGGATCGTTTCCATGTCATCGATTGTTGTTTTGTTTCAGGATCAAAATGGTGGATCCAGGTCTCGTCCATGGTCACAAAACGTGACAAAAAATTATCCTTGTCTGCCTGGAACTTTTCGAGATTTGCTCTTGACATGTCGACTCGTTTCTTCTTTTGCTCGTCGTTTAACATTTTCGGTACCCAACGCGCGGAGACCTTTCTCATATGCAATTCGTTCGCAAGGATTCTTTGAATGCTGCCATATGAGATCCCTGTGACCTCAGCTACATGCCTGATAGTCACTCTTCGATCTTCCAATACAACTTCTTCAACTTTTTTCACATTTTCTTCAGTGAGGGACGTCGATGGGCGTCCTTCGCGGTGTTCGTCTTCCGTCGATGTTCTTCCCAACTTAAACTCCTTAGCCCAGCGTGCAACTGTGGAATATGGAGGAGAAGAGTCCCCTAATGTTTCCACCAAGTCGCTGTGTATGTCTTTGGTAGACATTTTTTTCAAGCAGAGGTATTTAATGACAGCTCTGATTTCGTGTTTTTCCATTTTGATGTTCACTCCTTGACAGTCCGTATTCAAATGAATGTAGCTCCCGGGAATCGTGGCCTATTTATATGATTTTTTTTCCCTGAACTAGTGGTTAACTGAGTAAGTGACTGAAATTTTTTTGTATTTTTGTGTGCACTAGAAATAACTGATTATCATTACTTTTGGATCACCCCTCGTAGTGTCCCACATACAATTTCTCGTGCATTGTTGGTGCGCTTTACAGACATATCTATAGGCCATATAAATATTTGCTCCGTGCGGGAATCGAACTCGCGACTTGTAGCGAAGGAGTCAATCGCTCATGCGTCATCACAGTCTGTGTAAAATATAAATTAAAAGAAGCCGCTGCTAGTACAATTTTTTTTATAATAATAAAAAAATCGTACTTGCTGCTTTTTCTTTTAATTCTCATTTATGAAAGGGGAAAACCCCTTTGTTTGAAAAAACTTCACTCTTTTACCACAAAAAAATGCGACAAATTAATTGAACGCCGAGAAATCCCGACATACAATGTTTATCTAAAATCTAGAAACTACTAGAGTATTCTTGAAGTGAAGATATAACGTTTTAGAAACTTCTCTATTTGTTAAGGGTAAGAATGTTCTATAATGTTCGTCGCTATATAATTATATATTTATTTATATGTATTTTCTATTAATAAATTTTAAAATAAATATTTACATACCGTAGAAAATTTATATTGTCCTATTTTTATTTGATAAAGTGACGAAACGAGCAAAACGTTCACCTGATGGTAACTGCAACGTCTGCACATAACAATGCTGTGTCACCCAGAACATTTCTGTGTGACACCACATTGCGCCCGTCACCCTGAGACATCAGTTCTTAAGTCTCATATGCCCAGTGACTACACTAGCTCTCAGTGCCCTTCAAACCGAAATACAGTAATGTTTGCACACTACTGCTTCACGGCAGAATAACTGGCCCTGGGGTGGTACCTACCTAGTCGGATTTTTGCATAGGAATCCTACCTGTCGTAGTTATATTGAATTTTTAGATTTTTTACAACATATAATTGCAAACCATGACATTCTTGGAAAAGTTTCGAATTATTGAATAATTTATCGAGAGATATTTATATGTCGAAAGTCTTTTTTTTGCTGTGTTGCGTATGCTACAATTCTTGTATGCTTTTACTGGAGGTGTTCTGACTGTTCTGTGCATCATGATGTACTCCTGGCCGTTTTTCGACCACGGTGACAACTTTTTTTTATAGAAGAGGGGGCAAACGAGCAAACGGCTCACCTGATGGTAAGTGATCACCGCCACCTATGAACATGAGCAATACTAGAAGAAGTGCGGGTGCGTTGCTGGCTATGTAGAAAGAAGCTACGAGTATGAGAAAAGAATAGGCACATTTCTTGAAGATCCCTAAGTCTTATTGGTCTGAATAAACCGGCGCCAGCAAATTCCAAAAATTGGTGGCCTTACAGGAAATTCTACTATCAAGGTGATCTGAATAGAATTTTAAGTTCTGCCGCAAGCAGCGATATGGAATTCGTGGGGTGAAAATTATCCGAACAATTCATGGAACACTCCTCGTGGTACATATAATGAAAGATGCAAAGCGATGCAACAACTGTTCGCAAGTCGAGTGGATCGAATAGAACAGTGGAAAGCATGAAGTACTATTACGCTCTACTGAGCACGCTGAACTAAGATTTTCCTTCCAGGTGATCGCGAAACTAACGTCACTCGATATGTCAAAGTCAAGGATTCCGATACTGGCTGAGGCAACAAGGGAGAGTTCCAAAAATGAGGAGACACGTCAAATGGCTTCTTTTTATCGGTAAATGCGCAAACTTGTGTATTCTTAGGGTTGAATTGCACTAAATTTAGTTGGCCCCAATCCGAGATTTTGTCAACAAAATCTTGATTTCAGCACAAGTTTGTTATCGACGTGTTCTCGAGAAATATTGGCATGGCCGGTATATAAGGCATCACCAGTGCTGTCGTATGTGAATATTACTAATTTGCAACATATCACTGATATGCCGCAGAAATAGGGTTGGGAATAGCACGCAGCCTTGTGGAACACCAACATTTACAAGTCTGGAATCCGAGCATGCACCATGAACCACGACCTTGACGATCCGGTCTGTGAGAAAACTAGTGATCAAATTGCATATTTTTTCGGGAAACCCATAGGAAAGAAGCTACGAGAGATGCGCTTGCTCTCGACTGCCTCCGCCCATCGATGAGTGACTAGTATCGTGATGGTAGAGACTAGATAGACTAGATAATCACCAGCTGAGCGACCCCGACGGAAGCCGTACTGGCGGTCACAAATCAGCCGGAGCTCGTCTAAGTACCTCAAGAGCTGGCAGTCCATAATGGACTCCGTTTTTTTGGTGAACATGGAGGTGGCGGAAATCGCCCTGTAGTTGGACGTATCAGAGCGTTCGCCTTTCTTAGGGATAGGGTGCACAAAAGTATTCCATGAGTTCGATACAACGCCTAGAGAGTAGAAGTACCGGAAAAGACGCGTTAGAACCGTTGCTAACTCTGGAGCACACACCCTCATCACAATAGGGGGGATGCCATCAGACTCGATTTGTTGATATCTAGGGAGAGTAGTGCTTTGCGCACTGAGCTTTGCCAGAGTCTGATATCTTGCAAAGAGCACTCGCACTGCGGGATGGTCGGCGGTGTCCCCCCCTAGAATAGAGAGCCTAGAACATCGGTTTTCTCCTTTGCGTCATGGGCCGCGAATTGTCCTTCCTGTGCAGTGATGAAAGTGATGGCTGTCAGAAATTCCCTTGGACAGTCTTAGCGAGTGAGAGACCAGAACGCACGGTTTCCGGAAGGAAGGCGAGCTAGCTTCTCGCCAATTCTGTCAATGTACTTCGACTTTGCCGTAGGAATTACACTTTCAAAGGACCTGGAGGCAGAGTTTTACTTCTTCTTAAAGTCGCTGGTTTTTAAATTCCGAGACGCCGATGCATATCCCCAGGTCTGGTAACACTGCTGCTTTTGGCGAGAATGTCATTCTGCAGGTAGCCACGAAACCAAGGCTGAGATCTACCACCGATGGGTACCACAGAGGATGCGAGCGACAGATTCGGCTACGACGTTGGGATTATCCAGCGTGAAGCAAAACCTGTAGTGCCACACACGGCGGGACCCCCGTCCAATCCCACCGCATATCGGCATATAAGCCTCCTCAAGGTTCTAGGCAAGATATACGAACGCCTACTCCTCGCTGGTAGTTCCAATATCTCCCAACTATTTACTAGTTAGAAAACGAAATAAGTATAAGATAGTGAATAGGATAAGGTGTTACTTTGCGGAAATCCTTTATAGTAAGGAATAGAAACAAAGTAAATTTTCTAAGAATCGCGTACAAAATAGCGTGAACAACGAAACAGGGATTACCGCCACCGGGAACCACTAACAGATGCTCTTCACCATTACAATACCAACACTAGGCAATACATACCACTGAAGTCGAAAACATTTCACTCGGTGACTGTCTTTCGTAGAGTCAATAACACTTGATAATGGCTCGTTGTGATATGAAGCACATGTCGTGTTCTTCCACTTATAATTTTAATGGAGGTTCATCATAGTCCTTTTCTTTACTAGTGATAAAAGGCTTTCCCTCGTATACAATTTCAAGATGTTATTTTTATTGTAAATAATGGAGGAAACAAGAAAGATTTTTACCTGATGGTAAGTGCCACTCCTGTCTATAACCATGAGGTGCCCCAGAACTTTCCTTTGGTCAATTATATGTAGCAGAAATTCATCAAAAATAAACCTTCTTTATTTTTTATGAATAAGACCGATAGTATATACTAGATATATGTAAATTTCGATGCGGTAATAAGTAAGAATAAATATGCGCATTTGAAGGACACATCTTGTTTGATGGATTGAATTAAGAGCTTACGGTGCCTCGCTTCTCTATTCGTTTCCGAGAAAGTACGTTCTGATGAACCAACAGATAGACAGAAAAACATAAAGCAATAGTGATCTTATAAGGGTTCCGTTTTTTTTTAATTCTAAGGTGAGGGCGGAACCCTAAAAATGGCATGATAAGGTATAAACTTGACAAAAATCGAAAAATGTTGTGATTACCTACCGTTGATAAGCTTAAGCCAATGCGTTGTTTATCAGAGCTAAAGTTTGAGTAAAACCAAGCGCGCACACAGGCACAGGCACTCCGAACTCCGGTCGCGCGGTCGTCTATCACGTGCAGTGACTGGCGAGCGCCCCGCCATGGAACCCGACAGTGAAAACAAACTCACTACGGTATGTGTTGTGATCTAATTTAAACTGGCATCCGTGCGTAGTTTGTGTTACTCCCGCGGCTCACTATACATTATATGATGAATGACGAAAGGTAAACTCCAAAAACGCAAGCCAAACATCTTCAGCGGTGAACTTTACACCGCGGCATGGTGTGATAGTCTGATAGGGCAAACCGCCAGTTGGCTAGCGAACTCGCGACGTCGCGGTAGCTTTAAATCGAGCGTTTTACTTACGATTACTGTTTTAACTTGAGAAATAATTACGTGTTTTGTTAAAACGTTTATGATAATGGTTTAGTTGTTTTAATTCGTGTCATGTACAGTTTTGATTGTTTCTAAAAGAAGGTTTAAATAATAAAAATACGGTGAGAATTTATTGATAACGTTAACAAAAACATATGATATAGAAAATATACTTATATATTCTTAGTGTCGAAAGTACCTATCCATACCGAAATCAAAAATCCGATAATGCCGATACGATTTGTCATTAAAAGATCGCTTAACATTTTCAGTATCTGTTGACACATCAGCTCTAGTAAACATGGCATAATTTTAAATTTTCCAAATTTTACACACGGTTTTCGTCGTTCATATGAATGCGTTTGTGTTTGTCGGAGAAACGCGAAAAAGTAGTGTGGTGCCCGTTACAAGCCTCCGTTATCTGACCCCCTTTTCCCAATTTACTCGTCATATATTACGCATAACATTTTAAACATGTATCGAAATATTACCAAAGAACATATTTTCCTGTGTCACACAAATGACAGTTTTCAATTAATGTGTGTATATATTCTACATATGTATGTGTGTATGCAAGTGATGATTCAGTAAGTGGAATGGTAGGCGCTTTAACCTTAATGAAGGTTATTTAATTAGATTTCAAAATATCGAATGTTTTGTTAACAATACTTAATAGTTCAATAATTAAAAAAAACAGAACTTTTTTACGAGTTTTTAATATAGGTATAATAAATGTACGTATGTTTTTAAGCAGGTGAAAGTAATCATTATTTTTACAATCATATACGTTGGCAAATCATTATGTGTATCAATTCAGCTAAAATGATTATTAATTAGGTGACTAATATAAATCAACGATTTCGACATGGTCGCAATGAGCTAAGCGGACTTACATAGATAAGAATGATAACTGTTTCTATGATCGCTTTTATCGTTTTTTTTTTCGAACGTAATATGCCACAAACTGTCTTAATTATATTTTTTGTAAACACATGGTTATGGGTTATAGGCCAACCGCGTGGCCGAGTGGTGAAAGTACCTGACTGCTATACTGTTGTTCTGAGTTCGAATCCCAGCCGGCAGCCAACATTTTCACAAAAATACAAATTAACGCTTTTCGGGTCTGGTTGTGTACGTGTACGTGAATCTGTAAAACGCACATACGATTCTATACAGAACGGTACAGAAGAAATCGTAGTGTAATAATTTTTTTTTTGTTTTTGCAATAATTGTACTTGGACATAAGAATGTTAGTGTAGCAAGATACAAATGCAAGGAATGTTAACATTGATCTGTTTATGTTTTTTATCCTTAATAATAGTGAATTACTAGAACAGACATTTTTTACCTTTGTAGGTCATGATTGAAATCATCATCATCATTTCAGCCTAACAAAAGTCCACGGCTGAACATAGGCCTGCGTCATAGATAGTCACAAAAGTTTGTAACTCTCATTTTGCCATAGTTGCCACGCTTGGCTTTGGGATGTTCCGGGAAAATGCTGCTTCCCATCTACTGGTTTTCATTTTACCTCTGTCGACTTTTACGACACCCACGGGATGAGAAGGGATGGTAGATTCTCTTTCGCCGCAACACCACCGACCACACGGCATGATTGAAATAGACATTTGTAATTCATAATCTTATTCAATAAAATTGCGTTACCTAGGTAGGTACTTAATTTTTTCAACTAAGTATTAGATTACAAGTAACTGTGCAGGTTACAAGAAGATCGCAAGGAATTACAACAGGTGATAAAACAGTATTTCAGTAGTTTAATTATGAAGTGTAGGTTTGATAATCTCCACAAATTTCTAATATTATTTTTAGTTCATTAAATGGAGAAATATTAGATATAAAAATTAATACTTACAAGATACATAATGTAGTTTGCTGCGCAGTCAACGGAAAACCATAATCTTATTAATTTCAATTAATATATGTATAAATTGTTAATGTGCCGTTGCGTGCATAAATCTCTGTAACGCGCTTAACCCTTCCAAGCAAAACAGTTACTTTTTCTATTTATATTTATATGATGAGCAGTATTATACAGGATGAATTATACCTAAGTCAATACAAAAATATAAACGCTTACTCAGTTACAAAAATCTGTTAGCGATGAATGTTGAGTGTAACAAAATGTTACAAACCATTTCCCGCGGTTATGGAAAAATATTCTATTGCAGAATTGTTTTGGAGAAGAGTAACAACGCTCATTTGTAACTAGAAGTTATTTCAAGACTGTTATTAGCAATAGCAACGTTTTACCTCATGGTTCTTATGTTTGCTAGTATCGTGCTAGTAATAATAAACTTGTGTTCTTTATTCAGTGTAATCCATACTTTTGATTATGGTAAGTTATGCATAAAAATATCCAGATTATGTATGCTTGGGGATTGACTGCCATTGTTGCCAAGCTTTGGAGCGCGATTTGACAAAGGCGTTGGAAAAGGACGTTGTGAATCATGCTTTCGTTTATTTAGTTAGCCGGCTCTAACAACGCTCACAGGACAAATATTGTGGCGATAGATTTTTAAAGACACTATCACAATGCCAAGTATTAAAAATATCAGTAAGATTAACTTCTTTATATATAAAATAAAAGGAAGTCATACTTTATCGATACATGTATATATACTCGCAGACGCATAATATTTGGTCATATAGTTAAAATGGCCGTTCGCCAAAAAACTAATTATATTCATTTCGATCAACAGCTATTGGTGAAATTCCTCTTTAATAAAAACATGAACTATATTTCCGCATTCCGCATTCTGAGTTACACATTCACAGGGTACTTCTAGATTTTTTTTGACATTAATCTACAGAAACAACTTCTGGAATATTAACATGATATAAATAGAAACAAGCTGCACGCTCATTGCCAATATACAAATAACTCGTAATAACAGTGTTGCTTTTTAAACATATTATTTAGTCCTTGTCCTTCCTCTCAGCTATATTTTCGTATACGTTTAGGATAATAAAAGGCCGTATTTGATACGTTTACAGAATACGTCAAGTTTAAAAAACTGACAACATCGTTGTTCAAACATAATCCGGATTGGGTGTGTACAACGCTCGATAACTTTACGTACTGTCTTAAGTAGTTTCGTACTAATTTCATTATCAGTTCCGGAGAACTACACAATTGCTTTCATTATGTCTTTTGTAGGTAAACTTTTTCAGTGAATTTTTTGAATTTTGTTACTGTTTTACTGAGATTTGTCCCTTTGTAGACTTTAGCGACACCTACGATTGAAAATGAGATTGTAGATCCAGTTACACTGAATTTAAGGTTCATTACCGCACGAACTTGATAAGAAATGCTGTTTATTTTACAAATAGTTAAATAATTGCAACTAGCAACAGCATATGATGTAACAGATTTAGGGAGTTAGCGACAACGGTAAAAATAATAATTTGATTGCCATAATTGTGCATTTCCTGAAAAGTACCTGATAGTGATATTCAATGAATCGGCACATTGATATGGTAATATTTGGTAGGTATTTTTATTGAAAACTCAGTCTCCAAGGGGTATATTAAAATACTGATCAGTATATATTTTTATCAATGAAATCCCTTTTGATCCGACGAATTAAGTAATTTACCTTGTTATCTAAACCGATAGTTGTTATCCAACCTCTTTTATACCGAGGTGTCGTAAGATTTTATTCTTCGTCGTAAGGTTTGTTCGTGCAGAATAATACCATAACATGCAATGCTGTCACCATACGCAATAGGAAGCAGGAATTTTTGACCCGTACCAAAATGGCGGCGACGTGGTTCGCCACTCACAGTGTAGAAGTCAGGTACTTAGACCACTATGTCACGAAGTCGTCGACTTTTTATTTAATCATGAAATAAAAGTTTTGTTTGTTATTTTTGAGTTTCTAATTGTTTTTCGGGTACCTGTTTTTATCCGGTTGATATGACATACCTAAAAAATGCTGAAACCGAAAAATAGTGCCTTCGGGTTAAGCTTTGATTTCATTTTAATATCACAAATACTTCTGGAGTGCATAAATTGTAATAATACGACATCAACTTTTAAAGAATTATTTATATTATTATTGCCTATTATAATATTATAAATTATTATTACCGAGACACGATATTTTTGGCTATAAATTAAGTGCATTACTTAATTTATAAAAAAAATGTTTAGATGACGATTCGATGATATTAAAATTATATACTTGGGTCTACATGAGATCTCACTACTTTTTACCCTATGACGGTTGCGAGGCGAGGCTTGGTACATATTTTTTACATTTTAATTTGTCGCATGGACAATCGTGAGAGTCGACCCAAAGAAAATGCAAGGCAATCTAAGTCACAACGGTTGCCAACCAAGGAGCCTCTGTCAGGTGTGGTAACTAGGGTAGTTTCCATGAGTTTAATATACTCGTAATATGACCAGTAAGCAGACTAAAACATACCGAACTTATGATTTTAATTGAACATTAAAATATAATGTGATTGTCATAATATAATGTGAATGTCACTTGCGGGGTCGTCAGAGTACCTCACACCTACGCCGCAGGTCCCAGTACTTCCGTCTATTAACTTGTCAAACTCTTTAATTCGTGATCGTCACAACTTAAACTTTTTCTTTTACTTGCGTCATTTCAGCCTATCACTAGTTCACTGCTGAACAAAGGCCTCCCCCATAGATTGCCACAAAAGTTTGTAGCTCTCAATTTCGGGAGATTTTGCCATAGTTGCCACGCTTGGCAGGCGAGTTGGCAACCGCAGTTTATTTATTCAGATGTTCCAGGAAGATGCTGCTGCCCATCTCCTGGTTTTTATCCTCCCTCTATTGACTTTTACGACACCCACGGGATGAGGTGGGGTGGTAGATTCTCTTAAGTCGCTACCACACGGCTATGCGTAGTGTAATGTAATCTATGCTTCTCCTTTTTTATCTTGTTCCTTCGATATTCTTCGTGGTGAAAGTCTCATGATTTTTCAAATTAGAGCAAGTTGAACATTCTTTCCATTCTTTTCCTATACAAATATCTTCTGCGTTAGAGGCTATTATATGCTCTATGATAGATAAGGTGCTAAGAATAAAGGGAAACTATTCGCCTGATAGATCCTGCCTGAGTTACACATAACGTAGATGCGGCAACATGCTCTGTTTGCTATACTAATTCTAGCAATGATGCTTAGCGGAAATCTACACCGCCACCTGCTAATGATTCAACTTATATGCTTGCGCTGGTGAAAGGGTTAATCCCCATATGTATTATTAATATTTTGCTAAAATTAGTTATCATCGGTAATCCATCGATAATATAATAATCAGTAAATATATTTAGGTGTGGTATCGTTATCGCTATATTCTGTGTGCTAGTGCGTACGTAAAAAGTGAAGTACGTAAAACGGGCTATTATTTTTATTATTTTGATAGGGTTTATTTAAGTAGCTGGGAGTAATACACCCCACTGCTCCAATGGGGGTAGATACTCGTACCATCAAGTAGATACTCGTATCTCCAACTTTAGATACTATTCTATTCTATTCTATCATCAAAATATTTGTTAGCAGTCGAACATGAAAGCTTTCCCAAGATTTTTCTCTCACTGCTCCAAGTACGATGAAAATCTGCACTTAAAATTTTAATGATACCGGCACCGGTCATTGAAATCACGTACAAGGATATTTGAGGCGATCACTTGAGGCGATTGCTTGGTCACTGAATGGCTCTTTGATGAGATCTCAAAAAGTTTACAGGAATTCTGAAGTCCAAGCGAACATAGTCGTGAGCGTTGTGTACGATACAAACTGCACTTTCGTTCGTAACTCTACAGCCCGATACGAGTATAATTCGCAACTGTATTTAAGTGCCGCAGTGGTTGGCCCCTCGAAAGCGGCCACCGCGGGACGATCTGGTATTTTTATCGTTGTCATCGTTTCTTTTTGAATAAAACGGTGATGTGCTTTCTAATATTCTGCCTTACTAACTAACTGATCCCACTTTGTAATGCTTAGAATGTTTTGAAAATAGCGCAAATAACATGTTCTAATTTTACGATACTAAGTAATAACACTTGTTGTCTACCTCGAGCGGTAGACCATTTAGTAGAATTATCTCGCAACTCATGAGTTCTGAAGTAGATCATGGGTGTAAGCTACAAAAGCTACGTCATCAGCAAACAGAAGACTGTCTACAGTGGACTTCCAGAAATTCGTCGTCTATGTAAGAGGAAAAATGTTTATTTTCAAAGAAAAATTTCAGACTGAGAAAAGTTGCAGGCAATGATTAACCTTTGTAAAGAAACGCGACTAACTCCGTTGATACGATAATGACATGTTGCAAATCATTCAGCAGTTGTTTTTGATGGGCTAATCTAAATACAGAGTAGGAACGCTGTTTACTTAATTGCATATAATCAAATCTATTGTCACAACTCATAAAAAAACTATGCACTAAACAATAATCGTAGGACTGCAACGGAAGTAAATTGTAACTATAACTACTGAGAAATTTATTGTACCACAGGCTGCTTCTGCAACATTTAATGTATGTTTCAGAAAACGCTAGTAAATATTTTTTTTGGATACACTCTATACGAAAGAAAAATATTTACATCGCTCATATCAAAGGTCATCACATTCTCATATGTCACTTAGTATATTTGTTTTTGTAGGTGTTAAATTTATGTATTGGCGTTGCGTAAGACTAAGCGATTTTTTATTGAGGGAGTTAAAGAATGATTTTAATATTCTTGTAATAATAATGGGCAATGATGTAAGCCTTTAATTGATTTAAAAACTATACCGTCAGCGTAAAACAATAATAAATAACCGTATACCATAAATATAAATATTAAAAAGAAAGGGCCTTAAAATAGAACTATGTGAGACTTCAAATGAAAAAAACAACTATAAGAGATGAAGCTAGAAGCGAAAGACCCGGAATCGATGATACTTTATGACACTTACTTGTATTATAGAAATCAAACCCAAGGAGAAGATGAACACTGATGCGGTAATGTAGATTTTTTCTTGATGACTCTCGCGGTCTAACCTGTAACGACCTTTTGTAAAATCAGTTACTTTACCGTCTTCAGCCCGTAGATAGTCCACTGCTGGAAATAAAAAAATTAAATTAAATTAAATAGGCGTCTCGAAAGTAATAACTATTTGCTGTAATCAAGCATTTAGAATTATATCGGTTAGGCATAACTGAGATATTGCGCCATTAATGAATACGGAAGCCATGACGTTTTTTTAACATTTCCATATCTCTGAAATGAGATGTGATGGCAGAGTTATTCTGCCGTGAAGCAGTAGTGTGCAAACATTACTGTGTTTCGGTTTGAAGGCCACTGAGTGCTAGCGTAATCACTGGGCATATGAGAGTTAAGAACTGATGTCTTAGGGTGACGGGCGCAGTGTGGTGTCACACATAAATACTCTGGGTGACAGCATTTTTATGGGCAGACGTTTTGCTCGTTCCATCACTTTAATCAAATAAAAAAAATCACATCATAATCGGTGACTAACAACGCTCTTCTGTGTCATAATCACAGGACACGTGAACTTCCCACAATCATTGATTTAGTCAATTTCTTAATACTTTCCTTGAAACCCACTCATCACAACCTAATTCTCAAAAGACTCACTGATAGACCGAATGATAGTTTCCTCAGAAGATCTTGGTGCCCGCCACGGACAGTTTCTAGATGGCTTCTGGATTCTCACGGCATGACCTGATATTTACTTATTACAAAATTAAACCTCCTAAAGCTAGGCCAGTAGTGGTTCGTCTGTGTAATTTTGCTTGGCTAAACGTTGAGGAACTTCAACGTGATGTTTCCTTGTTGAATTGGAGCGATACATTTAAAGTATATCAATACTCAGATTGATGAAAAGGTAACAGTATTCATAAGTTTTTGCCATACACGCGCCTTTTCCAAACGTTAGGTTAAAACTATCTCCTGCGCCATGGATTACTAAAGATCCACAAGGCTATGGCTAAGCGTGATCGGCTCTTCAGAAAGTTCATTCAAAATCGCTGTGATCTCAAAGGGATTCAATTCATAGCCGCAAGAAATCGATCTAATCAGATGGTACATGCTGCTAGACGCCGATATTCACACTAATATAATGAACTCTTTCATGCAGACTCGTGGAAATTCCTCCGGAGGATTGGAGTAGGTAAACCTACTTCTAACCTTGACCAAGACATTATTTCTATAAATCATTTCAATGTTCACTTATCATCTGCTTCTTTAATGCAGACTTCTGTTAAATCGAGTACTATTTCTTTTTTACTTTCCATGCCACAATCTCACAATTGCACGTTCAACTTTTCTTCGGTTACTGACGAGAATATAAAAACGATTATATGATTATACTTCCATAGAGTCTACGGCAGTAGGTTTCGATGATATGAGCAGAACTATGATCACCAATTGTTCACTAATTACTGCTGATCTCGATATTCTCTTAGCTATACTCTCACACTTCTCTCACACTTCTCAGGCTTCTTCTCATCAGTACGGGACTGGTTTTCATCTCATCTTCGTGGGCGTCAGTAGGCAGTTCGTGCAGGTCAGAACAATTCTGACTGGTGTGTTTCTACAGGTTGTCTACAGGTGTTCCTCAAGGCGGAATTTTCTCTCCTCTCTTGTTCCCAGTCTTTATACCTACCTACCTCATCACGTCGCGCATTCGCTGCTCGTATGATCTGTATGCTGCTGATTATCAAATTTATGCTCAGGCAGAATTGTAATCCTAACCGTATATCCGATTGGTCGAAAAGATTTGGTATTGAAGTTAATCCATCAAAGGCCATTTTTATCGGGATTAAAGAGCTACATTGGAATAAGTCGCTGCCTCCAATAACTTTTAATAATGTAACTGTTCCCAACTCTCCAGAAGTCAAATATCTTAGGCTAATTATTTACAGTTGTCATTCTCAGCTTAAATGGCTACCTCTCCGTTATCGTAGGTCATTTATAACACTGCATGTTATTCTCTGTTTTACAAGATTCGTTTGTCCTTGAATATTTAAAATGCAAATTTCAGCGTTGTCAACGTTCTACGGGTAATTCAACTCTTTATGTTCCGTTCTGCCATACCGGTTTCTTGTACAATTATTTTACCATAATTTCCGTCCGACTTTGGAACTAAGAGAGCCGTGGTAGCTCAGGGGCTAGGCGATCGCTTTAAATTTTCATAGTAGGCGAGTGACCTGGGTTCGATTCCCAGTGCCGGCACCACTAAAATTAATTAATTGCAATTTTAAGTGTTGATTTACCACGTGCTCGGCGGTGAAGGAAAACATCGTGAGGAAACCTGCATGTCTGAGAAATAAAAATATTTCGAAGACATGTGCAGTCCGCCAACCCGCATTGGAGCAGCGTGGCGGATTCTTCCTAGCTCCAAACCCCTCTCAGAAATGAGAGGAGGCCTGTGCTCAGCAGTGGGACATTTACATGCTGAAACTTTACTTTTTTTTTGGAACAAACTGCCAATCGACCCGCACTACTACCAGTAAGGCTTACTTCAAACGCATGCTTTGGAAGCACTACCTTACACAGCAGGAATAGTTTGTGAAATTTCTTCGGTTTATTATAAATGTCTATTTTTGTTTTAGTTACTGAATGCATGAGCTCTATCGATTTTCTTTAAAATTGGCAATCTGGGCAATACATTTAACACATATACATGATATATATATATATATATATATATATATATATATATATATTTATGTATGTCTATATATGTATATCTTAAAGCTTATATATTATATAATTATTAGTAATATTGTTATGTCCGGGGTATTTCTTGTCAGGTTGGGATACATATTATTATTATTAGCATTATCATAGATTAGTTTCCTTTTTTAGTGTTTAGAATTTTTTTTTGTATATTGCTTTCCCTAATTTTTTTTCTTTTATATTTTGATTTGTCTTCCACAACATCCTATCTGCTTGACCCGTAGACTGGCAGACTGGCAGAGAATGCCTTCTAGCATTAAGTCCGCCTTTTTGTACATATTTTTTTGTGTGTGAAAATTAAAATTAAATAAATTAATAAATTATTCATTATTTACAAACCTTTCGAAAAAGTAACTAAAACTACTTAACTAATTTAGGACAAACTAACTACTAAATAAACTATTAACCTGTCTAATTTAGGATATAAAATATGCATAGCGTGCACGAAAAGTTATGGCAAGTTAATAACATGTCTATTAAAGTATAGTCACACGCTAATTGCTTATTATTGTTTGTAATAGGTGTTAACTTATTAATGCGAAATCTGCAATTTGTTTTTTTCCACGTACAATGGAAATGTTAGTCACAGTAAACAGATATGCTATCATGTCCTTCCTACTAAAATAAGATTATATGCCCACATTTTTCTAACTTACGTACTCTTGTCACTGGGCGATATATGTAAGTCAATATATTAAAAAAAAATTAAGCTGTAGAAGTTTAAGTATTTGTATGAAGTTTCCTTCAATATACTCTATCAATGAGATTTTGCTGGCATTTACCTTTAAGTTATGAGCCACTGCCTTCTAGTCAACTTTTCGATGTCTTTCGCAATTTCAAGATACACGTGTAAATTTGTGTGATTTTTCCAATCCACATCAGCCTATTTTTATGTTTCGCTCAAAAAATAAGGTTTCCAACGCCAATGCATGGATACAACCACACAGAGCCCTGCCTCTTTCCCATTGGGGTAGGCAGAGACCACATATTTCCACTTGCTACGTACTGACACATCTTTCGCTTCTTCTACGTTCATTAGTGTTTTCATACAAGCCCATCGGTTGCGGGTACTTGCCAATATAACTTACTAAAGCCGAGATGTTGATGCAAAGTGGTGTGAAAGCTCACAGCTTTATTTGCAAAAATAGATAATGCCAGTGTTTACAAATGATAATGTAGGTCAAATCTATTAAGCTGTATTCAACAGCATGCAAATACTGAAATGACATTACTAAAACTTAAATGATATTAAGAGTACATATGTTTATGTATATAATGATAATGTTGACGACTCTCGCAGTGTCCTTGTGATTCGCTTGTAAGTAAATGGCGAGGGGTGTTCTATTATCAAATAAATTTACATTTGAAACAGTTCACAATATCTTGATACCTACCTAACACGACAGAAATATTTAATTGTCTCAGTCATTTAATAAGGCCAATAAGAAAATCAAATACCTGTTCCTTGACAACGGAATATCTTCTAATAGGAGGAAATTGTCCTTAAAAAAGTAAAAAAAAACTACATGGAAATAAACAATAATCAAAAAACAATACTACTTATTGTATCAAAGTTAATTTGTATCTCCCACTTCGTGTCCACGTCTTAATAAGTTTGGTTTCATAACAACGTTTATTAGATTAAAAGAAATTCGCCAAGACTCAATTCCCATACATATCTTAAATCATCGGCACATGAATAGGGTAACATGCCCCTGAAAATATAGGCTTCTCTGGAGCTGTGAGGATTTATAATATTGTTGTAATATTGTTTTAGTCATTCACAAGTATTTATGCATAAAGCGCTAAAAAGGGGTTAAAGAGGGGGTACATTGAAAATATTGGGGTATGTTTGGGATGGAGAAGAAGCTACTGTAACAATATTTAGAATTTGGGTTGGTCTGTTTGCGCGCGCATCACTTTAAACAATATTTATTGTGTAGCATAATATAATCTCAGTTAAAAATAAAGCCAAATTTTATTTTAATCGGTTGAGTAGATCATAAGTTAAATCATGTGTTCTCTGTTCTGTGCTGTACCATATAAAGCAAATTTAATGATTTTCTATGTCATGCAAACTTAAATGACACTATCACACTAGTTGATCCATTAATTTATAAAAAAAATCCCACACTACCGAATTCGCGGGGATTCGTTGGTAACTTATAAACTTAATAGTCTATTGTAATTTTCAGGAAACATCCACTGTTACTGTAGAAAACAACGAAAAGGTAGTCAAAGTAAACAAAATGCAGGTGCCCAACGGAATTAATAAAGCGTATTTAAATGGTAAGTAACATAAAAAAATGTTTTATCGAAAAAGTTAATGTGTCTGGAGAATTGTTTCACGAAGCTGAGTATGAAGAATTTGTGTAAGATTTGTGTCTGTGAACGATTACGCGTAAGTCAGTGAACCAGTCCAAGAAGTTACGAGCTATATCCGAATGCGAAGCATGGCGATTTGCATATGGAGGATATACATCTGAAATGAGAATAATGAGAGAGACCTATGTCTATGAGACGTATGAGGCATTTGCGGAAATTGATGCAGTCACTAATCCTATACTTTGTTAAATCATTGGCCGGCTATTGTTAGTAAATATCAAACTAAAATGTACAGTCGTGACAGTACATTTTAGTATATACAGTTACCGAAGACTATCGCGGCTGACATTCTAATTCAAAACTCACGATTCAGTTAGATCGAATAGCTAGGCCTAGTCCAGTGACGGAATTACTTTTTTGTATTTGTGTATCTTACACACCATTTCAATATATAAAAAGTAACAGTTTATGAAGGTCCCACTGCTGGCTCAAATCTATCGTTTTTGAGAGGATTTTGGAGCCAATAAGAGTCCGCCACGCTGATCCAATGCGCGTCAGCGGTCTTGACGTGTCGTCTGATGATTTGTTTTTGCTTTATTGATGAGCACGTAGTAAGTTAGTTAGTTCGGCACCGGAGATCGCACACGCGTACTGAGAAATGTAAGGCGTAAAAATACATACCTCACAATATAACCACACTACATTTTGAAACGTCTCTTGTCATAATTTGGGGTTCATAGAGGGTGACTAATTAGCCTGTAGTTACTGCGAAAGAGTCCAGTATAGTCAATCCATGACTATATTTTATCTCGTAGATGCATAAAAATCGTTTTAGGCAAACACCAACAAATTATGAATTCTATTAGAATAGAAAATAATTCGGTACAAAAATATATATTTTCAAGAAATATTTATTATTTTACACCAGCGAAATTATACCGACATGAAATAATACGGCACAGAACTATAAAATACTTACCTACTAAAGTGTATACTTCGATACAGTAAGATTGCCTTGAACAGTAAGAGAACCTTGTAATAATAATATGGGAAACAATTGTATTTTTTAAATACCTTTGATTGCGTCCTTAATAAGGTAATAATTAACTGTTTTTATTATACAAAAATTAAAGTATTTATGAATTTCTTCGTTTTTATTCTTTAGGACCAGATCAAATCATTCCAGCGAATGATTACATTTCATGTGTGCCAGGAGGCTACGTTAAACTTCGAATGCAAGCACGAGGGCTGGCAGCTGAACCTCCGATTTCTATACCAGGACTTCTCAGCCGAACAACCGCAAGATATCCAGACAGCCCAGCATTAGTAACGAAAAGGAATGGACAGTGGCAAAAAATTACTTACAAGTGAGTATAATTTCGAATGAATATTGATGTTCTCTTGGTTGATTGTCGACCACGGCGAAGAACTATCAAGAAACAACGCGGGATTTTTTTTTTCTTTTTAGTCAATTAAAAATTATACTGTCACTCGTCCCAACTTATTCGTGCCCGATGTATCGCTCACGCGATAAGATCGGAGCTAGGCTAGGATGCCGTGTCAAATACATGGCGACAATTACAACTTAACCAGACCCGAAAACAAACTATATGTGTTTTTGCACAAATGTTGGCTTCGACTGTGATTCTAACCCGGGACCCGCGCTGAGAGTCCCACCGGTCCAGGTACTCTAACCACTAGGCCACGCGGTCGTCAATGAGTATTACTCGTAATAATTACAGGTTAGTTACTAATGCGATAAGGTATTAAAAACATTTACCGTATATAAGTCATGTGTCTTTATCAATTTACAAATAAAGGGCCAAATAAAGACCATATTAAAGTCCATAGGAAGTCACAAGGAAAAAGACAATCATAAATATATATCTCTTAATGTTAGTATGTATTTCTTATGTATTAGTATGTAATTGTATGTAGTTTACTACTGGTGGTAGAATTCCTGTGCAAGAATCCGTCTAGGCAGATAGAGATAGACCACACTAGGGCCAGTTATTCTACCGTGAAGTAGTAGTGTGCAAACATTACTGTGTGTGGGTCTGAAGGGCACTGACAGCTAGTATGACATATGAGGCTTAAAAACTGTATCTCAGGGTGACGGGTACAGTGTGATGCCACACAGAGATATTCTGGGTGACACTGCATTGCTCTTACCATCGGGTGAATGTTTTGCTCGTTTAGTCACTTTATTAAATAAAAAAACATTAAATACTCGTACTACACTAATTCACTGTACATTGCCAGTGTTTCAGTGGACGAGAGCTCCACTTGTCCACAAGTGCTTTCAGAATACTGTTGGTACTAGATCGTAGTCACGATAGTGGGGAGACGCACCGCTTTCTTAATACTGCACTGAAATTATCTGAACGCTTTTTTAATCTCTACAACAATTTTACTGCCGTCTCTCAAAATCTCTTAAAAATTTTGATAAATTTTTATGTTCTAGTTTCTACTTTCTAAATCCAAGCAACAGAGGGCCTACAGGCCTATATGTTTAGGCCTCCGAAACTCTGAATCCGCCACTGGCCCATGGGTCCTAGCGTAATCCTCACCGATATGAATATAATAATGAGACACCTATAGCCTGATGGCCCACATTGTTTGCAGAAGCATAATTCCACTCCACTTTCACTTCAGTTTGTATTCTGCGTGGACGGTCATATCGGTGCCTTTGGTCGTCTGTCATTCTTATCATCAGCGTAGCTCCTAGCTAGCTAGCCGTCTAACCTAGCTTTCTATTGTCGAATGCGTCATATTTAACAAAATCTATCATCATATATATATATCATATCATAGTTTTCTTGTAATTGAACTGAAGGAAAAACTGTTTATCTATCTATCTATCTATATCTATACATTAATACGTAAAGAGAAAACCTTGTACCCCTTTTTAATCATAATGTGAGATTTGGCATAGTTAAAGTTTGTATGGAGAAGAAGCGAAGAATCAAAATTTTATATTATAATGTGTTATAAGTACAATTGAATAAAATAAAACATACTGACAATCACATAATAGTCTGTGTTTTGTTTACGTTCATACCGCCAATGTGATGTACATTACATACAACACAGTAGAGATTGTGGCCATAGAATTTTAAAATGTTGCCAACAAATATTGATTCAAAACTTAATTTCTTAAAGAATTAAAGTCGAATTTCCACCACTGAAGAATATAATGTATAAAATCTATTTACCACTGACTCATTACGCCTAGCGAAGATATCGCTTAACGTATATAAAACGCTTATATTTATTACCAAAATGGCGGCGACGTGGTTCGGCACCCGTCACGTCTCGTTTCCCGCCGGGGCGAAAAGTGGGCTAGGGCTGCGGTCTCTGCCTACCCCTTATAGGAAAAAAAGACGTGATATCTATGTATTTATTATTGGGTTGGTCAATGTCATTTTTTCTGTAATAAATTAATGTAAATTAAAATTCCTTATACACTTTAAAACACCCATTTAAATCCTCCGCAAAATCGGTTAACTATAATATGTACAATATCTATTATACATATAAGTGACGTATCAAACGTCTACAGTATCTATTAAACATATAAAGACGTGGGTGCATAGGAAATATAACATTCTGAAGTTACATAAGTAAAACAATAACAGAAGCGTAGGTAGCTCAACGAACGGGGTCCAATGTGCAAAACTATTATGTCGTGGATTCGTTTCCGCAATTAGACTTTTGTAATAAGTTTTAATGTTTTTTTTTATTGGATAAGAAGAAGAAGATTGGAGAAAGAAAAACGAACTTTGCTAACACAAGATTTTAAGTAAAGGTAGAATGGTTAGCGAGAATACTAGTCCTTAACTTTTACCTTGCGTTCGAATTCGAGTTACTGCGCTTACACCGAGGTGCACAGCACACAGAACCTGGCACGAGGGCCCCTGGCCCGCGAGCACTGTATCCGATGAAGCTGTAAAAGCCGAGAAGGCTAACAGCAATTACATCACCGAAAATGTCTACAGCACACAGAACAGCAAACTCCACTACCCTCTTAATAATGAAAGGAGTGCTGTGTGCGACGATTATAAGCTGAAGCATTTGTTCAGCATTGCAAAATAAAAATTAGTTTTATTATAATATATTTATATTATTTATAATTTCTTTAATTTCATCTTATACCTTTTTTTAATATTACCTACATATGTATTTTTCAGACAGTACCAGGAGCGTGTGCGTACGATAGCAAAGGGTTTCTTAAAAATCGGCTTGGAACGCTATCATTCGGTGGGAATTCTTGGTTTTAATTCTGAACAATGGTACATTTCCAATCTCGCTGTTATTCATGCCGGGTAAAAAGTCTCCATCTAAAAATCGTTATTTTGAAATTTTTCAAAATCTATAATATCTATGTATACTTGCAGAGGTTATGCGGCAGGAATTTATACTACGAACTCTCCAGAAGCCTGTTACCACTGCCTAGAGACCTCCCGGGCCAACATATGTACGGTGCAGGATAAAAAGCAACTCGACAAAGTATTATCAGTGCGCAGTCGACTCAAGCATTTGAAAGCCATTGTACAATGGGAAGGACCAGTGGACACTTCTATACCGGGAGTCTATAGTGTAAGCGTTATTTTCATACCACAGTGTGGTGGTGGCGTAATACAACCCATGGGTGGCAACCGGTACGAAATTTGATGAACCCATCACCCCATTGTGTTCCGCGGGTATCGTAGAACTCGACAAAGAGAAATATCAGTGAAATGTAGACACTAGCAGATAATGGATTAACCATTTCAAATACGCCATACTTGAAACAGATACGCGACGTCTGATACTGCGGTCACCAATTTGCCAACGAAACGTCGCCTATTTAATAGAGCTGTAGCAAACCGTATGTATTCGGTGCGGAGTAACGGGTACGCCATCTAGTACCGAGTACCGAAACGTTACTCAAGAATGCATTTCGATATTTCGTTACTTTCGTATTTTCGTACTGATATTAGTTTGATTGAATTTTTGCAAGTGCGTTCGTTTCGTTGATGCTTGAATTGAAACGGTTTGCTGATAGTGCGTTATACGCATGCGCGCGCTTATTTCGTGATTTTAAATAAGTACGTTACCAAAGGAGGATGTTTGTTTACTGTTTATTTAGTTACTTTAAGTAAAGGAATTGTTTAGACAAAGTTTGGGATTGTGACAGAAACAAGGTAGTTAAGTATTTTTATACAAAATATTAATTTATGTAATAATATAATATAGATTTATGTTTTTGTTTTATACTATTGTCAATTAGTTTCACTAAAAATAATACAATAAGAGATATTATAATAAAGCCGTTTTAATGAGATGAGATTTAATTGGTTTTTAGTTAATAAAGGCTTACATATTCTCAGGGATAAAATATTCAAAACAGTAAATTCTGTTCAGTTTTCAATTAGATCGTTGTAGTAATTAAATTACAGTTTACTTGTAGTTCTACCCACTTCCATATAAAATCAAACTAAATTTAGATTTACATAATATATACAAGTCAGGTTCAAAAAATGGAAAAGTTAAAATATTCACATTACGCAGCTAAGTATGTAACGTATTAAGAATGTATTCTACAAAGTAGGTACGACCGACGCGACGTCGTCGATGCGATGTTATTTATTAGGTATCAAAAGTAACGAGTACTGATAGTTATAGTAACGAATATATCCGAGTACGCTTTTTTTCTTTACTTTTACACCACTACTATTTAATTATCTCAACTTGGACACACCTTAGTAGATGATTAAAAAAGATTCAGCCTATGCAATATTAATTCTCGGGTAGCCATTTTAGCTGATTAAAAACCAAAATGTCGGCTCGGTTGAAATTTGACTTAAAAGAAATAACAACGTTTTTACTTCATCTAATTAAATCTACTTAACTTAATTTTTTTAATTTGCCATCTACTTTAAAATATGTTTTCCGTAACATTTATGTTATTTCAAATATGTTTGATAATAAATTTTGCTCTCTTCTTAATCGTAATTGGGAGGAAAGATATTGATGAGTGATGAAGTCTTCTTAGTTAGTTTTGATGAAGGCGCTATTTTACAGACGTATTGTCACTTTTCGAAACCGACGCGAAGGTATGGTTTCGAAAAGTGACAATGCATAGAGTCAATATTATTAAAATTTACACGAACATTAGCTTCGGCTCAACACACGATAGACAGGTATCCTCACCCACCAGCATAAACATTAAGTATTAAGTCTTCTCGTTTTTCTAACAATAAATGAGTACTACATATCTCAAGTTTACGTTTATTTTACAGTGGGAACAAGTAATGGAAATAGGCGCTAAAGAACCTGATACCGAACTGAATAATATTTTGAAGGCTATGGCTATAAACGAGTGTTGCACCTTGGTATATACTGTAAGTAATTGTTTTTTTATTAATCATATTTTATTAATATAGTAAGTGTAGCAAGCAAGTAAGCCAGCAGAACAACAACGATGTAGTAGTTGGACGTTAAATTTTCATTAAACGTTCTCGACGATTCACTTTAATACAATCGAAAAACTAATGAAAGCGTAACTAAATAATAATAAAGTAAAATGCAGTGTAGGAAATAACAAAACAGAAATGTATTCTAGTTCGTCAAAGTTTTATTTCGTTCCTATTTAGAGATATGATAAGTTCGTAATGTAGTCAACTATGTTTGGAAATTTACTGAATATATATTTTTTTACCTACTACTTTTATACGTATATCTACGTATGACGGCAATAGTCTACGAGTGTGCCGTTGCATTAACCTTCAAGTGTTATTGATCGATCTCTAGGTCAAAATGCTATTGGCGTGTCTGTTCTTCAATTATCATTTTTTTTATAGAATAGGAGGCTAACGAGCAGGTGGCTCACGTGATGGTAAGTGATCACCGCCGCCCATGAACACCTACAATACCAGAGGAATAGCAGATGCGTTGCCGGCCTTTGAGAAAGGAATAGGCTATTTTCTTGAAGGTCCCTAAGTCGTATCGGTCCGGAAAAACCGCTGACGGCAGAACATTCCATAAAGTGCAAGTGCGTGGCAGAAAATTCCGCGAAAAACGCACTGTGGTGGAATGCCAACCATCAAGGTGGTGACGATGGAATTTGAGATTATGCCGTAAGGTGCGATGGTGAAATTCAGCGGCTGGAATTAATCCGAACAATTGCTCGGAACACTCCCCATGGTAGATCCTGTAAAAAATGCAAAGAGATCCAACATCTTTTCGCAAAGCCAGGGGATCAAGCCGATCAGATAGGACATGGTCGTCGACAATTCGTGCCGCTCTTCATTGAATGCGGTCAAATGGAAGGAGCTGACACTGGAGTGCCCCCGCCCAGAGATGAGAACAGTACTCCATGTGCGGCCGAACCTGCGCCTTATAAAGTTGCAAGCGGTGGGCCGGCATAAAGTACTGTCGCGCTCTACTGAGCACGCCAAGCTTCTTGGAGGCCAATTTGGCCTTCCCTTCCAAGTGACCGCGAAATTGAACGTTGCTCGATATGTCGACGCCAAGGATTCCGATACTGGCTGAGGCAACAAGGGGAGTGCTCTCGAAATGAGGTGATACGGCGAAGGGTCTCTTTTTTGCGATAAACGCGCAAACTTGTGTCTTGTTAGGGTTAAGCTCGACTAAATTTAGTCGGCCCCAGTCCGAGATTTTGTCTAACAAAATCTCGACTTCAGACACAAGTTTGTTCCGGTGCTCGTCGACGTGTTCCCGAGAAATATTGGCACGGCCTGTGTATAAGGCATCACCAGTACTGTCATCTGCATAGCAATGAATGTTACTAATCTGTAACATATCATTGATATGCAGAAGAAACAGGGTTGGCGATAGCACACAGCCTTGTGGGACACCAGCGTTCACAGACTTGGATTCCGAGCATGCACCGTCAACTAAGACCTTGATGCTCCAGTCTGTGAGAAAAATAGTGACCCAATTGCAAAATTTCTCGGGAAGCCCATATGAAGGAACCTTCGAGAGAAGCGCTTTGTGCCAGACCCGATCAAAGGCTTTCGCTATGTCCAAACTAACTGCCAGGGCCTCCCCCTTGCTCTCTACTGCCTCCGCCCATCGATGAGTGAGGTACACTAGAAGATCACCAGCCGAGCGACACCGACGGAAGCCGTACTGGCGGTCACTAATCAACTGGTGCTCCTCTAAGTACCTCAAGAGCTGGCAGTTTATAATGGATTCCATTATTTTGGAGAACAAGGAGGTGATGGCGATCGGTCTGTAGTTGGACGGATCTGAGCGGTCGCCTTTCTTAGGGATCGGGTGCACAAAAGCTGTCTTCCATGCCTTCGGGACGACGCCTAGAGAGTAGGAGTACCGCATACATCCTCAACACAATAGGGGGAATTCCATCGAGCCCACTCGACTTTTGGATGTCCAGGAGAGAGGAGTATTTTACGCACAGAGCTCTGAAAAAACCGGATGTCCGGCATAGATGCACTCACTGCAAGGGATGGTCGGTGGTGAGTTCCCCCTGTCATCGAGAGTCGAGTTGGACGCAAAAAGAGAACCTAGAAGATTGGCTTTCTCCTTTGCGTCATGGGCCAGCGAGTTGTCCTCCCTGTGCAGAGATGGTAGTGATGGTTGACAGAAATTCCCTTGGACAGCCTTGGCGAGGGACCAGAACGCACGTGTTCCGGACGGAAGACGAACTAGTTTCTCACCAATTCTGCCAATGTGCTCAGACTTTGCCGCAGCAATGACTCTTTTGAAGGACCTGGAGGTAGAATTTTACTTCTTCTTAAAATCGCTACATTTTGAATCCCGAGACGCCGATGCATTAACCCAGGCCTGGTAACACTGCTGCTTTTGGCGAGATGCCATTATGCAGGTGCCACCAAACCAAGGCTTAGATCTACCACCGATGGGCACCACAGAGGATGGAACGAAGAGTTCCATTCCCTGAAGTACCACATCGGCGACAGAATTAGCAACGACGTCGGGACTATCCAGCGAGAAGCAAACCTGCCCCCATGGGTAGGATGCAAAGAAAGACCGCATCCCTTCCCATTCCGCTGACCTGAAGTGCCACACACGTTGGCAGCCTGCAAATCGCGACCGCAATGGGCACATGACAGGCACTTTGCTCCGGATCAAGCAGTGGTCCGAAGATCCCAGAGGGGCATCGACGGAAACCACGTAGCCGTCCGGATGAGAGGTCACCATTATCAATAACACTATCGCCATCAATTAGATTTACCTGACTTGAAAATCTGTTAAAACACTTCATAACTACTCGTATATGTAAATATTGAGTAAGTTGTTATTTTATTTTTTGCAGTCTGGAACAGTCGGGCCGCCGAAAGCCGTAATGTTGTCGCACGACAACCTGACTTGGGACGCGTTCTCGATAAGCGAGCGTGTAAGGGACTTGAACCCGACGATCGACCGCCTCGTTTCATTCTTGCCTTTAAGTCACGTCGCTGCACAGGTACATGCGCTTCAAATCTGATAGCTAATTTATAAAGCATAGTCATACGTATTTGCAAAGATGTAGTAAGACATGATCTATACGACTTTTTTAAATGTTGTTGCACGAATATTTCCTACTTTATATCGTACGCAGAAGTCAATTTCTGCTTGTTAAATGGAACACACTGCTGTAACTAACCCGACTTTGTTTTATACATATATATACGGGGTATTCGTTCACTCCTCAGAAAAAGTAGGGTGTGATAGGTTTATAATGTATATAAGGTAGGGTAGGTAGGCATGTTTGTTTTACATATTTTAAAGTTTTATTTATTGCCGCGGTAGGGTAATATAGTCTAGTAGGTCTTAGGTTTATATAGTTTGTTGTATGTACAGGACTCTAGTAAAGCCAAAGATAGTCAATTAATAATACCGTGTATAGTTTTTAAATCCACCCACCTATCACACGCTAACTTTTCTGAGAAGGAGACCACAATCACACTGTATAGATAGATTATCGGCTCGGTTGGCTTAGTGGCTAAGCGATTTACTTTTATTCCCGATTTATATCGGTAAATTTTTTAGTAAGTGGCGAGTACGTGTACAGTGGACAGTGGCGAGCCCCTGGATTTTCAGCCAGTCAAGTATAATTTCGTCGTGAAGAAGGAGAAGCAACGTCGCAAAATACTTGCGATTCTTCGCAAAATACTGTGGAGTGGAGCAAATAAAACGAGACGTTTTATTTCAACATAAAGAATCATTTTTTAAAATGTTTTTTTTTTGAATTAGGTGACGAAACGAGCAAAACGTTCACCTGATGGTAAGTGCAACGTCTGCCCATAACAATGCTGTGTCACACGGAAAATGTTTGTGTTGTTACTGCATAGGAATCCTACCACCAGTAACATTTTGTTATTCCATATAAATTCGTAGGTTATATATTCGTTCACAAACTTATCTGTTGTTCCCACAGACATAGACCATCCTCGCCATTATTTACGCCTATTTGAAAACAAGTCTTGTGTAAAACATATGTCATCCGTAAACGCTGCCAGTGGCGAGTCAACCGACGCGCGGGGGCTGAACGCGCTAGGTGGTTTCTTGCAGAAAAATTAGAAAGGGATTTTTTCAAAGAGTAGAGTAATACTATAGAGAGATTCTATTCGGATCTCGCCACTAGCGATTCCAGATGTCCCTACTCGTATTTTCAGGAGTGTGGTGATCTGTCCCGATCAAGGGTGAATGCCAAATATTTTTGGTTTAAATCACATTGGTGTACATAATAAATTGTAGTTTTTGATCATCATGGTTTTGGATCTAGATCCAAAACCATGATGATCAAAAACTACAATTTGCAAAAAAAACTACATTCTGATCTTTTTAAATGAGTATGTGGTAATTTGAATAATTAATTTGTATAAAGAACAAACAAACTTAAATTGAACAAAGAAGATTTGTATTTGACTTAATAGCGTTAAAATAATATTATTGACTGTCTTCAAATTAATAAAGAGTGAGCATACATAAGGCATTTCCCATCAATCAATTTTACTAAGGTCAGACAATGCAATAATCAATATCTACGACAGTAACTATCTTAACACACGACAGTAATTATCGTAAAATTAGTTTCATTTAAAAGTAACTATCTTGTACCTACATACGCTTTATATGAAATAACAATAGTCTCCTGGAAGGCATCGTGGATGCGTTTTATAGACGTTAATGCCACATCCAGAAACAAACACCCAGACAAGACAATACAAACATTTGTTCCATGCGAGAATGTAACCGGCAATCCATAGGGAATCTCGTAAGTTTAGCCACCGCGCCAACCGAGCAAATAATGACTAAAAAACATAATCATGACTTAAAAACTTATTCTTCAACTTTTGACTGATGAAAGTATTCCTATAGAAGAATCCGTCTAAGTAGTATCTACCGCCGCAGTGCCAGTTATTCTATCGTCAAGCAGGACTGTGCAATTGTTAGTGTTTCGGTTTGAAGAGCATTGTAGCAATTGAAATTACGGAGCATATGACTTAATAACTGATGCCACAAGGTGTGCATAGCAGTGCCACACAGAGCTTTGTAACTCAAAATTCTCAGTAATATCACAACAACTTGCCCGTCTCGTCAATCAATATCATAAATAAATAAATAATAACATAGAATTCATTCTTCATGTAATCATCAAGATTAGAATTCCACCACTACTTCAACAACTTTCTTGGTAACTGCTATACTGTTGAGGCTACACATCTCTGAAACTCTGGACTAGAAGAGTATCTAATAAGACATATTTTTTTTATTCTAATGAATTGTACGCTTATTATTTTTGATCATTTGTCATAATAGCTCCATTTGGCTAGTGTTTGGCGATCTTGGTACTATATCCCTCGCACTTTCGAAACAACAGTCCGATACTGTTCTGAATAATTTAGGACGGATCGATAGTTACTCCATTATCTATTGCAAATTAAAAATCTGGCATTTCCTTTAGTTGACTTTAATGGATATGACATATAGATTAACATAGATTCCCATATTCTGCCACTACGCAACATGTTATTTTATTATGAATTAATTTAAATATTCGATATTTTATTACTTACAGGTGGTGGATATGTACACAACGTTAACAAACGCAGTTCCTGTGTATTTTGCGCAGCCAGACGCGTTGAAGGGTAGCTTGATCGAAACATTAAAAGAAGTTCGACCCACTAGGTAAGACAATAAGCCAAATGTCTTTTAAAACATATTTTGCATTTTATATGTTTATATTGTTAATATTACGATTTAATTAAATTGTGCTCAAAAAATATAATTTATTTATTAATAATAAAAAAAATAGTATATTATACTTTTGAAGGAAACACACAATCAAATTAGTTTAAAAAATATATAGGGGTAACTCACAAAAAATACAGTTGGACTGAGATATAAATTGATGTGTACCATAATGCTAATGGTGCCATGCTATATTATAAATGCGTACAAGTAATGCAAGCATAAAACAATTGAAAACGCTTACAGTACTTTGAGACCCGACCCATAGGATCTTTTCCAATAAGTTTATGAAGCAATATGTCAGTGAAAATTTCTTCATTCAATTTAAGCTTGATTAATGAACTCATTAACTTATAAACGTCAAAATCTACACCAAAATTATAGATCTACTAAGAAAAGACTTTCTAGTTTTTTCTTAGCAGATCTTAATATAGGAACCTCTAACCTAAATATAGGAATTTATTTAGGTTAGAGGTATATATTGACAATATACTCTGTATATATAATAATACATTATAATATATACATTATTATATGTATATTATATATAATATATTCAAAATAGACTAATTTAGCTGTAGCCTCAACTGTCTGATCATTCTAATAGCAAAAATGGCAGAACTTAATTTGGAAGCCATTTTTTCAATATAAGCTCCTCACTGTAGCTTGGAATCATAGCGATTCCTAGAAATACAGATGTATTTTCAAAAGAAAGATTAAAATTCTCTCAATTATTAATATGTGCCAACTAGCACATGCTAAATTATTTGCCGTAAACCATTTGGAAAGCGTCTATATTAGTCATTTCTGTTAACTTTAAATAACAATGAAGGTATCTCAGACATTTCTTTCACCGAATAAGGAAGATCATTAATGTAACCCAAGAACAGAAATGGACCAAGGATCGATCCCTGAGGAACACCCATTTTTACTGAACAATCTGACGATATAACACCGTCAATCGCTACTTGCTCGATTTT
The DNA here is from genome assembly GCA_019845155.1 of Luehdorfia chinensis. Taxonomy (NCBI): domain Eukaryota; kingdom Metazoa; phylum Arthropoda; class Insecta; order Lepidoptera; family Papilionidae; genus Luehdorfia; species Luehdorfia chinensis. The sequence goes on from JAHVAK010000527.1 coordinate 10,919,154, forward strand.
TGCTCTCGATTTGTTAAGTACGATGATACAAGATCAAGAAACTGAGCAATGAAAAAACTAAGATAATGAGGCTTCACGAACGCCGTAGTATTTAAGTTTACGAATTAAATTAAGTATGCTCCCTGAGATTAAATAAACCAAGGAACCAGGCCTCGAGCTACAGGCCCATAAGTCTCCTCACATACAACTTGTAATACAAGCCGTCGTGCCAGACTTTGTCAAATGCCTTTGCGACATCGAAAAATAAGGCCCCTGTGCCTACAGGCTTAGGTGGTATTGCAGCCCTGCGTTCGAGTTCCGCGGCCACCTGCTGCAGGTGGTCGGGATCCGCAGGCGCGAGAGACGGAGTGCATTGGCTCTCTAAACTGTCTGCGAGGCATTCGGCTTTTTCGCTGTCGTCGAAGGCGAGCGAGTTATCGTTAGATCTAATGAGTGGCGGCATGGGTGAGACCGGCTCTGCTTTGAGAGATCGTGCCAGCTGCCAGTAGGAAGTGTGCGACGGCTCGATTTCTCCAAGCATAGTGTCCCAGCTGTCTTGATTGTACTCAGATAAGCGCTCTTTAACATCCCTTTGTAGGAGGTGCAGTCTGAGTCTATTTTCGTCTGTTTTATATCTATCGTGCGCTTTAGTCGCAAGGTTCTTTTCTCTAATCAGGCGTCGGAGGTCCGCCGGTAGGTTACAGCGTCGATCGCTCGACACCGTAACCCTCCGGGAAGATTCTCCGACGGCTGTTTTGAGATGATTCGAAAAGGATTTTATCGCTCGGCAGGCTACCTCTGGGGAGTCGATAGTATTAGGAATTTCGTCTAAGTGCTGAGATCTCGTAGCCTCGAGTTTGACTGCAAGGGTACGCCAGTCTACAATGGTTTTGGTCTGAGTGACCTCACCATTTGGCTGGCCCAGCTTAAAAATGACCGGACGGTGGTCCGACTCAAGTTCGTGAAGCGTAACGATAGAGTCTATTGCTAAGTTCACGTCCTTAATTATAGCTACGTCTAGAATATCCGGCTGCTGTTGTAATTGCGTCGGTACTCTAGTTGGTGTTTCGGCGGCTATAACGTTTACGTTAAGGCTCTCCGCTAAGTCGTACAGTTTATTACAGTTCGTGTTATTAACGTTGGAATTCCAACTGCCGTGCTTGCTGTTCAAGACTCCGGCAAGTATAACAGAACGACCTAAATCTAGTAGACATTTTAAATCTGATTCTAATATTTGTCTGGATGGCGAGAGGTAAACTGATGCTAGTACAAGCGGCCTGTGGCCGGTCATTGCTAACCTATACGCAGAAGCTTCTATATTAATTAAGTCTGGAGTATCGAGCGCGATACAGTGCAAGGACTTTTTATAGTAAATCAGAGTGCCGCCTTTCGCGGTCGCTCTGTTATTACGGAGTCGAGACGCAGAGCGCCGAGTCAACGCCAGCAGCGACGTTGTACCCGCAATCGCGGGCCTTCTGCTCGCGAGTCTAGGCCCGCGAGTCTCTTCCGGCAAAGTTGTAAAAGCCGCCGGGCTAACAACATAAACACATTCAAAAAACCCCTTACTACCCTTACTGTAATCAATAGTGATTCCAGGAAATACAGTTGAATTTTCAAACTTGAGACCAGAATTGTGTAAATTAATAATAAAATTATGCGCCGACTTAGACATGTTAAAGTATAAACATTTTGTTTTGCCTGCATTTAAAAGTAAATTATAATGTCTAGAATTTGATGGCACGCTTTCATATTTTTTTCAGGTTCCTGGCAGTGCCACGAGTATGGGAAAAGATGTTCGAGAAAATAATGGCCGTGGGTGCCACAAGCGGTAGCGTTAAACGTTGCATCGTCTCTTGGGCTAAAGACAAAGGTGTAAAATACCATGAAGCTAGAATTAACGGGTAATGTAACACTTTGAGTACATCATGTGTGTGTAACACAAATATGACTTAAACATTATTAATCAAGTTGAATATACTTGAGTTTTGAAATAAAAAATATCAGGCATGCAATAGAAAAAAAACATACGAGTATCAGTCAAATTAAAAAAGTTTGCTGGACTTTTTAAAAGTTTAATGTAATAATTTTTGATTTATAATATTTTCTAAATTTAGTAAACAATATTTAAAGATAAACTTAAAATAAAGGTATTTTTAACTAGTGCTCTCTCAGCTGGGATGAGGGGTCTACCAATAGACTTCACTACCCTTGAAATGTTACAGTATTGGTACGTAATATTTGGTAGTCCTCGAGAATGATTATAAAACTGCATGCTGTAATTAGGGCTGTCATCTATTTGGTTTGCTTTTGATTTATCCGATCTACCTTGTTTCATCAAATGTCTGTGTACTCTTAGTTTCACGTAGGAAATAATATAGGAAACACTTTAAAATCAACGTTAAAATATTATATTTAATTTAGTTAATAAAATCCAAAGTAAACTTATGAATCCTAAGGATGTAAACCCTGAACGTAGAAGAATCCATCATAGTAATCACAAGTATTTCTACTATGTTAACAATAGATTTCTGCTTGCCGTTTACTCGAAAATCTATTTTCATGCACCTGGAAAGTTGCAACCATTGTTTCATTAGTGCAATTACTTGTCCCAAGTTCTGGTTAACTTAGGTGACTTATTAATACTGTGATGTGCACTGAAATGTATGTGCTTAATGAGGATATAAAATTCAATAGTTATCTAATATACAATGTATTGCATGTGACAAAACACTAACCATAAATTATAATAATGTCTTCTTCCTCAAGTCTCTTCGTAAATAGGTCTTATTTACGAATAGACTCCCTCCCATTTTGGGGATTATTGATTGGCCACGCTTGGCAAGTGGATAATTCCGGTTCGGCATAACTGGAACAGTTATTCCGTCATCAATCGCAGGCCCCGGGATTTTACTAGAATGCCTCTTAGTCGACTTTTACGATATCTGCACTAATAACTGGGTAAAATGGAGAGGCAGTTCCTCTAACAGCGTCAATACACGGCAAAAAATGAAGAATGAAGATAATTTAGAGTTATTAAAATAAGTATATATAGTTACGTTAGTTACGGTTGTACTTATTGCACGGAGGCATAACATTGGCAGACGTTGCACTTACCATCAGGGAAACGATTTGCTCGTCTTGTCACTTTTTTCAATAAAGAGTTAAAACAACGCATATTATGACTTAGAGCAAAAATGCTGTGTCTCATATGCCCAGTAATTACACTAACTTAAAACGTACCCTTGAAACCAAACAGTAATGTTTACACACTACTGCTTCACGGAACAATAACTGCCAACGCGATGGTATCTATCTAGACGGGTAATTTACTTAAACTGAAGGAATTAGATTTGCATGTGAGCATGCTTTATGCATTTTAAATAACCATCAGTAGCGAGATAACGGCGATGCAACATTAAGGTACATTCTAAACTCGTTTCATAATATAATGAACTTGCTACTCAAAATCAATTATAGCGTATTGATAACTAGTCAACAATTAAAATTTTATTAATTATTATACATGTACTTTTTTATTACATATTTCATATTCATACAATCATATAAAACAACAATAAAAAGTTGTTACTCTTTTGCATGAAAGAATGCCGCATTCTACAGTGGCAAGAAATATTTATATTATAAAAAATAACATGGGGGATGGTACTATGACATTTACAGGCGACAGGGTTCTAGTTGCGGTTACAAGATGGCACGGTCGCTGATATTCAGCAAAGTACGCGAGCAGCTGGGTCTGGACTGCTGCGACACGTTCGTGACGGCGGCGGCGCCACTGTCGCCCGACATCAAGCAGTTCTTCATGTCCCTCGACATACCAATCGTGGACGCGTTCGGCATGAGCGAGACTGCTGGAGCCCACACGCTCAGTATATACCCTAAGTAAGTCTATAGAATTTTGATAAATCCAGTACTTTTACTGGAGCTTTACACTCATACTATTGCAGTAAAAGTGCACCTCTAACTTGTAATTAGCAACTCTAGTAGTTCATCTAACCTTCCCCATATCTTGCCCTCTATGCGATTCATCGGATACGAAAGTGAGATCATGTAAACCTCTGTTTGCGCGGATACTTTCGACACTACGAGTATTATACTGTTACGAACATTCTAGAACGTTACATCTTCCCCTTGACTTTTGCAGGCTCGACAGAAAAGTACCAATTTAACGAGATTGTTCGTAACGAAATAGTTGTGAATATAAAAATAACTTACAAAAAATAATTTTATATCTGCAGATTCAAGGTAGATTCGTCTGGTGAAATATTAGACGGTACGGAGACGAAATTCGGGGGGTCTGTAAGTCCTAACGGCCCCGGTGAGATAATGATACGCGGTCGCCATGTTTTAATGGGCTATCTTCACGACGAAGAAAAAACAAGAGCGATTCTAGACGAGGATGGCTGGGTGCATTCGGGCGACGTTGGCAGAGTGGACAACAACAATTTGCTGTACATAACGGGGAGGATAAAGGTAATTTGTCCGTTTCATTCATATATATGATGCTATGTTTGCTCATCAGGTGAGAGTACCTGACTAGTTCACCTGGGTTCGAATCCCAATCGGTGCCAACATTTGTGTAAAAATACTTATTATTGGTTATCGGATTTCGTTGTGTTGTGATTATCCCTGTGTATGTGACATTGTATCCTAGCCTTTTTGTCTTCATGGGGAAATGCCTAACGCATAACCGTTCTCGCAGGGGCAAAGACGGGTTATGTCGGACTTACACCGACTGAAATCCCATGGTGATCCGCCTTCGCCGCATGTGGGCAGGGCTACGAATACGCTTAAGCACACACCCGCAGCCTTACCGGCGTCGGCCACCCACTCTCACCCTCCGGAAGACAGCTCTTCCCCTCGCACCTACTAGCAAGGGGTACCGGAAAAAACGACGCGCCTTCCAACTCGGCCTTTATCCCCCCGCCACGGGGGCCGGCTAAACGAGCACTCGGATTCCTTCCCAGCCCCAGCGGCGGATCTGGTCTGTGTCTCTACCGCCGACCATATTTCGGCCGCCGAGGGTAGGAAGAGCAGCGCAACGTAATACCTAAAATACTCTTCCACCTCGGTTGCGGAGGGCAGCGTGAGCGGTGACGACACATCGCCTCTACTCCCCAGCAGTCCTCCTTTTCGCATTCGGCGACGTGGTTCGCCACCCATCACGTTTCGTTCCCGCGTGGGCTAAGATAGGGCTACGGATGTGATCTCTGCCTACCCCTTGTATGGGAAAAAGGCGTGATTATATTTATGCATATGTACTTTCGCAGGAATTGCTGATAACAGCGGGCGGAGAAAACATCGCGCCCGTGCTGATCGAACAGACTGTGCAGGCACAACTGCCGTACGTGGGCTACGCCGTGCTGGTCGGGGACCGCCGCAAGTTTCTCGCCATCCTACTCACGCTTAAGGTAAGTACTCTGCTTCCTTCCCGCTTCCACAATTACGAATGATCATGTCTTTGATACAAGATTTAGGCTGACTGTGCTTATGTAATTCGGAGACTGAATAAAATGTTCTTCTAGGGCAGAATATTAATCCTCAAGTAGTATCGTTGTTTATATTGTTACGCAATAGTTCAGATTTACATGAATAAAACTATACTACAAAGATAGATCTATATTCCACTAAAATAAACAGGATCCTATAAAAAACCTTTTATAATACGGAATTAGCAGCCGAATTAGCAGCCGAATTCGCAGCCAAAGTCGCACTGTCGTATTACGGTACGGCCGGCGAATCGTGGGCACTGTTAACATGGGCTCTCCGAACTTTCGCGCAGATTTTTATTACATACACGTTTATTTATTTATTTAAACTTAAAATTAATAATAATTTCTTTAAACTTAAACAAATGTAATAACAATCAACAATAATTATCACAACAAAGTAATAACAAAAACCGCAACGAAAGCGTTTATAACCGACTGGGTTGACAGAGATAGCGACACTATTTCGCAAAATGTTTATTGAGCCGCGCCATTGCTTGTGGTTCATACTGGCCAAGACACATCGGCCCCACAATACTTGACACTATTCCATATTTCGCCCTGTAGCTCGTATAAACTCCGACTCATTCAGGTCGCCATTCAGTCGCGCTTATACAACGTTATTCATAATTGGTATAACATCCCGGCAGCTACCCGTGTTACTTTGATCTGATAAAGACTATAAAAAGGTAAAGCTTTAATGACAACATTGAATACTAAAAATGTCCATACAAAACTTTAAAATTATTTGTTATGTAAAACTTTACGCGACCCTAACTCAGAAAGTCGTTGCCCCGAACCAGACAAATTCAAAAATACGTTTTCTTCTCCATTTAATTTATGTTACCCTAACTGTTTATAAGATCGAAAAACATTGACAGACAGCTTCATGTTATCCTAGTACTTGCGATGGCAGCTCAATGGAAAAATGCCCAATTAAATTTATGAGTTCATTCCTCGATCAGCTGCATAACAGGGTAGTCACCTAAGCCCAGCCTGCCGGGATGTATAGAACATTCCGAATGACCCTGTATACAAGCCATCGAATATTCTAGAGTGCCGAGAAAATTCTACAAAGTATTATGTGACCATCGATCGCCATAAACAATCTTAGACAATTCAAATAAATAAACAAAACTGAATTTCGCTTTTACTAATTTTACGAATTAAACTGCACTGTGCACCCGACAGCGAATGGTGGCGATGGGCTCACCACCTATCACACCAAGTGCATTATATTGTTTTGGTGAAACGTGGATTGTGGCAGTCATCTGTTTTTGCAGTGAGTGCCCAGTCTCTGACTACCTCTTATGGGATACAGTCGTGATCGTGATCTAATTTTATTATACTTCAGGCAAAAATAAATTCAGACAACGGTGATCCACTTGACGAACTGGAAACAGAAACGAGGAGATGGGTCGCAAGTCTCGGAAGTAAAGCGACAACGATTAGTGAAATTGTCAACAAAAAGGACCCAGCAGTAAGTAGAATATTTTTATATATCAATATGCCGTGTGTTGTAGCGGCTTAAGAGAATCTACCACCCCATCTCGTCAAGTGGGTGTCGTTAAAGTCGACAGAGGGAAACTAAAAACCAGGAGATGGGCAGCAGAGTCTTCCTGGAACATCTGAATAAATAAACTGGATTTGCCAACTCGCCTGCCAAGCGTTGCAACTATGGCAAAATTCTCCCAGAATGACAGCTACAAATTTACGTGTTTTGTGGCAATGTATGGGGGAGACCCGTGTTCAGCAGCGGACTAGTGATAGGCTGAAATGATGATGATGATGATATATCAGTAGGAAGACGGTCAAGTTTCGTTTAGATAAGCGAATAAAAACGAGACTAATTTTATTTTATACTAAACCAAGCTAGACCAAAATGCCTAAAACAATTAATAAATTTTATTGTAATCGTTTTATTAGACGTTTACGTGACATTGCTTATGAATATATAAACAATTTTGACGACCGCGTGGCCCACTGGTTATACCTGAGGGTCATGAATTCGATACCCAGCCGGAGATAACATTCGTGCAAAAACACAAATTGTTGCTTTTCAGGTCTGGTTGTGTTGTGAAGTCCCTAACCTGCCTCCGATCTTATCACATGAGCGTTACATCGGGCAGGGTAGGTTGGGACCAGTGAGTGCCCCCATTTTTTTTAGCGTACACTTGTGGCACTATAATATCTCCTGCGCAGTTGATAACTTCCGAACGTTTTCGGTAGTTGTCGCCGTGGTGGAAAATCTGCCATGAGGACACCGTGTAAACAAAATTTGCTCGTTCAATAATCTGGGCATACAGCGGTTATAGATTCCAAATCTTAATAATTAATTAATTATATATTTTTAAAAAACATGTAATGTTGTTAATGAGTACGGTTAACAGAATAACATCACCAACTTAATTACAACAATTTTAACCTAAATATAATACGACTATTATTACTTTACAATATTTTTTCTTTCCAAGGTCCACAAAGCTATGGAGGAAGGTATTGCTCGTGCCAATAAGCAAGCCATATCTAATGCGCAGAAAGTGCAAAAGTTTGCGATACTTCCCGCTGACTTTTCTATGAACAGTGGAGAGTTAGGTATGTTAAGCGTCTTCAACAATTTATAAATTATTGTGAATTTCCTAAGCCAAAATGTATTATCAATATTTCATGTTTCAGGGCCTACACTTAAAATAAAGAGGAATGTGGTTTACGAGAAATATAAAGACATTATAGAAAACTTCTACAAAGAATAATTTAATTGTAGTCTTAATAAGGGTTGAATGGAAAAAGGGTTAAGTTGAATTGTTACCATTGCTCAAATAGGGAATAGAGCAGAAGAATTCAAAATTATTCTACTGTGGGGAGATATGTAAATATATTTTTGTTAATAATATACATAGGTGTTATCATAAAATGAGTTTTTTTCCCATCACAAACAATACTCACTGAATAATATCGTATAAATTTATTTATTAAAGTCAAATAAAATTTTACATAGGTGTGTATATAATTATAAGGACTAAGAAGTCATAATATCACGAATTAAAATAATAATTATAGTTACAAAAGTATATTTTCGCTTACAATTAACGCCTCGTTATATTAATAATATTTTAATAATTTTAATGAATCTGATATATTATATTGATAGTATAATATATTATTGAAATAAATATTAGACACTTGAATTCTTATATTGAAATGTAGATAAACAAATTTTAATATTACATAGATTATAAAATGTCATGTTCATGACAGATGATATTTCTGTTTTGGAGTATATAAATCGATAACCACAATAAAAAGTAATACAGTTATTATTAGAATAGTTGTAAAATTAATACTGTATTTTTACATTACAATACATACATTATTAATACTAAGGAATGTTTTAATTTCAGACTATCAGTGGATTTATGATAGGAAGACTTATTACATATTTTTTTTTCTCAATATCACTTTAAATCATTAATCTATGTAATTCCATCAACGTTATTAAAGTACGTACGCGCATTTTATCTGAGGACGCACTGAAAATTGGACAAGGGGCTTCTAGAAAGATAATCTAAGATTAATGGAAAAGTTGTTAACTTTAACTGCATAGTTTCATTACAGTTGTAATCATTTCATATTTACATTGTGAAATAACATTTTTTCATATTAGAATTGCCGCATTGACACCTTTTTGTGTGAGTGATACTGTAAGAAAATATTTCCTCATTGACAAATAAAGTAAATAGTAAATTATTAGTATCAAATATAATAGTATTTATGCATATACGGTATATGCATAAAAATCTGAATGTGAGAATCTGTTGTCAGGTCGACCTAGATCAAGACAATGACAATGCGACAATGCGCGTACTATAACTATTGACGTTGATGACAATAATATACCGAAGTAATAATTTATCAGGCGTCTTAATCGGTGTTGTTCGAGGGGGGAGCGGAAGACGGCAGTGGTGGGGGAGCGTCTGCCAAAGGCAAGGGTTTCGCCACCCCGATGCGGACTACGCCCCGCGGAGCGCCCTTTAGTGCTGCTACAGCTTGCTCTAAACTTGCATCTTCTAGATTCTAGAAAATATAAATAAAAATTTTGCCCTGGGTCGGTATAAGAAAAGCTGCTAACTCGCATTCTGTGGGTGTCGTAAGAACAAACTTTAAGCAAATGACGATACCAGCAAGTCGGACATAACAGTTCGTAACACCTCATAACTTTACACTGCGCTCGTCACCTGAGAGACATTGGTTCTTAAGTCACCTATACCAAATAATTACACTAGCTTCAAACGTGGTGTTTGCACACCGCTGCTTGACTGCAGAATAAATGCCACTGTGGTGGTATCTGCCTAGACGGATACCTGTAAATTTCTCGTACCACCAGTAAAACTAAAGATTGCCTGCAAAATCTCATGTCTTCTGACAGATAGCGGGAGAACAATCTCAAAAATAATAGACTTGTAATAGATTGGTGACGGTCAGGGCTTTGGAACAGTATTTGATACTGATATGACCAATTCACCAGCCATGCTTAGTGATAATCGCAAATTATTCCTAAAAAAAATTAAAAATAAACCATATAAAAGGCAACACAATAAAACTTTAGTGTGCCTTTTCAATTTAAAATGCTGCAGTTTAGGTTAAGAGGCTATCGCCTTCATTGCAATACAAAATGATATTCACGCGAAGACTTAACAAGTATATTCTACATTAAAAATTATGCGTAACACAGAATAGAGACGGCGCTTCTTTAGGACTACATTCACCCCTAGTCAATTTGTACTGCTATCAAAAAATATTAGCTAAACAAAATACCAATTTTGTATGTAAAAAATAGATATACTAAGAGTTTAATTCGTGTCGGTGAATAATAAATCTGTATACAGATATCTCTCTAGGAATAACTAGCACTATTGCAGTGCCAGTTATTCTGCAGTCAAGCAGTAGTGTGCAAATACCACGGTTACGGTCTGAAGGGTACTGAAGGGTGATAAAAGTAAAAAGTAAAGTTTCAGCCTATTAATGTCCTACTGCTGAGAACAGGCCTCCTTTCATTTCTGACAGGGTTTTGGAGCTAGGAAGAATCCGCCACGCTGCTCCAATGCGGATTGGCGGACTGCACGAAATATTTTTTATATTCTCAGACATGCAGGTTTCCTCACGAAGGGTTGAGCTTATGTAAAAATAACGCATCAAGCACAAAATATAAGCTACCTGATCGTTCACGAAGAGCAATCGGTCGCCCGGTATGAGTCTGCCGTCCTGCTGCGCCACGCCGCCCGGCACTAAGGACCGGATTACCACCAGGGTCTTCGAAGGTCGTAACGGGTCTTGGTAATCAAGTATCGAAAATCCTAATCCGCGCTCGCCTTTCACCAATTCTGAAACAAATTGAAGGATTTTTTTTATTGGATATGGTGACGAGACGAGCAAAACGTTCACCTGGTCGTAACTGCAACCAGGCCCATAAAAAATGCTGTATTAAACAGAATATTTATGTGTGGCACTACACAGCGCCCGTCACCCAGAGATATCAGTTCTTAAGTCTCTTAAGCCCAGTGATTACACTAGCCTCTCAGAGCCTTTCAAACCGAAACACAGTAATGTTTGCACACCACACCTTCACGGCAGAAGAACTGGCCTGAGGGAAAGTACCTACCTAGACGGATTACTGTGTTCAAATCATACCACCATGATTTGGACAATTGCAACATTTTCTGGTTATCTGTCAGAAGAAGTTATAATCATCAGTTCTGACCATATTAAACAACGTCGACATTTTCGAATACGGTTGGAAGCTATCAACTGTGCCGGAGAGTTTATAGTGTCACAAGTGTGCACGCAAACGAAGAGGCACTCATTCGTCCTAACCTAACCTAACCTACCGTCGTCCGTAGTAACGCTTTGGGGATTAGAGGTAATCTAGGAGTCGGAAACAATGGGACAATCACAACACAGACCCAAAAATCAATATTTGTGTTTTTGAATAAACGATGGCTTCGGTTGGGATTCGAAGCCAGGACTCGCGGTGTAGAAGTAAGATACGCTGACCACTAAGCTACTCGGTCGCCAGAAGTTACAATATATTGTGCAGAGTATATTGTAGTGCCGTAAGTATACAAATACAGTGGGGGCTCATTCATTTTCACGTGGCCGTAACCTATTGCAACTTACTAATGAATAGTTTTCGAGTCTGGATATGTTGTTATTGTCTTGTGCCTGTGACACTGAATACATTCGGCACTTCATCCGACTGATCGTAACAGCGTAATTTACCTCGAATCAGTTAATAGTATTATCTTCGAGCGAAAACCCTTCGCTCTTTGACAGGTATGTATCGCTGCGTAAAACGTTCATTACGTTTCAGATCGTTTTTTGTAGGCAATATATATCTTTGAACTTTTTTCATGGTCTCTCAAATAGCATGGCATGACTGTTTCCATCAGTTTTAACAATAGAAGATGGATGTAGATAAAACATTACCTTTAATTTTTTGATCTGCATACCGTAACAATGGGGAAATCGGATTCTATTATAACAACATGATTTCTTATATCGCACGGCAGTTGGATTGGCGATCGAAACTATCATACCTTAGACGATGCAGTCTCTGCCCTGAATATTTGAGGTCTTGCACATTTTTTTTATTAAATCCCAAAATCAGATTGTTAATTCTACACCTGTGCCTTTAGAAGTTCACTGTTGAACACATGCTCAGTTCCTACCGCCAATCAGTAGTTTGCAAGCATTGCTGTGTTCTGGTGTGAAGGGCACTGTGGCCACTGGGCTCATAAGACTTGAGAACTGATGTCTAAGGGCACTTACCATCAGGTAAAATAATTAGTTCTGTTCTACTGGTCCCTCAGTTATGAAAACAGTAGTATTTAATAAACGTCGTTGTTGAACGCTTTGTGGTAAAGAATCTACCTGACACGGGAAAACGCGTTTTGCAGCTCGCGCTGTTGTAACTATCATAGCGCATGCCTTACGTGCGCTGTTGACTGGGCTCATGCCCTTGATGACCGGAAAACAAGGCATAGTGTGGACGTAGCTTCAGTTACGTGGGATAGGAATGGATGGGCGTGTAGTTATTAGGATCGCATAAGAGGTGTGTGCGTACCCTCTTTCGATAGCAGTCCAAGCCGAGGCATCGATCTCTTTCAGAGGGGCCCTTGGATCGCATCGAGCCCAATGTTAGTCGGATTCCTTTTCGCCTACGGGGGTCGGAGTACAGCGGAGCAGCAGAGCGACGTCGAGACGCAGAGCGCCGAGTCAACGCCAGCAGCGACGTTGTACCCGTACTCGCGGGCCTTCTGCTCGCGAGTCTTTTCCGACGAAGTTGTAAAAGCCGCCGGGTTAACAACGTTGAACACATACAAAAAAAAGTGTGCGTACCGATAATCTGCGGCTCGGAGGCCCACATGGCGAGGCCGGTGAGCGGCTCGAGGCTGCGCGAGCGCACCTTGCCGGCGGCCGACAGCGCGCCGCCCTCCTCGCCACCTGCGCCCGCCAGGCTGCCGTCTGACTTCGCCTGAAAACCACCTCGCTCACAATCATCATCATCATAATCATTTCAGCCTATCACTAGTCCATAGCTGAACATAGGCCTCTCCCATAGATTGCCACAAAAGTATGTAGCTCTCATTTTAGGGGGAAGTTCTCCATAGTCGCAACGCTTGGCAGGCGGATGGGCAACCGCAGTTTATTTATTCTAATGGTACAGGACATGAGATGGGGTAGTAGATTCCCTCAAGCCGCTACCACACGGACACGGACACAATATTCGAAAGCAATTGCGTATTAATGGCTCTAGCGTTGTTTGGAAGTCATCATCGTTAGCTTTTAAGAAATTGCTGGACATAGGTAGCGAGTTATGAACAAGGTTTCAACTTAGTTGAAAGCATTTCCCACAGAGCCATAGCGGTTTCAGGTCACAGGATCTTGGTCTATAACTATGTATACTTAGTGAAGGACCAGACTATAACATTAGGTTTACAATCCCGTAAAGATTGTAGTTTTTGTGTAAAAAAAACAGGTTTTGAAGCGGTTTGAAGGTTTTTTTTCTCTTGATTCTTTTACACCGCCACTAGACGACTACATCTATGGGGTAGGCCTATTTTCAGCAGTGGACTTGTGATGGGCTAAAACGATGATAATGATCACGAATAACGCATGTAATACCTTGACGAGTGTGGCGGAAGGCGGCGCGAGGTCGAGTGCGGGCGCGGCGCGCGGGCGGGCGCACACCATGCACACCTCGCTCGACAGCTCCTTCAGGATCGACACCACCTCCAGGTGGTTCATGCCGAGCAGCCGGTGCCCGTTCACCTCTGTTTTACAGTAGGAAATAATAGATAACAATGACTTTTGGCGCCAACTCGAAAAGTGGCAGTAGTGTTTTGTTTATTTCGAGTTTTGATGTTTAATACTGATAGTTTATTATGCAGCAAATGCCCCTCAATTCAAGACCAAAATTGTGCTTTTCGTTTTGTCTCCATCAGTCCAGCAAATCTTCAGTAAAAGTCAACTATCATTTTACTGACGATTAAAATGTTGAAGTCTTGCTGCTTGAAGATTGTATACTTGGATATGTTACTTGACACTGGAAAAAAGTTTATGACTGTTTCCATTAATAAATAAATAAATAAAGGTAACAAATGCGTATCAGGAGTCCGTCTAGGTAAGTACCACCCCAGGGCCAGTTATTCTACCGTGAAGCAGTAGTGTGAAAACATTACTGTGTTTTGGTTTGAAGGGCACTGTGAGCTAGCGTAATCACTGGGTATATGAGACTTAAGAACCTATGTCTCAGGGTGATGGGCACAGTGTAGTGTCACACAGAAATTTTATGGGTAGCACAGCATTTGTTATGGGCAGACGTTGCACTTAGTTTCAGGTGAACGTTTTGCTCGTTTCATCACTTTATGCAATAAGAAAAAAACTAACAAATTCAACTGTCTGAGTACAGTTTATGCGTACTTACCGAGTAGTTCGTCGCCGGGGCGGTGCACGCCGGCGCGGCCCACCGGCCCCTCGGGCAGCACGCTGCGCACGTAGTGGTGGGGCCGCACCTCGCGCCCACCCTCCACGTCCACCGTGCCTTCTAAAGAGATGCCGAGGCCGCCACCGCCGCGAACCACCACGCCGACTACAATTTCCACGTCGTCGCCTGAAAAAGAAAACGTAAACATTAAACGTATGACATCTTTATGGTGAACTTTATTCACACAAAACGAGTAAATAATAGATAGGCTTAGCAACCTAGTATGGCCTGCCACTTCCGACGGATAGCTTCCCTTTGTTCGTGGGTCCGCGGCATCTCGAAAGTTGGCTGCGGTGTAGGGCTGCGGACTAGCGACACCTCTGCGTCCTCCTCTTCGTTCGTTTCCAAACTGCAAAACACAAACTTATACTTCGTACCCATGTCCAGTGGACAATGATGATGAATCAAATGCTTTTCACGTCATAACAGTTATATAAAAGAAGAGTCAGAGTAACTGACTTCAACGCGAGTAGATTACGGGTGGTAGGATTCCTGTACAGGAATCCGTCAAGGTAGGTACCACCCCAGGGCCAGTTATTCTGCCGTGAAACAGTAATGCTCAAACATTACTGTGTTTCGGTCTGAAGGGCAATGAGAGCTAGTGTAATCACTGGGCATATGAGACTTAAGAACTGATGTCACAGAGTGACGGGCGCAGTGTGGTGCCACACAGAAATGTTCTGGGTGACACAGCATTAGTTGTGGGGAAACGTTGTACTTGCTATCAGGTGAAGTTTGATCAGTTTATCCATTTAAAAAAAGTCTATGTTTGCGCTCGCGCAGCGTACAATATCCGAAGTATTCGGAAATTTTCATGGTCGAAGCAGTAGGAGAGGGAGAGAGAGATAGAAATAGAGGGAGAGAGAGATAGAGATAGAGGGAGAGAGAGATAGAGATAGAGAGAGAGAGCGAGGCGTCGCGCACTCACGAGGTGTGCAGGTGCATCATCTGTATGTCGCGCGTGTCGGCGGGCGGCTCGGGGCGGTGCATGTGCAGGAAGGGGTTGTGCGGCGGCGCGCCGGCCGCGCTCTCGCCCGCCGCGATCGCCTGCTGCAGCTGCTCGAACTTCGGCCCGCGCAGGTACCTGATCGCGTTTTGTTTCTTATTAATAACTAGCTGAAGCCCCGTACAACCACCGCGTGGATTTAGTTTTTTTTTAAAAAAATCATATGGGCACTCTTCGATTTTACGGAATCAAAATTGTTCTATGTCCGTCTTCGGGATGCAAGCTATCTCTGTGCCAAATATCGTCAAGATCGGTTCATCGTTTGAACCGTGAAAAGGTAACAACAGACAGAGCGGCAGAGAGAGATACTTTCGCATTTATAATATTAGTATGGATTTAATTAATGTGTGGTCTTCAAATTATGTATGATCATTTTTATTAAATTTCGGACGGAATTTTTATCCCGAAAAATCAAACATTACCCACGGGATACTAAAAAAAAAACCTCTATCCACGCGGACGAAGTCGCGGGCATCAGCTAGTATATATATAATTAGGAATTTAAACTACAAAGGTTTTACCATTTGATGAGCTTCATACTGGCATACGAAAGAAAATAAAGAAGCTAAATACATGCATTAGGAAGAAAAATTGTCAACAACATCAGCTAGGAACGGCAGCTTGGGTATTCAGAATGGAAATTTTCTTCCGTTTGTTCGGGATGGCGTCATACGGTTTTTTCCATTCTGAAGATACAAAAGCACGGCATGGATTCCGAAACGAACGTCAGGAATTATTCGCGCCATTTTTCACTTTGTATAAAATGCGTGCATTCGGGTGCCCGAACACGGAAACATATGGGGAAACCTGACGTGTGTGCCCTGTTTAAGGGCGGCTACACATAAACGGTTTTCGTATTTGGTTTCCGAATACGGAATTCAGATTCGTAACCGAGCGTAGACGTCCTTTTACTGCCACGCCTTCGTAATAATGTGGGATGACGACGAATTAATTGTTATTGCATGTTTGCTTTCACTCAACATTACGAAGAGGAAATGTCGTTATTGGGTGTACTCAAAAAACCAAATCAAGAAATCTGACGCGTGCGCCCTGTACCCTATCGTATAAAAACGGTCAATAATGTCCACTGACAATACATTGTATGTCGATCGCAGGTTCGGTCAGACATTTGGCCGACACAGGCGGTGGTACCTCTCGAGCTCGAGCGTGACGACGTTGCCGCTCTGCTTGAGCGCGTCGACGGCGCGCTGGTTGGACTTGCCGGCGAGCGAGGCGCCGTCCACCGCCACGATGCGGTCGTTGACCCGCACCGCGCCGCTCAGAGCCGCCGCGCTGCCCGCCGTCACCGACTTCACGAATATGCCCGACAGCTCCTCCTTCTCGCACACGTACCCTGATACATGAAGTTAGATGAAAATTCTTTACTATTCGACATAGGAAATGTACATTTTATTTGTATTAGTCCTGAGAAATGTTAACGTTATTTTTAGGGTTCCGTAGTAAAAACGGACCCTTATAACTTTGTCCTGTCGGTATGTCCGTCTGTAATAGCCATTTTACTTCGAGACTATTGGCACTATATACATGAAATTTACATACAGTGGTGTTGTAAAAAATAGCACACATAAAAGGAAAAAAAATAGTACACAAAAGCGTTAGAGATATCGTTAGATCGGTGTTCGGGCACCCGAATGCACGCATTTTATACAAAGTGAAAAATGGCGCGAATAATTCCTGACGTTCGTTTCGGAATCCATGCCGTGCTTTTGTATCTTCAGAATGGAAAAAACCGTATGACGCCATCCCGAACAAACGGAAGAAAATTTCCATGAAAAATGTTAACTATTACACACAGGCTATTCTCCACTACGGACCCGTAATTGTGCGTGGTCCGAGACGCATTTGGCCTGTTTTTTTATTAACAATTCCTCTGATAGAAACAGACGAAAGAAACTCCACAGGTCTCCTCTCATTGGTAATCCTTTTTTATCCCAGTTACAAAACATTATAAATAAAATTTACAAAGTATAGGCTCATAGATCACCGAACGTCGATCCATGAAAAAAATTTATACAAAACAGACTTAAAAATACAAATATAAGTGTACATATATTTTTGTTATTATTGCCGCGTGACTTTTTTATATGAGGAAGTGACGAATATTAACATTATGGTAAGTGCATCATCCACCTACCCATAACAAATGCTGTGTCACACCGAACATTTCTATATGGCACCACAATGCGCCCGTCTATCTGAGACATCGGTTCTGAAGTCTTATATGCCTAGTAATTACACTATCTTACTGTGCCCTTCAGACCGAAACACAGCAATGTTCGCACACTACTTCTTGACGGCAGAATAACCACCCCAGCGCCAGTGTTCGTTTTGACTTTCAAAAGTTGTAAAGCGCTGCGTAAGGCCTCGTTACTCGTTGCAATGAACCGAATAGTAACTGTTACCAATAACTGTTCGTTGAATATAGAAACCGGGCATTAGTGGTCAGCGCGGACAGGCCAGCCGAGTCGTGATTTCTGAGACTAGTTCACCCAGTTGTCTCTTGGTCCTTTGTTGCTCGAGACTTCTAAACCACCCATGAGGGGATCTCCTACGCGCTTTCTAAATTATACTTTTGCAATGCACAAATTGTTTCCGAGCTTACTACGACCTTCTCAGCTTTTTAACACTGAATTCGAGCCTCCCTCCGATCTCAAAAACGTTTCGGATAGACGAGTATTAGCGCTGATCTATATATTAATACGTCAAGAGAAAACTTTGTACTCCTTTTTTAAGCGTATTGCGCGCACGGAGGAGTGTGAGATTTACCATCGTTAAAGTTTATGTCGAGAAGAAGTGCAGAAAGGTAAAATTTATATAATCGTATGTGTTAAAAATACATTTAATATAATAAATACAGTTAATGTATTACGGTCGAATTTCGACCGATGGGCGACTATTAGTAGTTCTGATTTCGTATAATAATCTACGAAGATGACAAGTTTCAATTTTTAACCTGAAAGTGACTGGATTCGCAATGCATCAATTATTGTCATTACAAAATCATGGAAGGCAAGTAGACAATCAAGCAATGTAAGTCAATTTATACACAAAAAATTCATACCTGCTATCGTAATGCCCAGTCCATTTTCGTCCTTCTTTAACTGAACTGTGAATCTATCAACTTCAGGCGATTCGGCGTCTGTAATTAAAAGTTTATTAATTGGCATCGAATTGCTTACACTTTAATAAATACTATTAAACAGTTGTTTTACTGACAAGTATTACTGTATTGTGACCGTCCCTGTCTCTCACACTGCATCAAATCAGTAGTGTTAGATGTACCAACTTTTTGGTACCATTTGTTCAGGTTCCGTACCATGTAACAGGTTAGTAGTCTTGGTACGCGAAAATACCAAAATTCTGGTTATTACTTCTTTCTTTGTTTAATGCATCAAGAACTTCTAATAACTCCTAGGAAGAACTAATTTTCTATTAACAATGTTCTGTGTGACACGGTATTTGTTGTGGGCGGACGTTGCACTTTCCATCGGGTGATCATTTTGATCATCTCGTCTTTTTCTCCTAAAAACGCGTCTAAGGTGCGAGGGGTCTGATACTGATCGGAATCTAATAAGCGTAGTCATACGTTAAATATCTCTTCTTGAGATAGACTTATGTCCAGCAGACAATGAGTCATGTCACCGTGGTCAACATCGGTTACACCAATGCGAGACATTGGTAAGGGCTATCGTCGTCTCCGATAGACACCAATTTTTATTAAGAGAACTGGAGATGAGACTGGCAGCACGTTCCTTTAATGGTAAGTGCAACGTTTTCCCAAAACAAATGAAATCGATGTGTCACATCAGTGACACAGTATTTGTTTTGGGAGAAACGTCAGTTCTTAAATCTCATATGCCCAGTAATCACACTAGCTCTCAGTGTCCTTCACACCGAAACACACCACGCTCCAAGGCAAAATAAATGACCCTGTGGTGGTACCTACCTGGACGGATCCTGCATAACCTACCGTACCCCCACTAATACAAGACAAGTCGTACCTGAATCGGGCGGTGGTGTGACAACACTTCCGAAAACGAATCTAGACGCCGGCGGGTTCAGAGGTACTGGCGCCGGCTGTGTATGGAAAACTTGCTCGAAGCCAGTGTCCAAGAGGTAACGGTCCAAAGCCTCCGGGTTTGACAGGAGCCTGAGTAAAAGAAAGTGTATAAGTTCCACAATGAGAATTCATTAATACTTTAATTTCGACTGACTTTCGGATTATTGTAGGCACCTATCAACAGTGTAGAAGATGTTATAGTGGCACAAGTTACGCGCAAACTGAAGCACACAGTCATCCTTATCTGCCCGCGTCCGACATAACGCTCATGCTATAAAATCGGAGGTAGGCTAGAATGCAGTGTTAGAGAGACGGAGATAATCACAACACAACCAGACCCGAAAATCAACAATATGTGTTTTTGCATAAACGCTGCCTCCGACTGGGATCCGCGGCGTAGCAGACAGGTACTCCAACGTCCGTCATCAACGAGAAAATAACTATATGCTGGACATAGTCAGCCACCCCAAGTCAATTTTTTCTTAATATCAGTAACATCAGTTTTTAAGTCTCATATTCACAGTGATTACGCTACACCCACGCTACTCAAGTGATCGGGTGTTTGTCTCGCCACTTTATCAAATAAAAAAATTAAAAAAAGTTTTTTTATAGGTGAAGTGTTGAGACGTGTAAAACGCTCACCTAATGGTAAGTGCAACGTCTGCCTATAACCGATGCTGTGTTACTCGGTATCAGTGCATCCTAGTCTGTTTTTTTATTGGATAATGCCAATAAAAAAATACGTAGTTCAGCATAAAAGTAAATGTATATGGTGTTACCTAGCCGGGACAATGGGGGCAACAGAAGCGTGCACCACCGCTGGGTCGACGGCGCGCGCGACCACCAGCCGCACTCGCGAGCCCGACGCGCGCAGCACGCCGGCCACCTGCTCAGATCCCATCTCCATCAGGCTCACCTGACGCCAAACGGAATAATCGAACACGTTACTCACCATGCCGATAGGCATCCGGCAGAGAAGAATAGCACCTACCTCTTTCCTACTGAGGTGTAGTGAGAGGCGACTAAGGTAATGTACGGACAGCCTTTATTCGTGCAGAATAACACCATAATATGCAATACTGTCACTAAAATGATCGTGGAAACGCAATGGGAGTAAGTTTTTTTTATACTCGTACCAAAATGTCAGCGACGTGGTTCGCCACGGGGGTGAAAATTTAAAAAAATTCTACATGTTTTCAAAATTAAATTATATAGATACTAGCGATCCGCCCCGCCTTCGCACGGGTAGATAGATATTAGAAAGATAAATTAGTACTTTATTTGGACAAATAGAACAACAACAATCCCTTCACTAACATTTTTGTAGCTCATCGGTGGCTCTGCAACTGGTCAGGTAAGATTAAGTTACCAAAATAATGTTTTATTTATGGGAACATAAGCCATGAAAGTTTAGTGACTCAGAGCTTCCTTGTAAACAATATTTGATGTCGTGTTAGCAAATTAAAACGACCGCTCTCGACCGATGCGCAAAGGGAGCCGCGCACCTCGTTGATGCCCAAGTTGCATGAAACCGGGCGGCACGGCGTTCGAGACCGCGGCCGGTGTATTTACTATAGAGCGTTCCAAAGTTTTAAATTAAGAAAATATATAATTAAAATTACAAACCACTATTCAATTGTTTCTAGTTTACAAAAAATAAAATGAGAAGGTAGGTAAGTAATTGAACTTAGCCTAATCGCCCGTAGCGCGGGCGAGCGTAAGGCTGTTCAATCACACCGCAGCATTTTTCTTACTTTTAGCATCTTTATACACGTCGTAACTTCTAAACGATAGGTCCCATTCGAATAATTTAAAGAGGAATTTACATGTACATAATCACCTTGACTATAAAACTATTTAGTAGGATAAGGTTTAATATTGTGTTACGAATGTCATCATCTTTCGATTCTACCCGTGTTTTGATAGACTAATTTGAACAAAACGAGGTTATTGTAACTTAATTATAACAGTCAGATATATAGCCTCGCGGACTTTTGAGTAATGATAAGTACTATAAAAATGTAGTACATTATTTTATTTATCATCAATAGTTTTTTGCAGCGCACGCCGAATAACGACTTTTATTTGTTTTTCACTTTACTACACTTACACTTCAATTTTATTAGGAATCTCAGTTTTCTTATTAAATTAAATATACATACATACATAAGATCACGACTGTATCCCATAAGGGGTAGTCAGAGACTGGGCACTCACTGCAAAAGCAGATGACTGCAACAATCCACGTTTCACTAAAACAATATAATGCACTTGGTGTGATAGGTGGTGAGCCCATCGCCACCATGCGCTGTTGGGTGCACAGTGCAGTTTAATTCCTTACTCGCCTTTTACGAGATCCATTGGATGAGATGGAGTGGTAGTATTCTTTTACGAGCCGCCACCACACGGCACCTACCTACCAAATAACTCTAAATATAACTCATATTAAACGCTGATATAGAAATAGAAAAAAAAATTAAAATCGGTTCAGTAGTTTTTGAGTTTATTCATTACAACCAAACACAAAAAATCATCAATCATTTGTTTCTTTTAAACTATATATTTTGTTTCCTACATGAAAATACTTACAGTAAAATGGATGACACAGCAGCATTATTTCCTTCATTATAATGGATTTCCGAAAAGTAACGCCTGATTCTATTAATTATAATAATTTTTATGCAATTATACTTTAATGTTCTAGTTTATTCCCATGCTGTGAAACATTTCTGTGTATAATATAATACCTGTTATGGGTGGACATATCTGTTTTAGGTTACAGTGTTAATAAGAATGTTTAAATATGTGTATTGGTGGTACATCTTTATGTAATAAGTAAATAATAACACATTCTACGGCTGGACACAGAATTGATAACAACAGAATACTTACATCTCCAATTTGCAATATATGATCTCCTGACTTAAGACGGCCATCACGATCTGCGACACCGCCTGCCAGAATAGTCTTCACAATCACACCACTTGTACGTGCACCGATAATACCTGAAATTATTGTTTTTAAAGACTACTAGCATTGTTATTAACATTACTAATGTCCTGTTAATGACTCCAACTAAGATTAAAAGCTTGTACTAGTAGATGGTTCACGACAATAGTCGGTCAGGTTTGATCCTACAAGTACGATGTTATGTTTCGCAGCCTGTACCGTAAACCGTTCGGCTATTGGCATAACAAAAAATTAATTCAACTCAACTGTTTGTCTCTGTCTCCAATGTTTAGGTTTAAAATTTATACTTATATTATAAATGCGAAAGCAACTCTCTCATTCACTCTGTATGTTTGTTGCCTTTACACGGCTCAACCGTTGATTCGATCTTGACGAAATTCGACACAGAAATAGATTGCATTCTGGAGACGGATAGGATACTTTTTATTTCGGAAAATCGAAGAGTCTCAACGGTACTTCTTAAAACCCTAAATCCACGCGGACGTAGTCTCGGGCTTCTGCAAGTACTGCGATCACCAATCCGCTACCCAAGCATGGTGACCACGGAAAATTATGTCTATTTGGCAGAGGCCTACATGCAATAGACTCATTAACATGCTGATGAAGAATAAGAATATCTCGAAAGGCTCATGACACAGATTGTAGTAAACTGTTACTCAAGTAAGCAGTCTAGCTAATATACATTTTTCATTTCTGCAAAGCTTAGGATGCTGTTAAAGTTTCACACATACATTTTCGTTTATAGTCAGGCAAGTTCGTGCGCGACCGTTCTGCGGGGGACAGGCGTTGGGGGAGGCAAGGTAACATATATACATACATAGAGTCACACCTCTTTCCCATAGGGGTAGGCAGAGACCACATCTTTCCACTTGCTACGATTCTGACATCCGTTTCAGCCGTTTTTAATCTACTTTCATAATCGTTTTCATACAAGCTCGTCGGTTTCGGGTACTTTTGACGTGGCCTTTCCTTAAAACGATTGCGATCTGATCGTTCGCCTACGTCGACACTTACCGACTTGCCCATTCAGACTCGCCTCATAGCAAGTTAACACGTCACACTAGCGTAGTTACACGCCCTTTCCTTCACCTCTACACCCTCTACACTTCCCACCACCACTTACACCTCGAGTACCTTGTCCCTGCCACGACAGACGGTAATTGGGATGGAATGCGATTTAATCTTAATACAGATATGTAAATATAGTATAATTACAGAAAGCATTAAAGTGAATTTAGCTGCGGATGTGTGCTCTCAGCAAATTAATTCAAGAAGCGCTCCCACTTCTATCCTCACTCATGTGCCCACCTAATTTTGTTACTGCATACGTATCCGCACGAACTTCACAGCTACTTATCAATTAATGATGATTCAAATTCTTCTGTCCGAAACTAGCAGGTTGTTCCGTAATCATAATTATGGTCAATCCTCCAATCGTAGCACTAAACGCATAGCTAGCTTCGACGCCTGCTCTCTCTCCCCTTCGAGGCGCAATAGAGTAAGATAATTGTAAACAAAACTAACAAACGACTCTCATTACCAAATCCCAGTCCAGTTCCGTCGTTCACTAAGTTGATTATCTCCACCTGTGCCCAGTCCCCCGCCACTATGTTTGTGGAGGCTGAAGCCAATGAGTCATCATTGCGTGACAGGTCCAGCAATCCGCGACTCTATAAATTAATGGACTGTAAGCACTGGAAGTTGCACATTTTAAATAGGAGAAATTGATTAATTTTTGTATTGCAGAATTATTCCATTAATAAAAAAGATTACGGAAACTGATTGTATTTAAAACTACTCAATTTCTGTGCTGTTTAAAAAAAATGATAATAATTCATTACAGTTAAAAGTTTAAAACAGATTGAAGACAATGAAGCCATATCGCTAATCGACATAAATCACGGTAAAAAGCGCCACAACATCTGTTTAATTACAGTTAAATATTTTTATTTTCTAAATTGCATTTAGATCCTCCCCTTATTTCAATATAACATTCATTTGTAAATATATATAGGAAACATTATTCATTAAAAAATTGTGTGATTACACTAAAGAACTGACTAGGCATAATGTTGTGAACGGAAATAAAAATTTACCTGCTTTGGGGACATGCTGGAATCAACAGAAGCTGTGTCGAGACCCAAAATGCGTTCATTATCCGAGTTAGAGCCAAACTCTAAGCTGTGTGGTGGCGAAACTTGTGGCACTCTTTGTTCTTCTTCGCCTTCATGAGAACCGTATAGATTTCTAGTTTGTAAAGCTAAATCACCTAACAATAATATGTAAAATTGTTATAAACCGAAAAATGCAGACACAGTCCAGTAATATTTTTTCAACAATATTTTATAAAAAGTGTTGACACTATTTCTAATTACTACCTACTATCAAATAAAAAAAAAGATTAATAAAAAATTGGAAAAAACTATAATTGTAAAACAGAGCACCTCTTGATCCCAACATTATACTACGAGTATTATTATTACTAATTGTGATTAAATTTACACGCAATAGAAATGTGAAAGCAGAGTATGTCAAAAATCTAAAACTGAAAATGGCTATTAGAGATTCATACTAATACCAAGTGCCAGTCATAAATTAAATTAAATCCTCAAGAGCTCTTTCTCTATCTTTACAGTGTAAACCCAGTTGGCTCATGTAATTTAAAACAATTTAATCTACTTTGCCGTGTGATGGCGGCTTAATAGAATCTGCCACTCCATATTGTCCAGTGGGTGTCGTAAAAGTCGACAAAGTGAAAATGAAACCCAGAAACCCAGTCAGGGCAGCGGCATCTTCCTGGAACAAGCGTGGCAACTATGGCAAATTCCCCGCTAAATGGGAGCTACAAGCTTTTGTGGAAATATTTGAGGGAGGCGTAGTGATAGGCTGAAATGATGAAGATGATGATGAATCTTCTTTGTATTTACAAAATGCCAGTGTGCTAATTAATAGGTAAAATATTACCAAAACACTCTTACTTACCAGCTGGAGTAATGTCAAAATCGGCTGGAAGTATTGAGGGGTGATGCGCAACCTGAGTAGCCAATATCGCAACAGAATCATGTAAAGTTGCGATGCTTCTTAAAATTGGACTTTCCAAAAGGTTGATAAGCATATTTAAGTCATCATTAGTTGCAGCCTGAAATAATAATATACGATTATGTAAATACATGCTTAGCCACTTGAATGTCGGCTTCGTGGCTGCTTTCTTCGCTATGGGTCGCATGAATGATTCCCACATTGGACAATATATCTATGGCTAGTTATTCTACTTCCGAGTCTGTATGTTTGTGTATGTGCACCACAACGCATAGTGTTTTTTGTGTCAAAAACAAAAATAGCCATGCTGACAAGACTGAGAAATTAATTCGAGAATATTACCTAAATGCTACTGATCATTTAGGTAATATTCTCGAATTAATTTCTTAAATGTGTTTCTATTTATTCGGCTTAACTCATTTTCGGTTTTTATTATTTTATATATATTTATATATATTATAAATAAATATTCCTATTTGTGTATGTAATCTTATAATTATTGGTTCATTAGTAGTTGTATATGTGTTTATATATGTATAGCTTATTTATTGACGACCGCGTGGCCTAGTGGTCAGAGTACCTGACTTCTAAGCCGCGGGTCTTGGGTTCGAATCCCAGCCGGAGCCAACTTTTGTGCTAAAACATAAATTGTTGGTTTTCGGGTCTGGTTGTGTTGTGATTGTCCCCGTGTTTCTGACACTGCATCCTAGCCTACCTCCGATATTATCGCATCAGCGTTACATCGGGCGCAGGTAGGTTGGGACGAGTGAGTGCCTCTGTGTTTGCGCGTACACTTGTGGAACTATAATATCTCCTGCGCAGTTGATGGCTCTCAACTGTAGTCGGAAGTTGTCGCCGTGGTCGAAATCGGCTAGGAGAACATCATCATCGCTTATTTATTATATATCTAAATTATATATTACATATAAAAATTATCATAAATTTATTTTCCTCCTATTTATTATAATTTTTTTTTCTTTAGTTGGCACCTGCCTTCTACTTTTCACCATAACAAGGGTTGACTGGTAGAGAATGCCACTAGGCATTAAGTCCGCCCATTGTAGCCCTTAGCTTAAGGTGTCAGCAACAAAGGATAAATAAATAAATATTGCTTCAGTGACAGTCACTGGTGTTCTAGTCTTATGAATGACTAGATATTAGATTTGTCTATGATTATTCATTTAAAATTGGATTGAATTAAATGGGACCAAGCCAAGACTTCACATATAGCATTGACTTTATTGTTATTAGTAGAAATATCTAATAAATTAAACCAGTAAATTTTGGTAAGTTGTAGTCTCCTGTAATCTCATTACAGGAGACTACAACTTACCAAAATTTAAGTTTGAGATGAGGATGATAAAACTATATGCTCTACATTATCTAAGATAGGGTTAGATAATGTAGAGTGTATAGATTTATGTCTTGTTTGTATGTAGTCTTCTTGAGTGAGATCACATCTATTTACAGACAGTCCAGACGTTAAGTGGGCAGTATTTTTAGCCTATTCCAAGCCGAGACCAAGATATGTCAAAATCTTAAAAAGTTGAGCGAAAAACACACAATACTATGAGTTTCTAAAAAAAAAGAATTTAGTAGGTTAGTTAACTAGTAATCGAAATTAAGCAATGTTATATTAACTTAAGTGCATTTTTTCAGTATAATATCCTGTCAAATT
Organism: Luehdorfia chinensis; assembly: GCA_019845155.1. Lineage (NCBI taxonomy): Eukaryota > Metazoa > Arthropoda > Insecta > Lepidoptera > Papilionidae > Luehdorfia > Luehdorfia chinensis. Next base: position 10,946,457 of record JAHVAK010000527.1, read on the forward strand.
GTGCCATTCCTCATACAACTGTCCAGCCTTACTAAATCTTTTTTCTTTTTTTTCTTTTTTTTTTTTAAGAAACGAAGCCCCACACTAGGATTTTCTCCTGTATCGTGGGTGCGTTTTACAAACATACATTTCACATGCACAACACAACCAGACCCGAAAAGCAACAATTTGTGTTTTTGCACAAATGTTACCTCCGGCTGGGAATCGAACCCAGGACCGGTGGCGCAGAAGTCAGGTACGCTAACCACTACGCCACGCGGTCGTCAACACTTGCGACCCTTGCGACCTGTGCTCCCTTGCGACACTTGTTAGTGGTGTTGACGAGAACTTGTGAATAGAATCAGGTGTTGCTTTGCGGAAATCCATTATAATGAAAGCAATCAAGTTAATTCGCTGGTATCCGCATGCACAATATAAAATGGTGTATATTATGTAGGTAGATTTAAGGACTGATCAAGTGACAGGTTGTACTTCTACCCACATATAAGGGTCGGATTTTGTAACATGGTGAATAAACAACTACAATTAATACAGAGCTTGTTATTTATTGAAAACATAACATTGGCGACGAGTAAATGTGAAAATGGGTGATAAATCATATATCGCGAACATAGTGTTGCCAGGCAAGTTCATACCGAATAAGGATAGGTGGGAAAACTACCGGGAGCAAGCGTGCAGAAACGTGCCTTGTTTTTGTCGCAATGCGGCAAGGAAGCGTTTGCATTAATTGTGTCATTGTTGTCACCACAAAGGCCCAGTGAAGTCGAATTCGACGAAATAGTTGGAGTGTTGAACACATTCTTTGTACCCACGCCGCGTCCGATATAAGAAACAGAAAAATTCTACAACAGGAAGCAAAGAAGCAACGAGTCAATCACAAGTTTTGTGTCGGCGTTGCGCGACATCAGCTCCCGTTGCCAGTTTAGTGATTTGCCGCGCCGGATCGCGGAGCAAATAATACTCGGGGTCAAAGATGGAGGGTTGAAAAAAGAGCTTCTAAAAATAGAGGTCACCAAATTAACATACGAAAAAGTGATTCAACGTGCACTCAACTACAAGGCCATTGCCGACGGTACTAGAGAAAATATGGTATCAGCGAGAACACATTGTGATGTCACTCAGAGTAATCCTAGCACGAGTGCGGAGTCGAGTGAGCCGATGGATGTAAACGCTGTCCAAACGAAACAGTACGTGCATTGTGCAAAGCGACACGCTAATATACGATGTAAATTTCGGAACGCAACGTGTTACAAGTGTCACAAAAAAGGACATACTAAGGCCGCCTGCGAAGCAAACTTAAATAAAACGGGAAGAGACAATTGACTTTCTATCGAAGTTTCGGCAGTTGTTGATGATAACATGGACAAATACAGGGGACCGCTAGTGCATATAGACTGTAAGGAAGGAGTAAGTCCTGTTTTCTTGCGTTGTCATCCTGTTCCTTTCCCGTTACGTGAAAAAGTTAATGAACAGTTAAACAAGATAATGGAAGACGGAATACTCTCGCCAGTGAAGCACTCGCGTTGGGCGACTCCACTGACTATAGTGCCCAAGCCTGATGGATCGTTACGACTGTGTGGAGATTATAGGAGCACAGTCAAAGCGTCATGCCTAACCGATAGTTACCCATTGCCGATGTCGAATGAAGCTTTTTTTGCTTTGGCGGGGGGAAAATAATTTTCAAAAGTCGATCTTAAGCAAGCCTACAACAAATTGAAAGTGGATGATGAGACAGCAGAGCTTCTCACTCTCAACACACCATTGGGGTTGATGAGAATGAATCGACTCGCGTATGGTGTTAATGCTGTGACGGCAATATTCCAGAGGCTAATGAGTTCACTACTGGCTGGAATACAAGGAGTTGCCTGTCTACTGGATGATGTAGTGGTCTGCGGCTCAACATTACAGGAACACAATGAAAGACTATTGCAGGTACTGAAAAGACTTGAAGACCTTGGGCTGAAGCTAAATAGAGCAAAATGTATTTTCTCGGCAAAAAGAGTGACCTTTTTGGGTTATGAGATTGATGAAACAGGGGTACATCCTTCTAAATAGAAAATCCGTGAGATTTCTGAAAAGCCAGCTCCATCAAACAAAAAGTCACTGAAGGCATTTCTAGGGCTATACAATTTTTATGAGAGATTCCTGAAAGACAAAACGCTAGTATTGGAGCCCCTGTACAAATTGCTGAAGGAGAATGTAAAATGGAAATGGGGTAGTATTGAACAATCAGCTTTTGATAAAGCTAAGTCATTACTTACTTCTGACTTGACGCTGGTGCATTACAGCCGAGAGAGAGAGCTTTACATGCTGTGTGATGCAAGCGAATATGGGGTTGGAGCAGTCTTGGTTCATAAGATGGATGAAGGCCGTGAGAGACCAATTAAAATGGGTTCGAGAACCATGCAAACTCAAGAACGTCGATATGCTCAGATCGATAAGGAGGCCTTAGCAAATATGTTCGGCTTGAAGAAGTTCAGACAGTATTTGCTAGGGCGAAAGTTTGTAATATTTACAGACCACAAACCCCTTCTGGGAATTTTTGGCCGGAATAAATCAATACCAGAATTGGTTTCCAATAGAATGTTGAGATGGGCATTGACGCTAAACACATTTGACTATGATCTTAAACACCGTCCCGGCAAGGACATGGGCAATGCTGATAGTCTCAGTCGTTGGCCCACTCCACACACCAGGGAAGATCATGAAGAAGATGAGCATGATATATTCTTATTGGAACAATCAGATATAGATTCCAAGACCATTGCTAAAGAAACAGATAAAGATCAGGTGCTAAAAAGAGTCAAATATTATCTTCTACATGGTTGGCCAAATACAACAGAAGACCCGAAAATACTACCCTATCATAGAAGAAGAGACTACTTGTCGTTAAATAAAAACTGTGTTTTGTGGTCTAACAGAGTAGTAATACCGAAAGTGCTACAGGCCAATGTACTAAAAAAGCTGCATGAAGGCCATTACGGAATAGTGCAAACAAAAATGATAGCTAGAGGATACATATGGTATCCTTCTTTGGATAAAGACATTAAAGAACTTGTAGCTCAGTGTGAGAAGTGTCAGTCATACAGGAATAATCCTCCAGTCACAGGACATGTTTGGCAGCCCACTACCAAGCCCTGGTCAAGAGTTCACATAGATTTCATGGGGCCATTCATGAGTAAAACCTTCCTAGTTTTGATTGATGCTTATAGCAAATGGCCAGTAATTGAAATGGTGCCTTCAACGTTGAGCAAAACAGTAGTTGACCTGTTGAGAAAAATTTTTGCTGACTTTGGATTACCAGAGATAGTGGTGTCTGACAATGGACTGGCATTCACCTCTAAGGAGTTTCAAGACTTTATGTTAAAGAACCGGATTAGACATATCACTGGAGCGCCCTATCATACGGCCACTAATGGTCGAATCGAGAGGACCATTCAATCCATAAAATCTAAACTCAAAAAACAATCCCCTATGACTTGGTCAGAGCGAGTAGCGAGAGTGCTATTTCATATGCGTACTGTACCAAAGCACTGTGACGGGCAAGTCCCCTGCAGAGATGCTTAACGGCCGAAAGTTCAGGACTGCCCTCACACCCTTACATCCAGACTCAGACTTTTCAGATAATTTAGAAATTGAAGGGGAGGGGAATCAAGGGAATCCAAAAAAGACATTTAAAACTGGAGATCATGTTTTATTCAGACTTTATAACATGAATCAGAAATGGCAGCATGGGGTGGTCACTGCCGTAGATGGCCCAGCTGTTTATGAAATAAAAACTGATGATGGAACTACACATAGAAGACATGTGGACCAACTGCTTAGGACAAGGCCACCTAATGTTAAACCGGATGAGATTCAAAACTATGATAATGTTGATGATGGTGAGACTAATGATAACACAGATGTGACAATACCACCACCAGAAGAATGGGCGCAAATTATTGGAGTATAGATTGAGATAATAATAATTGATTAATAATAATATGCATTGATTGTAAATTATATACAATAAAAGTACTTAAGGTGAAGGTATTATGTAGGTAGATTTAAGGACTGATCAAGTGACAGATTGTACTTCTACCCACATATAAGGGTCGGATTTTGTAACATGGTGAATAAACAACTACAATTGATACAGAGCTTGTTATTTATTGAAAACATAACAGTGTATATTACCTACTTTTTGAAGAGCACACACAATCACACAACAGACTCATGCCTATGGTCGAAATTCACAGTAATTAATAAAAAAAAAAATTTCAAATCTTATTGAGGTTTGAGTTTGTTTGGCTACTTTTTGAAATACCATTATACATTTGACATTGGCAGTATGAACTATCAGAATGAATGTAAAAAATTAATGTTTGATTCTATTCAATTTAATATATTTGTAACACCATATTATATAATAAATTTTAGCTTCCTCGTTTCATCTCTATAAAAACTTTAAGTAAAATCTCACACTCCTTAGTGCACACAATATGCTTCAAAAATAGTACAAAGTTTTCCTCTTCAAATATAGATTAGACAATTGTTTCAGAATAGAAAATTAAATGTTGAAAAAGTGATCTGGGGTTAACACTTTTGCAAATGTAACATCAACTCCACTAAGCCAGCTAATCTATTACAAGTCCTTCGAAAATAGTATATAACTAACCAACATTAGTTTTTTGATACAACATAAAGTTTGTTAATTATAACTCATTGCTTAAGAATATTGACACATTCTCACATTAGTTTCTGTTGTTTGAACCTGAAATTCTCTATTTTTGGCTTAGAATATTACTGTAAAAAATTTAAAGATAAAACTACTTTTACCACAGCACAAACAGTAGTTTTTGTAATGTTTTAATAATTTTATGCACAATTTACACAGCACTTTTCTTGTCAGATTTGTACTTCACAACTTCTTCATCAGTACATAACAAACCATGAATAACACTTCCACACAAAGTTCAAGAGTTACTTGTTAAAACCATTATACTAATAAACTGTTTCAAAGATTCTGTTTTATAGCACCCTCATGTTGACAATATAACATACATATATGATTTCATTTTCAATTACTCATCTGTATAATGAAAGCAGAAATATTCGGAAGTTATTTCAACAAAACAGCCGATAGATTGCAATGGGTTGGTGCATGTAAAATGTGTTATACAATTGCATTTGAAAAATTCTTGTCCTAAAATTAGAATTATTAATTATATGTCCACCACTTAATATTGTAGTATCCATATATATATACTTCATACATATATTATCCATATACTTCCTCCTATTCCTGTGTATTTTTTTCCAGTGGTGCATGACTCAGATTTTAGATAGCTCAATAGCAGCTAGAAATTGTACATGAAAATGTATGTGATATATGTATACACATATATATATATATATATGTATATATATATGTATACATATATATATATATATATATATTATATTTATACACAAGAATATAAATAGATATTCAAGAATGACATTTGAAAAATTAAATGTGGATTTTTTATGCCAGAGAATAAATATATTTCGTTTCATTGAAGTGATTAAATAAGTATGAATAAAAACAAAACGAGCACTGTATGTAGTAAAACTGCTTATAAAACATGTTAGTTTTATGTTGAATACAGTTAAAAAAAAAAAAACTTACTTTAAGTTTAGGATCATCGGTTTGATCCACAGCAGTTTTCACACTTTCTAACTGCTGCAGAGCATTTGATATATTTACTCCGAGGTGCATGCTACGAAATAAAATAGAAAAATAAATTAATAAATAAGCTATTGAAGAAAAAAGATGACACAAGGAAACTCAATTTGTATTATAAATAAACAACACAAAAAGTGTATTTATAACATCTGATTTATACAAACTATCAGAGTAACTATACAAATTTCGATTATATGAACAAATAATCAACATTTATTACGTATTTAAAAACACATTTGGTCCGTTCAAAATTAGCAAATACAATACAAAATAAACGGCTTCAAATTAAAAAACAGTCTAACATAATATTTAAATAAAAGTGAGCTTACCTGATTAATTGCTACTGGAAATGTAGCAAAGACAGAAATTGAACTTTCACTCTATTTAGAAATTAAACTGAGAAAAATATTATTTAATTTAATGTCATCATAGTTTTTTTAGTTTATAAGGATAGGCGAAGGCGCAAAGACCGTAGAGTCATTTCTGTTATCTGTATTCTATTTTTATTTATTTAAGGGAACTATAATATTTTTTTAGCCTGTATTAAAGTAGCATTTCAATTAATATTTATAAGGATTCTCATCAAATTCTCACATCATCGACAACTAAGTTCACTTATGTAATTTAAAATTTTGATTTAGTCTCAAATCTTAAACAAAAAAATGCAATATACTTTAAAACCATCACTAGAGTTACACAGAAGAAAAAAAGAGAGACAGTAAGAAGTTTATTTGGTTCAAGAAATTCTCAAAATTGTATTCGTATTAAATGACTTACTATCCAACAGAGGCGTCAATCTAGAATTTTATCTGTTCTCTTTTCCATTTTTAAATGATGTATCTTCACCTTCTTATATTCAGCATAAATTTCAGTTTCTTTCGTTATCTCATGATAGGGTTCTTCATTCTTCATCTAATCTTAAGATAACTGTTTATCACACCGCACTTGCTTTATCAGCAACGCTTTTACTGTTCAGTTAATACAATTCTGGAACTCCTTCCCAAAGCTATTAAAAAGCTACGAAACAAGAACTCCTTCAAGAACACAAGAGTACACATATATACAGTGGATATATGTGAAATAGTATTATTTTATATAGATTATCAAAACGTTGCTTGCCAACATTATATTTATGTATGTGTATGTATATGTATGTTGTATACAAATGTGTATGGATGCATGTGTATATATATATGTATATGTACTCGTTTATATATTTTTAAGAATATGTATCAATATTATTCATTTACTATAGTTAACGTTTTTTCTTATTAACTAAATAATACACCTGCCACCGCTTTTTTACTACGCCATGGGTTGACTGGCAGAGAATGCCTATAGGTATTAAGTCCGCCTGATGTTACCTTTATTTTAAGGTTTACAATAAAGTTTTTAAAAAATAAATTAAAGAAACAACAATATATAGAACATAACCGATGCATGTATCTGATTTCTCATTAACATTAAACTAGCGGAATGCTATGATGACCGTTTTAACATTGTACAATACTGATGTGACTCATTTCAAATTAATACGAAAAAATATATTCATCTGAGTTGTAAGTAATAGCTATTTAATAAAAGACATTTTCTTTTATGTGTGGACTATATTATATTATACTATTAAAAGTTTCAAATTTATTGGGCTATAAATTTTGTGTTCTAAATATATTATAGACCACCTATAACGGTTGTTGTTGGAATCACTACCCTCGAAGTTGTCGAGGAATATGTATACCTAGGACCAGTGGCATTTACCTATGTAGGAATTATATTTAAAGGGCGCATAAATATTAATATTGATTGGGTTCGGTCGGTTTCAGTTTATTTGGTAATAGTATTCCTATGCAGGAATCACCCTAGGGCCAGTTATTCTGCCGTGAAGCAATACTGCGTAATACATTGCTGTGTTTCGGCCCTGAGCACTGAAAGCTAGTGCAATCACCGGGCATACGGAACTTAAAAACTGACGTCTCAGGAGGCGTAGTATGATGCCACACCAATATATTCTGGGTGACACAGCATTATCATGGGCAGAAGTTGCACTAACTATCAGGTGAACATTTCACTCGTCTCGTCCCTTTCTTCAATAAAAACAAACAATAATTAAAACGGCTGTTGTTATGTTTAAAATATGTTTTGATTTCAAGAGGAATAATTAATTCATGTGCTTAATTTTATTGAACTGTTGAACTATTTTATTAGTTTCAGTTAAAATAAAAAATGTTTATACGTAGCTCTATTCTTTTCAAAAATAATTTTAAATTTAGTGGTGCACTTTTAGCGAAAGAACAAAATTGGCCGCTCACAATCGCGACTAAAATATTCGCATACGCGAATGTCAATGACAATTATTCGCATTCGCATTCGCGAATACTTAAAAATGTACATTCGTTACATCACTAATTTATATTAAGTATTTATTTAGGTCTTGGTAAATTAGGTGTACATATATATGTCATTATCATCATTTCAATTTAAGGCTCATTAATCATTTTACTTACTACTCACTTTAATTCTTACTCATTCTCAAATTTTTGGCGTCTTGGACCGGGCAAGACTTGGCATCACTGGTCCTAACGAATGAAAAATACCCATAGACTTAGAGTGTATTTTAATTTGTCTCTATAGTTATTCTACTCTTTGATTTTAAGTCTTATGTTTGATGTTAATAACTATTATTTATTTATGGCCATGTAGGTTTAAATTAATTTTAGTGTTGTCTGCTTTTGATAGAATGGTGAAATAATAGTTAGTTAGTTAGTACAGACTAACTATTATTTCAAAGTCAAACTCAACTTGTGATTCAAACTACTTGTACTCTTTGATTCAAACTTCAAACTAAAACTAGTGTTTACATATCTTTGATTCAAATTTAAAAAAAATTGATTGACGTTTACTTTTTTGTTGTTCATACCTCTAAAAATATTTTGTCTTGAATTTCTTCCTACTCCTATATTTGGCCGAAGATTAACAAAAAATGGATAATTGCGTCGAAGATGTTATTGATTTAACTGATTCGTTTACATTGATTGATCACTGCAGTTTAGCCAATGAAGTAATAGAGATAGATACAGATGATTCTTTTAATACAACATTTATTGGAAAGACTAAGGATTTAAAAAGGGTTGTCAAAGCTCCTGCTATAAACAAAAACGTGGTAAGATTAAACAATTTAATAATAATTAACAAAGCGGCTACCAAGTAATCACATATATTTCTTTTTAGGATTCTGCAACCAGTGAATCTTGTGTAACTAAATTTAACACAAGAAATTCGAGCAAATTTGGCAACTGCCCTATTTGTTGGGAAGAATTGGGTAAAAATCCTTTGGCTTCGACTAAATGTGGTCATGTTTATTGTATTAAATGCTTAGAACGATCATTGCGTGTTGAAAAAAAGTGTCCTACATGTCGGACTCCACTGAAGGGTTCTTCTGCATATCATCCTCTTTATTTAGGCTTACGTTAATTAGAGACACAAAAACTTTAAAAACATTTTTGCTTTTAATGGTGTTCATAGACTTTCTCAATTTTTTAAAAAGAAAAGTGGATATTTTATTGAATTAAACTTAGTGTATACAATTTTATCTATTTTTGTATATTTAAGAAAGCAAAACTTTCATTTCAACTCAGCGACATCTCTGTAGCATACCAATTTTATTCTTGTTACAATATAATATGTCATTCTTATCATTATACAGTCTGCAGAATGTAGGCCCAAGGACTGACATTATTCCTACACTTGGTAGTTGGATTGGTGACTACCGCAGTATTAGACTACTTGAACCTTAGACACTACTGCTCATCACCAATCAGAATAAATAGATCTGATGTACACCTAAATTATTAGACGGTTATTCTGTCATCTGTAAGAAGACTGAATGAAAAAAAATCTGACAATCGCAGAGTTCATTTTTCACTAATGATAAATATAAAATTTCAATTTCACATTCAATGGACAAAGTAAACAATAATGGTATAGTAAATATTAAATTGTTATATGAGTTTGAAAGTGTTATAAGTTTAATGTTATGAATTCTCTTAATGTCATTGATTGATTGATATGCAGATATACTATTAATACAATTATAACACATTTGGGGATGTCTAATTTCTTATCTATATTTTCGTAATAAATGGTGTTAAAATAATCATAAGTAATTTAAAGTATGTGTAAATATTATTCTAATATAGTAGTGAAATTTTGTAATCTAGTTTAAAAAATAACAGTAATTTGAGTAAAATTTTACTGAGACCCACATATTGTTTTAATTAACATGTTTATATTTAGTTGGTCATGTGGGTACAATCTCTGTATGGTCTAATGTAGAAAAAAGTCAGATCTATTTTTTACATTCAGTATGTATGTAACTCTTAACCACATTATTCATTTAATAATTGAATTTATTCAGCATGTAAAACTAAACTTATGAGTACAATAATTACTTGTGCTCAAAATATTTGGATTTGTGTTTCAACAATTTTTTTTAAGCATTTACAAAATTACTTTTACTTTTCCAACATTTTATAAATTCATATTACTTGACAAAAACTTTCAAATATTAAATACTATAGTTTGCTCTAATTTCTCAATCATCAATAAAAATACAATTCAAATTGAAATAAAAATATGAAAAAAGACTAATTTGATCATCTATAGTGACGAAAATTAGCACCAAAAATAATTGTTTTATGTTGGATACAAAGACAGTCAGCTGGAGACAGACAGCATTTGGTTCATTTGCTTAAATATGCTACTAGACAAGAAGGTCCTATATCTGAGGAGGACTTGTGCCAAAGTGACTCCAAAATAAAAGTCACACAAGTTTCATTAATATTTTTTTTAACTTATTTGTATATAATAACACCTATTTTTAAATTATGGGTGATTATCACTAAGTATAGCACTGTCAGTCAGTATATATCAATTTTTTAGAAAGGGTATGATTAAATTGTTTTAAAAAAAACATACATTTTCATTCATATATAATCTTACCAAAATTTCCTTTGAAACAAAACAATACCAAAATCATGTTTAAAGTGTAAAAATTTGAGATTTTTGAGATGCTCAAAAAGTATATTAAATAAGGTAAAAGAAACGATGTAAATAAAGAGTAATTGACAGTACTAAATAAATTTATTTGTTACACTTAACATTTTAAGGGATATTGTAGATTACCATCGAACAATTGCCTAGAAAACATTGATGACTTGGAATTATTGGCTATGTTTTTTAATTACTATGAAACAATTGTATAAGAATAGGATTGCAAAGTATTTAGTGAGATCAAGACATACTAAATGCTATTTGTTTTGTTTGTATTTTTCATCAAGAAAGCCATCCCATGAACTCTGAAATGTTTTTGTAAATTCTCTGAATTATCAAACTGCTCCCTACAAATCTGACATTGATTTTCTTTTAAGGGCTCATTTTCATCAGAGCTTTCGTGATATTTTATTAAAGCATCTTCATTATAGCATTGCTTTTTATTAATATAATCCATAACATTGGATATTCCATGTTCCAATAAAAGATGTGTAGAAAATGATGGTCTAACAACAAAACTTTGCCCACATTCCATACACTGATAAGCCATGTATGGGTCTCTATGTGTAATCAGGTGTGTTTCTAATGAGTTTTTGTCTTCATTTTTATGACCACATTTATGACAAACAAACTGATTTCGAGAAATATCTGGTGCACTTTGTAGACACTTGTTATTAGTAATTGTCATGTCATTATTATCTTTTCCATCTGTTTTAATTCTTTTGTTAGTCTTCTTGCCAAGTACATTATTTTTCTGAATAACTTTTTTCTTCAACTCATACTTTTTTTTATCATATTTTGTTAAAATCACTTTGACATCAACACATTTGTGAGTTTTGTGATATTTAGCATAATGTTGTTTTATATGTTTCCAGTTTTGTGAAACCTTATTTTTACATAAGTGACAAATTATTTGTCTTTTAGTCATTTTTTTGGTTTGAGTAGTAGGCAGCTTTGAAGCTGTTGTACATTTGTTAGGACACTCAACAGGCAAAGAATTGATATCATTTTGTTTGCACTTATAAGTGAAACTGCATTTACATTTATCACATCTCTTCACTACTTGGTAAACATATTTCTTTTGATTTGATTGAGGTCCCAATTCACTTAAAATACTTGCATACAACTCTTTGCTTATGTTAAGTTCTTGTAAGTGCTTATCCATGTGATGACTTATTAAAGTAGTAACATCTTTAAAAATAGTACCACAAGTCCAACATGGGTAGGCATTGCTGCTCACATGAATTCTCAAATGAGCATCTACTTGGTTTTGAACCACTAATTTCCCAGAACACTTCTGACATTGATAGAACACTATTGCTCTGATATCATAGCTATGACTCTTCAAATGTTTTTGTATGCTTTCCTCATTGAAACATGCAACAATACAGACTGGACACTTGTAAACTTTTTTTAAATGAAGGGATTTCATATGTTTGCTGTAATCATTTGGGTGAAACATATGACATTCTTCTATAGCGCAATTAAGTCTTGCAGTCGCTCTCATCATTTTGAATCCTTCACAATCATGACCATATGGATAATGTATACTTTTGTTAGGCAAATGTATACCACACTCAGGACAGTAAAAGGGTGGATATTTTAAATGAATACGCAGGTGAGCTTTAAGTGCACAAGGTGTGGGCAATGTAAACATACATACGGGACAGGAGTATACCTCATTAGTATATTGCATATAATGTTTTGCCCTGTCTTTATATGCAGTTCCTGTCTTTGTGTTATCCATTTTACATTCATAGCATGTAGAATTTGTCAGTAGTGGTTTCTGTGGTTTGGGTATTATTTCTTTTGAAACCTCACTAGTTGGTCCTGATGTAAAAAAGTCTATTGGCAAAGGCTCTACTTGTAAGTCGCTTACATTAATAGTAGCAGTTTTAAAAGCATGGGACCGTATGTGACTTAATAAGTTACATCGATTATAGAAGTATTTTACTTCCCCACAATGCCGACATTTATAAGTAATTTTTACAGATTTCCTATTAATGTGATAATCATAGCTTGATTCTATAATGTATCTGAAAAGGAGATAGTATCAGAAAATAGTAGAACATGTATTTGATTTAATCAAACTCATAGTAATCAGAAAAATGTACCTGTCACCACAATCAGTGCATGAAAACAATTTATGTCCATGAGTAGGCAGAGGTATGGTATAGTTCGGTAAAGTTTTTGAAAATAATAAAGCTTTTATATTTAATTTATCATTAATAAATTCTGCTGCCATTGTTTCTGTAACCAAAAATTACCTTTTTACAACTACAAGTAATACACTAAGACAAAATTAAAGTAATATTACAAATGCAGATTACACTAAGAATTCAAATAACAACTTTAATAAGAATTCATTAAGGCATTGTATGGAGGCATATTAAAATAATCCGTTATACCTTTTTGCCAGATTATTCTTGTAAGAGTTTATGGTAGAGGAAAGGGCTTGCTTATACACTGCTACCAAAGTTTTACAGCATATCCCTTCTTGTACACTTAAGACTACCCTTTCCAATAATTCCCATCCCCTATTTTGAAAGTGGTTCTGGAGGTGGTTTTAACTTCTTTCTACATTACTTAGTCTTTGCTTGCCCCGCATGAATTAGTACACAAATTGAATGAATCAAGCATAACAGAGAGACATACAATAAATACAGTACTTACATGGCAACACATAAAACAACATAAAAATTATTTTTTGTGAACCTTTTTTGTGTTTTATTCACTATTTGAAAACATACTCATTTGTTCTGTGAATTAATCTAACATTATTTAATTGTTTTTGCTTCTGATATGACAGCAGAAAGGTTTTTTACGCGCCCCACAAAACATGAACTAACATGTATCGCCATTATTAAAAAAAAATATGTTACCTACGCAAAATATTTAATTTTCGCATTCGGCGATTTTCTTTGAAGTCCAGTAATAAATAGCTGTACAAAAAGTAAACAAATCTTTGTCATCCTTTCTATACTAAGCGATCCGGTCTTTGAAAGTAAGCTTTAATGAATTTTCCTGGTAATAAGTAAAGAATGTTATAAAAAAATTTAGGTTCTGAATATTTTTGTATTTAGTTATTCATTGTTATTGCTGCAAAGAGTAGAACCGTAGGTATTTGACTCTAGTAGAGAAAATACCTACGACAAATAATTTTATATTTTTTTTGTCAAGGTAACAAAGATTCACCTGATATGATAAATGTCGCCCATAGACACCTTCATTCGTCATAGCGATAGTTAAATCACCCCTCAGGACAACGATGGGATGCTTTTAAAATAACAGAGTGTCCGAATTTCGTAACCTTTACTGTACATTACAATGAAGTTAATTATATTATAATCTTGGCTATAAACTAGTATCGTATAGTAGGGAGGTACAAGTAAGGTCAATTTCAAATGGCGCAACTATCGCCGATACTTATTATTACATAAAGTTATATTTATAAATATCTTGTCGAAGAGTAGTTTGTTCTGTTTTATTTCATCTAGTTAGTGCTTATACAGAGAGTTAACCGAGTTTTAAAACATCAGATATTGTTACTACTATAGAGGTTCAGGGCAGGGCCCAGCTAATGACCAAAGCATAAATATATTTGTTTATTTTAGTATAGTATTATAACCGTGTGGTGGCCGCCTTAGAAAATCTACCACCCCGTTTCATTCCGTGGGTGCCGTAAAAGTCGACAGAGGGAAAATTAAAACCAGAAGATGGGCAGCAGCATCTTCCTGGAACATCTGAATAAATAAACCCGCCTGCCAAGCGTGGCAACTATGGCAAAATCCCCCCAAAATAAGAGCTACAAACTTGTGGCAATTTTTGGGGGAGGCCTATGTTCAGCAGTGGACTCGTGACAGGCTGTAATGGTGGTGGTGGTATTTTAGTATATATATTATTAAAGTACTGAATGTATTTGGACGTCATAAATTCATTTAAACAAATAAAATTGGAAAATGTATACTTAATAGTTATTTTCAAGGAACGATTTTTGATTCGTTGAAAATTAAGTACTTCTCATTCAAATGTTTCTTCCCTGAAATTACAGTAGATAGTACCAAAAACAAATACAAAATAATTTTGAATCAGCCATACAAACAACCACGATCAGGTCCACTTTTTAATATAATTTTGATATCTATTTGATAAGTATCATTGAGTTATAATATAGTTTATAATAACTCAGTGTTTATTAGGAAGTTTTTCACTTGTTGGTCTGACTAAAAAGAGAAAAACATTAGTCATCAACTTTGATTCAAGGTCATTTATTATGGACTGTTAAAACAGGTATTTTATAGCATTATGTTACCTTGTTTACCAATTGTAATATACTATTTTAGAGATGTTGGGATAGTGTAATGTCAATTTCTGGAATAATTTTTCAAAATCTGAAGATTCTTAACTCATTAAAAAAATATTGCAAGACATACACAAGTTGTTTTAATTTAACTTTCCTTTAATGGTTTGTATGGTCAATTAAGATTTATTTCTTCTTCAGTCTACCATTTGTCACCATTAATATATAGTGTAAATATATTATAGGTATACAGAAAATACATTAGCTTTAATATTATTAAAAAAAAAAACAATATAATAGGAATAAATGTTTTAATATATTTAAATTTTAACAAAATATACCTTATTCTAAATAATTATGGCACAAAATTAATTACTTACATACAAATAACATAAATTTAAAACTATTAAACAGTACAAATATTACTAATATTTGTTCTATTATATAGTTTTAAATGTTACAAAGAAACTTTATGTCAAAGTAACTTTATATTAGGCAATATGCTTTTCATGTGAAGTACTCGGCTAAAGTTTTGATTAGTTTACTCTTTCATTGAAAATATTTCATTATTAATTTCTGAATTATAAAATGAATGTAAGACCTGTTTTTCATATTTGTCACGTTTAAAATAGTAAGCAATATCTGATCTTTCAATGAAGTTTTTCTTGTCTGTTAGAGAACTGTAAATATTTTTGTTTGATAACATGTCTTCATCCTTGGGTAATAATAACAAATAACTTTCTAATGCTTTAGTAGCATCTTCTATCCTTCCTAAATTATAATATGAAATTTGTAAGTAATTTAGAAGATCAGCTAGAAAATCATACCCCGAATTGAAATTAAGATATTTTAATTTTTCTTGACATTTTTGTTTGCATATTAAAACAGCCATCATATAATTTGAAATGGTTACTGTAAATTCAGGTGACCATTCTAATTCTGATTGTTGTTGACAATCAGCTCTGCATGTATTTTCCCAAGACAAATAATCTGTCAGTGCTTCTTCCATATTGGCAACAGTTTCTCCCCATTGTTTTTGATTGTATGCCCTTAGACCAACATTATACAATATTTTGTAATCTTCACTCTCAAGATCCACTATTTCATTAATGTCAACTTCAGGTTGATCAATATAATATTTAACATTATTTTTCATTTTTTCATCATTTGGATTGGCAACCAGAAATGTATATGCTGCTGATGCTGCTTTGGGTAAAGCATTCATTTGGAAGTAACATATATGAAGATATTCATATGGTTTTTGAGATTGCATGTTATCTATTACAGATTCAGGGACAACTTCATTCATACGAGCTTCTTTAAATCCTTCCATTTGGCATTTTGTTATGCAGAGCCTAGTATTTAAGAACATTTCGAAAACTTTAATATCTTCAATATCTTCTATTTCTGATTTCCAATTCTGAGATTTACACTTCAGTCTGCAGTTAATTATAATCGTTTTGTAAAGCTTAAACAAATGCAATGCTTCTTCAAACTTGCCTATACATTCCGACCATCTTTCTCCAGCATAGGCGTCAACAGCTTTTTTGTAAGTTTTTTCAATAGATGGTAATTTAGAAGCACTACTAAATACAAATATGGAAAGTAGAAATAAAATGGTAATATACCTTTGATGAGTAGTCAACACCATATTTAAGCAGTAAGATCACTAATTATGAATACTTTATCTAGTGTTCTTTTGACCTAATTAAGAATATGTACAATAACCGCTTGATCCGGATATAACATACTTCTACTGTATTGTAACGTAGTGATTATTTCTCTTTGGTGTACTGATTGCTGATATCTAGAACACTTGTTTGCGTATGATGATTTACTAAATTGACTGATCGTCTCATCAATGTTTTATTAAATTTAAATCATCATTAAACTAGCTAAAATTATTTTAAAGCCCTTTTGTACTAATAACTAAAACCGTCCAGTTTTAAATAATAACGAAATATTTGTATGTAAACTATATATATAGGCGGACTGTCTTAAGTTAAGGGTAACACCTCAATATTTTATAATTTGCTATTATCAATTTGTTTGTTCGTATTCTGTTCTGAATTATTCGACTGTAGTTTAATTTGTTTGATTTTAGTTTATTTCAACACTTATTAAATTTGATTCCTTAAGTTGGTACTAATAGCACCTTTTTGTTTGTATTACTTTAGGAACCGAAAACTTTCTATCGCTTGTTCAATTAAAAATATCGTTTGTTTAATAATAATTTAATAGTAATTAAAAATATTATATTTTTAGTCAGTTATTCAATAATTAGGGTTGGGTTTTACTGTCAGACACCTGAATTTTATTATGCTGTAAGTATAAGGTGTTTGACGGGGAAGATCGAACTTATAAGCCTATATTATAAAGCCGGAAGCGCGTATTTCATTAGGTATGATAAAAACGAAATCTGTATATTATGTGTGAAATTAAACGTTATTCTGTAAATTTTTCTCAGTGTTACTGAAAGCTTAGGAAAAGCGTAACTATTTTGTTGGCCGCGGTTGGGTAGTATGTCCTGTTTTAAACAGGACATACACAGGCTGTTTATGCAGTTTGTTGGATATACTGGACTATTGTAAAACAAACGGTATTAAATTAATAATACCCTGTACAGTTTATATTCCACCTACATATCACACCCTATTTTTTCTGTGACGCTAAGAAAAATCAGTCGCGTATATACACGATAAGAAATGTTAGTGCATTGTATATTTTTTCCGTCTACGCAAAGTGAAAAGGATAGTGGTTGAATATTACTGTATGATTTACTATTATTTGAATTTAGTTTTTCTATGCCGGGAATGCAATGAACAAAAAAATGATTAAAATTTGTTCGGAAGAATCGAACCAACGTATTTATTTTCAGATTATTAATGCGTACATTCTACAATACCTAAAGGCAGAAACTAACTAAAGTTGTAGTTTCTTAAGGGAATAAAAATACTTTGTTGCAGTTGAAATACTCTAGGTAGAATAAACAGTATGTCGCATCTGTACGCAGTTATTGTTATCTATGAGAACATAAGACGTCGTTTGCCTCGCGCATGCGCCGCGTGTCGTCGAGTTGCGCGACACATTTTATTTTGAAGTAGCTTCTCGTACGTGGTACACAATGACTCAGTGTGTGTTTGCACTGCTGCTCGATGGCTGACTAACATGCAGATTCCTGCATAGGAAACTTACCACCAGTAACACTTGACTGTCGTGTAGTGAAGCTTAATCATTAAAAAATGACTAAGCCTTTACAACAGTCATTTATTTATTTATTTTATTTAAATCTTTATTGCTTCCTTTACAAGTAAAGGATACAATAGGCGGACTTAATGCCTTTAGGCATTATCTCCCAGTCCACCCATGAAGTGGTGATATTTTGATTAGGTGTAGCAAGAAAGAAAGGCAGAGAAAGAAAGAAAGAAAGAGAAAAAAAACCTAAATAACTCACACATAAGTATAATATAAAACACATAAACTTATACATATATACAGTATGCATACATATTATACATATAAATAAACGTAAAATGAAATAAATTCACCCTTGTAACGGTGACCAACTACTAACTATTTATGTTCTCATAATTCTATGCTAAATGATCACGGACCAACTTCTTAAAGGAGTATTTCGAGTAGTCAGTATTAAATTATGTTTTTATTTTAGAGTTCTTAGAAAGAGAAATATTGAACGCTGTCATACTACAAACAGAAGCCATTTTTATAAGTATTGTGAGTTGTCTAGGTGTTGTTATCTAGTTCTCCATTACCTGTAAGGCGTTATCAATGACTACCTTCGCGATAGGTCCGTTATATTATAAAGATGGATCAATGTAGTCCTTAGGGAGAGCTAGTGCGGTGTTCCGCAGGCGTCGGTGTCCTGTCCTGCGTATCGACCTACCCACTAGTGAGTAGTAGTGGTGACCAGTGCGTCATCTGCATAGCGGATGACACACTGGTGGTCGCCAGAGGGGACAGCTTCGAGAGGGCCAAGGAGCTCGCCGAACTTGGCGTAGAAGTTGCCGTCACCAAAATGCACGAGTTCCGACTGTAGATAGCCCCTAACAATATCGTGGCGGTAGGGTTCCACAAAATCCCACGTAGCAGGGAACCCTCCCGACTCGTGTGTCCGAGTAGGTGGGTCGGAAGTCAGAGTGGGGCGGTACATGAAGTACCCCGGCTAGCTGCACCTGGATAGGGAGTCGCAGGGGTGCGAAAAACACTTCTGGCGCTGAGTCTCCCGGATCGAGAGTATGGATCGAGTACTGATCGTACGAGGTTACCGCACAATTTCCTTCGAGGCGGTGACAGTCCTGGCTGGTCTTTTTATCTCTGTACATACTGACGGACATGGATACGTGGGGGTACCACCGGATCCGAACTCTCTGCCAGAGCGGGGAAAGTGAGCCAATGGTTAGCTCGAGTCTATTAAACAGCAGGAATGTCAGAACTTGGCTCTAAAATTAGTGATATGCGCGTAAACGTACCGTCGGTGCAGTCCTGCCGGTTTTTGAGGCCTGGATGCAGTGACGGGGAGGAAAACTCACCTATAGACTCACACAGCAAATTACTGGGCACGGCTGCTTCGTTGAATATCTGTGTAAGATCGGACGTGAAGAGCCGGTGAACGGTTTTACAAAACAAAAAGTCCCTTAAGCTCAGTAACAATTTTAAATATTTAATGGAATCTAGTTTAACTATGTAATAGTTATAATCTAGTTTCACTATTGTTTGCGCACATTTTCTAATAAGGTCACATGAAAAGGTAATCCATAGCGCCCAAATATTGCACGAGTTGCAGTCTGCAGTCTGGCCGTAAGTTAGTTACTCTAGGATATATTACTAATTGAAAATACCCCTGTCCCAAGCATGAATTACGAGTTTTGAACCGAAATTTATTAAAAGGCTATTCAAAATTTGTTTAACGACAAAATATGGTAAAACATATGTATACATTGTTGTTTACTTTTTATTTGTTTATAAATAAATGTCATATACACAATTAAATATTTAAAACACTTAAATTATGTGCTCTAAATTACCACCCCCGTTTTGTAAGCAAGCTATAGCTCTTATTCCTACTTGATCATATCTATCCTTATTTCATCTGCAAAAGACATTTCTCTTCTCTAATATTGGGTTCCGTAGAATAAACCTTCTGCTTAATATGTCCCTATAAAAATAAATCCATGGGTGGTTTTGGTGGTGGCCATGTATGGAATTGGTGCCTCACACGATACAAGGCTAATGCTGGGCATCTAAGTATTCTCTAACGGCTCGAGCAAAATGCGCCGGTGCTCCATCCAGCTGCAGCATCATACCTCGTCGATAACTCAATGGTAGCTCAGATAGAGCATTAACGAACCGTGTCTGGAGGAACTCCAAAAATCATGGGCCATTTAATGTGTGGGGCAATTCAATTGGCCCAAGCCGTGTGGTAGCGGCTTAAGAAAATCTACCACCCCATCTCATCCCGTGGGTTTCGTAAAAGTAGACAGAGGGAAAATAAAAACCAGGAGATGGGCAGCATCTTCATAGAACATCATAATAAATAAACTGCGGTTGCCAATCCGCAAGCCAAGCGTGGCAACTATGGCAAATTCCCCCCAAAATGAGAGCTACAAACTTTTGTAGCAATCTATGGGGGAGGCCTATGTTTAGTAGTGGACTAGTGATAGGCTGAAATGATGAATCAAGCCGTCGTATGATGACCGCCCTATGATGGCCGCCCATAAATTTTCAGAAAATTCATACTGAAAACTACTCTGGGGCGTTCTGCATGCGAATTTTCTATTAACCATAGGTGATCGTTGCGGTGATTTGTGATTCCCGCTCTTGTAAATTTAGCTTCGTCTGTCCACATTTTTTTACCCCAGAAGGATGGGTTCAACCGTACATTACGATTGATCCAGGAACAGAACACCGATCGTGAGCGATAATCTGGCTTGCGAATGTCTTGAACCCGTCTCAAATAATACGGTAGTCCCTCTTTTTTTAATACTCTCCACGTACTCCATCTTGAAAGTTCCAATTACACTGATATCCTTCTAACACTGAGTCTAGGATCTGGAGTTATTAGAGCCAGTATCTCTTCTTGCTTATGGAGCGATAATAGGCGACTCCGTTTATTTTCTGGCCGGCGCAGGCTGTTTTCCGCCAGCCTTAAATGCACGTAAAGAAACGTTTGTCTACTAGGTGTAGGCCGATCGGGGTATTTTCGGCGGTATTCTACTACGGCAGCATTGGCACTCCCATTGCAGAATCCGTACACAAAATGTATGTCAGCAATGTGGTGAGTTGAATACTGGTGTGGCATTTTTTATACTTAATTCAGTTTTAACTTAACGCACAAACAAAAATGTAAAGCGATTACAACGCAAGGCGAGGCGACATCTAATAAACTCAATGAGAATTCTGGTACCTTAAATGAGTGACTTGTAAAGCAGGGGTCCGACCCTAAGTTGCTGTCTCATTCAGTCTCTAACCAAACCCCATTTTACTACCTGCAGTGGCACTTACTACGTTTACTACTACGTGGCATGCGGTAGGAACCCAAATTAGAATCACAAAAGGATTAGTGCGTATATCTTTAAACATAAATATCTCCTAGAGTAACTAACTTACGGCCGTAGCTTTGATGTCGTATAAATAAATAATATTTTGTAGGTATAATATAATGATTTCTTATATTTACGCGAATACTAAAAATTTAAATAAAACTAATTTTAGGGGTTTTATCTCGTTTAATTTGAACCTAAACCTCGAAGCACCTATGGTCACGGGAGGACTGAGGTGAGGTGAGGTCCTTATGTCTTAGTAAACTTTTTAGCTTTTAATTTTTATTTTTGGTCTTAAAGTTTTGCAGTGGTATGCTTGGTTTTTGATTTAATTTTATTAATTATAAGATCCCAAGATGGTAGTAGTACCCATCCATTTTCTCTATTAAAATTAGGATGTTCTTTAATTTCAATAGCCTCCTTGGTAGGAATCGGTGTTCTTTTGCGAGAATTAGTGCTTCATCAAATCATCAGCTATATGTTTCTTTACGTGGGTTTTTACTGATCTATTTGTTTGCGCTACGTCGATGTTTTTGTTTGCCCTATGCCTTTGCCTGGCCGCCGAGCTTCAGCATGACAAGCAAGTTTTGCAAGACAAGCTTCGGGTTCCGCACCTACGTCGCAATGACCGAGATCCGAGCAACACTGTTTTTCTGTGATGTAATTGCTGTTAGCCTTTTTTGGCTTTTACAGCTTCATCGGATACTGTGCTCACGGGCCAGGGGCCCGCGTGCCAGGTTTGGTTTGACCCAAACATAAATAAATAAATAAACTCCTACAAAAACCTCGAAATTCGGACTGTATCGCGTTCGCTGCGTGCTTGCGCGATTTAGAATATCTCAATACGATTTTAAGTCGTCTAATGACCGTCCGAGGGAGGCTGCGGGCCTCCATTCGGACTGTCGACTTGTGTGTCGGTAACTCTGGGCGGTGAGAACCGCCCTGGAACACGGGTGTATCGTGTGTAGCAACACTGTACACACAGTCAATAGCTTTAACATCACACGCACAACGTCGCGCGACCGCCGTAGAGAGCGGCGCGCAGCTATCGTAAATAACACCGCGTACACAAGATACACCCGTGTTCCAGGGCGGTTCTCACCACCCAGAGTTACCGACACACAAGTCGACAGTCCGAACGGAGGCCCGCAGCCTCCCTCGGACGGTCATTAGATGACTTCAGATAATAATTTTATGGAGATATTCACAGTAGCGCAAGCACGCTAGCGAACGCAACGGTCCGAATTTAGATGTTTAGTAGGAGTTTATATTTATGTATTTATGTTTGGATCAAACCAAACCTGGCACAGCATCCGATGAAGCTGTAAAAGCCAAAAGGCTAACAGCGATTACTTCACCGTAATTAAAAAAAGCAATGACCGATTGAAACTGGCCACAGTCGAGCGTGTTCCTGCTGTCCTACCATATGTCAGATGAGTCACGGACCAGATTGAGTATATCTTGAAGCGGGCTTCCATAAGGACATTTTTCAAGCCGCCGAAGAAGATAAATCAGTTTTTACCATCTGTCAAGTGTAGCATCCCTCTACAAGATGCAGGAATATACAAGCTTACATAGGGCAAAAAAAGGTATTAAACGCAACAAAATCCGTATAATTACTTTTATTTAAGTTGCAGTTTTAAATTTTGTTGAGATTATTCTTTTTGATTTCGTATTCGTTTTAACCTAATTCTTTTAAAGTTTTTTCGAGGACATACAAACAAAATGAAAAAAATTATTACATTAAGGGGTCGTTTTAGAGTGAGGATAAGATTAGTGCCTTGTGCTTTCAAGTAAATAGATCGTAGACATCGAGATGAGTCACTAGTAAATGGCTGATATATACATACAAATTACTGTAAACGAGGTAATTCAAGGTTACTTAACTTTTTTATGTACGTAAAACTAAAGTAATAGTTTTAAACTAGTTTTGGCGTGGTACGCGCATAACTGCAGACCTCTATTATAAAATCGTAGTTTCTTGAAATTATCGTGATTTTTTTTTAGATAAGAATCAAGTCTCAGAGAAATAAAACTAAAAAAAATGGATCCAGCAGATTTTGCGTGATGCGCACACAACGACAGATCTCTATCATTTTATTTACATAGATATACAGCAAACTACTTCTTATAGCAACGGTTCTTTTTGACTTTATCACCATATCAATATCAGTCTGCGCTCTTTGAAATAACTATTTTTAATAATTTATCACTAGATCTTGTTAAAAGTTTCTCTGTCGTGACATTGTAAAACAGTTAAAATTTCTGAAAAAGACTTGTCAAAGTTTTTATGCATCTGTAATTCATATTGGAGCGGACTAGCGGCTATTGTTATAATTAATTAAAACGTAAATAATACTTGAAAACATTGTCTTTACTTGTATATGAGAATATATATATATATATATATATATATATATATATATATGACACCGCACATCAAAAGTAAAAGAACATAATACAAATTCAAATGCAGTGCATCATAGACAAGTATACGTGGACAGCATCACGACCTTCCAACACCTTCTCCTGATGTTCACTCATGTTGCCGAGACACATTTCTATACATGCATTCATCTTGCACAGTGTCTTTCAAACTTCTGTGGGACAGTAGCTAATATTTATTAATCCATGCATGAAGTGTTCATGTATAAAATGGTACCGCACGTCTATGTGCTTCGACCTTTTGTTGAAGGATCCAGACTTCACAAGTTGAATCGAACTTTGATTATCAACATGCAAATTTATTTTTATGTCTAAACCGGTTATTTCTTGTAATAGAGATTTGAGATACAATGCCTCTTTGCAACAGTCTGCTGCGGCTATGTACTCGGCTTCAGTCGACGATAGCGCTACTATAGGCTGCCTCTTGGATGTCCATGATATTGGTCCATCGGCTATCATTAGCACGGAGCCAGAAGTGCTTCTTCGCGTCAATGGATCTCCAGCATAATCCGAGTCGCTGTAAGCAGCGTTGTTCACTATCGGTTTGTTTCGTTTGAACAAAATGCCTTTCTCTTTGGTTCCCACTAAATATTTGAATATTTTCTTGACTTTTGTGACGTCTTCTCCAGTGGGATTTTCGACCTTCCTGCTAACTAGATTGACCGCTTGTGCGATATCTGGTCTGGTTCTGGTAGACAGGTACAGTAAACTTCCCACTGCTTCCCTATAGGGATATTTGGTGTTGGAGCGGACTAGTGGCTATAGCAATTAATTAAAACATAAATAATACTTGAAAACATTGTGTTTACTTGTAATGAGAAAATATATATATATATATATATAATCACCGCACATCAAAAGTAAAAGAACATAACACAAATTCAAATGCAGTGCATCATAGACAAGTATACGTGGACAGCATCACGACCTTCCAACAATTCAGACTTAGTCAAATCCACCGACTGCACTTAATAAGTAATTTTAATTTCTCTGATTCAAGAGATAATACTCATACTTCCATCAGGCCCTAAAAAATATAAAGTCATATGTAGTATATATTCCGAATATTTCACTGCTCGTTGCAGAAAATATGTACCTGTGCGAGTCAAGTCCGTGGCAGTAACGTATTATTACTGGAGAACTCGCACAATCCCGGGGTTTTCCCAGATTCCCTGGTCATCTGGAAACTACATGCGACCGATGCAGCAACACCTGCACCATTAATCGTGGACCCCAATTTTTAACAGATTAGCATTATATATGTAATATAATTGCTAATCTTTTAAAAATTAAACTAACACATTCCTTTTCTCAAAAATCCAATTAATTTGTAATCCATTTTGTGGCGGCTTCAGAAAATCTACGATTTCATCTCGTTGGTGTTGTAAAAGCCGACAGAAGGATAATAAAAACCAGGAGATGGGCAGCAGCATCTTCCTGGAATATCTAAATAAATAAACTGCGGCTGCCAACCTGCCGCAGAATGAGAGCTACAAACTTTTGTGGCAATCTATGGGGGAGGCCTATGTTTAGCAGAGGAGTTTAGCTAGTGATAGGCTGAAATTATGATGATTGTTAGCTTTATACTAAATTGACATAAGTACATATTTTTTTGGCAACATTATTAAGCTCTTTGCCAGTTTCAAAGATTA
Organism: Luehdorfia chinensis; assembly: GCA_019845155.1. Lineage (NCBI taxonomy): Eukaryota > Metazoa > Arthropoda > Insecta > Lepidoptera > Papilionidae > Luehdorfia > Luehdorfia chinensis. Next base: position 10,972,173 of record JAHVAK010000527.1, read on the forward strand.
CAAAAGTTTGTAAGAATTTCGCTGGTAAAATGACCGTTCACTCTCACTCACTGCTCTTGAGATATAGACTTACTCGTAGAATATATCAACGGATCTGGCGGTTAGCTACTCTTTTCCTTTGGCACGTCTGTCAAACATGTTATACTTCAATCAAATATTTCAATATTTGATCCCTACGCTATATAATTAAAATGCTACTATAAATTAAAGAGAGAGAGAGTTCTCATATTAATAATTCCTTATAGTCCTCTTATAAAGATAATTTTTTTTAAAGAATTAGCATTGTAACTATTCCGAATTTAGATATATTAAAGCTGAACGAAGGTCGTTTCTATTAAAGAGAATATAATGGGTGCGTTTCTTTTCTATGACAAATATTTGGCAAGCTGAGTTGATTTGAAGTTTATTTTCATTTACATTTTGTATGACATTTAGAAATCAATGCAACTATCAATTTGTGGGATATTCTATTACTTAATTTTTGTAAATTATTTAATAAAAATAAGTGTTTATTTTCCCACGATATGACTTATAATAATCGTGTACTAATAGGTAACTGGAACGAAGACAGACTTAAAAATGAGGTAAAATAACAACATACGAAGTTTCTCGATTTCTTATTTTTGTTCCTAAATTACCAAAATAAGCCAATATTAATATGTTCCCACAACTTACTTCCTGTTATTATGAAAGGCCGCGTGTATTTTCACTGTTCCCGTGTCACTTACATTGCATCCGAATCTTCATCCGATCTCATCGTAATTGATGCGAGAAGATTTGTGGACGATTGTGCCTTTGTGTGTGCGTTTATACTTTGGAACTATAAATTATCAGAATCTCCGTGGATCACCGCTTCTAGTTCCTAATTGGCAGGTGTCGGCTTGGATAATATTCGTTATGGAGGTGATTGTTATCTAAATATAGAACTCTGATACAAATTGGCAAAGATGACGGTTCTATTGCCACTAATGGTTGCCGAACAGGCAACCATTAGTGGCATTGCAGTAAAGCGAGTTGTTGGTGCTTTGTTTTCTGTTGCTAACCCTTTGCGCTAGCCCACTCGAACCCAGGACCTGCAGCGTAGAAGTCAGGTTCTCTAAACACTAATTCCTTGATTAAGCTTATTAATTCTCCGAACAATGAGTGAAGTCGCAATGGGCAAAGAATATTTCTGCTTAGCAATATTGTTTTTTATGAAAGGAAGTGTCATAACAGGACGACAACCGGTCTCTTGTAGAGACTCCATCCTCGAAAATAATCAATATCTAGGTCCTGTGTCATACACGAAAACTAGTTCTTGATACTATGATGCAAGGGCAACTGTACTAAGCCCAGGAAATACAGACTTGACTGCATGGCATAATGTTGAGAATACCTGAGTGTATCCTGGGCTCGAATTCAAGCCGGAGTCAAACATTTGTGCAAAGAAATTCGCACTTACCATACAGAAGAAATACTACTGTGTAGGGTGGTTTTTTAAAACAGAAAAAATCAACACAAACATATTGACTAAATAATTTTGTCTTAATGGTTTTTTTTATACATTACGAGCTGTATACGAGCGGTTTTACCCGCATAAAAAAGCCGTTCTCGATCGATTATATACATATATACACTAGCCAATTTGGATCGGATTTTGGAGCTTAATTTTTTTTGCGCGAACTTTAATTATTTATCTAAAATTAAAGTAGCCTAGGTTACCTGCTATAATATCAGCTATCTGTTAGTGAAAGACCCGTCAAAATTGGTCCACCAGTTTCGGAGATGATTTTGTTATTACAAACAGACACGTCAATTTCATTTATTTGTATAGATTATAGAATTCTTTTAATTTAAATGCCAATGTCTGGTAGTTTCATAGATTACATTCACCGTAGTATGTGTGAAATGTGTTTTATTATAAACCCTAGGACCGTCTACAGTAAAATAATCATTTTGTTGATGATAAAATAGTTATGTTTTTTAGTACGAATTGAAGTTATTTTTAAGAAAACGCGATAGACATGAACTACTCCTACAAAGGTCACGGACTTTGTTTAGCAATCTACTAAAAGAGGTAATGATAACAGTTTATTTCTTATCATTCATGCAATTTAATTAATAATTCAATTTTTAAAGACATCCTTGATATTTCAGAGACCCCTTGCTATTAGTGGAACCTATGTGTTATTAGGATATAATGTACAACTGGTGGCAACGGATATGCCTAGTAGTTGGTATACTTTTTATTTACACCTACAGAATAACATTTTCTGAGCTTGGTATTTCCGCTTCATATTTATTTTATTTGAAGAAAACTAATAAAAATGTTAAAGTACATATATAAAACATTTTTTTTCGTGTGTATCATGTTTCTTAACATTAAGTGCTTGATAATGACCCATTATTTTATTCTTTTATAACAACTTTATGTATTTTAACCTACAGTCGTAAGCTTTCTGCCAGTGTCAGAGTAGCATATTCTAATACAAATAAATATAATTGTATAAATAAATGGCAATATTCAATCTTGTAATAAATAAAGAGACGTCAAAGGTTCTAAGAACACCGACAGAAAAATCATGGCTCATTTTTACTAAGGACTGATGGAGACAAAACAAGAAGCACGATGAATTTTCCAATCACTACATTTTTTCAAGTACTTGTAACAAAACGACAATGTCCTTCAGGCCGATTTGCAACCACAGCAACAACTAATAGCTTCTATCGGCAGCTGTTAACTGCGCGGGAATCGATCAAGCGGTGTTTAAGTTTACCCTTTTTACAAATATTATCTGGTGAAATGATTCCTATGCACGAATCCATATACGTAGGTACCTCCGTAGTACCAGGTATTCTACTGCCAAGTAGTGAATAAACATTTTCGTGTTTCGGTTTGAAGGAACTGACGGGTAGTGAAATTACTTGGCATACTGAGACTTAGAACTTATGTATCAAGGTGAGCAGCGCAGTGTGGTGTCTATACTGTATCACACAGAAATGTTTTGGGTGACACAGCATTTGGGCAGACGTTACACTACTGTCCCTTTCTTGGATAATGGAATCGAAAAAACACTCGTTTTTACAAAGGCGGTAATTAATACATCTTACCATATGAGTGTTGTCTGTTATGAGTACAGTGTCACGACGGATTGTTAAATAAACCAAAGGAATTTTTGTTTGTATAATAATTGAGAACATAGCGGAATTTAGTTAAGTTGAGTTAAATAATTACTAACCAATATACTTTAATTTTTGTTGTCATACGTAGTCAAGGGCCTTGCAAGTAGCGGAAAACCCCGCTATGGCTTAGCGTTATCCAGTTTGGTGAGAGAGCGGCAAGTTGACTATATGCAAAACATAAGCGATGGATGCCTCATGACGTTGTCGCCAATCACTACACCCTGTTGTCGCAACACATTCGTCATACTCAGGTTTATCTTGATTATAAAACATGCCGGTAATTATTAATGTAATAACATTAATATTTACCGGTATCGGTAGTGATGTTAAGTTATTTTATGTAAAACTTCTATTAAAATTCAGAGAGATCATCGAAAATTGTTCCTTAAGCATGGCTAAGGATCATCAGCGTCAGTCGCAGTCCAATGTTGGACAAAGACCAGGCCAAGTATCCATTGCTTATGCAGATCGTCACTCCATTAACCCACTGGGCCTCCTACACTTATAAATAAAATAATATAGGATAAATACTTACTGGTTTATAGGTCTGACTATTGTGATTGTGTCATGCCTCTGATACGGCATCTGGTCCTTCCTCTGATCTTATTGTATTGTTGCATCGGCTACGGAAACTACAAGACAAGTAACTGTAATTGTAAAAAAAATGTTGCGGCACTGTAATATCCTGCACAGACTATAGCGTCTGGTTGTATAACCAGAAGATGTTACCACGATATAAATCGGCAGGAAGGTCGGGAAAACCATTAGTTTCCTGCAAACAAACAGACTTTGTCTTGAGGCTCATAGTCTAGTGTTCAGAGTACCTGATTATAATTCCGAAGGTCCTGGGTTCGAACCCCAGTTGGAGTCAACTTTTGATCAAAAACAACAATTGTTTATTTATGTCTGTAAAACGCACAAAGATACACGGGATATTTTAGTGTAGGGTAACCTAAAATATTACCTGACTAAAAATAATATATGCTGTAAGAAATATAAGACATGTGACTAATGTTAAAAAAAACTAGATTAGTTTGTTATTTCCATAGCATAAGGTCATAAAGTATTTTGCTGAGGTGAAATGTGGCAGATTTATAAGCGAATTTAGTTTCTAAAAATGGATCATAAGAACTTGTCTTTATAATATTAGTTAGAGTATCGATGTCGATTTGCTATCAATAGGTCCCTAAAATGTATTAAACAAAGTATAAAAGGATCATTATAATTTTAAGGAATACAACATGGACAATAACCCCTGCCAATGAGGGGATTTATTGGTACATTTGAAAATAATTAAAGTTCGCTGTGTTTATTGCTTGTTGAAATGACAAAAGCGTTTTTTTTGATCCTAGAGGTTGATTAAAAAATTATCACTGTCAATAATGATTAAAACAGTATTGTAATCCATAGCTTTTAAAATGCTGGACTTCATTTCCTAAAATGTATAACAGTGCTGAAGACGAAAGTTTACATGGTGTAAAACTGAAATATGGCGATGAATTTTTATTAAAGGCTGAAAATTATGCAGAATCCGAGGTAAGTTAAAAAATATATAACTACAGTGCTTCTATGTACTTTCATTATCAGCTTCTCGGTCCCCAGACTGACATAAGCCTCTTCCAAGTTGGGAAAAGTTGCGGTAATGGCTTGCGTGTCGGGCCTATTGCAATCGTATGAAGAACAACTCGGTGGTGTTAGAAAATCTACCAACCCATTTCGTCTAGGGGGTAACGTAAAAGACTACAGAGAACAGTAAGAGCAATGACATTCATTGATAGTAATGAAGCATCTACCTTGTCATATCGTGATAATGAGATTGAGGTAATATACGAGAATATCTCTGGGACATTAATTCATCAGTATACAGTGTTAAAGGAAAGACTAGGCAAAACTAGGCATTAAGAATGATGATGAGCTGAAAGTGGGAAATTTTAGAATAGGGCGACGGAATTTATGGGCAACAACTGTACCACCTCTTTAAAGTTAATGAAATAACGTAACGCTTCTAGAAAACTAGACTTAGATAAGCAATTAAGACTGCCTTCATCAAGACGACCAAACAGCAGTAGTTCAACAATGATTCTGTGATCACTGTGTACTGTGGAAACGGGTAACTTTTTTACTTGAGCATTAGGTTGGAGAGGTCTTCTCTTAGGACATCCAGTCTCGATTCATCCCGTGCTTTTATCCAAAACCCTTAAAGTTCTTAGCTTGAATTGCATAATCACTTTTAGTGCCTTGATGATTGATTGGTTTGTGATTGATTTGGGCATTACTGTGGACTGTATAAATGAGAGATTCATCGAAACACTTTGCAAGCAAAAATTCACTATCAAAAATACTCTTCAATTGCACTCTTAATCACTTGGAAGCTAGTCTTGAAATGAGGCTGTATCATTCAAGTAATTAATTATTATTAAATGGTCTGAGCGAGATTGATTTGTTTTCTAACAGTTAAAAGTGGTAAAGTCGATGAAGACGGAAATACAGCACAGTAGATCTATCCAATTTTGAGAAAAGTGGTAATAAATCGGGGATTGCAGGGGATAGCTTGTAATTCTCAGTAATGATCATGATGATGAAAATTCTAATAATATTAAATCAGGATGTTTTGTTTGTTAAAAAAAAACGATGCCTCACAGTAGGATTTCCTCTGTGTCGTGAGTACGTTTTACAGACATAAATTCCACATGCACAAACCACCCAGACCCGGAACAACTATCTGTAGGCCATACAAATATTTGTCCCATGCGGGAATCGAACCCGCGACCCGCGGCGCAGAAGCCAAGGGCTTAGCCACTGCGCCAACCGACCTTAAATCAGGATTGAATATCGAAATCATTGTTAACTTAATTAATATTTTAGGCACCGCCGCTGTATGTCCGCTACACGCCAGAAGGTGCACCATCGTCCGCGGACCGTATGCCGATTCAGCTCAGCTCTACAAGGGACTCGTGCTGTCGGTGGACTGCAATACCTCTATTACCCCGTGATCGTCTTGAGGGCTTGAGTAGCCCAATTAAGGTTTTCTTAATTATAATTTTGCAAATGAGCAGACGAGTAAGCCGTTCACCTGATGGTAAGTACCACGCCTGCTTATAACAGTTTTGTAGCCAGGAACTTTACACTAAATAGTTTTGTGTGGCACCGCAGTACGATCGTCACCCTGAGACATTTTTTTGATAAGTCTGATATGCCTTGTAATTATACTTAATTCAGTGCATATCCAAATGTGGTATTTGGGCAATTCTACTCTGCCTCTGTAGTAGAGGTGTGTAGCTTTTTAGTTAACCGGTTCACTGTTCCGAAACATCAAAATGTTCTAGAAAACTAGTGTCAGTACAAATTTTTCATATGGAGCTCGATCATTTTACCTGGCAGGCGGTCAGTGACACATATATTCATGTTCTATGCTAGCCGTTTGAGTCTATTAAAGCTACTCTGATACGATGTTCCAAATATTCCAAATGTTAGAAATGAAACATATCACTGATACGGAATGTAAAGTTAAACTCTTTTAATCATTTATTTTTCTTATTACAGACTAGCACCAAGCTAATTATCAAAAACTGTGTTGCGGACAAAAATGTATGCGTGATGAGCCAAAACTGGATGCAGACATTCTTTGGCCCGGTAATTAATTTACTTTGTTTTAGTTCTTTTACTTTGATACTTCTTATATACATGTGCACAAAAGTATTAATATACTGTATAGTTATTGAGTATATTTATCTGTTATATATAACATATACATATATTGTTATATTTAATAAGTATTTTTTATGAGTCTAAACATATTTCCATGGTTTTAACATTACTCGTACATCAACATTATTACAATTAATTGCTTTTTTCATCGATACGTTTGACATCCATACTAATTTCTAACTTGCGTTCTGTTAAAGAACGTTTTTTTCACAATAATTAAAAAAACATGAAATTTCTAGAACACTTTCTAGAAACTATCACTCGCTTTTCTCGCTCTATGTATCGTCATAACTGACACTTAGCGCTCATCGCTCATTTGTCTCCTCTATATGAGTACAATGTGATTACCTCATTCATTTATTTACTTCACTGGAATCATCACCTTATTCTACAGCGAAACTCCTTCAATATAGCAATAAGACGCTCCGACGCTGGTTTGAGATATCAATTGATATTGTTGTTTGTCTTTTCTTTATAAAGCACTAGTGTCTTCGCAAAACTTTATTGCAGTCGTAACTCAGAAATTAACCAGAAAATTGTTAAAAAATAATGAAACAATTATTATTATGATAAATACTTTTTAGAAATATTTTTTTTTTATTTTTCTCCATAAATGATATGCAATTTTGAAGTAATAAATTAATTGGAAATAAACATGTTATCAAAACAGGAATGCGGTGTGACTTGCAGAAATTATATAGACCTCCACAAGAGGTGTACTGCTGAGAACATCTTTTCTCTTGTCAGTGATGTTGAAACCAAGATCAAAGAATAATTTATAACACTGTACGTTCATAAGACAGAAGATTTATTTTCTTTTATTTTGTATTTGTGATTACAAAAATATTGTAAAAACAAGGAAGATGTATTAATACGATTACATACAATATTCCTGTATAATTATAATAAAAACAATGTTATAATGTGTCGTCATTTGATAAATTCTCTAATAAAATATTTACGTATGCAATGGCTACAATTTATGGTGTTCTTATTATTAATTCTTAATAGGTTTTTGTCGTTTTAAAATTTTATATGGAGCAGACTGGTTTATGTACATACATTTAACACTTGCAAACCAAAATTACTATTTAGTTTCCTCATTTCCAGCATTTATTGACTCCTGTCTAAAATTCAACATACTATGATTTGCCACAATTTGCATTTTTCTGCATTTTATTTGGCCTTTTTAATTAAAATCGATAAACATGCTCTCTTTCTTGCCCGACAATCAACAACAGTGTGAAGTGATGATGATGGACTCTTGACTGATTCAGGGTGATAAGATTGATCAAATACAGAGCCTGATTTAAGTTTGGAGGTTGACGAGGGTGCAGTGTCAGAAGCATCAAGAAAATCAAAACACGGCACAGAGGGGTAGCTCACATCCTGAAGACGAACATAGGATTTCGGCTAGTTTCTAATAAAAAATAATAATTGAAATCGGTTCATAAAAAAAAGCACTTATACTCGAACACATGTATACATACTGACGTTTTTTGTGGCAATCAATAGAAGAGGGCTATGTTTAACAGTGGTTCGTGACCGGCTGAAATGACGATGACCATGATACATGTATTTATCTACATAAATTTTACTATTTTATAGGAATGCACTAATAAAAAGCAACTATACCGCATTTATAGTGCAGTATTTTGGTAATTCTGACAAAATGAAATAAAGGTCTATATAATGATGTGACCCTGATTGACGTCGACCCATTAGTTCGCCAGTTAATTGCGGAAGAGGCGCCGCATCTCCGCTTGAATGCATTTTTAACGCTACAAAGCTGACATTCAGTGAATTTGCGTTTCGAAATTGGTGTATGGTTTTATACTGCGCTCAGTACATGAACTGCATTTAAATAAGTTACTGAAATTTTTAATTATTCTAAAATAAGAGCAAAGTTATTTCACAGCCACTTTGAGGGAGAATGTCCAGGTTCATAGGTGGTTACTTTTACCCATACACCTAAATCCATCTTCCATTAAGAATAAAAAAGTTAGTTGCTACGAGTATTAGGAAGGATTACGATGGAATGTTGCCATTTAAATAATTTTGACAGTTCAATATTACATTGACGACTGCGTGGCATAATGGTTAGAGTGCCTGACACCTACACAGCGGGTCCTGGCTTCTAATCCCTACATTTGTGAAAACACAAATTGTTGGTTTTTGGCTGTGTTGTGCTTATGAAATTAGTGTATGTCTGGAAAACGCGTCGAGCACATGAGAAATCAGCACTTCATTTCAATTAACACATTCAGTAATGTCGCCACTGAGAGTCGAACTCGGGCCACTCGCGTACTATAAAACGTAAAACAAGCCTTCTATTTCTGAGCTACCGCAGTCAATATAAATATTACTAACTATGCGCCGCGATTTTACACGCAGTTTAATTTAAAATAAATCGCTCCTAAGGGTCGTAGCGTGATGTTAAAATAGCCTATAATATTACTGAATAATTGGGCTGTCAAATGCAAAAAGAATTTTTCAAATATGACTGGTAGTTGGCAGAGATTACCGCTTTCAAACAAAAAAACTAACAAACTCTTCAACTTTATTATATGATTATAATAAAGTAAAATATATGATTATATATTAATATAGCCGTAAATACTACCTTACAAAACATATAGTTCTGTTACTAACATTACGCGCTTTTTCTGTATTTATAAAATTCTTAGTATGCATCTAAATTGCCATTGAATAATTATTAAAAGATATTATTCAAATTAATTTCTAATTTCAATAAAAGAAATTCGAAGTTGAAAAGTATTTATATTTCAACAGATAACACGTATTTACTTCCATGACGGTCAGATTGTTCTTTTATTATAAAAATAAGATTATATCATAATTTTCGCTACAGTTATTTATTTATGGACATAGTTTTAGGATAAACAAGGTAGGATAATTAAAGAAACAAACTTTGGAGTTTTATAATACATCGATATTTACTTATATGTAGTAGATTTAATTGTGATTACATTAAGCATCCTAGTCTACCTTTGTCCTTATAGCATCAGCATTACATCGACGCGGGTAGGTTGGAACGAGAGAGTGCCTCTGTGTTTGCGCGTACTCTTTTTGTAATTTATACAAATCCTTGTCGTTTATGATAGAAAAGGATGAAGGATGATAAAAAAATAAACAAATTGTAAATGCCGTGTGGTGATAGCGTTAGGGATTCTGCGACCCCATTTTATGCCGTAAGTGTTGTGAAAGTTGATTAAGTGAATTCTGGATTTCATGGCTTTCGACAGATAGCTGAATTGATGGCGGAATACCATCTCAGTTACGTCGCACCTAAATTATCGAGACTAGCAACGGGAAGCAACTTTTAAAGTGCAAAGCGTATGTTGTGCGATCGCCAATCCACCTATAAAGCGTAGCGACTACTGAAAATACTCTTTGGGAAAACTTGGAGTAGGCCTATGACCAGCACTGGGTTTTTAACAGACTGACAAAGGAAAGAAAGTTAATTTGCTAAGATCCGCATGCTGATAAAGTAAATTTTCAATTATTTTCGGATTTTTTTTGCACAGGCTCAGTTTTTGACTCTTATCGTACACTTTGGAAATTAATGTTGGGACTCATCACTAGGTGGCACTACTAGTCACATTTAAAATTGTGATCCTTTTGTATAGAAAATATATAAAACATAAAAAAAACGTTTATAAATACTTAAAATACTCTCTAAATGAGGGTATTTCTCTCTATAAAAAAATACTCGTTTAAATTAAGATTTAAAATACCAACATTGATAATATTGAAATAATGCGACAGAGTGAAAGTCCCATTTTTGGATAGATTAAGTAATTATGTCAAGACTAATGAGAGATGTCAACTCTGTTTAAGATTATTAAAAAAAATTAGGGCAATAATTTTAACATTTATCAGCTATTTATACGAGAAGGCGCCCAAAAATGTAGGTGTTATTTTGGATGCCTGGGAGATGCACTAAATTTTTTTATGATTTTCGAGGTGAAAAATTCAAGTAGCGGAAAAAAGGTGAACTCTAACGTAATGTAAGTATGAATGGCTTATCTGAACTGGAATACGCGGACAGTAAAATTGTCTACTAGCTACGGCCAAGGTGGAGGAAGAAGGCCTCTTTCTAGCCAGGAAGATGTCATGCTGCGTTACTTGTAGATAGAGAGTGGACGACCAATATGCTTAACTTAACAGGGGTCGCCCCCTGCTGCAAGTTAGGCATCAGAGGAGCCTGTTAGGTCCACATCAAATAATCAAAAAAAGTAAAAGTCGCTATTTACTAGGGATCAGGCAGCTTAGACAATCCAGATTTTTTTATTACTCGTACTATTGTTGTTACCTTGGCTTAAAAACTGTTGGAGGCACGGCACAGCCGGAACATAGGTATCAAAGGTATAAAAAGAAAAAAGTGTATAATGTTTTTATATAGACATCAGGTCTTGAATCCTGGCGATGATTTCTTATATATAGGCTTTGACAGCTTCATCTGAAGATGCTCCCGTGCATGATCGCGAGTGGGAATACAATTTCGATGCTGGCGATAACTCGGTGGTCTATGTAGCGACACCGTCACTGGTCTGCTTACTTTGTACGTGTACTTCGAAATGATAACGAATATTATGATAACCTGATGCTGTTGTACAATAACTCTTCATGAAATTGCCTCGTTAAACAAGACACATATCCGACATCGATGTAGCTGCTAGCGCTTTTTATATATACATATTTATATTATTTTAAACTTATTCTAATACCCTTAGGTAAAGTACAAAAACTTGTACAATGCTTATGTAATTGTCAACAAAAATGTTTTTATTACTTTGATATAAAAAATGAAATAATTATTTTAAAATAAGTTATTTCATTTAAGGACCGAATTAGAATTAAAATTGGTTGTAGATAAGTGATGACATTTAACTTAGCCAACACTTACTTAGCCAAAGTAATGAAAAATAAGAAAATTATTAACAAATAGTATTTGTTAAGAATTGAAATAGTAAAATATGCGATTCGAGCGCGTAAATTGAAATGCGTTACGCTTTCTAAGCTTCACTTCTATTGAAATCACTAAGTTCCCTAGGGAAATTCTTTTGCTACCTCTCTGGAAATCCTGACATAGGGTTAACTACATACAAATGATAAATAAGTTTTGTTCAGAATATATGTTTATTGAGAATTCTTTACTGTAAAGTTTTAGTAATTCAACTTGACTGGTTTACGAATATGATTTTCGAAATTTACTTATTTTCATTATTATTTAAGATTAAACTTAGTCATATTTATTTAAAAGTTATAAGAATATGAAATATTTTCTTTATAAATTGGTAGGATATGTATTTTAGTAAAAAAAAAAATATCTTTTCGTTGAATTTTTGATACAAATTCGACTGGCGCATTATTATTTTCGTAAATTTACACCATAAATAACTAGGTTGAAGGACAGCACGTGAAAAATAAAGTATTAAAAAAATAATGAAATGAAAAATAAAAAATAATGTTCTAAAATATACATTGTATGGAATAAGGTGTCAATATAAAAGTCGCCGTCGGCTGCAGTGCTTGGCTAAAGAAAATCTGATAAAATTTTCGTATTCAAATATTAAAATGAAACAGTTAAAGCTGTATAGGTTTAGTTAGTTGAGGATGCGATACGACGCCCGCCACGTTGTTTATCCCCCGACTTCGTCACTGATTCTTTATTATGTTTAGATGCTATACCTGTTTTCTATGATTTTAACCTGGCTTGATTAAGGTTTTTTGCCGATTACCTACCATACCTACTACCGACTTAAAGTCTATTTGTGTAAAATTATAATTAGTCTTTAAACTTCTCCGATTTTTCTATTTATTTCACCTTTCCTTATAAATACCTTATTGAATATTTAGTATTTAAGTAGCGCTTGTTTCGCAATCGTCAGGTAACTCTTAACTAAAAACTTTGATAATGGTTAATTGACGGTTTCTTTTAAACAAAACAGTCAAACTAACATTTATCACAGAAATAAGAGTCATCCGATCACTGTGAAATAATCTCTTAATGTTTGTTCATTAAAATAATAATTTATCTGATATAAGTATGTAGAAATATCTGCACCAGTAATATTTTAGGTATCTAAACCAATATATGTGATTGCTTTCTTTTATTCCCGGTATGTCAGGCCGAAATCGCTTAAGCTTTAGCTTAAGCTAGGTTATTTAATGATGATTATATTCCGTTAATAAGTATATAAAATAAAATGGCTTAAGATTTTCTCATTTATATATTGTACGAAATAAGGTATTTAAAAGTTCAATGGCATCAGCACCCTTGTTTAATTGTATTACTTGAATATACAACTTACTTAATTTTGTTAGTTGAAATATTGTTATTGACTTTGAAGAATAAAATTTGACAAAGTGGATTTCTTGCATTTATTTAAAATACTTCATAAATAAAAATTACTTCTACGTAGAATAAACATTTATTTCATATTTTTCATAAACAAGCAGATTTTTTTAAGTTTCGTCGAGCAAATAACGTTTTATATGAGGTTTGTTATTGAGGTTTAAATTATTTTAGAAAAGTTGATTGTTATTAAGTGTTTTTCAATGCTATTCCTATATTTTGTATATTCAAAATTATTTTACGTTTAAAAGTAATTTGTTAAAACAAAAGTGTAGTAAGGGTATATAAAGCGGAAATACTAAAAATGTATCTAAAATATATCTTGTATTTTTCTATGTCATGTTCTATAAATATTCAACCCAAAGAGATTTAGATTGTATATAAGCAAATAGGTTCGTATAATTTTCTCATTCTGTTCCGGTCCAAAATTGATATGGGAAACATTTTGTGGAGCTAATCCCAAATAGAACCATTTTGGTTGTTGAGGATTGATTAACACTTAGGTTAAATTAAAGCCATCCGGTTTTCATTTGGGATCTACCTCTCACATAGGATTTAGGGGGTTACTTTTACACCTACAAACAAATTCATCCGGAATACTGCCTCTTAGGGTTTTTAGTTTTAAGACATGTTTTTGTATGGGATAATTATATATGTCTAAAGTTGATATTTTGTTTATATAATCTAAATTAATTTTCCCTCGGTCAACTTCTACGACACCCACGGGATGTCTCTCTGTTCCAGAGAACATCAGAATAAATAAACTGCGGTTGCCAAGCGTGGCAACTATGGCAAGATTCTTCTCAAAATGAGAGCTACAAACTTTTGTAGTAATCTATGGGGATAGAGCAGTCGACAAGTGATAGCCTGAAATGATGATGATGAATCTAAATTAAATAAAGACCAGCTTTATAATAACATAAATATGTTATTATTGACGGAGAGAGGTGGTTACGCAATGGAAATTTATTTATACATAGGTAATTCCGAACGCTTCTGGATTCTGTTATAGCAATACATTAATAATGTTTATATTGTATTTACTGTTTTTCAAAGTATTCTTCCTGATAATTTATGCACTTTCATATTCAATAAAATATTTAATATTTATTGAATATTTTTATATTCAATAAGTTAAGAGATTTTTTTATTTGATAAAAGTGACGGAACGAGCAAAACGTTCACCTGATGGTAAGTGCAACGTCTGCCCATAACAAATGCTATGTCACTCAGAACATTTCTGTGTGACACCACACTGCGCCCGTCACTCTGAAATCACTTCTTAGTCATATGGATAGTAATTTACACTAGCTATGAGTGCCGTTCAGACCGAAACCCAGTAACGTTTTCACACTACGGCAGAATAACTTCTATTTTAGAACTTCCGTTTTACGAATGTGTTTATTTATAAATTGTTTTTAACTGTGATGGGTTACGGCAAAAACAACAAAGGATAGAATTTATGATAATGAATTTAATTAGTGACATTACAGTTCGCTCAACAGTTTTTACAAGAAGAATAAAAAGATATAGTATGAGAAAAGAGAAAATACTACCATTTTAATTTCTCTTTTTCATAGACAATAGTGCTATGTAAAACAGATTTCTTTAGTACTAAATCAATATATTTAAATTGTTTTGTTTATACAGTTCTAACAGGCTGGCCCTTACGTCCACGTTTCAATTGACTATATCAAAAGAACATAAGGAATGATATGGGGCTTCATCAACTATTACTATAGACATGTGAAAAAATCATAGTGCGGGAGTTTTATCGATTTAAATCAATCGTAACGCCAACAGGCAAATTTCATAATATCGCTACAGTGAAAAAAAATATGACATTCACAGTAAATTATAAGTATTTTGCAAGCAGAGAATTCCACATTCATAAATTGAAATTAATTTTTTAACGTCTTGATGTAAGTGGCAAATTAGAGGATTTTCCGGCGTACTGGAAGATCCTCTGATCCACATAGACGTAAAATAATGACATCCACCCAAATATTGAAATTCATTGAATTTAAAAATGTTCTTTGATACTAACGTTTGTGTTTATTAACGCATTTTTTCGTAGTAAAAATGGAACCGTTACAATGTCGTCCTGTCCGTCTGTCCGTATTTAACAAACATTTTTCTTGGAGACTATTGGCACTATTGAGATGAAATTTTGAAGGAAAGCGCGCTTTATGTAAGTGCTACGTATGCCCATAACTAAAGCCTTGTCACTTCTGTGTGGTACCACACTTCGCCCGTCACCCTGAGACATAATTTCTTAAATTTAAGTGGTGGCCAGTGGTTGCACTGGCTATCAGTGTCTTTCAGACCGAAACAAAGTATTGTTCGCACACTACTGCTTCACGGCGGAATATCTGGTCCTGCGTACCTACTACGGATTCCTGCATGAGAATTCTACAACCAGTAAAAGAAAGAATATTAAAAATATTTCTTATTTTTATGTTTATTAATTTAATTTTCATGAGAATTTATTTTATACATGATGTAGCCATTTATAAGTCAATACTGTTAAGTTTAAAATGCAAATTTATTTTATTCGAAATTTCCGTCCAGCTTTCTAGTGTCTGTAAAGTTGGAGCAGAACAAAGGGAACTGAAGACAGCGAGTAAACGACTTGTAATAAGTTTCAAGACGCAATTTTGAAATCTTGCTATTGCTACATTAGGTTTCATAGTTTGTTAATGAATGAAGTATTGATTAATTCTCTATTTTATTGATTTTCGTATATCAGATCTCTGTATAAGAACATTTTCCAAGTAATTATTATTGTCAATTTCCGCACTGAAATTGCTGATGATATGATTAAGTGTTTGCGAGACAGCCAAAATAACCAATTAGGTTATGCAGAAAAGTTGTTATTCTCTGTTAGCAATAATTGACAAGTTTAAAGTCGATCAGACTGCTATGCTCGGAGGTTCTTCGCACAATATGCGCAATGTAAACCAAATAAATCGACTTATCCCAAAATATAGGTAAGCTGAAGGGTCTTTGAGCCGGCCTCACAGCTCGTAGAATAGACTAAAGTTGTGGATGAGTGTCAGCCTCGTATCGAATAGTGTAGTGTAGGACTACATTCTATTAGACAAAGCGGCGTACTGTGTACATTAAATGTGCGGCAAGCCCACGGACTCTGGTGATTCAGGACTTTGCTTTTTAACAATTTATGGAGGAACTCTGTTCTGAAGCGCACTTGCGATGTAGCGATAGTAATTTTCTATTGTAAACATTTTTTATATGACGACTCCGTGGCCGCAGTCAGAGTACCTGACCTGAGTTCGAATCCCAGCCGGAGCCAACATTTGTGCTTAAACACAAATGGTAGGTTTTCGGTTTCGGTTGTGTTGTGATTGTCCCTGTGTTTCTGACATAGCCTACTGCATAGCCTACTTCCGAACTTATCGCATGTGCGTTACATCGTGGGCGTGGGCTTGGACGGAGGTTAGGACGAGTGCCTCTGTGTTTGCGCGTACACTTGTGACACTATAATCTCCCACGCAGTTAATAGCACTCGACATTGTTCGTAAGTATTCGCCTTGGTGGAAATCGGTCAGGAGAACATCAACATAACTTTTTTATAGTATTTGAAGTGTCAAGAACTAAATAATTCTTTGCAAAAACATTAGATTTATAAATTTGTAAATATTATATCCCCCCAAAATGAGAGCTACAAACTTTTGTGGTAATCTATGGGGGAGGTCTATGTTCAGCAGTGGACTAGTGATTGGCTGAAATGATCATGATTATAGTAAATAAATAACACTGATTATAATAAACAATTATATAAAATATAATTAATATCAGTGAGTAATTAAATTGAACAACAGCTCACTGTAGAAAACTAAATGCGTGAAACTTCTGCTATTTATTTCTGAATTTTTATAAAGTTTCTTTCAATAAATGTATCAATATTTTTTCTATGACGTGCTAGTTTCTCTATACGCTCAAAATAGATGAGTCTTGTATATGATGGGTAGACACGTGATCGAGCGGTACTTCATTGGGTCTGCGGTAATCCGATGGTACCAAATGAGTAATCCCAGTGGCTCGAAAGCGGCATCTGGTCAGGGGAATCTTGGAAGTGTCGGGCGAGCACAGCTTGACATACCACGAACCCCTTTGATGATAGATGTCCTTAGCTACGTCGTCCGGTTTTATAACAACTTATTTAATTATTAATATTCTATATGAGTCTTTAATAAAAGTCAGTTACTATCTTACCTGGTATTTGGAAAATACCACTGCATTGAGTTCTTATTCCTACATGTTATAAATAAAGTAATAACACTGATTTAATTCGGATCAATGATCAGCAACAGCATTGTAAAAAAGACTAAATTTTCCGTAGAATCCGAAATGATTTTTTTTTTTAATTACACAAATTCAGAGCATATCGCACTATTATAAGATGATATTATATTAAAGTAATAAGGCATGCTGTAGCTTTTAATGTTATCTGATCAAATTAGTAAATAGGGGAAAAAAGTATTAATTGTAGTAAGTACAGCACGTAAAAACATTTTTAAAATCACAGAGCGTGCTTTAGATCGAGGTTATGTTGAAGCCGTAAACTAATGATCTAGACTTTTGATTGTTCTGATTGACATATTTTTGGTAACATCTTTATATTATTATTTAACAGTTCATTGTCTAAAAACTAAAATAATGAAGTTTGTATAACAATAATCTTCATCATCAATCATTATTATGTTAACTTATTGATCATCAAGTCTATTATATAGAGAAATATGACGTCATAAAATTTTACTCGGCGGTTTTGTCTGTAAATTAACCTTAAATCTTAACAATGTGCAGTAATCAGTTAGTCAGCACCATCACTCCTTCCTCCGAAATCTAATCACAGTAAAACGAAAATACACTCTCTTTGTTGAAATCTACACGAATTTTTCCGCAATAAAAAGCTGACTTTGATCCGATCTCACTAATTGCGAACAGAATGTCAACGCCGTTCACTATATTGTCACTGTCAGATGTTATTGCTGTGTATAAAAAAGTTATTGCTATTATTATATATGATAATCGAAACTTTATTTATTTTATTTCTGTTATTTATTACTGTTGCTTTATTTACTTCCTTCCATCCTAAGTAACAATGCTAATTAATAATAGCAGGAAAATGGAAAAAACTCCGTTTGGTATCTCATAATTTCAGCTAGTTCACTGCTGAATATAGGACTCCTCCACAGATTGCCACAATGTTTGTAGCTCTCATTTTGAGGTGATTTTGCCATGTGGGTTGGCAACCGCAGTGTGTTTATTAAGATGTTCCAGAAAGATGCTGCTGCCCATCTCCTGGTTTTTATTTTCCCTCTGTTGACTTTTACGACACCCACGGGATAAGATTGTAGTGGCAGATTTTCTTAAGCCGCCACCACACGGCACCAAAAGTATTTACATATGTTGGATTGCGGATTTTGGCACACAAATGTGTATTTCAAATTATGATGACTACGGAGCACGGGCATGTAATAACATGTTTACTGTCTCGCATAATCCCAAATAATTTGGCCAAGAAATTATGAGGCTTAATAGTACGTGGAAAAGATTAAATAAAACTAGATGTAATATGCCAATCATGGAAAATTTTAATTTGCTTTATTTATGAATATCTGAAAAAGAAACACATACTTCAAATGATTTATTTTGGAAAGAATGTTAGGCATATAAGGAGTTATATGCTAGACCGCAAAGAAAGAGGGTAGTTAAGAAAATCTTCAATATCTTCAAAAGTACTTGACCTGCCACATAAAATAATATATGAAATCTTTATGTAAATAATGGTCGTTTTTGAATGTAGTCTCAAAAAATTCAAATAAATTCTTTCGCGTTTGTTTTAGTTTTGCAATAAAAAAGTTATAAATATAGTGTCTCTGCCTTATAAAATTTATTATTCTGAATGTCTGTCATCATGTCGTTAACCCCTGAAGAATGTACTAGGATCCTGACAACGCTTGATGATGGGCACAGTCAGCGAAATACAGCAAGAACTGTTGGTGTGACTCTTTTTACAGTTCAGCGAGTACTCCAGCGTTTCCATGAAACTGGGTCCAATCTTCGAAGACCAGGAACAGGCCGAACAAGATGCAAGACGGCGCGGGAAGATCGGTATATGGTGTCAACAATTTTAAGAAATTGTTTTCTTACGGCTGTTCAAGTCAAGAATCATCATTTACGAGCTGGAGCAAACAATCTGAGTACAGATACAGTAAAGCGGCGTCTGGCTGAACCAAACTTAAAGCCATTGATACTTGGTCCAAAACTAGCAAGACACCACAGAAACTCGAGCCTGAGTTATGGTAGAGAACACGAGAATTGGACTCTGAATGACTGGTCAAGAGTTATGTTTTCAGACGAGCATAGATTCTGTTTATAAAGGCACGACGGGTGGAAAAGAGTGTACAGAAAACCAAGAAGAAAAAGAGCGCTGTAAGCAAGCCTGTATAGAAGAAAAAGTACCATCCGGCGGAGGCTCTGTTGACGTGTAGGCTGGGATTTCTTCCAAAAGCCGCACTGAGCTAGTGGTGATATAAAATGGAACTTTAACTGCAGAAAGATATGTCACTGAAATTCTGAATGACTACGTTAGTCCATTTTTAGTGGACAAGGGCATTTTTATTCAAGATAATGCCCGCCCGCATACAGCTCAGATAGTGTTTGCCTATTTTCAAGAAGTCGGTATCACACGCATGGAGTGGCCAGCACGCAGCCTCGACTTAAACCCCATGGGACGAACTGTGATGACGCGTACGTCAGCGGAATCCGCCACCAATCACGCTACGAGAAATAAAGAAGCTCTAATAGAGGAATGGCAGAATATTCCGCAGCTTCGCCTCAAAAACCTAGTAGAAAGTATGCCAAATCACATAACAGCGGTATTGCGAGCTCGCAGAGGTAACACAAAGTACTAAAATGCGTGAAAACGGAACATCTGTAACCAATCTACGTTTATGAAAATACTGGAAAAACTACGTTTTTTTACTTATTTTACATTTATTAAAAATGAAATGCTTGAATTATTTTTTTTTCTTTTGAGCTCATAAAATATTCTTTAATTAAGTCTTTATTTCATGAAGCTAGGTCAGGTATTTTTGAAGATATTGAAGATTTTCTAACCGACCCTTTTTCTTTGCGGTCCAGTGTATATTAATGATTCGCGATGTTTCAAAAACAAATGTATCGTTAACCTTTCTGTTTTATGATTGAAAATAAAGGATTGTTAATTTTATTATAATTACTAGTCCTTTTCTTATTTATTAATTAAAGATTGTCGTATAATCAATCAAAATGAGAGCTACAAACTTTTGTGGCAATCTATGGAGGAGGTCTATGTTCAGCAGTGGATTATTAATAGGCTGAAATGATGATGATGACGATGCTGGAGCTCCGGTTCAAACGAAGCCTACAATTGTGCATACATACAAGCATACATGTTGTATTTTGATTATATCCGTATCAAAAATCAAAATAAAATATAATAAAATCATTCTATCCCATCATCAATCTTATCGCATAAGTGTTACATCGGGCGCAGGAAGGTCAGGATGAGTGAGTGCCTCTGTGTTTGCTCCTTCGTTTGTGACACTATAATATCTCCTGAGTAGTTGATAGATTTCGACAGTATTCGAAAGTAGTCGCGATGGTAAAAAGGCGGCCAGAAGAACATCAGTGTGCGATCCGATTTACCACGTCCTTGTCGGTGAAGAAAAACACCGTTAAGAAAGTCTGAGAAATAATTTGCCCCTCTTTCCACATATAAAATTAATAGGTGAGAACCTGCAACTCACTCATAAAATTACAGAAACCTCGTGCCTTGCAGTGGGATATGTAGAAGTTGTCAATTTGTAACTTTATTTCGTACTGGCTTTTTTATTTCACGCACAAGAAAGTTAAGAGCAAAAGTTGAAGATTTTCTAATATTCTGCAACATTGTTTTCAATTTTACATTCAGGATCTCGTCTTATATTAATGAGTTTGTAAATTTTCGGAGAAATTACAAAATATGTATGAATTATTATGAAATTTAATTAGTATGAACATACATTTGGAGTTTGCGTCGGTCTGCGGTCACCCACAGCAAGGTTAATAAATCACTTTGTGTGTGTCATGCTTTGTGTGACATCTGGCGCTTTATTACAACAAATTAAAATGGTTGTTTATATATTTGTTCTAACGTAATTAAGTTTAAACACAATTAAAAGAAAGGTTCCTTTGTACTGTACGCAAAAAAAGATGTAGTAGAATAATGAGATGTACATATTAAAATGTAACTGTATATAATTTTGTTCAGTACTAATACTATTCATTATATGTAGACAAATGTGATTACATACAGTAAATGGTCTGTCACCTATAAATTATATTGATTGCCTTTTGAATAACTTTTCAGTAATTTGCCAGAATTTTTCTGAGACACGCAACCACTTTGATAGAAAAACACAAAGATTTGGTTCTTATTAGCAACACCATCAATAGTTGTGATAGATAATAAAGGTTGAAATAAAAAAAATAAGCCCGCTGGGTTTCTTACTGGTTCTTCCCAGGACAGAGGCAATTTGCGAACCAGTGTAGTTTAAAAAAAGAAAAAAAAAATGACTTTCAATAAGTATTATGTAAATAATCTATATTGAATAAAATTTATTCTATTCTACGAGTATATTTTTGCAAATTATCTGGTTTGATCCACGGAAAAATTAGCTGAATTTCGAAATGTAAAATGTAGTTATCATTTCTCAAAAATATCGAGCTCATGCCGCTTTCTATCACTTTTTTCTCCATACTATTTTACTTAGATATTGCGAGATGTAATTTAAAGTTACATGAAGTCCGTTTAAGGACAGTGGATTATCTTGACGGACTATCATCATCATTTTAATCCCATCACAAGTTCACTGCTGACCGTGCATTGTTACAAAACACGCAAAATCGTGCATATCGTCACTACACCTAGACTACTCATTATTATGATTAGTCTGTAAATGGTCCACGTCTTCCTGAGTTGCGTGATTTTCCGCAATCGTTACAGACTTTTCGCACCTTCTTCTTCTCAGCTTCTTTCAGCTTGCTGATCCTGAGGGCTATGTCGGTTACTCTAGTTTGGCAGATATTATCATTACGGATTCTATGTAGCGGAGAAACACCGAGCATAGTTCTTTCCATGGCATATCACGGTCACCAAATGACCATTCGATATTACATATTTTTAATGTGAAAAAAATTCTAAAAAAATGCCAATCATTTTACTATATCCATAACATTGATTTCCAAAGATTGTAATATAATATCAACAATAGAAATAAACGAGATTTACATCAAAATCATCAAAATAATTCTCCCTTAAAAGTATTTGAGAAAAAAATGAACTGCTAATGGTACTTTACTTGCACAGGTAAAAGTGTTTGAAGTAAAATAAATATGTCGACTTTTCTAAGGGGCTCGAGTCAAGAGATCATTTGAAGTCAACTACTAGGAATCATGAAAAAATAATTCAAAGGTACGAGTACGATGCCGCTTATGGTACTTGGTAAAAACCCACTACTCATACCCTTGTTAACTTTTTGCGTGTTTCAAATGTAAAAGTATTTCAAAATATTTAATTGTTATATCATAAATCGTAATACGTGGATCATAATATGTATATATATATATATATATTCATAATTAAAACATTGCTGATAATTTTTAAATTCAACATGTTATTGTTACGGTTGCTAACACAGCAGTCAACTGAATTAATAATAAAGTGATATTATTTCTAGTTTCGATTTATTTAACTGTATTTTTTGAAGTCCTATTTTGATAAGATAGAAATTCTTTGCGGTAACAATCAGGAAGCAATAATTCTCAAGAAATGATACAAATCGGTCTATTACTCAGTTTATTTAACCGTTTATCGTTCTTTATCTTTAGCTGAAACTTCGAACACAGACTCTACTTCCGTTTACCGTTCTTTAATAATAGTTGAATCTTATGCCACAAAGCACATTACAAGATGACATAAAAAGGTAATATAAAAAAAAATTCAAACGCATTAAAGTATAATAAATAGGCTCAAATATAAATCATCATAATCTTCATCATATTACCACAAAAGTTTGTAGCTTTCATTTTGGGGGAATTTGCCATATTTGCCACGCTAGGCAGGAGGGTTGCTAAAATCCTTTTTTTTATTGGATAAAGTGATGAAACGAGCAAAACAACTGATGGTAAGTTATACGTCTGCCTATAACAAATGCTGTGCCACTCAATACATTTCTGTATGACACCACACTGTGCCCATCTCACCCTGAGACATCAGTTCTTAAGTCTCATATGCTCAGTGATTACACTACCTCACAGTGCCCTTCAGACCGGCCCTGGCCCTGGGGTGGTACCTACCTAGTAACATTTCCTGCATAGGAATCCTACCACCAGTCGTAAGTGAAACATCCGCTATGTTATACAGCTTTTACAAAATCGTCTCTATTTATGTTATGTGTGTATATTAAAACGATAGAAGATAGTGAAAATTATAAATACAAAAAAATAATTTTAAAGTAATCTTTTTGACGATGAAAAAGGTTTTTTTCGAAACGTATATTTTCTCCGAATAACGGACTATTTTTTCAGAACGTTTAAATACACAACCTAAAACGCGTACATTCAAGTTTTCGTTTTCCTCTAAAAGATTAATGTTCTCCTGGCCTCTCGGTGAACATTGTTCTATTGTTTCTATTTTCAGTGGTCGCCACCCCTTCTTTCGTTAGAAATGCCAGTCCAAATATATTTTTAATTACTAAACATTAGGTATATTTAGCAATTTTATTTTTATGTAGATATAGTGTTATTTCATATAACTTCGTGATCTTGGATTGCACCTATAAAAAAGCGAGAAGCAAATTCATCATTTCACCGCCTTTTAATACAACCTTCCTTTCTTTTCCATCTTTAGAAGAAGATGTCATATTTTTAATCTTAAGGTATCGACAGCTAAAATAAAAATAAATGTATAAAATCTTAGTGAAACGATTAGCCAGCTTGACTACCTAATCGAGACTAGCAGTTACTAAAGTGCGTCAAAACTTTTTTGGAATCTGGGGTTTGTCATTATTAGATTAAATTATGAATGTAATAGACAAGAGCTTAAAGTTACGAGACCATTATCGACACTGTTTGGCACAAGTAATTTTAGATAAGTAGAATATAAGTCGTTTTAAGTTGTTAATTCATTATAAAATAATTATTATGCGATTTTTAAATCTGTTAACTAATTATGTCATGTTTTATATTAATGTATGTTTGTTTTTAAACTGTGACATTTAACTTTTGTAACACTCGTAGCTTTTCGTGCTCGCTCGGTCTGCTCGACTATAATAAAACCGCAGAAAGCCATCGAAAAGTTGCAGCATAACTCTGCCGAGTTTAGACTAGTAAATGTATTTACCTGGGATGGAATTACTGGGTAACACGTAAACTGGAGTTGATTATATTTATGTTACAATACATTGTATTGTATATTTATTCTATACATGTAAGTATTTTGTAAATATACTGGTATTTATTATTAGCTCGATAATTATAATATTTCAATTCAAATTATGTATCTAGTTAAGTATTTAATACAAATTTTGTTGTTATTTTTTGATACATCTTTCACAGAATCTCACTATACCATGGGTTGAGCGGTAGAGAATGTCTGTAGGATTGATGCCTACGGACATTCTCTACCGCTCAACCCATGCCATGCTTATGCCTGCCCTGGTGGCCTATTCAATTATGGTAATGCAATAAAAGATTAGATAACTAAATAACCTACATATTTTTGCATCTAGGATAGACGTAGGTGTCTATGGTCACTTATAAACTCTTATTTACTGACAACAGTAACTGATAGTCTGAATATTTTTTGTGTAGTAAGAAAGTATAATAAGTTTGCCTACATTGAGTTTTACACGTAACTTTAAATATGAGTTTTAATTACTACGAGTATGTTAGCTTATGTAAGCTGAATATGTATTTATATTAGTAACATCTTTTTTCAAAAAATTTCCTTTCTTTGATAATTATATTAGGCTTTACAAACACCAAGCCCAGAATAAACGAGAAAATGACATTTGAATAAATACTGCAAAAACTCGTTTTAAAAAGTAAACAGTTTAGTAAGTAAACTTAGCTAGAGAATGGTGAACATGGCTGGGTTCTATACTACAATTTCGAGCATAATCCAAAGGAAATTATAATGATTCAGTTATTTTTCGGACAAACTAAATCTGTTCCATTATAATATCTCGAAAAGTGCTGGATTTGTATGTTCGCTCATGAAAGGTGTCTTAAAATTCGACAGAGGAAATATCATACAATACAACAGCATCCTCCTGAGGAATCATAATATACAGTAGTTTTAAACATTTTATTTATTGTTTAAAGTGTCGAAAAGAGCAAAACGTTCACCTGATGGTAAGGGCAACGTCTGCCCATTATACATGTTGTGTCACCCAGAACATTTCTGTTTGAGACCACACCACACTCGTCGCCCTGATACATCAGTTCTTAAGTCTCATATGCACAGTGATCAGTTAACTTTACTAAAACAATGTTGAAGAAGCAAAATAAAACGCGGGAGGATTAATAGCGATTTGAAAATTAAGAAAATTCCGACGACGGACGGTGTTCTTGACAGATGCCATAAACATTTACATATTCCTAATTTTTTTATACTGCTTGAAAACAATATGACAAATAAAATTAAAAGTTTAAAAGCTTTTGATCAGTAATTTAATCTATATCAATCCATCCATATGTATATATATATATATATATATATCTATATATATATATATATATGTATATTTATGTATGTATATATTTATATAGAAATATTTGTTTAATTGTGTATGTATAAAAGCCTGTGTATGTACCTAGGTATATATTTATATGAACTATGTTTATGATGATTTGGTTGTGTTTTCAAAATGTTATCTAATCCAGTATTTCTTAAGCACCTATCACATTATTGCTGCATGCACGTGCTTGACTGGAAGAGAATGTCAAAAGGCAATTGGTCCGCCATTTGTAATCTCTTTTTCATAAAGGTGTATACATTAAATAGTAAATAAATGAATAAAGAAATAAATTAAATTGAACAATTTTTTATCGCTAATTTAATTTACTAAAACTAGATGGAGATAAAATAGACGTTATTTTTATTTATCATTGATGGCTCTCTTCACCATGTCGCACTTCCGTAAAGCCTGCGCGCCCAACTCTCACTCAATTTTACCCTCTACTTAACGCGCTAAAAGAAGTATAACTTTAAAAAAATGACATTCTATGAAAATTTCGTAAATAATCTATATTGGAAAAAAAAAAACCTATTTTATTAATAAATTACGACCACACCTTTATTTAGCAGTGAACTTGCCATACACTGAAATGAGGATCATAAGAAAAAATAGTTTAGTTGTTCAACGACTAGCATACTTAAAAAGTATATGACAAACAGAAATATTTCTAGTTTGTGGTAGTATAAACTACATTATTTATTGATTATTTATTCAGAGATTTATTTTTGATTCTTTTAAACAGCGAGGTGGCTGGGTCGAATATGGCCAGCCGGTAAATATGCCCAGCATGCACTATCTCAACAATCAATGGCGCGCGTTATACAACAACTTCACTCGCGCCTTTCAGTTGGCCGAAATACACTTCGAAAAGGTTTACGTTGCTGTTATTAAAAAAATCACGAATATATCTGCTACAAAATTCTATGAGTCTTCGTGATTGGCTGAGCCGTCACAGAATTTTTCTGGGTGACATAGCATTTGTTATAGGCAGACGTTGCACTTACCATCAGGTGAACGTTTTGCTCGTTTCATCACTTAATCCAATAAAAAAAAGACATAAATCAAAAGAAAGCACAAAACCTGAATCCAGCAAGAGACCAAAAGCTCCACAAAATAGTAGTGGTTGATTATTTTGAAAAACTTAGAAATATTTTGGAAGATATTGACCTACTGAATAGCCCAGAACGTATCTACACTATTGGCGAAAAAGGGTGTCAGTTAAATTTACATAATGCACCTCAAGTTTTTGGCAGAACGTGGTACAAAGAGGGTGCATTTAGTAGCTCACGAACATGCTGAAATAGTCACAGTAGTATGGTGTGGCAATGCTTCAGGTCAGGCTATACCACCAATTATTTTATTCAAAGGAAAGCGAATGAAGCCGGAATGGAAAGCCGCATTACCGAACGGAACCAATGTTCAAATGACTCCCAAAGGGAGCATGAACATTGTCTGTTTCTGTCGAATGGATACACCATTTCGCTATGTACCAACTTCCTGGGCCATGGGTTGTGGTGCTCGATGGGGCAAAATCTCAATCGTTGAAGCTGTTGAAAAATTTGACATACCGCTTTTTTGCTTGCCCAGTAATACTACCCACGAACTGCAACCCGATGGACAAGTCTGTGTTTCGCTCCTTTGAGTAATTTTGGGATGAAGAAGTATTGAAGTATTGTGTTCGTCATGAAGACAGAAGAATCACTAAATTGAGGTTCGGGGCCGTTTTTGAAAAAGTATGGGACAAGGCTATGACACCTGCAAACATCAAAGCAGGATTTGAAGCTACTGGAATATATCCATTTGACCCAACAAAAATTTAGAAGATCCATACGCACCAAGATTTCTGAAGTATTCGTAAATCTAACAAAGAAAGATTCTAGTGACAGCGAAGATAATATAACATTGGCGGCATTTGTTTTATCAAAAAATAAAGTTTCTATCACCCCACCATCTTCATCGACTAGATTTACAGACAAGACACCAGCCCCTTCATTCTTGACCGTTCAAGTTCAACTACCAATCCCAAGTTATCCCAATACAACTACAGATTGTAATGACAAAACTGTGGAGGCTCCAGTTTCAGCTCCGTCTACTGTAATGTGACATTCGACCCGCTACCTTACTATTTTTTACTGTTTTAGTAGTATTCGTTCTATTTACTCACGTAGAGAAAAGTATAAGTAAGTATATTTCATGTCGTGAAAATGTTTAATAATGTTTAGTTTGCTACAAATGTTTGCAATAATATGTACGAGTATATTAATTTGTTGGCAACTTACATATCTTGCGATGACTTACGGGCACGACTTTAGTTCTTGTTCGTCAGATTAATTAAATGATATGCCTAAGTAAAAAAGAGGTTTTAACCTGCAGGTATCTTATTAATTTTCTCCCAGCGAATTTTACTTTTATTCTTTTTTAATTTTTCTGACATCGTCCAAAAATCTTGTAAATTTTTTTTAGTTTCTGAAGTTAATTGTAAAAAAAATAATTAAGCAGAAAGAAATTATTATAACAATAACTCGTAAGAAAGTAGCTTGAATGTAACTAATTTAGTGCTCTCATTCAAAGAACCGGACCATTACGTTAACATAGAGCCTCTCTGCATGGTTTCTCGACTTTTTAATTTTTGCTTCTAAATAATTCTTGCTATTAAACTTCAATATTAAGAAAGAAATTTAATATAACTTAATACATTACGTCGCTTTAATCGTATTTTTCAAAACTAAAATTATTTGAAGACATGTAAACACAAACACTAAGTTAGGTACACTATTTTCAGTTTTAATTTTATCGTTGCCACTGAATTACTTTTACGGTCTGATAGAAAAATCTAATTAAAATATTTACGTTAAGTAATTATTTATTTTAGAAGTTCGTCAAGTGAAACGAATTAACCACTTCAATAAGCTGCAATTTGTATCTATGTTTGATGAAACATTATGTTTTATAAGCATTATTGCTCACATACTTTTGCCGTATATTGTTTTAATATTATATAATATTTTCCTTTTTCAAACATGAATAATACTCGTAATTAAAAATTCACTTTGCTTCTTATAAGCGAAGCTTCTCTAAGCTGTCTCTTTGAGCTTTGATATTATGAAATAATTTTTGCTTTCTTAATATTCTTAAAATGAAATTTTGATGCCGGTAAATTACAAAATTTATTGAAGTGTTAATTACAAACAAGCTGTTTTTAATTACTTCATTTACTTATATTTATTGAACGTTGGCCGATGTACCACATTTCAGCGCGTATGTTTTGTAATAGTCAACTGGAATAGGGAAATGCCGTAAAATCTTATGATCTCCGATTGATAGCGGAATAATCATCTCAATTATGACCTGAATTAGACCTGAATGAGTCCTGAATTATTAAAACTGATAACGGGCAGCGGAGTCTAAAGTGCGAATTGTCTGGTACTGCCATCGCCAATCAGTACGATTACGGCCAATCTTACTTGGGTGACCTTGGGAGGGGCTTATATTTAGCAGGGGACTTTTTGCAGGCTGATTATAAAGAAGAAAAATTATTATAATGACATAACGGAAGATATAATATAACGGAAACATTTCTGTTATCCGGTCTGAAAGGCACTGATGGCTAGTGTAGTATATGGACTAAAGAACTGATGTCTCGGGGGGATAGGCGCATTGTGATGCCACATAGAAATTTTATGGATGACACAGCATTTGTTATTTGCAGACGTTTCACTTACCATCTCATTTTGCTCGTCTCGTCACCATTACCTATAAAAAAGCAGACAGGGCCTGATGTTCGGTGTTTATGTATGATCATTTTCATACATAAACACCGAACGTGGAAAGTGGAACACCCATATATTTACATTAGTATATAACACATTATTATTTGCTTGCGCTGGTCAAAATAGATTGCGACATCATCATCATCAACTTCTTCAGCCTATCCCTAGTCCACTGCCGAACATAGGCCTCACCCAAAGATGGCTACAAAACTTTGTGGCTCGCATTTTGGGGGATTGTGCCATAGTTGTCACGCTTGGCAGGCGGGTTGGAAACTGCAATTTATTTATTCAGTTGTTCCAGAAAGATGCTGCTGCCCATATACTGGTTTTTGTTTTCCCTCTGTCGACTTTTACGACACGGGATGAAAAGGGGTGGTATATTCTCTTAAGCCGCCACCACACACGGACATCATCACATTTGTTTCCAAATACGCAAAGATAATCTACCACTCCATCTCATCCCGTGGTTGTCGTTAAAGTCGTCAGAGGGGAAATGAAATCCAGTAATTGAGCAGCAGGATCATATGAATAAATAAACTGTGGTTGCCAATATACCAATATACCTCAGGCAATATCCCTCTAAAATAGGGAAGCCTATGTTCAGAAGTGGACTTGTGATAGGCTGAAATGATGATGATGAAGATGACGATAGAAAGAAAGATAGTAAACTAGTGTGCATATATAATTTTCATGCCACTAACTAAAGACTTATTTTATTCACTGGTCTCAGAACGAAGTTAGGGAATTCAAAACATATATGTTACACCTACTAGAAGCGCGACGGATCGGAGCGTCTAAAGTTTGAGGTGTCGGGTTTGGCGATGGCCAATTTACTGACTTAGCTTGGAAATTACGGTTAAAACAGTAGACTGCATAGAAGCGGATAATGCATAATCATCTCTTTCGCAAGCAGTAACTGGCTGTTGAAGCAAAGACAGCACTTAAGTGTTTGTGTTTGCGTGTTTGTGTATATACACAAACACGCAAACACAAACACATATGTATATATATGCATGTGCATTAGTGAGTGCTTGTCTTGTGTTTATGATTAAAAGAGTTCATTAACAATGTATTTTTTTTTACAAAGTGGTGTATTATCCCCACACTGGGCAAGCCACATGACTATAAGTCAGTATAACCAGGGTGTTATTAAATCTTCGCATACGTCATAATCATAATCTTTTAGCCTTGTACACATGGATTTATTTAGTGCATTGTACAACTTCGGCGCTAGAAAATTGTAATTATTTTCCCGAAGGTAGATTTTCTCTTTAGGACACTTGATGGCCGAGTACTTTTGGACTTGGGTTGTAATTTCGGCACAGTTTACGAACCCTCAATACTTCTTCTAGTTCATATACCATTGCTGTCGAATATCTATAACGTAACTTTAAGTACAGCGCTTTGGTTTCGTTCTACTCCTATTAGGTGCGTTTTAGGGGTGCGCCCCTAAAATCTCAAGGACATAATAAATAATTAAAAAATTAATAACGCTTTGACATAGCGCTTTATACGTTTGCTTTAACAGGTTTGTGTTCGCTATATTTCATAAGTTTTTATTTTAGATAGCTGTTTGTTAGTTTTTATTTTGAAACTGTACGAAATATATTATTATAACGAATTAGTAGTAAACATAAGTACCTACCTACTACATAGTTCACAAAAAATACAATATTATAAGTTAACTTTACAACTATAAATTTACAAGAGAAAGGAATTCGTTTAACCCCTTACTTCCCAACATAATTCAAATTCAAGTTTCAATTTATCGAAAGCATTACTTTGTCAGTGCACATAGTTAAAAACGTCAAATATTTCCATGTTTCGTAACTTCTGTTTACTTATGTTGGATGAAATAAGTTTTTTTTCGGGCTAAATATTACGGGTTATTTATGAAAAAAGTTGATTATAATCAAGAACATGTGTATTAACACGACATAGAAGGTAAAGTTTATATTTAAATAACAAGCCTCCTTTAAGTGTGCACTTATGTTTTGATTGCACAATAGTTTATTATATAATACTTGAGTCACATAAGTTTTCCTTTTTTTTGTTTTGTATTGCTACACTTTTTATAAAATCTCACCACTCCATGGGTTGACTGGGAGAAAATGCTTAAAGACATTAAGTCTAACAAGTCTAAGTATTTATATTATATATTATACAAGACAAACCATCTGCGAACGCGGCGACATTGGAAACACTGGAAATTTTGATTTATTGTGAGCGTAAGGATGTCATTGCAGAGTTAGATTCATCTATCGATCTCTTGTTTGAGTTTGTTTTAACTAATCGGAGTACTTCACCTTGACTTACCTCTGGAGCCCCAGAGACTATTCGACAAATCGTAGTTTTCTCAACATCAACCGTCTGGTACATCTTCAGACCTTATTGTTGGAAGACATCATTTACGCAAAGATCTTTACGTTTCGGGTTCGGTTGTTTAAACATCTCCTAATGTAACGCTATATTGTTTTGGGGGAAAAGCATTACCCTATTTTACACTTTTTGATGACTAGATCAGTTAACACGACACTACCATTAATTTCTTCACTAACAATTCTGCACTTCAAACTACTACAGATATTTTGGTACCGATTTAAGAGACTGTTACACCGATTAAATTCATATGCATATATCCAATCTCTGTGCTAGTGACATTAGTATGTGTCAAGCGCAGATGCTAAGTTAACATACAACAAAGAGAGGTCGAACTGAGCCAACTGGACATATCAATAATACGAAACATAAATCATCTTCTTTATTTATACGAAAGTCCACTATAAGATTAATTATATATTTATTTTTCTAATATAAACGTAAGTAATACCAGTGAAAAAAGATACTAACATTTTATTTATGTTAATATATTAGTGTAGTTTACTAGAATCAGAATAAAATTGTTATTAACTAAAAGGAGAAAAAATAAACTCGTTGACTGTAAGAAAGTCAGAAATCTACTACTAAGGCGTGCGTCTGTTAGAATAAAAATATTTATCTTCACTTTTATTCTGCTGTTACTACTTTCGTGTGAGTATTTTTAAATTTTATTAAAATACACAAAATGGCAGAGATGTAAATATAATAATATAAGGAAGTACTCACACTAATGATTTCCTAATACAATGTGATTTACTTTGCAGTGCTCATAATTGTCTACTTTATCTTGTACTGGTGATATCCAGTTACTGCTGATTACCACTCGTAATTTATTTCTATATTTTGGCCCAATCTACGCAAAATTATCTTACAGCCTCTTGCAGTGGTATGCTTCTTTAATTTAATTTTATTAATTATAAGATACCAAGCCGGGGAGGCTTTAAATTTTAATAGCCTTGTGAATCATCCTTGGTGGGAAACGGTGTTTTTTGCAAGGAAGTGTGGTCAATCAAATCTGATATAATGTTAACGGTTGAGATGATCCAGAACATGGTCACAAACTGCAGACCTAGAGCGTTGATGCTTCACATCAGTTATGTGTTCAAATATTTATTTCTTTAAACTAATCTCTAAGATATCTCTACTATAGATAGTTCTAATGACCTTCTTTTGTAGAATACGAATATAAATAGAAGGCTTTTACGAGTACATCCGTTACTAACTAGAACAAAATGGCGTATGACATTATGCTATTATATAACAAAAATAAACCAATCTTCCGATTTTATTAAAGATTGGTCACATTTATTATCTTACTCTTGATTCTACTTGAAAGTTTATGTATATGGAGGTCTCGGTATTTGTGTTGTTTCCATAAAAAATACTGTATCCACAAGGCTCTTTCCCATTAATAAATACTGTTGGTATTTGAATGTTTAACTTATGGCATAGCAAATTTAAGAAATTTAGTTATAGTGACAGTCTCAATGTTAAGAACTAATTGTTAACATTTGACTAATGTGTTTTCAGACAAAATACTTAAAAGTTTAATTGTTTTAAGTTATGTAAGCTTAATGATTAAATTAATTTTAAACGTCACTATAACTCGTCGTTTCAGCCTATCACAAGTCCACTGCTGAACATAGGCCTCCCCCATAGAGAGCCACTAAAGTTTGTAGCTCTCATATTGGAGGGATTTTGCCATAGTTGCCACGCTTGGCAGGCGGGTTGGCAACCGCAGTTTATTTATTATGATGTTCCAGGAGATGCTGCTGCCCATCTTCTGATTTATATTTTCCCTCTGTCGGTTTTACGCGGGATGCGCACCCACGGGTTGAGATGGGGTGGTAAATTCTCTTAAGCCGCTACAACACGGCAGTAGCAGTAGCAGAATGATACTTAGTGTGTTGGAAAAAATTACGATTTTTACCATAAATAAAACTAACAATTTTTTGACAGATTATTTGTACTAGCTAAAATATATAATTATGAAACTTAATTGTAACTAAAAATAGATTACTAAACTTTTAAGTTGATTTTCTCCATGCGTATTGTGTTTTATTTAGGAATTAAAGATTATCTATACTACCTTAAATAAATTTTTCTTACCAAACAGTATATTTAAAATTGTTAATATATTATGTATTATTCAGATTGACTAAACGTTGCATGGACAAAGTTGTAACAAAACTAAAATGAACCCATTTTTCATTATTCCACAACTGTAACCAAAAAGAAAAAGAAAATAAAGGTATTTCAAAACTTCCACTATCTTAACTTTCATTTCATTCCATTATCTTAACGACTTATGAAAAGTCATAAGTCGTTAATTGTAACTTATCGTCGTCATAACTAGTACGTATATCATATAAAAATTAAGTATAAAATAATTAGTTTGAAGAAACGAAGTGTTTCAAAATGTCTAGACTCTAGACTATACTGTTAAAGTTGTTGCAACATGTTTACTGGTAGTCTTCAGCGTCCGTTGTTTCGCTTTTAACTTTGTAGACGTGCAGCTGCTTACAATATTGATGCATGCATGATGCAATTAACTTATGTTACTTATTTTGATTTAGTCTATTAAACTTATTATATAAATAGAAGTTATTTCTTCGAATTACTTAATTAAGCGGGAAACGGAAATTAAACGGAAATTCAATTAAAATAATACAACCGGTCAAGTGAACATTATCTCTTGAAATGTTAAGTATCAAAACGACTAAACCAATAACCCAGTTTTGATGTTACGCATCGTTCGGCCGCGTTCGTCCTAACATCGTAGCTAGTTTTTAAAATTCGCTCGAATTTTCGAAGTTTTCATGTCTAAGTGTAACAGTGACTTTAAAATCAATTGAAAGTCAAACAGTTTAATGTTGTTATTTTAAAAAGCAAAATAACTGATTGCGAAAAAAAATCTCGCGAGGCACCATCCATATAAACTTCCTGACTAAATAAATGTAACTACTATTATCTGAATATAAAGTCTTATTCTTCATCGCTACTGAAATTGTTAATCACGATTATATGCAGATATGATGAGAAATTTTAAAAATCATAGCTTCTGAAAAATTGAGCGCATGCGGACAACGACTAACAGGCAAAATTTAATTTTTATTTTAGATGTAAGTAAAATGGGATCTACCATATTCAAAATTATAATGCTGTGACCTCATTTACTTAAATATTATATGGAAGGTTTTTCTCCTAATTATTAAAGCAAAAAGTACAAAGAACCAAAGATAAAAATTATTTACATAATAAATATGATCTTTCATTGTTATATGACGTTCAGTTTAATTACAAAGCGAGGCTTGCATCAGTAGAGTCACTACCAGACGAAGTGTAATATTATTTCCATTCATAATTAAAGCCTCGTAGTCTGAACTTACATAAACATTTTCGTCACAATTTTGTCTCTCGTCTCTCTTTGAAAATCAAGTATATTACACATAGAAACGTAATCATAAATTATAAAACTCTTATAAAGAATCCAAAAAGCAGGTTTATAAACTCATCGAAAAACCTTGCTTAATAATTTACTGTGTATGACTACAGCTAGATTTATTCTAGTATACAAGAGTTCTTATTAAACTTTTTTTGTAATATATATGTAAATGAAGCCTAGTGAACTTCATTCATATTAATTATATTGTTGCTGCGTATAGACTCTTTAGTTTAGAAGTATCTTTGGTCATCATTGACATATGACAGATCGGAGATTATACAGGAACTGTCACCTAAAAATAAATGCAATTAATCTGTATGTAATGAAATGAGAAATAACAAAAGTTATTAATATTAAAGGAAGAAGAAAGTAATTGGTGGAATAATAGCATTAATGTTGTTTCTCTTTTCAGGTAAGATATAATGTTTAGTTAAGTTTGTACATAGGTAAGGTTAAAAGTGCTAAGTGTTAGCGAATAATAAAACATCTCTTTTCAGAGCAACGCATTCAGTTTTATTTCACCGCGTCATCTACAACTATAAAAACTGTGTAGAACACACATTATAAAACAACATTTCCTGCTATTACGCATCAAGAATGGAAAAATTACGGTTTGAATTTATGGTGAAAGCAATTGCCGAAGATCCAAAAACCAATATTATCTGTGTGACCTCAATTACGGATGTTGAAAAAAATGTCTTTGTAATCCCAGAACAATACCAACCAGTGAAACTACATGACACAATAACAACAACACAAGCCTATCAAAGAGTAAAAAATACACTTCTAAAGAGACATGACAGAAGACAAGTGTGGATCTCAGTGACACCGTGTATAAGCAGTGCTTATACAGATGAAGATGGAAACATGCAATTCAAAGGTTATTTATTGGAAGAAATTGCAGCGAAGACTCCGGCCCAGACTCCAGCGGCAGGGATTTCTGAGGAAGCATTATCAAGAATCTTGGAAAGTTTTGCTGAAATAAAGAGTAATAAATCTAAAACTCAGAGCATGAAGAGCTTGAAAGAGAATTTTGTTATTGAGAAGTTCACAAGGAAGACGTCGAATGTATCGCAGTGGATAATGACCTTTGAGGCTGAATGTATTCGTCTAGGAATTGAAGAGGACACCAAACGTATTGAAGCTCTTAGGTTATTTTTAGAGGATTCGTGCTCGGACTGGTATAGTACCATGCTTATAAAGCATACAATTCAGTCGGAATGGTGCCTGTGGAAAAATAACTTATGCGAGACTTTTGCAGACAAAGGGTGGTCACCGATCAGGTATGGAATTTTATACAAATACAGGCAGGGCTCTCTCTTAGAATACGCTCTAAAGAAAGAAAGACTTTTACTGGAGATAAATAAAAACATGCCGATATATAGCCGATAAGATTGATAGAAATACTTTGAAAGACTCAGAGGATTTGTATAGTAACATTAGGGGGTTAGAATATTTGGTGGAAAAGAAAAATTGGGAAAAAAAGACAGTAAGTTTTGAAAATAAGACTAAAGAGAAAAATGCAAGAGATCAACCATGTAGAATTTGTGAGAAGGAAAACAAAGGAAAACGGCTCCACCCCGAGTCCCAATGTTGGTTTAAAAACAAAAGTAGTGATAAATTTAAACGAGACCCAATAAGGACTGTTAACAATTCAGAGTTAGAGACCGAACTAAATGAAATGGACACAAAAAACTAGCGATTCCGCCATTGATCAAAATTAAATTATTAATAAATGATACCTTAGAAGTGTCAGGAGTTTATGATTCGGGATCTAATGTATCTTTGATAAATTCAAGGCTATTGTCCTTGAAAAATAGCTCCAGTAAAAAAGGTATAAAAAGTGCAGGTTTAAAAACGATTAATGGCGTTAAAAAAACGATAGGAATGGTAACTTTAAAAATAAAGATATTTGAGATGGAAAAAGATGTTAGTGTTTTCGTTATAGACGAAGACACTTTTGATTACAATTTCTTAATTGGATTGGATTGTATAGAAAAGTTTCATTTAGTTCAAAATGAAAAATTAGTAATTACACAAAATATTCCCATCCTTAAGAAAAAAAATAATAAAAAAGACTTCAACATCAAAAATGCTGAAATAATTCCTGGCTGCACAGGTAGCAAATTTGAGTGTAAACATGATAGTAATGAGAATAAGGATGAGGGTATTTTGGGGGGAAAAAAGAAAGAAGCAAATGAATATACAATAAATTTTAATGAGCACATAGAGATTGAAAACTTCAATGTTTCAGTAGACCACCTGGACCTACAACAACAGTCAGAAATAAATGAACTGATTTGTAAATACGCCTCACTCTTTGCTAGGGACAAATATGATATAGGCACTGTGAGGGACTATGAGGCACACGTGGATTTGTTAGTAGATCGATATTGTAGCAAAAGGCCATATAGGTGCACTATTGAGGATAGGAAAGAAATAGAGCAACAGATATCAATGTTATTAAAGAAAAATTTAATCGAGGAGTCTTATAGCCCTTTTGCAGCCCCTGTTACATTGGCATATAAAAAAGAGGAAGGAAGAAAATCGAGATTGTGCGTAGATTTCCGTGACTTGAATAAAATTGTGGTCCCTCAGTCACAGCCGTTTCCACTTGTTGAGGATTTAATGGTTAAAGCGAGAAACTGTCAGTTTTTTTCCACACTGGACATAAACTCGGCTTTTTGGTCGATACCATTAAAAATTGAGGACAGGCAGAAAGTAGCGTTTGTTACGCAGGAGGGCCACTTTCAATGGACCTGTCTACCGTTTGGTTTAAAGACCTCGCCTGCAATATTTCAGAGGATATTAAGTAGTATAATACGAAAAAATGGACTATCAGATTTTACAGTGAATTATATAGATGATATCTTGGTATTTTCAGAAACGTTTGAAGACCATGTTAAACACTTAACATTGTTATTAGAAGCAATTTCAAAGGAAGGTTTTAGACTGAAATTCTCGAAATGTAGCTTTGCTCAGGACTCAGTGAGATATTTGGGTCACATAATAAAAAACAACACTGTTACTCCGATAAATGATAACTTAATCGCTATAAAAAACTTTCCTGCACCAAAAACACAAAAAAATGTTCGCCAATTCCTGGGTAAAATCAATTTTTATGGAAAATATGTACCAAATATTTCAATAATAATGGACCCTTTGCATAACTTATTAAGAAAAGGACAAACATTTAATTGGTCCGAACAATGTCAAGAATCCTTTGATAAGATAAAAGAATTGTTGTGTTTAAAACCAATTTTAGCAATATTCGATCCGAATCTACCGATACGCATTTATACAGACGCAAGTATACAGGGCATAGGCGCGATCTTGAAACAAACGCTAAGTGACGGTGAAGAAAAACCTTGCGCATACTTTTCGAGAAAATTGAATAATGCTCAAAAAAAGAAAAAAGCCATTTATCTAGAGTGTTTAGCAATAAAAGAAGCTGTAAAATACTGGCAACATTGGCTCATGGGGAAAAAGTTTACAGTTTTCTCTGATCACAAACCCTTAGAAAAAATGAATATCAAAGCTCGGACAGACGAAGAATTAGGAGATCTTGCGTACTACTTATCTCAATTTAACTTTGAAGTCATATATTCTCCGGGAAAATACAATCTAGAGGCAGATTGTCTCAGTAGGAATCCTGTTTTAGAACCGAGTGATAATCAAGATGATACTTTTAAATGTGTAAACTTTATCAACCTAAAAGAAATCCAAAATGATCAGAAAAATAATAAACAGATAATACAAAATAAGAATAAATTAATGCTAAAAGACACATTATACTATAAGAAAATTGGTAAAAGAGAAAAAATAGTAATAACTGAAGAATTGAGCAAGACAATTATAAAAAAGGTACACGACTACTACTGCCATTTAGGATCACAACAAACAGAAAGCAAAATCAAACCATTTTATACCGCGGAAAATTTAACAAATAATATTAAAAAGATCTGTGACAGTTGCGAAATCTGTAAAAAAAATAAATCTAGAGGGAAATACAAGTTTGGCTTAATGTCACACTTAGGACCTGCAACGAGCTCCTTTGAAATTGTTTCTATAGACACTATTGGGGGGTTTGGTGGTTCACGGTCTACAAAAACATATCTACATTTACTTGTAGATCACTTTACTAGGTATGCCTACATTTTGACGTCTAAAACTCAAAATTCTAGTGACTTCATTAAGCTTATTAAATCGGTCAATCAAGGGAATAAAATTGGAATGATTTTGTCAGATCAGTACCCGGGCATAAACTCAAAGGAATTCAAATTTTTTTTAGATAAGGAAAACATACCAATTATATTCACAGCAATCAATGCGCCATTTTCAAACGGTTTGAATGAAAGGTTAAACCAAACATTGATAAATAAAATAAGATGTAGAATAAATGAGAGAAAAGAAAAATTAGCCTGGACTACTGTTGCTCACGAATGCACCCAGAGGTATAACGAAACCGAACACTCAGTTACAGGATATTCTCCGAAATATTTGTTGGAAGGGAAATCAGTGGACATTCTACCGCATGAGTTAAAACAAGAAAAAACATATAGTGAGTTATTACAGGATAGAAAAATCGCGTTAGAAAACACTATAAAATCACACAATTACAATAAAAAAAAGTTTGATAAAAACAGGAAAGAGTGCGAAATAAATGAAGGAGACTTAGTATACGTAGAAAACGGTAACCGATTAAATAGAAAAAAATTGCATGAATTAAAAATTGGTCCATACAGAGTCCTACAAAAAATATCAAACTCAATATACAGGATAGACACAGGTCATAGAAAGTCAGAATCGAACTTATTTCATATAACCAAACTTGTCCCACTAGAGGAACGATTTTGATTGCTAGCTATTTAAATATTGTATATTTAAACACAGCCTGGGGGGGGAGATGTAAATGAAGCCTAGTGAACTTCATTCATATTAATTATATTGTTGCTGCGTATAGACTCTTTAGTTTAGAAGTATCTTTGGTCATCATTGACATATGACAGATCGGAGATTATACAGGAACTGTCACCTAAAAATAAATGCAATTAATCTGTATGTAATGAAATGAGAAATAACAAAAGTTATTAATATTAAAGGAAGAAGAAAGTAATTGGTGGAATAATAGCATTAATGTTGTTTCTCTTTTCAGGTAAGATATAATGTTTAGTTAAGTTTGTACATAGGTAAGGTTAAAAGTGCTAAGTGTTAGCGAATAATAAAACATCTCTTTTCAGAGCAACGCATTCAGTTTTATTTCACCGCGTCATCTACAACTATAAAAACTGTGTAGAACACACATTATATATATAGTAGTAATATATACCATTATCAGTACATATACAGATATAATAATCACAAATACATAATTTATTTTAAAATAGTGACATAGTTCCCCTTTACGAATTACGCCATGACAATGAAAATCCCGGACACGTATCAAAGAGCAAAGCTTCTCTGTACTGTGTAATCGCGACATTTCCTCGTGAAACTGTTCCGGTACTAGACACCAAAGAAAACAGAAAATTACTTTAAGTTTTGGAGCCTACTTACGTTTTGCTAATTGCTAAAGTAATGATTGAAACCTCATATTGATTTATTTTTCAGAAAAGATATAAGGTGAGCCGGGGTAACTCTAGTGCTTGTCTTAAATTTCATAGTATATGAGAAACCTGATTTCTGTCTCTGGGAGTAGCACCACTAATTTAAAGTTAAATGAACTATTTATTGCAATTTCAAAGCTTGTTTTATCACGAGCTCTGCATTGAAGTGAGACACCGCGTAAGAATTCAGAAGTTCACGCAGGTTTTTCTCTGAGATGGTCTTATTTTGACATTAAGATCGAAGAAGATAAGAGCTTTGAAATAGCATATATGTTAAATCCCCCTTTTTTATCAGCCTGTTTATTTCCGTCTTTTTGAAAAAGAAAGAATTTGCGTTTCCATGTATTTTCAGTTTCACATTTATTGAGAAGATTATGTAGTATAACACTAAACCTTCACTCTTGTGACACGGACAGGATGACTGAGGAGACAGAGCAGCAATATTTAGATTGGTTGTAATAAACGGAAATAAACGGTATGCTTAGCGGAGTGTGTATAACCGGCGTTGAACCTCTTGGCCGGTGCGCTGTACCCTAAAACTTTTCCATGATTACCTCTTATTAGGCAACAAAAACAATATAGATGTTAATTGTAAATTTTACAAATTTATAATAGCAAATGAGCGACTGCTAATTTAATATATTAAATAATAATTTTTAGTTACAGAATGTTTCCCACTGACTACTTTTCTATATTTAAATTACTCAATTAAGAGTATTCTTAATTAAACACTAATTTGTCCCTACACCCAGAAGATACTAGAACAACCATATGAAAATTACGTAAAACTTAATAATGCAGGACACGTTTTGCAGCAACGACTTTTCTTGTTTAAAAGTCAATTCTCCTCAGGTATTTCCAAAATCAATAGATAGTTAAATATTAACGATTTGCTTGGCAGTCTGTATTAATGTTATAAAACCACAATCATACATAAATTAATGGTTTTCAAAACAGTTCGTTTAAAACACAGTCCTCAACTCAAGTATATAAAAAAGTATCAGGTGATATTAAAATTAAAATTTAAAAATAATATGTAGTGAATAATTTACCTTATTCTGATTTATATGCAAAAGCTTGTCTGGATGCTAGTGAAGTAGCGGACAAAATTGCAATCAGTTATGCCGGAAGCTGTACAAGAGCGTCACACTTTGTTGTTTAGTTTTGTTACGATACGGTATCTATATTTACGACAAAAATAAAGTCAGTAATTTCTTAACATTTCATGTATATTAACATAATGTTAACATAACAAGCTGTATATATAATAGATACATTAATAATAGTTGTTGTATTTATTAACTTGTGTAACAAGTCCCTAAGCGTAAATATTTCATCGACAAATGGTTTACTAAGGTAGTTTAATGAATAGTCAGCTAATATAATTTCCCCTGATACGAAAGAATGAAAAATACCTGATACGTAATAACATTATTATTTACCTTACCAAGAAAATATTTAAAATGTTATGCCTGTATTTCCTGAACGATAAGGGCAGGATTAGGGTATGCGTAGATACCTCCTGAGACAATCCTGGCTGCAGCAGGATATCATGTGTATCAAAATGTTGTTACCGGAGTTATAAGCGTGTGCCAAATTTCTGCGCGGGTAACGAAAACTGGTTTAAAATTAACATGCAAGTTTCAAAGCAGACAGTCAATTAAAAACTTATACAATAAATAAAATTAAGTCAATATTTGTACTTTGTATAGTTGATTCTGATAAATTCACACCAATGAGTTAATAATTTTAACTAATCAGACGTTAAGTCTCATATGCCCAGTTAATTTGCTATCTACAGTGCCTTCCAAACTGAAGCACTACTATGTTTCGGTTCCGTGTTTCTTCAACGTATGAAATTAAATTTTCCTTCGTAATACGTAATTTTTTACAATCTACAACCGTTACTTAAAGAGGTTCCTCTCACCGGAGAAGAAACCGCCGCGAGAATCTCACAACTACTAACTGTGTAAAACAAAAATAAACGGAATAATCATATAAATAATTATTACTTAGAAACAGCTTGAAGGTCATCACCTCATTTCCAGAAATTATTATTATTTATGTACGTATTCTTAAATATTACTTTTACGATATAGTCTTTGTTAACAAAAACTTTTTGATAGAAATACTTTGTACACTTAATGACAGAAAAGCCGTAAACTTTGGCCTCGTGAATGAGTTACTGACTCTACTTAGTCGAGTAACTACACTTACTACTTGTAATGACAAGCATGTGTTTGTTCCTAGTATTTAAAACATAGCCGATGGGCGTCCGGCAGAGTAGAATAACACCTACCTCCACCTTTTTCCTACCGAGGTGTCGTAAGAAGCGACTACGGTATTGCACGGACGGCCTTTCTTCGTACAGAATAACACCATAATATGCAATGCTGTCACTACACTGCTCGTAGGAATGCAATGGAGAGTAAGAATTTTTTGACTCGTACCAAAATGGCGGCGACGTGGTTCGCCACCCGTCACGTCTCGTATCCCGCGCGGGCAAAAAGTGAACTACGTGAGTCGCCTCTGTCCTCCCCTTATGTGGGAAAAAGGCGTGACTGTATGTATGTATAAATCTTGAACATCACTATTTTATTTAGCAATTTTATGTTGAAATGTACATACATTCCATATTCATAAATTAAGAGACAAAATTTAAAATAATACTTATTTCTTTAAATTTACCCCCAAACACACACTACAGCTTTGAAGCTTTTTTAATCTTACAATATTAAGTGTAATTGAAGCTTGATATCAAGCCGATCAAGTAAGCCATTTCATCCTTCTGAATTATCTACCGCCATTTAAAATTCTTTACATAATACATGGGATCTGGGACATATTCGTTTGCTGTTTATTATACTGACTGATAAAAGAAAGAATTTATATTATGTACTTATAGAAATAACTAAAAGGGAAGTTCCAGAAAGTAACAATGTGAAAAAGAAAATTAACAGAATGTTTGAAAGAAGTGCCGTGTGGTGGCGGCTCGTTAAAAAAATACTACCACTTCATCTCATCCAATGGATCTCGTAAAAGGCGAGTAAGGAATAAAACCGCACTGTGCACCTAATAGCGAATGGTGGCGGTGGGCTCACCACCTATCACACCAAGTGCATTATATTGTTTTGGTGAAACGTGGATTGTGGAAGTCATCTGCTTTTGCAGTGAGTGCCCAGTCTCTGACTACCCCTTATGGGATACAGTCGTTATCTTATGTATGTATCTATGTTTAAAGAATTGTTTAAAATGATGACCGCATTACCATGAGTTCAAAATAATGACCACAATCAACTGTTTGACTTGTTGTAGTCTCTGATATGCGTAGACACAGAAACATCAAAAATTTAAGTAATTTTTTAAATCGAGTTCCGGGATCTCAAAATGGTACGCTTGGAGAAACTGCGGCTAATAAACGTACTGTCATTATTTCCAATTATCGTAAGG
Organism: Luehdorfia chinensis; assembly: GCA_019845155.1. Taxonomy (NCBI): domain Eukaryota; kingdom Metazoa; phylum Arthropoda; class Insecta; order Lepidoptera; family Papilionidae; genus Luehdorfia; species Luehdorfia chinensis. The sequence goes on from JAHVAK010000527.1 coordinate 11,016,929, forward strand.
AATTCACTTTTCGTAATCCTGTCTAAAATCCCTTCATTTATGTATCGATTTATCAACACAATGCAAGCGTCGACCCGTATTTGAAACACAAAAGATCAAATATAAAGTAGGAATAATCATTATTAGTTCAAAAAATTCGATCGCATAAATACGAGTATGTTAATTAACCGATCTGAAAAATGTATAAGGAACCAAGGCAAAGAATATTGATATGAAAATAAATTTTGCGTATAGGTAATTTTTTAATTTTTATACTCCATTCCGCAAACTTATTTACCTTCAAATCATTAGAAGTAAGTATATTTAGTTTATACTAAACTGATTTGACTAAATCTTTTCAATCTCAAAATTATGTGAAGCATAAAAATAGAGAAGTGCAATTAATCAGGTTACTGAAATACTTAGAACTTTGCAGAGCTTTGTAGCAGTAGCTTAGTGTTTCTAAAGACTTGGACTCTGAACGTAACTAATGCTAGAGCTTTGTTTCTGTCGTCGATACAGTCGAAGGATCAGACTGTTAATAGCTTTTGATAAGAGAAGGGAAAGAAAATTAACTCTTAAGTTTTCAATGTAGTAAATTATTTTTGGAAGAAAAATAAAATTTGTTGAAATTATTTAACGTGTGTTTTAAGAACATAAACTTATCACTTTATCTAAAGAATACTTTATGAAGGCGAATTAAGTCTCAATAATTTATTACCTACTAGCTGATGCCCGCGACTTCGTCCGCATGGATATAGATTTTTAAATATCCCGTGGGAAGTATTTTCCGGGACAATCCAACAACAAATATCCTCTGTCTGTCTCCAGCATGCAAGCTATCTCTGTGCCGAATTTCGTTAAGTTCGGTTTAAATGTTGAGTTGTAAAAAGGTCACAAACAGACAGCGGGATAGAGAGAGTTACTTTCTCATTTACAATTTTAGTATGGATCAAAATATCGTGATATGTGTTACAAATTTTGTTGTTGTTTGTTGGGGGACCACATGATTTAATTCAGTTTTTAATTAAGTTACTTAATACGTGGTGGCTGAATTAAAGCCACCACGTCTCATACCGTCGGTGTCGTGAGAGTCGACTAAAGGTTATGCCTAGAAAGTCTTATAGCTCCGGCAGATGTCGGAATAAACGTTTCGAAAAATGCATAGATAGGTGACGGACAGCAGCACCTAAGGTCCATGGTGCCTTATACTGCGATGGCCATTCGGCCTGCTAAGATTGATGATTGCGACAAATTTTCCTTCCTTGGAATAATATCAGCCTGAGTCACCATTTGTGCAAAAACACAAATTGTTGGTTTTGTGTTGTTCTTGTGAAATTTATGTCTGTAAAATCGCACCCACGATACACGAGAAAAACTACGTTAGGGCACACTATATTTTGAAAAAAAATATATGTATTATATTTTTATTTTCTATATGATCCTAGAAATAATTATTAATGAAAGCGAAATGTGTGAAAGTTGGTAAATATTACATTTTACGTAGCGAAGTTTATTAAACAAGAAAAACTTTATTTGTCGAAAAAAAAATCAACAAAAACCAGAGATTTTTGTTTACCTTTGTTACTTATGTTAACAAGTTTACTTATGTGATGTGTTATAATACGAGTATAATCAAATCCATTGTAGTACACAATGTTTCAATAGATTATCGCCAAAATTTGATGTAAATGATAAGGTGCAGGATGGTGTCTGCTTGCGTGAGTGGTCAACTCTCATCGTGCATATTCAGTCACTGGCTTGTGTTAAGTTAAACTGAGTCAACATTAATGACCAGGAAACAGCTCCACCGCATCTTCACACTGCACATCATCGGGATGAAAGTGACACATGAAACACAAGAATTTGTTACCATTTGTGAAGCTTATGGCCAATAGTTCATACAACATGCTAACTATAAAGTCATAAGTCAAGTATACATAGTAATTTTAAAGATTACTAATAGGAAGAGGATGACTCTCCAGGTCACGATCACCAGATCTTGTAGGTTTCCTTTTTCCTTGGCACCTTATCTGCCAAGGTTTCAATGAGAGGTCGTCAAGAGAAAGGATTACTAAAAACCTATGCTTCTTGTCTTAGAGGATTTTCAAAGCTTGATTTCTTTTTCTTTAATAAAAAATAAAACAATATTAATTATGAAGGTTGTTGTTACTCACGGTGTTACGTAACGCACAATGGAATAGAAATCGGTTCAAAGTTTCCATCGTATGAGTAAAATAGACACACAGATGAAATTCCCGCCAAGCTTGCGCGCTGTAAACAAGCATTCTCGATATTATAGAAATTACTTTCTATTACAGAATTTAGAACATATAATACGTATACGTAACAGATTTTTTTTTGTTTTTTTTTTATTTTATAAAGAGACAAAACGAGCAAAACGTTCACCTGATGGTAAGTGCAACGTCCGCCCACAACAAATGCTGTGTCACCCAGAATATTTCTTTGTGACACCACACTGCGCACGTCACCCTGAGACATCAGTTCTTAAGTCTCAAATGCCCAGTGATTACGCTAGCTCACAGTGCCCTTCAAACCGAAACACAGTAATGCTTGCACACTACTGCTTCACGGCAGAATAACTAACCCTGGGGTGGTACCTACCTAGACGGATTCCTGCATAGGAATCCTACTATACTTGCTATACAATTACCAGTACATATTTCTGTAAATTACGTATGGAAAGGTTAATGAATTGGTAAAAGATAAGTGTTTCATTTCATTTTTAGAACAGTCTGCTATAACCATAAACTAAAAAGTTGGTACTATGGTTATATTAATTTTAGCGTTGCTTGTGTTACACTAATTGTCTTCAGCGGCGAAGTGACCTATGTCCAGTAGTGGATTATTAAGAGAATAATCCATTGCTTTACATAATCCTCTCCCAATAAAGGGGGATTTGCCGTTACTGCCACGCATGTCATGCAGTCTGTGTATTTTCGATAAAGTGTTTTTCGAGATGGCTATTGGACCATTTGTCGGTAGCCATATAATTTTCTTGGCATTTCCGTCAGTCCCCTCTCACAACACCCGTCGGATAAGATAAAGTGACAAATTAGAGTTGGTTTAATTTCTTCAGTGCTACACTACTTTCTATCAAACAATATAATTGGGCAGGTTCTGATCAAAACAAGAAGAAAAATTATTCTTATGCAAAATTGAACGTGCAAAAAAATTTAATTTGAACTATCCGATTTCTGATATTGATGGGCATTTCATCAATTCGTCTCGATATGATGTCATTTGATATATAAATCGTTATATTTTTTTTGCTCTAGATACTAGCATTACATTGTCATCAATAGCATCAGGCAAATTAGATTTTTCGTAATTTACTCTTGCGTACCCTGGACCATCATCCTGTGCGCGAGAGTTGGTTACTCTCGCGCTAAAGCGCTAAAGTAACTGACGACAGTTTTAATTAAAATGGAGTTATTCTCAACAGCCTGTGAAAAGTCCATTGCTAGACATAGATCTCTGTAAAGTTCTTCGAAACATCGCAGGGCCAGACATATCACACCACAGACGCTGCCGCCCTTCAACGATTTAGGTCTGGCATAATAAATATAGTTATTCCGCTATCAATCGGAGGCCACGAGATTTCCCTGCCATTACCTGTAGTAACTATTACGTCACCTACGGGATGGAATGGGGTGGCACTGTGGCCTGGGTTCAAATCACAACAGGATCCAACATTTGTGCAAAAACCATATTTGTTGGTTGGTTTGTTGGACTGGTTGTGTTGTAATTGTCCTTTTGTCTCTGACACTGCATCCTAGCCTACCTTCGATCTTATCGCATGAGCGTTACATCGGGCACGGGGAGGTTGGGTCGAGTGAGTGCCCCATGTGACGCGCGGACACTTGTGGCACTATAATACCTCCTGCGCAGTTGATAACTTTTGACAGTATTTGGTAGATATCGCTGTAGCTTAAAATCGGCCAGAAGAAGATCATTATTGGATCCGCATTGTAGACGCCTTCCTTGCAAAAATTGCCGCAGCGCTGTTCTGTCGGTGCTAATGATATGGGACTTCAAGCAGTTGACAGACAGTTATTAATTGAATTAGTGGAACAGAAATATTGTTTATAATCATGCAGAATCATTGTGTACACTTCCCTACAAGCAACAAGATAACAAACAAAAAAAATAAAACAGTAAGGATATAAAACAGTTACGTTGTATCATCTACATAATGTTTCGTGTAAAAATGATTACAAAATGAGATATCAATTAAAAATGTATTTTTTATGCCCAATGTAGTGCTATATATCCATGTCCCATACGAATACTATTCCATACTAATACTAATCTATATTAATTATTATAAATGCGAAAGTAACTCTCTCTATCCCTCTGTGTATTTGTTATCTTTTCACAGCTGAACTACTAAACCGATCTCGACGAAATTCGGCACAGAGATAGCTTGCGTCCTGCAATCAGACATAACATTTTTATGCCGAAAAATCATAACGTTTCTACGGTATTTTTAAAAAAACCTAAATCCACGCGTACGTACGTCGCGTGTTTCAGCTAGTGCTATATAAAACATAATAATTCACTTCAAATGAGCGACCTATGTTTGTGGCATTATCTGTAAATGTCGCGCTTTTGTTCGATTCTTAATAAGAATAAGTTTGCCGCCAAGAAGGCGCGTCTTGGAAGATACGTTCGGTTCATTTGCTTCAAGGATTTTTCTCTGTTATTAGAGAACATAGCAGTTCTGTTTGCGGGAAATTTTATAGATTTTACTATTACTTACAGGCATGGTTTGATGTTCCCAAATATTAATATATAGTTAAATTCCCTCTTGCAATATCGGTATGAACCTGTCAACGTTCTGAAAGAAAACGTCTTTTCTAAGAATATAAAAATTGACGATGCTGTGTATCGTTAAAGTCGTAATCTCCAGATAAAAATAAAATGAAAAGATAAAATGATCCAGACTGATGACGCTGCGGCCCGACATCAGTCTGACGTAACTGAAATGGTTATTCTGCTACATTTCTCCAACATTTTTCTTAGTAAATACCTACATAAAGTCACTTCTTTTTCCCCTATAACAGGAAAGTAGAGATCACACTCGTAGCAAACTTTTTGCATTCGCGGGAAACGAGACGTGTCGGGTGGCGAACTACGTCGCCGCCATTTTAGTACGAGTCAAAAAATTCTTACATTTTCTGAGATTGTGTTCACACGAGCTGTGTAGTCATAGCATTGCATATTATGGTATTATTCTACACGAATAAAGGCTTTTTGTACAATACCTTAGTCGCCTCGTACGATACCTTGTTTTCTTTCTACTCTGCCTGACACCTCCTTGGCCAAACCAGGGAGGGGCTTATGTCGAGCAGTGCGCTTTTAAAGATAATTAATTAGACATTAGTGGTAGGATTTCTATACAGGAATTCGCCAAAGTGAGGTAGGTGGTGGTACCACAGTGTCAGTTCTGCCGTCAAGTACACTTGTGCAAACACCACTGTATTTCGGTTGAATAGGCACTGTAGCTAGTTTAACTACTTAAGAACCATAAGCATGGTGAAGAGTGCTTTGCGGCGTTACACAGAACTTTTCAATGAAAAGTTCGGGGGACCTTGCAATTGTTGTAGGCCGTGCCACTTATCATAGGGTGAACGACCTGCTCGTCTTCATTTACTTACAATAAAAAAAATGGTTTTTGTTGTTGAACAAAGTGACGAGACGGGCAAACCGATCACCTGATAGTAAGTCCAACGTCTGCTCACAATAAATGCTGTGACATCTCATTGCGCTCGTCTCCCTGGGATATAAGAAGCAGTGACAGACAGTACTGCTACTGTGCAAACATTGCTACTCGTATGTTACGGTCTGAATGACGATAGAAGTCTCATATGGCCAGTAATTACACTAGCTGTTTGCACACTACTGCTTCACGGCAGAATAACTGACACTGTCGTGGTACCTTCCTAGACGGATTCCTGCATAGGAATTCTACCGCCACCAGATATCGTTAGTAACATAAAAAAATACTATTTAAGTTTTTTTTATATTGGATAGAGTGACGAAACGAGCCAAACGTCTACCCATAACAAATGCTACGTCAACCAGAACATTTCCGTGTCACTACACTGCGCCCGTCACCCTGAGGCATCAGTTCTAATGTCTCTTACGCCCAGTGATTACACTAGCTCACAGTGCCCTTCACAGTTAATAGCCGTGGTAGCTCAGGGGCCTGGTGCTCGCCTTCAATTTCATAGTAAGCGAGTAACCTGGGTTCGATCCCCGGTGCCAGCACCTCTAATATTGTTCTACAATTTTAAGTGCTGATTTACCACGTGCTTAGCGGTGAAGGAAAACATCGTGAGGAAACCTGCATGTCCGAGGAATAGAAATATTTCGAGGACATGTGAAGTCCGCCAACCCGCATTGAAGCAGCGTGGCGGATTCTTCCTAGCTCCAAAACCTTCTTAGAAATGAGAGGAGGCCTGTGCTCAGCAGTGGGACATTTATAGGCTGAAACTTTACTTTTTACAGTGCCCTTTAAACCGAAACACAGTAATGTTTGCACATTACTGCTTCACGGCAGAATAACTGGCCGTGGAGTGGTACCTACCTAGACGAATTCTTGCATTGGAATCCTACCACCAGTAATATAAGTAAGGAAATAGATTTACACAAAATGTAGAACGTGTGAAATGAACACAAACAAATTCGTAACATAGAATTGAAGCTCCTCCTTTGTGTTTTTTGCACTAAGTATACGCGTAACCTTTGAACATGTTATAACGACATGAAGACTATCCAGGGTTATGTCCATTATTTCATGTCGATTGGTTCAGATTTTTTACAGTTATTGATAATGGGAAAGTCAGACAGATATTTTTATAACTTGATTTGATTCAGTAAGCGAACAGCCTAACCGTAAAAATATTTAAAGCCTAAAACGTGTCATTTGCAAAAGCCGTAACTTCTTTTTTATTAATACATATATTTACTGAGTCTGTATAGTCTGTATAGTCTGTGTGTATGGTTTTGATATGCACATAAAAGATGCCGCTATTAAACTGACGATTTACACATAAAAATTCCAAAATTTTTAAACCAAAACGTACGAATATTTATTTCAATCTTAATTTTGAATATAGAAAGTCAATAGGTGTACAGCAGAGTAGAATACACCTACCTCTTTCCTTTCGAGGTGTCGTAAGAGGCCTCTTAGGTATTGTACGGACAGTCTTTATTGCTTCTCTGCTAGATGGCAATTAATTAACAGTAAAACGCTTTTAGTGTTGTTGTTGTCTCTGTAGATTAGTCAATGTTCGTGATAAAAACTATAATGGTTTTTTTATATATAAATAGTCTGCCTATATAATACGCGATACTAATAAGTATAACATAATATATTTTTTTATTTCATTTAAAACGTTGCACTCAAATTAAACCTAGTTAGGACTATAATTTGTAGATATGTTGTATAACAGACATAAACTTTACTTAATTTTTTGCAATGAATATATGTGATATTAATTTATTACATTTTATTACACTTCTGTCACCCATTTTTTCCATATAAGGGGTAGGCAAAGGCCACTCACGTAGTCCACTTTTCGCCCTCGCGGGAAACGTGACGGGAGGCGTGACGGGTGGAGAACCACGTCGCCGCCATTTTGGTAATAGTCAAAAAATTATTACTCCCTGTTGCGTTCCCACGAGCAGTACAGTGACAGCATTGCATATTATAGTGTTATTCTGCAAGAATAATGGCTGTTCGTACAATACCTTAGTCGCCACTTACGACACCGCAACAGGAATTAAGAAGCTGCCATGCTACTCTGCCGGACACCTATCAGCATAATACGAGTATTACTATTAATTAAAACACTTATGATAAGTTTAAATGGTAGTTTTACTCGTGCGATATGAAATTAGTAAATAAATGATTGTTTTAGAACTTTACGAGAAATAAATTACTGTGATACATATGTAATTGATACTGTGTTCATTACGCCACTACCAGTGTATGATAGAGACGAGTGTTGAATATGAAACGTGGGTCGTGAATTATTTATATGAGATAAAATACGTAGGATGGAACATTTTGTGTAATTTGCAGTCACAAAATAAATACATGGAACGTAACATTTCATTATTTTAGATAAACAATAAACAGTAAATTTAGAAGTTAGCATTGTACATGTTAACTGTGTAAAGACTATAAGTCTATAGGCGTTGATTAAATAAAAGTATAGCATCCATTGTTATAAAGTTATCGTACAAAACTGGTTTTAATCACAAATATAGAAAGCCCAAGCCCAGAAAGTTCACAGCAAATATTTTTAGAAAGATAAGGTAGCATATAAGTTAAGTAATTGTGTAACATGCCCACTACAGCACAAAAACATTCAAAGATACACATATGTGTTTATTTTCACGTGAGCTTGAAATGCTTTGGAACTTGTGTTATTATTTATTCCTTAATTGTATAATTTAAGCATTTAAATATTCAACATTAAATGAAGTGTATATTTAATCTTTTGGCTGAGACCATATAGCATCGTAGCCGCTTCATTACTCTGACATATTACTGTCGTTTCGAACCTTTCCTGTATACTTACTCAATATTCATAAGCATGTGTACTAAAAGGCACGAAATTTCGTTAAGTTTTTAGTTTTATTAGTAAATTTTTAACAAAATGGTAAAATGAAAAACGGACGTTTTCCGTAACGATAAAATTATTATTTTTTTTACGTAAATAATTAAAAGTGTTGACCATTGAGACTATGGAGTCATGTTATGATAGAGCAATATTTTTGCGACGTAGTGCCAAAAACGCTAGCTGGAGTTTTGAAATGAATACTTAATGTCCGAGCGGGAAAAAACTAGCGTCCAGCTAGTCGAGCAACATGTTTTCATCTACAGTAACAAGTAACTTATTTTAATAGTTAATTAACGAAGAAGTTTGATTCATGTATTTAAAAGTATTTATTTTACTGCAAATTACTAACGCCTGTGATTTGTTCGGGTTTAAATGAATATAAATCGTATGGACTATACGAAAATATATAGGAAAATACGAAATAAGTGACAAAGACATAATAATATCTATAAATTTTCAGTACTTATATTATTATTATTAAAGAAAGTGACGAGATGAGCAAATCGTTCACCTTATGGTCAGTGCAACGTCTTCCCCGATACAAATGCTGTGTCACCCAGAACATTTCTGTTTGGCACGACACTGTGCCCTTCACCCAGAGACATCAGTCTCATATTTCAGTTCCACAGTTCTATAGCCCAGTAATTACACTAGTTTTCAGTGCCTTTCAAACAGAAACACAGTAATGCCTGCACACTACTGTTTCACGGCAGAATAACTAGCCCGGCGGTGGTACCTTCCTAACGAACTCCTGCATAGAAATCGTACTAATGTAAATGTAATATTACATAACGTTGAATACAAAATGTTATTCCTCATCATCATCGTGTGGCAGCGGCTTAAGAGAATCTTTCACCCCATCTCATCCCGTGGGTGTCGTAAAAGTCGACAGAGGGAAATTAAAAACCAGGAGATGGGCAGCAGCATCTTTCTGGAACATCGGAATAAATAAACTGCGGTTGCCAACCTGCCTGCCAAGCATGGCAACTATGGCAAAATTCCTCCTAAAATGAGAGCTACAAACTTTTGTAGCAATCTATGTGGGAGGCTTATGTTCAGCAGTGGTCTAGTGATAGGCTGAAATAATGATGGTGATCATCATCATCATCATTACAGCCTATCATAGTCTACTGTTGAACAGTAGACTATGATAGGCTGAGTCAGTCAGCACACACATAAAAATTTATTGTGCCTTTGTCAAAGGGTTTGTCATTTCACTTACTTGGACCACTTGGCTTCCAAAGTATGTACTTTGGATAACGAACGAGGCTGATAAGTGATACAAAAGCAGAAGACATCATCTCAAGATGTAACATAAATAATGATGATGATTACGGTCAACCGTAATCATCATCATTATTTATGTTACATAAACTAAATAGCTTAATCACTCGTTACATTTCTTTTTTTGTAACTTCTGGTGTTTTTTTTCTTTTATTTGCTTATTTCCTTTCGCATATTGTGCGACTTACTTTTGTGCAAGTGTCGTATAAGTGTAATATAAAAGTTAAGCCCTTATCTAAAACATTCACTTTTGAATATTTTGAATTAATTAAAATTTTAATATAAAATCTCAATGTAAAATCCAAACTGCGCGGAACGCCTCTAATATTAATCATTGGGGTGAAATACGAAAGCAATGTATCTTACTTTCTTTAATCACTTTCCTTGTGTAAATTCATAGCGATCGTTCAGAGAAACGTTTACGAGAATGTTGATCTTCTTGAACGTCGGAAATAAATAAAAGGAAATAGTTTGATTTAAAATACAGCTCCTCCCAAAATTTTAATGTTTATAGTGGGGCGACAAGACATTGTTACGTTGGATGAAAAATTGTTGATTTTTCGCTTGTTGTTGAATATAACAATTCAATGTCAAGAAAATGCAAGCTGCGTTCAATACTGCGAATAGTACTACATCATAATATTAATTTTTAGCTTATAAGTTTGCATATTTTTCATATAATAATAAAAAATAATATGAAATAAATGCACTTAAAAATATTATATCGAAAAAGGGAGAATTCCTCATTTTAAAAAAAAATTGTCTTTACAATAAAAATAGAATAAAACTTCTTGTCCTTTAGATACCTATACAATTATATATACTAGATTCCCGTCAGTAAAAGAAATTCGACAGTAATTCCTATATTTTTAATCTTATATCAAACGAATTAAGATCGTTGATCTATTAAATCACTTCTGATCTTCTTCGTACGTCGAGTACGATAGCACTGCTAAAGCTAACACGTTAACACTTTTCTCGCAGTTTAATGCCTAGTGTACCTTGTAAATAAGTAAAAAAGTGTGAGTTAACCCTAGTGTGAGAATCGTATTTTCTAGATTAAGATTTAGTGGATTTGGTAGTTATCCCATAAAGACCGGAAGTAGTGTTATGTTCTAAATTAGTAATTATTTTGCACATCTCATGGCGCGAAGCGGCGTGAGATAGTGCTTTATACCCGACATGTCATGGTCAAGCGATTCGGCGGTCTTCAAATGCCTCTATCACAATTATATTGCACTTATATGCTAATTTGAATATACTCATATCAACAACACTTTAATTAATTCATTAAAATTATTTTGAAGAATCATCTCATATTGCAACTTGGAAAAAAAAAAACAGTTAAAAAAATTTGACTTAGCCGTCCGGGTTTTTTTTAAAGATGTGTCACGATAACACCCGAAAAAATTGACGTATCGATACCGGGTTTTTTTATCGTGTGCAGAATTTTATCTACTGGTTTCCTATTTCATATCAAAGTCTAGCATTTGTAGTTATCAAGAAAAATATTTTTTTATTATTGTTTTTATCTGAAATGGTCTCAAAATATTTGAACCTCATTATGATTTATCTTTCTTAAGAGTTAAATGAGCGTTATGAGACGTGAACTTTTGCATTTTCCAACTTTCATTTGTACTCAATTTTTAATTTCGTCTTTAGTAGCAAAGAATAGCTCACATTGATTAACTTTTTCAGAACCTACTGGATCTGGTTTTACATATTTCAGTGTTATGATATATTTGAGGTATTTGACTAACTAAGATCGAACAGTAGAAAAAAATACGTTAAAACTCTCACAAATGCTTGTCGCATTAGTAATTGTACCTTCCGATGTTTCCAGTTTACTTACAGTTATAGGTTCCTTAACTTTATTGCTAGAAAGATTATTTATTAATTTATTAAATGTCCTCCTGGACCATTTACGATTATGACGCAAACTACCAAATACTGTACCGAGAGCCATCAATGCGCAGAAGATATTATAGCGCCACAAGTATACGCGCAAACACAGGGGCAACTCACTCGTCCCAACCTACCCGTGCCCGAAGTAACGCTCATGGGATAGAATCGAAGGTAGGCTAGGATGCAGTGTCAGAGACACAAGGACAATTAAAACACAACAAGACCCAAAGAACAATAATTTGGGTTTTTTATATTTGTATAGATTGGGTAAAATTACGTCCTTTACGTTTCATATTTCATAAGTCTAGAAATAAGGTGACACAAACTACTCCCTTAGGCGCGGTTTGGTCGTCTCCCGCAATTAACGAGCACGTTAATGGACCCCATGAAATAAATGAGAAGTCACATATTTACTATATTTGCTTGTTCTTGTTTAAACATTATTTACCTTTTATGTCATATTTTGCTTGAATTTTGTATTTCATTTGTAAATTAAACGGTATTTGTTTTATCAAAAGAGTTTTCCTCTTTTCCTAAGGTAGTAAACCTTTTCTATTAATTTTTTAAAAAAAGAATTATTGACAAATTAAATAATTTAGTAAAAGTCACACCCATTAGTCGGCATGGCTGGCGCAGAGGCTAAAATATTGGCTTCCGCGCTATAGTCGGTTCGATTCCCGCACGGGACAAAATAATGCCCGACTCTAGGTGTTGTCTATAAAATTAATTTGCATCGTTGATTAACTTTGTCCTATGCAAGCAATCCGTTTATGTAGGTGTCACTCCAGTTATTCTGCCGTGAAGCAATAGTCTGCAAACATTGCTGTGTATATGAGATGGACATATGAGATTTGAGAACTGATATCTCAGGAGACAAGCGCAGTGTGCTGCCAGAAACACAGAAATGTTTTGGGTGACACAGCATTTGTTATGGGCAGACGTTGCATTTACCATCAGGTGAACGTTTTGCACGTCTCGTCACTTTATCCTATAAAAAGCACGCGCAGGTAGTGTTGTATTTCAAAGTCATCATTGGCTTTGCTAGAGATGCAAACCCATGACCTCCACTCAACAAGCTGACTACTCAGTCATGCGGTGATCAAAAACCAAAACTTGTTTTAGAGCATCCACATGACTCCGTCGGCATGCACACATCAATTATAGCCACACAAAATACTTGAACTCTTAAAATATTGAATAAAGACATAGTAGTATGACTTTGTATTCTAATTATAATAAAATTTGAAATAATTTCTGTCCGAAATATATAGCCGAATACTTGTAAAGACTCGGGCTTTTCATTTAATTTGTTGAAACAAAATGCAGACTTATACCGATGCAACATTGATCGAAGTCGGTCCATTACGCGTTTGTTAATAGCTCTAAATCTGCGCTTTGATGCGTTACAAACAATAGATTAAACTAAAGGTCCGGTTCATTATTTAAATTACACACATATAAAGGTGGTTGTACATTTAACAAAATAAGTGCATACATCGAAATTCATATAATTGTCTCAATACTCTTAATTATCCATATTTTTGTAGTGAAACTTTTTTGAGCGAACAATTTCAATGACGAATTTGAGTGCAGCGTTTTCGTGCAACGTTTCTGTTATTCTTAATGCGCACTTAACATACCTCGCGCTCTTTTTTGTCTCTATAATGTTTTAAATTATTGATAAGCGTTTTAATTTCAAGAGTAACCTGATAGTTTACTCCCATTAAAAACAAGATACATTTAGAAATGTCGCGTGCCTGGGGTATTTTTTATAATTCTAGTCTATATTTGAGATAATATAACCTAAACAATACATAATTATATACATAAATATATTTGAGTAATGTTTTCGTGCTATTGTTCTGAATTTGGGTAATTTTTGTTTTACTGGTAACATTTTTAATGATTGTTGAATGTCAAGTATGCGTACGAAGTGAGAAAGAATCACTTTATAACAGTAGCAACATAGTAACAAAACTTGTTTAATGACATAAAATATGTTTTGGTAATTTTATGTAATTTTCGAGGACATGTGCAGTCCGCCAACCCGCATTGGAGCAGCGTGGCGGATTCTTCCTAGCTCCAAAACTTTCTCAGAAATGAGAGGAGGCCTGTGCACAGCAGTGGGACATTTATAGGCTGAAACTTTACCGATTTTGATTCGAAATTCCGCCTTCATAAAGTTATTTTATATTAAAAAAATTGTTTGTATAGTGGGCTTTCGTAGGGGTAACTAACTTCGCAGATGACCCTTTTATCCGTTTTTTCTTTTATGATTTAATAATATAGGATAGGAATCTACTTAAAAACTTGTATAGTGCGATGTAGGGTGAATGAAGAGTGTGATAATGAATTGCCCTGGTTTAAATCATAGTCACATTACAGTCTGTGCATATTAATATCTTACAAATAAATATTTCTTTTATAAACGCCATATAAATGTCTCATTGCTGCACAGCAAACCATGAAAATACTAAAATTATTTCTTATTTAAGAGAGGTTATTGCCACATAGCCCTCTCATTTTTGATATGGTTTTAGAGTTGAGAAGAGTCCGCCACGCTGCTCCTATGCGGATTGGCAAATTTCATGACTCTCAGACATGTAGGTTTCTCCACGTATTAAACCTTCACTGCCGAGCTTTTACTATTTTAGTGTGGCCGTCACTGAGGATCGAACCCTGGTTACTCATTATATATTATATCGCATTATGTACATACTGTTATGTTTAAAGCTAACGCTAAGTACTTGACTACCGCTCTTTGAAACAGCTTGTTTGTAATTATTTCAATTAAACAAAAAAATATTGAGATGTTATTGTATTCTCCTAGCCGATTTTGACCACGGCGACAACTTCCGACTACTATCGAGAGCCATCAATGCGCAGGAGATATTATAGTGCCACAAGTGTACGCGCAAACACAGAGGCACTCACTCGTCCCTACCCTACCCGCGCCCGATGTAACGCTGATGCGATAAAATCGGAGGTAGGCTAGGATGCAGTGTCAGAAACACGGGGACAATCACAACACAACCAGACCCGAAAACCAACAATTTATGTTTTAGCACAAATGTTGGCTCCGGCTGGGATTTGAACCCAGGACCCGCGGCTCAGAAGTCAGGTACTCTGACCACTGAGTCACGCGGTCGTCACAAAAAATATTATTTATCATTTAACTACGCAATACGCTAATTACTAAAATTACTTATCAAAAATCGATTAATGATAACGTAAACGATTCAATAATAAAGTAAGCATTTGCTCAGTATTCGGAACTGGTCGAAAAATAAAAAATAAATAATAATTCAAAATCATACAGATTTCACTTCAGTCGCAAAGCATTCGCTGAAGCGTGAGCTGTCTGGTAATAACGAATAATCACAATGCCTTGGCTTCGAAAGGCATTCTTCTTCTTTTCGTATTTGTAGTAAGGAGCTGCTTATTCGAGTTCACGTTTTCATTGTATACAACTGAGGCCATCGACAGTCTAGGAGAGAACGACTTAAAAAAGTGTTTAGGTTATTTATATTATTACTGGGGGTAGGATTAATACCGTATACGTTATTCAGGAACAGTTATTCTGCCATGATACAGTAGTATGCCAGCATTACTGTTTCGGTTTGAAGGGCACTGGACGTTAGTGTAATTACTGGGCATAAGGGACTTGAGAACTGATGTCTCCGATTCAATTTCAGGGGTTGTTTGATCACTCGCTTTCAATTTTACAGTACGTCAGTGACCTGGGCTCGATCCCCGGCTGATGTAGTGCCGGCACTCCTTAAATTAATAATTTCAGTTTTGAGAGCTGATTTGAGACGAGCCCGGCAGTGAAGGGAAATATCATAAGAAAATTTACAGAAAAATAGGAAATATTTTGATGTTAAGTGAAGTCCGGCCATTTACGTATGTGAGCAACGAGGCGGGTCCTTTACAACTACAAAACATTCTCAATAAAAAAGAAAGGAGGACCGTGCTCGACAAACGGAGATTTATAGGCTCTTACTTTAATATTTTTATAGATTAGTATAATCTAGCATTCTACAGAATGTTCTAAGAAATTTATTCTAAGAGGTATAAAAGGCGCGCTTTACGAATTATTAGGTTTCAATTCAAAATTGAACCTCATCAACTACGGGCGATTATATTCGGTCCTTTGTAAGCTATTGCTATAAATAATTCGACAAACATGAGCACACGAGGGAACACTAGTTGTGAAGTTTAACCTCGTCGTGGTCGCTCAGTTGTCTTTAATGAAGTTACCTTACGCTCACATTCGTAATGATTTCTGGATACCCACCAGAGAATTGAAGTAGAAACTTGAGCTCGTTGAAACCACTATTAATTACTCTGAACGAGCGTGTAACAGATTCTTTCTAATGACTGCTATTACAATAAATTAAAAAAGGTATTTTACATTCATAGAAAAAACAAAGGTATGGTCTAAGTTTGTTTTAAGTTTATCAATATAAATATGATGATAACGATCTTATTCTGGAAATTTTATCATGGTCACTACGTAGACATTGCAAGGTTACGATTCCAAGGACGGCTCCATAATTTCAACCTTGTGGTCTAGTCATAAAAGTAACAGCCTATAAATATCCCATTGCTGCACACAGGCCTAATCTTTGAAAGGAGCTGGGAGATCTGTCATGATTGTCTAATGCGGCTTGACGGACTTTACATGTCCTCGAAATATTTTTATTTCACAGACACAGGTTTTCTCACGATGTTTTCATTGACCAGAGAGCACGTATCAAATCAGTACCTAATATTGCAGAACAATTTTAGAGGTCCCGGCGCCGGAGATTGAACTTAGGTCACTACACTACGCGTACTATGAAATTTACTTCAACTACTAGCTACAACGCTGTAACTTACAAGGCTCGGGATAAAATAAATCTATTATTTTGTTCCGAACCTTAGGGAACGGACTGGTGATTGATGAACCTATAAAATTAAAAAAGTTAACACTGAATAATATTCTGCTTATAAATGGACTGCCGTTAAAGTGACTTCTTTGACTTTGTTTTAATATTTTGCTTTAGCGTACACATATATAAATAGATAACAAAATACCTATAGTTATAAAAGTAAATCTGTTACACGGAAAGTTTTACATAGAAAATTTTGTTAAAAAATTAAGACTAAAGGGTTCTAGTTTTCTTGCCAAAGTGCTTCAGTGAACTTGCTGCATGATATAGAAAACAATTTTAAATTTCCTTTTGTAAAAACATTTTCTAGTAAAAGGAGTAAGTTCCGGTTAAAAAACCCACAGGAAAGGCTGTTATTATTTTAAGAATAGTAGTAGTAGATGTTCTGATACAGATTGCAGCTATCTTAATTCGACCTTTTCTTTCACAGTGCCAATTTGTTTCGTGACACCTTTCAGTACATCCAGGAAGCTGTATTCTTCTCTAATATAAGGCAATGATTTGATTTCGTTACCACAAACTTGCTAAGTAGGTATGAAGTTAGCTTTTAAAGAAACTTTTTACATTTAGGTTGGAAACACCGCAGAAGCGCTAGAATTTCAAACAAGAAAGCTCGTTGCTCCAAAACGTGTCTTGCATTTTTAATTGTTACTCGCGAGTCAAATGGTTAATTTGTTTTTCCTGATAGATAAGACAAGAAAGCAATTTTTCACAGGGTAAAATTATATATGAATTTATACAGGTAAACACTTAAAAATTTCTACTCTGGTGAAAAATATCCTGGCGGTAGCGTCGATGTTGCATATGTTTTTTAATTACTGTAGATTCTGTAGCTTCGAAGGAGAGTAAACGCTGTGATGCTAGCTAAGAAATTAAAAATGTAGTTCTAAATTCATCTAAATCCAAGTTCCATATAGTAGGAACTAAAAAATAACTATGGATAATTAACAGCTTTAAGCCATCTATCTCAATGCACGGTAACATATAGAACAGGTAGTTGAGGCGATCAGTTTGTGCATTGTAATGAACGGGGCCACTCCGTTTTGAAAATCATTTTGTCGAAAAAGTTCGTGATTGTTTCTTTGGTTATAACATTTTACTCGTATATCTAGGTGATATATTGTATGGGCCAAGATTATAACCTCGTAAGAGGAGGCTTATTCAGCGTCTGCAAAACGCTTGTGCCCTATTATTTTGCGATGTGCCTCCACATGCTGCGTGCACTCCGGTACATATTACTGTTTTTACGAGTAAGTCACGCTAACATTAAAAAATGTATCCACGTCGTGAATTTCATTTCACAACTCTTCTTTATGACATAGTTATATATGGTGATATCTTTATATGTATATCTCTACAATAAATTAAGCTGGCTTCATGATGCTTTCAGGGGTAATTTTAGATACAATGGAATTAAAAGAGTCCGCAACGCTGCTCCAATGCTATATATAATATAGCATATACAATATACTGCTGTATATAACATAATATTTTTATTCTTCTTACACATAAGTATCCTCGCAGTGTTTTCTTTCACCGCTGAGCGAGTGGTAAATCAGCATCAGCTATTGATTTAATTTAATATGTTTATGTTGTTTTTTATTTTTGCATATTTATAAGTCTTTACTTGTTGACCGGCCCATCACTTTCCGGCGCCACTGAAAATCAGAGTTGCGGCCATAGGCTACACCTGAGTAACCTTAGAGGGAAATTTTGTTAGGTACATTGGCGTCTTTTATTTATTCTTGTTATTTAAATGAGAATGATTGACGACAATAAATTTATTATTATCATTAAATTAAACTCATTAAATTTAATAATATTTTATTAAATTTAATTAGTTTACGAAGAAACTATAGTAAGGAACACTAATTTTTACGACACAACCTAATGACGTAACACCATTGATGGCTACTTTTTGATCTTGGTTTTTAAAGTATGAATATACTTGTAAAATACATAGTGTGGCTTCAACAATGACTTTATAAGAACGGCAAATTATTTTACAAATTAAATTTTATAGTCTACACAGTTATTTGCGAATACAACTCTGAACGAGAACTGTGTGGATGGATTAATGGCTTATACTTACGGATTACATATCCATATAAGGTAGGACCGTGTCATGTGGCAATCTATGGGGGAGGCCTATGTTCAACAGTGGGCTATGATAGACTGAAATGATGATGATGATGATAATGTAGGAGGTCATCACACTAAGATTTAGTCATTTTATATTATATTATACGTGATTATTGAATTTTAACTGAACTTGTTTCAAATTAAACACAATCGTTATTAATTAATGCTCTAGCAACCCAATGAGCTTGGAGATTACATTTAACTATATAGGAAAAGTCTATGCTGGGTGTTATTTTAACCCACGTTGGTGTAAAATATTTCCCATGTGTCCGGAAGAGTAGAATAGCACCTAACTCTTTCCTACCGCGGTGTCGTAAGAGGCGACTAAGGTATTGTACGGAAAACCCTTTTCTAGGAGAATAACACCATAATATCTAATGCTGTCACTATGCATGCATCGTGGCAATGAGGAGTAAGATATTTTTTGACTCGTACCAAAATGGTTCGCCACCCGTCACGTCTCGTTTCCCGGGAGGGGGCGAAAAGTGGACTACGCGTGAGTTCTCTGGCTACCCTGTTACTGTTTAATTTATTTATGAAGGAAAGAAAGTTTATTTGCTAAGATCCGTATGCAAAATTTCAAATGGTGTGTATCACGGGATGGCAGTGTCTCCAGCCAAGTCGAGCAAACAAACAACGCGGCACGCCCGTAACATCCTTTTTCCAACAACTCACACACAACTCGCGGCACTTTTTGCCCTCGTGTATTTTCGTTGTGGGTAAAGTTAGAAGTCTGATATTTAAGTCACCTAGAATACTTAACGATCCTACCTATTACGAGATATCGCAATATCGCAAGTCAAAATTGCCTAATTTAATCTCTGAAAAAATATCGTCCCTCGCCAATTTTTTAATTTTATTAATAGTTTTTGAGGAGATTAGATAGTTTTTGAAGAGCACCGCCCAAGCAAAGCAACGTCTGATTCTCTTATTTTGTTTATGTAATCGTTAAACGCCACTAGAGTAATTTTGTGACTACAAAAATACAGTAAAGACAGTTCAGCGGCTGTCCAGACAGGCCTCTCAAAATAAGGGCAGTTAATTGGCTCTTCGGCTTTACGGGAAAATAGGCTGTTAGTTATTTTACATCGATCTTTACTTCTTCTAGTAAGGAATTGTTTTACACTACGTCATTAACACAGACTCAGTAATTATATAACATAGCGTAATCGTGAGTGTCCTTGTATCTTCCAAAGGATCTTTTTTTTTTAACACGAAGCCCCACAGTAGGATTTCTCCTGTGCCGTGGGTACGTTTTACAGACATACATTCCACATGCACAAACTACCCAGAACAGAACAAACCCGGGAATCGAACCCGCGACCTGCGGCGGATAAGCCAAGGGCTTAGCCACTGCGCCAACCGAGCCGACAGCACCTCTACTTATTATTCCCCACGTATTTATTTGGACTTTCTATTAAGCTACATCCAAAGATACTTCAGCATTCCTCTATTCAACGTGGACGGTATCTCTTCAAATAGTGGTTGACTTTCTTCATATCTTTAGTCATTTGGTCGAACTCTGTTTAATGCAACTTTGTAATATTTTCATCAGGTCCTCTAAGACATTGCCATACACAACTCTACTCTTATTTGAGAAAATATTTACTATTCCCGAATATCCGAGAATTTATAAGTATATATTCGGATCTTACCGAAGAGTTCTTTAGTCACTTTTAAGGTCTCCAACAATAAACATACATAAATTATGTACATTTGATTGTCTGTAACTATGTACATACACTATGTAGTTTTTCAATAAACTAGAATCTAATTGTATAGGTAATCGATATAACGTAAAAATAATCGTTAAGTGGATGATTAAGTTCAATGTATCTACACCGTCAGTATTCTTTAACGTCTAGAGCACTTTCATGATCGATTTTATACGCCTTAGGGGTATATTAATAATTCAAGGTGAGATCAGAGCATACTTTCTTTCTCTAAAACGTAATTTAAGTTTATAATGTGGCAACAAGCTTTAACTAAACTATACCTACATTTATATAGTTTGTAAATGTTTATAATTTTAAAACTATAATTTCAACTTGGCTTCACCAATTTTGAGTGTCTTATAATTTTTGACATATTTACTACAATTTAAATCTAAATCAGAAGTTAATTTTGCGGAATTCTATTACAGTAAAGTAACACAATATACAAGAAACACTGTTGCGGAACTAAGCGAATTAATTTTGTTGTAGAGATACTAGTAACAAAAATAAAGTATATTTTGGATGCCGAAGCCAAGTTATACTTATCCAATGGTTATTATTTTGTGACATATATCTGTAAATCCTTATATTGTAGCTACGCCATTTGTAAGTACTAGTATATTTGTGTTTTATTTATAAAATATAAGGTTAACAAAGGTTTGCTGTTATTATAAAATTCAAACAAATTTGATTGGTTAACAGGAACAGAAATTCGAAGATTTATAACTAGATAAAGAAGTTTCCGTGGGAGCCCTTTAATATTTCTAAATATAATGTTTTTCTTGAGTATTTTATTAGTGTCAACATTTGCCTTTTTTGAGAATATCGCGGAGAAATATAAAACGTCTGTACTTATACGGGATACTTTAATATTTATGACGTTTGACAAACGAAATTTATATTTCTTACTTCGGAAAATAAAGAATTTTCATTTCATTTCCTAGAAACTTCTTCCATCAGTATTAAATTCAATTTATGGTTCAAATCATTTAGTTTTGTCAGCTTGTTTTAAGAGTCCACAAGAATATTTAAGTCTAGAGAAATAAAACCGACCACTACATTTAAAGATCAAAAAAAAATAACTTCATATTTACTTCTAAGTCATTCTACTTTGACGGATGCAAAGCAATTAATGACCATAGTGTGATTTTATAAATCATCTGGTAAGATTAAAATTACTACGAGTATTAATTAATAATTAAACTGTAAAAGATAGGACTCGCAACTGGATAACTACTTAGATATCAATAACAATATATATATATTTTTTTATTGTATAAAGTGACGAAGCAAGCAACTAGTGCAACGATCGCCCGCAACAAATGCTGTGTCACCCAGACTATTTCTGTGTGACACCACACTGCGCCCGCCACCCAGAGACATCAGTTCTTAAGTCTCAAATGCCCAGTGATTACGCTAGCTGACAGTGCCCTTCAAACCGAAACACAGGAATGCTTGCACACTACTGCTTCACGGCAGAATAACTGGCGCTGGAGTGGTACCTACCTCAACGGATTCCTGCATAGGAATCCTACCACCAGTCTAGCTACAGACAAGTTGCAATTTATTTTCGGTACTAACAACAGAAACTAATCAAAATGTATGTGATTAACATAAGCTGTCGACTTTGGTCTGTTTCCGACCTTTCAACGCTTTTTTAAATAATTATTATTATTATTTTATTTCAATGTCAATCTTATTAGCATATTAATGATATACTTTTAAATGTAGACCGTTCCAAAAAAGAAATGATTTATTGAATTTTGCAGTAGGATTTGCCAAAAGACCTTAGACGCTGCAGCCCGTTACCGGTATTTGTAGTTTCTGTCATTTTCCAGGAATTTCCGGTCGCAGGTTTTTTATGCCTCCACCACCACACATATTTTAATAAATTACTACACAAAAATCAATTTAATTTTTAAGCGTCACTACAGATGTAAATGAATTCCAGCGCAGTTGCATGTTCTGGTTTTTAACCGAAGGGTATCCTAGTTAGAATACAATCTACACAAGTTGCGCAAACACACCCACACCTGGATCAACTATCTGTAGGTCCTACAAATATTTGTTCCATGCGGGAATCGAAATCGCGATCCGCAGCGCCATTTGCGACACTGCCCTACCCGAGCCATTTATTTAAAATCGATTTATCTATTTAAAAGGAATCGCTTATAATTAATTAATCATCATTTCTTTAAAAGAATCATTATTTAAAATAATAAATTATAGGTAATGTATTTTGTTATTGAAAATCTGCCAGTGTGCTTATTGGAAAAAATAATACCGAATCTTTAGCTAACAATGGTGCACCGTGGGAATCTATGTACGTCGGAGATTTATTTTGAGCTTTATGTTAATATTCAGAGTTGAACGAGTAAGCTGTATTTAAATTTTAATTATTAAATTAAATTAAGAAATATTTCTACCTAAAAAACTACATACTGGTCTTCCTACAATTTGATTAGACGGCAGTTTGGCCTACTAGTCAGAGTAGGTACCTGATTTCTAACCCTAGCATGAGCCATCATTTGTTCAACATTTGGGTCTGGTTGTGTAGTTAATGTGAAATGTATGTCTGTAAACGGCACTTAAGATATGGGACATGACGGTTATAGCTTTTTTTAAATCATACTGAGCTAAACTGGAAATAAATCCTTGCCTTTAAACAGTAAAATACGAGACATTTAATAGATTTTTGTTGCAGATTTATGTTAGATTGCGCCCTCGGCCCATAACGATATGGGAGTATAAAATTTTAATATTCTTAAGACAAAAGTTATTATTATCTTTTTGGTATACTTAAGTATTCGTTCATCAATTGTCCACATAAAATTATAACATTCTAACAGTTATAAAAAAAATTACTAGAGAATATATTGATTAGATACTTTGAACACGTAGAGAGGATGGATGAAATAAGATTGACGAAACAGATTTATGAAGCGAGTGTCACGATCAGACCGAAGACATTTTAAGAAAGGCCATGTCAAAAGTAACCGCAACTATCTACTTGTATGAAAACGCACATGAAAATAGAAGAATCGAAAGATGTATCGTAGTAAGTGCAAAAATGTGATCTCTTCCTACCTCAATGGGAAAAAGGCGTGATTTATGCATAAATTAATAATTAAAATGTATTCGTTTTTGATAACATTATGTCTAATTTTCGTATCACATTAATTAATATCTTAAGGAATTTATTTTTTATTATTCAACGGTAAATAGTCCGCCATCATGGTGAAAGGATTTGTCGGTCTGCATCAGTGTCAATTTGCATTAGTTGGGGTGCGTCGAAAGTAAACAAGTTTCCCTTGTCTCAGTAGAAAGTTCCTTTGCGAGGGATCGCCGTAACGATCAACAATTAATTTTTAATTTTTATGTAAAAATAATGTAGTCTTTATTTCTTAGTTTTCTAATTTTAAATTTTTCTTTAACGAAATGTCTCAAAAGAAAACGGTCAGGTTTATTTGTAAACTATATGCAAAGTCTACGTGGGTGTGCTGTCAGCGTACCCGTCTTCTGAACTGTGGGCTCGGGAATTAAATCGTAGCCGAAGATAACATTTATGTAAAACCCAAATAATTTTCTGGATAGAATATACTGTGCCTGTCCTCATATCTTTGTTGGTGCAATAAAAAATATCTAAACCTTACTTGGAACGTATACCTCAGGCTACTGTTCGATGAAATGACAAATATTTTTATTATAATTATTTTTATCCCAAATAAAAGTCGTCGTTCTCGCATCATCAACACGTACACTTAGCACAGTATCCGATGAAGCTGCAAAAGCCAAAACGGCTAACAGCAATTACATCACCGAAATTATGTATAACACGCATTCATGCATATAAAATTTAAAAATTTGATGCACAGGGTGCAGAGTCCATTATAAAAATTATGTAAAAAAGTACAAAGACTTTTTTTTCTTTTTTGTCTCTTGGTTCTTCGTACACTTTTATCCGCACACATTAGCTATCCTCTTCACTCCTAGGTTTGCTGGAAGAAAACTCTTTTAGAGCTAAGCTCGCCTTTGTTTTATTAATTACTTATCATAAGATTTAATGTTAATAACAAAGTGTAGATAAAAATAAATAAATAAATAAATATGTGTCACAGTGCTAGAAAACACCAACTAGGGACGATTTTGCTTGTCACTGGTTTAAGTAATTTGCTACTGGTCCGGCGTATTTTATTTTTGTTCTGAAATTTACCTCAATTGATTTTAGCAAAACTGTCGGTAACTAATAGTCATATAATGTTTACCTTATATATCAAAACCTTAAATATAAAAGTAAAGTCCAGTGTACAGCTAGTTATTGTATACAAGACAATACATATTTCACCAATTTCGTTTGTTTCTATATCTAAGAAGTATTAAACGGAAAGCTCTATCTATCTAAAAATAATCGGTTTTTGTAGTAACTGGTTTTTGTGTCACGTTCAAGTTCTGCCAACTCTGTTACTGCCAAACGGGACTGTAAAATTGTTGCTACATTTAAAACATTTTTTAAGTTTTATTCACGAATGCAGAAAAGTTTATTATTTCTAGGAATAATTAGAAGTACGAGTATTAGCAATGGTGGCGTCGTCTGAGATTAGCTTCGCCCTTGCTTTGTTACAAATATAATTCAGCATTTATTGTCATATTATCAGTAGTTTAATCGTAAAGCTTACTAACTGAAGCCGGTGACTACGTCCGCGTGGATTTACCTTTTTAAAAACACCGTGAGAAATTTTTGATTTTTCGTAATAAAAAGTATCCTATGTCTGTCTCCAGGATGCAGCAGAGGGAGTTACTTTCACATTTGTAATATTAGTATAGTATATATATTGAGTATTTAATACTGTTTGCCAACCTGCCTGATAGTATTTTAATATTTCAGACTTAAAATATCCTTCTAGTGGCTGTGTCATATAAATTCGTCGGCCCAACCGGGGAAATACAATGTCCTAGAATACCAGCAACATTGCGCTTTTGTTTGTGTGTGCAGTGGTGTGAAACGGAGGTTACTGGCAATAAGACCATTCATCTAAATAATAATACTAAAGGGATGACAACGCATACATGTTGGATCTTCATTACGTATTCATTTCATTTTCATTTTACGTTATAATTTTTTTTTTAATTTTGCATCACTAGTTATTTCAGCATTTTAAAAATTAATTTATAGTTGTATAATTAGTTCATCTATGAAAAAAAATTAAATTGATGTGTCTGTTTGTAATAAGAAAAAGAAAACAGCTTTTTACTCGATGTTTTTGAAAGTATATACGGTAATTACAAGAAAAAAAACAATATTTAAAGTTTTTTGTCTGTCTGTCTGTTTTTTCCGGCTAATCTCCGAAACGGCCTAACCGATTTTGACGGGACTGCAATGACAGACAGCTGATATTATAGCAGGTAACTTAGGCTACTTTAATTTTAGAAAAATAATAAGGGTTCCCGCGCAAAAAATCATAACCCCAAAATCCGATTCAAACAGCGATACGTATATAATCGATCAGGGTCGGTTTTTTACGTGGGCCCCCGCGCGGGTTCCATACGCGGGTGGAAACCGCGTGGCACAGCTAGTTATAAAATAATAAATAATTATAAAAAGAGTTTAACTTCTCGTCCTTTAACTCTGTTTAGTTTCATGTTAAGATTGTTTTTCCTGGAACAGCTTATCAGTTTGCAAGACTCTATGCATAGATATTAAGATTATATAAACATTATTCATAGAAATAGCGTGAAGACTTATTTATATACAATACATTTATCTAAAATTATTGCAGCATCTTCATAATTTAGTTAAAAAATGTTTCAGAATAAAATTTAAGTATTAATCTTATCTCTTTACTCGATATACCTTTACAGTGTTATTTTTTTTGCGTGGTGGCGGCTTGAGGTAATCTACCCAGGATCTCATCCCGTGAGTGTAGTAAAAGTCGACACAGGGAAAATTAAAACCAGCACACGGGCAGCAGCATCTTCCTGAAACAACTGAATAAAAACCTGCAATTGCCAACCCGCCTGCCAAGCGTGGCAACTGTGTTGTGTGCAAGCTGTGACAAAATCCACCTAAAATGAGAACTGCAAAGGAGGTTTATGTTCAGCAGTGGACTAGTGATAAGATAATGATGATGATGGTGATGATGATTGTGAAAAAGTGAAAGGTTCTGTAGTGGTCATTAACGTTTAATTCTTAGTTCATAATTCAAAGACACTGTCGACTTTAGAGGCGCATATCTCACCAAGTAATGACTAAAATAAAATAGTTACTTTGAATCTTCTTCATCATTTTTCAAGACCTATCCTAACGATACCTCACACGCTGATGTGCTTTGATATTTTTCAGTATCGTGTCACCTCTTATTTTTTCGTAATTTCACTACACTACTAGCTGTTTATTAAAAACACTTTTCTCTTAAGCTCTTTCTGCGTAGATCGGACTAAAAATAATAATTAAAAGCAGAAGGTACTCCGGGTTAACGATGACATCGGGACAACTGTCACCTCAGTCCCCCCGTGACCTTTTTTTTTTTTTTTTTTTTTTTTTAGGACTGATGGTCACTGTTAGCCCGAAGGCTTTTACAGCTTCGCTGGATTGAAAGGTGGCATAGCGCTGAGGGCGCTTAGCCGAAACCTTTATTTATGGATGACTGGCGCAAGGGCCCCCGAGAGGGGACCTCGGCTTGGACCGTCATCCTGTTCGCGAGAGTAACAGACTCGAGGGTGCCCAAGGGGGCCGGTCTCGGCTCGGTCAGTTACTGCAATCGGGAGGGCAATATTACTACTACTATAATTATTAATACCATGATTATTATTAGATAAGTTTACCACCAATTCGGAATGCGTTTCCGCTGGAGAAGAAATGGCGCAAGAAACTCCAGCGACGCTTCTGTTTATGACACTACTGCTAGGGGAAAACCGGCCTGAGATGCGGCGGTATCGCGAATAACTTTGTCTGATACGCCCACGCCGACGGCGGGGGCGGTATGATGGTGATAATGGGTGTTTGTGTAGTGTTGAGTAGAGCGCTTGGGCAATAGTGGTCGCGTCGTCAGGGTCCTCGAGGACGTGCCTCGGTCTCCTTTTTCCGCGGGTCGAGTTTTGGTGTATCGCGAGGGGGTTGTAAGTGGCGGCACTGACAACCAGTGGGTTGGGGTGCGTGGCGGCAGAGTCGAAGTATCGGCGAGAGGCCAACTTTAGATATTGGGCTATGGTAGGAAGCCCTAAATCGATATGAAGGTTAGCATTACGCACGAACCACGGTGCTCCCGTGGCTTTACGCATGAATCGATTTTGTATTACCTGAAGTCGGTGAATTTGACGCGGGGAGGCATGCGCAAATACGGGGCTTGCGTATGTCATAATTGGCCGAATACAGGCTTTGTAAAGTGTAATTTTATTACGTAGGGACATTTTGCTATTTTTATTTAGTAACGGATGTAATCGACCGAGTACGAACGCCGCTCGGTTCCTTACTCGGTTAATATGTGGACCGAAGCTGAGTCTCGAGTCTAATAGGACGCCTAAGTATTTGACTGTCTTTTCCCAGGGGATTGGACGATCGAATAACTCTAATGTGGGGAGATGCTGCGTTATGCGCCGCGAGAAGTACATGGCTGCACTTTTGATTGGGTTGACCTCGATCCTCCATTTCCGAAACCAGTTCCCGAGGGTTCGGGCTGCGGATTGGAGGCGTTTAGAGATAGTGTCTGGATTACGTCCAGACACATATAGGCAGGTATCATCTGCGAAGAGGGCGAGTTCGACGCCGCTGGTGTGCGGTATGTCGTTCGTGAAAAGGGTGTAGAGCACGGGACCTAGGACTGAGCCTTGTGGTACGCCGGCTAGGATGGGATGTGATTCGGATCGCACCCCCTCGACGCGGTAGCGGAAGGTTCGACTGCGTAAGAAATCTCGTATGATGAGTACGAGGCGATCTGGCACACCGAGTCCATATAACTTGTATATGAGCCCGTTGTGCCAGACCTTGTCGAACGCTTTCGCCACGTCGAAGAAGAGCGCTCCGGTATGAAGCCCGCGTATGAAGCGGGATTGAATGTGCTCCGTTATGCGGTGCACCTGCTGGGTACATGAGTGTTTGGCACGGAATCCAAACTGCTCGTGGATGGGGATCCCTCGAGACTGCATGAAGTCTCTTAATCGGGCGAGAAGTAGGCGTTCGTATATCTTGCCTAAGGCCTTGAGGAGGCTTATAGGCCGATATGCGGTGGGATCGGACGGGTGTTTAGAGGGCTTTAGAATCCCTACGACCTCTGCTTCTTTCCAGGTGTTCGGAAAGATTGCGTTGGCCAGAGCTGCGTTGTAGATTAATACCAATAGTTGAATGATGGTAGTAGGCAGGAGCTTAACTACTTTGTTAGTGATACCATCGGGACCGGGAGATTTCCTTGGACGGAGGTTTTTAATAATAGACTCTACTTCGGTGCTGTTAACCGGCGGTATGGAATCGCGGAGCGGTTGAGAAGCCCTCCGATCGACCTCGCTGTCGACTAACGCGACGTGGGCGGAGTCGACCGGTAAGGTGCTTGGGGAGCATTGAGATTTTAGGCTGTCAGCTAGACATTCTGCCTTTTCTTCGTCTAGGAAGGCAGGCGGTTGGTTGGGTCGTACTAAAGAGGGCATTGAACGGGATGTGCCTCCTTTTGGTGATTTTGGAAGTCGCCAGAAGGCGAGCCCCCCGTGACCATGGGTGCTGTAAAGCGCCCGAAACGTCGGGTTAAAATGGTTCTAAATTAAACGCGATAAAATCCGTAAAAAATAGTTTTATTTAAACACTTTTCTTTCAAAATTTCATTTTTATAGCGCCAATAGTCTCCAAGTATAATGACTGTTACATACGAGTTCTGTTTTTAATACGAAACCCTAATGACATTTGACGAACGAAAGCATTTCTAACGTCGGAGCATAAATATATTATTCCAGAAATAAAAAATAAAACATATTTTGTTAGGATACTGAACAAAAAAATGTAAAGTAACAGCCTATAAATGTCCCACTGCTGAGCACAGGCCTTCTCTCATTCCTGAGAGGGTTTTAGAGCGGTGAATAGTCCGCCACGCTGCTCCAATGTGGATTGGCGGACTTCACATGTCCTCGAAATATTTCTATACCTCGGATATGCAGGTTTCCTCACGATGTTTTCCTTCACTGCTGAGCACGTGGTAAAATCAGCACTTAAAATTGAAGAACAATTTTAGAGGTGCTGGCAACGGGGATCGAACCCAGGTTACTCGGGTATTATGATTAAAGGCTCAATTTGCTTATGGTTATTTAAAATTATCAATCTATCTATCTTTAATTCAATGGTGATAATTATGATTCTAGTTGATAGTAAGATAATGATGTTAAATCACTTATATATTATAAGGTATTTTACAGGCAGCCTGTAATCGTGCAGATTAACACTATAATATACAAAGCTGTCACTATACCGCTCGTGGGAGCGCAACGGAGAGTAAGAATATTTTTTATTCGTACCAAAATTGCGGCGACGTGGTTCGCCACCGGCCACGTCTTGTTTTTTCCGCGGGGGCGGGAGGTTTTATTACGTAGGGACATTTGACTATTTTATTTAGGAGCGGGTGTAGTCGTCTGGGGACGAAAGCTGCTCGGTTCCTTATGCAGTTCAAGTGTAGACCGAAGATGAGTGTTTTTAGTAGAGTAGGATTAATTATCTAAGTAGAAGTAGGATCGGACGATCAAATAACTCTATGGTATGAAGAAGTGGCTGTACACGCCGAGAAAAGTAGATGGCTGCACTTTTGGTGAGATTGACTTCGATCCTCCATTTCCGAAACTTCCGAGATCGGAGGCGCTTAGTGAAAGTATTTGGATTACGTCCAGACACGTACATAGCGAATAGGACGAGTTCGACACCGCGGGTGCACAGTATGTCGTTGGTGAAGAGGGTGTATAGAACGAGACCTAGAACTGAGCCTTAGGTACACCGGCGCGGACGGGATCTGCTTTAGTGCACTCTAACCCTTCGACGCGGTAGCCCGTTGTGCCAACCTTGTCGAACGCTTTCGCCACGTTGAAGAAGAGGGCTCCGGTATGGTGCCCATGAAAGAAATGAGATTGTACATGCTTCGTGATGCGGTGCACCTGTTGGGTACATAAGCGTTTGGCTTAGAATCCAAAACATTCGTGGATGGGGATCCCGTGACACTGCATGAAGTCTCCAAAACCTTGAGAAGGCTAATAAGTCTATAAGCGGTAGGATCGGAGAGGTGTTAAGAGGGCATAGGAAACCCTATATATTTCCTCGGACGGAGGTTTTTAATAATGGACTTAACTTCGGTGCTAGTAACCGGAGCTACAGAATCGCGAAGTGGTTGTGGTGCCCTCTGATCAATCTCGCTGTCGACCATTGCGAGGTGTGTGGTGTCGACTGGTATGCCGGGGAGCATTGAAGTTTGAGTCAGCTAGACATTCTGCTTTTTCTTCGTCAAGGGAAGGCGAGTTATTAGGGTGTACTAGAGGTGTCATTGAACGAACGTTGCCTCGTTTAAGTTATTTAGGAAGTCGCTAGACGGCGAAATGAAATGGTTTAATATTATTTGTGAGATCGTTATCCCACCGATCGTTCCTGAACTCCATTATGCGTGTTTTAACCTCACGCTGCAGGGTACGTAGAGTTGTTCGGTTACTCTCTGTGGGATACAAGTCGATGCCTGGGTGGCTGTGTTTTTGCGCCTCAATAAGTCCCTAATGTCGTTAGGCTCGGTCCAGTGGTGGTCGTTCGCCACTGGTAGTTGGCTCAATCAGCCCTCGACGGTGGTTTGGATGTGCCTAGTGAAAGCATGAACCTCTAGATTCGTATGACCGACTGAAGTGATAGTGGATGGTATCGCATCGAGGTGCGTTGAGTGAAGTGGGCTGTTTTAAGTTCTCGCCAAGCTTGTGCCAGTCGACTACTGTTTTAGTGGATGATAAGGCTTGGGCGGAAGGCCCTAGCTGAAGTAAAACAGGATGGTGATCAGATACTAATTCGTGAATCACCTCTGTCCCGCTTAGAGCGAGATTGATGTTTTTAAGGATGATGATATCTACCACATCGGGTGTATGCCCAACGTATACAGGAAGTGGGTCGGTGTAGAAGCTGCTCAGCGTCGAGAAGGTCGACTAGTGAGTCTAGCGCCAGCCCACGGGAGTTAGTTGATAGTGAATTCCACCGGGTGTGCTTCTATTGAAGTCGCCGGCTAAAATTACTGAGCTTCCTAAAGAGAAAAGCGCTTCGAAATCTCTTCATGATGCAGATGGATGCGATGGTGATTAGGGAGTGATCGGTCATGGCTAGCTAATAGACCGATGCTTCAAGGTGACTAGAGGCGGTGTATCTACGGAAACACAACGCAAGGACTTTTTGTAGTTGATAAGAGTGCCGCCTTTCGCGGCAGTAATTCTGTCGTTACGAATGATGTTATAGTTCGTGATTTTGGGATCGTCAGTGTGAGGTTTCAAAAAAGTCTCTTGTATCAGTAACACATCGACTATGTGGTCGCGAACGATATGGATGATTTCGTCGCGTTGGCGTTAAGAAAAGCTATGTTTATGGAGCGTGGTTTTACTCAGTCATTGTGATTGAAAATTTTGCCTTAAAATTGAAGATGGCGAATACTCCGTGTTGGTACCGCATTGCGGTAGCAATTCTGTCCACAGGTTTGCTGTTCGTGATCCTAAGTGCCCTTGCGAGTGCCGAAACATCGTCGCCGTTGAAGATGGCGGCGAAGCGACACACTAACTCTAGATCGATCTCTACGACCGGTCAGCACGCGACTGGTGCGACCAGTGCGACCTGTGTGAGTGGTGTGGCGTTAGTTTGTGGTGCCGCGTTTAAGATAGACGCGGGAGTAGACAGTGGTCTCCATACGGAGAGTGGCGAGGGAGGTACGATGTACCTAGGTGTAGGTACCGGTTTGACCGCAGGTTTTTTCGGTTTTGGCGGTTTGGGGCAGCCGAGATAGTTGGCCGTGTGGCTTTCTGTATTACAGGAAATATGCGGGCAGGCGTGCCGAAGGAGGCTTAGAGTAACTTGTCCTTAGGTCTAGGACAGTCGATGGTAGCGTGGTCGCTTAGGCACTTGACATACTAAGCACTTTTGAGGGGCTTTACTGAGAGCCCAGACAGGCTACAGGAGGACCGCAGATTGAATATCTGATAACCTGCTGGGAAACGTTGTCAGCCCATAAACACATTACATTTTAAAGAATCGGTCGTAATCCCTACGCTTGACAAACCACTTATAAAGGTAGTACAGAACTTCTTGCACTTTAGACGATTCTTATCGTCACGATCTATGTATATTATTTAGACTTGAAATACTTGAAGTTTGTTGTTGTTACTTGCATTAGAT
Source organism: Luehdorfia chinensis (assembly GCA_019845155.1). Classification (NCBI taxonomy): domain Eukaryota; kingdom Metazoa; phylum Arthropoda; class Insecta; order Lepidoptera; family Papilionidae; genus Luehdorfia; species Luehdorfia chinensis. The sequence goes on from JAHVAK010000527.1 coordinate 11,049,915, forward strand.
TGTGTATGTAGTTTCACCATGATGCATTCATTACGAAGGAAGCAACGCTATTTTCTTGGTGTTTGTTTCTATAGCTAACTTTTATGACACTAATGGGACGTCATCCAATATGCAGCAGCCAAACGTTGGAACAATATTTTACCGCCCGTTAGAGTCGTGCGAATCCAATGCGCATTAAAAATGAAATGAAAGAATTTTCAAGGAAAACGCAGACAAATTATTAAAAAGAATTTTAATGTTGTGTTAAATAAAGTAAATACCTAATATTCGTAAATAAATATATTATCTTGATATATTGTTTAATGTCTTTTCCTAGTATCTAATTTTATTTTTTGTTTCTCACTCATATTACGGATTGATAGAATTATGTTGACTGCATCATGAACTGCCTAGTTAATTCTGCCATTGACACATAGACGGTAGGTACTCTAGGTAGAAGTGTCAGCAGAATACTAGCGTTGGCTTACTATCCAACATAATGCTAATATAAAGCTGAATGGAAGATGATTCAAAACAATAGTTGTATGGTATTGTCGAACGTCTTGTTTCGCATTCCGTACCCTAAGCTATTAGGTTATTGCCGGTTTAATTGGGCATAAGATATTAATTTCACATTATATTCACTCGATAAAGATTAAATTAATTATAAAAATCACAAAATATCAACGAAAATAAATGTAGGAATAATTTCGTCATTACTCAAATAAAATACGTTTGATTTTCAGTTAACATATTTTCTTCCAACTCGAATGAAATTCGTCGGCACGATCTATGTATTTAGTTTCAGTCACGTCAAGTAAGCCATATCGGAAAAATAGAGCAACCTCGAGTTACATTATTACCAGACTTGTTTACTACGCACTAGCTCGATTGCAATCAAATTCCTGTTCAGTATACATATTAATTTATTCATATTAGATAGCCGTGTTGTGGCGGCTTAAGAATATCTACCACCCCATCTCATGCCGCGGGTGTCGACATAGGGAAAATAAAAACCAGGAGGTGGGCAGCAGCATCTTCCTGGAACATCTAAATAAATAATCTGCGGTTGCCAACTCGCCTGCCAAGCGTGGAAACTATGGCAAAATCCTCCCAAAATGAGAGACACAAACTTACGTGTTTTGTGGCAATCAATAGGGGCAGGCCTATGTTCAGCAGTGGACTAGTGATAGGCTGACATGACGTTGATGATGATACATTAGATAAGACAACTTTGTTGTATGATTGCAATTAATAAACTACGTTTTCTCTTTCTTTTATTAATTAATCAGATCATATTATAGGTAACGCACACTTAATATTGACTTTTAAAAAGAAGACATGGTAACTTCCAAATGTCGCGCGCAAGATGCTAATATAGACTTAATATATTTTATATATATCTATATATTAATACGCGAAGAGAAAACTTTGTACTTATTTTTAAGCATATTGCGCGAACCGAAGAGTGTGAGATTTGCATAGCTAAAGTATGTATGAAGTAGAAGCGAGGATGCTAAAATTTATGTATAATATCTGTTACAAATACAATAAATGGAATAAAATAAACATTCATTATTTAAGTTCGCACTGACAATTTCAATCACCTATTAGTGTGTCGTTTGTTTACATTCATACTGCCAATGTCAAACACATAACAGTCTGTGCTCAAACTGCCCCACAAAGGTTTTTAAAATGTTGCCAACAAATTATTACTCAATCCTCAACAACGTTCAAACTTGAAAATTTTATGGATGACGGTCGAATTTCGACCACAGGGGGATCGCTAGTGACTTTATATGTGTATAGGTGTATTCATACTTCTTCTTCTTGATCAGTCTCTTAATAGCCTACTGCTGGAAAAAGGCCTCTTCCAAAAATGGGATTACAGCAAATCCACGTAAGTCGTGGTCGCTCGGCAGGTGAATTCGCGATTAGACGCTGCTGCCCATCACCAGTCTGTGTATTTTTTGTTTGATATTTTTCTGACGGAAGCCATGACATTTCCCAGAAAGTTCTCTTTGTCACCTTCTATGAGAGGGGGGATGGAGGATGAGATGGGGTGGCGGTTTTTCTTACGCTGCCATCAAGCGGTAAATTCATAATAATTTATTAATAATGATTGATTTCCATGAAAACAATTATTAATCGTGAATATAAATTCCGTTATATAAAAAGTTATAGAAAATAAGTATATGTTCATACATATATCAAGTCTTGTAGCTGTTTGTCTAAGGAATTGAACAAGACATTTCATAAAGAAGTGAAATTGGTTACATAAACCATGAGATTTGCTAACAAACGTTAAATTACTTAAAGTGTTTACCAATAATGCTTTTCATATTATTTTAATATTTTTCTTATTCTATTATGAAAAGACTGTAGAAAAGACAAATAAATATTTGATAGAAATCTTCTTTTTAGTTACGACCGTTTTAAGGTGTTATCTTTCAGACATTGCCGTGGAATTTTATTTCTGTATTAATAATATATTTTTAAATATATTCTATCTAAAAGGATTACATTACAAAAGTACACCGCTTTGCTTAAATTATAAAGTAATTAAACTATTAAGTATATGTTCTTTATTTTAGGAACTGAGCGAGTTAACATTTAAATTTTTAGTAGGCGTTTGCACTGGTTCCCAATTGCAAACACTTAATGCTGTAGTTTATCGCCTAAATGGATTACTTAAAGAAACGGAGAATTGGTGAAAGCACAAATATTGTCAAATTATTCGATTCTTTTTTGCAGTTGAACTCATTGATGTGATTAGCTTAGCCAATTTTATAAAATACTTAATAAAGAACGCAGAAACACATAAATACAACTTCAAAGACGTTGTAGTTCCTTCAGGGCCTTTGTATGAAAAAATGGACTCGCTTATTTTAATAAAGATGATAAGATCGGTGAGAGTATGTTTACACAAGAGTACTTCGCTGAGCTGTAGAAATCCCTAGAAATTTCTATTGTTCAGTATCATTACGAAATATGTCAGTTTTGCAAATAATTTATGGCTGTAATTAAAACCTGTATTTGAAGAACATTGCGGCAAGCCTACGGGCAGTAATGGCATGCAATTAATTATAATAATACATTAATTGTTTTCATGCCTGTGGCAAGCTGTTTATAGATTTATGGTTATATCCGTTATTAATACTGAATCTATTCAATACAAACAAACTTGAAAACCTGCAAAATTTTGTTTATAGGTATTACTAGTGACCGGCTTGGCATGGGTAGACAGATAGTAGAAAGACAAATAAAACAACAATAATTCCTTACACTAACATTTTTTGTAGCGACTATTCTCATCGGCGGCTCTGGAACTGGTCAGGTGAGATTATGTTATTTTACCAAAAAAAATTATTAATAGCAACATAGGCCATGAAAGTTTAGTAGCTCAGAGTTTCCTAGTAAACAATATTTGATGTCGTGGTAGCAAAATAAAACCACCGCTTACGACCTAAGGAATAGAATAAGGATCAATATCATGATACGAATGTCATCATCTTTTGATTCTACCCGTGTTTTGATAGACTAATTTGAACAAAAAGCGGTTATTGTGACTTAACTATAATAGTTAGACACATGGCCCCGCGGACTTTTTTGTGAGTAATGATGAGTACTATGAAAATGTAGTACATTATTTTATTTACGAGTATCATCAAAAGTTTTTGCAGCGCACGCCATATAATGACTTTCATTAGTAAGTTTTTGATACTCGTACCTTGAGATACATTAGAGTAATTTTCGTAGAGATTTCAGTTTTTTTTACATTAAATACTACTCATGTTACTCGCTGATAATGTAGTTGTATATAGGTGAAAGAATTTAATCTATTTATTGTCTATTAATTTTAAGATATATTATCTTATTCTATAGGTGAAAAATAGGTTCAATAGTTTTTGAGTTTATTCGTTACAACCAAACATACAATAAATCTTTTCTTTTTATAATGTTAGTTTAGATTAGTTTAGATAGCAATTCTAATTAAAGGCACAATAGAAAAGATGGCTACTATACATACATATATATATATGTTTACCAAAGGTTACTGAACTTTTTGGATATTTTTTTGTAGGAAACTCGGCAAGTAGTTTAGGAAGATTAAAAAATCCTTGTAGGTAATAGTTTATTTATGAGCTATGCCATGGCAGGCTTTGAGTAATCAACTTGCTTATTTTTGCTTAACGAAGTAGATAAAAATCGATTGTATATTTTTAAATCAAATAATGACTTGATGTGGCTGAACGATTAACTGCTCTACGAATCGGGAGTTTGATTCTGACACGGAACAAATATTTGAATGACCTGCAGTTTTTACGGATCTGGCTGCATGTACAATAAATAATGACATAATGATGTTTATTTATACACTTTTGAAACATATTTCTAAATCTGCTGGTTACTGTGTTTTAATCAAATATCTCTCTGGGTTACTTCTTCCCAACACGGCCATTCCACTAGGTATTCGCTAAAGATCTCGATATATTCTGACAATCACCTAAGGTTCCGTTCGCTCAGCGGTTGGCATACCTGCTTGTGGAGGCAAAGGTCCCAGTACTTTTGTACCGGGTTAGTTATTTTGTGTAATACACAAAATATTAGCTTTCGGTTCTTTACCTTAGGGTCCCGTGTCTCTTACATTGCTTGTAGCATTTACCTGATATTATTGCATAAGCGTATTTTCGGAGATGCGAAAGGAAGACGAAGGGCTGCATTTGAGTTTGCAGTAATGTTTGTAAATGTGTAACATATCTTGCGCATACAACAGTTTCTAGTTCATTATCATTCTTCGTCTGCCCTTAAGAAATCTTACGCTCCTTCCGAGTTGGGACACCACTTAAGTCGAGAATTTCTCGACTTCAGAGGTGTGTATTATCTAGTGATAGTGTTGTAGTGTACTAGCGAACCGTGTGGTAGCGGTATAAGATAATCTACCACCCCATCTCATCCCGTGGATGTCCTTAAAGATGACAGAGGTAAAATTAAAACCATGAGATGAACAGCATTTTCCTGGCACATTTGAATAAATAAACTGGGGTTGCCAACCCGCCTGCCAAGCGTGGCAACTGTGACTAAATCCACCTGGGGGAGGGCTATGTTCAGCAGAGGACTAGTGATAGGCTGTAATGACGAGTGTTGTAGTGGTGGAGGGTATCTGGTGGTGGTTCCCAGTCTTTGAGAGTAGCAGCAACGCGTAAAATACCTCTTTTGTAAAAAGTAGCTATAATAGACCTAGAAGTCGGGGTCATTTAACATTTAAACTATTCAAGATATCTGCACATTGATAGTTCCTTGTATAGTCATTAAATATAATGTCAAATTAAATATGCTGTACATAAAATGCTTTCGGGAAGCAATATTGTTTTTTGTTTCATCGATTTAATTTACCACCGTGATAGCATGTTTCTAAAGTTTTAAAAAGGCAATTTTAATATTTATTAAAATCATCGCTAGCGTCAGGCGCGCCGTGAACGAAATCATAAACTTCAATGCAGTCGATTTGTTGGAATAGCAATGATACCGTTTTTATTCTATGTTATACCAAACAGCGCTCTATTTCGAAATACAAACAGTAAAAATCTGCAGCTGGCGGTATCTAGAATTTATTTACAAATTATTAGAATCAGTCGCTGACGTTTTAAATGTATTGCTAAAGGCATGATTTAAAAAACAAGTAATATTAATACGCAGTAAGTAGTAAAATCATTATAGTTTCAAAAAAGTGCATCAGTTCCGTTGTAGGATTTCCTTGCAGGAATCCGTCTAGGTAGGTACGACCTCAGTACCAGTTAATGTTCTGTGAAGCAATAGTGTGGAGATATTAATGTTTCGGTTTTAGAGTTTAAGAGCTGATGTCTCATGGTAACGAGCGCAATGGTGCCACTCAAAAATGTTTTGGGTGACACAGCATTTGTTATGGGCTCGTTTCTCTTATCATTGGGTGAACAATTTCATCGTCTCGTTGTTTTCTTTGATAAAAAAGTTTGGTAACAACTTTTTATCGAAGAAAGCGACGAGAAAGATTTAAAAAATCAATGCGTTATTTGATAACTTATTAAATATTAAAAAATGGGTAAAAGACACAATACATATATATTATGCCCTAAATGGTCTTTGTCTGAAACCACAAATCTTATGCGGTGTTTTAGCAGCCATTTAGTTTCATCGATATTCATGTTTCGTCGCATTTTCACTTCTATTCTAGTTTGGATTGTTTAGCCCCGGCTGATTAAAAAAATAAAGTAAAAGATTGTGTTATGAACGCAATCGTAATCAGAAAACGGTACACGACCGCCGGAAATAGCCGTTGACTTAGAGTCTACGTATACGAGTACGAAGTTGGGGAAAGGATTCCACAGCAAAATTGGCGTATCATCTAAAAGAGAGCTTGGCCCCTCGATAGTGCGTAAGCACAAACATCGACCGAAGTCTCACATATCAATTCGTGATAACGCCTTACAAGTATATAGCTAAAAACAGTCTTAGTGATTGTACGTCGCACTGTTTAGGCACACGTGGAATAATCACGGGCACTATGGCCCAACAAATAAAGTGTCCCTTCACGCCACCACATTTCCAGACCGCGGCAACTGTAGACTTAATGTAAGTGTTAAGTTCCCCCCCCAATGGGTTCTCGCCTTGTCGTGGCGGGGTGGCTTAGTAACCGTGGCTTGGTCACCCACGGTCACAACACATGGTTGGCCTGTGGCGTCAGTCTGACCCGAGGAGGTCGCTTCGAGTGGGATACGCAAGCCGACTCTGAATGCGAACAGATGGACTGCTGGGTCGCGGGGGTGTTGGTGTTGCTTTGCCTCTCTTCCTGTCCCCCGCGACTTTGGCGGGTTCGCACCGTAGATGCAGCGCTGGTGGGGCCGCGGGGGAAGAGAAGTGTTGGTGTATCGTTGCCTCTCACCCTATCCTGCTCGGCCGAAATGTGATCGGTGGCGGAGCCACAGACCAAATCCGTCGTGTGCTCCGGCGCGCTGTGTGCTCCGGCGCGCCTTGCTGGGAAGGGGAATGGGGAGGACCTGTCCTCTCCCGATAATAGGCCAGCGACGATGGAGTCGCGGATGTGTGCGCGAGCGTTCCCGTGGCCCTGCCAACATGCGGCGAAGTCGGAACAGCATGGCGTTTTCGTCGGTGCAAGTCCGACATAACCCGTTCTTCCCCCCGTGAAGGCGGGTATACGTTAGGCAAGTACAAGTACAAGGCAATACAAGATTAGCACGGCTGTTTGCCGCAGAGCACGTCATGAGTCCACTGTTCCTTCAACGGAATGGGGTCCAACGTTGTTCGATTTATTCCGCAGCTTCATGACGTATAATGCTCCAACAAGCTTATAGAGCCTTTTTAATAATTATGAATTAGCCATGAGGCAGGTTTGTATAATAGCCATCAGGTAGGTTATGAGTAACCGACGTTGAGTATTGTGTATTTTCGATCGAGTTTGTCTCACCCACCTACTTTTTTTCCATTAATCATTCATTAATAGGTGGGAGTTACTCCGAGTGTTAGTTAATATTTTCGTTATACAAAATATTGGAGGGCAGGCAGTCTGCAGTCCTGTCATGAAAGGCAAACTTGGGCAAAACTAATAAGGCGTGAACCTAACCAAGATGCAGGACGCAACCCTTGTGGCTGTCGAAATGTCCAAGTAAGCGCCGCAAAGACGGAATGCAGCAGAATGCAACTTGCCGACTCAATACGACTATCGCCGGGCAAGCTCCATCTCAACACAGCATATATTCCCAGCACATAGCTACACTCGCAAAATCTCCGTCCACCAAAACCATAAGTCGCATCGACACAGAAACAATACTGCATATATCAGCAAGCGTCTGTGCGACGCGACTATCACACGAATGGCACACCTCCTCACAACGCAACAATACGATTATATGATTAATGTCAACTTTGGTAAATGTTGTTAACTAAAATCATCACCAACGCATTGTAGCAGCAAGCCACTAAGAAGCCAGTGACATAATATCTATGTATCATCGTGCTGGAGCACTAGGGGGAGACACGCGGTCCGTACTCGTGTATGCTTGTAACACCAGAGTGCCGCCAAACACACTCTTCCTCCGTAAGATAACCTCCTCTTGATCCGTAAGATAACCGACGTGTCATAGTAAAATACACTAAGACGCCCACCACATACGGCGGGAGTGCACATTGTACACGCGGAAGTCGTATTATCACAACAAACCCGTTCACCACCGGCACTAAGACGATATGTGTTTCAATAAGACAGATGGGTTCGAGTCTGCGCTTACCGCGGACTCCTGTCTCAGTATGTAAGTTTACACAATTCTATCTTAATCATTTTCAAAGTCTATCATAATAACGCTTTGAAATCTTAGAGACCTTCTATATTATGTATAGTAAAAACAGAACAGAGTATATCCCATTTTAGTGCTTTATTTAGGGAATAAAAAGTTGTACCTTGTACAAACGTAATCACAAGAGTGAATTGGACCGAATTGTAAGTTATCCGTCTTTGGCATTGTGTAGAATGTCCTCCGTGATTTTATACACTGGTACAACCTCCGCTGCCGTGATTGAAATTCTATACGTCCCTTCAACCCTTCTGTTACATGATTATACAAATTGTTTCGGTAAAAACATTTTTATATTCGGCGATAGTTCGATGTCAAGAATAAATTATCTTGAATTTGCCGCCGAGTAACGCCTGATTCACAATGTAACAATAACAATCCCACTGTTAAGTATTTTCTCTCTATTGGCATAAAAGAACTATGTCACAATACATAAAATATAAGTACCACATTTAAAGTACGCTTATTGTGTCATCAATGACATTTATCATAATTTTCAGGCAGTAATAATAGTTTACTCGAGCCAACCAAGCTCCTCCAGGAATCGCAGCAGAACTTTGATTTTCCCTGCGACTTTAGTATGTAGCGTCCGTAGGGCAGTCTAGTACGACATGGGCCGCCGTTTCGTCCTTCATACAAGCTCTGCAGAGGGCTGTCTGTAACATTTAATGGTGGTAGGATTCCTATGCAGGAGTCCGTCTAAGTAGGTACCACCCCAGGGCCAGTAATTCTACCGCGAAGCAGTAGTGTGCAAGCATTACTGTGTTTCGGTTTGAAGGGCACTGTGAGCTAGCGTAATCACTGGGCATTTGAGACTTAAGAACCTATGTCTCAGGGTGATGACTATATATGTATGACACAGTGTAGTGTCACACAGAAATTTTCTGGGTGACACAGCATTTGTTATGGGCAGACGTTGCAGTTACCATCAGGTGAACGTTTTGCTCGTTTCATCACTTTATGCAATAAAAAAAACACCTAAAGTAAACAGATGTTTTTTAAATGATCCATGTCCATTTATGGCGCTACTGCCCGTTCCGATTTGAGGTTTTGTTCAGACGGAGTAGTATCTTGGAGATGTGGCTGTTGATGATGGGCAAAGTAAATTAGGCAATACACACCAATCAAGTATATATATAATTTTGTAACAGTTTTTGTAAAATTGATCGAGAAAAACTGGAGCGATACTTTTATTATGCTTAACCATGTAATAGATACAGGTTAGTCACTCGCATGTATGCAAACAATTTATTGATTACAAATTAAAAAGTTACCACACCGTCTTCCATCTCCCCCATCCTCCTACAATATAACAAATAAATGTAATTAATTACAATAAATTTTATAAACGTTTGTATTGGTTGATACTAAAAATGTAGCTACTACGAGTAGATAAAGCGGGCGTTGATTCTAAAATGTCGAAAAACTCATTCGTTAAATCATAGTGAATGGACTATATTACACATTTTAATATTATAAAAAAAATAACTGCAATCAATTTTGTGAAAGGTTGTATTGGTTGATACTACAAATTTAACTACTATGTAAAACAGACGTTCATTCTATTTTTTTTTAATTTTATGTCATCGTCATTGTCAGCGTAGACTATTAGAGTCGACTACTGAATACAAGATTCCTTAAATATTGCTTACATACACAACAATTTCCCCTATCAGAATATTGTCCTGATAAAAAATATTAATAAAGACATAAATATTGAAAATCCATCAATGTAATATATACGAGTAGATGGTCATATAAATACATTTTGTCTGGTCACTTTTTGCCCAGTTTTTGCTCCTCGTTAGCCGTTAATCATTTGCGGCCTAACAACCATTCATTAGCCCTTGGTTACCAATTTCCACCCCTCAGTGAGCCGGACGACTGATATTTAATACATTCGGTACAAAGTGTACCGTTTAGAAAAATACAAATTTATGTATTTTATTTAGTAATAAGTCATTTACTATTTGTAAAATGAGTTCTTTATTAACCGCAAAAGCCTTCGGCGATAAAGGATTTAAAAAGTTATGAATGAGAAAGAGCTGCAGGAAATTCCATAAAATTAAGTAATTTTTGAATTGGAAGATGAGATTTTTTAGCAACAGATTTTTTGAAAAGGAAAAAACACACCCTTTTGGTATTTGTAAATATATCTATCAGTATTACAGATATAACACACGAGAAATAAATATTCCTAGGTGGATATCTAGTCAGGTATTCATAAGTTAAGTGCAAGGAATGTTCTAGTCAGAGAAATATTACAATTTAAACGAAATACAAGTACCGATAGAACAATACGCCATCGAACATACCACACACCAATATGATAAAATAAATGTAGCACATAAATTCCTCGATTGTAAAGTAACATTAACTAAGTAACATAAGAATAGACCTAAAGTTAAAGAGGCGATGGACCAATCATATAGCCCGCAGAATTATTGATAACACTTAGAGACGGCGATGGTGAAATTGTGATGGTAATGATAATGATGCATTTACTGATAACTTCACTGTAAAAAATATGAAAATATGAAGAAATAATTAATAAATAACAATTAAAATCATTTATTTGCAAGAATAAGGCGAACTTAATTATCTTTATGTTTTAATTTAAATAATAAAAAATGGCAAAATTATTTTTATACCGGAAAATCAAAGAGTTTCCACGGTATTTAATACATACGGCTTCAGGTAGTTTCAAGTATTTAGTAAGATATCCAATATTTAAGAATATATAAGTGTCACACACACTAAAAAGTAATTAGTGACAACTTTTATCAAACATACTAATGCTTAGTATTCATCTATACCTTTTAACTCGGTTATTTGAACTCCGCAGCCGACAATAGCTAATAAATTTTGAAATATGGCTTATACTTTTTTAGAGAACATCTTTTAAGCAATATAATTTCTAGTACGCGCTAACAGAATTACTTATATAGTTCCGGTTACAGTTACAGTTCTCTTAAAATAATATTGATATTATTTTTTCTTACACGTAATAAACAACAAAATACTTGAAATACTCTCCATTGTTTAAGTGTGAATACACTCACAATTAAATGCCGGCCGGCTAACTGAGGTTAAACTCAACAGGCGATATAGGCAAGTGAATCCGTTTTGAACATACCCTACAGTGCCCACAACGTTAGGAACGCTAGTTTCGGCCAAGCCGAAACTGAAACTACTACCAATACCAGCATTTTTGGTTTGATTGCAGTTTTACTAATATATAACTCATTGAGAGATATATACATCAATGATATATCTATATACCGTTACGTGTACACGGATATAATTTGCAGCAATAAATATCTACTCATTTTAGAAATGGTTGCTAGAAAATAATTTTTAAAGGTCTTTCCGATATCCGTCTCAATTTTGAGTCATTCTAAATTAATTGTGAAAAGTTTTAATGATCTGAAAAGTTTTAGTAATTTATAATATGACAGTCTTCCTTAAGAACGAGATACCTCTAAAGTCTAAACTTTATAATATAATAAAGAATTTTTTTATGATTTTTATACAGCATTCGATTACTTAAAGTACACAGAAATGTATTAAACGAGACTTAATCTCAATTACACATTGAGTATAATGTAATTACATTAGGAATATACAATATACGCAACAATAAGTTAAATAAATCAAACTGACAGCAAGGCAGCTAATCAGGTGACTCCGATTTAATTTGCACCGACACGGACCAAATGAATCGTGATGACTTATACATAATGCCACTAAGTTGTGCTTGCACTGATTTTTATATTGCTTATAATCGGTGATGTTTCTATGTATATATAGTATTTTTTATCTGTAGTGCTAAGTAGTAAAATCTAAAATTATCGACTTCTATCCTCCCTAATCGATGCAAAAACTTACTGTACATTATTTTAGTCGAATTGGGGGTAAAAATTCACAACAAGATGTATTTAAATTTAATAACGAACAATAATTGATTTTTTTCCTTTAACAAACAGGACCCAACACTGAAAACGTAGTGAACGACGGCTTTTACGTCCCGTACGCAATTAGTGATAACGAATCAATGTCAGCTTTTCCCTGTAGTAAAAGCTGCGTAGATTCGAACATATAAACTTGGTTTTTTCGACTGTCGTTACAACTTGGACAACGTGGTTAACCAAATTGAATAAATAATACTCATAAATACTTTGTGTGAAGTGGCGTATTTCGAGCAAGTGCGCAACAAGTTTAATATTTTTTTCTAATTCCTTTACCGTGTGGTAGGGGCTTAAAAGAATCTACGACTCCATCTCATCCCGTGAGTGTCGTAAAGTAATTTATTATATGTAATTATAATTATATGTTTTGCCTGCATTTAACTGTAATTATATGATGCAAACGAATTACACAATTAGTAGTGGGATTTTTTCTTTAATAAAAATGAATTGTAATAAAAAAAAATCGATTGTGACAGAATAAATAAATTATATTATCGACGTGGTACGTAGTAGTACCGGTAGATGGCAGTATTGAATATTAACTAAGAAACTCAATAATAATATAGGAATTCAAAAAGGAATAATAAACTACTTTAATTCAATAATCATATAACTCACTAATCATTGTTATGCAACAAGAACTTAGATGTATTTACCTCGCACATCTGGCTGTATTGAACATGCTACCTGCAGGTCTTATATTAATTCTATGAAAATAGTAATAAAGTACCGGCAGTCAGTAGATAGAAATTCAAAAATAAGAAATCAATTATAAACGATTTTAATTCATTATTTTTGACGCAGTAATAAAAATATATTATCTATATAATAAAACCAAATTTAAGTGGATTAACTGCGTAGTTTTTGCAAAATAAATATTGTTTCCAAACCAGCTGCAGATCCCCACAGAAATACGCAATAGGACAGAATACTGTGGAATTATGCAAAATATACTAACTTAGCTGTAGCTTCATCAGTCAGCTGTCTAATCTTTCTTATAGCAAAAATAGCAGAACTTAATTTCGGAGCTACATTTTCAATGTGCGCTTTCCACTGTAGCTTGGAATCAAATCCAAGGAATACAGTCGAATTTTCAAACGTTCGAATTCTGGAAATTAATATTAATATTAAGCGGAGACTTAGACATTTGAAAGTGTAAACATTTTGTTATGCCTGCATTTAAAACGTAATTATTTGTCGCAAACCATTTGGAAACAATGTCTAGAGTTTCATTGGGCTGTTCCAGCGTTAGTCATTTCTGTTATCTTTAAACAACAATGAAATATCGGCAAATAGAACTATATCAGACATTTTTTGTACTAAATATGGTAGATCATTAATGTAAACCAAAAACAGAAATGAACCAAGGATCGATCCCTAAGGATCATCCATTTTTACTGCACAACCTGATGACATAACACCATTGATGGCAACTTTATGAGTTCTATTTCAGAGGTAGGAAGATAGAAGATCCAGTGAAGCTTTACGAAATCCGTAGTATTTAAGTTTACATATTAAATTTTTATGTTCCACGCAGTCAAATTATGGCCTTTGTGTGATCACAAAACGTACTGACTGTGTCATGAAAATCTTCCCAGGCTTGTAGAACATGTGAGGCTAATTAACTCAGGCATTAGTCATTGACCTACCTTTGGAAAAGCCGAATTGTTATTATCATTTTAAATTTTATACCTTTTATTTTATACCCTCTCAGAAATGAGAGGAGGCCTGTGCTCAGCAGTGGGACATTTATAGGCTGACACTTTACTTTTTTTTAAATTTTATATTTACTATAATGAACGACCACTTACTCTAGCATGATTTTTCAAATATTTTACTAAAAGCTGGCAACACAGAAATAGGAAGGTAATTAGAAGAAATTTCTCTGCGACCCGATTTCAAAACTTGGTACAGCTTTACTGTTTCATCAGTTCAGGGAAGACACCTAAGTCCACACAGAGATTAAAAATCATTGCCAATATTGGGGCTATATCGATAATAATTATATCAACTGCTCAGATCGAGAGCCCCCAGAGATCTTCCATTTCCTTTTTATTTGATTTGCTATATGCTTTTACGATATCTGTAGAGCTAATGTGATTAAAACGAAAGTTGGCAATATCAATATTTAAATGTTCCCTTAGTTATGACTCTGAAACTACAATACTTGACTGCAAATGTTTAGTAGTTTCAGCAGGTACATTTGAAAAAAACTTCAAGAAACTATTTACAACTTTGTATTTATCTTTTACTACATTACCACTTAATTTCAAAGCAGTCTTCTTTTTTAGTATTATGCCTGCCACTTTCTAAATTAATTACATTCCATTTGGCTTTACTTTTATTAGAAAAAATTAATTTTATTGCATAAAAAATCAGTTTTTGCTTTCAAACATTTAAAAAAATGAATACTTTTTTACATACTGATGAAATTGTAGATAGGATGTAAGAGATCTTTTACCATAAAGATCATATAGAATGTCTCTACTCTTTCTTATTCCTTTAGTTGCCTACTCACTAAAGCATATTTTTTTAAGAATATTATCTACCTTCCTAGTAAATACTATAACATATTCGTTAGAAATGGTTTAAAAAAGTTGTGTGTGCTATCAGGGTCATATAAACTTCACATTGTGTTTGAAACGGTCAAATCTGTTCCTGGTCACTGGTCTACATTCAATTGATATACTTTCATTAATATTTTTGGAGTCCAACTGTATCTTTAAAGCTTTGTGATCTGAACTCCATTTAATTTTTAGCTTTTTTAATATTTTACACAATTCTGGTTGGTGAGTAAATATACATTTAAAAACATACATTGTAAATTAGAACAGTTAAAAAGAGAAACAAATCGCATTTTTGTCTAGAGTTTCACTTAACAGATCAATATTAAAGTCACCACAAATCACCACTTTTTTCTTACTTTTAAAAAATTTTCTTAAAACTTCTTCAATTATAATTATAAATGCTGTGAAGTGTGGCCTATAAAAACTATTAAATAGATATCCATCCATTTCTGCACAAGCAATCTCACACTGAGGATTAACAGAACATGCCACAATGTCTTTTCTTTCTTTAAATTTTGAAGTATTTTTAAATAATATAAACAATCCCATGGCAGATGTTCTGTTAAAGTTACTGGCTACACAATAGTTGTTTATGTTAAATGTCATACAATCATTTAGCCAAGTTTCAGTAAAACACAAGATGTCTACTTTATGCTTATCTAATAATAATTCCACATCTAAAAGACGTTGCCAGAGAAACGGTTAAGATTTTGGTACAATAAACTTAGTTTTTTATATTATTGTTTCACTTTTGTCAACCTTACATTACTAAAATAGAATTAACCATGGCATTAATATACACTATTTAATGCTATATTGTCACTGTTTATATTGTAAGCTAGTAATGCAGCTATTTTGTGCCTATATTTCATAGGAAGATACAAAGTATCTTGTGTCAATATAAAATTATTAATAATTTTATTAATATGTCAAATAATGTAAACATATCACTATGACAGCTTGTCAAATTATTCATTCATTGATTTATTTTATACATATAGGTAATTATTAAATCTTCCCGCCAAAGAAATAGTGTATGGGGGAACACACACAATATAATTTTTTCAACATTGAGGGTCGACAGTAATGCGAAACTATTTATTAGTCTACACCACGCAAATCCTCCATCAACCATAAGACGCATTGATACAGACGGGGCTCACCCATATAACCGCCACAAGGCAATACCGCAAGGAGCAGTAAGCATTCATGTGACTATCACAGAGATGCGCCTACGCACAACGCAACAATATGCTTAATATCGGCTTTGGTCGTCTTTCATCGTCGTTTCAGCCTATCACAAGTCCACTGCTGAATATAGGCCTCCCCCATAGATAGCCACAAAAGTTTGTAACTCTCATATTGGAGGGATTTTGCCATAGTTGCCACGCTTGGCAGGCGGGTTGGCAAATGCAGTTTATTTATTCAGATGTTCCAGGAAGATGCTGCTGCCCATCTCCTGGTTTTAATTTCCCTCTATCCACTTTTACGACACTCACGGAATGGGATGGGGTGGTCGATTCTCTTAGGCCACTACCACACGAATTTGGTAATTATTATTAACTAAAAACATCATCTCGTAAGATAACCGACGTGTAATAGTGCAATACACTAAGACGCCGACCACAAACGGCAAAGATAAAACAGTCACGCAACTCTGTCTTAATATTTTTTGAGTCCCAATTTATTTTTATTTAGAGTTCCCAATCTTCATAATGCTTTTTCATATTAGAGACATTTTTATAGATTTTAAAAGAATTTTTAAGTACTGTATTATATAACATATATGCTATTATGTGCTAAAATATGCAAAAAATACGAAGTTTTGCCATTTTATTAGATCATAGCGACCTAATGAACATATTTACCACTTTATTCCTATATTTTTTTATAAAATCATATATTTGTTATAATAATATATTGTCACACTTTAAAAAACCATCTTTTTCTTTCCAACTTAAATTATTAAGATTCCGACTTTTAGTTAATCCCGGAAGCTACTCGTATCAACTGCGCCGGAAATATCAAGGAGTCATGAGTGTACAGTACAATTATACTTGTCAGTGGTTTCAATAATTATAGTTTATGGTTTGACTTTATTGCATAGAAATTGTTAACAAGTTTACTTTTTAACTTTTTACATTTACGTAGGAAACACTCGAGCTCTAGTCTTTCAAACAGGAAAGCTCTTAGCTATGAAACGTGTTCTGCATATTTATTTTTACTCGCGTGTCGACTAGTTAGTTTGTATTTTCCGATGGATAAGACGTGACAGCTACTTTTAAAATTTTGTAAAGGTAAAATATGTGAGGTAGGAATTTAAAGTGTTATGAAGTCCTCCATTTCCAACTTCTCTACTTTAAAAGTCAAATAAAAATTGAAGTTTAGAAACGTAATTATTTTGAAAAAGAGGAGGTTCTCTTGTAATTTTTTTAGACTTTTTGGGCATAACTTCATTCATAGTGAACCGATTTTAAAGAATTCTTATTAGAAAGGGGATATCGTAAAGTGGTATTTATATAGTCATTTTTGGATTACGTAGTAAAAACAGAACCCATAATTACGTTATGTTCGTCTGTGCTTATGTCACAGCTATTTTATGAAATCCATTTTTTTAAGAAAGGAGTTTTTAATGATCCGCTATACAAAATAATGTAATGTAATTAATAAAAAATATAAAGTATAATTTTTTGTGGACATATGCGTGTGATTTATATAGATATTATTAAATATATTCGTTAGATAGGTATTAAAAATGATAACGAATATTCAAAGTAACTATTTTATTTAACCCAATAGTTGCTCAGATAAGCGCTTTTAAGGACGTAAAAAGTGGAAGCCCCCTTCTAACCTTTCAACCATGCGGTGGAAACTATGTATTTTAAATAATATTTAAGAATTACTACACACAAATTGAATAAGATATTTATAATTATATAAATTAAATACTTGTATTTAAATAGTATTTTCACTCATTTTGTAAATTGGTATTGGTAAAAGGTGTATGTTTAATTTATATCGTGATTCTTTGAATAATTTAATGCATTTGTAACATATTTTAAATAAATTTTTGCCTTCTGCACTCCTTCTGCATATGAACTTTAAGCGTACCAAATCTCACACTCTTCCTTGCGCACAATCGTCGTCGTTGTTTCAGCTTATCTCAAGTCCACAGCTGAACATAGGCCTCCCCCATAGATAGCCACGAAAGTTTGTAGATCTCATTTTAGGTGGATTTTGCCACAGTTGCCACGCTTGCCTTTGCCATAGGTGAGCGTAGGATAACGCAATGGAAAAGAACAATTTTTTTAAAATTGCACTGGTTTGCAAACAGATGCCACTGTGCTGGGAAGATACAGCAAGAAACCCAGCGGGTTACTCTTATGGCACTCTTTTGCAATTTATGGCTAATATGGACATTATTACCTATTGCATGATTTGTGGTCTAATTCGTTCAATTCTGTTTCTTTTAATTCTTTAAAACTTATGTAGGTTTTTATTAATACTTATATAGTCGTCTGGTGGCGGCGTACCACCACGGCTCCTCTCCTCCCATGGGTGAGACTGAGGGCCGACTGAGAAAAATGCCAGAAAGATCTCATGTCTTCCGACTGGTGGCGAAATAACCATCTTGAAAACTATCTGGCCGAATATATAACTGGCCCGCGATGGGCAGCAGCGTCTGAGGTGCATGGCATCTGGTACTGCGATCACCAATCCGAATGCGAAGCATGGTGATTATAGCAAATCCTTCTTTCATGGAAGATACCTATGTCCAAGCTGATGTTATAGAAGAAGAGGGTAATACTCGTAGTTACCAGTTGGCGTTACTTTAATGCTTCGGAATAAATATACTACGTATTTATAAATGTGTATAGTAGACTTTTTTAAAGCAACAAGTGACGAGACGAGCAAAACGTTCACCTGATGGTAAGTGCAACGTTTGCCCATAAGAAATGATACACCCAGAACATTTCTGTGTGGCACCATACTGTGTCCGTTCATCAGTTCTTAAGTCTTATATGCCCAGTAATTAAACAAGTTTTCTGTGGCTTTCCGATCGAAACACAGTAATGTTTGCACACTTTTGTTTTACAGAAGAATAATAGCCCTGCGGTGGCATCTTCCTAGATGGACTCCTTCATAGGAATCCTACCCCTAGAAAAAAAAGAAATTCAAAAAGACAATCAAAGCTGTAGGAAAAGGAAGCTGTGTGTTAAAGAAGCTACACTCAGAGTAAACTATCTGACTAGCAATTAATTGTATAAACAAACATACAGTCACATCTTTTTCCCATTTAAGGGGTAGGCAGAGACCACATCAGTATCCCACTTTCGCCCCCGCGGGAAACGAGACGTGACGATTGGTGAAACACGTCGCCGCCATTTTGGTACGAGACAAAATATTCTTACCCCCCATTTCGTTCCCACGAACATCTGGGGAATATGAAACACTGCGTTAAATAAATTAGCTGCCAATTAATTTTATCATTTTAAAATCCAATAAGAAAGCAAGCTCTGATCCGAACTGCTTTTGGACCGATGTCCATTCCGTTAGAAATGTTGAACCAAAATGTTTGTGGTTATTTGTAACATTTAACTCCTCATAATTCTTATATGCTGTCCAATAAAATATAATATTCAGAAGGACATCTTCAGCTGGCGTGACAAAAAATGAGTTAGTTAGTTATAGTTTTGAGAATATGGTAGAAATGTAGCTACAGGGGGTCCACCGGAACCAGTTTTAAAGTGATCTTTGTCATAGCATAGGCAGGCAAGCTCGCGCGCGACCGTCCCGCGGGGTGACAGACGGTGGAACGGACTAGTGCTTTTTTTTTTAGGACTGATGGTCACTGTTAGCCCGAAGGCTTTTACAGCTTTGCCGGATTGAAAGGTGGCATAGCGCTGAGGGCGCTTAGCCGAAACCTTTATTTATGGATGACTGGCGCAAGGGCCCCCAAGAGGGGACTTCGGCTTAGACCATCATCCTGTTCGCGTGAGTAACTGACTCGAGGGTGCCCAAGGGGGCCGGCCTCGGCTCGGTCAGTTACTGCAATCGGGAGGGCAATATTACTACTACTATTATTACTAATATCATGATTATTATTTCATAAGTTTACCACCATTTCGGAATGCGTTTCCGCTGGAGAAGAAATGGCGCAAGAAACTCCAGCGACGCTTCTGTTTATGATACTACTGCTAGGGGAGAACCGGCCTGAGATGCGGCGGTATCGCGAATAACTTTGTCTGATACGCCCTCGCCGACGGCGGGGGCGGTATGATGGTGATAATGGGTGTTTGTGTAGTGTTGAGTAGAGCGCTTGGGCAATGGTGGTCGCGTCGTCAGGGTCCTCGAGGACGTGCCTCGGTCTCCTTTTTCCGCGGGTCGAGTATCGCGAGGGTTGGTGCATCGCGAGGGGGTTGTATGTGGCGGCACTTACAACCAGTGGGTTGGGTGGTACAACCAGTTGGGTGCGTGGCAGCAGAGCCGAAGTATCGGCGAGAGGCCAACTTTAGATATTGGGCTATGGTAGGAAGCCCTAAATCGATATGAAGGTTAGCATTACGCACGAACCACGGTGCTCCCGTGGCTTTACGCATGAATCGATTTTGTATTACCTGAAGTCGGTGAATTTGACGCGGGGAAGCATGCGCAAATACGGGGCTTGCGTATGTCATAATTGGCCGAATACAGGCTTTGTAAAGTGTAATTTTATTACGCAGGGACATTTTGCTATTTTTATTTAGTAACGGATGTAATCGGCCAAGGACGAACGCCGCTCGGTTCCTTACTCGGTTAATATGTGGACCGAAGCTGAGTCTCGAGTCTAATAGGACGCCTAAGTATTTGAATGTCTTTTCCCAGGGGATTGGACGATCGAATAACTCTATGGTGGGGAGGCGCGGCGTTAAGCGCCGCGAGAAGTACATGGCTGCACTTTTGATGGGGTTGACCTCGATCCTCCATTTCCGAAACCAGTTCCCGAGGGTTCGGGCTGCGGATTGGAGGCGTTTAGAGATAGTGTCTGGATTACGCCCAGACACATAGAGGCAGGTATCGTCTGCGAAGAGGGCGAGTTCGACGCCGCTGGTGTGCGGTATGTCGTTCGTGAAAAGGGTGTAGAGCACGGGACCTAGGACTGAGCCTTGTGGTACGCCGGCTAGGATGGGATGTGGTTCGGATCGCACCCCCTCGACGCGGTAGCGGAAGGTTCGACTGCGTAAGAAATCTCGTATGATGAGTACGATGCGATCTGGCACACCGAGTCCGTATAACTTGTATACGAGCCCGTTGTGCCAGACCTTGTCGAACGCTTTCGCCACGCCGAAGAAGAGCGCTCCAGTATGAAGCCCGCGTATGAAGCGGGATTGAATGTGCTCCGTTATGCGGTGCACCTGCTGGGTACATGAGTGTTTGGCTCGGAATCCAAATTGCTCGTGGATGGGGATCCCTCGAGACTGCATGAAGTCTCTTAAGCGGGCGAGAAGTAGGCGTTCGTATATCTTGCCTAGAGCCTTGAGGAGGCTTATAGGCCGATATGCGGTGGGATCGGACGGGTATTTAGAGGGCTTTAGAATCCCTACGACCTCTGCCTCTTTCCAGATGTTCGGAAAGATTGCGTTGGCCAGAGCTGCGTTGTAGATTAATACCAATAGCTGAATGATGGTAGTAGGCAGGAGCTTAACTACTTTGTTAGTGATACCATCGTGACCGGGAGATTTCCTCGGACGGAGGTTTTTAATAATAGACTCTACTTCGGTGCTGTTAACCGGCGGTATGGAATCGCGGAACGGTAGGGAAGCCTTCCGATCGACCTCGCTGTCGACTAACGCGACGTGAGCGGAGTCGACCGGTAAGGTGCTTGGGGAGCATTGAGTTTTTAGACTGTCAGCTAGACATTCTGCCTTTTCTTCGTCTAGGAAGGCAGGCGGTTGGTTGGGTCGTACTAAAGGGGGCATTGAACAGGAGGTGCCTCCTTTTAGTGATTTTGGAAGTCGCCAGAAGGCGAGGTGAGACGGTTCGATGTTAATGAGACTGTTATCCCACCGAACGTTTCTGACCTCCTGCATACGTGTTCGAGCCTCAAGTTGCAGGGTGCGTAGAGTTGTTCTATTACCGACGGTAGGATATAAGTCGTGAGCGCGAGTGGCTGCGTTTTTGCGCCTCATTAGGTCTCTAATGTCGTTAGGCAGGACCCAGCGGTGGTCGTCCGCCACTGGGACCTGTCTCGAGGAATCCTCGACGACAGTTTGGATGTGCCTAGAGAGTGCATGAGCCGCAAGGTTCGTGTCACCGACTGAATTGATGGTGGATGGAATCGCATCAAGGTGCGGAGAAGTTTGCTTAAGTTTTTCGGCTAGCTTTTGCCAGTCGACTACTGTTTTTTTGGGTGGTGAGGCTTGGACGGAAGGTCCTAGCCGAAGTAGAACGGGGCGGTGATCAGATGTTAGTTCGTGAATCACCTCTATATCGCGGATGGCGAGATTTATGTTGCTAAGGATGGCTATGTCAAGCACATACGGCGTGTGTCCCAGTGTATGCGGGAAGTGGGTCGGTATTGTAGGCGCCAGGACGTCGAAGTCGAGGAGGTCGACTAGCGAGTCTAGGGCCACCCCACGCGGGTTGGTTGTTATTGAGTTCCACCGGGTGTGCTTGCTATTAAAGTCACCGGCAAGGATAGTTGAGCTCTCGAGGGAGAGAAGTGCTTCGAAGTCGCTGCGTGTGATTTTGGCGTCATTTCTACATGGTAAGTAGACAGACGCGATAGTAATGGGGGAGTGGCCGGTCATGGCTAGCTGACAGACCGATGCTTCAAGATGGCTGAGTGGCGGTGTGACGACTGGTACGCAGTGCAAGGACTTTTTGTAGCAGA
Source organism: Luehdorfia chinensis (assembly GCA_019845155.1). Taxonomy (NCBI): domain Eukaryota; kingdom Metazoa; phylum Arthropoda; class Insecta; order Lepidoptera; family Papilionidae; genus Luehdorfia; species Luehdorfia chinensis. The sequence continues at coordinate 11,072,650 of JAHVAK010000527.1, forward strand.
TAAGAGTGCCGCCTTTCGCAGCGGTAACTCTATCATTCCGAATGATGTTGTAATTTGCGATTTTGGGATCGCGAGTGTATGGTTTCAAAAAAGTCTCTTGCACGAGTAGTACGTCGACTTGGTGATCGCGAACGAAATTGAAGATTTCGTAGCGCTGGTTTTTTAAGCCGTTAGCGTTAAAAAACGCTACGTTTAGGGAGCGCGGTTTCTCTCTGCCGTTGTGAGTCATTTTTATGCCCTAAAATTGACTATAGGGTTTATGACGCTTTGGTACCGCACCGCCGCGGCGATCCTCTCATTAGGATTATTGTTGGTCTTTCGGAGAGCCGTGGCGAGGGCACCGTTGAAAGCGGTGGCGAAGCCACAGACGAGGTCTAGATCGCTCTCTGCGACCGGTCGGCTCGCGACGGGTGCGACTGGTGCGACCCGTGAAGGTGCCGGTATGTTCCGCGTGATCGCGACCGGAGGAGGCGCGTTTGAAGTTGCGCGGGTCGGAAGTGGCCTCCATACGGAGGGTGGTGGGGGAGGTACTATGTACCTTTGTGTTTGGGCCTGTTTAGCCGCAGGCCTTTTAAGTTTTGGGGTCTTCGGGCAGCCGAGGTAGTTGGCCGTGTGACCTTCTGCGTTACATAGGCAGGCGGGCCGAAGGAGGCCAACAGAGCTTTGTCCTTTGGACGAGGACAGTCTGCTGTGGCGTGATCGCCTAGGCACTTGACGCACCTGGGGCGGGCGTAGCAATTTCTTGCTGAGTGGCCGTACAATTGGCACTTATGACATTGGCCGGGAGGGCCGTTTTTGTGTGGGACTGAGAGCCCCGAGAGGTTGCAGCAGGTCCGCAGATTAAATATCTGCTTCCCTGCCGGGGAGCGGTCAAGTGCGACTAGCACCACGTTATAGGGTACCTTAGTGCGCCCGCTGTACATGCGGTGTACAGCGACGACGGGGAGGTTTTGCGCGATGAGGTCTTTTTTGATCTCTTCCGCGCTGATTTCCTTGGGTAGGTTCTTGAGAACCACCCTTAGTTGCCGCTCATCGGCTGGAGTGTATGTGTGGAAGTACACACCTTTTTCCGACAGGTAACGTGTTACCTGTAATTTAATGCCGTTTGAGGTAGAAACGGCAGTATATTTTAACCTGGACATGGCCGATGTGAGCTCTTGCCATCTGTCCAGAGCCCGAATGAAGATAGGCGGTGGCCGCCGAGAGTGTGCAGCGAACTGCGAAGGATTGCGCGGGGCAGCGGGGGCCTGCTGTGAAGCAGCGGGGGCCTGCTGTGAAGCAGCAGGGGTCTCTTGGGAGGCTACAGGGGCGACCTGCGGTTGCGGGATAGGCGTGCTATCACTGGCTTTGGCAGCCTTGGCGTGGCTATCGGGCGTCGGTGAGGCGCGCTTCTTGCGCTTCTTTTTTGATTTCTGCACTTGCAGAAAACCAATGTCGTTACCGGTGTCGCGGGGGTCCTCGGGTGACGAGGGAGAATCGAACTCAATTTTGGAGCCCGAGGACGAGGCCCTAGAGGGGGGCCTAGATAGCGCCTCACATGCTGAGGCGAAACCCGTACAGGTCGCAAGCTGGTTGAATAATTCCGGCTGCGTCTCCTGTATCGGGCGCAACGTATATGCTAACGCACAGCTGTCCATCTTTTTTTTATTTTTTTCCTAATTTCTTTTAACCTAATCCTATCTCTAATTCCTACTGGGAAGTGGCCGCCGGTGGGATGCCGGGGTGTGTGGCCTAACTTCCCTCCCTGCCGGGTATAAGCAGGGAGGATGAATACCTAGGTGTGTAGCCCTAGTGCGTCCTTGTGTGAATCTTATTTTGCACACTCGGGTGTGTGCTTAAAACTAATTATGGCTACGCGTGGACTTTAAAAGTCAGTCGAATAAACCCACATTGACTAGGGCACTACCCAAGGGGCCAATTTCTGTGGGTTTCTTCCGATTGCGCGTTTCCCAGATGGGGAACCGCGGGCGTACGGGGCTAGCCTACTCTAGTGTCGTTATCACCGTTAGGTATCCGCTAGAGTAACCACAGTAAGTGGATTCGTAAATGACGTTGGAAAAAATTCAGAAAAATAGTGCAATGCAACGAAAGTCGCGTTGACTACTTCCCGGAAGGGTCCGAGCACAAGTAGCTGCACGCTTCGATCGGATTGCCGGAGCGGGTCGTAGCGGGGCGCTATGCGACCGTCGGGCGTCGAGCGTCGAGTGCAACTCGGACTAGTGCGTAGTCTACTAGTATGCCGTCCACGCCTTACGCCCGCAGGATGGTCGCGCACGATCTTGCGGTTGTAGTTGTAATAAATAATATATTCCATAATGTTATGAACCGTGCATTATTAAATTTATTATTTTATTAAATTTATTATTTATTAACGTCCCCCGATAACATGGTGTTACAGTGCAAAAGTTAATTCGAAATTCAAATAAATAAAAATTACAGTAATTAAGTGTGTAAGTAAACCAGAAATGAAGTGCATTAAATAAAACGACATAGACATTTCGTAGCAATGAACATAAGTAATTTAGAATTATTTTAAAAATTACAAATGTAATTAACCTTTTTTAAAAGCTTGTAATGAATCCGTGCATGTAACGCTAACTAAGAACTAGCAACTCCTTTAAAAACTCGCAGTTTGGTTTAATTTAAATTTAGTCTGTTACATATTAAATGGATTCCTCAGAGTAAAAGTTATAATGGTTAGATAATGCTCAGCGTAGCTAGCCCAGCAGTTTAAAGGGTGACCGCTTAAGTGGTTTGCAATTAACGAATTCACTACCTACTAAAAATCGAAAATAGTAAAGTTAACTAAAGACATACTAATAATTTTAGCAACATTTAAGGGGGTCTTTAAGTAATTGTGAAATAACATTTATAACAAAGGCGAACAATTGCGTCGACCTAGAATAGAAACAATAGAATAATATACACGGAGTTTCACTGGAAAACATTAATCTTTTAGCGACAAACTCAAGGGTTCACCTAGCGAAACTTTTTGGGTTGCGTATATAATTATACAGTAATGAACAACCAGGAAAAAGGAGAAACTTAACTCTTGTGTTAAAATTTTCGTTTTCCTAACGAATCAAAACTTTAATTTTTTTCTGCTAGACCTAAAAACTCAAAAATTGAGAAACCCCGACAGTATAACCATAGTATAGTAAACACAATGAACGATATGAATTTCGTATTAACTTTTATTTGCACTGTAACACCATGTTATCGGGGGACGTTAATAAATAATAAATTTAATAATGCACGGTTCATAACATTATGGAATATATTATTTATTACAACTACAACCGCAAGATCGTGCGCGACCATCCTGCGGGCGTAAGGCGTTGACGGCATACTAGTAGACTACGCACTAGTCCGTTCCACCGTCTGTCACCCCGCGGGACGGTCGCGCGCGAGCTTGCCTGCCTATGGTATGACAAAGATCACTTTAAAACTGGTTCCGGTGGACCCCCTGTAGCTACATTTCTACCATATTCTCAAAACTATAACTAACTAACTCATTTTTTGTCACGCCAGCTGGAAGATGTCCTTCTGAATATTATATTTTATTGGACAGCATATAAGAATTATGAGTTAATTGCTACAAATAACCACAAACATTTTGGTTCAACATTTCTAACGGAATGGACATCGGTCCAAAAGCAGTTCGGATCAGAGCTTGCTTTCTTATTGGATTTTAAAATGATAAAATTAATTGGCAGCTAATTAATTTAACGCAGTGTTTCATATTCCCCAGATGTTCGTGGGAACGAAATGGGGAGTAAGAATTTTTGTCCCGTACCAAAATGGCGGCGACGTGTTTCACCACTCGTCACGTCTCGTTTCCCGCGGGGGCGAAAAGTGGGATACTGATGTGGTCTCTGCCTACCCCTTAAATGGGAAAAGATGTGACTGTATGTTTTTTATATAATTAATTGCTAGTCAGATAGTTTACTCTAAGTGTTGCTTCTTTAACAAACAGCTTCCTTTTCCCATAGCTTTGACTGTCCTTTTGAATTTCTTTAAGTATCCGATGAACCAGTATCCGATGAAGCTGTAAAAGCCAAAAAAGGCTAACAGCAATTACATCACCGAAATTATATATGAATTTCTTTTGCTAGGGGTAGGATTCCTATGAAGGAATCCGTCTAGGAAGATGCCACCGCAGGTCTTGTCATCATGTATTCTCCTGCTAATTGCTTAATGATTATATCGCGACGACATAAGTCGCCATTAGTAAACCATAGAGAATTCTCATAGAGTGAATAATTTTGCGCACCTGTAATAAGCGTAACTTTGTTTTATTTAAATGAACATTCATTGAAATGACAGTATAATATATACATATATATCTAACAAACACAAGTTATGAAACACGAAAATGCGCGACGCCCAAAGAGCTTTGACTTTGCAGACTCTCAAAGTAAAACCTTTGCGGCACCGAAACTCGAAAAGGGATTCCGACCTCTTTTGAATTATTATGAAAAGTTTGTTTATTTGAAAATGTTAACGCTTGTTTCTATTGGTATAAAGTTCTAACAATATTATTTCGATCTTTTTTAATATTATTTATTAAAATAACATCTGTTAATCTTCCTGTCTATTTGTAGTGCATATAAACATATGTAGTATAGGTACTTTGTAATCTTATACATTGCAACTTTTTTGTGTTTAAAACAAATTGGGAATTAAAAGTGTTTAGTATTCACAATTTTTCTTTATACCGTCACTTTCGTTTTTGAAACGAAATATAATAATCACACTAATCGAATCACTGGTACAGGTATCAAAATAAAAATTACTAATGCTAGAATAGCTTAATTAAAGTCTAGATGTTTCCAAATGGTTTTAAGTAACAACCTATAAATGTCCTACTACTGAGCACAGGCCTCCCCTCATTTCTGAGTGGATCTTGGCTTTTTAATTTATGATTTTCATTATGATTAATTTACAGAATTCTGGTCGTTCCTTTAAAAGTTCAATTAAGTATTTATTGGAATCCCCATTGATTTCTAGCGACAGTGGAGTGCCCATTAGTTTTACTATTTTTGCTTTGTGTTTGCTTTTTGCTTTAGATAACTTGCTTATAAGGCTACAGCTAAATTACTCTATTTTGCGATTTTCCACATATTATGTCTTATGGTACGTATACTTATTATTGTTGAAATCTGCAGCTGGATTGTAAACAATATAAATTTTTCGCAAAACAAGCATTTCAGGCATTCTTTAACTTGGGGCCTCGCGAGTGGCTGTGAGAACTATTAGAGGGGACTAATATTTTTTTACTATGCAGGAATCCGTCTAGGTAGGTACCACCCCAGGGCCAGTTATTCTGCCGTGAAGCAGTAGTGTGCAAACATTATTGTGTTTCGGTTTGAAGGGCACTGTGAGCTAGCATAATCACTGGGCATATGAGACTTAAGAACTTATGTCTCCGGGTGATGGACACAGTGTGGTGTCACACAGAAATTTTCTGGGTGACACAGCAACTGTTATGGGCAGACGTTACACTTACCATCAGGTGAACGTGTTGCTCGTTTCATCACTTTTTACAATAAAAAAAAAACAAATCCTTTTGGAAATATATACGTAGGGAAAAACATTTTACAAAAAAGTGACTGTATCCTGTAGAATAGGTCGAGACAACACGATAAAAGTTTCTATGTTGGCCTTAGGTCCTCTCTCTCTTAAGTTGGCCAAAACTAGAAAGTCTTTTATTACTAGATCTATGAAATTTTATAACAAATCTTCTTAAAGTGAAACGCAAAACTCTGACATAGATTTCAAAAAACTTGCTAGAAGGCATTATTAGATAAAGCATATTAGATCATTTTATAGTTGTCAGAACTTAACAGATCTAAGGATAATGATTTCTTATATTTACGCGAACACTACACATTTAAATGAAACTAAGTTTACGGATTTTATCGCGTTTAATTTATTACTATTTATAACCCGACGTTTCGAGTGCTTTACAGCACCCATGGTCACGGGAGGACTGAGGTGACAGATGTCCTGATGTCATAGTTAAACCCCAGGTTAATCGATCATTAAAACCCGCGTAAAAGAACACATAGCTGACGTGAAGCATCGTCGTTCTAGGAAGTCTGCAGTCTGTGACCATGTTCTGGATCATCCCAACCATTACATCAGATTTGATAAACCACAGATCCTTGCAAAAGAACACCGATTCCTACCAAGGATGATTCGCGAGGCTATTGAAATCAAAAAACATCCTAATTTCAATAGAGAAGATGGTTGGGTATTACCACCAGCTTGGGATCCAATAATAAATAAAATTAAATCAAAAACCAAGCATACCACTGCAAGACTTCAAGACACAGTTAGCTCTTTCTGCGTAGATCGGACCCAAAAATAATAATTAAAAGCTGAAGGTACCCCAGGTTAACTATGACATCAGGACATCTGTCACCTCAGTCCTCCCGTGACCATGGGTGCTGTAAAGCACTCGAAACGTCGGGTTATAAATAGTAATAAATTAAACGCGATAAAATCCGTAAACTTAGTTTCATTTAAAAAGATCTTAAGATATTTAACAGATTTACAGATATTTCCAAAAGGATTTGTTTTTTTTTATTGTATAAAGTGATGAAACGAGCAGAACGTTCACCTGATGGTAAGTGTAAGTGTAAATACGTACCATAAGACATAATATTGTGGAAAATCGCAAAATAGAGTAATTTAGCTGTAGCCTTATAAGCAAGTTATCTAAAGCAAAAAGCAAACACAAAGCAAAAATAGTAAAACTAATGGGCACTCCACTGTCGCTAGAAATCAATGGGGATTCCAATAAATACTTAATTGAACTTTTAAAGGAACGACCAGAATTCTGTAAATTAATCATAATGAAAATCATAAATTAAAAAGCCATGATCCACTTAGAAATGAGGGGAGGCCTGTGCTCAGCAGTAGGACATTTATAGGTTGTTACTTAAAACCATTTGGAAACATCTAGACTTTAATTAAGCTATTCTAGCATTAAGTAATTTTTATTTTGATACCTGTACCAGTGATTCGATTAGTGTGATTATATATTTCGTTTCAAAAACGAAAGTGACGGTATAAAGAAAAATTGTGAATACTAAACACTTTTAATTCCCAATTTGTTTTAAACACAAAAAAGTTACAATGTATAAGATTACAAAGTACCTATACTATGTTTATATGCACTATAAATAGACAGGAAATCATCTGAATGCCAATAAATTGAATAAATGTCTATGCTGGCTGGCAGAACTTAAGATCTGTTAAGTTCTGCCAGCCAGCAAAGAAGCAGCGGATGCTAAAACAAAGTCAGTTTCTTGCCAGTTTCAAAACCCAGTTGAAAATTAGAGCAGACCTGGACATTGAGAGGCTGTTACAATGTAAGATATAAAAATCTAAATTTCAGCAATAAATTTTTATTTAAATGTTCTACAGCGGAAAGCGTACGCGGTATTAATTTGAAAAAAAGTGCTCCCTATGGCAAACTAACAAGAGGACTATTTATTTAAACACTTAAAGTTTCAGCCTATAAATGTCCCACTACTGAGCACAGGCCTCCTCTCATTTCTGAGAGGGTTTTGGAGCTAGGAAGAATCCGCCACGCTGCTCCAATGCGGATTGGCGGACTTCACATGTCTTCGAAATATTTTTAATTTCTCAGACATGCAGGTTTCCTCACGATGTTTTCCTTCACCGCCGAGCACGTGGTAATTCAGCACTTAAAATTGCAATTAACAATTTTAGTGGTGCCGACACCGGGAATCGAACTGACCTGGGTTCGATCTGCGTTCGCGTTTTATGAAATTAAAAGCGAGCGCCTAGCCCCTGAGCTACCACGGCTTTAAACACTTATGCAAAGAATATTTTCTTCTGCTGAAATCATTGTAAAACGCATTTTACACAGTAACATTTTATATCAGCATAATTGTGACAACGGATAGCGCCGCGTCGTTATTATTATAAGAAATATTTTTCTGAAGGAACATCTTAAAGTTTTACCTTTGTGTAAAAATCCTCACTCACACGACGGTTGTCTTGTTGAGTCTGTATGTATATACGAGTACATTTACATATACATATATACATCGTCTTTGTTAACGTAATGACGCGATTCGCTGAATGCGTGTACTTAATTAGAAAGGCTTGTTGCTTTCCTACAAACCGTCTTCGACTTTAATAAATACTTAATTTTTAATTCCGAAGTATTTTTAACCTAAGTTTTACATTATTTTTAGGTGTTTAATGATGAAGAATATTGTATAAAAATCGAATAAGATCATTTGCGAATCTGTGACACTACAGCTTTTCAAATAATTGCTATTTTTTCGAGTATATAAACAACTAAACGCTCAAAAAGTTGAAATGACCATGACTGGGAGGAGAAAGGGAGTAGGACGCATTAGGGGGTCATTTTAGAGCGAGGATGAGATGTGTAATACAATCGTTGGTTCTTATATAGTTGCTGAATTTAATTATCGTACCACTCACCTAAAAACGAACTCCCACCACACACAACTCACCATATTGATGGAAGACACATTTTGGTAGGTAAAAATATGTTATTTTCAGTTTAACTTATGATTCATCATGTAATAAGCGCAATGCGATTATTGAAGTATATGTTCGTTTTTACCTGTTGATAGGAGCAAATTGGCATACTTGTACTACTTTAAATACTTTTAGCTTTGTATATAATGGATAATTAGTAATTATTTCTGTCTTAATTTTTCAAAACTTTTAAAGAATAAGCAAATGAAAGAACGATTGTTACTAAATATGATGAATATTAAATTCTTTTCTTTAACATTTCAATCAGTTCCATAAATTAATAAAGTACGGGTAAGTTCAACATAATGTACATACATACATAAGATCACAACTGTATCCCATAAGAGGTAGTCAGAGACTGGGCACTCACTGCAAAAACAGATGACTGCCCAATCCACGTTTCACCAAAACAATATAATGCACTTGGTGTGATAGGTGGTGAGCCCATCGCCACCATGCGCTGTTGGGTGCACAGTAAAGTTTAATTCTTTACTCGCCTTTTAAATGTATGATAATGAAAATTTAAACTAAATGCGTCGTGGTCAATGAAGCCCTAAAGTCGTTAGTCGATGTACAAAGCAGCAACGTTACGCTGATATTCTATAAGAACATAGTTGTAGCTGTTGTAGCCAGTGTTCGTGCAGGTCCGTCTAGGTAGGTGCCGCCCCAGGGCCAGTCAATCTGTCATAAAGCATTGGTGAGCAAACATTACTGTGTTTCGGTTAGAATGGCACTGAGAGCAAGAGTAACCAATGGGCATATGAGACTTAAGAACTGATTGTTCTTGTGGGCAGATTGCACTTATCATCAGGCGAACGTTTTTCTCGTTCCGTCTCTTTATCAAATGGAAAAAAGGTAGGCGGTGCGGTTATGTACAATGGTAATAAAAAAGACGTTTTTCTCGTTCCGTCTCTTTATCAAATGGAAAAAAGGTAGGCGGTGCGGTTATGTACAATGGTAATAAAAAAGTAGAACACAATTTAGTATTAGTACATTGGTTTAATGTTAACAATTTGCTTTTAAACGGCAATAAAACAAAATGTATTAAATTCACAACACCAAATGTTAAACAATTAGATGTGAATGTGCTTGTGAATGGGGAAGAGTTGAGCCTTGTGGATACTGCTGTCTTTCTTGGAATAACTCTTGACGCAAAACTTCAATGGAGCCCCCATATATCTAAACTAGCAAGTAGACTTAGCTCTGCAGCTTATGCTGTAAAAAAATTAGGAATTTGACTAACGTTGAAACTGCTAGATTGGTTTATTTTAGTTATTTTCATAGCATAATGTCTTATGGTATTTTGCTATGGGGAAATGCAACTGATGTAGAAGTGATTTTTGTTTTGCAAAAGAGGGCCGTAAGAGCTATTTATAATCTTGGCTCTAAAGTGTCTCTTAGGGATAAATTTAACGAAATTAATATCTTAACCTTGGCCTCTCAATAGTATATTGAAAACGTTTTGTATGTACACAAGAACATAAACCAGTTCACTAAAAAAAAAGATGTTCATAATGTGAATACCTGGAATAAGCCCAAATTAATTATGCCAGTTACCCGACTTCACAGACTCAGTAACTCTTTTATGAGGCAATGTATACGTTTTTACAACGAAATCCCAGAAAGTGCTAAAAGTCTTTCAATCAAAAAATTCAAATTTTATATTAAACAAATACTTCATAAAAAGGGTTATTATAATATTAAAGAATACATAGATGATGATAACCCCTGGGAATGAGGTGATCGCCGCCAAGCCATTTCTACATCTTTATAATACTGCTGTTATTGTACATTATTTTAAAAATGACTAAAAAAAATCCCGCTGGGTTTCTTACTGGTTCTTCCCAGGACAGAGGCATTTTTTGCGAACCAGTGTAGTTTAAAAAAAAGAAAAAAAATGACTTTAAATAAGTATTATGTAAATAATCTATATTGAATAAATATTTATTCTATTCTATTCTAATTATTAAACACAATTTGGCACAGTGTTTACAATTCACGGTCGTACGTGGCCATACGTTGTGGAGTATGAATCTAGATTAGAAAGCTGAATTTACGTGTTGATGAGTACAGTCAGACCCTTCGGTTTCGTTTTCACGTGATTCGTCTATAGTAATCATAAACTGTTTTTTTTATAAATAATGATAATTGAATACTGTTGTTAATGAATATACAATATAATGAGTATCTGTTGTCACATAATTATTCAAAAATTATAATATTAACTAGCAATTTTGTATTGACATTAAAAAAAAGGCCAAATAGAGTATAACTTTAAATTGCATTATTGACATTGAGTGCATGGAATATATTGCGAGAATATCTACGATCTTATTGAAATGAGTAGGTATGCCTGAAATAAATTCGGTGCAGGATATGTTTTCAAATTTATTAAAGTTTTTTCTTTAAACTTTTTGTAATAAATGCTTTTTGTAAGAAATGTATTGTAAAGCTTTTCTTTCATTTTGTAATTAATACATTTCTTGCAGTTTTTGTTTATGACTTGACATGACATGAAAAAAGATGAAAGGAATGTCAATCTTAATATCATAACATTAAAGGAACAGGTCGCAATTGAAAATTGTAAAAACATAAATTTATATGCCTACGATGTAAACTGATGAAATTTTATGTTTTACATTGAAATTGGCTGACATCGTAGCATTTATTTTATAATGTCTTTGAAACAAATAAAATGTAAAACAAACCTTAAATAGGGGTTTACCCCTAAATTTAGGCAGAGAATATGTGAAATGGGCTTTTTAGGATGATATTTTTAGGTATAACTGTAGGGATTTAAGTTATTTGATGAGTTGTCTAAAGTAAGATGTAGTGTATGATTATAATCTTCTATACCATAATTAAATAGTGTCTGTCTGTGATTTCAAAATAAAAGCAAAATTTAAGTGAAAAAATAAAAAAATGCTATTTATGCCTAATCATAAATGACAGTTTTTACTATTTCTCGAATAAATTTTCTCGAATAGGCTCTGAAACGTCTCAACGGATTTTAATGAATATTTTAGAGAATTTTAATTTAATTATTCGTGAATTTGATATATCTAATTCATTCTTCAGAAGATATTAATAAAATTAATAGTTATAAATATAACTTTACGTGAGTAAAACCGCGTGGCAGAGCTAGTATAGCCTAAGAGTGAACTTGCTAGATAAGATGACACTTTCTATTATTTTTTTGTTGTTTACCGTTCTGTTTTTAGCGTCAATAGCTAAATCATCGTGAAAGCCTCAAAACTGTCCAATACGTTAAGCTTAAATAATATTAATAAGAATTCATTTGATTTAAAATATATACATATTTAATTACTACTAAATATTCCAAAGTAATAAAAAATATTTAAAAATTATAGACATTTCATTACTAAAGAATGGTTTTAACAATTATTTTTGGGATTTATATCTATTTCACTTGTTGTATTTTAGCAGTTGGCGACCTTGCTGGGAATTCACACATCTCGAATTGTACCTGATTCTGCCCTTATTGCATTAAACCTTCAATAAGAAGATTGATTATTTGACGTTTATGCTAATGTGATTTACTTAAAATTGTACTTAATGGCAGATTTCTACATTGTAGTCACATTAGATTCTAATTTTGTACTTTGCCAGTTGTCTTTTTTATGCAAGAAACTTGTTTACTATGTAATAATAATGAAGGATGCAATACAGATGTCCTGAACGGTTTTGACCACGGAACCTTTTTTAGTTAACCGCTAGAAGAAGATATATCCGCATAAAATGACGTCCTCCTGACCGATTTTGCGGCCTCGGCAACAATTTCCAAATATTGTTGGAAGCCGTCAACTACGCAGGAGATATTATAGTGCCACAAATATATGCGCAAACACAGATACACTCATTCGTTTTATCTGACTGAGTCCGGTCGTCAACAATAAACAAGAAAGGGATGGAAACGTAAACATTGCAAAAATATGTTTTTGTCTTTTCCTCTTTTTTCTTTCTTGATTCGCTCTTTTAAATTAATTTTTAACTTTTCTAGACGTGGATTATCTGATAATTTTAGAACTTCACAGTAAGATTACAAATATACTTTTAATTATAAATGTCATGCTTGTATGCAGAAAGTTTTAATGATGGCGGAGCTCGCTCGACAGATAATTACTTGCTGGCTAACTAATTGTTATTGGAACGTTAACTCAATTCTTTAAGATATATGATCGTATATTTATGAGTACTGGGGAGATGGGGACGAATCTAATCTCAGATGGCGCCACTTCTATCGGTATTGTTAATTTTTTTTAATCAAAGCATGCATTTTAATAAAAAATCGTAATACGTAAATATTATTTTTTAATGACTGAGAAGCAAAAGTTTGGAAAAAATTTAGTGTAATCGCCAATTCATAAATTCATATAACAAAAATCATATACAATATAAAAATTTGTTTTTATGCAATTTTAGACTGGAATATTATAAACATTGTTTAATTTAATTGTCAACATTTTACGAAGTATATGAAAAATCATTTTTATCTTTTTTTAATGTTGTCCCATTTTCTGTCTGTAGTCATTTTCTGTCAGTGCACAATGTCTCCTGCATCGTGGGTACTTTTTACAGACATGCATTTCACATGCAAGACACAACCAAACCTAAAACCAACAATTTGTGTTTTGTATATATGTTGACTCCGTCTGGGATTCGAACCCAGGATCCGTGGCGTAGAAGTCATGTACGCTAACCATTAGGTTACGCGGTAGTAAAAAATTTAGAATCAAAGTGTTCCTATGATTTATTTTTTATTCATTTAATTATTCTTCATTGTTTACACCTTAAGCTAAGGGCTACAATGGGCGGACTTAATGCCTTGTGGCATTCTCTACCAGTCAACCCTAGTTGATAGTGAAAAAAAGAAAAATGGCAGGTGCTATCTATTTAAAAGTAAGATGCTATTTAAGAGTAACTTATGATAATATATAAATAGAATCAATATATAAATAATAAAAAATATGCAAATTGATACATACCAAACTAATTAGATAAAAGTGAAAGAAACAAGTCTGTCAAATGTGATCCTTCTTTAGATAATATTCCCGAACGAATCTTTTAAAAATGTACTTATTAGAAGCTTTCTTGATATCATCGGCGTTTCAGAGCAGTATAGACTGCACAACAAAAGAAGAACTAAAGAATACAGAAGTATGCTGCGGGATCGTGATCTTATATTTGTTTAAGGAACGAGGTACTCGATCACGAGTAGAATAGAAAGGGGCAAAGTTATTTTTCAAATGTGAAGGAGATTTTGGATCAGTTAAGATAGAATACAAAAGAAGCAAGATTCTAAGGGAAAGCTTATCCTATCTTTTCCAACATTTTGTCCCTTCCCTTCCCTATAAACATATTTTTATTTCAATTTATCTCCAATCTAAAATTAATGCGGTATAGTCTAAATTAACAATTTTAAAACATCGCACTTCTGAGTACCGTTTTTACGAGGATTCACTTTTTTAACAACAGTTATTTTAGGGAAATTAAAATAGGAAATATATAGCTACTCTGAAGAGGTAACTGTAATTAGATACAGTTTTACTGCCTACACTCATTGCCTTTCAAAATATGAAATTAGGCCTATCTGAAATTGTATTCATATTCATTTTTCGCACATTTGCACTGATTTCATTTAGTTGGAATATATGTAAATAAAACAGTGTTCATTACAAGACAGACAGTGTGTGATACAGACGATTGTTGAATATGAAACGTGAGTCGTGAATTATTTATGTAAGATAACATAGCGAGGGCGGAATACTTTGTCTGGGACAAAATTTATATGATTGTTAGAAAAGTAATCGATAAAATATTGTATTTTTATTATTTTATCGATTACAAAAAAGGGTTTATAGCCCTTTCTAAAATGGAATGTAAGCAATAATTCCACAATAAGCTATTTAAACATATTTGCAAAACTTCAAGCAAAAAGCATAAATACGCTTACCAACAATATGAACAATTTATATACATAGTATTTTGTAAAAAACATTATTTATATACTTGTTTCTTTACACGCGAATAACATATATATAAAACGGAAGTACCTTTTCCGTCTATACAAACGTATTTAAGAACTACAACGGCTTCTGCATTTTACTAAGATAATATACTAATACTACATAATAACTCTGAAACCAAGTAAGACAAGTTTCATCGTGTTTGTGTTCATCAAAAAAATGTTCGTCGTCGGTCGTTTCGTCGATTCTCTAATAATCATAATGTACGAATGTTTGTCCTCTCTAAGATTTTTATTAATAAACTTTTGAGTTTAGACAGGTTATTAATAAAAATCTGGTGGTAGGATTCCTGTGCAGGAATCCGTCTAGGTATGTACCACCCCAGGGCCAGTTATTCTGCCGTGAAGCAGTAGTGTGCAAACATTACTGTGTTTCGGTTTGAAGGGCACTGTGAGCTGGCGTAATCACAGGGCATGTGAGACTTAAGAACTGATGTCTCAGGGTGATGGGCACAATGAGGTATCACACAGAAATGTTCTGGGTGACACAGCATTTGTTATGGGCAGACATTTTAAGTCTTTTAAGTCCTCGCGAACGATGATGCGGCTGTAGCTAGTATAAAATAAACTCTTACCAGACACAACTCTTTTTATTGATCGTAGCAAACCCCCTTCTTCCGTAAATCTTTTCTATTATAAATTTTGGTACTAATTACAAATTTTAAAATATCCTACTTTAAAAAATCCTTTACGAGGTTATGAGCAAAAAGTTCTATTTAAGAATTTGTATTTGTGTGTCTAGTGAGTCTGCCCTCAGACTTTAACAAATATTACTTACTAAAAATTTGCTTACTTGTCATCTTTACCTTACTTTAATTATGTGTATATGCAACAAATTTACCTTTTAAAGGGATTTCATGATAATATCCAAAAAAATATTTATTATTAATACTTATAATACTGCACGTAAAATAATAATGAAAAACTATAATTAGTAACATGGTTATTTAGTGGAATAAAGAAAGAAATATACGAATACCGATAATTTCAAGTGCAAAATGTCCCATTTCGCAAGCGCTTCATTGTTTCTATCTACGAAATATTATGTTGGTATTACAAATAAGTTATTAAGTTCATAGCAGTCTATTTTCGTGCTATATATGTATATATTTCATAATAAGATTACGTTTGTATGTGATGTACGGCTTGGGATGATTCGAGGCGACACTAATACAATTGTTTGTTCTCGAAGTACGCCGTCTGGTTTTGTTAATTATCATCAGTCTAATATTGTATTTTTTTCACATACTTAATAAATTCGTAAGGGAGAACATTTTATGAATATTACTAGAGAGTAACGAAAATGTATTAAAGTACTGGCGCATTAATTTCGTTTTTTATTATAAAAAACGATATGAAAATACGAGGCCATAGCGGACCCACCACCTTGTGGCACCCATTTCAGGTTTTCAATTGAGGCTTACTGGTAACGCGCGACGGTCTGAAGATCGGATGGAGTACTGATGTGTGAAATCCTTATTATATGAATTGGGGTCGCCATTCAATTGGGGTGTCAATAGAGGTAAATACTTTTTAGTTTTTAAATAAAAAAGGTTGAATTAAAAATAGATGGATTAAAATAACAGTAAAGACTTTATGATTTTCTGGGACACACTTTTAAAAAAAATTAAAAGCGCATGTCTTACCAAGTATACACTTAAATAAACTGAAGCTTTTACTACGGAACACTAAAAATAACTGAAAACACTAGAAGGAAATTATTAGCTTTCAAGAAGTTTATAAGTCTACAAGAGTGTATAATTCAAGTACCTAATGTACTATACATTAGGTACTTGAATTGTGACTTGTAGACTCTACGACGTGAAAAATATGAGTTACCGTGGTATTTGCATTTTTGATAATAATATTAGTCGTCGTCCAGGCGAGCTATTTAGGTATGTCATCTCCGGTTTTTCGACTTTCTAATACTGATGTAATTATAAAAGTATCTGCATGGACCAGACCATGTTACAGCGAACAGAAAGCGCCCTTCGCTCCCTCTCGATGTTTATGTTATCGCTCTTGTTTGCAGCGAGCCAGTGACTCAGATACTTAAACTGTTCTACAAAGTCAGTTATGAGTACCAGACAACAACACTGGTGGCACATACCGGTAAAATTTATGCCAGCTGAGAAAATTGTTACCTCACTTTTTCTAGTATTGTATCTGAGTCCTTGGTCCACCGCATACTTGTCGTATATGTGCAATTTTCTCAGACCACCGATTGTTGGGCTGAGCAACACCATGCCATTGTAGAAACTAATTTTGTTAAGATACCCCATCTACATGTCAACATGGCAACCTTTATTAGTACAACCTATATTTTTATGTTTTTTGTTGTTATTTAGATAATTTCTAAAAAAACTTTTTGAACTCATCAGTACTGGGTACCTAGTAACAAAAAGCAATCATATCCTTATCCTTCCTCGAAACAGATACATTTTCATGTCTGTTGTTGAAACAGTTGCACAACGTCGGTAAATGTTCCCACGTAAATAATTCATGGTAAGTAAATTCCCTTTGAACGTTTTCTGCGTCTGTTTTGAACAGTGTATTTATGAAGAAGAACAAAAAAAACAAAATTATAATAACCAATAACCAACGACAAAAGAGCAGCAGCTTTATTAAATCATTTGTATGAGTTAATAGTTCTGTTGATTTTTTTTATTTATTTACTCTACTTTATCATATATATTACTTTACTTCCTTCCCAACAAGTGCCACTTCTATAATCATCGCCGTCATTAGCATTAAAACAGTAGACAGCTTAAAGGCTAATGATAGCTTCCATCAAACTCTCTTTTTATTTTTATCTTAGGCAAACGAGCAAGCGGCTCACCTGATGGTAAGTGATCACCGCCGCCCATGAACATCTACAATACCAGAGGAATAGCAGATACGTTGCCGGCCTTTGAGGAAGGAATAGGCTCTTTTCTTGAAGGTCCCTAAGTCGTATCGTTATTATCTCTAATGGTTAGGCTTTTAGTGATTAGTCAAATTAAAAAAAAGAAACACATGAGAGACATCGTTACATTTACGTAAGATAAACATGTTCAGTTTGGTTAATTATTATTCCCTTAAGTTAAGCTGGGTTTCGGTGCGATAAAGTCAGCATAGTCGAATATTGGGAAAAATATGCTTAGCAAGCACAATGTTGGGAAACAAGCAATGGCAAGAAAGCTTCATACGCTATACAAAGTGGCCGCAGAGGCATACACTTTGCGACTTATCTCTTGAATGTAGGGACATTTGTATTTTTGTCCCTGTGAATCTCACAGTTTTTCACATTATCACTGATAGGGATAACAATTCCATTAAACACTATGTGTAGTAGATAATTAAAGCGGGACTTAGTCATCATTCACAAGCTAAGATGGTAAGTATTGTTCGATTAATAAAATTCGAGACAAAAAATCAACTTAATTATGAACATTCATAGAAGTTTAAATACTCAATGAAAATCTGTATCTCATTGTTACATATGAACTTGAGTGTGTCCCAGGTGTTGTCCCAGGATCCATTGTAGTTGTCAGTCCAATGAATCTCTTTTCAGTTTTCACTATTTGATATTTACGTACACCACTATTTATTTTATTTTATTTATTCAACTTCATATACCATTAATGTATATAGGCGGACCTAATGCCTAAGGCATTCTCGACCAGTTAATCTATGGGTGACGCTGAGACAAAATGAAGTAGGTGAATGAAGTTAATTTAGAAAAAATATTATATTAACTTTAAATAAATATAGAAATAGTATCAACTTTTATATATAAATATAATAGCGCATAATAGCGAATAGAAGGTTATACACTCGGCGTCAAAAAAATCGCACATCCGAAAAAAATAATTTAAATACTATTTTAACACAACAGGCCAATGGCAATGTTGTGGTTTGAGGGTATCATTCGAAAGGTAATTTTATTAATAATTGAATTTTACTTTTATAACAAGACGAAAGAGAAATTAAAGGAAAAGACGGGGTATGTACAAATTTGAAAAAATTATAATTTAAAAAAAAACTTAATAAATACAAAAAAAGTTCTTAAAACCTAGTGTTACCCCCCCTTGCCTTGATAACGGCTTCCATGCGATCTTTCATGGACCTTACAAGGATCGCAACAGCCTCTTGGGGTATTTGTTCCCACTCTTCAAGTACCGCATATTGGAGCTCTTGTAGAGTGGCTGGAGCTGGATCTCGAGCTCGCACGCGCCGTTTTAGGTCATCCCAGAGATGTTCTATTGGGTTAAGGTCTGGACTTCGTGCTGGCCAATGCATAACAGGGATATCGACCTCCTGTAAATAATCCCGTACAATAGCCGCGGTGTGGCAACGAGCATTATCATGCATTAACATGAATCCATCACCGACATAACCAGCATACGGGACCACATGGTCCTCCAGGATTTCAGTAATGTACCGATCCGCATTTAATGACCCTTGCCCACGGCCACCCCGAGTCCGGGAAACGCACACAAGTTCCGTTTTCCCGTCGACGGAAATGCCGCCCCAAAACATACACGAGCTTCCCCCGTATTCGACGGATTCTTCGAAGCAGGGTTGTTTGAACCTCTCCCCCTGACTTCTGTAGACACTTCTACGTCTGTCATTGCAGAAGAGACAGACCCTCGTCTCATCAGAGAAGAGTACGGTCCGCCACTGTTCTAGGGTCCACTCGCAATGATTGCGAGCAAACTCTAGGCGATATCTGCGATGCTGTGCAGTAAGTTTTGGACCTTTAGCAGGTCTATGTGCTGTTAAACTCTTTTCGTGTAACCTTCTTCTTATCGTAGAAACACTCACAGATGTTCTCCGAGTTGATCGAAGCTGTTGTTGCAACTCAACAGCATTTGTAAAACGGTTTCGTAAAGATGTCGTAACGATGAAACGGTCATCTCTTTCTGATGTGCACCGTTTTCTTCCAGATCCCGGTTTTCTAACATAACCACTAAACACAATCTGCTGAAAACGTTGGAACACCCGTCGAACTGAAAAACGGGACAGGTTCAACTGTCGAGCAACGTCACACTGCCGCATCCCCGACTGCACTTTTTAGGTGGTGTAACTAGCGTCCTTACTAACGAGCATTTGACAGTGTTTATTTTTGACGCTCTATAATGATAAATGTTTTAATGATTTCATGATTTTTTTATTAATAATGTAAAGCTATTCAAATACCCATTTCAAACATACCAATATTTATATAAATATAATTCGTTTGTAGCCATTACAGCCATTTTTCGCGCAAACTCAGAGAGGTGCGATTTTTGTGACGCTGAGTGTATGACATTTATGACAATTTAAAATGTCACGTAATTTAAATATATCCGAAAGGGCAGAAATAATTATAAAACACAGATCGAGATATAACATAAGTCAAATTTCGAGCAAAATATATCAAGTTTCACTGAGACAATTTCGATTATACGAGAAGGCGAAAACGGCTATCTCTAAAATGACACGCAAAGTGGTCGATGTCCTAAAGTGACGATCATGCAAAAGGAAATAATGAGAAGTGTGTATGAAGAAAACAGTGACCTTCGAACCATTTTGCAGAAAAAATTAACGTCAGTGCTGACTCTATACTCCGCATTTTGCACAGTATGGGGTTGCACTACATGTTACCACATACGTTACCATATACATAACAGCTCGGTTCAATTTTTCCAGAGTCTTTTTAAATTTCGATTGGTCAACCACAACATTTACAGAAGAAATCCACTTCAAATCTAGCCAACATGGTCGATTAAATCTCTGGCGTTATAACAATACAAGATATGATGAAGATCATGGAGTGCCTATCACTGAGTCTGGTAGAATTAGTGGATACATTTACGACTGGACGTCGGCTGATGGAGTCGGTGAACTGTGCGGATTACCTCCAAAAGCAACAGTTCTGAATTATATTAATACTTCAGAAAACTTTAAAAAAACGTTACCCAGAATACTTTTACTAATAAAACTTTTTTCCCCAATTTTTCTTTTTACCGGAGTGTGTTTGGCAAAAATAAGATTTATATAGGTGAAAGTATTTTGGACTACTTTTAAAAAAAATCTACCAAATAATAGGTTGGGGAAAAAGAAATCCATTATCCCGATACTGTAACAGCAAATTTAGGTTTCGTCGATTCCGTACAGGTATTTTTGATGTTAAAGATGCACTTCGCACAGGTAGACCCGTCGTCAAGAATGTCGATAAAATCACAGAAATAATCCAAGTTAACCGGCACGTTAGTAGTGGTAAACCACGGTCGCCAAACCTGGACTAACTAATAATTTGTTACGAGTCGCTTCCATATGGCCAGGCAATTCTATAAGAGAGACATTATGAAGCTACTTTTAAAATACAACAAATTATAAAACAAAACGTTGCATATTTGACCAAATTTGGAAATCCAAAACATATTAAATAAAGTCTTGAAGTTCACGTATAAATAATGGATTTCTTTTTCCCCAACCTAATATTAAGAATATTTGCTAAAAATAATCTAATGAGTTGACAATATTCTAGGATTAAGCCGTAAAAACCTCAGTATTTTTTGATTTTATCGCGTTTAATTTTGAACTGTTCGTACGTTTACAGCACCCATGGTTATGGGAGGACTGAGATGACAGATGTCCTGATGTTAAAGTTAATCCGGAGTATCTTTAGCTTTTAATTATTATTTTTGCCGATGCCGATTCCGATCTACGCAGAAAGAGCTAACTGCGTCTTGAAGTCTTGCAGTTGTCTGCTTGGTTTTTGATTAAATTTTATTAATTATAGGATCCCAAGCGGCGGCAGTACCCAACCACCTTCTCTATTAAAATTAGGATGTTTTTTAATTTCAATAGCCTCGCGAATCATCCTTGTTAGGAATCGTTGTCTTTTTGCAAGGATTTGTGGTCTATCAAATCTGATGTAATGGTTGGGATGATCCAGAACATGGTCATAGACTGCAGACTTCCTAGAGCGTCGATGCTTCATATCAGCTATATGTTCTTTAACGCGGGTTTTTATGGATCTTTTAGTTTTCCCTATGTAAGAGAGACCACATTCACAATCCAGCTTGTATAGAGGGATGTTACACTTGACAGATGGTCAAAACTGACTTATCTTCTTCGGCGGCTTGAAAAATCTTGTTATGGAAGCCCGCTTCAAGATATAGCCAATCTTGTCTGTGACTCCTCTGACATATGGTAGGACAGCAGGTACACGCTCGTCTGTCGCCAGTTTCACTCGGTCACTGAGACAAAGGCGCAGAACCCGAGGCTTGTTGTCTTGCAAAAGTTCCTTGACATGCTGAAGCTCGGCGGCCAGGTGTTTACTGTCACAGATCCCTTGTGCTCTCTGAAACAAAGATTTTCCAACGGTAGCAAACTGTAAAGGATAGTGGTGAGGTTCACCGTTTAAATACCTATTAGTACAAGTCGAATGCCTCAATTTAATAAGCTTATATGATATTTAGAAAAATCCCGAAAAAACATTTTTATTCTAATTTACCACTTCAGTTATGAACTCCTTTCTCTAAGGCCGGCAAGACATCCGCAATACCTCTGGTGTTGCAAATTATCGCGGGTGGCGGTGATCACTTACCACCAGGTAAGCCGCATGCTCGTTTGCCCCCTTCTCCAATAAAAAAAGATCAAAGTGTTAGTTTGTGTGAGATGGATCCGTATTTTTCCTAAATATTTAGGACTAAGATAAAAGATCAGAACAGGCATTTATGAAAATGAAGTAGGCGATTGTAATACATTTTTAACTATTTTCGGGTTTATAAGGGTCGTAATAAAGCCCATGAAATTACAGTATGTACAATACACGAATCTATTGATCTAATACGTTTAGCATCGATGAGCATTGTATGGCGTCCACTACTGGAATTAGGCCATTGACCACCCGATCTTTGGCTTCATGCATCCATTTGCTGTCAGCCGTCTTGCACAAATTATCTTTCCACATAACCAGAGTCCTTCCTATAACATATTTGTCTAAATAATTTCTTACTAATTATTTGTCAATGATATTTTATTATGAAAAGGCACAATGATTTTTTTTTGGTTGGTAATTTCGAAAACTGCTGGGTAGGTGGGTCTAAGATGTATTTTACTGTCAATAAGCAACACTATTCTAGATCTTTTTTTTTTTTTATTGGATAAAGTGATGAGACGAGCAAAACGTTCACCTGATGGTAAGTGCAACGCCTCCCCATAACAAATGCAATATTACCCAGAAAATTTCTGTGTAACACCACACTGTGCCCATCACCCTGAGACATAAGGTCTTAAGTCTCATATGCCCAGTGATTACGCTAGCTCACAGTGCCCTTCAAACCGAAACACAGTAATGTTTGCACACTACTGCTTCACGGCAGAATAACTGGCCCTGGGGTGGTACCTACCTAGACGGATTCCTGCATAGGAATCCTACCACCAGTAAATAATCAAAATAATCTATGCTTATTTTCAATATACTGAACATAACGAGAACAGTTCACTAGTATCTCAATGAAGTGTAACTATAATTTTATTAGTTACAAAAGCTAAATAATAAGACGTTAAGTTCAAAGTTGGAATGACTGCGTTAATTTTATTGCGCCTATTTTATTTACCACCTAGACCACTTTCATGATCGATTTTATCGCCTTAGGGGTGTATGAATAATTCAAACCGCGGTCGAAGCATAATTTCGTTCATGAAAATTATTTTTCTTTAATGTTTCGAAGTGTCGACGGTTGAAAATAATTATTTTTTATATAATTAATTTGATTTTAATACAGTTCACTATGTCATACGGTGGCGGAGGAGAATCTGCGTTTCGGTTTCATCCCGTGGGTAGCGTACGAGTTGACTAGAAGAAATGCCTGGAAAATCTCATTGATTCTGATAGCTGGCGGAACTCTACATTGTCAGACTCTAAGTCAAGTGTAGAATCTAACAACTTTTGCGTTCTTTCTCTTTAAATCTTAAATATAGTGTTCAGGGAAATGTAACATCGTCGTCATTTTTAATATCGAACTAACAAAGGTCTGTGTTCTAGAACTATTTAGCAAATCATGTCGGGTATAGCTTGCAGCAAAAAATATAAAATCAATTTTGAAATTCCGTAAAATGCTATTGCAAGCAAAATAGGCCGACATACTAACTAATAAATACCAGTAATTGAAGTTATGAGACGCAGAAGTGCATCCATCGTCCACTTATCGACTCGTAGGCCGGTTCCGTGTTTCTTTTCTATCTACGACTAAGGATGACTCAGGCCTTGGCAGCAATTTTAAGATAAGTCATAGACGCTGTTATAGTGAACGAATGTGGTCGAATTGTTAAGTAATTTTATATGATTGTAATAGCGGACCAGTAATTTTAATTGTAATGTGTTTGGTTATTTTAATGTATCCTCCACATGTATTTTCGGACCGGCGTAAAATAAATAATTTTAGTATGACAGATAAACAGTTCAACTGTGTAGTTTCGTGTGTAACAAAGGTTTATTTATTAAAATATGATTTGAAGAGTCAAGTAATAAGCCTAATTGTACTACTGTTTGGGCACAGACCTTCTCTCATTTCCAAGAAAATTTTGGAGAAAAACTTTAGAGGGAGTCGGAACTGGAAGGGCGCTTCATACCTAATGCAAGCTGATGTTGATGTAGACTGGCAAATCCTTATGGCTGCTTATTTACGATGGAATAATAACAAGTAAGTTTTTTGGGTCATAAATATATTTCAAACTAAAATTGGATATAAAGATTTAAGTATCTCTTTTGAACTGAAAACATGTACTAAAGCTTAATTTATTTATAGATTATCTATTAAGGCTTAAAACTCCTTAGTAGGACAAGAAACGTTTCTTCTTACTATTGTAAGTATATTAGTAAGTAACTAAGTAATACATTAAATCGCGATTAAAGAACACACAACACAAATTACAATTAAAAAATAAAATAAAAGAAAATGTAACCATAACTAAATTAGCTACGACTTAAAAAAATCTAACAAAATATACCAGTAAGGAAACTATCTGCGCTGCAGCATATAATCGCGAAATGGAGAACCGAACTCAGTGAAAGCCGTGATGGTTCCTCACTGGTTTTCAGTCCGCTATATATAATATATATAGTAATATCTAGATTAGTTTCAAGAATTTCTGAGAAATCGAGTTTTTATTTTATGTTAGTGAACACAAAATCGACGACCATTCAACAGTTTCTGGGGTTATCTGGGGTACTTTTTATTGGATAGCAGTGTATAGATTCCTCGCCCATTAGCAAGAAAAACCTTAACAACTCTTTTAATGTTAAATACATTTGGATACCAAAAAAGAACATTGCTAATATTTTTCATGATCTCCCAGGATTGACCGGCAGGGAATGCCTGTAGGCATTAAGTATGTGAACATATATTTCTTAATATATGTTCACAATTAAAAAATAAATAAATAATATAAGCACAATCAAAAGCATTGATCTTTAAAAAATATCAGACTTCAAAGCCACGATCGCTGGCTGGCTGATATTTTTAGACACCATGCTTAAAAAAACAATTTGACTTTTCACAAATACAACGATTTTTGTAATACAATTTTGTACATGTTTTCGTATAATTCGAGTTTATTTTGTTACAATGTTCAAGGCTGAAATGGATAAGGGAATTGTTTTTTCTAATCGAGTACTTATTGGTAATTGGTACGAAGCCACTATGCTGGAAGAGGTTAGTAAATTGTACAAGAAATGTACTTTATGATAATCGACCTACAACTGTCATAAAGAATATTAAAAAAGTAGCGGCGTAAAATAACAGCATTTCTTGTAGCGAGTGAGTGATACTATTAAAGAACCAATAACTTTATTTTTTAATGGGAATAGGTTAATTCTTAACCGAAATCCTGTGTTAAGTGGTGGTACTCGTATGTTAAAAGATGCCTACTCTTAGGCTTATAATTAGGAGATATTTTCATTTTCCTTCATCAACTATGGATGTAGATTTTCAAGAATCACAGTAATTACTGACACAGTAGTGCACAGTGTGCTTGTTTGCCACTTACTAACAAATCAAAAAACAATTATTGTAAACAAGTAGAGAACAATCGATGATTTTTTTGCATTATTTCTTATACTTTTAGCACAAGTTGAATAAATTTCTGACACAAATGAAAAATGGCGATTTATTGCTAGCAAGATTTCGCACAATGACAAAGAATCTTAACCAACCAACAATTTTAACTCAATCAACAGAAAGTATAAGTTTCGGCGCTCGTATAACACTTCTTGCTCCTTATGTTCCAGGTAAACAGAGTTATTTGAAAACACGCAGGATTTTGCAACCATTATGCATTTATCTCTATTTTGCTTTCGATGTAAGCAAATCCTAAATTAACATTTCCTAAACTTTTTAAGCATGCCTGCATATGTAATTAATGAAACGTAGCAATTTTTCTTTGCCTGTAAAAATTGATAAATCTTTAAAAAATATTAAATTAGGCTCAAGTGGTTACATATTCGCCTTCGGAATGCACACATCCTTTCTCTTCTCTCCACCATCCTTTTAATTCCCTCCTCCCCGAATTACATTAAGGAGTGTTTCGAGTTTCTCAACCTCTTCAATTCTCGATCCTTGCGCTCCTCTGAAACTCTCCAATTAAAATCTCCTGTAAATTCCACAGTTTTTTACGATAATTCTTTCACACTGCAGGCTACGAAACCGTGGAATGCTCTTCCTATCCTTATCCGACATATCGAATCTCTGCCCCTTTTTTAAAACCCTGGTTGCTGAACACTATCGGTCATTGCTAAATACGTCGGTTTAATTGATATTATCTATAATTATTTTTGTTATAACATGTATTTATCTTTCTGTTCTATTATTTCGTATACGCGTATATATTTAAGTTAAGAAATATTATTTATTATTATGTATATATACTATATATATATCTTGTAGACATTATATCTATTTTACTTTTTTTTATTTCATAAAAGTGACGGAACGAGCAAAACGTTCACCTGATGGTAAGGGCAACGTCTGCCCATAATCAATGCTGTGTCACCCAGAAAATTACTGTGTGACAACACACTGCGCCCGTCACCTGAGACATCAGTTCTTAAGTCTCATATGCCCAGTGATTACGCTAGCTCACAGTGCCCTTCAAACCGAAACACAGTAATGTTTGCACACTACTGCTTCACGGCAGAATAACTGGCCCTGGGGTGGTACCTACCTAGATGGAATGTGAATGAAATGGCATAGGAATCCTACCACCAGTAAAACTTTTATGTAAGTAGTTTATTGATTTGTTTTATGCATTTGTTAACTGCCGTTCTTATTGTTCAATTTCAATTTTTGTCCATCCAAATGTTGCCTGGAAGAGGCCGCCCATTGTACTTTTTATTTCTTTTTTTTGTATCTTTTGATTATGCCGTACAATAAAGTTATATTTAATTTAATTAATTAATTAAATGTACTTTTTTGTGAATATTTCGCCCTCTCTTTTTATATACCAATAAGTAAATGCGAAGACGCATGAAGTAAAACGGTCCAATTAAGAAGCACATATTTATACAGCTACCGATCCACCCACCGATGACAAGAAGGGTCTCCTATTAGGTGGTCGAATTTCGTCAAATGAAATTGATTATTTTCAAGATTTAAAAAACGGATGCTCTCTGGTAGGGCTTGTGCGGTTAGAGCCAACAAACAGAAATACATTCATTATAACAAGCTCAGATTATTGCAATCGTGAAGGCGAAACGTTAAAATACAATCAGGAATTCCTTCTTGCTCTCGCGTCGTCTATAAATACAAAGGTGAGGTAATTCTGATATTGCATCATATTAATATTACAAAGTTTGAAACAGTAGTATTATATACGTTTTTTTATTGATTTTTAGTAATAGCGATGATGATTTTTTATAAGTATTTTTTTTTATTTTATATAATATTGCGACCTATTTTAATTCTAGCCGCTGTACATTAGATACGATCCTAATCCGGTCCCGGGCTTATGTGGCTTATATCCTCTGTATTTAAGTGAGCATGCTGTCTCCAATACACGATGGCGAATTTTGCCTATACAGCGCCCTGATATTACAAGATTTGAACAAGAGGGACAACCAGTAGAAGTAAAATATTACTCTCTTATTAATAATTAGATACTCTTTGATACTATTAATTGGAGCGAGCTTCGTAGCAGATCCTTACTAAGGCGCTGTTTCATAAATTTGGTTGTTAGAATTTTATCCGAATCCGGAATTTAATCCTTTTGTTTCATGGAGATATTTTTTTTGTAGGTTAACACTGATATTGTGATCAACCACTGTTCGACTAATGTTAACTTAGGTTTAAACGTTGGTAGTTGGGCTTTGGACTTCCACGGAAAGGTAATAAAAAAACTAGTTATTATTATATAGATTTCAATTATTTTCATTGCAATTCGGCGTATTTTTAACTATTACAGGTATGTACTCCTTCAATGAAGACGTGTTTAGATGTATATGGACGAGAGTTGCCAAATAATGTTTGGCAAATTTATATACCCATCGTCAGTTAATATTGTTTCGGGGCTAAATTATTGTGTTGTTATTTACTATATTTTATTTTGCATATTTGTAATTAACTCATAAAACTTTAAACTACTTCGATCAATGAACTTATTTATTGATTTGTTCGAATTTTATTTACTACAATTGGACTATAATGAGACCGAAATATTATAACAATAAAGAATGACATCTACAGCAATCTTAATTAATATTAAAGTCTTAGTATGTATCTGTTTTATTTGTAAACATGTATGTTAATACTACTGTTCTCAAACCTTATAAACAAACACACACGTGCACTAGTATGAGTGTTATGGTATATTGCATGAGATCTACATACTTGGAGTATGTAGATTTCATTTCTATACATATTTTTAAGCAACTGCCATAGTTGTCACCCTTGGCAGGCGGGTTGGTAAACGCAGTTTATTTCAGATGTTCCAGGAAGATGCTGCTGCCCATCTTCTGGTTTTAATTTTCCCTCTGACGACTTTTTCGACACTCACGAGATGAGATTGGGTGGTAGATTTTCTTAAGCCGCCACCACACGGCGAACGTAGTTTTAGATTTATAATTTGATATGGTTTTGATCCGATCTACGCAGAATGAGCTGACTGTGTCTTGAAATCTATTTTATTAATAGTAGGATCCTTCACGCCACTGCTTGCAACTTTACAACGCACAGGCTCGGCCTCACTTGGAGTAATGTTCTCACCTCTGGGCGGGGGCACCCCAGTGCCAGCACCTTTCATTTCACCGTATAAAACGAAGAGCGATTCGAATCGTCGGCGACCAGATTCTTTTCGAACGGCTTGATCCACTGGCCTTGCGAAGAGATGTTGTTTCTCTTTGCATTTTTTACAAGATTTACTACGGGAAGTGTTCCGAGGAATTGTTCGTATAAATTCCAGCCGCTGGTTTTCACCATCGCACTTTGCTTCAGAACTCAAAATTCCATCGTCCTTGATGGTTGGCATTCCACCACAGTGCACGCACAATAACTTTAGGTAATCTGTTGCCGCCTGCGGTTTTCCGGACCGATACGACGTGGGACCTTCAAGAAAAGAGCCTATTCCTTTCACAAAGGCCGGCAACGCACCCGCGTTATGTTGGGTTCGATCGAGGGAGGATTTGTACCTCCGTTGGGACTGTCGACTTATGTTTAGTCCCAGAGAATGTTTTGCCGTTTAAGTGACATAATTGACTATCTGAAACAAAGTTTACTTAAGTAATGATTTTTAAATCTTACTTGTGTATTTTAAATTTCACACTGTTTATATTGCATTTTTATGTTGCCGGTTATTATGTCATCACCATCGTCATTTCCATCCGCCCATCAGAAGTAGATTGCGGCGGAACATAGTCATGTTCCACCTGTATCATTTAACTTCCCGTCGTTCCCGCAAAAAAGTCGTAGCGCCGTCTAGTGGGGCACGCCCTACGTGGTTATTATTTGGCTCAATCTACTGACTGACCATTAAATTAAAACCTAGTGAAATTTAAAGGACGACGATATTGACAAAATCACACGTAAGCGACAATATTCGATTTTGATTTTAAATGTGATTATGGCGGTCTTTGTGTTTGTTTGTAAGGTATTCAGTGTTTTTTTCTTGTCTAAAACCGGATAATAACAACTGATATTTTGAAATAAACCTAAAATCGAACAGCAAGGCTATCAAAACCTCAAAATCGAAAATATTTTAGGTAATAAATACATTCAGAGTGTCCGTCATTTTAATTTGCTTTCACGGATACTTGTTGATCTTGGGCGGACTTTGTATGGGAGCTCATTAATATCCTTTATTCATTAATGGGTTTATTTCATTCATAAGTATATCGTTTTCGCCTTCAGTCACTTAATAGTCATACACGCTTACATCAATATGTCACAGATGGGCATAGGCTTCTCCTGAGGAGGTAGTATTTGCCGTAATCCCTTCACTTGGCAGGTGATAATATAATAATTAATTTACTAAATTTGAAATTCACAAATTAAATTTTAATTTATAGTTTGCGCCATCTGTTCGCCCTTAATTATATAGCAGAGTTAATAAAATTTGGCCCCTTTTAAATTATCGCTTTTGTGTCACCGCGATTCGACAGTTTAAAAATGTGATTTAAGTGATTTATTAAATATTATAAAATATTTGTTTTTTTGCGAAGAAATAACCCATAAGACTTGTCATATTCTATCATTATACTTATGTAGGTCGCAGACAACCAGCTTAATTAGCCTTACAATTAACAACCTGGCCTGATTTGGTTGTTCTTGTCTCAAGCATTTTCCATTTGAATGAAAATTTTGACCAAAAAGTAATTGAATATGACCAACAGTGTCAAGTAAATTGTGTTTTGTGTCAAAAAAGCAAAATAACATCATATAAATGTCCCACTGCTGAGCACAGGCCTCCTCTAAATTCTGAAAGGGTTTTGGAGCCGGAAAGAGTTCGCCACGCTGCTCCAATGCGGGTTGGCGGACTTCACATGTCTTCGTAATATCTTTATTCGTCGGACATGCAGACCCTCATGATGTTTTCCTTAACCGCTGAGCACGTTGTAAATCAACACATAAAATTGCAAAAACATTTTAGAGGTGCCGCACCGGGGATCGAACTCAGGTCACCCACGATGGTACTACGCCTTCACAGAATCGGCTTTTTGGTCGCCTTCGGCAACCCGCCTCTGCCCCTCCGACTCGCGCTGTGTCTTGTCGCCCGTCGCCTGTTCCGAGTCGGGGTTGGCCAATTCGGTTCTGTGGATAACTATAAAACTATAAAAATTTAAACTTTATTTTATGTTTAAAAATAGTTTACTTAAATAAACAATTACCAATATCAGATATTTTCTTAGTCACATGGTCACCCTTTAGATAAATGGCCTTAGAATCAGCCAGCATAAAGTTATATTAGACGCTAGGACTGAATATCATTCAGACCGCTGGTTGAACGGTGCCGTTTAGTAAAGAGCCTAGGCTCGTTAATTGAACGGCTAATTACAAATATGGCTGCGACAAATTTATTAAATCATATAATCTATTATAACAATGTATTATAATATCTATCAATCACTGACTCACATGACCTTTATATTATTCAGCGTTTTTTTAGAGATGCGATCGCTGTACAAAGAATGATCGGATCACATACATACGAGTATATAAAAAGAAAATACGTCGCTTGCACTTTTGTACTTCATATATGGATTTCACCTAATTTGTCGTGTTCCAATTTAGCTTGAAGGACGTCACGCCCACGAAAAGATGTTACGCTTTAAATAAAATAATGTAGCGAATAACTATTGTGTTGGTTTCACCACTTGTGTTGGTTGCCTGAACATATTACCTATATCTGTGCTAAGGGTCGACGTAGGCGAAACGAATCATAATCAGAATTTTTTTTTGAAGAAAGGTCACGCCGAGTGTACCCGCAACCAACGAGCTGATATGAAAAAGCTAATGAAAGAAGAAGAAGCGATAGATAAGTAAAGTCGTAAGACATTATACTCAAACTCAAGGGCATCAACAGCTAATGGGCCAGCCCCACCCCATTTACACCACAATAAATTGTCATTCGCAAAATATGTTATATTAAATATCTAAATATATATCATAAATTTAGATAAAGAATCAGTATCAATATTAAATTATTTTACTTTAATATTGATACTGATTCTTTACATGCTTTATATGTTTTGATTACTTTTGACAGTTACTAAAATATCTTAAATTTGATCCAACAAAATACGAAGTTTTATTGATTTCTTCCAAAATTATCAATAACCTTTGTGTACCTATATGTACGTCTAGAAGATAGATGGTGTAAATGGCCAAAATAAGACAGACGGCATTGCTCTGACAATACATATGCGTATGCGTTTCAGATCGCATTGTCACAGTAAATATATAAAGCAGTATAGAAAGTAGGCCCATTTGTTGGAGATAAATACCTACTCTCCTTTGGAGCACGGTAACCTTAGTGAAAAAAAACTAGTGTAAACTAGTTTACAAATACAATTAGGTAAAAACATCAATATTTAAGAGGTATTAACATTATATTCAGATGAGAATATTTTCTTGTTTCATACTTTTTAAAGCGATTGATTTTTAAGTAGTCGTGATTTTGTTTTTGAACTTGTTGTTGTATTTTTTATATTAATCAATTTTATATTATTAAGTTATGATGGTAAATAGCGGTGTATCACGATCACGGATTGTCCGTGGCACAAGCAACACAAATAAACAAAAAACGAACGAACTGCGTTCTTCACAATGAAATCCTCATCTGCTCTAAATAGATTAGTTTTAAACAAGGTTTAAGGTAAATGGCTAGGATAAACACCCGGTTTTCACGTCTCAGTGGGCCAGCATGCAGATTCTATGCGGTTTTGCGTGTTTTATTGTGGTTTTCCATGTGACAACCAGGATATTCATTGTGCTTGGTGGGGTTTTCAAAACAAAATTGAATTGCAAATCATATATATTCAAATGTGAAATGTTGTACAAAAATTTCATGCAGACGCAGTAAATTCAAGAACTGTTAAAACACACTACAATAAATGTATTTTTATGAATATTTTATCTCGAATACATTAAGATTTTCAGAATAATCCATTAGACGATCTCAGCTGCTAACATATATTTGTAAAAGTAAATTTTGAAAGAAGTCGCTCTAAAGGAATATTGGAATTTTAAAGTACATTTCAATTTCAGTCGCTCTTGTAGGTTGGAATTTTATCAAAGCTTTTTATATTTTTGATAATATTAAGGCACGGTGAGTGATGCACCGACGAAATATTCGTCTTACTTTTCGTTCTTTGCATCCAACTTACATAAGGCAATGGAATTTTCATTTGATTTGTTAATATATTTTGAATGTCTACAAAATGTCCTTGTAGTATCAAAAAATAAATAAAATTCTGACGAATATACTTAAATTGTTTTTGTGTTATATTTAATATATTATAAGAAGTTATGGTAATATATATCCATACTAATATTATAAATGCGAAAGTAACTCTCTCTGTCCCTCTGGCTGTTTGTTACGTTTTCGCTATTCAACCGCTGAACTGATCTTGACGAAATTTGGCATAGTTGACGTCCTGAGAGATAGTTGGCAACCTGATGACCTGACCCTACTTTTATCCCGGAAAATCAAATAGTTCCCACGGGTTATTTTAAAAACCTATATCCACGTGGACGAAGTCGCGGGCATCAGCTAGTATTTTCTAAACGAATACTTCTCCTATTTTTTTAATTTATTATTACTAGATCCTCGTCAGTGGTCGTAATGCGACCGTAATTCGACCGTAATTCATATTTTTGTTGAGTTTGTACATTTTTGAGGTTTGAGTAAAATATTTATTGGAGACCTTTTAAATACTCTGTGCGACTGTTTGACCAGAGATCATTACGTGTTTGACATTGGCAGTATGAATGTAAACAAACGACTTACTATTTTGTCATTGAAATTGTCAGTATGAATGAAAATATTTAATCTTCTTCTCTATACAGCTTTGACAAATCTTACACACCATCGTGCGCGCAATATGCTTAAAAGGGCTTATTGACTAAGAGCTTAATTTATAAAAAAAATTCTCCTCCCTTAACGGGTCTGAAATACTGTTGAACAATTACTTCAGCTATAAGTATTTCTACAAAATATTCATAAATTAAAATGTAATTGTTTACAGATTAAAGTACATTGTTCTCGGTGACACAGCATTTGCTATAGGCAGACGTTGCACTGGTGAACTGGTGAACGTTTTGCCCGTTTCATCATTTTATCAAATACATTAAAAAACATTGTTGGACATAATTATAAATATATACACACTTAAAAGGGAGGTACACTTGAATAAACTCCAATCTGAATAAATTAAAAGTGCGAGTAACAGACTTTTTATTGTTTAACCCAGTGAACAATGTCCAAACCAGATATCGAGGGCAACTATGATTTTATAAATAAAACTCCCTAGTGTCTGATTGAAGTGAATTTATTGCAAGATGCCGCTTAGAAATACATTTCACAAATGGTAAATGACTGCGTGATTTACGATTGTTACAATTTAATAAGCGACCATCTAGCGCGAATATGGGTATACGTGAAACATTCTTCAAGTTTAAGAAGCCATATATATTTCTTGCATTCAACATTCCGCCCACCAAGAATGTTATCAAACGTTCTTTACATTACCGCCCACCATGCAAAAACAATTTAGGCAATAGGCTTAATTACACATATACTGTTCATTGAAAATTAAAAAAAAATGAAAAACAATTTAAAATCCTTAGCCTAAGTTTGGCAAATATTACAAAGTAAACTTAAATATTAATTACAATTAAACAGGTAAGCCAGTTACTTAACATGTAACTGGCAAAATGCATAATTTTGAGGTTGGTCTTTTTAATAAGGATTGACCACACTTCAAGGTTACAACTCGCGTAATCTGGTCAGCACTAGGATGCTTTGCAACCACTCTTCCTAACAACCAGCGAGCTGGGGGGAGGTTGTCCTCCTTAACCAAAACTACATCTCCTATTTCTGGTTCTGGAATTATTTTTGACCATTTATATCTTTGCAAGCAATTCACCAAATACTCATTGGACCACCTACGCCAAAAATGCTGTACCATTCTTTGAGTAAATTGCCAACGTCTCAGAGTGCCAATGTTACTCTGCTCATAGTTCCGCTCAGGAACAATGACCAGAGGTTCGCCGACGAGAAAATGTCCCGGAGTCAGCGGTGCAAGGTCTTTATGATTATCTGGTAACATTGACAAGGGCCTTGAGTTTCGACACGCCTCAACTTGTATCAGAACCGTGGACAGCTCTTCGTATGTCAGTGTGGAGTCGCCTATAACTCGTTTTAGGTGAAATTTCATGGCCTTTACGCCTGCTTCCCATAGTCCTCCAAAGTTTGGAGCATGCGCAGGAATGAAATGCCATGAAACGCTATTGTTGCTCAACCACTCACGAATTTCAAGAGCAACTAATGATTGTTCAGCGGTGACGAGCTTAAGAAGCTCCTTGGACGCGTGGACGCGCCTACAAAATTCGACCCGTTGTCGCTCCATACCTCAGCCACGTGACCTCTTCGAGCTACGAATCGCTTAAAGCTTGCTATGAAACTTTCAGCAGTGAGATCGCTTACAACCTCTAAATGTATGGCTTTGGTTGCCATACATACAAAAAGATTTATATATCCCTTGTATGACTTATTTCCTCTTCCTTTAGCCACTCGGATATTGATGGGACCTGCAAAATCAACACCACTGTGAAGAAATGGTCTAGCTGGTGTGACTCTGCTCGTAGGTAGCTGCCCCATAAACTGAGTTTTTGTCAATGCTGCATGACGAACACAAACAACACACTTACGTACATGCATCTTAACAAGGCTCTTGGCAGATAGCACCCAATAATTTGTACGTAAATGGTTCAGCATCAGAGTTGGGCCTCCGTGTAATGTCTTCCGGTGGGCCTCTTCTATAACCAAATTGGTGAAGTGACTCTTATGAGGAAGAATAATAGGATGCTTGGTATTTGTGGGAAGATTTGCGTTCTGAATTCTTCCTCCTACTCGCATTATTCCTTTGTCGTCATGAAAAGGGCTCAATGGCTTCAGTTTTTTCTTGGAATCTCCCAGTTCCATGAGTTGACATTGTCTTACGCAAACATCTAAAGAGTCCTTAAGTTCATTGCTTGTAAGATAAGCTTCGAACTTAAGATTTCTTTTGTACCTTAAGAATCTGCGACAATAGGCCACAACACGTACAAGCCTTTGCAATGTTGAGTATTTCGTCCATAGAGGAAAATCAGTAGCTGATCCACTATCATTAACAACGTGCACCCTTATTTTTCTTAGTTCTAAGTCGGTCGAAATGGATTTAGGTCTTTGATAGGCAATGTTGATGTCCTTTAGCCACGATGGACCCTGCAGCCACAGGCTATTTTCAGCGAGTTCCAAAGGTGTACAGCCTCTGGAGGCGATATCTGCAGGATTTTGGGCAGATTGGACGTGTGCCCAGTGGGTGTTATCCATTCTTGATAGAATATCTGACGTTCTATTACCGATGAATGTTGTCCAGCGACTGGGATGACTGCTGAGCCACGCCAGCACCACAGTGGAGTCAGTCCAGCCGTGTATGTTGCTACAGTCAATGCCTAACATGTTAGCTACATCTGTTATTAACTTAGCTAAAAGAACTGCTCCCATGAGTTCAAGACGAGGAATGGAAACTTGCATAGTTGGAGCCACTTTAGTTTTTGCCGTAACTAGATTAACGTGTACCTTTCCTTCAACGTCAATTGCTCTCAGGTAAACTACAGCAGCGTATGCACTGTTAGATGCGTCAGAAAACCCTTGAAGTTCCATGCAAGTATCATCGGCTTTAGTTTCAAGCCACCTTGGAATACTAACCTCACGAATGTTTATTAGACTAGATTGGTAGGAAAGCCATTCTTTGAGTAACTCGTCCGGTAATTTATCGTCCCAGTCTTTTCCAGTCAACCACAACTTCTGAATAATTATCTTGGCTATGATGATGCAAGGGGCTAGCCACCCCAAAGGATCGAACAGACGCGATATGCTGGATACTACCTTCCTCTTGGTGATAGGATGATTCAACACAGGAAGTTGCACAGAGTATTGAAAAGCATCAGATTCCTTGTGCCAGAATAGTCCCAACACTTTCACCACTTCATCCATCTTTATATCAACCATCCCCTTTTTATTTCCGTCTGTATTCATTACTACTTCTGCTAACTCCTTGTTATTTGTTACCCATTTCTGCAATTCAAAACCTCCCCTTCTCAATATTTTTTTTATTTTTTTATAAATGTCCTTTCCTTCTTCTACTGTTTGACATCCAGTTAAAAGGTCATCCACATAGAAGTCTGTTTTAATCCTTTCAGCTACGTCGGGGTAATGTTTGCCTTCGTCGATTGCGACCTGATGCAGAGTCTTAACCGCTATGTACAGAGCAGCAGCTGTGCCAAATGTAACCCTCATCAACTTGTATTCTTTAATTTTGGACTCCGGATCATCTCTCCAAACTAGTCTTTGGAAGTCTGCATCATGATCTGCGACGACGATTTGTCGGTACATTTTTAAAATGTCTGCACTAAGACATATTGGGTGCATACGCCACCGTAGGATGATATGACGTAAATCTTGCTGAAGGGTGGGGCCGACCATCAATGTATCGTTAAGAGATACTCCGTTTGTTACCTTGCATGAAGCGTCAAACACTACTCTGACCTTGGTAGTGGTTTTATCCTCGCGTATAACGGCATGATGGGGTAAATAAACAGAGTCCGCTTTATTGAGGTCACTGTCAGTTATACGTTGCATGTGTCCAAGGTCCAAGTATTCACGTATCACTTCGGAATACCTTGCCTTAAATTCCGGATCCTTCTTGAAACGTTTTTCAAGAAGATTAAATCGCTTGCTTGCAATATCTCTCGAGTTCCCATATTTACACTGAGAATCGTCTTCTCGGAAAGGCAGTCTTACTATGTACCGACCTGTTGAGTCTCGCTGAGTCGTTTGACTGTAAAATTCTTCACAACATTGCTCTTCCTGATTGAGAATCTTGTCTTCAAACAAATCGGATTCAATTTGCCAAAATCTCTGTAGCAGTTTATTATCATCAGCTTGAGAGTGCATGCTAACGATGGTACGAGTATTATGGTGACAATGTGATGAAGGATGGTGGTCATCATCAAATAGATGCGTAGGACCAGATAATATCCATCCCAAGGCAGTGCATTGAGCAATTGGAGTACCATTAGGTCCCTTTAGTAATCCTTCTCTTATAACCTGACCGTAAACATCTGCGCCTAGCAAAGCATCTATTTTACTCGGACTGTGGAATTGAGGATCGGCCAGAGCGATGTCCGCTAATTCTGGCCAGTTAACGTTAGCTAGCTTCTTGGAAGGAAGAAGACTAGTTATAGCACCTAAAACATGTGCACGTACCTGTATTTGGAATCTGGAATCGTGACGCGATTGAATTTTCATCATAACGATGTACCTAGAAGCCAAAAGGCTCTTATCGCCGCCTACTCCTGATATGTTACTTTTACTTGGTATCTTCTTAAGGTCAAGTAGCTGCACCGCTGATTCAGTAACAAACGAAGCTTGCGAACCCTGGTCAAGCAGAGCTCGGAGAAGGTGAACATGACCGTTCCTTGCTTTGGCTTCGATAAGTGCGGTTGCTAATAGGATCTGATTAGGCGCTGCTTTCTTCGAGAAATGCGCTGTGATATTCAAAGTCGGTTCAGGCCTCTCTGGCGAGGTTTTGACATTTGACGGTGTTGATTTGACTTCAACTGACAAATCTGGCTTGGGCAAAACAGAATTTTGTGATTCTGACGTTGACTTTGGGTGAAGCAATGAGTGGTGCTTATGTTTGCAAATGCGACATCTAGTAAATAAACGGCATGTATTAGCAGAGTGGTTACGACCCAAGCAATTGAAGCAAAGACCATTATTTTTTACAAAATTATGTCGAGTATCATAATCGACTGTACCAAATACCTTACAGTTTGCTATTTTATGGTCATTTGTGCAGTACGGACAGTTAAGTTTGGCCACAGCATCGGCACTGGTCGCCATGGAGTGCATGACTTTTGGTTTTTGGGTCGAAACATTGGGTTTGCTCCTTTGCTTACAATCCATAAATTCAAGTGACCTAAATCGCGTTTCGAGATATATTCGTAATTGGTTCAAGGTTGGTAGTTCTTCCGATGTACTGATTTTAGATTCCCAACATTTTCGCGATTCAGAATCCAATTTTGAACCAATCACATATATGATAATCGTATCCCATGAATCCACATTTATTCCCAAATTTTTTAAGCCATGTAGCGTGTCATTGGTAACGTCTAACATATTTTTGATTGCACTACACGACTCGTTGCCGATACTTGGTTGATTCATAAAACGCTTCAATAGACAATTTGCTAAGTATTTCTTATTATTGTAACGACTGTTAAGGGTTGCCCACGATTCTTGATAATTAGCTGACGTTATGGGTACATGCCTGAGAAGCCGTTCAGCTTCTCCTGAAAGGTGCCCTTTCAAATAGTGCATCTTCTGCACATCGTCTATAGAAGGATTGTTATGAATCAACGATACATATAAATCCCTAAAAGTTATCCATTCTGCATATGATCCCGAAAAAGTAGGGATGCTTATTTTAGGTAATTTTACATTATTATCAACCTTTGAAGTTATGTTAGATAGCGTTTCTAAAGTACTTGCTTGAGCCTTTAACACAGATAATGCTTCTCTGATATCAGATTTATAGTCAATGTACATTTCCTCTACAGTTTCATAAACATTTTCCTTAGAATACTTAGTTTCTGATAATTGCTCAGATAACTCGATTGATATTTTTTTATGTGTTTCGGAAAATATCTTCCATTTTTCATCCAAAGAATCTAGTCTAGTAAGTAAATATGACTCTTTTCCTAGACGATCCTTTGGCGACTTTTTATAGTTTTCATAAGCCTTTTCTATCATACACTTATATCCCAATTGACTCTTTATTAAGGCAGAAAACGACATTTTACAATTATTTTTTATAGTTTACAAGACAAAATTTGAAACTTAAAAATTTTCTAACTCCTAATAATAAATTTGCAAATTTTTACAAGTGTTTAGAAATTAAACAACCGCTAAGAAATCGGACATAGATTC
This sequence comes from Luehdorfia chinensis, assembly GCA_019845155.1. Taxonomy (NCBI): domain Eukaryota; kingdom Metazoa; phylum Arthropoda; class Insecta; order Lepidoptera; family Papilionidae; genus Luehdorfia; species Luehdorfia chinensis. The sequence continues at coordinate 11,112,464 of JAHVAK010000527.1, forward strand.
CACGTATGATCACTTTTTGTAAAATTATTCTAAGTTACCAATTAGTATGCACAAGTTCAAATTATCTTAAATTACTCAGTCTACACACTTTTTTTTTCAGCTTCTCGTGATTTAATTACTGCACTGAATAGATCATAAATGTACTCACGATTTTCACTTGCAAACCACTCTTATCGGAGAATGACGTTGCTTACGTCACTGTTGTGACGTCTCCGCTGCTAACTGACCTCCCCGCGCCCGCGTCCTCCACACGTCGTGGTTGTGATGTCAATGTTGCCTTGTCTCCAACTTCTTGCTTCAGACTCCTCGACCGCTTCTCAGCCGGCGTAGACACTATACTGCACCGCGCTGCGTTCGGTCACCCGATACGATTTCAATGAATCGTTCGGTGTGCACCTTCAGTGACAATCCATCACTGGTTTCTAGTGCAATTTTCTCAAAAACACATTCGACTCGAGTAGGACCATGAACAATGTCCAAACCAGATATCGAGGGCAACTATGATTTTATAAATAAAACTCCCTAGTGCCTGATTGAAGTGAATTTATTGCAAGATGCCGCTTAGATATACATTTCACAAATGGTAAATGACTGCGTGATTTACGATTGTTACAATTTAATAAGCGACCATCTAGCGCGAATATGGGTATACGTGAAACATTCTTCAAGTTTAAGAAGCCATATATATTTCTTGCATTCAACACCCAGTAAGACCATTACTGAATGGTATGCACTGAGAAATACTAAAGATTTGTTATTTTTATTGTTTACTTAATAATTAATTTATTGTCGCGCGGCGGCGTGGTGACGCACCCGCTTGCCGCGCGCCGAGCGGTTCGACATCTACTGTAGACATTAGTACATTACAACTGCTCATGGCGCGCCAGCGTCGAGTCGCCTTTCACCAATGTCTGCTGTCTGACCAAACCTTAAGTATTATAATAACACCATAATTGGTAAGTAATAATTCATCGTCATCGTCATCATTTCAGCCTATCACTACCACTGCTGAACATAGGCCTCCCCATAGATTGCCACAAAAGTTTGTAGCTCTTATTTTGGGGGATTTTGCCATAGTTGCCACGCTTGGCAGGCGGGTTGGCACCAGCAGTTTATTTATTCAGATGTTGCAGGAAGATCCTGCTGCCCATCTTACCTTTGTCGACTTTTACGACACCCACGGGATGAGATGTGGTGGTAGATTCTCTTAATTCCTTCCTTCAATTATTCCTTTCGCCGCCAGTACACCGCGAAAGAGATAATTGTTACGGCCAAAAGCACGATTTCAATATAATAATGCTCCTCCATTTACAATAGCAAAGTAATAATCAAAACAAATTGTAAAAAAAGATAAATGGATGGTAATTGGTTTTCTATTTCTTATTTTTGTAATTTTGGCAATGTTTAATTTCACAAAATGACTTACGTACAATAAATTTAGAGAATGTTTAGTCGTCGCTGGTCAAGATGCGATGACACCCTACTCTATATAGTCTACAAATTAGACTATCAGCACATCATACAATTTTAAGTGCTGGTTTACCACGTGCTCAGCGGCGAAGGAAAACATCGGGAGAGATCCTGCTTGTCTGAGGGATAAACATATTTCGAGGACGTGTGAAGTCCGCCAACCCGCACTCTTCCCAGCTCCAAAGCACTCGCCAAAAATGAGTAGGCCTGTACTCATCAGTGGGACATTTATAGGCTGTTACTTTACTTAGTCTTTATGAATTTTATCACCTGTTTTAACTGCAAAATAGCTAGATCATGTGTCCCTTCTACCCCTGCACCACTTATTTTTTAAGTTGAACTATATCTACAAAAAAAATCGTAATACTTTTTTTAATAAAATGAAATGAATAATACAAATCAAACAATTATTTTCCAACAGAATGCTATTCATAATAAAATAAATTTTCTATTTGTGACCAAAACGGTTTAAGCAAAACGCCATAAATAATCCATTTTTGAACACCGCTGACGGATGATATAATATCGTTATTCTTTCAAAAGTAATTTCAAACTTTCCCCTAAGCTTATGAAATCTAGCAAGATAGTAGTACCACTTCTATTTTCATTTTATTATTTGCAGGTATTAAATATTATTGTAGTTTTATTCTTACTGTGAAGTTTTCACACACAAACTATTTTTAACTATCAGCGACTCTAATATTAATTTTCTGCAGATTAACATTATGGAATGCTGTCACTATACTGCTCGACTACTTAGTACTCGTACAAATATAAAATATAAACCCTATCAAAAATGCAAAATTATCTATATCGAATAAAAATAATTATATTTAGTTAAGTTCCTTTTAATTAGCCTCATCAAAATATTATAACAGATTTCTCTATTTGTGCAAATTTTTACACCTAATTATATTTAAAATGTTTCATAAATTTTCTGCCACATTTCACATAGAAAACAGGGAACAAGTTCAGCCAAAACTGTTCTTTGTTTTCTGTCTCAAGCATTACTTTATAACTAAAATACTATAAGTTATTATAACGATTTAGTACAAAAATTTATCGGCTCGACCAGCTCGACCAGGTTTCGAGCAGCCTAAAAAGTATAACTAATGAAAATCGGACTCGATTACTAACGAGTTTGTCCATTTTAGTGTGCAGGTACACATAACTTACCTACTTGTACATCGTTATTATTTGACAAGTTTCTATATTAGTGTCTGTAGGGCACAGATTTTACTTACCATGGGATGAACTGTGTAGTTGTTTGTCATGGTTACATACATACATAAGATTACGACTGTATCCCGAATTCAAAATAAAATAACGTCACGATTATCAAAATAAAATAAACATATTAATAATAATTAATAAACATATTTAGCATGAATTAAATAAATCTTTTTAGCAGTGTCATTATCATGCCAACATATATAAATTATTTACTACAGATGGCTACTACAGATAATTTTAGAGAATTAATTAATTTAGTGTAAGTGAAGATAATAACACGTTTTGAACAGTGTCAGTAACATGCGAACATAAATAATTTGAATACTGCAGATAACCTAAGAGAAATAATTAATTTAGTGGAAGAGAAGATAATTACAGTTCTTTAAACTTACATTTATAAAGAAAACAAAGGGCAGCGACAACTAACAATGGAAAATGCGAACAATACAAACCTTGTTTACTCAGAGAGTAAAACTCAAGGGTCCTCTTTAAAGAAACTCTTTTAGCTGAGCTTTTGTAATTGTCTCGACATAAACAGCCTGTAGGAAAAAGGTTACAGCTTAGTGTTGTAATGAAGACTTTTGTGCAAAATATTAAATACGCTTCAAGATTTTTTGGAAATATATTATTATTAAAACATTTAAGCATTCGTTTTCAAGTCTTAACAATACATCTTTCGAAGTAGAATTCCCGACATCGGACTTTGCTAAAAAATACTTGCATGCTCCATAGAAGATTTACCCATATCTACCACGTTGATAGGACGGGTTAGTGAAACCTCGCACTAGTGAGTCAGCTTCCCATTACTAATCGGTGGAATATAGGTACGAAATTTTGGAATAGTTTTTCTACCATCTGGTGGTCGCCAGAGCCCTGTTTGTCAGTTAGCAGGGTGCACCGATTGCGGTTTAAATTGGCATTTGGATAAAAGATAATATGTTCCCCGATTATTCAACGTCAGCCACTTGTAATTGAAATCTGTTTTCTATTTACTTTTATTATTATTAGGGCAGAGGAATTAGGCGCATTTGTCCAAACTTTCCACTAACTGATGTAATGTTTATGCTATATGATATAAGATCGGAGAAAGGTTGAGCCTGTGTGCCGGAGGCAGGACATTCAAAAGTCAAAACTTCTTTATTCTTTATACAGGGTCATTCGTAATGTCCAATTCATTCAACGTTAACAATTTGCTTTTAAACGGCAATAAAACAAAATGTATAAAATTCACAACACCAAATGTTAAACAATTAGATGTAAATGTGCTTGTGAATGGGGAAGAGTTGAGCCTTGTGGATACTGCTGTCGTTCTTGGAATTACTCTTGACGTAAAACTTCAACGGAGCCCCCATATATCCAAACTAGCAAGTAGACTTAGCTCTGCAGCTTATGCTGAAAAAAATTGGGAATTTGACTAACGTTGAAACTGCTAGATTGGTTTATTTTAGTTATTTTCATAGCATAATGTCTTATGGTATTTTGCTATGGGGAAATGCAACTGATGTAGAAGTGATTTTTGTTTTGCAAAAGAGGGCCGTAAGAGCTATTTATAATCTTGGCTCTAAAGTGTCTCTTAGAGATAAATTTAAAGAAATTAATATCTTAACCTTGGCCTCCCAATATATATTTGAAAACGTTTTGTATGTACACAACAACATAAACCAGTTCACTAAAAAAAGTGATGTTCATAATGAGAATACCAGGAACAAGCACAAATTAAGTATCCCAGTTTACCCGACTTTACAGAGTCAGTAAATCTTTTATGGGGCAATGTATACGTTTTTACAACAAAATCCCAGAAAGTGCTAAAAGTCTTTCAATCAAAAAGTTAAAATTTTATATTAAACAAAGACTTCATAAAAAGGTTTATCATAATATTAAAGAATACATAGATGATGATAACCCCTGGGAATGAGGTGATCGCCGCCAAGCCATTTCTACATCTTTATAATACTGCTGTTATTGTACATTATTTTAAAAATGACAAAAAAAAATCCCGCTGGGTTTCTTACTGGTTCTTTCCAGGACAGAGGCATTTTTTGCGAACCAGCGTAGTTTAAAAAAGGAAAAAAAAGGACTTTCAATAAGTATTATGTAAATAATCTATATTGAGTAAAAATTAATTCTATTCTATTCTATTCATCTCGGCAGGCTGGGCTTAGAGACGATGTGATATACCCCAAAAATATGAGCCTCGTAGCGTGATACCTGTAGGTGATACCTGTAGATATGTGTACTTAAAGAATTTGTTTATAACTCATAGTTCTCTATACTCTATACTCTGTTATACAGCTGATTAAAGCAATGAACTCATAAATTTGATTAGGCGTTTTTCCATTGAGCTGCCATCGAAAGTACTCGCAAGTACTAGCATAACATGAAGCTTTAGAAAATCTGTTGCGAAGTAAATCTGTTAGTATGACGTCGTAGTAGTTTAACATAAATTAAATGGAGAAGAAAATGTATTTTCAATTTGTCTGATTCGAGGCAACGACTTTCTGAGCTAGGGTTGCGTAAAGTATTACAAAACAAACAATTTAAACGTTTTGTATGGACATTTTTAGTATTCAATTTTGTCATTAAAGCTTCACTGTTGTGTTTGTCAGATCAAAGTAGCGTGGGTAGGTGCCGGGATGTTATATCAATTATGAATAACGTTGTGTATGTTTATTTAAAGCTTTTGTGAACCGATTCGAAAAATAAGGGCTTCTAAGAGAGAAAAACCTTTACGAGACTCTGTGGTCTTTTTTCAGTGCCATATTTTATTCTAATAAATTGATGCCTCATGTTTTCTACTGTATTGAGTGGTGAATTGTATAAACATAAATTTAACATGGACAACACGTCCCAATACGTAAAACAATGATTTGTGATTTGCACGAATGTTGTCTCCAACTCGGTTTCACACCCAACACCCGTGGTCGTTAACATATTACTTATATTATCTTATAGCGAAAGTAGTGCAAGAGTAATTTCCATACATACTTGTGTTTTTAGTTACTCTATTTTCTAGTATGTATTTATTTCCTTGATATTATTTTCTTCCCATAATAGTACCTTCTATTCTAAATCTTTTTATATTGAAGCTGTAGGACTCTGGAACTCTTTACCGCTTCATATTAGGCATGCGCAATCCCTTGCAACATTTAAAAGGCTCGTCAAAAAGTTTTCCTTCCCTAAATTATAATTTCTATACACCTCAACCTATTTACTTCCCATAAGTCTTTAATAAAATATCCATCCTACTTATGTCATTCTTATGTACTATACTATATAATTGTAAACATTACTGAGTTGCTAAGTATATTTTTCGTATTATTCTTTCTTTTTTTGTTAACAAATTTTCTTACAGCCTAACTCTTTCTCACTGGTCATAATGTCCTTGAAAACCTTGCCTGGTAGAGATCGCTTGTAAGCGATAAGGCCGCCAATTGTACCATTAATTTGTTAGCATTTTCTGATTTTTACAACAAAATACATATAAATACATATAACAAAATAACACAAGTACAACGATAAACATATATTTCATTCATTTACTCATTCATACTAAGAATGCCTTCTGTCTAATAGATTTCTATAACTGCTATCAGTTTATTGGTAACTTTTACAATATATCTATCACAACAAGCACACGTGTCATCTCAGTACATAAATGGTCATTGAATTCAATAGACGAGTAATCAATACTTAAAGAAGGATCACGGTAGAATACCTCATTGCCATCGATTGGATCTACAGTTCTCATTACTGTTATTACAAAACGCAGCTACGTTAATTGTTATTAACGCAGCTGCGTTTTGTAAAGTTTATAATTAAAGTTACAATGAGTAACGGCAGTGGCCAGACTAAATAACTTACCGTTATTTTCCTAGACCTGGGTGTAAATAGAAATTGTTGATTTTCGGGTCTGGTTATGTTATAATTGTCCCCGTGTATTTGACACTGCACTCGAGCCTATCTACGATGAACATAAGACAAGTGAGTGTTTGCGCTTAAATTTGTCAAACTGTAACATTTCCTGCGCCGTTGATAGCTTCCGTCAATGTACGAAAGTTGTCGTTATTGTCGAAAATCGCCCAACAGGTCGGCATGGTCACAGGCGTTACTATGCAGTAATCCATTACAGTAAATAGAATATAGTTATATTTTTGCATGCCTATCTTAGTAAATTTGTTTGTGTTTTTTGTGAATGTGACGAGACGAGCAAAACGTTCCCCTGATGTTAAGTGCAACGTATGTCCATAACAAATTCTGTGTCACACAGAACCCTTCTGTAGCAGCACACTGTGCTCGTCGCTCTAAGACATCCGGTCTTAAATCTCATAAGCCCAATGTAAGTAGTGTGTAACGCTTCACGGCAGAAGGACTGTGCACCCATAAGTATATAATTTCGGTGATGTAATTGCTGTTAGCCTTTTTTGGCTTTTACAGCTTCATCGGATCCTGTGCTCACGGGCCAGGGGCCCGCGTGCCAGGTTTGGTTTGACCCAAACATAAATAAATAAATAAACTCCTACAAAAACCTCGAAATTCGGACTGTATCGCGTTCGCTGCGTGCTTGTGCGATTTAGAATATCTCAATACGATTTTAAGTCGTCTAATGACCGTCCGAGGGAGGCACCCATAAGTGTGCAACACTCGCAGACACGTTTAATTGTATATGACCATTTTTAATGCACACACTAGTTTAAAAAAGCCAAAACAAAAGCTACCGCATCCGTTCTAAAAGTCAAAAGTTTGCTTTAATTTCTTTTAATTGAGAAGGTCTAAAGAAGCTCTTTTCGAAATACGACTGATTTTGTTGATTCTTATTTTTACGACTTGAGGAACTTGTTCAATGGTCTACTAGACGATTTAAATGAATGATGAAAGTTCAATAAAAGTTCCTTCATAAGCACGCAAAGCAGTTTCGTGGTCTGTTGGATTTTTTTTGTAATTAAATTGAATTTTTCAATAAGAAATAAATTAAAAATTATTAGATTTCAATAAAAAAAGGCTATATGTCTTTCAAACAAGTTATTTTATCTTTTTGAAAATGTAAACAGTATGCAAATCATTTATGGACGCAAACACACTAGTAATTTTTTATAAGAGTAGGAGACGAGACCAGCATAACGTTCACCTGATGGTAAGTGCGACGTCAGCCCGTACAGATGTGTCACGCAGAACATTTCTGTGTCCACACTGCGCCCTGAGACATCAGTTATTAAATCTCATATGCCCAGTGATTACTAGCTCTCGGTCTAAAGGAAACACTACTGCTTCACGGCAGAGTAACTGGTCTTGCGGTGGTACTTACCTAGACGGATTCCTGCAAAGGTATCCCACTACCAGTGAAAGACAATTAAGCCCAAAGTATTATCTTCCTTCAAAACCGATGAGTAAAAGACAAACAAAAGTATTCCCATACAACTGGATGCCGATTTAATATCGTTAAGTCATATTTTGCTGAACAGACACGCTGATGTTTAAAAACATCCAATCTTTTTTTGGTTACCATGATGTAGTCTGGGATTTTGAATTTATTACAGTCTTTTAATGTCGAATAAGAGCTATAATCTCGAGTGTTCTTATATTTCTTCTACTTTTTCCGTAGGGCGTGCCGTTTTAATTATAATATTTCTAAGACGTCGCGGCTGTTGCTGGCAGTGTGCCTTTGTTGTAAGAGCATAATGAGATAAAAGAGTAATTTAGTCGTGTGTTATATTTGTGAGGAATAAGTCTGAAGAAATTATCATTCTTAATAAAATTAAATTGTTACGGCATACTTACAATAAATATCTTAAACGATTTGTTACATTTTAAATAACATCTGTGTTCAACATGACGAGATCCAGAATCTTGTCACTTTGTCACATTAATAGTTCTAAATTCTCCTAAGATAACAACATTACTATTTATGTCGATAAAAGTATAGTAAATTTAACATAAAAATCCAATAAAGCATTAGTAACGATATCAGGTGGCAGTGTCTACAATTTTTTTATTTTATTATATATTCTACTGTTCAATACTAAAGTTTTTAACTCGGCTCTTGCTCTAAGCTACTTGTCTCAGGAGGCTATGAATCTTCATACTACAACCTTAAGGAGCCGCACTCTGAGAACCGAACATTACCGAGAAGGGCCGAGCTGCGAATGCTCAGGGGGTCTACTGTGTAACTCTGCTTGGTTTCGTGATTGGTTTTATTTGATCCCATTAACCAATTGATGAGCTTCATACGCCAAATAAAGCTTATTCATTGGTTAATGGAATCAAATGAAACCGATCACGAAACCAACCAGAGTTACACAGTAGCCCCCCAGGTCAGCGAGGTGTCATCCGGTTAGGTGCAATAATGTGGTCGGCTACTTTTACGGGGGTGAAACCGCGGGGCACAGCTAGTCATCAATAAGAACACAGGTCACTCTTGTTTTAGTACTTTTAAAATATGCCATAATAATAAATGGTTTGTAAAACATTCTCATAGTCAAGGAAGCTTTCTACCTTTTCATAATCAATGAAAACGAAGTCACTTAAAAAGTAGGGGCAAAAAGACATTCGCAAACGGCTTTATTGATTCTTAATTAAACTCGGTCTGCGTTTCGTAATTGAATGAGGGCTTTTATTGGCAATAATAAAATCGAGGATTGAATATCGGCTAATATTTGCTTTCATATTTTTATATTATCTTACAGTGCGAATAAAAATGTTTGTTACATTAACGTTTGGTATAGTAAATTATTTATTGATGTATCTACCTTTACTATAAAAAACTATGACTTTTAGTACTTACCGTCATCTTTACTTACATATTAAAGCTTTTAATATAAAACATCTCTTCATAATAAGCTATTTGTAGCTTATTATTAGTTAGAAATATTTTTTAAAAATAAATAAATCTATTAAAAACTACTAATTCTGGGTATATATAATAGCGTACAACCAGCAATCTTTCAGTCATACCTATAGATTCAATGAGCAGTGGAAGGATCTGTTATCTTAATGATGGCGGTAATTCTTAATTACTAACAGTTTCGTAAGTATTAAAATAAATTTTAATGACATCTAATTTTGTGCAATACAAAAACAATTATTTAAAAACTTCCTCATAAGGTATTTGTTAAACAATGTCAATTACTTAATTGTCAGTACTTCTTTCATTAAGAAAATAATTTGTGTAGAGAGAAATAAATAAAAGAAAAACTTTCAGGAGGATTCAGTTGGCATTTGGGAAGATTCGTTAGGTTTTCTCGTCTCCCATACCGCAGAGCTTGTTGACGAAAATCTTTCAACCGTGTTTTGCCTGAATCACCTTTGGCGTCGAAAAGTGGAAACTGGCGCTGCACCTTTTACACAAGCGCCACATAAGCTTTAAGATAGCAATGGAAAGCGCTATGCACAGAAATATTGCAAAAAGAAAGCATGGCAAATGTGGCAATTAAATATCTCATAGCTGATAGGTGTACGGCACAGCAGAATAGTTTAATAATTTCTCATTCCGCGTGTGAAATCCGTTCGGCGTAGACGTGTACGAACTTTTTTCGAAAATTTAAATCATAAGTGTTAACAAATCTGACCTTTTCTATTCATATCATAAGTACCAAATTAGTGTGTACAGTCATTGTTGTAATTAAGTGAGAGGGAGGTGTGTAAACACATCGTATTCACGAAAATTGATCATCTTGTCCCTTTCTGGTGTCGCATCTCTTGTTCGCGACAGTGGGGTACACGGACCTCACCCCCTTTACGATCCTATTGCATATATTTGAATACCTATACGATGCAGCGAACGCCGCCGACAAACTCACCATTTACCCAGCAATTACAATTAACATATTCATCTAATCCCGATCTACCCGAAACACTTCGTAGTGCCGACAGCTCTTTTGTTAATCTGCGCAAGCGCAAGCAACCTGATCATGACAACATGAATTATGTTATTGAACACGTTGAACAAAAAATATATGAAAAGCTTAACTCCTGGAAACATGAAATGGATGCGACTATCACTGCGTCTATTCAAAATGCAATGCAATCAATTATCGAGCAAGAAGTTAAAAAAATCTCAATGACATTGAAAATTCATTAAAAGAGCTCGGTGATAGATTTGATACCATTGAGAAGTCCCTGACGTTCGCAATGGAAAGACAAGATGATTTGGATAATCGCTTAAAGCAAGTAGAAAAGAAACTAACAAGTAATTGTGACGTAGGAGATCAGATCTGTGTGCTGCAGGATAAACAAAATACTATGGAACAACAGGCTCGGTTATATAATATAGAAATTGCGAATTTACCACAGCGCCGTGATGAAAACCTGCTTTCTATTATAGAAAAATTAGGATGTGTTATCAAACATCCCATTCAGACCCCAGACATCGTATCTGTTCATAGAGTTCCACATATGGATAATACTAATAAACGCCCAAAAAATGTAATTGTGAGATTTACAACAAAAATTATTCGCGACAATGTCATTACCGCGGCACGAGCAATTAAAGGACTTAAATCGGATCAACTACAGGTATCGGGAACTGTGCATAATGTATATATAAATGAACATCTGACAGTTAAGAACAAGCATTTATTTCGTAAGAGAAGAAGCTTTTAAGCATAACTACAAATACGTGTGGATGAAACATGACACTATTCTTGTACGTCGAACTGATTCCTCGGCTATTTTTGCTGTGCGTAGTGAACAAGATATTAAAAAGAAATTGTCTTAATATATTCACAAAAATAAATTGTCACTCAGTTCTGTCCTACTTTAAAAAGTATCGTGTTCTGTCAATAGTTACTCTGTGTGTGGCTAAATATATATGTATGTTTATAGAAATATTATATATCTAGGTATGTTTAACTACGAGTATATCACATTATAAATTTAACCTTTATCTCTCTAAATTATTTAACCTGAGAACATGGCAGTGTTGGTGTGAAATATTTATTATGTACTATATATTTATCACATAGTCATATTTAATAACTCATATATTTATAAACACGCGTATAAATGGTTAACACTAATTTGTCCTTTTATTACCAAAACTGCCGTGGTCTTAGGACTGAGCTACATACACTGTTCATGAATATCCTTGCACACTCATATGACATAATAATATTGACCGAGACGTGGTTGCATACGGACATCACAGATAGTGAGTACATAGATAACAGATACGTGGTATTTCGCTCGGACCGTGATCGTGCGGCGAGTGGCCGTCGCGATGGCGGCGGCGTACTGGTAGCGGTGCAGCGCGCGCTCTGCTCGGGCTGTACGCCCGTTGCATTTATTATTTATTTATCTTTGGGTCAAACCAAACCTGGCACGCGGGCCCCTGGCCCGCGAGCACAGTATCCGATGAAGCTGTAAAAGCTGAGAAGGCTAACAGCAATTACATCAACGAAAATATATATGCCCGTTGCTATCGGCCCCCTCCCGCCCGTCATTGATCAGGTTTTTATTCAACTAAAAGTTGCTAAACGTTATTGTAGTATTAGTGCAGTTTATATCCCGCCGAGAAAATGCCACCAAGTTTACGTTGATTATTTCAACTCATTACAATGCAAACTTCTTGATTGTAGTACTAATATAACGGATTATTTTATAGTAGGAGATTTTTATTTACCTAGTTTATCATGGACCAAAGACGGCAAGTGTGAGCTGTGTTTGAGTAATAGTGATTTAAACCAGACACAAAGATGTATATACGATTTCATGTCTCTATTAAATTGCTACCAAATAAATAGTCTAAATAATCATAACAATCACACTTTGGACCTGTTTCTCACGAACGTAATAGACTGTCATTTAGCGTCAGTGCCGGTGTTATTGTTACCCCCGGATAAGCATCATCCACCTTTCTAAATTTCAGACCCATTTACTACCGATAATATTTTTTTTATTCGCAAGCCGTCTTATAAACATTGCTATAATGGTGTTGATTATAATTCCATTAAGCAGACACTATCAGAGGTAGACTGAAATGAAATGTTTCAAAACAAAGAAGCTGAAGAAGCCGTCTCAGTGTTTTATGAAAAATTGTATGAAATTATTAGAGAAAACATACCATTGAAAATAATTAAATCAAATACATATCCTGTTTGGTTTACATATAAATTAATACAATTACGTAGGAAAAAAAATCGAGCTTGGATCACAGTGAAAAAATTTGAAAATGTGTCTAATTATAATATATTTTCGATATATAGAAAGGCATTTAAAGTTGAATCAGACAGATGTTACAAAAAATATATGACGGTAAAGCTAGTATTAAAAATAACATTAAATATTTTTGGACGTACATATCTAATCGTAAGCGCACTGCTGAGATTCCAATTAATATACGCTATAAAACTAAGGTAGCTAGAGATCTAGAAGACGCTTGTAATTTGTTTAGCACATTCTTTCACTCGGTCTTCCAGCCATCCTCTGTTAATGATAACCTTGACACCAGGGACATTAATTTTGAATACAACAATCCATCTGATATAGTATTCAACAATATTAACTTATCTAGACAAGATATTTTCAGGTCCCTTAAAGCTCTAGATGTTTCAAAAGGAGCCGGAGTTGATAACATACCTGCCGTTTTCTTCAAAGAAACTGCAACTGTCATTGAAGAGCCTTTATGCTTTCTGTATAACAAATGTCTTGTTAATGGTGTTTTCCCCCGAATCTGGAAATCCGCTCGGATTGTTCCTGTACATAAAGGTGGATCGGAGGGTGATGTAGAGAATTACCGGCTCATATCTATCCTGCCTGTCCTCTCAAAAGTCTTCGAAAGATTGGTTCATAACGCTATATATCCGAGTCTACACATTAACATCTTGCAACAACAACATGGTTTCGTTAAAAGACGTTCAACTATTACAAATCTTCTATCCTATACCACTGATTTATTCAGTGCGCTAGATAATAACGTACAAGTTGATAGCATTTACACAGATTTTCGAAAGGCGTTTGATCGAGTTGATCACAGAATATTATTGGAGAAGACTGCATTGAATGGTATAAGAGGAAACCTTTGAAGATGGTTTAAGTCCTATATTACAAATAGGACCCAAAAGGTGGTGATTGGAGGTTGCGAATCGCAGACTATAAATGTTAGCTCAGGTGTACCTCAAGGGTTAATTCTCGGACCACTTCTGTTTGTAATTTTTGTTAACGACATCAACGTCACAAGAATCAAGATCAAGATCACATCCTGCTACAGGAGGATCTTGATAGGTTTAGTGCATTCTGTCGTGATAATAATCTTCAACTTAATCTTAACAAATGTAAGAGTATAACATTCACTAAGCGAAGAAATGTCAGCAACGTAACCTACTCACTCTGTGGTACTGACATAGTTAAAGTTGACTTTATTAAAGACTTAGGTATAACTCTAGATAGTAAACTGCATCTTAATATCCATATTGAAAATATAATTGCCAAAGCATATAAAATGTATAATTTTGTAACGAGGTCTTCAACCGAATTTTTAAACCCTTTAACTTTTATTCATCTTTTTAAATCATTGATTAAGCCGCAGCTGGAGTACGCAGTAGCTATATGGAACCCATTATATGATAAATATAACAAGGCAATTGAAATGGTACAAAAAAAGTTTCTACGACGACTTCACTTTCAATGTTATCACAAACGTATTTCGTGTACAATGCTGCTAAATAAATACAAATTTACTTATTTAAAATCTAGACACATCCAGTTGGGAGCCATGTTTCTTTATGACCTTTGCAATAATAAATATGACTGCATAGAAATTGTAAATAAAATACGATATTCTGTGCCGTTGCGTCTTCAGCTGCGTTCAACACGCCCTAAGCCTTTGCTTGCTGTTCCAGCCACTCGTACTTTTACAGGAACTCGGTCTTCACTGCTTCGAATGCTTGATACATATAATAAAACATTCCACACGCTCGATATCTTTGCATGTAGCACTGGTTCATATAAAAAACAAATGATTAATATATTATCGGAAAACCAAACCTAATAAATTTACATACATACTCGCACACGAACACGCACACACACACACACACACACACACACACACACACACACACACACACACACACACACACATATTAGTATAAATATATAATTAAACGTTACACGCTGAGAAAAATCAAATGGGTTTCACTAAAATTTAATTATTTTGTATATTTGTATAGGTGACCATTAATGTTGAGTTTGTAATGATTAAAATAACGTTAGTATTAGTATATTCTTAAGCTGTATTACATACTTGTTTTTTGGTTTTCAAATAAATAAAAAAAAAATAGCACCGACCTCTTTCATACCGATACCGAGGTGTCGTAAGAAACGACTAAGCTATTGTACAGACAGCCTTTATTTGTGCAGAATAATATCATAAAATGCAATGCTAATCTGCTCGTGGGAACTAAATGGGGAGTAAGAATTTTTTGACTCGTACCAAAATGGCGGCTACATGGTTCACCACTTGTCACGTCTTATTTCCCGCGAGGGCGAAAAGTGGGCTTCGTGAGTGACCTCTGCCTACCCCAAAGGAAAAAATATATGTATGTATGTAAATATCTCATTACAAGGTTATTTAACTAAAAAATAGTCTATAAATGTCGCACTTCTGAGCACAGGTGTTCTCTCATTTTTGAAATGACTTTGAAGTCGGAAAGAAAGTTTTACTGGTGGACGGATTCCTGCATAGGAATCCATGCAGGAATCCGTCTAGGTAGGTACCACCCCAGGGCCAATTATTCTGCCGTGAAGCAGTAGTCTGTAAACATTATTTCGGTTTGAAGGGCACTGAGAGCCATCGTAATCACTGGGCATGTGAGACTTAAGAACTGATGTCTCAGGGTGACGGGCGCAGTGTGGTGTCACACAGAACTGTTCTAGGTAGACGTTGCATTTACCGTCAGGTGAACGTTTTGCTCGTTTCGTCACTTAATTTAAATTAAAAAAAAAGTTCAGCACGCTGCTCCAATGCGCGTTGGTGTTAATCTATAATATTAGGGGTTCGATTTCCGCACGGAAGAACAATTTGTATGGCCTACAGATAGTAGTTCCGGCTCTTGGTGTTTGTGCATGTAGAATTTATCTCTTTAAAACCCACACACGACAGAGGAGTAATCCTAATCATAGTATATGGTATATGGGGCATAGGTTTTTAAAAAAGATTACAATGAATATTACATATAATAGTTATTTTGTAATGCTATATAACTACGGTTCTTCGCTGAAAATCAGCGCTGTGTGTGTCCTTTCTCCCACGGCACATGTTCATGTTTTCGACACAGAACATTTTGTTACCTGTTATTTTTTTATATAAAACGTTTTGGTTTTATAGTTTTTATGCCCAATAAATAGTTTTTGTCTATTTTATGTTATTACCTAGGTGCGCTTTCTTAAATGTTTAAATCCTGAACACAATTGTGAAATTCCAGTTATCGACGCTCCTAACATTTTGTGTTACAGTACCTATAAGATTCTTTAAAAAAACGATTACTATGAAAATCTTGTATAAAATATATAATTGGGTATGCTTGAGGAAACTTAAGAACTGATGTCTAAGGTTGACGAGCGCAGTGTGGTATCACACAGAAATGTTCTGGGTGCCACAGTATCTTTTATGGGCAGACGTTGAACTTACCATCAGAACATAGGTCTACCCCTTAGATTGCCACAAAAGTTTGGTGCTCTCATTTTGGGGGGATTTTATCATATTTGCCACGTTTGACAAGCGGATTGGCAACCGCGGCTTGTTTATTCAGATGGCCAACAGTCCAACACGATGCTGCAGCCCATCTCTTAGTATTAATTCTCCCTATGGCGGCTTTTACGACACCTACGGGATGAGATGGGGTGGTAGATCACGCAGCGATGTCGTTCACTGATCACATAAAGAACGTGCGTAACAGGGCGGCTTTTATCGCAAGCCGCCTGTATCCGTTAACTTGCTCTTCAAGCAAAATGTGCTTAAGACACAAACTTCGCCTCTACAAGACATGCATTAGACCCGTAATGGCCTATGCATGCGTCGCGTTCGCACACGCGACGGGCAACCATATAAAGAAATTGCAGACGTGGCAAAATAGATTCTTGCGAAGTGCCACCGGAGCCGGCTGGTACCAACGCAATGTCGACCTTCACAGCGACTGTGAAATGCCCGTACTCTCTGAACACTTCAGAAAAGTATCACGGCGGTTTTTCGAAAAAGCCGCGGTTCATCCAAACCCGCTGGTGGTTAAAGCAGCGAATTATCGATCCGACAAAAACGCGACCGAACGCAAACGTCGCTCGCGAAATGTGCTAGACGACACGGACGTCTCAGCACTCCCTGACCACGATACGGTCAGCCACGATCCGAACAACACTGTACACACAGTTAATAGTTTTAACATCACAACGTCGCGCGACCGCCGTAGAGAGCGACGCGCAGCTATCGTTAATAACACCGCGTACACTAGATACACCCGTGTTCCAGGGCGGTTCTCTCCGCCCAGAGTTACCGACACACAAGTCGACAGTCCGAACGGAGGCCGCAGTCTCCCTCGGACGGTCATTAGATGACTTAAGATAATAATTTTATGGAGATATTCACAGTAGCGCAAGCACGCTAGCGAACGCAACGGTCCGAATTTAGATGTTTAGTAGGAGTTTATATTTATGTATTTATGTTTGGGTTAAACCAAACCTGGCACGCGGGCCCCGGGCCCGCGAGCACAGCATCCGATGAAGCTGTAAAAGCCAAAAGGCTAACAGCGATTACTTCACCGAAAACAAGTAGGGTGGTAGATTCTCTTAAACCGCCACCACACGTTTACGTAACTGAAATATTTATGTTTCTTGTAAGTAAGACACGCACATCTGACGTACAGATTCTTCAACGTTAGAAATCGATGACAATTTTGTAAAAAAACCGTTTCAAAACTCACAAATACTCTAGTCTATATTTAGTGGTAACAAATAAATGTTTTTAATTAACTCGATAACCTGCATTTAAAAAGAGACCCTATTTTGTTAAGTACTGGTGAAAAATGTGCACACATTCTACCAGATAATATACTGTGAGCAATAAATACCTATAGTCTCTCCTCAATGAATAGTCAAAGTACAGTATATTGTACGAATGTACCACACCACCAAAAGAACAACGATAAAATGCCCCGATTCCAATTATCGGGCCTCTGGTTCTTTTCATTCTCCATACCCAGCAAAGTAAAGGTGACATTATTCCATGGTATTCTGGGAGAGCGTGATTATTCCCCGGTTGAACCGTCATATGTTTTTATCTTATAGAAACAGTATATCTGCGGCTTAGCTTTATCACGTTATTTTCTTTACAAGATATATAAAAAAATATAAAGATTAGAAAAAATAGCTGACAAACTGTTTAAATAAAATTTTAGTGGAGTTTACTTTCGCAGTTTACGAATAAGTAATCCTATAAAGTTATATGACATTATGGATTTTCTGAGGAATTCAGCTTAAAATATTTCAAAACGAAAAGCTCTTCGTAAGCATATTAAACTTTAACATCGTATTGGAAAGTTTTGTAAAACGCGAATTGACAGTTTTGCGAAACGGCTCTTCGCTGTAAATTATAAATGATGGATATTGTTAAAAATTCAGGGAAAAAAAAAACAATATCGCCAATAATTACAAATTGAGGGCAAAAGATTCTTGAATCTTAAAGCGTAAGTCTTAAGAATGTTTTTATATCTCGGATTATAGATTATATTTTTATAATGGAAGTAACTGATAAGGCAAGCAAGTCCTGCATCTAATGGTACCTGCCACACCTGCCTATAAAAGTTTCGCAATTTGAAACTTCTATTTAGCTGTGCTGGTCACCGTGAGATGTCTGTTCACATGTAATTAAATTAACTTCAGTGTCCTTTAATCAAAAATACAGTAGTAATAGCACATACCGCTTTATATCAAAGAAGTTATGCTCTTAAAAAACTTTTACATTACCTCAAATTAATTAAAAAACTCTTTTAAACCTTTTGATAGTGCCGTTTGCGACTATGGCATTCCTCAGTAGGTAGCACACTTGGGCCTACATTATTTTTACTGTACGTTAACGCATTGTGCACAATCTCAATTTCAGCAGCGCGGATCTTATCATGTTTGCAGATGATACTGTCCTGGTATTTCACGGCGCTACGTGGTATCAAGTACACCAGATGGTGGAGAGTGGGTTATCTAAAGTCATATCGTGGTTAGAAGACAATCTTTTGACAATAAATATTTCAAAAACAAAATATGTTTGTTTTAAAAAATCTGAAGTTAATAGACCACCACCAGATTTCAAAATCCTTGCACACACCTTCCCTTGCAACCGCAATTTGACTGGGCAAAAAAACTGTAGTTGTATTGCATTAGAGAATGTGGAAACGATTAAATATCTTGGTGTGATCATAGACCACAAATTAACTTGGAGTTCCCACATACAAAGCTTATTCACGTTTTTAAGTCATTGCGCTCAGTGGCAGATCATAACTTGCTCGCAATCATTGCGAGTGGACTCTAGACCAGTGGCGGACCGTACTCTTCTCTGATGAGACGAGGGTCTATCTCTTCTGCAATGACAGACGTAGAAGGGTCTACAGAAGACAGGGGAGAGGTTCACACAACCCTGCTTCGAAGAATCCGTCGAATACGGGGGTGGCTCGTGTATGTTTTGGGGCGGCATTTCCGTCGACGGGAAAACGGCTCGAGCGAGCGTGCGAGCTCGAGATCCAGCTCCAGCCACTCTTCAAGAGCTCCAAGATGCGGTACTTGAAGAGTGGGAACAAATACCCTAAGAGGCTGTTGCGATCCTTGTAAGGTCCATGAAAGATCGCATGGAAGCCGTTATCAAGGCAAGGGGGGGTAACACTAGGTTTTAAGAACTTTTTTTGTATTTATTAAGTTTTTTTTTTAATTATTAATTTGCAAATTTGTACATACCCTGTCTTTTTCTTTAATTTCTCTTTCATCTCGTTATAAAAGTGAAATTCAATTAAAATTCCTGAAAGCTAATGAAATTACCTTTCGAATGATACCCTCAAACCACAACATTGTCATTGGCCTGTTGTGTTAAAATAGTATTTAAATTATTTTTTTCGGATGTGCGATTTTTTTGACGCCGAGGGTATTTTCAATAACCTAAACACATAATTTAATATGTGTCATCTCTGGGAATCATTTAAAGATCACTTATTTTATTGGTTGTTATTTTTAACACATAATTTTAAGTAAATGTGATACTAACATTGAAATAAGCATTTAACACATACATTTTTAGAAAGGATTAATGGGTAAAATTAAAATAAAGATGAGATAAGAGTTTTTCAGAATTAATGTTTCCTTTTTATTTAAGTGTTTTACTTAAAATCGCAGATGCAGCGATTTCATATGTGATCATCTGTGTATTAAGTAATAAATAACCTATTGAATTTACAAATACATGACCAAATATTTTTTAAATACTCCTTTACTTTTCTTTTGTCATGCACCTATTTTATAATAAATTGTATAAGTTATGCCAAAGTTCACAAAAATTAAAGGGTTAAAAGTAAATATGTGCTGAGTTTTTCACTACAAATATTTATGTCGTAGTCTTTCATTAAGTTTTTAGATTTAATCTTAACAGTAAAAAAACTTGGTGTCGTCCTTGCACGATATGAATATAATTCTGTAACTTTCTAATGAAATGTAATACATAGCATATACGTACTATATATCTAAATAAATGCTGTATTCGGCTAGAGTATCGGCCATCAGCCCAATTTTTCATTTAGGCTAAGTTATGTCAGCACAAAGTAATGATCTATGGGGGCGAACTATATTCAGCATTAGATTAAATTGTTGAAATAATTAATTACTAATAAAATAAGACCGTCCTGAAAGGATTGGATTTGTTCACGTTGATGTTAGTGTACTATAATTCATCGGGTTAAATTAAGTAGTAAAGTTTTCTACTGCCTTTTATTTTTAACTATATATTTTGAATTATACTTAAAGTATTAAAATAAGATGATGATTTGTATTGAATTTGTATTATACTTAAAGGCTATATGTATAATGTCACTGAACACTTTACAATTAATACCTAAATAGGTATTAAGTGTAAAGTGTGGTAACATTTATGTGTGGAAATATTTTTTATGGAAAGGGGCAAACTAGCAAGCGGCTTACCTGATTCTAAGTGTTCACCGCCGCCCAGCAACATTCGCAACACGAGTAATTGCGTAGGTGTCGTATAAGTCGACTAAGGAAAAAATATTATATTATATATAAAGTTAGAAGAATATTGTGTTTTATAAAAGACGGCGGAATAAAATTTCGAATATGGTCTCTGGTCACTTTATTACATAGTACGCGAGTGACATGAGTTCGATCCCCGGTGCCAATAATGGCGGTTTCGGTAAATCCTGGGAGAGCACTGTGTCCAGCAGTGAACTTCCTTCAGCTGGTTATGATGATGATGATGATTTTGTGCGCAAAATGACAACCTAACTTTTAATCGGATTTCACTTTTGAACAGAATCCATTTTTTTTTATTTATTTGTATTAGTTTGATAGTATTCGGTCCATTATTTTATATTATATTTGCATAATTGCTATAAGCTATAATAAAATGGCTTCATTTGCCGCTTAAATTAAGGGGGTAAGCATGGCTCTGGCAAATTGTAATGTTTTATTACATTTCCTTCATTTATGCTTACTTGTTCCAGATGGTGCGAAATTATGTTAAAATGAAAGGAACGGAGTCTAAATATTTTGAAGGTAGTTTTCTCTTCATGAAATAAGGGCTGATAACATAGCTTTTCAAAAAGATTCCGTTGTTTACGGAATCCCAATTGCAACGTTGGATTGCCTAATTAAAGGTACTCGAGGTGCCATTACAAAATCTAGAGGACGTAGAACAACACCTCCTGAAAATATTGAAAATGTTTTGGCTACTTCTGTAAAAACCCTGGCTCGATGGAGCTTTGGTCTTAGTGGAAAAAAAATATTAGAGCTAGTCGGTCGGTTCGTTAGAGTGTACCTTTTTTTTCTTGAATAAAGTGATGAAACGAGCAAAGCGTTCACCTGATGGTAAGTGCAACGTCTGCCCATAACAAATACTGTGTCACCCAGAAAATTTCTGTGTGACACCACACTGTGCCCACATCACCCTGAGACATAAGTTTTTAAGTCCCATATGCTCAGTGATTACGCTAGCTCACAGTGCCCTTCAAACCGAAACACAGTTATGTTTGCACACTGCTACTTTACGGCAGAATAACCTACCTAGACGGATTCCTGCATAGGAATCCTACCACCAGTAAAAGTATAAAAAATGGAAAGACACAGCAAAGGAACGCTGGTTCCTCAAATTTAAACGTCGTCACAATTTGACATTCGAAAGCAGGAACAATTGGAGTATGCTAGAAAAAACTGTTTTAGTTTCTTTACGGTTTCTATACTTCAACATTACAATAAAACTACAATTAATAAAATACAGAAATACATTAATTACACTGGCTAAAATCTGTTGTTACTAAAAATTACTAAAATCATAACAGAAAGAATTAATTAAAAAAAAAGGGGAAAGTATTGCTTAATTTTATATTACTGGTGGTAGGATTTCTATACAGGAATCCGTCTAGGTAGGTACCACCCCAGGGACAGTTATTCTGCCGTGGAGCAGTAGTGTGCACATTACTGTGTTTCGGTTTGAAGGGCACTGTGAGCTAGCGTAATCACTGGGCATATGAGACTTAAGAACTGATGTGTCTGAGTGACGAGCAGTGACAGTGTGTTGTCACACAGAAATGGTCTGGATGACACAGCATTTGCTATGGGTAGACGATGCACTTACCTTCATGTAAACGTTTTGCTCGTTTCGTCACCTTATTAAATAAAATAAAAAATGAGTATTCGTAAGATGAGTTCACTTATTTTTTTTAGAAAGCTTAAAGTTTAACTTAACAACGAGTTTGAAAATTCTATTATATTTCTTATTTATCTGTTTTCTTATTACCGTTACATTTATTGAGGACTTATACTTGATTCCGTTATGCGGTAATTTGTAGATTTTTTTGTTGCGAACGCCAACACCTGTTAAGAAAATGCATTTGTGAAGATTAATAATACTCTTTACATAAAACATACGTAAAATTTATAGACATACTGCACTAGCATAAAAATTTAAATTTCTATCATAAATAATTCCATAAAATTTAATATATTGCTTTCGTCTCTTTTATTGTCTACAATAACGATAATAATGGAGACTCTTCAGAAAGCGATATAACGAGATTGAATACTGAATATCCTCTTATATTCGTATTTTTCAAACTTCAAATATCAAAAACACCACCTCAAGCCGAAGACAACCACGCCCTTAATTTGCGATCGTTTCCTTCATTCTATTTCGCCTTCCGCATAATGATTGAAACATAAGTTTCTGAGAAACTTTTTTTTATTTTAAGGTAAAATAATTATTTGAGTTGCTTACTACAGATAAATATACTATGTGTCATTTGATTTGAATTGAAGATTACTGAAGAAATAATTTGAGTGAATCACTGGTTATTTCAAATTCATTACGAATAAAGATCCATTCAACTTATACAGTACAACTGATAACTGCTTAGCCGAGTGCTCATAGTACCGGACTTCTTCACCTCGGGTCCTGGATACAAATCCCACGGCTGCTTACGAGAATCTACCACCACTCTGTTGTGCATATGAAATTTATGTCTGCAAAATGCATCCACGATACTGGACAAATCTTAGTGTGAGGCATTTAAAAAAAATATGTATTGCTAGCTAATGACTACGTTCACGTGTATATAGATTTTATTAATATCTAGTAGGTGGCGCCGTGTGGTGGTGGCCTAAGAGAATCTACCACCCCATCTCGTCCCGTGGGTGTTGTAAAAGTCGACAGAGAAAATAAAAACCAGGAGTTGGGCAGCAGCATCTTCCTGGAACATCTTAATAAATTAACTGCGGTTGCCAACATGCATGCCAAGCGTGGCAACTATGGCGCAATCCCCCAAAATGAGAGCTACTACCTTTTGTGGCAATCTAGGCTCTCCGGCTTATGTTCAGCAGTGGACTAGTGATAGGCTGAAATGATGATATCCCGTGGGAACTATTTGATTTTTCGGGATAAAACTTAATCTCACATCTTAATTGGCAGGCACTCACATCACACAATTCCACGCTTGAACACAATTTCAGTTTAACAACTATTAAAAATTGTAATTTAATTGATTCTACGTAAAGAAAATGTAATTATTTTCTTCGAACTTTATACAGGATGTAGCAACTTTCCTTCCGCAAAGTTTCGAATTAATTTTTCCGCCCTGTTGACTTCGTATGTTGAGGGCTCGTGTTTCAACTTGAGACTTTTTTAAGTTTTATTTTAGTTCTTTCACATTCAAATTTAGTGTATGCCGTGATCGCTAAGTGCCATTTTACCTGCATTAGAAACAGGAGTACATAATATATTATATCGTCGTCTTCGTTTGATAATGAATCTTGTCCGGGGTGTGTTAAACAACAACAAATAAACCCCACTGATATCCACAACATATTCTGGAATTCAGAACCTATATAATGATGTTGCATATGATTTAGCGTCAATTCAAATTCAGTTCATTTGCTTTAGACTTATGAAACAACGGTTGTTATAGAGTATATAGTTGAAAGTCACAATGCCGTTACTTTTGTCGCCTCTGGAATCAGGATCAAAAATCTGTTTATACCACGGCATGGTAAAAAGTTAAAGCACTGGCTTCTAATCGAACTCTATAAATTATTTGTAAGTTTCTAATATCAACCACATTACGTCTATTGTCTGCAATCATGACATCAGTGCACTTCAATAAAGATGATTAATAAAAATGTCTATGAGGGTTTATTTTAAACAAGATCCGAAAACCTTGGTATTTTTTTATTGTTATAGATGACGAGTCGAGCAAAACGTTCACCTGATGGTAAGTGCAACGTCCGCCCACAACAAATGCTGTGCCTCCCGGAACAATTATGTGTGGTACCACACTGCACCAGATACCCTGAGACATCAGTTTTTAGGTCTCGTATGCCCAGTGATTACGCTAGCTGTCAGTGCCCTTCAGACCGAAACACAGTAATATTTGCACACTACTACTTCACGGCAGAATAACTAATCCTGAGGTAGTACCTACCTAGACGGATTCCTGCATAGAAATCCTACCACCAGTAAAGCAACCAACTAGGCTGTCATAATTGGTGTTTCTCATATAACAACAATTTCCTTATCTAATCAAAATGTACACTCTAGAAACTGGTGTTTGGTAAGCTTTGAAATTTTCACACTACCCTTTGTATGAGTAATGCACTGTATAGCTTTGACATGTATAGATGTCCGTTAGATATTAAGAAAGTGAAAGAATCTTTATAAGATTAAGCTATCAATAACATATATTTTCGGTAAGTATATTAAATCAGTATATTGTCATCGGAATTATTTTACTTTTTCAATGAGCTTCTCTCCAGACACCAATAGAAGTACGAGTATATACTTATGCCCATATTAACTATTGGATTGGGTTGTATACGATGTATAAAGGCTATCATAAAGTACCACATACTAGAAGATTTCGTTAGTACTCATACAAAATAAAAAGCATGTACATACACGTGTGCTTTTTTACCTTCATAATGTACTTATAGGTAACGGGCATCAGAAAGATTTCATCGGTTATATACAAATTTGTCGTTATTTGAACAGACTTTAATTAAACTTAGTTAAATCGTCCATTATCTCACGGTTCATGTAACCATGGTTTATTGAAGCCAATTATTTAAATACTACTAATAGTTACTAAAAATGTTGACGATAATTATACATTTATAGGAATATTAAGTTGTTTTATTTAAATAATCTGTTACACGATTTAAAAACATTTTTACGTAAGAACGTTCTACAACTAAGGATGCCTGTAATATCTTTTGTGATTATTCCAACTTTCTAGTGTATTCACTATGAAACACTTTTTAGAAAACTACGCCTAGTAAGCAAAAGAAGTACTGCCATTAGTCATTTCTCGTTTGTATCTCATTCGAAAAAACTATCTCCAAGTACAATTTAAGAACATAAAGTAAAGTAACAACTTAAGAAAAAATGCAGTTTAAAGTATAATACAAATCATCGTCATCATCATCAATTATTTCAGCCTCTCACTAGTCCACAGCTTACATAGGCCTCCACTATAGATTGCCAAAAATCACATAAGTTTGTAGCTCTCATCTTGGGGAGGATTTACTAATCCAATAAATACAAATAAAGAGTGAATATTGAATATAAATAATATACTCATTCTATTATTTTGTACACTACTACTATAACAGAAAACCCAATTACTGACTACAAGGCCATTCCATTATCATTCTTATGAGCGATAACGCTTCATCAACTACTTACTGTAAGATTCACTATAGTCACTATTCAGGTATGGTACTTTACAATCCTCAATTGCATTAAAATGTGTTGCTTCTTTATAGTGGCAGGTTAGAACAAAAGCTAAAAATAATATAATTAAATAATTACATGGTATGTCATGGCATCCCTTAAGCCGCTATGACACGGCACATACATTAAGGGTGTGTGTGTTGGCGGCTTAAGAGAATCTCCCATCCCATCTCATCCTGTGGGTGTCGTAAAAGTCAACAGAGGAAAAATAAAAACCAGGACATAGGCAGCAGCATCTTACTGGAACATCGGAATAAATAAACTGCGGTTCCCTACCCTCCTGCCAAGCGTGGCAATTATGGCAAAATACCCCCAAAATGAGAACTACAAACTTTTGTGGCAATCTATGGGGGAGACCTATGTTCAGCAGTAGACTAGTGATAGGCTGAAATTATGAATAATTACATGTTGTTATAACTCGTTAAATAACTCTAAAAATACTTGAAAAATAAATGCTAATATTACCTAAAAACTAATATTACCTACAAATTTTGTAACCGAGTAGCCTTAGGAGTATATATAAAGTCTCTGAGGTTTCTTTACTAACTGCAAACGAACGTAATGCAAATATTGTCTCCAACTTTCCTAATATCACCGGTTCAATTCACTGCTTATTACGTTTCTTCAAAGCAATATCACCGTATGTAAACGAAACCACTTTTTCCTTTATTTCACCGGCTAACATTATAACCCGAGGAAATTCATTTTTGGCATATCTTAAAGTTATATTTTATATTCCATATTATTTCTTACAAATGTAGTCAAAACACATGAAGAATTTGGTTAATTTAGATTTCGGTGAATGTTTAAAGTGATCCAATAAACAACAAATCATCGTCTTGTTTCAGTACATTTCCATCGGAATGACAGCGAATGATTCATAATCAAGAGCACGTATGAGTCCTTGGTTTTTAGATCTTTATTTGTATGCGTTGCCACATTTTGTCGTTGGAAATGATATAATTTCCTAACATAGTAATTATTTTCAAAACCGATCCAGTAGCTTACGACATTATGCCTGACATAATAACATATTATGTGTTCTCTTTATTTATTATATCAGGTATATAATAAATTAATTACATAACTATTATATATGTAACGATTTTAAACCCTTTACCCTGATTTTTATGATTGTCTCCAGTTTTTATTACAAACCAGGGTATATCCCTTTCCAAAATAAAATACTGCTCTGAAATAATTACATAATAATGAATGCATTTTTGTAATCGCTCTGAGGTCTTGCGTATATTTCCTAAAACCAACAATGCAACTCATACTGTATTCTTACAATATTAAGTATTGGCATTGATTTGAATACCACAATGTCATATAGTGTTTTATTATTTTGCTATGGAAAAAAGCGGCTGATATGAAAGTAGAAAGATGCTTTAGTTTTGTAGAAGAAGTATCTATCCAACGTCTATTGTTGTTTTCTCCAGGGCATCCTTTCTTGGAATATTGTAGAGTATAAAATTTACGTTATAAACGTAATCTTACATTAAATAAAAATAATCTTATTCTATAACATTTCATGTTGGTTCTACGTCGTCTTTGCAATTTACTGGTGAAACAACAAATTATAAGTACATAAGATAATTTCGATTGAAGTTGCCGCTATATAAAATCACTTTTCAAAAGATTTATGAAGTAAATTTCCAGCTTTGTTATTATAAATACAGAACTGAAAGGACTAGAATTGCACACTAAACTTTATCTAAACAAAAGTGGACCGCCCCGGATACATTTCCAATAATTTGTATCAGTCCTTCAGTCTGATTATAATGTGGGTTTCTTCTAGAGAATAGGCTTTGTGAGACTACACTAGTGCGTTAAAAATCCAAAAATGTATCGCCACTTATCACAGGTTGGATCGTAGTTTATTTATGCTTATTTGTGTTAAAAAAATCGCCTCTTTAGTGATTACTGCTGGACAGCGAATTACCATCTACGAACATTTGGCATATCTATCCACATAGCTATTATTTGATTTGTAACTGTATTCCATTCTCAGTCCGCTAAGAAAAATAGGTAACAGCCTATAAGTTAACCAGCATAACGCTGCTGCGTTTCGTATAAAGCCGGACGTACAAGAGCCGGAGACACAAGTAATAACAAGAGGAATTCCTTCATAGCCTTCTGAGAGTGACAAAGTATCTACAGCATGGTTAGGATTTAAATGTCTCACTGCCGCACTCCGAAACGTTTAATGGTTACTTAAGCAATTCCTTGATATTGATTAAATATATTAAAGAAATTCTCAGGAGTAGCTTAAGTAATCCGCAAACGTCTTTGAGTACGGCAGTATGAGCCACAGTGACCACTTACAATCAGGTGGATTGTGTACTGGTTTGTCTACCTGATGTACATAAAAAAACATTATTTAATGATGTTGTGGTACGACCAACAGCAATTGACCTTTTATACTGAAAATAATTGACAATGACTAAAAAAGAGAAAAGTTCTGTTAGCCAGAACGACAATGTGGGAACTGAAATTGTTAGTTGCAAATATAACTGCTGATATAAGAATAGAATATGAATGCATAAAGTACAAAGAGGCGAATTAAATGGTCTAGAGTCTCTAGAGGAATTCTGCTTGTCTCAGAAATATAAATGCTTCGACGACATATGACGTTCGATAACCATAAAGTAGAGTGTAATGGAGCCTTTTCAAAGATAAGAGGGGGCTTGTGCATTGCAGCAGGATATTTATTTTCTGTCAATTAACTTTTGTTCACTTAAAAATTGTGTATGATTTTGACACTAAATATTTCACCTGTACACTTTTTATTACATGTACAGCCTCATTATTGTATATCTAAGATGGTGCAACCAGTGGGGTTTCGTTGTTGTCCAATCTTACCCATAATTTGGACTTTTTGCGTTGGACGTTTAACTCGATTTGCATGTAAAATGTGTAAATTTTTTTTCAGTGGCGATGGAATAAACTTCTTCAACTTCCTCGAACCTAGGAATTAGGCTAGATAAACAATAGAGTTAGAGAACAATTAGTCGACAGTAACAACATGATCAGACATAGAGGGTGGTAAGTAGAGGCCATTGACTCTTATACTGATATAACTCAATTCAAGCGATACAAATCAATAGTTAATCGTCATTGACAACCGGTTAATAGTACACTGTTGGACATAAGCCTCTCACAAAAAAGAGTGGATCTGCAATAAACAACACGCTTGGTAGGCTGACATTCATCACAGTAAAAGACGCCTCTTATCTTAGCTGCGGTTCGTGTATTCGCAGTCTAGCATTTTTAATGGTTATTCCGCAACCTGTCATTCATTAGCTAGTGACATTATCTTGGTACTTAGCCACTGTTGGATATAAGTCTCTCCCAAAAAAAAGCTGATCTGCAGTAAACAACACACTTGACAGGCCTATTTTGGTTCGCAGTCCTAAAAGCGTCTTACCTTTGTTTACTCTTTACTGTTATGTTACGCTGCTGTCCGTATATTTTTAGTCTGGTATTTTTGACGGTTATTCCGCCAATCGTCATTATTTATAACTTTTTCTTGGTATTCTTCATACTCAGGTCAGGATAAGATGGGGTGGCTAACACTCCGTGTCAACGTGTGGCGGCGGCGCAAGTATTACAAGGAATATCGTCGTGAGTAGTTACATACTCTTAATAATATGAATAATATTAATTCTATTTTTGATAAACCAATGTAAAATTGTAATATTTCCGAAGTTCCTATTTTTGTAAACTCAGAATGACAATGATGACAATTGGGATTACGATAAAGAATATAAATATAACTATACATACCTACAATCACGCCTTTTTCCCATATAAGGGGTAGGTAGAGGGTGTATGTGTCACCCGGTATAAAACGAGACGTGTGGGTTGACGAACCACGTGGCCGCCATTTTGATATAAGTCAAAAAAAATCTTACACCCCATTGCGTTCCCACCAGCAGTACAGTGAAAGCATAATATCTTGTTATTTTGCACGAATAAAGGATGTCTGTGCAATAATCCACAGTACCTTAGTCGCCTCTTACAACACCTCGGTAGGCAAGAGGTAGATGCTATTCTACTGTGCAGCACACCTATCAGCAATATAACTATGAAACTAAACAAAATAAATAAATTATATATTTTTTACTTTATACGACTTATATTACAAGGAATATCGTCGTGAGCAGTTACATACTCGACAATATTTACGGTTTGTTCTATTTTTGTTAAACCAATGTAAAATTTAAATATTTACGAAGTTCCTATTTTTGTAAACGTAGAATGACAATGATGATAATCGAGATCATGATAAAGAATATAAATATAACTATACATACCTACAATGACGCCTTTTTCCCATATAAGGGGTAGGTAGAGGGTGTATGTGTCACCCGGTATAAAACGAGACGTGTGGGTTGACGAACCACATGGCCGCCATTTTGATATAAGTCAAAAAAAATCTTACACCCTATTGCGTTCCCACCAGCAGTACAGTGAAAGCATAATATCTTGTTATTTTGCACGAATAAAGGATGTCTGTGCAATAATCCACAGTACCTTAGTCGCCTCTTACAACACCTCGGTAGGCAAGAGGTAGATGCTATTCTACTGTGCAGCACACCTATCAGCAATATAACTATGAAACTAAACAAAATAAATAAATTATATATTTTTTACTTTATACGACTTATATTACAAGGAATATCGTCGTGAGCAGTTACATACTCGACAATATTTACGGTTTGTTCTATTTTTGTTAAACCAATGTAAAATTTAAATATTTACGAAGTTCCTATTTTTGTAAACGTAGAATGACAATGATGATAATCGAGATCATGATAAAGAATATAAATATAACTATACATACCTACAATGACGCCTTTTTCCCATATAAGGGGTAGGTAGAGGGTGTATGTGTCACCCCGTATAAAACGAGACATGCCGGTTGGCGAACCACGTCGCCGCCATTTTGATAGGAGTCAAAAAAAATCTTACAGCCCATTGCGTTCCCACCAGCAATACAGTGAAAGCATAATATCTTGTTATTCTGCACGAATAAAGGATGTCTGTGCAATAGTCCACAGTACCTTAGTCGCCTCTTACGACATCTCGGTAGGCAAGAGGTAGATGCTTTTCTACTGTGCAGCACACCTATCAGCAATATAACTATGAAACTAAACAAAATAAATAAATTATATATTTTTTTCTTTATACGACTTTGTAATTTTGGAATTCTTTTTGTGGTTAGAAAGAGGAGAATCTTTAATTAATATTCATTCGTTTGGAGGGTGCGAAGTACTGTTTAAACTTGCAAATTACGTTGTATTAATCTTCTCCGTCTTTTAAAATATTCTTTATGTTTTTTGCGTTCTTTCTACGAGAAAATAGATATTAATATTTAATTAAGCTGAACTTGTAACTTAGGTAACTTTAAAATATTTTAAAATGTTCATTTTTAATGAAACAATATTTTATTCTCAGCGAAGCGCGTTATATCTGGTCTACTCCGTGCGAGTTCCACAACTAAAACACAACTTCATTTTTAATAGTTTACTGCTGGAAGTAAGACTCTTCCAATTATAGAGAATTTAGCTTAAGGCAATCAGTACGGGGTGGCTGACACTTGGTTGGCGAATTTTTATAAGTAGTACCAGACGCTTCGCACCTTTACACGCCCGTCGCCGGTTTGTGGAATTTTTGAAAATAGTTTTTTCGTACCTGTTGGAGTTCATAAGATATTCTAGGCATTTTCCCGACTTTTATTATAGCCGTGGGATGAAAAATGATGGTTGGTTAGCTTTCCTTTCTGATACATCATAAGATACTTCCGTTTGTAATTGCAAGATCTTAGCGAAATGGTGGTGTTTAACTATTAACTACAATCACAAATAAATGACTCAGAAGTGATAGACATGCACATTTTTTTGAGTTATATTAATAAAGTTAAAGCCAAATATCATCTTAGAAAGTTCAATGACATAAACGAAGGAAAGAAGTGAAAGCGTCAGTTTACAAACAAAATAAAAAAAATTGATGCAAAGGCGTTAAAATGCTTTACATAACATAATCATTAAGATCATCATCATCACCAACTTCTCAGCCCATCACAAGTTTGTAGCTCTCATTCTGGGGGGATTGTGCCATAGTTGCCACGCTTGGCAAGCGGGTTGGCAATCGCAGTTTATTTATTCAGATGTTCCTGATGATGCTGCCCATTTTCTGGATTTTATTTTCCGTCTGTTGACTTTTATGACACCTACGGGATGAGATGGGGTGGTAGATTCTCTTAGGCCGCTAACACATGGCTAAACAGTAAGATACAAATAATTATTTAACGCATCTGGAAAGTCATCAATGTTTAGCGTATAGCGTGTAAATTGAGGGACATTTATAGGCCAATCGTCAAATAAAAAGCTTTTAAATTGAACTTTTACAAATACTATAAATTTTTACAACAGTATAATTTCAGACTGTTTAAGTTAAGTGCTCTGGTGGTAGGATTCCTATGCTGATATTCGTCTAGGTAGGTATCACCCCAAGCCAGTAATTCTGCCGTGTGTGTACTGTGTTTCAGTCTGAAGAGCACTCAGAGCTAATGTAATCACTGGGCATATTAGACTTAAGAACTGATGTCTCATGGTGACGAACGCAGTGTGGTGCACAGAAATGGTCTGCGTGACACAGCATTTGTTATGGGCAGATGGCACTAACAAAATGAGAACTACAAAGTTTTGTGGCAATCTTTGCGGGAGGCCGATGTCATCAGCAGTGGACTAGTAATAAGCTGAAATGATGGTGATGAATGTGCCCACAGATATCAAACACAATAATGACTTACATGTCATACATCGCTGTCTCCGTACACTCGACGCCTTTCTTAAATTGGGATGATTTGGTGTAACGCCACACACGGCAGGCGGATTGACCTTAGACGCATCTATCCGTCCGGGTCTGGATAATTTTGTTTTATTTATAGTATATTTGGTACATTGTATTTGAGCGTCTTTTACGACAGTTACGTCACTATGCGGGATCCGCCACAAGACCCACCCTGATCACAAGTCACCAACACGCAAAAATAAGTGCGGTCATGGTTTGCTAAAGTAAAAATAGTTGCTAAAGTTTGGTCAAAGTACCAAACTGCCTCACCGGGTCTTATGTTCGAATCCAAGCCATAGTCGGCCGTCATTGCCATAGTCGACCGTCATTGCCATAGTCGGCCGTCATTTGTGAAAAATAAATCGTTGATTTTTCTAGATTTGTGAAAATTATGTTTATAAAACGCACTCAAGATACCAGAGTTATCCTAGTGTGAGGCAACGTTTATTTAAAAAAATATTGCACCCGAGATAAAGTTTAATGAACAGGGCTTTAGTAAAGTAAGGTAGAACAAAGGCTTCCGATATCATGTTAATAAATTGCCATAAGTTTTACGTAGTAGTTTATACCCCTTTTTAAGTATACTGAGTGCACAGAGGAGTGCGAGATTTTGCATAGTTAAAGTATGTATGAAGATACGCGAGAAAGCTAAAATTTTTATATAATATGTGTTACAAGAACATTAATTGAATAAAAAAAAATACATCTATTACGTTCATGCTGACAATACAAGCACTTAATAGTCTGTCGTTTGTTTACTTTCATACTGCCAACAATAATCGATGGTGAAACAGTCGCACAGAAAAGAGATTGACGCCAAAAAATTTAAAATTTTGTCAACAAATAATTACTCAAACTTCAGAAAAACTTAAAAAAATATTAATGTCGGTCGAATTACGACCACTGTGCGAACACTAGTATTTTTTAGAGCCTTTTTTATCTGTTTTCAATTCGACTTGCAAATAAACTAACGTTATGTATTTTAAGTTTGATAAATAAATCATAAAATAAAATTATAATAGCAAAAAGGCCTCTTCCCCACTCCAAAACTCCCTTTAAAAATGAGCGGAGGCCTGTACACATTTTTATTTTATTTATACAATGTGTTTTCCAATTATTTGCAAATAGCGAAATCATGTAATATATTTAACATGTTTATTCGTTAGCAGGATAAGATAAAAAGACCAACTAGTAATATAAAATTTATAAAACTTCGTATTTGTCTGCAGATTAAGGAAGTTTTCTAAATGTGCTACATTTCTACGCATTTGCGTCAGGCTTTACTTAATCTTGCTAGTAGAAAATGTAACTCTATCCAAATAACAGGATTTTAGCCTCCGCCAACGTTAAAGTTTTGAATTATTTTTCCAGACTGTTGGCTTCGTATGTTGCTAGCGAATGTTTCAACTTAAGCGTCATCTTGCAACCTTGCTTGTTAAAATTTAAACTGCCTTATGTGCTCCGTCATAATGAAAAAAACACTTAAAACAAAAACGAACAAGGTTAAAACACAATATAATATGTGGCATAACGTGCAACCGTTATGAAAAGCCATATCCTATTTATTTCGTCCATTTAAAGCTTTACACCATTGTGTGTTTTCTAATAATTTCCTGCCACGTATGACGCAATCTTCAAAATCGGCGGGTTTTCCGCACCGATATGACTAAGTAAAGCTTACTTACGTTACTTCAAGAAAAGAGCCTACTCCTTCCTTAAAGACCGGTAATGCATCCGTTTGTTACGAATGTTATTGGACAGCTGTGTTATTCCATCACTTACTACGCCCCGTCTTCGGTCTTCTGGACAATCTGGCGAAGGGTATGTATGTGGTCTATGGTACTAAAGGCTTTTAAGAATCCAGCTAGTTCGGGAGGCTGGAAGTCGTCAAGTCTGCTTGAGAGACGATCGTAATGACTCTCTTAAACAGCGCGTAGACGCGGCTCAGAAGCGATATCGGTCTATAGTGCTTCAATTGGGCATTATTGCCCTTCGTGAAAAATTGGACAACCACGGTTTTGCTCCAAGCTTCCGGCGTAGAACCGCTTTGGATGACGGAATTAAATAGCTTCTGAAGGACTACAAGCACCGGTTTTTCACCCGCTTTCAGAAGCTCCGCTGTACTTCCGTCCTCACACGGCGCTTTCCCATTCGTAAGCTGTTTGAGAATCATACTAATCTCGCTCAGGCTGACGTCCGGGATATCATCGGAATCGTGTTGGACGAGTTTTGCTCTTGGGTAGTAACTCACACTAGTGTGTGGCTCAAACGACAATATACACAATCCTCTTACGAAACTTTTGTATTGTTTAAATTTTCATGACATCAATCAAAAGATTAGATTTGCTGTGATCATAGCAATGGTGATAGATTCTGATTAATTACTTCAACCAAAATGAACAGTAGTGAACCAGTGATAGGCTAAAATGATGATGAATCTTTCGGTATATGCATTCTCCAAAGAAATAAAAAAAAGTTTATTCCGGCTCGTACTGCACAAGTCGTAGTTTTAGAGTAATTTTAATCGTTACGTAGTATAATATTTCAATGTAGTATGTGTGTAGTACATACATACTACATTGCATTCGTTGATTACAGCAAAGCATTTGATTCTCTGTTTCATGTAAAGATATGGGAGACACTAAAGGAACAAGGAGTTGAACACAAATACATTCGCTTAATAAAAAATGTATATAGTCACAGTACTGCAAGAATACAACTAGAAAAGAAAGGCGAACCATTTCGAGTAGGAAAAGGTGTTAGACAAGGAGACCCCCTATCTCCAAAACTATTTTCGGCGGTACTGGAATCAATTTTCAGAGGTATCTATTGGGAAAATCTCGGGATCAATGTGGACGGTGTCTCATTAACGCATTTGAGATTCGCGGATGACATAGTGTTATTTGCTGAAACATCAGAAGACAAAGTAGAATAATAAGCGAACTGGCAACTGAAAGCGAGAAAGTAGGGTTAAAACTGAACCCGGAAAAAAACAAGAATAATAACAAATGGAAACAAAAACACTATAAATTTAGGAAAGACTCAAATTGATTACACTGATGAATATATTTACCTCGGACAGCTAATGACTCAAAACGATCGAATACGCAAAGAAGTTGAGGGAAGAATAACCAATGGCTGGAGGAGATACAGGAGCTTGAGAGAGGCTATGAAAGATAAAAAGTTAAGTCAAACTATTTGACACCTGCATACTACCTGTCCTGATGTACGGAAGCCAAACATGGGCTTTAACACAGAAAATGACAAGCAAACTCGCAACCTGCCAGTACGCAATGGAAAGAAGTATACTGAATGTGAAGAAATCAGATAGATTGAAAAACAGTGTCATCAGGAACAAGACAAAAATCATAGACATAACAGCCAAAATCAGAAGGCTCAAATGGCGATGGGCAGGGCACATGATAAGAGGACAAGACAAATGGAGTAAAATTGTGACACGGTGGTACCCCAGAAAAGGTAAAAGGAAAAGAGGTAGACCACAGAAAAGGTGGGATAATGACATCAGACAAGTGGCAGGAGTGATGTGGAACAGAGTGGCTCAAGCACGAATGGAAAAGGTTGGAGGAGGCCTTCGCCGACTGGCAAACAGATCTGCAGTCAACAGGCAAGAAACAAATACTAGACTAGCATTTGTTTCTTGCTTGTAATCTTGTACCTTGTAGATTTAAATGTAATAGAATATTAAGTTGATCTGAATAAAAGGCTATATTATTATTATTATTATAGTATAATATTTCAGGCTAATGCAAGAACGGACACTGAAATTTATTTATTTTTTAATTTTATCGACTTTTAACTATCTAATATGGAAATTATTTTCTCATTAATATAACACTAAATAAAGAACGCACAATCCGGCCTTTCATTTTTTACTAGCTGGCATGCTCCGGCTTTACACGGAAGTTATTATTATGTTAGTCCTTAACTGCACCAGCCCGTTTACACATTTAGGAGTAAATATTCGTAAAATACGTATTTAATGGATGCTTATGTCAGTAAAGGAATCTGTTTGCCAAATTTCAAGTAAATATGTCTTGTATTTGTATAGATTAATCTTTTTTCGCTATTCAATTGCGGTGTCAAAATAGCCTAAACCTTAATAGTCAATGAAATAATACTTCATCGAAAATAGTTCCCTGACCGGCGCGCGTAAAAATGGTATATAAGAAGATACCCTATATATAATATATAATAAAAGAATGTCAGTATTAAATACACATATTAACGTATAAAGTTGTTGTTATCACAAGCTAATGTATCTTCCTAACTATTTCCAATCTATTAGCTATGTATGAAATCATAATCTCAATATTTTCCAAATTAATATGACGAGTAACTTTTTGTTCTATTCAAAAACTTGTTGCTTTTTTATATTGGATTAAGTGACGAAACGAGCAAAACTTTGACCTGATGGTAAAAGCAACGGTTGTCCATAACAAATTCAGTGCCACCCAGAACAATTATATGTGACACCGCATTGCGCTCGTCACTGTGAGATATCAGTTCTTAAGTTTCATATGCCCAGTGATTACACTACCTCACCGTGCCCTTTAAACCGAAACAGAGTAATGTTTGTACAATACTGCTTTACGGCAGAATACCTAGGCCTGGAGTGGTAACTACCTAGACGGACTCCTACATAGGAATTCACCGGCTTTTCCATTCATACTTGCCTCATAAATCTGTTTCGTCAATCTCCTTTCATTCATCTTCTCTACGTGTCCAAACCATCTAGCCCGCCTCCCTTCGGGAACTCGTGCATTCTGGTCTCTCGCCAAGGCTGTCCTTGGGAATTTCTGTCCGCCATCCCTTCCATCTCTGCACAGGGAGGATGGCTCGCTGGCCCATGCCGCTAAGGAGAAAGCCGATCTTTTATGCTCCCTTTTTGCGGCCAACTCGTCTCTAGATGACAGGGGGAACACGCTGCTGATCATCCCGCGGTGTGAGTGCTCTATGCCGGAAATCAAGTTCCTGCAGAGTTCTGTGCGCAAAGCACTATTCTCCCTGGACATCCATAAGTCGAGTGGGCCTGATAGCATCTCCCCTATTGTGCTAAGGATGTGTGCTCCGGAGTTGGCACCGGTCTTAACGCGTCTTTTCCGGTACTCCTACTCTGTAGGCGTCGTTCCGAACACATAGAAGACAGCTTTGGTGCACCCGATCCCTAAGAAAGGCGACCGCTCAGATCCGTTCAACTACAGACCGATCGCCATCACCTCCTTGTTCTCCAAAATAATGGAGTCCATAGTAAACTGCCAGCTCTTGAGGTATCTAGAGGAGCACCAGCTGATTAGTGACCGCCAGTACGGTTTCCGTCAGGGTCGCTCAGCTGGTGATCTTCTAGTCTACCTTACGCATAGATGGGCGGAGGCAGTCGAGAGCAAGGGGGAGGTCCTGGCAGTTAGTTTGGACATAGCGAAGGCCTTTGATCGGGTTTGGCACAAAGCGCTTCTCTCGAAGCTTCCTTCCTATGGGCTTCCCGAGAAATTATGCAATTGGGTCACCAGTTTCCTCGCAGACCGGAGCATCAAGGTCGTAGTAGACGGTGCATGCTCGGACTCCAAGTCTGTGGGTGCTGGTGTTCCGCAAGGCTGCGTGCTATCGCCAACCCTGTTTCTTCTGCATATCAATGATATGTTACAAATTAGTAACATTCATTGCTATGCAGACGACAGTACTGGTGATGCATTGTACACCGGCCGTGCTAATATTTCTCGGGAACACGTCGACGAGTGCCGGAACAAACTTGTGTCTGAAGTCGAGATTTTGTTAGACAAAATCTCAGACTGGGGCCGACTAAACTTAGTCCACTTTAACCCAAATAAGACACAGGTTTGTGCGTTTACCGCTAAAAAGAAACCCTTCGTCGTAGCACCTCGTTTTGGAAGTACTACCCTCGTTGCCTCAGCCAGTATCGGAATCCTTGGCGTAGACATATCGAATGACGTTCAGTTTCGCGGTCACTTGGAAGGGAAGGCCAAATTGGCTTCTAAAAAGCTTGGCGTGCTCAATAGAGCGGGACAGTACTTCATGCCGGTCCACCGCTTGCAACTTTACAAGGCGCAGGTTCGGCCTCACATGGAGTACTGTTCTCATCTTTGGGCGGGGGCACCCCAGTGCCAGCTCCTTCCTTTTGACCGTATTCAACGAAGAGCGGCTCGAATCGTCGACGACCAGGTTCTTTCCGATCGGCTTGATACACTGGCCTTGCGAAGAGATGTTGCATCTCTTTGCATTTTTTACAGGATTTACAACGGGGAGTGTTCCGAGGAATTGTTCGGAATAATTCCAGCCGCTGGTTTTCACCATCGCACTTTGCGGCAGAACACAAAATTCCATCGTCACCACCTGGATGGTTGGCATTCCACCACAGTGCGTTTTTCGCGGAATTTTCTGCCACGCACTACCACTTTATGGAATCGGCTGCCGCCGGCGGTTTTTCCGGACCGATACGACTTAGGGACCTTCAAGAAAAGAGCCTATTCCTTCCTCAAAGGCCGGCAACGCACCCGCGATTCCTCTGGTGTTGCGGTTGTTCATGGGCGGTGGTGACCACTTACCATCAGGTGAGCCACTTGCTCGTTTGCCCCCTCTCCTATAAAAAAAAAGCATCCCTTTCCTTCCTACCTTTTTCACTACATCTTCAACCACACCGCAACGTTCCCTTATCACGCTGTTTCTCACTTTGTCGACCAGAGTTACTCCAGTTATACTTAATTGGAATCCTACCACCAGTAAGCCCAAAATAAATTTATTGTAAATTTCATATTTTTTGTAAATTTCACATGCACATCGCATGAAGATCCGAAAACCAACCATTTCTGTTTTCGAACAAATGTTGCTTACGGCTGGGATTGTAACCTAGGACCTACGGCGTAGAAGTCAGGTATTAGACCACTAGGCCACGCGTCAATTTGATGTGATGCATGTCTTACACACAGTTTTTGTTTACTTTCTAATTTTCTGATTAATTTTTAATTTATTCTTGAATATCAAAGTCCCTTATTAAAAGTACATTGAAATTTACATTAGTGTTTACGACGACGTGACGATAATTTTATAATTAATTTTTTCATTTCTTGTCTACCTACAGCTTTTCTATATAATTGTGTTACTGATTTTTTGAAGCTTCGGATAGCACTGTTGCTATTATTTTTTTCTTTTGCTACTATTTATGGGAAAAATATTAAAGTTATTTTTTTCTTCATTCAAAAAACGAAATATAATTATATTCCATAGACGAATTACTTTTGTTGTGATTTTTTAATTGTTTTATGTTCATAACATTAATATTAAAATATGAAAACTTATCAAAATAATTCACAAGTTGAAGCATTTGCTAACGACATAAAAAATAAGTATGGAAATTGGGAAGATTGTAACTGGAATACCATTAGGTACTTCATGTATGTCATAAACAGCACAAAATGTTGGCAAACAACTTCTAACAACCTCGCGTATTCGCAAGATCGCGCATTTTATAAAATTGGTTTGGAATATTACCAATAAATTTTTACCAAAATACCAAGTTAAATTATTTATTTTCACTCTGTAGTTCTATTTCTTTTCCGTATAAAATTCTATAAAGTTGGAATTATACTAGAATAATTTTTATAATTTCAAACAAGACCAATAAGGTTTTTCTCTATCATGGCGATATCATAAATTCTCACATTAATGACTCAGTAACTCTTTCTTGGGGCAATGTATATGTTTTTACTACAATTCCAGAAAGTGCACAAAGTTTATAATAATACTAGCTGTCCCCCGCGACTACGTCCGCGTGGATATATGTCTTATAAATATCCCGTGGGAACTATTTGATTTTCCGGGATTAAAAGTCTCCTATGTCCGTCTCCAGAATGCAAGCTATCTCTGTGCCAAGAGTTACTTTCGCGTTTATAATATAAGTATGGATTAAAGAATACAAAGATGACGATACCCCCCTTAATATGAGGTGATCGGTGGCAAGCTATTTCTACATTCCTATGTCTATTATGCTATTGAACTTTTGAGAATTACTGACTAAGAAATTGAAAAAAAAATCATGCCCCAGAAACCCAGCCTCTTGCTGGTTCTGATGGTTTCCAAGATGTTGACTTCGGCGCTAATTAGAAAAGTGATGGTTGTGTTTTTAATGAATTAGATCATTTTTTGTTTCTATATTTCGAGTTTGATAGTGTCTGCAGTAACTACTTGGAAATGGAATTGGAACAATGATAGAAAAATTAAATTCAAGACCGAAATCGTGCTTTTCGTTTACTGATCAGTCTACCAAATATTCAGTAAAAGTCCGTTCAGTTTTACTTTCGTTTTGTTCTCACAAACTTTGAAGTTTTGCTACTAATTTGAAGATTGAACTTATCTACTTTGCTAATGTGACACTAGCAAAAAGCTTACAACTGTTGTCATAAATAAAAAAATGTTGGTCAAAAATTAATAACAAGGAAAAAAAAATGTTGAGAATGTCTTAGCATAAATCCGCAAACTATGCTGTCTTTGCTTACAGGTACCAAAATTAATGATAAAAATAGTAAGCGTTCCTTTTAGTAAAATCTCTTGTTAAAAATAATTCGGTGTAGACTGCACATTTTCTGGTGCCTTTTCACTGCTGCAAGAATTGTCATAGCTTACGTCATAGTACATATATACATACATAACAGTACTTTGAAAAGATTACTCAGTGATAATTGTTGAAACGGTAAGTAACCGTTTATTACTGTACACAATAGCAGAATAATCTCATAGACCCGAGTTTATGAAATGAGTGCACATTTTCTTGTTCACTATTTTTGTCTTGCTAAAATTTTGTTTCTACTGTCAACAGATTTGTAGATCAAATTTTTTAAGAGTCATCATCAACGCCTTGTACAAAAATAAGGTACATAGTATAAATGTCTGTTACAGCTGATACTTTATACATTTTTAATATAAGGAAGAATAGCAAATGAGCACACAGACCATTTGATGATAAGTCATAGTAGCTGATAGTTATCTACATCCATTAGCAATGAATAAATCTAAAGAAAATGACATCTAAAGACTGTAATAAAATTATCTTTGACCAAGAAATAAATTACGCTGCTACTCTATTGCTATTCCGTAAAAACATGTTCTTTATTCGACCGATCCTAATTAAAAGCTTAAAAATGAGCTGTCTAAAAAATGATCATATGTTAAAACTAGCAAAATATATATTAAGATATTTTTGCGAATAGAATAGAATAGAATAGATTTTTTTTATTCAATATAGATTATTTACATCATACTTATTGAAAGTCATTATTTTTTAAATACACTGGTTCGCAAAAAATATCCTGTCCTGGGAAGAACCAGTAGGAAACCCAGCGAGATTTTTCTTCAGTCATTTTTTAAAATAATGTACTATAAGATTAGTATTATAAAGATGTAGACATACTCGTAACTTGGCTGCGATCACCTCATTCCCAGGGGTTATCATCATCTACTCGTATGTATTCTTTAATATTATATGAACCCTTTTTATGAAGTCTTTGTTTAATATAAAATATGAATTTGAGAAAAAAATATTTTCGAGAATCTTGAAATAATATATAATAATTTTCGGCCGATGATTGTTTAAAATAAAAAAAAAAACTTAATTATTCGACTATGAATACGTGAACGTGAAAAGTCTTTAATAAACATTTTGGAATATTTTGTTTGACTATTGGAATTGAAAGCAACCACGTTAATATGTGTAATAACTTTTAATTCTATAACCTAATTGGTTAGTCAAAATAACTTAGAATATTTATTACAATAATTTTAATAATAATTGAGTTTATGATAACAACGTAGCGTGCAACGTCTGCCTTTAACAAATGCTGAGTCACCCAGAATATTTCTGATTTGCACCACACTGCCCTCGTCACTCTGATACATACGTTCTTAAGTCTCGTATGCCCAATGATTACACTAACTCTCAGTGCCCTTCAGACCGAAACACAGTAATGTTTGCACACTACTGCTTCACTTCACTTTACGGCCCTGCGATGGTTCTACCTAGACGAATTCCTGCACAGGACTTCGTACTTGATTACGGTATATATTTCAACAAACATCTAGTGGGAAAATAAATATGAATATTCGTCTTTAATATTAGCGTAATAACAAACCATCTCACGAGTATGTTTAGTAAA
This sequence comes from Luehdorfia chinensis, assembly GCA_019845155.1. NCBI lineage: Eukaryota > Metazoa > Arthropoda > Insecta > Lepidoptera > Papilionidae > Luehdorfia > Luehdorfia chinensis. The sequence continues at coordinate 11,155,679 of JAHVAK010000527.1, forward strand.
AGAGTAACTTTGCTCTTAGAACATGTCACGGTTCTTTAAATAGCGTAATCATGACATAAAAATGAAGGTTATATCTGTGATTATGGCAATGGCTTGACCTTTATCCCTTGGGAGAGGGGAGCGTCCCTTGTAGAACACGTTACATGCGTCGACACTTTGATTAGACGGTCCTAGAAAAACATTTTGTAAATGCCCTGAATATTAGTAGTCTGTAAAACGTGGTTTTATAAAGTCACGCAACTTGCTTATAAAACGCTGAGTTAGTAAAGCCTTCATGCGGGGAATTTCTTGAAAAATTTATCCAATTATTCTAATAATAATCGACCTGATATTCCTCTGACAAAGATTTTTTTTAAATATAGCAAGAATATTTGAATATAAGAATATCATAATATAAGAGTTTAACGACCATATTCTACATTTTACCAAGGAAACATCAACAGCAATCTGCAATATATTGTTATATAAATATAATATAATCATCATCATCATTATTATTAAAGTAAATTTAATGTATATATATACTCGTATTTACACTCAAAAAGGAAAATAATCCCAACTTCGGAACTGCGGATAACAACACGCCCAGACCCCTTGTAGTCCCAGCATAAATAGACAATGTGTTTAGCAAAATATATTTATATACTCGTAGACGAATTATTGAGAAAGTAATAATGTCTTACGTAATTAGATAACCTTATGCACCAGTTCATTCTTACGCGCCGAACGAAATTTTTTTTAAAAGATTTAAGTTAGTACTTTCCTATGAAACTTGTCTAAAACGTAGTGAAATATTGTGGCAGGTTTTTAAACGTAATAGGAAATTTACTGAACCTAAAACACAATTATAAATATGAAATAGAATTACATAAAATACTCAAAATCTTTACTTTAAGAAATACATACTAGCAAATAATACATATAATTTATGATTAATATAAACATCATCATCCTAAAAACAGTTCACTACAGGACATGGTCCTCTCCCAACTTGGAAGAATTTGCCGTAATCGCCACGTTTGGCAGACGGGTCGACTATCGCTGTTCTAGACGACTCACACCTTAGACGCTACTGCCCGTTACTGGTCCAGATAATGGAGGTCAGATTTATTGGAGATGGTTATCCTGCCGTCTGCCGGCGGCCATAAGAATTTTGACGTTTCCATAAACTGACATAATCGAAAATACGGGATGAAATGAGACGTCCTAAGAAGATTGCAGTCTGTGACCATGTTCAAGATCGTCCCAACCATTATAAGAGATTTGATAGAATACAAATTCTTGCAAAATAACTACGATTCTTAGCAAGGATGATTAACGAAGCTATCGAAATAAGATAAAACATCCTAATTTTAATAGAAAAGATGGCTGGGTACGTCCATCGGCTTGGGAGGATGCCATAATCAATAAAATTAAATAAACCAAAGCCAAGAATACCACTGAAAGACTTCTAGACACTGTTAGCTTATTCTGCGAAGATCGGATCAAAGCAAATATTTAAAGCTAAAGATAGCCCGGATTAACTATGACATTAGGACGTCTAACACGACAGTTCCATCGTGACCGTGGGTGTTGTAAAGCGCTGTAAAAGTTGTAAGATAAATAGTTTAAAAAACCAGTGCTACAAAATCCGTAAAATTTTAGTTGTATTCGATAAGTATAGTTTACAGCTAGCACAATACGTATGATCTCACAGAATCTTAAATGACAACAACGTAATATGTATGTATTGTATCTACTATGAAGACAAAGAAACTCCGATAATAATTAAATAAAGTTAAAAAAATATTTCTTCCTAATGTTTTTCACATTTGTAAACAATGATCCGAAACGGAAATGCTATGATGGGTTTTTCAAAAAACATTTATACGAGGGTGAGTTTTCAATGAACATGCAGACGGAACCGTTTATCATGTTTGACTTGCAACGTGGAAAAACCAAATGAGTCTCGCTATAATTATAATATTATAAAAACATAAGATAATTATTGTGAATGGTTATAAATAATAATTAATTATTAATGAATCTAAAATAATAAATTGAGCAGTGAGTGTTTGCAACAGTGAGAGGCACATTGACCGCAATTTTTTTATTATGAAATGTTTTAAAAAGCTATTATTTACGTTATCTTATGAAATCTTCTGTTAAGGAAAAACCTTTTAGCATAATCATATGTAGTTTACCAAGTCCTAAACACCAATGAGTGTAATAAAATTAGGAAACGTTCTTTAAAGATTTATAATAGATTTTTATTTCAAATATTTACTGTTATTAGTTTTTTGTACACCGATGGTAGGCGGTCATCTACGATTCCAATTTCAGTTTTAGTTATACCAGTTTTCTTTTTTTTTCATTCATTTAATAAATATTATTTTTAACGGAAGTATTCCATTTAATAACTACAATGAGGCAGTCTTACGAAATTTTTCCAATCACCCTTTAGGTGTGTCTATCGTTGCGTAATACCTCCCATCACGGGACATGGCATATATTCAGTGGGTTTTTTAATAAGTATAAACATATCTAAATAGAAATTCATATATTTCAGAAGTTTGACCTAAGACTCGATAAATACATGCTTAGAAAGTTGGGTATCAATTCTGCAACATTACGAAAACTGTTAGAAAAGATCGAAAATCCATCTATTCGCCCCGTTTTACGGTATAGGGGAGGTATCGTCTCTACATTCTGGAAGACTTTAACGCTCGTATGAAGCGGAATGACACCATTCCGAATGCCTTGGTAATCATGGTATGGGTACAGAACGATGACCAATGTCGCTACAGTCCAGCTCCAAATTTTGGGTGTGTTCGATCTATTTTAAAAGTAAACTAAAGCGAAGTCCCTGATATGGTCATTGGTTCTAATTATTGATGTCCTCCAGGATGCTTCGACCACGGCGACAACTTGCGTATATTCGCGGAAGCTATAAACTGCGCAGGATATATTATAGTGCTACAAGTGTACGCGCAAACATAGAGGCATTCACTCGTTTTAACCTTCCTGCGCCTCATAAGATTGTAGGTAGGCTGAGATGTACTATAAGTGACACGTGGACAGGCACAACATAATTGGACGACGAAAACCAACTATTTGAATTTTAAACGAATTTAAACGAAGTAGTTGTTTTCTCAATACACAGTGCGTTACCGACGACTCATGTGCATGTGTGTGACGACTTATATGCAAATCCGCTTATTTTGTATCACTGCTGAAAAACTCAAGAAGAAATAAAGTAGATCTTTCTGGGACCGGAAATCATAAGTACGGGGATTCTTTTGATACTTTGATAAGTAGATGCCATGGGCTGCAGATGCGCTTGTGGAAGTAGAACAGGAGTTCATTAAAGACACATTTACCAAGGTGATGAGATTTCGGATACTACAAGGTGAAATTGTTTCAGAAACGCATGCCAACTTCAGCATGTAATTGACTCTGAGCGACATTTAAATACTGTCTTAATAACTGCAATGTCATACGAGCTAAACTGACATGGCATACCCCACTAAATTTGCCACCAGTACATCAATATTTACTAACTCGTAATGAGTCTGTATAAAATAATTCAAGATTTGTAAAGCTGCAGAAAACTTTTCTGATGCAGAGTCATATGTAATACTTTTATGGACAGGTGTGGCATTTATTACGACTTGCTTATCCCGTCACTTATTTTCATAAAAAAACACATTTTAGAAATATTTTTTATAGTTTCGGTGCTCGAGAGTTCGAGGCATCACGATGCAGTACAAACATATTTGCTGAAAATAATCTAACAGAGTAACAGTTACTTCGACATTTAGTTACGTGGATTGTAATGTGACACTGATTAATAATATCACTTTATATTGCTTACTTATTTCCCTTGCTACACTTTTTCCTTACCTCTAAAGAATAATAATTTATAGTTTTTCGGAATTAGAGTAGCAAATCCACACACAACATTACGTTATGTTAATATTAGGTCCGGGAAAAAGTCTTTTCGCATATAGTATGTATATAAACTTGTAATAAACTCTCTTTGGCTGTACTATTTGTATCTGGCTGGTTTTGATGACATTGCAAATGATGTTTCCAGCTATTTTTCATTTGTTTTTCTTTCTGTCAAAATGAGTGAATCTGAAGAAGAATTGGGTCATACATATATCGATGTTCGCATAAAATAACTTCAGTCATTGGGACAAAATGTAATGACTTAATTCTTAATGTAACTATAGCTACTTTCTTAGTTATACTTTTCTATATATAAAACTATAAAACATACTAGCAATTAAAATAAATATAAAAAAGTTTCCAATTCTCACATTCTGTGGACTGTTCAGATTCGTGGTATTCGTGTTTGAATAGTGCTAGTTTATTTTTTGATGCATATATAATTAAAAGTAATATCTTATAGTTGCAATTTACAATGAAAACTAATTATTGAAAAGTTGCAAGAAATGCTGTAAATTTTTAATACAGTTTTAAATAAACATGCGGTTACAGGGCGTCTTTTCTGTGGACCAAAAAATCAACCTTTTAAAAATTTCTAACGAAGCTACCATATACGGAATATTTTTTACACCGGTAATATTTAAAGCCTTAATTTACCGGTATTCATTTCGAGAGATTAAAGTGCAATTATTTTAAAAAAGGCTTATGACAGAGTGGTGATGAATGAATTGTCGACATTGTCTATATATGGGGTGAACGTCAGCTTGATACAAGCACTGAAATCACTCTATAAAGACTCTCATGCTTTTGCCAGGGTAAACGAGGCTTATAGAGTCTGGTTTAGCATCGAAAAAGGTGTTGGCCAGGGATGTGTTGCTTCGCCGCAGCTGTTTAACTTGTTTATAGAAAATTGCTTGAAAATTTTAAAGAATAAATTAAGAAATTAGGAATTTAAAGTAAGAAGAGCGTTTGAATTAAGAATAAATTATTTTATTGTCAAATGCCTCCTATACGCTGATGATCAGGTTATATAAACATCATCAGATAAGACTAAAGTTATAGTTTATGAAAGAGAAGAAACTATGATGGATTGCAGAGTTCTGATTGAAGATTTAATTAATAGATTAAATATGTTACAACCAAAGCTGGCTAAATATTTAGCCCTTCAATTGTAGAGTTGCGTAGCTCAGCCTCTTCTCCCGTAACAGCATCCGTATCCACCGTCTTTGGACCGAGAACTCCGCCTTTGCCTTTTTTGATAATACTCACCAGAACCTTTAGAGAATATGACCCCGCAACCATTTACTTTTGACTCATAACCTTGAAAATAACTGTCAGTCAGTTACACCACCTAAATTTAAAGTACGATCAATGTTCTTTCAGTCAAGTGATGAGGGTGACAATCTTCTTAATTATTGTCTACCTACATAGGATCTTCTTTTTCATACTATTTTTAAGAGGCTTGTTTTTGTTATAATAATATGTTGACATTTGTTTGCTATTTACGTTTAATTGATAATTTTATATAATTGTTACATTTTTGAGATTTTAGTAGAAGTAATGTCAATGTCGACTGATTTAGATGATTTCCGTGTCACTTCTGTGGTCATTAAAAAAAATTAAAATTAAATATTTTTGTTAAATGTGAAAAACGATCTGGTTTCTGCTCGGAATTTAATTACTTTGATCATTATTTAATAAATGAGAGTGATTTTGAAAAAATGTGACACCTTTTTATTTCGTAATTTTATTTTATTATGTAATTTGGTCCCGTTTTGTGTATGACCCAATTTTAAAATTTTATTACAAAAAACGAAAAAATGCAACACAAGCCGCGAAAAAAAATTGTAACGTTTATGGACCAAAGCAGTGCCAGCAAGAGTAGCATAAAGTTGGTTTAAGCGTTTTCAATCAGGGAATTTTTATGTCAGAAATGCACCTCGCTCTGGTCGCCCTGTTACGGAAAAAATTGACGCCATTTCTGAAAAAGTGGAGCAAGATCGGTATATCATTAGTAACGACATAGCTGAAGAACTGGGAATTGACCACAAAACAGTTTTGACCCATTTGAAAAAGCTGGGTACACAAAAAGCTCGATATATGGGTACTACACGAGCTCACTGAAAGATACCTTATGAACCGTGTACTCATATGCGATTATTTATTAAGGCGTAACGACACCGAACCGTTTTTGAAGAGATTGATAATGTACGACACAAACGTGGGAAAAACGTGGTGGTCAAAGGTCGGTCAGGCTTCACAGACTGTGCCAAAACCCGGGTTAACTCGTAATAAGGTGATGCTGTATGAGCTTTTACCGCCGGGCAGAACCATTGATTTCGGATCTCTACTGCCAACAACTGATGAGAATAAAGCAAGAAGTTGAGAGAAAGTGGCCGGAATTGATCAATAGAAAGGGTGTGATTCTTCATCACGACGAGACAACACACATGTTTAGCCACTCAGAAAAAATTAACAGAAGTTTGGCTGGGAGGTGTTAATGCATCCGCCGTTGTTGCGCCCTGACCTTGCACCTTCAGATTTCCACTTGTTTCGGTATCTTCAGAATTCTTTAGGTAATGTCAGGTTAACATCAAGAGAGGACTGCCAAAACTACTTGCCGTGTTTGTTTGCTTAGAAATCCCAAAATTTGTACAGCAACGGAATCACGTCATCAGTCATCTAACAAAATGGCATATATATACTGTAATTAAATGTAAATGGGTCGTGTGGTAGCGGCTTAAGATAATCTACCACCCCATCTCATCCCGTGGGTGTCGTAAAAGTCGACAGAGGGAAAATGAAAACCAGGAGATGGGCAGCAGCATCTTGCTGGAACATCTGAATAAATAAACTGCGGTTGCCAACCCGTCTGCCAAGCGTGGCAACTATGGCAAAATCCCCCCAAAACGAGAGCTACAAACTTTTGTGGCAATCTATGGGGGAGGCCTATGTTCAGCAGTGGACTATTGATAGGCTGAAACGACGACGACGAAACTATGATGAAATATGTCTTGAGTTTTCACATAAAATGCAAAGAAACTTTTTCCACAACCTGTTATTAAAAACATAATGAAAAAAAAACGCAATTAAAATTTATTTTATTTATAAAATAACAGAGAGCATTATTATTTTCAATTAAACAAATTCCTATTGAAAATATATAAAATAAAGAAAATCTTTGAAGATTGTTAAGCACGTCTTTTTCTTCTAATGTTATCAGTATTTTCATCTGATCAATATCATAGTATGAATTTGGTATTCAATTTCGTTTTTCACCTTCTTTGCAAAAAATAATGAAAATCAAGTACAAATACATTATTATTTATGTATAAGAGATCCTGGGTTATTACATTTTTCAAATACCGTTATAAGAACGAGTTTAACAGCATTTTTCTTATAATAAGAAAGGATAACCATCTCAGCCAAAAGGATAGTGACGATAATGACGAGTACAATTTAAAGACGCGTGGAAATTTAAAGACTTCAAACAATTTTGATAGCTTTTATAAAAATAATCTTTGAAACCGTTCTACTATAAATTTTCATTTTGTACCTTTGGCGTTTTGGTATTTTATACTTTTACAACGACGACGACAGTGTGATCGATGTTGATCAACTTATACACAAATTTCAATACAGATATGTACGTAACAGCTTCAACTTAAAATAATGATAGATGTTATTTATAACAGATGTGTAATTTAGAGAGCCATTCGCCATTTCATTTCATAGACAATTGATTCTGTAAAATATAGAATTGATTCAAAAAAGAGAAAACAAAAATTTGATTGCAAAAAGAAAACATATATTCATCCTCATCATTTCAGCCTAATCCACAGCTCATTTTCCCTCTATCGACTTTTACGACACCCACGGGACGAGATGGCGAGATGTACCAAAAAACATTTATTGGTACATCTCGACAAAATAAGCAATACACATTCACACAAAATATTAAAAAAATACCACGTGGTAGCGGTGTCTAACCGCGGAATCTACCACCCTATCTTGTCCCGTGGGTCTCTTAAAGTCAACAAAGGGAAATTTAAAACTGTCTTCCTGGAACATCAAAATAAAGAAACTGCGGTTGCCAACCCGCATGCCAAGCATGGTAACTATAGCAAAATACCCACCAAATTATGAGAGCTACAAAAGAACGGCCCCTAGTCTACGGCAGCCCCGCTAGTCCTGGCTACGGTAGCAATCATGGTAACGGCGGGGCAGGGGGTGCGAATAATCTCCGGAGGCGGAGATCATGCTGCCAACAGAGATGACTGGACCTGGCGACATATAACGCACACGCGCTGAGGACCGACGAAAGGATCATGGAGCTGGATGAAGAGGTGAACAAATAACGCTGGGATGTTATATGGCTATCTGAAGTCCGTAGACAGGATTGAGGACACAGTAATCCTCAAATCCGGTAACTTGTTCTACCACCGGGAGGGCGACCATCTGTCCCAAGGATGTGTCGGGTTTATCGTCCAAGTCTCTCATTAGCAACGTTGTCAAGATTGGGAGTGTGTGTGACTGGGTTTGGGTACCTTATACTCAGAATAACGGGTATTCGCTGAAGGTCATACGGGTATACGCACCTACCTCGGTACACCCTGATGATGAGGTAGAGGATATCTCAAAAGCTGTACTCTCAAAACTCACTACACGGTGTTGATGGAAGATTTTAACGCAAGGCTGGGCATGAAGAAGTTGGTAGTGAGGCAATCTGGAATAAAGTAACGGAACCAAAGGGGCCAACAGCTGGCCGATTTTATGGAGAAGAATGATGCCTCTTTATTATGAACTCCTTTTTCCAAAAGCGGACCTGGACGAGCCCGCAAGGTTCCACAAAAAATGAGATCGACTTCACCGTGACGATCAAATAGCAGCTGTTCAACGTTGCGATCGTCGTCGTCGTCGTCTTTTCAGCCTTTCACTAGTCCACTGCTGAACATAGGTCTTCCCCATAGATTGCCACAAAAGTTAGTAGCTTTCGTTTTGGGCGGTTACCACGCTTGGCAGGCGGGATGGTAACCAAAGTATACATATATTAGAAGCTATTTAGATGTTCCAGGAAGATGCTGCTGCCCATCTCCTGGTTTTTTATTTTCCCTCTGTCGACTTTTATAACACCAACGGAGCGAGATGGGGGGGGGGGGGGTAGATTCTCTAAAGCCGCCACCACACGGTGATTGCTAGGGTGAAAACCGGCAGTGAGCACCCAATGGTAAGAGGCACATTGAACTTGAACGTAAAGCTGGAGAAGCTTGTCTGGTGAAGTCTACGCTCCGTCCATAACCTGCCCTTTATCTTCTTCCCCTTTCTCCATCAAAACCGTAAGAGCTTCTAGCTCGAATTGCATAATCGCTGATGGGCTGAAATTATTTTGATGATGATGTATGACTACGGCTTTTAAGATATTTGTGATGTAGTTCACATAGCACTAAATATGTACACCGTTCACCTTAAATCGATATGTATTACATGTAATCACCAATTGCCAATTTGAACGCCTTGCCGGGCAATGCTCCTGAACTCTATTAGGTACTAACAAATAAATTACCTACGTACATAATAACCCTACAATTCAGAGGTAATGGACATCGTCGTCACTGCAGTCAAACTGAATACATAATTTAAGTTCGAACATACACTTTAGCTATGTTTGTATATGTATGAACGCATTTAAAATTGTCTTAATATTTTTATTTATGAATTTTTATGAATGATGATAATTCAGATTATAGACGTAACATATTATCCACATACGCATTGTTTCTACTGCCTCATAGGGCTTCGGAGGCGCTAGCACCGAAACCTGTACAATAAAAGCCTTGAGCCGAGCAGCAAAAACATCTTCGAATTACTTTCTTTTCGATAATAATCATCTGAATTAACTTAATAAATACTTGTAGAAATAATGTATTACCATACTACTAAATAAGTACAAAAAATGGTTATTTTGTGTTATTAGTCAAAGTATAGCTATTTAATAAAATAATAAAGGCGTTGTAAAAGTTTTTAGACTTCAAATAATTTATTTATTACCTTTAAAAATAGCCCAAAGGTCTCTTTTTTATTTATTTACTTATCACAAATATTTTTGCCTATTTCTTTAACAGTTTTGATTTATATATTATTTTGATTATAGAACCTAAATATCTAATTATAATAAATTATCATCATCATCACCAATCTGCACACAGTTCACTAAAGTGTGCAGATTGGTGGCTCTCCAAAGTAGGCAAAATTTAACGTAACTATCACACCTGGCAGTCGGAATTGCGATCGCAATACGGGACACCTCGCATCCAAATCACTGCTGCTCATCACCGGTTTGTGTATTTTCGATTTGGAATTATGAATATTAATTCTAACATCAATTAGAAGCTATAAGATTTCTTAGGTATTTCTCTTATCCCAAGACATACAGCACCGATGGAATGTGATGGCTTTTTTTAATAAGAGTAAATGAAGATACAAGCAAATCGTTAACCAGATCATTGGTGCAACATCTACCCATAAAAATGCTGTGTCAGCCGGAAGATTTCTGTGTGTAACCACACTGCGCACGTCACCCTGACACATCAGTTTTTAAGTCTAATATGTTAGACCGAAACACAGTAATGTTTGCACACTACTGCTTCACGGCAGAATGCCGGTGGTACCAAACTAGATCAATTACTTTATAGGAATTCTATCACCAGTAAAGTTTACTTACAAGACAAAAACAATAAAAAAAAATATTTGATAATGTGACGAAACGAACAAAACGTTCACCTGATGTTAAGTGCAACGTCTGCCCATAACAAATGCTGTGGCACCCATAAAATTTCTGTTAATTTTTTTTAGTATTAACACTTGTTTTTTACCAAACAAAATTTCGACTTTAATAAGTAACAAAAAAATTAGGCTACTTCTATTTTACTATAATGAAACCTACATTGTCGACCGCGTGGCTTAGTGGTTAGCGTACCTGACTTCTGCGCCACCGGTCCTGGGTTCGATTCCCAGCCGGAGGCAATATTTGTGCAAAAACACAAATAGTTGCTTTTCGGGTCTGGTTGTCTTGTGCATGTAAAATGTATGTTTGTAAAACGCACCCACGATACAGGAGAAAATCCTACTGTAGGGCTTCGCTTTAAAAAAAAAATTTAGAGGATGTACAAATATCACCATTTACATTTACAGTGATATCAACTACTGCGACGTATTAGCACTGATGCAGTAAGTGAAGGAAAGCCCTGGACTTTGAAAGTAAAGTGCTGTGTAAAACCTGTTCGGCTCAGTTAGATAAAACAGGAACAGGCATGACTTGTTTGGATGGAAGAACATAAATAGAGAAAAACGTAGTTCTGACACTCTTGAAAGGAAGGAAAGAAGAAAGAAGTTTGAGATTCAATTTTTTCGGATTTCATTTATAAAACGAAATTGATTGAATAGCTGTCCATCCAGTCTATCGTATTTATTTATTTCTTATTAAGGACAGTCTTTAATTTCCATTTTCGATTCTATAAAAGTTCAGATATATCACAAGTAACATAAACGATTTCAAGGCTTACAGTTTAATTTGTAGCCTGATTATTTCGCTGAGCGTAACATTTTAACGAGCACGTCGTTTGAATAACCTTTATTAAATGACTTGGTTATTAAAATGTCGCAAAATTAATATGAATACAAAATTTAAAATGCTTTGCGATTATATAATTTGTTAAGAATTTTCTACTAGTTCAAATATATACACCCCGGCACAATTAGCGGAACGTTAAAAAAGGCAGAGTATAGAAATAATAACGTGTATATCAAAACAAATAAAAATAAGACATTAAGTAACAAACTAATAAACATCTTTTAATATCGTCTTTAAGAAGTTTTTATTAGAATTTTATTAAAAAGAATGAAATAAAAAAAGTGCTTTTTTCTCTATTTTGTAGGAACACAAACAATGTTGTAAATTAAAGATTACTGAGATTTTAACATTAAATAAATGAAAGACTAATAACGCGTGTTTCTCCCTCGTGCTCTAACTAACGTTTCCACCTTTCTGGGCATGCTGCGAATTCTGTAATATATTGTATCTTGGGACAAGCTCTGCCACTCTTCAAGTAATGCGTTTTGCAGTTCTCTCAGGTTTTAGGGGGGTGGTATTCTGGATTTAACACTTTTCTTTAACTAGTCCCAAACATGCTCTATAGGATTCATATCCGGGGATCTTGATGGCTACTGCATCACTGTTATACCCACATGGTTTAGATATGCTTGGACTGAGCGAGCATTGTGAGCCCGAGTATTATTCTACTAATCAGAATAAAGCCGTCATCATTATAGGGGGCAAATGGCACAACGTGTCCTTCTAAAATATCCCTGATGTACCTATCAGCAGTTATATTCCCTCCATCGACCATTACTAACTTCGTACGAGCTTTGAAATTTATTCCTCCCCACACCATAACTGAGCTGTTGCTGTCTTCCATCGATCTGGTTTAGGAGCACTCTACACTGATCAGTGAAAAGGACCCGCCCCCAAATGGTGTTCGCGTGCAATGTTGAACAGATGTAAACGATGGTGTCTCTCAAGTTTTGGAGCTTTGGCCGGTAGGTTCGTATACCTATGCCAACTTCTTTAAATCTTCTGCGAACTGTACGCTCGCTCACTCGCACTCTTCGCACGATTTCAAGCTCAATTCGGGCCTGCACAGCCGTTACCCGCGTGTTCCTGCGAGCTCGAAGTTGTAGAAAAATCCCTCGTCGAAATGGACATTTTTCTGCCTTGGCCCCTCCTTCTCAAAAGAGAATCAATCAACCGGTACCGTCGAATATTGCGACGAATCGTTGAAATTGACTGCTGCAGTCTGGCGGCAATAGATCTGTAGGTATGACCATTTCTTCGCATTTATTCTGCCCTTATGCCGGTGGTGTTAAATCGGGCATTTTTAGATTATTTTAACTAAGGTGCCTACTATTGACAGGCAAAACATAACTTTTACTAATAAAATTGAAAATTTATCGAATTTATAAAACTTTTAAATTTCTCCTCAGACCGGACTCAGACCTCCTCGAACCACTAACAAACGAAATAAATGGTAGAAATTATAAGTCACTCCCACGAGTAATATTTAATATCATAAATACGTTATATTTAAATTCGTTAATAAGAACATACATGATTGTGAACTTACTTTTAAAGTGTAACTTTTTTTTGGTTTACAAATATATTTCAATTTTCTGATATGATATTTACATCAAATCAGTGATTACAATCTAATAGCCACTTGTAATCCAATCCGTAAATCCAAAGTGCAATAAGTGTTTCTTTGTAATTTGTTAAAATTATTGTACTTGAATAAATTGAAGTTTCAGAGAATAATGAAATGTTATTGTTAACGTGAAAATACTTATTTTAATTACAAATTAAGTGATTGCACACCACATTTGAATTAACGCCTTATATAGTGACATCACAATAAATGTATAAAAGAAATTACTTGACACGTTCTCCCATGAATTTTAGAACCCAATATGCATCTTTGCTGCCGAATAGCATAGCTTCTCTTTTAATACCATATAATTACTTAACTTCGAGTCTTATGTGGATAACAAATTTCTGTATGTTACAATTTTTTTTATTTTTCAATAACAAAAATAAAAGAGACTAAAACAACGGCAAAGGAAATAGTATCTAAAACATCAAAATAAGATATTTTCTGGTTACGGGTTATATCGGGCAACAAAAAGTGAAGCTATTTTTTGTTGCTTTAAAATTTTCGTAGTCCCTTTCGCTTTGTTCTTCTCGAAATTCGAGAATGTTAAATTCTTGATTTTCAAATAATTTTTCAAGTTTCACTGTGTATTGATATCTCTTGATTTTATTGTTCTCTTATTTTGCGATGCTTTGTTATTATATTTTGACACCCTTGTAAGCATTTAATTAGTTTCAGCTAAAAACGACTTTCTTTGTAACAGCAGTCAATTTTTAATCCAAAAGTTATGATTGAAACACAGACATAAAACCTTAATTATATGTTACTGTTGAAACAAAAAAAAAGTTTGCAGACACCAACCAATCTCAATTTGCTTAGCAATAACTTTCCCTAAAGTGCATGAAAAAATCCTTATCTTGTTACAAGCTTTCATTTAGTTTCTCCTTTCCAAAATTATCAGAGTTCTGTTATAAATAAAAGCTTGTAACAAAAATATGATTATTTTCGAAAACTTGTTGTAAATTAATTTGTAAATTTCCGCAGAGAGTTACTAAACTGTACACGTAAACGCAATTAAGGTCGTGACAATGACATTCACAGCGAATGCAAATACGCAGCCGGCACTTTTGCGATGCTCTCCCGTATGTCCGGCGCTTGCGTAAACCTTATTTAAGTATTTGCATATCAAATGTGTAGTGTCTACGATAGTACTAATTACGTTTGTGACAGTATGATCGTGACAAAGTTTAAAATTTCTTCACTGTCCGGCAGAACACCTCAGCCACACGTCATCCGTATAGACTATTCACACCGTTCACACCACACCGGCGTACACACCACGTTCGTAACAGTTGCACTCGACATCACTGTTGCACTCGACGCTCCAAGCCTGTCGGTCGCTAGCGCCCTGCTACGACCCGCTCAGATAGTCCGGTCGTCCCGTGCAGCTACCTGCTCACGCCATTTTCGGGAAGTAATAAACAAAGCAATTTTGATTGATTTGTTCTATCGTTCGTTGAAGTATGGTCACACACCCCGGCATCCAACCGATGGCCACTTCCTCTTAGGAAAATAAATAGAGTGATCAGAAAAGATAAGAAAGATGGATGCGATAAATGACGCGTCGCACCAGGAGGCATTCGGTAAGCTATCGGCTCTTCCGGAATTCAGATCAGGCTACGAGGCGCTATTTAGGCCGTCCTCTAGTATACAACAGCATCATCATACGAAACTGAAACGTCATCCTATGACTCCGAAATGTGTGCTCCGTCGCCTCACGGTAATCCACCGCTGCCACACGGCAAGCACCCGCCGCCTCATGGCAAACACCCCTTGCTTCAAAGCAACTTTCCGCCGTCCCACGACCAACCACTGCCACCTCACGGGAAGCCCCCGCTGCATCACAGCATGCTCCTGCGGCCTCACAGCAAGAACTCGCTTTGCAGCACCCCACTACCTCCTCGTCAAAATCCTATCTTTATTCAAGCGAAAGATAAGCGGTCGTACGTCTCATCGGACTTATCAAATAAGATCCCGTACAACGCGATCTCCACTACAGACGAAATTAAACTACAACTTGAGACGTTAGAAGCCCACCGCAAGGTGACAAACTTCCTAAACCAACAGTGTGTTCCTTCACACCCACACTATGGCCGAAGAGCGTCAACACCGGGTGTAAAGCGAGCGCACTTTTTAATCTGAAAATCTGCGTCTACCTTTCGTGGCTAATTGTAGAACCCCCTCTCAAAAACGGCCGTCCCTCTCAATGCTATAAATGCCAGAACGTCCAGCGCCCAGAACCGTCTTTTAGACAAACACTTCGCCCTCCGTATGGAAAAATCTCCCGACCCCCGCGTCCATCGTAAACTCGACTTCGCCGAATATACTGGCCACCCCCGTAGCGAGTCGACCTGTCAACGAGAGTGACTTAGGTCTAGTCTGTCCCATCGCCTCCGTCTTCAACGGTGACGATGTTCCCGCCCGATAGGATCGTCGCAGCAATTGTCAGGCTAGTTTTCCTTATCTTAGATATAACTAGAAGCGTCGGTGGAGTTTATTGCGCCATTTCTTATCCAGTTTTTATGCATTTCGAATTGGTGGTAAAATTATATGTTTAAAAACGTTCTCCCGATAGAAGTAACTAACCGAGCCGTGGCTCGGTCGGGAAAATGGGCTACAGGTAGGGTCTCTGCCTACCCCTTTATGGGAAAAAATTAAACACTTTTTAAAACTCTATTCGAGTAGCGACTGATGGCGCGTAGTCAGTATAAACAAATTAAACGTTATATCAATCAGCACAACTCTGTGTTGTCTTATTTGATTTCGACTACATTTGCTACTACCAAAAGGCTGTTTAGTGTACAAATGGAACATTTAACGGTGCCGTAAGAATTTCCGCGAACACGGATTTTCCCGTAAAGATCCAGATCCGAAAATATTACATTTTTATATTATTAAATATTGATTGTCGCTTACATAAAAAAACAACTCGATCGGCTCGGAAGATGCAGGGGCTTAGCTTATTCATTAAGGTTCGCGGGCTTGATTCCTGCTCGTGACAAATATCTGTATTGATTTTAATTCTGTAATGATTTAATTTATACATTATAATTTTAAATTTTATTTATTAATTTTTATTTTTATTTGGCAACCAGTTAACTACGAGTATATAATATTTTTTGTAAGATTTTCTTTTTTTTATATTTCTAACGAATCCGTTTTTAGTTTATGTGAACACAGTTGGTATTGATTGTTTTCAAAATACGTGGGAGTTTTTTTTTATATTTTCGGTTCACCAAAGTTGAGTGTAATACACATTAAACAAATACCAAAAGAGCTTTAGAATTCACTTAATTTAAAAGCTCTATTCATTCATGTAGGTGCTGCCAACCGCAAAACATTTACGGGTCAATTAACTCTAAATCTATTTCGAATGTTAAGGTTTATTTATTTATTTTAACTTTATTGCTAAAAAACCTTTAAATAAAAAGGTAACAAAGGACGAATAAGACGAAATTCCTAACACGAACAAACATAAGCTTACACATACGTTCATACACACACACATACATAATATATATATATATATATATATATATATATATATATAATGTATGTGTGTGTGTGTATATACTATATATATATATATATATATATATATATATATATATATATATATATATATATAGACACACACACACACACACTAATAACTGCTAATGATAACAAATGATTCAGGTAGTAATAACCTAATTCATTAAATACGAGTAAATAAAACAATAAATGTAGTAGTGTATATTGCAATCTGAGATGCTCGTGGAGCGCAAAGGGGCGTAAGAGATTTGTGGTTCGCCACCCGACATGCCTCGTTTCACGCGGGGGCGAAAAGTGCGCTATAGATGTGATATCTGCCTATCCTTATATGGGAAAAAGACGTGACTGTATGTATGGTATCTCAGTGTCTACTTACGTGTAAATACAACTTTCTTAAGTTTGCACTTTTACAGTTTTTTATTGAGTTACTACACACTCCTTAATTACTTTTCAACATTTGCTTCATTGATTTCCTCTATATGATTTTATGGAAGAGATGAGCAAATGCTCTCTCACCCGGAACATTTCTGTGTGCCACCAGGCATCAGTTCTGAAGTGTCATTTGCCCTATAATTAGCTAACAGTGTCCTTCGGACCGAAACACATTAATGTTAGCATAGGGGCAGGCATAGTACTGCTTGCTGGTAGAATAACTTACACTACGGTGCTACCCACCTAGACGGATTCCTGTCTAGGAATCCTACCACCAGTAATTCTTAATTTGTAATCTATAGCCAAAAATATGTTATAATATTCTTCTTCATCAGCCTGTTAAAATTTCACTACTGGAGATGTGGCCTCTATAGTGAGGGGGATTAGCCATAGTCGCCACGCGTTGCAGGCGGATAGCAGTACCAGATACTTATCGCAATAGATTCTGCTATCCGTGACCAGTCTGGATTGAGCTTGGCAATATTAAGATAGCTTTCTGCTATCAATCAGAGGCCATAAAATCTTTCTGCCATTTTCCTTAGTCGTCTTTTACGATACACACGGGATAAAATGGATTAGCAAATTCCTTAACGCCGCAATCACACGCCGTTTTTATATTCGCAGTTAATACTTCCCTATGCCGTATGTCAACATCATCTTACAATTCATAAGTAAATTCCGCTAAAGGAATTCTTTTAAAATGATTATAAGAATGGAGTTTATTATTATAAAATTTGCTTCGCTTAATTTCTACATTAGGGTAAAATAATAGATAGTAAACAACAATGATGCACAACTATTTTGACTAAAAATCAATATTTTCGTCGCAAGTACGAGTTTAGGTAACTAAAAATAGAAGGTTGATGTTTCCTCAATTCCGAAAGGCCAACCCCGACGCTGTCGCAGCTTCGAATTAATTTTTCCACGCAGTTGACTCTGAAATGTGTTTCTGGCTTCAGTTCCTGCACTTCGAAAGCAAACTTTTCATGTTTACATTACTGTAAATTCTTTTAGCCTTGATGTTTACAAAGTATCATTAAACGGGTCTTTCTTGCTTAAAAGGAAAATATTTGCCTCTTTATGCCGAGGGAATAGTAAACAAATTACTGTTAATGTTTATAACAGGAAAGCCTCGTACTTTACTTTCGTTTCTACAATTTCTTGGCCATAGATGGTTATACTTTGCCCTTTTCGGTTCAATTATCTTGATAAGAATCAACTAATACAATATTTATTTTTATTATTTAATATAAATGCCTTAGTAAAAAAGATGTTTTGTAGTAATTTAAAATTTTACTGTAACTTTTTTTAAATTACGATCCTCTCTCCTAAAGTAAGAGGATTTACATAATAAGTTTCCTTGGCAGACAGATAAATAATCGCATTTAAAGAGTATCTTAGGCTTGCGCATCGCCAATCAGAAATATTTACCTCTGGCATATTAGATAGATATATTTTTTTCGCAGATATATTTTTTGGCATTCCCTCTATATAATAACCACCCTTTATAAGATGAGATGGGGTAGTAGATTTCCTAACACCACTACAACATGGAGAAAACTATTTACTTTCCGTCAATAGTTACTTTAATAAATCTGTTCTTGTAAAATTATTACCTACATACATGTTATGTATGTATGTAATAATCACGACTGTATCCCATAAGGGGTAGTCAGAGACTGGGCACTCACTGCAAAAATACGTTAATAAAAAATGTTATTTATATTAATACTATAGATAATGTGCATCGGCGTAGTGCATTTCGTTACATTTATATTTCCTGGTGGAAGGATTCCTATTCCTATCTAGGTAGGGCCAGTTATTGTGCCGTAAAGCAGTGATGTGCAAACAGTACTGTGTTTCGGTCTGAAGTTAACTGGGAGTTAGTGTAATCACTGGGCATATGAGACTTAAGATCTGATGTCGCAGGATGACGGAGGCCACACAGTGTGGTGCCACACAGAAATATTCGGGATGACACGGGATCTTTTATAACAAATATTGCAGTTACCATCAGGTGGACGTTTTGCTCACCTAGTCATAAGTGCAACGTCTGCCAAAAAATATATATTAACAGTAATAAATCCAGTATCGGATACGTCTAATTTCTGAAACTTAGATGAAAAACCAGTCTTATTTAAAAAAAGATTACTGTTGCATTTATATGTGTGTATTTGATGTTTTGCTCTGAAGGGCACTGACAGCTAGTGTAATCAATGGGGAAATGAGACTTTTTTTTTCCCATTTCTTGGCCTGCGAAATGAGACTTAAGAACTTATCTCTCAGGGTGACAGGCGCAGTGTTCCACCCACTACCACCTCACCATCGTTTCTACGATTTGCTCGTTTCGTCACTATAAAAAGAAAAATAATAATACAAAAATTTAAAACAAAAAAACATTTCTGCACACAATTGACATAATACTCGTACAACAACAAATGGCATCAAGATACTATACTACAAATTAACGAGCAAGTCGTTCCTATCAGTGAATACATTCAGCTGTTAGATTAATTCTAAATGTCACCTATAAACATTATTTGAAAAGCACTACGAATGCACGGTATACACGCGGCATACATTGTAGTCTAAATCAAATATATGGGGATAAGCACTTAGCCAGATTACGTACACAGCTATAGATAAATCTAGCCGACTGTGTCAAGCTCATATACGACGTAATATCTGTAACAACATACGAGTTTAACAAAACTTTTGATTATTTCCCTTATACAAAAAGTGAAGAAAACTTTTAGTTTTGTGTCTCTTAAGAACAAATAAGACAATAAAACAGATTTTTACTGTTTCTGAACATTAAATCTCATAAGTTTAGATACTTAGATAATGCTTTCTAGTGAATTTAATGTTTTTGCATGGATATGGCTGTAAACTATAGCATAAATGACAACATATAAGAATGACGATTGATGCCCGCGACTTCGTCCGCGTGGATACAGATTTATTAAATACCGGGAACTATTTAATTTTCCGAGATAAAACGTATACTATGTCTGACTTCAGGATGCAAGCTATTTCTGTGCCAAATTTCGTCAATACTACGTTTCGAGCACTTTACAGTGCCCATGGTCACGGGAGGACTGAGACACAGGTGTCCTGATGTGATAGTTAACCCGGGGAACCGTTACATTCTAATTATTTTTGGTCCGATCTACGCAGAAAGAGCTAACTGTGTCTTGTAGTCTTGTAGTGGTATGGTTGGTTTTTGATTTAATTTTATAATTTTTAGAATCTCAAGCCGGTGGTAATTTCCAACCATCTTCTCTGTAGAAATTTGGATGTTTTTTATAGCAGGAATCTGTGTTCTTTTGCAATGATTTATGGTTTATCGAATCTAATCTAATGGTGGGGATGACCCAGAACATGGTCACAAACTGCAGACTTCCTAGAATGACGATGCTACACATCCGCTATATGTTCTTAAATGCGAGTTTTTATGGATGTCTTTGTTTGTCATATGTAAGAGAGACTACGTTCACAATCTAGCTTGTATACTTCTGCATCTCGTAGAAATGAGACGTGGCAGGAGGCGAACCATGTTGCCGCCGTTTTAGTACGAGGCAATTTTTTTTTATTCTTATTACGTTTCAACGACCAGAATCGTGACAGCTTTGCATGTTATAGTGTTTTCCTGACTCTGACTATGTAATGTAGTGTAATATGAATCCTGACGAATAAAGGCTGTCCGTACTATACCTTAGTCGCCTCTTACGATACCTCAGTAGGGACGAGATAGGTGCTATTTTACTCTGCTAGACCCCTATCGACTATCTGAATCATTTCTAACACTACAACAGATTTGATAGACCGATGCTTCCTAAGTTGCTAATGCTTATCAAGATGATTCGCGAGGCAATTGAAACTAAAAAAATAAACATTCAAATTTCAATAGAGAAGCAAATAAAATATATGTAGTACCCCTATCACTTTTAATAAATAATAAATAAATATCGGTTAGTACCCCATTGAATTTTTTATGGTAGGTGCCACCGCAAGCCCAATTGTTCTGCTGTGAAGCAGACATTACTGCGGTGTGCAAACATTACATGTTTCGGTCTTAGGTCACTGAGAGCTAGTGTAATTACTGCGCATATGAGACTTAACAACTTATCTCTCAGGGTGACAGGCGCAGTGTGGTGCCACATAGAAAGGTTCTGGGTGACATAACATTTGTACCTCCGGATTGGGATCCTGTAATTAGCAAAAACCAAGCATACCATAAGACTTCAATAAACTATAAGCTTCGTTTAGATCAGACCAAATCTAATAATTAGAAGTTAAAGGTAGCCTGGACATCAAGATGTCTAAAACCTCTGTCCTCTCGAGACCATGGATGCTGCAAAGCGCTGGTTCGTCGGATAGCTTCCTGAATGGCAGCCATGGCAATTGCAGCTTTGTGAACCGGTGCGTTGTCTTGATGGAACAGCACTCCAGCCCGCAGTTTGCCTCGCCTTTTCTCCTTAATAGCCTCCCGCAATCTTCTTATTTGTTCTGCATAGTAGGAGCCTGTAATAGTGGCCCCCTTTTCCAAGTAGTCCACCATGATTATTCCTTCAGCGTCCCAAAAAACAGACGCCATAACCTTCCCTGCTGAGCTTGACACTTTGAATTTCTTCGGCGTCGGTTCATCGGATCGTTTCCATGTCATCGATTGTTGTTTTGTTTCAGGATCAAAATGGTGGATCCAGGTCTCGTCCATGGTCACAAAACGTGACAAAAAATTATCCTTGTCTGCCTGGAACTTTTCGAGATTTGCTCTTGACATGTCGACTCGTTTCTTCTTTTGCTCGTCGTTTAACATTTTCGGTACCCAACGCGCGGAGACCTTTCTCATATGCAATTCGTTCGCAAGGATTCTTTGAATGCTGCCATATGAGATCCCTGTGACCTCAGCTACATGCCTGATAGTCACTCTTCGATCTTCCAATACAACTTCTTCAACTTTTTTCACATTTTCTTCAGTGAGGGACGTCGATGGGCGTCCTTCGCGGTGTTCGTCTTCCGTCGATGTTCTTCCCAACTTAAACTCCTTAGCCCAGCGTGCAACTGTGGAATATGGAGGAGAAGAGTCCCCTAATGTTTCCACCAAGTCGCTGTGTATGTCTTTGGTAGACATTTTTTTCAAGCAGAGGTATTTAATGACAGCTCTGATTTCGTGTTTTTCCATTTTGATGTTCACTCCTTGACAGTCCGTATTCAAATGAATGTAGCTCCCGGGAATCGTGGCCTATTTATATGATTTTTTTTCCCTGAACTAGTGGTTAACTGAGTAAGTGACTGAAATTTTTTTGTATTTTTGTGTGCACTAGAAATAACTGATTATCATTACTTTTGGATCACCCCTCGTAAAATAAAATTAAACTCCATAAAATACGTAAATTTCAGTATTATTCAATGAACAGTTTTCGCGTAAATTCATCATTAATACGTTTCCTAAATTCAGTAACTAAACGAACAAATTATTACGACTGATAGGTGGGTAGGTATTGTGTGCTAAATGTATCGAGCAACATGCAATTTCACTTTCCAATTTACGAGGTAGCTTTGTCTCGTCGCCCTTTGATTTTACGCCTTTCAATTAACCAGTAATCATACACGCCCCGGGGACCCCTTCATTAAACACTGGTAATGAGTTTTCACCCTTCGCCGAACAGTGGACATCGGAGCTTTAGTAAACTAAGCTGGCAACTCATTTAGTCCCTTTTTTTCTTTGAAGTAAATGAATTTCGTTTATAAATCATCTTAAAAGTTTTATAAGGACCTTTATATTGATAATGATAAAATAATGTAACAAAACTTTATCTTTTAATTTTTAAAAGAAAACAACAATAATAATATTTTTCATTTAACAGCTTGCCTTTTTACAAGACCTGCTTTGACTTTCAAATAAGAACAGAACGATGAACATTAAGACCTGAATGAGTTTAGAATATTGTATTTATTATTTTTTGTATTGTAGATTAAATAATATGCATTAAAATTATTACTAAGTAAAAAGTAAATCAATAAAAGGTTTTATAACATTTCACCTCATCGATCAAGCCTAGACAGTACTTAGCTACTCTAAATACAGTCAACTATTTTGCTAATAATTATAATTATGGTAATATATGTTATTTACAGAATGACTTACGTCGCCTAAAGGATCAGGAATTTGAAGTGGTTGGTCATCAATCCTATTGGGAAATAGCCGTCTTATTTGACAGATTGAGTTTTCTTTAAAACTAATATTATGAAGAGAAAAGATTCGATTTTTTGTATGTTTGGTTGTTATTAATAAACTCAAAAATTACTTAACCGATTTTAAAAATTCTTTCACCTATATACAACAACATTATCGCCGACTAACATGAGTTGTATTTAATTTAAAAAAACCGAGATCCGCTTTAAATACGCGAGTGACCTGGGTTCGATTCCCGGTGCCGGCACCACTAAAATTGTTAATAGCAATTTTAAGTGTAGATTTACCACGCTCTTGGCGTTAAAGGAAAACATCGTGAGGAAACCTGCATGTCTGAGGAATAATAAATATTTCGAAGATATGTGAAGTCCGCCAACCCGCATTGGAGCAGCGTGGCGGATTCTTCCTAGCTCTAAAACCCTCTCAGAAATGAGAGGAGGCCTGTGCTCAGTAGTGGGACATTTATAACCTGAAACTTTACTTTTTTTTATAAAATTATTTAGAAAAAAAATGTTAAAAGAATTCTACCATTCTATCTCATCCAATGGATCTCGTAAAAGGCGAGTAAGGAATAAAACTGCACTGTGCACCCAATAGCGCATGGTGGCGATGGGCTCACCACCTATCACACCAAGTGCATTATATTGTTTTGATGAAACGTGGATTGTGGCAGTCATCTGCTTTTGCAGTGAGTGCCCAGTCTCTGACTACCCCTTATGAGATACAGTCGTGATCTTATGTATGTATTAACTATTACATGCTACATAGTGGCATAACGCAGTTTCGAGACTTAAATGTAGCTTTAGTTGTCTTAGAATATCGGAGATGATACAGTCTGATTTGTTGTAAAGTCATAAAGTTAACAAGAAAAAAAATTGCATCTTAGCAGCTTCACTTTGTTCTACTTCACTTCAGTTAGGTATTTATAGTAAAGTAGCGCCTGATTCTATTAATTACTGAAAGTTTTTAAACTAAACTTAGCCACAAAAATACATATATATATTTTCATTTTAACAAACAAAACATACTCGTTAGAGAACAATTATCTCTTCCATTCACTGTCAGCCTCTAAAAAGTTCACAGTAGACATTTTCCTTTCCGAACGAAAATATATATTTTTTTTACGACGATTTATTTCTAATATGAAAGAATTCCTCTACCATAACGTCTATCCATAACAAATGCTGTGTAACCCAGAACATTTCTGAGACATCAGTTCAAAAGTCTCTTAGTAATTATTCTAGCTCTCAATGCCCTTCATACTGATGTTTTTGCGCGCAACTCCTTCATGGCAGAATAACTAGTCCTGCGGTGGTACCTACCTCGACGGATTCTTGCATAGGAATTCTACTATCAAGGGTCATAATATTATTAGGCGTTTATTATAATTTAGTTATTATGCATGATAGTCTCAAGACCATTATTATGTTGTGTGTATTTAGTAACTACTTCTTTTCGGTGTTTCTTGTAAGTTTGAATATTCACTAGAGAGGTCGTAAACCATAGTGGTCGAATACTATCTTACTAACTAATCCCCTCCTACTTGTAAAAGGTTTATATTATTTATGAAATATCCAATTATTTATTTAATATCGCACTCTCACAGTTGCCATTAAGCATTCATTGATGGGAACATTACTAAGAGTATAATTTAATATTGTTGGTACTTTCACTATGTACCGTCGCAACATAGAAACCGCGAAAGTGGGATTTTTAGATAACTGCTAAGGATTTACTCCAATACAACAATGTTTCACCTGGTGCATGATGTATTTTTTTTTTGTGAATGTGTGTATGCAAATAGCCTTATGGCTTTGGCTGCGTCATAGAAAGCGACTCGCGAGCAAAAGGCCCGCGAGTGCGAAGGACAACGTCGCTGCTGAACAACTGCGCTGCACTTCGACCCCTGAAAACGAATAAAGGTATCCGACTAACAAGGGGGGGCTCGAAGTGATCCAAGGGCCCCTCTTAAGGAGGTACGAACCTCGGCTTGGGTCACCATCGAAACAGAATATTATTTATTTTATATTGCATACAATAATATATGCAATATAAAACAAACAATAACTAATAAAAAACCATCTGAAAAGAAAAGTAGCCTCAGAACTCGAGTGAATCGAGCGGCTGTGAACCTAGGACTTCGCACTCGCCGGCGAGTGCGGTGCGCCGCTGTGCTAGCGGGTGCGTGTATGTGTACGCGGGTGTATGTACTGAGGCGAGGGCCTCAAACGCGTTTTTTATTAACGAATGAATTTACCATTTATCATTAGATTTAAAATTTAAAAATTGTAATAATGCGGATAAAATTTAATTGCCTATTTGGCTTTAAAATTTTTAATGGCGTTGAGCACTCCGATGTGCTCAATCGACGCTTGTAAACGCTCTTTAGGAGAGCGTGCCGTTCTAATTTTATTTGCGAACAACGTGAGTTTGTCAATATCGACACTGTCCATATACTGCAGGAGGATGTCGAAATCCTCCTGTAGGCTATGGGTGTGGCAGCTACCGGCGTCGCGGCGCTCCTAGCGGAGGGCGCGGGGGCCGGGGGGCGAGTAGAGGCCGCGCTGACCATAGGCAAGGGCCGGGTCCACGCGTTAGTTTTCGGCGGCGGAGGAGGCTCCGCCGACGTAGTCTTTTTACCCGCGGGGGTGGGAGGGGCGCCGGGGTTAGCCTGTTTATGCTTCCCTTTGCGGTTACCGCGTTTCCTGCGACGCCGCTTGCCGCGGGGGGCGTTAGGACACCCGCGATAGTTCGCAGGGCGGCCCACCGTCCCACACAGCACGCAGGTAGGGGGGTCCGCGGTATTTGGGTCACGACTGCACTCCGCTGTCACATGCCCCCCGACGCATTTAACGCAACGAGGGTTCGCGAAGCAATTGCGCGCGGAATGGCCATAAAGTTGGCAGCGGTGGCACTGGCTAGGCGAGGACCGCTTACGCGGTGCCTCGACTACGATTCCAGAGAGATTGCATACACTAGGTACGTCAAATATTTTTTTGCCGTCGTCCGATAACTCTAAGTGCACGAGCACTAGGTTGTGCGGCGCCTTAGTTCGCATGTTCGTCATGCGATGAACTTGTACCGCGGGGAGGCCTTTGGACTTAAGGTCCTCTAATATTAGTTGCGTCTCAATGGCTTTCGGGACGCCGCGGATCACTACGCGGAGGATACGTTCCCCCTCGAGTGCGTAGGTATGGTACGAACGACCTAGCTAAACTAACTTTTTCACTAAACTAGCTAGGCGAATTTAAACTACGATGTTACCAAAGTGAATTTAGACGCGCCTATGCAACTTGTATGGAGGACAGTTACTAACGGCACCCTATACAAGAATCTAACTAAAGTCTCTTCCTCGGTGAATGGTGCTTCAAGCGTACTGTTAGCGACACGTGCGGACGGACCCAATGTTCGATTCGGTATGTTTTAGAGAGTTTTGTTTTGGTTTTCTATGCATGATGTATGTATTCAATATGAGCCTCTTCTACTATTTACAATGACTCTGTATACCGCGATGTATTAATATCACATTGCCATCTGTTGACGAATTCAAAAACTACATACATTCGACTTCTAAATAACATAGTGACGTAAATGTTTTGAAATAAACAAAATACTAAAACAGACATTCGTATTTTAAATAACATTGACATAAGAATTCAAAAACTACATACAAACGAATTTTAAATAATATAGTGACGTAAAAGTTTTGAAATAAACAAAATACTAAAACAGACATTCGTCTTTTAACATTGACATAAAAATTAAAAAAACTACATACATTCGAATTTTAAATAACATAGTGACGTAAATGTTTTGAAATAAACAAAAAACTAAAACAGACATTCGTCTTTTAAATAACATTGACACATAAAAATGGCAATTGTACAATTGTAATTATATAAAACATTGGAGGATAAACAGTCTGCAGCCCCGACACGAAGGAACCTGACTTGGACAAAACTTAAAAGACGTGAGTAAAACCAATGTGCAGGACGAAACCACTGTGGCAACACAATGTCGCGAAATGCTACATACATCAGTACGACTATCGCCGGACATTTTTTTTATTTATTTATTTAACTTCACATACATGATGTACATAGGCGGACTTAATGCCTGAGGCATTCTCTACCAGTCAACCTTAAGGGTGGTGCAGAGATTGGAATAGGTAGGTTTTTCATCACAAGGACCTCCATACAATACCAGCCGACATCGACACCCGCAAACCCTCCATAAACCAAAACCAAACGTCGCATTGATACTTACGCGGTTCACCTATTTAATCGCCACATAACAATACCGCTAATAGCACGAAGCATCTATGTGACTATCACAGATGGCGCCTCCTCACAACGCAGCAAATTGATTAATGTGGATTTTGGTAATTGTTGTTAACTAAAACACCACCATGTATCAAAGTAACAAACCACTAAGAGATCGTGACACGATATTCATGTATCATAGAACTGGCGCACTACGACGTAAGGTATGCTTTAACACCGGGGTTTTGCCAAACACAATCCCTACTTCGTAAGAGTTATCTTACGGATCAAAGAGAGCGTGTTTGCGGACACGTGTCATAGTGCAACATACTAAGACGCTGACCACAAACCGAGTAAATCGTATTTCTGCAACAAACCCGCTTACCCCTGGAGATAGTGTAGTACCACCACGACGCGCGACCGCCGTAAGAGCGGCGCGCAATAGTCAATAATCACACCGCGTACACAAGATTCACCCGTGTTCCAGGGCGGTTCTCACCGCCCAGAGTTACCGACACACAAGTCGACAGTCCGAATGGACGCGCGCAGCCTCCTTCGGACGGTCAATAGACGACTTAAAATATTTAAGATTTTCGAAATCGCGAAAGCACGCGACACAGTCCGAACTTCGAGGTTTTTGTAGGAGTTTTTATTTATTTATGTTTGGGTCAAACCAAACCTGGCACGCGGGCCCCTGGCCCGCGAGCACAGTATCCGATGAAGCTGTAAAAGCCGAGAAGGCTAACAGAAATTACATCACCGAAAATATACATAGTGTAGTACATTCGTATAACGCTACGGTATTGGGTCGCGATCAACCACCATACCTGAATTAGTAAAACCGTCGGTATGTGATATCGTCCGCGGGCTATTTGGATCAAAAAATTGAAGTGCTCGGTTTTTGATCGAACTTTGAATAGTGATTCTATCCGTTAATATATTCTACAAAAAAAATTAAATTATAAATACGTAAAGCCATTGAGGTTTCATATTATTCGTACAGTGGTAGTGGTGATGGAGAGCATAATAGAGCAATAGTTTTTGAGCAACTGAAACAATAATATTTATTCAATACATGGCCAAGTACCTCCATGTATAGTATATGTAATACTTAGTAGTTTTACTTGTTATAAAATCAGTATATACATAAAGAAATATTTGAAATTAAATTGCATTTTTTCCCTCCTGGAGATTTTAACAGGTTTTTGAATAATTATTAGTCATTTTTACGTTCATGTCGTAAAATAAAATAAGTAGTTAAAAAAATTAAAATAAGTTGTAATATTTAATCTATAAAAGCGAAAGGTGACTCATTCTCTAACTGGCTAAACACGCATCACATCTCGAAAATTATGACCTACGAAGCTGAAATTTGACAGGTAGTAAGTTTAGAGCTATTATACGATAACTACGCGATCGGAGCCGCTGGCGAAAGCAAATGTTAAATAATAAAAACGCGGTACTGAAGGTACCGTTTACTCGACTAATGCGCCATTACACAAAGAAAGGAAAAAATATAATAGATAAATACATTTTCATCGCAGTCGGGGACCGACCACAGAGGTCTTTACGTAAAAGGTTATGTTAGATACTCGTAAGAAAGTGCTCCATAGAACGGTCCCCAGACTTTAGTTGGTCAAGAAACTTTTTGTCATGTGGCTCGTGAAAAATCTTACTAGGATCCAAAATACTGATTACCAAACCTCTTCTAACTGTCTTGTAGCTTAACGCCACATCAGCTTGGCCTGGAAAAATCTTAGGCTCTAGATCCACGACGGCTCTATCCCTTTCAGCTTGTGCACTGTGGCAATCCAACATAAGTGGCAGCATGCCCTTACCCTTAACACGTCGAATTCGACTTTCTGGGTTATGATTTGAGACCCATACCAACTGTGTTGTCTATCAATGATCTACAGCATGTTATAATATACAGTACATATTAAATTTAATAATAATGCTACAATATATTCTAATTTTATCAAAATCGATTGAGCGTAGTAAGCGTTTTAAGTGTACGTACATTTTTGTACATCTTAACCAATAGAAATCATGTTCTGTAATTATAAATATTGTTTTTAGTATTTCACGGCGGTTTTGAAAAATAGTGTCATATATATTTTTGGAATGTTCTCGTCTACTTCTAGGCGATGGTCACAAGTACTAACAGATTTTTTAAAATAAATTAGAGGCTTTTGTTCACTTACTGGTGGTGGGATCCGTTTAGGTAGATACCACCCCAGGCTAGTTATTCTGTCGTGAAGCAGTAATGTGCAAATATTACTGTGTTTCGGTCTGAA
This sequence comes from Luehdorfia chinensis, assembly GCA_019845155.1. Lineage (NCBI taxonomy): Eukaryota > Metazoa > Arthropoda > Insecta > Lepidoptera > Papilionidae > Luehdorfia > Luehdorfia chinensis. The sequence goes on from JAHVAK010000527.1 coordinate 11,185,593, forward strand.
TGGCACTGAGAGCTAGTGTAATTACTGGGCACATGAAACTTAAGAACTGTCTCAGGACATTGTGGTACCACACAGGAATGTTCTGAGTGACACAGCATCTATTATAGGCAGACGTTGCAATTACCATCAGGTGAACGTTTCGCAAACGTCTCGTCACTTTTTCCAATAAAAAAATGTAATATAGCTACTACATTACATTTATTAGTCAGTTACTGGTTCAAGGATTATAAAAATACCTCATACATCTAAATCGGTTCAGAATTTCAGTTTAAAAAATCATTTTATACATTTTTTTATACACAAAGTCGACCAAGTTATGTAAAATTTAATAATATTTTGAATTAATTATATTAAATATATATAGAATTAACTGTATCGCGCTCGATACACCCGACTTAGTTAATATAGAAACTTCCGCGTGTAGGTTAGCAATGACCGGCCATAGGCCGCTTGTACTAGCATCAGTCTACCTCTCGCCATCCAAACAATTATTAGAATCAGACCTAAAATCCCTACTAGATTTAGGCCGTTCTGTTATTCTCGCCGGAGACTTGAACAGCAAGCACGGCAGTTGGAATTCCAACGCAAATAACACAAACGGTAATATACTGTACAGATTAGCGGAGAGCCATAACGTAAACGTTATAGCTCCCGAAACACCAACCAGAGTTCCGACGCAGTTAAATCAGCGGCCGGACACTCTCGATGTAGCCATTATTAAGGACGTGAACTTAGAAATAGACTCTATAGTTACGCTTCACGAACTGGAGTCGGACCACCGTCCGGTCATTTTTAAGCTGGGCCGGCCAAATGGTGAGGTCACACAGACCAAAACCATTGTGGACTGGCGTACCCTCGGGGTCAAACTCGAGGCTACGAGCTCCCAGCACTTGGATGAAATACCAGATATTATCGACTCGCCAGAGGTAGCCTGTCGAGCGATAAAATCATTCTCAAGTCATCTCAAAACAGTCGTCGGAGAATCCTCCCGGACGGTTACGGTGTCGAGCGATCGACGCTGCAATCTACCGGCGGACCTCCGACGCCTGATTAGAGAAAAGAACCGTGCGGCCAAAGCGCACGACAGATATAGAACAGACGCGAATAGACTCAGACTGCGCCTCCTACAAAGGGATGTTAAAGAGCGCTTATCTGAGTACACTAAAGATAGCTGGGACACTATGCTTGGAGAAATCGAGCCGTCGCACACTGCCTACTGGCAGTTGGCACGATCTCTCAAAACAGAGCCGGTCTCACCCATGCCGCCACTTATTAGATCGAACGACAACTCGCTCGCCTTCGACGATAGCGAAAAAGCCGAATGCCTTGCAGACAGTCTAGAGAGCCAATGCACTCCGTCTCTCGCGCCTGCGGATCCCGACCACCTGCAGCAGGTGGCCGCGGAACTCGAACGCAGGGCTGCCATACCACCAGTGGGCGAACCACTGACTCCAGTGACTCTCGACGAAGTCACGAAGATTGTTAAAAATCTTAAAAACCGATCCGCGCCCGGCCTCGATGGCATAAACAACAGGGTGATCAAATGTCTAACTACGCCGCTATTGTGTCTGTTAGTCACTATTTTCAACGCGCTCCTCTCCAGCTGCTCCTTCCCGGACGACTGGAAGGAAGCGGACGTTATAGGTATTCCGAAGCCTCACAAGCCGAAGAACATCCCGTCCAATTATCGCCCAATAAGTCTCCTCAACTCGATGGCCAAGATTTATGAGCGAATAATCCTTAGTCGATTAAAAGACTACGTCCTTAATAATAACATCCTTCCAGACGAGCAGTTCGGCTTTCGCCCCGAACACTCGTGTACCCATCAAATGCACCGCCTAACGGAGCACATATTAGAAAACTTTCACGACCGCCCTAAGCCAGTAGGCACAGGGGCCTTATTTTTCGATGTCGCAAAGGCATTCGACAAAGTCTGGCACGACGGCTTGTATTACAAGTTGTATCACACAAAAGTGCCGGACAGACTCGTGAACATCATACGAGCCTTCTTGTCCAATCGCCTATTTCGCTTCCGGGTAGAGGGAACGCGCTCCTCAAGCCGCCCTCTCCGTGCGGGTGTCCCTCAGGGCTCCTGCCTCTCTCCACTCCTTTTCTCGCTATACACTAGCGATATACCTAAAGACCCTAAAGTCAATCTTGCGCTTTTCGCAGATGACACGGCCCTCTATTATTCCGATAAGCACAAGGGCCGCATAACGATTCAGCTCCAAGCCGCAGCCGATCGCCTAGGCGAATGGTTCCGGAAATGGAGAATAGAGGTTAACCCCGAGAAAAGTGTAGCAATATACTTCTCGAGGGGCACGCCTAAGCCAGCTAGACGTTACCACACAATCGGCAACAATCAGCTAGGCTCGATCAGCCTGTTCGGACGCCCTATTCCCTGGGAAAAGAGCGTCAAATACCTCGGGATCACGTTAGACGCAGCGATGTCGTTCGCTGACCACATTAAGAACGTGCGTAATAGGGCGGCTTTTATCGCAAGCCGTCTATATCCGTTAACCTGCTCTTCAAGCAAAATGTGCTTAAGACACAAACTTCGCCTCTACAAGACATGCATTAGACCCGTAATGTCCTATGCATGCGTCGCGTTCGCACACGCGACGGGCAATCATATAAAGAAATTGCAGGCGGTGCAAAACAGATTCTTGCGAAGTGCCGGCTGGTACCAACGCAATGTCGACCTTCACAGCGACTGTGAAATGCCCGTACTCTCTGAACACTTCAGAGAAGTATCACGGCGGTTTTTCGAAAAAGCCGCGGTTCATCCAAACCCGCTGGTGGTTAAAGCAGCGAATTATCGATCTAATAAAAACGCGACCGAACGCAAACGTCGACCGCGAAATGTGCTAGACGACACGGACGTCACAGCACTCCCTGACCACGATACGGTCAGCCACGATCCGAACAACACTGTACACACAGTTAATAGTTTCAACATCACACGCACAACGTCGCGCGACCGCCGTAGAGAGCGGCGCGCAGCTATCGTTAATAACACCGCGTACACCAGATACACCCGTGTTCCAGGGCGGTTCTCACCGCCCAGAGTTTCCGACACACAAGTCGACAGTCCGAACGGAGGCCCGCAGTCTCCCTCGGACGGTCATTAGATGACTTCATATAATAAATTTATGGAGATATTCACTGTAGCGCAAGCACGCTAGCGAACGCAACGGTCCGAACTTAGATGTTTAGTAGGAGTTTATATTTATGTATATATGTTTTGGGTCAAACCAAACCTGGCACGCGGGCCCCGGGCCCGCGAGCACAGCATCCGATGAAGCTGTAAAAGCCAAAAGGCTAACAGCGATCACATCACCGAAAATATAGAATTACCATCAGGTGAACGTTTCGCAAACGTCTCGTCACTTTTTCCAATAAAAAAATGTAATATAGCTACTACATTACATTTATTAGTCAGTTACTGGTTCAAGGATTATAAAAATACCTCATACATCTAAATCGGTTCAGAATTTCAGTTTAAAAAATCATTTTATACATTTTTTTATACACAAAGTCGACCAAGTTATGTAAAATTTAATAATATTTTGAATTAATTATAGGTTGTCACAATATGTAACTATATGCAAGATCTGAATATTACTGGTAGAAGGAGACGACCTCCCCAGATTAGGCCACCTGATCTGGGTTATCTAATGGAATTCTATTTTTGCTTCACAACAGAAACATTTATTTATAGCGAGATGGGGAATATAAGAAGTACCAGTATATCTAATTGTAATAAAAGACGAATCGATAAAATATATAAAGCGTATATTTTGAATAGTCAAATGAACTCTTGGATATTAGAATTTTCTAACAACAAGACACACAACAGTACAAGAGAAAAATCGGTCAATACCCATTTTGCCGTAGTGTTTAAAAATGTTGTTTCTTATCTACAGTTTATGTACCTACAGATACAATGTGAAAATAAAGTTGTTTCATTATCCTTTCGTTCTTAAGCCAATACCTTTAAACTACAGTGGCTCTGTGCCGTGAGATGCTTTGAGCATAGCAGTAGTCTCCTATAAATGGTGTTTCTGTCTGTTGATTGTTTTTTTAGACTAACTGATTAAGGGATTATTAAAGGTTGCATAAGAAAAGAATTGTAACCGATAAAAATAATTCTAATTCAGACTGCTTCAATTTTGCTTGCCAATAAGGTCATGGGAGTATGTAACGTTACTTCAAGATATTTGACGCTCCCTTCACTGGAGCGACTCAATGGGTCAACAGTTCTTAGTGCGTTAGTTTTGTCTTTAAGAATATTCGACTACTCGAAAAAATATTTTCAACCTTAAAAACAGTGTAGCAACACTCTTTTCATTATTCTTTATTACCAAAGCTACGAGTACATACTGACTAGGAATGGCTTTGAAAAGTTTATCAGAAACGTAAAGATTGGAAGGGCGAGGAAAGAACAGAAGGAACTTAGCGATTCCTGCTTTAGGGGAACAGCTAACGCGTAGTCTCCACACAATAGCGGAAGTAAGCGATTTTCACACTTTGTCAAACGCTTTCGAGATATCGTAAAATAGGGTTTTGGTACCGCTTGGCCTGATTATGCCGTAAAACTATTTTACGATGTGCTCTGCAACGCCATGTAAGAACATGCAAGAATTACTGGAACTATGGTAGGAACTGTACCCCAATTGTTCGCCGAGGAAACGATTTTTTTATATAGAAGAGGGGGCAAACGAGCAGGCGGCTCAGCTGATGGTAAGTGATCACCATAGCCCATGAACATCCGCAATACCAGAGGAATTAAATTCCGGGTGCGTTGCCGACTTTTAAGAAAGGAGTAGGATCTTTTCTTGGATAAGCCTAAGTCATATCGGTCCGGCAAAATCACTAGCGGCAACACATTTCACAAAGTGACAACCACTTTCCGTTGAAAAAAATTCTTTAAATTTTTGTGTTATAATTTAATAATGTAGATGTCAAGGTTAACTCGAATAACCTGTAATGTACATAACAACTCATGAGTTCAAATTTCAGACAATATTTAAAATATTAATAAATTATAGGTTTACTGGTAATAGTGTACTGCGGCACTTTCAGACTCATGGTTAGTCTCTGAAACTGCATTCAAACTTTCCACAATCTAAGAAAATGAATAGAATTAATTTTAAGCATTAATTTTCGGAAATCCATTATAGTAAAGGAAGGAAACCAAGTTAATTTGCTAAGAACCACGTGCAAAATTAAAAATGGAGTGTATTACCATTGGGTTATAATGTACTTACTACAATAACTCAGTGTGTATTACTTAATTTTTTAAGAGCATCGCCTGTTCTTGTTTAAACTCTATCTAATGGTCTAATCGTTTAGCTCATTCATTTTTTTACTAGGAAACTCAATTTAAATGTCGTAATAAGATGTGTTTGACGGTGACAAATTTTGACAGTTATTGGAAAATATCTTCGTAATATAAACGGCCAAGAAGATATTTTACATATTTTTAAGTAACCTGATCTTATACGGCTATAATCGCTGACTGTTTTTTTTTAATAGCCGCGCAAGGATTTCTACTGTATCATGACTGTACCCAGTGTTTTACAGACCTAAATTCGGCATGCACGAACACCCAGTCCTGGAAAAACTATCTGTTGTATGGACAAAAATTTTGCGGGAATCGAACCGGCGACCCGTAGCGCAGTAAACTCTCAGCCACTACACGAACCGAGCCGATGCCGTAAAATTGTGTATAACTTATACTTGACTGTAATAACTTATTAAAAACTTAAAAACCTTACAATTTTATAACTTAATCACCGGTTCAATTTGTGTTTCTCTCAATTTCATTATTTTTTTTCGTTTCTGGATGTCTAAGAGCTTAAGGCACACGGTATCTGAATGTTAATTCGTAGATCCTGTCACAATCATAGCTACAAACAATTTTCCTGACCCTTAATTCCCTTAGCCGACTAACGACTCGTTTTGTGAAAGAAATGATGAGATGAGGTGACTAATTCTTACGAATCCACAATACAACAGTTCTTTTTAGTTTGTCCAAATTATTCCAGGCTCGCTAATAACCTTATTTTATGTATAATTGCTCATAACTCTAAATTCACTCATACTTTTGGGTAAGGCTGTGATGCTGTGGAATTTGCTCCTATTATATATTCAAAAAGCTCAAAGTTTTCAGTTCTTCGAAACAATTAACTAAATATTATTATCTAAATCAGTGTTAACTTAGTTTCTTTTTTGTGTACGTACTCCTTTTCAGTATATTCTGCCGTTATACATTATTTGTTTCATTTCATTGGTTTTAGATTTTTACTATATTTTTTTTTTGGAGGAAATAAAGGGACGAGACGAGCAAAACGCTGAATAACTGGTCCTGCGGTACTACCTACTAACCTACCTAGACCAGCGATAAGACCCTCTATTTTACAATAGAATATTTAATTTTTAAAATATAAATGTATTTTTGAGTTTGTATGCATTAAAGAGTATATATAAATACACATGAGATGCTCGTTTTACATACGTACAGAAATAAAAAAGTTAACACTGTAAACGTGATCACAATGATTTCGTAAAAAAAACTAAACTCTTTTTATAGTATTATCCTTTAATGTGAACGATGAGAACGATTCTGAAAAAATACATCTTAAAAAACAGTAATCGGTTACATGACGGTTAGTAGAAATTTAAAACTCATCTTGTCAGTCTTGACCGAGTAAAAATTTACTCAAAAATTTCGTACATGAAATGACTTTATACATAAGAATGTAATATTCAAAAATTTAATACAAATTTAAAAAGTTAAAGTGGCATTCACATTCCATATTCCAGGTAATGGCAAACACTCCAAAATGCGTCATTTCGCTTTTGGTACCTACAAGACAATGTTCCTCAATTTAACATAGATTCCTACAAACTACTGAAATATTCTGTTCTTGACTTTGAATAATATATAATTAAATTAGGCGTTACCTAAATGGAGTGTTTATCGACTCTTTTAAAACCACTAAGCTACATAACAACTGTACAATGCACCAACTAGCTAAAGAAAGAACATGGTAGACTTTAATAATACCCGTTGTACGCGTAGCAATAAATAATCATATAAATTTAGTTTTATATAAACTATTCAAATTAGGTAAGTCCACTTTTGGGTTGAATTCCAATATAATAATAATAAAATTGTGGAAATATAAACTTATCATTACTTTTCTTTAGTTAAATTATAAAAAAATATGACGAAAACTTTAAAATTAAAAAATATAATTACAGAACTGTTAACCTACTATGTACAGATAAATATAAAATGTTACCTTTAATACCTTATATAACATGAAAATGGTCTGTTGATCGAATATCTTGCAAATAAAGCGCACCTAGTGAATCTCTTTGGCACAAAATATATTTTAATGTGGTGTGGGTATTTTAATATTATCGTAAAACTGTAGTTATTTTATGCCTACCTTAACAGCATTGCAAGTTTATTATTTACAAAAAAAAAAAAATTACAGAAACAATTGCAAGCATATTACAATGAGCTGTAATTTGTGTAAAATGTTATACTCCTTTGACGTCTGACTAACACCTCGATGGCAGAAGAGTATTAATTTCCGCCATCGATATTATACAAATAAAAAAAATTGTATTGATTAGTGATGCCCTCGATATGACAGTTATAGTACAACCGCAAAAGCAGAGGAGGGATCAGATGTTGTGTCAGAAATATAATACAAGACCCGAAAGCCAATAATTTGTGCGTTAATATTGGCTGCGGCTGGAATCTAATTTAGGACCCACGATTCATCAGTACACTTAGCCAAACTAATCAATATCTCATTTAAATGACAAAATGTCTGAAATTGATCTGATTTGTTTCATAAAATATAAATTGATATAGGTATTCGTAATAATGTCGATAGGAAATATTGGCTAACAAACTGTTGCTCGGCAACGGTGTATAATGATCTGACGGCAGACATCGTACAATTTTTTATTGTAGTTAAATCGTTGCCGAATATTTAACCATTGATACTGTTATGATATATATCGCAACGAAGAAGCTTTCTCCCAGAAAACAGATTTGATTACGTTATAATAATTTAGAGAAAAATAATAAAATTATTAATGTTGTTAGGTAATTCTTCGTTCTAGTGCATTAGTTAGTGGACGCAAATATGCAAATAAAATAGATTTTTCTCATTGTCATAAATTTTGTATTATCAGGGGATAATACAAATATTTACTTAAATAATTTTAAAAAATCACAAAAATACGAAATTAAATTTAACTTTTTTTAATCACAATTCAGTGCTCATTTCTGCTGTTACTTGTTTGCCGATATCGCCAACAGATATAGTTGCCAAATCCCGTATTCCTGATGTAGAGTCTTCAGATGCCTTTAATTGCTCTGGAGCCTGTATTAGACAGAATATCACTTTAGTAGCGAAATTAACACTAAAAACTTGTCGCTATTTGCTAATAAAACTTAAACAGTTATGAACACAAAATTAATAAACATTTTAATCACTGAACACACAATAAAATAAATAAAATACACCAATATTTATTACACAAAGTTTTCTTTTATTTACGCGAACACAAAGTTTATGAAACGTTTTGTATTAATTGTTAGTTAGGTGGTTAGATTTTCATTATGAGCTATAACCCAGTACCTCTAACCCATCCCGCATGCATAATTGAGATACACAAATTTTATTACACAACAAAAACGTGCCTCCGCGAGCAACCTGGAGGGAGACGAACAAACCAATGCGTGCAGCTAACATTCCGCTACGTTGCGTCACATAGTCCTTATTAAAAATTCCCTCTCAAGCTTGCTCTCGAGTATCATTTTATATTTACGCCTTGTGACGCAATTATAATAATCACTTTTTCAATTTTAACATCTACAAAACAGCGCGTTGAAATTGTCTTAATCTGACAATAATGCTTAATCAGTTAATCAAAATTACGGTCTTTAGATTCGTATAACTAAAGAGCATTTTTAATGTTGAGAAGGACTTATTAACACTGGCCGTTGTGTGGGAGCTGCGAGCCTTACTTACTGCGTGCTCTCAATGAGTGGTTTAAGGATTATGTCGAGTGTGTTGTCGTGTCGCACGTGCGCGTGGTGCGTGTGGTGCGAGAGGCGAGCGTGAGTTCGCGCCACGTTCGCGTTGTAATCGCGAGCGTCCCTCGACTCCCGCGACGGCCGCGCGTATCTCCTGGCCAGCGATCCGCTCTCGCCGACCAATATGTTGTTGTTGCTAGCATGTCTCTGCGTATCCCAATAATCAAATGCAATTCAAACTACTTCTATTCTAACAGTAGCTGAAATTTAGAATAATACACACCCCCACAGTATGAGGCAAATAGAAAAGCGCTAAAATAGTTTCGTGCTTAAGAATTTGTAGCTATTAAATTATTTTATTAACCGGACTTTTACCTACTTTAGCACTTCGCTATTCGTAGTAGAATTAAAGCCCACGAAGCATAGTTTGAAATAAGTTACAGTAAAAGTTTTGTCCACAGAACAGAGTTCTAATTATGCTGCTCCTAGTTGAAAATAGTTCGTCAGTGAATTAGGCTATCCTACGATATTTAATATAATTTGAAATAAAATATAGTACAATTACATAAAATATATTGTTGTAAATGTATATTTAATTATTTATTCTTATAGTGAGCTTAAATTAACTGTTAAAAAATGATAACAGTAAGTTATATTACATGTGTGGCTTTTTATATGCCCATCGTTAAAATGATGTCAACGCAAATACAATAAACGAAGCTACTTATTATTTTGGAGTAATTAGAATAAAAAAAAGTATAATGGTGAGATGTTAAACATTTTTTTTAATAATTCCTACATTCGTCCATATATTTTAAAAATAGGCATAATAAACATGAAAATTAAAATTAAAATGATTGATGATTCGATGTCTGAACAGCAGCCTGTATTTACACTGTTAAAATGTAGCGACCCGGAAACAGGAGCTGCGTGTTATTCTGACGACCCTCGCTCTTGTGACAGTGATTGTAAAGACTACTATCATTACTTTTATCATTGTTTAATAAAAAAATATAAAGATTATATAATAAAATTTTAGTAATTTGTTTGTTGCAAAGTGTTTTTTGCAACATATAGCGCAGAATCGCTAGTCCTAATTTAAATAAACCATTTATTTATTTAAATTATTTCTATTTTAGACCACATTCCCGCCAGCGCCTTAAATGTTGTTGTCTAAACATTACGTCATAATCTAGTTAAGGTAAAAAAAAAATGATAATGGTCGTTCTGATAACCTTTTAAGGCTCTATCTCACATGGTTATTTTACTTGAAAATTAACACAAATGAACGACCTATCAAGAAAACTTTTTTCAAAACTATATACATGAAACTGTTATGTCAATCATTAAAAAAAATTATAAAGAACTGCAAATATTTCAATAGGGTCGTCAGATGGCGGAAGGTTGTTAGAAAGCGAAGCGCCCACTCACGAAAAGAGAAAAGCCACCGTCCGCGGGATGAGGGTAGCCGCGGGGTGTGATTTCGCGCGGGCGGCGCGAGGTGGCACTGTCGCTGGCCACTGACAGCAGCGATCGCTGAGAGCCCGACGCCGACATGCGAGCGCGCGGCGCCGCGGGAGGCCGTCGCGCCAGCCCTGCGCCTGTGTACCCCGCCCCACCAACACCCATCATCCACTGCCTACTCACTGGCACTGTCGAGCCGCCTGCGCCGCATTTCGCACTGTCGCTCGACCTGCGTTTTATCATTGAATACTTTATTTTTGCTAGCACTATACAACCACAGGCCTTACAAAATCAATGATGTTTCAATAGTTAAACAAGATGAACATCACGCGGAATTATTGATCAATTACAAGTTACCTCCGCACTTCTGTTATCCTACTACATCACTTTATTTCTGTTAACTGTGTAAGGCTTATTAATCCATCTGCAAATGCAGACGAGAGGTCCGATATTAATTATCTTCGCTGGGAGAAGGAATGCTAAATGTATTTAAAATATGACCACAACGAACACTAGATCTATATTAACGCGTTACTAAAAGTTCAGCACGGGTAAGACGCAAATCAAGTGGTGTTGCGATCGCCGATTCACCTGTGAGATCTATCTATTACTGCAAATCGTTCCAACTTGAGATCTGTCAAGCAGGAGGTCTAAAACCAGCAGTAGATTGTTAACAAAGTAACGTAACAGCCTGTAAATGTCCGACTGATGGGCACAGGCGGTCTCTTGTTTCTGAGAGGGTTTTGGAGCCTTGGAAGAGTCAACCAATCTGCTCCAATACGGGTTGGCGTACTTATCATGTCTTTGAAATATTTTTATTGCTCAGACATGCTTTCCTCGCGATGCTTCCCTGCCGCTGAGGACAGACTCGGGTCAATTGCGGATTATAGAATTTAAGGCTAGCGCTCGGCACCTAAACTACTACAGCTTTACTGTTAACAGGTGTGTTAACATCATAATGACATCCTAAACTTCTTATTACCAAATGTGACCCAATAGCACATTAATCGTGTCATGTGGCTGCGGCTTAAAAATTCTTTCCCTGGTTGTTGTACCAGCAGAGTAATGTGCATACCAGTAAAATGTCATTGCCACAGACAGGTGACGAAACATGGCAGACCGAAAATACACAGGTCAATGATGGGCAGCAGCATCTATGATGTGGCGCATCTGGTACCATGATCGCCAATACACTCGTGATGATTATCCTTCATTATTAAGAAAGAACTATGTCTTACAGTGAACTGTTCACCAGCCGATAATGATAATACCTACACACAGTCACGTCTTTTTCCCATACAAGAGGCAGGCAGAGACCACACCCGTAGCCCATTTTTCGCCCCTGCGGGAAGCTAGACGTGACAGTGAAAACAGTTCGCCGCCACGAGTCAAAAAGTTTAACTCCGCATAGCGTTCCCACGGGCAGCATATATTATGGTATTATTCTGCACGAATAAAGGCTGTCTGTAAGGTCTGTAATACCTTAGTCGCCTCTTACGACACCTTAGTAGGAAAGAGGTAGGTGCCATTTTACTCTGCAGGGCAGCTGTCGGCTCTAATGATAATCGGCATATTAATCATGTGACGAAAATATTAACGCTGCTTTTATTATATCCCAAATATAGAGTTTTTGTTTTACAATCTATTATAATTAAAATATAGGGCCGTGTATTGTGTGTAACAGAGCCCTAAGTCAATATTTGCAATTCGGTTTATGTGTACTAAAAAGCAAAGTTACAAGTTGCAAAGTTACACAGCAGTTTTGTTTAACCTAATTATCGATAATAATACACTAGGTTGTAAGCAGTATAATTGTAGGGATTTCTGGTGGTTTCATTTAATGTGGTTCCCGTAGGAACACGGTAACTAGCCTACTAGATCGCTATTTTTTGGTTCGTATTCCAGCCCAATCCAATACTTATGCAACGACACATTTTACCACCCCAGGGCCAGTTATTCTGCCGTGAAGCAGTAGTGAGCAAGCATAACTGAGTTTCGTTTGAAGGGCACTGTGAGCTAGCGTAATCACTGGGCATTTGAGACTTAAGAACTGATGTCTCAAGGTCACGGGCGGAGTTTGGCGTCACACAGAAATATTCTGGGTGACACAGCATTTGTTGTGGGCAGACGTTGCACTTACCATCAGGTGAACGTTTTGCTCGTTTCGTCACTTTCTACGATAAAAAAAACACAAGTACAGTTACATAACAAATGTAACTGTGCTTGAGTCACTCCATTCGTGTATTATTCTTATTATTTTTTCTACTTAATAAACTATTAAACACGTTAATTTCTAATACTCAGTTATTTTTTTGGAAATAATGAATAATGAGGCTACGAAGTAGGGTAAACCATAAAACCTTTTTCTACTTTCGGCTACACATATGAATATAAATAAAAAAAATAGCCTTCGTACTTGGAAAAGATCAATGTCAAGCGGTAAACTATTGTTTGTGAGCTTGATGATAAATAAATGCACAAGTAAATTAACATTTAATATCCGGACAAAATAATAATTGTTAAGGAAGGGTTCATAATACGTTTCTCAAACTAACGATTCGGATATCTCATTACTTATTAAAAGTCATTCGCAAAATGTAGCAAACGCAGGAAACATTACTTTAGCATCCCAGACCCATCTGTCTACATCACTTTGTTGGACATCGTGTCCCTTATCACTCTATTTCATTACTTAGTTAATCAGAACAATTTGTACCCGAACTCTGAATAACGTAGTAAAATTAGAATGCTTTAAAATTGTGTAACTGTGCCCAAATCTAAATGACAAAACATGTAAATCTTGGCATAAATAAAGTTGTAAAATTTAATAAATTTGTGTCGCTTAAATTTATTGACATGACAATGGCGACCTGTAAAATTCAAAGTTATATTTCGAAATGTAGGAGCCAAACTACGTAAGACACTTATTATCTTTAATATTTTTGTAACTAAGAAATTTTAAAATCTCTATAATTTCGGACCTTTCCGAAGAGTATGCGTAGTCCTGGTCAGCCCCGAGTCCAGAATCAGTGTGCTCGTGTGAGACTCGAGCGCTCCCAGAAATGAGTTCCCCGCTCGAACTATTACTGTTGCTGTTGGTAACGGGACTATACGGATTGTTGTTATTGGATACTGGTGTGGCAGGTCCTTTATAGCCGTTGTTTAAAAAGTCTTCACCAGAACGGGACATCTGTTCATCGTAACCGGATAACGCTCGTCTGCGAAATAACAACAAAATTAAATTGAAACGCTCAGAAATTTACTAGTCTTAGGCGTAGCTCTAACATTAGACAGCTATGTATAAAATATGTACTGAAAGATCTGCTAGTCGTTTTCAATAAATGACCAGAAAACAAATAATAAGTACTACTAAATAATATATTGAGTCTGACAAGTTAAGTCACTCCTAGATTTTTCTTATAAATCATCTTTTTACCTTAATGCAAAGCGGTTATGAGATGTGATATATATATGAGCATAGAGACGCCTATTTACTTTAGCCTTGAAGATGTGAACATCATATTTGTATGGGAAGACTAACGACGGCAAAGAATTCCATTCCCTAGCTGCCCGTACAAGGAACGACGAAGCAAAAGGCTTAATACGTATAAAGTGTTCCTTCAACTGTATGTAACAGGTGGAGTTCATCCGTATAACATAACTTTTTGCTGATTTTAAGACTGAAGATAAATTTTTTCTTAGCCATAATTGTATAATAACATACATTTTAAGTTGTCAATTTAGAGTATAAACTCGCGGCTTGATCCGCGTGAATTTAGTTATTTTTGAAAAAACGTTGGTCAAAGTCATTAACTTTCCTATGTCCGTCTCCAGGATGCAAACTATCTCTACGCCACATTACGTCAAGACTGGTTCAACGCTTAAGCCGTGAAAAGGTAACGAATAGAGGGACAGTGAGAGAGTTACTTTCGCATTTATAATATTACTATGGATTGCATATGTGGAGATAACATCACCCTGAATTTGTATTCTGATACTGTACTCGGATATACATCATAGTCAGCATATACAAATACTTAAGCTAATAATAAGATATTTTTAAAATCACTTCTATGGCTATATAAAACGAACCTTCCATGTTTTTCATTGTTTCTATGTGTACTCAAAGCGCTGGAACTTGACCTCAACGATCCCTGACTGTTACCATCGTTGCCACTTTTAACATATGAAGTGGAGATTTTCTCTCTTCTCGACAATGATCCGGGTTCAGCCCTATAAGAAAATAAACGTGTTATTTTGTCCATCTTCCAATGCTGGAAGTAATCTATCAATGTCTTAATAAAGTCTCCTTTTGAAACGTCAGGGGTAGAAAGTTATCCAAAGCGTAATTAGCAAGTAACAAAAAACATAGTACGCTATCTCTACTTTCTGGTTTAGAAAAATCATTGGTTTCAATAATACATTTATTAGGGAATGTTCTAATAATCTAATAATCTTACGGTTTATGTTTCGACGTCGTCCGAAGTTTAGTCTGACGTGCGTGACTGGTTTGTACCACAGTGTACGGAATCTCCTTAAGTTGTTCCTCGGTCATTCCTGCCGTATCGACTAGGGAAAATTCCAGATGCTGCTTCAGTTCAGTTGGCAGCCATTTCTTCTCATTAGGTGATCCTGATCTAGACCTAAAATAACAAAAAGGTCGTCAAAGAAAATAAAAATAATGTCGTTCACATTATTTTTATTACTACATTCGATAGAAAAATACCGATGTTTTCTGTGTCTTCGCGGTCTATGAGATGAACGATGCGTCCCAGTCTCGGGTTCCATTTGTGACCTACGCACATTTGCAACCTGCAAACGAAAATATTATAGATAAAATAAAAAATTGTATTTATAAAACGATGATCGTAGTAAGCACTTACTTGTACACCTGCACCAGCATTTGTTTGTCTCAACACCTCTTTCCATTGGGATTCAGAATCCACTAACTCGTATTCTCTGTAATTAAATTGATTCTTCAAACAAATCTTCAAGTTATTATTTTATGGGTATGGTCAGTGATGAATTTACGCTTAGGCCCGCGAGGCCCGGCCCCAGGGCGGTAATATTTACATATATACAGACAGTCACTCCTTTTTCCCATGTAAGGGGTAGATAGAGACTACATCCGTAGCCCACTATTCGCCCCCACGGGAAACGAGAAGTGACGGGTGGCGAAACACATCGCCTCCATCTTGGTACGAGTAAAAAATCTTACTCCCCCAGTGCGTTCCCACGAGCAGTATAGTGGCAGAATTGCATATGATGATATTATTGTGCACGAATAAAGGCTGTGCGTATAATACCTATTTCGCCTCTTACACGTCGGTAGATAAGAGGTAAGGGCTGTTCAAATCTGCCGGACACCTTTCGGTCGCATTCGATATTTAAACAGGTAATATTTAAGGGCGAATAAAGATCAATATTAATTGGCTTCGGCTTAACGTTGTTATGTTTTAATTTCAACTAGTTTTAGTAGAACTATTTTGTTAGAACTATTAGGTATACAATCACTAAAACCACTAAAAATGTATTGACAATACTATTACATAACAAGAAGTGCACTTTATAGCAGTGGGCCTGGGGTGCTTTAATGCAATGGGCCTGGGCCGCTTTATCGCATTGGGCCTAGGGCGCCATCTAACTTACTCGTAAATTCGCTTCTGAGTATGGTTTCATTGTGATTGTCCCCGTGTCCCTAACAATGCTTCCTAACCTAACAGTTAAATTACAAAAAATTAGTGCCTTTGCATTTGCGCATATACTCGTGGTTCTATAATATCTCTTGCGCAGTTGATAGCTTCGGATTATTCCGAAATTATCGTTGTAACGAAAATTCTGGTAAAATGGCACTTAGGGTCATAAACATCTGTACATATCTATTCTTGATGAAGATGACTGTTTGTCTTTGCGGGCGTTCTATCCGAACATTATACGAAAGTATTTCATCAGTCAGTCATTATACTCAGTAGCGTTTGCCGCAATTTTAAGTTGGTGGTCAAGTATATACAAATTATTGATTATGGAAAACAATTTCAAAATAAGTAAAACAAACTTGGTATCGGGCTGCGAATCGTCTCTCTCTGACCCGGAGTCGTGTTTGTGTCGCGAGCGGTGGCGGCGGTGGCGGCGCCCAGAGCGGCCCGAGCCACGTGACATTTCACTCTCTGCGTCCGACTGCTGCCGCCGCGACCTGTGCCGGTGCCTGCAGACAAATCACACCCTTTTACACCGTTTTTTAATTTTTTCACAGGAGAAAATGACGAGATGAGCTTTACGTTTAATTGATGGTAATACAAAGTCTGCCCATAACACACTGTGTCACCCAGAACGTTTCTGTCTGGCACTGTACTGCGCTCCTTACTCTGGGACTTCAGTTCTTAAAACTCACATAATTACACTAGCTATCAGTGGATTTCAACACAATATACAGTAATGTTTGCATACTACTGCTTCACGGCAGAATAACTGGTCCTGCAGTGGTACTACTAGAGAATTCCTGTGTAGAATTCCTAACATCTGTAGAACCACACTACAATAGGATAGTAGGAAGTACATTTTAGGAACAACCCAAGCTACAAATAACCCTGTTTTATAGGATTTGACTGAGAGAAAAAAATAAACCACAGCCACACATTATCTCATCCTTTTGTGCTGTCTTTAGCTGTATGTGCATATAGTGTGGTATAATATTTTGCGCGGTAGTTTATAGTACAAACTTTGAATGCATTTGATGCGTTCGCCAATCATCAATTGCCTTGAGTAATCGACCAATTTTGATGAAAGAATAGTGCTTCCATGCCCCCGTGCTAACACTTTGTACCATACAACAATAATATAATTTAACTATTACGCCAATGAAGAGTAACGTTCTGAATCCCTGCCAATGAAGCGATTATCTTCCATGACTTTATCGATGAGACATACATCATCAACATTCAAAAACTTCCTGTATTATATGGTTGATTTATTCGAAGTTCTAAGATGATGAAGAAGGCAATACTACAAGAAATTCATAATAATATATACACACTCTCATATTCAAGTATTTACAAATATTGTTTTGTCTTGATACCACTAGGATTTTCCTTGTGTCGGGGATATATTTAACAGACGTAAATTTCACCCTCAGAAAATAATAATAATAATTTTTATTTCAGGTATTAACAACCCATATTGTGTTAGTAACATCTAACTCTAACCCGGTACCACTATTTAGAGGTCATACAAATATTTGTCCCATGCAGGAATCGAAACTGCAACCCATAGAGCAGAAACCAAGCACTTATAGCCACTGCGATAATCGAGCGGACTTGAACATATAGATATAAGAATTACAGTTCCAGTGATTTCTTTTCTAAACGGAATTATTACAGTGTGATATATATTTTTATTCTCTTCCTTCTATTTGTCCAATACAATCATCTTACAAACCGCATAAATCCATCAGGCAATCTCGCTTCCGGCTTCGGTGCAATCGAACGTGAAGTGATTTAAAAATAATTTAAAATTTTTAAAAAAATATGTGTAACACCGGCAACGTTGAACCTTCCTCCGATGTAACATATGTGGTTTGGAAAGGTGAAGACGCATTTTTGGTTACTAACCTGAAGACATCGTTACGGCCAGAAATATGACATGTAGCTAGGCTATCGTTTACTGTACACATGAAGCACTGTTAATAATACTAAGTTTACGTAACCTGACGTAGCCTTCAGCTTTTAATTATCATTTTTGGTCCGATATACGCGCGAAGAACGTCGATACTCCTGGAAGTCTGCAGTCTGTGACCCAACCAATACATCAGATTTAATACAACACAAAGATGATTCGCGAGCCTATTGAAATTAAAAAGAAACATCCAAATTTCTATAGAGAAGATGGTTGGGTACTACCACCGACTTGGGATCCTACTCGTATTATTAATTAAATCAAAAACCAAGCATACCACTGCATGACTTTAAAACGCAGTAAGCTCTTTCTGCGTAGATCGGACAAATAATTAAATACTTAAATACTGAAGGTACCCCACGTTAACTATGACATCAGGACATCTGTCACCTCAGTCCTCTCGTGACCATGGGTGCTGTAAAGCGCTCGAAACATTGCGTTATAACTAGTCAAAATTAAACGCAATAAAATCCCGTAAACTTAGTTTTATTAAATGTGTAGTTATCGCGTAAATATAATAAATCATTAATTGAAGCACTGACTTGCGATTAGATCTAGAATCATTGGAGCTCTGCGAGTCGACGGAAGCGGAACGGTGACGGGGGGCGGGAGGCGGCCGCGTGGCGGTGGGTGACGCGGAGTACAAGCCGCGCCGAGCTGGAGCTGAGCGCGTCGAGCGCGGCGATCCGCCCGGCTCACAGCCGGCGACCTCACCGCTAATGCTACGTTTGACATAAGTGTTCCATCTATGTATCTTTCTATATATTAATAAAAATAAATTGCCGCATTCATGAAGGATCATCACTCGAGAACGGCTCGACCGATTTGGCTGACTTTTTTTTGGTTGTGTTTCTTATTTGTCAGGACAAGGTTGATATGAAAGAAAATTTTTGAAAATCCACCAAAGAAGTCGGCAATGTGGATGGTGTTTTTGTATTAAATTCTCAAGAGAAATCGGTGACGTTGAGAGTACTTAATAGTTCGCTAAGCGCACTTCTTATTTTCTTCATTAGTAAATTGTACCCGTGCGAAGCCTGGACCGGTAGCTAATTTATTATAAACTTGATGTACCCGCGACTTCGTACGTGGGGACATAGTTTTTAATAGAAAAAGGTTCTGCTACTACCATAGATGCCGTTCTGTGGAATATAAAAAAAAAAAAATTCGCAACCAGTGAAACATAGTGTGTTTGTATCAGAGTTATTTAATATTAATTATCTATAAACTGTGTAAAATTCATATCAAGAGCTATTCTTGAGTTAAATCCGTTCATATAGAGAAGCAGACAAAGGGACACTCCTGTTTTATAGGTATGATAAAAATACGACTGCGACTTAAGAATGTCTATATTACTCTTCTTTTTTAAAATGTATATTTATATATCAAGGATGGATCTTTGATATATATATATATATATATATATATATATATATATCGCAGTGACCTGTTATCATAAATGTGACTGTAAATTTGTTTGTCATTCGTGAGTCAAAAAAAAACACTCTTTAATAGATCTTCTAATTGGCTAACCTGCAAACCAGTTTGAATTTCGTCGCTTTTCAACGAGCGGAATTCCGATCTAAAGTTGGATGTTTACATTAATTTATTAACAGAAACAGATTGTTTATATTAATATGTTACAAAATAATGTAACTTACGAGTTAGGCCGGTTTACTGAGGTAGGTTGTTTCACTTCAGGAGGGCAGTCTTTTATTCTCAAGTCTTCTAGCTTTGGCACTAAAAAATAAAAATGTGTTTGAAATAATAAATGTATGACACTTATGTGAATAATTTGTAACGTATTAATATTTACCATCTAGTAATGAGGAATAAGAGGAAGGAGGCCGCGATATACGCCTCGATGGAGTCCTTGTGAACGCAGGCGGCGGGCGGGATCTGGCTCCTTTGCCGCTAGTAACCACAATATAATTTTATTTCTTAGGAAATCCATTAGAAATACACATTATTGTTATTGCCAACTCGTATCATAGTATATTTAAGGAAAAATATCCCTAAATACTAGAACAATTTATATAAGATACCACACTAGGTTATAGCATTATACGAGTATACTTACTCGTATTTCGTGTAACTCTCTGAGGCTAAATTCAAATTGTTATTAGATTATTTTTTTTAAACATAATATTAATTATAATCATTTTCGGAACTTTAACACTATAGTGATTACTATTTTAGTATTTAGTTATCATTATTGATAGACATTTTTACAGGTAATAGAATTCCAATACAGGAATCCGTCTAGGTAGGTCCCACCGCAGTCCCACTTATATTGCCATCAAGCAGTAGTGTGCAAACATTGCTGTGTTTCAGTCTGAAGGGCACTGTTAGCTAGTGTTATTTCTGGGCATAGACTTAAATAACTGATGTCTTAAGGTGACAGGTGCAGTGTGGTGCCACATATAAATGTTCTGGGTGAAACAGCATATAATATAGGCAGACGTTGTACATACCATCAGATGAACGATTTACTCGTCTCGTGTCGACACCTAGTATAGGACAGTTGTTGAAAGAATCTTTGTTTCCAATTTTAATCATATACGCACAGACGATGCTCGTATATAATACAACGTCCAATACAAATTGGAGATGGCAGTACTTTTTTAAAAGTAAAAGTCATATAATTAAAAAATACTTTTTCAAAACCATTAAATTCAATAAAAAAAGTAATGAATAACGGTCGAATTTCGACCATTAATCGATCACTAGTCCAAAATAATATGTTAATTATATTCTGATTTAATTACAACCTATGGTAGCGATGGAATCGTAAATCAAGGTCTTTAATGAATCACTTGAAATTATTGCAAGGGTAGGAACAAGCAGTCTAGCGAATCCAAAATAATATATTGAAGGACATAAATCAGAGCTTAGTTGCGGTAAGCCAGGCACAAGTAAGACTTTACACAATAAGGGCTCTCTCTTACATATAATACAGGACCCTAACATGTACGATATAAAGGAGACTACTACGAATCGAAGCTTATTGAGCTTTGCTTTATTATTAGAGAACATACTCGTATTTTATTAGTAATATCAAATATTACTTCGCACATTTCCATATATTCTGAATTCTATACCCCATAGGGATAAAACGGGACAAAACATACTCGTGAAAATGGTGAAAAATGTCGCACTTCCATTTACAACCGCAACAGAAATTGTTTTGAGTTTCGAAGCGGAAGATTTGCGATGTTTTTAGTTGTCTCTGTCTAGCACATTTTTGCCATGTAATCAATATATTCGATGTAATCGCAACAAATTTTTTTCGCCCTTTTGAAACGTTAAAATCACTAAAGTTACATCTGTACATCTGATATAACGATTAACCCATAACGGTTACGACCATACCCAGAACTTTTAATTGGAAAGTTCTCTAATTTCATTATAGAAAATAGAAATAGAAAAAACATTTATTCAGCACAAGAACATTATACAGTTGAATATGAAAAAAATAAAATAACAAAACAAAATTACGTAAAACAAAATAGTTCTGTGTCGAAAAGGGGTTGGCTCAGCATGTACTGTGTAAGAATGGTCACACACAGCGCTGATTTTCAGCCAAAAAACTTTGAATTAGCAAACGGACGAGACTCGACTGAAAAATATTTTTATTATATTATTTTTAAAAGTAATACAACGAACACAAAAACATCCAAAACATACAAAATCGGATGATTTGGGTATAAACAAAAGATTATAAAGTGTATTATATATAAAATGCATTATATACAATGCCCTCTTAACCGCCACCGTGTTTGCACACCATTGCTTTACGGCAAAATAACTGTCATTATGGTGGTCGGTGGCAGGTGACTCCTATCGTGAGAAAAACATGACCGACGGCCGCGTGGTGTAGTGGTCAAAGTTCGTGACTTCTACACCGCGGGTCCTGTATTCGAATTCCAGCCGGAGCCACCATTTTTGCAAAAACATAATTTGGTGATATTCGGGTCTGGTTTTGTTGTGCATGTGAAATTAAATTCTGCAAAACGCACTCACAATACAGGAGTAATCCTATTGTGAAGCAACGAAGACGCAACAGTATTATACAAAGTATTCATCCATATTAATATTATAGATGCGATGAAATGTAACTCTCTCAGTCCTTCTGTCTGTTTGTTCACACGGTTCACACGGTTCGATCGCTGAACCGATCTTGACAAAATTTGGCACAGAGATAGCTTGCATCCCTGAGACGGGCATAGGATGTTTTATATCCCAGAAAATCAAATTGTTCCCATGGCATATTTGAAAAACCTATCCTAATATATATCCACGCGAACGAAGCCGCGGGCATCAGCTAGTACTATACAATAAAAAATGTGAGAGTAAATCTCTCTGCTCTTCTGTCTGTTTGTTGCCTTTTCTCGGTGCAAACGCTGAACCGATCTTGACAACATTTGGCACAGAGACAGCTTGCATCCAGGCGACGGACATAGGATATGGATATAGACGGGTATTCACCCCCGAAAATTCAGCTAGTAATTTATTAGACAAAGACTATAAGAAGTCTATAATTATTATTAATATCATTTACAACTTTTCCGCATTCTATTCTGCTGGATTTGTTTTCAAGATATACTCCATGTCTCCAATATAAATTTGCATTGCGTAAGGATGAAATTGCACTCTCATATTTTAATTACAAGTGATCTTCTCTCCCTTCAGAGTTATTACGGAGTTTGGCAATAAATTTTTAATATTATTATCGCATAGACATATACGGTAATAATCAAAAAAAAAAAAATAATGACAGAAACAGTGTACGTACCCCTAAAAACTGTACAATGCATATTTTACCTATTACGTAATCGTGAACCCAACGCAAACATGTCTGCCGAGGCAGGCGAGGTCTGCTGCAGACGGAAGAAAGTGTGGTGGTCGGAGCAGCAACGCCATAAGTGACGACACGCCGCTCGCGTAGGAGACTCGAAGCCGTAAGTTAATGTCTCATTCTGAAAGACAATAATCGATGAACAAAAACAATTTTATAAATACATGTACATACATTGCAGGTAAAAATTCAATTCTTTTGAACAGAAATGTGTTTTGAACATATGAAATACGGATATATTTCATTACGCTAAATGTAGTTTATAATTCAATATAATTATGACATTTATATGTTGACTTTGTAGTTAGTTCACAAAATTAAGAAACATCTAAATTAAGTTTTGATAATTGTTTTAAGTTAAATCATTTTAATATTTGATGGCGACGATAGCAAATTAATATAAACTCATTGCTCAATTTACTTGAAGTAGTAAATTATACAGTTGGTGAGATCGTTTGGGGGCATCGTAAAACTATCGGCTTAGGTAACTATGATAATCACTCCCAAAATCTATATAAAATGGCTCTATTTCATAAGTTTACTCTTTAATGATCGCTAACTTTAAAAAAAATTAGGTAGTGATCGCAGTTCTGGATGCTTAACACACTAGCTTAGTAAAAGCGTATCCACGTTGTAATCAGACAAAAATACTGACGCAGGCAAATTACTCCGGTCCTTTGCCTTACGCATTATGAATGACGAAGCAAAATACTTCGTCCAATTCCTAGTTAAAGAAAATAATGGAAACCCGCCGTGCGGCTATTTGTCCTATGATGTATACGAGAAACATTAAATCATTTTTAAATTATTTAAACCCCTTCAAGAATAGTTAGGTAATATAAACCAATAATTATTTCAATAGAATGACTTTTCAAAAAAAATATCTTTGTTAAACAATCATAAAACATTTGCTATAAGAAACAAAATCATTTCTATTATTCGTGTTTAAACGCCACCAGTTTAAGAATGTTTGAAATATGCTCTGTAAAATACGTAGATAAAGTCGGGAAGCGGCGTCGACAGTCGGCGCGGCGGTGCGAGGCGTCTTATCAGAGAGCACCCACCGCACAGTAAATACTCCGCTCAGTTCCACGGGACTTATCTGTAATTGCCTGCTTGCGAATGTCTTTCAAGAAAACGGCATAAGGTGGAGTATCTTGCAGCACTATTCAAAACTCCAGCAATCGGTCTCTGTGATCTGAACAAGGAACCGGGTCAAGTCTTTCGTCCGATTATTCGTCTCTTATTTGTACTTTGGTCTGTTAAGTCTTTGTTTGTAACTCCTTTTAACTTTAGGGCAATTGTGTTCATTTTGAAGTAGGTACAGATCATTTGTATAAGAAACTATGTTTTGAAAGGATATATTGAAAGAATGTCCTTAAAATACCGATGACTGAAAACATTTTTAATTTTATTAAATAATCAGGTGAAACTGTTAAATATTTTGATGTTTATTTATGCGCCAATAATTTATGAAAGTACACCATATAGATATGAATTCGTGTTTTCAAAATATATTATATATTATGTTGGAACATGAAACATTACGTTCTTGTCTGCTACACGAAGCATGAAGTATCGTCCTCTGTAATACAATTTGGAAACACGTGGCCAATAATAGTTAGCCACTGTATGCTTCCCGCGTAAGAGCAACAGGCCACTTGGCGCGAGTCCCAAAAAGTACTCCACGCTGTCTTCACCCTGCATAAAATAAAATCTGTTAGAGAAATGTTCAATGGACATTCAATGCACTGATTTCATATTATTCTCCAATTATTTACCAATACTGGATGCAAATCGACGCCATACATGTCCAACCATTTCACTTTGTCTAAATAACTCAGTTCGGCTTGTGCGGGAGAGATACCTCTGAAACATAAAATTAAACATTTATATCATGACGGTATTGACTCGTTTTTATTAAAATCTAATTTAATAAATACATGAGCTGTGTATTTATAGATGACCAAGCTCAGTAGACATTGCTTTCAAATCTTCCTTCCGTCGTATTTCTTTTGCTCGCGCCTGGTTAT
This sequence comes from Luehdorfia chinensis, assembly GCA_019845155.1. NCBI lineage: Eukaryota > Metazoa > Arthropoda > Insecta > Lepidoptera > Papilionidae > Luehdorfia > Luehdorfia chinensis. The sequence continues at coordinate 11,210,683 of JAHVAK010000527.1, forward strand.
TATATCGGGTAGACCCAAGATCTACGTCGTAATTTGGTCAGCGTATCAGCCTCGCACGGCACTAAGCAGTCTTGCCGGGAATGCTACCAGCAGACAGCGACTTTTTAATTAGCATTTTCGACCTAATTTAGTTCTGTAAATACGTTTTTCATTTTAATTTCAATTTATTTATTACTTTATCGTTATTAATAAATTATCAAAGAGAAGATAAGGACAAAAAGATGCCTCAAATTTGCAAGTATTATTACACGTAGGACAATATCAAAATATATGGATATAAATGGATGTAGAATATAACATTGACTATACAATATAATTATTCCATTGCATAAATAACGACTATTTGAATATTCTTCATTTATATTAGGAAATACTTTATGTACGACGAAATTCTTGCCTGTACTTTTCCCGGTATTAAATAATATGAGATAGTAAAGTAAATATGATTGTTTTGCTTTTGTCATTTTAAATAAAACGATGCCCTACATTAGGTTGTATCGTATAATGTATATGTGTATCTAATGAAAAATTGAAAATTAAGAATACAAAAAAATGGTAAACTTTACGCCATTCTTTGGCTTCGTGTCATTTAACATTCAACAATACTGTCCGCAAACAACGTAAATGGCGTAGTCAATGAAATAAAGACGTTTATCACATAATTGAATGTAACAATGGACAATCAGTGGCGGAAAACTAGACCGGTGCTGCGTTTGCAAGTAAATAGGTAGGTACACGTAATTTGCATGTAATTGCGTCTTTGTGGCGCTCTCCGGCCGCGGTCTGCATCTTTGCATACTGAAAAATTCATTCAATTAAACGAGAAAGGTGGCAACGTTTCATTTCCGAGGCGAGTGAGACTTTTAAAGGTATTAAATTGCACCGCATATTCTTCATTCCTTGATTTTAGCTCGAGGAAGATGTTCGGAACGAATATATTATAGAATTTAAATTAAATTGAATATTTCATTCGTTTCAGTTCTAACTTAGCAAAATTAATTATAAAATCAGTAAATAAGGAAAACGAAAAGAAATTTTGTAAATATTTTTTAAAGAAATAATACGCCATAGAATTTGGATTTATAAAATTAAAAATATCTTGTTTCAATTTTGTTTGAAATAGTTCAACCATAGAAAGAAAGGAAAGTATATTATACTTATTAATATCTTTCATAGCAAATAGACTCACGTTATTGTCCGGTGAATTTCAACAGCTCGTGCTTCCAGTTCCGGGGTCTGATGGGAAAGCAGTCGAAATTCTGACACATAACCTGGCCCATGCCTCCTTGGGTCATAATCTCCCAACTCCGCTGCATAAAAATATTAAAAAATTATAGACAGAACTTTTACTAGTGATAGGATTTCTTTGTAAGAATCCGTCTAGGTAGGTGTCACTGGAGTGCAATTTATAATGCTGTCAAGTAATATAACACCACTGTGTTTCTTGGTGACATCGCAACTGTGTGTTGTGTGGCCGGGCCTGGCACTTTCCATCAGGTGTGCTAGTACATGCTAGTCTAAATATAACTAAGCTCAAGGCATTAAAAATAAAATTACTATATTTTGCAATAAAGATCATATCGTATATCTTTTTTTATTTTATCGTAAATAAATGCAATACTACGCTATAGAAACAAAACAGGGAAATATACAAAGACGATTAAAGTACTTTGAAGGGAACATTCCAGTAAGTTCATTAATGTGATCTCCCAACATAGGATAAAAATAAAATAGTTACGCCTATGTTCCGCTTTAGTAACAAACAAATGTTGGGACGCGAGAAATAGACGAAAATATCTGAACATATGCATTATGTTATGTCACAACAAGAAACATTATGGTAACTGCTATAGGCTTAACAACAAACCTTAATTATTTAGAGGAGGCTAATAACTTTTCACGTCAAATCAAACAGAATTATAGCTTTTAAGTACAAGTAATATTAGCTTGATTTATGGTTTCAAATTGTGGTATACATTACTATAAATTGTGAAAGATTATGACATTAAAGATTTATGAAACGGTCGCAGCTGTGTGGTTCTTTGTGGTGAAAACGATCAAACCGTTTGAAGAGTGAACAGCTTCGGTAAATATTATCTAATCTTAAATTTTTTTAAGCAATCGGTTTTTCTACTTTCTGCCAGATGGCGATTTGTAATGAATAAATGACTAAAGGATATACGTTTTTTTTTATAAAGTAACAATTATGTCGTTCAGTTACAAAAAAATCACATTATACGTAAACCATTTAAAACAAATATTAATTAATTCTCTCCGCTGTACATCTACAAAATTCTGCCAAATGTTCTAAAACTTAAGTGTTTTTATAGCTAGCATTACATAAGATGAAAGAAAGACAAAGAAAATTTCTTTCTTCTTTTCAACAGAATCTTTTATAAGGAATTAAGTATATAAAAAGGAAGATATTAAAACAACTCACGCACACATAATCGGTGTAAAGATTTTTTTAAAGGAAAAATTGACGTGATGGGCATATTGTTCACTCGATCGAAAGCGCAACATCTGTCCATAACAAATGCTGTGTCACCCAAAACATTTTTATTATTTAAAAAGAAATACGGTTTAATTAATCTCATAATCATGCGTGCTACTTAATGAACAAATCTGCTATGAGTTGTAAGATAAAATATTGCCTCGATATTTACAGTGGGCAAGGGAAAACTGCTAAAGTAAACGGAGACAGACAGTCATTTCCTGTCGTATATCTTTTTAGCTCTCGGAAATCGCAACATCTGGTACGCTCCACTGACGAACTAAGTAGGAGTTAGTTCATACAAACGACAAATCAATTCTACAATATATTTACGTTTCCCGTAAGGATTTGCAGCATCAAAGCGATATAGTAAACTAAATTAATGAAAAAGTCTTGGATAATGGACTTGTAATATTCAAGCATGTTACATGAATATTAAAAGTAAATGCATAATTCTTTTTTTTATTTTAGTGTTGATCTCATTGATTTATTACAATCAACTTACTGCTAGTGGTAAGGTTTCTATAGTTGAATCTGCGTAGGTACCACCGCATTCCCAGTTATACTGCAGAGAAGTTTTAAGTGAAATTAATGAGCATTTAAGAACCGATGTCTCATGGTGACGAGTGCTCAATACTTTGAAAGTCAAAGTTGTGTGTGACACCGCAACTATTGTGTGAAGGCTTACCATCAGGTATACAATTTACTCGGTAATTAAGGTATTTGCAGAACTCTTCACCGCTGCATTGGAAGATGTCTTCAAACTACTGAACTGGAAATGATACGGTATTAACATCCTTGGCGAATACATCACTCACCTTCGATTTGCCGACTGAACGAATTGAACTGGGCACTAGGCTCAATGACCTCAAGTGTCTCCCAACTGGTAGGTCTTAAGATAAACCTGGACAAGACAAAGATCATGTCTAACCTATACCGGTTGTTGTTGTGAACACTACGCTCGAAGTTGTTGACGAAAATATATACCTAGGACAGATTGTCCGGCTTGGTAGGTCCAACTTCGACCGAGAGGTCAATTGTCAGATCCAACTCGGCTGGGCAGCGTTCGGGAAACTGCGTCACATCTTCTCGTCGAGTATACCTCAATGCCACAAAAAGAAAGTTTACAACCAGTGCGTGTTGCCAGTGATGACATATGGAACAGAGACGTGGTCCCGAGTGATATCCGCAGCAAAACTAAAGTAACCGACATAGCCCTAAATATTAAGGCAAGCTGAAGTGGCAATGGTTCTCGAGTGGCAACCTCGTACCAGTTAACGCAGTGTAGCGCCTATTTTTTTGTAGTACGGCCGGTCACTGTTCCCCGAAGGCTTTCACAGCTTCACAGGATTGAAAGGTGATTGAGCGTTGAGGGCGCTCATCGGAAACCTTTCTTTATGGATGATCAGCGCAAGGACTCCCGAGAGGGAACCTCGACTTGGACCGTCATTTTGTGCGCGAGAGTGACTGACTCGACGGTGCCCAAGAGGACCGGTCAGTTACTTCATTCGGGATGGTATTTACACTATTAACTGAATTATCTACATTTACCACCAATTGGAAATGCGTTTCCGCTGGAGAAGAAATGGCGCAAGAAACTTACCTTAATTTACTGGTGGTAGGATTCCTATGCAGGAATCCGTCTAGGTAGGAATCAGCTCAGGGCTAGTTATTCTGCCATGAAGCAGTAGTGTGCAAACATTATTATGTTTCGGTTTGAAGGCCACTGTGAGCTAGTGTAATCACTGGCATATGAGACTTGATGATCCAATCTGAGATCAAAGACTTGAACTGATGTCTCAGGGTGATGGGCGTAGTGTGTAGTCACACAGGAATGTTCTGGCTTTACTCGTTTCATCACATTTCCCAATAAAAAAACTCCTGCGACGATTCTGGATGACCTGAAGTGACTATTCCGCGAGGAGGCATGTACAAAAGCGAAGGATTGCGTATATCATTATAACGGAAAGCCGCTTGGTTCCTTACACGGGCAATGTGTAGACCGAAGGTGAGTTTTGAGTCAAAAAAGATGCCTAAGTATTTGACTGTCTTTTCCCAGGGGAATGAATGATCAAATAACTCTATGTTAGGGAGAAGAAGCTGTATACGCTGAGAAAAGTAAATAGCTGTACTTTTGGTGGGGTTGTCCTCGATCCTCCATTTTCGAAACCAGTTCCCTAGGGTTCGGACTGCGGATTGGAGGTGTTTAGTAATAATGTCTGGATTAAGTCCAGACACGTAAACGTATGTATCGTCTGCGAAGAGGGCGAGTTCGACACCGCTGGCTGCGGTCGTTGATGTAGAGCATAAACTTATTATATATAGACAGACATAGTGTGAGAAGGGGAAGAAAATTTCTTACGTCAAAAGAGCAAGATGAAAAAGGAAAGCAAATCTAATAACACTGTAAACCGCTTTGAATGTTAGGTTAGCACAAGTGTGCACGCATAGAAATAACTTCCCAGTTTTATTGCGTTTCTTGTATTAAATAGAGGTTATTTTTAGTAAAAACAGTTGTCTTCAACAATTGTAACTTGTTTTGTGATTGGTTGTGGTGTATAACGTAGAAATAATTATGATTAGTTCACATTTCACAGGTTAGTTCACTGGACGTCGTCACTGCTAGGAAGCGTTTATTTTTGGTTTAATTGCTGTTATATTCTATTTTAAAATACGGAAGAATTTCAATCGAATTGTAAAGTTTCATATTTTACACGAAAAAAAGTCGTGTTGTTGTTAAAATGCATGATTTTGCTAGGGCTTGACTACAATTTATCGACTTTATTAATTATCGATATTTATCCTCAATATTTATAATAAAAATACATTCTAGATTTGCCTTTTACATTTTCAATATGTGACAAATTTGTCAAAAAGGTAAATTTATTATTTGATGGTGATTGGGAAGTAACTGGTCATAACTTGTAAGACAATTAGCCGTGTGGCCTTCTGTATTACATGTAACGCAGGCAAGCGGGCCGAAGGAGGCTAAAAGTGAATTGTCCTTTGGTCTAGGAGTCTGTGGTGCCGTGGTCACCTAGGCACTTAATTCACCTGGCTCGGGAAATTTCTTGCGAGTGGCCCCATAGCAGCCATTTGTGACATTGGCAGGGGGCCTCTAATGAAAACAATGAAATAGTGCAGCAGGTCCGCAGATTGAAGATCTGCTTTCCTGCTGGGGAGCATTCAAGTGCGACTAGCACCATGTTGTAGGGCGCCTTAATGGGACCTATGTGTATGCGGTGTACAGCGAGAACGGTAGGATTTTGGACGTGGAGGTGGAAGTAAACATATCGCTCTTGGAGATGAGAGGTCACCCTACGGTGGGCTTCGAATGTCTTAAGCTGGAGCTTGATTCCGTTATGGGTCAATGGTTATGGTCAATCAGTAAACTTCACCACATAAATATTAAAGTTTATTTTTATTATAATGACACACCACACTGATTGACACGCGGGGGTCCTATGGGATCTAGGAGTCCGTGGACAAGGCCCTAGAGGTGCCTTGAAAGTTCCTCTACGGCTGAGGCCCGCAGCCGCGAGTAAACGGAGATCATCTTAGTTGGATGCCTGGAGTCTGAGAATCGATTCCGTAAGCTTGGTATCCATTTTGTCTCTGTATTTCTAATTTCTTGACTATCTTTATCTATCTCCTACTGGAAAATGGCTGCCGGTGACATGCTAGGGTCTTTGGCATAACTGCCCTACCTGACGGATATAGGCAGGGATGCCGGATGTAGCCCTAGTGCGTCCTCATGTGAATCTTATTTTGCCCACTTGGGTGTGTGCTTATAACTGTCTATATATATCTATGTATGTATATTTATATGTATTAAGTCTACGCGTGCACTTTCAAGTCAATCGAATAAACCGACATTGGCTAGGGCATTACGCAAGGCAATTGATGTGGACTTCGGTTCCTGCGTTTCCCAGATGCGGGAACGCGGGCGTACGGGGCCCACCTTTGCTAGAAACGTTAGGTATTCGCTAGTGTGGGTATAAAAGAGTGGATTTAAAATATATGACGTCTCAGAAACACTTCTGAGAAAATAGAACAATACAACGAAAGTGGCCTTGTCTATTTCTATTATATTTAGTGGCCGCGGTTGGGAGATATGCTTTACAGAACATCGATTATCAGTTTCTTATGTTTTACATGGCTTATTCATTCTAAGTTTCTTACAAAAACGTCTATATAATAATTTACACAAAAATCTGTTGCATAATAATATTTATTTATAACCCACGTTTAAACATAAACATCAAAAAAAATATAAAAGTCGACTGTAAATTTATCGTTAAGGCCAAATAAATTTGTTCACTTTATTACCTACTAATGAACGCTTTATTAATTTCTAATAACTATTTTCCTCAGGCTATTCTATTAAGTAATCTTGGTACGAGCGGTAAGCTTAGGGGAAGTAGCGACCTCTTCCTGCTAAAAACCGTCTCAAAATTTATTAAGACCAACGCTCAGCCGTGTGACATAAGTAGGTTGTTACTTTACTTTTTATCTTTCTACATAACTTGACTATAAAACGTAGCGGGGTCGTTGAGGTTGGTCTGTGCAGTGTTTTCTGCGAAAAGAGATCGGGGTCGGGGGTACTTCAATCAAGGCCGGGCAGCATCAAAGTCTTAAATAAAGTAAATAGCACAGATATTAGTCTGTAACCGAAGACTACATTGAATGAAACTGAAACTTACGGTATTGTCGCGTTTAATTGTAATTATTATTCTGTCGTTTCGAGAGCTTTAAGTATCATTCCAAACATTATATCAGATTTGATAAACGAAACTTCGAAAGAATACTGATTCCTGATAAAGACGATTGGCGAATCTATTGTAATTAAAAAACATCTGAAGATGACTGAGTATTACAAGCGGCTTAAAATCCTATAATAAAAAAAGTAAATCATCAACCAAACATACAACTGCAAGACTTTAAGACAATGTAAGCTAGTTTCGCGTAGATTGGACCAAAATTAATAATTAAAAGCTGAAGTCCGGTTTATGCAGGTATCCGTCTAGGTAGGTACCACCCCAGGGCCAGTTATTCTGCCGTGAAGCAGTAATGTGCAAACATTACTGTGTTTCGGTTTGAAGGGCACTGTGAGGTGAGCTAGCGTAATCACTGGGCATTTCAGACTTAAGAACTGATGTCTCAGGGTGACGGGCGCAGTGTGGTGTCACACCGAAATGTACTGGGTGACACAGCATTTGTTTTGGGCGGACGTTGCACTTACCATCAGGTGAACGTTTTTCTCGTTCGTCACTTTATACAATAAAAAAAAACTACGACGTTAAAATGTCTATCACCTAAGTCGTCCCGTGACCAATGATAGCGTAAAGCGTTCAAATAGTAGGGATAACTCTAATAGATATAATAATAGTTTTATTCAATGAATATTACTTGCGGTCCAACTTCGTTATGAATTTTAGGATATTACAAAAAATAATTTGTGGGTTTGCTTCTTTCAGATATTAAATCAGCGTATTTCAGAAAGCGTAAATCAGTTTTGCATTACTACTACTCGAATATAATCGACGTCTGGAGTACACAGACATTGATTCTATAAGGTGAACCCTCCATTTAGCGAGACGTCGTTAGTAAGCAGACAGCTACTCGATTAATTTTAATTCATACCTACGAGCGTTAAACTGGATTTTCTTTTGGTATGACTTTTTCTTTTACGACATAATGTGTAACATATTTTGTCGTAAGTAATTGGATTTCTGTTAGGCTTTCCGACAAAAATAAAACCTCTGCACGTAGGAAAGATTATTAATTATTATATTTTCTTCATAAAATAAATCTGTATATACAAATACTTTGAGTAATTTAGTTGATTAATGTAAAAAGTGTAACTCGAGTCTAACTTGTTGCAAAGGACAAGCCATTGTCCGCTTTCCAGATACTTTAAAACAGAAATACGACTTTACGAACAGACCCTTAAAATAGATGATACCCAACAGTGACAAATAGACATCGTCGCTTGCTGAAACGCGTTTTTTAAAAGTTTTAACATTAACCGTAGACCGAAGACAATTTAGATTTTTTATGACATATCATACAGTAAAAAAAACTCTTCTTAAAACGAAACGAAATGACTGAGTTCATAAATGTTAAATTTGATGCTTTAAATAAATTAAGGTAGATTTTCTGAAATATGAAATGAATTGCACATTTTCATAACAGGACCATTTCTCATAAAAAGAAGGTAACGAGACTGGATCATTTCGAATGCAAAAGGTAGAAAATCTCTGAATATTTTATCATTGCCCTTTACTTAGCTTACTTGGCTGGGTAAAACAAACAAATAATATTTCTTGTAATATAATGAAAATATATTAATTAAATATAAAAATAACTACAATCATTAACAAGTTTTTAAAATGCGAAAAAATACCGAAAGACGGTTTTGTCCTGATTTTTAAATACTATTCTATAGGGCCAGTTCTTTTGTCGAAGCTCTCTTCGTCTAGTTATTTTCTTTTGGACTGGAATTTCTATGACTTGACCTTTATTCTTTGATTCTTTGCTTCTTATAAGCTTGGAAAGTTGCTATGCGTTGAACTTTGGTGATTGTTCCGTAATTTTTACATATATACACACAGTCACGACTTTTTGCATATTTTTTCGTGAGTCGTTTCTTACAACACTACTCGTTAATTAGATGATGGGATCCTCAAGACTTGTTAAAATTGTGTATGTGTGTCAAAAAATGTATCCTCAATGCAATTTATTAATTTGTCAGGTAAAAGTTATTTCGATATTTATATTTTTTAAGTAACATCAATCTTGAATGTATCATCTTTAAAAACTTTTGTTCCAAAGAGTTAAGTTTAAGTTTAAAAGAATTCTAATGACATTTAGCATAGAAGTCGATTATGTCATGGAATATGACATAGCATAGTAATTTTAATTATTAATAAATTTTAATTTGCGCCTTGCGAAGCAGACGAGTAACAATCAATAAATTAAGACGAACATATTCTGCTTGGTAAGTACAGATTTTGTTTTGCTTTACATATTTTGATTATATGGCAAACTTCCATTGAAACTAAATCTTATTCCTGCATAAAAATTAGTTTTAAAAAAATAAATTATTAGGAATTTAAAGCTCATAGTACTAAAACACCGGAATCCCATTACAGTGTCGAAAGGAAAATACAGGAAGAGGCGTATTTGCTGGTATATTATGCAGTATAATACAATATTGAAAATTGTTCTAAGAAATAGATCTCCAAAGTAGCCAAGTCATTTGGTAACGGAACTCCCCTCAAAGGTTTCAAATAATAAAGTAACTACTGACTTAGACTGGATACAGTTATCCCTCGAGAGATGTTACTTGTAACTTTTCATCTAATCTCATTATATTGACATATACATTATTCATACATTTACATAACACTACATTACATGAATTATTCCTATTAAACCAATTTGTAAATTTAATATACAAACTTAAGTTTTAATTATTTACATCGTGTTTATTTAATTTATAACCAACCTTTTCCATCGAATACAATCCACACATTTCGTTGGTACATTTGATGCAATTATGTTACAAAATTATTTTTGTTCTCACTGTTATTGTTATGTGTGGGTCGCGGTTACGAACCCCATTTATTCGAATGGGTTACGATAATTTCGCACGGTTCACCGCGCGTGTGTATCTCTAGAGGTTTCTCTAGTGTTGCTATTCTTTTTGATATAGCAGGGATTTTTCATTAATGAACCTCGCACCTCAATTCCTTTATAACGAATAAGATTTTCAAATTAAAATGCAAATGTTCTCATAGCAATAATAATATTCTGTATGAGAGGCAGAGTTTTTTTTCATTATTTGTAGTCAACCAATTTCAAACCTGACTGATATTCATTCCACCTACATTTGTTTATTTGCTATTCCTTTCTATTTTACTTTTTCTATTATCCATCGATTTTTTATTTGGAATTTAGTGCCGAGGCGAGCAAATCAGTCACCTCATGGTATATGCCTGCGTAGCACCGCTATGAGCTCGTCACCATGAAACATCGGTTGTTAAGCCTCATATTCCCTGTAATTACAATAGCTTCAGTGCCCTTTGAACACAAAACATAGTGGTGTTCTACCACTGTTTGACAGCAGAATATCTGACACTACTGTGGTACCTACCGACGTAGTTTCCTGCATAGGAATCCATCCAATCAAACCAATCACCAGAATTAATATTTTCTGTTATTATGTCTTTACATAAAACAAACTTCTTATCATCTTTATAAAATTTTGAATTGAAAAAGTATTTTTCAAGGATTTTCCTCTCAACTACACTTGACTTTGTTCATGCTTTCCCAAAACATAAATTATGGCTACCCTAAAGTACCACAAAGACCGCTGATGTAAGCGAGATTAGATGCAAACGATGGCCCGTCTTTGATGGCTCATTTGCCTCTTGAATAACGCATTGATATTATGCCTTTGCCGCTCGCTCTTCTTATAACAAAAGACTCATCCTAAAAATCACTTGTATAAAGAACCGCCCTTTAAATCTTTTCCCGTCTACCCCTCTCTTCATTATAGGTACGTTAATGAAACAGTAGTAGGGTACGTTTATTAAACTGCGTGGAATAAGAAGATTCATTTTAGTAACTCTTATAACCATCAGCTAATTCTGAACATTCCTCCAAATGTAACAACACAAATTGCCCCGTTTACGATAGATTCAAAATGATTCAGCATTGATACAGGACTCGTAAAAGATGTGCTCCACCTTGAATTCGACCTTAGCGTCATCTTAGGGTTAACAAGCAGATTTTACAATCTACGCAGGACATAGCGGCTAGACGTAAAGCTAATAATAAACTGCGATGGTACCCGATGAATTAAGGGAAAAAGGTCAGATGCAATGATGCAGTGTCATAGACATGTGACAGTTACAATACATCCAGACCCGTTTACTAAAAGTTTGTATGTTCACAATAATCGACATCGGCGGTAAGCCAGGCCATTTCAGAGTCTACGGGAACCATTATATATGAACATGTCACACTGACTGGCCTTTGTTACGGAATATCTAATATCTAGATAAGATCAATATTAATAAATCAATCCAGTTTTTAAAGAGACTTCTTAGCCACACCTAAAACCCGACATATATTCTTAAATGACGATGAATGAGTTCTTGTAATTTGTGGTACAAACAATTAACCCTAAAATACCACAATCATTATAAAATAATATTAATCAAATCTTTGCAATGAAAATATATTCTTAATTATGTATTATTTATTATTAATAAATTAATAATAGCTGGTTTACCCATGGAAATAATAAGCGAGGGATAATTACCTCATAAATAAGAGGTATGCACATAATTACAGATTTACTGTTATCATTTTTTAAAACCAAATATTTTTACTAACTGTCTTAACAAAGTAAATCATAGCTTCGAGGCATAAATATACCTTGGGTATGTCTGTACTATACATGTGTACACCTTTACCTTTCGCCTTATTTTCGCCGCATATCTCTGGAAACGATGTAATATTCAAATATGTTAGCCAAAGGAACTCGAGTACGCTATTTGTTTATATTCATGAATAAAGAAAATACAGACGTCTCAAAATGTAAGTTTTTTAAGATTCTCTTACAATTACTTGAACTGGCTGAATTGAATCAGACTGGATAGCATGCTTCGGACAATGCGACCAATTGAATGAATTGGAGAAAAGCGGACATGGTCCTTTGCCTTGGACTTTTCAAAGACTTTATTTTTAATTTATAAAATTGGTCCTTAATGATTTTATTGCCTTTCAATTCAATGTTTGCATGTTTGCCGATTTTAAGATTTCCCAGTATACTAGTAAATGAAACGGAACTGATGATAAAATCATTTTCTTTTTTAGATGTAAGAAACATCTTTGAATAAATATCATTAATTTTACAATATAATACATTTGAGAAACTGGCTAACGAAATTTCACAGATATAATATTTATTTACAATTTTTATTAGGAAATCTTATTCATTATCATTATTTCAGCCTATCATTAGTCCACTGCTGAACATAGGCCTCCCCCATAGATTGCAACAATAGTCTGTAGCTCTCATTTTAGGGGGAATTTTGCCATAGTTGCCACGCTTGGCAGCCGGGTTGGCAACCGCAGTTTATTTATTCTCATGTTCCAGGAAGATGCTGCTGCCCATCTTCTGGTTCTAATTTTCCCTCTGTCGACTTTTACGAAACCCACGGAATGAGATGTGGTGGTAGATTCTCTTAAGCCGCTTATTGACTAAATATAATTAAATATATTAATAAAATGGCTTTCTCATAGTCCACATACGCCAGACATAGCGGGAGATTGTACTCATCGGTCTTTTGTACAATCTGGCGAAGGGTATGTATGTGGTCTATGGTACTAAAGCCTTTTCGGAATCCGGCTTGTTCGGGAGGCTGGAAGTCGTCAAGTCTGCTTGCGAGACGATTCGTAATGACTCTCGAAAACAGCACGTAGACGCGGCTCAGAAGCGATATCGGTCTATAGTTCTTCAAGAGGGCATTATCGCCCTTCTTGAAGAACAGGACAACCACGCTTGTGCTCCACGCTTCCGGCGTAGCGCCGCCGTGGATGACGGAATTAAATAGCTTCTGAAGGACTAAAAGTACCGGTTTTCCACCCGCTTTCAGAAGCTCCGCTGTAATTCCGTCCTCGCCCGGCGCTTTGCCATTCTTGAGCTGTTTGAGAGCCATACTTATCTCGCTCAGACTGACGTCCGGGATATCGTCGGAATAGTGTTGGACGAGATTTGCTCTTGGGTCGTTACTCACACTAGTGTGTGGTTCCAACGACGATGTATAGTTGTCCATAGAATCTCCCGATCTCACTCAAAATCTCTGGTCCAGCGGAAATGTCGCCGCCGCTATCGGTCCTCAACTTAGTCAGTTGGCTTTTTCCGGCAGACAGATCCCTGGCAAAGACCCCGGTTTTCACCCTAGCGATCACAGAGACATCATTGAACAGCTGTCGTTCGGTCGTCATGATGAAGTCGATCTCATTTTTGGTGGAACCATCCGGGCTCATCCAGGTCCACTTTCTGTGGGGCCGCTTTTGGAAGAAGGAGTTCATCATAAAGAGTCCCTCCTTCTCCATAAAGTCGGCCAGCTGTTGACCCCTCTGGTTCCGTTGCCCTATTCCAAATTGCCCCACTACCAGCTCATCGTTTTTTTTCATGCCCAGCTTTGCGTTAAAGTCTCTCATCAACACCGTGTAGTGAGTTTTGGAGGAATGTATAGCTCTTGAAATATCTTCATACATTTCCTCCACATCATGATCAGGATGTGTCGAAATCGGTGCGTAAACCTGTATGACCTTCAGCGAATACCGTTTGGTTATTCTGAGTATAAGGTACGCAACCCTAGTCGACACACTCCCGATCTTGACAACGTTGTTAATGAGAGACCTGTGGACGAAAAATCCGACACCTCCTTGAGACAGATGGTCGCCCTCTAGGTGGTAGAGCAAGTTACCGGATTCAAGAATTACCGTGTCCTCCCCCTGTCTTCGGACTTCAGATAATCCTATAATATCCCAGCGTAACTTGCTCACCTCCTCTTCCAGCTCCAAGATCTTCTCGTCGGTCCTCAGCGTGCGTGCGTTAAATGTTGCCAGGTCCAGTCGTCGGTGGTGGTAACAAGATCTCCTCCTCCGGAGATTTTTCGCACCCCCGACCCCGCCGTTACCATGACCGCTACCGTAGCCAGGACTAGCGGGGCCGCCGGAGACTAGGGGCCGTTTTTGTTTTGTACCTCTCATTTTGGGGGGATTTGCCATAGTTGCCACGCTTGGCTGGCGGGTTTGGTTATTTGATATAAATAATATGCAACACTGCATTTTACTTTATTGTGTTTGATTGTTTCGTAATTTTTGGTCATGGATTTCCTCAGTGACTCTTAAGCCTAACTCTGTTAGGTGTATACAGTTCATCGTTTAGAATTGAGATAGGTGTTTTGATTCCGTTGCTATGTCGACTATGGATATGGATCTGGACGAAACAAAGTTATAAATCATATTTAACGGCAACGAATGAAGTCCAGTCCATCCCTGAGATTCGTTACAAGCATAAGTTCTTCATTTTACCAAATAATTATTACCAATTACGACATTGACAGAGGTAAATCTGAATTGGTATATGACAACTATGCCTACGGCGTTGAGTCAATGTCCTCTTGTTCACATGCCTTAGGGCATTCAATTATTGTTTTTCCATTGCGTGTTCCCTATTTTTGTTATATGGAACGTTAGACCGATTGTTACGGTAAATATAACGTACATTAATCTGTTACATTATAAACAACTGACTTGTTATGCCCTTATTTGAATCATTTACAAATATTAAATACGATAGACATGATTGTATTGTAACCTTTTTTTAGAGATCTGACTAAAGTCGCACTCTTTTTTTATATGTTTATATTAGTACTCTTTGTATTTTAGTACCGAAAACAATTTCATAGAGAATTACAGTGTGGCATGCTTTCCAATTTCACAGGCTACAGCTATGACTTAAACTAAAAAGATATGAGTTATTGAAATCTCCAACTTGAAATGTTTACGACTTTACATAAATAGGTAACGTTTAATTTCATTTAAACGGGCTTCACCACAAAATCCTATACTCCGAAACACCGCTGGATATAAACCATTTTACTCGCTGAAAAATAACGATGCAACTTCTTTAAATTGTCGTCGTCGGTCCTCGTGGGTCCAAAGAGCGGCGGCGCATTGATGTAAACGGAATTAGTGAAATATCAAAACTGCTGAGGGAAAAACTAGCTCGATACTTCAGTCAGTTAGAACAAGCCTGCGTTCAGCGTAAAAAAAAATAACCCAGTTTCCAAGTACAAACATAGTGGGGAATAAAAAGTAGCTTTACAGTCCGGGACATGGGCGAAGTTTTGCATAAAAGTTGCGAACTACACACGGGAATAGTATTTCTTTTAAAAAATAAGGCAACTACTGAATGTTAATTAAATTCAATTAAAAAGGTTTTTACAGTTATTACAGTATATAGTATAGAAAAGTAAAGTCTATAATTGTCCCACAATTGGGCACAGGCCTCCTCTCATTTTAGGAAAGTTTAAGAGCAAATAAAAATTTATGCATTTAGTTTCAGAAACCTTTTTTTTTATTTTAAACACATAACGCATGTTCTTTACTATGTCCGAGCATGTATAACTTTTTTATTACATGGTGTGATAGTTAAAGAAAATAAAATCACAATGCTATTATTCGCACTAGCACATCCACTAATATTGGAATACATTTGTATATTCATATGTGTTTAGAAACAGTTCTTATTTAGACTGAATACTGAATACTATTGTATTTAATTACGTAAGATAAATACTCTGAACAAAGGTTGAGTACCAAATAATCTTGTAAATTAGCTATCTTTTCCAACAAAGGCTTTGTGTACTGAGAACACTTAACTTGAAATGAGAGCCATTTTCTCGACAAAGCTCTGCCTACAACTTACGGGTACTAAAGTAATGACTCATTTATCGTATAAGTAAAAACAGAATGTACTTACATTGTAGAACATATGCCGCTAACTCTGCAGCGAGATCGAAGCTGACGGGCAAACGGCCACGTAGAACATCTTGCTTCAGTTGAAGAAACAATTGATACCTAACAAAAGATAAAAAATATAAGTTAAGATACAGCCTTTGAATGTCCCTTTGTTGAGCGCTGGCCTTCTCTCATTTATGTGGGTTGTGGAGCCGGCAAGAATCCGGCACGCTGCTCTAATGCGGGTTGGCGGACTTCTCATGTCGAAATTCTCAGACATGCCGCTTTCCTTACGATTTTTTCATTCACCGCCGAGAACATGGTAAATCAGCATTTTAAATTGCAATGAATAGTTTTTTGATGCCCGCGATCGACCCCAGGTCGCTGTCGATTTTATAGCGAGCGCCCAGCCCCTGAGCTATCATGGAAGATAACAGTAAATTCATAATAACAATACAATTTTAATACATAAAGCGTGCGATGTGGTAATCTGGATCAAGAACAGCAACTTCTTTTCACACATAAGTATTCGAAATGGTTATAAAGAATATCTGGTTCGAAGTAAAATTTGTCATCATAAACCTTTCTGATGGTGATTGTTGTTTCCCAAATTATAATATTTTGTTCCCCTATCGTTTCTCAAAACTTTATAAGTATATATAACGTTAATAGTTAACGTAACTCAATTGTTAAATAAAAATTAATTTGTCATGATAAGGAAAACCAAGGAAGTATGCTAATATTATGTTAATATTGCGACACGAATCTTTGAATACTTGTTAGTATTTTCTATAAAACTAACGGAATATTTAATGAGAAATACAGTATATTCACTTAATTTTTCTTCAAGCGGTAAAGTGAGCTAAGTAAAAGGCCCTGTAAGGAATATAGCCCTTAAAAGGAAATTAAATATTAAAAGACCATCTCAGCAAAGATTTTCAAAGATTTTACGAGTATTAAACAGCTGCCTTTACACACATACAAGCTCCGACGCAGCGGGAGAGGCTGGGGGTCGTATCAACAGAATAATAACAAAATTTTGATAAAATATTTCCGGTTCCCCGTCTTTTGAAGTTTCTAAACAGGAATGTCATCATTGACATAATGAATATGGATAAATTTCAGTTTCTGCTGTACTTAAAAGAGGCCGGATGAAGTAATTAAATTTGGAACAAAGAAAGTTAAGCAAAAGGTACTACACTACTACAGAAGGAACTTTATCCATCATCATCATCATTTCAGCCCATAACTGGCCCACTGCTGAACATAGGCCTCCCCCACAGATTGCCACTACAATTTGTAGCTCTCATTTTGGGAAGATTTTGCCGTAGTCGCTACGCTTAGCAGGCGGGTTGGCAACCGCAGTTTATTCATTCAGATGTTCCAGGAAGATTCTGCTGCCCATCTCCTGGTTTTTATTTTCCCTCTGTCGACTTTTACTACACCCCTACATTTGAATTTGTCGTAGAAACTTTAATGCTATAAGTCGAACTGTATACATGCAAAATCCTAGGAAATTGCATTCATTTTGCTGACCCTAAAACGTTTACTTTACCTAACTATTGGTAGCTAAACCCGCGCTTAAGCAAGCAAATTTGAAAACAAGCAATTTTGAAAACCTTCACTAATAAATCATGGAAGTTAAAAATCAAGCATGCATTTATCAGCATCCCAAAACTCGGAGAAAATTTCGAATGAAACGCAACAATATATTGTGTTTACGATTGCGATTACAACAATCATCCTCGCTTTCTTAATTCCAATAAATGTAAGTTACTTTCACTCCGTCCTCATTTTGCCATTGAACGCACGGAGGGATGTCAGCCTTACCTCGTTGACGTGGCTCAGACTGTCTGTGGTCCTGTTTCCCGGCGTCGGTCTTTACAGAGTATTATAACATCGGACTTTTGAAAGCAAGACTGAAAAGTTATCTTCTTGGCTAACTAGGACGTTATTTCCTAGTCGTTCAATAACTTATTTCCTAATCGTTGTTTTAATAATTTAAATATAATTATTTGTGCAGCGTTCTCATGTTTAGTAGCTTGCGGTTACCAGGTATTACAAGTTTTAGATGGGAGCTTCATTTTAATTTTAATGTGTAAATGTGTGTAATTACTATTAATGTGTTTACTAGAAATGTGTTTAATATAATCAACTAATATTTAATATAATAATTTATGATTCGCCATTAACAAAGTTAAGATTCCTATAATATTACAGGCCCGGAAAGTTATGTAGTAAACTGAGGGTATTTGACACTAGTATGAATGTATCCAATTAAAATGTTTTTAATTGAAAAGTTTTGCGACTGTTTTAAAACGTTGCTATAAGTCAAGTACTCTAATGCTGGCTTGCTTCATTCATTCGTTTTATTCCAACTGCTATTTACAAGCTTACGGGGTGCACTAAGAGCGCTCTAGATCTTCTTACTGCTCTCCCTTGATATTAACTTTACAAAAAATTTACATTTAATTTTTAATTTTACTGTAACTAAAACGTTAAAAAAATTCGATTGCATGTAGCAACACTTAAAATACTTGTTGATATGATTATTTATACAAAATCATATTTATTAGACGTGGGTACTCTAATGTAATGTTGAAACGAATGGTTTGTTTATTGAACCATTGAAAAGCCGATGACAAGGCCTATTTGTTAGGGTATCGCCGCGTGCTACAACGTTGTCATCTCCTAACACGCACGAGTAACGGTTCTTGTTCTGAATGACTTCAAACGAAGTAATTGGATCAGTGTTAGCTAATGGAAACCATACGTAGCGCCTATCTTACTTTTTAATAATTTTGAAACTAATTCATTCATTCTTTAGAATGACGTTTAGAACAGCGAACGACGAACGACGGTCTGGGTTCAATTCTATGCTTGTGCTACAAATAATTAATTTTTAGGTTACATTTATTTATGTTATAGTACTGTGTCTCTGATTCTGTGATCTTTGATCTGAAGATATGATCTTTACGCATGTGTATTTTTATTCCTTATATTTATTATACGAAAAGTCAGTTGTGAACACCCGAACCATCCTCTTCTTCACAGACAAGGTAATACAATACACCCAGGCTCGAAGTCCAATAATTGTGTGATAAGGAATCCACAACCTGCAAGTCTAAAAGCAGGCACGCTTACTGCTGAATCATGCGGTCACCTAATATTAAAACAAAAAATAAAACGTAATTTTTTTACCTGCTTATAAAGTATACCTACTTAATAAATAATACACCCATAGTATTATTTAGTAAGTTAGGTTGTTGTGGTTGCTACTTTATTTTGTTGTGATGTCGAAAGTTTCATAAGGACCCCAAACTAAAAAATTGGCTTCGGGGCGACAAAAGAGAGAAATCTTTGTTACGGGGAAAAGGATCGTGCCAAAGTTTTGAAGAAACTCTACTAAAAATCTTGCGTGCTCAAAGACATGTGGGCTATCTTAAAACTTCGAGAAATTTTATGAAAATGGATAATGACTAATTCAAATAAAGAAAATAAGATTGTATAAAACATAACTTTATTAGCTCTCGCAAGTATGTTAATATATATTTAATATGTTACGGACTTTACAGAATTTTTACTTTTACTGAACTAGTAAATATAAGTTCTTAGGTTTTATAATCTTTAGTTAGTTTTTAAATCTTTAAAAAGGCTAATTTTTATTTGAACAAAACTGATTCTATTAATTTACATCTAGTTTTAGGGTACGATAAAAAACTTATTTAAATTAAATAATTTTAAATCAATGAATAACTCAAAAATATTGTTTGACATTTAATAAAATATTTATGAAAAATACGTTAATTGTTTACAACAAAAAAATGCTTTGGAACATTTTTAAGATAATTTCAGGTTTCGATATAGTGAAAACGAATAAAACGTTGTTGAATTTAATAAAATACTTTATTCAAGTTAACCAACAGATAATATATAAATAAATAATGTATATGTATGTTGATTTGACAAATTTGATATTGCTCTTCAGCTGACAACGCTTTCAATATAATGGTAGCATGGGAAATGCACAGCACAGATGTGTTTTATTGTCGTTTCCTGTCCCTTCATAAGTAGAATATTACAAATGTGTTCAAAGATTATTATGGTGTAGGTACAAGATATAAATCGTCGCATAAATTCAATTACCTTACGTCAATTCTGACCTATATTATGTTTTTTTTATATGTAGTATTACCAAAATAAACGTATCTTTGGATATATGGAAAACATGTACATTCGTATATTTAGGATCTTGTTTATATTTCTTTTCATAATGTCTTCTGTTATTGCAATTTATCAACACATTTCTCCGATGATTTCCGGTAATGATGTTAACATATTCGCAAGTGAAATAAGCAAAATATTTAGTGATTAAAATGAAACATGTTACAAATGATTATTGGTTAGTTGGAAATCCTCAAAAATTGAGATAGACTCAAGTTGTGTAGTGAAATATTTACTGTTCGGATAATATCAAATCCCAGCGCAGATTTATTTGCGATTAATATATAGTCATAACTAGTGATTCGATCCTGAATTCATAAGTGTATTTTCTTTACATTTCGTAGTATCTGAGCTTTAAAGATGTCCGACTGATGATGATGATGAACCGTTGTAGGTCGGGGCCCATTATTCAGCTATTGTCATAAATATCTGTGTACGAAAAAATCATGTAAAATAATACCGCTTATACTATTCAAAAGAAATTTTTAGGAATGCTTTATGAAAATAAGGGCCTCAACTAATTCTCCGAAAAAAAAACTATTGTTTAATGTAATTTGTTCGCATTCTTCAGCACCCTGTTAAAGTTTAAATGTACATATATATAAGAAGTGTAAGCACGATGCCTCTACTATCTACTTACAGTATCAAAAAAGCCCAAAACGATTCTACGGTTTTATTGCTCTCACGTTGCTTTGATGAGAAACCGAAAAAATAAACATAGCTGCTGACTTTAAACATGTAGCAATTAAATTGATTTCAACGTGTAGTTAGAGGTTTCAATATATTAAATGGTCAAGTTTTATGCCATAAAAAATATTTTACCGGATGCAGGTTAAATGAGACGCGTCTTTTTTTTCTCACTAATAAATGCTCAACTTACTAAATTGGCAGCAGTAAATTGAATTTCCTAGATATTTTATATTGAAAGTTAATAAATTCGTTATAACAACTTCCTGGGATTCAATGGCTTACAAATTCGAACTTCGTGTTATTACAAAATTATTACGACGACATAAATGGCAACACAAAGTTTGAATTTAGAGAGTGGTGAAATTTATTCTATTTGGAGTATTACGCTAAATTGAGCGTTTTATTTTTTATCAGTTACTTCCAATCCAATCTTCTTATTTTCTGAATATAACACGAGTAAACTCTCATTTTGTACAATTCTCTTCAACATTGTACGTAACAATAAGTCTAGATTATATCAATAACAGTCAGGAAACAGTTCACGACTGAACACAGGCCTTTCCCAATTTAGGAGAATTTACCGTAAAGTAAAGTTACAGCCTATAAATGTCCCACTGCTGAGCACAGTCCTCCTCTTATTCCTGGGAGGGTTTTGGAGCCGGAAGGCTATTTAAATACATTTTAAGATAATTATCGATAATTCGGTAGCAAGCTACGAGATTTTCATTAAAACCCTCAAGTTTTCAAGAAGTACGTTCAAAAAGGTTGGAATATTGACACATATTGCGAGTAAAATTATTGACATCAGCATCAAGTCAGATAATCCTAATGGTTGTTATTAGAATTATCGTCTCATCTATAATATTTCTGACTGATGATGCAAGGCCTGTCAAATGTGAAGAGGGAGGGCCTTATTCAAAATATAGTTCACTTTTACTTTACATACACAGAAATTCATAAATACCTAGTGATTTCTTCCAATAATTTGCATGGATCTGCCGCGTAGAACTTCACTCCGAAGTAGAAAGTATGCGAATCTGATCCCCGAAGCTGGCGCCGCAGCTTTCTTCCGGCATCTAACCAATGCTGCCAACAAAAATAAAATGAAAATCCCGTTCATAAACATACAAAAAGAAATGATGTAGTATTAAACAACATTCGTTTTGTTAATAATAATAGATTTCTTAACTCCGTTCTTAAACATTAAAATATTTGAATAGTCGGTGGTGTGCTTGCGATTATCTATGCGGGAATCTATAAAATTCAAATAAATCTCCAAATTTAAATATATTTTGATGAAAAAAACGACTAATGTAGCAACACTATGTACTAGTCCACATCATCATCTTTTCAGCCGATCACTCGTCCACTGCTGGACTTAGGCCTCCCCCATAGATTGCCACAAAAGTTTGTAGCTGTCATTTTGGGGGGAACTTGCCATATTTGCCACGCGACAGTGCGGGTTGGCAACCGCAGTTTATTTATTCAGATGTTTTAGGAAGATGCTGCTGCCCATCTTCTGGTTTTAATTTTCCCTCTGTCTACTTTTACGATGCATACCGTGTGAGAAGTGGTGGTAGATTCTTTTAAACCGCCACCACACAGGCAATGCACTAGTAATCTATGCAAATTTAATGACAATGATATAAGTTGTTTCAAATCATACCATGATAATACATTTTTATTAATTTTACTAATCAATCAATCAGTGTATTCTTTACTGTACACTAAATACAGGAACTAAGAAAAAAAACAGTGTATAAAATTCGTATATATATATATATATAAAATAAAATATTTTACATATATGTGTAAAGAAAAATATATCTTCCATACAATCAATTGTATTGAGAACTTATGTAAACAAAATATAAAGAAGGAAGCAAAAGGGAGATGTTCATAAAATAATATAAAACTCAAGATGAAGGCATTTTTACATAAAAGCAATAGGCAATATGTTTAGGATAAAACAGTAATCAAAATTGCAAGTAATGAGCTTTTAATTGGATTTTAAAAGAAAAAACGGACATAAAACCGCAGAGTAAAGGATTTCCTAAAGAAAGAGAACAAATTTACAGGAATCTAAAGTGAGTTCGAAAAGAAAGATCGATAACAGAACCAAGAAGCCGTACATGAGAGAGAGGAATACACTCAAAGTGGTATTTTAAGTATTTCGAAGGAATATTACAAGGAATTTAGAGGAAGAAATTTAAATTCGCTCAAATTTTTTAATCTGCACTTCTGTAATGTCAATATAGCAAATATCGATGTAACGCTGATGCTATAAGATCAGAGGTAGGCCAGGATGCAGTAGAAAACACGGGGACAATCACAACACAACCGGACCCGGAAATCAACATTTTATGTTTTAGTAACTAACATTGGCTCCAGCTGGAATTCGAATCCAGACCCGCGGCGTAGAAGCCAGGTACTCTGACCACTAGGCCACTACTACCATAATACTATTACTTAAATTTTTGCTTTACCATTACATTATTGAAGCTAATTCCTTAACAGCTCAGTTAGCGCAGTAACTAGGCGAATGGCTTCTGCAATAAGGGTAAAAGATTCGATTCCCACACAAAACAAATATATGGATGGCCTACAGTTAGTTATTTTGGGTAGGATGCCTGCAAATGTATAATTTATGTCTATAATTCTTTCATACGAGAATTTCTTGCGTATTGTTTGAACATTTTCAAAAATATGAGGGAAATCCTAGTAGCTATAGGGCAAAGTGTTAAAAAAACATTTTTTTTAGTTAATATATAATATGCTGCCTCATATTAATAATTATCGATATATTGTTTTAAGAAAATAAAATTACTTCCGTTAAATCTAGTAAAATTATAATTTGTTTTTAAAAAAAATACATACCGTCTGATTGTCTTGATCAAGGTAGCGTAGGCCGAAGTAGGCTGTTTCTAGAAGGTCTAGATGCCTGAAAACTACGTCGAGCAGTGCTTGGCCGGTGCTGTTGTCCTGTAAAATAGCTTAACATAAATTTGTTACTCAAAATATCAAACATACTCGCAGTGTTCTACAATTCACGTTTTCAGTCGAATTTTATCGAAAAAAATAAAATACACCTATAAAAGCATCGGTAATAAAGTACCTGTAAATAAAGCCTCTCATCTCAGTTATTCGAAATAAATGCTGAGTTATAATTTTGTGAACTGAAAATGCCTTCGCCCCAGGCTCGGCAAAATTCTCTGTGAGAGTCAATGTAATCAGCCATTGAATATACAATTTCTTTTGGCTTAATTTGTGCCTAGGGGCATAATGTTACGATGTAATTTCATTTCAAGTACTTAGCTAAGTGAAATATAAAAGATAAGCTCAAATATTTACATGGTATCTATTTTAACATTGATTGTTTACAATCAAAACTATAATTTACGGATTTTATCGCGTTTAATTTTACAATTATACCGACAGTTTTTCAGATTTTACGCAAGAGCCCTAAACATTTCCAAAATAATAGTAGCTTAGATTGCATGCCAATAAAAGCCCGTCAAAATCGATTGAGCCGTTTCGGAGATTAGCCCGGTCAAACGAACAGACAGACAGAGAGACAAAAAAATGTATGTGCATGTTTGAGTTTAGATATCCTTCAAATTACCATATTAATAACTTATTTAGTATATAAGATAAAAAATCGAAATCGAATTTATTATATAAGATAATATATATTTCATAAGATAAAAAAAAATTATTGCGAAATCACAGACAAATTTTATTTTTTGTATAGAATATTTACAACACACAATATTTTAGATTTAAATGTACACTTAATTGACTTATCGCCACCATTGCACAAATACTCATCACTTTGGATGGGATAAACCGATTTTAATAAAACAAAGACTAAATGTCACTCGAAAGCGAATCGCTTTACGATTTTCTTAGTCTTTTGAATAAATTTAGAATTTTAGACGTGACGCGTTCACATACAAACAGATAGACAGATAGACAATTCTTAATACGATAGAAATGTATTTAGTTACTAATTTTTAGCCCCCCAATCATTTATTGCGCAAAATTTTAAAATGTACAGACACGTGCAATTTACGTTTTTATTATATGTATAGATTAATTGCATTACTCGGACTTAAAGCACAGCGAGTTGTTCGAAAACAACTTTGTAAAAATAAAGAAAGCGGAAAGAATTGCGGTTTGTCTGCTCTCCCACGATATCGAAACGAGTATGCTACAAATTAGAATTTCTCGATGCCTGACTTTCCGCAATTAAACTAATTCACACGCGATGGCGTAGGACTTGTAAGACCAGTAGTCAGCGATATGGTATTGGCAGCGTAATAATAGGGGACTGCATCTTGTAAGCTCTCACGCACATCACGAAGATATTTGCGTGCGTCCTTGCTTTGACTGACTAAGAAAGCAAAAACCTATATTTAAATAAATCTAAGTAAATTTCTTCAATGGTAGTAATATGAAAGGTTATGTATAAAGAATTAAATACACTAGGGTGCAACGTGATATCTTTATCGAGCTGGTTAACATTGCTCACCGAATTTTGAAAGAAAAATCCATTCAGTCCAGTTATTATATTCTGGTTAATTAGATCCACAGGGAAAGCAGATTTTTTTTCAAAATACACGAAGAAATTGTTAATCATCATCATGACTAATCGTCAATAAATATCATTAAAGTTCAAAAGCTACGACACAAACTGGCAAATATTGCACGTAGTTAGTACAACAATATTGCAAATTAAAAAACTGGAAGTTAGTTTTACCAACATTAGAATCAAAATAATAAAGTTAATAATTTGAAACAGATTATACTAAGAAGTACACAACTCATTTAATTTAATCCGATTACAAACGCAAAGGTTTTCCCGGCTGAATATAATATGCTTGTGTTTCCTAATACTACACTACATAGTACGTATAGTATAAGCATACTTGTATTAGACTCCATCGTTTTGTGGGAGAATCGCAAAACAGTTCGTTGATCTGAATAATAAATGATTTAATAACGGGGCGCGATGGTTCTCAGTAAAGTACGTTAAGCTCGAAAAATGGTAAGTGGTTTAAAAATGGCAGACGATTTAGATGTTATGATTTTCACGCGAACTGCACTTCAAGAACATATAAATAAAGTATAACATTATATATATATATATATATATATATATATATATATATAATACATATATATATATATATATATATATATATATATATATATATATAATAAATAATGTATAATGAATAATGTGCATAATATGCATTTCTACTTTTGGTACTGTTAATCGTGGCATGAAAAATATCTTTTTTTATATCCGAATAATGGTTTTAAATTACATTTAAAATGTATTCTGCTTATAAACGTAACGTACGTAGTAACGTACGTAGTAACTGGTTGCAATTAGTAGTAATTTACAAGTAGTCGGAACCGATATGATCGCAAAGAAACATTGGTATGTATTGAGCTTCCCTTCCGCAACTACGGTACATGGTCTATTTCTAGGAATAAGCTGACGAGCAGCCCTAAAAACTACTTTATGAGAAACTTATTAAGGTACTGGAGGGAAATTTCCGTTCTGGACATTACTCAGGTCTGGTTCTAAAACCAGAAATATGTAACATGTCTACAAATTTCTTTTAAACTTTCTTTAGACGTTGGAATTTAGTTAATGTAGTAAAAAATCAGTCTCTATTATGTCTCATTCACTTTTATAAACGTATTTATCGTTCAGAGGCGTCGATACTAAAATTCTAAACAATTCGGTTGGCTCAGTTGGCTCGCACGGGACAAATATTTGTATGGCATATATATAGTTGTTCCGGGTCTGGGTGTTGTGCATGTGGGGTTTATGTCTGTAAAAAGCACCAAAAAGCAAAATGTTAAGCAATGCTCCACGAGGTCAACCATTGGAGGAATCTTCGCTGTATTAATTTTATTTTCACAAGTTTTCACAAGCACTTTCAAAGCCAAATTACATTTTTATATCTTTATACGATAATGGTAGCCGTTAAAAAAGTCGTACTGGAGATCTAACCTGATCATATTTTCAAAATAAGTTTGCATAATTTAGATTAGAATATGATCTAACCTAAATTATGCAATGGACTTATTTCGGTTCTAGGTCTGATGTCTGTTGTTAAGTGTACTACTCGTAGTTTATTAGTCAGAATGCTGGAGTCAGTCTGTTGACTATCTACTAAAGATTCTGCTAATCTTTTCCTTTATAAGAAGAATATTTCCCACTACAGTACCGAGGTATCAAAGCATTAGAAAATTATATTATTCTCGAACTAGCCGTGTAGTATCAACGTGAGAAAATCACCCATCTCGTCAATTGGAGTCATAAAAGTTAACTAAGAAAAAACTACTAGCCTCCGACAGATGACAGAATATTTATGTTAAAATGCCACATTAAAAATCTAAAATATCAGTATCGGTGACGATCTAAGGAGCGATACGTCTGTTACGGCGATCTTCCTAAATACATTTCTCAACACTGAGACTACTGATGATTTACAATTATCTCAGAAAAATGCATTCGCCACTGAGCTTCCATAGCCATGGTTTATTTTAAAGGTATTTAACTTTTAAAATAAACCCTATAATTTAAGAGTCGACATAACTATTTTAATATCAATGTGAAATCCGATTGTCGTCGCAATCTCTTACCACTAACGAGCGCTTTGCAACTATACGACATTGGTAGACTTTCGCTTCAAATATATGTAACCAGTTTGAAACTTGTTTACGATTTACTAGAATATAACATTGAATAAAGTTTTACCATTGTAAAGACTCAAGTTTCAATTAATATTTTGGGTTTACGTTTTGACGGATAAACCATGCGAAATGTATCTAAAATATACCTTGCTTCTAATTTACGCCTGTATTCTTTTGAGAGAGTACTACTACTACTATAATATCATGACTGTGATAACATTTTATTCATAATTTACCTAAATCTGATAAAAATGGAACCAATAAAACTAATTAAAAATAACTATTATTTCTCCGAATGTGTTAAACGGAGAGAATGTTGCTTACAGTTTATTAAAAAAGCAAAACAACCGTCAGACAATAAAGACGACACCGATAAAGCAGAACGAGGCGCGAGGTGCATTTACGCAGTGAACCGTAAAATGCCGTCGTCTCAATTTGCCGCCGCTACAGTACCCGGCAATGTCCTCCCGCACCACGCTACGTCTCCTAAATTATTAAGCAATTTCTTCGGTACTCGTTTCAGTAGTTGAGACAAATAAGACAATGCTTCCAACACGGAATGTACTCTCTCGTTCCGTTTTGATTGTGCAATAAAATTAATGATATGATTGAATAAAAAATCATCGTGTATTATTTTATACATTTCATAGCAAACACCGTACGCACCGTACAGTTTAAACAGTTTAAAGTCCTAGATGACACTGCAACTGGACATATGGTAGATGGCAATTACCATCAGATAAATAACTATTCAGTCTTGTTACTTATTATTACTACCTTAGAAAGCGTTAAGCACAAAGAGGAGGTTAGACTAATAATACGATCAAACGAAGATTCATATGTAGTCTATGAGGCAGATGTATCTCAAACACACAAATACGAAAGCGAATAAATTATATATACTTGAGGCTTATACTGAGAACTTATTCATATTTTACAAAATGAGTTTTTTTATTATTTGAAATGAAATATTTTAAAACAGAAGAGTAAAAAATCTAATTTAATTTAAGCCATTACAAGTGCAACATAGATTAAAAATCTTAAAAAAAAGGACGGTAAATTAAAAAACAATTATGCTTTTCTAAATTTAATAAAACATATCTATTCATACATATTCTAAAGGTGGTAGAATTCCTATGCGTGAATCCGTCTAGGTAGGTACCACCCCTGGGCCAGTTACTGTGCCGTGATGCAGTAGTGTGCAAACATTGCTGTGTTTCGGTTTGAAGGGCACTGTGAGCTAGTGTCCAGTAATTAGGGCATATACGACTTAAGAACTGATGTGTCAGGGTGACGGGCATAGTGTGGTGTCACATAGAAATATCTAGGCGACATAGCATTTGTTATGAGCTGACGTTGCACTTACCGTCAGGTGAATGGTTTGCGCGTTTCTTCACTTTATCAAATAAAAAAAATATCATTAACAATTTTAATACCAATCATAACTCGCAGAGGGTTATGATCGGTATCAAGTTATCAATACAAAATTTTAAGTGAATATTAAGTATAGTTTTTGAAATAAATAAACCCTTACAAACAATCCAATTTGAACGTTATGAGAAAAGAGGAAGTTTCGCTGGATCCGTTTGAGACAAATAGCCCTTTGTAGATAGGAAAACTCTGGAAAGGGCGACAATTTATCTGAAATAACCATACAATTTAGCGGGTAACGTCGAACTCTCGTCGCCTCCACTTTACCCAAATTGGGCGATTCCAGCCAATATATCTTTGGAATTTGTTTGACGAACAAGTTACGCGTGGGATTGTGGGGCATAGGAAAGAATTCCTATAACAATTCGACCGTTGTTTACGGTTATGTCAAAGAATTATAGTAAGTGTGTCCGGATAAGTGTTGAATCCGTTGGATGGCAGCAATTTTATACGCTTTCATGTCTGAGGGAGTTTGCAAGATAATGCTGAGATAGTGTGTTCGTAAGCGTGGAGGCCATTATTCTTTGGCGAGCGGCGTGTTAGTAGGGTAAAGTCATAAATTATTGCGATATTAGCTTTTCGGACTTTAAGCATTTTGTTTTCTCTTAGCGAATATGATTCTTATTCATTTAATATTTAATATTTTTCTTTTAAAATTTTTAGACATATTTTTATACGTTTTACATACAATCACGATCACTTATTCCCATACAAGGAGTAGGCAGAGAAAACACCCGTAGCCTACTTTGACATTTATAATATTTACACACTTATGAAAGCCAAATCCTGTTAAAAACAATTAAAATTTAATGTCATACGATTTAGTATCATTTTAAGGAATCAAATAAAATGTCACATTAAAGTAATGATAGATAATTTAAAGAAATTCTCAAAATTCATTTAAACATGCGAAACGAATAAGTGTTGTTAACTTCCATAGAAAATAATAATTAACTTATTATTGTTTTTATGATATTGTTTTCCGATTGAGATATTTTTTTTAATTTAGTACTTACTGTATTTGTTTTTGTTATCGATAGAGAAAAACATTTAAATATTTAATATCATGTGTTAAGGGCGCTATTTATATGCAAACGGGTTGTATACAATCCAAATGATGATAATTATGTAGGTAACACGTGCGTCGCCGCGGCCGCGAGCCACTCTCACATTCACCGCGCGACGACAATGCCAGCCAAATAGAATTTAATATTCATAGAGTCGACGTACGATTCAGTGAATTCATCGCCCGCACCTTGGACCTGAGCCCCGCATATAAAAGACCTTCCACAAGCCCCTGGGTGTACTTCAAATAATTTGTTTCGGAATAGCTGCACTACAATTGTAAGGGAATAGAAACGAAGAAAAAAATCTAGCGTTGTTTCATATTACGAAATTGAAAACGTCGAAAGTCGTCACTGTCCACGGGGACGCCCGCAGTCAGATTTTAAAGTTGCCAATTTCAGTTATAAATAAGGAAAACCCATCAGTAACATGTCAAACCCTAAAAAAACAGACATAAAAATATACGACGAGCTTACTCATGAATACTAAAAATAAAATGTCATGCTTTTTTAAATATTAAACCTGAATAAATACCAATAGTCTGATGCAATTTGGCAAAATCATTCAAGTTTGAAAAAGTGCATTTACAAGATACATGGAGGATTAGCGAGAGATTAAACAGAGGCATCAATCAATCAATCAATCAATATATTCTTTATTGTACACCAAAAACAAAGCACAAAAATAACAAAAGTGTAACAATATGTACAATAGGCGGTCTTATCGCTCAGAAAGCGATTTCTTCCAGACAACCATTGTAAATAGAATTGTTGTAATTAAGAAGGGAGCGGAGGGGGGTGTACATTAATTAATGTAAAGCACATGATGAAGGCATTCGAAGATAAAAGCAATAGACAGTTCGGGAAAAAGGAAGCATAAAATCATAGTTCCGAGAAATGAGCTTTTACGAGTTTTTTAAAGGAACAAAGGGACTTAGCTTGTCGAATGTGTGCTTGCCGTAAAAGATTTCTTGAAGAAAGAGGAGGAATGCATAGGAGTTTGGAGGGAGAGATTGACAGAAGAACGAAGGAACCGTTCATGGGAGAGGGAAATATACTGAAAGCGGTCTTTCAAGTATTTAGGAGTGCAGGGATTGAACAGCACGCAGTACAAAGCAGAAAGAATATGAGTATTCCTGCGAAGTCGGATTGGCAGCCACTTGAGCTGTTTACGAAAAACGGAAACATGATCATATTTGCGAAGCCCAAATATGAATCGTAGGCACGAATTTTGAATTCGCTCAAGTTTATCAAGCTGCACCTCGGTAATGTCAAGATAGCAAATATCAGCATAGTCAAGGATGGGCAGAAGTAATGAATGAGCGAGCGCAACTTTAGTAGCAGTGGGGAGGAAATTACGTAGTCGTCGTAGAGAGCCTAGAGCAGAGAACATTTTCCTACTAGTCTCATTTATCTGTGGAGTCCATGTCAGACAGGCATCAAAATATATTCCCAGATTCTTCACCTTATTACTGTATGGGATAACAGTATCGTTGAGAATAATTGGTGGTAGACTAGACCAGTCGATTTTAGCAGCTAATCTAGAACTCCCAATGATAATGGCTTGAGTTTTCGTCGGATTAATAGTTAAGCCATATGCTTTACTCCAATTCGAAATACAAGTCAAATCTGCATTAGTGCTTTCAATTGCTATGGACAGGTTTTGTTCCTCGTTTTGAATGTTTGGAATGTTTCCTCGTTTTGAGAGCACTCCCTTGTTGTCTCAGCTATTATAGTATCGAAATCCTTGGCGTTGACATATCGGGTAACGTTGACCTCAAAATGGGTCGGCCCGCTCAGTAGAGCAGAATACTACTTCATGTCGGCCCACCGCATGCATCTGTACAATGCGCAAATTCGGCTACACATCCAGTACTGTTCTCATCTAGGGGCATCGCAGTGTCAGCTCCTTCCATTTGACCGCATCCAGTGAAGAGCGGCTCGAATCGTAAACGACCAGGTTCTTTCCGATCACCTTTATCCACTGGCTTTGGGATCCAAGAGACGTTGCGTATTTCGGAATGGTTCCAATCGCCGGGTTTTGCCATCGTACATCGCGGCACAGCACAAAATTCCAAGCACATTATCTTGATGGTTGGCATTCTACCACTGTGAGCTTTTAGCGGAATTTTCTGCCACGCACAATTCTGTGGAACTCGCTGCCACCAGCGGCATTTCCAGACCGATATGACTTAGGGACCTTTCAGAAAAGAGCTTATTCCTTTCTCAAAGCGTCCGGCGTCGCTCCCGCGATTCCACTGGTATTGCGGATGTTCATGGGCGGCGGTGATCACATATCATCAGGTGAGCCGATTGCTCGTTTGTCCCCTTTTGTATAAAAATAAATAAATATAATTCTATAACATAACTTGTTTACGACAATACACATATTTCATTCTTAAGTATATTTAATCTTAAAAAATAACGAATATGTTTTTCATAACTAGTAACTACACTTGTACCTACATTTATAATTAAAAAATTACCTGCATCTCGTGCAGTAGCTCTCTCTCGTCTAACAGAACAACACGACAAGCTAACGTGCGCGGGGCTGGGCAAAGGCATTCCATCATTCTGCCACTTTCAGCCAGCGGCTTCCCACAGACCTGTAACAGACATCATTGTTATTTACTTGAACATAACTTTATTTTAAAAAGTAAATTCCGTAAAATCCTTGCAGACGTTACCATTGAGATAATATACTTAGAGAAATTCACAAGTGGAATGTTAATTTATTTGATTTCATATTTTTTTTACAATAAACTTTAAATATAATTATAGATATGGGAGTCAAATACATTAAATTATAAATTGATAAACTCTCCTTCTAATAGTATATAAATCAAACAAAGATCCATCTCGATTTTATATCCATATGAATTTGTTTGTGTAAATACGAGTACTAATATGAAAATACCGTACTTCGGATTCGACGACTACATTATTCGCATTAATACGGATTTATACGCAAACTAACAACATCCTCGTTCATTTTCCTCCGATGATATCGATCGCGGCTCGGGATATGTTTATCTTTTACCCACTCGTATGCTATTCAGGTATTTCAAAACATAGATGGTAACATTGGTGTTCTATCCACAAAGCCAGAAGTTGTTTGAAGGCAATTACGGAGTTATTTGCAGTCAGACTCGATAGTGAAATCACCAAAGGGTTGGTCGAAACCAAATATATCCTCGTTAAAAGTTAGTCTGGGGAATACAGTTTCGCAATGGTGTCGGTTTTAACCATTTTCTTTTAATTAGTAACTGCGCCCTTATTAATGACCGGATTTAAATCGCGAAATTCTATTACGTAGGTATCCAATTTTCATTTATAGATGTAAGATCTTTTTGGCGCCTCCTACAAAAGCGGTGAATGGGTTTTTTATTTGTGAAACAAAATTTAAGTGAAACTTCTTTGGGTGCGATGAGAGTAAAATTTCAAGGTCAAATTACAGTGCAGCGATTTCATGCAACATTTTCATGCAACGTTTCTATTATTCTTTCTTAATTTATATTTATCGACTAATTATTAAATCTTTATATACTAAGCAGTTAATTAGTTAGTATCAGTTGCAGGCGCTTTTTTTTAATTTTATTTTATTTGTAATCCAACAACTTTACATTTGAAAGTTTTTTTTCTAATGTAAGACACTAGGATTACACTACATAACAAAGAAAACATGCATAAAAAAGTTAAAATATCAGGTTTAAACACCTTTATTCTCATAAGAATTATAATTTACATACAAAACGATTTAACATAATTCAAAACATATTTACGTGCATTTCATACAATAGTGACTTAATTTGCGGGTAATTTAATTAAACTAACTTAACATAACCAACAACAGAAATATTACACGGAGTACGCTCAACTGGATGTAGAATGGAGTGTGATATATCATTGTTAAGAATGTGATAAGCTTGATTTATTTATGACGAAAAATTTAAGTAGTTTATTAAAAGCGGGCATGGTTTTTTAGGCTGTTTTATAGTAGAAAGTAATTTTATATAAATTTTAGCATATAAGAAGCCCAGGAGATGGGCGGTTGCCAACCCGCCTGCCAAGCGTGGCAAAATCCCCACAAAATGAGAGATACAATCTTTTGTAGCAATCTATGGGGGAGGCCTATGTTCAGCAGTGGACTTGTGACAGGCTGAAATGATGATGATGATGATGATGATGAAGGTATGTCATATTCTATTTACTATTATTTAATCGTGGTGCATGTAGAATAATATTATCAGCTCTCTTCAATCCAGATCTAAAAAATGTGTTCCTTTAAAAAGTTTATTTGAGTATGTATAGCACTGTTTAGTACATTTCTTACCAAAATACACGTATGTATATACATAGTGTTGTTTTTCTCTCCCTCCGTTGAAGTTAAAAAAACATAATTGAATAAAACTTTTAATAGTTTATTTTCTACAATCTGTACAGTAACTAGGTTTATTTTTGAGTCTGTGTCCCATATTTCCATAAGGTAGTCAATATGCGGCTTGATATGGAAATCCTAAATATTGTATTTAACTCGGACGGATGTAAATTTTATTTTGATTCTTACAATATGTGGTTTCCATGTAATAGATATCTGTGATTAGACCGAGATAATTTCATGTTTTACTTTATTTATTATTTGATAGTCGATACTGAGCGGAAGACAGTCCAATTTAAAAAAATACAATGTGCACTAACATAGTATTTTTAGGTCAAATCTATAGAAATAATGGAAATTAAATTAAACATAAGCATGAAAAGTACATAAATTTGTTATATTTGCTGACGTCCTTTTTTGTGGGTACAAGTGCTTTCTTTGTGTGTGTGTGTGTGTGTGTGTGTGTGTGTGTGTGTGTGTGTGTGTGTGTGTTTTGTAAGTAAGTTTCATTGCATATTATAATAAAATATAGTAATAATATATATCCTCCAATAAAAATAAAGTAATTCCGTCGCATAAAAAAATGTTGCTACAATATTCGGTCAGTATCAAACTGTTTAATAGTAAAAACACCAATTCCCGCGCAAACTCACAAACTAAACAAACCGTGAAAAGAAAAGGCAACATAAAAACACCCTGAACACTGTGCATTTCGGAACTCTTAACAGCCAGACAAACCAAGAACTTTGAAACAAACAACAAAGACGGCAATACGAGCCATTAATCCGAACGATCCCGACAGAGATTAGTGCTCCTATTGACTCCACGCTCGCGCCACCGCCCTCACGTAGAAAACATTTTCTCGCTATTGTCTGAACTGAAAACAAAAAAGGAATCGCGATTGACATCGTTGCTCTGCAACGTGATCGCTGGGCGTTCGACTCTGATTTTTCCCTTTGTTCGATATCATACATTTATAAAATAGAATCTTTACACGGTAAATGTTGTTTTTCTACAAAGTCATACGCAGTATTGTTTAGTAATAACTAAATGTTCTCACGACGTTCTGGGTAATACATGAAGCAAACTTATGTGAACAAGCGATTTTTTCTTTCTTGGAACTTTTCAAAAGACGATAATTAGTTAATTAATTATAGCGCATCACAAGTACACTACTGAACTTAGGACTCCAGTATAGATGGCCAAAAACAGTTCTGAGCCACTAGTATCCACAAACCTATCACTTATATTTCGCCTCGCTGGTATTAATTACATGGCTCTACATTTATAATTCGAAAAAAATAACTTCGCGCAAATTATATAAAATATAACTATGGCCTATAGCCCATGTTGATGTTAATTCATAACGTAACGTAATATGAAACTCTTCAGAAAACATTTTTTTATAACTTGCCAATCGAAAAAATAACAAAAACCATACTATTTAATATTCTTTTACCGAAAATAGAACTTTTCTCGCCAAAAGGTATCCAAAAACTTCGAAGCGTTCAGTTCTGTCCGGTTACGACTATAGAAGAGCGTAACAAAAATACATTTTTACGTATAGAAAATTTCAACTGATGACCTAGATGTCTAGATAAACATGGAAAGTAATTAAAACACGTCCACAACATCTATCACTTTAAGTGTTGCCTATACTTATAAAAGTCAGACTCAACTCTTAACTCAATTAAGTTGTGTACTTTTAAATTATAGTATGTAATTAAAACAAATAGCTTTCTTATTTTGTTTTTTTTTTATATATATTACTTAAGAATAATTAAAGAAATTGTAATAGTTTACTTCATGTAATATATTACAAGGTATTGCTCTACTTCAATAAGTATTCAATATTATTTGGCTATAATAACTTTAGTAACGGATTCAATAACTTCTAATAAACGTAAAGTAGTTAGTAAAAGATTTTAATTTACTTTACAAACAACGCCGAATGCGACGCGAATGAAGTCAGGAACTCGCTAGTTAAATAGTTCAGGACAAAGTTTTGCGCCCTCTCACAGCGACAGTTTAGATTATTGTCCAACCACCTCTGTCGCTACGCCGCGAATTACACATATCTTCACATCCTTATCGCATAACGTAATTTAATGCAATTACATTCTGTCTCAGATGTTTTTTTTTTAATAAAAGTGACGAAATGAGTATAACGTTCACTTGATGGTAACAAATGCTGTGTCGCCCAGAATATTATTATATGCGATTGTCCTTGTGTCTCTGACACTGTATCCTAGCCTACCTCCGACCTTATCGCATGAGCGTTAAATAGGGCATGGGTAGAAAGGAACAAGTGAGTGCCCATGTGTTTGTGCGTACACTTGTGGCACTATAATATTTCCTGCGCAGTAGATAACTTCCGACAGTATACGGTAATTGTCGCCATAGTCGAAAATCGGCCAGGAGGACATTACAGGCCACTTCTGTTCACAGAACTTTACCAAAAATTAAGGATTTACCATAAGCGCCACGTAAGTCAAGAGGGCTGGCAATCGCAGTATCAGACACCTAGCCCCATAGATTTTTCTGCCTTTATGCATTTTTGGTCTGGCGTATATTTTCAGTGGTGTGTGTGATGACAGAGATATAAGTCGGAAACCATGAGTTTTCCTGTTATAGATTTGGTATATAATTCCTGGTATAGTCCCTTAGTTGACTCTTACGTCACTCACGGATAAAAAGCTACCACCCAAGCTTTTTTCTCATTTTAACTTCTGTTGAAAAAAAAAGAAAGTTTCTATGTCTAAAGACTTATAAATAAAATGTATAATAACGTTAAGGAAATTTGTTGAAAAATTCTTCGCACATGATTCTTTGTATTTTTACATTAATTTATACTACATGATGCGTGGTAGCTCAGGGGCCTGGTGCTCGCCTTAAATTTCATAGTAAGCGAGTAACCTGGGTTCGATCCCCGGTGCCAGCACCTCTAATATTGTTCTACAATTTTAAGTGCTGATTTACCACGTGCTTAGCGGTGAAGGAAAACATCGTGAGGAAACCTGCATGTCCGAGGAATAGAAATATTTCGAGGACATGTGAAGTCCGCCAACCCGCATTGGAGCAGCGTGGCGGATTCTTCCTAGCTCCAAATCCCTCTCAGAAATGAGAGGAGGCCTGTGCTCAGCAGTGGGACATTTATAGGCTGAAACTTTACTTTACTTTACTTTTACATGATGCATATTTTTTAAAACATTCCCTGAAAGGTAAACATGTGCTGAACAATATATTATGCCAATCCGGAAACTTTTCAAATGATACGATGGAACAAAAGCTACGTTAGTGCAAGACTATAAATATGTGTAAATTTTATGTAGAAATATTGAATAACTTTGTAAGTTCTAAAATAAATATATTATTTTAACGTAACATAATTATTGTTATAAGCGCAATATGCTTCTAATCTGCAGACGATTTGTTAATAATTTGTATCTATACAAAGAACTAGCTGAAGACCGCGACTACTACCGCGTGGGTTTAGGTTTTTAAAAATACCGCGGGAACTCTTTCATATTCCGAAACAAAAAGTATCCCATGTCCGTCTACAAGATGCAAGCTATCTCTGTGCGAATTTTCTGTGAGATCGGTTCAGCGGTTGAGCCGTGAAAGGGTAACAAACAGACAGAGGGACAGTGAGAGAGAGTTACTATCGCAAATATAATATTAGTATGAAAGCTTACAAACTAGAACATTGTTCTCTTTTTCAAATAGTTTTTCCCAGGCAACAATAGTAGACATCACTATTTGTAAAACATTTCATTACATTCAAACATTCTTGGTGCACATTTTGCCTACAATAAAACTATGATTATCATAAATATAAACCAAACAGAAGCGACTGTTAGTGATTTTCGAATTTTCGAGTTCAGATACTTTTCCTGTCGCTAAGTTATTTTTATGAGTAAAAAAATTTACATATGTGTTGGTCTCTCTGTTTTGATTTAAATGAAAATGTACTGTGGCTATATGCCATATGCCCACGATTATACATTTCTATAATCCCAACTTTCGTATTCGAACTAGGCTCGGTCGGTGAGTTCGGATAATCGAGGTTCTGCTGTTTATGAAATTTGTATAGGTTATTAATTGTAACTCTGGGATCATTTTCGTCTAATTTATAACTCTATTGAAATACATCAAATTCTTCTTGAATTGCTTAAAAATAATCGTGGCTTTATTTATTTACAAAGTAACTAAATTAGAAACCAATTCATTAATAAATACCAAAAACAATGAATCACCGCAAACCGTTAACTTTCCAAATTAAATAAAATCATCAAATGGCAGGGGAAGTACATCTAAACTTTCTGAAACTATTCACATTCTATAAAGTTTTTATTTATTAGTGCCAAGCCCAAGAATATACGAAGGTATATTTATTAGTGACAAGAGTATACGAAGGTATAGGAGCGAACGGACGCCTGTGGATGCCGTCACGCGCTCACATCGCGCATACTGATGTTGGTTCGCGCTTTGAACACAAACTCAGTTTTATTCATAGTAAACCACTGTCCAAAAGGACAAATAATAGTTCGATGGTTGTACTCGTATGTTAATGTTTTATACACACAAAGGCTTTCCGAGACGGATACTTAACCGATGAATTGATGCATTTAATTTGCAGAACAATTCATTAGTTCTTCAATGAACGATAGACTGCTATTTACATAATTGTATCTAAGAATGCAGCAATGTTTCGCTGTAAAGCTTTGTATATTTAACAGTCATCGTATATATATTTAATTAAAATTGTTTCTTGAATGGAAACAATATACAGTTAAACACTTATGTTGTAATTATTATTTTGACAATGAGTCTAGTTTTAAAATTACAATCATTTAAGTACTAAAAATAGCCTTCAGGCCTTACAGTTTTTAAGAGTATGAATACGCAGTTTATGTGGTGAACGATACCCACGACGTAATTTTTATATTAATCTCTCTAAAGTTTTTGCTGTACCAGGCGCCCGATACCTTTGACCTACTAGAATCTAGTCATCATTTGGCATTTTCGAAATAGTTATTCCGTCATGTATATCAGGCTACGAAACTTTCCTGGTTTTTTTCCCTTTATCGACTTGTAGGTGGTACAACACCCACGGGGTGAGAAGGTGTATCGGTTTTACATCACTACACGTGGTAAAGCCTCGCTGCTAGTTACTGTCTGTACCACATAAATGGGTCGGCTCGGCCAAAGAAACACCGCACTCCTACAGAATGCTAACGTTATATACGAAAATGTCAAACCAGTTGCGTTTTGTATGGTTAGTGGCGAGAACCGTACTCATCATTACTAGCAACGAGGCATCTTAGTCCCGGAGATGACGACACAGATCTTGATTCTAAATTAAGGATTGATGAAGGTGGCGTCAATGAGCTCAGTGGCCACTTGCTATTAGATGGACGATCCGCTCGGTAGTCACTCTAACATTCACAAAAACAAATTATTACAGAATAATTTAACACCACGAAATAAGTGAATCTTTCTAAACATTGGAAATAACATAATTATTTCTCTTAGACTGTTTATAGCAAAATCTCAAAGCCATCAACTCTGTGCGGAAACTGTTAATTTGTATGAGAACCTTATCAAAAGAATTCTATCATCATTTACTTTTCAAATGTATTTAAAAATAAATAGTGGCTATCATCTCTTCAAAATGTATCATTCACTGCCAGATACCAATTCCAATCATCGTAGTAAATAGCAAACATGGTATTCATCGAAACGCCGATACCAGTGTAGTTAAGCGAGCAAAGCGTAGCTGACCGTTTTGTATATAAGTCCCTGATGCGCTAAATTATTCGTTTGACAAACTGAACGTGAACATTTCACCTGATTCACCGACGCGATTAAACGCCTTTGTAGTGTCCCCACTAAATATTACTTTATTATAAATTCACTAAAGGTGTTATACGGTTTTATATAACTTCTGTACCAAATTCCATATTTTTTGTAATCAATGAAACTATAAGATAGTTTTTTTTCTTAAACGGGGCACAGTAGGATTTTACTGTATGCATTTTACCGACATAAATTTCACATGCACAGTACAACCAGACCCGAAAATCAACGATTCCTGTTTTTCCACAAATGTTGGCTCCACCTGGAACTCGAACCCAGGACAAGCGACGTAGAAGTCAGGTACTCTTACCACTAGGCCACATAGGCCAGCAGTCAAAGTATATATTTAAAAGTAACTGTAACATTGATAAATATTTTGCGTTCTAAGTCTGGCGAAATAAGGACCTTTTTATATTGTTTTCATTTGAGACTTAAAAATTTGAAATATTGAACAAGGAATTCGTAGAAAATTGTTTAGCGTGAATTGGTTTTATGGTACGGAATTTATATAAAATCGTCAGCCTCTACACAAACCATTTGCAGAACATAAGCGTCTCCAAAGTTGAAAGAATTTGTCGTTATTGCCACTCTTAGCATATTGCAGAATCAGACACCTCGCCCCTTAATGCTGCTGCCAATCAACGGTTCGATTTTTTTAAAAATAAAACGGTGCCCTTCAGTAGTTTTGAACTTATTACTTACACCAAAAAATGGTGGCCAAAACATTTTAATTGGGTAGACCCATGCAATAACAACACACGGTGAAAGCAAATAAACCATTACAATCTTAAAAGTTATTACATTTGATTAAAAGACAAAGATTAAAAGGCAAAATAATATATAATGAACCCACATAATAAAAATGAAAATAAATAGTTAACCTTACGTAAAAAAGATAGAGCAAACGAATTTCGAGGCCATTATTGTCTCGAATTACGGAATCGAAATGGCCGGTCAATACGTTTTCCTATTAAGTCAAATGACCCAGCTCGAATTTTATGCGGCTATAACTCGCACGCAGCACCGTGAGTTGCATATGTACAATCTTAAATGTGACGTAAAACGTTAAAGAGTAAACTGATCAGAGGCCATATCTCGACGGATGGACACCATAAAGTTTTGCGTCGCTGCCGCACTTTTCGCGCTTCCAGATCGTATCTCATACATCAGAGATTTCCCGCATATAACCTTCTTAGATAAAAAATGCCTTATTTATATTCTATATACACTTAAACTTCGCTTTATAATCAATAATAGCAAATATTGAATACTTAACAGTATTGTAATCAGGGACCGTACAACCCCTTATCAGTTAATTCTTTCGAAAGTGTTACTCATTTATTTAGTTACCCAAATGATAGTGTTACCTTTTGTTCGTATAACCTCTACATAACACTAGTGAAAGGGTAACCCTTTCAATAAGTTGCCCAATGGAAAGGGTTACCCTTTCATTGAGGTAACCAGTTGAAGAGGTTTCTCTCTTGATAGGGTTTTTCACGGTAACCTTCGGGTTACCTATGATTTTAACTTACGCCGTTGGGGTTGGGGACTACTATAGTCGCGTGTTTATAGAGCAACTAGGGTCTAGTTGGCGCAGTGGTGTCTTGACACCTGCTGCATTCAGTTGCTGCACCAAATGCATTCAGTTTTGCACCTAATGCAAAGCTGCGAGAAATCAAATTACAGTGCTTGGTATCGGAAAAGTTTATCCTGTTCCAATGGTTGAAGAGGTTACCCATTCGGACCGGGTTACCGTTTCATACTATTGAGCAAATTCTATCGAAAACCCTATAAACAGGTAACCAATATGAAAGGGGTTTGAATAGGTTACCTATTCAAGCTGCTTACCGTAATTAAGTGTAACCAATATGCAGTAGGTTTTTCAGAAACACTTATCAAAAACCTTTTCAACGGGTAACCAAAATGGTCCCTGATTGTAATACTCGTAGCATTAGTAAGCCTTTCGGGAGATCACGAGATCACAATTTCTCGGAGT
This sequence comes from Luehdorfia chinensis, assembly GCA_019845155.1. Lineage (NCBI taxonomy): Eukaryota > Metazoa > Arthropoda > Insecta > Lepidoptera > Papilionidae > Luehdorfia > Luehdorfia chinensis. The sequence continues at coordinate 11,253,084 of JAHVAK010000527.1, forward strand.
GTAGTCAGAATATTTTATTATATGTATATAAAAGGTTTTCATTTTTAGCAACAATAAGATACGACTCATAAAATGTTTTTAGTTTTTTTTTCTGATCTTTTTTCACTAACAGTATATGTTTCATCTGTTAAATAAAGTTAACAAATTACTTGAGTTCAAGTGGTTGCTTGGAGCGATGCCAACATTATACCGGAGAATTGCTTACGAAAAACATAACGTTGGCGACACACGTGTATAATAAACTGCGAAGTGCCGCTGATTTGTTAAAACGTAGACAGAAAGAGAGTGACGCCTTATATATTTTTCTTATTAACGTTGATTATTCGGTCACGGCAAAGATAATAATATTAAAAAAAGTTCGAGTCCTACTAAAAGTCCGGCTGAGTCAGAGATAATCTTCTATAATGTTCTTGTTCTTAACAGCTTCAACGAAGAAGTTTTTTTCGCCTACGAAATCACTGGTTACATATCTTATTATGAATAATTTCTTGGATCTCAAATTATAGCAGGTAGCCCGCGGCGGACTCGCTCGAAGCACCTACAATCAGAAGAAGCGGGGCTTACGTCCAAGTGAAGGCTCAGCCTTCGACTCCGCCCACAGTTTAAAATTTTTTCGACTCGCCTGTGAAACAACTAGCACGCCACATTGTTTTTATAGAGTTGAATAATTACTCAAGCTTTTAACTGACGCCGAAATAGGAGTAACAATTCCGTGTTACGGCATTTAAGTTGAAACAAAGCATTTCATTTTTAATCATTTAAGCTAGAGCAGAATGCCACAGTTAAGAATTTCACAGATAAAAGATATTATAAAACATTACGAAATTATTTAAAATAGGAAACGGTACCTTTGGAACGTATTTTAAATAGCGTTAATTAAAAACTTGCAGTTATCGCATAAGAATTCCCAGCTCTTTGTCCGCTCTTGGCGATGCAGCGCTACTAAATAGGATTTTAATAATGCTCGTTTCACCGAGAGCGCATTAAGATATGAACACAGTATGAGTGTCATGTCCCGACCCCACCCTTCACCTCGGTTAAGTAAAATTCTCTTATTGCTTTTAGTGTTCATTCTTGCATGAACCGTATAATTAAAGCATCTTTCATGTTTTTTATCAGATACATTAAGATTTTATATCAATTTCTTGTAGGTCTATAATGATCTTATACAAACCAACACCGAAAGTATAACTCAACAAAAAAGGAAAACTCTGATAATGTAAACACAAATATTCTTGTCTCTGCTTTTTTTTACTATGAGTAAGAGGAGATCTCTGATTACATTTTATGTTCGTACCATATGTTGATCAAATTGCATGGTATAATATAGTACATCATGCTCACGTTTAATACGAATATTACTTTTATTTGATAGTTGTGATTGCCTTTTGGATAATTTTAAACAAGGAGAGGACGACGATATAGCTGAAATATTTTTATATAATATTTTATACTAAGTAAGTTAATGCCTGCTGTATGGTAACAAATATATCCAAAGTGCATTTAGTGCTACAACTATAATTCAATACATATATAACTCCCCGAATTGTACATAAATTAGTCATAATGACTATGTAAAGTCACTAAAACTTAGGTAACAAATACGTATATACACCTGTGCAAATTACGCTCTCTTCTGTACCTACAGAAGAACAAAGTCGTAATAATGTCTCGATTAACATATTCTCTACACTCCTTCACCTGCGAGTGAGCAACTAACGAAGAACCCTCTAAAACTTTGCTTTACGTTCGCTCCCGCTTTGTAAAGTAAAGGAGTCGCACCCCTCCTGCTAAAACGCCTTTTAATGAAATGCGATCGTCGCAAATTCGTCTAAATTTTCGCAACAATGAACGGAACAACAAGCGTCTTGACTACGCAATAAGTAGTACTCACCCGCCCGCATAACGACGGGTTAAATTAAATAACAACGAAACTTTGAGAATCCCGAGTCTGGAGTGCGGTGGCGTAAACCGAATGGAGCTATATTAGTTCGATTCCTATAGGAACTTTCTGACCACAAACTGTTCGTGACGGGCTGTCGAGTAAAGGCGAGCGACTTACAGTTGCGTGCCAGTTTGTCAAGAATATAATGATGGGTCTTATTTTTCTTCGTTGTCCAATCGACAATTCCTCATCATCATCAACACTTCAGCCTATCATAGTCCACTGCTGAACATAGGCCTCCCCCAAAGATTGCCACCACACGGGTAATCGACAATTAAAATTTAATCTCATATAAGTGAAATCTATCGTATTTAACAGACTTTCCAAAGTGATTCTACCAAGAACATGTAGTGTTTAGGTAAACCAATCAAACCATAATTCACATAAGTATTAACACACTTTCCATGGAATCGATAATAAATATTAAGCCCAACAAATTCAGCAGCAAGTCAGCCATACTTTTCCAAATCCTACATCAGGACAAAAGCGTTACGACAAAAATGTCCTATTCTGTGTAGACGATTATTGAAACGAGAGCGCTTTGACGGACACGATTCAATCTGGTAATCGGAAATGGGCATTGTACTACAAAGGCTCCATTGTGATCTGCCCGAGCCACCCGCTCTCGCGCTTCTCGCCGCATGCCCACGAATATTCATGTCGATAATATATACAAAACACTGAGAGATGGCGTATCCACCGTACAGCCACATTTGCACTACGATCGAAATAAATCTACAATACTTAATATATGAGAAAAATGTACACAAGCTACGCGATCTTGAGTTTGTGATGCCTAATGTCGTTAATTAGGAAAGAAACTCTTTTTATAAATATTACTTGTCATAATAATACTCGTAATATAAGCAAATTTGTCGATTTCAAATGAATCTTACTCTTGACAACTTATATCCTTGATAAACGATAATTCTTTTCTCATCTTATTTCTCGGGTCTAACTTATATTTATGAAATAAAATCTTTCATAAAATTCGGCATTATTGAATACAGCATAGACGGACTTAAAATATTTTCTCGGATCGAGGACAAAAGAAGCTAAGGGCATTGGAGGAATAAATCTTTAACTAAAGTGGACCGCGATTTACAAATCTCAAGTACAAGAGGGCTCTCGACCCTCTACCTCGGTGCCTGCACCGCCCTTGACTCTCGGTTTCTAATCAAGATTGTGATTTGGCCCATGACTAACAGCTTTTATCACGCTACGGGTAGTACAATTATTGTAACCTTAAAACATCTCTTAAAACATTTTTCCTATCCTAATACAAAGCGATTTTTAACCGATAGTTATGATAACTTGAGGCCCTCAGCAGAAGTGGCTCAGAGCCTCTATCTGTCTCTCCCGCCTGCCCATCATCGCATTGGATATTTTCGGACTGGCATATTTGAGATTGAAGAGGAGGTGAAGTTATTCGGTGATCTGTCCAAGGCCATGAGATTTGTCTCGTATTTCCCTTAGTTTACTTTTACGAAACACGCGGGATGAGAAAGTGAAAGATACGCGATTACCCCATGTCACAATATCTAAATAACCTGAATTTTGCCATCCATACCGGCACCACTAAAATTACTAATATAATTAGCAGTATTTCCCGGCAATATGAGGCTAGCTTTACATGTCCTCCTTGCACTACAATAGCGAACTATTCCTGGCGCCATAATTCTTTAAAAAAATAAGAAAACCTTTGTAAATTTGCTGTATTCTATTATATTCATTACATTTAATGACCGCGTGGCCTAGTGGTCTCGGATATTTGACCTATTCTCCGTGGGTTCTGAATTAGAAAACCAGTCGGTGTCAACATTTTTTTTATTGGAGAATGGGACGAGATGAGCAAAACGTTGACGTGATGGTAAGTGCAACGTCTGCCCATAACAAATGCTGTGTCACCCAGAAAATTTTTGAGTGGTGCCCACACTGAACGCGTCGCCCTGAGGTATCAGTCTTAAGTCCCATAAACCCAGTAATTACACTACCTCTCAGTACCCTTCAGACCTAAACACAGTAATTTTGCCACACTTTCACAACAGAATAACTGGCCTTGCGGTGGTACCTACCTAGACGGATGACTGCGCAGGAATCGTACCATCAATAAAAAAACATTAGTGTAACACGCAATTTGTTGGTTTTCGGGACTGGTTGTATAGTGATGACACGGGGACACCGTGTCTGTGACTCTGCATCCTTGCCTACCCCCGTTTTTATCCCATGAGCGTAACATCAGGCTGGACTTTTTAGGATGACGGAGTGCCTGTGTATACGCGTACACTTATGGCATTATAACATCTGTTAAGTTGATAGTTTTCGGCAGTATTCGGAAATTGTCGCTGTGGTCGAAGTCGCCTAGGAAGAGATAACTATTAAGTTATTACATTATTCTTCATTGTGTAAATAAGAATATAATTTTATATATGACTTTTAATGGTATGGTACAATTAACAAAAAGTCGATCCATAAATCTAGGACTGCAATACCGAGAATAGAAAAATAGAATACGTATTTTATCAAATAAAAAGTAATAAATGGGACAAGCGTCGTTATCACTGACAGAGCTAGATCGAATGGAAGAAAGATGGCAGTTTCCCTGGAGACATGTTCGACCCAAAGCACATATATCCAACGTTACAGTAGGTATATTCCGTGCATACTTCTAAAAGAAATGTGGTATAACGTATAGATTTGCATTAGTTTCTTTAATAACAATATAGCTCTAGGTAAGCATGTTATTATAGTTATTTTTCTCTACATCTTATACTTAGCTACCGTTAATTAAAAGAATGCGAGCTTCAAACTAGACATACTGTTAGACATAAAAGAACATTTTTTTCAATGACACAGTGTACTTTTGTACAATAACCGCAAATTTTTGGAATACTATAAAATAAAATAGTAACGGAAATCAACATTAATGTTAACCTTGTTCATCAAAAACTAGTAGTTACTAAATGATAACATGATATTACGTTGCAAATTAAAGGATTTATATATGACCGATGCCCGTGGATATAGGTTTATAAAATTTCTCGCAGGAACGATTTAATTTTTCAGAAACAGAAATTATCCTATGTCCGTCTCCTGGATGCAAGCTTCGTCAAGATCGGTGCAGCCGAAAAGGTAAAAAACAGACAGACGGACGGAGAGAGTTACTTTCGTATTTATAATATAAGTATGGATTATATTCGATTTAGATAAACATAACATAAATAATGTATTGAGTCACGTGCAAATGTTCTGTATCTTTGGTAAATACAAATTAAGATTTTCTAATTTACTTATCTTACTTACTTATATATCTGTCGGGTGGGTTTAACATCAACCTCTAGGCTTTGTATTTTTTTAAGAATAAAACTCTGAAACAAAATTAATGTTTGTTTAATCTCATAATATCGGACGTGGTTCTGGATTCTTATTATGGCTTTTCGCAATATTTTTTTTATGGATAAAGTGACGATACAAGCAAATCGTTCAACTCTTTAACATTAGAGCATCTGTCCATAACAAATAATATGTCATCAAGAACATTTCTGTGTGGCACTACATTGCGCGTCACCCTTAGACATCACTTCCTTAAGCTTCATGTACCAAGTAATTGCATTAGGTGTCAGTTGCCTTCAGACCGAAACAAAGTAATGTTTGCACACTACTGCTTCACGGCAGAATAACAGGCACTGCAAGAGTACGTACTCAGATGGAAATGTTTTGAGTAACACTAACAGGATGGACTAACAGGAACAATAAACAAAGGTTAGTAAAAAAATTAAGATTTTTTTTCGCGGCAACTTAGGAATATAGCTCTCGTCATATATATCGTAGTACACAAACAACCAGTGATCTGTCTCTGGTGCCGTCGTCACAGAAATTTATAATTGTAGTTTCAAGCGCTGGCGAGGAACGCTTTGTCAGGAAAGCAGCATGAATAAGTTAAAAAAAAATATGTCAAGGATCTGTGTAGTTGGACAGTTGTACTGGAGCAGCGAGGCCATGTCTTTGCGGTTACCAAACTATCTCTAAATGGAGAAGCTAGTATATTTCAAGCACTCTTCTGTTTCTTCAGTTTGACATTAAAACAATAACTAATCATTTATTGTCATTACCTCGCCAAATCCAAATCGTAAAGGTTTCTTGTATACTTTACTTTATTTATTTACAGTTATATTGCTTCTAATGCGTGTAAACATATCCATCATATTCAAAGAAATTTATTTTAATCTAAAAAAGAGTCCAGAATCTGTTATGCGGAGTATTTAAAATTATCGAAGGTATCCTTAATAGATCTGAATATCTCTCCATTAACATCATTAGATCGTTAATCGACTGAGTACAAAGATAAGTGCACAATTAGGAAAATAAAATGGTTTGAAATGAAACAAATTATTTATGAACTACCATTATATTTCATTTTTGGTATTGCCGCAAATGTGATACGTCGTGAGCAATCGGATTCGAATCCCAGCTAAAACTTTTCGCAGAACTTACAAATAATTGCTGGTTACACGCCATAGATGTAAAATTTTATTTCAAGCTTTCTCTGAACCAAATTTCGTTGTTATTAACGTGTTTTTAATATCAGATTTTTTTATACCTATCCGATGTCCCGTGGCATCTTAAAACTATAACCTAGCCAAAATGGTGTTCTTAATTTTGAAGTAGGTGAGTGATTTAGATTTCTAGAACAATGTCTCTAATGGACTCGACTCAAACAGACGACCATTACAGAACGAATACATATTTAGCAATTATAAACATATCACGGAAAGAATAAATATTAGTCAAAAAATTGTATCGCAAATCAATACGAGTATGTATGTATGAAATTCTATAAACAATATATTAATGTTCTGATATAGTTTAAAACCACTGTAAACAGAACAAATAAATCAGTTTTCATTTTCACCATATAATTAAAACTGCATAGGTAATCACTTGTGTGTATACATTTGCCCTGCGGAATAATTAGAATAATGTAACGCTTTACGTACTAATTCCTATTCACTTTGATACAATGTTGATACATAAAAGGGGATCTCTTTTTTCTGTTACCAGCTTGTAATAATAGGTAACTAAATGAAATCACTTTATTGCCAAGGTAATTGTCTGCTATTGGATGAACGGCAATGACGGTCACAGTAGCGGCCATTCAACCCACGACGGCCTCGCGCTGCCCGTGCTCAATGCTCCACAACAGAACTCCGTTTTAGCATTACCCTTTAATCTCACTTCTCTTTAGCTCGCGTCAAACATTGCGCTCTGATTCACATCTTAAATACCATCACCAAATTAACCGCTAACAGATCTTCGATCAATTATAACTAAAGCCTTCTTTACCAGTACGACTTTTATTCAACTCACCTTAAAATGAATACTTATTTAACTTGATAACAACACCACAGAAATCCATAGGGGACTGTAAGCAAACGTACTTTGAAGCAAAATTTTGCATTCAAATCGTACTTGTGGACATGACTGGCGGAGCCGGTATTTTCTTCGAACACTTTCACGACACTTAAGTTCACATTTTATTTCAGCTTTTAGAAACTAAATAAGTTTATAGTATTTTTTAAACACTGAACAGGGAGTACAACAAGTGTTATAAACAAAAGAGAGGGTTCGCGAGCGTATATAACTTATGTGGGGGCGGCGTGGCACCTGTCAACGCGGCGAACAAGTTTGTACTGCCGGGCCGGGCTACCGGCCGGCGGCTGTCCGTCCCGCGCTGCTGCCGCGTTCATAATCCAGCTACGGGCAAACCAAACCACTGAATAAGGCAGATGTAAACAAGACAAACTTTATTTAGCTTATATGCACCTGAAACTGTTACAAGGATTGAAAAAACTAATTTAATTAGTGTAATATCTTATAAGAAATTATTAGTTACTTAGCATTTTAGTATAGATTGTAGAGATTAAAAGCTCTAACAACGCTCTTACCGTAACGTGTGCTGTGATATTCACGCCATCTACAAATTTGTAACGGAAACATTACATTGCCATCTATGGGCTTAGACTTGCACTATTTCAAACTTTACAGCAGACTCAAAATTTCTCACCGTCTCTTTAAGCCTAGTTTAACTAAATAAAGAGATCTCTATACAGATGGCATCATATAAAATAATAACCTACAAGGTTTTCATGGTTTTTCCAAATAAAAATATTTTGAGTTGCGCTTATCTACTTAAGTTTAATAACATTTAATAAAATATGTGCGAAGATCAAAGGAGAGTTCCCTATTTTTTTTGTAACTTGTACAATCGGATTATTCCTTTGTGAAATGACTAATGAAACAATATATATTAATATAAGCACATGAGCTTAGCGTAAACATTACATATAAATTAAATATAAAAATGACAAGAAATTAATTTTAGAGATTGACAAGAAGCACGATGATAAAACAATTACGGTGCTACTTGTCAATTTCTACAATCCATTTCTTCGCTTAGTCATTACACATTTGTATTCTTGCGAGAATAGGGATAATGTACAGTAGCAACGATGACTCAGAAACATTACTATAAAACGAACGTGATAAAATTTTGCTAGTTATATAATTTGCAACAGATGCAGGTAGCTCCTTAACCAGATGCTTTCATATTCAGCGTCCTCTGGAGTGTTACTGTGGTAGGTAACATTATAATTTCGAGATCAAATACGCCAGTTCATATACTTTTTATATGACATGAAATTATTGACTTATAGTATTTTCTCTTTTGCACTATCCAACTGCGATTCTTATTTCATCTACCAGGCGTTGTCATTATGTAAAATCCATAAAACTAAGAGGTGCAGTTTTATCGCCTAATAATTATGATAGAAATTTTTTTACTGCGAATCTTATTAGCATAATTAGTTAAGCTATCTACTATCGTCATTTCAGCCTATCACTAGTCCACTGCTGAGAATAGGCCTCCCCCATAGATTGCCACAAAAGTTAGTTGCGCACATTTTGGAGGGATTTCCATCTACTGGTTTTTATTTTCCCTTTGTCGACTTTTATGACACCCACGGGATGAGATGGGGTGATAGATTCTCTTAAGCCGCGACCACACGGCAATACTATCTACTATCAAATAATTATATTTTCTACTACGTGATTGCCTTACTTGCAACTATTTACAATGAATGCATTACAAAGGAGAACATTTAAGTATGTTATTGTGCATATTAAGTAACTTTTCAACTGAAATTTGTAATCCTTGCTTTATGTTATATACTCAAGTCTTTATAAACGGTACACGGTATGAAAATAATTGTAGAGTTCCAGATAGTTGTAGAGTTCATGATTCCATTAGATCATTTTATAAAAACAATAAATGCACTATTTAGATCATATTATGAGTGACTGTACTCAAACCATTATATTTTTCTGATAGATTATTATTTATATTTTTACTTTAATTTTAAATTAAGCTGTCAACTCTTTACTACTACTAACGCTAAAATATCGATAAAAATAAAATTGCAATAAAGCGTTATATTTATTGTTTGGTAAGTAGACGTTCCTTGTTTCGAAAATTATTATTTACGAAAGAAGAAACGCACCACATACTACTTCCTTCGTATTATATTTATTACAATGGATAAAAAGTGATTTACAGCTAATTTTGTTAACAAAAGCCGCGGTGCGTATTACGACTGGTTCCATTTTTAAGACAAAAAAAGATTATATTAATTACGTAACCTTGTACGTCGTCTACCTTGATATATCGTGTTTATCATCAAATTACGATTTCCAGTGGCGATGACGTCGGTAGCGTTGCAAATTCGCCAGCAGCAGCATCAATGAAAACCGGTCTATTATATAAGTAAATTTTCACCAACTTATTCTTCAATACATCTACATCGTTCTCTCTCATATCCTGACTTATTATTTTATCTATTTTTTTCACTTTAGAAAGAGTGAAAAACCCCAGTACTTAAGAGTTCAGAACAAAAAGTGTTTATACTCGTAGATTATCTTAAAAAAAATATGATGAGGGAATATGATACAGCTATTAATTAGGCGATGATAAAATATTCGTGCTATGGGTAGCATCCCGCCAAACAGTTTATTTGTTGAAAACCTGTGGGGTTCGTTTATAACGATTAGGATATAAGGTTTCAACGAGTTATTGTTACACATTCTGTCTTTTACTTCTGATGCCTTCATCGAGTTTCAGAAATGTAGAATAGAGAAATTACTATTATTAATGTAAGTTGGAAAATTATATTTTTTTTGAACTTACAATATTTTATAATAATTTGTTAGGTTTACGCAGACTGTATTGGTCAGATGGATAGGCGATCGTGTCTGCAAGATGGCAACAAACTGTAGCAGAATGGAATCAAAGGCACATGTAAAGCGGTGTCGTCCCATAAGCGGAGAGAAAACAGATGTTGAAATACCGAAATAGTTTCAAAATTATAAGCATAGGTAGAGTCAACGAACTGCATTAATCAGTTTACGATAAAGAATTCACGGCCAAATGTAAATGTGTGTATTATTTCTATTACAATTTCAAATATCGGGAATGTATGTTTTGAATAAAGATGATACTTAAACGTCACTTGCAATTCCTAATTCCGATAATAATAATAGTAATAATATAACTGCCCTCCCGATTGAAGTAACTGACCGAGCCAAGGCCGGCCTCCTTGGGCACCCTCGAGTCAGTTACTCTCGCTCACAGGATGACGGTCCAAGTCGAGGTCCCCTCTCGGAGGCCCTTGTGCCGGTAGCGCCCACAGCGCCCTGTCACCTTTCAAACCGGCGAAGCTGCCTGCTTTTTATGACTGATGGCCACTGTGAGCCTTCGGGCTAAAAGTGACCATCAATCATAAAATTAAATTGCTGTTCCGACGTCGCATTGCCAGAGACGTAAATATTAAACAAATGATGATGTACTGTGTATGTCTTTATTATTATTTTCTTTGTTTTAATTCAATTTCACCAGTACTTTAAATACAGCTATTGAGATGTTCGTAAAAATATATGTCAGTGGTACCTTCTGAACTACAACACTGCAGTCTCGTTGCCGCCGCGCAATTTGAATTTCTATACATTATTAAATTAAACTTTCTTTGGGTGTGTTGACAGTAAAATTTCAAAGTCGAATTTAAGCGCAGCGTTATCATGCAACGTTTTCCTGCAATGTTCCTGTTATTGATAATTAATATTTCTTATTTAGCCGTGTGTTAGCTTAAGAGAATCTACCACCCCATCTCATCCCGTGGATGTCGTAAAAGTCGACAGAGGGATAATAAAAACCAGGTGATGGGCAGCAGTGTCTTCCCGGAACATCTGAATAAACAAACTGCGGTTGCCAACCTGCCTGCCAAGCGTGGCAACTATGGCAAAATCCCGCCAAATTGAGGGCTACAACCACAATTTTATATTGTTACTAGCAATTTTAAGTGCTGATTTACCACAAGCTGGGCGGTGAAGGAAAACATCGTGAGGAAACCTGCATGTCTGACATATAAACAATTATTTCGACTCTGTAGTCTGCCAACCCTCATTAGAGCAGCGTAGAAGATTCCTCCCAACTCCGAAACCCTCTCAAAAAACACGAGAAGGGCTGCTAGTTTCCTTTTACATTTTTAACTTTTTACCTGTACAACGTATTGAGTTGTAGCCACAAATAAACATATTTTGTTTTCCAAAAAATTCGACGTTCTTCATCGCTAATGTAAAGTATATCTTATGATGTCCCAAGGGAATCTTCAAAAGCAATTGCGTTCCACTATTTGTCATTCAAGAGTGCACTGGGAATACAAGAAATGTCACAGAGGATGTTGTTGAAAAGGTAGTCTCGGTAAGTAGCCAAATTCCGCCTGTAATTCATCGCTCTACTCATATGGATTTACTTTAAAAATCGGGGAAGATAATTTGTGTATGTTTTCCAAGTCATTCTGTAGTGCAAATACAATATAAATTTTAAAATTAGAAAGTATTTTACGTTGACTTTTAATGCTCATTTTAAAAATGTTGCAGGTGGTAGTATTCCTTTGCAAGGAATCCGTCTAGGTAGGTACCACCCCAGGGCCAGTTATTCTACCGTGAAGCAGTAGTGTGCAAGCATTACTGTGTTTCTGTTTGAAGGGCACTGAGAGCTAGCGTAATCTGTTTTGGGCGTAATCTGTTAAATTGTTGTGGGCGTTGCACTTACCATCAGGTGAACTTTTAGCTCGTTTCGTCACTTTACAAAATTAAAAAAAAAGCTTATGCAACCAAATATTTTGTATTTGTCTATATGGTCCCAAACCATAAAAGACAGTTTCCTCTCATTCCTGTGAGGGTTTTTAGAGCTGGAAAGACTTCAACGCGCTGTTCGCGGGTAAGAGGACTTCACATGTCGCCAAAATATTTTTATTCCCTTGAGTTGCAGATTTCCTACCGACGTTTTCCTTCACCTCTAAGCACGGGGTAAATCAACAGCTAAAATTATAAAATAATTTTAGTGGTGCCCGCAACGAGAATCTAACTCAGGTCATTTGTGTACTATGAAGTACAGCTACCCTGCCCCAGCTCTAAAGGACATGATTATTTAAATATAAGTGTCAATAAGGATTTCTGCTATGCTACAAAATAACATTATGTTTCCCACTAAAGATATCGAAGTTGAAATATTAAAGTATAAACTTAGTGTTTCATGAGTTTAAATTTAGCATCAAAATTAGTTAAAATAATGTCGTTAAAGGAGTTATGTGCCTATTTCAATTGATTGTACTTTCAATACTTGTCACGATGTTGAATTTTAAAATGACCTTCCTGCTTCGAATAGCAGTGGATTAGTTTTTAGATATCGCTGGAAGAACTAATTTAAAATTAAATCAGACCTTATTACATAATTTTTTCTATTTTACACATTTTTTTTTAATTCTATAGCAAAGCATAAATGCCTTTTGCATGTCTTATATATAAGTACCAACATTTAAGCACCCTTCAGGCTTTACACAGTTTTTTATTCGAGTCTCCACATTCTTGAATGGGGTTCACAGCTTTCGGCCTTTTACCTCTTGCTTTCAGATCAAAATTCACATAGTTATAAAATTTCTCCATAATAATTAATAGCAATGACACAATAAAAACATGAACACTTCAACCTATTTAAAATATTTTGCCCACTCAATACCAAGAGTCACAAACTTTCACTTCAATATGAATAAATAGTAATATTGATTTCCCAGAAAATTGATACTGCTTAGCCGCTCAATATCTTTTGCACATTTGCATTATCCTAGAGATTATATTGGAATGGGATATTTGCCAGGAATCTTCAACGTTTTCGAAGAATACTAGCAAATACAGATAAATCCCGAAGAAATAGGCTAATACTCTAGCAAGCCCGTCTGCACTTTGATATCTTGGATTTATAGAAAAAAGTGTTATTTAATTGTGAACTTTGAGAAAACGGCGATATTATATTTTTAATTTTATTTCATAAAACTTGAAATTATTGTGTTTATTTTTATATTTTTTTAATTTATTTAATTAATTGTATTCCGAATTACCGAAATATTCGGAGTAAGAAGTAAGTTTAGACAAATAACTTAGGTCTCTCTGTCCTACTGTCATAACATATCAATTTGTTGCTTTTTGTCCTATAGACCTCTTTAAGTTATAAAATTAACGCTTATACCAAGCTGACCTTGTAAGCAGAAAATGCCTACGCAAAATATAATTTTGGTAGTGATATGTAGAACCGACCTTCTTTTTGTTAATGTGGCGGATTGTCTAAATTGGCAAGTGATCTAAAAAAATGTATTTCATAAAAAACTTCTTAGCTTCTGGTTAAGTGTACACTTAATATTTGATAACATATTTTAACACACACTGAAAATATTATGGTTATTAGAATAGGAGAGAAAAAGGAAAATCTTTTCATACTTATCACCCAATAAAACTGCCTAAAATTTGCCCGAGGAGGGTTTGTCGCAATGGCCTCGTCTGGCAGGCAGATTGGCGATCAGAGTACCAAACACTCACCTGTCTTTTTTTGTACAGAAGAGGGGTCAAACAAGCAAACGACTTACCTTAAAATAAGTACCTACAGAAGAAAAGCTGCTGGCGGCAGTCTTGATAATAAAAGTAATAAGGTATTGAATAATTGTGAGTTTTTTGCTTAATTTTTACTTAACTATTTTTATAATAAAACATAGTTTTTTGTGATTGAAACGTTCTCGTTTGCCCAAAAAGTAGTAAAGTTCTCAGAGTTGTTATTTTAATGTCATTAATGCTTGAAATTTAATCCTTACCTTTATCTAAAATGGGCAGGACAAATAAAGTATTTGGAGTTTAATTTAGTCATCAATAAAATAATTTTTCTTTTTATAATACTGTGTTTAAAATCTGATAGTAATCTCATTTATTTCGTGGGAAGTCTTTGATTTTCCGGTATAAAATTCGGCTTTCCACCACTTTGCGCCATTCGCGGAATTTTCTGCCACGCACAACCACTCTATGGAACTCGCTCCGCCAGTGGCATTTCCCTTAAAACTTGGGGACCTTTAAGAAAAGATACTGTTCCTTTTTCAAAGGTTGGCAACGCAGCCGCAATTCCTCTGTTATTGCGGACGTTCATGGGCGGCGGTGATCACTTAATATCAGGGAGGCGTTTGCTCGATTACCCACTCTTTTAAAAAATAAAATAAAAAAAGTCTTATGTCTGTCTCCAGGATGCAAGCTATCACAGTGCCAAATTTCGTCAATATCGGTTGAGCGGTTGATCCGTGAAAAGGTAACAAACAGACAGAGGGACAGAGAGAGAGTTACTTTGGAATTTATAATGTAGTAGTATGGATGTATTTTGCGTTATTGTTTTATCTCCATTGATTTTTTATCATAGTTCTAGCAACATTATAAAAAAATCTACATACACTAAAATCATATTAAACGAAGAATTCTGAAATCCGCCGACCCACGACAACAGGGCAACGTGGTGGCTTTACTCCAACAGCCATTCATAACGGAGATATGCTCCTTTAATTATAATTAAAAACTTTAAACATATAGAACCACATCACTTTTAGTTTCTCGCCGGGGCCAAAAGTGAGCTAAAAGGCATGACTGTATGGATGTATGTAAACATATACAGAAATCCATTTGTTTATGTAGCCACTACCTATATTTTAAGGATTCTACTATGGAGTTACTTAAAGAGAAGCAGTTATGAGACGTTTTACAAACCCTGAAAAATCAATTTAGTTTTATTAACACACATACAATATGTCTAAAATAGCGGACTTAATACTACAAGTTAATCTATGTATTACATTTACAAGATATTAATATTAACCTACAATAATTAAAAAATAAATTACATGATTAGTTTTTATTATTTAATAATTATTGTTAAATAGTTAATTTCATTCGTAAACTTTATTTGAATTGTGAACCCAAAATTGGCCCTCGTAATTGGGTTACTATTGTCCATGTCTCCCAAAGTATTTACTTAAAAATGAATAACTAAAGGTCGTCATACACGTATAATATTACTTTTTCAATGACTTCATTATATTTTTACTCTAAATTGCATATATGGCCAGCATAAAGCTGTTTACAAAAAAATACAAACATCAGCCTCGAATATAGGCCTATCCGTCTTAACACCTTAAAGACTTTAGTTGTAGTTCGACATTTCGATGCTCTAATTAGTTTTTAACTACACTAAATCACCTCTTGTTTTGATTGGTATTTTATTGACATAGAACAAAAGTAATAAATACTATGTCGAAAAGACGTAACCAAGACACACTCTTATCGCACTTTGATAAAGAATGGAAATATTTTTAGCTGTGTAGAAATAATTCAATAGATGTTGATCTTTTGTCGTAAATAATTTGTAGAAAATATTATAAAAAATGTTTGCTTACTATGCAAAATTATGTATTGCTGTGATTATTATAACTTGAACGTTAAGGTTTCAAGTTATTACTGAATGTGAGTTAAAACATCAGTTTTATGCAATTTTTAGCAGTATTTTAAGGTATACTTACAAAATGGCCTTTTATCATATTATGTCTCCTTAGGGAATAATAAAATGGAACAGAAAGTTTAAGCCGTTTTTAAATATTATAATATAGGCATCTTTTTTCTGTATCTTTTTTCTGAACAACTAACTCGCGATCGCAGCTATACACATACTTATGGAAGAAAGTGACGAGACGTTAAATCGTTCACCTGATTGGTGGCAAGTATAACGGCTGTTCATTACTAATGCTGTGTCACCTGCGCTCGTCAGCCTGCCGTATGCCCAGTTATTACATTAACTATCAGTGTTCTTCAAATCGAAACACAGTAATGGTTGTTCACTACTGCTTCACGGCAAAATAACTGGCACTGCTAGTGGTGGTACCTAGCTAGACGAATTCCTGCATAGGACTGGATTCCTATATAACCACCAGTAAGATATAACCCTTGTTCTCACAGAATGTTAGCGTAAAGTAATAGCATAACGCTATTGTTTTTCATAGGAACACGAGACCTAATAAGGGGTAACGAGAAATTCCATTTTAGGCGTCAGCAGTGACTGCGAACTAATATATATGTTACCACCCCAGGCCAGTTATTCTGTGCAAACATTACTATGTTTCGATCGGAGGGGCACTTAGAAGTAGTGTAATCACTGGGCATATGAGACTTAAGAACAGATAATATCTCAGAGTTACGAGCGCAGTGTGGTGGCAGTCAGAAATATTCTAGGTGACACAGCATTTGTTATGGACAGACGTTGCACTTATCATCAAGTGAACGTTTTGCTCGTCTTGTTACTTTATCCAATAAAAAAAATCTTCATCTACCAAAAGAATGACTTTGTTGTAGGTTGACTTTGGTGAACTCCCAGAATAATAATACTAATTCAGTCATACCTTCATTTTGAGCTTTTTTCAACTTATTTCTTAAATCCAATAATAATTCTGGTACCGAATGTTTTTTTGGTGTTTTACCGTTATTCGTAATAAGCTCTTCGGAACCTTCTTAGATGAGATTAAGTTATTCGCACACGTGCCACAAAATTAATTTTTATAATATAGGGGAAGAAGAACACGAAGCTAAAAGCGATTGACTATAATACTTCATGTTTATTCATTAATGACAATATTGTGTCATCTGTCGTTTGATTAACCTCGTAAATGCAATAATGTAGTTACTTGACAGAAATTCCATACAAGTTATGTAAAATTCTATCTACATCCAAGCGTATGTTAAAACATCAATTACGCCACACAATCTTGTAAATGGGACTAAGACTTTTAATTTATTGTTGAGTAAACATTTTTTTACATCATTATTGTTTTTTTATATGAAAGAGGGGGCAAACGAGTAGGGGGTTGATGGTGATCACCGTCGCCCACGAACATCTACAGTACCAGAGAAATAGCAGATGCATTGCCGGCCTTTGGGAAAGGAATAGGCTCTGATCTTGAAGGTTCCTAAGTCGTATCGGTCCCGAAAATCCGCTGGCGGCAACACATTCCATAAAGGGCTCGTGCGTGGGAGAAAATTCCGTGAAAATGCACTGATGGAATGCCGACCATCAAGGTAGTGACGATGGAATTTTAAGGTGTGCCGTAATGTGCGAAAGTGAAAATCAGCAGCTGGAATTAATCCGAACAATTCCTCGGAACACTCTCCGTGGTATATCCTATAAAAAAATGCAAAGAGATGCATCATCTCATCGCAAAGATAGTGGATCAAGTCGATCAGATAGAACATGGTCGTCGACGATTCGAGCCGCTCTTCGTTGAATGCGGACAAATAGAAGGCACTGAGGTGCCCCCGCCCATAGATGAGAA
Source organism: Luehdorfia chinensis (assembly GCA_019845155.1). NCBI lineage: Eukaryota > Metazoa > Arthropoda > Insecta > Lepidoptera > Papilionidae > Luehdorfia > Luehdorfia chinensis. The sequence goes on from JAHVAK010000527.1 coordinate 11,270,820, forward strand.
CAGTACTCCATGTGCGGCCGAACCTGTGCCTTATAAAGTTGCAAGCGGTGGGCCGGCATGAAGTACTGTCGCGCTCTACTGAGCATGCCTAGCTTTTAAGAGGCCAACTTGGCCTTCCCTTCCAGGTGACCGCGAAACTAAACGTCACTCTATATGTCGACTCCTAGGATACCGATGCTGGCTGAAGCAACGAGGGGAGTGCTTTCAAAATGAGGTGATACGACAAAGTTTTCTTTTTAGCGGTAAACGCGCAAACCTGTGTCTTATTAGGATTGAACTGGACTAAATTTAGTCGGCCCCAATCCGAAATTTTTTCTAACAAAATCTCGACTTCAGACTCTTGTTTGTTCCGGTATTCGTCGACGTGTTCCCGAGAAATATTGATAAGGCATCACCAGTACTGCCGTCTCAGCATAGCAATGGCTGTTACTAATTTGTAACATAAAAGAAATAGCGTTTGCGATAGCACAAAGCCTTGTGGGGCACCAGAATTCACAGTCAACTACGACCTTGATGCTCCAGTCTGTAAGAAAACTGGTGACCTAATTGCAAAATTTTTCAGGAAGCCCATAGAAAGGAAAGCTTAATGTATATATATAATAAATAAGCGCTTTGTGCCAGACCCATCCCAATCCGCTGACCTATTCAGACACCTATATATATCCTATATATGCTAGTCAGACACGGCGGGAGCAATATGCGATCGCAATGGGCATATGAAAGGCACTCTACTCCGGATCAGGTAGTGGTCCGAAGATCCCAGAGGGGCCTCTACCTGTCCGGATGAGAGGTCAGCAGAAGGTTCAGCAGCGAAGGTGTATGATCGTCCACACTTGGAGCCCGCGTGGGCGAAGTAACCAGTTGTGTCAGATTGATCATCAATCTCCGCATGATCGGTGATAAAAGATCGTAGCCATTCGGCGTGGTGGGCTTTGAAATCGCCGAGTATCACGATCTCTGCGGATGGGAACTTCTGTAGTACGGAATTTGCAGCCATTTGGCTGTAATCGATGAGTCGGTCAGTTTCAGTATTATTGCTGTGGGACCTATAAAGGCTGATCGTCGCTGTCTATGTGCAACCAGAGGGTGGACTTCAAGGCTGCCTAGGCGTTGAGAAAATATATCCTCTCTGAAGTATACACAAACCCCGGCCCCGGGCACAAAAGAGTGTTCTAGTTTATAGCCCGGGTAGGATAGTATAAGGAGGATATCTGATAAGGAACCAGAAAGATGTAGTCTCGGCAACTCTATGTATGTATGTAAGAATAAACAGTACTTTTAAAATAATGTACAATGATTGGATTTGCACAGTCATATTTCGTTTTGTTTTAAAATTGTATCAACTTTACTATATAATGATGATGTATTGCTAGCTAATTTCGACGAAGCTAACTTTCTATCTGTGAAGAATATAATAATTCTGTTCTAGTCCAAATACAGACGGAGGCAATTACGAGACTTCAACTTCCTGTACCAACGCCGCGATCGTAGGAGTAGTGAGGTGAGACAAAGTGTGTGAGGCACAAGGACATAATCACAATTAATTTGAAATCTTAAAACTGATGATTTGTGTGTCCTATATTTTTTTTATTACTTATAACCCCCGGCTGGTAAGCAGAGACTGCTGGCCACTGATACAATGATATACATGTCATAAGTAAAGTTACGTACAAGAAGGCCTTACGCATGTAATTTTATATATAGTGTGTGGTCTGTGAATTGTAAACAAGGATACTACGAACGTTTATGACGAACAAATAGTGGTTTTAAATTTAACAGGCAAACATTTCACAGTGCATCTGACGCCGTATTGCCCATTAATTATTCTCAAATTGTTATTAATAGTCATCAATGTCCTTCCTGTCGTTTCACAGTAACGTCAAACGATAAGTAAAACATAGTGACGCAACGCAATCACAGGTTACGTAATATCAGTCTTAGGAAACTTAACGTCGAGAACAATGGTTAGATAAGTACCTAACATTAAGTCCTTTCTGGTCCAGAAACTGCATCCGGCCCAGCCGCGTGAAAACAAAACCGTGACAGTGAAAGTGTGCCCAGTGTTTTAATGCAACTCCTGGTTTGATGAATAACTAGAAATTCAATATTTAAAATTCTTAAAATTCAGTTTTAGTTTCACGATTAAAAAATATATTAATAAAATTTCATTCTCAGATATAAAAAAACTGAACGTTTATTTTAAGGATTTAATAATCATATTTGATAAACATATTTAAGAATTAAACTTGTATGATCATTTAATCATTATAAAGCTATCAATTTATCAAAAACAAAACTGCCATTCTGATTAATCCTTTCCTATACTACTCGTAAAAAATGGTATAAAATATATACCACTGAAATTATTTGAAACTAAATTATTTGGTGAAAATTTATATCTATACACAAACATAATTTTTTTAACTTATATGAAATAAAGTTATTTTTCAAATTGACCTGAAACACCAGTCTGTACCTCATACATAAATAATGATTGACTACGCGGCGCATCAATAGCATTTGTCATCAATTACACAGAGGGAATAAATAATATTGTGCACGAAGACATACGGAGATGACGTAATCCAATACATTCATCATAATTTTATATCTAGTTATTATTATTAGCATAACTGCCACACATCCTTTGCTTTGGTATAATCTTCTGTCGCGTTAAATGAGAATTCTTACGCGAATGATAGATTAGCAATCAATCCTAGTACATTCCGACTTATATTTTTTTTTGTTTTTATTGACGACTGCTTACTTCAAGACACTTTTCAGTGGAAACATACTAATACTGGCAACTACATGTCGATATTTTCTTTTACGTATTTAATCGTTTGAGAATTTTTGTAACCTTCGATTTGCATAATCTTTATGAAAACCACACGGTGATGTACATTAACCGCAATGATTTTGCAATATTGGGTGAATTGCCTGGATAATTTTTCAAGATTACCTCAATTACACAAATATTAATTTAGATAAAGAAGATTATTTTGATTAAATACACAAAGCTTATTTGTCACGACCTAGAAATACGAAGCAACGATGGAGGATAAAATTCATTGAACCGTGATTAATGCATGAGATGGAACTCTGTAACTGCAAACTACATGTAACTGATATCACGAAACAAATAAAATTCAAATAAAGTCCAAATTAAAAAGTGATAATTTGTAAAGTATTATTATAAGCCTAGTCAAAAGGTACTAGAGCTTCTAACGTAGCGGTACTAGTAATATGGCCATAAGTTTTTCTTTTATATGAGAACGTGGGAAAATAGGAAAACGTTTACATTATGGTAAGTGTAACGTAACAAAAGCTGCGTCGTTCAGAAGATTTCTGTGCGGCAGCACATTGCGACCTTCCCCCTGAGACATCAGTTTTTAGTCTCAAATGCCCAGTGATTTTAAAATGTTTGCAGATTACTGCTTCACGGCAGGACAACTGGTCCAGCACCTAGACGGATTCCTGCATAGGAATCACACCACCAGTAAAAGTAATCTGCCCCTTTTCTGTAATATCTTTGCGTTGTTTGACAAGCCACAGATAATGAAAAACAAGTATTACATGATGCCCGCCTAATTAAAACAGAAATATGTTTTGCATTACAGACCCAAAAGAGAACAGCACCGGAGATCATCACCTAAAGGCTTTACTTGCGCTTGATGTAACTATTAAGTAAACGCATATATAATTATTGGCCTGATGTGTAATAATATAAATTATCTGTCAATTTTTTTTTGAACATTCTAGAGTTTTGCGGCCAACATGCTATATCAGTAAAAAAGTAAAGTAAAGTTTCAGCCTATAAATGTCCCACTACTGAGCACAGGCCTCCTCTCATTTCTGAGAGGGTTTTGGAGCTAGGAAGAATCCGCCACGCTGCTCCAATGCGGGTTGGCGGACTTCACATGTCCTCGAAATATTTCTATTCCTTGGACATGCAGGTTTCCTCACGATGTTTTCCTTCACCGCTAAGCACGTGGTAAATCAGCACTTAAAATTGTAGAACAATATTAGAGGTGCTGGTACCGGGGCTATATCAGTGTCTATCACAAAAGACATGATAATAACGGCATCATTAAATCATTTCTTTATCTTGACAATCGTTCATATAATTAAAAGAAACATTCATTATTTTATAGGAAAAATAACTGAAATCATTAAAATTAAAAATAAACATTTCTTTTCGCCACACTGCGCCACCCTGTGATATCAGTTCTTAAGTCTCATATGCCCAGTAATTACAATAGTTCCCTTCAGACCGAAACACAGTAATGTTTGCACACTACTGCTTTGCACTAGACGGTGGTACATACCTAGGCGGATTCCTGCATAGGATTATGAATCCTACCACCAGTATAACTTATTTACTAATAAATATTTTAATTTTATCGCATTCAGTTAAACGTTTCGCGTGCTTTGCAGCACCTACAGTCACGGGGGCTAAGGTGTTACATTTCCTGATGTCATAGTTAATCCGTATTCTAAATATAGCCAGGATAAATTAAAATACGTAAATTTAGTTTTAGTCAATAGTTTTGTTCGCCTAAATACAAGAAATCTTAATATAATTTTCACCTTAAGTTCCTTCCCACAACATGTCGTGGATGCGGGCAAGAATGTGTATTGTATCAATGATTACGGCACTTGACGCGGGGCCGTCGCTTCGCGGCGTTCAAGTGGAAACCGATGGTGGCTGGTTCCCAGGCTGAAACCGTACACCATTGTATGTTCGTGCCGCTTTGTTCACTCACTTGAACTTGGGATGCCCCTGTTGCTATCGATTCATTATTTTTTTATTTATTTATAATTTATGTACACTATGTTCTTAACATTAGATGCGATGATTAGTAATTTATGTAAAGGCGAGCTTAACTCTAAAAGAGCTTTCTTCCAGCAAGTCTTTGAGTTAAGAGGAGAGCTGAAGTGTGCGGGTAAAAGTGTTCATAGAACCAACAAACAAAAAAAATACTTACAGCAGTAACAGTTACAGCATTGCATATCACGGTGTTATTCTGCACGAATAAAGGTGGTCCGTAGAATACCTTAGTCGCCTCTTACGACACCTCGGTAAGGTAGTAATAATAAATTTTAACTGCATTTGTTATGCCTTATTCTTAACTGCATTTATTAATGCAGGCTGGACTGTATTTATTTAAAGGCTCATCGCTTAAATCTCTTTACTTTAAAAATGGAACACATAGAATCAATAGTACCTTCATACAACAACACACATCAATGTAGGGTAAAATGTAGCGCCCGTAATGGGAAACTCATATAGGAAATACAAGAATTCCAACATTCACACACGTTTCAATGACTGTATCGCCCTACAAAGGAAACACTTAAAAGCACTTGTTTATGTAGGCTGATTGCGTTACCCATTGTAAATGCAGCTTTTGTTTTGCTCGCCTGTCTTATCCTGGTATTAACATAGCTGATAACCTTCATAAGCTATGTGAATATATTAGTAACATAATGATTTCTTATATTTATGCGAACACTACACATTTAAATGAAACTCATTAAACGGATTTTATCGCGTTTAATTTTGTTATTTATAACCCGACGTTTCGAGTGCTTTACAGCACCCGTAGTAACGGGGGGACTGAGGTGACACAGTTGCAAACACAGAGGCACTCGTCCCAACCTACCCGTGCCCGATGTAACGCTTATGCGTTAAGATCGGAGGTAGGCTAGGATGCAGAGTCATCAACAAATAGTGTACACTACTGCTTCACCGCAGAATAACTGGCCGATACTAAGATTACTGTGTATCGGTTTTAAGGGCACAGTGAGCTAGCGTAATCACTGGTCATATGAGACTTAAGAACTTATGTCTCAGGTGATGGGCACAGCGTGGTGTCACACAGAAATTTTCTGGGTGACACATCATTTGTTATGGACAGACGTTGCACTTACCATCAGGTGAACGTTTTGCTCGTTGCATCACTTTATCCAATAAAAAAAAGTGTTTTTACACAAATGTTTACTCCGGCTGGGATTCGAACCTCGGAAACCCGGCTTGGTAGTCAGGCCCTTATCACTAGGCCACGCGGTCGTCGACAATGAGCGCGTACGTGAATAATTACCGAGCACTTAATAAATAATGTTTTATGAACACTGCAACTGCACCGAATGGCAGGCGTGGCACTTATCATCATATAACCGACCTGCTCGCATCTTTATTTAACAATGCAATAAAAAAACGTAGTAAATACAATAATGAAAACAGCTACACACCAAAAATATTTTTCTTTAAAATTCTTTATAAAAGAAGAATAGACTAAATAGAACATGTGTATATTATATACTAAAAAGACGCTGTAGTTACAATGAGAGAAATTTTTAATTAAGCATTCTATGGTACGTTGTGCAGAAAATAGTAATAAGAATTATAACACATGAATAAATATGCATCCTAAATTTTCCCAGCAACTGTTATTTCCCAGACAGTTATAACGCTACACTTTTCTTGATTTGCAGTTTCTCTGTAACATCATTATATACCGTATTCATTAAGAATAATTTCTACTGCCATAAAATTCTCAACTAAAAAACTTAGTTTTTCTTATTTGTATTTATTTACAATGGAAAAATCAAACAACAGCCAATTTAATTTGTAAAAACACAGACTCTCTTTAAATTTTGTCCCCGTCGGTCATCAGTTCGAATTCTGAGGCAGGCGACACTAAAATTGTTAACTGCAAGTTCAAGTACTATATAATGTACTAGGCAGAGAAGGAAAACAACGAGAAGCGTTCAACGATCTTTCATTTCCGAGAAATAAAAATATTATTAGGTATTGTCATTTCCACCAGCCCGTACTGGAACTGGCCTGACTACATTATTAGGGGAACCACTTAGCGAGCATATATATCTACTCATCATCATCATCATTTCAGCCCATCACCAGTCCACTTCTGAATACAGGCCTCCCCCATAGATTGCCACAAAAGTTTGTAGCTCTCATTTTAGGGGGATTTTGCCGTAGTTGACACGCTTGGCAGACGGGTCGGCAACCGCAGTTTATTTATTCAGATGTTCTAGGAAGAGGCTGCTGCCCAACTTCTAGTTTTAAGTTTTCTCTCTGTCGACTTTTACGACATCCACGGGTTGAGGGGGTGATGGGGTGGTAGATTATCTTAAGCTGCTACCACACGGCCTAATAGTAATAATATCTACTATCACTATTTAAATAATAATTTAGTCTTCTAAAGAAACGGGACTTAGTCCATGTAAAACTACACTCAAAGACAAATGTTATGGTTTTTGAAAGACAAGAAAATATGACGGATTGCTGAGTTCTGATTGAAGGGGAAAGAGTGGAACAAGTGAAAGAATTTGTGTACCTAGGTTCTAAGTTTACGAGAGACGGAATATATGACTGTGATATTGAGAGAAGAGTATTGGCAGGAAATCAAGTGAATGGGGCTCTGCATAACTTTATGAGTAGCCAGAACGTATCTAAAAAGGCACGACTGGCTGTCCATAGGAGGGTTCTGGTCCCCACACTTATGTATGGTAGTGAATGCTGGGTCTGGCCAGAAGAAGCATGAAAGTAAGATTAATGCTTGAACTTGGTCATGAGAAGTTTGAGAAGTATAGCTGGAGTAACTCTGGTCGACAAAGTGAGAAACAGCGTGATAAGGGAACGTTGCGGTGTGGTTGAAGATGTCGTGAAAGAGGTAGGAAGGAAAGGGATACTTAGATGGTTTGGACACGTAGAGAAGATGAATGAAAGGAGATTGACGAAACAGATTTATGAGGCAAGTGTGAATGGGAAAGCCGGTGAATTCCTATGCAGGAATCCGTCTAGGTAGGTATCACCCCAGGGCCAGTCATTCTGCCGTGAAGCAGTAGTGTGCAAGCAATACTGTGTTTCGGTTTGAAGGGCACTGTGAGCTAGCGTAATCACTGGGCATTTGAGACTTTAGAACTGATGTCTCAGGGTGACGGGCGCAGTGTGGTGTCACACAGAAATATTCTGGGTGACACAGCATTTGTTGTGAGCGGACGTTGCACTTACCATCAGGTGAACGTTTTGCTCGTTTCGTCACTTTATACAATAAAAAAACGTCGACCTAGGCGTACGTATCACAATCAGATCGGTGAACTTTTCAGAAAAGGTCAAGTTAAAAGTACCTCCCGCAACCGATGAGCGTGTATGAAAACGCTAATAAAAGTAGAAGAAGCTAAAGATGTGTGCCAGGATCGTAGCAAGTGGAAAGATGTGGTCTCTGCCTTCCCCAATGGGAAAGAGGCGTGACTGTATGTATGTATGTAAAACTACACTCAGTAATCAAGGCGACTCGAATCAGGTGACTCGAATAAAATTTACTCTGAAAGTGAGAATACTTTTAGTTCATTTTTATTTAATTGAATTTCTTTTTATCAAAATTATGACTTGAACACCGTGTTTATCATCATTTAACAGTTTAATTATAAGAATTATATGTAAATTGGTAAGAACTACCGCTTGTTTGTCAATCTTTGTTTTAATACTTTATTTTTAAACTTATTTATTTCCGTATCGAAAATTTAAAGCTAAATGTGAACTAAACATTACACCACTTTAACCATATTATTTATAAACATAAAATTATGTTTTCTTATGAAAGTGTGTAAAAGATCCATTGGGTCGTATGATTTTGATTATAGGATTTAGAGTGATTATCATTTGATGAATAATGTCGTGTGATGGCGCCGTAAGAAATCTATCACGTCATCTCATTTCATGGGTATCGGAAAAGTCGTCTAAGGGAAAAGCCAGAAAAATTTCAAAGTCGGTTTTCAAAGATGGCGGAATAACCACCTCAAATATTATAACTTATAAACTATCCTGAAGAGAGATAGGCAGCGATCGCTAATATGCTGATAGGCTGCTAGCTTATGGCGATGACGATATGATGATCCATTTTACGACATGTTTAATCTGGTATAAATAAAACAAACAAATCCCCCAGATCATTTATATGATATGGGGGATCATTTATATCAATATATTTAAGCAAATGATGCAAATAAATTACGTCTCTTACAACTAGGATCGAGATTTTTAGTACCTGTATGAAATGTAACACAATTACCGAAACACATGTAAATAGGACCAGCTAACATTATCGTGTGGAGAATAATAATAAAAAAGAGACAGTATTTTAGTCCCTGAAAACCTTTTGCTTCCTTTATAATGTTTCTGTTCCCGAATTTGGAAGTAATTTGAGAATTGGAGAGGAACTTGGTTTAGTAAATAGTAATATACATTTCCTATTGCACCGAAAATTCTGGATGCCAAAGGCAACCCCTATGGCAAACTAAACTCAATGTTCCTGAGGTCCCAAAAATACAATTGATTGGAATCGTGTTTTTTTTTACTTTTGTTAATAATAGCATTGAGCACAGTCGTGCATCACATTTAATTTAACCAATGGCATCACTAGTGTCTCCCAACGAGTGAACGATTAAGTTAAACATGAACTTATTATTGGGAACACTATGCTCAAGATTTACTACAATTTTAAAGAATATTAGTAGTGCTATTGACATTGCTAATATTCCTGTTAACCACCCTAACTAAGCTTAAAAGTTTGTGATAAGAGAAGATTCGCGACAATAGTCAAATGGCGAGCTTAATCCTGCGACTTAGTGTTTTGTAGTCCATACCCCAAACCATTAAGCTATGGGAATATACCTAGGTATAAACCTAGGACAAATGGTCCGACTATGTAAGCCAATTTCCCTCAAAAAATCTTACGACGAATCCAGCTCAGCTGGGCAGCGTTCACGAAAGCGCATATTTATCGTCAAATATAACTCCAGCTCTAAAAACTAAACTCTCAATCCGGTATTTGCTGCCAGTAATGACATATAGAAGCGCGAAGTGGTCCTGTACTGCAAGCCAGACGAGGAAGCTCAAAGGCGCTTAGCGAGCTACGGCTTCCCGTGTTCCCTTCCGAGCTATGTTCGGTGTCTATCAGCTAAATATAATTCCCGTAACGACGATATCTACCGCAGAATTGGAGTAACCGACGTAGAGCTAAGGATTAGCAAACTAAATCGGTAAGTGGCCACCGCGTACTGACGCAACAGTTCGCGTTTGAGCAAACGCTAATACTTCATCCTTGTCCTTACTTTAATATTATTCATACTTTCCATTTTTTTACATTGATCCCAAAAATAAATGTTAACTTTTCTACATACAAGTAAAAAGTAATACGTTAGTAAATATGTTCCAAAATTCATTTACACAACTTATTACGAAAATTATTGCCGACATCGACTTATCAAAAGAAATTTATTTAAAAATTTACTGACGTAAAAAAACTGTTATAATTTTTTTTATTCGGTCGCAATATACAACTGAGGATAATGAAATAGCATATAATGACTATGCGTTCAACAACAACGGATACATAGTAAAAAGGTCAAATCACAATGTTTAACCTTGAATATGAGGCACACCTCTTCTATCGTAGTTCAATATAATGTTCGTACTATTTTGTTTGCCAATTCTATTAATTACCTATTACATCAGCTTCATCCCGCCACACAAAGCAACATGTTTGCTTTTATTCAAACACTTATCAAATAAGTTGCCACCACAAAGGCAACAAAAATTATTTCTTAAATTGTGGTTTCTATTAGCGCTGTTTATTAAACAGACCATTGTGAATATTAAATTGTAACCACACACAAATATAAAAATCAACGAGCGAGATTTTGCTTTCAATTCATTATACTCAGTTTCCTTTGTTTGGGATTGTTTGGGAGCCCCCGAAGCTCCATTATAAATCCTTTTAGTGTGTTTTATATTCGCTTATTATAAATTTAGATAGCTGAAGACTTCTTACTAGTTTTTTACAACCTTTAATTTTAAATGATAACAAACCATACAATATTGTCTGGTTATCTTACATGTCTACATTTTATGTTACGCTAACGGTTACAGTATTTAAAACCTAGACATTCAAAAATATAGATATACTTGCTGACAGAAGGCCAGGTGTTGTACGGCCCTTTGCTGGGTGACACTATTAGTTTGATTTCAAAATTACATTACACTGTAAAAGTTCAGAGTTAATGTATATTTTATTTAAATCAGAGTTCACACTGTCACACAGAGTAACGTAGTCGTCCACAGGGCGGCACAGTGCACCGGGTTAGTTTTGGTATTAAACCAAAATGAATGTTATATTGTGGATATGAGATATTTTGGCTCACAATTATAGAATTTGTTAATAGCTTGCATTACATTGCTACCCATCAAATCTTACTACCTATCGTCATCATATCGGTATCACTAACTGACGCACCAACGATCACATATATGGATATTTAAGTTATTAAGATGAAGTAAATTAAATAATTCATTGACTATTTTTACGTATTTTAACTTTTTTTACGTATTTTTATCGTTACTATAATATCCGCACATGAAACTAAATCTGCAGTTAAAAATAATGGAAATAAGAAAAAGCCATGTGTACCGCTTTGGTATAAAAATTTCGTAATTTCATACAGTAGAATTAGCCTATCCATAGATATATCTATTACATGTAACATATTTTAATTAATTCTGTAGTCGTAGTAAACACGTATTTCTTAGATACACAATTTTTAGTGTTATAATGGAATATAATACTTATTAACATTTCTACTCTTTCATAAATGGCAATGTCAGGTGGTTTTTACAACAATGCCCTCCCACCCACCATTCAGCCCAGGCCTCTCACCGCCCGACTACCGTTTCATCACAATATAAAAAGCAGGTTCAATCGAAATTTTGGAAGCCTGTGCTCAACAGTGGGATTACTTTACTTTTATTTTAAGTATAGTAGGACTACTAATGACAGTAAGGACTAGTGTAGTGACTACCAGAACGACATTTTTTAGGTGCAGCGATGATCTGTCCAAATGGGCGGGTTCCCCAAGGCCGGGCTTTATGACTATCCATGGGAGAGGCATATGAACGTATGCTGTGGAGCAGTGAACTTGCGATGGGCAGCGATAATGATGATGAGGTGCAGGTTCAGTTTCTTGAGTAAAATTATTTAAAAAAAAAAGTACTGTAGCTATATACGATAGCTAGGGTAATTACTGAGCATATGAAACTTGAGAAATTATGACTTAAGGGGCCGGCCGCAATGTGCTGCCTTCTAGAATTGATATGGGTGATACAGCATTTCTTAAGGGCAGATGTACTTACAATCAGGTGAGCGATTTACTCGTCTTGTGTCGTCTAGTGTAGGACAGTTGTCGAAAGAAATCTGGTGTAGAGCAAACGTTTTGCAAAAGAAAATACAAATTGTATAGTATTTGTCCAAAAACATATTTAATAATTAGAAAATTCCCATTTTTTGGTTATCTTTTACACTGCGCCCGTCACCCAGAGACATCAGTTCTTAAGTCTCAAATGCCCAGTGATTAGGCTAGCTCACAGGGCCCTTCAAACCGAAACCCAGGAATGTTTGAACACTACTGCTTCACGGCATAATAACTGACCCTGGGGTGGTACCTACCTAGACGGATTCCTGCATAGGAATCTTACCACCAGTACCATTTAGTAACAAATAACAAATACAAAAACTAGGACAATCTACAATAAATAACAAATACGAAAACTAAGACTAAAGTCACAAACTTAAAACAAAGTTATAGATTGTGAGATGATAAGTAAATAATTATACGTTATCCGTTATCTACAGATGTTCCAGAAAGAACTACACTATATTAGTTTTCTTAAAAAATCTTTAAAGTTTATATTTTAATGCTTATCGTGTTTCTAGATCACCGAGGTCATCAAAGTTACAAGTATTCGCTATTTCACTAACGCAACGGCTTTTGTGGCTATTGAGCATTTTCTTCAGTCTTAAATTAGCTTTGTACGTTTTAGTTTCAGTCTACAAATTGTTAAATCAAAACAGTTTTAAGGCAAATACGAAATATTATTAACTAATGAGTTCTTTTATTTACGCACTAACTACACACAATTATTTATTAATTGAAGTGAACTTCTTTGGGCTCGATGAAAGTAAAATTTCAAAATTAAATTCAGATGCAGCGTTATCTTGCAACGTTTCTGTTATTCTTAATTAATATTTATCGATTAATTTATATACTAAGCAGTTATTTTACAGTGAGTAGTACTTTTGTTACTTCATGTTTATTTATTTTTATTATAATCGAATATCAAATACATACTCGTATAATATAAGTTTTACTTCTATCACGTGCACTGAGTTGTACGCGCTCTTTATTTTAATTCGTTTTAATATGTGTTACTTACCAGTAACTGTTTATAAACTGATAATTATATGATCATATTTTAAGCACATTCAAGAAGTACCAAGTTTAGTTAGAATTATTCGTTTTATCCCATAGCTATGTTATGTTTTATACGTAAATTAGGAAAGACACAAGGGCATCATAAAATATTCTCATTATATTATTTAACAAAATTAATTATTGCAATCAAAATACCAACGCTAGTGTTACTTTTAATTCAATGCCCGCACACCTAATAATGTAACGGCTTCCGCAAAACACAGCCAACCGTATCTCTAACAATGTCCATCCAAAAAAATTTAGCTATACCCTATCTCAAACAAAGAAATCTTCCCAGAGTTCATCAGAAATATCAAACTATTTGCCAGAATTACATGAATCATTAATTAAAACATGATTCATGTATACCTAATATAATTGTACCTTTCGTGGTTACTTGTTAGGGTTCAAACAAAACACCATGCGTTCACACCCAATCGTGCTCCGAAGCCACAACATTATACAGCTTGTTTTATTTAATGTTTGTAGAATGTTATTCTGGGATTTTATAGGAGACGTCACAGCAGCCATAATTCCCCGTATGCCTGCTTGAGTTAGTTTGATCCATTTGTGTAAGTTTAAGTTATCAATACTATATATTTTATGCAGCTGACAAACAGATAAAGTTTTTTTTAGCCAAATACTCCACGTAAATAATATGCTTTAGGATGCCTACTTCGCTGTTTATAACATACATTTTTTAAAATAATGTTTTATTTTTAAAATAATAACTAAGATTTACATTTCGAATGGCCAATATTGGTTTATCTACTTACTTCAGTCTTCTTTTACTCTTACAGACATGTCATTGAAATTATTATTAAAAGCCCGCGGCGGTTCATTGCTGGACATCCATTATTAATAACCATACTAATATTATAAATGCGAAAGTAACTCTCTCTGTACCGCTGTCTGTTTGTTACCTTTTCATAGCGTAACAGTTGAACCGATCTTGACGAAATTTGGCACAGAGATATCCTGTATCCTGAAGACGGACATAGGATACTTTTTATATAAATCAATGAGCGGAAAATCAATGAGTTCGACGTCGTTACGAGATTTTGAAATAACCTAAATCTACGAGGACGTGGTTGCGGACTTCAGCTAGTAAGCATATATATTAACATATATATATATCTCCCAATAAGCACTTAGCTCGATTGTCGTCCTTACGCTTGCAGCTGCTGCAAGCCGCCTTGTGCAAGTCGCCCTTGTATATAGTCAGGAGGCGTTACCAGACTAATGGAAATTTAGATTGGCACTGGTGATTATAAAGACAAAGAATTTAAAGATTGGTGTGTTTTAGAATAGAGTTTTTTTTTAAATACTTAATTATTAAAATAATTTTAAATAGACGTTCGTGATCTAATCAAACAATATTAATTGCCGTGTAGAACGTCCTCAGATTTTAGGTTATTTTTTAGAGGACTTATAGTATCTAACATTTAAATATTGGATATTTTAGAGCGAAGGAAGTGATAAGTAATTAAACCTAACCTAATTAAAACACACTGTATCGGGAATGATATAACATACCTCGCCTTACGTTTAAGCGTCGTGCGCGTGTCCCTCCGTAGTTACCGCGCAGGAAACACGCTCCGCTAGTCGACCCACGAACGTTATGCTCCTCGCTTTCGGACTTGACAAACACCTTATATGTTTATGTAGGCCATGGCGAGAAATTATATCGGAATTCGTAAATACGGTACGTTTTATTTTATATTAATCATAACCGAATAATTTATATTTTCTAAATAGTTAACAAGAGTCTAGTTAATATAGATACTAGGAAAAATATCGGGATACATTTAACATGTGATGTTGGGAACAAAAGCTGTCAAATATGAAACAGACAGACTTTGCTAAAACCACTTTTTGTATACATTACTATTTAAAGAACCGAGTCTCCTGTACCTTCAAATATAATGCGTCAGGAATGTAAAGCAGGTTTTTATTAACGGCTGTTTAAAGTCATTCATTCCTCACGGTTGAATGGTTTTTATAATATAGGAAATAGGAGGCCGGGGAGACGTTGCGCAGGTATACAAGTGTAGTCACAATAAAAGGTTCCAATCTGTTACAAGTGGCGTTTAAAAACCCCTCACTTTCCTGTTTCTTTTATTATTAATCACGTAAGAGCGTAATATCTATTCACGGTCGAAACATTTTAAGCTTGTTTAACACTTATTATGAACTTGACAATGTTAATAAAACTAAGTATCTCTGCCTCTTACAACAATTATAAAATAATTGTTAGTTTTAACCAGTATTTATACAACCCGCATATATTATTAACGGTTACCGATATATGAATTTAGTGATGATAAAACATTAAATACAAAAGTTTCAATCGTAGTATTAAAATTTTAGAGCAGTAGAATTTGTTGAATTACACATTCATACCTAATCTCGTTAAATTATCACTACTAGGAAGTCTGGTACCTGCCTACTCTCTTCAAAACTTTAACGTTATCAAGTATTGACATCTCTTTTCTACACTGGTGTCGGCATATGTTTTTTCCCTTCACAGGCGAACCCTATTCACGGTGTACAGACAGCAAAAACAATTTCTTACGGGCGCGTACCTACGTGTTTTGAGGTTATGTCAGTGTTAAACTGACGACGACGTCAAGCGAACGTACGGTGCGCGCTCTTTGTGTCGGCGAGTTGTCGTGTACTTGTGTATTGTTATGTTATAGGATCGATACCTATAAATCGTGTGCATTGCAGTGCCCCGCTTGCAGTTTTAACTTATGAATATTTTTTATAATATTGAATAGGAATGATCGCAACTTTTGAATTATAGCTTCAACCGATCGCTTATGTTTTGGATTTCAACGTTTTATTGTAAGGTGTGTATTAAGCTTTATTGTTTTTGTTTTCGATATTTCAGTTAAAGTTATTTTTAATGCAATAAATATGTTCATTACTCTATCTAACGTTATTTTGACGTAAAATAGTTCAATGAATGTAGTAATAATTTAAAGTCCATAGTCGTTTATGTTATTAAAAAAAACCGTTACGTTTAAATAAGTGTTCTACTAAATTCATCTAGTATAGTATGCTCTTTTTACTATGCACTTCTTTAATATGGATGAGTATAACGTAAAACTTTAATCGTTTTAAAATATATTTTTAAATTACCAGTATAAATATATCGTTTAATCAGCATACATTATCGTTTTACATTATATGTCTAACCATTCCACTCTACGAAAATAATTATAAGGATTTAATAAAACTTCTTCAATGTAGTTACTGATAAAAAATAAGAAAAATGCTTGCAACTCGTGAGGGTACCTACCCGACTTCCCCTTGTCCATCGTCCCTAGCTGGCTACACTCGACTAGTCAACTTTACTAAAGCACTATAAACGGATTAACTGTCCTTAATGCTATTGTTATAAAGTAGATATTTCTTTGACATAGTTTTTTACAAAGTGTTTGGGGTCCGTCATCACGGTGCATTCGTACTACACCCCAAGTTTATTAGCTATATCTTGCTGCTGCGTCTATTGTGGCCGGCATCAGCCATTAGGCGATTAATTCGTTGCATTGTTGTGACGCCTATTACTGTGCAAATTTTGGATGGATATATTTAACCGTTAGTTAGCGGACGAAAACTTAAAACTAATTTACAAACCCATTTCCAGCCAAATGTAATGATGCACGCAAATGTATGAATGCCAAAATATATTCAATTACTGTATCAAACGCAATAATGTATTTATCTTGAAAAAAAAGCTTAATAATTCATACGCGCGTTAAAATATGTTACCTGAATTCACATTTATTAACCGCAGCCAGAACTTAATTATATTTATATTCATGAACGAAACGGAATAATTTGATAGATTAAATAAGTTTTTATACCTACATTCAGTTCCAATACTTTGTCAGAAATAAATAGATTTTCCTCAAAAGGCAACTTAGGTCATTAAAGCAACTAAACATGATCCACCTATTTGGCGTATTAATTGTTTTGGTTATATTTGTGCCAGATAAATCAT
Organism: Luehdorfia chinensis; assembly: GCA_019845155.1. Taxonomy (NCBI): domain Eukaryota; kingdom Metazoa; phylum Arthropoda; class Insecta; order Lepidoptera; family Papilionidae; genus Luehdorfia; species Luehdorfia chinensis. Next base: position 11,288,164 of record JAHVAK010000527.1, read on the forward strand.
TATGTAGAATATTTAAAAAAATACTGTTAGGTGCATTGACCTTTTTTAGGAAAAATCTTGGCGCTGTATCATTGTATTGAGTATATAAAAATACTCTTATAAACAAGAAAAAATTCGAGTAAGATAATAGCAAGCCATTTTAAACATCATGAAGACGGAAATTTTATTTAAGTATGTTATAAATTATAGTTCTGTAATAGCATACAGGATACAGTTATATACATCATTATAGAACTGAAGCCTTAAAGTTCACATTAAATTTATTACAATATGCGCGATGGCAATTATTCTACCCGTTTGAAAACGGAATAAAGATAATACCAAAAACTAACAGACGACCCATTTGAAAATGCATATTTATGTATTTACAAATATTTTTCTAAAAAGAAACACGTGGATGTCTGAAACCACGACGCGTAGTTTACGTTTCTATTCTGCAGAATACGACTATTTTTAGTGTCCTACATATACAGCATAAACAGTACGTTACGAAATTAACATGTGTCCCTCTCATTGTTCCTAATTCGTTAACTACGCCGCTCAGCTATTTCATACACCATACGTAGATACATTACAGTTAAAACTGTCATAAAATAAAGTAGCGGTTATTACGCTACGTACTATTTTATTTTTGATACATGTGTAGTATAGATTTGGTCCACTAAGACATGTAAATATATGTACATTACAAAACATATCGACATACACAACGAATAGTATCGGCAAGAATGGGAATAAGACGACTCTTTTGAAGATAAAAGCAGCAATCAAAAAGAGTATGTAAAGTCCATAGACAACAGCTTTCTCTTTACCTCCGACGTGTAATTTATGTGTATAATTAGGCACACCCCTAGTAAGTCAGCAATTATATTTTATAATCGTCTATTAAATATTAAAATCATATCAAACACGTAGCTTTGCCATTGCGTTTGATCATCTGTCGGGTCCTTGATCTATACGATAAAACAAGCGAGAGCGGATTTTGACACGAGCCTGTAACCTTTCACGATACCTCGTCACGCGAGACGAATTCTCGATATTAATTCGCCTATTTCGAAATTTATAATATGTATATTTTAACGAAATCAAAATAAATCATTTCATTGTTACGTGGCATATTTTATAGAACTGCAACGTTTGCCCATAACAAATGCTGTATTACCCAGAACATTTCTATGTGGCACCACACAGCGCCCGTCACTCTGAGGCATCAGTTCTTAAGTCTCATAAGTCTAGGAATTACACTAGCTCTCATTGCTGTTCAGACCGAAACACAGTAATGATTCCTACATAAGAATCCTGCCACCAGAAATTTTTATCAGTTCAGTATTTACAGCTGGTCATTCAAAGCTAAAGAAAGTAATGCATACACGAAACACTTATAATAGCAATTTAATTGTCATAATACGAAATATGACTATTTCGTATAAGAGAATGCTACCCAGAACAGTGTGTTAAATAGATTCATACGAATGAACGTGCATATAAATGATCTATGTCTCTCATGTCGGATAATGAAGCTGGAAAACACACAATGGCATCTTTATGTAACGGTCCAATACGCTGCTAAGAAGTGCGCCGATGACAACGCGCTACTGTACATAGTACAAATAATGATGAGAATATAACATACGACATCAGTTGCATTGCAAAAGAAAAGTATTTTTTTCTGGTATTAAAAAATATTTTTTGTCCTCGCAGGTTGAAATGTAGAAAATCCTATGCCTAATCAATATATGAATATCACCAACATAGACGTCAATTTACCCATAGAAACTGTAGAAAATGCTGCATGTGATAATTGATAATGAGGCTAAACAACTTTTTTCTCCATCTCGATTTGTCGAATTTTGTCTAAAATGTTAAAATAAAAAAAAAAACAAAAAACTGTCTGAAGGTGTTTACTAATAACTGTTTTCTAAATATATATTTTTTTATTATATAAAGTGACGAAACGAGCAAAATGTTCAACTGATGGTAAGTGCAACGCCCGCCCACTACAAATGCTGTGTCACCCAGAATATTTCTGTGTGACACCACACTGCGCCCGGCACCCTGAGACATCAGTTCTTAAGTCTCAAATGCCCAGTGATTACGCTAGCTCACAGTGCCCTTCAAACCGAAGTAATGCTTGCACACTATTGCTTCACGGCAGAATAACTGGCCCTGGGGTGGTACCTACCTAGACGGATTCCTGCATAGTAAATAAATTTGCAACAACTATAAGAAGATAAAAACAGGAAGCTTTAAAGAAGTATTCTATTAAAAATAATTGTATACCAAAAAAAAACTGGCTCATGAAGGTTGGTGCCGAGAAATGAGGCAACGTTTTGTAAATGAGACATAACATGGATCTATCAAAGTGATCCTAAAAGTTAGAATCGATCGTCGGTGTAGGTGTTTAGCGAAGGACATTTACCGACAAATTGCAAACATCTTGGAACGTAGACAAGGAAAATAGTGACTAGTTTTTTCTCGAAACTCAACATTTATTATATAAAATTTTAGGTCAACTGATCCAAAATAGTATTTAGTAACTACTACTGGAAAAACTGTTTCCTACTCTTCAGCGGGAAAAGCTAAAAATAAGGCTAATAGGTATCCTCTTACCACAATTTCCTAAGATTAAGAGAGATTAAGATCCCTGTTAGATCCGTTGCCCTCCTCCAGGCAGTTTTTGACCATAGCGACAACTACTAAATATTGTCGGAAGTTATAACTGCGCAGGAGATATTATAGTGCCACAAATATACGCGAAAACACTGGGGCACTCACTCGTCCCAACGTACCCGAACCCGATGTAACGCTAATGCGAAAGATCGTAGACAGGCTAGGATGCAGTGTCAAAGACACAAGGACAAACACTACAACCACACCCGAAAACCGACAATTTGTGTTTTTGCTCAAATGTTGTCTCCGGCTGGGACTGGAATTCAGGACCCGCGGCGTAGTAGTCTGGTGCTCTAAATACTAGGCCATGCGGTCCTCAAAAATGTACGTAAAGCATGATGGAAACAATTTTGAAAAAAAAAAGATATACTTAATAAATACATACAGTTAAACCTCATCGTTTCTGCGTTGTCGCCGAACAATATTAAAATGCACCCATTAACCCATGTAAGTACATACTTCTCTTGTAAAACATCGAACGTTGTCCTACATACGACGTAGCGAGTCTTCGTTCTTCAGACTCATCTATCCGTTCAACCTACTACGGTAGGTTTTTGTGTAGGTTACAATATTATGTTTCTGCCTACGAGAAGTGGATATATCAACTTCTATTAAATTATTTTAACATTGTAAAATATTAGTACGTTACAGGTATAGCGTTATAGTGCAAATTCTTTATTGATTTTATAAGCATTTAGCGATTAGTTTTCATATTTTTAATTGTTATAGAATTTTGTTATATTATCTACTTAAAATACATCTAACCTAACTATTCTATTACCGTAACTTACAAAAATACAAGTATCGTATCCTTTTGTTTTCTCCCTCGCCGCAGACTATCCGAAGCATAAGTTTGATAGCTTTATAGTCGACGTCTAGACAAGGCTGTATATATGTAAATATATTGGATGATTCTGCACTGTCTCTTTACTAGAAAAGGGTATGCAAAGAAAGATCCAAAATTACAAATGAAAATGAACTATTTACTGTTAACTTTAGTGAAAGAAATCGTCAATATCAATTTTTTCAAATCTCAATTAAACATTTCATTACTTAAAATAGTTCACATATTAGAACCATGCTTAGAGCGTAAAATTTATATTGTTAGTTCATTTTTACCCTTTACATTTTGTGCTAAGACTTATATCTCCCAAGAGGATATTGTACCCTCACGGTTTTGAGTGCAAGTGTTATGGTGTTTGATTTCCAAATTGCGTGTAGACAGTACCATTGCGCCTAGGGAAAGCAAATGCCTCAGGAGACTTGATTGTATTAGTATTATTATAATAGACAAAAGGATTATTAAGCGCGAACCGCTTGGGCACTGATACAAGTACTTTAGGGACGGGTTTCAAAAGTGTCGCAGAGTTTTATGACTAAAGAGCCATTATATTAATACTCTTGAACATACTGAATACACATTTCTTGTTGATTATTTTTTTTTTGATATAACATACACATAATATTCTTTTTCTAGTGAATAAGTAAAGTAGTTTACATACATTTCAGAGTATTTATATCAAATAGGAAATAATCCAGTATTTCCTATAAAGATAAAAAAAATATATATAATACGATAATTTTTGAAACCGTATTTAAAAAAAAAGCTTTTTATAACACTAACTTCTTTGAGCGACAGTTACTAGTTTGTTAATATTTTGGATAAGGCATGACGGATACAGTATCTTTATTCACTACGCTTGCTCCACTTCCTGTACAACCTACAAGACAATGAAAACTGGCGCAAATAGATTTCTCTTAAGAAAGATAATAAAGGAGGCTGGCTAAACAATAATAACAAGAGCGAAAAGTAATTTCCCAGATTCCCGATATCAAATCTAGCACATTCTGCTGTTAGAGACGGTACTGATACACTAGAAATTGAATTACTATTTTTATTTAAACACTTAAATATGGCTCTTCTTGAATGGTTATTAATATTCCATAAAAATAATCTCATGATATCTATTATCGAAATTGTACTGGTTTAAGATATTCTTAGGTTCAGTTCACGCCCTTAAGCTGCAACTCTTTCACCTCACGTTTTGTTAATGGAATATATTTAGTTGAATCTTGATTATATGATTATTTCATTCTATTAGCTTCAAATGTTTTGACTTTAAACTGATTTTTCTTTAAACAAAATTTGTCAGTTTTTCTGAATTTGCACATGAGATGTCTAATAACCGCGAAATTAAATTCGAGAAAGAGATTTGCCGCTAATCTGGGCTGATCGTTTTAAATTTATACGATGCGCAATTTAAGTAGTAACTTTACTCGTCTTAGGTGTCAAATTTCTACTTCATATCCACTTTCTCAAAACTCAATAAACAGTGTTAGTTTGTATATGCGAGGTTATCTTGAAAATTAAAGGCTTAATTTCAACTCTGCTTGTGCTTCCACCTGTGCTTTACTATTACAAATTAACATAAGCAATTTTTATTTCTAAATATAACACCTGTTAACAAACCTGTCGCATACAAAATGTAAAACCGAGACGCTACATTTACATTTGACGAAGACTTATGCTAAATTGCTATAGTGCTGATTAAAGACATTTTTGAAACATTATCGCTCTGGTAATAAGTTCATTAATAACTAGCCACCCGTCCCGGCTTCGCCCGGGTCCGATTTAATAATAAAGAAAATGAGAACTGAGATTAGCAAAAAATATTAAGTATATTTGTTTTACAGCAAGTCTCAATCTCCCGTGGTTTTTATTGTGCGTTGTCTGTCAGTCAGTTTGTCGGGAAGGGATTCATCGGCCACATCGGTTGAGCCGTTCTCAAGTGATGATCTTTCTTACATGCGGCAATAGATTTTTTGTATATGTAGATAGCTAAGATGGTAGATAGATCAGTATAATATATTCTAAAATATTTTTACTAGTTTTACCATGCCATATATAGCATAAGTGGGTGTGGCGACTGTAGCACTTTTTAGCTACTGAGACGTGGGCGCAAAGGTTGTATCTTGGCACCACTTTTATATACATATATACAGATTTCTCTTTGACTCTTTAAACTTTCTGAAACTATTGAATACATGAGTTATTTTTGCTACTCTGAATGTGGTAAATAACTAAATGTATTTTTTTATTGAAAACTATCACATAGTCCAGTGCTCAGGAAAGTTATTATTATGTCTCTATGAATAACCATGATGAATATGCGTTGTCATCCCTGAGGACTATGCATTTTTGCGGAATACATTTTTTCTGGTATACCCAAGTAATTGGTTCTATTTGCTCGTCCTGAAGGTTTTGACAAATTTTTCTTCGCTTGTATTTTTGCTTCTTCTCTCGATCTTCGCTTGATCTCAGGTTCTCGTCACTCACAATATAAAACACAGGAGCGGTATGCTGCTACTTTACTTTGTGGAAGCATGAAAACACTTTACACTTCCACAAACCTACCACCCACTGATTCTTGAACATAAATGGATCGGCTCGATATATTTCCAATTCCATATCCAATCTATGTCAATCCACACCAGTTTGCCTCTTTGTTTCTCTTCTCTCTTTATCTTGTTTTTTTTTACATTAAATTTAGTGTTTAACGGAAAGTTTAACATCCAAATACAACTGTTAAAGTAGTGGTAAATTTCGTATTATTTTGTCTACATAAATAATATCTTATTACTTTGTTTGAGAGTAAATTCAATTTATAGATAGTAATAATATTTCTTATTTACCCACCCATTTATTTTGTAACTAATATTTTATTAACATAATATTTACAAAAAAATTAAAGTAAAATTCAACTTCAAAAAGAAATCGATAGTCATTCTAGATTGTGTAGAAACGGTTGATATCTATACGCCATAAGTGATATAGACGCGAGTCGCATTCCAAAGGGCTTATTGTGTTACGCATAAATCTAAGTTTCGTTAATAAGAGTGGGCGCAGCATGGGCCGACACCCGTTGCACGGATCGTAAATACTTACATAACAGTGTGCCATGGTCAAATGACTTCACGCTTTGCCCGCGACTGGATAAGTTCAAGTCTAGGATCTTAAAGATTTGACACGTATCCGCTTGCTGTCGACTGTAATTTGGATAATAATTATTACAAAAAACCTATTTACTGTATAATATTTTGCTTATTAGCATTTCACAAAATTGTATTATTTCGTCTTCTGCATAGGGGAAACCATTGAAATTATTGTTAAGTAACGAAAAAATTACATACACATAATTAAAATCACTTTTACTATCTGTGCTTTCTTGGAACTGCCATAGTAATGGCCACGGTTGGCGGGCGAAGTGGCAACTGCAACTCATAGCTCTGTATAATTTAGTTCTGGCTTGGTAGCTCAGAGGCGGGGCGCTCGCCTTAAATTTCATAGTACACGAGTGACATGAGTTCGATCCCCAGTGGCGGCACCACAAAAATTGTTCTGCAATTATAAGTGCTGATGTACCACGTGCTAAGCGGTGAAGGAAATCTTCGTGTGAAAACCTGCATGTCTGATGAAAAAAAACAATACTTAGAGGACGGCGGATAATTCCAGGCTCCAAAACCCTCTCAAAAATGAGAGACCTGTGCTCAGCTGTGGGACATTATAGTCATTACTATACTTCTTTCGTATTTGAACCTATTGTTTCGTCATCCATAAAAGGCTGTAAGAGTTTTCTGTCATTTTACTTAGTAGACATTACGATACCCACGGGTCAAAATTATGTGATAGAATCTCTATGCCGCCCGCACCATTTTATATAATTTAAATAAATAAAGGGGTTTGAACAAGAGGCAACTAGTGTCAGTACTTAGTGTTTTTTTAAAGTATTTGCTAATCTTATCGTTGTTAATGGTTCAATACTGCATATGTACAATGATGTACAAACTTTTTTTATTAAAAGAAACACCATTAATCAAGAAATATGTACAGCATATTAAGAAATATATTTTAAAGAAAGAATATTTTTAAGAAAGTTTTAAAGATTACTAAGTATTTATTTGTACGTATGTACCATACCAAATGCTGTGTCACACAGAACATTTCTGTATGGCACGTGGCACCACACTATGCCCGTCACCCTGAGACATCAGTTCTTAAGTCTCACATGCCCAGTGATTACACTAACTCTTAATGCCCTTCAGACCGAACACAATGTGCTGGCCTGGGATGGTGCCTACCTAGACGAGTTCCTGCATAGGAATCCTACTACCAGTAAAATGTAAATTCATATTTGTTAATTTTACGTTTCAAAAAATGAATTTATTTATTTTTAGTGTAAACACCTGCCACAATATGTCACTACTCTCTAGGTTGATTGGCAGAGAATGCCAACAGGTAGGAAACAACAAATAGCATTAATTTCGCCCACGGTACCTGTCCCTTTTTTGGTTAACAATAAAGTGGTTAAAATTAAATAAATAAATTATCAAAAAATGATGGAATATTTATTTTCGATTGAGTATAGGACTAGGAACTGGTTTAGAGGCAAAATACAAATTTACTATTCGTTTGTCAGCAGCTGACAGTGTGGGACATAGACGTGGGAGTTCAACTCGTTCTAGACTATTCTTGTTTTTAATGAATGCTATAGAGTGAAAAACAAAAACAAAAGGCTTTGAAAAAATGTTATCAAGTCAGCGACAATACGTTTGTAAAATATGATCAAACTTAAACTATTTTTTGTCTAATGCTCTTGACAGGTTTAGAAGTACCCACATTCGTGCTTGGTGGCCCATTTCAGGAATAATTTAAAAACCTTCCCCAACTCAGTTAACAATAACGTATTGTATATTCACTATTTATTGGGTGATTAATCAAAGCCGCTGTAATTAAGAATGGTTAATTAAAATAAATTTACAACCTGCCACACACAGGCTGCCCCTCATTTATCAAGGAGTTTATAGGCAGGAAGAACCTGGCAACTCCACACGAACTGGCCAAGCAGCTCTTGCGTTTGTTAGCGACTACTACTTAGAAATGTTGGTTTCCATGCTATATTTTAGTATACTTGATAAATCAGCACTGAAAATTCAAATTAGAGATGCCGAAATCAATCCCTGGGAATAAAACTCTGATTGCAGTGAAAATTAAGACAAACGCCCGCCGACCCTTAGCCTACAATGGCACATGATTTCAAATTATTATAAATACAGCGAACTTATTGCTTAACTGTTATAATTATTTACAATATACATACGTACTGTACTTAATATATAAATAAAATTGGATGACTTTTAATGAAATAGATTTAATTAAACTTCCTGTGTGGTGGCTTAAGAGAATCTACAACCCCAAGTCGTAAAAGTCGACAGAGGGAAAATAAAAAGCAGAAGATGGGCAGCAGTATCTTCCTGTAACATCTGAATAAATAAACCGTGGTTGCCAACCCACCTGCCAAGCGTAGCAATTATGGCAAAATCCCTCCAAAATTAGAGCTACAAAGTGATAGCCTGAAATGATGATCATGATGATGAAACCTTTTGCCATCGTTTCTGACCGAGAAGCTTTAAAAGTATGAACTATGCTATGTTTGCAAGAAATCACAAAATATATATAGATTGATATTTCTTGCACTGTTATAACAAGTTTCGTATAAATAAGCCTTCGTTATTGGAAGCGCCGGAAGAGCGGTGTCCGCGGCCATCCGAATTCGTCTCGCAACGGGACTGCGCCGACGCAAATAGTTAGCAAATAGCTGTTAGGTCGGAAACTAACGACAGCTCGATGCTCCACTGCACAACACAATGAAGTACTAAACAACAATAGAATCTGGTACACGTTTTCCTATCGACAATTTCTCGAAAAGTGGACTAATTGCTGCAACATTTTAAGAAAAGACGTCTAATGAGAGCATTTGTAAAAATACTACTAGTTATACTGAGCCTGATTTTATTTTAAATTTCGTGTGAAACAAAAACAGAGTGCCGATAGGTGTATTCTAGCACCTACTTCATTCCTAAGAGGAGACTAAGGTATTATACGGACAGCGTTTATACACGCAGAATAACACCATAATATGTAATGCTGTCACTATACTACTCCTGGGAAAGCAACGGCAACGTGGTTCGCCACCCGTCACTCCTCATTTCCCGCGGGGGCGAAAAGTGGGCTAGGGGCGTGGTATCTGCCTACATCTTATATGGGAACAGGTGTGACAGTATGTATGCATGTTAAGCAGAAATAAATCTAGTCATTGTTCTGTTTGCTAAGAAGTGTCTTTATACCGATAACATAAGAAAACCAAATGAATACTAGAATATTAAAATCTTCTTATGGAATTTATTTGTTAAGTATGTCATTGTCCATTTTTCATTAACAAAGTATGCTGGTAAAAATTTTCTTATAAAACGAATGTAGGATTTTGCTATAACTGCAATTTATCGTCAGTCCCCTAATTCTATTTGACCGCAGGGTGATCATCGATAACAAAGATAGGCCCTCGGTTCAGAGAGCAGGGAATTTAATATCACTATCTTGTCCACAGCAAACCGCTCGTACTCTATTGATTTATACTCGTGAGTGGTAAACTCTGTTCCCAAAATTTTACTCATTCAATATATCTTTTGTTTCTAAAACGTTGTCATTACCATACAAATTTCGTTCTTTGTTTCGTTGTGATCATTGACCGATTCGTGTTGAGAATTAAGGATACAGCTAAGTATTAACCAGCCGTGAAGAGCTTAATAAAGCGTATGTTCGACTCATTCGAGTCATTAGACAGTCACCACACGCAAACTCGAACGTTTACTGTTTAAAAAGTACTTTAAACTTTTTCCTCGCTGTATAAAAAGATTACGACTGGTTCACACTAAGATAACTCAAGTTGCAAATGCAGGGAAAGTACAAAGGTGGTGTTAATTTTGTTGTCACTAGCTCCATGCCATATTCTTTTTCAAGCTTAATGAAATTTACTTCTAGAAACGCTTTTCTTTGCACAGCTTATCAATTGGCTAATATTTACATAAAAATATAACCAATGTAACACTACATGTACGTCAATTCTACTTTTAAACGTAACTTTATAAATCCCACCTTCATCCAGATACTGACTGTAGAACATAAAAATGGGTATTATATTACTTTCAGCAAATCTATATGGCTGATTAATGAAAGGCCATAAGTTTTGCAATGTTCATAAGCAATTGAGAAAGTATTTAATAGCGTAGATGTTGTAAGTGCGGAAAGTTTATAACAGCGTAGATTTTGTACGTGTGGCAACACCTTTAAATATAAAATAATAGTAATAATTCTACATAAGAGATACATATTCACGTCGTTGCACTTGATAGGATTCCTATTCACCGGTTCGGTTGGACACACATCGCTTGTAATTAATCTAGACAGCACCAGAAACAATTTACTTCATTAATTATGGAACTGCTATTGAAACATAATGTTTTAAATAATTAATCTTAATTAATACTATTATCATTTGTTTACAAAATATACTAGCAAAGCGTCAGCCGTGTGGTGGCGACTCGTTAAAAAAATACTACCACTCCATCTCATCCAATGGATCTCGTAAAAGGCGAGTAAGGAATTAAACTGCACTGTGCACCCAACAGCGCATGGTGGCGATGAGCTCACTTATCACACCAAGTGCATTATATTGTTTTGGTGAAACGTGGATTGTGGCAGTCATCTGTTTTTGCAGTGAGTGCCCAGTCTTTGACTACCCCTTATGGGATACAGTCGTCATATTATGTATGTATGTACTAGCCAAGCTGTGTATTCGGGATGGATAATTCGGAGAATAAAAAAATTACCTTGCGTACATATGTAGCGTTGTTTCTATATGGTATTAAGTGACAAGACGAGCTAATCGTTCACCTGGTGGTAAGCAGGTATGTCGTTTGCCAATTAGAGTTGCAGTGTCACTTGGAACTTTGTGTAACACTACAATGCGCACGTCATCCTGAGACATCATTTGAGACTTCATATGCACAGTAATTTCACTACTTCCAGTATCATACGGGAACACTGTAATGCTGCTAGCAGCACTACTACTTTGCAGCAGTTAAAGTAGCACGGTGACGGTTTCTACCTACACGGACAGACAGAAGTCCTACCACTGGTTACTGTTTTCGATTATAAATTTACTATCTAAAATACCCAGACCAGAGAAAAAGCAGCGTCCAAAGTGCGAGGAGTCTGGTAATGCAGTCGGCTGCCTCGCTGGACAAGCATGGTAATAACTGCAAATTCTCCACAAGCTAATCTTCTAAATGATGACGATGATGAACTGTACGCAACCTTAAAATTTGTTACTTTTCTTTAAGAATTTGTTTTTCACTATAATGACCAAGGTATATGAATATGTATGTGTATCTGTAGATTACGTTACAAATATTTGATGTACATACAGATATCAAATTAGAAAGATCGTTTTGAATTTTAACCACTCTACGAAATTCAACCTTCCTTTTTAGACATTAAATTGTAGGCTAACAGAAACAAATATGTTTTTCGTAATGCGTTAACTACAATTAGCGTAGACGTATTACGTACAGTCGCAGGGCTCTGTATGACCCTGAGCACCGGACGTTGGTTGTTTACCGAAGCCCACGCTCGGTCGGCGTTAGACGCATGGTGGTCAGTGTTTTTAAATCTATACATGGTGTTCATAAAAAGCAGCTTTAAACTAAATAACTTCAATATAAACAAGATAGTATCAGGCCAGCTGTTCTTAGGGCGAATGGTACACTCTTAAGTGGCAATAAAATCATGTCTAATTATAGCAACGAGCTTCTGTAGCGTACTACCAAGTGGTTCTGATATGCGTCCTTTATTTGATTACTAAGCCTGGCCAAAACATTGACGTGGGTGAGGTTGAATAAATTTAATTACGAAAATACATCTAAAATTATGATGGTTGGGCCGTTATAAATTATATAAAATAAAGTGTAAAATACACCGAAATATTGTAATCAATGCTTAAAATTTAAAATCTATATCAATTTAACAATTTGTATAAAATTCATACTAATATTATAAATGCGAAAGTAACTCTCTCTCTCTATCCCTCTGTTTGTTACCTTTTCACGGTTCAACCGCTGTACCGATCTTGACGAAATTTGGCACAGAGATAGCTTGCATCCTGGCTTTGCAGGAATCTGTCTAGGTAGGTACCACCTCAGGGCCACTACTGCCGTGAAGCAGTAGTGTGCAAACATTACTGTGTTTCGGTTTGAAGGGCACTATGAGCTAGCGCAATCACTGGGCATATTAGACTTAAGAACTTGTATCTCAGGGTGATGGGCACAGTGAGGCGTCACACAGAAATGTTTTGGGTGACACAGCATTTGTTATGGGCAGACGTTGCACTTACCATCAGTTGAACGTTTTACTCGTTTCATCACTTTATACAATAATGAAAAAAAAGATGGAGATTCATTTTTTCTGCAATATCCAATAGTTTCTACTATATAGGATATTTAAAATATATCCACGCATGGGCATCAGCTAGTATAATATAATGAAGTAATACTTTTCGCGTAATATCTACTTCCACAAATGCATGTATTATGAGACCACATCACTTTTATCATGCCCGAACAGATATTTGAACTTATATTTAACACCAAACATCAGTGCTTGCATCGTCATCGTCATTCTGATTAATCTCCTTGCTAATGTAGACTTTTTTATATTATTTCCACTTTTGACGGTTATGTGCGATTTTTCCCGTTTCGTCCTGCACATAGTCTGCTATCGTCTACCCAGTATTTGGATCTTGTGTCCTTAACATCTTTTGTCTTCATTCCAGATAGTCATAATTTTTTGATTAATCTTTCTTCATATATCGTACCTATCTTATTATTTGCGATGCCGTCAGTCGTATTAATTAAAATTAACAAAAGATCGGTTGAAAAATTACCACTATTATCACTGTGCTTTCGGACTCTGATAGTGGTTTCAAGCTTTAGTCTTACACATCTCTGCGCAACTCTGAATTTCTAAGTCAATTGACAGACCCGCCGATCTGGTTGCATCTCTATAGTCCATTTCAAGTCGCACGGTGTTTAAAACGTATCCGCACAACGTAAACGTAATTTAACCATGATTGGTGGTGTACCGCTTAATTAGGATACGTAAATGCCTTACCTGAAATCCCATAAATGCATTTATGGTGCTGAAATTCCACTTTTAAAATATAATACGTATTAAGATTGCAAAGAGAACAACATTGTTCTACCACGAGCTTTTTTATGTTTTATTTCTTAATTCTCATTCAACTCATATTAATGCAGGCTCCATAAACATTTGTGGCGTTTCTTGCACAAATTATGAGCATTTCTCTATGACATTTATAATTTTACAATAATTGCTCTTATAGAAATTCCCAAATATTGGACAAGTTCAATTAAGCTCGTTATTTTTGTGCTAATTTAGAAGATTCGATTTTTCCTTATGGTTAAAATAATTGGAAATGTCCTCATGAAATTTTAAAATAACGGTAACTTAAAAGTGGACGGTAACTTTAACGAAGGATTTTATAATACAATTATTGATTAACGATTTACACGATAAAAAAGAAAACAATTATTTCTGTACATTTCAGTGTCGTAAATAATGGGAGCACCAGCGTGGGGCTCGCGTGGCGGCGGTGATCGGCCGCGGCTGCTGCGTATGACGCCGCTGCGGCACAGCTTTGCCGCCCCCGCCTCACAACCCGCTCCTCCCCCTCCTCGCTCTCACGACTACGCCTCCGATGCCGACACTAATAAGAAAGGTAACTACCGTCTTCACGAGTTTACAACCATCATACTGCTTACTTAAATCGTTATCGAAAACATGTAGGTTCGGACATTTATATGCTATAGGAATTTTGTAACGACCGCATGACCTTGTGGTCAGAGAACCTGAATTCTACACCGCGGGTCCTGGGTTCGAATCACAGAGTGAGCCAACATTTGTTCACAAAACACAAAATTGGTTTTGTGGTCTGGTTGTATTGTTACTGATTCTGTGTTTCTGATACAGCATCCTTGTGAAACTCCAATCTTATTTCATGAACGTTACATAAGATGCGAGTACGTTACGTCAGGTTAAGTTATACTTGTGGCACTATAATATCTCCTGTGCAGTTGATAGTTTTTAGCGATCGGAAGTAGTCGCCGTGTTCGAAATCAGTCAGCAGAACATCATTTTAATTTATACTATGTACAATATATGATCGTCTATATGTGTGTGGTGTGCCTTATTTGTTCATATGTACTCTAATGTCATATTCTATTTTATAATACTGTTATTCGAACTTTCAGAAGAAAGCTGGAATGCCAACCTATCCCAAAGATGGAGAAAGCTACGTCGCCGTTGTTCGCGACTGCGTCCCGGTTCTGGTAACCGAGAACCAAGCCCAGTCCGTTATTCTCCGTCCCCTCCGCGCCCGCCACCGCATTGCTCCCCCGCGCCGCCAGCGAAACTTTCCTTCAGACATCGTGGGAAAGTTTACACAACAGCTTCCTTGCGTGTGACCAGCGGAGCGCCAGATTTACTACGAGCTTTGGGCAAACTCGGTGGCGGATTACGTCGACGAGCACTCTCAGCGCACGATGTCCTTGCACCTCAACAACAACAACCGCCAACGTTTTATGTTCCAAGTCCAACGGTAGAACGACAACGAGCTTCACCATCATCGCCTAGACAGTCAGCGACACTACGGCGCCGATGCAGTTCCCCAAATGTATACAGGGCCAAGGACACATCAGGGCCTCGTGATCGCACTCCTCTTATTAATCAGGTTGAGGAGAACCGAGACGTTGTTGATTACAGTTACGGTATGGAAGGACGGAGGAAAAATTGCAAGGAAGTTCGGAGTAGGCCTTACAGTGAAAACGTAGATATCGATCTACCGTGCAAAAACGGCTACAATCGGCTCACAACTAATATATCCGATAGACTTTGGGATGAACCTTATAGATTACCCCGCGCGCAAGCACGGCAGGAGCCAGTTCAACAATTGCGAAATGGCGTGGCTGAGTTAAGAGTGAGTGCTACTCCGCGTACTGCAAGACTGCCCCCAGCACCTCCAACATCTGGACAAAAACCTGGTAAACGGCCACCTGCTCCTGAACCACGAGACGCGCACACTTTTGAAGTTAGTCTATTGCATTATTAATTTTGACATCGCCTTTATCTTTTGCCTTACGAAACGATAAAATAATACATAACATTATATTTATGAAAGAAAAGTGTAAAAGTTTTTAAGGTATTAACTATTGTCATGCTATATACATTTCCAACATTCACATATAATTTATATAAGGGTTTGCAGTTTGTAGTTTCAAAAGAATTATTTAAAATATTAAACATGAAATGTTTTCCAGGTTCGATTCACAAAATCAGCCGGAGGAAAAGGCCTTGGCTTTAGCATTGTCGGCGGTCGCGACTCTCCACGCGGTGACATGGGCATCTTCGTTAAAACGATCTTCAGTAATGGACAAGCTGCTGAGTCTGGCTTACTACGAGAAGGTACGTTATTCACATATTACTGTGATTCTTGATCACAATGCAATTCCTTATCATTTGCTAGAAAATAAGAATTGAATAGAAATCAGGCACTGCCATATTTATTTACGTCGATTTTGTGTCATAAATGCTTTAATAGACGATACTCCTTCAGTTTTTCAATAAACAATATAGACTCAGCATTATGCTGCTGTTATGCCACTGCAGCATAATGCTGCCTTTTTGTTGATGAAGTCCTATATTATGTCTATTTTAAAAATATACCTTTATTATCGAATGCACTCACTCTAAATTACAAAAGCAAATAAATTTGTTTTTCTTTCCTTTCAATATATGCATATCAAGAAACAATCTTCCTACCCTTCTCTGGCCCTTCGAATTGCAAAAGTTTAACGTTACGAAACTTCGAAGAAAGAAAACCTTTAAAAACTGCGATCAAATAATTGACCGCAGTTTGAAAATGATTGTCTGTAATTACTTGATTTTTACTTTGTTAAAAAATACATGTATGTCCCATGAAACACAGCGGTGTTTGCATACCGCTGCTTAACGGCAGAATAACTGGCACTCCGGTGGTACCTAGGTAGGTGGTACCGCCTAGGTAGGCGGGTTCCTGCACAGGAACCCGTCCAACAGTATTCCTGAAACCAACGTAGTTTGTTGGTAGTTTGTCGGAATATCTCCAAAGCTTTTGGAGTAGTATACATTTAATGTCCGAAGTCCAAACAAACAATGCGCCGCGGCTTTTTTAAAATATCTTTATAAAAGTATTTAGAATGGAAGGCTACGTAGGAACTAAAAGTAACTGTTGATTTTTCAAATATAAATTAAAAAAGTTTTTAAAAATATTCTCGTTAAGGTAAAGGTGAACATTCTATACTTACGATTAGAAGCCAGCTGCATTGTTTATTACTACTGCAACATGCGACCGTCGTGCACCTGGCTCCATATGTTTTTTTATTAGGCACTAATCTGTATATTATCACGTCTCTAACAAAATACGAGTATATTCATTTATGTGAAGATCTGTGGAATTTATAAATTTTTTATGTTTCGATTAACTGTAAGGCTATGCTAAAAGTCGTTATTTTCGTTTGAATAATAATGTTATCTACTTAAATAAAACTGAGAAACAAACAAAAAGATAGTTTGCATATTTGAACTCACAAATCTTAGGAAACTTCCTTTTAAAATGGCTGAGGAGGGCGATGGCTGCCACATGCGTCGTACTTGTTAACAGGTGCTGTTTGTGCAGGCTGGTCTGCTCGAGTTTGCAATACACTGATAGTTGTGTAATATATTTATATTATTTATACTATTATTAATTTTTTATATTATTAAATCTGTTTGACATTTTTGTCACGGAGCACTTCGCTTGTCTATGAGACTATTCTTCGTAAATTTATGTATATTTCTTTATGACACAGAGAATTATAAAAAAAAGGATACCCGCGGAGTTACTTTCACCAGTTTCTTCTCAGTCAGAGGCTACTCATTACGAAAAGGTAGTAGACTGTAAAAAAATTACATTCGATCGAAAAATAAAGGATTTTCATTTCACCAATCCGATTTTTTGCGTTGAGTAGCCCGTTTATTGAAGAAGGTTTCTAGGCTATAAAACTTCATGCTACTGCCTTAAGGAGCCGCACGTTACCGAGAAAGGCCGCGCTATGAATGTTCAGGTCAGCGAAGTAGCATGCCGTACGGTGCAGTCACGCGGTGGGCTTATTTTACGCGGGTGAAACTGCTGGTCACAGCTAGTTATTGAATAATAGGAAGGAATGATAAGACATTGTTTGTGTTAATATTACTTGATTATTACCTAGTATTTATGTCCGCCGTGTGGTAGCGGCATAAGATAATCTACCACCCCGTCTCGTCCCGTGGGTGTCGTAAAAGTCGACAGAGGGTTATGAAAACAAGGAGATGGGCAGCAGCATCATCCTGGAACACCAAAATAAACAAACTGCGGTTGCCAACCCGCCTGCCAAGCGTGGCAACTATGGCAAATCCCCCCAAAATGAGAGGTACAAAACAGAAACGGTCCCTAGTCTCCGGCGGCCCCGCTAGTCCTGCCTACGGTAGCGGTCATGATAACGGCGGGGCAGGGGGTACGAAGAATCTCCGGGGAGGAGATCTTGTTACCACCACCGACGACTGGACCTGGCAACATTTAACGCACGCATGCTGAGGACCGACGAGAAGATCTTGGAGCTGGAAGAGGAGGTGAGCAAGTAACGCTGGGATATTATAGGATTATCTGAAGTCCGAAGACAGGGGGAGGACACGGTAATCCTTGAATCCGGTAACTTGCTCTACCACCGGGAGGGCGACCATCTGTCCCAAGGAGGTGTCGGATTTTTCGTCCACAGGTCCCTCATTAACAACGTTGTCAAGATCGGGAGTGTGTCGACTAGGGTTGCGTACCTTATACTCAGAATAACCAAACGGTATTCGCTGAAGGTCATACAGGTATACGCACCGACCTCGACACATCCTGATGATGAGGTGGAGGAAATGTATGAAGATATTTCAAGAGCCATACATTCCTCCAAAACTCACTACACGGTGTTGATGGGAGACTTTAACGCAAAGCTGGGCATGAAAAAAAACGATGAGCTGGTTGTGGGGAAATTTAGAATAGGGCAACGGAACCAGAGGGGTCAACAGCTGGCCGACTTTATGGAGAAGGAGGGACTCTTTATGATGAACTCCTTTTTCCAAAAGCGGCCCCACAGAAAGTGGACCTAGATGAGCCCAGATGGTTCCACCAAAAATGAGATCGGCTTCATCATGACGACCGAACGACAGCTGTTCAATGATGTCTCTGTGATCGCCAGGGTGAAAACCGGCAGTGATCACCGAATTGTAAGAGGCACATTGAACCTGAACGTGAAGCTGGAGAGGTCGCGCCTGGTGATGAAGTCCACGCTCCGTCCATCTCGTGCCCTTATCCAAAACCCCGAAAGCTTCCAGCTCGAACTGCAAAGTCGTTTTCAGTGCCTGGAAGATTGCGTTACAGTGGACGATATGAACGAGAGGCTCGTGGAAACTGTCCATGCGGTGGGGGCAAAGTTTTGCAAGACCCACTGCACAAAAAAGATCCAAAAACTCTCCGACCTCACTCTCAATCTCATGGAGGCTAGGCGAGAAATGAGGCTGCAGTCCTCAACTGATGCGTCAGCATATCGGCAACTGAACAGACAGATCTCCAAATGTATGCGGCGAGACCTACGCTTCTTCAATACTCCAAGCTCCAAGGTCTTTGCCAGGGATCTGTCTGCCGAAAAAAGCCAACTGACTAAGTTGAGGACCGATAGCGGCGGCGTCATTTCCGCTGGAGCAGAGATTTTGAGTGAGATCGAGAGATTCTATGGACAGCTGTACACATCGTCGTTGGAGCCACACACTAGTGTGAGTAACGACCCAAGAGCAAATCTCGTCCGACACTATTCCGACGATATCCCGGAAGTCAGTCTGAGCGAGATAAGTATGGCTCTCAAACAGCTCAAGAATGGCAAAGCGCCGGGCGAGGACGGAATTACAGCGGAGCTTCTGAAAGCGGGTGGAAAACCGGTACTTTTAGTCCTTCAGAAGCTATTTAATTCCGTCATCCACGGCGGCGCTACGCCGGAAGCGTGGAGCACAAGCGTGGTTGTCCTGTTCTTCAAGAAGTTCGATAATGCCCTCTTGAAGAACTATAGACCGATATCGCTTCTGAGCCGCGTCTACGTGCTGTTTCGAGAGTCATTATGAATCGTCTCGCAAGCAGACTTGACGACTTCCAGCCTCCCGAACAAGCCGGATTCCGAAAAGGATTTAGTACCATAGACCACATACATACCCTTCGCCAGATTGTACAAAAGACCGATGAGTACAATCTCCCGCTATGTCTGGCGTATGTGGACTATGAGAAAGCCTTTGATTCCGTCGAAATTTGGGCGGTGCTACGGACGCTTCAGCGGTGCCGAATTGACTGTCGGTATATCGATGTGCTGCAGTGCTTGTATACCAATGCTACGATGGCTATCCGAGTACAGAACCAGAGTACGAAACCGATCCAATTGCAGAAAGATGTAAGACAGGGTGATGTTATATCCCCGAAACTCTTCACCGCTGCATTGGAAGATGTCTTCAAGCTACTAAACTGGAAAGGATACGGCATTAACGTCAATGGCGAATACATCACTCACCTTCGATTTGCCAACGACATAATCATAATGGCAGAATCGCTGGAGGACCTCAGCGCTATGCTCAATGACCTCAATAGTGTCTCCCAAAAGGTAGGTCTTAAGATGAACATGGACAAGACGAAGATCATGTCTAACGTCCATGTCACACCTATACCGGTTGTTATTGGGAACACTACGATCGAAGTTGTCGACGAATATTTATACCTAGGACAGATTGTCCGACTAGGTAGGTCCAACTTCGACCAAGAGGTCAATCGACGGATCCAACTCGGCTGGGCAGCGTTCGGGAAATTGCGTCACATCTTCTCGTCGAGTATACCTTAATGCCTGAAAACGAAAGTATACAACCAGTGCGTGTTTCCAGTGATGACTTACGCAACCGAAACGTGGTCTTTCACTGCAGGCCGCATGAGGAAGCTCAGAGTCGCGCAGAGAGCTATGGAAAGGGTTATGCTCGGAGTTTCTCTGCGAGATAAAATCCGCAACGATGTTATCCGCAGCAGAACTAGAATAACCGACATAGCCCTGAGGATTAGCAAGCTGAAGTGGCAATGGGCCGGCCATATAGCTCGTAGAACCGACAACCGTTGGGGAAGAAAGGTTCTCGAGTGGCAACCTCGTACCGGCAAACGCAGCGTAGGGCAACCCCCCACTAGATGGAGCAACGACCTGCACGGTTTTGCGGGAAGTCGATGGATGCAGGTGGCTCAGGACCGTGTTTTGTGGCAATCTGTGGGGGAGGCCTATGTTCCACAGTGGACTGTAATAGGCTGAAATGATGATGATGATGATGATTTATGTTTGATCTTCTTCTTGATTCTAATCTTTTTGTTTAACCTAATTCTATGATTATGTATCAAGTAACATCGAGTTGTTCTGATTCTGATATCATAATGTAAAACTACGATTAATGAAATAACATGAAGCTTCCATATTATATTTGGGACCAACACGTTCACCTAGTATAGTGGTATTATATTGACTCCGCAACCACATTGTCAGTATGCATCCATTATTATTTGAGAACATTTGGCACCAAGCTTATATAGTATCCGTACTAACCTTTACTTTAGTGCCAGTATCCGTGTAGTGTGAAAAGTAACAAAAGACAGTATTGGCGATGTAGTCTAAAGGACGAAGAAATTATTTTTTCTCCAAAGGAATCGTTTGACCACTAGGTCGTCAAATATTATATATTATTTTTGGTTGGCTCCAGCTAAGATTTAAACTGAAGGCGAATTAAACTGAGGCGTAGAAGTCAGGTATTCTGGCCACAAGCCCACTCGATCGTCTATTATGCTAAAATGGTTTTTAATTTATAATAATAGCATTATTTACCAAATAAATCAATCAAATTGTATCTATATTTCTGCAGGTGACGAAATACTATCAGTGAATGGAAGAGGCACCGCAGGGCTCACTCATGGTGAAGCCATCAGGCTGTTTAAAGACGTTCGAGCGGGTCCCGTTCTTATACGTGTTTCGAGACGGGCGC
This sequence comes from Luehdorfia chinensis, assembly GCA_019845155.1. Lineage (NCBI taxonomy): Eukaryota > Metazoa > Arthropoda > Insecta > Lepidoptera > Papilionidae > Luehdorfia > Luehdorfia chinensis. Next base: position 11,309,954 of record JAHVAK010000527.1, read on the forward strand.
CGGTTCGCTGACTGCCCTGCGCCTGCTGCGGCGAGCCATCGCTGCTTCAGGCGCCTCAACCTTCTTCTCCTAGCTATTCCACTTTGTAGTGTACTAGTCTCAACGGCACCAAGTAGCTGTCATATAGCCTGCGCCGGCTATAAGAAGCTGTTTCTTTAGACACCACAACCTTCACTTTGTTACTTCGGTATATTCTCTAAGTTTATATTTTGTATTTACGGTTTTCCGTGATGGCCTCTAGACGTTACTGTAACCAACACTGCCTAAGAAATATAAATAATTTTGTCACTAAAAAACAACCATATGCAATGACATTTACGTGTCATAATAAAACCTCCTCAAATACACAATATTGACATGAATGTAAATTGTAGAATGGGTTTGTTCATTTGTTGAATTTTTACTCTTAGGCTATGATCGTGCTTAAAAACTGCAGTACCATTTTCAAAATTGTACGTATATACAAAACAATCCTAACAATGTTTCGTAGCGCATTTAAATTTTATTACAGAAAAATCTTTATTTTATCGCAAAATGCTAAAGTTTCTACGACCTTTAATGTTTCCATTAAGAACCGATCACGAAGCCATGTTCATTATTATAAGTAAACTCTTTTCATAATAATGAACAGTTAAGCAATTAAAATCAATTCGATGTGAAAATAAATAAAATGACTACTTGCTCATATTTTTATTATTGTTTTTACGATGTATTCATGCTGCTTAAACTGGAACCACATCGGTTAAACGTTACCATATAAATACCACACCAAAACAGTAAACCTCGTAAGTAAGTAACATGAAATCATATTTTTTTTATTACTGAAATTACAAAGAAATGCCAAAGATCGGAAAAGGCTCCCATTTTAGAAAAATACAAGACAATATAACAGGACCGCTTTGCGCTACTAACTTTGTTATTACTATTATTTTAAAATCTTATGTCAAAATATTAAACACATAAACGAATAATACATAAAACAAAATATAATCCATCATCTTAATTCTACTTCGTATTTATGCTGAATTCTACCTTTTACATAGATGCTTCTAATATGCATGATGTGTGTGAATAAATAATGTGTTGACTAATCAGAATAAATGTTATATTAGATTTAATACTATAATATAAACAGATGTCGTTATAATTATTCTCTAAATGTAAAAAAATATAACACACGTCTCGATAAATCGACTTTATTTAGGTAGTTTTAGAAACGCACATACATACGTATGTGTACTTCTAGAATCGAAGTCCAAAACATTTGACAAGAAATAGTTCTTGTGGTGCTTTCAATCTAATGATATTTTTTCTCCAAAGAAAAAATGTACCAACACAGTATTTTGCATCTCAGTGATTGACTGTCCACGTTCTTTTGTGTTTCTAGTTAATTTTAATTTATGACTATTGCTTTCTTTTTTTTTTATTTACGAATAAGTTGAGTTGTTTGCTGCTTTTGGACTATTTCTCCTTATTGTGTTGACCTAGCTATTGCTATATGCAAGGAATGACTTGACTACTAATCTCGAATTCCAATGTATTATGTAAACATATTTTAAAGAGTTAGGTTGAGTTGGAAAAAACTACGAAACCCGTTAAATATAATATTGCGTCACATCGTTTATATAACTAAAAAGGAATAACTCAAAGCTAAAATGACGACGACAAGTCACACTCTAGTGGTTTGAGTTTATCCAGTAGTGAAGCAAATAAATATTTTGTAATCAAGGTACTGGGAGTGTTCGGTTTAATCTTATGCATTCATTAATAGTGTTGCTAATAAGTTCAATCGAATAAAAGAAATACATCATATAAATTATTATGAAAATAAACATGCCGTAACTAAGATAAAATGCATAACAAATTCTACCTGTCTTATTTAATTTAAGATCTATTAAAACAACTAGTGAAGCGAAATCGACTACAGCTCTTAGAATAAAAATATGTCTGGTCCTGTTAAATTGTCCCTTAGTAATTGAAAATTAAATCATAAAGTACTAAAATAAGTATATATATATATATATATTTTATTTATCTATTTTCTTATGTATAATTTGGAATTCATATACGTACATATACACAAATATAAGTACTTTGAGAGTGCTTAAAAAGTTGCACAATACGTGTATAAATTAAGATTTCATGCCTTTTATAATCGTTAGCGTTTGTATTCTATAGAAAGTATATAAATAGCTGCTTTCCAAAGTAATTGATAAAGAATACGATACAATTTGGATAAAATTGTCTGTGATAAATTAATTCAAAATTAAAATTGAAAACGGAATAATAATGACTATTGCGTTAGATAATTAACTTATTTTTGTACCTACTTGTACATAAATGAAGATATTATTATTATATAAATGTAAAGAGTAAAGTATTTTGTATTGAATTAATATTTAAAAGTGTAATTTATCTAACAAAAAAAGAACATCACGATTATTATGTTTTAATTTTGTATATTTTTACAATAGCATTTTCTACGCTAAGCATATTTATAACCACGTAAGCGAAATAACTAGAATTATATGCTTCAAACTAATGTACCAAATAAAACTTTTGTATTGTGATTTTTTGGTTTTAATTAATGCAGATTGTCTGTGGTAAATGATTTTAATAGAATATTTTGGAGAATAACAGCAATGTCATTTCTCTTTTAATTATATATATTTATATATATATAAAAACAGTTTGGTAAATAGGGTAACAAGCCAAAAGGGAGTGAAAGTACCCATCAATACAAATAACTTTTACTATAGAGTCAAATACGAAATCGCAAAAAAATCTTCCTTTTCATACAAAATCAAATACATTCTCGACCAAAACATATGCAGCAACTGATTTTTAACCGACTTTGAAAAAGGATGCGGTTCTATGTTCGTCTATATGTATTTTTTATGTATATTCACCGATATTTTCGCCAGTTGTGGACCAATTTTAAAAAATCTTGTTTGAAAGGGGATATCGTAGGGGTGGTCTCATATGACTATGGTCAAGTTCTGATGATGGGATCCATGAGAAAATCATGAAACTTTAAAATTAGCTTAAGCATGTTTGGAACATTTGCGTTGAAGTCAGTTTTTTTATTAAATTATTACTTTTTAACGATTTCGGGGTTTGCTACATCGCTAAAACATTTACATGTAAATATATTTTCGGTGATGTAATTGCTATTAGCCTTCTCGGCTTTTACAGCTTCATCGGATACTTTACATGTATGCATGTATACATTGCGTTCTCGCTTGTTGTGCTATTTACCTTACACCTTCTATATCTACATACACTCAGCGTCACAAAAATCGCACCTCTCTGAGTTTGCGCGAAAAATGGCTGTAATGGCTAGAAACGAATTATATTTATACAATATATAGAAACGAAATATATTGGTATGTTTGAAATGGGTATTTGAATAGCTTTACATTATTAATAAAAAAATCATGAAATCATTAAAACATTTATCATTATAGTTCGTCAAAAATAAACACTGTCAAATGCTCGTTAGTAAGGACGCTAGTTACACCACCTAAAAAGTGTATAAAAGGGTCGATCTGGATGAAATATGGGCCAGTCGTAATTAAGACTTTGCAGTGAACACACGTGAACAAGTAACCCAAGTGAGAACAAGTAAAGATGGACACCAGCTCTGAAGAAGCCGCTCAAGTGATTGCCCTATTGCAGTCGGGGATGCGGCAGTGTGACGTTGCTCGACAGTTGAACTTGTCCCGTTTTTCAGTTCGACGGGTGTTCCAACGTTTTCAGCAGACTGGTGGTTATGTTAGAAAACCGGGATCTGGAAGAAAACGGTGCACATTAGAAAGAGATGACCGTTTCATCGTTACGACATCTTTACGAAACCGTATTACAAATGCTGTTGAGTTGCAACAACAGCTTCGATCAACTCGGAGAACATCTGTGAGTGTTTCTACGATAAGAAGAAGGTTACACGAAAAGAGTTTAACAGCCCATAGACCTGCTAAAGGTCCGAAACTTACTGCACAGCATCGCAGAGATCGCCTAGAATTTGCTCGCAATCATTGCGAGTGGACTCTAGAACAGTGGCGGACCGTACTCTTCTCTGATGAGACGAGGGTCTGTCTCTTCTGCAATGACAGACGTAGAAGGGTCTACAGAAGACAGGGGGAGAGGTTCACACAACCCTGCTTCGAAGAATCCGTCGAATACGGGGGTGGCTGGTGTATGTTTTGGGGCGGCATTTCCGTTGTCGGGAAAACGGAACTTGTGTGCGTTTCCCGGACTCGGGGTGGCCATGGGCAAGGGTCATTAAATGCTGGTCGGTATATTACTGAAATCCTGGAGGAACATGTGTGTGGTTATGTCGGTGATGGATTCATGTTAATGCATGATAATGCTCGTTGCCACACCGCGGCTATTGTACGGGATTATTTACAGGAGGTCGATATCCCTGTTATGCATTGGCCAGCACGAAGTCCAGACCTTAACTTTAATTTATCATTTTGAAAAACCTTTTGTACCATTTTGACATTTGGTAACGCAAATTTAACTCATTTTTTTGGTATTTAGTGCTAAATTGTTTGGAACCAATCTAAAATTTTAGTCCGAGCACTTTACTTCATTTAGGTTCTCAGTTTTTCGACTGAACTTTAACATCAGTGATGTATCATCTGCTAATAATACTATTATATATTTATAAGATTCTGGATTAGGTATATTCTGGATAAGGTTATTTATAGAGACCAGAAACAAAAGTGGGCCCAGAACAGATCTTTGTGGTATACCCATTTTTATTTGAGATTTTTTTAGAATTTGTAAATTTTTGATACCTTGAGTTACGTTATAGCAATTTTCGCAGGGATACCAGTTTTTTTCTAAATTAAATATAGCTCATGTTAGTCGTTGATAATGTAGCTGTCTATAGGTGAAAGAATGTTTAAAATCGGTTCAGTATTTTTTGAGTTTATTCATGCAAACTTACAAAAAATCACCTGGCAAAAAACATGTGGTTACATAACTGTTATTTCTTTTTGGCGTATTTATTTTAATGCTTTTAGCAGTTTTTTTTAATATTTCACATATATAACAATAAATTTGAAATTAAATAGTAGTAAGAAATAATTAAATTGCAGGAGGTATTACTTAATGAAGCTGTGGCAGCTCAGAAGTACGTCGCTAGGCTTTAATTTCATACGTTAATGACCTAGGTTTGATTCCCAGCGCCGCACCACTAAATATGGTTAATAGTAATTTTAAGTAATGTTTTAATAAAATGTATAGTGCAGAAATTAAATACAAAAGTAATACCACACTTCACCAATTCCCATTTCATGTCTGAGATACGGTTCTATTAATAAAAAAACTTTACAACTGTAATGTATATTGACGTATTATGGGATAATTTTACCTACTTTAGAAGCAAAATTTTCAATAATTTTAAAAGGAGATTCAGTTTACCATGGAATTGTAAGCCACTGTACACTGTAAACCACTCCACCTCATCCAATAGATCTCGTAAAAGGCGAGTAAGGAATTAAACTGCACTGTGCACCCAACAGCGCATGGTGGCGATGGGCTCACCACCTATCACACCAAGTGCATTATATTGTTTTGGTGAAACGTGGATTGTGGCAGTCATCTGTTTTTGCAGTGAGTGCCCAGTCTCTGACTACCCCTTATGGGGTACAGTCGTGATCTTATGTACATACATAAGATCACGACTGTACCCCATAAGGGGTATGTATGTATTTGTAAACTGTATAAAATAGATTTTCTGCATTATAATAAATGCCTAATATAAGTGTTGGTTTTTTACAGCAGGCAAAGTCGTAGTTAAAATAAAAAAAAAAACATATTTCTTGCAAATTGTCATCATGCCTTGGTATGTCTATTCAAGCGTCGGACCCGAAAATATTTTTTCTTTAGGTAAGGTAACTTACTTTTTTTTACAAGATAAGATAGTTTTAAATAAAAAAGAAACTTTAATATATCATATTTATTAACATTATCAGAATATAATTTCATAAATATAAATATTGGTTTAAAAGTTTTGAATAACATTTTTAGAAAATACGTGTAAGTACGAATAGTTGATTTATAGACCACATTTAAAGAAAACAGTCGGAAATTATTTACAAATGTATCTTAAACTAAGTAAATTCTATGAATTAGTGGTAAGATAAGGCTAGGATACATTACATGAATATATTCATGGCAAGTGACCTGGAAAATTCAGGTAATGCGTGAATTTCTGACACCTTTATTTTGACTAAATAAACCAGTTAACCAAAGCTTAATCATAATTTGTCTAAATATATAACAGTTTGTTTTTAATGAACATTGACCGGGTTATTTTGTTTAAACAAAGTACAGGTTAGTCTTTAAGGGCCTATAATGTAATTAAGTCCAGAGCTTTTTCATTTGCTGAAATAATAGTTTCCGATAATTTTATCTTAATAATCATAGCGGTGATTAATTTTCCAGATGGCACTCAACAATAAATCAACGCCAGTGTCTCCTACTTCACACTTATATTTAAGTACAACGCCTAATATTACGAAAAGTTAACATCACAAATTTTCATTGTACAGACTAGGATTAAATTATTCAAATTAATAAATAAACAATTCAACAGATAAAAATGGGATACAGTCTTAAGAAAGGTCTTACATAAAGGATATATTGTTTTATTATTTTTAGGTTACATTGTTAATGTAATTTCTATATACAAACATCTAAAAAATATTGACTAATGCATTGAGTAAGTGTTAAATACTTATTCCTTTTAAATGTTAACTTGTCTGTCCTAATTTGTTTACTGTAGTTATAAATTTCCTTTCCCTTAGTTTAAAGGATTAAGAATTACATGCGTATAAAGCTATTTCTTTCAAGCGTCTTCGCATTCATGCGCCTATGGCAACTGATCCAATCATTTACCTTTCAAACTTCTATCACACTGAATATACCATGCAAGTGTCAACAAGCATTTAATTTGTTACATTATTTACAACTAAGATCGAGCTTAGGCGTTGCCCTTAGGATTTCTAAGCAATACAGCTACTGGTCCAGCAGGCAAAGATTTCAACGCTGCCCAAGCCTGGGTACGTGTAAATGTCTCCATAGATTGTCCACCAGCGGAGAGCAATTCGGCACCGACTAGAATACGACCACTCTGTGCAGCCGCACCACCTAAAAAAAGTTTAACTTTTGAAAAGCAAATATTTTAATCAAAATGTATGTTGTAAAATATAGACTACTAAAAACATGTATTTTGAAAAAATATGTATATATTAAAGGGTTGAATTTTCGCGCAATGTTAATCTAATTATTTTTTTATAAATTAATTTATTTTTTTAAGAGCCGTGGTAGCTCAGGGGCTAGGCGCTCGCTTTTAATTTCATAGTACGCGAGTGACCTGGGCTCGATTCCCGATGCCGGCACCACTGAAATTGTTAATTGCAATTTTAAGTGCTGATTTACCTCGCTCGGCAGTGAAGGAAAACATCGTGAGGAAACCTGTATGGCTGAGAAATTAAATATATTTTCGAAGACATGTGAAGTCCGCCAACCCGCATTGGAGCAGCGTGGCGGATTTTTCCTAGCTCCAAAACCCTCTCAGAAATGAGAGGAGGCCTGTGCTCAGTAGTGGGACATTTATAGGCTGAAACTTTACTTTTTTTTTTAATTAATTTTTATCTCTACATTTTGTGCTCCCGTTTGCATTGTTGTGTTAGCGATGCGCTAAATTATTTAATCGAACAAGTCAATGTATTTGCATAGCTTATTATCCTGCTATGATAGGTTTCCCACGAAGGCAAAAGTGGGCTATGTGTGTGGTCTCTACCTACCCCTTCATATGGTAAAAAGGCGTGACTATATTTATGTATCTATGAATGGATGATGCTAAAAAATATACAAACCTGCAAACAATTTCTTTATGGTCAATGGTCGGTCACCTTGTGGCGAGTCTCGACCACCATCCAAGCCGAAACCGAGCCCAGTTCCACCGCCAGCTTTTTCCAAAATTACAGTCACGATATCATTGGCGGTTTTTGTTTCGTCTGACTCTTGACGATCCTTCGACTCCGCTAAAAAAAGTATTAAATACATATTTTTATCACAACTAATTATAACATTTATAATACGTTCTTTATTATTATCATCATTCATGTTATTAAGTATTATACCATTTTCAGAGCCGCATCCCGTTACACTGTCGTCCTCTACGATTTCATTTTCTATTTCAATAATCACTTCAGAACGCTGTTCCTGAAAGAGAGATAAGGAAAACAGTTATTTTTTTTTTGCAACTTCTGACCATCGCAAATGCTGTATCACCCTGATTTCTGCGTGACTCACTGCGCCCGTCACCCTGATACATCATTATTTCTTAAGTCTCATATGCCCAATGACTACACGAGCTCTCAATGCCCTTCTGACCGAAACACAGTAATGTTTGCACACTATTGGATTCATGTATAGAACTCCTGCCACCAGTAAACTCAACAATAATGTTATGCTTACTCGGACATACTTAATACTTTATACGTATCCAAATGATCAATGGTAGCTCCGCGGTCGGGTGCTCGCATTGAATTTCCTAGTATGCTTGTGACGTCGGTTTGATCTCCCTTCTGATAACACTAACATCTATTATTAAATGCAATTTTAAGTGCTGATTTAGCGCGCACTACGATAAATTAAAATTATCAAAAGAAAAACTATGGTGAATGTCTAAGAAATAAAAAAAATATTCGACGAATAGGGAAGTCCGCTTCCGGCGAAGGCTTTAAAAGCCCTATGAAAACGAGAGGAGACTCAGACTTATGCTTAGCATTGAGTCATTCATAGGCTGTATACTAAATTTAAAAAAAAATGTGTTATTATGATTCCTTTTTTATTATTTAAGTTAACAAAATAATATTCTTTTCTGATAAAATGTACGAGTAGTTTACATATTTTCGTGTTATGGAAAGTCTTTCACTCTATGAATATGAAACAATGTTAACCAAGATTATTTGTTGACAAAAATTAGTATTATACTTTATTTATAAAGTGTATCTTATCTACGTATCTACCTTAAGAACAGTGACTGATTGAGCATGTGTGAGACCCATCATAGTGTAACCATTGATGCTTCTAACTTTTGCTCCCCGTTTGAGACCAGCTTTAGCTGCAACACTATCAGCTAGAACTCGGTGAACCTAAAATTAAAAAATAATTACTAAGGGTTCTTTCTGTTATACACCTGTATTTAAAGCGAATATTTATATGCATTTAATACTAACCGTAACGTCTTTAGCTTCGCAATCGATTCCACCGGCCAGTATAAGCCCTACGCCTGAACCTACTCCTTTTTTCAGCCGAATAATTGAAGTATAAATTTTAGATTCTTCTGAACAGCTGTCTGTTTTATCATTAAATACTTCTTTTTTATGATTTAAATTACTCGCAGACTTTACATAACATAGTGTAGCTTTAACATTGTCGACAACGTCAATATTAGTACAAACAGAATTTTTCATTGCCATGATTCCTGCTTCCTTTCTTTTCAAAAGGTCATTACTTTTTTTTTCTTGTATGTATGTAGGTAATGAGTTTGATCTTATGTTATTTAAATTTTCTAGCCCCGATTTCTTTATATCTTGAACATTTTTTTCCTTATTATAATTTGACCCATCTTCAGTTTTAGAAGTTTCCGTTAGTAAATTACTGTCAATCTGCTTGTTTTTACTAGAAATACTTGAATTTCGTTTCAGTCTTGGGGTTTTATACTCAGCTTTTCGGTGTCGAACATGAGTTTCGTCATCTGTATCAGAATCCGTTTCAGCAATTACCTTGTTGCGTCGTCTGTTTTCGCCTTTATTCGTTATAGCACTCACCGAGGATGTGAGTGTAGAAAGACGTTCAGACGTCTTCTTTGTTGGACTGGGAGATCTGTAGTAAGACTCATTCGGGAATTTTGTTTCAAAAACTGGTGATTTTAGGTTGACATCTCTACCACTCCGGCATTTGGCCGAAGCTAAGATATTTCTTCTATTTATCGTATCAACATTATATGTTTTTGAAACTTTTCTTTTGTCTGTGTCAGCAACAGAACTTTCAAGTGAACTGCAACTTGCTTGAGATCCAGACGTGGCTGCAGAACCCGCCGAAGAACTTAGTGATATATTAGTGTCTGATGATACAGAACGGCAAACTTTACGTTTTATAAATTCCTCACAATTCTTCTCCATATTAGAAGATTTAGAAGGAATTTCAGACTTAACAAGTGTATAGGAAGGATAGTGTAAAATTCTTGGTGAAAGACGAGAGCTATCCGATTCCACAGTATCAATGTGGTGCATAGGAGATGACGCTGACGACCGATAACTTGACTGTGTTGAACTCATAGCAGACTCATTATCACTATCTACAATGTCAGTTGTAGTACATATTTTAATTTCAACGTTCTTATATTCCCGAATATCACCCAAAACATTCTTATAGTCTTTAGTAGTTAATTGTGTCACACTGCCTGAATCTAATGTACTTCTCATTGATTTAACTAAGTTTGATTTGTTATAAATTTTATTTTGCACGTCTGTTCTTTCGTTTAATTTTCGTTCTGGCGTAGATTCTTTAGAAAGAGAAGAAGGAGTATACACTTGAAGCGATTTTCTTTTGAAAGCTGGTGAATATTTAGGTATATTATTCGGCAGGAAATTAGTTTTCCATTTATTCTCGTTTACATTTAAGGGTTTTGTGATTGACAAATTATCTTTTTTTAATATATTATGTTGGTTACTCTTTAAAATAAACGGTTTGGACAGTGAATCTTTGACTTTAATTTCAGGAAGATCCACAATCGGTGTTTGTACTTCCGGTATTACTAGTCCTCGAAGTTTAGACATAGATTTTTTTCTCTGTTCTATAATGTGTTCCAATTTGTGAGTACTCACATTCTTATTACTAGCATCGTCGCTTACACTTCGAGTGTGGTATACACTACGACTAAAAGATGTATCAACACATGAAGGTAAAGTTGTCGTGCTCCCGTAAAATAAGGGCATTTTAGTAAGTTCAGAATGCGAAAGTCGACTACTTTTTATTTCAGTATTGCTAGTTTCAAGTGCACCGAGCACCTCTGGCCTATCAGAAGGTCTTTTATAAGATCGAGGCGTATCATCTAAGTTATCTTGGGACTTAGTTAAACGTCTGTCTAATGTAGCAACTTCAGAGAAACTGTTTGTGTAAGACGGTGTGTTGTTTCTTAATTGACTTGACTTTGTTCTGGTTGGTAAAGTTCCACACTTGTCCAAACGATCTGAGGATGCCCCAAGATCAGTAGAAAACATAGCAATTTTATCTTTAACACTGGCTTCACTTCTAGCATCTTGAGTTCTTGATAAGTAAGAGAATCGTGGACGAGTAGTAGACCAGCTAGATATAAGTCGAGGAGGTAGCCTTGTTGGTAAGTCAGGAGCTTTATCTATTGTATCTGAAGGTGTTTCTACTCCATCTGGCGGTTGTCTTGGACAAGTAGGAAGAGGAGTTTCGTCATTTGAAAGACTTTTATCTTCTGCGTCGCTTTTGTGGAGGCGATCTGCAAAATATAAACATAATGTGTTATAGTTATAAAATAAATATTTGGTAAATTTGTACAAAAATAAAAAATTCTTAAATCAATGTTGCTTTCTACATGACATTAATGGCGTAAATGTTCAAAAGTTTCATTTTAGTATTGTACTATTTTAAATGCCAATTTACAAGTACACGATTACAGATACAAGAAAAGATATACGAATTATATTATTAAATGTAATAGAAAATTCTGCAATCTCTATTGTTTTTTACTTAAACTACGAAGCACTAGTTTATTGTAAACGAGACCATATATTAAAAAATTTCGCATTTTTAATATTATTCAATTTGCATATTATTTATCTCGTTAGCATCATCATAAGTCTATAAGTATATATCACTGGTGGATAGAGGCCTCTTCCAAGTTTGAATATACTTTACTTTAGTGGCAGTTTTTGAGGGAGGCCTATGAAACGATAAACGCCACACTTGGCAGCCGGATTGCCTATCCCAGAACCGGGCCATTTGCACCTTAGACGCTGCTTTTTCGTTATCGGTCGTGGTAATTTGAGATGGTTATTTCATCACCCGGCGGAGGCCACGAAACTTTCTTGGCATTTTCTTAGTGGACACCAGTGACGACGAGGTGTGGTCACGTATTCTTTAACGATAACATAACGCGGCCATTAATTATTTCTACCGTCAAAGACTAGTCATATCTAGTGATATAGTAACCATGATTTTATTTTTGGGCGTGCTTTTATTATTGTGTTACAAAATATACTAGTGTAATTCCTTTAGTTAATGAGGGTGCAGTTATACCAAGTGACTATAAATCACTTGTGATAACAAGTTAAAAAAATAACTTATCACATGACGTGCAAAATCCATGTAAGTTAAAAGATTTTTTGTAGCAATTTTTTTTATATTAAAAAAGGATTGGCAGGTGACTTGCATCACTTATATAGAAAAAGCCCTTAATTCCTTTTATGATATTGTAACAATCGCTATATTAAATAATGTACTCATAGCCCCGCGTCAATGCACGGAGTTCTGAGTTTGAGTGGTAGCTGAAACCAATACATTTGTAATGCGCAATACGATGGTCATTCGGTGACATTTTCTATGTCTCCAACTCAGAATTCGAAGTTTTCACAGTTTCGTACAGAGATTTCAACATCATAACCACACATACTGGAAAGTTGTATTTTGCTAAAATTAATATATCCTGCTTAAATGCAATGTCTTGTTGTTATATGATGTAATTAACAGCTTGCTCCTGTCGAAATAGGTCTGGAGAAGATCAGAAAGTTACACGAAATACTGATATCAATCGATTTTCGATTCGTACTTAAAAATCTCAATCATAATATACAGCTTTTTTATATTCATTTTTTATTTACATTTATGTTAACCTTCAAGCGTTTTATAATTTAAATTTCAAACTTGACTGAAACTATTATAAACTTGATCAACATATGTATTATATAACGATAGTTATTACTTAAAAAAAAGAAGAATTTGATTAAACATGTAAAAAATTGTAAAGTCGATAATGTTTATTATTCTCCATATTTTCTAAGTAAAAAATTTAATGTGAATATCTTTCACATTAAATTTGTGTACTGAATACATTCTAATAAATGTACTATATTGATTAACTTTTTACTTACTAAGTTACAACTACTCTTACAACATTTGTATTGTATGTTTTACTATGTTAACTGTCAATATAATCAATCATATTAAACAAATGCATCTATAATAATTTCTTGGATTGTCCGCACAACAATCTGTACTAGTAGAAATTCCCTAGATATAGTTATAAAGGATGTACTCGTAATTTTATAATGAGTAGCTGTTAATTTGCAATTAAAATAAAAAAATATTATTTTCCTCGCATATGAAAAAAACATTAATTTGTATTTGGCTACCTCGTGTCTCCGGACTGTAGACGTAATCTATGCCTTGTCTCATATCTAAACGCTTACAAATATGACCATTTTCCACCATAGTTTAGTAAAAATTAACACTTCACTAAATAATTTTTTTCTCGTTAATTTCATTGAGATTCAGCCTCCACTCAATACACTTGATGTTATGTGAATTGAAGCTATGTCTTTTAGCGTGGACAGACTAACAGAATTAAAACTTTACGTATGAATAAATCATCGTTACTCACTACTTTGTTTACGCAAGTAATATTGACGATCTAAAATGCTGTGAAAACATAAATCACTAGTTTCCTATTACAGTTGACCAACTTATTAGCCAACGTGATGCGTCATCTATTTTATCATACAATATTAGTCACAAATCTAATATTGTAACTCTTAAGATTTTGTTAACGAAGGACTTAAGAAATAATATTATTTCCACATAAAACATCACGTATATTATTCAGATCTATTCACTCTGAAATGATGTTCAAAATATTTGCTCTTTTAAAATTTTAAATTACCATATGTTAATGAGAAAGAAATAAAATTATTTCGACCTGATTCTCCAAGGCTTGTGTTACGCCGATGTGTAATAACAATTAAAATCAAACCTACATTTATAATAACTGATACCGATTTCTAATTTACCTTCTCTTTCTTCTTCTATTGGATGTAAATAATGGGTATGTCGTATTTTAATAACACTGTAAGTTTTCGTATCCAACACTATTATTCGCTTTGTATACATTTCACGAGGTTTAAAATATTCCTCTAGTAATACAGAAAACTTTTACGATGTAGGGAGTTCTCGATGTGACAATTGTATTCTACAATTTGATTATACGTATTTCTCGCGTATTTATACAATTTTTTTTTAACGCTTATGGCACACTTCAGCGTGTTTGAACAACTGTCGGGTTCTGAAGTTCTGTATTGTTCTTTCCATATTCTAAATATTCCAATATACATTTTCGAAGTATACGTCGCCACTGAATTGCGAAGGCATTGAATTAATTTATTCAGTTGTAAAATAATAGGAAAGGAAATTCTACCTTTTCATTTACATTAGAATTTGCAAAAGCATAGTATTGGGCGGTAAGAAATAGCATCTGTAAGTACTGTAAAAAAAAATCAGTTTCCTATTTTGATAAAAATAAACCAGTACGTATTTAAGAGGTTTATTGTTAAAACAATTGTCTTCTCTATCTGACCGAAAGAATATATTTTAAAAATCACTACAGTTATCGGAGATTTGCACAGATAATGGAAATATAGGTATTCAATATATTTTAAAGTTTGTCGACCACGTGGCCGTGTCAGATTATCTGACTACTGCGCACAGGCCCTAGGTTGGAATCCCAGCCGGAGCCAACATTTGTGCAAAGACGTCCCCGTCACACCCCGTCACTGCCCGACACTGCATCCTAGTCTACCTCAGATGTTATTGCATGAGCGTTGCATTAGGCGCAGGTGGGTTAGGACGAGTGCGTGCCTCTGTGTTTTCGCATACACTTATGGCACTGTAATACTCGTATCTCCTGCGCAGTTAATAGCTTTCGACAGTATTCAGAAATAGTCTCTGTAGTCGAAAATTAACAAGGAGGACACTTTTTCTATAATATATCTGTAAGTAACTTGTGATCTTAATATATCAAAAGGATTTTCGTGATTTGTAAAGCACCCACAAGCAAAATTGCAAACGCAGGTTCTGTGTATGGTGTATAAAATAAAACAGTAAATCAAAATAGGTGATAAGACGAAATTTTAAAATATTCTAGTACTGGATTCTAAAGCAGTGGACATATTATAACCCCTTCAACATTTCTGATTTTATTAGATTAATATCATGTGACCTTGAGATTAAACACAGATCAACCATCTACAGCTTTTAAAACTGCGGTTTTTTTTTGTAAGTCGAAACTTATATATAATACTAGCTGTCCCGCGTTTTCACCCGCCGTTATATCATTAGAAATCGCTCTATTAGTCGTAGCGGGATTTTTATACATACAGCCTTCCTCAATAAATGGGCTATCTAACACTAAAATATTTTTTCAATTCAAACCAGTAATTCCTGAGATTATCGCATTTAATCAAACCAACTCTTCAGCTTTAAAACATTAGTATAGATTATTAATTCATAAAATATCATTATTATGATTTATTTTCTTCGTAAACAATAACGTGGCGTAGCTACTATCAAATGTTACAAAAAATACTATATGTAAGTAGTTTAAGCTTCCTAACGTAACTGAAAGCTGACCGAGAGAATAAATTATATTTAATTGCAAAGTGTAACGAGAAGGCAGAAATATATGTAATGTCTTATGTAAAACTAAAATTTAACATAAAAAATATAATATTTGACAGCACACTACATAATATGTCCCTAAAGTTTAATTGACACATAATCTAAATAATTTGTAATACATTTTATTTTTTTAAAGTCACAATCCATACAGACCGTGGAGCGACATGGAGCGTCTGGGCAACTTCCGCGTGTCCAACATAGTGAGAACTTCTTACACAATAGATCCCAAGCCAATCGTCATTTGCACCAATTCATAACACTGTACTTTCATTTATCAAACCAGTTTTTGGTTCCTGTTCATTCATAAAGCATTTACTTTCATCACGTTCGGAAAAAATGTACAAAAACAATGATACGAGCGCGTCGTGAGAACAAAAGTCGATTCGCTTTATTTATTCGGCTCCGGTGTGATATCACGGAGGCGGAGCAAAGACGATCGATTTGTGAATGCGGAATGTTTCAATTAGCGACCGAAATAACTGTTATTTTACGTAGGGTAGGTGGTGCGTGCGTGCGCGCACGGCTGCGAACGAGCAGCAAGCGCGAACGCGGGGCCGCCGCGGCGGGGCACGATGCACTGAGTAGCCGTCGACTTGCAGAATTTTGCAGCGTCGCCGCCCTTGACGGGGGCGTTGCTCCGAGCCAGGGACGGACTTCGCTGCGCACGCGACTCCCCCGCATCCCTCGCCTGACTGCGGACCCTGTCCTCGGCTCCTTGACTAACATCGAGCCAAGCTTATAGGCGAAACATTTTTAATAGATAATCATAAAGAACAACCGTTTAAGTATATTTTCATAGATGCAGGTGACTGTGTGTGAACTTATTACATTATTCATTATTACATTGAAAACAAATTTGTATCTATAAGAGGATGACTTTATAATAAATACAATTTAGTATTTTTGTTACAACATCGATACATTGTCATTACGCGTATAATATAAAAGTTTAAAATATTAATTTAAAGCCATCCTGCCGCGTGAAGGTTTAAACAAATTATGTTTAATAAAATGTCGGTTGACATCTTCACATGTGGGCATACGATTCGCTTGTGACTCACTTGGCTTTTCACATGACTCTTTAATTAAATAATCTTACAAACACTATACCGCACTCATAACTGTAAGCAAGGTTGAGTATAGGTAAAAAAGTTCTCAATTCTACAGTTTTTTTAAAAAGTTTTCCAATTATTCGCTTTGTTGCTATTGTTACGCTAATATTAGATAATGTTATGTAATTTTGTTTTATGCTTCTATAATCACAATATAAGTTAGAACCTAATATGTTTACGTTAATGATATTTATTAAACAATTCCGTATGTCTGGAATATAAAGAAAAAAAATATTTTATATCATAAAAAGAACTTAAAAACGGATACTAGTTTCCGAAGTAGTTTTGTTTTATCCTATAGATTTCAACATTAATATATTTTTTAATTTATTTTGTTTCAGTTAATAGCTCTTTTATTTAAATAGGATACCTTTTATAATATTCAATATGTGTAAAATCTTTATCTATCCTAACTTACTTAAGAAACTTTATGTGAAAAATTGCATTGCAAGCTGGGCTTAGCATAGGACCGGGAGTTATCTGTGTTTACGAAGAGTTATTTTATAATAGTGCGCCTAAAATGTAATGGTCTTATTCATAAAAAATACATATGATAGATTTATGATACTGAAAAATTATAAAGCTAATTAAGCCGACTAAACATATTATAAAATGCCGCTATGGGATACTTAAAAATGGTTATGTTCTCGTCCTAATCAAATTTCATATCTACATAGGTGAAACATCTGTGAATTTGTATACATTTGGCTGCAAACATCTGTTAAAAATGATTAATCTCTTTAAAACAAGGCTATAAACCTTCTATATTTTTTATGAACCGTTAGTTTCAAAATACTTCACAAAAATTTTACGCGATGCTGCAAATAAATCATTTAAGATACTCTGCGTCGTAAACTTATTTCATTAGTAACAAAAATCAAAAGTTAAGCGATTTTATTACGGTTTTAATAGTAGAGAATATGTAACGATAACCTTAGCAGGTAAGGATCTATCAATAAATCTAATTTATTCTAAGATAAAAAACGTTGTTTGGTACCGGCTACGAGGGCAAGCGCCACGACCATGTCAGGGTCGAACCTGCGCCCCTTGCTCGATGCGCTCTACTTCCGACTTCACTTTTGTATCTTCACGCTTGTTACAACTTACGGAGCGAGCACCATACATTTTATGTACATACCTTGGACAACATTATACGCTAAGATGCTACGGCAAAGTGTAAGTTAGTGAAAGAGTTCTAGCTTTGTTTGCATTTGTTTGTATAAAGATTAACGTTAGTACAAACAAAGAGAATTACTATTACTATATTCTTTAATATTGTCTAAAGACAAGCTTATGTTCCAAGTTAGCTCAGTTCAGTGCCTACACGGATCTTGCGCGCGCTTTCTTTTGCATTGGAGGCATGAGAAAAGCTAGCAACGAGGAATGCACCGGAGTGACGTCGCGGCCACGGAGGCTGGAATGTGCCCGGACCCTCCGCCGCCCCTCGCAATCCGGACGCGGCTTTTAAACCGCTCCGACGTGTTTGCAGAGTTGTTTGCACATTTTTTTACATTCCCGTCCCTTTATTAAACACTTTTATATGTTCAATTTATGATTCTAGTCTAGCAAAGAGCATCTAATCCCACTGAACGGATGTGCCGTGTCTATGCCTATGTATTTATATACTACAGGTACTCTGGTACGTATTTATTTATAACTTCCTGATGCACGCGACTTCGTCCGCGTGGATATAGGTTTTTAAATTTTCCCGTTGGAACTATATGATTTTCCGGGATAAAAAGTATTCTATGTTCGTCTCTAGGATGGAAGCTATCTCTGTACCAAATTCTGTTACAATCGGTTCAGCAGTTGAGCCGTGAAAATATTTTTTTGTTATTTTAAATAATACTTGAAAAGCTATTAACATTGCTTATGTTCTTTAACTACTCCAACTTGCTAAGATATGGTTCACGACAACAGACAAATAGTAGTATTATTTTTTTTATTAAAGAGGAGGCAAACGAGCAATTGGCCAGATGGTAAGTGATTTTTTTGGATTGGATAATGTGACGAAACGAGCAACACGTTCACATGATTGTAAGTGCAACGTCCGCCCATTACAAATACTGTATCACCCAGAACATTTCTGTGTGACACCACACTGCGCCCATCAACCTGAGACATCAGCTCTCAAGTCTCATATGCCCTGTGATTACTCTAGGAACGCTGCCGCCCATAAACATCAGCAATACCAGAGGAATTGCAGGTGCGTTGTCGGCCTTTGAGAAAGGAATAGGCTCTTTTCTAGAAGGCCTCTAAGTCGTATTGGTACGAAAAAGCGCTGAGGGCAGCAGATTCCATAAAGTGGTCGTGTGGTGAAAGTCAGTGAAAAATACACAGTAGTGGAATGTCAACCATCAAGATGCGACCTCACGTTTTGCAGCCTGTACCCTGAATCATTAGGCTACTGACGCATTTGCTTGAATATTATTTTCCTCGTGAGACCTTTGTTAACGTATTCACCCTCCGATTAATTTGCATTTCTGATTTTCAATAATCATCAGATCCATCGATTAGACAAAGAACCAGCAACCAAGAAAGAAACTATGAAATGGATAAGTGAAAGAAAGTGCAATCGATTTCACTTTCAAAACTAAATTAACTTTCTCCAGTGACATGTCTTACGCAATTTCAACAAGATAAAGCATTCATAACTACGGCATTCATATCTTACGTTTGCGTAAAGGTCAAAATTAACTTAATCGTCTTCAGTACATCAATTTTCAAACTTAAAGCGAACAAATCGAAGAGAGAGCGAGAGAGAAGGTATTTAATTATTAAAAACTCGATTTATTTGAAAGCTTGAACCTGATCACCACTTACATAATTGCTATATGTTGTCCGCGGCAGCATGCGGAATCATTTAAAAAACTTTTTGTTTTTGTTTGCTTCGCATACAGTGAATGGTCGTCGCACAAAATACGTATAACATTACATAAAACGAAATGCTTCTGTGGCGGCATGCGGGCATACTGAAACTGGGCACACCCTGGAATTCACCAAACCATATAATGCCAAATATTGCAACGTCCTTTATTTTAGCTTCATCTCAATTACAACCTTATGGCTTATACCGTTAGATGACTATTGACGAAAGTGTTTACATTTTGAGATTTAAAACGCTTTTTGTTAGGTCGACGAGGAAATTCTACGACTTCAATTTTAAACAGCAGCAGGATGAGTGCTTTTAGCTCATCGAAATGCTTGAGTTTCTTCAGCTTGAGTCCGAGGACCATTATAGTTTTTATATGACTGGAAATACTTGCACGAAATTACACTTACAATTGACAGAATATTTTTGATACTGCCACTTGTAAACAAAAAATAAATTTTGTCGTTCTAGCACGCATCGAAGAATCGTTAAATCATTAATGAGATCGGCTTTAACATATTTTGATGTTGAAGCCGTAGCATACATATGTTGCCAGAACAATGAATGCTGACGGGCAGGTCGTGATCGTTACTTTAATAGTCGTACAGTTGGATTCCAAAACTTACTTTCCTCCAACAAATAATTTCCGTCGCATTCTTACGTTTTGCAATTTTATATTTATTTGATATTCCAGACAGAACGAAAATAACAGAAATTTAACGGCCCATTGTACGGTAAAGGCCTTTTCGTTTTGAGAGGATTATCGAACAGAGAAGATCTACCTCGCTGTTCCATTGCGGGGCTTGAGGATTTTACATATTATCAAAATATGTATTTTTTTGTTTCAGACACACAGGCTTTTTTAAGATGTTTGGCTTCACTTTCCATAAGACGTATTATAATTGCACTCAAAATTACATTTAACAATTTCGATTTTAGTGCTGCCAGCACCGACCGACACTAAAATCAATGCACTTAGTTTGTATTATGGAATTTGAAGCGTGAAACCAGCCCAGAATTATACATAATTTATTTTTATTACATTTAAGGTAAACAAAAAAATGCAATTATATCGATATCAACTGCGTAATCCCAATTTTGTGTTGAATGATATATTTTTTTTTTAGTAAATAAAAGTGTATCATGCATTACTGAGTGCGAATATTTCCCTTTCGATTAAAACTAGTTTATCTCTAAAAATAGCAGAAAACTTAAATTCCGTAAAGTATAACTATCGATTATTCACAATATTTAAAATCGTACTACTACAGCGGTATGAGTAAAGCGAACCAGAAGCTTTAAAAACTTATTTAAAAGTCTATAAATGCAAGAATTCAGATTCATAGACATTGCCGACATGTTTTTAAGCCTGTGTCAAAACTGCATTACGCCATGTGCAAAGAATGAACAGGTGCAAACCGCAGAGGGAGGCGATCGAGCGAGCAAGGTGCACTTTCACGAGTCGAAACTAGTAAGGATTCGTACACTTTGCATATATATGTATATAAATATATATATACAAGCTCGCTGGAATGTAATAAAAATAAGTTTCTCTAACAATCCACGTAACCTATTGAGAAATTTACATAGCTCTACATAATTTCGCAATAGCTTTTAGTAGCGACGCAGAACAAGTTTTTAAGGTGTAACAAATGCACAGCTGCCTCAAATCTTTGCTTTTCTCTATTTTATTTCGTTATCTGTAGTATTTTAGAGTTTAATACTTCCATTTATTAATCAAAAATGGCAAACTGTTTCAGCGATACGGCAAAAACCTAATGTTTATTTTAGTAGTGATTTAGATTAATATATGAAAACTAAAAATATAATAAAGATTGATTAGAAATGCGAAACTGCTATCATTAAATATCGCGACCTCAACAGAATTATTTTAATTATTAATTTTATATATTATATAGTATATGTAATACGTACGTAATACATACATAAAAACACGATATGCAAAACATTTCATACGTACGTTTCATAGTAAGTAACTAGGCTATAAGTTACATCAAATATATCTTTCCAATGCTCGAGCGAGTTTTAAAGATTTATCTCACTGGTAAACTCACTGGAGTATGAAACGATAACCATAATAGGATATATTTCATGTCACCTATTTTATATTATTACGATAGGATTCCTATGCAAAAATTCACCTGGGTACCACCGCAGTGTGCAAACACTACTGTGTTAGCGTCCAAATGGCACTGATTGCCAGTGTAATTACTGGGTATAGGAAATTTAAAAACTTTTGTATCAGTGGCACGAGCACAGTATGGTACCACACAGGAATGTTCTTGGTGACACAGCATTACTTTTAGGCCGACGCTGCATTTACCATCAGTTGGACGATTTGCTGGAATCGTCGCATTCTTTCATAAAATAAATATTTTATAAGAATTTTGTAATGTTCACGAATAATTCAAACAGATTACTCCTTATTAAACAATTAACAATGTCTTACCTTCCCAAAAGTTTCTTTCGAATGATGATTTTCGTTTTTTCGTTTCATTCTTATTTACACTTTTCCTGAAACAAAAAAAATGTAATATGAATAACTTTATCCTAATCACACTGTTAAAAATATATTGTTTATATTTGTACCCGATAGATTTCTGTGTAATTCTGCGTTATGAAAAGCATATAAGAAATAAGCTTTTTTATTTCTATTACTGGTATTATTAAATTTACTATGTATTATAAATAATTAATTTAAATTAAGAATAAAAATTCAAATGTTTTATGTACTTTCTTTTTTGCGACGTTTATTTAGTTTTAATCAACATTATTACGTAGATATGATAAGAAATAATGTAACATTTATTACGTTTTTTAGCAAATTTTGTGGTAGCCTTGTTTATTATTTTTGTTATTGATAAATACTAAGATTGATCATACGAATATTATTATAATAATTGTATTTTATTATATAGTATTATTTTTAGTATATATCTTAAAATATATTATGGCCCATAGGTGTCCAGTAGAGTAGAATATCACCTACCTCTTTCCTACCAAGGTGTAAGAGGCGACTAAGGTATTATACATAACACCACTGGACACGGACGGTACGGACAGCCTTTATCCGTGCAGAATAACACCTTAATATGCAATGGTGTAATGGTACACTATACTGCTCGCGAGAACGTAATGAGGAGTAAGATTAAAAATTTCTTACTCCTCATTGCGTTCACGTACCAACTCGTACCAAAATGTTGGTGATGTGGTTCGCCACCCGTCACGTCTCAATTGCCGCTAGGGCGAAAAGTGGGGTACGTGAGTGGCCTCTGCCTACCCCATATATGAGAAAAACGCGTGACTGTATGTATGTATATATTATCTTATTTTATATATTTTCATATATATCCCAACCAGTCGAGAAATCTCTATGAATACCCCATCAAATACAGTGTTTGTATCGATAATTAGATATAATAAAGAAGATATAATATAAATTTGAATCGAAGATAATCTACAGCTCAAATAAAGACTTCTATAACGAAAACGTTCTAGATTCGTTATTAAACTTGTACTAAATATAGTATAGGGCATAAGCTCCTCATCCCGGAGGATGGTGATTTACAGCAATTTAATTTAAAAAACTAATTTCTGTAATAGTGGAAATTAACGATAGTGACTGACGTGCCTACCACCACCCATCTGTCTCTATTCTACGCCCCACCATTATCTTCAAACACCGTACCGGGGGTTAAAGAAATGATAATTTTTCAGGTTTTACATATCAACTATATACAGCAGTATAGTTCGTTTATTCTGCATTCATAAAGAAATATAATAACATTTATTCACTTTTTTTATTTAGTTATTGTCATTAACGTAACGGAAAACGTTAGTAGTTAAATAAGTGGTAGTTAGTTTATACACTAGAGTGCTGTTTTGGAGAAAGTCGATGAATTTCGGTAGATTAGTACAGTCCTTTGTATCAATCTATGGAGGTGGAGGTCATTAGTGGACTTGCGATACGTAAGTTAAACAATCGCCCGATCTCTTCCCTGTGCTTCGGCAAAGACTCGTCTACGAAATCGGTAATGGGCAACACATCATAAAGTACGAGAAGTCTATACGAAATCGCTGCCTCCAGAGCGCGACGATTGCGACTACTCCAAACCCCTGCAGATGGTTATGCAATCTAACGAAAAATTAGGTTGCTTTTTAATATGACTTTTATCAAATAACTTTTTGCAAGGCTGTTGCTAATACTACAAAAACACTCGAGCAGTTTCTTTGCAGGGTTGAAAAGTTGAATGGGCGGAAAACCTTTTGAAAAATACAGAAACAATAAAGAAAACATATAGAGCTCAAGGATTTCCCATGTTTCAAAATAAATTAAAGAAACGCTCACATAATCCTTAACTACTCGTATATGACAAACACCCGATTCGAATCAAATACTTACTGTATATTAATTTTTTTGTTCCGATGCGGGAGTCGAACTGACGGCCCACATACCTCCGCCACTAGTAAATCTGGGCCGTTGAATGTTTGCAATGTCAGTTTACAAACTCTGTCAGCAACCGGAGAAAATTGAACACAAGTGCATTGAACCAGCTAACAGCCTATCGCCTATTACGAGTACCAAACCGAGTTTACAATTTTTCCGTGAAATCATCGAAATGGATAGTAACCTACATACGTGTACAAGATATTGCGAATATCACTACTGCGAAACATGTTGCTGGTAATCGATTCAACACATTTAAGTATTCAAATACACGTGCCTGTTTGTTGCGATCATTTGTTTTTATCGTCACGTTTTATTAATACTGAAGGTGTTAATGTTCAAATACCATATAAGATTCATAAAAAAACATTAAATACACTTACTTTATAAGCCAGTGTACTCATATAACAGCAGAGCATTATAATCTCAATCCCTATCAATTTAATTATGCCTATTTCTAAACGGGCTTATTGACCAGTGGTGTTATGATTAGCAGGCAGGTTCTCTAATCATAACACCATAATCAATCTCACTTCACTGGTAAAAAAATATGTAATATTTAGGCATATCATTAATTCTCTCCCTTGCTTTTCCCATGTTAGGTCGGTTTTAAATTTATTTTTATTAAAAACGTCGACGAGACGAGCAATTCGTTTAACTGATGGTAAGTGCTACGTCTGCCTGACAAATGCTGTGTCACCCAGAACATTTCAGCGACACCACATTACGCTCGTCACCCTGAGTTATAAGTTTTAAGTCTCATATGCTCAATAATTACATTAACTATCAGCAACCATCAGATCGAAACACAGTAATGTTTTCACTCTACTGCTTGACGGCAGAATAACTGTGGTAACCTAACCGCAGAAGAAGGTGAAGGTGATAGGACCACCGGTTAAACGCCACTCTTGGCAGGTTTAGCGGTTGGAGCATCTTGCACCTTTGACGATGCTGCATAATGTAGATGAAGCAAATTTGTGATTGTTATTACACATACAGGGACCAAGTTATATTTCTGACATTTCCCATAGTCGACTTCTAAGACACTCTGAATCGGATGACGTAGTAGATTATTTTACGTCACCACGGCGGTAGAAGGATATAATTATATTCGGCCACGGTTTCTTTATTGTATAAGTTTAGTTCATTGCTGGTTATAGTTAATTAACAGTGTTTCGTTTATACTGCCCTACTTGTTGCGCCAGAGTTAATAAAGAATAGACAAATTATCAATATTCATAACAAATCGATTATAATCGATTTTTAAAATAAAATGTTTATAAAGTTGAATATTACTTAAATTAATCACATAGAATCCATAGACACAATAGAATAATGTATCAAACTATTTATTAAAGATATTGCAAAAGTCTTTAATATATTAGTAATACAATTAATACATTATTATATTGAGTCCATAAATTCTTGTGGACTTTCTAAAAATGTTCAAGATATCTTAATATAACTTATGTGTAAATAAAAAAATAGATGGTTATCTCTTTTGATTTACAACCACATCGACAATAAATAAGTAGAATTCATAACTGTAAACTAAATCGTAACCATTTAAAATAACTACAACCTTTATTTGATTTCTCGGTCATGCGGGAAGCTAGATCTAACCGGCGAATGGAATGACGGTCGAATCTCAACTAGAAATGTTTGTTGTGAAATGCCATAAAGGAATAAAGTATTTGAATACCACAAATACTTTATCAAATCAATATCTGTTCCACAATTGCAAAGTCAATAAAGTTGGCTAATTGATAATCTGTTACTAAATCCAATTTACTTGATTTGTCCGAGAATAACGGATTTGCTATTTTAGGTAGCACAACTGACATTGAAGTTTAATTATCTACGACCTTTTTTGTACTATCTTTTTTGCATATAACACTAGAAATCCAACTATAACTATTGACATTCGATATGATATTTATTTTACTTAGATGAAAACTTGTTATTATAACACAAAAAAAAAGGATCGAAAACTGGTCACTGAGAGTCTGCGAAAATGTCAGGGTCCACCAAACCACTAATGACTAGATGCAGAATGTCACTAAATTCCAACGAAGCCAGAATTCGATGTTACTTACCTACTTCCAATGTATTGCGTGTTAAGCCAGCTAAGACGTGTCTCGATATTTGTAACAGTTTTGGAACATTATTCTTCGGCGATCGATACTTATTTTATTATTTATTATTACCACATTGAAAAAAAAAACAATTTTAGTAGGTTATATCTTTAAGGATTTACATGTTTTTGTGGTAAATTTAATTCTCCTTTCCATTTTTTAGTTAAGGTTACATATGAGCTAACAACCCACTCGATGTTAAGCGTAAACTATGACCCATAGACAAAATTGCTGACAGCCACCCCTGAGAACCACAATGGAATGCCTCGCCGCCAACAACTAGATGGCCAGTCCTTATTTTAGAGTGGATGACTATTTTCTTATGCGTGGCGCTCAATTTAAATTTCATAGTACGCGAGTGACCTGGGTTCGATTCCCTGTGCCGGCACCACTAACATTGTTATTTGCAATTTTAAGTGCTGATTTACCACGTGCTCGCGGTGAAGGAAAACATCGAGAGGAAACCTGCATGTCTGGGAAAAAAAAATATTTCGAAGACAGCGAGCAACAGGAGAGAAGAGAGAGAGCAGCGTGGCGGATTTTTCCTAGCTCCAATACCCACTACCCACCTATCAGAAATGATAGGAGGCCTGTGCTCAGCAGTGGGACATTTAAAGGCTGTAACTTTAACTTTAACTGGCCTTATACCATCTGTAAAAGATGATTCAAACAGCGTCATAAATTCATCTCTTCACCGACGCTCCATCGTCTGAGACGCATTAAAGTGAGGTAGGCGTTCCCAAATCCTACAAAACCTCTCCGGCAAGATCCACAGGAGTGGCAAATCATTACCTGTGGTGACTCGTCTGTTGCAGGAACTGACTTGTAACTTACGGAGTATCTTTCCGGGCTTGTTCCAAATTTTCGCTTTTGGGTTGGTTTGGGTTTTATACGTGGGTGTCTACCCACGTATAAATCCAATGTCACTTCTAACAATAAAATAAAACATTCACTCTACCTCTCACTCCTTTCTTCCTACCGGGTTGTCGTAAGAGGCGATTAAGGTATTGTACGGACAGCCTTTGTACGTGCAGAATAATGCCATAATATGCAATGCTGTCACTATACTGCTCGTGGGAAAGCAATGGGGAGTAAGAATTTCTTGACTGATACCAAAATGGTCGCGACGTTGTTCGCCACCCGATACGTCTCGTTTCCCGGGCGGTGGGCTACGGGTGTAATCTCTGCCTACCTCTTATATGGGATAAAGGTGTAACTATATGTATGTTTATATGATATTATTTAATCCGTCTTTCCCTTGAACGAATTGATCAAATACTGAACTACGTCTATTACTGACGAATTAATTAAATAAGATCTACAATAACAAAAAAAAACCCATTAACCGTAGGCTCTTCTTATCAAGTTACATAAAATGCTTAGACACGAATAAACGTTTTGTTACCAAAGACATCCTAAAGAAGCATTATCATTAATACCAAACATCATCGTTTCAGTCCGTGACCTAAACACCATAAATAATAATTCCTTGCTTCTCGACTTATGTAACTGTTTGTGAAAAAATCGCAAAATGAATATTTTGCGAATGCTACATAAACCAGTGAACAAAGAATAAGGTCAACGTCAATTCTAATAACGTTTATATATAAACCAATACTCCGCATTCCTTACCACAGCATTCTAAATTACACAATCGAAAAAGCTAAACATGCAAATGTTATTAATATGATCATTGAAACGCTAAAATGCTATTGGCAACGAATAACACCTATACCGAATAAGTATATCGCAACAGAGAATGCTGTGGAATACTAAGGATAAATAAAATGCAATCGCGGAGTCGCGAAAGTCGCCATGTTGGAACGGGGCCTAACCTAGGTTAACCGCGTCGTGACTCCTCGCCCCCGCGCCCTCGACATGCCTACAGAGCCTGCAGCCTGCGGCCCGTCGCTCACCGGGAAACCTTCACGCTTGTGTTCGGTTACATCGTGCCTGATTACAAAATCCGTTTCAACAAACTACTTCCCAAGTCAATAAATCCAACCGTAACTTGAGATAACGAATATAATTAATTTATTTTGGGAAGAATTGAAATTCGTGTGAATATTATAGTTATTATTTTAGGTAATTTAGGTAGGTAATTATTTTAAATCAAGGGAACATTTTGAGTCAATGTCTTCATTAACGCGTCTTTTGATTTAAGGGTAACTGTTTCGCGAATCTAAGCCGAAATCAATCTAAGAATTGGTATAAAAACATAGTAGGAGTGTTCCTGTATTTGTAACACTACATCGAAAATTTCAGTTTATTACATGAACCTTTCTTTTCACGAATACATGCACTACAATATATTATGTTAGCTTAGCTTAGCATAGCTTTCGGTAGTAACTTTAAGAGCTTACTAAACTCTACAAGCTTTCAACAAAAATTAATCCTTTCGTTGATAAGGAAGAGTTTTATTTTAGTTTTTCTTTATGTTTTCTACGATAATTACACCACTATAATATATCTTACGTAAAGAGAAACTTATGGTTGTGACTGGGAGATATCGTTGTATGTGTATGAAATCAACCACCACAAGGACCAATTTTAGTATCTGCTTATTCTTTTTGCTGTAAAAATCTATTTTATGAATAGTAGTTTATGTATGCATATATATAATATAGACTAGTGGTCAGAGTACTTGACTTCTACGCCGCGCGTACTGGATTCGAATTCCAGCCGGAGCCTGTATTTGTGCAAAATATCACATATTCTTGGTTTTCGGGTCTGGTTGTGTTATGAATTTATGCCTGTAAAATGCACTCACGATACAGGATAAATCCTAGTGTGCAGGATCGTATTTTTTTTAAGAAAAAGAATACACAATCTCTACTATTAGTTTTTTGACTTGTATTGTTTTTGCAACGCTCTTTTGTGGAAAACGCGGTAGGTGATTTTGTAAACGCATACAAAATTTCTTATTCGCCTGAGTCATCATGAATTTATAGATCTGTTTGTATGTGTTTTATAGGAGAGGGGGCAAATAAGCAAGCGGCTCACCTAATGATAAGTCAGTACCGCCGCCCATGATATATAATTTCGGTGATGTAATTGCTGTTAGCCTTTCTGACTTTTACAGCTTCATCGGATACTGTGCTCACGGGCCAGGGGCCCGCGTGCCAGGGGCCTGCGTGCCAGGGGCCCGCGTGCCAGGGGCCCGCGTGCCAGGTTTGGTTTGACCCAAACATAAATACTTAAATAAACTCGAAACAAAAACCTCGAAATTCGGACTGAGTCGCATTCGCTGCGTGCTTGCGTGATTTCGAATATCGCAAATGATTTTAAGTCGTCTAATGACCGTCCGAGGGTAGCCGCGGGCCTCCATTCGGACTGTCGACTTGTGTGTCGGTAACTCTGGGCGGTGAGAACCGCCCTGGAACACGGATGTATCGTGTGTGCGCGGTGTGATTGTCGACTGCTGCGCGCCGCTCTCTAAGGCGGTCGCGCGTCGTGGTGCGTGTTACACTAAAGCTATTAACTGTGTGTACAGTGTAGCCTGGATCGTGACTTCCTGCCTATAAACATCCGTAACACAGACGAATTACGGATGCTCTGTTTTCATGATGTAATAATACTTACAGAATATTTAAATAAAATACATTATGATGTATGTGTAGGCTTGAAATTGCATAAATAGATTACATAGATTAGATACTTAGATTACTTACATAAGCCCTAGTCGTTCGTTAACGTATACTAGTTCATTGGACTTAAGTCCCCGCGTAGTTTTAATTATTTTTAAGCACTCACCCAAAAGTGTGCAAAATAAGATTTACACTAGGACGCACAAGGGATAATAACACAACTTAAATAACTCCCTGTCTAAACCCGGCAGGGAGAGAAGTTAGGTCACACACTAAACTAGTTACTAAATAATCAAAAAGAAAATGGGGCAAACTAAGCAATCTCTTCTCAAGGGCCTCGTAATCTTCGTCATCTTCATCGTCATAATCCTCGGACTCCGAAATGGAGTGCCAATCTCAGCCCCTTTTTTCTAACACTAAACTTATGTTTTAACATCTTTTTGACTTCAGTAAGGGTGACAAACGAACACGCAGATCGGTCTATACTATGTGGTCAATGTGGGCAATAAACCCCTCCATCCATGTTTGACGATGAATCACAATGAAAATGCGTTGTCACCCTTCAGGACAGAGAATGGTATGCTTTAATACCAGTAATTGAGTCTTCGACTATCTTCAGTCGTCATACAAAATAAAGTCGGTGGTATTCTTTGAGAACGTGCTGCTCCTGTTGACCGAACCAATTATGTAGTGCATTCAGTATCTTTGTTGCTGCTGGCTCTGCCACGTCGATATTAACAATATCCATTACAGCATCATAAAAGTTTATTAAAGTAATTATCTTAAGTATTTCTTCCCTAAATACTTGCTGTAATGGATTCCATAAATTGCTACCTCCACTAATGAATATAGAAAAAGATTAATGAAAAAATATAATGTGAGAAGGTGACGGGACGAGCAAATCGTTTAACTGATGGTAATCTGCCTATAACAAATACTGTGACATCCAGAACATTTCTGAGTGGCATTACACTGCACTGACCACACCAAAACATCAGTTCTTAAGTCTCATATGTCCAATAATTACACTAGGTACCAGCGCCCTTCAAACCGAAACACATCTTAGCACAATTCTATTTGACGGCAGAATAACTAGCACTGAGGTGGTACCTACCTAGACAGGTTCATAGGAAACTTACCACCAAAAAAAAACATAACAACAAAATTTATTATTATAAATGTATATCATACCATTAACTTCAATGAGATTACCAATCTTAAGTATCATTGACTCGTGATTTAATCATAGCAAAAAAATACTCTTAATCGGATTTGTTGAATTTCATCTCAAGGTAATACATATTAATACGTCTGCTGCTTTAGTTTATATTCAGTTTTTATAGTTCAAAATAATCTCACTATTAATATCGATTCAAAACTGGTTTTCATAATCCGAAGTCTACCTTCATTTTATACCTTGACAACATTGATCATGAACGCGCAACCTTCCCTATTAGTGCACAGTTAGGTTATAAATAGAATATTTATGGAATATATGGGTTTATGTGTGCGAACTTCCAATCATGACGACAGTCACTTAATTTTTCTTTTTTTTAAGTCTACCTACCGACATGAAATTGAAAGAGAACCTTGTATAGTCTATAAATAGACATCCGATAATCAGTAATTAAAAAAGTAGTCGATCGAATTACGAATGAGGATGCTGAAAGGGCAGTTATTGGACTTGCTGATATGCATGTCTCTAATATTGTGTGCCAGAAAATTTTAATAGAAGTTATTTCAGGTTTTATTTGCATTGAAAATGAAAATGTTGGATTCGACAAAAGTGTTTCTACTATACATCTAGTTAAAAAGTAACGTAAAAGCTTTATATTATTTTATACAGATTTAGAGAACTTTTAAGCGAATTTGTTATACGAATATGTTACTAAAACCTTTTACAACACATTTAGTTAATACTTATTCAGTAATAATAAATAAATCTTCGCAATAAAGCACCAAATATTCTTGCTGTTGTACCTTCCGGTGTCTCCAGAAATAGTTTTTTTGTTTTGTCGGCATTCGAAACTCAAAGCAGACAAAAAAAATCCGCCGCTTTGATAAGGAATACTTATTATGCGACACAGAAGAAATCTTACATCTAAAAAGCGCCTTTTTCCATTTTTGTATTCAAAATTACAAGATGCATTAAAGCGAACTTTGCGTTTCGCAATTTTCCTATAACCTTGTAGTCATTAATCGCGCTAATATATAAATCTTATATATTATCTTAGTATAATGGTTCCGCTAATCATCAATAACTCATATAATAATTTAGGTATATAAAAACGCAGAAAAAATTTAATGCATAATAAAATCATTCAATGTTAATCGTTTATTATCAATGGATTGTAAGTTGACGATAGCTTCATATATAGACTTGATTAAACAATGTTGTTCTCGATCGTTAAAAACAACGAGGTAATAAAATATCACAGCCAAAGCGAGGGACAAGAGCGGGACAAAATCCCGTTAGAGACGCGACACTTCGCAGAAGCGGGCTCATGAGCCTTGCATCGGCCCTGGCGGCGACAACTTTCTTCTACACATACAGCTAGGGCTCGCAAATATGTAATTATATTGTAAACCATAAATGGCCTTAATATGTAATCATAATCATAATCGCCTTTATATGTTCCGCTGCAGGGCACAGGCCTCCTCTCATTTTTGAGAAGCTTTGGAGTCGGAAAGAATCCGCAACGCTGCTCGAGCGCGGATTGGCAGTTTCATTTAGATGGCTTAAAAAAGGCGGATTAAAAAATAAATACCCTAGAGTTTCTTGCCGGTTCTTCTCTGAAAAGATTTAATTTTTCGAACCGCTGTAGATTTTGACAAACATAAGAGCTCTAAACAAGCCTAATTTGAATAATGACTAATGAATTACTTTGACTGAGACTTTATATTTAGTCAAAATATTTTATAGTTCTATCAGATGCTAGTTTCCACATGATATTTCACTTAACCACCCGCGTACTATGTAATTTAAAGCGCCCTGCCTCTGAACTACCCCATCCCATTATAATACAATATTTATTTTGCAATATTTGTTACTTATGATGTACACATTATGGTTTTATAATTTCGTGTATAGAGGAAATTTACTGTTGGGTAAAATTCTTGATATGAACAAAATTACTTTTACGTACGAGGAACTAAAAAGGTGTATCAATATCAATAACACATGCACCCCGTAAACCTTACATACTCGTACGTGACTCCATTTTTTCTTTGTTTTATTGTATTACATATTAGTGTTTGTATGCCTAATTTTTGTAGAGAACAGTAAAATTTTCACTAGAACCGCCGACTAGATAAAGGAGAGTTATAGATTATCTCACCAGATGCATGTTTACTTTAGAAGTTGAATAGACTGTGAAATAGAAGTTAGAGCTGTTGACCAGTCAAGGCGGGTGGCTACCAGCAGCAATAGTAATACGAGTATGTGTTGTAATCAAGAGATATCAGAGAAAAAAAAATACGTTGCTCTGCCTCTCTTCAGTGACCAGGCTTATCCGCAATCGCCACTACTCTAAAGTACTAATAGAACTAAGTTAAAAATACATTTTTGAATGTTATGTAAAATGATGTAAGTTTTTCGACTTAATGGGTGTGGTTTTCAATGTGGCCACTAGCTTCGCAGATTACTAATTTCGTAAGATCAAATATTTAAACGGCGTCTACGAGTCTCATCAATGCCTAGAAATTAAACATTCGTAGCCACTTGCAAAGTGACGTCCGGATATCCGTCGAAAGCGAAACCAAGGAGGCAAAACTTTCTTTAATTGATATTAGATAATTGACTAATATACCTATAGAAAGTTGTCAATTTGTCCAAACATATTCAATAATGTTTTATTTTAGTAATAAATTTTATTAAATATGTTTCACTATTTATAATCAGTATGAAAAACATTTAATTTGGGTTGTTAATTTTTATTTTATTACTCCGTATGAATATTTACATACACATTGGATTTACGGCACAGATGATAATAATTTAATTAATGATAATTTGAAATTTAATTTTTTTTTATTACAGATTATCTGTTATTATCTTCTTCCGATTATCTAAACCACGGGTAGGTTAGGACTAGCGAGTGCCTCTGTTATTGCGCAAACACTTATGGCACTATAATATCGCGCATTTGATAGGTTCAGACAGTATTTCGTCGCCGTCGCCTTGATCGAAAATCGGCCAGGAGGACATTATTACACATTAAGAACCGATTTCACCGTTTACTTAACTGACTTCAAATGAATTTCACTAGCTCCGAATTTTACATGAAATGTCGTCACAATCTTGTACAAAAAGTATTGCATTTCGTATGTTGCGACATCAACAACATGTTTGCGACATCAAACAGCCTGTTTTTACACATACTCGTAGGTCACATAGGTATGCAAAGAATAAAAAATACGAAATAACAAATATTTTTGGGTATACAAAATTGTTCAATTGACAATGACAGGTCTAAAAGCGTTTTTAGACTTGAACGTCGAAAGACGAGAAAGAAATAGCGTACAGAATTTAAACCGCGTTTAGCTTTAACTACGTTTAATTGATATTAATGAAATGCAAACAGTAGCCCTGAACTCAGTTCAAGGGTTAAACTGAGTTTAGCTGGAACTGATCGCGATAGTTTCAACGGTGAAACTGGCCCTAAGTATGATAAAAATCATATATGGTATAATTAACGTAAACATTTCTTATTTTTAACAAGCTACATAGTATGGATTACTTTTGCACAAGTAAGGGCAGATTAGTCATTCTCTGAGATATTTTTTACGGTTTGTCATGTCTCATTTAAAGTAACAAAAAAGCTAGCTATAGCTAATGTTAGCTAATATTTAAAGTAGCAGTTCTCTTTAAAAAACTTACTCCCCTACTTACGCATATCTTTAAGGAAAGAAGAAGTTATTTTTATTAGTGGTTGCTAAAGGAGGGAAGACGCAATGTTTTTACTATTTACACGAGTACTCATTGATCTCCGGCACCGGTACTTGTGTTTATGATTTTACGAAAAATACATAGAGATTATAAAAATGTTGACAACCCTGACTTACGGCGTAGCATTCTCCACCTCAGAGGCATGTTCCAAAGCAAAAACATATCACCGAGTGCACCTTATTCTAGAGAAATATATACATGAGCTTACCAGCGAGTAATGATTACTTGCTGGTAAGTTCATGTATATGTTTACCAGCAACATTAAATGCACTAGTCTTCCATTGCTCATAGTAAAGTGTATTTCATTTAAGGTTTGAAAATAAATCTCAATTTCATTATAAGTCGTATTTTCTAAATACAGCATTTGAATGGAAACTCGATATAATAACTGTAATTAATGTACAATATTAATCTTGTTTATCGACCGCGTGGCCCAGTGATTAAAGTACATGGCTTCTATGCCACGGGTCTTAGATTCGAATTCCAGCCGGCGTCAATTTCTTTCGCAAAAACACAAATTGTTGGTTTTCGGGTCTAATTGTGTTGTGCATTTAAAATGTATGTGATACGCACTCATCAGATACAAGTGAAATAATCATTACAAAAAATCTAGATTTAAAATAATTATTCCTTACTTAGGTTGGCTAAGAAAGGGATAATTATTTTAAACAAAGATTTTTTTTTAATTTATATGTTATATCATTTTCTTTTTTTGTTTTTATTTGATAAAGAAACGAGCAAACGTTCACGTTGATGGTAAGTGCAGCGTCTGCCCATAGCAAATGCTGTCACCCAGAACATTTCTGTGTGATGCCACACTGCGCCCGTCACCCTGAGACACGAGTTCATAAGTCTCATATGCCAAGTGATTACGCTAGCTCTCAGTGCCCTTCAAACCGAAACACAGTACTGTTTGCACACTACAGCTTCACGACAGAATAAATGGCCCTGGGGTGGTTGTTTAAAAAAAAAAGTTGTTTTAAACGAAATGGAAGTGATTTTTATTTTCACGTAACTGAATGACGTAACTGACGTTTTAATTTTATATGGTACTGATGCCCGCGACTTCGTCCGCGTGAATATAGGTTTTAAATATCCCGCGGGAACAGAGAGAGTAACTTTCGCATTTATAATATTAGTATGGATTACTAGCAATTGACGTCGTCTTGGCCGATTTGCGACCACAGCGTCAACTACCGGATACTGTCGGAAGCTATCAACTGCGCAGGAGATATTGTAGTGCCACAAGTGTACGCGCAAATCCAACCTACCCAGTTACTCGTTCCAACTTACCCGCACCCCGTGTAACGCTAATGCGCTAAGATCGGAGGTAGGCTACGATGAAGTATCAGAAACACAGGGACAATAACAACACGACCAGACCAGAAAACCAACAATTTGTGTTTTTATACATATGTTGGCTTCGGCTGAGATTCGAACCCAGTACCTACGGCGTAGAAGTCAGGTACTCCAACCACTGGGCCACGCGGTCGTCACAATACCAAAACATTTGTTTAGTTTAAGATCCACTTATAAGTTCATCCGTATATTTATTTATATATTCGTTATTGTTTAATCCCTAATGAAATTCTCGGCCAATCAACCTCAGTGAGGATGAGAAATATATAAGTTCAGCTTATCATTGAATACCTATACAAGAAACGGCCTAGATAGATACCAACGCAGGGATAGTTATTCTGCCATAAAGTAGAAGTGTTCCAAACATTACTGTGTTTCGGTCTGAATCGCACTGAGAGCTAATGTAATTACTGGGCATATGAGACTTCGTGTCTTTCGGGTTACGCAAAAATGTTCTGGGTGACACAGCCTTTGTTTTGAGCCGAAGTTGTCCTCACTATCAGTTCGGACATATCTTCTTTGTTTATAATCGGTTTTCTCGTT
This sequence comes from Luehdorfia chinensis, assembly GCA_019845155.1. NCBI lineage: Eukaryota > Metazoa > Arthropoda > Insecta > Lepidoptera > Papilionidae > Luehdorfia > Luehdorfia chinensis. The sequence goes on from JAHVAK010000527.1 coordinate 11,346,764, forward strand.
ACCTCTCTTTTTGGGGGATTTTGCTACGTTATTGCCACGCTTGGCAGGCGGGTCGGCAATGGCAGTTTTTTTATTTAGATGTTCCAGAACGATGCTGCTGCCCATGTTCTGGTTTTAATTTTCACTCTGTCTTCTTTTACGACACCCATGGGATGAGATGGTGTGGTAGATTTTCTTAAGCATACCTTAAAAAGTCCTCTGCTTGACACAGACTCCCAATATTTTACGTAATCACCACGCTTGGCAGACGTATTGGAGATCGCTATACTAGATACTTCGCATCATAGAAACTGCTGCCCGTCGCCGGTCTGGGTAGTTTAGGTCTGGCATAATAGAGATGGCTATTCCATCATCAATCGCCATGAGATATTTCTGGTATTTCTAATACGGCACCCGTGGGATGAAAGATTCTCTAAGAGAACTTAGTAGGATCAATGGTAGAAGAGATTCCAAACAGACCAAGTGTATAGTCAAAAGTATCGTTACTTTGCGTAAATCCATTATTATGAAGAAAAGGAAATTAATTTGCTAAGATCCGAATGCACAATATAAAATGGTGTATATTACCTAGTTTTTGAAGAGCAACGCGCGCTCTCTCACATCAGGGCGTCAATATCCTTTCATTAATTATCACAAGCAATTTGTTTTACATAAATATGTATTATTTTTAAAATTCAAAAATAAAATCAGGCCGTGGTAGCTCAGCGGTCAGGCGCTCGCCTTAAATTTCATAGTACGGGAGTGACCTAAGTTCGATCCCCGGTGCCAATACCCCAAAAAATTGTTCTGCCATTTTTAGTGCCAATTTACCACTTGCTCAGCGGAGAAGGATAATAACTAGAGGAAACCTGTATGTCTGAGGAATAAATTTTCGAGAATATGTAAAGTTTGGCAAACCACACTGGAGCAGCGTTGCGGACTCTTCCCGACTCCAAAACTCTATCATAAATGTGAGGAAGCCGGTGCTGCGCTTACATATAATTACAACATACGTTTCACATGCACAACACAACCCCAGTCAGAAAACCAACAATTTGAATTTATGCAAAAATGTTGACTCGATTTCTTGATTCGAACCTAGAATGCCAAATGCCGTACAAGTCAGATACACTAACCACTGGGCTACGCGGTCGTCGATTCTAAATACGAGTACAAAATAATTTACACGAGAAAGCTCAATACGAGTGAGTACAATTCCAATTATTGTACAATTAGTATAAGTACAAGTATTATCCTTGAGACACGTCGCCAACATATATAAATCCCTCCATTGGCAATTAATCCGCTAGGAAGGGATTAAAGCTCAATGATTTCAACGCAATTGAAGGTTCGTGTCTACGGATGTCTAGATTATAACAAAATCCCGATTGTAAAAAAAATGTAAGATACAGTTTCACTAATAAGTATAATGATTGAGGAAGCTTTTTTTGAAGTTCGAAATGTATACGAAAACTCAACCAATGTTTTCTTCAATGCTTAGGAAGATTTAAAAAAAACATGTTTTTTTTCTTTAAAAACAATACACTGCACTAGGATTTTTCGTGTATCGTGGGTGCGTTTTAATGAAATAAACTGCACATAGAAACAAAGCCGAGACCCTGAATAATTTTATCTATAAATCATACAAATATTTCCTCTCTGCGGGAATCCAATCCACAGTCCATAGCGTAGAAGCACAAAATAGAGAGACTATCTCTATTTTTTGGCAGAAGTCAATCACTTACCCACTGCGCTAACCGGCAAACGGTTCTTCGATACAGAAAAATTTGGTATTTTTAAAAAAATAACATTATTCTGTAAGGGTAAATGGTAATGTCATTGCACTATAGTTAACGACGAAATATTTTTGTATTTTATCACATTATGTTATGCTATCCAATTGATAAACCTAATTATCTTAATACTGTGGCTATAATTTAAACATGCCATAAAGCTACATTCACATGAAATTCACATCTCATTTAAGATGTTACGTTCTAGGAACACTACCTTAATGTGTAAATAGCTTAAGAACCCTCATATAAACAGGGCGCCCAACAAGTCAATAAGTGGAGAGTGGGACGAGCGTGCGAACAAGGTCGAACGTGCTATTGTCAGCGCAGCCCAGCGCCACTTTGCGACATACGCTTCCTATACATCGTCGCGTAATGTACATACACATAGAGCACAAGATCAAGGAGATATTCGCCACTTCCGCCTCTCACGTACGGAATTCCAAGCCTCGGATCGCACCTATACAGGTTCCCAGTACGACTGCCGCATTATTGTAATATTTACCAATTTCTCTCGTATAAGGCAGTCGCTTTTAAAAATAAATAAAACAATTACTTATGAATATCCATCAAAACAATCAACACGAAAATAAGACGCCATCATCGTCATATCGTAAGCTTAATGTGGGTGCTAAAATATGCGGCGGATCAGAAAGTATCGATAACTCCATGATCGATGCAAATGATTATCCCATACGGCGAAAGTACGTTAAGATAGGTAGGAACGCACATAAATTTAATAACAGTATTAGATGTATTGGATTGCAGAGACAACGTCTGCAGGGCCAATCGCCGCGGCGCATGTACCGTTAGCGGTCGCAGCCGGCCGCATGGCACCGACAACGCCGTCTCGACTTCTCAGTATAACAAATCTTCGAATTATTATTTCAAAACAACATAACAGTTAACAAGGAGATGTCAACCCGTGTTTCGTGTCGTCGACCGTTTTGCATATGTTTAATGGCAACCTCTGAGCTCTGAAGAGAGCGAATAAATCTGAAATTATTCGCTCTCTTCAGAGAGATGTATATGATATTAAAAGCAAATAAATACGTATAGGGTTCTTCATTGCCCGAGTAAGATAACGGTAGCCACGTACAAGAAAGTACACAGACAGAACACGGAATTCGAAACAGGATTTTAGTATAGATGAAATGGCATTAAAAGTAAAACGCTCTACCATGATATTGTATTTGACATATTATTCACAGGTAACCTGTTTAATTACTTAAATAATAAAATTATGATTGGGATTTGTACCTACGTTAATAATTGAGTTAGATTTGTCCATGACCAGGTCCAGGTAGGTAAGAAATCATTATTACTGTTAATTCGAAATTACTTACTATTGTGTTATTAAGTAACAATGGTTTGAGAGGAAAACACTCATGAAAGACAACTCTTCACCGAATTCACAGTGGCACCTACCTAGACGGATTCCTGCATAGGAATCCTCTCACCAATAAGTATTTTAAACATAATTCTTAGTATTAACAGTTTTTTATTACTTTCTCTCGTCTTCACTTCTTTATTTATACCGAGCATCTCTACATTATTTTTATGAATTTTATTTTTATTTTCAGAATGTGTCCGGCGTTCACAACGGCGTTCTCCATAATGATGTGTGGAAAACATTTCGCAATAACCTTAAAAGACCGCTAAAATTACTGTTTTCGCCAAAAAGTATATAATTCAAGTACCTACACAAGCTTACAAAACTTTACAGCAAACTTTACAGCAAGGATGAAGACCACCTTGACTGGTATTACCCGATTAATATGAGATGCTCTACCACCATACGATTGTTTTATAAACGTATTTGTAACACTATTTGCGATCGATTCTCACACGGAATACATATTTGTATGACTGACTAGGTAGTTATGCAGGTGCCATCGACATCTGAAAAACGCGCGCACAATAGAGGTGAAGACCTAATGTTTAAAAACGTTTTATTAACAAATCACTACTAATACGACGTTAAAATCATTTTCTATACATATAAACACCGTTTAGATACTCTTATTTAAACGTATTAAATCTTAAAAAGTTTAAAAATCCAATCAATTACAAAACAAACATAACGTTTCATATTTTACGTATTCGAATATAAATCCTTATTATGCAGAAGTACCTTGGAAAGTAAAAAGTCTATGAAAACTAGCGAAAAAATAATTACGTCTATTTAAAAAAACTTTGTAGTTAAGAAAAAATCCTAATAGTGGGAGGCCGTTAGGCGCGGGAGGAATTAAATATACAAACATACGTTTAAGTTTCTGTACCCTAAGATCAAATTATTATTATTATTATTCAAACCACTATGTCTGAACAATGATGCACTAACTGTTATTTTAACAATTTTTTTGGCATCATAAATTAATTTACATTTAGAAATTGATATCTTAATAAAAAATAAATACCGGCAGACCAATAATCACATCGTGCTTTCTAAAATAAAATTGCAAATGACAGCAATCAATGAACCACGGCAAATGAGATCGGAGAAATTTTTTTCTCGAAAAAGATCATCTGTTGGATGCTACGTATCATATTAGCTTTTGTACAGCGACTTGCACTTCGAAATAAAAAAATAATACTAACTATAGTAATGTATGCCCACCCACATACAACACGTCTATCTTTATTCTGGGACAACACAACAATGAGTACGATCACGATCAATTACTTTACGATATACCTGTCAATTACGATTTGATAGTTTTAAGAAGACAAAAAACGTATCACACCGCGCCGTATTTTCGCATGTGGTCAAAGCTTCTCTTTCTAATACCTAAATGTAGGCCAAATCGTGAACACTATTGCTCGTACTATCTCTTAAGTAGTTATCAAATATAAAGAATGTACGGTTCAAGTTTTATGCTATCCATATTGATGGTTGTTCTAGATATTTAGTCTAATAGCACCGAATTTGTTCAGATAAATCACTTTAATAGTAGAACATTTTTTTTTTAAATATTAATTCGAACACAATAATCAAAAACCTATTATCTATGTACGAGTAATAGAATCGCAAAATCAATAAATGGAAATTTAGTACAGTACTTTTTAATTATTTTATTTTTAGGGGTTTACTATACATATCATAAAAATAACATAAAAATATATTGTTTTTTATTGTTCCGAGAGGAAATCAAATTATTCTGAACATAGTTTTGTTGCGCACAAAGCGTTGAACGTCAAATATCAACATAAAATATTGTAATTTAATAGAAGTTTTTTTTTAACAATTATCCAAAATAAATAAAATCATAAGCATTGGCTTTATGATTTAAATTAAAAAAACTTACAATGCCTTGCTGCTAGTAACAGTTTTAAAGTCCCGCGGCAGGACAAAAGCCTCCTCTCATTTTATAGAGGGTTATAGAGAACCAGACACACTGTTCCCATACGGATATTATTTATGTATTTATGTGCGTATGAAACCGAGCTCGCGTTGTTCGGGGAAACTACACATAAAAGCCTAGAAGTTTCCTTTTGGTGTCTTGAAAATATAACTCGAATATAGCCATCTTCTTTTTTTTTAATAGCGTTACCATTCTATTTACCCATTCTATTACAGGATCAACTGTTTTAGATTAAAAAGTTAAGTGTCGATTATCTTTTGACGCATCAAACCTCCTTTCAACATAAAAACAGCCACAAACAGCAATCAGTAGGTCATACCAACAGCACACAAAGCTGCGTACCACTTAATTTACTTTCGCTGATTAAACAATTGTCGATAGCAAATAGACGTTGGTAGCGGTAGTGAGTGTTTGCTCTTTGAATGCCAACTACCTACTCAAACTCTGCAGTATTGGCAACTAGGTGAAGTAGATTGGACGATTAGAAAGATCTGCGCACTGCGGAAACGCGACTGCATCATATTATTTTTCCAGTGTTTTGTTTTAATTTTTAGTTTTTATTAACCTTATTTTATCCGTCCGTAAATTTATCTTAAACAAATTTCTACAGTTGCATCACTATTAATATGACATATGAAATGATCGAAGCTACGACTACATGAGATCACAAAATTTCATAGTCTTCAAAACAGGAATAAGCTCTTAATCCAAATTTTTTATATTTATAAAAACCTAGTTTCAATTATAAAGCTTCAAAACATTTTAGTATTAGTATGCAATTTATTTAGTCCTTTTATTTAAAATCCTGTATGTATAGGTAACCGTAGTACAATTATAGTTTCCCATTAATATTATTTTCCTTACTTAATTAATGCATAAAACTATTTAATAACACGGACATACTCATACTTTATTCGTACTATACGTTACGGTCAAATGAGACATTTAAATCAAACATTTAACCGTGACGTATAGTACGAGACACAACCTTTGCGTTGTCTACAACAAAATATTTCTTACTTGATATTCCGAACAGATTTACTAGACGACCTTTGGTTTAAGTTATTCCGCGTTCGCATTTATTTTAGCACAAGAAAGTCCGAATGTGGGTTCTTATTACAAAATCAGATTCGACCACTTCTGCCGCAATCGTGTCGAGTACATATTATACAGTTAGTTGGTATTTTAAGACAGCGACAATAAGAAATGTCGAGAAATGTAAACGCTTTAAGGATTTTAACATCTGCAAATCATAAATATTAATTTACTTCAAACATTTACACGCCTACCTATCAATGTCATACTGAGCACAAGCCTCCTCTCACTTCTAAGAGGTTTTGGAGCCGGGAAGAGTCTGGACCCTATATGTCCTTAAAATATTTTTTATTCCTCAGATATGCGGGTTTCCTCACGATGTTTTCCTTCACCGCGTGCACGAAAAATATACGGAGTATCAGCACTTAAAATTACAGGACAATTTTAAAGGTACCGGCACCGGAGATCGGATTTAGGTTACTCGCGTATAACGAAATGTAAGGCCTCTGAGCTACCTCGTCTTTCATCAGCCTCGACAGAAGCCAGTCGGCCAAACTGGATAGTAAAATTAGTCCTCTGTCCGATGTTTTTTTTAATTTCGGTGAAGTAATCGCTGTTAGCCTTTTGGCTTTTACAGCGTCATCGGATGCTACTGTCCGATGTCCGCTAGCGACACAGCTCATATTTTAGTTAATAGATTCGTTTAATCAACCTGAAACAAAACACCGTGTGGTGGCGGCCTGAGAGGATCTCCCTATCTCATCTCGTGGATGTCGTAAAAGTCGACAGGGGAAAAATAAAAACCAGTAGATGGGCAGCAGCACCTTCCTGGAACATCTGAATAAATAAACTGGGGGCCAACCCGCCTGCCTAGCGCGGCATCTATGGTAAAATCACACCAAAATAAGAGCTATAAGCTTTTGTTTCAATCTATGGGGGAGGCCTATTTTCAGCAGTGGATTAGTGATAGGCTGAAATGGTGATGATGATGATGAAAAACAAAGATACCGTTATGAAAGTATCACTTTCGTCTTCTAGGGTTGTCCAAAGTTAAAGAACAAAAACAGTCCGGCATCATCACTAACAAAGAAACAAGCAACTCCTATACATGTGTTGCTAATAATTTTACCCGAGTGACGTTTAGACATTCAATATACTATAAGAATCGTGATTCTTCATAATAGTTCATTACGTTTCTAAACTATTTAATATTGCAATACAATTTTGCTTCTTTTGCAATATTCGTTCATCAACGAAGCGGTCTGAGAACGTTAGTGCTTCTGCAATGATTGACTTTCTATTTCAAGTAACAAAGCCGTGACCAGTATCGACCCAATAGTAATCTTACTAGTTTAAAACTGAAAATTCGTTTATTATTTAAAATATTAAACTACGACAAAAATTATTCAAAAATTATGTAATGCCTTTTATTTTTTTACTATTATATAATTATAATTATTTCATAAAAGTGCAATTCATGCAAACTTTGTTTTATCATGATAAGTCATAAATTTTAGTTCACAATTCACATTCTGAATTAGGCCCGGACAAGTTTGCGACTGACTGTTGCATGAATAAAACAGCAGTAGTATAATTTAATAATACTTTTATCACTGTGACCTAATTGAGATTATTAATAGATAAAATATAAAAGACTAACATCGTGTGAATGGTGTGGAAAATTAACGAAGTGCTCAGTATCGCTTTAATACACTTTTTAGTATGGAGATGTAGGCTGAAGGAACAATGGCAGGGTGTGCAAGGCTGGCTGCTTTTTCAGGGTGAGTTACGAGGGCGGGGGTGCAATGGTCGCGAGCGACACTCCGCCCTCGCAGTGAAACTATTGTTACTCCCTATTTTGCATGAGAATACAGAAAACTTTCCATGTGTGTCACCGTTCCGAATAAAATATTCTTTTCTTTCTTTCCACTCGTTGTTCCTGTGCAACTGGTAAAAGTATTGTTAGCGGAGAAAACAATGAAAATACTTTATACCTTCATGCATATATCAACAAATTCGCGACGGAAGTTTGAAATGGGACTCGGTTAAAATATGTTAAACTTCTTCGACAAATTTTGGATTGTCACCCCTTTCTCGAATTTCTTTGTGTAGGTTACTATGTGTTTTTGTTGTAAAAATTAACACAGCGTTTTAGGTATCATTTTGAATTTGCTGTTTTCTGTTCTTATTACATTCGTGCACGTAAACTCAAAGTGTCACATAGTTTCCACAAATGATCATTTAAAAAAAATATTTGCTTATTGGTAATAATCAAAATCTATTCAAATACTGCAGTGACATTTTATAAAAATACCAATACATTAAATTGAATAAAAAAGCAGTCAATATTTACGTTCATACTGACAATTACAAACACATAATAGACTGTGGTCAAACAGTCGCAGGGAGTACAGATTGTAGAGATTGTCGCCATAGAATTTTAAGATGTTGCCAACAAATAATTACTCAATAACTTTGAAACTTTAAAAAAAATATGAATTACGGTCGAATTTCAACCACAGGGCGACCACTAGTTAATATACTCGTAGATCTGTCATGGTTAACATTTGTGATATTTTATAATAATTTAACACAATACAAAGGTATCACGTTCAATTACATTTACTCTATTTACATGAAAACTATTATCAAATAATGCATTTAATTACTATGGAAGTATGATAGTAATAGTTATTAAAATTATTTATAAAACTGTAACTTATAATAAATAATATGTAGTTTTATAAAGTTTAGGAACTATTTTAAGTTGGTCATTTCAATTAATGCACTTTTCCGTAAACAACTTTTTTGCTAAATATTTTTTGGCAGTTCTGAATTATTAGATAATGCAATCTTTTAATGTGTCCTTTCTTAAAAGGAATATATTTATCATAACATCCCTTATACAGATGGCAACCAAATTCCTTCAAAAGATTTGATGCATTGATAAAGGCCATATGTGTCCCTTACCCAGATAAAAGTTATAATTGAATGAACACATATAACTTTAATGCTCGCAGTATGTATCAATTTATTATTTTAACGTCAAAATGCACATGGCTACATGATTCTACAACACTTATGAACTATATCCGTTATATAAAATTAAATTTGAAAATAGTTTACATCGTTTTTTTATCAACTGATATCTTCAATTGTCAGCGAATAAAAATTAATCTCTATAAATGGAAGACTCGTGTTAGCCGTAAATTAACTTCTCAGTTGCAACCAGTGATTATTTCCTCTTAAGTGAAATTTGCTTTCTTTCGCCGTTGGCGGACTTGCGGCTGCAATAACTTTTCTCAGCAAACAAGTTCTTTGAAATCAACTTTATGACTTTTCTCCGTGTATATGAGAAAATAATAAGTAAAGCTTCATAAAGATTCAAATATCAGATAGTGATTCTAAAAGGGTACTTTAAAGACGCCTTCTATGTTCTATATCACAATATACAAATAGTACGCGTACGTAATTCTAAAAAGATACTTTTAAAACGCCTTCTATATTCTATATCACAATATACAAACAGTACGTGGGAACTCTACTTAAAGTAAAGTATATCTATGATTAGTCATCTTTCTCTACCTGTTAGTAGTTGACTTCTGGAATAGACCACTCCAAAGCAAATCACGATATGTATTTTTCGCCTGGTGTATTTGAAATGGAATACCTGACTTCTACACCGCGGGTACTGGGTTCGAATCCCAGCAAGAGCCAACATTTGTACTAAAACACAGATTTTAGCACAAAGTTAGGAGAAGTAAGTGAATCTGTGTTTGCGCGTACACTTGTGGTACTATAATATCTCCTGCGCAGTTGATAACTCCCGACAATATTCGGAAGTTGTCTCCTTGGTCGAATTTGACCTTTAGGACAACATCATCATTTTTTCAAATGCTTATTTAGCCATCTGTCGGATACCCTGAAATTTTTTTGCATTTCCCTCAATATAAGATGAAGTGATACATCACGATTCGGGAAGTATCATAATACAAGAAGCACCACCCGATTGAAGTAACTGACCGAGCCGAGGCTGGCCCCCACGGGCACCCTCAAGTCGGTTACTCTCGCGCATAGGATGACGGTCCAAGCCGATGTCTCCTCTCAGGGCTCTTGCGCCAGTCATCCGTAAAAAAAGGTTTCGGCTAAACGCCCTAGACGTACCAATATCATCTCCCAAAAGATTTTTTTTAAATACATTGCCCAGAGTAGGATTTCTCCTATATCGTGGGTGCGTTTTACAGACATATATTTCACATGCACTACACAACCAGACCCAAAAATCAACAATTTGTGTTTTGCACAAATGATGCCTCCAGCTTGGATTCGAACCTAGGACCCGCGGCGTAGAATTCTGGTAAGCTTACTAGACTAGACTAAACCACGCGGTTGTCATCAGTCGTCAGATATCGTTAAGTTTATCTTCTTTTGTAAATTTACTAATTATTGGTGCACGTGTCATTTTGACATTAGTAGTTTTAATGTACTTTTAACATTAGTAACATTATAGTTATCATTAGATTTACCAGAAACACTTTATGTCGTGTGTCGTGTCCATCTAATAGTATGTGTAAAAAAAAACTACACAAATAACTATTCTCTTCAACTTTATAGCTATTCTCAAGTCACGCTACGATAACACAATCATATCATGTGACCAGTGACCAATATTTAATAAGAAAGAAGGTAAAAAGAATTTTCTAGAAAGATATATCCTATAAAAAAATAGTCCAAAGTTTATGCATCTCTAGAAATTAATATTCAGTAGCATTCTATAAGTCTGTTTTGAGCAAAATCTTAACATGTTCTATTATATTTATCGATAAATTAGTAATAAATATGTGAGGAGGTTAGGTAATAACGGACATCGTATCGACGGTTTGGCCAACCCATTAGAAAATGTCGTAACTGTAAAATTTAATTCAAGTTTTAATTTATGTATGCTTTGGCATATCTAAAAGTGGTACCAGTTTTTTAATTACGTTATCTTGAATGGTTATGTATGTAAAACAATTAAGACTGAAATAAAAATTGAATAGTTTTATTATTTTCGAATAAAGTGCCCACAAAGCCACCTGTTTTCTTGAAACAATCGCCTTTCAGTTATTTAGCTTCGTAAGCAAAGCCATGACCACTTAGCACAAAAACTACTCGTTGCAGTGTTATTAAAATCAATTGTTTTGCAATCACACAATTCTGTACTTGGGCAATTTGGGAATTTTACCTCTGAAAATACAAGAGCCTCGTACATACGTGATGTTTATAAAATAATTGTATTATAGTTTTATTTGAGAAAGGTTTTTATATACTGATTATGATAATAAATTAGCAGCATTAAATTTAGTTTTTTTTTTTATTGTATAAAGTGATGAAACGAGCAAAACGTTCTCCTGATGGTAAGTTCAACGTCTGCCCATAACAAATGCTGTGTCACCAAGAACATTTCTATGTGACTCCTCACTGTGCCCGTCACCCTGAGACATCAGTTCTTAAGTCTCATATGCCCAGTGATTACGCTAGCTCACAGTGCCCTTCAAACCGAAACACAGTAATGTTTGCACACTACTGCTTCACGGCAGAATAACTGGCCCTGGGGTGGTACCTACCTAGACGGATTCCTGCATAGGAATCCTACCACCAGTAACTTACTAGGAATACTCTTTAATGTTCTTCAATGTAGGGTTGTACAATAATACAATTATTAGGCCGCACACTAGGATTTCTTCGGTATTGTGGTATACGTTACAGACGTACATTTCACAAACACAACACTACCAGACCGGAAAACCAACGATTTGTGTCTTTGCACAAATGTTGGCTTCGGCTGGGATTCGTACCCAGGACCCGCAGCGCAGAAGTCAGTTATGCTAACCACTACACAACCCACTCGCGGTCATAATGCCACAAAATAAATAATTTTTATGATATTATATTACTTAGTTTTATAGTTAGGTCTAACTTTAATAAGAACCAGATTAAATGCCATAAATGCTAACAAATTAATGCATTTTTTCGTTTCGAAAATCATTGTTGCTAATCAACTTTGCGACGTAACGTCAGAAACGTATAAATAAAAATCGTAAAATCTATTTACTAATGGCACTTTTAGCGCTTATGTAAGTAAAATAGAAAATATAATAGAGGAAACATTTCGCCAAAAATAATTCTATAATTTAACCGATTATCTTCTCTTATACATATTCTTTTATTTATTCTTATAAGTGTGAAGTCTAGGTTTTTTTGTTATTGTGCTTATACTTCTTTGGCACATTCAGTTGCGGATTAACGTATAAGCATTCTGACGTTTCTTTACGCGAACGTTCAGTTCTTTTAAATCCTAATGCGCGATTGATGATTGACATAGACACGTAAATGGCATCACCGTAGTCAAGGCTGTCCGGGCAGCCGACAGTTTAGATAAAATACGGATCTTCTAAGAAAATAATTACCCATTGCGATCTGTATGAAATAATCATTAAGAATTAAGTAAAGTGCGTTTTCCCAACTATAGTAAAAGCAAGCAAGCAAAGTAGCATTTAGAATATTTGTCAATTTAATGAATATACAAACTGCTTTACTGAGCGACGATGAAAAAATAAATCCACAAACACCAAATATTGGCCAAGACAAGCTTAGTTCTTTAGCGTTAATGGGTATTGAAGGTGATATACTTCGTCGGATAAATTTTGTCGATGTCATCTCGAAGTTTTCTCTCTTTGTTGAATAAGGCAACCAAATATATATTTTAACCCTTACTGCCCCAGTAATAGTCAGATATTACCACCTTGATTTTTGGCACTAGAATATTATGGAATGAATGTTGAGTTCTGACTTCTTCGAGCAAGGAACGAATGACACTGATAAATTGGTGCGCAATGATTACACTTACACATTATTAAGATTACAATTACACTTACTTTTTCTTTATTCTATGTATATTTCTATATTTCGTATGATGTTCTAATAAAGATAAAAATTACCAAAAAATTTGCCCTATTAACGGTTAAGTTTTAAATAACATTTTGTAAACCAAACCAAACCTAACTGGATAAAAATGAAGTAACAAAATTGTTTTCTAAAGTTTTTACTGATTTTTGAGATACACCTCACTGAAAAATCTCTCTCCGTGAGAAATTATAAATTATGAGATAAAAAATGAGTTTCGAAGCTTTAAGTTTATAGTTTTAAGATCTTTTGGAATAATTATTTTGTGAGCTACAGTTGTCGCACACTCATAAGAAATAAAGTGGGGGAAATAATTTACTAATTTTTTTGTCTACTTTGTCCCCTGAGAGTATTAGCAGGAAATCAAGTGAATGGGGCTCTGCATAACTTTATGTGTAGCCAGAACGTATCTAAAAAGGCACGTCTGGCTGTACATAGGGGAGTTCTGGTCCCCACACTTATGTATGGTAGTGAATGCTGGGTCTGGCAGAAGAAGCATGAAAGTAGGATTAACGCTGTGGAAATGAGAAGTTTGAGAAGTATAGCTGGAGTAACTCTGATTGACAAAGTGAGAAACAGCGTGATAAGGGAACGTTGCGGTGTGGTTGAAGATGTAGTGAAAAAGATAGAGAAAGGCATGCTTAGATGGTTTGGACACGTAGAAAGGATGAATGAAAGGAGATTGACGAAACAGATTTATGAGGCAAGTGTGAATGGAAAAGCCGGTAAGGGTCGACCTAGGCGTACGTATCACAATCAGATCGGTGAACTTTTGAGGAAAGTTCACGTTAAAAGTACCCGCAACCGACGAGCGTGTGTGAGGACACTAATGAAAGTGGAAGAAGCTAAAGATGTGTGTCAGGATCGTAGCAAGTGGAAAGATGTGGTCTCTGTCTACCCCTATGGGAAAGAGGCGTGACTGTATGTATGTATGTCCCCGGACGAGGTTAAATTGTTTCCTGACAAATCATTGTAGATTTTGTATAGAGATTTAGTTCTTAAAACTGTCCTTCAATTTACTGTGCAATATGAGTTGTTAAGAAATCAATGGTTATAAACAAAAGGATCCTTTTTAATTTAAATATAATAAAAATAATTGCTAATTAAAGCTGGACAAATAGGCTAGCTGACTTTTATAGTGACCAAGTCCGGAAAATTCTCTAACGCGCTATTTCTTATACTCGTACTTATTTGATAACCGTAGCTAGCTAGCAATTTTTTTTATGATTCTAGTGCTGCACTAACAGTTTCGCGAACATCATTAAAAAATTAGTAAATTAATTTCGAAAATGTTTTTTGATGAATATTTATTTTCTAGTTTCTACTTTCCAAATCTAAGCAACAGAGGGCCTACTGTCTTCTTTGCTTAGGGCCTACGAAACTCTTAATCCGTCACTGAGCACATTAAAACTCTTTATTTTAAAAACATTCACAATGTATGTTATTTATTTAAGGAAATTTCAATTGCATGTACTTGTACACAATACATTTTAAAGAAAGCAACAGAAAACTGTCTTTTTAATAGATAAATATTTCCAACTCTTTCTGACATTGCGCAATGGCGAATGTGTTTTTTTTTGGAATTTTAGTTGGTACAGCTGGATTCGCATTCCACCAAACAAACCTTAAAATGTAAATTTTAAGTACAATATTTCTTTTTACGAACGAAAATGATTACGAACTCTGAGGTGAAGAAAAACTTATCATTTCAACTGCATGCTCAAGAAAAATATTATTAAAAAGCTATAAATATACCCTATCATCCTTTCATAAAGTGATATGCCAATAATATAAAAATAAGTGCTTTTCAAATAGTGCTTTTCAAATAGTGCTATTCAAAAATCTTTTGACTATTCAATGTTTTTGTATTAAAAACATTTTTTTTGAAATAATTTATGTAATAATTAGTGACCCGCCCTGACTTCGCACGGGTATAGATATTAGAAAGATAAATTAATACTTTATTTGGACAAATAGAACAACCACAATTCCTTACACTAACATTTTTAGTAGCGACTATTCTCATCGGCGGATATGTAGCTGGTCAGAGAAGTTCACGTTATTTTACCAAAGTAATGTTTTATTTATGGGAACATAAGCCATGAAATATATCCAATATTTGATGTCGTGGTAGCAAAATAAAATGACCGCTCACGACCGCTCTCGACCGCTGCGCAAAGGAAGCCGCGCAGCTCGATCATGCCCAAGTTACATGAAGCCGGGCGGCGGCGCGGCGTTAGAAATACACCGCGGCCGCTGTATTTTTTATAGAGCGTTTCAAAGGCTTAAATATAAAAAAAAATATAATCAAAATTACAAACCACTATTCAATTGTTTCTAGTTTACAAAAAATAATATGAGTAAGTAATTAATAGATCTTAGTCTATTTGCGAATAGCGCGGGCGAGCGTGGGGCTGTTACACCGCGGCATTTTTCTTACTTTTAGCATTTTTATACCTATCGTAACTTCTAAACGATAGGTCCGATTCGAATAATTTATAGAGGACTTTACATGTACATATTCAACCTTGACTATGGAACTATTTTGTAGGATAAGGATTAATATCATGATACGAATGTCATCATCTTTCGATTCTACCCGTGTTTTGATAGACTAATTTGAACAAAAAGCGGTTATTGTGACTAAACTATAATAATTAGGACATATAGCCCCGCGGACATTTTTGTGAGTAACGATAAGTACTATGAAAATGTAGTTATTTTCTTTATCATCAATAGTTTTTGAATCGCACGCCAAATAATTACTTTTATCAGTAAATTTTTGATACCTTGCGTATGTAATCCTCTTTATAATATTAGTTTAGATAAAAGTAAATCACAAAATCACGTAAACGTTTTAAAGTTTCGACTATATTTTTAAATATACCTTACTCGCATACCTTATTCGAAACTTGACAAATCATTTAAAAAAGAAAATTTTGCAAGAAATGAACTTAATTAATATGTTATTTTAATTTTGTTACGAAAATCCTCTTTCTCTCTGTATGAAGAAAGTAAGCGGGAAATTAGATTGTAAGAATTTGTTTAAATTTATTAATTGCAGAAGTGACATAATTATTCAAATATTTATTTACTCACGCGCTATCCGTCACGTCGCCCGATTCATCTAATTCGCCAATAGTATCAAGTGAAGCCCCGGAACCGTCTTCCCGAGTCTCAACTGGAGGTGGTGGTGGCGCAGTAGTGGGCCGGGCACAGACCGGTGTTTCATTTGCGTTTTCTTTGAATTGTGATTTTGGAACAAAATCAATTAACCTAGGTAAAACTTCTGGTGCTATGTTTTCTTCAAACTTATCATCAATCTTATTGTTCATTTCCGCTTCTGAACGCTGTAACCAAGTCTCTATGCAAGTCTTTTTAGTAAGAGTTAAAAGTGGCTCAGAGATAGGTGGTTGTATTGTTTCAGGGATTGGAATCGGTTTCCTTTTCTTTTCACTCGCAGAACGCTCAATTTTTGTATTTCTTGGCATAGGTTTGGGTGTTTCTACTACTATGTCTTGCTTTGTGTCAACTTTTTCATTCTTGTGTGATTCGCTAATTTCAGTTACGCGTGGGAAATTTTGTGCAACGGTGTAATTGTTGTTTCGATCATTATTCTGATTTTGCTTCTTCGAGTGTGATATGGTTTCTTCCTTTATGTTAGTATTCTGAGTAGTATTTTCATTGCCACTTAAACCATTTGAGTTAGAGTCAAATCTTTTCAATTCTTTTTTTAAATCGATTTCTTTATCTAAAAATGTACCATTTGTCATATCTTTCAGAATATTTGAATCAATATTTTCAATACAATTTAATACTTTTTGTATGTCAAATGATTTAGGTTGCATAATTGGAGTTGAAGGTATACTGTTTTCCACGGAACTCGTCATTGATCCTAATCGATCTACAACAGTTGAAATTGAACTACCTGTATCATCAGATTCAGCATCAGCCATAACCAAACAACGTTCCCACTCATTAGAGAGTAAATCAATAAATACTTCTGCTTCCGGTGGCATTACTTTACCATCTGATAATCTGCGAACTAAACGTCTTACTTCATCCGGTGAACCTTTCTTTAGATAAGCAATTCCTTCTTTATTTTGTCGATGTATATGACTATCGAAAGAAGACTTCCTTGATAATTTAGTTACTGTGGAAACTGTGGCATGCGGATTCATTACTAAACTGTCTTTATCATTCAAAGATATCTTATGACCGTCAATATTAACCAGTGCATTTTGTTCGCCAACGGTTTGAAGGGTCTGTTTGTCTTTAAAAGAGTTTTTCTTTCCTAGTTTCCTGGGAGGAACTGGAGGCGGTAACGTTGTTTGCATGTTTATGTTTGTTGTTTGATTCAAAGCTAAGACCTCCTCGACAAGGTCCATTTTGTTCAGCTCGAATTTTTCATCGGAATCAAAATGGCGAACTAGTAGTTTTAAAGTTTCATCAGAATCCTTAAGCCGACGAACACAATCTATTCTTGTTAGTTCGGAAACAGATACGCCGTCAATAGCTAAAATTTCATCTCCAGGAATAAGTTTTCCCCAAGGAGCACAAGCATTGGCAGCAGGACTATCTTCTGCGCATGACTGTACAAGAAGTCTTCTTACTTTTTCAGCAGCAGCAGAACCCCCTTCAAACTTTAGTCCGAGGCCAAGACGTGCGCCACGTGGTCTTTGTACTACAACTTCCGCAGCACCGGCTGCGGTACCCACCGTGAGCACTGTAACAAAAGCTGACTCCTTCACGGCAGGCTTACCCTCGCCCACCGGTACTATTGTGATAAATTCTTCAGCGGCCGCGCCTGCCTCCATGCCGCGTACCGCGCGCCGCACGGTATTGAACACCGCTTGCAGGTTGCGATCTGACAACAAAAAACATTCATAAGCTTGCGCAATAAAAATGCAACGATGGTTAGTGTTGCGCGCGCGACGAAAGGCACGCGTGAACTGTGCGAGGCCTCTCTCTTTAACGGTTGCGCTTCAGTCAAACATTTCAAGACGATCCAAGATTAAAAATATTAAGGTCCGTTACGCTACGTAAATGAGTTCAGTATGGCCTCGTAATATTCCACATAATGCTAATAAAATCTGTATGAAATTAAATTATAATCGCAACAAGTAAACCGGATTTTGTTGTTAGTATTACCATCTATTTTATAATATATAATGATATTAAAATTCCGTAATTTTATATTTTAGTAATTTTTAATAAAAAACATAAATATTGCAAGTGAATTTATAAAGTAAGTTATACTCATGAACATTGTTCTAATGCAATAGACACAAAAAAACTACTTTCGTACTCCTTACTTACGGTCATTGCGACTTTCATCGATCAATACAAAAGTATAACGAGTGTTTTTGAGTACAAGCTGGCTACAAACAGTCGAATCATTGAGGCGATCGAAATGTGGGTTAGTAGTACCAGAGGCAGGCGCACCGCGGTGCGGTGGCGTTTGTGGAGATCGACACATTAGCATATGGCCCGGGGCTACGACCCGTTACTCCCGCGTCTTGCTCTGAAGGGCCTGCCATTCTCACGACTCAACATTATTTCAATGTTAAATATAATTTCTCACCTCCACTATTTACTTAATATACTATCGGCCTATAACTTTTAAATACATAGTGCCCAATAATCAATATTATCCAATGTAAGGTTTAGTTTCCGATCCTATTCCTTTGAATATGACTTACACAATACTACTTTCTTTTATTACTAATTTTTAAATAAAAGCAATGTTCGGTTCATTCGCATGAGGCAGTGGTGTAAAGTACAATGATCAAATTTTCAAAACGATATCAATACCATAACAACTTTGTAGGTTACAGGCATATGTTGACGATACAACTTATTCTGATTCTTACTGGTGGTGGGATTCCTATGCAGGAGTCCGTCTAGTTAGGTACCACCCCAGGGCCAGTTATTCTACTGTGAAGCAGTAGTGTGCAAACATTTCGTGTGCAAACATTTCGGTTTGAAGGGCACTGTGAGCTAGCGTGCCTAAGGGACTTATGAACCTATGTCTCAAGGTGATGGGTACAGTGTAGTGTCACTCAGAAATTTTCTGGGTGGCACAGCATTTGTTATGGGTAAGGTTTTGCTCGTTTCATCACTTTATGCAATTAAAAAACTAAAAAAAAAAACAACATTTAGATAATGTTAAAAGAAATCGCTAACCGAGTGTGACCTCGTGTGCATCTATCCGAAATGAGAGCGAACGTGGAATAAGTATTGTGGATACTTGCCCGTTGTTACCGAATAAGCGAAGAAACGAAGCGTTTCTGTCGCGTATTGTTCAAAAATATCTTAAAATTAAATCTTTACGCCATAATCTTTAAAGTAATGCGTAAACAAAATAAATACTTTGACACATTTATCTAATTTTGAACCTGATTTATTTAATTTTTCCAGTTTAAGAATATTTAGAGGATAACTGAACAAACTGTAATAAGGATCTTAATGTAAGAAGTCATTACATATTTAAAGGATTTTTAAATTTAAATTAAACATAAATTAGTTATTACATTAGTTAGAAAATTATGATTTAATTAGTTACCGACTACGGCTAAGAGCCGAGTTCACCAACTCATAAACAACTGTTTAAATCTTTAAGCAACCGTTTTTAACCGACTTCAAAAAAGGGGGCGATTATTATGTTCGTCTACATACATAAATACATAATATGTTCTTAATATCTACATATTAAGACGCAAAGAGAAAACTTGGAACACCTTATTAAGCATATTGCGCGCACGTAGGAGAGTCAGTTTTGGCATAGTTCAAGTTTGTATGGAGAAGAAGCGACAAAGGATGTATATGGAATATGTGTTACAAGTACATTAAATTGAATAAAATAAAACATTCATTATTTAAGGTAATACTGACAATGTCAATCACAATGGTCTGATTATCTTCATAGAATTTTAAATAGTTGCCAACAAATAATTACTCAAACCTCAATAACATTAAACTTAAAATTACATTCCAATTTCGACCACAGGGCGGCCACTAGTATATTTTGAACGTTTTCTACAATTATTGGAACTGTTATTTAACAAGCATAGTTCACCGAAGGAGATACGTTGCGTTTCGAGCACATAGCCCTGTTTAGGCTTCGGCGTAGTGGGGTGAAGCATGAAATTTCTTGTTAAGTCGTAGTTGTCATTTTGATATGTCTGGTAACTGCTTTCGACGTCTCATATAAACAAAAAGACTACAAAGTTACACCCGCAGTTGTCGTCGTCGTCGTTTCAGCCTATCACTAGTCCACTGCTGAACATACATAGGCCACCCCCATAGTTTGCCACAAAAGTTTGTAGCTCTCATTTTGAGGAGATAGTTGCCATGCTTGGCAGGCGGGTTAGCAACCGCAGTTTATTTATTCAGATGTTCCTGGATGATGCTGTTGCCCATCTTCTGGTTTTAAATTTACCACTGTCGACTTTTACGACACCCACGGGATGAGACGGGGTGGTAGATTCTTTTAAACACAGTAACAGTTTACAAACTCAAGATCCTGCTGCCCATTCCCTAGTGTATTTTTCCCATGATAGCCTCGTACACTGCATGGCTTTTTTATCTACTACGTACTCCGAATGTATTGTGGTAAAATGTTCATGGTGTTATGTTCAAGATACGCTATAAACTACGTCGGTAATTCGTTTATAGTCGAGCAGTGAAAATATAGACTACGTTATTACAGTAAATAAACACGGTAATTACACAGTTCGTGAACAACTAGGCGAGCTGCAATATTACGTTGCTTTACTGCACTACTACTGTAATAGAAAGAAAGATACCACTGACTTGCCATTATTATTTTTCGGATTATTTGGTAGCTCAGGGGCCTGGTGCTCGCCTTTAATTTTCTAGTAAGCGAGTAACCTGGGTTCGATCCCCGGTGCCAGCACCTCTAATATTGTTCTACAATTTTAAGTGCTGATTTACCACGTGCATAGCGGTAAGGAAAACATCGTGAGGAAACCTGTATGTCCGAGGAATAGAAATATTTCAAGGACATGTGAAGTCCGCAAACCCGCATTGGAGCAGCGTGGTGGATTCTTCCTAGCTCCAAAACCCTCTCAGAAATGAGAGGAGGCCTTTGCTCAACAGTGGGACATTTATAGGCTGAAACTTTACTTTTACTTTTTTACGAACACTTACTCCTAAATTTGTAAACGGTTCATTGTTGTTTTTCTCTATACAGACATTGACATAACAATAACTTCCGTGCGAAGCCGGGGCATGACAGCTAGTGGTTTTATTAATAATTAGATATTTAGATATTTTTAAAAACAAATAAAAAAATATAGCCGATAGGTGTCCGGTAGAGTACCCACCTCTTTTCTACCGAGCTGTCGTAAGAGGCGACTAAGATATTGTACGGACATCCTTATCGTGTAGAATAGCACCATAATATGCAATGCTGTCACTATACTGCACGTGGGAACGTAATGGGGGGTAAGGATTTTTTGACTCGTACCAAAATGGCGGCGACGTCACCCATCACGTCTCGTTTTCCGAGAGTGCGAAAAGGGAGCTACGTAAGTGGCCTCTGCCCTAACCCTTATATGGGAAAAGCCGTGACTGTATGTATGTATAAAAATATAATTGTTTTTTCATTTTCAATAACTAAATATTTTAAATTCAGCCATTAATTAAAACATGTCTTATAAAACAATTTTAGGGACCTCCTCAACGTTTACGAACATATATTTCAGTCACAGCTCAAAACGTTCTGCACAGGATATTAAGTACCATAAATATAAGTGTATACAGTAAAGTAACTCTCACTCATTTACACATAGTCGTAACTAATTTTCAGTCTCAGTAAAACGACAAAAAGAAAGTTTAGGTGCAGTGTCAGACAAACGACGATGATCATAATGTAATAATAATTTGTATTTTACAAAAAATGCTTCTATAAGGTTTCGAACCAACGCTGCGCAATACAGTTATTTTAATTCAGAGGTTCCTCAAACAAACGTGACTTAAAATCAAAAGCTTAATAAGAAATATGTTCATCAAAAAACTTATAAAATCGCACGTAATCAAACTACAAGTATATGTATTATAATAAAATTCTAATAAATGTATATTTGCAAATACGATATAAGAATTACATACATACATACATAAGATCACGACTGTATCCCATAAGGGGTAGTCAGAGACTGGACATTCACTGCAAAAACAGATGACTGCCACAATCCACGTTTCACCAATACAATGTAATGTATAAGAATTACATGATCCACATACGACACTACAGTGACAAGGAAGTGAGCTTAGAGCATTTGAAGTGTTAAATAACAATCATTTTTGATAATTCTAAAAGGGCAATAACAAAATCTAAAATTAATTTATTCTATAATGTTGCCACGTGCTTAGAACATAATGTGGACACCTGAATGTCTGAGAAATAAAAAATATTTCGTGGACTAGTCTCTCGTATAAACCGCATTGCAGCAGAGTGGCAGACGCTGTCCGGCTCCAAAGAACTCTCTAATATTAAAGAAGAAGAACCTTCTTCTTTAATATTAGAGAGTTCGCTAATAACGTGGATAGACCCGAGCTCCTCATAAACATTTTGGATGTACCACAACATAAAATATAACAACCTAGAAAATAAGTAGCATCATCACTAAAGATCTTAAAATAATTAGCTTACCCGGTCTGTGATTCAAACACATTTCTTTGTAAAAGAAAAAAGTCTAATTTTCATCAAATATTAACATTATTTTCACGAAGAATATGTTTGTTTTCCCATAACATTATTTTAATATGTCAAACTTTAAGAAAAAAATAACAGAGAAATTGTTATTTTACCTTCATATATACTATAAGTGAATGATGTCATAGCGTTACTTGAATCCGGCACGTAAAAAATTTTTTTCACTGTATGTTGTAAATAAACATCTCAAATTACCTAAAGGTACAAAGAAGTTTGTATAGGTTTAAAATTCTAATTTCACGGAAAGTGAAACAATGATCAAGATAATTCTGCACTGAACGACTTATCACATTTCAAACACGCAAACGCGCTATCAACGCTTATCGGGTTGCATACATTTTCTTACTGCCGACACACATGCAAATAGAAAAATCCAAATGAGATCTGGGTAACTGAACTCGGGAGTATTTATCTGCATATCGCTATATCTTCTATGAGTCGTAACCTATAGAATTATGTTAAATGAATTATGAAAATAATAAAATAGTTCTTAACAAATTATATCCCCAAAACTAATTTAATTTGAAGTCTTCATACATATATATATGCAGCACTATACATACATACATATATGCAGCGCTATGCATATATACAGTCACGCCTTTTTCCCATATAAGACACCACAAACGGAGCCCATTTGAAATAATCATGGTATTAATAATTATAGTAGTAGTAATATTGCCCTCCCGATTGCAGTAACTGACCGAGCCGAGACCGGCCCCTTTGGGCACCCTCGAGTCTGTTACTCTCGCGAACAGGATGACGGTCCAAGCCGAGGTCCCCTCTCGGAGGCCCTTGCGCCAGTCATCCATAAATAAAGGTTGCGGCTAAGCGGCCTCAGCGCTATGCCACCTTTCAATCCGGCGAAGCTGTAAAAGCCTTCGGGCTAACAGTGACCATCAGTCCTAAAAAAAAAAAAAAGGAGCCAATTTTTCGCCCCCGCAGGAAACGAGATGCGACGGGTGGCGATCCACATCGCTGCCATTTTGGTATGAGTTAAAAGAAAATCATACTCCCCATTGCGTTTCCACGAACAGTATAGTGAATAGCTTTGCATATCATGGTGTTATTCTGCACGAATAAAACCTGTCCGTACAATACCTTAGTCGTAGAGGCAGGGGCTATTCTACTCTGTTGGACACCTACCGTCGCCTATCTTCGGGAACCCAAAAAGCGTATAGCATACTCTGCAAGGTCAAAAATCAAATCTATCGCTAACTTTTATACTAGATACAAACAATTATTAGTACATTACAACTTGCGAGAGTTTAGTGCAATCATTTTATGTTAGTTCATAAACATTAACAAATAATCGAAATTCATAAAGTGAATTACAGTTTTTTTCGTGCAATTTTAAACTATCCAGTTATTTGGGAATATTGTTAGCAAACATCAAACGAATTCACTTTTCAAGTACATGAATACGCATGTACTCCTCTCTTCTATCACGCTGAGTTTTGTCTAATAGAATATTTAAATAATGATTTACACGTGCAAATACTAATTAAATAAGTCTAAGTACTAAGTGCTCTAAGTAACGGAATATATCGCGAAGAAACCTATTTGCCCACGTATAATATTTTTCATAGGCGTGTAAAGGCACCTCGTAATTAAACAGCTTGCTGGTCGGAGCCCTCTCTCAAATACCCTATCTCAATTCAATATTGCGTCGGAAAAAAAAGACTGATATTCGTATAGTGTTTCGGCATTATTGAAAAAAAATCAAAGAATGAAAAAATGAATGCATCAAATCATGTACACGACACGACCTTCAACTTCAACGTATCAAATATTTAATTTTTTATCTCTACTCTGTTTCATTTAAATTAATTCAGACAGGAAGAATGAGTCGGTTAAAATTAATTAAGCATGAATAAATTGTTAATGTTAGCGTCACGTGTTAAAATGCCACTTTTGACGATTTTAAAAGACATCTCACATTTCCCATACAGCGCTCAACGTAACTGTTTTATGCCAAAAAACTAGTAAATAAGCAAATCGTTCACCTGGCGGTAATTGCAACGTCTGCTCATAACATCTGCTGTGTCAACCAGAGCATTTCTGTGTAGCACCACACTGCGCTCGACACCCTGAGACATCACTTCCAGAATTATAAAAAAGCGACGTAATGACAGGGTATTAGTACCCTTCAGATCGAAACACATTAGAGTTTGCACCACTGATTGACTGCAGAATAACAGGCACTGCGTTGGTGCCCACCTAGACGGATTGCTGCACAGGAGTTTTTTTTTTTTATTGTATAAAGTGACGAAACGAGCAACACGTTCACCTGATGGTAAGTGCAACGTCCGCCCACAACAAATGCTGCGTCACCGAGATTATTTCTGTGTGACACCACACTGCGCCCGTCACATTGAGACATCAGTTCTTATGTCTCAAATGCCCAGTGATTACGCTAGCTCTCAGTGCCCTTCAAACCGAAACACAGTAATGCTTGCACACTACTGCTTCACGGCAGAATAACTGGCCCTGGGGTGATACCTACCTAGACGGATTCCTGCAAAGGAATCCTAACAAAGTTGTACCACCACTGGTGAAAGCAAAAACAAAACTATTCTAAATTATGCTGTATATGGTTATCCGGGAAAAGGATGGGTGAAGGTATCCCATTTTCAGCAATATCCTCCAATGTGAATTCAATATATAAGGCCATTAATGACATTACGAATCCACCTACCAACATTTTTATTTTAGGTTACCGCGACTGCGTTTCTAGCGATGGGCGTACCTACTGATTGGTAAATCTAGGTTTGAATCCCAATAATAAAATACGACAACATAGCAAGTCGGCATAAAATACTGAGCTGGAATCTAGTAGTAGGATCTTTGTGCATAATTATAAATAAATAAATATTGTTATACTAGGCTAAATAGTAAAAACGTTATAAAGGAGAGCTTTCAATCTTCAAACCTTAAAAGACTTAGGGCTTATTGAATTAAATATCTGGAATTTAATAAATTCTAAATTAAGGTTAAATTGAAAAGCTACCATATTTTGGCATACATACAGAGCGAATTTTGAAATTACTAGTTTTTTTGGCGCAGTATATTATGTAATTACCTTGTTGTTATTGAAAACAATGCCTACGAAAATTCTTTATGTCCCACACACATAATTATTGTTTTTAAAAAAACTATAAGAATTCAATTAAACTGTCAAAAAACTGTACAAAGTACACGTCTCTGTATACAACAAAAACCTAATTTCGATGACCAATTCTCACTCATCGTGAATTTTATTGTTCATACCCGTGCCTTAAATTAGTAACAAGTATGTAACATGGCTAAAACCACAGTAATCAGTGGTCGAACACATTTAATTAGAGCATCCACAGTGATTGTGCAACTCGGTAAGGCAACCACCGTGGAGCGTGTACCAGCCAACTGATTGCCCGCCATATTTATTGCCCCAGTCCGTGCTAACTACGCTGCTAGTTGCAATTGCAAGCCGTTTGTTTCTTTTCAAACGAATGCGTATTGTTTGTAAACTTATCTGACATCTAAAAGTATGGCTGCGAAACAATCGAAGACTTTCGTATGTTTACGAAAGGTTCCTAATTGTGAATACATGATGTGTAATCCGTTGTTAATTCCTTTGCAAAAATATACCCCATGTTTGTTTAGAGTCGCCTGAATTTATATGCAATCTAACAATATTTACACCTTATTACCGAATTTATGTGAATCATATTTCATTAATTTTCATTTTTTATTTTATATTACAAATTATAATATAATATAATAAAAATTATATTACAAAAACAATACAATTTCATTTACTAACGTTATATACATTTTTAATACTTGTACTAACCTCTCTTCTGTATTAAATAATACTTGTTTAAGCCGCTTTTGAAGCAACCGGATCGGTGAGAAATCAGTAAACGTATTCATAAGAGCAAGGTCAAAATTCTATAATATTTCCTGTCATTCATTCTGCACGTTTTATTTTAACCAATTAATTTTAGAAATGGTTGCTAAAAACATTACCATATCTTTCTCTGTTCGTCATCATGTAAAATATACATCATTTTACATTAAGCATTTTGCAATTTACTGACTTTCGAACCTGTGACTCTATCGGCACGCGACATTTACATAGCGACTCGACAACTCACACGTCACAGACATTCACAAAACTTAAGGACAAAATTGACTGTGTATTCTGTAAACATTATTTTACGGCGGGATATAGGTGTAATGAGGAGTACTTTTTACAATGAAGGTTATTATTTTTTTCCAAACATTATTAATTTGAACAAAAGGATAACTCTCTTTTACGTATGTTTGATAAATTAATTGAACTAAATTCTCATCATGCTACATATTTTTGTTTTCTTTTTAGATCTGATTGGCAACCAGATATCCGCACTTTATTATTGTAAAAATTGAAACGACTGTAAGATCTCTTAGAAGTCTTTATCAGATGACAGAGTGAATGTTTGTTGGCGCACAATCGCCAAATTACGTCTGCTGCGACATTATCATGATAATATGTCACCGAAATATGCATGAAAAATAATAACCGACCCTTTCGACAAAGAATTCATATATTTTCCTTCATTTTAAAAATACGCACATCACAACCATTAAATTAATTTAAGCCAAGAAATTCACAAAAATAAACTTCTACTTCTATTTCTAATGCTTTCTGTATTAAAAACCTAAAAATTTTTGGGCATCCCTAAAGTTTTGACAGAACCATTTTTGATTAATTCCATTAAGTTTATCGCTAATAATATAAAATAATAATTCTTTTAGGTTCAATCTTAAAACATTTAATCTTAGATACTTATTAATTTATTTTCAAATGCGTATTTCATTCCGCTCAACATCTCAGTTCGACAGTTAGTTTAACGCTTAAACGATAATGGAAGAGTAATATCCAGGAAAATATAAATGTCCTAATTTTTGGTACTTTTAAGTATTTATGAATTTTTAAGTTTTATAATTTTTTGATTAAATCAATAAACATTATTTATTGATTTAATGTTAACAGTAAGACTGTTAACAATAAGTCAATAAGTCTTATACTAGCAACGATCGTTACATTATAAATTCAAGACCAATCTTTAAGAATGCGTAAGAACAAACTAAGCAATAATCAAGGTGGGCGTCGGCGGAATGACATCAGACAATCGACATAGCTGACCGACACGCCGGCCCCTCTAGTGTTGCATTAAACTCAAAATAATCCTACACATTAATTTTATTAACAGCAATGATTTTAGAAGAATTAGATACAATTGATTTAATGGCAAGTTCTAGAATTAAGAAGTTAAAGAATTGCTCATCATAATACGAATACATAAAAACAGCTTGAAATCATAGACTTCTTACACTGACACAGGTTTCCATTTCCCCAGTACATGAGCCATTAATTAAAAAAAGTTTTACGATAGTCATAAATAGTGTACACATGCTGGTCATAAATAAATTCTTTTCCCATCACTAATTCACGGACTAGTCCCAGCTAAGAGGTTAACATCCTGCAACGTCTGACTGTGAGCCAATGAGCTCAATTCCAAAACCAAATAACACTAAAAAAGCCAGTTTGCCGCAGTCAATGATTTCAATCTTTTCTATTAGCTTACGTTAAAAACAGATACCGCTATTATTATTCGATGACTTTAGAACATAACTTGGAACAGGATATTGCGTCGTATATTTAAATTTATGTCGTAAGAAACGAATCAATTTAAAGGAATAGGCTGTTGACCTATTTTGCCACACTCAGAACGCGTTGGGTCTTTAGTTCAGATACATTAAAACGTGAACATCAATCCATTAATATTATTGCATCAATGTATTTTTACTATGATAGTGGCAGCCGTTCTAATATTCTATTTTTGAGGGATCATGCCAAAATCCTCACACAGAAGATATAATCAGATTTCCCATGTTTTTGTAACAACACGTGGCTTACGTAATAATAAGCACAAAAAAAAACGCAGACAGTGATTTTATGAATGATAAAAACTTCAACCTTCTTTCTGTCAAGCGTTAATTCTTTGAGAATAATAACGACAATTAATGCTAACAATTAATAATTGTATATATTATTAAACAATTACAAAAATTGTTCACTGACTTCAAAAGATGAGAAGTTTCCCAGTTCGACCGCTTTTGAAAAGTTTTATTTATCATACTTTTAGTTTGTTTTCTTGGAATGTTGTAAGCGAATTTTTGAACCAAATTAAAAGATACTGATTTTTGTACACGATTACACTTCGGATGACAATACATTTTAAACAATACATGATATGCTACTGTAGCCAAAAACGTCCTCCAACGAAAATGATCTAGAAGCGTCCTAACCTCTCGTATAATAAATGTATACATATCGATACTTTTTATATATTTTTTTATTGGATAAAGTGACGGGAAGAGCAAAATGTTCACCTGATGGTAAGTTTAACGTCTGCCAATAACAAATGCTGTGTAACCCAGAACAGTTCTGCGCCCGTCACCTTGAGACATTACGTCTTTAGTCTCATATGCCCAGTGATTACATTAGCTTTCTGTGCACTTCAGACTGAAACTCAGTAATGTTTGCACACTACTGTTTCACGGCGGAAAGACTGGCCTGGGACCTAGACGGATTCCTGCATAGAAATCCCACCACCAGTAAATTCCAACCAGAAGAGAATATTATAGAAATAATAATGCATAACAAAAACATAAATAATTATCTTTTTAAATGAAAGGGTTTTTTAAGTAAAACTTGGTCAAGATCAGATCTGATCTTTGGATAGAGGCAAAAGAACTTTTTTTTTACTTTAAGTGTTAAGCACTTAAAGTAAAAAAAAGTTCTTTTCTGCTATTTATCAGCTACGTTTGAAAGACGATTTTATTTTTCAAATAATATAAATAAAACTAAAAATATGAACGGACTGGAATGATCTCTAACCGCGAGCAGAAAATGTAAGACCATTGCTTTCTCTTGGCACACAAGCAGATAACATCGGTCGCTTTTTAATATTTAACATTTACGAATATCGACGTACTATCCGATTTCGCACATAAATATAACTTGTTCATATAAAACCTCGGATAATAATTTCATAGCTAAAGCAAAATCTGTAAATTAGCTGTACTCGGTGGACAACGGGTCGACTATACTAGTACATTTACACAAGTACACCATGTCCCTCACTTTATAATGAATAACGTGCCATGTAATGGAATATATATTTCAAAATATTTAAAACTTAATTTTTTTTATTCTTTGAACTTGTACCAGGTAACTTTACAAATTTTATTTACATATCGTTGCTTATTGTGAAATAATATTCTAATATTTTAATAATCCACATGTTCCTATCTTTTTCCTTTTTTAAGATAACCATAATAATTGCCAAATGTTGAATGTATACCATCACAATTGAGTTGAAAAAGTGAAAGGTCCTAGTTTGGACCCTAGTTGTTTGCTATCAGTCTATTACTGCCCTGCGTTTACATTTAATAACTTTTTAAAACCGTTTAGTATTTCTAGTTATATTCGCTGCTCTAGATCTCAAAGGACTTTATTACTGAATTATTTATCGTGCGGTGGCGACGTAAGACACCATTTCTTCCCCTATCGACTGAAGGAAGTGTCTGGAGAATATTATGACTTGCGATAAGTAGCGGTCAATGCCTGACCGAAAATACACAGATCGAAGACGGGCGAGAGTGTCGAACGTGGGAGGCATCCGGTACTGCCATCACCAATCCGCTTGTCAAGCGTGGTAATTACAGCAATTCTTCTCTTCGTGGTAGAGACCTATTTCCAGTGAACAATTAACAGAATGATGAAGAAGATCATATTATTAATCACAACCGTATTAATATTGCAATAACAGCCAATCAAAGCAAACACTCGAAATAATCGGAAAATCGATAGAATAATATCAAGTGCAGTTCGCTAACTAGATTATTATTATGATCATTAGTACCAGAAGCGTAAACGAAATTCTGAATAGAAGTACTTACAAACTAATTATTATATCTGCTTGCCTTCAACAATAAGAGCAATGAACAATTAATGCTTTTATAGTTTTCGTATTGACAGAAATTATGAAAAAGTATGTAATTTATAAACTTCAATTGGTATCATCATAATTAAATAAAGTTAAAAAAAAACAACTGTATACAGTAAAATGTACTCCACATTATCATTGCTAATGGTCCAAAAATGTAAGATGAAAGTGCAAAGGCGGGCGGAAAAAGGAAAACAGGGAAGAGTAACAGCGAGCGGCGAATGCGGCAATGCGGGTAGACATAGCGGGGAGTAGGGGGCGGTAGGGACGACCAGGAGCGCAGCCCGACGCGCCCTTAATCGTATTACACGCATGCTGCGGAGCGACCGACCTTAGCTTTCCCGGTGTAAACCCGCATAACACCTTACTTAACTATACTATTGTTTACATGTTCATGAAACTGTAAACAACAAGATTAACATCATACTTACCGAAATTTTAATATAGTCGCTTTAAAAAAAACCAGCGGCAAATTGTTATACACGATCACTTATAAGTTCCGATGGCACTATCGACAGTTAGAACATATTCACTTATAGATTACTAGACAGGGCGAAGTGTATAGATCGGTTCGCGGTTGCAACGGTGTGACAGCGCACGGGTGCAGCGAGCGAGCGTCGCGACGTCGGCGGCGCGAAGCGTGGTGTGCGCGCGCGCTGGCGGTGGGGCCGACCGGTCGCAACCGGGCCGCGCTCTCACCGTACCCGGCCGCCCTGCCACAATGTTCGCTATAATCGCACTTGACACCGTGCCGCGTTCGATCTCGAAGAAAGTTTCACATTCTATGCCGCGAGACACGAAAAACTGCAACAATCAAAAATCACTTTCGAACTCGAACGCATACATTCGACTGGCAACTAAAGACCTGAAGCCGGCAAACAATTCTAATTCAATTAGATTATACCGCCGCTCTTATTGTGTTGGCTTCGCACTTCTCAGTACAGGTTCTAAACCTGTGTTATGGAATTAAACACCGCCTACTACTTTCCGATGCCACCAACTCCTGTCTCTTCAAAGATATAAGCAGTTGACGGCCGTGGGGGTAGAAAAAATATATGGATGCAAATTTTTACTTAAAGATAACGTACGCTATACGTTTGCCGCTATTCCGGAGCTATTTAAGATAGTCGTCTGTTAATCCAATTACGCTTTCCAGTAATAAAACTACGAAAGAATACCTAGAGTGAGCTAAACTAAGTTTTTCTATACATTTTATATTACATATTCAAATAACCGTAAACGTTTAACATAAAAAGGTGAAACCTTTTTATATAGCCATATGTTAATTATTTATACTAATTATAATCTTAAAATTAATACTTAAGAAAAAGAAGTTGTCCATTTATGCACAGTCTTCATTGTGAAAAGATAATATCATCATTATTCCTAAATCCTTTGTTTCAGATCTTCACGATGTACCTGTAAGCATTCCTGAAAAGAGTAGGTATAAACATTGGGGTAAAACTCAAGTAAATCTCTAATAATATTTAACCTTCCATTCTAAATACCTAATTCCTAATACATAGTTAAATTCTGTCAAACAAGTCGGTTCCAATATTCAAAGCGACACACATAATTATTGAGTGAGGTACGAATGTACCGACAGCTGCATTTTTCTAATTTCAGGTTAATGAAAATCGCCGCCTACTTCCATTCCGAGCCAGTAAGAAGTTCACCTAATTACACCGGTCAAAGTGAAACAACCTTTACTTATATCTACAAAAAGCGTTTGCGTTCTTATGAAATAAGTTTATGTACTTTTATACATAAATTGGTGAAAAATTGGTTCTTGCAAGTTCTCTTAATTCATTCCTAAACGTAAAACTAAATTATTAAACAAGAAAATTACGATGTTCTAGAAATTAAACAGATTGCTAATGTCTATACCAATTTTGTCATGCTGTTGACAGTTGTAACCAGAAATCAGGTTACTCTGCTATAAGAAGCAAATCTATAGTCAACCTGAGACATCAGTTTTTAAATCTCATATGCCCAGTAATTACACTATCAGTGCCCTTCAGACCGAAACAGTAATGTTTGCACAATACTGCTTCACGGCAGAATAACTGGCACTGCGGTGGTAGCTACATAGACGGATTCCGGCATAGGAATCCTACCACAAGTGTAGATGTTTCTTTGCCGTACGTACACCAATTATTATTTTATCAGTACTCGTAATAATTTCTGATGATGTTAAAAAGATATTGGAATGATTACATTCATACGCAGTGAGCGTTTTTGAATATACATATATTAGAAAATGAAATTGTTTTATTTTACTAAAAGTCACGACAACATAACGCTGATTAGATAAAAAAATATATAGAAAATATGAGACTGAACAAACACAAAATTTTTATCTGAAGGCATTTTAGAGAGATCTTAATTACATCCATGATGGCCACGTCGTGGCTTTGTGGGCAGAGTACCTGGTTTGTACGCCACGGGTCCTGGGTTCGAATCTCAGCCGAAGTCACCATTAGTGCAAAACAGAAATTGTTAGTGTTCGGGACTAAGAAATAATCTTATTTTTCTACAGCTAAAATATTAATGGTCGTTATATCTTATATTTTTATGTTGCAAACACTGCTTTGGAACTTTCTATCATAACGACCTGATAGCCCGGGTAGTAGTAATGCTTCAAGACTGAATCTCGCGGGTTCGGATTCCGCTAGAGATTTTTTTTTGTATGATTTTTTTATGAAAGCAAGTCATAAGTTCTTCACTCGATGGAAAGTGCAAACCAGAAGCACCTTCTGTGAAACACCGCACTACGCTCTTCAAACTGAAATAGAGCGGTGTTTGCACATCTCTGCTTGATGGCAGAATAACTGACACTGTGGCGGTACCCACCTAGGCGGATTCCTGATTAGAAACCCTATAACCAGTATGGTAAGGGAGTTTGCTCTGTTTTTGGGGGAATATATTATATTCAAAGCAGATGAAAATATTAACGAAGGCATAGTAATATCGACCGTCGGCCATCTTTACAATTTTACGCAACGTCCAGTTGTCTACCCAATGCAACTCCACTAATATGGTATATACATTGTTTCTCATATTGATATGTATAGATACAGTCATTAGAGTCTATACTAGATTACTTATTATATAAAAACATAGTCACGCCTTTTTCTTATAAAAGGGGTATGCAGAGCCCACACACGTGGCCCACATTTCGCACCAGCGGGAAACGAGAGGCCGCCATTTTGGTGCGAATCAAAAAATATTATGGTGATAATCTGCACGAATATAGGCTGTTCGAACAATACTTTAGTCGTATCTTACGACACCTTGGTAGGAAAGCGGCAGGGGAAAACAATATTCTACTCTGGACACCAATCCGTTTATTATCCATACGTAATATTACTAAAAAAAGGGAAACCATTGCTTTCTGTAATGCGATGTGTCCATTCTCTTACCGCGACGGTGCTTTTGTTTTTGCTTTTTAAATGCACCGATGACGTGGTTCCAATGGCCAGCGAGGTCAACAGCAAGGAATCGCATACTTGTTAGCCTTATCACGTCGAAAACTACTTTTATGGAAGAAGGGTGAGGTTTACAAACCAATTTTGTCGCGTTTCGTGCTCAAAATAATTCGCAAACATCGTGCTAACCACTTTTATTTTATTTTTTTGTTAACATCTTTAGTGTATTTTCAAAGATAATTGTTATTGGAAAGTTCGCGCTTTAAAAACGATTGTCCAATGAATCAGACAAGTTTTATTGTATAAATATATCGTATGATTAGTCACGAATTGTAAACTTGTGTGTGAAAATTCTTGTAAATCATACAAGAAAGGGTAATAAAAATATATTCTATTTTAAAATACTGTACATGTTTACCGTATACACGTAATGTGAAAGGGCATAAATAAAGTTATTCTAATATAGTTATTATATTATACGAGTATCATTATTAAATAAAATATTTTTACGCTTGTAATGAATGCCCTTGGTGTCGTCAGAATAGTATTATTTTTTTATTGGATAAAGTGATGAAATGAGCAAAACGTTAACCTGATGGTAAGTGCAACGTCTACCCATAACAAATGCTGTGTCACCCAGAAAATTTGTGACACCACACTGTGCCCGTCACCCTGGGACCAAAGTTCTTAAGTCTCATATGTCCAGGAATCCTACCACCAGTAATATTGAAATATAATACGAGTAGTATAGTTTAGCAATAGGTGTCCGGCAGAGAATAGAATAGCATCTACCTCTTTCCTACCGAGGTGTCGTAACTAAGGTATTGTACGGACAGCCTTTCATCATCATCATCATTTCAGCCGATCACTAGTCCACACTGCTGAACATAGGCCTCCCCCATAGATTGCCACAAAATTTGTAGCTCCCATTTTAGGAGGTTTTTCCATAGTTGCCACGCTTGGGGTTGGCGTTAAAATACTGCTCCACAATGAAATTTCTTTCCGAATCGTAGGTGCGTTTTCCTGACATAAATTACATTTGCACAAATTCCTATACAAACAACTATCTGTTTGCTGTACAAATATTTGTTCCGTGCGGAAATAAAACAGGTAACCCATAGCTCAAACATCAAACGCTTAGCCACTGCGCTATCCAAACCCACGGTCAATATTCAATATCGTTTTTGTTAAATTACCAAGATTTTTAACCTAATAAACACTCAAACAGAGGGTTGAGTGTCTATTCTGTCTATGAATGTTAGTCATTGTTAGTCCGCTATCTAGAGGACCAAACTCGCTCGGTGTCCCTTTATGACACGCAAAGAAGAAATTTCGAGTTGTAAATCTTCCTATTGTAATAAAGCCGGAGAGTGTGTATGTTTGAACGGGCTGATTTCATAAAATACAATTGCGATTTTAAAAAATTATTTTTAATATTATAATTTTATATTTTGCATTAGATAGCCCATTTATTGAGAAAAGTTCTAGGTTATAAAACTTTTTTAATATAACTTTAAGCAACAGCACACGGAGAACCGAACTTTACCGAGGGCCGAACTATGAATGCTCAGGTCAGCGAGGTACCATGCCGAATGGCGCAGTCATGCCGTCAAATTATTTTACGCGGGAAACCACGGGATACTGCTAGTATCACATAATTTGTTTAATAGTGTAAAAATATCAAGAGTAAATTTCAGTTATATTAAACCGTAGTCATCTCAGCTAAGTAATTAATACCTTATTAATTCGACAATCGAGATTATAGACATATATATATATATATATATATATATATATATATATATATATATATATATATATATATATATATATATATATATATATATATATATATATATATATATATATATATATATATATATATATATATATATATATATATATATATTTATGCACCTTCATATTTATAAAACATATAAATATAAAAGGTGAATGACCGTTTTCGTACTTTATATACCTAATGTAAGAAACTGAACACTAAATTTTATCTCAAATAATTGTATTCTTATTTTATTTCTTTTCTATTTAAATTAGATAAACATTTAACAATGTCATTTATAGATAAGAGAAGCTCCACATTTCCGTATGTTTGTATTTAACGGGGTCAGGTTTTCGCCATGACTATGCCACTCACTAGAGAAAGCAATGCCGTGTAATGATTCGAGTAGTATGTGTGTTTTATCTTAAAGCCGTTTTCTGAAGATTACCTCACTTAACTTCTATTCTTCAGACGATTTCAAGGCTAACCAGGCATTCTCTTGGATCGAATTGGCGATTTTTAAGTCAGCATATGATCTGTGTTAATTAGAAGACAGAAAAACATTTTTTTTTCTAACGTTTTCTTTGCGCAGATTTATCTTCAAATTTGAATATTATAATCAAGCAGTCCAAACTGTCGAGAACCGTTGTTGGTACTCCATTGCATATTTAACAGAAATCCAATTAGTTTTTCTCCGGCCTTGATAACTATGCAAACGATTGTAATATATTTTATCAAACAATTTGTTACTCTAATCGGCGCGACAATTGAGGCCAAATTTTATCACTGACTAGTGGCGGTCATCAATATTCAATCAGTGGGGCCTAGCATCTTGTTCAATAATAAGTAACCCTCATATTGGGTATTTATGATTTATACCCTATTCATTAAGATTTTAAAGTACCTACGGAACGTGTTATAAAATGCAATGAATGAATTCAAAGGTTATAGTGAACTCTATTAATTGTACTCGTAGTTAAATTAAAATTTAAAAAGCACGACGTTTAAGCGTCGGGAGCCTACATCATATTTTAAACGTGTATCTAATTTAATATTATTTTAGTATATTTGGCTAGTTAAAGGCTTACAGAGCCCTTCCCTCAAACTACCGAATTTCGCACTTACAAATCCTGTGTTGTCCTTTACTATCTTAATTGTAATTAAAGACTGTTCATTAAATTTGAGACGACAAGAATTTCGTTGGTAGGAAGAGAGACGAAATTTTCTTTCCCCCGACCCTTCTTTTTCCAACGAATTACCAACATACTCTTTTACTTGTTTTCATTCATAGTTATAGATGTTTCGTAAAACGGAATTCATTCCACATTCCGCTGCAGGAAGCGCTGCAAACAATGGCTAACTATCGGTAATTGGCAGTTTAACCAGTTTCGTGCCGATGATATTAAACACAGAATATATGGAAACAATTTTCGAACTAAAATATTTAATTCTATGATAATATATTCTCGTAAGAGGACACGGTACGGTACATAATATGCTAGGGAAATGCTCCATTATGGTTTGACGGACTTCAAAATTCTGTGAATAATATACTGCACAGAGTCAGAACAGCAAGCTTGTTGGCAACTCTGTGCTGTGTTTAATTTTAAAAATTTAATTAAGTAGGGCGCGACGCGAACTTGGTTTACTCCAGTCTACAGAATAATAAATATGTTAGTGACTGAGCTGCCACGACTTTAATATTTAAATATTAAAAAATTAACAATCAAATTATCAGTTTATGTTAAATTTAAACTTACATTTTGCCGTAGCTGCTTGCCAGGATGGCAATTATTTATTCAGATGTATCAGCAAGATACTGCTGCCCATCTCCTGGTTTTTATTTTCCCTCTGTAGACTTTTACGACACCCACGGGATGGCAGATTCTCTTAAGCCGCAACCACACGGACGATTTTACGTTAATGAAATATATAAATGAAAAACTTCGGCATAAAATACTAGAGGTATTCAAAAATAACCAATATAGTTATATTTTTTGTATTCAAGTGTGATAAGCGAGCACCAACTCCACCTGATCTGAAAAGGGTCACTACCACCTCCATCTGTCCTCGGTAAAAAACCTAGGTGGTATATTGTAGCTGTTATCCAGCATATGATTTCTTTGATGATTTGTGAAGATACTTTCATTTTTATTCAATATGAATTATTTACAAAATAGTTTTTAAAGGTGTACGGTTCGCGAAAAATGCCACCGTCTCCGGAAGAACCATTATAATACCCGACGGAACGTTGTTTCTATTTAATCATTAAAAATATGTAATACACTAAATATTATGATAGTATCATAAATAGCTTGACGGCAATCAATTCATTGCCAGGGTTATTCATCGATGTTTTCTTTAATATAACAATAACCCTTCTTAAATATTTTCAAAACTTAATATCTGCGCGAAACGAATGCTATAATAAATAAACAGTTTGGCCTATTCATTAATAAAAGTAATTGTCACTTTCATGAATCCAAGCCTGTTCCATTCAAGGCCTTGAGCGACCTCCAGTGCCCTTGATTCATAAATAAAATGGTATAAACTTGTACTAAGATTTTGAAATATTTCATTGAAGTGTTTCAAATACTTCCAAATAGCGAATATTTCATGATTAATCAAGGCATTTCGTGTAAGAAAGTAAGTAGGTGAATTGTTTCAAATGTTCGATTTCTTCAAAGTGCGTCAAGTGTAACAGTTTCGATGGTCGACTTCGTTGTGAAATAATGTGGGAATGCACTAATAATCGCTTGCATGCTGGCACGGCGTGTAATACGAAATTTGCAGGTAGCCATCGAGTAGTCACGCGAGAGGCTGACCCACCTACCTTCCGTAACGTACCTTAACCTGTGGTTAGACGAATCCCAGTTTTTTTAATCTACATTACACCGCACTAAGATTACATTTTTTATTGTTGATTCATTTTTAAATTAATAACTGGCACATGCTCAAACACCCAAACCCGACCGAAACAGTTTTCTGTAGGCCACATAAATAAGTATTTGTTTCGAGCGAAAAACGAAACCGCGACCCGTACAAGTACAATCATGCCTCTTTCCCGTTGGGGTAGTAAGAGACCACATCTTTCCACTTGCTACGATATTGACACACGTCTTTTGCTTTCACTGGCGTTTTCATACAAGCTCGTTGGTTGCGGGTGCTTTTGGCCTTTCCTTAAGAAGTGACTGATCCTGATACGTACTGGCTTGCCCATTAACCCTCGACACAAATCGGTTTGTCAATTTTCTTTCATTCATCTTCTATACGTATCCAAACCATCTAAGACAGGGATGCGTCTTTATCATTGTCACGACATCTTCAACCACACCGCAACATTCCCTTATCACGCTGTTGCAAAGTCACTCCAGCTATACTTCTCAAACTTTTATTTTCACAGCATTAACCTTACATTCATACTTCTTCTGCCAGACCCAACATTCAGTACCATACATAAGTGTGGGGACCAGTACCCTCCATGCAAAGCCAGTCGTGCCTTTTAAATACGTTCTGGCCACTCATAAAGTTATGCAGGACCCCATTCACTTGATTCCCTGCCAACACTCTTCCCTCAAT
Source organism: Luehdorfia chinensis (assembly GCA_019845155.1). NCBI lineage: Eukaryota > Metazoa > Arthropoda > Insecta > Lepidoptera > Papilionidae > Luehdorfia > Luehdorfia chinensis. The sequence goes on from JAHVAK010000527.1 coordinate 11,386,452, forward strand.
ATAACATTCAAACTTTCCGTCTCCCGTAAACTTTAAACCCAAGTACACAAACTCTTTCACTTGTTTCACTGTCTCTTCTTCAATCAGAACTCTGCAATCGGTCATACTGTCTTGTCTTTAAAAAATTATTACCTTTGTCTACTTATATTCACTTTCATCCCTTTGCTTTTTAAAATACAATTCATAATATTAACCATCGCTTGCAACTCCTCCTCCAATCATGCTAATATAACTTGATCATCTGCATATAAGAGACGTTTAACGGTCAGATCATTCATTCTTAATCCATACGCAATCTCTATCGAATCTTTCAGTCTTCTGTCTATAAATCGCCCCGACAAAGCCACACATTCCTGTCTAAAACTTTTTTCGATGTTAAACCAGTCTGTGTGCTGCGATAAGCACTGAAATCCTTATAGAATGATTTCAGTGCCTGTATCAAGCCGCCGCTCACTTTATACACAATCAATGTCGACCACAATTCATTCTTCACCGCTCTGTCATAGGTCTTTTCCAAGTCTCCGATTGTGCAATAAATTTCTTAACTGATTCAAGTCAAGATTTTTGGCTATGCTTCGTGAGGAAAAGACCTGATCCATGCATCCCATTTCAGCCATTGTGTCGCAGTATCGCCAAAACACGCCTAAGAGTATTATTGTACGTGTAACAAATCGCTCAGTCGAATTCAATATGTCAATGACACGAAATAGCTATTAACTCCAACTTTGCTTGTATATAAAAATTGTAAAAATACTACTACTACTATACTACTATCTCAGAATGGAACATGTAAAAATTGTCGTATATTTAACTGACTCGAAACCAGTGAAGACTAATGCGTGTATGTAATACAATGTAAAACATAATAATAATTTAAACATTTCATACAAGTTAATGTAGGTTAGGACGATGGGCGGCAGATATAAAGTAAATTTATAAATGAGCAAAACGTCCGTGCTTTTATAACTAGGCAAATAAAATGAATGATTTTTTTTATTGAGAAATACCCATATGCATTTCCTTATTACGAACTACGACTTATGTTTTAAGTCTAACTCTTGTGATATAGTGATGAATGATTTCATTTTTTTTTTTTGAAAACAATAATATAAACACTTCATTAAAATATATTTATTACTTATTGAAACGTGTGTAAGTACGAGTAGAATACATATTTGCGCTAAATAATTCAAACAATTTGTTAACTATTTACTCTTACAGTATACCAGAATGTCACTAATTTTATATACCAAAGCACTCACACTAGAAGCAGAGATCTGAAGGAATTCTATAGAAATTCTTGTTCAGATGCGGCAGTAAACTAAACTCTGGAAGCTAATGCCTCTACCGAGTTATCTCCGTAAAAGTAAAAAAAAAATATAACCGGCTATAAATCTTTCACTGCTGGGTATATTCCTTTCTGTGAGAGTTTGTAAAAATGTTGTACATCTGCGTAATTTATCAATTTTTTTTTCTTGTAAGTAATTAAACTGTAATAAAATAAAAAATAAAGTCGTCTGTATAAAAATATTCTTATATATAATAATGCAATTTATATAATGTTACTAACATATTTATTAATGTGACTTTGACGATTTTAGATTCATAAGAGGTACTTGAACACAAGTGAGTTATTTCCAAGTGACTCTAGACATTTTATCTACATCAAAGATTAATACTTAAATAAGTTTATGAGAATCAAAACTAGTATTGTTGTAGCTATTTCAAAATGCTTAAATTAAGAATGAAATAAATGAAAAAAAAATACTGAAAATATAACAATCTCGTTATTTAAGTCGTGTTCGTTTTATGATTAAAAGGGAATTCTTGTTGTAATTTTATGGAGCGAATTCGAATTTAAGGAATTTTTTTTTTACAATCAAGAACTTATCACTAACTACGTATGACTGTTTGAAGAAATTGCATCTCATTTCATTACGGAGCCAAAGCCTAATGGAACCGCAAATAAACTGAATCGCGTCTCATCATCTGAGAATCAGCTCAGATGGCACAGTGGCTGAGAGATTCGATTAGATTTGTGCGGATGTGTACGGGTCCTCCTATTCTTCATCCCATTTGATGGTTACATTTCGGTATACTGCAAGAGTAAATAGTTAACAAATTATTTTTTTGTAACACGTTTTAATAAGAAAAAATTATATTTCAAAGAATTGTAAATTTTATCGTTTTCAAAATAATATGATATTAGTGAAACGGACTAGAATTAGACTTAAAACAGAAGTCGTAGTTTGTAACAAGTAACTGCATATTGGCATAATTGATTTCTAAATAAAAAATATCATTTATTTTATTTGTCTAGTTATAAAAGCACGGAAGTTTTGCTCATTTATTAATTTACTGTTAAATTTGCCGCCCGTCGTCCTGTTCTTCATTTAAATATATGAAATGTTTTACATTATTATTATGTTTTGCATTATATTACATTCACGCATTAGTCTTAAATGGTTTCGAGTCAGTGAAATATATGACAAATTTTACATGTTCCATTCTGAGATATTATCGCGAGTACGATCGTTTACCATTTTATTATATTTGCAATTTTTCTTAAAAGTAAAGTTGGAGTTAATAGCTATTTCGTGTCTCTGACATATTGACTTCGACTGAGCGATTTGTTACACGTACAATAAAGTCTTAGGCGTGCATTGGCGATACTGCGACACTTCGCAACGATTATTTTATCCTTTCACCAGAGTCGTATTTGACTTTTAATAGTACAGCGATTATAAGAATAGGTAATTTCCTTTATTTTTACTTATTACAAAGTGAAAGTCTGAACTTAATATGTACGTAAAACAGTCCAAAATTACCCAAACGATTTAAAAAATCTTTCTTTATTACTAAACTAGAATGTTGCAGATTTATATAAAAATTAAATTTACAGCCTATAAATGTCCCACTGCTTAGCGCATTGACCTCCCCTCGTTTTTCACTGGGTTATGGATAATGGAGGTGTAGGCAGTGCTGATTAGCAGACTTAAAGTTTCTTCGAAATGTTTTTTATTTCCCAGACATGCAGATTTCCTTACGATGTTTTACTTCACAGTCGATTTACCAGCATTTTAAATTTTAATTACTTACTAATTTCAGTCTGCAACACTAAAATTGACCGAAGATCGAATCCAAATTACTTGTGAACTGTGAAAATTAAGGCGGCCCACCACGGAACATCCATGAGAGGCAAAGGCAAAGATTATATTATATTAATTCGAATAAAATTCATTAAAACTTATCAAATAACGGAATGACAGATCACTAGTGTGTGTAATGGTATAACAATTTTCAGACCGCAGACCGAGAAAAAATGACAATTTTCAAATTTTTGTGTTATTGTTAGGTCGTCCTAGAATAAGCAAAACTTAAACGTGAAATTATTTAAAGGTTCTTTGCCCTTTGCAGAAAAAATCACTAGTTTCAACAGTGACACCGCACGCATTAGACCTAATGCCCCCACTTACTTATACGCTATTTAACTTTTAACCTTTACTGCTGACATTTCACTTTATTTCGCCTAGTTCTCTAGCAAATGAACCGCTTTTGTTCTTACTGCTCCATTCAACGGCACAGTCCTTATCGCTTTCACTGAGTTTCGCAAACTTCCTGCTGCAAGACTCATTTGCCAAATATATCTAGAATACCTAATAAAGCAGAATTGGATCGCGAACTTCGAATTGTATTGTTCTATACCGCTTTTATGTTGTTATTAATTAATCACTAGCCCTTAACTGCTAATGGAATCAGACGGATGAACATATAGTTAATGCTTCGAGCCTGAGAGTTGCAAATTAAAACGATAACTAAGTAATAGAAACTTCGAGACTCCTAGTAATAATTTAAACTTTATATTAAATCTAAAAAGCGAATTTAAAACTATAAGTATTAGTCTAAGGTGAAGTGAAAACAACCCATATTAAGTAAAAGATATATATTTTTGTTTTATGAATTTTGTTTAAATTGTTTAAAATGCCTCAAAATAGCCCGATGAAAAGTTAAAGCTGAAAAGCCACATATTTAATTTTAGCTTTACTAGTCGTAAAAGTCGATAAGGGGACAATTAAAACCAGATGATGGGTAGCAGCATCTTCCTGGAACATCAGAATAAATAAACTGCGGTTGCCAACCCGCCTGCCAAGCGTGGCAACTATGGCAAAATTCCTCCCAAAATGAGAGCTAAAAACTTTTGTAGCAATCTATGGGGGAGGCGTATGTTCAGCAGTGGACTAGTAACAGGCTGAAATGATGATGATGATTAAGTACACTACTGTTAATTGATTATTTTGTACTTAGTATTTGTTGCGAGTTACGTCATAAATAAGAGATAAAGAATAACTGCAGTACATATTTAAATTGGTTTGAGCTCTGAAAGACCACGCTCTAACAAAATACAAACATACTGCATCCCGTTTGGTTAGTACCGTGACACGAAAACACAATTACTTTCAACGGGGCATTTTATTACTACTTTTAGGAAAGACAACTCATAGTCATAGTCATAGGTGTTGGTGAAAACTATTTGCGTAAACGTAAAACCTTATTGAAGTAGAAAAGACCCAATAAGCGGCAGTAGCCTAATGGTTTAGGGTACGGACTGCGAAACATGATGTCACAGGATCAAGCCCACTATTCGCCAATTGTCGTGAACCATCTCGTAGCGCAAGCTTTTAAGTTTAGTTAATAGGGATATTAGTAATGTGATTAGCATTACTAGTATTCTTAATAAATAACATTATAAAAAAGAACTTATTTATGAATATGAATTATGTGTACGGAGCCGTGTGGTAGCGGCTCGTTAAAAGAATACTACCACTCCATCTCATCCAATGGATCTCGTAAAAGGCCAGGAATTAAACTGCACTGTGCACTTAACAGCGCATGGTGGCGATGGGCTCACCACCTATCCCACCAAGTGTTTTGGTGAAAGGTGGATTGTGGCAGTCATCTGTTTTGCAGTGAGTGCCCAGTCTCTGACTACCCCTTATGGGATACAGTCATGATCTTATGTATGTATGTATGTATGTATGAATTATGTAATTCCGAAAATTAATGTGACATACGCTTGACATGTCTGTAGAAAATGTTTTATACAAAAACCGCCTAATGTAAACGTCTCTTTCTTAATTATACTTTTGATTTATTTTATATCACTTGTATTTTGATGTTCGCAACATGAACCCTGTTGCAGCACTGTAATGTTTAAGAAAATTTATAAGTGTTAATTGTGTGTTAGTAGTGTGGTTATTCAGCCGATCAGTGTCCGGCAGAGTAAAATAGCACCTACCTCTTTCCTACCGAGGTGTCGTAAGCGGCGACTACGGTATTGTACGGACAGCCTTTATTCGTGCAGAATAACACCGGAATATACAATGCTGTCACTATACTGCTCGTGGGAACGCACTGGGGAGTAAGAATTTTTGGACTCGGTTGGTTCGCCACCCGTCACGTTACATTTCATGCGAGGACGAAAAGTTGGCAACGTGAGTGGCCTCTGCATACCCCTTATATGGGAAAAAGGCGAAAGGTATATATGTTATTATAAACAAAGTTAAATAGTATTAGAAAATATAGTTACAATATTATTTAGTAGATAATCATATACACTAAATAATAATGAAAATTTTAAAAAGAAATCAAAAAAACAAACAGACAAAGAGAAACAAACCAAATTGTGAAAAAAATTGAGCTAACAATGTATATTTATATATTATGTTTTACGTAGTATAGGGCGACCCTCCACTAAATGGAGCGTCGACCTGCACGGTTTTGCGGAAAGACAATGGATGCAGGTGACTTAGGACCATGTTTTGTGGCAATCTTTGGCGGAGTATAGGCCTTTAGCAACCTGTTACAACACTGTAATGTTCATAGGCCTGCAGCAGTGGACTTGTAAAGGCTAAAATGTTTGATTTATATTATTCAGCCGCTATATTCAAAAGGGTTGGATGTTGGTTTTAATAGTCCACAATGACCTCTTACCATCAGGTGGACCGAGCTAACCTACATAAAAAGATTTGTCACAGGAAATATTTTTATTTTCAAAATAATAATTGCCATCGGTAAGGAAGCGAGCCAACGAGAGCAAGCAGTAATGAGTCAATGGCTTTTAATTTCGGGATTCGTCACGTTTTCATGCGGATGAAATTTTCGCATATTAGCGCTTTACCGTAATCATTTATTTTTAATTTCCCCGTCTTCATATCTAGAAGTGAAAAAAAGTTATCTTTTAATAATCTAGACATTTTTAGATAAGTGTTAAGTCATGTATCAATTGAATAGCTCATTTAAGTATTTTCTATCAGTCTCTACCAAAAATCGAAGTCAATATCGATACGGGCCGGTTTAAATGCCCAAAGGCTTGTCAGCTGGCGTTTTCAAGAAGTTAGTAGAGTTGAAAATTCCCGGTTATTGGGTAACTTGCAGTAAGGAAGGGTATGGGGGCGTCGGTGGGGATCGGGGCGCGGACGTGGCGGCTCATTGATCGTGTTCCGCGCAGCATCCCCGCGCCTAAGTCGCGCCGCAACCCCGCCGCCTTTGCTCTACACAACCACAAAATTCAACACTCGAACCTGTAATGGCTACATTTCGATAGCCTATCACAATTCTTGACCTGATTTCGATCAATGATAATGCTAATGACTTCCGAAAAATAGACGCGAGCCTGCATGATTCCATTTAACTGCATATAAAAAGCCATTCTAAATTTATAAAATCAATTAATTTGCTTAAAAGTCTCAACGTACTATTCTTTTTCAATTAGGACTAATTTTTATTAAAAATGTTTTCTTTATAGACATCAAACATTAAGTGATATGACCACATAGCTCAATAAACAACGGAAGAAGAATACATTTTTGAAGGGACCAAAAAAATTACATAATTAGAGGGGGTAGCGTGGACGAGCTCGGGCCATGTGCAGGGCGGGCGAGGCTGGAAGGGCTGCGAGGGAGACAAGGTCGGCGCGCGCGGGCGGCGCGGCGCGTGAATGGGCGGCGGCGCGGCTGCGCGGCCCGGCGCCTCTGCCAGTCCGCACACCGGCGGCTCCGCTGCCCCACGGTCGGCCGCACTCCGCTAAACAACAATGCTCAAAAACACACCGTGACTCGACAAAACCCAGCAGCGGCACAGTCGGCGATGGTAGAGAATCGGACGGCACGCGTGGCCGTCGGCGAGCGGTCGTAAACAAAGTATAATATATGAAAACCTTAAAAGAATTGAATTTGAAACTGATTGTATTTAACGGGTTTGCATAGAGGGGCGGTAGTGCGGTGTAGGGAGGCGGGGGGTCGCAGCTGGGCGTGTGATGGCGTGGCGCGGCGGCGCGGCGGCGGCGGCGGCGGCGCGCGGTGCGGCGCGGCGCTGACATGGCCGGCCGGGCGCGCCGCTCGCTGCTGGCGGCGCCCGCGGGCCTGCTGCTGCTGCTTGGCCTGCTCTGGCCGAGGGGTGAGCCACCTAACCTCGAACATTCCTTACACTAGTTTTTACTTCGAACCCAAATTGTAGTAATTACTAGAGCAGTCTCCTCCTTAAACCCCTTTCCATATTCATCCCATGCTATTACATATACAAAGATTATTATAAGTTTCCTTCTCAGTACTGCCTTTGACCATCGTCTAATACTACACACACACATTATGTATACTAATTCTTCTAAACGTTAAAAAAACTCGAACTTTTGACTATTCCTAAGGCACACTGCGATTCCGTACTAAATTAAGGAATATATAATACATATGTAAATTACTCTAGTCATTCTCAATAAACTTACTGGCTATCTACAAAATTTATGGCGCCAAGAACCTACAATAACATCTGAACCTCTATGATATATTGATTCAAATTGCCCATAACGGTTTCGGACTATAGTAATTTACTGAAATACGTTTATCGTGCACTTTAAATAAGAACATCTTAAGAATATTATTTTTAAGATACTCTTATGGTACTCTTTCTATAAAGATGTTTAAACTATATCTAAAAAACAATGTTTTTAAAATATTCTTTCTATAAACACACCATTTCAAACAAATATGAAAATGCACATTTACATTTATAAGACATTCGTCGGGATCTTAAAAGACGATGTTAATATAAAAACAGATGAAATTGAAGGCTATAAAAACTTTTTCTTAATTTTTTTTATAGTGTGTGACGAGTCGAGCAATGCGTTCACCTGATGGTAAGTACGCCGTCTGCCCATGACAAATGCTGAGTCGCCCAGATCATTTCTGTGGGACATCAGTTCTTAAGTCCCATAAAAGTAAAGTATCAGCCTATAATGTCCCACTACTGAGCACAGGCCTCCTCTCATTTCTGAGAGGGTTTTGGAGCTAGGAAGAATCCGCCACGCTGCTCCAATGCGGGTTGGCGGACTTCACATGTCTTCGAAATATTTTTTATTCCTCAGACATGCAGGTTTCCTCACGATAGTTTTCCTTCACCGCCGAGCACGTGGTAAATCAGCACTTAAAATTGCAATTAACAATTTTAGTGGTGCCGGCACCGGGAATCGAACCCAGGTCACTCGCTTACTACCAAATTTAAAGCGAGCGCCTAGCCCCTGAGCTACCACGGCTCGACAAGTTAAGTCCCATATGCCCAGTAATTACACTAGTTATCAGTGCGCTTCAGCCCGAAACACAGTAATATTTGCGCACTACTGCTTCACGGAAAAATAACTGGCCCTGCGATGGTACCTACCGAGACGGATTCCTGCATAGGAATCCTACAACTAGTGACTGATGGGCATAGGCTTCTCTCAAATGGGTGACAAATTCTATAATACTACTTGCAAACGATTTTTTTAATTAAGTATAAATCCAATTCATCATTTCAGCCTATCTTAGTCCACTGTTGAACATATACCTCCCCCATAGATAGTAATAATCCCCCATAAATCCAATTACTCAATTTAAAAGTAAAGTTTGAAGCCTTTAGTTAAATACGTGTTCTATTATAATTTCATCACTTTCAAACGTAAGTTAAACGGAAAAGATGACATTGACTAGAAAACGGACAGATTTAAATCACGTCAGTTTTAAGCAATTTTATACCAATTCCTATCGTAAAATCCGTTTTTAGTGAATGTTTATGTCGGGAAAGGAATATGTGTGACAAACTTTGCAATCAAAAGGTATTGCACTTTCGGAGATATCGTGATGAGTCAATGTTAAATCTCTTTTAAAAGACATATACAATAAGCCATATTTAAGATGGTTGGTTATTCCGCAATTGTTATTTTGGCGTTTCCCTTAGTTGATTTTTAAGACACACCGAATGATATGGTGTAGTAGATTCGAATTCACGAAAAGGAGAACATAACTGCAAAACGTTTATAGCTATTTACAAAAATGAATCAATTTTAATAATGTCGTTTAATTTGGAATATTTTATATTAATTGATAGTTTTGCATTGCGAATCGAACAATACCGATGTAACTAATGTGTGTTATAGCCTAGTTTCAAAGAGAGAGGGACTATGTTTAGCATTCAACTGCTATAGTCAATTTGTGCTACTGCATCACAATTCGTAAATCTTCACAAACTTTTTTTCTCTATACAAACTGACCTCATATTTTTTATTTGAATTGCGAGAAGAACCTTACTGGAGTAAAATACTCAGTACTAACATTTTTTAGAATCTCTTACTGGTTCCTTTTATATTAATATTCTAAATAAAAACGTAGATACCTGTCAATTTTACAAGTTAAACACCACGTTAAACCTACACTAAGAAAATAAATAGGACCAAGTCTTTTTAAATTATTTTCATAATTTTCGTAAAAAAGTAAAAGAGCTTTAACAAATGTTTGCGTACGTAATGAGCGTAACGCAATGAGAAAACAAATTTAAGCATATGTATGTATCATCATCGTCAATCTGCAACCTGGACTATCCATCCACGGACGCTGTAAACGCCACGTTTGTCTGGTCTTAATGAGATGATTATTTCGCCATCAGGGTGATGGGCGGTTTCTCTAACCACAGCACTACATGGATAAACTAAAAAATAATCAATACAGAATAAAAATAATAATATAATGACGTTTCTACAACTCATACATATTTCCCAGTCGAACTATGCTTAAACAACATTAATATCTTTTTATACTATAAATCTTATATGCATCTCGTGTCTCGTTTCTTTTCGTAACATCTAAACTTGTTCACCATCTTTAATGCGTTGTTGCTTTTTATGGTTATTTTATTATTTTTTATTTTCAATATTTTCCGAAAATGTTTTGCATTTGTATCAATTTTACTGTAGAAAAGAAATATAGTCCTCTCCTAAGATGGGAGATTTGCCGTATCCGTTACGCTCGATCGGTGAACGGATCGCAGTAGCAAACGCTTCACACCATAGATGCTGCTTCCTAAATATCCAGACTAGTCATAGACGGAATATTTGGGTCTGGATATCTGTTTCCTTGGAATTTCATTAGAGAGAGGTGAGGTAGGTGGATTGTTATGTCGCCGCCACACTGCGCTCTATAAAAAACTTAAAAATTAAAATCCTTTAAAAAAAGAATAATTTTTATTCAATATAGATTTTTTCCATAATACTTATTGAATGTGATTTTTGTAAACTAAACTTCTTGTATTGTTGTACATACTATATATTATATTATTAAAGATAATTGGTCTATTTACGTTCTGATTTAAGTGCTTAATTTTTATCTATTTGATTTACGAGAAAAAAAATTCATACGAATGAATGTAAACGGAGAAACCTTCAACCACAAACACAGATATTTTTGTACGTTCTGAAATACATTAAAATTTTTAACATTAAACCGGATGATTTTCAAAGTTTTAATGTGCTACTTTCCACTGTATACATTAGACAGGTCGGTTTTATGTTATATTTAGCTACATTATAATTATATATTTTTTTTGTTTATATTCACATTGTAGAAAAGTAATTCAGACAATGATTCTTTTCATACGGCTGCCGATTCGTCGGATTTTCAGAGCTCTTGACGACTCTGAAACTGAATCAGTATCCCTAAATGCCTTTATTTCTCAATAACTCACTACTTCACATAAACAGTTCATTGTTTATCATATAAATGGGCAAAGTTTACCACAATACTTTTCTGAGCAGTGTACACCTACACTGCTTTCAACATCATTTATTTTACCCGGGTTCATAATGTTACGCAATGATAGAATATTAAACTGCGGTGGTGGAATAGCGATCTACCTTTGCTGCGGTATCATTTACAAAGTCATAACCTTATCTCTTTATAGCAGTTAGAATCTCTTGAATATCTTTTTCTAGAAATTCTTCAGAACGAATTAAAAAAAAAATCTTGTAGTGATTTTTTCGCCACTATGTATAACTTACTTTTGTGACTGTGAGTCGATTCTTATTAACATTGCTTCTGAGTACTTACATCACATAATCATAGGTGATTTTAAATTAACCACCTGTAGGATTTACCAAGATCGTGAGAACTTCAAGTGCATGGATTCACGAAATTTCTTTATTCTGATGCTTGCCAACGCATAGTAATATCAATTTTGCTGATTCATGGTATATCTGATTATAGTTTTTTCTACTGAACAACTTATAAAACACGGACAGTTTCCGGCTTCTGGTTTCTCGCGGCTTGATTTAATATACATATATAACGTATGGGGTCAAATTACCTCAAGTTGCATCTCGTATTTTGCACTTGCATAGCTATGCTACTCTGACGTGGGGTTATTGAAACATCAAGCCTCATTAATTGGCTCGTCAGACAATTTTAATACCAATATACAGTAATCAATATTCTTCAGTTATACGACACACATGCGCTAATACTTGATTTTTACAAATATATATTTGAAAGAATCAAGGGTCACGGATGTTGCAGGTCATACAGTACATACGGTGCAGCTATGGCAATTCGCGATCGTAATTTTGCAAGATTTATGAACAACCGCTGTGATGTTATTCACAAGACATGCTCATCTAATTCTTCTTTCGCTTCTTTCCTTCATAACTTTCGTCATTTAGTGAAACATGCCTTTGACTAAATTCGGTAAACCACGGTCTAACGGTGCTGTGATGAGGAGCTTTCCTCAAAAAAGCATTTTGCAGTCGAGCGGCAAAATCTTGAGGAGAGAGAGCACTTCTAAATCAAAAAATCATTGCTCTGAAATCTTTTGCGTTAACTCAACCCAGGTCGTAGTGAAATATTGTGCCAGGTGTTTTAACTTAAAAGATATAAAATAAATGACTACTGATTTTCCCGACAATCTTTTTTTTACTTTATCTTTTTTTTAGCTACTAAAAATTAATCTTTAAAGAAATATATGGTTCGAAGTTCGAACAGTTACTAAATGCCAAGAGTGCAAAACTTTCAGTACGAGTAGTTTAGTACAGTCAATCATGACATCCTGCTTAACATTTGAAGAGACTTGAGTTTCTTTTCCCCAGTTTTGAATGGCTCTTACTTATAATAAAATTTCGAGATCGCAAGCTAGAATTAAAGGCAGTCATCAGTCAATCCACCACCACCACCATTTCAGCCTACCATTAGTCCACTGCTGAACATAGGCCTCCCCCATAGATTGCCACAAAAGTTTGTAGCTCTCATTTTGGGGGGATTTTGCCATAGTTGCCACGCTTGGCGGGCGGGTTGGCAACCGCAGTTTATTTATTGTGATGTTCCAGGTAGATGCTGCTGCCCATCTTCTGCCTTTTATTTCTCCTCTGCCGACTTTTACGACACCCACGGGATGAGATGGGGTGGTAGATTCTCTTAAGCCGCTACAACACGGCCAATCAATGTATATATTTATTTCAAATAAAAAAAATCCATCAGTCAATGTATTTATTTATTTCAAATGTATTTATTTGTGATTAATTATTTATTACATATTATCTTCTATCTTTATTCTAGTATGGTATAACTTGTACTAAAGTAATTACAGCTACCTGCTCAGGTTTTCTGCTTAACTCGTGGTTGACTGGTAGAAAATGTCCTAAGGCATTAAGCCAGCAAATTGTACATTTATTTATTTACGCTTTATTGTACCTTAAAAGGATACAATGGGCGGACAGAATGCCTGTTGGCATTCTCTGCCAGTCAACCTAGGTCGTTGTGCAACATCGTTTCAGGTGTTTTAATTTAAAAGAAAACTTTAATAAACTTAAAATGCAAGAAATGATGAATACGACATTATACATTGCATGTGCAATGATTTTTTTATTGATACATTCCTATTTGTAAAGGGGTGCGGTGTGGTTACCACGAGAAGCGGCTGCTGCATCACCTGTTGGACCACTATAACGTGCTGGAGCGACCCGTGGTCAACGAAAGCGACCCGCTACAGCTCTCCTTCGGCCTCACGCTCATGCAGATCATCGACGTGGTAAAATACACATATCTCTTCGTTAATTTAAATAATGTATTTTACATAAAATAACTGCCATATAATATACGTACAGTACGTATTATTTAACCTGCGGCAGATTGAATCCTGCGTACGTTATAAATTCGCTATAAATTATGGTTCAATAGTAATATACTAACAAACAATAAGGAACTACCAATATATTACTATATACCAATACTAAATTGATCCTTTTGAAAATATTAATTATTCGTTTAGCTGTTTTTATTACGCACAAAAAGCACATGGAATCTGAATTGTTAAATTAGCTATTTTATGAATATAACCCATGAAAAAATTTAATAAAAATTAACTCAATTATTTCTCAGGACGAAAAGAACCAGCTATTAATAACAAACATCTGGCTGAAACTAGTAAGTATAACATAGAACATATTATTCTAGAATCTGAAGTACATTTAAATTAATAAGACATTAAGTATTTTTACCAGATTTACTAAAAATTTGTTTTAACCACAAACTAAATAACATAGCATTAACTTAAGTCAACATTTTAATTAATAACTAATTTGTATACATAATTACCTAAAATATTTAAAGAAACAACAAGCGTATAATAAGGTTGACAATTGTTCTATAATGCACTATAACCATTCACATATAACTTCTCATCTTTTTGTAACTGGTTCGGGAACCGGAGTATGAAAAATAAGTAGGCACTGGACTTATTTTTCAAATACATCCGATCTGCACACCAAAGATAAGATTTGACAAAGTTGTATTTTTAGCCTAGTCAAAGTACCTGACTTCTACGCCGCGGGTCCTGGGTTCGAATCCCAGCGGAGCCAACATTTATGCTAAAACACAAATTGTTGGTTTTCGGGTCTGGTTGTGCGGTGATTGTCCCCGTGTTTCTGACACTGCATCCTAGCCTACCTCCGATCTTATCGCATCAGCTTTACATCGGGCGCGGGTAGGTTTGGACGAGTGGGTGCCTCTGTGTTTCCGCGTACACTTGTGGCACTATAATATCTCCTGCGCAGTTGATAGCTCTCGACAGTATTCGGAAGTTGTCGGCGTGGTCGAAATCGGCTAGGAGAACATCAACATCATTTTTACCCGAATGGAAATGAAAACCTTAGCGAAAACGTTTGTTCCGTAAAATTTTAAAACTAGCAGGGAAACTCTACTAGTTTTCAAATTCTGTATCTACTCTCATCTGATACTACACCTCGTTCTGGAATCACTTACCATTATTTACTCGTACTATGGTATGTTAATCCAATCTTTGTAGTTGGAAGCGTTTAATGGTTCAAATAAATATTCAGCAAAAGTTAATTAACACCAATATCCATATATATATATATATTATTAAACATGTGTTTTACTGGTGGTAGGATTCTTATGCAGGAATCCGTCTAGGTAGGTACCACCCCAGGGCCAGTTATTTTGCCGTGAAGCAGTAGTGTGCAAACATTACTGTGTTTCGGTTTGAAGGGCACTGTGAGCTAGCGTAATCACTGGGCATTTGAGACTTAAGAACTGATGTCTCAGGGTGACGGGCGCAGTGCGGTGTCACACAGAAATATTCTGGGAGACACAGCATTTGTTGTGGGCGAACGTTGCACTTACCATCAGGTGAACGTTTTGCTCGTTTCGTCACTATGTACAATAAAAAAAAAAAAAAAGTCACCAACTATCTTCAACAACTCTTTTTTTTTTAATTAATGTAACGATTAATTTAAAAGAACAGGAAACTATGCTCAAACTTATTTCGTAACATGTGGAATGGCAACTACTAAACCCAATACAAAATAAAACACGAGGGATAAAAAATATTTGCTACTTTATGTGTGCTAAAATGTTTCACCACTGAATGTTTTTATCTATTTATTTTTCACTATATTGCCTTAAAGTTTTTTTTATGTAGAAGTTGTATTTTGATTTTGTTAACAAAAAAGAAAAATGGGTTTTGTACGTTTTATCACATGAGACTACAATGGGTTGAAATGCAATGGAACTACTTTTTGGCATCGAATTAAGCTTGGTGTAT
The DNA here is from genome assembly GCA_019845155.1 of Luehdorfia chinensis. Taxonomy (NCBI): domain Eukaryota; kingdom Metazoa; phylum Arthropoda; class Insecta; order Lepidoptera; family Papilionidae; genus Luehdorfia; species Luehdorfia chinensis. The sequence goes on from JAHVAK010000527.1 coordinate 11,401,863, forward strand.
TTCAAATAAAGTTTTACCAATGTAGAAAATTCTTCACTATATTCCAAAGTTTATATGCATTTGAACTATTTTTATTAATAATGACTTTTGTATAGATTTCATTAAAAATACTAATTTATTATGCTCATTATTCTTAGGAATGGAATGATATGAACTTGAGGTGGAACACTTCGGACTTTGGTGGTGTCAAAGATTTGCGAGTACCACCACATAGGTTGTGGAAACCTGACGTACTTATGTACAATAGGTAGGTAGCTATAAGAATTACAGAACATTAAAATCAACATTTACGATATTTTAATAACTTCAGGCATACTTATATCAGTAATGTACGCATGTCACATCTAATCTCTTCGTCTATATATGTAGTTTGTTTCACTTGGACTAAACAACCCAATATTCAACACCTTGGTCCACTCACTTTTACGCCTTTTAATTTTTTACAAACTATTTATCCTAGATAATCTCTATATGCTCGAGCCAATGGCGCCCATCATTTTCTAATATCGTTTGAGATCTTATTTGAATCATATTTTCTCCTCATCTGATTATTTTGTTTTGTATTTTTAGTCACAAAGAAGTTTCGCCTTCGCTCTGGTAATGATACCAGAGCTGCCTTAAACTTAATACTATTTTGACTACATACCTAGTTATACCAAAGTTGAGCATTGTGCATACATATTTACAAGAGTGCATAATTCAAATACAATGCACACTTGTAAATATGCATATGTCATTTTATCCACATTACGAGTATATTATATACGTTAAGCTTCTATCACTTTTTTCCTTACTTTCTTCATAGTAGTATAGTAAAATTATTAATAATTGATCAACAAATTATCATAAATATTAAAATAGTTTGAATTTTTAACTAATTCTGCCACATAAACAATCATGAAGAAGTGTTTATATTGATTCTTTATTTTAATCTTTATTCATAATCAAAACATTATGTTTTACATATAAAGCGCGGACGAAGGATTTGATAGCACATATCCAACCAATGTGGTGGTGCGTAACAATGGCTCATGTCTCTACGTGCCACCTGGTATCTTCAAGAGCACCTGCAAAATTGATATTACGTGGTTCCCTTTCGATGACCAACGCTGTGAAATGAAGTTTGGCAGTTGGACTTACGATGGATATCAAGTAAGTTACCAAGCGAACAAAAGTTAATGATTCAATCGAATTCTGATATTGATGATATTTTTTTTAAGCTTGACTTGCAATTACAAGATGAAGGAGGTGGAGATATAAGCAGTTTTGTAACGAACGGTGAATGGGAACTAATAGGTAATGTACTAAAGTGATACCTAATGTTGCATTTGTTTTAAGGATTTTTTTCAATATTCTCAAATATAACAACCATAATTTCTATATGCAAACAGGCGTACCAGGGAAGCGAAATGAGATCTACTATAACTGCTGTCCGGAGCCGTACATTGATATCACATTTGCAGTTGTGATACGACGGAAAACGCTCTATTATTTCTTCAATCTAATTGTTCCCTGTGTACTTATAGCCTCAATGGCTCTTCTGGGGTTCACATTACCACCTGACTCCGGTGAAAAACTTTCGTTAGGTACTGTATTAGATTACATTAAACCAATTTTGGTATAATAATTCGATATTTATTAAAATTACAGATTCTATTAAAATGTGTTTTAATGCAGGTGTAACAATTCTACTATCGCTGACTGTGTTTTTGAATATGGTAGCAGAGACAATGCCAGCGACATCAGATGCTGTGCCACTTCTGGGTACATATTTCAACTGCATTATGTTTATGGTGGCCTCTTCTGTCGTGTCAACAATTCTTATTCTGAACTATCACCATCGACATGCAGACACACACGAAATGAGCGATTGGGTACGTAAAAAAATTTTGTTTATTAATATATTTTTTTAATGGATAAAGTGACGAGACGTGCAAAACGTTCACCTGATGGTAAGTGCAACGTCTGCCCATAACAGTTGCTTTATCACCCAGAATATTTCTGTGTGTCACCCCATTACGCCCGTCACCTTGAGATGCCAGCTCTTGAGTCTCTTATGCTCAGTGATTACACTAGATTTCATAGTCCTTCAATACCATTATATCAAGCTTGCGATATAATAAAAACGCCGTTAAAATAGCAAAAGACGCGAATTAATGTGTTGTTGTACAGATTCGCTGCGTGTTCCTGTACTGGTTACCGTGGATACTGAGGATGTCACGGCCTGGCTCCGCAGCTACGCCACCTCCGGCACGCGCACCTCCGCCTCCAGACCTGGAACTACGCGAGCGCTCCTCCAAGTCGTTGCTCGCCAATGTGCTCGACATTGACGACGACTTCCGGCATGCGCACGCGCAGCAGCCACCCTGCTGCCGCTACTACAGGTCCCTCGACGATCTACACGAACACTACTCACCGTAAATAGAACGGTTACAATACTAAGCCCCCGCCTGAAACGTTCCGCAGTACACCTGGCCAAAATAGCTTGCAGCGACAACATCAACTCATCTAAAATCACGTTTCGATCTTTAGATTTAAACATATTCTTCTTTTAGAACGTCTATCATGGGTCATGGTCAATTCTTTCTCATTTAAATCGGCATAACTCCCGTAGTTACCCTCCATCCTCGGCCCACCCGTAGGATAGAGTACAAAAGAAACATTTCTCTACAGTGGCTTATTTCTTGCAGGGGTGGTGAAGAAAATGGCGCAGGTCTTGCAGCTCACAGCTGCTTCGGTGTCGACTATGAGCTCTCGCTCATTCTTAAAGAGCTCCGAGTCATCACAGATCAGGTACATACTATTTTAACAAACAGTCCTCCTTACAAAAAAACTATAAACTTTTTAGTTAAACGACTGTTCTTGTTACAGATGCGCAAAGATGACGAAGATGCGGACATTTCGCGCGACTGGAAATTCGCCGCCATGGTCGTGGACAGACTGTGCCTTATTATCTTTACCCTGTTCACAATCATTGCCACGCTAGCCGTGCTGCTGTCCGCGCCACACATCATGGTGTCGTAGCGACCCGCCCGCTTGCGGCTGCGCATGCGTAACGTTCTGTGATACCCCGAATACTTGTTAAGTTGTGATGTGCGATATGGTGCGGGCGCTGACGCCGCGACGTCGAAGTTGCCGCCGCCTGCCTCCGCGTCCGCACCGCCCTATAGAAATAAGTTACCGCTGACTGCCATCCCTATGCGCTCAAAAAAGTACTGCCTATCCGAATAATGTCCTTTAGTATTTGAGAATAAGTATGAGCGGCTCATATCCTTTCTTCCCATCCCAGATAAACGTTCAATCTGCAAGTGTTTAAAGACCAAATTACCGAGAGCCAGCAATCCTATAATGAGTGGTTCCAAGTCGATGGTTCGGTTCTCAGATCAGTAAATAAAAAACAAAGTGGCAGTAGGTGCCTTATATGGCACCAGCGCTTATAGAAGTCCACGCTAGAATAGTTGCCGTTTCAAACGACTATAGAAGTGAAAAATCTGTGGTCGGTTCTGAAATTTGAGCACAAAAACGTCTTCCTTCTTACCGATGAACGACCTGTCGCATATAAAATTTAAAACTTTGTTAGATCTTTCTTGAATCATAAAATCTATGTACAGTTTTTAAGATTTGGGCAGTAAAACATTGGCCCCTTGTTTCCTTCTTATTCGATTCCGTGAATCGTGGTTATAATCCCTAAATTTATTTTCGGATATATTTGTGTCCGTAGCTAGTATAGAACTTTACAAACAATGTTGATTCAATTGGTACAGGTTGTGATATGCCTCGTTGTGAACGGGTCGATATTGTTATAAAAATGGTAAAATATCCATGGCTAATAGCTTAAAAAAAAATGTTCGTTAAAAGTTGTAGTTAAACAAAGTATTATTTCTTCTTCGGATCTTTCGGATCGACTTATACAAATCAATACATTGCATGGTGATATCACGTTTGTACCTACTTCTTTCAATATGTTCATATTGCTGAAATAATATTAGCTTTTATGGAATTTCTCCTTTATCAAAAATTAATTGATTATATTATAATAGTTTTGGACATAAGACTTTCATATTTTTTTTGTTATTCACAATCATCGCCATGATTTGTTTGTCACGAACATTGCTGTCCTCAATGAAAACCAAACAGAATTAATTAATTTTAAGAATCTTCCTCCGAGTATTTTTGATCAATTAACCGCTCATCTTTAATGTTGTTCTACAAAACATCACAGAATCGCGATTATGAACTGTTTTTATATGAGTCAATCATTAATTATTTTTATTTAAAAACTTATTGAAAACATTGTATGCCTCTTAAAAAGAAAATGTCAGCGATACGTAGGAATTGCGTGGGTATAAAACGACGAAATTGAATGTACCCACGCAATCATCCCACATCACGTTTTGTTTTTCCGAGGCAGTGCTATATTATTATTGTAGGCGTTCCTTTGGAAGTTGCGGAGCGTCTATGATTATTTGCCCAATGTTTTCTATTATACCCGACTTTATTTATTGTTATAGTATCTTATCTTTTCAACCACTCTAAAGCGGTTGTGTGACGAGTCGAACGGTAAACTCGGCACATAAGCATCCAATCAAAAGATATAACTATCTTTATATTCGATAGTGTGCTTCATGCGCGATTTTACCGTCGACATTGGGACGTACTGTTTGTCCCTATAATTTGTTCAATTGTTAGGGTTAATACTCTGAATTGCACTTTGTTTATTAAATATAAACGAATGAAACACGCATTTGTTTTATTTTTAACCATAATTGTTGCAAACGCTACAATATTTTCAATAATGAAGGTGACCTATATTCCTAAGGAGACATTTTATAAGCAGTCAGAGCAGCTGAAAACAATCGATGCTATCCCGAGGGATAACCTGCACATGCGCGTTAAAGCGTTCGAAACAATGTTCAGTTACACCACTACTCCAAATACTATAAGAGCCCGTATACTGAACGTAATATAATACAACACTGCTGCATAATGGAAGCAAACATGGTAGGTAGTTAATTTAAAATCAAAAAAACTCAGTACATTGCAAAATTGAGAGTCGCTTATTTTAGTATTTAAAGAACACAGTTTCTAGTAATATTATAAAAACATTATTTCTGTATGTACGTCTGTCGTATAAAATACTACAAAAAAGGGTTTCTGTTTTAAAAATGACATTGATTCTCATTCATTAATACCTTGGAAATTATATATTAAATCAATATTAAAATTAATATTAATAACTTCAAAGTTACATAAATTTCTTAATATGAAATCATACTATTGTAGGACTTCATAAAAAAAAAACTTGATTTTATATTATCCATATCAAGGATGGGGCGGGCGGCGGCGTGAACGCAAATTATAACGCCAGTGATGACCCGTTCTTGCAGGAATAATTAACGCTTTTATTAATGGATTAAAATATATTTACTTAAATTCATAGCTTAGAATATATAATGGAATAAATTAATGCTATCGATATATTCTTTATTCATGACTCAATTATTTATATGTTTTTCCTTTTTGTTCAAGCCTGATTGATTAGTATAATTTGTGACCAACAAAATCCATATTTGATAAACTACATACTTAAAAGAGACTGACTGATGATGTTATGTGCAAAAATATCGACGCGAAGAAAACTAGACCTCACTTACGATTATATTACGCACAAAGATCTTATTACATACTAAAACGTCTTAATTTATCTAGAAGAAAACGTAGCCGAGAAAATTATATTTAAAAATTGATCCCTCACACATTGTAATATTTTAACGTATTATTTATAGTAAATGCATTGTCGACAGCAATCGATACTATTTTAGCATTTCTTAAGATAAAATCAGAAATAAAAATAATGACATCCTAACATATATTTTACAATTAAATTATTTAAAAAAGATAAGATTTATTAAAAAATTACTAGTAATTCTGGTATCAGAAATTGTGAAGAAAGTACTATATTTGATATTTTCAGTGCTTTTTTTTAATAACAAATGAAGCGTTTTTACTTTTTACATTAACGATGCGAATCTTACTGATTTAAAAAATAGCCACGCTTTTTAAAATCCATCTCTGGTTAACTACAACAGCCGTAGTAGCTGAGAAAAGCAGAGCCGTACTGTGTAATAAGAAAATCTTACTATATTAATATTATAAATTATACACTTTTCAGTTAGTGTTCACCAAAAACAGCATAGGAAAATAGCATATTTTAAAATCTTGATAATAAAAACGCAATACTAGGTTAGTCCTTCATTACAAAAATTTCAAATGAACAATCTGAATATTACACTTTTTCTTTTCCGTAAAGTGTTTTACCGTGTCGTAAACGATTTCTAGAACAGTTTCGAGATGATTTTATCCAATTTTTTAAACGTATAAACTCTGCGCCAAAGGAAATTCAAGAGTTCATCAGTAGCAGTTCGACCCTGTAGATCGCCAGTACCGTGGAGAGTCGAGACGCGGCGAGTGCGTCAGTGCGCGCCGCCATGAGGGCCGGGTCGCGCGGATCCCTGCTGGCTGTAGCCCTTCTTGCTGTACTTTATTCAGGTATATGCCACTAACGATTAGTTACTATTTAAAGTAAGATTGAGTATCTTCGACTCACGGACTATAGATACATTGTCTTAAAAATATTAATTTTATTCAGCGCAAATAAAAAAAAATTAAAAACAAATAGATCTACTGTTAGCCGTATAATTATGCATTATATAAATATCTACTTTATCTACAAAATTTTATTCGCGGAGTAGTGTTTATAGTAAAACCAGCAAGATCTGCAGTGTATAATTACTTTGTACATAATCATTATTGAAATCAAATCAAATAATTATTTGAATACTTCGATGTAGAAACCTAGAATCTAATTAATGTGATCGTGATGATCGATGAATATTTCTGTTGTGGAGATTTTATCTCGTGTGCTCTTTATTGATCTGTCACCGAAGCAGCATCAGTCGGAACTCGATGAAATATTTCTCAATGTACTGACACTAGGTGGCACTCTATAACGTCAAACTATGAATTCGGTTTGATATGCATTATATCAACAATATCATTCGGACTACACTAAGAAAAAAAAACCAATCCAATATTGAACCATGATTACACGTTTATAATTAAAAACAATTTACGATTATTAGCAACCATGTTTATCAAGCATTATATAAGATATTTTTATATATAATATATTTTAATGCATTAATAAAAGAGCCAACGCTGAGACGGCTTTAGAGTTACACATAAAGAAAAGATTAAACACTGTCAACGACAGACCATATTTAAAGAAGATTTAAATTTCTAGGATGGTGTTCAGAAGACGAAGAGCGGTTGGTCCGCGATCTATTTCGTGGATACAACAAACTAATCCGCCCAGTCCAGAACATGACACAAAAAGTCGATGTGCGTTTTGGCTTAGCATTCGTACAGCTCATCAATGTTGTGAGTATTACAACAATTGTTATGTTGGTCATTTATTTGAGTTATCATATGTGTTTTTTTCTGTTCCCATTATATACTTAGATAACCTATAGACAAATTCCTAGAAATCATTCTATAGGAATACTACACCCGTGTACATCAGTTAGCAACAATGCATAGTTAACATTAGTAAATATTAGATATTGTACACACATACATAGCTATACTACTTTTTATAACATAATTTTTTTAAAATGCCAATGTAGGATACATTTGAAGTACTCAAATAGTACAATGACTAAAACGATTTTAGAACGAAAAAAATCAAATCATGAAATCGAATGTATGGTTGCGACTCGTTTGGATGGACTATCAACTGATGTGGGATGAAGCTGACTATGGCGGCATCGGGGTGCTTCGGCTACCTCCTGACAAGGTGTGGAAACCAGACATCGTCTTGTTCAACAAGTAAGTAACCAATGATTATATTATTTATATGTGATATTAATGAATGCTTGTATCTGAAATATTTACCACGGCCTGGGCTGTGGCAGCTTACAGCCAAGCATATAGCCAAATGACAAAACAATAATAATACCATAGCGATGCCGTTTAGGTGCGGCGTCAAAAAATAAATCTTTAAATAGTCGTCTGTTACTTAAGGTAAATATTCCCTATTTGGTAAAGGCCTTTATCCAACAGTGGATGGCTGGTGAAGATGATGATGAAGAACAAGTTAAGCAATATTTTTTTAAGAATTAAAGCAAGTATATTAACACTATCTGACACCCGCGACTTCATCCGCGTGGATATTAGGTTTTTATATCCTGTGGAAACTAATCGATTTTCCCTCATAAAAATATCTTATATCCGTCATAAATTTCGTCAAGATCGGTTTAGCAGTTGAAACGTGAAAAGATAACAACCAGACAGAGGTTCAGAGAGAGTTATTTTCGCATTAAAAATATAAGTATGGATTACGAATATTCCTGTTAATGACTACAACTAAGCTTAAAAGCTTGTGCTAGGAGATGGTTCACGACTATAGTCAATTGACGAGCTTGACCCTGCGACGTCAATTTCCGCAGATACGGACTGCGGAAACCATTGATGAAAATTTATCTAATTTTAATAATACGCATGCCTAACGTGTCTTTTACTGAAAATGCTTTCAACATGGTATGACGAAGAACAAGACGACAACATCGTCGAATATTAATATCACAAATAAATCGTAAAATATAATCATAAATTTATCTCATTTATATGTTAACAGTGCTGATGGCAACTACGAAGTACGTTATAAATCTAACGTTTTGATTTACCCGAACGGTGAAGTGCTTTGGGTTCCACCAGCTATTTACCAGGTATTATTTTCTTTTATTTCATCCCTTTTTAGCCGGCTTCAAAAAAGGCAAATATTTTAAATTCGACTATATTTTTTGTGTATGGTACGCGATATCTTCGCCAGTTATTAACCCATTTCAAATGTTTTTTTTAGTTTAATTAGCTGTACTCGAGATTGGTCCCATACAAATTTGTTCAAGTTCTAATTTTGTGATCCATGATAAACTCATGAAAATCTTGAATGAAAAAATTCGTATAAGCATGTTTGGAGCTGCTGTGTCGAAGTCGGTTTTTTGATTTAATAATATTTAATAATTACATATATACAGTCCCACCTTTTGCCAATATAACGTTTAGGCAGAGGACACACGTAGCCCACCCATCGCACCTGCGGGAAAGAAGACGTGATGGGTGGCGAACCACGTCACCGCCATTTTGGTACCAGTCAAAAAAAATTACTTTCCATTGCGTTCCTACGAGCAGTATAGTGACAGCAATGCATGTTATGGTGTTCGTACATTACCTAGTCTCTTACGACACCTTAAGAGAATCTACCACCCCATCTCATCCCGTGGGTGTCGTAAAAGTCGACAGAGGGTAAATAAAAAACAGGAGATGGCCAGCAGCATCTTCCGGGAACATCTGAATAAATAAACTGCGGTTGCCAACCCGCCTGCCAAGCATGGCAACTATGGCAAAATCCCCCCAAAATGTGAGCTACAAACTTTTGATGCAATCTATGGGGGAGGCCTATGTTTAGCAGTGGACTAGTGATAGGCTGAAACGACGAAATGCCCCTAAACCAGGACCACCATACCACTTTATGATAAAAATAAACGTAAAGTAACAACTTATAAATGTCCCACTTCGGAGCACAGGCCTCTTCTCATTACTGGTGGTAGGATTCTTATGCAGGAATCCGTCAAGGTACGTACCACCCCAGGGCGAGTTATTCTGCCGTGAAGCAGTAGTGTGTCGTCCCGTCCTGTTCTCCAATAAAAAAAATAAAAAAATCTGAGGGGGTTTTGGAAATGGGAAGAGTCCGCCACCCTCAGGTAAATCAGCAATTAAAATTGCACCGAACTCAGGTCACTCACATACTATGAAATTTAAGGATTACACATTGAAATTTAAAAGGTTATAGTAGGCTGTAGTCAAAGTATAAAATATATATTTCTACGAAGCTGCTAATGACAAATGTAAAAGAAAAATAATGCACGGTGTTACAAAGTTAATATAATAAGAAATTAAAATTATTTACAAGTAAGATGTTATAAATTATTAAAACGTTTTCAGAGCTCATGTACAATCGACGTTACCTACTTTCCATTCGATCAACAAACCTGCATCATGAAGTTTGGCTCTTGGACTTTCAACGGTGATCAAGTATCGCTTGCGCTATACAATAATAAAAACTTCGTTGATCTCTCAGACTACTGGAAATCAGGAACGTGGGATATAATAGAAGTGCCCGCTTATTTAAACATTTATGAAGGCAATCATCCCACTGAGACGGACATTACCTTCTATATTATAATAAGAAGAAAGACTTTGTTCTATACGGTCAACTTAATCTTGCCAACAGTACTGATCTCATTTCTCTGCGTATTAGTTTTTTACTTACCCGCTGAGGCTGGTGAAAAGGTAAATGAACAAATTCAGATGAACGTCTTTCAAATTTAAGTATAATTAAAACAGTCGTCAGATAAATTTAGTTATATTTGCACGTTATTGTTACAGGTTACGTTAGGCATCAGCATTTTGCTATCACTGGTTGTGTTTTTATTATTGGTATCAAAAATTTTGCCACCGACGTCTCTTGTTTTACCTCTAATTGCAAAGTACTTACTTTTTACATTCATAATGAACACAGTCAGTATACTGGTTACGGTGATTATCATAAACTGGAATTTCAGAGGACCCCGAACACACAGGTATTGGATAGTTTTACTAATGTAAACTTAAATATTATAATAAGAAAATGTCATTGTGATGTATTAATTGAACAATCAGCATCATCATTATGGAAAGAAAGTCGCATTGGCCGAATTAGCGACTGCTTATTGCCTACTTAAATATAAAATACAAGTATGTCATATAACTTTTTAACATAACAGCTTAATATGCCTGCCAAAGCAAATGAAGTTCTGAAATCCACAATTAAGTTCAGCGCGCTAAACACTATTAACGTTAACAATTTCTTACTGAACAACAACAATACAAGTGCTTCCTAATATGAGATTAAAATAATTTTGGAACTTTATAGGATGCCCCTTTGGATACGTAGTGTCTTCCTGCACTATCTACCAGCAGCTTTACTCATGCGTCGACCACGTAAGACTCGTCTTCGTTGGATGATGGAGATGCCAGGAATGGGCGCACCGCCGCACGCTGCTGCACCACACGACTTACCCAAACATATTAGGTAATGCAGTTTATCGATATTAGTACCGTTAATAGGCTATGAAAATGAAATTGTTTGACACCTATAACTTAATAAAGTGCTTAAGTGCCAGCCCTAACCCGGAACAAACCTGTAGGTCAGGCTCTGCTTGCCTTTGAGTTTCACAGTGCGCGATTAACCTAAATTAGATTTCCAGTGAGACTTTTATTTGCAATTTGAAATGATAATTTAATACGTGTTCAGCGGTGACGGTAATAATCATGAGGAGACCTGCTTGGCAAAACAATATGCAGTGGGATGTGAAGTCCAACTGGCATTGCAAAATATTATATTAATATAATGGTGGTAGGATTCCTATGAACAAATCCCGTCACATTGGTAGGTACCACCGCAGTACCAGCTATTCTGCCGTCAAGAAGTAGTCTGAAAATATTACGGTCTGAATACTGATAGCTAGTATCGATTTCTAGGCATGTGAGACGTAAAAGCTGATATCTCAGGGTGACGAGCGCAGTTTGGTGCCACACAGAATTGTTCTTGGTGAGACAGTATTCGTTATTACGTTGCACTTACCATTTAATATGCTTACCCGAAGAAATGCTATTTATGTCTGTAACACTCACTTATTATGTGTAAAGGATAAATCGTAATCCTTATGTGGATAAGATATTTTAAAGCAATTTTTTTCCCTTAAAACTTTTTTCCCTAACACAATGTAGAACGACTCCGACTAGATGGTGAGACTAGAAGTCGAGAAGTCGATAAGTGGAGATGACACAGTGTTGTGTTTTATCAATCAGGAAGAAAGACCATTTTTTATGAATGAGTCCTAACTTTAACGGTGAAGTTACGAGTACAATATGCCGTAAGCGGTTGTCTCTGACTAATAATAACTTCTGATAACTGACTGTAATATTGCTCCGTAATTGGAATCTGCGAGCAGCACATCGTAACCAAGTCTTGTTTTACGGGTAAATTAAATTGTCATCATTAAGTGTAAAAGAGTTGATAGTTTCAAAGAGTTGATAATTGATAATTTGCAATACAATTTTCCTGTCTTATGTGACAAAGCTAAAAAGGAATTTTACAACAACCAAAGGAAAAGACTATATCTGTTATTTGGCATCCACAATTTGCAGTAACGACAATTTATTCTTAAAATTTACGTAATTTCTTGAAACGGTAATTAACTTTTCAAATTAATCTTTAGTTTTAGTTTTTATAAAATGAACTTAGAAAACTAATTGAACAGTGCAATCGGCGCAAAACAAAGCAAAATGGAAGCAATGGAGCTGTCTGATCTACATCACCCCAACTGCAAGATAAATCGTGCAGCTGGTGGCGGCGAGGTCGGAGCCCTCGGTGGCCTCGGTGCTCTTGGTGGCCTGGGACTCGGCGAAAGACGGGAATCTGAGAGTTCAGACTCCTTATTGTTATCACCTGAGGCGGCAAAAGCAACGGAGGCTGTAGAATTTATCGCCGAACACTTGCGAAACGAAGATCTTTATATTCAGGTAACTTTTGGTTAAATTCGATGAAGCGGTAGTAGAAGCACAAATACAGTCGGACGAATAATTTTGTGTTATTCGTGAATTGTTCGAGTAAAGTAAAATGTGGAAATGTTTTTACAACTCCTTAGCGTCAAAGAGAGGGATTTCTTTTCTGTCTCTTTCTTTTATGAAATATACAATGTCATCTAAAAAAGCGGTATCTTCTTTTTTTAAGACTCTAAGAAAACACTAACTGGGCTGACTATAAAACTGGACTCATGAGATCTGTCATATCGATGAAATAACAAATATGCAGTTACCTCGTAAATTACTACGTTCCGTATATAATATAATATACCCAAGATAATAGAGTCACCATTATAATAGTAACGTTCTAAGAGTCAAACTTAAAACGTTAATAAAATTATGAAAAATTGTATACGATTTTTATGATAGATATATTTATTGTAACTTAATATTCTTATTTTTTTATTTTAGATTAAATTTATATTAGTGATTGGTTTTCAAATTCTTTTGATGGCAGATAATTATTTTATATTAGTTATATAACAAATTTTACTTTTACTGTTATCCTAATAAAAATCATTTGCTTTTCCAGACGCGCGAAGATTGGAAATATGTTGCTATGGTCATCGATAGACTTCAACTGTATATATTCTTCATAGTAACCACGGCTGGCACAGTGGGGATTCTTATGGATGCCCCCCACATATTTGAATACGTAGACCAGGATCGCATCATTGAAATATATAGAGGAAAATAAACAGAACTCAAAATTTCGATTAAACTTTTTTAAGCTGCCATAAATATTGTACATTTGGAGTCTAAACAAAGTATGCTGTTTATAGTATGAAGACTTAACTGCGCGGTTTTATTTTGAAAAGAAAAGTCATTTAATATAATGAGAAATAGGAATAAATTTAACGGCATATAAGTATTATTAAAAATTAGTTTGTTTCCATGTATAACGAAACGTAGCGTAAAGTTTAAAATAATTTATAGAAAATAAAATGGCTGTGTTCGAGGTATATAAAAGCACAATAGTTACTAAACAAACATTCGATGTAAGTTTGTAATTTTAACAATTTTATTTAATAAAGTTAAAATAGCTTAGCAGATAAAATGTAAATATAAATAATTTACTATACAAGTACCAGATCTCTGTTTTGTATATTTTGCTTTAAATTTTGTGTGTAATTCTTCCAAATAACTATTTTACACATTTCATGTAGAAAGCAGTTTGATATTAAACTAAAACTTAATAACCATTCAGAAGTGGTTATAAAGAAGACAGGTTTAAACAATAATAAAAAACGTACTGCCTGACACAACATATATTGAATACATTTCATTACATACATAACAAAACTTTACCTCCTACTGGTTATAAAATATAATCATAATCTAAATCGCTTCTCCCGCCGTATGGTAGCGGCCTAAGAGTATCTACCACACCATCCCATCCCGTGGGTGTCGTATAAGTCGACAGAGGGAAATTAAAACCTGGAGATGGGCAGCAGCATCTTCCTGGTACATCTTAATAAATAAACTGCGGTTACCAACCCGTATACACGTAATACACGTAAATATATTTTTTTCCGGATAATGTATACTTGTCATTTTTATTAATTGCCAATTTCATTGCGTAAGGTATATGGGTGTTTTTAAAGTATAAAATAATTACAAGTTGTCAAACAATAAAATTCAGGGTAAAGAAAAAAATATTTATTGATGATACACTCTTGGCCTATTTCAGAAACAGTGGTATCTACGCAGGATGTAGAGTCGTATGTCACAGGTAAACAGACACTCGTCTTCCCTTTTACGAACTTTATGTAACATTTTGCGATAATGGTCCTATTCATTCCAATCATTTATGGCATGCATAAATATTCACATGCCGGTAGGATTCTTTTTTTTAAAAAAAAAAGAATGCTAGCAATGCTGTATTGACATTACTAATATTCCTGTTAACCACTCCAACTAAGCGTAAAAGCTTGTGCTAGGAGATGGTTCACGACAATAGTCGAATGGCGGGCTCGATCCTACGACATCATGTTTCGCAGTCCGTACCCTAAACCATTAGGCTATTGCCGCTTGTATTATATTCAAACCTAGGACCCACGACTCAGTAAGAAATCACGCTGACTACTGAATTAAGTAATCGTCAAACAACTTTGCGTTATATGCGTAGAAATGTTTTACTACGTATTTAATAACTTATAAAAATATTGTTAAGCAAAAATAAATGTCGAATAGCGAAGAACTATATTCATTTTTTTTTACCGATATATGTTTACGCGATGTTTTCTATTCAAAAACGGGTATTAAAAATAGGCTTTCAACTAAACCAAGAATATGTTTAATGGATGTACCAGTATATCGATCATAATTTTAATATAGTCAGTTATATATTTTTTTTTAATTTAACTTATAATGACTAAATAATGAACGTTTCTTTTTTAAACATAGAGAGAGATGCGATCAACGATACGTTTACGCTTCATTAGGAACTAGCCGAATTAAACTCTGTGCGGTCTACTATCTAAAGAGAAACGTAAACGTAAGGCTAATGTACAACGTATTGAAACTCATATTAAAAATGTAATCGAAAAATAAAAGCATATTACGCAACTGTTAGCTTTAGTATCACCGCAGACTAATCCAAAACATGCACATATAGAAACAATAATAAACAATAAGATACAAATAATATTGTATAAGTCATTGTAATAAAAGTCACACAGAGCAATAACAAAATACTTTTTTTTAATGTTAAATGAAAAGTTACAACATGCTGGTGGCAAACCCAAAGTCGAGCCGCAAATGTGTATTTATATATGTATTCGATCACAAAATGTACAATTTGCAGGAATGGCAAGGCATCAGAATACTTCTCAAACTTCGGACTTGATCTTCCAAATATGTACCTAAGATATGAAATATAATTTAATCTCATTTATACCATTCATTTGTATTGGTTTTAAATTAATATAGAACGTTATTACAAAATATCCATTATTTTATTTCATAACCCAAATTGTAATTGGACTAAAATACATATTTGTCTGGCTGGCAGTCTAGAAATAAAATCATCATTGCGTGATTTTGAGTTTACTGTTACATGATTAATATACTACGCAACCACATAAAAATTTACATACATACATACATAAGATAACGACTGTATGCCATAAGGGGTAGTCAGAGACTGAGCACTCACTGCAAAAACAGATGACTGCCACAATCCACATGCTATTGTTCTGCCTACCTTGAATTAAAACAAAAAGTAAGCAATCTGTGGGGGGAGGCCTATGTTCAGCAGTGGACTAGTGATAGGCTGAAATGATGATGATGATGGATAATTTATATTTACGCGGCCATCGTGATCTTTTTTTCCACGGGGTTACGAGGAAACTCAATATGAAGATCGCGTTTAGGTATTATTATCTTATCACTTTTTTAGAGCTGCATTGTCCTTGCGAACTCTTACCAAAACTAATGCACAAAATACATTACTCTTTCGACTTATTTAGCGACTGATGTGTGTTTCACAACAAAGTTGTTTTTGGATATAAATCAGTTGTACCGCCGATCTGTCAACCATAAAGATGTGTTAACAAGATTGGTCTCCAAATATTCCCCTATATATAGTCTAATGAAGGCCGAGCGACATTGGCAATAGCATGTAAAATATTCTGGCTCTGTCACGAGCAAAGTGGATGGAACAATGTAGCGAAGAAATGCAGTCGGGCTTATAAGTATTATACGGTGAGTATCCAATTACTCTAAAAACTTAAATATTTTTAAAATCAATCAAAACCACGAAGTTCACCGAATCTTTAAAAAAAAACCAAAAAATTAAAGATTGAATCTATATTTCAAATCAGCAGTAAGAAATTTCTGTAAAATTTCATCAATTTAAAACATAACTACAGAAAAAAAATTCTTACAAGAACAGGAAACCAAATAAATGAGCTGAACCGAATTGTTCTTCCCGCTGGCTAACAATTTGGCGAACTTTAGATTATGGAATAATATTTTCGAGCATATAATTCCCTTACAAAATATTGTTACACCGCACAGGACCATTTATGGTATCTACCAGACCAAAAATATTAAATCTATGAATTCTTTACTATATTAATATATATAATAACTAAACGTTAAAGAGAAATAAATATTGAAAGATTTTTAGAAAACAGCGTGTCATTAATTATTTATATCAGAAACAAAATTAAACAATTGGGTTTTTAATATTTTATTTTTCATGTCAAATACTACATACATTTAATTGTAATTACAATAATGTTACTTGAAACCTTAAAATTATAATTTTAGTCTATAATATATCTTGATAGGTATGGCAGCTATCACTTTGTAAGCTACTTGATAATGAGACAAAAATCCATACTTAATATTATAAATGCGAAAGTAATTCTGTCCGTCTGTTTGTTACATTTTCACTGCGCAAACGTTGAAGAGATCATGTCGTAATTCGGAACAGTGACAGCTTGCGTCCTGGAGACGAACTTAGGATACTTTTTGTTTCGGAAAATCAGAGTTCCGACGGTATTTTTTAAAAACCTAAATAGACGCGGACATAGTTGCGTTATTTATAAAATTAAAAAAAAACAACAGAATTACGAAGTCTATTCATCGATATCATAAATCTTGTATCTATTACAATTAAAAATTATTACAAGAAATTTAAATGAAGTGTCATTCGTATCAAGACATATTTTGAAGACTTAATGTAGACAAAGTAACGCATTATGATAACCTACTGTTTATTTTGTAGGATATAGCAATGTTTTATTGGATTTTTTTCTTAGTTTGTATAATTTCTTACAAATCTTAAGCATTTTTTCTTTTTTTGATGGATTTTTAATAAATCTCTTTCTTAATTATTTCGTACAAAAATCTTTTTTTTTTAATTACTAATAATGGAAATATTTAAAAAATACTTTAATCGTCTCCGACATCGTATGGTGGAGAATTAGGAGAATAAGTAGGTGACGTAGGAGAGTATGTTGTTGGTCCAGCAGAGGATGGAGAGTATACACGAGAAGTCGGCGAGTAGTTTGGAGATGTTGGTGTATAAGTCGTAGATGTTGGTGAATATTTAGTCGACGAAGGCGAATAACCTGGAGACGAAGGCGAATAATTGGGTGAAGACGGTGAATAATTTGGCGATGATGGTGAATAAGGAGTACTTGCTGGATGCTGGGGAGACGAAGGCGAATACGCTGGGCTTGTAGGCGAATAATGCTGACTCGTCGGTGAATATTGTGGACTTGTTGGCGAATAGGTTGGGCTTCCTCCTGCAAGTGATGGTGAAGTGGGCGAGTAATTTTGTGATGTTGGCGAATATTTTTGCGATGTTGGTGAATATCTTGGGGATGATGGCGAATAGGCTGGTGAAGTCGGTGAATAGGATGGACTCGAAGGGGAATAGGCAGGTGATGTTGGTGTATAATTCGGTGACGATGGAGAATAACTTGGTGAAGTCGGACTATAAACCGGACTGGTAGGTGAATAACTAGGAGAAGATGGTGAATACCCCGGAGATGTAGGCGAGTAAGCTGGACTTGTCGGTGAGTAAGACGGGCTAGTTGGCGAATAAGAAGGACTCGTAGGGGAATAACTGGGTGAAGTAGGCGAGTAACTTGGAGAAGTAGGCGAATATGCTGGACTAGTTGGTGAGTAACTTGGTGAAGTGGGAGAATAGCTAGGTGATGTCGGCGAATAGGACGGAGACGTAGGAGAGTAACCAGGTGAAGTAGGCGAGTAACTTGGAGAAGTGGGTGAATATATCGGAGATGTCGGGGAATAGTTAGGAGACGTTGGAGAATATGAAGGACTGGTTGGTGAATAGTGTGATGATGCAGGGTTTGATTGCATTGGAGAAGCTCCAGTATATACAGGGCTGGTTGGCGAATAAGATGGTGATGCTCCTGCTGGAGAAGCATAAGGTGAAAGCGGGGGTCCTGGTGATCCAGGTGAACCAGGCTGTGACGACCAAGCACTGTATGCAGGAGAAAGTCCAGACGCATCTGATGCACCAGACGGGGAGAACGATGGACCTCCAGGTGTCATGCTACTGCCAACTGTAACAATATTAATTATAATGAGCATATTTAGTGATAAACTTCTGTAACTATATTTTAATTTTAGTTTCATATCAAATTACCTTGCCCTGGTGACCACACACTGCTACCATAACCTGGTGTATTCTGAGTAGACCATGGTGTCATTAATGGCGTCATGGACGGTGTTCCAACGCCAAAGTACATTCCGCCGCCTACACCCATGCCCACGCCAAGACCTCCCATCTCCATTCCATGTTTACATTTTTCCGCATCAAGAAGTAAGTCAAAACACCCTAAAAACATTTAAATTTAATATATTTGCGATACTGCATAATAACAACATTTTACGACATTATAATGAAAAATAATAGCGCAATTACCAGTTCCCATTCTCGGCAATTGTCCCATAATTATATTTTCTGATACTCCTCTCATCGGATCTACTTCAGCATGGCTAGCAGCGTCTAGTAAGACGTCTACAGTTTCTTCGAACGAGCATCTCATAAGTGCTCCGGTGTCTTGTCTGTTGATACCGTGACGAGTAATTGCCATAAGATGACCCTTTGCAGTCATAACATCACAAAGTAAGGCAAGATGGCGATAGTTCACGTATAGACCATAAAATTGTAGTACAGCATTCATTTCTTTTTCTACAGATTTTCGCACAGCCTCGATACCAAGCACTTGGAATATTTCACAAATATCGTTACTGAAAGTCCGGATCGGGTCAACGTCTCTTTCAGAAAGTACTTTCATTAATGATGTACCATCAGTTTCCAGTAACCATTCAGCTATGGCTTTGAATTCTCCCTGTTCTGTGATAATAATTCGCTTTTTAGCTTCAGTCTGAGGTAAGTGCATATACACTTTTGCTATAGCTTCTATGCCCTGTAATGTCATGTCGGACAACATATTAGCTTCAATACATCGCAGGAACATGTCATCTTCCATTTTGTCAACGGTTTCTTCATCATTATCTTGAAATTTACTTTCTTCATTATTCATGATTCTTATACGCAGTACAAGTTTTTCGGCATTGTCGTCATTGAAAATACAATTCAAATCATCTCCGAATCCTGCATTGATCTTTTCTGCAATCTGTTCCATAGTCAATTTCTTATCTGTCATCCTCTTGCGATCCAATTCTATACGCAGAAGCCAAGGAGATATCTTTGTGGGATCAAAATCAGGCATTTCATAATAAACATTCACGAATTCTTGATCTTCAGCAATAACCGTATTTTGTGGATCAGGGTCATAATAAATTGCTGTATTTGCGGTAACTTTTCGTAAGGTCGTATGTTCCAACCTGCAAAGAACATTCTTAGCTTTCTCAGCATCTCGGGCTGCACCTCCAGTCAAGAAAACTGTAAGAGATGGAGCTTTTGGTTTCTTAGATATATTGATAATTTCCTTTAGTCGGGGTACACCAAGTGTTACGTTTTTCGAAGACACACCAGCAAAGTGGAAAGTATTCAGTGTCATCTGTGTAGCAGGTTCACCTAGAGACTGAGCGGCTAAGGCTCCGACCATTTCACCCGGATTTACTTGGGCTTGTTGAAATCGTGTTTCTATTTCTCCAATCAACCACTCAAATGCCTCAGTCGATAAACGGTACTCTTCAGACACAAATTTTGTACATAAAGTAGATCTAACTAAACACTGGAATAGCAGTGTCGCATTTTCATTGGCTTGCTTAGATAATCGATCTTCTCCTGCCACAATAACACACTTCTTTAGCAAATCTCTTACACCCTGTATAACTTTAATTGGACTCAAGTCAGTAGGCATTCTTTTATTGATATGGAAAATTTTCTGCACATTCCAAATCATTCTTTTAAAATTGCAGGGCAGTACGACTTTTGATTCACCACTTGGGAAAATTTGCCGCAATACTTCTCTGTCCTTTGATAATTGGTCCCATTCACTTTCTAGATCTCCAATAACATAACCTGATTCAGTTAACTCTTTTATAATATCTTCGTTGAATATTCTTTTCAAGTATCTCTCATTTGATGGATCAAACTTGAATTTCTTTTCAAATGCTTTATTAGACAGTTTCACAGTGGGTAGGTTCTGGAACTCTACCGTTTCTCCTGCTAGACCGTCTTCACCATATCGCAATTGAATCAATTGTCCTACAGAATTTCGGACAGTTCCATCGTAATGCACCATTACAGACTCCATAGCTTTTATCAAACGACGTTGAATATACCCAGTCTCAGCGGTTTTTACAGCAGTATCGATAAGACCTTCACGACCTCCCATAGCGTGGAAATAAAATTCCGACGGTGTTAAACCGGCAAGATATGAATTTTCTACGAAACCTCTTGACTCAGGACCATAATCATCTTTAATGAAGTGTGGCAGAGTTCGTTTTCGGAAACCGAATGGAATACGTTTACCTTCTACGTTTTGTTGGCCTACACAGGCAATAACTTGAGAAATATTAATATTAGATCCTTTTGACCCCGCAACTACCATAGCTTTGAGGTTGTTGTATTCTGTAAGAGACTTCTTCGCTGAACCACCAGTTTTGTCTCGAGCGTCGTTAAGAATACGATTTACTTGATTTTCGAAAGTTTGCCTAAGAGTGTTACCGGGAGTTGGTTCCAACTCCATGTTGTGAGCTTTTTGAATAACTTCTATTACATCATCTTTGGCTTTGACTATAGCACGCTGAATTTCTTGGTATGTTTGCGGATCGGCAATTGTATCACCAATACCAATTGAATGGCCTTCCAATAGCAGCCAATTGTTGATGACAGTCTGAATGTTACCGTAAAATCGGCCAGCAGTTTCATGGCCTAACTCTAACATGCAAATATGAAGTAATGAACCTGCAGAAGCACCTAAAGATTTCTTACAAAGGATGCCCATAAGCAATTCCCCATGTTCCACAACAACTTTTGTATCCCCAGGTGAAATCCATTTATATGGACCATCATCTTCCTCATCAGGATGGGTAGAATGTGTTCTGATCATGTTTACATTTCCAGGAATGATTAAAGTGAAAATTTGTTTACCAGTCCACAGTGGTTGTGGTTTTAATATACAGGGCTGTGGTATTTTACCATCCCATGTTGGTAGAAACATTAGAAGATTCATTACTTGTTCCTTTGTCAAAAATACATCTCTCTTCGTCATTTTTCTTACAGCTGTTAGTGTGTCTTGTACAATACCCATAACTGGTTTATTAGCCTGTGGCGTAATAATCTGTCGAGGTGTAATATGAATGTTTTCAACTTCTGCTCGAGTCTCCATAGATTGAGGAACATGTAAATTCATCTCATCTCCATCAAAATCAGCATTGTATGGGGATGTGCAACTCAAGTTCATACGAAAAGTTGACCATGGTAACACCTTCACTCTGTGACCCATCATACTCATCTTGTGAAGTGTAGGCTGTCTGTTGAATATTACTAAATCATCATCTCTTAAATGTCGCTCTACCTTATACCCATACTGCAAATGCAGATCTGAAGGTTTAGGATGGAACCGAAGATCAATTCTTTCTCCATTATCACGCACTATGTATTTGGCTCCTGGATACTGTGCATTTCCTCTTCTAACAAGTTCCTGCATTCTATCAATATTAAAAGGAGTCACCAGCTCAGGAAATGTTAAGTTTTGTGCAATGGACCGAGGAACGCCTACTTGATCAATACGCAAATTAGGATCAGGGGTGATGACAGTACGTGCAGAGAAGTCCACACGTTTTCCCATAAGGTTTCCTCTTATCCTTCCTTCTTTTCCTTTTAAACGAGCTTTAATTGCTTTAAGCGGTTTTCCTGATTTCTGCATAGCTCTAGAAAGGTTTAAAAAAGTAAACTTAATGTACACATGTAAAAGAATACTACTACTTTTAAATAAAAAAAATCTATCAAAAATTTGGGATTTCATTATTTTTACAGAATTCGTAGGAAGTTATAGGATACAATAATTGTAAATTAAATTTACACTGATTCCAATATAACATAATGTCCTCCTTGACAATTAGTTCTTTTACTTCATATTTCTGAAAGAAGCAATTACATCTCAGGGACATGAATTTGAAATACGAATATCCAAGAATCACAGAGAACTACTTCCATTTTATTTGTGTTTGTATTTCATGATGTCACTCTTTACAAAGGAAAACTGTTTTTAAAAACATTGATATTAATCAGGCTGTAGTAAAAAAGAACAAGACCACCAATATCAACTATATTAATGGTCTTATAGACAGACAGTAAGTTATCTAGGTTTATTTAAGAACATTTTGAATTCAATATAAAATAAAATTGCAACTAATAATATAAATTAAGCAGTATGACAAAATTAAATCACTCTTATCTAAGGAAAATCTGGAAAAATGAACAGCAGTTGCCAACCTGCCATTGACATTCTATTCTGGAAAATCTGAATAAATGAACAGGTGTTGCCAACCTGCCATGGGTGGCAACTATGGCAAAATCCTCTCAATTTGAGCACTACAAACTTTTTGTAACAATCTATGGGGGAGGCCTATGTTCAATGTACCCCTTATATGGGAAATAAGTGTGACTTCATGTATGTATAACAACCCATTTGCAAATTTTAACAAATACTTACTTTGGCATACCAGGCATATCATTATCAACAAATGTGGCAACATGGAATTGCAATAATCTAATATTCTCAGCTAAGACATGAGCTGCTGCACCTAACTGTTCGTTTCTCATTAATTCATTGTTTGCCTTTATAATATCGGCAAGTTTGTGGGTCAAGTCATCTTGATTTTTAGCAGCACCAAACATGACGACAGCAGGCCTCACTGATAATGGAGGTACAGGCAGTACAGTCACTATCATCCAATCGGGTCTGGCAAATTTTGGGTCCATACCCAGAATGAATGATTCTTCATCTGAAAAGATATTCACATTTCATACTCTAAATCAAAAATGAGTATTTTAAGCTAATATGAAATCAATAGCCATGTGGTGGCAGCTCGTTAAAAGAATACTACCACTCCATCTCATCCAATGGATCTCGTAAAAGGCGAGTAAGGAATTAAACTGCACTGTGCATCCAACAGCGCATGGTGGCAATGGGCTCACCACCTATAAACCAAGTGCATTATATTGTTTTGGTGAATTGTGGATTGTGGCAGTCATCTGTTTTTGCAGTGAGTGCCCAGTCTCTGACTACCCCTTATGGGATACAGTTGTGATCTTATGTATGTATGTATGTATGATCAAACTTCGTCAACATATTTTCTAAAAGAGTGAATACACAGACAGAAGCATCAAGTAATTTTATATTACGTTTTATATTATATAGTGAATTTGAATGCAAATACTAAATCATACTCACATACAAATAAAATTTAAAACTAAAAATGTAAATATGAGCATCACTCAACTGATAAGTCAATTATAAATATACTCAAATTTAAGAGGAAATCAATAATAAAATTATTTCAAATGAAAAACATTCACATTTGACACCATTTATCAATAGGTAGAATGAAGTTCAAATATAAAGATATTTTGCATATGAATGAAGATTAACTATTGTATACGGAAAATGATTTTACCTGTTATGTGTTTAAGAATCTCCCATACTCTTTCTGCAGTAATTATTATTTTCTTCTCTTGTGTGTCTTCATTTGCATGTTTCCATTCAGCAGTGAGGTCCAAACCTTGACGCCTAATAGAGGGTTGATAGTGACCACAACCACCATGTCCAGACCCCCTTTTACCTTCCTCTCCCTCTTTCCCAATATCCATATCTTCACCACCCTCACAAATATTTTTTCCTTTACAAAGGTCATAAACATATGTCAATCTTTTACGTGGCTGCCCTTTTGATTTCATAACAACTTCTTTTATCTTTGGATTTGTCTAAAATGGAACAAAAAGCATTGTAACTAATACTCGAAAGTAGATAATCAACAAATATTAAATAAATAGTTCAGTTACCGGGCTAACTAGCAGCTTTGAGCAATAAAAACAAACACATCGCAATATCTTTATTGTTTTTGTAATAAAACCAATGTGAAAAACTGGTTTAGCCAAATCAATATGGCCAAAGTGTCCAGGACATTCTGTCATATTTCCAGCACAGGTTTGACATCTAGAGCTTCTGTCGATCACCCCTTGTCGAGGATCCATAAGACCGCCCAGCTTAGGCCTTCCACCCTCCATAGTTTCGGGAAAGCGGATGCCCCCCTCAGTGACGGACATACGTCGCTAAAATTTTATCAATGGTATTAATGCAAGTATAGTTATCTACGTCTCCATTGAAATTGTCAAACTATTGTGCAATGTTGATGAGGGGTAATAAATAACAACTAGCATATTTTTACAATGATTGTATCTTATCGTACAATAAAACTGTTTCTAGCAGGTACAGTGATAAATTTGATGACAATATTGAGAAATTAGATATATTTCACTGGTAAGTGACATGAACGTGATCAGAAAGGAACTACACGATAAGAAGTTGTAACAATACCATACAACTGCTGGATTACTAAAAATTATACATTATTCACAACAATAACATGAAAATTAAGCCATATGTTAAACTTACGATCTCATCAGGGGATAATATACCAAATTGTACTCTTTTAACTTGGCGCAAAGGCGCCTTTGAATCGTTCGTAGTGGCCATTTTGAGTAGATGTGCGACATGTCATCGTAGTCGTACATAATAAACCAGTGTTGCTATTAGAACTGAAATTACTGTTTAATTCAGTGGGAACCGAACCATAGACATATACTAATCTTAGAAACCAATACAAACAATCCTGCGAACTGTCAGATCTCTAGAGTTGCCATTAATTAGCCCCATTTATTCCATTTTTTCGCATATTTAATAATAAAATACAGACTCAAATGCACCGGCACAAAAGCGAAGTACCTAGATTTATTATGTGACTTAAAAATTAGGTACCGTAAACCGCCGCAACTTTACCTTTCATACTCAATTTTGCCTAAAACAGAAAAATCCTAATAAGCCATAAACGTTGCACATTTGGCAAACCAAAATATAGTAGATATAAATATTTGTTACCGAAGTATTTACGAAGCTAGTGGATATTTTGTTAAACGTTACAGAATTTACGTAATTCGCTGACAAACAATACCTGGAATGACCAGATTTTTATTCTCGTTGAAAACTTTTACATTACTTTTATGTAACTTGAACATTTTCATTAATTTATTATTGCGTCTAGCACTTTCATAAACCTAACACATTTCTCAAGATCATGTTTGCAATATTCCTGTGAAATAAAAAAAACACTTAGGTAAAGTTAGTTTATGTAATCGAAACCATAGGTCTTAGTGTAGGGTTGTCACGTTTACGTAACTAGTAGAACAACCAAAGGAGACTAATGATTTTCACTTCGATGTATGCGAAACGTTTTTTTGTGACAAATAATTCCAACACTTACTTTCACCAATTTGAAAAAAATTAACCAAGTTTTAATTATTATTACGTTTTAATAAATCACTGTAAAAACTATTACTGGTGGTAGGATTCCTATGCAGGAGTCCGTAGGTAGGTACCACCCCAGGGCCAGTTATTCTGCCGTGAAGCAGTAGTGTGCAAACATTACTGTGTTTCGGTTTGAAGGGCATTGTGAGCTAAGCGTAATCACTGGGCATATGAGACTTAAGAACTGATGTCTCAGGGTGACGGGCGCATTGTGATGTCATACTGTTCTGGGTGACATAGCATTTGTTATGGTCTGCCCATAACAAATGTTGCACTTACCATCAGGTGAACGCTTTGCTCGTTCCGTCACTTTTATTAAATAAAATATAAAAAAAAAACTGTCTTATTTCGTGTGACTAACCTGAGTTCTATTGAATGCTTGTATGAAAACTATAAAATTCTGCCCCAACTTTGCCTCAGCATATACACGGGAAAGCAACGCGATGATATTGATAAATTAATAACAATCAAATGGTTTAAAGCTTTAGGTACATTATGATTTGGAAATCGAATTGAAATCAGATGTTTCAGTCTATTTTAGGGTAACAGGCAAAGTTATGGTCCTATCATTGCCTGCTCACAAAAGTGGTTAAAACATAGAATTCTGTAAAGATACATTGCAAGGGCTAGCACTATAAAGAAGATGCTGATTTGAACATTATTTCGCAAGCATAAGAATGGACTACAGTTTTGTGAATTTTGCGATATAGGTCAAAATCTTCAAAATTCAGACAATATTGCGGCAGTTTACGGTACCCATTTTGTAAGATTAACTTTTATAGATTTTTGGTTAGGGGGAGACGTAGTCATAATAATGAAAAATATCCTCTAAAGAAAAGTAATTTTATGTAATGGTTTAACTGATACGAGTACCTTGTGAATTATTTTTAAATGTAATTCTGTAGTTCTTAGTAGATGAGTACATAGTAAAACTTCCGCTAGGAAGTAAAGCTCTCTCGCATTTTATGTTAGTTACTAAGAGTATAAAAGTCATAGTTTAACTATAACATATTTTTGATTGATTTTCTTGATACTACAGTTGTGCGATTTGGCAGCTGAAATTTTTTTTTTTTTATTATTACGCTCCAGAACTGAATACGGTTATACGTACGGTGAAATGAGTGGGATTGCGCACAGTGTCGTTGCGTATAAATATATGACTGCATGTTGCTAAGTCCTCAGTAGAGAAATGTATGTTTGTTATATGTATTCAATTATGACTCGGAGTTAGAGATGCCATCGTTTCCGTAACTGCGTACCAATTCAGCATCCTTATCAATTATAGTTACTATATATCGATAGTCGTTTGATACTTGTAGAGGTCCGACTATAGCGATGTGTATATGTTCGAAAAATTCTGAATGCGTGTATTCTCCCAGGGCGCTATGTACATGGCGATATACTTTTGCTCGTTGGCAGTATAGGACACACTTTTGTTCTGCATGGATGGCCTGAAAAACTTTGATGTCACTATTTTCTTAGTGGTTTTGATAACAAGATGACATAATTCATGTTGTGCTTTAAAGTTCGATGGTACATATGGCCATGATGTAGCGGTCGAACTCTCGCCGGTTATAGATAGATTTTTTAAGTGTGGCAGTGATTATTTCGTAAATTAAGTTTGGTTTAGTTAGCAAAGCTTTTAGCTCTATATCGCTCTATTCCTTTGTCGCACTCTATATCGACTATAGTAAATTAGCCGAAGATCGGCTAATTATAATCTCTTCTATCCTCGATTAATGCATCAGCTGCATTTCTGTCTTCTTCCAGATATCTTATATTCGAACAAAATTGACTGATGAAATGTAATGGGGAGTATCATTGTTGCTCTGAAGTTTTGTTTAGGCCGTAATAGCCGGTGACTTGTATTGCGAACATCGACGCCCGTCGATGTATTATCTAGTTTTCCGTTTTATTTCTTCTTGAACACAACTATTCGCAGCGAAAACGAAAGTGATCACAGCATTGCCATTCTGGATCACTGGGCCTGCGGTATAGTGTTCTTGATCGAGATCGTGAGTGACGGCGGTCGTAAGAATGACGATATCCTGTTGACCTTTTTTCTCGTAAAACAGCTGTCTCAAGCGTTAATTTTTCTATTTGTTTTGATAGGAGCTATAACTGTGAATTCGTCGTGGAGCTCGTGTTTTGCTGATTTATTGCAGCGATTGTTGCTCATAGTGCTAGCCCGTCTAAAGATGACTCGGTATATACAGATATGACAGCGCGAATTTGTGGACGCATCCATAAAACTCTCAGTGCATCGTCTGGTACTATATTACCGCTTGCATAAGATGTGATGGTTATTTGTCGCCGAGGTTAAGGTCGCTTAACAGTTTCTGTAACTGCCGAGATTCAGATTTTTGATATACAGATATTGATCTATTCTTCAGGGCGGTATATTTTCTGTTGGCTGTCGGCTTTAATATGATATAGCTGATTTATTCTATATTGATTCTCTCCAGTACGGGTATGACGAGGTTATATTTTTGCTCTTCCCTAATTTTGTGCAGCGTGACGATGGCTTCAAACATTGCAAACCACAGAGGAGTTTTCCGGCCAAAAAGGTGGAATTTTGGCTTGCAGGGACACAGTTGCTACCTCCGATGGGTCATATTGTCAGGCAGAGATTTTCCTTCTTTAAACATTTGCTTCTTATTTTTTTATTAGGCATCACCAAACTTATTGATTTTGAAATAAAACTTGCTTGCTGTTCGAATGATTTATTCACAAACCTGTATATTTTTAATACAGAAAATGGTAACAATTAGATTAGGATACTGCACTTGTTATTTATAATAAGCCAATCAAATTACTGAAAGTTTGCACACGTTATTAACCGCCAAGTCCGTTTTACACACATTAATAAATTAAATTTTCATCCTACCCTAAAAAAATTATTATTACAAAAATATAACAGTTCATACGTCGCATGCGCTTTGTAAATTTCACGGCGCAGGCGCTTTGTATACTGCGCAAGTGTGTCTTAACTTCTATGGCGTATGCGCGCTGTGCATAACTTCACACGTACTGTAAAAGGTCTGGCCTTTTTATAGTACGTGTGAAGTTACTTGGAGATAGCGATAACTAGAACCCAAGAGCTCTACTCAACACGACACACACAGAACACAATCAAGATCATACCGCCCACGCTAAAGTTGTGCAGTGACACCAAAATCGGACATAGATTTCAAAATTCTTGTCAAGAAGACGTTATTAGATAAAACGTATTATAAAATAGATCATTATAATATAGAGGACAAAGACGTGTGAAAAAACTCCTACTCTGGACTTGGAAACCACCTAACTGCTAAATGTATAATGTTGTGTAGTAATAATTTTTAAGTAATTTATGAACAACATTATGTAATACTAGCTGAAGTCCGAGTGGGTTTAAGTTTTTTTTAAATAGCAAGGAAACTCTGATTTTTCAGAATAAAGAGTATTCTATGTCCGTCTCCATAATGCAAAACATCAGTGTACCGAATTTCATCAAGATCGGTTCAACGGGGGAACCTTGAAAAGGTAACAAACAGACAGAGGGACAGGGACAGTTAATTTTGCATTTATAATAAATATTATAGTATATAGTATGAATGGCATTGAAAAAACGAAAGACTCTCAAGAGTTTGTTGCCGGTTCTTCTCTGTGAAGTCTCTTATTTTTCGAACATAGATAGTAGTCAAAATCTACACTGGTTTTGACAGTTTTATGACCTCTAAACAAACTATAAATGAATAAAGAAATTTTGATTTTTATTATTTTTTTATTTGAATTTTCGCCCAACCAAGCACACGGCTATCGGCAAGTAGTTAATAATTGTTGCCACAATAAAAAAGTAAAAAATGTTTAATGGAATATTTTACTAATCATAGACAGGAAAATAAGATTCTCTTATAAAATGATGATGTCCAGTGACCTATTTTCTGGAGAACTTCCGAATACGGCAGATCGCCTGCCGAAGAAGTTTTAATAGTGACACAAGTATGCGCGCTTACACAGACTTGTCTTAACATGCCAGCGGTCAATATAAAGATTATGCGCTTCTGCCAACAATACGACTGTTCATCGAAGCTTATGCGATAAAATCTAAGGTAGGCTAGGATAGTGTCAGTGACACAGAGGCAGTCTCAACATAACGAGACTAAAACAATTTGTTTTTCATAGATGTCGGATTCACCTAGTAGTCGAAACTAGGACCCGGGGCGTAGCTGTCAAGTATACTGACTACTAAGCCACTCGGTATTTTTAAAATAAATCGGTATAGAAATAAATAAATGAATAAAAAAACAGTTTTTAGCCAGAGCATTTTACTATTTTACTCATGTTAACACAAAAATGTGACAATTAATAAAACATTAATTTAATGAATATATTAGATACACATGTATTTTTACACATCTATTCATACATTAAATAAAAGTAACAAAGTTATCAAAATAATGTCTTATTAAATACTGTTTAAGGTTTTCATCAGATATCATTGCTAATGCTAATGGATTGTAGCACAGTAAATTTTCAAATGTGTGTTTTTAAAATTTCCACGCCATTATTAAAAACATATTTCGTTTTTGAATGTGGAATCACTGAATAAAAAATAAAAACAACTTACACAGATATGAGGGAAACAAATCATCTTTCTACATTGCTTAAGTATGGCTCAAATTAAATATATATTCGAAATGTTTCGAGTCCATGTCATGATTTAATTAAGTAATGAAATTTAAATACAATATGTTGCATCTAATCTCTTCTAAAATAGAAGCCTTATAGAATATTGGTGTGTTATTTTTTTGGGTTTTGAGATTTATTTACTTAATTACATGATATACAAGACTACCTAAACTTTAGCTACATATTTTCAACATAAATATATATTTTAAAATTGCAATGATTTTTATAATCTTTACTATTTGTCTAGTCATATCTTAAAGGTACATTTACTTACTTGTTCTAACTAAAAAAAACTTTGAACAATATTTCTATACAATACTTTTGTTATTTAAACTTATTAAAAAAACAATAAAAATGTGCCTCACTGGCTAATTAGCTAATATAATCTAAAATCTATCAAAATTGTAAGTTAATAATTTTGAGAAAAATGGCATCACCAAATCATATCAATAGAGATCTGTTCAAAAGCTGGACGGTTAATTTATATAACGTTTTCGGAGTCGATTTCTCCTTGTTCAACAGTCATGTACATTCCTTCCTCTTCATATGTAGAATCGTGTTTAGCCAAAATACGGAGTAAGGGACGCATTTTCATCCACCATTGTTGTTTGGGTATTCTCTGTCTGTAAATTTAAAAAATATGATTACTCCGATATTTCAATCATCCTCATCATTATTGGCTCATAAAAATAATATTTTTTTAATCGCAGTTCGGACTTCGGACCTCAGAGGCTGCTGCCCATCACCGGTCTAGATAACCCAACGCACGCAAATGCAAACACGACAGAATAAGACGAACAAGAAGCGTGATTATAGTGTGAATATTAACAAATTCACAATAAGAAAAAGTTATAATCTATCTCTATATAAATAGAAATCAAGTGAATGAAATAAAAATAAAAATTTAATTCATTAAATTACTTTTTACAATCGCACTTCTCATTTTGTTCATTAGTAAATTACACACGTGTGAAGCCGGGACGAGTCGCATGTTAGATAGATAGACAGCTATTATAATTTCGAATTTTAAAGGCTATCGATAACTACTACTTATATTTTATTTACATTACTTATTATATGACAGAGTAAGTTGAACACAATTGGACATCTCGGAAAAAAAAATGAAAAATATATTTATTAGAGATAAATAACACTTTATGCTTTAAAAGTACATACTTCTTAAATTTTATGATTTTTTATCTTTTTCTTACTTATCTTTTATAAAGTTTTTTTTTATAAAGTAACTTTAAAATAATTAACATGTATTTAAATAATTATTTCATCATTATCATCATTTAACTATCATCATACCATCATCATAATTTCATCATTATCATCATTTCAGCCTATCGCTAGTCCACTGTTGAGCATATGCCTCCCCCATAGATTGCTACAAAAGTTTGTAAATTTAATTTAGAGGGATTTTGCCATAGTTGCCACTCTTGTCAGGCGGGTTGGCAACCGTAGTTTTTTATTCAAATAATCCAAGAAGATGCCCCTGGCCATCTCATGTTATTTATTTTCTCTCTGTCGACTTTTACGACGCCTACGGGATGAGATGGTGGTAGTATTCCTATGCAGGAATTCGTCTAGGTAGGTACCACCCAAGGCCAGTTATTCTGCCGTGAAGCAGTAGTGTGCAAACATTACTATTTCGGCCTGAAGGGCACTGGGAGCTGGTGAAATTATTGGGCATATGAGACTTTAGAACCGATATCTCAGTGGTGACGAGCGCAGTGTGAGTAAAAAATACATTTCGAATTTTTAAGCCTATCGATACATAATTACGTATTATATGATAGAGTAAGCGGAAACAAATGTATTACTATATTTCTTTTCAAATTTATGTAAATGTGATATTATCGACTAAGAATCAGCCAGCAGAAGTAGCAATGGGCCGGCCATATAGCTCGCAGAACCGCTAACAATTGGAGAAAAAAGGTTTTCGAGTGGCAACTTCGTACCGGCAAACATTGTTGGTTGACCCCTTACTAGATGGAACAAAGTTTAGGTTTTACGGAAAGTCGATGGATTGCCAAAAAACACGATCATGAGCTACCCATGACCGTGTTTTTGGCAATCTATGGGGGAGGCCTATATTCAGCAGTGGACTTGTAATTGGCTGAAATGATGATAATGATCACTATTGTTAAACTCTAGAACACACGTACATACGCAGTCACGCCTTTTTCCCCATATAAGAGGTAGGCAGAGGCTGAGAGACTCACATGCCCACATTTCACCCTCGCGGGAAACGAGACGTCACGGGTGGCTAACCACATTGCCGCCATTTTGGTACGGGTCAAAAACTTCTTACGTCCCATTACTTTACCACATGCAGTATAGTGACAGCATTGCATATTATGGTGTTATTCTGCACGAAAAAAAGCTGTCCTGACAATACCTGGACTGACATACTCACGAGAAGTTAGTTTGGGACTTAAGATCTTCGAGTGGTGTAAATTTATACTGTCGCTTAACCACTCCGAGCAAACAAGCAGAGTCAGGTGTGTTAGAGACGCCATTTTGAATGTTTTCTACCAGCCAGTGCAGGCATTTGGCGGCCATCTTGGTGCCCATGTTACGATCAAAAGGTGTCGGAGAACCGCCTTGTTGCATGTGTCCTAGAAGAGCGAAAGCAGAATATCATTAAAGAAAAAAACTAGCTGGTGGAAGGATTTCTATGCAGAAATCCGAGTAGATAGGCACCACCACAGGGCCAGTTATTCTGCCGTGAAGCAGTAGTGTGCAAGCTTTACTGTGTTTCGGTTTGAAGGGCACTGTGAGCTAGCGTAATCACTGGGCATATGGGACTTAAGAACTGATGTCTCAGGGTGACGGGCGCTGTGTGGAGTCACACAGAAATATTCTGGGTGACACAGGATTTGTTGTGGGCGGACGTTGCACTTACCATCAGGTGAACCTTCTGCTCGTTTCGTCACTGTATACAATAAAAAAAAGGTAGGTACCACCACAGGGCCTTGCATTCTGCCGTGAAGCAGTAGTGTGCAATCAATACTGTGTGTCGGTTTTAAAGGCGTGTTAACAGAGGGCATACGAGACTTAGAACCAATGTCTCAAGGTGACGGGCGCAATATGGTATCACAGAGAAATGTTCTGGGTGACACAGCATTTCTTATGAGCAGATTTTGCATTTTCCATCAGGTGAGCGTTTTGTTCGTTTCGTCACTTTATACAATAAAAAAATACATCAAGTGTGATATTAAAGACATTCTGTCTGTTTGAAAATCTGTAACTTTGTTATTTCTTCGTAGTAGTAGTAGTAGTAGTAGTAGTTTATTCTTAATAAATATAAAATCTTCATTTTAAAGGGAATATTTTTTTAACGTGATGGTAAATACCAGAACTTTACATTGGAAGGTTCTGTGTAGCTCTCAGTTCCCTTCAGAGTCAGTTATACACAATAAGTTTGAAGGCCACTGAAACTTCAGAACTGACGTCTCCTGGGCGTACGGTCTGGTGGGCAGTGTGGTGCCACCTAAATTTTGTTATGTGTGACACAGCATTTGTTATGGGCAAACGTTGCACTTACTATCAGATGAACGTTTTGCTCGTCTCACGACGTCACTTTCTCCTAAAAAAAAAAACACGCAATCGTTTCTTACTTTTTATTCTATTGTTTATAGCAATTTCTTTATAAACAAAACCAATTAATGCAAAAAATGTACATAGATTAGGAAACTAGAATTTAAATGTGGCGTAAATGAATATAACAATATTCTTAAATAAAATTTTAGTTTTACATTTGACTTCGTAACAAAATAAGAAGTTGACAGCTTCTATTAAATACTCACCAAGGACATTCATTCTGGCTGTGAAGAGGCCTTTCCCCTCCTCCGAGTACAGACGGTAAATAAACTCGGTGTTATAGTTGTCGTTTGCTTTCTCGTTACGGAGAATAAGACCGCGCTGGATGCCTCCAGTCATCTTAGACGCCATGTGGTATACGTCCTGTTGCAGGTCCTTAATTGAGAACTTCTCTTCGTAAATATATGCCGCGTCAGCACCACCGGCCAAACCTTTAAGAAAAATTAAAGTGAATCTGAATCTACCACCCTATCTCATTCTGTGGGTGACGAAAAAGTAGACAGAGGGAGAATGAAAACCAGGAGATGGGCAGCAACATTTTCCTGTAACATCTGAATAAATATTTCATAAATATTTTTATATGGTCGTCATAGGCCTCTCATAAATTCAGAGGATTTGTCATGTTTGTATCATTTTCAAACTGCGTATTAAAATGCCAATAGTGTTCGATTAAACTTAGCGGCATTTTAATCTAAACGGATGGTTACAGGAAAATTATAACAATATTAAGATTTTCAGATATTAACTTCACAAACTTTTTGTTTTCCTTGCTGGCGACTGTTGCGAAAACTACAGAACGAGATTCAATATTTCACTTCGTGTGTTATTTTAGTTTAGGTATTCTATAAAGCTTTACGCGTAAGTAAACATTTTTTATGTCAATCGTGCAACGTCTGATATATACCATTATACCATTTACACTATAAACCAATGCTGTGGCACCACACTGTGCTCGTCACCTTAAAACATCAGTTCTTAAGTCCCATATTAGTAATTACACTAACTATCAGTGCCCATTAAACCGAAACACAGTGATTTTAGCACACTAATACTTGACGGCAGAATAACGACCAGCTATAAGGAACCCAGCATAGGAATCCTATCACCAGTAAAATCATGTCAACAAATTAAAAAAAATGTACCTGCTAAAGTAGCTAAGTAACCGCAATAACCTCCCATAGTCTCGATTACGAAGACACGACGCTTGGTACCCTGAAATTATTAAAAATTAAAATAAAGTATTTTTCTTTATACATACAGTCACGCCTTTTTCCCATATAAGCGGGTAGACAGAGGCCAATCACGTAGCCCACTTTTCGCCCTCGCGGGAAACGAGACGCGACGGGCGGCAAACCACGTCGCCGCCATTTCGGTAAGAGTCAAAAATTCTTAGACAGCATTGCATATTATGGTGTTATTCTGCACGAATAAAGGCTGTCCTTTAGCAGGCTGCAAAAACACATTTTGTTGATAGCCTGCCAAAGCTGCAAAAATAAAAACACAATTTGACGTAAAAGCCGAATTGTGTTTTTTTTTTTTTATTGGATAAAGTGACGAGACGAGCAAAACTTTCACCTGACGGTAAGTGCAACGTCTGCTCATAATAAATGCTGTATCGTGTATCTGTGTTCAAGAATATCATATTTAGCAATCAAACGATATTATATTTTTTTATTATTTCGTTCGAATAGATTTTTAATAAGTATTGAACTGCATGGAGTGTTACGTTCATGCAAAATTTAAATACCTGTGCGGATTGTCGGATACGATCACAGATTTCCGTGATTTCATTCAGTGCTGTGTCAGCGCCGAGTGAGAAGTCAGTTCCTGGCACGTTGTTACTTATCGTCGAAGGGATGATCACCAACGGGATGCAGAATTCAGGGAACTGCGTGCGAGACTCGTAAAGCTCCAAACCGGCTTGATAGGCCTAGAATAAAAATATTTTTTTTTTTCATTACTTCGACCACTACCGCCGTACAAGTCGGGAGAGGGAAAATAAAAACCAGGAGACGGGCAGTAGCATCTTCCTGGAACATCTGAATAAATAAACTGCGGTTGTCAACCCGCCTGCCAAGCGTGTCAACTATGGCAAATTCCCCTCAAAATGCGAGCTACTAACTTTTGTGGCGATCTATGGGGGAGGCCTATGTTCAGAAGTGGACTAGTGATAGGTTGAGACGACGAAACCTCCTCCCTTAGATTGCTACAAAACACGGCCTTGGGCCAACTGCATCCATCGACTTCCCGCAAAACCGTGATGACCGGCCCATTGCTACTTCAGCTTTTTAATCCTAAAGCTAAGTCAGTTACTTAAGTTCTGCTGCGAATATCATCGTTACGGATTTTATCTCACAGAGAAACACCGAGTCGTAGGCTACTGGTGCTTCAAAATTAAAATTCAACTGACAATTATAATATATATTTATAATATATATATATATATATATATATATATATATATATATATATATATATATATAAAATAAGTTGATATAACTCTTTCAATATTTGTACTGAAATTCAATAAATACCTCAAAACCACCGATGATCAAGAGCCCTTGAATATTAAATTGCTTGATACGTGCAGCAATCTCTCCTTTTTTGTCACCAGGCAATGTACGTTTGGTTCCCAAGAAGGCACCACCCTGAGCCACCCAACCAGTTACGTCCGACCTATGGATAAAATATTACTTTATACTAATTAATGT
Organism: Luehdorfia chinensis; assembly: GCA_019845155.1. Classification (NCBI taxonomy): domain Eukaryota; kingdom Metazoa; phylum Arthropoda; class Insecta; order Lepidoptera; family Papilionidae; genus Luehdorfia; species Luehdorfia chinensis. The sequence continues at coordinate 11,439,094 of JAHVAK010000527.1, forward strand.
TTTATATTCATTAATTATTAATATGACATACTATTGTATATATCATAATATCCTATTTATAGACAATTGCTTAAAAGATTTGAGAGTGTATATGGATTAAGAATGAATGATCTGACCGTCAAATGCCTCATATGTGGTGATGATCAGTTTATATAAGCATCCTCAGGGTAGGCCTTGAAGGCGATGGTTAATGTTATGCATGGTCCTATAAAATCCAAAGGGATCAAAGTAAATGTAAATAAGACGAAAGTAATAGTTTTTGAAAAAGAAGAAAATATCCGTCATACTTTCTTACAGTTTTAATTTTTTATTTATTAAGACGGGGCAAACGTGAACGTGGTAGCGGCATAAGAAATCTACCACCCCATCTCGTCCCGTGGGTATAGTAAAAGTTGACAGAGGGAAATGGACAACAGGAAACGGGCAGCAGCATCTTCCTGGAACATCAAAATAACAACGGCGGTTGCCAACCCGCCTGCCAAGCGAGGCAACTATGGCAAATTCTCTTCAAAATGAGAGGTACAATAACACAACGGCCCCTAGTCTCCGGCAGCCCCGCTAGTCCCGACTACGGTAGCGGTCATAGTAACGGCGAGGCAAGGGGTGCAAAGAAACTCCGGCGGAGATCTTGCTACAACCAGCGACGACAGGACCTGGCAACATTCAATGTAAGCACGCAGATGACCGACGAGAAGGTGAGAAGCTGGAAAAGGAAGGTGAGCAAGTTACGCTGGGATATTATAGGAATATGTGGAGTCCGGAGACAGGAGCAGGACACGGTAATCCTTGAATCCGGTCTCGCAAGGAGATGTCGTGTTTATCGTCCACAAGTCTCTCGTTAACAACGTTGTCACGATCGGGAGTGTGTCGACTAGGCTTGCGTACCTTATACTCAGAATAACCAAACGGTATTCGCTGAAGGTCATACAGGTATACGCACCTAACACGGTACATCCTGATTATGAGGTGTAGGTAATGTATGAGGACATATTAAGAGCCATACATTCGACCAAAACTCACTACATGGTGTTGATGGAAGACTTTAACGCAAAGCTGGTCACGAAAAAAAACGACCGAGCTGGTAGTGGGGCAATTTGAAATAGGGCAACGGAACGAGAGCTGTTCAATGAAGTCTCTGTGACGTGACGCTGTCGCTAAGGTAAAAATCCGCAAAAAACGGGTACAATGCCCGCGAGCATATAACTATATAATAAATATTCACCAATCCATCTTGACGATGTTTCCGCTGATGAATCCTTCGACGCCGTCGTGTATGCCGAGCACGTTGTCCCCGCGGTAGATGCAGTTCCGCACGAAGGAGCGCACGGCTGCGTTCATGCCGCAAGCCGGCGCACCCACGTGCATAACAGCCAACGTGTAACCTTCCTTTAATAGTTAACATCAACTGAACAGAATTCTTATATGGACAAAAACACAATTTAAAAAGCTTTTGCATATTCAGTTTAATAATGTTGAAAAATTTGTTTATTTCAAACATCATTGTACTAATTGTATAAACAGTGGACTTAATGACATGTGGCATATATATTCAAATAAATATATATATATATATATATATACACACTCAAATATATATTTATATCTTCTTTATATATATATATAATTCTTTTGTGCGTGCGTATGTCACTGAACTCCTAAACGTCTGGACCGATGCTGATGAATTTTTTGTGAGTGTTTGTGTGGATGGGCTCACCACCTATCACACCAAGTGCATTATATTGTTTTGGTGAAACTTGGATTGTGGCAGTCATCTGTTTTTGCAGTGAGTGCCCAGTCTCTGACTACCCCTTTTGGGATACAGTCGTGATCTTATGTATGTATGTTTGTGTGGATCCCTGGGTGGTTTAGATTCAGAATTGGACCCGGTAGGTGGCGCTGCGATAGAGTTCTAAGAAAATTACAAAAGTCACTCAGTATGTAGTTACTCGATAATTTCTTTGCTGAATCTGTTAACAGCGGGCAAGCCAACGTTCGGGCAGAACAACGTCTGGCGGGTCCGCTAGTATTAATCTATAAACACTACACAGTATAAGTTACAAAGTTAAGTGTCGGATGAGCTCAAATAGAACAGTTTTAACTTCCGTTTAAAAGTCCTAGTGGACTGGGGGATTTTCGTATGTTTAGAGTAAGCGTATTTTAGGGTCGTGCAGCTGTAACAGCAAAATAGTTTTGAGAGAAAACCAGTATGGTGAAGGTGAATTTGCAATAAGAAATTGTCCGAAGATTCATGAAGATGTCCGAAGATGCGTTCATGAGAGGAACCCAAGTTTTTTTTTTAAATATTTGTAGCGGCTTTTAGAATTTAATAACGCCTTATAAATATACATTTTAAGCTGTTGTAAGTGGCTGAAGTAGGAGATCTTAACTGTATTGACGACCATTGCTAAACCCTATTTAAAGGCAAATAAGGTATTACAATGGCCCTAGCTAAAATGACAGAGTATTTCACTTTAAAATACAATCACTTGAATCTCTTGCTATCTTGTTATCTTCCCTCTATGATTATCTTCCCCACAACAAGCCTCGCACCAGAGACTAACTCCCTTTTAACCCATACAATTCGTTTTTTATTTATACCGTGTGTGTTTATTTACTCTTAATAAATTATTTATTTAGATTTTCATTATCCCTCTGTCAACTTTTACCACGCCCAAGGGATGATATCGGGTGACAGATTCTCTAAAGCCGCCACCATTTGTAATTCAACATATTGCCAGTATTGCCCAAAACCAAAAAAAATCTAGTATTATCATAATATACTGTTTTGGTAATTTGTTTTACCGCCATAGAAGAAAAGTTTTATCTAAGTGAAATACACGAATTCGTGTAAGTTCAAAAACTTATACATTTAACTTTAAATTCGTGTAACATTGTTATGCCGTAACTTATGTTATTAGTTATGCTATGAGTTATGTTTGTATACTGATAGGTACAATATAATTGAAATAAAGTGATTGGAATTACAGAGTATGGGAATAAAATCAACATTAAATAATATACACTAAACATGCATAAGATTGCAAATGTAAAATAGATTGTATTTTACAGTACTATAATCTTATACCTTACTTCTACGCCGCGGGTCCTATCCGGAGCCATCAATTTGTGCTAAAACACAAATCAGCACAAATCAGCATCACATCGGGTGCAACATTGGTTGAGTGCCTCTGGTTTTGCGCGTACACTTGAGGCTCTACAATATCTCCTGCGCCGTTAATAGCTCTTTACAATATTCGGAAGTTGTCGCCGTGGTCGAAATCGGCTGGGAGGGCATCAATCTTATTGTTAGTGCTAATCTTGTCTACTTACGGAAGGTTGACCAGCTTCATCGAAAGCCTCCTTGGGAGGCTTCAAACGTGTTAACATTTTGTAAGTTTCCAAATTGCGTGCGAAACTGCGACCGCGTAGTTGCACTGCGAGGTCCCAATTCTTGTCTGCCATTGCCTGTACATAAAAGATATAACGTTATTATTTAAAACAGAAATATATACCATTAATCAATGAATAAAATTAAATAGCATCATCATTTCAGCCTATCACTAGTCCACTACTGAAACAAGTTTTTAACTCTCATTTTGGAGGAATATTGCCATAGTTGCCACGCTTGGCAGCCTGATTGGCCACCGCAGTTTATTTATTCTTATGTTTAAGGAAAATGCTGCTGCCCATTATCTGGCTTTTGTTTTCCATCTGTTGACTTTTACCACACCCACGGAACGAGATGGATTGGTAGATTCTCTTAAGCTATTAATTACTCCGAAAGGACATCATAAAATTTATATGTGACTACTCTAACTGCATATTCAACAGCAGTAGGATTCCCATTTCCTTTGCAAGATTTCATCTAGGTAGGTACCACCGCAGGGCCAGTTATTCTGCCGTGAAGCAGTAGTGTAAAAACATTGCTGTGTTTCGGGCAGAAGGGACTGAGAGCTAGTGTAATTGTAGGGAACCGCCAAATAAAGAACGCGTCGTCTGGTGCAATCGAAATGGTTGGACTGACTGAGGTGCCAGCCAACTACCCGAAAGTATTTTAATAAATTTAAAACATCGACATCGTTTTAAAATACATATCGAAATACCGACATTTGAGGCGATTTATAAAACAGATAATAAATAAATTGTAGTTTTTAAAATACATTAAACTTACATAAACTAACGACATTTAACCTACTTAAAAAATGTGCATGTAAGGAACGCGCGTATCGTCTACAGTAATTACTGGGCATATGAAACTCGAGAGCTGATGTCTCAGTGTGACGGGCACCGTGAGGTGTCCCCCATTTTTATGCAGATATCCGTCGAGGTCGGAAAACTTGGGAGACTCCTAGAATTCTTAAAATAATCACACACCTGAGAAACAGCCTTAGTACGTCGCACACACTCCATAAGTGGTAAACGTACAGCCTGGTTGCCATCGAGTGACACGACGCAAGATTCGGTTTCTGGGGTGGCTTCCATTAATGCCATGACGGCTTCGGCTCCCATTCGGCAACCCTGATAAAATGGTTTTTTTTTAATAGGTGGCGTGAACAAAGTGGGCGTTTTGGCCTACGCAGTCTCAAATAAAAGGTTATTCGTAAAATTAAAGAACTAAACACATATAAATAAATGGGTAAAGCACAATCAGCAAAAGGTTGGTATAAATACACGCGGAAAAACGTTAAAGGCTAATTGTCAATTTGATAACTTTTAGTTTAAGTACTCAAGTTGGTAGGTACAAGTTCAAATAAAAATTTAAACAGTGGAATACCATTTTCTTTTATAAATTCTAACAATGTCTTTAGATATAAATTACTTTAGAAATACTAACTTATTTGAAAGTAATTTACGAGTAATAACAACTTATAATGCTTACCAATATCCTATCGAAGGCAGAAGGTGAACCACCACGCTGGACATGACCGAGAACAGTGATGCGAGTATCTTGCTGAAGATTATCCACGACAACCTTTTTTACCAGCTCTGCAGTCATTGGTTTACCTTCACGATCAATGGCACCCTCGGCCACTATAATGATGTTAAGACGCTGCCCCGACTTCCTTTCCTGATTGTAATAAGGTGTCAATATTATTTGTAATTCGTAATTTAATATAGGGAATAAGCTCCAAATATTAAAATGTACAGACACCAATATAAGTTAATGAAAACAATCATCAAATCATGCACAAATACCATGCTGTTCAAAATTAACTATTTTTTTACCATGCTTTGGGGTAGTTTATATCGGGATTTTAGCATTAAAGCTGTAGTGCACCATAAACACCCAAAAATAAATAGCAACATAAATGACATCACCAATAAAGCATTTCAGTGAAACAAAGTTTTAACACACAACACTCAATCGGAGCCAGAAGAATAAATAAGTAATACACCAGCTGAAAATAAGAAACACTTAAAGAGTGATTTTAGAAGAAACAAATAAGCCATCAAATATTTAAGAATATCTAGGCTAAAAAATAAATCTATACAATATTAAGTGTCTATTTTGAAAAATATTTTAAGTTACGTATATAACAAAGGCGTGTCATTGAATATTGGATTATGATTGTGTGTTATAAGTTACACAGTGCCGCTCAATTAAACCTGCATACCTGCTGTAATCTTTTGCAAAGCTTTTCTACCCAATTATTGGGAACAGGGTCCTCAGGAATAAACACTTGATCTGCCTCGCTCGCCAGAGCGGCCACTAATGCCAGATAACTGCAACAAGCAGCATCCGAACATAATGGTCCGTGCATATGAAACCCAATTAAGAAGTGTAAATAAAAGGGATGGTGGAGTTAGAGATCACCAATAATTTAAGGTACTCTTAATAAACAAATTATGCCACAAACATTAAAACTATGCCATAAATTGAGGATAGTGAAATGAGATGTAAAAGTGATCCTGCTCCCATTACAAATGTATAATTTTTGTTCTTGCCTCAGATATCTTAGCACACAACTTTTTATCCCAATTGAGAGGCGCTGGGTCTTCGCAAATAAAACTATAAGTAGCTTCCGTACAAAGTGCGGTGTAAACTGCAAGAAAACTAATGGGATATTTCAGTTAACAAAAGATATGTATTGTTGTAGCTGCATAGGAAACAAAAAGGAATAAAAAAAAGGGAAAATCATATGCAAATATTCACTAGCATTGCTTGCCTGTTCTAACTTATCACAGAGTTTATCTCTCCAGTCAACTGAAGGAGGCGCCTCAGGAATAAACACAAAATCGGCTTCTGATGCTAAGGCTGTGACCACAGCGAGATATCTATGTCAATAAATTTTACATGCATTTCACATTTTAATGTTCATATTCTGAGAACAATGTATAACAGATTTACTAATAATAAAATAGGATCAGTAATTAACTTACCCACAATGTCTCCCCATAACTTCCATAATAAATGTTCTTTGATGGGAGTATGCTGTGCTTACAATAGCATCAATAGCTTCTATAATACGATGCAAGGCAGAATCAGTACCTATTGTCATATCAGTACCACAGAAATCATTGTCAATGGAGCCTACCTGAAAATATGTTAAAGATACATTTTAACAAATGCTTCCACCACTTCTCAAATACTTTAGAGTTGAATTTGTCGGTTATACTAGAAAAAAAAATTTAACTTAATCATGTATTTAATAATGGAAAATAAATTTCGTCCTGTTCCACATGTCCACATGTCACAGCCATTTTAATTATGCTATTGCTATTGGCACTATATATACGAAATTTCGATGGAAAGTGTTTTTTTATGACCCTTACACAATGGTGTAGTGAAATTACGAAAAAAAGTTGGTGGTGGCACACCATACAAACACTGAAAAAAATTGCAGAGCACATAACCATGAGAGGTCTCATTATATAGGGTTTGAAAAATGATGAAGGCTGTGATGGCTATCCGAGTATAGAACCAGAGTATGAAACCTATGCAATTGCAGAAAGGTGTAAGAAAGTCTCTTCAAGCTACTGGAAAGAATACAATATTAACATCAATAGCATACATAATCATATTCATAATGGCAGTATCACTGGAGCACCTTAGCACTATGCTCAATGATCACAATAGTGTCTCCTAATAGGTTTTAAGATAAACATGAACAAGACAAAGATCGTGTCTAACATCTTTCGAATTTCACACCTATGCAGGTTGTTGTTGGGAATACTACGCTCGAGGACAGATTGTCCAACTAGGTAGGTCCAACTTTGACTAAGAGGTCTAGCAATGGATGTAACTTGGTTGGGCAGCATTTGGGAAACTGCATCACATCTTCTAGTATACATCAATGACTCAAAATTAAAGTCTTCAACAAGTGCGAGTGCGTGCCAGTGATGACATACCGTACCGAGACGTGGTCTTTCACTGCAGGCCGCATGAAGAAGTTCAAAGTCACTTAACAAGATAAAAAACTGCTATGATCGGAGTATTTCTGCAAAATAAAATCTGTAATGATGACAACCGCAGCAGAACAGCAGGAAAGGCAAGCTGAAGTTGCAATGATCTAGCCACATAGTTCGTAGAATCAATAACCATTGGGGAAGATAGATTCTGGAGTGACACTCCTGAGTAAAAAGTGTAAAAATTTTGAAACAATTTGAAAAAAACACTTTCAACAATAATTGGTTCAAATAAGATATGTTGTGTAGTTTTTGTGATATGGGAATTTTCAGTTCGTTAGATTTCATCAGGATTCGATCAGGCGCTCTATTCCCCCCTAAGGAGTCCTTCACTGTGTGTGGTCCAACATGCACTTGGACAGTTTCATTTTAATTCACTGTGTAGGCTAATTCATAAACCACATGGACAAAAAGTTCTGTTTCTAAAGACACATGAATACAAACAAACTTATTTTAAAACATCTAATAAATATTTAAATAATATCATAATATAAATTACATAACCTACCATGCCAGCAATGTGTAAAAATTTATATTTCTCTCTTTGGTCTTTAGTAATCTTATTATTTTCTAGTAGCTCATCAAGTAAGCTTGACCATTCCTGACGGAAGAGATTTGCACCAGTAAGGGAGCCATCACCACCAATAACAACCAGGTTTGTTATCCCACGCGTTACCAAATTAAAAGCAGCTTTCAGACGTCCTTCTCTTTTCCTGCAAAAAAAATTAAACTTATTAAATCACTTTATATTAGCAGAAATATAAATGTAATATTATATATAACATGCACTTCATTAGTGCAATTCATAATTTGTACAATGGATATATTTTCAAGTTGTTGTTATATTTGTTTTTGATTCATATAATAACAGTAAAAATAAAAATGAAATTGTTCTAATATTTGTACAGAAAAAATGGGTTAGACAATTTTTTGAACTTCGATATTATAATTTATAATTATTATTAATATATTATAATTATTAGAATGTGCATAGTTTTGATAGTTTTTTTCTCATGAGGAATATTTTCTTAGCATTTTTCAGTATGAGTTCACTAGAGAACTTCTTCACCAGTTGCAATTTCTACAAGCCTTGTAACTGATCCATTTCCACATCTGCTCCACAACTTCCGGAAGCAGGCATGATTTCTGATTTTCATTTAACTACCTAAAAGAATCTACCACCCCATTTCGTCCTGTGGGTGTCGAAAAAGTCGACATGGAGATGGGGTGGTAGATTCTTTTAGGATGCCACCACACGGCGGGCATTACTTTTTGGAAATCATATTTATCTTAAGAAATCATTGATCGATTCTGCCATAATGATAGTCAGTATGTTGGAAAAGTGATATGGCTGCCACTGAGGTTAATATCATATTATTATCAGTCCAGTAGTAGTATGTAAACATCTTCCAAGTCAGTCAGTTTTATTTTAAAATCAAGTCTTTTTTTGAATTCAGCCTTGTTAAAAGATCTAATGAATGTCAAAATTTTCTGGTGGTAGGATTCCTATGCAGGAATCCATCTAGGTAGGTACCACCCCAGGCTCAGTTATTCTGCCATGAAGCAGTAGTGTGCAAATATTACTGTGTTTCTGTTTGAAGGGCACTGAGAGCTAGTGTAATCACTGGGCGTATGAGACAAGAACTTGTCTCAGGGTGATGGGCACAGTGTGGTGTCACACAGAAATTATCTAGGTGACTCAGTATTTGTCATGGGCAGACGTTACACTTACCGTCAGGTGAATGTTTTGCTTGTTTCGTCACTTTATCCAATATTAAAAAAAACCCTATACTAAAATTTGGATGGAACTGACCACTATAATTATTATGTTATAGATGCAATTTAAACATATTTTCTTAATAATAACTATGCAATCTAAAACTCTGACTTTGTTTTTATAGCAAATATTCAAAATAACTACTTACATGAAGTCCATACAACGAGCAGATCCAATGATAGTGCCACCTTTATGAATTATAGAACTTACAGAAGACCAATTGGCTTCTTCAATGTTGTCACCACCATCTACCATACCTTGGTAACCCTCTCGAATGAAGTAAACTTTACATCCTAAATAAATACCCATTCGAACTACCGACCGAACAGCGGCATTCATTCCCTGAGAGTCACCACCACTTGTAAACACAGCGAGGCCCTTTCCTTTATGGGAGCCTCGCTCAATAAATTTTTGTGTTGTCGTTAAATCCATTGTGTAAGTCCAATAGAAATTCAAATTTTCTGCAAATTATAACATTAAGTATTAGTTAAAAATTGTATGATATCGATAATTTTTCACACTCTTTTTTACAACGATAATCAAAATGTATGTAGATAATATTTTAATTAGTATTAATATAAAATACGCACCATAAAAAAATTTAAATCTCTAAAGAATGTACTGTTTTTAGTGAGAAGGTGAACTTATCAAGGTGACCTTCGTTTGACAAATTGAAGACAAATTATTAGTGATGTGACAAACTGGGCTGGAGGTCAAAAATCTCGCTGTCTTTTTGTCTATTTTTTTTTCATTTGATAAAGTGACGAGACGAGCAAAACGTTCACCTGACGGTAAGTGCAATATCTGCCCATAACAAATGCTGTGACACCCTGAGCATTTCTGTGTGATGCCAAAACTGCGCTCGTAACCCTGAGGCATCAGTTCTTAAGTCTCACATGCCCAGTGATTACGCTAGCTCTCAATGGTCTTAAGACCGAAGCACAGTGATGTTTGAACATTACTGCTTCACGGCAGAATAACCGGCCCTGGGGTGGTACCTACTTAGACGGATTCCTGCATAGGAATCCTACGATTAGTGAAATATTTCTATTATGTCTAATAGTATAGTATTTTTTTTATATTGTATTTCACGTACAGTAGTATCTTTTTACACTCTATTTAAAAAAAATCATTCAAATCCATTTATCCTCATTTCAATCTTGAAACATTAATTTATCAAAAGTATTGCTCATTTCATTTTACAGTGTTATTTTGTAGTCGAGGAAAAGTATAGTAATTTATTTAAATTGCGTTTTATAGCAGTCCCGACTCTCGAGGCTCTGTGGCGGGGGCGTACGCCACAAACCATAGCCATAGCCGAGGACGTCGCCAAGGGGAGCAGGGAGCTGCCCCCTCTATAGACTAATTATTTTATCTAATGCCAAGTAATTTATTGCCTGACTAGCTGTAGTTCGCGGTTTCACCCGCGTAAAATAAGTCGATCACATAACCAGATTACAAAAAAATATCGATCTTATAATATATCGATATTTTATGTTCAAGCTTTACTTTATTAAGTTCATTTTATTTATCTGTGGTTAACGTATTATCTGTGATGTACGCTTTGTTACTGCAGTCATCTGAGGCAAAAATTTGTAACTTTGATATGGAAATAGAACAAACAAGTCAGATGGTCAGATTATATTGATCTCACAATTTACAAATATGTTTAGATGGTCTTGAATAGTTGTTTTGACTATGTTGTCATACATATCTTCTGTAACAAAGTCTGCCAAGTAAGAACTTCTTTAAAAATGTCTGCGGAATCTGATATGGAATATTCGGACAACGATGGCGACGATTACGATTACTACGGGGGACAGGACGATTGCGATATGGAGACAGTGGATCGCAGCAAAGCTGACCCCGAGTATTTTGTATTTTCCTGTTTGAAAGTTGAGGAAGTGGAGAAATTATTAAATGAGTCGGTGGAGTTGCTAAGTAACAGCCTTCAAATCACACCTTCACTTGCTAAAGTATATTTTTTGAGCACCTGAATAACCTTATATCCTAACACTACAAAATGTTATAATGTTTTCTTATTTTTTAGGTGATGCTACATGCATATGAATGGAATGCTCAAGAGATTATTAATAAATATAAAGAGAATGCGAATGAAGTATTGATATACAGTCACGTCAAGCCAAGAGTCCCCTCTGTTCAAGTGAATTCCAGTCGATCCGTATGTGCAGTTTGCGCTAATACGCCACTTATTCAAAAGTATAGTGCACTGGCTTGTGGACATTACTTCTGTAATGATTGCTGGGCAATGCATTTTGAAGTACAAATAATGCAAGGTAAATTTATAATGCCTTATAAAACTTACACAATATGACAATGTTTTGTTTGTGATATCATAATTTTGTTTTAGTCATCATCATCTCCCGGTTAACAGCCCACTTAGGTCTCACAGAAGGATTGTTCCATTTTTGTATTGTTTTTTTGATGTTTTTGTTTCTTATTATTTCTTGTTAAATTTTGTCATACATTTTATGATTGGTTGCTTACATTATTAATAGAATAATACAAATAACACTATATTTATGAATTAATAATAATTATGAAATAAATTGTAATAACAGTAGTGACATCTTTTAGATACCTAGATACTGACAACAATGCTTGGTTGTCTTGGCTGGCCACTTATTTTGTTGTGTTAAAGTGACGAGACAAGAAAATTTTCAGTTAGTAATGATTACCTCAGAATAGATGATTACTCTGTTGATTATATTTTTAAATACCAACAACAATATGTTATCTTATTATGTGTACATGAAATATTTGCTTACAAAAAGTAGCTAATAAGTGTAAAAAAACATCTGAAGCTGTATCTTAACACAGTCTTCCACTAAAAAGTAAAGTTTCAGCCTATAAATGTCCCACTACTGAGCACAGGCCTCCTCTCATTTCTGAGAGGATTTTGGAGCTAGGAAGACCACTAGTCATATCAAATATTGTTGCTTTGTGTTTTGTTTTTATTTTATTTTTTATTTTATTTCCCTTTGCATGATTTCGCTGGTACCAATAAACCTTTTCTTTCTTTCTTTCTTTCTTTCTATATGAGCATAGTTGGGTTAGTAGTTTGTTGCATAGATGTCCTGCTAATGGATACAGTTCATATCCGCATAATTAATGCTTCTGTTTTGTATGAGCAGTGGAGAACTGGAAACCTGATAATAGACTATGAGACATTCCTCAGACCTCAGGGTTAACTATGTACCTATACAGACTTATTCTTCACATATTTAAATAACTAATTATGTTACAACCCACATTTTTTACTTGGTTTTAGGTGTTTCAAATACAATACAGTGCATGGCACAGGAGTGTGAGGTGTTGGCTCCTGAAGATTTTGTTCTCTCACATGTTACAAAACCTGCTCTGCGTGAACGCTATCAGCAATTTATGTTCAAGGACCATGTCAAATCACACCCTCAGCTAAGATTTTGTCCGGGTCCTAATTGTCAGGTTCGTTTACATAATATTTTACAACTATTCAGAAATGAAATAATATTAAACTTTACTCTTTATTATGTTGGTTTACTCCCTGATGTGAGGCGCACTTTATGGCTTCAGTGCAATTTGACTGCCAGATATGGTTTAAATCAACTCAGGGGGCAGACACTTTTATATTTCATGATAAGCAAACTTGATTAGGTCCTCGGTGTCAGCATTTACAGTGGTGCTTGATGGTGAAGTAAACCTTCAATTAAAAAAAAATATTCAACAACATGAGAAGTCTGCCAACCTGCACTGAAGTCATTTGAGTAACAAAACCTCTCAAAGAAGAGAGGAGGTCTATTGCTCAGATATAGTACATTATAATATATTATATAACTTTTGCAAATTTCATATTACATTATTAAAAAACCAAAAAATGGAGTGTATTTTGTTTTAATTGATATAAGTGATGGTAAAACAAGTATTATAAATAAAACAAAAAATATCCAATAATTTTGCAGTGGATTTATCAGGCATGGGTTCGTGAAGGTGCCCGCCGGGTGGAGTGCCTAGGCTGTGAAATGCTCACCTGTTTCTCTTGTGGGGCACCCCATCACGCGCCTACAGATTGCGCAACAATACGCCGATGGCTCACCAAATGCGCCGATGATTCAGAGACAGCTAATTATATTAGTGCCCATACAAAGGTTTTTTATAATATTTCTATTAAAGTGTAATTTTTATAGATTTTTAGTGTAAAAAGTTATTGTCACAAGTAAAACTGTTAAAAAAATCGACTTGTGACTAATAGACCTTAGTATTGGTGTGCCAATACTTTGGTGTCTTGGTATCAGCATATCAGTCCACTATTGGGCATTGATTAGAAGTTACAGTAACAAACACTTGATGCTGCTGCCTGTCACATGTCTGTGTGTTTTTGGATTGGCATTTTTTGGGATGGTATTTATGACACCAGTCGGAAGTAGAAAAGAAGAAATCTGCAGTAAAACTTAAATTGTCTAAAAAGTCCTAATGATCTAATCTAAAGTGGCAATGGGCTGGCCACTACTGGGGCGTGGCAGAGGGATAAAGCACTGGTACACCTTTTTAGCATGTAATAATTTATGATATTTCATCAAATAATATTTTGTTGTAAAACTTTAAACAAATATATTTATGCAGAGAAATTTGCCTATTTTAAAGCTAAACCCTTGTGCATGGAGAATAATAATTTTAAAAAATTCGCAGGACTGTCCGAAATGTCAAATATGTATTGAAAAGAATGGAGGATGTAACCATATGCAATGTGGAGCATGCAGATATGATTTTTGTTGGGTTTGCTTAGGTGACTGGAAATCCCATGGTTCTGAATACTATGAGTGCAGTCGTTACAAGGAGGACCCTAATTTAATAAATGATAACCAACATGCTCAGGTAGACTATTTTTTAACACAATTTTATGGGCTTGACACTAACAATGTAAATATGTAATACCATTTTCACCCACTTCCAGAGGTCCAAATGTTTTAAAATTATGCACACACATTATGGAACTATGACTGTACCATAATCTGTGACATTGACCTATGTTCTCACCAGCATTATCAACAACACATAAAGTGTGTTAATGTATGAGGGTGGATTGAACAGTACTCAGCCTAACACAGATCCATTCAATTCTAAAAATCAAATCTACCCACATTATTTAGTTCAGTTCAGACTAGTTCATTGTGTGAAGTTCGAAACGTGTGCGATAATTAGTTGTGATTTTATAAATTTATTAACAAAGTAATCGGTCATAATTTCCGCGAATGGAGCAAATCGAGCAGCGTGCCGTCATTAAGTACCTCCATAAGAAGGGGCTATCATCAAAAGCCATCCATGATGACATGGTCAGTACATTAGGCGATTGTGCTCTGTCATATTCATCCGTCAAAAAATGGATAGCAGAATTTAAGCGTGGTAGACAGAGTGTGAAAGATGAACCCCGCTCTGGAAGGCCTTCGACGTCAACTACTGACGAAAATATTAAAAAAGTACTTGATTTAATAATGGGAGACCGCAGATTAAAAATTAGAGAGATAGCCGAGATTATAGGCATCTCTTATGAACGAACTCAAAACATCATTGTCAACGAGTTGGGTTTCCACAAGGTGTCTGCGAGGTGGGTTCCGCGACTGCTTTCAGTTGAACAAAAAAGGACGCGATTGACTGTTTCACGCGACTGTTTGGAGTTATTTGAAGCCGATGCAGATGATTTTTTGAATCGTTTTGTTACTATGGACGAAACATGGGTTCATTACTGTACACCGGAAACAAAACAACAATCAAAACAGTGGAGAAGACCGGGTTCACCACCCCCTAAAAAGGCTAAGTCGATTTTGTCGGCAAATAAGGTGATGGCTTCAGTATTCTGGGACTCGAAAGGTGTGATTATGATTGATTATCTTGAAAGGGGTCAGACTATAAACTCTGATTACTACTGCACCTTACTACGTCGTTTACGAGAGGAAATAAAAGAAAAACGTCGAGGAATGCTCAGAAGAAAAGTCCTGTTTCATCAAGATAACGCCCGTGTTCACACGTCAGTACAGTCAATGGCTGGAATTCACAACTGTGGCTTTGAACTGTTACCGCATCCGCCGTATTCACCTGATCTGGCACCATCAGACTTCTTTCTGTTCCCTAACCTAAAAAAGCACTTGGGAGGTCAAAGATTTTCGACAAACGACGAGGTCAAAGCAGCTGTAGACGCATGTTTTGACTCTAAGGAAGAATAATTTTTTTTTAACGGTCTAAATGCTTGGAAGGGGAGGTGGCAAAAGTGTATTGAACTTGATGGTGATTATGTAGAAAAATAAAAATATAACTGATTTAGTATGTGTTTATTTTCTTGGTTAGGCTGAGTACTTTTCAATCCACCCTCGTAGTAGTATTATGTATTGAATTGTTTCAGTGTTTACAATACAAATGTACAAATTTTTTTTAATAACTTATTGCTTTTGACATACCTTGTCTTTTAAAAACGTTTTTGTCCCCATTACAGGCCAGAGAAGCTCTTAAAAAATATCTGCATTACTACGAAAGATGGGAAAATCATGCTCGGTCTTTAAAACTGGAAGAACAAACTTTAGCAAATCTTAAAAGTCGTATAAACCAAAAGGTAACTAAGCATTTTAAGAGAATTTCATAGTACTTGAATTATCTAGGCAGCACTTCTACTGTTTTGCATCAGCTGAACAATTTGCTTGTCTCATCCCTTCTTTCCTATTAGAAAAATCAGTGCTAATATCTTTCATCATCATCATTTCAGCCTTAGTCCACTGTTGAACATAGGCCTCTGCCAAAGATTGTCACAAAACATGGTCCTCCATTGACTTCCCGCAAAACCGTGGAGGTCGTCGCTCCATCTAATGGGGGGGCGCCCCACACTGCGTTTGCCGGTACGAGGGTGCCACTCGAGAACC
Source organism: Luehdorfia chinensis (assembly GCA_019845155.1). Classification (NCBI taxonomy): domain Eukaryota; kingdom Metazoa; phylum Arthropoda; class Insecta; order Lepidoptera; family Papilionidae; genus Luehdorfia; species Luehdorfia chinensis. The sequence continues at coordinate 11,455,186 of JAHVAK010000527.1, forward strand.
GGATATCGGTTCTACGAGCTATATGGCCGGCCCATTACCACTTCAGCCTGCTAATCCTTAGGGCTATGTCGGTTATTCTAGTTCTGCTGCGTATAACATCGTTACGGGTTTTATCTCACAGAGAAACTCCGAGCATAGCCCTTTCCATAGCTTGTTGAGCAACTCTGAGCCTCCACAGGCGGCCTGCAGTGAAGAACCACGTCTCTGTTCCTTATGTCATCACTGGCAACACGCACTATTTTTAAACTTGGTTTTGAGACATTGAGTGGACGAGAAGATGTGACGTAGTTTCCGGAACACTGCCCAGCCGAGTTGGATCGGCTTGGTCGAAGTTACCTGACGACCTAGTCGAGAGTCTGTCCTAGGTATATATATTCGTCAACAACTTAGTGCATAGTGTTCCCAAGAACAACCGGTATAGGTGTAATATGGACGTTAGACATTATCTTCCTTTCTCAAAGCTTTTTGATAGTCCACATACCAGAAATAGCGGGAGATTGTACTCTTCGGTCTTTTGTACAATCTGGCGAAGGGTATATGTGGTCTATAGTACTAAAGCCTTTTCGGAAACTGGCTTGTTCAGGAGGTTGGAAGTCGTCAAGTCTGCTTGCGAGGTGATTCGTAATGACTCTTGAAAACACCACATAGACGCGGCTCAGTAGCGATATCGGTCTATAGTTCCTCAAGAGGGCATTATCGCCCTTCTTGAAGAACAGGACAACCACGATTCTACTCCACACATCCTGCGTGGAGTAGATTGATGATGCATTTAAATAGCTTTTTCCACCTACCTTTAGAATCTATGCTGTAATTTCGTCCTCACCCAGCACTTGAGCATCTTGAGAGCCATACTAATCTCGCTCGGACTGACGTCCAAGATATTATTGGAAGAGTGTCTTTGTCTTCCTAGAAATGTTTAAAGTATATCAATATTTTTTATATTCTAATATTTTTATTATAATGTTAATTCAAATACTTTAGGGGCATGCTTCATAAGTAGGGATCATATAAGAATTTTTAATTGTATTACAAGGTCATGGCTGGTGAAGGGACTTGGATAGACTGGCAATATCTTTGGGACGCAGCTCGATTATTGAAGCGCTGTCGATACACTCTCCAATACACATATCCTTATGCATATTACATGGAAGTTGGACCACGAAAAGAACTTTTTGAATATCAACAGGTTTGTGCAAAACAGTTGTAAGTAACATCAAGTGTTCTAATTAGCTCAGATTATAATTTATACACAGAACAGTGTTTTCCTTCTAATTGCGGAAGAAATATTATTAATTTTATTATTTATTTATTTAAAAAAAAAATATAACCAATAAAATATCCAACTAGACTCATTGTGTATGTAAAAATAAAAAGTGTTAGATGTGTTTTGAGTAACCACTTTTTTAATTTTCGACTAACAAAGCTGCCTCAGTGATATTATAAGTCCTTCAGAACACTATGTTCCATCATGCAAGAATGATAAAAGAAAATTTTCAATATCAATGTGACCATTACAACTATTCTATGAATAATTCTACTTCTTCTAAGGTAAGATCCATGTCCAGTTAAGGCGCTACTGATCGTTCTGATTTTGGGTTTATTCAGACGATGTAGCACCTTGGAGATGTGACTGTTGATGACGGGCAAAACTTTTGAGGGACAGTAGTACCGCCATGCTGTCGGAGAGTATTCGGAATGGAATATTCTTTTACCTTTCTTTCAGCTATGGTTGATGCTGCGTCAATAATGCCCATGCACTCTGTCTGAAACACTGTGGTGTGCGTATTTGTATATTTAGGTCCCCTGAAAAAGTTCCAGAGCCTGTCCCTGACTCTGTTTTGGAACCATCTGTTAAGATTCTAAGTTACCTAGGGTTAAGTCCTTCAGTCCGATGGTCCTTGTGTAATTGTATTTTATACTTTTTGTCAAATACAAATTGCTTTAGGATCCTATCATACACAGTCTGGTAGAACGGGCATTTCCGCAAACAGTTCTGTATGTATGTTGGTGTGTGGGTTCTTATTATTACTCCAAAGATTCAGTGTTTTGAGCCTTATGGCTGCCAAGGCTGCTTCCTGTTGGATGTATAGGTGCAGCAGTGGCAGATCCAGCATGGCTTTTAGGGCCACTGTGGTAGTGGTTCTCATACATCCCGTTTTTCATGCGTTTTTTTTTTTTCAATAAAAGTAAATGCATTTTATGTAACAGAATGATTTTATAGATTACTATCCTCTCATCGTCAAGTTACGAAAAGACACACCTTACACTACTATTTAAATTTCATTGATCTCACTCATAGTTAAATTATTTTTAATTTGATATTTATATATATATATATAATTTTTATATTACTTACTAATTTTTATAAACTTTTGAATATATTATTTATAGGCCCAGTTAGAAGCTGAAATAGAAAATCTTTCATGGAAAGTTGAAAGAGCAGAAACTACCGACCGTGGCGACTTAGAAAATCAAATGGATATCGCAGAAAAAAGACGAACGACATTGCTCAAGGACTTTCTAGAATTTAATACATATAATGCCTCCAGTAGCAAAGTTTAGAAACAATCACAAATGCATTTTAATTATAACGTATGTAAAGAATAACAGCAGTGGGCACACATTTGTATAATAATTATAAAAGCTAAGAACTTTCTTTTGCCAAAGTATATTTATTAACGTAATTTTGCAATAAAATAGATAACGCTGTGATTGTTTTCTTATTATTTCCAACGACCGCGTGGTCACAGTGCTTAGCGTTTCTGGCTCCGCTGCTTTTTGAGTTTCGAAGCTGAAGGCAATATTTGTGCAACACAAATTACCGGATTTCAGGTCTGGTCGTTTTGTGATTATTTTTTTTTGGACACTGCATCTGATCCACCCTTCCTTCATTTTATCGCACATGCATGACATCAGACTTTGGAAGATGAGTTGGGTTCTTTACTGAAATAAAAATAATTAATTATTTTAATAATTACATGGGAATATTTTATATGATTAAAAAAACTCATTCCTACTTCCTCTGCATCACTAAACGGACTTTGATAGTTCACTCACTTACGTGTTTTGTATTGTAATAAGGTGCTTCCGTGTTCAGCCTTTTAGCGTAGACAACTCTAAAATGTCTAGAAAAAATTATGTTTCTGGTATATTCTTATACTTATGTTTTTTGATAGCCTCTAAACGATGTAGAGTAGTTTCGGTTTTTACGTCTGCCTACGGTTTTCAATAGTTTGGCACTTTTTGGAGTTTTTTTTTATAAACAAATTAACTATATTGAACTTTTATTATTAAATAATATTTTTAAGAATTATACATACATACATACAGTCACGCCTCTTTCCCATTGGGGTAGGCAGAGACCACATCTTTCCACTTGCTACGATCCTGACACACATCTTTAGCTTCTTCTACTTTCATTAGTGTTTTCACACACGCTCGTCGCTTGCGGGTACTTTTAACTTGACCTTTCCTCAAAAGTTCACCGATATGATTGTGATACGTAAGCCTAGGTCGACCCTTACCGGCTTTCCCATTCACACTTACCTCATAAATCTGTTTCGTCAATCTCCTTTCTAAATCGTCTAAGCACTCGTGTCCAAACCATCTAAGCATCGCTTTCTCTATCTTTTTCACTACATCTTCAACCACACCGCAACGTTCCCTTATCACGCTGTTTCTCACTTTGTCAATCAGAGTTACTCCAGCTAATCTTCTCAAACTTCTCATTTCCACAGCGTTAATCTTACTTTCATGCTTCTTCTGCCAGACCCAGCATTCACTACCATACATAAGTGTGGGGACCAGAACCCCCCTATGGATAGGCAGTCGTGCCTTTTTAGATACGTTCGGGCTACTCATAAAGTTATGCAGAGCCCGATTCACTTGATTTCCTGCCAATACTCTTCTCTCAATATCACAGTCATACTTTCCGTCTCTCGCAAACTTAGAACCCAGATACATAAACTCTTTCACTTGTTCCACTCTTTTTCCTTCAATCAGAACTTTGCAATCCGACATACTTTCTTCTCTTTAAAAAACCATTACTTTCGTCTTATCTACATTAATTTTCTTCCCTTTGCTTTGTAGAGCATCATGCATAATATTAACCATCGCCTGCAACTCCTCCGATTATGATAATACGAGTATATAACCTTATCATCGGCGTATAGGAGGCATTCAACGCAACGGTCAGATCATTCATTCTTAATCCAAACACACTCTCTTTCAAATCTTTTAAGCAATTGTCTATGAATATGTTTAACAGCCACGGCGAAGCCACACATCCCTATCTAACACCTTTTTCGATGTTAAACCAAGCCCCGTTTACCCTGACACAAGCACTGGAATCCTTATAGAGTGATTTCAGTGCTCGTATCAAGCTGCCGTTCACCCCATACATATGCAATATCGACCACAATTCATTCCTCACTACCCTATCATAGGCCTTTTCCAAGTCCACGAATGCGCAATAGACCTTTTGACTTTAAGCCAAGAATTTTTCGGCTATTTATTTATTTATTTATTTAAATCTTTATTGCTTCCTTTACAATAAAAGGATACAAATGGCGGACTTAATGCCTTTAGGCATGTTCTCCCAGTCAACCCATGCTTCGTAAGGAAAAGACCTGATCTATGCATCCCATTCCTCTCCTGAATCCCGCTTGTACGTCCCATATCTTCTCTTCAGTTTCATTCATCACTCTCTAAATCAAAACCTTTGCATACAGTTTGCCGACGATACTGAGCAAGCTCGGTTGTTTTTGCAGTCTTGTGCGTCCCTTTTCCTTTGTAAAGGGGTACGATAACGGCCTTACACCAGTCACCTGGTACGTTGCCGCTCCTCCAGCAAAGGTTAAAAAGGCGGTACAGCTGACTAGCTACCACGCCCTGTCCAGCTTTTAGCATCTCAATCGTAATTCTATCATACCCTGCAGCTTTGCCCAATTTCATACTATTCATCGCTTCCACAATGTCTTCCATACTCGTATCTGTTTCATCGCAACCTTCATTCATGTCCCCGGATGGGCCCCGTGCTTGTATATCCTCTTTCTCATATAAGATTTAGAAATATTCCTTCCATGTCTTTAGAATGCATACTTCACCTCTCACAATACTTCCACCCTGGTTTCTGATTTTGTCCAGTTGCGAGGTCGTATTTTGACCTCTGGCTGTTCTTATGGACTTGCAGAAGAACTTAATTTTTTTTCTGAAACTCGTCAGATAACCTCGTATCAAATTCATCTCTATCATTCTCTTTCTTTCTTCCCACAACCACTTTTGCCACTCCTTTTAACCTGTTAAACTCACTACTTGCCATGCTTACGTCCTCATTCGTTGCTTTTTGCATTCTTTGATTGGCTCTTGTAGCCAACCAGTCCAGCCAAGCTTTCTTCTTCTCGGACACTGCCCTTTGAACCTCTACACACACAGTCTTTAACTTCACCCTTTTCTTCTTTTACTTACACCACACACTTCAATAGCAACTTCCATACTTTTTCAACCTCACATTTCTCATTTAAAGTATCAAACTGCTCGGTCAGTTTACTTACAAATTCTTCTCTCACCTCTTTCTCTTGCAAATTCTCAACTTTAAGCGCTCTAGTACACTAATAGGTTCATGCACACGATGCCGCCATGGCTTAAAGAGCCCTCTTAGTCGGCTTAACACCAGAAAGTGGTCTGCCGCGGTGTCGGCATGATGAATGCCGACACCCCGGCATGCCCGAGTGTCTATCACTTCCTTTCTCAGTCTTTCATCCACAATCACAAAATCAATCATACTTCTTAAGTTCCCTTCTTCTCTAGAATACAAGTGGATCTTTTTATGGTCAAACATTGTGTTTGTTACCACAACATTCCACTCTAAACACACTTCAAGCAGACTTACCCCATTTTAATTCACTCTATCATCACCGATACTTCCTACCACACTCTCATATCCATCAAGCTTCACTCCCACCCACCCTATTAAAATCGCCTAGCATTATGATCCTTTCATTTTAGTTGCATTTGTTCAAAAGATCTTTCACGCTATCCCAAAACTCCTGTCTCTTAAGATTTTTTTTTATTGTATAAAGTGACGAAACGAGCAAAACGTTCACCTGATGGTAAGTGCAACGTCCGCGCACAACAAATGCTGTGTCACCCAAAATATTTCTGTGTGACACCACACTGCCCCCCGTCACCCTGAGACATCAGTTCTTCAGTCTCAAATGCCCAGTGATTACGCTAGCTCACAGTGCCCTTCAAACCGAAACACAGTAATGCTTGCACACTACTGCTTCACGGCAGAATAACTGGCCTTGGGGTGGTACCTACCTAGACGGATTCCTGCATATGAATCCTACCACCAGTTAAAAAATATAATATTTATTAAGAAAATAAAAATTTATTAAGAATTATATATACTGAAGAGAAATGTGAAGAACTTTTCCTATGCATGCTAGACGGTTTTCCAGTTATTGCTTTATAGCTTAAGAACTTTGCCACAACTAATAATTACAAAATGTAATTGATACAAACAATTTCAACAATCAAAATGTCATGGTGAATGTTTGAATTATTTACGTAACCACAAAAATTCCAGAAAATCCTACAATTTTCCACTATTATTTTATGTTCCCATTAAAAGTGACACTCAAAGTTAATTTAAAACGAGAGAAAAAATTGTCAAAACCATTTTCACCCAATAAATCTGTTGAAATCGACTTAATAGGGTGGGTAAAAAGTTTCTTCGCAGTTCTTCAGCCATGCCGTTACTACTTTAACAGGGAGAACAGTGCGAGGTGCATGTCTGACATCTTTGATTGAAAACGATTAAACCAACTTTGTGCTACTCTTACTGACACTGTATGGTCCATTCAAACAACAAATTTTTACATATTTTTTTTATTTATTTATTAATGGAAACAGTCAAACTATTTTCCAGTGTCAAGTAATATATCCAAGTATACAATCTTCAAGCAGCAACACTTTAAAATTTCGATCGACAGTAAACTGATAGTTGACTTTTACTGAAGACAGGAGACAAAACACTTTCAGGAGCACTTGCTGCATAATAAACATCAAAACTCCAAATATACACAGAAATAACAAAATTAAATAAAAACACTACTGCCACTTTTCGAGTTGGCGCCAAAAATAATAAAGTCAATTTTACTTATAATCCATACAATTTTTTTTGCTGCTTGCGTGGCACGCACTTGCTGGAAACAACATTTTACTAATTTGTTTCTTTTTTTAAATGTAACCTTTTTAATGTCATCAAAACCAGCCGTATACAAATAGTACAGCCAAAGAGATTTATTTACAAGCTCAGACATACAATTATGTGAAATTACTTTCCCCGACCTAATACATGATTCATAATTTGATCTCGCATCACAATATCGTTTTATGGTTTGAGTTGTAAGATGAAGAAATTTAGCTGGTACCGGTGGACCCCTGCAGCTATATTTCTACCATATTCCCAAAACTATAACTAACTAACCCATTTTTTGTCATGCCAACGTAGACACCCGTCGAGTCCTGGGGGACCAAGTGGACAACTTTGGGAACTAAGGCTCTAGAAGCGGGAACACCGTCTACAGGGCCAGTTCCTCTAGACTCTCGAGGAACTGGGCCTGTAGACGGTCTTCCCGAGATTAACCTCACATTTATTATCATTATCATAAAAACACAGTTAACATCAATATATTTTAAAACTATTTACACATTTCATCATTGTAAATTATTTTTCACGTATGTGAACTTAAACTTAGACTCTGTTGGTTTGCGGCTACATGGCCGAGAATTAAACTTTTACCAAATGTTTATGTTACTATTCCGCAGTCGACGTTATTTCAAATTTATCAAATATAAGAATAACCACAATGATAGTATTATAATATCCTTGTCCTTACATTTTATATAATCCATTCGCTCATCATATCTTAGAGACAAATTCAAGTATCTATAACTCATGACAGGGTTCTTCGTTCCTCCTCTAGTCATAAGTTTAGTATGTCACAACATTTCACCGTAGTCGGTATCTCCTTTAGTGTTCAAGACAGGCTGCACTGCGCTGGAACTCTTAGTCCGAAGTTAGTAAATGAAAATACTTTCAAAGGGTTGGTTCGGGAATACTTCTAGGCATATTAGAGCTATATTTAAATGCATCATCTTTGGTCATTGCAGTTTTGTATATCTACAAATAAATAAAATTGGACTATCCATTTGTGATCTCGCGAGAAAAAAAAACTTTATCGAATATCGTAATTATAAAAATACAAAAACTTAAAAACACGTGTATTTAAAAAATGTATGTCTGATTGTTTAAGAATCAGGATTCCTTACTTTCATTTTTATAAAGCTTTGATAGTCCGCTAATAAAATGTAAAAAAAAGAACTTAAAGAGAAGTTTACGATTCAATGACTCAATAAAAAAATAAGTAAACATGTAATCTGAAGCCTCGAAACAAGAACGCTAAAAAACCTAACCCTTAGTATAGGTATACCTATACGCCCATTCATTTTATTCATATTACTTCGAATTCGAATTCATATTAAACAGATCGAAAGCTCGGGGAAACCCAAATCTCTAATAGCATAGAGATGTGTTCTTAAACAAAAATACTGTATGCTGTTCTAAGCGATGGATGGATGCATTCAATATATTTTTGCTAATCACCTATATAAACTACAAAGAGTATTAATTAAAAACTATGTGATACTTTGATCCGGCCGCTGAGAGAATTCATATTTGACATTTAACTGATTACCGTAATTTTAGAGTTAAACGTTTACATTTATTGTAAATGGACGTAATTTTTAATTTCTTGTTTTAGTTCGTGTCAATGTAAGATTAAAATATTTTCGTCGTTTGTGTTCGTCGCGTCAAAGTTATATCGTTCATTCGATAACAATCTGTCAAATGTTCATTCACTTAACGGCCGAACTTTTAGACGATATTTCTCAAGAACATTTATGTTTAAGCTACCTACGAGAATTCCAACCGATACTGATTCAGTAAGTTTTGTGACCGTTATTATTTTATTTATTTATTTATGGAAACAGTTGTACTATTTACTAACTATTTTCCAGTGTCAAATAACATATCCAGGTATACAATCTTCAAGCAGCAACACCTCTTATTTTCGATCAACAGTAAAATTATAGTTGACCTATACTGAAGATTTGCTGGACTGGTGGAGATAAATGAAAAGTACAACCTTGGTATTGAATTGAATTTTCCAATCACTTTGAGCTTCCACGAACACTTGCTGTATAAAAAAACTATCAATATTAAACATCAAAACTTCAAATAAACACAGAACTTTACAAAATCAATAAATACACTACCGCCACTTTTCGAGTTGGCGCCAAAAGTCTTTATGACGGTTGTTAACATAAAACGGCCACCTAATTAAAAGCAGTGTTGGAACTGCTACGAGATATCGATTTTTGATGATAGATCCGATATTGAGTTGATAAACAAAACGTGAGAAACTCAGTACACGTGCAGAAGTGACACTTATGTATTTCAAAATTTTTAAGATTGAAATGAATTTTATTAACTTGGAATAAGTACCTACTCAATATGTAAACAATTGTAATTTTAATGATTATTATTAATAAATCGATTAATATTGATTAAGAATAACAGAAACGTTGCACGAAAAAGCTGCACTCAAATTCGTTTAAATCGTCTAATATCGTAATACACTCAGCGTCACAAAAATCGCACCTCTCTGAGTTTGCGCGAAAAGGTAACACTAGGTTTTAAGAACTTTTTTTGTATTTATTAAGTTTTTTTTTAAATTATTAATTTTCGAATTTGTACATACCCTGTCTTTTTCTTTAATTTCTCTTTCGTCTCGTTATAAAAGTAAAACTCAATTAAAATTCCTGAAAGGTAAGGTAATTTCATTAGCTTTCAGGAATTTTAATTGATATGATATGTGTATTTGTAATGTATGTAATGTAATTTATAATGTAATTGGTATGATGATACCCTCAAACCACAACATTGCCATTGGCCTGTTGTGTTAAAATAGTATTTAAATTATTTTTTTCGGATGTGCGACTTTTTTGACGTCGAGTGTAGTATATCAACAAAAATAAAAAAATAAATAAGCACTTGTTAAATTTTATTTAAACAAAATAATAGTTATTACTATTATTATAAAATATAAATTATTTGAAATTATACAATTTCTGCTATCGACACATTTTAGAGTTTAATAAGCATAGACTATCAAGACGTAGATCATAGATATTAAAGTAAAAATAAACTTTATTTCCTCTTTTTCGAAGAAATTTTCTATTTATAATTTTATGATACACTAAATATTGTATCTTTATTTAAAACACTTTTTAATTGTAATTCGTTTTATGTCATATAATAAAATATTGCCTATGCAAAAAAATCATGATATTTGAATATAGGCAATTAATTGGCATTCCTAAGTGCCAACACGACCGTCAACAAACAGGCTTCGTTTTCAGGTTGTTGACGTTTCACCGCGTAGCAAGTGAAAGTGTCACGTCAATTGAATTGCTATATCCTGTCAGTGATTTATTTTATTCTGAATTTTGATTATTACTTTCTGGCTGCTTAGTGGTACGTTATGTTAACTGTAATGGAAGAATTTACTTTAGTCTCAACAATTTATAATTAATGGAAATTATGTTCTATTGAAGCCGCATAATATTCAAGACATATTCTGTTTTAGGTTATTACCAGGAACGATGGGAGTTAAACCAGCAATTGGAAGGAAATCTAACAAGAACCCACCAATATTTAGTCACGAATTTGTGATTCAAAATCATGCTGATATAGTTTCATGTGTGGTTATGGTTTTCTTAGTAGGTCTGATGGTTCAGGTTAGTGTTAATCGAGTGCCACGTAAGCTAAACATTGAATTATTGAACACTGTATGTAGCATATTCCGTGAAGTACATAATTGATTGGTCTTCATTACTTTGCAGTCAACTAGTCCTGTCGCGAGTTTATTCATCAGTCTACATCACAATGTCAGTGGAGTGGAACCAACCAGGGAATTACCTAAAGGAGAGCCGTTCTTTTACGAAGCTGGCTGGAAAGATGCTTGCGCTGTTTTCTTCTATTCCCTTGTGTGCATAGTCATGCATGCAATCTTGCAAGAGTACTTTTTAGATGTAAGTATTTTTTAAACATATGTTTTCCAAATTGAGATTAAGAAAATAACTTTTTCTCCTGTTATAGAAAATATCAAAGAAGTTTCATCTATCTAAGTCAAGACTGAGTGCACTCAATGAGTCTGGCCAATTGGTTGTTTTTCATTTAGTGACTCTCCTTTGGGGTGGAGATGCCATTCTTCGTGAAGGATTTATCTTCAATATTTCACATCTATGGGATGGTAAATACTATAAATTGTTTTACAATTTTTCAATATTGTTATATAACCATTAACTATTAAAACTCTCATCAATCATGTGATGTTCAAACAGTGTATAATTTGAATTAAACAAACATAAAAAAAATATTTATACAAATTACATATCAGAGATTAGACGGCAATGTATCATGTTTATCAATTTTTTTTGATTGATGTTATGTTATGTTTTTATGTATTAACTATAAAAAAAACTTCAAATCTTGTGAAATACAGTTACTTTCTCTGGTAATTAAGCTAATAGTATCATAAAGTCAGCCATTAGCAATATTAGCAGTATTGTCTATCTATTGTTGATATAATTTTTAGAATTTTACATTGTCATTTTAATTCTATAAATAATATAATTTTTGCACAAAAGATATAATAAGTAATATTCCATATTTAACAATATCTTTAATTACTTTTGTATATTAAGGTTTTCCAAACCATCCAATGAGCTTCCTGCTGAAGTTATGGTGGGTTGTTCAAGCCGCATACTGGTTGCACACTATTCCTGAGTTGTACTTCCAAAGGATTAAGAAAGATGAGTGGGCTGGTCGTGTTAGGCATGCTGCAGCTGCGTTTGCATTTGTTGCAGCAGCATATGGATTCAAGTGAGTATTTTTCTTAATTAAGTATATTATATGAACAAAATTTATTTGACTACTTGCAATAACATTATTTTGGTTTTAATTAAATTTACAGATTAGGGATTATTTTAGGCAAGAAAAAGATCAAGCTAGGTTTCATCTTCATGAAAATAATTTTAGTTTTAGATATTTTTTATATAAAATAATTATTTATATTCATTTAACATGAAGTTGTATCACAATACTAAAATTACTATTTCATAACACCTTGTAGTTAAAATAAGGATACTTGTTATGGCCTGTAGATTGTAGATTGCAACTACCTGGTTTCCGCAACTCCACATCTAGCGCATATTTTTCATTCATGTTATGGCATGTAATAATAATATTATGTTGTGAGTTTTACAAATTAGCTTTTAATGAAAAATTCTTTAATATATACTCACCTATCAAAAGTCCACTGCTCAACATAGGCCACTCCCATAGATAGCTACTAAAGTTTGTAGCTCTCATTTTGAGGGATTTTGTCATAGTTGCCATGCTTGGCAGGCGAGTTGGTAACCGCAGTTTATTTATTCAGATATTCCAGGAAGATGCTGCTGCTCATCTCCTGGTTTTCATTTTCCTTCTATTGACTTTTACCACACCCATGGGATGAGATGGGGTGGTAGATAACCTTAGGCTGCCATCATATGGCACTATACTATAATTCTTTATTTAAAGTGTAATGTAAATTCTGTTGCACAACAACCTTGTGCAATTATGAGCATGTTGAAAGTTAAACAACAACATTGCATTAGTAATTTTGTATGTATAGTTATACAATCTTTAAATGCAATTTACATAATCTTTAAACATTAATTATTTAATTAATATGTTACTAATTAATATGCATGAGGTTGTAAATGTACTACTTTTTAATTAATTTTTATTTCTACCTTAAAGCAAATTATTGACTTTAAACTGATGTAGTATTTTTTAAAATAGCTTTATTCACATGTTAATTGTTTGATTGCTTCTAAAATTAATTATGATCTTTTAATAAATAACCTAAATTATTTCTGCTCCCTGTTAAATAATAAAATGATAAATCTATACCCATTTTTTTAAAACATTTTCTTTTATAGTTATCATAATCGGGCGTTACTTTGTGGAAATCCATTAGAATGAAGGAAAGCAAGTTAATTTGCTAAATTCTGCATGCAAAATACAAAATAGTGTTTATCTAATATGGTGTAACAATGTTACTTAGGTTTTAAAGAGCACCACCTGCCCTCTCACAGTAGCGTCAAACTAACATCGCCACTAGGAACCGCCACCAGATACCTCTACCACTACAATGCTACCACTAGGCAATATGAGCATGCAGAAACTAAGTAATATTTTATCATTTTAAAAAATTTCATGCTGATCTTAGCAAATTTAACTTTCCTTTTATTGATAAATGAATGAATAACAAAAAGCAAATTTGCTTTTTAGTTTCAAAAATGCTTGTTTTTATTTAATTTATCAACACCCTTGTACAACATACACATACATATTCTTTGTATATGTACATTATAAAGAAATACACATTAAAATATTGTTTACAATCTTTGATGAACTTAATTGTGAATCCATTCTCATAACATTATATACTATCAGAAAACCCCAGCATCGCCAGTTAGAGCCACTTTTCCCACATAGTACTGTAGCCCCTTCCTGTTAATAATGTTGAGCTCCACTATGGATAGTATAGGATAATGATAGTTGAGAGATAGATTTATAGCTAGCAATAGTTATTATTGAATTTCACGACAAACATTTCATATGGGTGCTTTTACTACAAAAGGTTATGTTACTTAATGAAATTCTTTCAGCTTATGGCATATTTAATAGTAACTAGTAATTTATTTATTAAGTAACTAATTCTTTTTTATAATTTAGCAATTTTTTATCAAATTGAGCACCTAAAACCACTAAGGAAATTAAAAGCTTTTGAATGTAATGTTTTTAACATAGCCTTCGATACATGCAAACTGAAGTGACAAGGGGATGGTGACATCTGTCACAGAAGAGTCATAGAGTGGGAATTCAGTTTAGGTAATAGTCTGAGTAGGTAGCCTCTTGTCTCTTATAGCAATCCACCCTGCAAAGATCTGCACAAAAGTTAAGTGGCGCGCGTTTGGATGTCCCCTCTTGCTCATGTTTTTGGCTTGCTGGCAATTTTGAAATTTAACAAAACTTGAAATAAGAATAAATTAAATATTTCTGGTAACTAGAATAAAATATTAATATACTTTCTTTCTTTTAGGTTCCAGCGTGTAGGAGTTTGCCTCATGGTACTGCATTCCCTGGCGGAGTTTATTGCCCATAGTTACCGACTCAATACTATTTTAAGAGGAGAGCTGCGAAGATTACTTAGATAAATGTATGATTTTAATAATTTTTATTACAATGCAATTGCTTAAAAATTAAACTGTCTACACAAAACTTCTTGAATTAAATTAAAATGTCTTTTTTAGAGCTACAAATCTGAATGCCATTTTACTATTTTACGTATTATATAATAATATAAATTTTAGTATTATAAAAAAATAATGTACATGATCATACTATAATAAGGAAAAAAACTCATATATTATAACCAATACATAAAATCTTCTCATAAGCAGAGTAAAAGAATATCATTTTTGAATGAATATTAGAAATTTTATTTTGTGAGTTACATGTGCTGATAAACATTAATTTCCTTTCCAGTCTTGAGTCTCGTCAATGGCACAGTGTTTGTTATTGTACGGTTATGCTCATTAGTGCTTGGCGTACTTACTTTCTACTTTGGACTTGCTGGAGCACCTCCCTTGGTACTACGTGTTGCAGCCCTCTCAGTGTTGGTCTCATTCCAAGTAAGATATATTTTAATATATAATTATTTTATTAATATCCATATTTATACACGTTACATTTTCAAAAATGCGTTACTAGATGAAATTTTTTTATTTAATAATTATAAAAATAAATTTAATAAAACTAGAGTGAATTTAAATCTCTTTTTTTTTTTAGGTATTTTTAATGTTCAACTTTATTTCGGAAGCCATTAAACAAAGGCAAGAAGCTCGTCAGCTAGCTCTAAATAAGCCCAAGAAAGAGAAGAAGGAGAAACCTAAGAAGGAAAAGGGTATGTGTAGTCCTTTCCTTTCCAAACTCATTACATTTATAGTTATAGCTAATTACATTGTTTAGATTTGTGTTAATGGTTTAATTAATTTGTTTACAGTTAAAAAAGTTCCAGTTGATGATTCTGACCTTCCGGAGGTGGATCAGAACACAAACAAGACATTACGACAGCGACTGGCAGCAGTTAAAGCAAAGTAATTACCTCAAAGCTTCTGCCTTTCTGTAATTCAGAAAATTAGGTTGTTTCCTTCCCATTCAAATGTAGAATTTTTCATATGTTTTTTAACTCTTATATTTGTAAAAACAGTAGCACAAAATTGCAAGTTATTAAAAGTACTTCCATATTATTTAAGATACATATTTGACACGTTTTATGTGTATTATTCAAACATTATTTTGTAATATTTTTACAGTAGTATGTTAAATAAAACCTGTGCATTTTCATGACATATGTTTTAACGTAATTCATTAATAAACTATTGTATGTGATTGTCTTGATCTATATTGTAAAACCTACATTGTCTAGATAACGGTCTAGACTAGAAACACAATATTGTCATAAAGTATAGTGGATACAGGGTTGTAAAAATATCTCTAAAGTGTAAAAACTAAAAGTCTAGGTTATAATGTTGTTTATATGAATATATTGATAAGAATTATACTGTGGCGTGTACGTACACATGAAAAATAAAATTCCATTTAATAATTTTGCATTTTTAATATAAAGTACATTTATTTCATTGTATATTGTGAATTCGAATTTTAAATTATTTATATACATTTTTTTGTCTTGCACATTCAGTCACTATTTTCTTATTTATATACCTATAACTAAAAGTGTTTTTTTAACGTTGGTGCTTTTCTTGTCTCTAAACATAATTTTTTAATGATTTTTAAGTAACTTAGACATGCGCTGATTGATTTATAACGTGGATAATTTCTTGTCTGTAATAATTATCATTTTCATATTATATTACACATTGATGTGAGAAAAGTAAATAAGTTAGTGAGTGTTGTTCTTGTATATGAAATAAAGATGGCATAAAATTATTCTTTTTAAATGAAATTATGCTCATAACTTATTATCTAATTTCAACGATTATTGTCAATTTTAAAAGCTTGATGTTATTTTTATTTCGAAATAAATTTTGTAAGAATTCTTTAATTTAAAATCAGAAGTTTCATTCTCCAGTTTCACATTTCCTATAATAAATGTTATTAGAATGTCATCAATCGTAAACAAAGTATATAAATATTACGATATTGAATGAATGTTATAATTCTTATCATTTTTACTTTATTTGAAATACATCATCAGCCGCAAACCGTCTATTCTGAACATACTAAATTTATACCTAAATTTAAATCTGGTAGTACCACCCCAGCTAACTTTATACCTTTTTTAGTTTATTTGAAATGTTTCATCAAGTTATATTCTAGAAAAAAATAATCTTCATGAAATGATAAATGAAATGAAATGAAAAGTATTTATTCCTCAAAGAAAGAAATGTAAATTTCGTTTGTGAAACGTAATTTTTTACAATCTACCACCGTTTCGTAATGAGGTTCCTCTGACGGAGAAGAAGCAGCTATTCTCTATTTTGTTATTTTTTTTTATCTTTGTCAAAGGTATAAATAAATTTACAAATAACAGTCTCATAGAAAACCAAAGCACGCTCCATGACAAAATGTTATACAAGATTTAATAACAAATGAATAAATGCATTGCAAACTCGAGCAGACCGGCCTCCACCAACAGCACCTGTTCACAAGTATGACGCATGTGGCAGCAATCGCCCTACTCGACCATATTCAAGGGAAGTGGATGACCCGCCACACGACGCCACCGCAAGCAGAAGCATTTAAGCGGGAATGACATACTCAAGTCTAGTGTTTGGAACTAAAAGAATCTGCCATTCATTCTACAGAGCACACCTATAATCTTCCTCAAGACCATTTACAATTTTTTGTTTGTAAAAATGTTACATTGTAAATACCTATCCCTGCATAAAATACATGTCACGTAGCTGCTTACAAAATAACAGGTACATCGACCCATAAAATATTTTATTTTAAGTCTAAATTTTGGATTATTTGGCTTGCTTTGTTGATTATTATTTCTTAATTTTAATTTATGTTCGTCACTATTCTTGGGGCTATTCCCCAAGAAAAGTTTTAAATTTATGTACATGCATAACGTTTTCATAAATATACTGGCATGTAAAAGTTAAAAAATTAATTTCCTAAAACAGTTCCCTTGGTGAATCACGAGAGCCCATATTATAGATTGCGCGAACTGTTCTTTTCTGCAAAGTAAAGATTGTATTCAGGTCAGCCGCATGTCCCCATAATAAAATACCATAAGACATCAAGCTGTGAAAACAGCTAAAGTAAACTGAGGCCGAGAGAGCAAGAACGGTCTAACCAACATTTTCTCAAAAATTCAGTAAGTACGCCTATCGGCAGCTGAAACTATTTTCTATGGATGCAAAAACGGCCCAACATCGATTTATCAATCCACTATGAGATGGCAGGAGAAACAATTTTATTGCATTAAAACCTTTATTCATTTATCTATGTGCATGAATAGACTATGTAAGTTAGGTCGTTTATGCACTGCCAGAGTGCATAAATGATGCCGAATGAAATCTCATGTAAGCCATAGGAAATGTTGTACCAGCCAAACAGTTTCGTAATTTTACTTTTGTCTGCCATAACAAATGTCACGAAAATGTAGATATAAAACGACACAAAATACTGTTTGATTACAATTGTAAAATATCTAGTTATGACTTGCATCATTTATCTTTTCTCTTATAAAAGTTCAGGATGTTGCTCGCAAACTTACTCAATCAGCTACACCTCGACCGTTACTCACCAAAAGAAGGAACAGAAGGATGTTTCTGTATCTAAGAACTTTAAAAACATATTTCAATTATCTGATGGAAGGTGAACAAGACTTTTAAAGAATAAAATGATAAATCCCATTGCTCCTACTGACCAAAGAGGGAAACAATCTTCTTCAAACAGAACTAATGAAGCTAAAGTTAGTCTTGTTGTTTAATTCATCAAAAAAGTCGAAAAATATGATTCACATTATAATAAGTCAACAAGACAATATTTAGCACCACACTTAAATCTCAGCAAAATTATATGAACTATATTCTACCGAACATGCAGAAAATGTGGCTTGTTAGATAATAAAATAACATCTACGTTTGGAGATGATAAAAGAAAGAATGAAACCCAGAACAAATTGGATGTTCACAAAACTGCTAGAAAAAACTTTAAGATATATATAGAAAATCAAAAAATCAAAACCAAATGGAAATGTATCAGTTATATATGTAGGGGCTAGGCGCTCGCTTTAAATTTCATAGTACGCGAGTGACCGATGTTCGATTTCCGGTGCCGGCTGGGGCTGGCGGCGGGTTAATTGCAATTGTAAGTGTCGATTTACCACGTGCTCGG
Organism: Luehdorfia chinensis; assembly: GCA_019845155.1. Taxonomy (NCBI): domain Eukaryota; kingdom Metazoa; phylum Arthropoda; class Insecta; order Lepidoptera; family Papilionidae; genus Luehdorfia; species Luehdorfia chinensis. Next base: position 11,473,802 of record JAHVAK010000527.1, read on the forward strand.
CGGTGAAAGAAAACGTTGTGAGAAAACCAGCATATCTGAAGAATAATAAATATTTCGAGGACATGTGCAGTCTGGCAACCCGCATTGGAGTCAGTAATGAGATGTGGCCTTTGCTCAGCAGTGGGGACATTTATGGGCTTGTTACTTTACTACTTTACTTATATGTTTTGGTCTTATGAGCACATTACCAACTCTCGTTCTATCTACAGGACTTACATATTATAAGAGACAGCTCTGGACATATTGCTTTTGGATTCATGACTTGATCTCTAATGAAGTGTACATGTACATGTGGAGTGAGAGTGTGGCTCCCGAGGCACCCAAGAAATCGGATCTTGCCTTATACATTTTATAAAAAACTTTGTGCCACACAAAACAATTATAATGTATTCTGACCAATGTGGAAGTCAGAATAGAAATATAAAAATGTCCGTAATATGCCAGTACATAGTAAACTCAGCACAGTTCACAGTGGAAGAAATAAACCATAATTTTTTTGTCAGTGGTTACTCATACCAAGATGTCGGACTCATTACCCACCAAAAAAAGTATTTTCCTAATATTGTTGTACGTTTAGATTGTAAGAATGTGGTTTAAGCAGCAAGGAAGAGAAGATCATCTAAAGTAATAGACATGACTAAGAGATCTAAGACAACGGACAAGTCTTCCATCTCCAGTCGTTTTCTCCATCCTCTGTATCCTAAAATGTAAAAGAAAGATTTGTTAACCCTAATGGACAAGAGCTTAAAGGAGTGTAGGAGGAGAGTGCAGTGCCAGAGCAGAGCAAGATATTGAATTTGGTATTGAAGCAAATACAGATTAAAGGTCCTACTCAAAGAAATAATTTAATAATAATAGTGATTTCAGTGTAAATAAAAGCAAAATATGAAATGTTGTGTCATTATTTACAGATTTTAAAATATAAAAAAATATTGATAATTACTTTGGTTTGTACCTATGTACATAAGGGCCTAACCTAAGTGTTATGAGATGGTATAATTTCTTCAGTGTAAAAGTGACCTAAGCAACAAAAAAAACAGTAAAAAAGACCTAACCTGAGATTTCTTTTTCCTAATTTGTTAAGATACTCCAAAGGGTTACATAATCAACATAATTTAAAAAATATAAAAAAACTAATTTAGACAATTATATCAAAATCAATTTTTTACATACTGAGTTTTTATAATATCTCAAAATGCTAATTTTGTGTGTAGGCCGTTCTTGCTCTCGCGGCCTCAACTAATCTTGCAGTTGCTATATCCGTAATATGTCGGATCTTTCTCACAGCATACGCAGCCGAACTGAGTTTATTAGCTAAGGTATTTATATGTGGACCCCACTGAAGCTTACAGTCTATGTCTAATGTAATCCCTAAAAATACGGTACTATCAACAAACTCTAATTTATCATTTTGAAAAACGATATTATTTTGTTCCGTTTTAACATAAAAAAAGTAGAGTTTTAGCCTATAAATGTCCCACTACTGAGCACAGGCCTCCTCTCATTTCTGAGAGGGTTATGGAGCTAGGAACAATCCGCCACGCTGCTCCAATGCGGGTTGGCGGACTTCACATGTCTTCGAAATATTTTTAATTTCTCAGACATGCAGGTTTCCTCACGATGTTTTCCTTCACCGCCGAGCACGTGGTAAGTCACCACTTAAAATTGCAATTAACAATTTTAGTGGTGCCGGCACCGGGAATCGAATCCAGGTCACTCGCGTACTATGAAATTTAAAGCGAGCGCCTAGCCCCTGAGCTACCACGGCTCGTTTTAACATTCGGTAATGAAAATATAACGCATTTTGTTTTTTTGGTATTTAGTTATAAACTGTTGCCATGTAACCAATCCAAAATACAATTCAGAGCACTATTGACTACATTTATGTTCTCAGTTTTCCGACTGACCTTAAATATCAGTGATGTATCATCTGCAAACAGTACTATATTTGTAAGTTTTTGGACTAAGTATGGTAGATCATTTATATAGATAATAAATAAAAATGGGCCCAGAATAGATCCTTGTAAAGCATTTCAATTTACTTTAATTTATTCACAATAACCCATTCGGGATTTTTACTTACGTACATATATACATACTCGTAGTAACGTAGTACATACAGTCACGCCTTTTTCCCAAAATGGGTAGGCAGAGACTACACATAGCCAACTTTTTGCTTCCGCGGGAAACGAGACGTGACGGGTGGCGAACCATTTTGGTACGAGTTAAAAAAATCATACTCACCATTGCGTTCCTACTAGCAGTATACTCGTAATGACAGCATTTCATATTATGGTGTTATTCTGCACGAATAAAGGCTGTCCGTGCATTACTTTTGTCGCTTCTTACGACACTTCGGTAGGAAAGATGTAGGTGATAGTCTGCTCTGCAACAAATAATAAGTTGTGTCACAGTGTAAGTAAATGTAAATCAATAACTTGAAACGGTAGTTATATCTCCTAATCTATACTTATAAAATAACTTGTCCTGATTCTCTGACTGACTGACTGATTCATCATCGCCGAGCGTAAACGATTGAAGTAAGACACATGAAATTTCGTCAGCAGGGTCATTTTATTGAGTAGACTTAGACTAAGGAAGGATTTTTAGAAAAGTATACCCCTAAGGGATCAAATAGGGGTTGAAAGTTTGTATGGAAGACATCAAGTCAATTTTTAAAGTTAGAAACATGAAATTTTGTTTTTGGACTACTGATTAAAAATGAGTAAGCACCTGTTTCAGCGCTTGTGGAAATTCTACCCCTAAATGGGGTGAAATAGGGTTCACAGTTCGTACGTAGGTTAGACTGGACCTCCCTCAATTTTGAAATTAGAAGCATGAAACTTTATCCTTAGGCTTTTGAATACAAATAACTGTATTGTCTATTGTAAACTCGAGTCGCTGTTGATATGAGCAGCTGTTGCGCAAGTATAACCTGCCTAAACTTAAATGTAAGCGAATATCTCACTCGACACAATGTTGTTCTATAACACGTGCTTAAATAAATATGATCGATCCAATGAGGTAAGTATCAATAATCGCATCTCATTCAATAATAAATATATACCTAAACCTTAAAATATGCTAACGTGTGCTTCACAGAACGCATAGATGTAAAGAATGGCAATGGGGATGACAAACGTTTTTTTCTACAAATGCCAAAGTAATATAAAATAAAATTACGAAAATAACTGCATTTATACTTTTTTTCTATGTTTAGAAATGTCTGAGAAAATTAAGATTAAAGAGCCCATTTTCGTTAAAAAATAGTTAAAAACGCAAGCGGCACTCGATCGCAGGATGACGTCACCATTCCTGTTGCTGGCCGGGCGGCGTGGGCCATTCGTTGACTGATCGCTCGCACTTACCTTCATTCGTAAAATTTTGCTAAAGCGCATCTAGGGCTAGTGGCTAAAAATTAATAATAAGTACTCTGTTGTGCCTCAGTGTTTACTTTCCAATGTAAAAACACCGTAAAAGCTATGTTTTAGCGTGCCGAAGGATCCAAATTCCAGAAAGAAGTGGATGATAACTATACAAAGAATTGATTCTCCATAGGACCAAAATGCTAAATTTTCTCACTGTCGTTGTAGGTAAATTATTTTACTGAAAATTAAATACGTGAATATTTATTATAGAATAAACGGATCTAGTTTCATGTTATGTATTTAAGGGTACTAGGTAGGCGGAAAATGGGTATTCGTAGGTAAGTAACTAACAAAACGTTACAAAATCGTGAATTATAACATAACGTGAAGTTATTTTATTATTCAATCATTTTTTTATTATTTAACAAACACGTACTATTTCGGCAACAGAATTAAAACAAAGCGCGCGCTATTAACTTTATTTGTATGAATTTCACTATAGCGGGCGGCGTGGGGGCGACACCACGGGACCTCTTGACGTCAAGCAGGTAGCGCACGTAATTTAAAAAGTGATCTACATTTCTCGCAGAAATAACTTTGGTAATACTGCATGTATTTACCTGAAATAACAACGAATACAAATTACGTAGTCTATGCTTTGATGTTGAGTATATTATAATGTAACATTTTAAGCCTTTTGTGTTCTCCATTGTTTGCCACAGTGTCGCACCAACGCTGGAAAATGTTCTTTTGTTTACAATAATTGTCTATGTTTATCGCGTAATTACTTCTCATATTACATATTTTATGATGATCGTCAATCTTCGAAGAGAAGGAAAAACACACAGAGGAGCAGCAGTGTAATCTTCTTCATGCATTTTAAAGTTTAATTCAATTGAAAGTCGTGCGTACATAATTGACATAAAAATGTTCTACTGGTAATTAATTTGTTGAAGCTCAGCTGTTGTAAATTTAGCGTAAGTGGATCTAAGAAAGACGGGTGAGAGAGAACGGGGGAGTGTCGTGTTATTGATTTTATGTTATAAGACATATATAAACATTCGAATACAATATAAAAATTTAACAGTTTACTAGCTTCCGCTCGATTAAGTTTAAGGATTCCGTAACTTCAGAATGAAAACTCGGAACCTTTATGGGGTATTTTCGTTGTCTGTCTGCCGGTCAAAACGTTTTGTCTTAGGGTTAAGTGGTATGGAACATTTCTAGTAAATGCCAAAGTCTGTAACTATATCTATATCTGGATTGTAACTTGTAACGTAATGCATTAAAATGAAACATACCTTACCTACCGTACTATAGACTCATGATAACGGCACGGAATCCTCTGTCAACAAATCCTACTCGGACTTGGTCTTCTTTTAAACTGAATTCAAAAGAATCCCGCACCAATCCGGTCGAATTGGTAATTTGTAACTATTACCTAAATCTAACCTATTTCGCCTTAATCAACTGAAATCACAATAATTATAGATTATCACGCAGCAGAAGTATTCATATAACTATGCTGACAGACATCAAATATCTTTTAAATAAATAGCGTATGCGAATAAACTATAAAGTTAGTTTATTCGCATATTTTTATTTTGTGTGTAATGATTGTTAAACTTTCTATCGTTATATAAATAGGACAGGAGTATAAAAAAAAATTTCGATTCTCACTTCATAGGCCGTCCGCCACAGATTGCCAAAATAGTTTGTAGGTCTCGTTTTGAGGTGATTTTGCCATAGTTGTCACGCCTGGCTGGCCGGTTGGTAACCGCAGTTTATTTATTCAGATGTTCCAGGAAGGGGCTGCTGCCCATCTCCAAGTTTTTATTTTTCCTCTGTCGACTTTTACGACACCTACTGGCATGAGATGGGGTGGCAGATACTCCTAAGCCGCCACCACACGGCTAAAAAAAATTACATTTAAAAGTAAATAAAAATTTATAATATGCGTGACAAAAACTCTTGTTTTTCATAGTTATCCCAATAATATGTAACCGCTTTTATACAACGTTATTCATAATTCGTATAACGTCTACCTACTTTGATCTGATAAACACAACTCTGAAGCTTTAATGACAAAATTGAATACTAAAGATGTCCATACAAAACTTTAAAATTATTTGTTTTGTAAAACTACGCGACACTAACTCAGAAAGTCGTTGCCCCGAACCAGACAAATTCAATATACGTTTTCTTCTCCATTTTATTCATACTAACAGATTTACTTCGCAACAGAATTCCTGAAGCTTCGTATTATACTAGTTCTTGCGAGTTCTTTCGATGGCAGCTCTTTCAGGCGATGGAAGAACGCCTATTAAATTTATGAGTTCATTGCCTTTATCAGCTGTATAACAGGGTAGTCACGTATGAGTTTAAGCAAATACTTTAAGTCGACAAATCTTCTACAGGTATCACGCTACGAGGTTCATTATACTCGTATTTTTTGGAGCATATACAAATCATTCCTAAGCCAGCCTGCCGGGATGCATAGGACAATACGAATGGCCCTGTATATCGCACATTTGGGTGTAGGCCTTTTTAACGGAAATCGGGTGTAACCGGCAACCATTTGTCGATTTTATAATTAAGAAACAAGAACTTTTTCTTGCAGCATGAACATTTTATAAATAATGCATTAGCTGCCGTTCGCACCTGTTTCAGTCTGCGTCTTAATGATTTGTGCGCTCAAAGTTGATTTGTGGTGTCACAAATCTACTTGCGACGTACAAATCAACATATATTTTTTATGGCCTTTAAGGAATTCGTAGGCTTTTTTAATGATATTATTGGTAAAAGGTCTTGGTTGTCTAAATTGTCATGGTATTTTATAAATAGAATTCGGATTTGTAGTGGGTAATGATATTTGTATAGTGTAATTCAATAGCTAGTAAAACAGAGGTTTCTACGTAAGGCTAAAAAATCGAGTCGAGAAGTAATGATTAAATAATACAAAATAAACCTAGATTCTATCTCGATCTGCTATGCGTGGTATTGACCCAAGGCAAAAATAGCAGTTTATATACAGCCCGACTTACCTGGTAAAGTGCAATGCCATGTAAAGTTGCAAGCTATGTTCGGGCTTAAAGGAACAAGTCCATCAAACTCCAGTTTTTTATAACAATTTTATTTTACTACAGTTCTCATTAATCAGTACAACTAAGCTTAATCGCTTTGGCTGGGATATGGTTCACGACAATAGTCGAATGGCGGATCGGACGAACCAGGGGAAATGCCTGGACGTGGTACAATTTGTCAGCTCGACTGAAGAAGTACAACGAACTCACAAAATGCAAAGGAGGCTATACTTGTTCGTCATCCTTACTTCCATAAAAACACCGCAAGAACCATTGATCAACCTACATGCCTGCAGAGTCGTTGGTGTGTCTCGAATACCTATAGAGAACGATGTGTTAGTGCCTTTGTAGTAGTAATTATGAATTAGTATTTTTTATTTTTATTTAATTTTATCCTTACTAGGTCTATTTTCTGTTATAGACTTTTAAAAGCTGGTGAAGAAGAATAAGATGATGATATACTGGTGTAACTCTCAAATCATTGGTTTTCGAGTCTGGATGTAGCGTGATCATCTCATATACAGCACTACGTGGACTGTATACTAGAAGTTTAAAAATGAAAAAAGAGCAAAGTTTTTTCTTTGAAAAGGCAGTGATTGTTACCTATACCACAGAAGAAAGATATATCTTCATATAGCCTATATATTACACTTTATTGGCCCGCCGAGCGATCAGATGTTGATGGAATACTGTTGGCGTAGTTTAATTAGACAGGCATTGCTTTAACGGATGGTAAATGACATTTTTAAATTTTTTTAATCCTATGACGACAGCTACAGCGGTATTTTAGCGCTAATTTTTAAATCAAGTTTTTTTGTCTTTTGTGTTAGACTTTTTATGAACGATTTCGGAATAAAATAATGCTGTCGTAATGGGATTAAACTTTCGATTTATTAGTGACCGAAGGATAAAACGCAAACATAAACACACGAAGATAAACTTCTCCGTCGAATTTATTCGCGTTTTTAAGAATCCTTATATTAATACGGGATTACATTATTACACAACAAACAGCTAAAATTTTTAAATTAATTATTTATATATTATATTTGTTCTTAAAATGCTCAAACCTAGTTACTTTTTCTAAATTATAATAAAATATTACATAAAATAACGGATAAAAAGAAAAGTTACTAAATTAAATTATTCTATATTGAGATTAGTAATAAACTAATTGAACTAATTATTATATGATGAATTAAAATCAAGTAGCTCTAGTTTTTGTTCGATAGTTCAGTATCTGGTGCTTAATTTGATGGCAATTTTTTGTTGACCGTACCCGTTAACAGCGTGCATTGAGAAGCGCGAGTGTAAACTTAACTTTTCAAACGGGAGATTTTATATATAAAGGTGTAGTAGTAAGTCCGCCTAAGCCAGTTCTGAACCAGTATTTGAAGAGGCACAACGTTTAAAATGCAGAGCGTCATACTTTTCGTGTTGGTCGGCGTTGCGTCCGTGGCTCTGGCAGGTTAGTGGCCTCCTCGTCTATACCGCGCTCAAAAGCAATGATATTATTTCCTCTTTGGATGTCACAGAGGCAACTTATTTGGGAATCGATTCTGATATGGATAAATTGTATCTAATTGGTATATGTTTTAATCATTGACTTCTCTTAGAAGTAAAACAAAACTATCCGACCGTGCTTACGTTCGGAAAAACCATAGAGCTTAATTTTACATAAACAAAACACCTAACACTATTGAAAAATACTATTGTTTATTGATTGATAAGTCTTTTATATATAGAGTATGACCTTGAGGTAACTTTGTGTACTTGTATGTAGATACGTTCGATTTTAAATACAAGGCAATATCTGAATATATAATAATAAAGTAACAATGTATCGCAATATTCCAATATAACAGAAAACAAGACCTACTGCTGACTCAGTACCCTTGAATAACTAGAATTTTAATTTTAAATGAATTCTCATCAATTGTAATGACTATCCTTATATATTCACGTCCAGTTTTGAATTAATTAAAATAAATTGTATGTTTATTGAAAAGGTTTCAGATTTTATTTGAATTGATGAAATGATGACCTATTGCGTTCAAAGTTTTTAAACCGATAGTCACGATGTTTTAAGGACACAGTTTGAAAAGCTCACGAATTATACCTACGTAATGGTGATCTCAACTTTGATGCTGACTAATGTTTATTTATTATTTTTATGTCAAGAACCGGATATTTTTTATAATATAAGCAACTCTTTCTTCTAATTTAAGGGTTATTTTCAGTCTTTGTATACAAAATGCTTTCACTACATCTGACATGGTTAATAGATTCATAGAATATAGTTAATTATGAAGCTTAAAGATAATTTATACCCGGTTCGATATTTTCGTTAGAAGTTCGTTAGAAGTGCCAGCAAAACTGAGGGTCACAAGTTCGAATGCCGCTCGATGAGGCCAACATTGGTACGATGAATATGAATGTATGAATGGATGTTTATTTATATCAATGAAGTATGAATTATAACTAGATTACGTCTGTGTGTTTAAATGAAACTAATTTTACGGATTTTATGGCGTTTAAATTAAACGCGATAAAATTAGTTTCATTTCAATATATATTGTTCGCTTAAATATAAGAAATCATTACGTCTGTGTGGATAAAAACCATCTTGTAATTAATAATCACACACATAGGCGTCCGTGTATGAGTGACATATCGTGACAACAATAAATCTCAGTATTGGTGTAGAATTAATTATAATAAACTAATATACATAGTTGTCGTAGTCCAAAATATATAAACCATATAGGACCATTTTTATAAAGAGAAAACTATCCTGGATTATATAAGCCTCTCTTGAGGCGTTTCATATATAAAGCACTCATCACTTTAATGACTGCAGGTATTTTTTTTATTCTCGTAACGGTACAGAATGCTTGTGTGCGTAATTTGTGTAATTTTCTTACGACTGGACTACACTTATCGGGAAAGTAATAAGTAGGTGAGTTGAGGCTGCAGTATAAAACAACCTATTTGGCTTATTTCATATAATTGCATTTTGCCTTTTGGAGCTATCGTTATCCATGAGACCGACTTAAAACATGTTACGAAGATGTGCTTTGGTAAGTTCCCGCTATCCAATTCGTAATTACTCGTATATGCGACTGCATATTGCATACGGCTTAAATTACTTTTGAATCCGTATGCGATATCAACACCCACATAAGTCCACGCAAGTTTACTACTATATATTTCCTGCGTATTCGCCTACAGAGGCTATACCTACGGAGGCTATTTTGGCTTGCCCCTTTACCACTTTTTTATTAATACTAATATTTCAACTAAGCATAAACTCTTGCGCTAAGAGATGGATCACGACAATAGTCGAACGGCGGGTTCGAACGGGGTTGTACCCTTAGGTAATTTAGCTATTGGCGGTTCTCCCCGTTCTCTTTACACAACGTACAAAACGCAGCAGCGTTATGTAGATTATTTAAGTTTGTATTCTGAGAGGCTGCAGTACTCGTACTTGCCTGTCCGAGCCGACCCGTTTATCTGCCACAGTGTTGTTCTACCACACTGTCATGTTATCTAGCAGCGGGACATCCTACATTTGGTGTGTTTACATTTCGGCACCATATGACCATTATGGAAAAGACTCGCTGTTTAATGACTTTAGTCGTCAATCTCTGATTCTTGTTATAATTAGCGTTATATACTAGTGGACTTACTTATGCAGGAATCTGTCTAGGCTAGTACCACCGCAGTGGGTACGCACCCGGCTATTCTGCCATCAAGCAATAGTGTGCAAACTACTGTTTTTCGGTCCGAAGGGCACTGCAAGCTAATGTGATACAGGGTTTATGAGATATGAGACATAACATCTGGTGACGATCAGGGTGTCGAGCGCAGTGTGGTGCCACACAGAACTTTGCAGTTGAATGTTATGGGTGACACAGCGACTGTTATCATCAGGTGATCGATTTGCTCGGTTTGTCACCAGACAGCTATTTTCATCAATTTATTTTTTTACAATATTTATGTTTCAATTTATGTATACACATATAAAAAAGGAGAAAATTTTCCAGACGGTCAGTTCTACGTACCACGTGCATACTACACGATTGACGCAGAGGGACATGCATCTGCTCCGGTACCATTGCGCAGGATTCGTCGTTCCTTGAGCCCTTACCCTTATGGACACGGTGGCGCTGAGACAAACGCGGATGCAGGCGGATGTAAGTTTTTTTTTAAATATAGAGACGAGTATTCTGTGAATCGGTCTTTGATTTTTAGTTAGTTTTTTTCAATTTCAATCACTGTCTTCATGTTTAAGTAAAGTGTACTTTTGTTAGCACGGGTACTGACTGAGTTCTAACTATAGTACATAAACAGCTACTTTTTGTATCCGAAAGAAATCGATGTAACATGAACGATAGTAAGTCAATTTACTTACTTTTACTTTATGTAACATGGTACATTCATGTTACTTCTACTTCTGGAGAGAAGCAATAGTTGAGAATATAAAAATATGTAGCTTTTCTAATGATAGAAATTATAAAAAATCACTAGTTAATGGAACAAGGGTTTAGTTTTTTTATCCTATCAAAAAATGGGGATAATATCTGATAGCAAGTATTTAATAAGTATTTATGCAAAAACTCATTAAGACAAACTAATTTGTGTTTCCGGGTCTATCAAGTTTATTTTTCCAATAATATATATCAATTTTTAATTATTCCATTATTAACAGCTAAGTTATGTAAAGCGTATATAAAAATTTGATTTTAGGTACTTTTTTTCTGTCTGATTATTGAAAATTATTGCTATTATGAATCTATGAAGATTGAAAATAAGCGACTGTTATTTATCACTGAATATAAGAAAGCAGCGCAAAGTAACATTTTCTAGTTCCAAAGTGTATTTTTAAGTAAATTTTATAGTTTTTAAAACTACAGTGTCAGGGAAAATAAATGTTTCATAAGCGGCGTGCTTATGTTGTTTACTGTACATCCGTTGGTAAAGTGTCTCGAGTCACCGAAGTTGTTTAATTAACTACACGATTGCATATTTGAAAACCGTTACTTGGAGACTTTTACTGTGTTCTTTGCAAGTTCTTACGTGAAAGTAATATCTAACTAAATTACTGTCTCCTTTTGGAATATCTAACGTGTTATTTACTTAACACTTGTGTGGAGGATTAGGTGATAATTTCAACCTGCAAATATTTTCATATTTAACATAGTTTAAAATTACATACGGTCACGATGGATATAGGTTGTATAATAAAATAGTTTTTATTTTACAAGCATAGGCGAGTTACCAGAACTTGATAATCCAATAAATAAATATATAAGATAACAAATTCAGTTGATTCTTTATTACAATCAGCTGGTATGCGAAACAAATTGTTAATTGGGAATTGTTGGAAACATGAGATTCTTATAATGATCGTGACGGTGCCTTCTAATCGGGCGTACGTTGTTTCAAACATCTCACGACTTCCTGATTTTGATTTTTTATATCATCATGTTTTATTACGTTTTTATGTTAAATGTTTTACATCGTAAATGTTAAAACGGAAATTCTGTCAACGCTTGCATCGTTTGTAACCGTATGAATTTTGTGTTTCCGAAAATATACGATGTAGTTTTATCTCAACAGTATTAAGAATTGACTGCAAAAAGGTCTTTGCATTCATAAGGTCAAAATGATTATGCATTGCACACAGTGCGCAGTTCGTCTAAGTGGAACGTCATTTCGTATGCGTAAGTGTGGTCGTCTGCACAAACATTGTATAATGGAGTAAGTTGGTGAGAGAATTCCACGTGTAGAGCACGTTCGGTTTCTGCCCCGTTCGTCTAACGGTTCCGAACTGCCAACCATTGGACGCTGTCTACAAAAAATAATCCAAGTAACAAATATATTCTTTCGAGTCAATTGAGTGATCTACTTATCACTTTAAAGTGATTGGTGTTCTACTTTTCACCTTAGCTTCGGTTCATTAAAATTAATGGATACAAATAGAAACAAGACATTCCTATTTAAACGTAAAAAGAAACTTTCGTGAAAGTATACGTTTGTGGAACAGCAATAAATTACATTCTTATAAGAGTTGTTGTTCTTATTGCCGTGTGGTGGCGGCTCGTTAAAAGAATACTACCACTCCATCTCATCCTATGGATCTCGTAAAAGGCGAGTAAGGAATTAAATTGCACTGTGCACCCAGCAGCGCATGGTGGCGATGGCCTCACCACTTATCACACCAAGTGCATTATATTGTTTTGGTGAAACGTGGATTGTGGCAGTCATCTGTTTTTGCAGTGAGTGCCCAGTCTCTGACTACCCCTTAAGGATTAGAGTCGTGATCTTATGTATGTATGTATGTATAAGAGTTGTAATATCTGAGATCACAATTTCAGTATTCGTATAGCATTAAGTAGAAGTCACATCCTGTAATTGTATCACGGCTGGACAGAGACCCGTGAGAAGCCCGCCACGCTGCTCAAAAAGAAAAAATTATCATAAATAATATTTTTCTCGGTTAAAGGTCTTTGAAGGTTGTATACCCCATTACAAGTCTACCGGTAAACATAGGTCTCCCCCATAGTTTGCCATAAAACACAGCCCTGAGTCACCTACATTAATCGACTTCCTGCAAATCAGCACAGGTCGCCGCTCCATCTAGCGGGAGATCGCCTCAAATCGCGTCAGCGTTACACATTACTCGAGAACCTTTCTTCCCCAACGGTTATCGGTTCTACGAGCTATATGACCGACGCATGGCAGATTCAATTTGCTTATTTTACTTTAGTTTTGTTGCAGTTATGCAAATACGTATTGACAATCATATAATTTATTAATCAACTTCGCATGCAAAAATCGAAGGCGAGTTCGAGTTGGTTTATTTTCCTTGACTGCATCCTAAGACTATTTGACGACCGCCTGGTCTAGTAGTTAGAGTAACTGACTTCTACACCGAGAGTCCTGGGTTCGAATCCCAGCCGGAGCAAACATTTGTGCGAAAACAATTCGTCGGCTTTTGGGACTGGTTGTGTGTATGTTAAACGCATCCATGCAGGAGAAGTCCTAGTGTGGGCATAAGACTAATAGGTTAGCTTGTCGCTTTTTTGGGCAGTAAAATTCTATCCATTGATTAAGAATTCTTTCGGTGATGGAAATGGTGCAAAAATATCTTTAGATGTTTTCAAAACTTCATTAGTAACATGGTCTAGTCCTGGAAGTCTTTTGCTTTTCTATTGCAGCCTATATTTTTGTTTATTTTTAAGAGAGTAAAAAGAAATAATGTAAGCTATTATGATAGCCTATTATGATCAAACATTCGGTACTCAGAAACTGGGGACTTTTGTGAAAAGTAAACATGCTACTAAATTAATATAATTGGCATTTTAGATTATATCAAACCCTATGTTGAGGCTTTTTTCAACACTTATCCATATTAGGCTTAAAATATGGTCCTAATGTCTTTTCTCATTTTGGAAGGGTTTTAGAGCTGCAGAGTCCATCACACTGCTACAGTGTGAGTTTGCAGAGACTTCCCTGGGTACCTCTGTCTGGTCTGTCTGGTATTTTATAAAATCTAATGCAGTTCACTACAAATGACTTATTAAACTGATTCTGGCGTATGTGTAGTGTGAGGCAATCTTATTTTTACTTTTGATATTTGCGTATATCGCATTTCTTTATTAAGATTTTAAAAATATCCATCCATCAATTCACAAAAATTTCCATTACATTAATTTACAGAACATGAAGTCTCATCATACATACATATTACCTTTTTTGTTTTTGTTTTTCAGGGGGTGGTCACGCCCGTGCAAACGCGAACGCGTTCGCTGGTACCGGAGGCTGGTCATTGCCGCGCGGTGCAGGCTATGGCGCATCGAATCCTAATGTTCTAAGGTAAACAAAACATCCACTGGAAGTTTGTACTCACAGTCATCCTACCCTTTTTATGAAGTAAATTATCAATTATCAAAGAAATAAAATAATATAACTAAACAACATCTTCGGGGAGAATTTATAATTTTCTAATTTAGGCACGTAAATAAACTGTTCTAGCATTACGTAAGTTTTTTTTTGCAAATCAAGTTATATGTACGTTGCGTTATCTTCTCCCCTAAAATATATTTTTAAAGAATATTACTACACTGAGCAGGCAAAAATACTAAAAATTATTTTACGTTATTATTTTGGACAACATCCTTGCAGACTTTAATACAATGGAATATGTATATCCTAGACACATTTAGTCGGTCTTATACATTTTTAATTTCCTTTTTTCTAATTGTATAATTTTTGTGTCTCATAGGCATTAAGGTTTGATGGTTACAGCGAGGTATAAAGAACTAACTTCGTGGTGTCGGCTCATCCATCTTGATCGCGCATTTTCCACCAGTTGCACGCTAGCGCCAACCTCGCCTGCGCTCACTGTCGTACAACTGCCGGAAGATTCTGCTATTTATTATAACTAATATTTAATTCTAATAAATGTTTTCTTAGTAACGGCCATCTGTTCTATTATTAATCTTGTTAATTGCTTGCCGTTTGGTGGCGCCGTAAGAGAATCTGCCACCCACTCTGGGGTCACTCACGCTCACGTGGGGGTCGTAAAGTCTGTAAAAAGTAAATGCTAAGAAATTGTGATAATCATTAATAGCTAATATTTATTTTTTTGTTTTTTGTTAATTTTTCTAACCATTATCATCATTATAATTGATGAAAACTTATCATCGTTATACAATCCGTTTTCTGTTTGCAACCTCTGACTTTCTTACACAGTTATGGTCGATTTCTGGAGCTACGTATTTAAGTTGTTCTACTTGCTTATTTTTTGGGTTAAGATAGTTATTCTCGATCTACTGTTCTCTGTCTTGAATTTTCGAATTTCTCGTTGTATCACGTCCAGTTCTCCCAATAGCTCTTTGAGTATTATTTTATAATATGAATAGTTAAGAAGGACCTAGTTTCGATACACTTTTTTTTTGTAACATTAAGAAATTATGAAAACATGTACCAGCAATCAGAGCGCCTTTCAAGAAGGGAGATCTTCTAAGTCAGACTAGGTAAGCTTAAGTAAGCAAACTCTTCTATAACTTCGGGCGTGGTGTGCCGAGATACCACAACCGTTATAGGTACGATATGGACATGGTTTAAAACTGAAAATTATGTTATTATAGACAGTAAATCAAAAAGAATAGGAAATAAACGAGTCAAGGTATTTCCTACAGCATACTACGTAACTTTGTTACTCTCGCGATAAATTTAAATATATTCATAAATAAAAAATATTTAGAGAATGTGTCGGGACTGTAGCTGAATCAGAAGCACTATTTTCCGCTGGCCGGCCGTAGGAAGTTGGAGGCCCAAGTGGTGGTATAGCCAGCACGATGGAGGCACTTGGATATGTGGCTCCATCGTGCTGATTGGCGACCGGATGATAGGATTCGATGGCAATCTTTAGGGGGGGTTAGAGCTTCAACTCAGTCTCCAGGCTAGGCTCCCAGTGACGCTGTTAAATCTATAAGTGCATATCTGAGTGTACTATGTATGTCTCGTCCAACTACCGTTCTCCGACCTGTTTACTCTTCACACACAGTAGTAATAATTAAAACTTTCACTGTAAATATAGTATTCAGCTCCATGTATCCTCAATAACATAACAGAACCTGTTTCTGTAATTGTTGTACTGATTCTATCGTTGCTGTTCATAGAGGATCCTAGCAAATGAACTTTGTTTCTTTTAGAATACGCTAGAACAATTGGTCTCCAGCTTTTGCTTTTAGAGGCTATGTATTTTTCTAGTGAAATCCCTTTCACTCATTTTAAATTTATGTCTAGACGCTTCACATTGCGTACTTGGTAATTCCAGTACGTTGGAAACTACACAAATGATTCCGATACCTAAGGGTGAAGTTGAAGTAACGATGAAAAGGTGAATGGTTGTTGTAATATATAGCAATTATCTCGTAACCGAAGTGTTCGTGTCTGGAGTAAAGCAGAATCTACAGAACCATGAGGATGCCTATGTGCCGCCTAGTCTGATCTAAAAAAAAGCCTTTGATTTATCTGCTAATGTCATTATTGTTAACAGCTAGTTGCAAACTACTTGAATTCTTTGTTAGCAACATAAGGGACAGAAACATCTAAGCCGTAACGTAATGGTGGAACTGAGCTTAGGTAGGTCCTGATTTTAATAATCCGAGACCTTTCTACTTAAATTTAGGTCATGATGTAATTTAATTTTCTTATTTAAAGATAATAAATATTGTTAGTTGAGGCAAAATAATAAATAAGAATTCATGAAATATAATATCATAAAGTTTTATGGAATGAAGTTATTTCTTTCAGACATTAAATCCATACATTGTTGTTCAGTAGAAAAACTAATAAGTAGTTAATAATTAACTGTAAGTAAAATTTAAAGTGATAATTGCATTGATCATGCATGGACATCCAATAGGTGAGGATAGGACTGTATATCTCTTCCGAACCTTCAGAAGAGTGTCGTTACTGCCTCGCACTCGCTCCCAGAGAGGTTACTCGCGCAGTCCGGCTAGGAAGCCGTCAGTGGTACAAGTGGCGAACATCCACTAGGCGCTGCAGCGTCTGAACAGCCCCAACAATCACCTGAAGGCGTTATTGTATTGGACACGCGGAGCACTTTGATGTAATTGCGCGACAGGTTGAACGTTTATAAAGTTTGACAATATTATAATTTGAAGATTTTGATTTTTACCTCGCGGGAACAATGTGCAAACCTGCGTGATAGGATATTAGCCCTTACTGGTAGTACTTTGTGCTACCATTCCAACTCTACATAATCATTTAGGTTCCCTTTGACCTAGTAATCCAAAAAAATTAAATGTGTAACGATCCGAAGAGGACACCCACCTAGAGGTACTGGCGGAACTAAATAAGTTTTAGTGCCAGATTTGAAGTCTAATATCATTCTCTTTTTTACATTATATTTGAGTCCACGGGCCGCAGCCTACCTTTTACATATTGCTAGCAATATCTTTAGTGCGTGGTGTCAGTCTCTCAGGAATCTGTCAATCTGTCATGAAACTAGCATCTTCTTGGAGTTTAGACAGATCTGGCTGTGATAAAGAGCATCTGCTTGGTGGGCTTCGTTGCACGCCTATTGTTCGCACGCCCATTGTTTGGTTAACTCACAATTACAAAATAAGAGTAAAGATTAAAGATGTTGTGGTAAAAATACCGCTCCGAAACAGTGTAGTACGACGAGCAATGTAAGCTGTCCGTTTTATACGAGTTGAATTATTTATATATATATTGCACTTCCAACACGAGATAAAAAGGTTAGCGTTGACATAAACGATCAGATGTTCACAAAAGCTGATTGTGGAACTTTTGACCGAAAGAACCTTAAATTTCAAAGCATCTACTTAACAGAAAAATAACAAAACTTAACACACGTCTGACTATGGAAGAGCTCAATCACTGATTTTTTTATTTATTCGTATGTTCCAGGAAGATTCTGCTGCTCATCTCCTAATTTTTATTTTCCCTCTTACGATTTTTACGACACCCACGGGATGAGATTGGATGGTAGACTCTCTTAATCTATACATGACGACCGCGTGGCCTAGTGGTCAGAGTACCTGACTTCTGCGCCGCGGGTCCTGGGTTCGATTCCCAGCGGGAGCCAATTCGGTTTTCGGGTCTGGTTGTGTTGTGATTGTCTCCGTGTTTCCGACACTGCATCGTAGCCTACCTCCGATCTTATCGCATCAGTGTTACATCGGGCGCGGGTAGGTGGCACGAGTGAGTGCCTCTGTGTTTACGCGTACACTTGTGGCACTATAATATCTCCTGCGCAGTTGATGGCTCTCGACAGTATTCGGAAGTTGTCGCCGTGGTCGAAATCGGCTAGGAGAACATCATCATCGTCATCATCTATACATGTAATAAAAATGTAACCTGCACGTATCTGTACATCTTAAAATATTGCGAAATAAATGACTGAGGGAGGGGGGGGGAGGGTCTAAAAACAAGTAACTAAATATATTTCTATAATTTCTAGTATTGTCTGTCTGTCTGTTTCTTTGTGAACGCATGACGTCTAAAGGACTAAAATTATTGAAAAGACTCAGTGTATCTTGCGGTAACATTTAGTTTCGGTTTATTAAAATCGGTTTATTCTATAAAAAGTTATGAGTATTTGAAGTCCACGAATTTGTTCAATGGTGGCGATGACTCAGTTAAGTGTTCATTTAAATCTAACAGAAATGATCTAAAAGAGGTAACATAAGCTACTAAAAGTACAATAGTTAAACAGTATCACCATAAGATGGCGATGTGCAAATAATGTATTTTTTTGAATTGCGTTCTCCGTTGTTGAATGACGTTAGCTTAAAATATTGACACGCGGATTGGTACACAGATTTTTGTGGTCGACGAACGATCGAATTCCGAAATGATTAATTGAAATGAAAACTCAGAGCAATTTTCGTCGTATTATATTGATGGTGGTTATCTTCAAATATTTACACGTGGCCCGCGAGCACAGCTATCCGATGAAGTTGTAGAAGTCAAAAAGGCCGACAGCAAAGACTTCATCGATGGCAAAATTGGGAGCTACTTATGTATATAAGTTTCGGTTAAACCAAACCAGGCTGAGCCCTACAACGGCTAACAGCAAAACATCACCGAAATTATATCAAATATTTGTCATCAAATCTGTGGGCGCTGAGTGCCACATGATATATCGTAAAATCTTAAAACTCTGTATGTTATTTAACGAATGGTCACAAACAGTGGGAATTTATCGTTAAAAATTTAAAATTTATTTATTTATAATTAATTATGGGTTATTAATTAGTATTATAAGTATAGCGGCATCTATGTCGCCACATGAGGAGCTCAAAAAATATCTCATATACCATAATCGCGTTATGAAATTTTCTGAGATGCGAACTATACATACAACATCTAGTTGGAGGAGACGTCTTCCCCAGATCAGTTCACCCGATCTGGCAGGTAGTTACCCTTTTCCTTGGCAATACCATCCGGCAAGCTATGACTCTGGTATGAAAATCGCAGCCAGCTTCTCCAACCAGGGTTTGCCACCTTTCGAAAAAAACGTCGGGACAAGCGGTCGAACATTGGAGTAAGGTCCGATTTATTTTTTATATACAATGTGACCGGGATCGTATTAGCGATAATTTTTGCAGCAATTCTACATCTCATCCCCACATTAAAACGACCCCCTAATGCGTCCTACCCCCTTCCAGCCATTGCCATTTTAACTTTTTGTGCGTTGTTTTGTATGTCCTCGAAAAAATAGCAATAACTATTTTTAGAGGACTGAAAGTGTGTGATGAACAGATCCGGAAATGGCCTTATTCGATTTGATACAATATTCTTCATCGTTAGACACCTAAATATAATGTAAAATTTTAAAAGAATTAGGTTAAAACTTTTAAAATTATATTTTCCAAATAAAAAAAAATCCTAAATAAATTAATCTATTTGTGGCTTTGTGGGGATTTTGTTATAGTTTTCGCGCTTGGCAGGCAGATTGGCAACCGCATTTTATTTATTCAGATGTTCCAGGAAGACCTAAGCTGGTTTCCATATCCCTCTGTCGACTTTTACGACACCCACGGGATGAGACGGGGTGGTAAAAAAAAAGTAAAGTTTCAGCCTATAAATGTCCCACTGCTAAGCACAGGCCTCTTCTCATTTCTGAGAGGGTTTTGGAGCAAGGAAAAATCCGCCACGCTGCTCTAATGCGGGTTGGCGGACTTCACATGTCCTCGAAATATTTCTATTCCTCGGACATGCAGGTTTCCTCACGATGTTTTCCTTCACCGCTAAGCACGTGGTAAATCAGCACTTAAAATTGTAGAACAATATTAGAGGGGCTGGCACCGGGGATCGAACCCAGGTTACTCGCTTACTATGAAATTAAAGTCGAGCACCAGGCCCCTGAGCTACCACGGCTGGTAGATTCTCTCAATTTTCGTAATTCATGCTTACGACAGGGGTATTATCAATTAGCAATATCTCCGAGTTCGAGAACTTACAGCCATAATTTTGATGCCATTTTGTTGATTATCTCAAAATCTGTCGATTTAATACTAAAAAATTGGTCTTAACGGGTTTGATTTTGCAAAGTATAATAATAACTTTTAGTTGTAATTTTTTTGAGTGTATTTTTTGTTTAGTTAAGTAGTTTTAACCTAAATATTTTAAAGTTTTACATTATTTTTAGGTGTCTAACAATGAAGAATAGTGTACCAAATCGAAGACCATTTGCGGATCTGTGAAGCCTCACACTAAGTTATTACTATTTTTTTCGACAAAATTGAAAGGTCGTCGGGACGCGGGACGATGTCATCGAAATCAGGACAGTCCCGACAGAGACAGAGAGGGTGGCAACTCTGTCTCCAACACACAGCAACACCCTCATCAGCAGGCATAGCAGTCACAGCACCAGACTACGTCGGCACAACGCGTGCTTCCTAGTCTCTCAGCCACTGAGAATCATCAGCATCGGCGGCCACTCTCCTCAGGTTGACTCTAGCGGCATCAACACTGTCTTCATACGTCTCGACGCACTGAAAACCTGAACCACAGCCTCACCGCGACGTCCGACTGCACAACACAGCGGAATCTATGAATAGAAGCTCAAGAAATCCATACTAATTTTATAAAAGCGAAAGTAACTCTCTCTGTCCCTCTGTCTTTTGTTACCTTTTCACGGTTTAACCGCTGAACCGATGTTGTCGAATTTGACACAGGATTTGACATAGGATACGTTTTATCCTGAATAATGAAATAGTTTCCACAAAATATTTTAAAACCTATATGCAGGGCGGCGGTGATCACTTAACATCAGGTGAGCCGCTTGCTCGTTTGCCCCTCTGCTATAAAAAAAATCCAGGCGGACGAAGTCGCGGGCATTAACTAGTATCTCATACATTCCATAAACGCGCTATGAAACTACTGGAAGGACAAGACGTCGTCCACAGATCAGTCCACCCTATCTGGCCCTTGACCCTTTTCCTTGGCAATATTATCCTCCAAAGGGGTCAAAATGCTTAGATTAGATTTTTACACGTTTTTCATTAGTTGTAAATACTTTTTTTAAATTGTGTTATAAATCAATAGAAATAAATAAAATTGGAGTGTTAATCTGTAAAAAAATAATTCGAATACAACACATAAAAAAATAATAATTAGCGCGGTATCAAAACTCAAACACACGTTTTTAAATTTTTTGTCTGTCTATTTGTCTGAGCTAATCTCCGAAACGGCTGAATCGATTTTGACCTGACTTTCATTGCCAAGTATGGGGGAACTTTTCAGAAAGCATTGTAATCTATTTTTTATTTCGGAAATATTCAGGGTAAAATCTGAGATAGACGTCTATCTGCAGATAGACGTTTTGAGTGCGGCTTTAATTTGGATTTTGGTCATTATTAATTTCTTTCATGGCAGTTTTAATATTTCTCTTAATAAGTGGTTAAGAAATTTCATAGTTTTTTCTTTTACGTCTTTACCTTATCTATACAAAAAAATAAAATTGGAATATCAGTCAATGATTTTGCATAAAATTTTTTCCTAATCTTGTATAGTAATTTGCAGGATACCACAACTCAAACATTTTGACGAGACTTCGAATGGCAGGTAGGTCACTTTTCAAAGTGCGATCTAAGATACTTTTTATTTCAGAAATATTTAGGGTTCTTATCTAAAAAAAACTGTAGAAATTTGTAGCTATGTGCGCGACTTTAATTTGAATTTTGGTCATCATTATTTTCGTTCATGGTAGTTTAAATATTTCTCTACCATAATTCATATTATAAACGCGAAAGTAATTCTCTTCGTCTGTTGGTCACCTTTTCATGGTTCAACCGCTGAACTAATCTTGAAGAAATTTAGCACAGACATAGCTTGCATCCTGGAGATGGACTTAGGACCCCAGAAAAATAAAATGGTTCCACAGGATATTTCAAAAACCTATATTCACGCGGAAGAAGTTGCGGGCGTTAGCTAGTTATTAATAAATATAGATTTATGAACTTGGTAAGATTTGGAAAAACGGCGCCTCTGTAATTCTGTTTTTACGAAATTCAACTACGAGTATTTTAAAATATAATAAAAAAAATTAAAAAACGCAGTTTTAAATAGTGTTTTCTATAGATATATTCCCCTAATACGAAACACTATGGTAGCGAGAGAAAAATTTAGTGCACACAGACAGAATTTAGCACCACAGAGTACTTTTGGTACGCTATTATTTATAAATCAAATGATGATTATCTAGTCTGTTTTACTTGGTTTCTTTATGCCGAGGATTGTGTTTGTGACCCTTTTTTGAATACTTAAGTTATTAATGATATCTAATTGGATACAGTTTGGAATGTCTGTTAACGCACCCTATCATGATATACAAGATTTCACTGCGATGGTTCATCTTTTCAAAACGCTTAGCAAATCCAGTGTATTAGTGGTCCAATTGTGAGTCTTTGCCATCAGTCATCTTTAATCATAATTAAAAATATTTCAGTTGAATAAACGAACGTTTTTAAATGTTAGCAAATACGTACAATATACCATTTTTGTGAATTGGGATGATCCTAGCCTCTTTCTATGCATCGAAAAAATTCCTGTAGCAAAAGAATAATTAAAAATAATAAACAGAGGAGTGGATCGTTGTTTAGCACAATTTACGACAAAAACGGCGGTATATTATCTTCAACTTTTTTGAAGAAAAATTTCCGAATTTTTGATTAATATTATTAGATTCAATAGTAATTAAATGTATTTCTTGTCCTTTCCACTCAGCTCATTCTTCAACGCTTTCATTACCACTTGAACTATCAGCTTAAAAGACTGAAGAGAAATGCGTTGCAAACATGTCTATTTCCAAAGAAATATTGTTTCCTTTAATCTCATCTAGAATCATAGATGATGGATAGTTGTAATTATTTTTGCTCAGGATTTTTTGTTATTAATTTCTCTATTGATGTAATGTAGGTTTTATAGCATTTATGTATTAATCTCTCAAAGTCATTACGCAAGTAGTCAAATTAAATTTTATGTAGTGGATTACAGTATTTTTTAAATTTAAGGTGATGTGTTCTTAACTACGCATTTTAATTAAATTATGCGTATAACAGACAGCAGGGTTTAGAACCGGTTTCGAAAAACCGGTTAGTTTCGGTTAAATGTTTCGTTTATGCATTTACCGGTTATAAATTATCTAAAATGATTTATATTACTCGGTACGAATTTTTAACCGGTTTCTTTTTTAGCAGCAGAGTAAACAGTAACGAAACCAAAACAATAACCAATAATCATTGCGGTTTGGGGCTCATGACCGAAACCTGTTTGGAAATATAACCGGTTTCCAAGTCCTGTCAGAGAGGATTGTTAGAACATTTCAGGCTATCCATCGATGCACTTCGACTTGGACAACAACCAAATCTATTTGTACAGGACATATTAATTGCTAAATTCAAAATCACAACAGTATTCAAAATCAAATAACGGAGAGTATATGGTATCGCTATTGCACGATAGATAGTGCTAATGGGCGAATGGTTATTTTTTTTAATAAGTAAAGTTTCTTCTCGTTCTCCTATTTGCATGTCAGCCGGTTGTTATATTTTCCGATCGATTTATAATGTATTATTTACACTTAGAAGAGATATGCACAACATTCTATGCTGATTTATTATTATTGTTAATGTGGATAGACAATGTCTAGTTTCAGATCACACTTATGTTTAAAAACCTTATAAATCAGGCACTACACGTCCCGATTACTTTCAGCCACAGCTATATGAACGAATTAACCTGTATAACTGAACATTAAACTAGTTAAACTATTTTAAAAACAAAAATTATTGCGGCATAAAGTAGCTTTTTAAATGAAATGAACTATTCCACGCTTTTTATTCGCTTGCAGCTTTTAATTATTATTCTTGGTCCGATCTACGCAGAAAGAGCTCACTATGTCTTGAAGTCTTGCAGTAGTATGCTTGGTTGTTGATTTAATTTTATTAATTATAGGATCCCAAGCTGGTATGTTCTTTTACGCGGGTTTTAACTGATCTTTTTGTTTGCCCTATGTAAGAGAGACCATATTCAAAATCAAGATATAGCCAATCTTGTCCGTGACTCCTCTGACATATGGTAGGACTGCAGGTACACGCTCGACTGTGGCCGGCTTCACTCGGTCACTGCGACGAAGGCGCGGAACCCGAAGCTTGTTGTCTTGCAAAACTTGCTTGACATGCTGAAGCTCGGCGGCCAGGTGTTGACTGTCACAGATCCCGTGTGGTCTCTGAAACAAAGATTTGGCCACGGTAGGTAACTGTGAAGGGTGGTGGTGAGATTCACCGTTTAAGTACCTATTTGTATGGGTCTTTTTCCTATACACAGTGTATTATCGAAAGGAATGAATTTCGCAATAACACCGCGAAGAATACCGTACGAAGAAATTAGTTGAGGATTGTCAGTATAAAAATAATATCGGTAAAGAAGATTTGGAGGCCATACGTCAAGAAATTTCGTCTATGTTACGTGAAAGTTCTGTGCCGAAACTGAATCTTCCCAAAGACGAATTAAAAGCTTTAAATAACCTACGAAACAGACCCGAACTCACGATTGTCCGCGCAGATAAAGGAAACGCTACGGTAGTAATGGATACGTCGGATTATAATTTTAAAATCCAAGAACTTTTGGCGGACGTAAACACCTATAAAAAGTTCAAGACAGACCCAACTACTAACACGCTCAAAATAACTAGCGATCTAATAAAGAAACACGCCGAGAAATTAAATCTAGACGTAAATTCGATAATACCTTCTTGTGCCAAACCACCGAAGTTGTATGGATTACCCAAAATACACAAACTCAATGCTCCGCTACGTCCAATCGTGAGTCAGATCGATTCACCAACTTACAGATTGGCTCAAGATGTGGCTAAAATACTCTCCCCAAGGGGACACACACGAGCACACACAAAGGATTCCTTCCATTTTGTCAGTGAGATAAAAGACCTACATCTTACTGACAATGAAACTATGGTCAGTTTTGATGTCCAGTCGTTATTTACATGCCTACCTGTTGAAGAATGCATCTCAATTGTAACTAGGAAGCTAACAGAGAACAACATAGATAGAGATAAACTGTTGTAATAATACGGTCGAATATTAATATTTACTATCTGTACACTGTGGTAAAAGGTTCAAGTAAATTTGTATCTGTTAAATATTATTTTGGAGAGTTCTGGAAAACATTGTAATCGTATTCAGAGTTTTGTAAGTATTTATTTCTTGTGAAATGCAGAATATGGATTATCAGACCATTGTCTACATTTAGATTTTATAATATTATAATGACTATTTTACGGGTCATTAATATGAATGGTACTACCTAGCCTACCTCCTATCTTATCGCATCAGCGTTACATCGGGCGCGGGTAGGTTGGGAAGAGTGAGTGCCTCTGTTTGCGCGTACACTTGTGACAATAAATATCTCCTGCGCAGTTGATAGCTCTCGGTTATAATATTGGGAAGTTGTCGCCATGGTCGAAATCGGCCAGGAGAACATCATCATGAATGGTAGTTCACGTGCTCGGCGGTGAAGGAAAACATCGTGAGACAACCTGCATGTTTTTGACATAAATGTGTCAATCATGTGTCAAAAAGCTCCTAGCATATTGCTTATAAGTTGTTTACTAATATAGTTTAAGTCTTTACTAACCTAACTCTGATTATAATAATTTTTTAAGACCTGTAAAAAGTATAAACTTGTTCTGATGCCGTCTCCCGACCGATACAACTTATAGACTTGCAAAACAGACCTTACTCCTTTATCAAAACACCCGCAATTCCTCTGATATTGCTGATGCTCATGGGGCGGTGATAACTTACCATCAGGTGAGCTACCTCCTCATTTGCCTTCGCTTTTATTAAAAAAAAATTGAGCTGCGTGGCGGACTCTTATTGATCTAAAATCTTGTAATCTCTTATTGATCTAAAAAAGTGATAGTAAGCCTTTGTCCAGCAGTGGGAAATTGATAGTCTATTGATGCGCTTTGTCGTGAGGTGATAGAAAATCTGCCGGTTTCATCGTCTGGGTGTCGTAAGTGTCGACTAAATGAGATGCCTCGGAGTCTCATGGCTTCCGATAGATAGCTGAATAAACATACCGAAAAATACATACATACATACATACATACATACATACGAGTACAGTCACGCCGTAGCCATTTTCGCCCCCGCAGGAAACGATATGTGAAGAGTGGCGAACCACTTCGCCGCCATTTTTAATTAAAATTCTTGCTCTCCATTGCGTTCCCACGAGTAGCTAGCCAACCGAAAAATGCCAGAGCGAAAATAAAAACCGGTGACGAGTGACGTTTGCCCGCGCCAAGCGCTGTTGTTGTTGGGGGCTCAGCTGTGGACTGTATAACCAAGTTGGTGATGATTATGATTCTAACTAAAATAAGTATCCAATAAAACCATCTTAGCCATTCGTCTATTTAAATTTTTTTTTAAATAGACGAATTTTAATCATCACCCCTTAAAAGAAAATACAACTCTTTATTTTAATTAAGAACTGGTTTTGCTTTGCACACATATAAGAATTACGAGTATGGTAATTAACGACGTTTTAGATATTATAGATGGGATACAAAATATTCTGATGATGTCGACCACGACAGAGGCAAAATGAAAACCAGGAGATGGGCAGCAGCATCTTCCTGGAACATCTGTATAAAAAAACAGCGGTTTCCAAAATGAGAGTTACTAACTTTTGTGGCAATCTAAGGGGGGACCTACGTTCAGCTGTGGACTAGGGATAGGCTGAAATTATGATGATGATGACCACGGCGAAAACTTCGGAATACTATCGGATGCAAAACAGTTAACGAACTGCGCGGAAAATATTATAGTCCCTTAATTAGAAGAATTTTAAAGTGAACTCGCAAAATACCGAAGTACTGACTCGTCCTACCCGCACCCAGATACATGCGATAAGATCGGAGATAAGCTAGGATGCAGTGTCAGAGTCACTGGGACAGTCAAAATACAACAAGATCTGACAACAATTTGAGTTTTTTCACAAATGTTGGCTGTAACTGAGAATCGATCCCGCGACCCGGAAGTGAGGTACTTTGACCACTTCTACTTCCGTGGATTTCGTAAAAGTAGAATAAGGGAAATGCCAGAAAAATCTTAAAGCCTAGCGCCGCATGTTCATGGAAAATACGGCAAATCACACTTAATTATTAATGTAATTGTCGACAAGAGATTGTGCACGTGGCGCCAACATACTGTTAAAGTCACAGGGCTACTGTTGTTTGCATTTGAAATACTTAAAAATATTTTCCGCTTAAGTTGTTGTGACCAGGTCGTGTTGGTCCCATCGTTGGAAGTCGAACAGTAACCACTAGCTCCTCCGTTAGATTGCACTCGACGGACCAGGGATACTACGAACAGTACGTGTCTGTTTCAAAGTAATTTTCCAAACGAACATTACTGACAGATTAAATATTTCAATAATTATTTGTTGAATTAAGCAATCCGTTCTGCTATTGGCCATTTGACATTTGTTTTTAATCTTTGTTAATAGACTAATGGAACTTTGTCGGGTCGGTTGGATGATTGAACAGTCGCAGTGACGGAACAGGGGTAATTGACTTCTATTGCGGAGAAGTCTTTTTTTTATTGCTTTAAGTGATGAAACGAGCAAAACGTTCACCTGATGGTAAGTGCAACGTCTGCCCATAACAAATGCTGTGCCACCCAGAAAATGTCTGTGTGGCACTGGGCGAACCACTGCCTCCAGTGACTCTCGACGAAGTCACTAAGATAGTCAAAAATCTTAAAAACCGATCCGCGCCCGGCTTCGACGGCATAAACAACAGGGTGATGAAATGTCTAACTACGCCGTTATTGTGTCTGTTAGTCAATATTTTTAACGCGCTTCTCTCCAGCTGCTCCTTCCCGGACAACTGGAAGGAAGCCGACGTTATAGGCATTCCGAAGCCTAATAAGCCTATGAACATTCCGTCTAATTATCGTATCCGTCCAATAAGTCTCCTCAACTCGATGGCTAAGGTTTATGAGCGAATTATACTGAGTCGATTAAAAGACTATGTCCTTACAAATAATATTCTTCCAGACGAGCAGTTCGGCTTTCGCCCCGAACACTCGTGTACTCATCAAGTGCACCGCTTAACGGAGGTAAACCCCGAGAAAACTTCTCAAGGAGCACCAAAGCCCGCTAGACGATGTCACCCAATCGGCAACAATCAGCTAGGCACGATCACCCTGTTCGGACGCCCTATTCCCTGGGAAAAGAGCGTCAAATACTTCGGGGTCACTTTAGACGCAGCGATGTCGTTCGCTGCACACATTAAAAACATACGCAATAGAGCGGCTTTTATCTCAAGCCGTCTATACCTATTAACTTGCTCCTCAAGCAAAATGTGCTTAAGACACAAAATTCGCCTCTATAAGACTTGCATAAGACCCGTAATGGACTATGCTTGCGTCGCTTTCGCTCACGCGACGGGCAATCAATTAAAGAAGTTACAGAGCGTTCAAAATCGATTCTTGCGAACTACCACCGGAGCCGGTTGGTATCAACGCAATGTAGATCTTCACAGCGACTGTGAAATGCCCTTAATCTCTGAACACTTCAGAGAATTATCACGGTGGTTTTTCGAAAAAGCCGCGGTTCATTCAAACCAGCTGGTGGTTAAAGCAGCAAATTACCGACCAAACAGAAACGCAACCGAACGCAAACGTCGCCCGCGAAACGTGCTAGACGACACGGACGTCTCAGCTCTTCCTGACCACGATACTGTCAGTCACGATCCAGGCCACACTGTACACACAGTCAATAGCTTTAATACGAGTATAACACGCACCACGACGCGCGACCGCCGTAGAGAGCGGCGCGCAATAGTCAACAATCACACCGCGTACACACGATTCACCCGTGTTCCAGGGCGGTTCTCACCGCCCAGAGTTACCGACACACAAGTCGACAGTCCAAATGGACGCGCGCAGCCTCCTCGGATGGTCATTAGACGACTTAAAATATTTAAGATTTTCGAAATCGCGAAAGCACGCAGCGAACGCGACACAGTCCGAACTTCGAGGTTTTTGTAGGAGTTTGTTTTATTTATTTATGTTTGGGTCAAACTGCCTGCCAACCCGCCTGCCAAGCGTGGCAACTATGGCAAATCCCCCCAAAATGAGAGTTGCAACACAACGGCCCCTAGTCTCCGGCGGCCCCGCTAGTCCTGGCTACGGTGGCAGGCGGGGCAGGGGGTGCGAAGAATCTCCGGAGGAGGAGATCTTGCTACCACCACCGACGACTGGACCTGGCAACATTCAATGCACGCACGCTGAGGACCGACGAGAAGATCTTGGAACTGGAAGAGGAGGTGAGCAAGTTACGTTGCGATATTATAGGATTATCTGAAGTCCGACGACAGGGGGAGGACACGGTAATCCTTGAATCCGGTAACTTGTTCTACCACCGGGAGGGCGACCATCTGTCCCAAGAAGGTGTCGGGTTTATCGTCCACAAGTCTCTCATTAACAACGTTGTCAAGATCGGGAGTGTGTCGACTAGGGTTGCGTACCTTATACTCAGAATAACCAAACGGTATTCGCTGAAGGTCATACAGGTATACGCACCTACCTCGGCACATCCTGATGATGAGGTGGAGGTAATGTATGAGGACATATCAAGAGCCATACATTCCTCCAAAACTCACTACACGGTGTTGATGGGAGACTTTAACGCGAAGCTGGGCATGAAAAAAGACGACGAGCTGGTAGTGGGGCAATTTGGAATAGGGCAACGGAACCAAAGGGGCCAACAGCTGGCCGACTTTATGGAGAAGGAGGGACTCTTTATGATGAACTCCTTCTTTCAAAAGCGGCCCCACAGAAAGTGGACCTGGAGGAGCCCGGACGGTTCCACCAAAAATGAGATGGACTTCATCATGACGACCAAACGACAGCTGTTCAATGATGTCTCTGTGATCGCTAGGGTGAAAACCGGCAGTGATCACCGAATGGTAAGAGGCACATTGAACCTGAACGTAAAGCTGGAGAGGTCGCGTCTGGTGAAGTCCACGCTCCGTCCATCTCGTGCCTTTATCCAAAACCCCGAAAGCTTCCAGCTCGAATTGCAAAATCGTTTTCAGTACCTGGAAGATTGCGTTACAGTGGATGATATGAACGAGAGGCTCGTGGAAACTGTCCATGCGGTGGGGGCAAAGTTTTGCAAGACCCACCGCACAAAAAAGATCCAGAAACTCTCCGACCACAATCTTAATCTCATGGAGGCTAGGCGAGAAATGAGGCTACAGTCCTCAACTGATGCGTCAGCATATCGGCAACTGAACAGACAGATCTCCAAATGTATGCGGCGAGACCTTCGCAACTTCAATACAGCTCGTATTGAGGAAGCGATAGAGCGAAACCAAGGCTCCAAGGTTTTTGCCAGGGATCTGTCTGCCGGAAAGAGCCAACTGACTAAGTTAAGGACCGAAAGCGGTGGCGTCATTTCCGTTAGAGCAGAGATTTTGAGTGAGATCGAGAGATTTTATGGACAGCTGTACACATCGTCGTTGGAGCCACACACTAGTGTGAGTAACGACCCAAGAGCAAGTCTCCTCCGACACTATTCCGATGATATCCCGGACGTCAGTCTGTGCGAGATTAGTATGGCTCTCAAACAGCTTAAGAATGGCAAAGCGCCGGGTGAGGATGGAATCACAGCAGAGCTTCTGAAAGCGGGCGGAAAACCGATACTAGTAGTCCTTCAGAAGCTCTTTAATTCCGTCATCCGGGGCGGCGCTACGCCGGAAGCGTGGAGTAGAAGCGTGGTTGTCCTGTTCTTCAGGAAGGGCGATAACGCCCTCTTGAAGAACTATAGACCGATATCGCTTCTAAGCCGCGTCTACGTGCTGTTTTCGAGAGTCAACGAATCGTCTCGCAAGCAGACTTGATGACTTCCAGCCTCCCGAACAAGCCGGATTCCGAAAAGGCTATAGTACCATAGACCACATACATACCCTTCGCCAGATTGTACAAAAGACCGAAGAGTACAATCTTCCGCTATGTCTGGCGTATGTGGACTATGAGAAAGCCTTCGATTCCGTCGAAATTTGGGCGGTGCTAGAGTCGCTTCAGCGGTGCCGAATTGACTGTCGGTATATCGATGCGTTGCAGTGCTTGTATACTAATGCTACGATGGCTATCCGAGTACAGAACCAGAGTACGAAACCGATCCAATTGCAGAAAGGTGTAATACAGGGTGATGTAATATCCCCGAAACTCTTCACCGCTGCATTGGAAAATGTTTTCAAGCTACTGGACTGGAAAGGATACGGTATCAACATCAATGGCGAATACATCACTCACCTTCGATTTGCCGACGACATAGTCATAATGGCAGAATCGCTGGAGCACCTTAGCGCTATGCTCAATGACCTCAATAGTGTCTCCCAACGGGTAGGTCTTAAGATGAACATGGACAAGACGAAAATCATGTCTAACGTCCATGTCACACCTATACCGGTTATTGTTGGGAACACTACGATCGAAGTTGTTGACGAATATGTATACCTAGGACAGATTGTCCGACTAGGTAGGTCCAACTTCGACCAAGAGGTCAATCGACGGATCCAACTCGGCTGGGCAGCGTTCGGGAAACTGCGTCACATCTTCTCGTCGAGTATACCGCAATCCCTCAAAACAAAAGTGTACAACCAGTGCGTGTTGCCAGTGATGACATATGGAACCGAGACGTGATCCTTCACTGCAGGCCGCATGAGGAAGCTCAGAATCGCTCAGCGAGCTATGGAAAGGGCTATGCTCGGAGTTTTTCTGCGAGATAAAATCCGTAATGATGTTATCCGCAGCAGAACTAGGGTAACCGACATAGCCCTAAGGATTAGTAAGCTGAAGTGGCAATGGGCCGGCCATATAGCTCGGAGAACCGATAACCGTTGGGGAAGAAAGGTTCTCGAGTGGCAACCTCGTACCGGCAAACGCAGTGTAGGGCGACCCCCCACTAGATGGAGCGACGACCTACACGGTTTTGCAGGAAGTCGATGGATGCAGGTGGCTCAGGACCGTGTTTTGTGGCAATCTATGGGGGAGGCCTATGTTCAACAGTGGACTATGGTAGGCTGAAATGATGATAATGATGATGATGACTACTGCTTCACGGTAGAATAACTGGCCCTGGGGTGGTACCTACCCAGACGGACTCCTGCATAGGAATCCTACCACCAGTCAATTCGATTAAAACTCGAAATAAATATTTTTATGGCCTACAGAAAATTGTTTCTGATCTTAATATTTTAAGACGCAAGAAAAAATTCTAATAACTTTTCTGGTAAATCACTGGCGTAACCTTGAACCAAGTTTATCGAAAAGATACTCCAAAATTAAGAAATTTAATTAATTTACGATACACATAAATACAAATTCAAAACCAGTCAATGAATCAGTGTAATAAAAAAACAAACTTGATTTAAGATATTGTTTATGAAATATTGTCTTTGGATAGTGCAGGTGCAGGAAATTATTTATTCGTTATTTATGACGGCCATTTTAGTTAACGAAATAAATAATCATGTGAAAAAATAAATTTTAGTAATTGTACACATAATGTAAAATTAAACACGTATGAATAAAATGTTTTACTTAAAAGTATTTTTATTGCCTCAGTTTCTAATACAGTAATTAAAAATTGTTAAATACCCTTAGTTATCACAAATAAAAAATGTAAATACTTTATATAAGTTCATTGTTGAAAATTCGACCAAAGTTTCCTAAACATTATAAAAATAGCACATAATAACAATTTTTTTATTAAAGTAATGTTGATAGAAATTTTAACCTATTTTTCAGAAATAATAAGTTAAATTTTCTTATTAGTAGTGAACATAAACATAAAATAACTAAATTCTAATAATACTTCTGCGGAAGTTCCAATCTATATTGTGGTTTGTCGTAGTGGTACCCTGGAGATGGTTGCTGTGGGGGCACTGGGGCTGGCTGAGGTACTGGGGCCGGCTGAGGTACTGGTGCTGGGATAGGTTGTGGTATAATTGGTACTTGTGGCGGAGTCACGATAACAGCATCGTCTGTGATGGCAACATCCCTACTGAAGGGTACTTGCTGACGGAATTTTGGTTGATATATTTGTGATTGATAGGAATCTTGTGCAGAGTACTGAGTTGGAGAATTAAAGTTATTTGGTAAACCATATTCTGTTGGCAATTGCATGCGACCGAACATGTTCCCTAAGAATGGGAATTTATTGGTCAAAGTTGCCCAAAGTCCTGTGCCACCAACTTGGTTACTTCCCTGTCCATTACCCCAGAAGAGTCGCTGAGACTGTTCTTGTGGAATGTTGTAATTATTCATTATTGGGTATGGATCATTCGGCCCGGTGTAATACGGCGCTTCTCTTTGCACATAATAAGCTAAGGAATTACCTGAAAACGTAAAACACTTTAATTATGAAACTGAAAAAAAGACCTTTAACTAATTAAAGGCCAAACAAAAAACACCGTTTATAACAAAATGTCTCATTAAGAAAAAGTAAAAAATTATTATTGTTTCCAAATATTTAAAAATATTTAAAAAATATTAAAAAAGCCGATAAGTGAAATGTAATTCAAGAACTCATATCTTTTTGTTCGAATAAATCCGGTCCATAGGAACGCATATAATATAATTATGTATATCAACAGAAACAGATTAATAAAAATTAAATAGAATGTTAAAATTTTTTCGTGCAATGCTGAAGGATGCAATGTTTCTTAATTATATACAGCCTGCTAGATTGCCATTTCGCTCAGTAAAATGTTGTTAAACACTTAAACTTTTTTTAAGATAATTGGAATGTTATGCATTGTGCTGAATGTTTGTTAATTGAATACGAAGGATGTGCACTTGACGTACCCACAATCCCACACAACAACAAAACAGTCGGTGTGTACATTTTCGCACGCTTTACTGAACCCCAACTGCGTGACATTGTTGCTCGCCTTTGCCTTTATACCTCTTCGTATTTGTTCCTAAAAGTGGGCCTTGAAGTAAAATTCTCGTAACCCAATATTGTAAGTGTGAGGTAATGGTGCGGCAGCGGCTCACCCAGCGGCCAGCGTGGACAATAGGCGCGACATCTAGGTGACTCGTGCGCCGCCTGCATACACAGGCTGTACTAAAAAATCGATGCAACTATTACGAACAACTTGCTTCTGCATGGTATGCTGTACGGGTGGTGATCTTAAATGACCATTACACAATGTCGACAATGCATTTTGCATATTTTTGTTGTAAACAGAATTTTTCAACTACTTATTTGGCAGGTTTTCTTGTGCAATTAGGTTTGCATATCGATTATTCCGTTCGCGTTTGTGTTTCGATACCATTTGAGCATTACAGAATATTTGTGGATAAAATTGCTGTCTAATTTATAGCACAATGATTTTCTCTTTTCTCTTTATTATAATGTATCTCTATTAATTATATCTCTAAAAAAATGAATATAGCAGATTGAATAAAAATATTATGACCATAGTAAAAAATTCCAAATATGACTTATTTACACAGATCTGGTGCTTAAAGTTTGAGTAGATGTACTTAAACTTTTCTTGTAATCTGCGAAAATGTTAGAAGTAAAGTGAAATAATATATTTATGTATTTGATATTTTCAGAACAATCAATGTGTCAGTAACAGTCCAAACTATAACTTTTATATTTAACAAGTGTATCACAGAACATTTAGTAAATTGTTTGACGTCAAATACACATAGTAATTCCATCTTGCATTTTCCTTTAGTTCCGTGACTGTCGTAAAAGCCTCCTCAGGGAATCGTCAGGAATAGCTAATAAGGGCGATGTAATCATCTAATGTCTAAAAGACCTAAATTATCCTAACTAGTGACGGGTAGCGAATCGAAGTTACGATGGGTCGTCAATTTGCTTGCCAAGCGTCTCGATTACGGCAAATCATACCTACTTTGAAGAGTCTAGCAGTGAACTTATTACACAATGAAGGATAAGAAGATAAAATAATTATCTATATATTAATACGTGAAGACCTTTGTATCCCTTGTTAAGCATATTGCGCACACGGAGTAGTGTGAGATTTAAAGTAGTTATAGGTTTATGTGGAGAAAAATTTATAATACGTGTATATTACTCGTATGTACAATACATTTAATTCAATGAAAAAAGTTAATGAATTACGGTCGAATTTCTTAATTAAAAAGTTTCTTTTCACTAGATTTCTCATACATTAATGTCTAATGGCATGGATTATAGCTGCACCTTG
Source organism: Luehdorfia chinensis (assembly GCA_019845155.1). NCBI lineage: Eukaryota > Metazoa > Arthropoda > Insecta > Lepidoptera > Papilionidae > Luehdorfia > Luehdorfia chinensis. The sequence goes on from JAHVAK010000527.1 coordinate 11,509,606, forward strand.
TTAAAAAGTAAAGCATTTTTTGTTTAAAAACGATACCCACACTAGGATGCACCTGCATGGGTGCGTTTTAGACATATATTGCACATACACAACACAACCAGACCCGGTAACCGACAATTTGTTTTTGCACAAATGATATGTAAAGAATAATTTAAAAATTAATTATTTTAAAAATTATATTTATAATTTATAAAAGTCAGTATCCTCTCTGAAATTTATAACTTATTTATTTATTCATTCAGCATTTCATGGGATTCTGGTTGAGCAGTATTTACAATAATAATAAAAAAGTTTATGAGCTCATCCTGTGAACTATAAATATTCTTGAAAAATGCACTCAAACGCGTGCGTGCGTGTTTACCCAACATAATCGGCATTATTCATAAGATAACAAGTATTTGTCTTCAACAGTTGTCACGGTATTGTCGTCCGCGGAGGCGCAGTGGCGTTTTGCGAAATGTTATTTAACCTCGAGCTTTAGCCGATACCGACGATGTAGTTACTAAATAGACCGATAAGGAAGATCGAAACGTTTTCTATTGTTGACAAAAATGACTGTGATATATTTATTCACGATAAAATTTTCTACTATGTAATCTTATCCATTTCCTAGGTTTCCCCTTAATCGTTAAATATACTTTACGTGCGTTGACAGTCTTTGTTATATCAGTAGGTTTAACTGTGGTATCGCATAAATTTGTTTCTAAAACTCACTTATAATGCTGCATTAAAAAAAATAAAGTATCGGTCAATTAATTGGCTGAAGAGGAGTGAAATAATAGCCTCATACCCTCTGTGAATGTCTGATTTAAATCTAATGCTTAAAGAGATTTTTTTAGCTTCATTACAACTTCAGGTGCTATAGCAGACCTCATGAAGAGTATAACAATTTCTTTAGTCATAGAAATTAAGAAAAGCTTTTAAGGTTATATTCTAAGCACGAAATTAATAAAAATAGCAGACATAACAAAAATAAAACGATTTTCTAGGATAATTGATTGATTAGGAGCTAAACCAACAAGCGGCGACTAATTGTATAGTACTGCTGCATGATAGTTGAAACTTTTCTTCATCATCATCATTTCAGCATATCACCAGTACATTGCCACAGAACCGTAAATTTGTGGCTCTCATTTTAAGGGAATTTTGCTATAATTGCCAAGTTTGGCAGGCGGGTTGACAACCGCAGTTTATTTATTCAGATGTTTTAGGAAGATGCTGCCGCCCATCTCCTGGTTTTCATGTTCCCTCTGACGACTTTTAGGACATCCCCAGGAGATGGGGTGGTAGATTCTCTTTAGCCGCCACAACACGGCACTTTTCTTAAGGGTTTCTAAATATATGCCTAAGAGTAAACGTCCCTAAACGTACTAGTTGCTTAAGATAACTATTACCTACTATATACAGCCCCATAAGTGCTATAAGCTGGCTAATAGACTCCGTAAATGGTGGAGCACAGACAAAAGCCTTTTAAAAGATTATAAAAAGATAATTCTAGAAATACAACTAAACAAATGACAAATAACTGAGTTTCTGACGTCATACGTTATAAAAACAGATTTAATAGATGAGACTTTTAATAGACATTACGCACATATTATTTTGTTCATATTTTCCCATTAAACGTTGTTATTTCGAAGGCGCGTGAAAATGTTACTGTAATATAATATTCACAGTAAAATCACCACCGCACTTACAAAAAGTACAATAATTTATAATTTACTGAAGAAAGCCCAACAAACAAGCTGATTTTAAGCCTCAATCTATAAGAATACTCTCCGGCAGCATGACGTTACTAATGACCCTCGACAGCAATGTTATGAATTCAGGGCCCATATATGAATGCTACCAACGACTAAATGAGGTTTGTCAATTCAATAAGATAACCCTTCAATGGATTAAGGAACACAGCGGATCTAGAAGTAACGACGCCGCGGACGAGCTTGCTCGGGGGGGGTTTCAATCGGTGTGGCGTGGGACCAGAGCCCATAGTCCCGCTTCCCCTCAGGTATGTTCGTACGCTAATTTGTAATCGCACTAGAAACTAACATGCACACCTCTGGTCAAACCATCCAGAATGGAGACAGGCAAAGCAAGCTTTGCCCTCGGCTTTGCTATCTCGGTTCGCCGAGATTCCTCGAGTTCGTGGGCAACACAAAAGGTTTGCTGCGGTACCTGGATAAGATCGGCTGGCTCTAATGACCAAAAATATTCCTGCCCAAACGCAAAATACGCTCATAGACGTGGAGTTGCGGAAATCAGCCCGAAGCAATCTACAATCTACAATCTACAAGCCCCAATGTAGCTCTTAACTAGCTATCTCAAAAACTTGTACAGTCATTAAACAGTATGTCTGTTTAATGACTGTTGAATGAGGCAGCTCAAGGCTATTTAATTTGGGGCCTCTATTAGCATTTTAAGGGCTGTATAGATGGATACTCAGCTCTTGTACAGCAAGGCTAAGCATCCTTAAGTTTCGATTGTATATTTATTCCCGCTGTAATGCAGCTAATGAGTTACTTGAGCGGCTGTCGGATTACTTGTAATTTTGGCTTGCGTTATGAGAATCTGTCACTTGGGTGGCGTAAAAGTCGATTAAGGAAAAAATCAGACAATATCATGGCTTTTGACAGACAACAGTACAACTATCTCAAACATACAAAACCGATGACGGGCTGCAGCGTCTAAGGTGCGAGGTGGCAGGTACTGCCATCGCCAACCCTCTGACAAACGTGGCAATTATGGTAAATCATCCCACTCATCATGTTATCATCATTTCAGCCTATCACTTGTCCAGTTAAAAAATAAGCCTCCTTTTAAGATTGCCACAAAAGTTTGTAGCTCTCATTTTCGGGAGATTTTGCCCTAGTTGCTACGCTTGGTAGGCGGGTTTATTAATTCAGATGTTCCAGGAAGATGCTGCTGCCCATCTCTTGGTTTTTATTTTACATCTGTGGACTTGTATGTCAGCCACGAGATAAGATAAGATCACCCCCGAGGATCCCGGTGCTTACCTTAAATTTCTTAGTACGTAAGTGAACTGAGTTTGATCACTTTTGCCGGCACCTACAAAATAGTTCTGCAAATTTAAGTACTGATTTGCCACGTGCTCAGCGGACTTCGAGGACACATGTCCTAGTTCGCTAACCCTAACTTTTCCCGACTCCAAAACTCACCACCACCAGTCAGAAATGAGAGGAGGCCTGTGTTCAGTTGTGGGACATTTATACGCAATACAAGAACCAGGAGTTCGGCAGCAGCATCTTTCTCGAACATCTGAGTAAATAAACTGCAGTTGCCAACCCGCAAGCGTGGCAACTACAACAAAATCCCCCGATAATGAGAGCTACAAACTTTTGTGGTTATCTACAGGGGAGACCTATGTTCAGCAGTGGAGTAGTGATAGGCTGAAATTATAATGATGATGACTTTTTTATCTGGGCCGGAATCCGTCTAGTCACCGCAGTGTCAGTCATTCTGTAGTAGTAGTGCAAACATTACTGTGTTTCGGTCTGAAGGGCACTGATAGATAGTGTAATTACCGGGCATATGAGACTTAAAAACTGATGTTTTAGGGGGTCGGGCGCAGTGTGGCGCCACACGGAAAGGTTTTGGGTGACACAGCATTAGTTATGAGCAAACGTTGTACTAATCAACAGGTGAACGTTTTGCTCGTCTCGTCACTTTCTGCCATCAAAAAAGAGTTTTGGGACGTAAAAATAGTGTCAAAAAATAACTATTTATTACTTTACTATAATTATAGCAATTAATAGTCCATATAAATTTTGAAATAGGTAACTTTATTTATAAATATTTAATGAAACTAAATGAAATCTTTTGATTATTTATCTTCTTTATAAGTATAATTGCGATAGGCAATGGGGAGGATTTTTGCTGGCGGAGTTTTACTACAATTTTAATAAACAAGTGTAATTATTGGGCAAATGAGACTTTAGAACAGATGTCTCAGGGTGACGGGCGTAGTGTGGTGTTACACAGAAATGTTCTGGGTGACGCGACATTTGTTTTAGGCTAATCTGACCGTACTATCCGGTGAACATTTAGCACGCCTCGTCACTTTCTCCTTTAAAAAAATCTACGCCGCTAAGGTGGAAATTTCGCAGTAATAGTAGACCACACCAATTTGTTTTAAAACAACTATTTGTTTTAAAATTGCACTGGAAAATATATTTTTATTGTATAAATATTTAAATTATACTATGACTAGAGCTATTTATCTTATGTGTAGGAGATATATCAGTTGCGGAATCTTGAAACACCGCTGGGCACGATAACGTTGCATATTTAGTTTACATTGATTGTGCTAATTTATATAAAAAATGCGTGTGTTCGAGCCAAATCATATATCACCGCTGCAATATCTTATCTTTTGATCAAACCAGCCTAAAGTTCAATTCCGATTACTAATAGGGAAAGTGGACATCAATGGGTCAAACCACTTGTGTTAGCGTCGTTGGTATTTTCTATAGTGACATAGATTCATAAGCTTTTGAATATTATGTTAGCGAATCAGTAAAAACATTCGTATTTTATTACCGACATCTCAAGGAGAATTGTGTAATTTATGGAACTACTTAAAACTGCAATTTACTAAATATATTATCTCAGTTGCATTCTTATTATGTGGTCTATTTTATAATGTTCAAGGTTATTGTGTTAAGTCGGACTTAAATTATTATTGTTAGATACAACATAAAGATACGAAAATGTACCTGTCAGATGGCAGATTAGAGAAAAAAATATTTAGCAAATATTTTAACATATATAAATTGTAGATTTCTGGGACAACACTACATTTTGACCAGCTGTTACTAATTGCAGTTTTAGGGGTCGACATAACTTTGTTTCCAGAAGTTATTGATAGCGATGGTTTAGAATCTTTTGTACCAGACTTTTACGCCACGAGTCCTGGTTTCGAATCCCAGCCGGAGCTATAATATGTGTAGAAATCCAAATCGTTGCTTTTCGGGGATGGTTGTGTTGTGTATGTAGTGTACTCATCCATGGAGAAATCCTAAAGTGGGGCATATTTTGTAACTAATTACGGCTATGAGGTTTTTGTCTGACGACTATTTCGCTCAATAGCCCGTTTCAACACACTCCTGGTGGGTTTGATATGAGAGAAGTCTAAAAATTTATGGGAAAGACGTTTGCGATCGTCCAGTAGCTGTCGTAGGTTCAGGAAAGGGACCATTGGGACCGACGTGAGTATTTAAATTGAAATAAAAACACATTGATTGTTTGCAATTAGATTATATTTTAAGCTTACTCTTATGTATAGAATATTACTCTTATGTAAATCATTCAAATTACCATCTTTTTTATTGAATAAAGTGTTGAAACGAGGAAAACGCTCACCCGATGGTAAGTGCAACTTCTGCCCATAACAAATGCTGTGTCACCCAGAACATTTCTGTGTTACACCACACTGCGCCCATCACCTGAGACATCAGTTCTTAAGTCCCATATGTCTAGTGATTACACTAGCTCTCAGTACTTCCTTACCCGAAACTCAGTAATGTTTGCACAGTACTGCTTCACGGTAGAATAACTGGCCTGGGGTAGTAGGCTACTACCCAGACGGATTCCTGCATAGGAATCACCATCAGTAACATTGGCTTCGTAAAGTAGCGTTAATACGAGAGCTCTAATTTTACATATTTTTTACGTCATCATCATAATTGAGGTTTCTATTATGATGATGACGTGTGTTATGTTAATCTTAAAGTCTACAATTTGTGGCTTGTTTGCATAAGCTAATGATTGCACTTTACACTATTGGCAGCACTTTAAAAATTTAGTCTTCACACATACATACAAACGGTGACACCTTTTTTCCATATAACGGGTAGGCAGAGACCACACCTAACAGTTTTCGCCGCCGCGGGAAACGTGACGTGACGGGTGGCGAACTACGTCGCCGCCATTTTGGTACGAGTCAAAAAAATCTTTCTTTCCATTGCGTTTCCACGAGCAGCATAGTGACAGCATTGCATATTATGATATTATTCTGCACGAATAAAGGCTGTCCGCACAATACATTAGTCGCCTCTTACGACACCTCGGTAGGAAAAAGGTAGGTGCTATTCTTCTCTGCGCGACTACTATCACTAACGGCTTCGTCTTTGTATCTAAGAGAAACTTAACAAAAAATAAATATTCAATATATTATGACAAATTAATATTACGGAATCTCGATGACAGCGTGGCTTAGCGGTTATAGTATTTGATATCTACGCCGCGGGTTCTTGGTTCGTAACCCAGCTTGCGGAAAACAAAATTGTTGACTTTCGGGTCTGGTTGTGTTGTCACGATACAGGGGAAATCCTAGCTTGGGATATTCTTTAAAAAAAGCAAACTCGAACTTTATGTTTAAAAATTTGGCGATTTGACCTTAGTTAAGAAATGCGATTAATAACTATAAGGTATAAGCTTACAATAATTTGGTGTGTAGGTGAAATATTTTAGCAGAACCTCATACACCCACGTATTCCATGTTGCTACAATTATCATATTTGGACAAGTGCAAGCAAATATGCACTAAAAGTTTGGTCTCGGTCCTCGGTGAATAAATAAAGCCAAACAGTGAGAAAACCTATTTCACCGTTCGACGGAAAATTGTGCCGAAAGTGATTCAGAACAGCAAGTATTTTATTTCGTAGTTATTTTGGGTGTAACTTTTAAATCTATTTTTAATTTCTTTACATATACTGATTCTAATTTTTTTTTTATAGAAGAGGGGGCGAACGAGCAAGCGGCTCACCTGATGTTAAGTGATCGCCGCCGCCCATGAACATCCGCAACACCAGGAGAGTCGCGGGTGCGTTGCCGGCCTTCGAGAAAAGAATAGGCTCTTTTCTTGAAGGTCCCTAAGTCATATCGGTCCGGAAAAACCGCTGGTGGCAGAAAGTTCCACAAAGTGGTCGTGGAAACTATCACTATTACTCTATCATTCTGTCATCCAACGATTTCTGTATATGAAAAAGTAAAAATGTTGTCTCATCATTATCATAATTTTATGATAAAAATAACTATTCCACTGTGGAACATAGGGCCCCGCCATAGATTGGCACAAACCACGGACCACCTGCATCCATCAACTTTCAGCAAAGTGTTGTCTAACATATACTTATTATTGCCCAGAGTATTATAATATTACGTTATCGCGTACAATAAAGTTATGTAATTAAATCGTCGTATATTATGTAAGCACCAAGAAAATTCTAGCAATGTCCAGATCCAAGCAATTTGTGTTGCACTTACAAATATTTTAACTTTTTTAAGATAAAATAATATAAAAAACATGCGAATTCAGAATAATATAGCGAATACAGAATAGCGTGTTGTTTTTCTATTCACATTGGACTGCAGCAAGGAAAAGACATCCAACTCGGTATGATGTTACAATGGTATTTGCCCGTAGATAATACACTATATCATCATCATCATTTCAGCCTGTTACTAGTGCACTGCTGAACATGAGCTTCCCCCACAGACTGCCATTAAAGTTTGTACCTCTCATTTTGGGGGGATTTTTCCATAGTTGCCACGCCTGGAAGGCGGGTTGGCAACCGCAGTTTTTTTGTTCAGATATTCCAGGAAGATGCTGCTGATCATCTCCTGGTTTTTATTTTCCCTATGTCGACTTCCACGACACCCACAGGATGAGATGGAGTGGTAGATTCTCTTAAGCCACCACTACACGGCTAAACTGTTTACTGAGAAAGATTACCACAGAACTATTATTTTGTCGCAGTCACTTACAAAACTCTTTTTTATTTTTGTATTATACATCAAAATTTATAATTCGTTCATTGTCAAATACTTGCAAAAAATTGACAAATATTTCTACATAAGAGGAACTTTGTTTTGGGGACAAATATGCTCCTGAAATACAAGTATTATTTCCTTGTTCAGGGGCTACGGACTAAATTAAATAGTTATATAATTTGTTAATCAACGATGCAATAGCAAGGTATCTTGAATGTATAGCGACACAGTTGTCAATATTGTTTATATGTTTAGTTTTAACATGGCGAAAACCAGAAGCGGATTTAAGTTGGCGCCTAATAATATGTAATACACTTTTAGTAGTTTTAGCGATTGCATACTTAATAGTTGTCACAAAATAATCGTACGTTTGAAATTAAAACATATTTCAAACATAAAAATGACTGAATCCCATCAATATTGATCCTTTATGAGCCCATTTAAATATTGCCGATCTAGGCCCGAGCCCTGCGGGCCTAAGCCTAAATACATCAGTGTTTTCATTGTTACATACATCCTACAATTGAAAAGTAAAGTAACATCTCATTCCGAGAGGGTTTTAGACCCGGTAAATCCACTACGCCACTCCAATGCGAGTTCACATGTCGTCGAAATATTTTATTTACCGCCTAGCACGTGGAAAATCAGCAGGTGAGATCACTGGCATACTATAAAACTACATAAATTAAATGGACAGTCTTTAGCCGTAATCGTCATTAAAAGGACGAAGATGTCCTGATAAACAGTAACTGCGAAAACGCAACAAATGTCATCGCGTAAACAAAACTCATTACTTTTTTAAATTCTTTCTTTTTTTAAAGTTCATCCAAAGTAAATAAAGTAAAGTTTCTTTTTAATAATTAAAATATTTTTTCAGGATAATTTTTTAAATCTTAAATGTGCTATATTGCGACGATGTGGCCATTTATCTGTATTTGTAACTTATAAGCCAGTTTAAAGTGTACCAAAAGAATGCTTTATTGTTTCTCCCGTTACTGCGAATGGAAGTACCAGAAAAACCTTATGTCTTTCAACGGTAATGAGAGAATGCCTTTGCTCAGACGTGGGCCATTCATAGGCTGTAACTTTTTTCAACAGACAGCAGTACAATGTGATGTTCTGATGATGTCCCTCGACCATCGTGACAACTTTTGAATACTGTCGAAAGCTATCAACTGCGCAGGAGATATAATAATGCCCCCAGTGTCAACGCCACAAGCACAGACGCGCTCATGCGAGAAGATCTGACTTTGGTCTGTTTGTGTTGTAATTGTTCCAAACCAGACCCGAAAACAAACACAAATGTTGACTTGCGCAGGGATTTGAACTCAATATCCATGGTATAGTAGTCAGGTACCCAGACCAGCAACCACTAGGTCGTTAAGCGAAATAACCATTTCGAGTATGCGTGGCGATTACTGGGAATAGGCCTATAAAACTATACGTTAAAATCATATTTGTAATTTAATTTGAAATAACGTGATTATGTGTCAACGAGGCAAGAGGACGTATTCTTATTATTATAAGATACCAGCTGTGCCCTGCGGTTTCACCACCGTAAAATAAGCCGACCATATGAGATTGCGCTGTACAGCATGGTACTCGTACTTCGCTGATCTCTTTCTCTTTCGTGGTTTCTAAAGGCGGTAGCATAAAGTTGTATAGCCTATAACCTTCCTCAAAAAACGAGCTATCTAATAATACATTTTTTTTCTTAATAATTTGATAAGTGTTTCCTGAGATTAACAAATTCAAACATACAAGCTCTTAAGATTTATTATAGCAGTAAGATAACATTTATTTTCAACGACTATTGTCGTAGTGGCTAGACGATTGACTTCTACGCAACCGACCCGTGTTCAATTTCCGCACGGAACAAATAGTTGTATGATCTACATAGTTGTTTCGGGTTTAGATGTTTTTGTATAAGCAATTTATATCTGCGGATACACACACGATACCAGAAATCCTAGTGTTTAATGTAGATAGCTGACATACTAAATTTACAAAACCTGATACAGCTCTTGCTTTTTAACTAGAATGTGCAGCTGTGATAGAGGTCAGCTAGAATGACATCGCGTCCAAAGATTGGATATCGTTCTAAAACATTGTTTACTGCTAGAAAAAAAACAATATAAACATTTCTGAACTTTCAACTGTTTTGAAATAACAGCTTTACTCAAATGTCGGATTCAAACCTACGAAGTAATATTTTATAGAACACAACCTGATATAAATGGGCCGGATCCAAAAGTCTGTACGAAATACTACAGAAAAATTCTCATTAGGAATAAATATGTTTTCAAACTTCCAAACATACAAATCTGGTTTAATAAATTTTAAATGACTTTCCCAATATTATATCTTTTATTATAATATCTAACCTGATCATGATTGCCGATTGTTACTTGCGAGAACCTAATAAATATGACAGGAATAGAAATAATCTTTATTTTTTATGTTCTATTAGCACTATAAATTTAATATCTCTTTAATATTACGGGTTTAGATAATCGTACTCTTATTTTGAGGGGGACAGAATAAAAATGCGAGTAAATGGACTTTTTCACCCGTTATAGGAGAAAGAAATATGGAACGACAATGTTGTGGAAACTGAACACGAAGCAGTTTCCAAATATTTTGTATTTTCTTAATATTGAAATAAAGAACGGCATTTATTTGCAATCATAGTACATATTTAATTACTATAATCAAAAAGTCAAACCGTTATGTCCATGGTTGTAGGAAAGTTGGTGTTATGTGATACACAGTAGGCGAGCCTTTATCGTGAAGACCTAACATTCACATACTTAAAATAATAATCCAAGAGTTGGTACCGAATTTGGAGAAGATATTTTAGACAGAATGAAATGTTAAAAATGTAAAAAATTAATATTATTTCAATAATGAATGGAGAGTTTTGAGGGTAGTTTTTTTTTGTTTCTTCTTCAAAAATTAATCTACATATATAGTGCCAATATGGACCCGGACAGACGGGCGGGACGAACATGTAAGGGTTCCGTTTTTACTACGGAACCTTAAAAGCACATACATTGGACATACAGGACTAGAATTTTTTGTACTTCTTATGTGGTTTATTCTTCTGACTGGCCACTGTTTATAACTGGTTATAGGACTCTGCCAAGAAGAGAGGATTTACCGCAATTACCATGTTTGGAGGGCGGATTGGTAATCGCGGTTCCAGACGCCTTGAACCTCAGACGCTGCCACTCATCACCGATCTCTGTATTTTGGGTATGACATTTTTTCAAAAATTTTTGACATCATCTATATACATATATATTAAATTGTAGTTTAAATGGTTGGTAGTTGTAGTTGTGTTTTGGTTAAACGTACAATAAGTATTGTTTGTAACATAAGGGAGATTAATAAATTTTAAACATTTTAAGATTTCACCCATAATGATATCATCAATATAGGTGAAATCCTTACCTGAGCCCAGTCGATCTTCGACCACGGCGACTTGGAGTACGCGCAGTAAAGTAAGTAAAGTAGTAAGTTCGGAAGTGAACTGACTGCGCGGTAGATATTATAGTGCCACAAGCGTAACGCAAAAATACATGTACTAAAACAGAGGTACTCACTCGTCCCAACCTACCCGGGCCCGATGTAAGGCTCATGCAATAAGATCGGAGGCAGGCTAGGATGCAGTATCTGAAAAATCGGAACACATCCAACACAACAAGACCCGAAAACCAACAATTTATGCTTTTGCACAAGTGTTGGCTTTGGCCGGGATTCGAACTTGGACCTGCGGCGTAAAAAACAGGTACTCTAATCACTAGGCCACGTGGTCATCACCCAAAATAATACACCTAGTTAGGTGACTCTTGAGTACCAGAATAGATACTAGAATAGGTACTTTTTCCTTCAAGGTTTATTTTATTCAAAAAATAGTAAGGCGTTTTGCCTTATTATTTTTTGAAAAAAAAGATTTAATTTATGTTGCGCGCTTGGCCTCAGCTGGACTTCAAATCCAATAACCACGGCTCCGCAGTTAGATATCACTAAGCTTCTAATAAGTGTTTAATTAAGAATAAAGAGACACGGCGTTACAGACGTGAAACTTTTATATGTAAAAAAGAAATTAAAAGTAACAGCCAATAAAAGTCCAACTGCTGAGCACTGGCCTCCCCTCATTTTTGAAAGGGCTTAGAACTGGGAAGAGTCTGTCACGCTGCTCCAATGCGGGTTGGCGTACTTCAAAAACGACCTCAAAATAATTTTATTCCTCAGAACACGTGTTAAATCAGCACTTTAAATTGCAGATCACTTTTAGAGACACCGGGGATCGAACCCAGGTCACTCGCGTTATATGACATTTAAGGCGAGCGCCCGACCCCAATGAGCTAAAATATTACTCACTGTAAAATTACTGCTCATTAGAAAAACTATTATAAATCAATCAATCAATCAATATAAATATGTAATTAGCTTTACGCTGTAAATAGTTCCCTGGCCTATAACAAGATATTCAAAAATTATCATCAAATGATAAGGACAATTAATAAATCTAAGAAACAGAAATTATAATAATATTCATCTCACACCATCTGAGTTTTCATGCGTTTTCATATGATGAAGAAAGGAATTTCATATTTTTATCATTTACAGTAATTCAAATTCAGTATCTCTGTGATCAAGTAACAACATTTTTGAAAGTGTCGAATCTCTTATTAAGCTATTGCTTACTATTAAATCGATTCATGTGTAATCGATTCATGCGTAAAGCCACGAGAGCACCGTGGTTCGTGCGTAATGCTAACCTTCATATCGATTTAGGGCTTCCTACCATAGCCCAATATCTAAAGTTGGCCTCTCGCCGATACTTCGACTCTGCTGCCACGCACCCCAACCCACTGGTTGTCAGTGCCGCCACTTACAACCCCCTCGCGATACACCAAAACTCGACCCGCGGAAAAAGGAGACCGAGGCACGTCCTCGAGGACCCTGACGACGCGACCACTATTGCCCAAGCGCTCTACTCAACACTACACAAACACACATTATCACCATCATACCGACCCCGCCGTCGGCGTGGGCGTATCAGACAAAGTTATTCGCGATACCGCCGCATCTCAGGCCGGTTCTCCCCTAGCAGTAGTGTCATAAACAGAAGCGTCGCTGGAGTTTCTTGCGCCATTTCTTCTCCAGCGGAAACGCATTCCGAATTGGTGGTAAACTTATCTAATAATAATCATGGTATTAATAATTATAGTAGTAGTAATATTGCCCTCCCGATTGCAGTAACTGACCGAGCCGAGGCCGGCCCCCTTGGGCACCCTCGAGTCTGTTACTCTCGCGAACAGGATGACGGTCCAAGCCGAGGACGGACGGTGCCGACGGCGCAAGGGCCCCCGAGAGGGGATCTCGGGGGCCCTTGCGCCAGTCATCCATAAATAAAGGTTTCGGCTAAGCGCCCTCAGCGCTATGCCACCTTTCAATCCGGCGAAGCTGTAAAAGCCTTCGGGCTAACAGTGACCATCAGTCCTAAAAAAAAAAAAAAAGCTTACTATTATTAAAATCTAGCTGATGCCCGCGACTTCGTCCGTGTGGATATAGGTTTCTATATATCCTGTGGGAACTATTTGATATTCCGGGATGAAAAGTATCCTATGCCCGTCTCCAGAATGCAAGCTATCTTTGTGCCCAATTTCGTCACGATCGTTTCAGCGGTTGAACCGTGAAAAGGTAATTAACAGACAGAGGGACAGACAGAGTCACTTTCGAATTTATAATATTAGTATGGATGAATACAAGAAAGAGATGGTAAGAATTTCGATTCTATCATATTATTCATTTTACGTTATGCTTCTCTTGGCATTTTTCATCAGCACGTTCCTAGATCACGTGTGCTAATTGGAAAATTTTGTTTTGACTAAATTGTCAGCTCTTAAATACATGCTATCCTCCTTCATTTATTCACGAAAAGTAAAACAGAGCGTTAAAGTTTTTGGAAGCATAAATCTCGGTCATCTAATCAAATATTTTTAAGCTTGTATCTCTGACACTGTGGGGCTTCTCTAAATACCATTTTACCTTATTGAACGATTCAGCTAACAAATTTAATATCAAATTTATTTTCACCTTTTACTTTTATTATTATAAATAATTGTTCATAGTAGTAATGTTAATGGCGATGCTAAATAAATATAAATTATAGATATAGTTTACTTGTGACAACCCTTGCCTTTGCACTGTCGCGACACTGTCTAGACTAGACGTTGTCGGCATTTAGCAAGAAATCAAAGGCGTCCCCTAACTGTATGTCTTTCTACTGCGCCTCTACTATAAACTACCACAAAAACAGTTCTAAGCCATCTGCATTCATCAACATGCCGTAGCAGGTATTTGGTAATTCATTCCAATTACCAAATAACTAATAACGCCGCCGTGTGGTAGCGGTTTAAGAGAATCTACCACCCCATTCCATCCCGTGGGTGTCGTAAAAGTCGACAGAGGGAAAATAAAAATCACGAGATGAGCAGCAGCATCTTCCTGGACAATCTGAATAAATAAACTGCGGTTGCCAACCCACCTGCCAAGCGTGGCAACTATGGCAAAATCACCTTACAATGAGAGCTACAAACTTTTGTGGCAATCTATGGTGGAGGCCTATGTTCAACAGTGGACTAGTGAAGGCTGAAATGATGATGATGATGATTCCAAGCTTCAATGAAATATTTAAAAACATGTCAATGTCTAGTTTATAGCTAAAAGTACATCGCTATCTGGTGCGAAGCGTCTGGCACTGCGAGCACGAATCCACCTGCCGTACATGGTGATTACGGCAAATACTTTCTTCTTGAGAGAGGCCTCTTTCCAACAGTGGGCAATTGCATTCCAAAAAGAAAAAGAAGAAAGAAAAATAGTGCCTAATGCATGCACTGTGTTGTGGTGGCGTAAGGGAATCCAATCGAATCGAATCGCCCCGTGGATCTAATAAAACTAGACTGAGCTTCCGAATGACGGTGGAATAACCTCTCAAATATGCCAGACTTATGATGTGAGTGGGACATGTAAAGCTTTATACTGTTGCCTATAGGTACATGAGCACGTGGTTCAGAGTATGCGCACCTGCTTGCTGGACAATGTTATTGTCCAGCAAGCAATGTACTTAGTTCTTTTTATTTGATAAAGTGACGAAACGAGCAAACGATCACTTGATGGTAAGTGCAACGTCTGCCCATAACAAATGCTGTGTCACCCAGAACATTTCTGTGTGACACCACACTGCGCCGCGACATCACCCTGAGACATGAGTTCTTAAGTCTTATCTGCCCCGTGATTACGCTAGCTCTCAGTGCCCTTCAAACCGAAACAGTAATGTTTGCACACTACTGCTTCACGGCAGAATAACTGGCCCTAGGGTGGTAGCCTACCCAGACGGATTCCTGCATATGAATCCTACTGTGATTGCATTAATATTTACGACCGGTGGACAAAAACTCTAATTACGCATCTGGTCAAAATACTTGTTTTGACGTGAAAGTTCTTTGGGCGCGATGAGAGTAAAATTTCAAGGTCGATTTTGAGTGCAACATTTTGGTTATTATTAATTGATATTTATTATTTAATAGACATTTTAATATTTTTTATCTATACACATAATAAAAATAACATAAACTTGTGTCAGTAGATTTTAAAATTTTGCGAAATAAATAACTAAATACATTTCTATCATTTTTAGAATTGTCTGTCTGTTTGATTTTGAAAGCATCACGCCTAAAGTATTTAATTTATTTAAGAGAATCATAATCTTCCTGTAGCGTTTAGTGTTACTTTTATTAAAATCCGGTTTATTGTTGTGAATATTTAAAGTGTACGAATGGCGGCGATGAGTCAATTGAGTGTACTTAATTGAAATGGTAATAAAAGAGGTAAAATAAGGTTCTTTACTATTAAACTAATACCTGAAACTGAAACACACTATGAATATTATTTATACAAATTACAATAGTTAAACATTATCTCCAAAATATGTAGTAGTGCAAATTATGTAAATTTCTGAATTGCGTTCTCTGGCGTCGAACGACGTTGAGATTTTAGCTTAGAACATTGGCACACGTTGCATACTCGGATTTTTGTGGTTGACGAATGTTTAAATTCTAAATTGATTGATTTGAATGTAAACTTTGTGCAATAATTGTCGTATTATATTGGTTGGTCCAATTAATGATAGAATAATTAGCCTATTACTTGGCTATAAATGTTTTTCACTCCTTATGAGTAAGTTTAAATTTTGATCGTTTGTAATATTATTTATTTCTTAACCGTTGCGTTGTGTAACTATTACGCATTTTTCGTCGTCGAAAAACAATAATAGTTCATTAGCATTATCAATAGATGGCGACATTAATTAAGATAGCAAAGTTGGGAGGTATTTACGTATACATATAGGTTTCAGTTGAATCAATCCTGGCTGGGCCCGCGAGCACAGCTATCCGAATCAGATGAAACTGTATAAGCCAGAACGGCTACCAGCAAAAACATCACCAAATTTATATATAAACAAAATAGTTTTTTACAATTTAAAATAAGTATTTACAACTAATGAAAAATGTGTAACCCTAAAGTATTTAATCTATCATCATCATAATCATCATTTCAGCCTATCATAGTCCACTGTTTAACATAGGCTTCCCTCATAGATTGCATCAAACACGGTCCTGAGCCACCTGCATCCATCGACTTCCTGTAAAACCTTGCAGGTCGTCGCTCCATCTAGTGGGGGGGCGCCCTACACTGCGTTTGCCGGTACGAGGGTGCCACTCGAGAACTTCCCCAACGGTTATCGGTTCTACGAGCTATATAGCCTGGCTATTGCCACTTCAGCTTGCTAATCCTTAGGGCTATGTCGGTCGGTCGGACCACGTTTCGGTTCCGTATGTCATAACTGGCAAAACGGACTAGTTGTATACTTTTTAAACGGACTAGTTGTATATTTATTTTTGTTTTTTAGTTTTCAGGCATTGAGGTATACTTGACGAGAATATGTGACGCAATTTCCCGAACGCTGCCCAGCCGAGTTCAATCCGTCGATTGACCTCTTGGTCGAAGTTGGACATACCTCGTCGGACAATTTGCCCTTGGTATAAATATTCGTCGACAATTTCGATGTTAGTGTTCCCAACAACAACCGGTATAGGTGTGACATAGACGTTAGACATGATCTTCGTCTTGTCCATGTTCATCTTAAGACCTACCTGTTGGGAGACACTATTGAGTCATTGAGCATAGCGCTCCAGCGATTCTGCCATTATGACTATGTCGTCAGCAAATCGAAGCTAAGTGATGTATTCGCCATTGATGTGTCTTCCAATGCAACGGAGAAGACTTTCGGGGATTAACATCACCCTGTCTTACACCTTTCTGCAATTGGATCGGTTTCGTACTCTGGTTCTGCACTCGGATAGCCATCGTAGCATTGGTATACAAGCACTGCAACACATCCATATACCGACAGTCAATGCGGCACCCCTGAAGCGACTGTAGAACAGCCCAAATTTCGACCTCTCATTTCTCATAGTCCACATACGCCAGACATAGCGGAAGATTGTACTCATCGGTCTTTTGTACAATCTGGCGAAGGGTATGTATGTGGTCTATGGTACTAAAGCCTTTTCGGAATCCGAAGTGTTCGGGAGGCTGGAAATCGTCAAGTCTGCTTGCGAGAGATTCGTATGACTCTTGAAAACAGCACATAGACGCGGCTCAGTAGCGATATCGGTCTATAGTTCTACAAGAGGGCCTTTCTTGAAGAACAGGACAACCACACTTTTGCTCCACGCTTCCGGCGTAGCGCCTTCGTAGATGACGGAATTAAATAGCTTACTCATACTAGCGTGTGGCTCCAACGACGATGTGTACAGCTGTCCATAGAATCTCTCGATCTCACTAAAAATCTCTAGTCCAGCGGAAATAACGCCACCGCTATCCTTGGTCCTTAACTTAGTCAGTTGGCTCTTTCCGGCAGACAGATCCCTGGCAAAGACCTTGGAGCCTTGGTTTCGCTCCATCGCTTCCTCAATACGAGCAGTATTGAAGAAGCGTAGGTCTCGCCGCATACATTTGGAGATCTGTCTGTTCAGTTGCCGATATGCTGAATCTATAATAAAATTAAAAACCCTACAATCAATTATATAAATAAACAATTTAAAATTTCAACGATAAATTCTCAAAGTTTGTGATCAACAACATACAGAGTTTTAAGACACCATATATCCTGGTACCATTCAGCACCCACAGGCCTAACGACAAATATTTTATATTTATTTCGGTGATGTTTTAGCTGTTAGCCGTAGTGGCTTATACAGTTTCATCGGATTCTGATAGCTGGCCTCGCGGGTCCAGCCAGGTTTGGTTTAACCGAAACTTACGAATATATACATCGCCATCTATTGATAATGCTAATTAACTATTATTGTACTTCGACAGCGAAAAATGCGTAAAAATTTACCGCAACGCGACGTTCAAGAAATTAATAATATTACATAAAATCAAAATTTAAACTAAAATCGGAATCAAAATTGGACCAACCAATATAATACGACGAAAATTGCACCAAGTTTACACTCAAATCAATCAATTTAGAATTTAACCATTCGTCAACCACAAACATCCGAGTATGCAACGCGTGCCCATATTTTAAGCTAAAATCTCAACGTCGTTCAACGGCAGAGAACGCAATTCAGATAATTACATAATTTGCACTACACCATATTTTGGTGATACTGTTTAACTATTGTAATTTGTATAAATAATATTCTTTGTAAGAAAATATAACATTATTTTTTATATTACTGTGTTTCAGGTTCAGGTATTAGTTTAGTACTATAGAACCTTATTTTACATCTTTTATTACCCCTTCAATTACACTTAATTGACTCATCGTCACCATTGAACAAATTCGTAAAATTCATAATCATAACTTTTCATAGATTAAACCGATTTTAATAAAACAAGGAATAAATGTTACAGAAAGATACCCATTTATGGTTTTCTTATTGAGTCGTTTGATTAAATTGGGAACTTTACGCGTGATGCATTCACAAACAGGCAGACAGACAGACAGATAATTCTAAAAATGATAGAAATGTATTAGTTACTCATTTTTAGCCCCCCTCAATTATCTATTTAGCAAAATTTTAGAATGTGATGTGACAGGCACGTGAAATTTACATTTTATTATAATATGTATAGATGTTCTTAGTTGATTATTCTTATTTGTCGATTACGTAGAAAATATCAGTGGTGAAATTTTTCACAACTTACACATATGACACGGAGGTGCTACCTCTCCTTTACCTACCTGTATTCGTTGTGCATTAGGATTGGAAAGTTTGGATGCAGTGCCAGAGGCACCGCATTTGTCACAATACGATTATTGCGGACCAGAAAACTAAACATTTGTGTGCTTAATAAACATTATAGTTTCGACAGGATATCGATTGTAGGACCCGTGATTAAGAGATTTACATACAACTAAAAGTTTTTTTTATCGAAGTTAGGTAGGTACCGGTACGTAGATATTTCTTTAGAACAGGTAATAGAGAAGCCCAAAAAAATGACCCTGACAGGCCTTTGTAGACATTGTGAATGGGTGTGAGGAATAACAAATGAGTAATGTATAGACATTCAGGGTTGATAGACTTTACAATAAAAATTCAAATTATTAAATTATTTATTTATTGTTTCAAACATGAGTATAATATCTTATGTGTTCAAAACAAAATTATTTGAAATTTCTATTTTATTTGTTTAATTAGCATTAGCATAATTAATGCAATTTTTTATATAAAATTATACATGAAATAATAAATTTTCTTATAAAAATATTATTGCATGGGCATTACATCGGTTGGTTAGGACGAGTGCCTTTATCTCTGTTTGTAAACCTACTACTTACATCGTAAAGTTCATGTAACAGAAATCGATGTCATATGTACTACAACCCCAGACCGAAACCCAGTTTTGTATTTTTGCACAATATTGGCTCAGGTCGGTATACGATCTTAAGACCCGCGGCATAGAAGTGAGATATTCTGACTGACGAAATTGCCACGCCGTCGTCAAACTGTTTGTGTGTACACTTGTGACCCTATAATATCTCCTGCACTGCGGAGGAGATATTCCGACAAATTTCAACAATAATCGAAAATTGTCGTCAAGGCCAGGACGACATCATCACATCCAGACTCGAAAAGTATATTATGTTGCGATAATTTTGGACTTCGCTTGTGTTCAAATCCAGGACTTACTTAGCAGGCAGGACCGCTGCTCACCGAACCATGTGGTCGTTAAATGTTAGGAATATTTTTAATTAACTGTATTTTATTTTAACTCGAATCGAGCTAGAAGCTGGATTGCATTGAAACGTCTTTGAGTGTTATATATATATACCTAAAATTATATTGACCTTCAGTACGGATGCGTCGGTTAATTGTTTTTTCGCATCTGACTAATACTCGTACAAAAATATATGTATTGTGTCATCTTTATAAGACGTAATTTTTAACCATATATCAAAGAGCATAAAATCAATTAGGCGCAAATAATGTTACTATTTAAATGTATGTATTCAGTTTTATTTTTTCTTTTAAAATTCTTTCCCCAACAATTAATGCAGTTTTGAAATTGTTTCTATTATGATATCCTTCAGGATTGTATTGATTTCTTATATCTCTTTATTTGATTTGTGTTTATTCACGAGCATGCTGCGACAATGAATCTGTGTTGTTTTATTTTATATCAAAGGTATTGTTAAAAGTCATCTGTGGATTTTCGTTTAATACAGCGTAACCAGTGTGAATTTTTAATGAAAAATTATATATCTGTCTCATTTTTTAAATATAATGTTAATATTACCCCATCTTGTGGATGGTAAAAGTCGTTAAAGAAAAATTACTTGCTTACTTGCCAAAAATGACATTAACGCCTTATCCTCCACGTCGGTGGAGTAATTTACGGCTTTCTCTACATTCCGCTTTCTTCTTGACTTGCGGGTACAATAATTTCTTTTCTATTTGACTTTTCAATTTTCCTTTTATTTGTTTCATATTATGTCTTTCTCGGTCTTACTTTCTTTCTTCTTACTTCTTAAAACGTTTTTATTAAATAATCGGCTCCTATCAAGTGTTTACATCTTACATCTTACCTCCCTATAGATAGATATAGGTTATTGATAAGTTTTTAAAGTAAAATTTTGGGTAGATTTTACTAAAATGAATGAACAAAGAAAAACTAATTTTCAATAATAGAATTTAATATACATGAATCAATTTGTAACAATTCATAACAGTTTTATCAGTTTTTGTGCCTAGTGTGTAGATTTTAACAAAATGAAACTATGACACAATGAAAATAATATCAGAACTGATGTTTTTTTAACAAATCGTAGTTGCGTCTCGTTTATAAATGCTATGGCGTGGTAAAGGAGTTAGAAAAACTTCTAAAATTAGCTTCTACTGTAATCTGCAACAAGAAAAATTGGATTCAATTTCATATTTACGAGGGGTGATCCAAAAGTAATGATAATCAGTTATTTCTAGTGCACACAAAAATACAAAAAAATTTCAGTCACTTACTCAGTTAACCACTAGTTCAGGGAAAAAAAATCATATAAATAGGCCACGATTCCCGGGAGCTACATTCATTTGAATACGGACTGTCAAGGAGTGAACATCAAAATGGAAAAACACGAAATCAGAGCTGTCATTAAATACCTCTGCTTGAAAAAAATGTCTACCAAAGACATACACAGCGACTTGGTGGAAACATTAGGGGACTCTTCTCCTCCATATTCCACAGTTGCACGCTGGGCTAAGGAGTTTAAGTTGGGAAGAACATCGACGGAAGACGAACACCGCGAAGGACGCCCATCGACGTCCCTCACTGAAGAAAATGTGAAAAAAGTTGAAGAAGTTGTATTGGAAGATCGAAGAGTGACTATCAGGCATGTAGCTGAGGTCACAGGGATCTCATATGGCAGCATTCAAAGAATCCTTGCGAACGAATTGCATATGAGAAAGGTCTCCGCGCGTTGGGTACCGAAAATGTTAAACGACGAGCAAAAGAAGAAACGAGTCGACATGTCAAGAGCAAATCTCGAAAAGTTCCAGGCAGACAAGGATAATTTTTTGTCACGTTTTGTGACCATGGACGAGACCTGGATCCACCATTTTGATCCTGAAACAAAACAACAATCGATGACATGGAAACGATCCGATGAACCGACGCCGAAGAAATTCAAAGTGTCAAGCTCAGCAGGGAAGGTTATGGCGTCTGTTTTTTGGGACGCTGAAGGAATAATCATGGTGGACTACTTGGAAAAGGGGGCCACTATTACAGGCTCCTACTATGCAGAACAAATAAGAAGATTGCGGGAGGCTATTAAGGAGAAAAGGCGAGGCAAACTGCGGGCTGGAGTGCTGTTCCATCAAGACAACGCACCGGTTCACAAAGCTGCAATTGCCATGGCTGCCATTCAGGAAGCGGGCTTTGAGCTGGTGGAACACCCCCCCTATTCACCAGATCTAGCCCCCAGCGACTTCTATCTCTTTCCACGACTCAAGGAACACCTCCGAGGCAAGAAATTTGACGATGATAGCGACGTGATGGCCGCGGTTGAGGACTTTTTTGAGAGTCAAGATAAAGATTTTTTTTCTAAGAGGTGATATAACAGATGTCTTTGAAAGAAAGTGATTAAAAATTAATAAACAAATAAAATTAATGAGTATGACTATTTCTCCAGAGATCAACAAAGTGAAACCTATTTTAGGGCGGACTTCACCGTTGAAAATAAACGCGATCAGTTTAAGATAAACGAAGTTTAACTGAGTTCAATTTGTATTTCATCAACATCAAACGAACGCAGTAAAAGCTAAACGTGGTTCAAATTTCGCACGTCCAATTTTCGACATTTAGCTACAATAACGCGTTTAGAGAACTGCCATTGTCAATTGCACAACTATGTAAACCCAAAAAATATTTTTGTTTCGTATTGTTTATGGTTTGTATACATTTGTAAACTATGCACAAAAATGTTTGATGTCGCAAAATAAGAAATACATCGAGTTTTTGTTTTAGATTGTGACGATATTTCATATAAACTTCGTTTTCTTAAAGGCGATCAAAATGGAGCTGGTGAAATCGATTACACGAAAACGAGATCAAATATTATATTTGAACTTAACTTTGTTTCCCAAGCGATCGGTAAAATCGGGTCTTAACAACAACAGAGATTTGTTCAGGTTTTGCAGATTGGATTGTATATTTTGTAATTTATTTATTCGCCGCCAATTTTTATAAAAATTTCAGAAAATTATGTGGTTATAGGTTACAGTTATCATCATCATCATTATCTTCATCTCAGCCTTTCACTAGTCCACTGTTGAACATAGGCCTCAACCAAAAATTGCGACAAAAGTTTGTAGCTCTAATTTTGGTGGATTGTGCCAGTTTATATAATCAGATGTTCCAGGAAGATACTGCTGCCTATCTCCGGGTATTCATTTTCCATCCCTTCCACGGGATGAGATGGGATGTTAGATTCTATTAGCCGCCACGACACGGGATACATAGATAATAGACTATTAGGCATAGACACTGAATATACGGAAAAAACTATATAAAAGAAAATTTACAATAATTTTCTAGACGCTTTGGAGAATATTTTCACAAAGATATTCTGTATTTTATTTATTTCTGTATATGTTGATGTATATGTAATTGCAATATTAAAAATTAAGTTTGGTGATTATTCGAAGATATTCATTAAATAATGCCTATGTTCAGCAGTAGACTATTGACAGGCTGAAACGAACGAACGAAACGAATTCATTAAATAAAATATAAGGATCGTAAATTTATAAATTATAAGTAATAAAATAATATTAAAAGATGAATAATAAAAATTCGTTGTCCGTAGCACAAATTAATTTATAAAAATAACATATTTCAAAATATGCACCAACATTTAAAGAAATAAACAGTGCCAAAAAAAATTAAAAGTATTTACAGTAACGTACCGCTTTCAGCTGCAAAACCGTAAGATGATGCGGTGGCTGATCCATATGCAAAGCTTTTTCCGATGCCTGAGAATCCTAGATCTGTTCCAGTAGAGCCCTTTGAAATCGTCGTCGCACCGAAATCACTCAATCCGCCAATCTGTACAGTAAGCCTATTGGTATTTTTTGAAAACTCAATTCCATTACTAGAATCGCCTTTTAAAGGATTTCCGAGATGTTGGACGTTGTGCCCGTCTAAATTGCCATTAATAAATTCACCAGTACTTGCAGTAGCTGCTGTACTTGATTGAGTTGTGGTAGTAGCTTGAGCTCCGAAGATGTTTTGTTTTTCAAGATCAGCTTTGACAAAAGATGCATTTGGTGCTATACCGTAGTTAGGATGAGCGCCATTTGCAGTTAGGCTGTCATGGAGTTCTCCTTTTTGCACATTTGACGAGAAGTGTTTTTCATTTTCATTAGGTTTCAAGACACCTGATGGTCCACCAAGTCCACCATAATACGACGCTTCATTAAAATCAACTGCCTTATTCGTTGCGTGATGAGTAGTCGAAACTTTTGGGTTATGATGGCCTACGCTGTATTGCGAAGGGGCGTTTACGTGATGATAAGGAGCACTGAAATCATTTGGTTTTAAAAGACCCGCTGGCCCTCCAAAACCGCCTGCATATGGCGGGTGAGTTGTACTACTTGGAGAACCAATCACAGAAACTTCTTTGTTTGGCTTTATTGAATGAAATACTCCGTTACCCTGCAGTTGTTGACTTGATGGCTTTGTTGATTCATAAACTGTCCCTGTGCCATACGGGTACGCAAAGTTTGCCTGAATTGTAGGAATCACCGCAGCAGTCAGATTTTGTGTTTCAGAAAGTCCAGGTACTATGCCGGTTGTAAAAGTTGGTTTATATGAAGATTGGTCTGTTTGTGTGGTAAATGGCACTTTATTAGAATTACTTGAAAATTTAGAATCTACTTTTGCTTTAGCAACGTTACCCAAATTAGAAGTTTCAGAGTATTCTGATGTTAAAGGATCAGTATCCGCAGCAGTTACTGTTTGAAAAATATTTAAGGATGGTTTATTAGTACGATTAACGTTACTGTCAGCATTTTCATAAAGTCCCGCAGTCACAACTTCTTTTAGACCAGTAGTAATTTCAGAATTAGGTTTTGAAGACTCAAAATAGCCAGGTTTCTCAAGAGGCTTATGAGATACTGCATAGCTAGAAGGAACATACCTACTGCTGACAACAAATGGTTTGTACTGATTAGTGTTAGTGGTACTAAGTTGTCCAATAATGTTTGATTTATTGATTGATCCAGAGACAGGGCCAGAAACTTCTTCAACACCTAAAGAAGAGGATACACCGGCAGACGTTTCCTTCGAATTTTTCAGTTCGTCAGATGATCCTACTAATGAAATTGACGACACAGGTTTTGTTAGAATACCAGGTTTTGAGATAGAAGCTACATTTACGTTTGTTTGATAAGCTGCCAAAAAGGACTGATTAGAAAGCTGTTGGCGGTCACCGTTTGAACTAGAAAAATGAGATAAATCACTATTCGTAGAACTTGTGTGACCTGTGACAGTTTGTCCTTCAGAAGTAACAGAGCTGGATGGTTTTAAGGTATCGAATGCAGTAGGGAATGTATCTTTGACAAAAGAGTTGTAACCAGTGCTTTCAAAAGAAGCCTGACTAGTAGGTTTCAAAATACTTGATGCTCCTCCAAAACTTCCTATATATGTAGATTCTTTTTGGTTTAAAGGGAAAGACCGAGGCGTGTTAGAAGAAACAAAAGTGCTACCGGTAAGATTTGGTTGATTAGTGGGCTTTAATGCTCCTGTTTGTACCCCAAAACCGCTGGTGAATATAGGTTTAAACTGAGTCGTTGGTATAAACTGAGTAGTTTGTTTCGGTTTATCATATGATGCAGATACTAAACTAGCTCCGTGTTGAAAATTAGAAGAAGATGGAGGATTATTAGTTACACCTGAATTGGAAAAACTCGTGGGTTTGACGACTCCTGTTAGTGTTCCGAAAGTATTTAAGTACGAAGGTTTTTGTTGAGGGCTAGGCCCAACTATAGGTTTATTTGGAAATTGAGGTTTACTCGAGAACAAATTTGAGTTAAATGATGATTCATCATTTGCACTCACCAACGCCGCACTACTGGAAGTTTCACTGGAAGACTTTGGTGTTTCGGTTGGCACGGTATATCCACCTTCAAATGAGGGGTTCTTTGATGTGGATAAAGTCCCTGAACGTTGAGAGGCTCCGGATACTGAACAAGATGCTGAAGCGCTTACAGAGGATGTTTTGCTTGAAACTAAGGTATTTGGTTTCGTTTTATCAAAAGGTGAATATATTACAGAGGGTTTATAGGTCGAAATCGTGTTAGAAGAAACAAAAGAACTACTGGTAAGATTAGGTTGACTAGTGGGCTTCAATAATCCTGTTTGTACCCCAAAACTGCTAGTGAATATGGGTTTGTACTGAGTCGTTGACGTGAACTGAGAAGTTTGTTTCGGTTTATCATATGATTCAGGTGCTAAACTAGCGCCGTGTCCAAAATTAGAAGAAGGCGGAAGATTATTAGTTACACCTGAATCAGAAAAATCAGTGGGTTTGACGGCTCCTGTTAATGTTCCGAAAGTATTTGAGTACGAAGGTTTCTGTTGTGGGGAAGGCCCAACAGTTGGTATATTCGGAAATTGAGATTGAGGTTTACTCGAGAACAGATTTGAGTTAAGTGATGATCCATCGTTAGCACTCACAAACGCCGCACTACTGGAAGTTTCACTAGAAGACGTTTGTGTTTCGGTTGGCACGGTATATCCACCTTCAAATGAGGGGTTCTTTGATGAGGATGAAGTCTCTGAACTTTCAGAGACTCCGGATACTGAACCAGATGCTGAAGCGATTACGGACGATGGTTTGCTTGAAACTTCGGTATTTGGTTTCGTTGTATCGAAACTTGGATAGGTTACAAAGGGTTTATAGGCCGAAGGCGTGTTATAAGAAACAAAAGAGCTACCGGTAGGATTAGGTTGACTAGTGGGCTTAAATAATCCTGTTTGTCCCCCAAAACCGCTGGTGAAGATGGGTTTGTACTGAGTCGTTGACGTGAACTGAGAAGTTTGTTTCGGTTTATCATATGATCCAGGTGCTAAACTAGCGCCGTGTCCTAAAATTAGAAGAATACGGAGAATTATTAGTTACACCTGAATCAGAAAAATCAGTGGGTTTGACGGCTCCTGTTAATGTTCCGAAAGTATTTGAGTACGAAGGTTTCTGTTGGGGGGAAGGTCCAACAGTTGGTATACTCGGAAATTGAGATTGAGGTTTACTCGAGAACAAATTTGAGTTAAATGATGATCCATCGTTAGCACTCACAAACGCCGCACTACTGGAAGTTTCACTAGAAGATTTTCGTGTTTCGGTTGGCACGGTATATCCACCTTCAAATGAGGGGTCCTTTGATGTGGATAAAGTCCCTGAACTTTCAGAGACTCCGGATACTGAACCAGATGTTGAAGCGATTACGGACGATGGTTTGCTTGAAACTTCGGTATTTGGTTTCGTGGTATCGAAACTTGGATAGGTTACAAAGGGTTTATAGGCCGAAGGCGTGTTAGAAGAAACAAAAGAGCTACCGCTAGGATTAGGTTGACCAGTGGGCTTTAATAATCCTGTCTGTCCCCAAAAACCGCTAGTGAATGTGGGTTTGTACTGAGTCGTTGACGTGAACTGAGAAGTTTGTTTCGGTTTATCATATGATCCAGGTGCTAAACTAGCGCCGTGTCCAAAATTAGAAGAAGACGGAGGATTATTAGTTACACCTGAATCAGAAAAATCAGTGGGTTTGACGGCTCCTGTTAATGTTCCGAAAGTATTTGAGTACGAAGGTTTCTGTTGTGGGGAAGGCCCAACAGTTGGTATATTCGGAAATTGAGATTGAGGTTTACTCGAGAACCATATTGAGTTAAGTGATGATCCATCGTTAGCACTCACAAACGCCGCACTACTGGAAGTTTCACTAGACGACGTTTGTGTTTCGGTTGGCACGGTATATCCACCTTCAAATGAGGGGTTCTTTGATGAGGATGAAGTCTCTGAACTTTCAGAGACTCCGGATACTGAACCAGATGCTGAAGCGATTACGGACGATGGTTTGCTTGAAACTTCGGTATTTGGTTTCGTTGTATCGAAACTTGGATAGGTTACAAAGGGTTTATAGGCCGAAGGCGTGTTAGAAGAAACAAAAGAGCTACCGGTAGGATGAGGTTGACTAGTGGGCTTCAATAATCCTGTTTGTCCTCCAAAACTGCTAGTGAATATGGGTTTGTACTCAGTCGTTGATGTGAACTGAGAAGTTTGTTTCGGTTTATCATATGATCCAGGTGCTAAACTAGCGCCGTGTCCAAAATTAGAAGAAGACGGAGGATTATTAGTTACACCTGAATCAGAAAAATCAGTGGGTCTGACGGCTCCTGTTAATGTTCCGAAAGTATTTGAGTACGAAGGTTTTTGTTGAGGGGAAGGCCCAACAGTTGGTATACTCGGAAATTGAGATTGAGGTTTACTCGAGAACAAATTTGAGTTAAATGATGATCCATCGTTAGCACTCACAAACGCCGCACTACTGGAAGTTTCACTAGAAGATTTTCGTGTTTCGGTTGGCACGGTATATCCACCTTCAAATGAGGGGTCCTTTGATGTGGATAAAGTCCCTGAACTTTCAGAGACTCCGGATACTGAACCAGATGTTGAAGCGATTACGGACGATGGTTTGCTTGAAACTTCGGTATTTGGTTTCGTGGTATCGAAACTTGGATAGGTTACAAAGGGTTTATAGGCCGAAGGCGTGTTAGAAGAAACAAAAGAGCTACCGCTAGGATTAGGTTGACCAGTGGGCTTTAATAATCCTGTCTGTCCCCAAAAACCGCTAGTGAATGTGGGTTTGTACTGAGTCGTTGACGTGAACTGAGAAGTTTGTTTCGGTTTATCATATGATCCAGGTGCTAAACTAGCGCCGTGTCCAAAATTAGAAGAAGACGGAGGATTATTAGTTACACCTGAATCAGAAAAATCAGTGGGTTTGACGGCTCCTGTTAATGTTCCGAAAGTATTTGAGTACGAAGGTTTCTGTTGTGGGGAAGGCCCAACAGTTGGTATATTCGGAAATTGAGATTGAGGTTTACTCGAGAACCATATTGAGTTAAGTGATGATCCATCGTTAGCACTCACAAACGCCGCACTACTGGAAGTTTCACTAGACGACGTTTGTGTTTCGGTTGGCACGGTATATCCACCTTCAAATGAGGGGTTCTTTGATGAGGATGAAGTCTCTGAACTTTCAGAGACTCCGGATACTGAACCAGATGCTGAAGCGATTACGGACGATGGTTTGCTTGAAACTTCGGTATTTGGTTTCGTTGTATCGAAACTTGGATAGGTTACAAAGGGTTTATAGGCCGAAGGCGTGTTAGAAGAAACAAAAGAGCTACCGGTAGGATGAGGTTGACTAGTGGGCTTCAATAATCCTGTTTGTCCTCCAAAACTGCTAGTGAATATGGGTTTGTACTCAGTCGTTGATGTGAACTGAGAAGTTTGTTTCGGTTTATCATATGATCCAGGTGCTAAACTAGCGCCGTGTCCAAAATTAGAAGAAGACGGAGGATTATTAGTTACACCTGAATCAGAAAAATCAGTGGGTCTGACGGCTCCTGTTAATGTTCCGAAAGTATTTGAGTACGAAGGTTTTTGTTGAGGGGAAGGCCCAACAGTTGGTATACTCGGAAATTGAGATTGAGGTTTACTCGAGAACAAATTTGAGTTAAATGATGATCCATCGTTAGCACTCACAAACGCCGCACTACTGGAAGTTTCACTAGAAGATTTTCGTGTTTCGGTTGGCACGGTATATCCACCTTCAAATGAGGGGTTCTTTGATGTGGATGAATTCTCTGAACTTTCAGAGACTCCAGATACTGAACCAGATGGTGAAGCGCTTACGGACGATGGTTTGCTTGAAACTTCGGTATTTGGTTTCGTTGTATCGAAACTTGGATAGGTTACAAAGGGTTTATAGGCCGAAGGCGTGTTAGAAGAAACAAAAGAGCTACCGGTAGGATGAGGTTGACTAGTGGGCTTCAATAATCCTGTTTGTCCCCCAAAACTGCTAGTGAATATGGGTTTGTACTCAGTCGTTGATGTGAACTGAGAAGTTTGTTTCGGTTTATCATATGATCCAGGTGTTAAACTAGCGCCGTGTCCAAAATTAGAAGAAGACGGAGGATTATTAGTTACACCTGAATCAGAAAAATCAGTGGGTTTGACGGCTCCTGTTAATGTTCCGAAAGTATTTGAGTACGAAGGTTTCTGTTGAGGGGAAGGCCCAACAGTTGGTATACTCGGAAATTGAGATTGAGGTTTACTCGAGAACAAATTTGAGTTAAATGATGATCCATCGTTATCACCCACAAACGCCGCACTACTGGAAGTTTCACTGAAAGAACTTTGTGTTTCTTTTGAGACGGTATATCCACCTTCAAATGAGGGGTTCTTTGATGTGGCTGAAGTCTGCGAACTGTCATAGACTCCAGATACTGAACCAGAGGATGAAGCGCTAACATACGGTGGTTTGTTTGTAACTTCGGGATTTGGTTTCGTTGCAATGGTTTCATAGGTTGAGGGCTTATTCGAAGAAACGAAAATGCTACCATTTTGGGTAGATTGACTTGAAGGCTTCACCACGCCTGATTGGTTCCATAAACCGCCGGTGATTAAAGGTTTGTACTGATATATAGACGCAAACTGATTAGTCGGTTTTGTTTTATCAAATAAACTGGACACTCCATTGGAATTTTCTTTTAAAGTGGAGGAAGACGAAGTGAAACTTGCTCCTCTCTCAACGAATGTTGAATTTTTTGAATTTGAAGTTTTGTCCGAATTGCTTTCAGAGGGTTTGTTTGAAGGTTGTTCTGCACCAGTTTGCACTGTGGAAACGTAATCGCCACTATTCGTCTCAGAAGTACTTGAAATAAGAGAACCGGAAGATATACCATATTGCCCTAAGTAGCCGTTAGAAGTTGTTGGTATTGGTGTGTCATAAGAGGCAGTTGATAAATTGCTGACAATAGATTGATAATTAGTAGTATCAAAAGACTGTGCAGATGGTTTAATGCCAGTTGAAGGACTGCCGAGAGCACCAGTGTGTGTAGTTTCCCTTGGACCTGTCCCTGAAAATCCGACGTTTTGATATGATGGTTTTATACTCCCAGGCTTATAATAAAAACCCTGTGTTTCTGATTTGAGGGGTACATTTAACTGAACAATATGTTTATTACTTAGAAAAGCATTATCGTGCTTATCAATAGTACCAACAGAAGCACCCTTGTCAAAAGGAATCAAAACTCCTGGAGGTCCGCCAAATCCTCCGTCATAGATTGGCTTTTTCTCCACTGCCGGGTGAATTGAATGAGTATTAGATGTAAGATATGCAGCACCACTGATTGTATTGTGGCTAGAGAAGTGTTGCACTGCTGACGATCCTGCATAATTTTGAGATTGTTCAGGTATTTTCGAACTGCTTAAAATATTTTCAGTGTTTGGTTTTGAAGTCTCATGTGATTCAGATGCTTGTGTATTTACTCCAAAGAATGTGTCCGGCTTCTTAATTGGCGTTATAGATTGACGATGTGTTTTAATTTTTGAAGCGTCATTTACATTTATAGAAAACTCGTCAGAGCCTTTAGGTGGATATGATCCTGTAGTGTCACTGTTCACAGAAGATCCTGCTAGTACATTACCTCCAGCTGTAGAAAAGGTATTGGTATCACTAAAACCAGTAACATAATTCTTATTTACTTGCGGGGCCGTTAATATATTTTGACCACCGACTTGACTTGGATTAGTAAAACTTGTTGCACCGCCAGCTTGAGCACCATTATAATTAAATGCACCTAAACTTAAGCTGGCACTGTTTGAAGCGAAGCTTGGAGATGAAGATTTGGACAAAGTGCTTAAATAACCATCAGCTTTCGATACTACAGGTTGCACTACGCCAAATGTTCCGAATGGGACCGTTGTAGCACCAACTAAAAAAACATTTCTTGTAAGCTTTTGTGAAATTTTAAAACATTAAATACTAAAAAAGTCATCAATTGTTAATGTTATTGAAAATGTTATTAAAAATTTATATCAAACCATAGTAATGTCTTTCTAGAACTAGACTCATTATACCCAACAGCTGAAAAGAGTGCAATAATTTTAATACTCGTACATTGTTTGATTTGAATTAACAATATCTGGGTGGATTGAAAAGTACTCGGCCTAACCAAGAAAATAAACACATACTAAATCAGTTATATTTTTATTTTTCTACATAATCACCATCAAGTTCAATACACTTTTGCCACCTCCCCTTCCAAGCATTTAGACCGTTAAAAAAAAATTATTCTTCCTTAGAGTCAAAATATGCGTCTACAGCTGCTTTGACCTCGTCGTTTGTCGAAAATCTTTGACCTCCCAAGTGCTTTTTTACGTTAGGTAACAGAAAGAAGTCTGATGGTGCCAGATCAGGTGAATACGGCGGATGCGGTAACAGTTCAAAGCCACAGTTGTGAATTCCAGCCATTGACTGTACTGACGTGTGAACACGGGCGTTATCTTGATGAAACAGGACTTTCCTTCTGAGCATTCCTCGACGTTTTTCTTTTATTTCCTCTCGTAAACGACGTAGTAAGGTGCAGTAGTAATCAGAGTTTATAGTCTGACCTCTTTCAAGATAATCAATCATAATCACACCTTTCGAGTCCCAGAATACTGAAGCCATCATTCCTTAGCCTTATTTGCCGACAAAATCGACTTAGCCTTTTTAGGGGGTGGTGAACCAGGTCTTCTCCACTGTTTTGATTGTTGTTTTGTTTCCGGTGTACAGTAATGAACCCATGTTTCGTCCATAGTAACAAAACGATTCAAAAAATCATCTGCATCGGCTTCAAATAACTCCCAAACAGTCGCGTGAAATAGTCAATCGCGTCCTTTTTTGTTCAACTGAAAGCAGTCGCGGAACCCACCTCGCAGACACCTTGTGGAAACCCAACTCGTTGACAATGATGTTTTGAGTTCGTTCATAAGAGATGCCTATAATCTCGGCTATCTCTCTCATTTTTAATCTGCGGTCTCCCATTATTAAATCAAGTACTTTTTTAATATTTTCGTCAGTAGTTGACGTCGAAGGCTCTCTACCACGCTTAAATTCTGCTATCCATTTTTTGACGGATGAATATGACAGAGCACAATCGCCTAATGTACTGACCATGTCATCATGGATGGCTTTTGATGATAGCCCCTTCTTATGGAGGTACTTAATGACGGCACGCTGCTCGATTTGCTCCATTCGCGGAAATTATGACCGATTACTTTGTTAATAAATTTATAAAATCACAACTAATTATCGCACACGTTTCGAACTTCACACAATGAACTAGTCTGAACTGAACTAAATAATGTGGGTAGATTTGATTTTTAGAATTGAATGGATCTGTGTTAGGCCGAGTACTTTTCAATCCACCCTCGTACACAAGTAAAATTTGCTAGAATAACTAATGTTGGGTATATGTGTCACAGAAAACCGTAGAGGTAAATAATACTCGTATCACTTTGTTCTCTCTTTCCATTGTCCGAAACGACTGGTGGATATTTCCGAATGAAAGTTTAGATGCAATTAGATGGCAGTTACAAACAAAACTTTTAGCGGACTTAAACGCTGACGGGTAAAATAAACAGATCTCTATAATTCCACACTAGCAACAATATTTGTAAAAAACTGTATTAAGATTAAATTTATTAAATCTTGACAACGTATTTCTAATATTTGATGCACTATACATTTTTCAAGTAATAGAGAAAATATGTACGTTTTAATATTTTTGTAATAATTATATAATCATCATCTTAAATACATTACATTTTGATTAAAAATATTGTCTATAATAACATAAGTGATAATGATAAAAATGTAATAAAAACGAACCAACCTTTCGCTGATGTGCCGCTACCTTTCACACTGAAACTGAATGGGGTAGCTATCACAAGGTTAGTTAGGGTAAACACTAAAGCACACGAGAGCTTCATTGTGATGAAACTTTCCGACTACAATTATGTTGTGATGCCCTCTGCTTTTATAAAGCGATTCTCAAATACAAAAAAGAAGCTAAAAACCAGTTATTATTAATCTGCTGTACCACACAGGTCCGACTATATTTCCCGCGCTCATTTCAAAAACAGTGCTTCGCGACGCTTGGTAATTGAGTAAACATGGTTCCACTCAAAAATATTAGTCATGCGCGTTAATATTCTCTGTAAGAAGGCTTTGGCTGTCCTCTGAAATAGAGATAGACAGTATAATGCAACCCATTCGTGTTATGTTTTATAGTTACCATTCCTTTAATACGATATATTGTAACAAATGTCGACTATTTTACTCAAATTAATTATAACTGAATGAGTCCTACGGAAAACAAATATTAAATAATTTATAATATATAATAATATTAGTATAAACTAATAGGAATACCATATTATAGGTCTGCGATATTTTAAGAAAGAACAATTACGTCTGAACATTTTTTTTACAATTTCCATCAAAATAAAAGCTGATATATCCCCCTACATTAATACACATTTTGTTTAATTTAACTAAACAAGATTACTTTATAAAATATAGAGAATCAAAGTCACTGTCATCAATGAAAACGCATATTGCAATTATCATGCCAATGAATATCAATTGACAACAAATGGGAAAAACTGTACCAATAAGCATAACGTTACCACCGTTACAATTGGAGTGTGACAAAAGAACGTAGCACATTGCAATCCGATGCATCTAACGCATGCGTCAGACGAGAACATCCGGGTGACGCACCTTTAACAAGCTCACCATTAAATCTTCACTCTCCACACATGACATTGACTAGCATGCTTTGAAAAAGTAGGTAATTACATTGACATTATGCCCTTTTATAGGTTAATCTTAAACACTGAATAAATTTTAAGATTGTTACATGATAAAATAATAGCAAAATCCATTTTGTGTTTTAATTACTATTTTTATACATGCAGCGTATATGTTACATCTTGCTCACAGCCGTCAATCTCTTATTTTTAGAGGTCAAGGCTTTTAGATGCCTCGCAAAGGTATGATATAAATTATGCAATAAGTTACCTCGCAACTAATTTACCTATTGTATAAAAACCCAGGTATATATGTTATAATAATTTGTTCCATTTATTTATTTAATCATTATTCTACCCTTTAAAAAAAGGTAACAAAGGGCGATCTTAATGCCTATAGGTAAAGTCCCAGTCAATTTGCCAATGTTATATTGTTTACTACGAGTACAATAGAGTATGATTTTTTCGAAAAATTAAACTATACATACATAGGCGACGGGCAGCAGTGTCTAAGGTGAGAGACATCTGATACTGCGATCGATACGCCAATTACGTTGAATCCGCCATTATTTGAAGACTTTATCCAGGGGTGGATTATTAAGTCCGCCAATATCAATACAAATGCCGATACATAATAAAACTAAACAGATCGACATGGTGGTTTATTTAAAAAAAATGTCTGTTCGGTTGGCGCAGTGGCTCAGCGATTGGCTTCTGTGCCACGGGTTTGATTCCCGCACGGGACAAATATTTCTATGGCCTACAACAGTTCTTAGTACATGTGCAATAAAGGTCTGCAAAATATACCCACGGCACAGAAGATATCCTATTGTGAGATATAGTTTTATTAAAAAAAAAAAGATTTCGATATATCCATTTAGTGCGGCGATCCCGATATGGTAATGGTTAACACTTAAGAAAATACTCGTATATAATGTGAATGATATTTATCTTGATATTGAATGTGATTGATCAAAGCTTACGTTGGCTATGTAATTACACAAATTATTTTATTTCGAAAATTAAATGATAAATATGCAACAAAATAGCGCTGCATTTGTCCCGTTTTAATATGCTTGCCAACCATACTGTTAAATACAGTTTTATACACAAATTAAGTTCTGATCATTCTGGACAGTTAGTATCGTTACCTTACATAAGCAAAAATCTAAATAATAAAAAAAATATGTTTGTTCCTGTAAATAAGTATCGCTTGGAGAAGTTTAGAAGTAACGTAAATAAAAAACTATTGTTACTTCCTTATAATAATAATACTGACTCTTTGTATGAAGTATTGTTTAACCTGCTCAGCAAGGAATTAAATGCTATTTTTACTTCTAAAACTATCTCCTTGAACAGTCGCAAGGCTTTTATTGAATGGGCGACAGTAGGAATCCACAGAAGTAAGCAAAGGTTGTATGAACTTTACAATGAAATGTCATACAATCATAGTAACAAATTTAAGGAATATGTTAAAACTTATTCAAAATTATTTAAAAAAATATGCTCTGCAGCCAAGTCATTACACTTAAGCAATAAAATAAAGAAAGCATCAGATAAAATAAAAATGACTTGGAGTATTATTAATAGTGAAACCGGAAAAGTGAAGGATCGCAGCCATGATTACAAAATCAATTTTAACAGCAAGATTATGACATCTGATCAAGATGTTGCTACATCCTTTGAAAAGTTTTTTAGTGAAATTACAATTTCCTTAAACAAGCCATTAAATGTTTCTCCTACTGCCGCAGTGACATTACTCAAACAAAATGTAAGTTCTTGTACGAAGCATTTTAAATTTCATATGGTAGATGCAAATGACATTCTAAATATTTTTAAAACTATTGATTGTAAGAGAACCGCTGATCTATGGGGTATGTCCGTTGAAGTTAGTGCGTCTATTATAGATATAATTGCACCTCAATTAGCCATAATTTTTAATTCCGGTATTGAATTTGGTGTGTTTCCTGATTTGATGAAACATAGTAAAATCATACCTTTATTTAAAACTAGTAGTACATCGGACCCTGCTAACTTTAGACCTATTTCCGTACTACCAACATTAAGTAAAATTTTTGAAAAAAATTATACTTAATTCAATGTTAAAACATTTTAATTCACATAAATCGTTTCACGAAAACCAATTTGGTTTTAGAAGGGGTCGTTCTACAACCGATGCAGGTGTTGAACTTATTAAGAATATATTTGATGCCTGGGAGAGTTCACAGGATGCCTTGGGTGTTTTCTGTGATCTTTCTAAGGCCTTCGATTGCGTTGAGCATGAAACACTTATCAGGAAATTACATCATTACGGTATAAGAAATTCTGCACTTAAACTTCTAACTTCATATTTGAGCAATAGAACGCAGAAAGTAGTTATCAATAGTACGAGTTCTTCCGGATCAGCAGTATCTATGGGTGTCTCGCAGGGTTCAATTCTCCGCCCATTTCTATTTCTGATTTACATTAATGACTTACCCTACCTAGTAGGGGACAACCATGATATAGTGTTATTTGGTGATGATACATCTTTGATTTTTAAGATAAAACGTCAACTTTTATTATATGACGAGGTGAATAATGCTATTTCAAAATTAGTACATTGGTTTAACGTTAACAATTTGCTTTTAAACGGCAATAAAACAAAATGTATTAAATTCACAACACCAAATGTTAAACAATTAGATGTAAATGTGCTTGTGAATGCGGAAGAGTTGAGCCCTGTGGATACTACTGTCTTTCTTGGAATAACTCTTGACGCAAAACTTCAATGGAGCCCCCATATATCTAAACTAGCTAGTAGACTTAGCTCTGCAGCTTATGCTGTAAAAAAAATTAGAAATTTGACTAATGTTGACACTGCTAGATTAGTTTATTTTAGTTATTTTCATAATGATGTAATGTCTTATGGTATTTTGCTATGGGGAAATGCGACTGATGTAGAAGCGATTATTGTTTTGCAAAAGAGGGACGTAACAGCTATTTATAATCTTGGCTCTAAAGTGTCTCCCAGAGATAAATTTAAAGAAATTAATATCTTAACCTTGGCCTCTCAATATATATTTGAAAACGTTTTGTATACAAGAATAAAAATCAGTTTATTGAAAAAAGTGATGTTCATAATGTAAACACCAGGAACAAGCATAAATTAATAATGCCAGTTACTCGACTTCACAGGGTCAGTAACTCTTTTATGGGGCAAAGTATACGTTTTTAAAACAAAATCCCCGAAAGTACACAAAGTCTTTCAATCAAAAAGTTCAAATTTTATATTAAACATAGACTTCATAAAAAGGGTTATTATAATATTAAAGAATACATAGATGATGATAACCCCTGGTAATGAGGTGATCGCCGCCAAGATATTTCTACATCTTTATAATACTGACGTTATTGTACATTACTTTAAAAATGACTGAAAAAAAATCCCGCTGGGTTTCTTACTGGTTCTTCCCAGGACAGGGCATTTTTTGCGAACCAGTGTAGTTAAAAAAAAGACTTATGTAATTAAATTAAATTATGTAAATATTCTACATTGAATAAAAAAATTCTATTCTATTCTAAACTTGTTTTTTTTTTAAAAAAACGAAGCCACTCAGTAGGATTTCTCCTGTATCATGGGTGCGTTTAACAGACTTATATTTCACATGCACAAACAACCAGACCTGAAACCAACTATTTGTGATTAGGGCAAATGTTGGTTCCGGCAGGGCTTTTTTTCTTTTCTTTTCTTTTACTGATAACCACAAAAAAAATTACTTAAGTAATTCTGTTTTCACCGTAACTGGTATCCAGAGCCACGACTAAAATGCGCGAGTGGTGTCTTCATTATAGAACGAAACTGTCAATGTCAAGTCGTTCAGAAAAGAGTATCAGATTAAGACTCAGACGACGAACTTTTTTTTCTAAAACGAGTACTAGACAAAAAGATATTTATGAGTTAACACTTCAGAAGAATGATTTCTTATATTTACGCGAACTCTACATATTTAAATGAAACTAAGTTTACGGATATTATCGCGTTAAATTAGTACACCAAAAATAATAATTAAAAGCTGCAGGTACTCCGGGTTAACTATGAAATCAGGACATATGTCAGTTTTAAATGCTTTAAATATTAAAATATCTCATTCTTATCATAAAAATAAATAATATAAGACTAATGTTTACTGGGCTAAGTATTCTTAGGAATCTTAAAAGAAAGTTAATAAAAGTTACAGTTCAGATCAAAAGGCTTGAGACAAGTTACAGGCAACATAGTAATTTTATTTTTGAAAACAATATTTGTGAATGTCATCAGCGATCAGAGTATTTTCCCACTAAACTGCGGATTTTATATTCGAATTCCCGCCTAAACCAATATTTAGCAGATGACAATAACTGGTGGAAAATAATAGGCGGTTCGTTTAGTTGAAATCAGCCGGTGTAGTGGTAGTATAAGAGAATCTACCACCCCATTTCACTTGCTTGGATGATGTAAATGTTATGCAGTGGAATAAATTTCTCAGGTAATATAAGAAAAATATATATTTACATTTAATAAAAAACATAGACATATATTTTTTTTAATTTTAGAATATATGTATACTTTATATGTTTCACATATGCATTCATCGACTTGCAACCGCAAAACCAGATGCTGAGGAGATGCCTCAGGGCTGTGTTTTATGGCAGTCTATGGTGGAGGCCTATGTTTAGCACTAGACTTGTGATGGGCTAAAATGATGATGATGTTTAAAAGACTGTACGACCACGAGTCTGGACATATACACACATACATAAATACAGTCACGGCTGTTTCCTATTGGGATAGGTAGATACAACATCTTTCCACTTGCTACGAATCTAACACAAATCTTTCGCTTCTACTTTCATTAGCGTTTACATATAAGCTCCCTCCTCGGCAGAGGACAAGTTCTCTCTCCCCTTCCTTTTAGTAAGGCGCTCCGGAACACGGGACATGCCTTCCACTACGACCCCCTCTGTGTCCATTGCGAACACAGAGGGGGACGTAGAGCCGTAGGGCCTTCTTGAGTCCGCTGACCGCTTTGCGCGAAATCCAGGGGCAAAAAAACGAGCGTTCGAAAGCACCAGCCGTCCCAGCCCTTGCGGCAGTGCTGGTCAAAGGCTCCGCCATGGAGGTCTCCGCCGAGGCAACGGCGAATCTCGTCACGGCCCTCCTATCAGCTACGATGTTTCTCTACCAGAAATGGGGCGGTAGAAGGGACCAGAACTTCGCATACCAAACGCTGTCTGTGTGCCCAGCATAGGATTCGGAGCGAAGCATTCTGGTGAGCCGCCACCTCCCAACCTCTTCCCGCCAGTAGTAATATCGGCTATGCTGATCGGGGACACGTTGTGGAGTACGATAGCCAATTTGTGTGAGACCGTGATAGTCCAGATAGAGGCTGCCGAGAAGGATCGAGAGAGGACAGATCTTTCTCGGAGACGACGCCGCCGAATCAATAACGGGCTCGTCACGGCCTTCCTATACTGAAGGTGTTCCCCTACCACAAACAGGGTCGCGGGCAGTCGAAACGAGATCCCGTGACCCCTCTTGTCTCTGATGGAAACCACCGTGGGGTAGAACCCCGTCGGTAAGACTCCGATATAACCCGTCTGCTCCCCCTGGCTGGTTGTACATCCATGCAGGTTTTCCCCACGTACTAAAAAAAGGTTAGATTCGGATAGCTGACTCAAACAAAATCACCATCATACAGGGTGACGTTCGTCAAAACGTAAGTTAGCAAAACGTTTACCTGGTTTTCGAAGCGCCAGTAGATTTATAGATACCCGGGCTTCGTCACTTTATTCGCCTCTTATGCAAACCACTATAATCATAGATCTATGAAAAAGAAAATGAAAATAACAAAAAGGATTGTTTAGGAATTCTTAACAAAATTAGGTATCTATAGGATATATAGTAGCTAAATACGAGTATGTATCATAAAAATAACCTAAAAGCGGAGGATATCTTTAATTTAAATGTTGATTTTAATTAACACTAACTATTATTAATAGTTTTGTCATTTAAATTAGTAGTAAACTACTCAATAAAAACTCCTTCAATATATGTAATCTCAAATAAGAATTAAAATAGCTGTAACAAAGATGATATTTTCAAACGTATTGTATAGACAGTGTAGATATGTGCAAACGTTGAATAAAACCAATTATCGTCGGTTAATTTATTACGAGCACCTTTAGTGCTGAATATTGATAATCCGCTTCGTTTTTTTTTCCGCAACTACGAGCAGATCGCAACAGGTCTAAAAGAGGCGAGTTAGAAATTAGTTTTTTTATTTAAGTCGGTGTATATTTATACACGCAGACATACATACAGATAAGAATTCTCTTTTATCAAAGCAAAGGACACTTGTGAGTCAAATTAAAAATTCATATATTACGCCATTATTGATAATTTATTTTGTTTTGTTTGCTACTTTATATATTAAAATTTAAGTAGTTTTAAATCGTTATATTAATTTACGACTAATGTCAGTTTATCTAGTGGAAGATTCATACTTTCGCACTACGTTTTATCCTTATAAGTTTGCGACGTATAAGCAAGTAAATAATTACGATGGTACGATATATGCTTCAGGTTTATATTTAATGCCCAAAGGGTTATTGCAAATATAAAAGCACTCAGCCGTCTTTCCCTCACTGTAGGCGATGTAAGGCTCATAACATGAGCATTTCATATTATACAAACATTAGAGAAAGGATGAAATGCAGTGTCAAAGAAAGGGCTTTGAAAACAGCTACTTAATTCATTTGAATATCTATTTATGATGTATTATAATTTTCTGTTGTCTTACGTTTGTGTGAAGCGCTCTTAATTTACAAACATATAAAATCGTTTTAAGAAAACGATAGTAAATAATATTAATCTAAGACTGGACATAAATAGTGATTTAAAGAAAACGCCCGCAAATCCTTGTTAGCATGATATAGAAAATTTGTTAAGCAGCAACTTCAGACGCTAAGTTCTAGTTCTAACAGAGATTTACAACGACAATCTGTGAATCCTAAAGAAGGGCTTTGAAAAGTACATACATTTCTTGATAAATTAAAATTGATGAATGATATTTATTAGCCTTATGTTTGTGTGAAGTGCTATTAATTTACAAACATTTAAAATCGTTTAAAAAAAAACCAGCAAAACCTTGTTAGCATTGTATAGAAAATGTGATTATCGCTTGTTTGCAGTGACGTAACTATTCCGTTGATGCCCGTGGCAAATTCATCGGATGGGGACCTGTTTCTATGTAAACAAGCTCAAACATCGTTGTAGTTTCTTTTTTAAATAAATCACTACGTAAAGTACATATGTACAAAAGCTATTAAAATTACTGTTCTGTTATATATATTAACTGTAATACATATAGCTGACACACCCTACCTTCCCTTCAAAGGGGCTATGTCATCATTCGGTACTTCATTAGATTAATTAGACTTAAGTTTAGTTCAGATCCAGACACGGTCCAAGTCAGACCAACTTGAAATCATCTATCTTAATCCTTTTTACTAAATTGTAATTAAATGTAAAATAAAAGTTTATTTTTTAAAAAGGTCTGTTAATAAAGACTCATAACAGTTC
This sequence comes from Luehdorfia chinensis, assembly GCA_019845155.1. Taxonomy (NCBI): domain Eukaryota; kingdom Metazoa; phylum Arthropoda; class Insecta; order Lepidoptera; family Papilionidae; genus Luehdorfia; species Luehdorfia chinensis. The sequence goes on from JAHVAK010000527.1 coordinate 11,552,007, forward strand.
GCATTTTTCGATGATTTTCTATTAACTTTAAATTTGATTTGTTATGTTGGATTTAAATAACAATTTTATGTTTTGTCAAATTATTATATACACATTTTGTCTTATTTGTACCTTTAGTAGGTAATTTGAATTCATTTAATACAAAACTAATACTTTTTTTTCTAAATTTTATAGAAATCAATGTCACAAATTCTCTCTCATAAATACTACTGAGTTTGCGGCCCTCTCGGAAATGGGGTCCGGGGTCGTCTACGGCCAGCGGCCCTGGCATATTGCCCATCCAGTCTCCCTCTTGATCGCCACTGATCGCTCTTGGCAGGTAAGTTTTCAAGCGCAGTACCGGTGGCGTGGGGGTCCACGCCTCAGTCTACTAATCTGAGGGATTTCGTTTCCCTATTTTATTCAGATGGGTTTTCTACCATTAGGAAATCGGCAACCAGCACGATATGCATGTGAGTAAGGTCTCAGCAGAAAAAGATAGTAGACTTCTAGAAATTTTATAAGCCCCTGCAATTTTATGAAGAAAAAAACAGGTTTTAACGTCCTACTTTGAGGCCTAACGTGGTCTACGTTCATTATAAGAGTGAGCGTCCAAAATTCACTATTGGCACGTAGTTTTTATTGCGGAGTGGCGGACTCACAATACTGACAAAGTTAGCAACTAGTAAAATAATGACATTTTTATTTAGACCTGAAAAAAATATTGTCCGGCGACTTTATTGCAAATATGTGTGACGTTCTCTGAGTTTTGCGTTGTTGTTGATTTTTTTATCAATAAATAGATTAAGAAATAAAACTTGTGTTCGTAATAAAAAATCTGCCATTATCTAAAGCTAAGTCGAATTGAAATTAATCGAATTGAATATTTTATTAGCGTTTTGGTATTCGTTTCATATTTTCTGTACGTATATTTGTTGCTTAGCAATAAGTTCTCCGAACTTTCGCGCGGAAGTTTCAAAACAATATTTTTGTCGAGAACGGCACTGATTTTTATTAAATTGTATCAGAGATTTTAAGTTTACATAATATGATCACGTATAACGATCATCATCATCATTTCAGCCTATCACTAGTCCACTGCTGAACGTAGGCCTCCCCCATAGATGGTCACAAAAGTTTGCAGTTCTCATTTTGTGGGATTTTGCCATAGCTTCAACGCATGGCGTTTTGGCAAGCGCATTGTATTAGACTGGACTTATTATTACATCTGCTGCCCATCTACTGGTTTTTATTTTCTGTCTGTCGACTTATATGACACCACCGGATGAGATGGTGTGGTAAATTCTCTTAAGCCGCCACCACACGGAAAAACAGTTAAAAAGACGCTTTTTTTTTGACTGGTGGTCACTGTTAGCCCGAAGGCTTTTACAGCTTCGCCGGATTGAAAGGTGGCATAGCGCTGAGGGCGCTTAGCCCAAACCTTTATTTATAGATGACTGGCGCAAGGGCCCCCAAGAGGGGACCTCGGCTTGGACCGTCATCCTGTTCGCGTGAGTAACTGACTCGAGGGTGCCCAAGGGGGCCGGCCTCGGCTCGGTCAGTTACTGCAATCGGGAGGGCAATATTACTACTACTATTATTACTATTATCATGATTATTATTAGATAACTTTACCACCAATTCGGAATGCGTTTCCGCTGGAGAAGAAATGGCGCAAGAAACTCCAGCGACGCTTCTGTTTATGATACTACTGCTAGGGGAGAACCGACCTGAGATGCGGCGGTATCGCGAATAACTTTGTCTGATACGCCCTCGCCGACGGCGGGGGCGGTATGATGGTGATGTTGTGTGTTTGCGTAGTGATGAGTATAGCGCTTGGGCCCTAGTGGTCGCGTCGTCAGGGTCTTCGAGGACGTGCCTCGGTCTCCTTTTTCCGCGGGTCGAGTTTTGGTGTATCGCGAGGGGGTTGTAAGTGGCGGCACTGACAACCAGTGGGTTGGGGTGCGTGGCGGCAGAGTCGAAGTATCGGCGAGAGGCCAACTTTAGATATTGGGCTATGGTAGGAAGCCATAAATCGATATGAAGGTTAGTATTACGCACGAACCACGGTGCTCCCGTGGCTTTACGCATGAATCGATTTTGTATTACCTGAAGTCGGTGAATCTGACGCGGGGAGACATGCGCAAATACGGGGCTTGCGTATGTCATAATTGGCCGAATACAGGCTTTGTAAAGTGTAATTTTATTACGTAGGGACATTTTGCTATTTTTATTTAGTAACGGGTGTAATCGGCCAAGGACGAACGCCGCTCGGTTCCTTACTCGGTTAATATGTGGACCGAAGCTGAGTCTCGAGTCTAATATGACGCCTAAGTATTTGACTGTCTTTTCCCAGGGGATTGGACGATCGAATAACTTAAAAAGACGCGGAAAGAAACAAGTTGTTCACCTTATGGTACTCGTAAGTGCCACGCCTGCCTATAACACATGTGGGTTATCCAGAATTAAGCCTAGACACTACACCCGCGGTCATTAATAATTTGGTTTCTATTTCACATAGTTCTCCATTCTTTAGGTTCATTTTTCAGACGCCTTCTTCGACTATAATAAATTTCTAATAAAAAGTAATTGAGACACATCAGCCAGGCCAGATTCGGTCGTCGCCAATCCCACTGCCAAGTGTAGTAATTACAACAAATCCTTCCTAACTTGGTGGATGTCATGTTTAGCAGTGGACTTTTCATAGGCTTGAGAAGGAGAAGAATAGTACAGCATCGCCGTCATGGCAGCGTAAGAAAATCTCTTACCCCATCAACTCTCGTAGATCGACAAGGCGCAATACCATAAAGTCTCGTGGTTTACGACAGATGGCGGAATAACTGTATTATAGATGATAAACCTTAATTATACACCAGTGGCGTGGTGTTAGGTAATCGCCAGCCCGTCGACTGCTAATGAGACGCTTATGGCAAATCCGTCCATTTTGAAAGAGCTGATCATGTTTAATGACTTCTAAGAAAACAATTTCCAACTAAGTGACTGCATCGTGGATAAGATTGTTAGTTATTTGCCCACAAATTGTCCAAACCGTGTATCCGAGACGGCATCTTCCCACAATCTTGGCGAATAGGTGTTACATCCCGTGAAAGAAAATAACTGTTTGCGCTAATACTTACGGCATCTATCTCATGTTTCTTCTTATGGTACTTACGGAACATACGGCCGTGTTCTTTTCGTATCATACCATTTATTTTAATTATTTCAGCACTAAATAAAAGCTGGAAAAAACGGACCCTTAAAATAAGAAGAAAATCTTTGAATGTTGCGCAATAGAGGCAAATGACATCGTCATCGCATTCCGTCCTGAGTGTTAAACTCTGGGTTTGTCAGTAGCATTTCTACAAACCATACTGCAGTCGTCAACTCGAATTCTAAGTATAACATTTCTTTGGAATTTGTATTTTATTTTTTGCTTTTTATTAATTTCTGTCTGTGTTAAGTTTATAAAATCTGATATATATAAACATTTTGTTCCAATGCTGGAATCGTTACCACGACCCACAACGCTGAAGGCTATCACTCAGCTATTGCGAATAGCCGGCGACGTTTAACCCCATTAGAGCCATGGAGGCCTGCGTACTGCAGTTTACTGTATACCGGGTTACATGATGATCCCGGAATTACTTGCACGTTGTAAAACATTCCATACTGGATATATAATTCGACATATTAATGATTTTAAGTGTACTGATCGTCCAGTTCTCTATAATATGGTTGGGGAGGGCGATGGCTGCTACAAATCACATACTTGTGAACAGATGCTGCTTTTGGAGGCTGGTCTGGTTGAGTTCGCAGTACACTTTTGTGTTGTTGATTTTTCTTGTCTGGAATTTTGTCATGGAGTGTACTTTGGATGTCTATAAGACTATTCTTTGTACATTTATTGACAATGTATTTGATACAGACAAAAAAGTACCTAATGGACAAACAAAATAGAAAAAAACACGTAAGAAGTTTCTTGCGCCTGCTTATTGCCGCCGAAGGAATTTTTTTACGAATCAATGATAGATTATTAAAAAAAATTGACAAACGAAATTTATATTTCTTACGGCGAAAAGTTAGAAATTTTATTTCTAGTTTAACGTGAGCAAACCAACAGTGGACGGGTTTGCCGAAAGTTATGCTCCAAAATGTAATAGGACAGTAGTGTTTGCACGAGCTGTGACTAGTAATCGATAATATATTAATTTATAACTGTCTGGTTACAAAACACTTAAGGTGGAAACATATTATCGGACGCGGCTGACAGTCACGATCTGGATAGGGAACGTATACTGTGCAAGCTATCGGACGTAAGAAACGGACGTGACCTTGAGCGTTCGGACGTCCGAACGAAATCTGGCATGCGGCAGCTGGGCGGTACGCACAGTGTGCGGGACGCGTCCGAGCGTCAGGAAGGAATCGGACTACTCAGGAGTTTGGACGTAGGTACATGTGAGATGACAGACCAACTGATTGAGTGTGTTCGCAGCAGAGAATTACTTTATAACAAGAAGCGTGAGAAAATATAGGTACCGAACTAAATATTACAGGTGGGTATTTATTTATTGACTTCGTCAGCAGTTCTGCATGGAATGGGCCGTAGACAATCGGACGAATCCGCGAGCCGCGTCCCAAACGACTCCGCACACTAATGGAACGTGGCTGAAAGCCGCGATCGCCGAAAGCGTCCGATAATATGTTTCTACCTTAAATCTGACCTCAGTAAAAAAAATAGAATCACAGACGATACATATTTTGGATGGCAGAAAAACAAGCAGATACAACTATTTGTTGCAACATTGATGTGTACAGTGAATAAAATACTAATCAGTTACTCAAAAAATACTATACATGTTATTTCTAATAATAACTTTATTAAACACTAAAATATTAAACAAAATTTTTTAAACTACAATTCGACGTATACGCCCTTTGCATGTAAATGGAAGCTATTGTAAGTATTTGTTGTACGTCATGAATTAGAGTAAATCATTATACATATTGTCGTTAGATAATGGAACTAACTATTCCCAGTGTAAGCATCTTTTGATAAAATAGGAGGAAGATTCTTATATGAATTCGTCAGGTTCGCGCGGTGCGTCCAAGTCGCGGTAGTGTACGACTGGACGAAACTCTGCGCCGTCCCCCCTTCAACAACAATTAATTATTGATTAGTATATTTGACCAATGGTCTTATTGTCATTTAAAATAAAAATCACTCACAAATGCCCATAAAAACTACATCTATTCTTATGGGATTTATAAAAGGGTCAGAAATCTCAGCTTCCCGGTAGCAACTCTTAAAATTACATAGGTATGTTAGGGATCACTAATAAAAGTGTGTTTTTTCCTCACCTTATTATTTATTTAAGTTCTCATACATATTACATTTCTGAGCATAAAAATGTACTTAACGTAGATAGATAAAAAAATTGTAATTTTTTTTTCATGTGATACCACTGTAGTGATGCCAAAATTTTTATAGTTGGTACATATGTAAATTGTGTTAAATATTAACATTACAAACATTAGTCATTTTATGCATAAAAACAAAAAAACACAAATGATCACAAATTCATACGGTATTAGATAAATAAAACAAAATTAAAAGCTGATAGGCAATTTACAATATTCAAATACTGTGACAAGATCATGGTTGAGATATATACTGAAATGTGAATTAATTTGTAAATACATATTTCAATTTGAAACATACATCGATAGTAAAATACTAAATTTTGACATAGATACTTAAGTCATCATCTTCCTACCAACTGAAATGTCATTGCAATTGTCAACTTAGAATATGTCACCACTCTCCGGGAAGTCAAGATCGTTGTATGCAATTATAGGCCGGGACCGATCCACATTTTCCCTGCAAATTATTCCGTGAAGCTCAAAACTTGTGTTATAAATGAATAGGTAATATCACATGCATGAATAATATAAATTGTAGAACATTAAGAGAAAAAGCCAAAGTTACTGTTCCAGGAAAATAAAAACAAAATATGCAAGTCTTATTAAATGCCAAGAAATCAAGTCATGATATGGAACAAATAATAATCTACGCTCATGAGATGGTCCGTAGCTGTATAAATAATTCGGTTTTCTATCGTTTTTAAGACGATTAATTGTCATTTTGAATTCAATGCCAGCCCCAGCTTGGATTTGGGTACCCGGAACCCACGGAGTAGAAGTCAAGATACACTAACCACTAGGCCACGTTATCGTAAAAGTCTTCTTGCTTAATTGTTTAATTTCTTAATTCTGTGTATAATTATTTAATTCTGTAATATTTATTCCACACTTTTAACATATCTTTAAAAGTGTGGAATAAATATATTATAATAAATATAAATATAATAGTTCAAATGACATGAATTCGACTGTTTATTTCAATAGTTTTTTTAGACGTACGGATTCAATACTAATTATAACAAAGTCAGTTACAATTGTTGATTAGTCAGTAATTATTGTTACGAACAACTTAACGAACAATAATATCAATAATAAGTAATGCTTCATTAACAAAACTTTTATTACTTAAAATACTCAAAAACTTTAAAGGAAATGAGGTTTCGAAAGGATAAAAATTACCACAAAATGCGCTCAGCTAATGAGTTGTTATATTTACGCGAATACTACATAAAACAAATTATTTTATCGCGTTTCATTTTGAACTATTTCTAAGCCGACGTTTCGAGTGCTTTACGGGCGGTCACGGGGGTACTGAATGGAAGATGTCCTGATGTCATAGTTAACCCGGGGTATCTTCAGCTTTTAATTATTATTTTTGGTCCGATCTACGCAGAAAGAGATAACTGTGTCTTGAAGTCTTAGTGGTATGCTTGGTTTTTTAACTTAATTTCATTAATTATTGGATCCCAAGCCGGATACCCAACCATCTTCTCTATTGAAATTCGGATGTTTTTTAATTACAATAGCCCCGCGAATCATCCCTGGTAGGAACCAGTGTTCTTTTGCAAGAATTTGTGATTTATCAAATCTGATGTAATAAACATAGACATGTAACAAACACAGACATGACAATAAGCCAGAATATTTATTCTTTCTTAACTAGTCAGAAGTTTGAAATGCGCTCAGCTTATTAAACCGTTCAGAATATTCTTCGTTAATAAACTATTAATTCTTAGTATTAGTCTTAAAATGCTTTATTTTCTGTTTGTCTTCACTTATTACTAGTGTCTCAAGTTCATTTATTACAAGCAATGCTTGCGACACTGCTCGCGTAGGCTTGATATGATTTCATTGAATTATGGTCTCCCCAGGGTCAGTTATTCTGCCGTGCAAACATGACTGTGTTTCGGTTTGAAGGGCACTGAGAGCTAGTGAATTCACTGGGCATATGCGACCTAAGAAAATATGTCTCCGGGTGATGGGCGCAGTGTGGTATCACACAGGAATATCTGGGTGGGACAGCATTTGTTATGGGCAGACGTTGCACTTAGCATCAGGTGAACGTTTTGCCTGTTTCATCACTTATTCCAATAAAAAATATATATTTCATACACTCCTGAAAGTTAAAAGTTCTGATATTAAAAGCTCTGACAAAAAGTCCTGAAAGAGTTAGGTCCATGATTTAGCTATAGCAGTTTTCCAGTTATTTCTCACTTTTTCCTAGGAATTTATGCATTTGATATGATTACATATATGCAACTAAAACAAACGGAAAAGTATTTAACACAAAAATCACTAATAGATAATTCTACTTAGTTTATTGATTGCCTTATAAAAAAAACGTAATTGCAATAATTTTGATCAATAAAACGAACAAGAAGATAATCTTCTAATTAACATTTTATAGAGCGACAAATTATTCTTTAATTACATTTTAGTCTGTGATTTTATTACTTTCAATAATTAAAATATCTAAATGAAATCAAACAAAGTTATTAATTTTACTAACTACTTTGACTGTTTGATAATAATATAGACATAAAAATAAACAAGTTCTGCCAACATCTATAATGTCTTACGTCTTAACCCCTTTTGCTCATATAAGAATTATTGCTGTTTCGTTTAATAGGCGAGATTTTATACAACGATTAATTTAAGGATTGAATCGACAATACACGACGATTGTCTTAAAATGGGAATAAATTTCCCCCATTGGCAGTCGTAACTGCACCTTAACGTGTTTTTTTATAGCAGAAAGGGACGAGACGAGGTAAACGTTCACCTGATGGTAAGTGTAACGTTTGTCCATAAGAAATGCTGTGTCATCCAGAACTTTCTGTATGGCACCAAACAGCGTCCGTCTCCCTGAGACAGCATGATATGAGTGCACTTCAGACCAAAACACACTACTGCTTCACGGCAGAATAACTGGCCTTGCGGTGGTAACTACCTGGACCGATTCTTGCATAGGCATCCTACCACCTGTAACATTTTTATTGCGACATTGCATTTACTAGCTAAAGATAGCTCGTCGTTGCCTATGAAGTTATACAAATATCAGTCAGTATACAGTTAATAGAATCAGGTGTATATTATATTACCTCCAAAAACTAGGTAATATTACAATTTTATATTTTGCATGCGGATCTTAGCAAATTAACTTTCTTTCCTTCATGACTAATTTACGAAAACATTGTAAATTAAAGAATAGTAGAACAAAAAAGTTTTTTTTAACACAACGTAATCTACATTATAAAAGCGATTTACCACTGACTCATCAGGACACCTCCGAAAATACAAGACCTATTTACTTGAAATTTGGTATACATATTCCATTCCTGACATTCACTAAGAACGGATTTGCATTTGTTCCTAAATGTGTAAACGGGCTGGTGCTGTCTGTACAGACTTTTAACATATCAATAGCTTCCGTGCGAAGCCGGGGCGGATCAGCTAGTATAAAATAAAGGAAACATTGATAGAGCGACCCTAAGACCCGATTTCACCGATCGCTTTGGAAACCAAGTTTAATAAAACCACGTTTTACTGAACTTAGTTCAAACGTATCATTTGAACTCGGTTTTCGTCTAACCGATTTCACCGGCTCCATTTTGATCGCGTTCAGAAAAACCAAGTTTCCGTGAAATATCGTCACAATCTAAAACAAAAACTCGATGTATTTATTATTTTGCGACATCAAACAGCGGTTTTATGCATAAGACACATAAGTATGCAAACAATAAACAAAACGTATTAAAAATATTTATTGTGTTTACATAGTTGTGCAATTGACAATGATAGCTCTCTAAACGCGTTTAAAGAGCTGAATTGGGCGTTCAGAATTTGAACCCCGTTTAGCTTTAATCGCGTTCAGTTGATGTTGGTGAAATGCAAACAGTAGCATTGAACTCAGTTAAACGCTTAAATTTCGTTCAGCTTGAACTGATCGCGTTTATTTTCAACGCCCTAAGGGCGGAATTCACCGTTAAAACTAAACGCGATCAGTTCAATAAAAACGAAGATTAAGCGTTTAACTGAGTTCAATGCTACAGTTTGCATTTCATCAACATCAAATAAACGCAGTCAATGCTAAACGCGGTTCAAATACTCAACGCCAAATTTTCGACGTTCAGCTCTTTAATCGCGTTTAGAGAGCAGTCATTGTCAATTTCACAACTATGTAAACAAAAAAATTATAATTAATTCGTACTATTTATTGTTTGCATACCTATGCATAAAAACAGGCTGTTTGATGTCGCAAAATACGAAATTAATCGAATATATATATATATATATATATATATATATATATTCTGCTTGCCTGTTTATTAGCTAGTTCTGACGGATAAAACCTAAAACCTACAAAACCTTAATTTGAAATTTCATAGAGAGTAGAACTGTGAATAACTTAGTGTTGATGAAATGAAAAATCTGCAAAGAATTTAATCCAAAAGTTTTGACATATTCTATAAACCTTAATAGCGGTCGTAGATTATTAAATGCAAAGGAGTAACCATAACTGAAGCAAAGGTAGTGTCTTTTATAAAATAATGCAGTTAAAATATTTACATCATAATTGTACATCAATTACATACCTACATAATTACGATTTTCATTTCCTAGATAAAATATAAAACATAATGGTGTTTACGAGAGTCGTGCAACAGTGATATTCTGGCCTAGTGGTGATTACCTGACTTCTACGCTGCGGGTCCTGGGTTGGAATCCCAGTCGGAGCCAACATTTGTGCTTAAACACAAATTGTTAGTTATTGGGTCTGGTTGTGTTTTGATTGTCCTCGTGTTGTCGACACTGCATCACAGCCTACCTCTGATCTTATCTCATCAGCGTTACATCCGGCCCGGCTAGGTAGGGACGAGTGAGTGCCTCTGTGTTTGCGCTTACACTTGTGGCACTATAATATCGCCTGCGCAGTTGATAGTTACCGATAATATTCGGAATTGATCGCCGTGGTCGAAATTGGCCAGGATGACACAAAAATAAAATAAACTGTATTGTACGCTTTTTCACAATAAACGAACAATAAATAGTTTCTAACACGCATTAGAGATAATGTTGATGACAAATAGTGGAAATACGTGAAGTAAGATATCTAGACTAAGTAAACTACACGATCACACTATGCGGACTACATCCGCTGTCGACATACTTTGATACTACCAACACTCTTTTTAAGATTTCCCATTCGGTTGGATCTTATTTAAGATATAAAATTTATTTAAAATTTAAAGATTATTTATGATATCACCTGATGGCGATGTAGCTTTTGATGGTAAACGCACTAACTTAGTAAGAAGCTCTTGTAGACTCAAACACACATTGTACTCGGACGAAAATTCCGATGCAGACAAATTATACCAGCTCTTTGCTGTACGCATTATGAATGACAAAGCAAAACGCTTCGTCCGAATCTAGCATTCATCCACTATATATCCACGCCAAAAGGATATAACCCCGCCGTGAATCTGGTAGTCCGATAATAAGGGCCAACCCCTTTTTATTATCGGACAACCAAGAAGTCTGTTTAGGCAGTTTTTATTTTGGTGTATGAAGCTCATTCAAATGAAACCGATCACGAAACCAACCAGAGTTATACAGTCTCCCAGATCCATGGGAAGGAAAAATTAATTGCGATCCTGCGCACTCTCGAAAATGTAAGCGAAAGTAGTGAAATAACACTACTTAGACTAGTGAAAAAAACTATTCTTTGTTTAATAGTGTTCTTTTCTTCAGAGTGTATTTGCGGTAACATCATATAGGTGGTTTTTGATATGAAAGTTTGGCCAATCAGAAATAATGACAAAAATGTTATTTAGTTTTGATTCATATTGGTAAAAATCCAGGATGTAATTATTTCTGCATTTAATAATATGTAAATATGTAGTTTTGGTTTCCATTATATTATTATTGTTTACATCATAATCCTCATTTTGCTTCGTCAGAGTCGGATAAAAACAACGAACCCCAATATATGTTATAATAGTAATTTGAATATATGTGATAAAAGCATGAGTACGGCAATAATTCAAGAAAAGCCAGAATTGAAATTATATTTATACTTGTTAAATCAAATTTGTATTACCAAATATATAATTTACATCAAATGTAAATTGTACAATTAAATGTAAGGCGTGGGAAGGAGAGGTAAGCATAAGCAATGAGGCTGCATTGTTACATGATGCGAATGGGAAGTTATGATGCAATCAGTTCTATATATTATTATAATTCATATGCGAAAACGTTCCAGACGTCTTCCATCAGACACGGTACTTAAATATTGTAAATAAAACTACAAAAATATATTTCAATCACATTGCTTTTAGTATGATGCCCCAGTCCAAATAGTGGCAAAACAAAAAAATTACATGCAACATGCAAAGCAAGTTAATATGTATTGATATTTCAGGTACTGGCAAGTCGCTATGGTGGTACGATACCGATTTTCATCAGTAACGCCTTAGCGTATCATTTTATCTACAATTAATATATGAACAATTACGATAGAATCTGTAGGTAATTTCACTTAATTCTTACCATAATAGCGACGCCTTTCTTCTGATATCAGCAGTTAAATATGAACATTATCACGTTCAATTGACTGACACACGAGAGCATTTTTGTTCATTATAGGGAAGTATGTGATAGTCAAGTGTGGTATACACTGGTATAGCCGAGAAAAGTTATGTTTTTAATATTGGTAATCATATTATTACCAATATTAAAAACCATAACTTTTGATCTTTTTACTTGGCACTATCGATTATTGATAAGGACTAATAATAACAATTCCGTTTTTGAACAAAAATACATATGTTGTCATTTTTCTGAAAATGCACCCTTTTCATTTTTAAATGTTTTTCGACACTACAATATTTCTGATATGTTATTTGTGCAGTGGAATCCGTATAGAGAATTAATAGTAAAGTATAGATTTTATTTAATTAATATTTAAATATGCACAAAAACCTGATGAAGATTATGGTGGTAGGATTTTTTCTTTTTATTGAACAAAGTGATGAAACGAGCAAAACGTTCACCTGATGTTAAGTGTAACGTCTGCCCATAACAGTTGCTGTGTCACCCTGAAAATTTCTGTGTGACACCACACTGTGTTCATCACCCTGAGACATAAGTTCTTAAGTCTCCTATGCCCAGTGATTACGCTAGCTCACAGTGCCTTTCAAACCGAAACACAGTAATGTTTGCACACTACTGCTTCATGGGAGAATAACTGGCCCTGGGGTGGTAACTACCTAGACGGATTCCTGCATAGGAATCCTACCACCAGTAAGCATGGATTAGTGTGCAAGCATTACTGTGTTTTAGAACTGTGACGGCCGCAGTGTGGTGTCACACAGAAATGTTCTGGGTGACACAGCATATGTTATGGGCAGACGTTGCACTTACCATCGGGTTTTGCTCGTTTCGTAACTAAACCCAATAAAAAACCAATTCTAGTAATAAAGTCTTATTCGAAAATCACATAATCATATAATGAACACATGTTGGATAGTTTGTTCTGGTCAGCTTTTAAAAACAAATTTACTTAAATCTTGACTAATTTTAAATGTATCAATTGGACGTGCGTTTTACACAATACATAAGCTAACAATTGATTTAATTTTCTTATAATGAATTCTTATATTTACGCGAACACTGCACATTTAAATGAAACTATTTTTACGGATTTTATCGCATTTAATTTTATTATTTATAACCCGACGTTTCGAGTGCTTTACAGCACCCATGGTCACGGGGGGACTGAGGTGACAGATGTCCCGATGTCATAGTCAACCCGGAGTACCTTCAGCATTTAATTATAATTCTTGATCCGATCTACGCAGAAAGAGCTCACTATGTCTTGAAGTCTTGCAGTGGTATGTTTGGTTTATGATTTTATTTTATAATTATAGGATTCCAAGCTGGCAAGCTGTATGTAAATGTAATGTAAAATCATCCTTGGTAGGAATCGGTGTCTTTTGCGAGGATTTGTGGTTTATCAAATCTGATGTAAAGCATCGTCGCTCCAAGAAGTCTGCAGTCTGTGACCATGTTCTGGATCATCCCAACCATTACATCAGATCAGCTCTTTCTGCGTAGATCGGACCAAGAATAATAATTAAAAGCTGAAGGTACTCCAGGTTCTGACATCTGTTACCTCAGTCCCCCCGTGACCATGGGTGCTGTAAAGCACTCGAAACGTCGGGTTATAAATAATAAAATTAAACGCGATAAAATCCGTAAAATTAGTTTCATTTAATTTTCTTGTTAGATTTTTAGTATGAGTTACTGTAATAACTAAAAATGTTGAACGTATTTAACAAAGCTCCTAAGCTCGCTCACTATTAACTTAATAGCATTTACAAGTGTGTCCTATCCTGGGTAAGGCCAAGTCCCGCAGTGAACTAGGAGTGGTGATTTTTATAAAAAAATAACAAAAAGCAAAAACAGTGCAGGGCGACCATAGTCTAGCCGAGCCTAGGCGAGAATAGCCTTGGCAAGCCGACTCTAGATGCGAACTAGTGGACTGCTGGGAGAAGTGGCGGTGCGTTGGCGCGGCTCACACTGTTCTCGGCAACCGAGGTAGAGTCACATCAGAAAAGGAATAATGATATTGCGATGCGCGACTTTGACGGGGTCGCACTGGCGATGCGTCAGTTATGGGGCCGCGGAGGGCGAATAGTGACGGTATCACCTAATGAGGAGCCGCTTATAGTAGGCGGACGGCGCCGGTGGGGCCGTGGATTTATGCGTGAGCGTAGCCGTGGCCCTGCCAACATGCGGTGCGGTGTACTTCCGGTGGAGCTAATCTAATTATATGCTACAGCCACTATCTGTTAGCAGCGTGGCTTCACCATGAAGCAGATTAGATTTAAAAGCACTAGCGCAAGTGTAGTGGGAAGCGGTAGCGGTGTCGTACCTGGGGCGCGAGAAGCGCGGGTGGCGCGGCGCGTAGGGCGCGGGGGGCGCCCAGCCGCCCCAGCCCCAGCCGCGCGCCGGCGGCCCGCCGCCGCCCGGCCCGCCACCGTACCTGGTACAAACAATTACAGATTTCTAGAAACATTACGCTATTATATAATGCAAGCTGAGTCCGCGACTTTGTGTGATATAAGACAATTTTTTTTTGAGTAATGTGAGATTTTGGTAGTCGCGTAATTTATTGTTATATCTCTAAATAAATTATTACCAAAATTGTATATCGAAATATAAAAAATTGGAAAATTATACATATGCTAGTCTCTAATTTCTCTTCTCTTTTTTTTAAATATAAAACGATACTTCACTAGGATTTCTCCCGTCATGAATGCTTTTAACATTTTCAAATTCCACATGTACAACACAGCTTGACCCGAAAACCAACGATGACATGAAAACCACAAAGTTTTGGTTTTCGGGTATGCGTGTTTTGTGATTGTCCCCGTGTTTCTGACACTGTATCCTAGCCTACTTGCGATCTTATCGCAACATCATGTCATGTTATGTCAATCTAATCAGTGTGTTAAGAGGTTCCAACATTGTGTCTTAAGGGAGACATATATGTGTGTGTGTGTGTGTGTGTGAGAGAGAGAGAGAGAGAGAGAGAGAGAGAGAGAGAGAGAGAGAGAAGAGAGAGAGAGAGAGAGAGAGAGAGAGAGAGAGAGAGATAGCGAGAGACAGAGAGAAAGCACGTACGGGGCGGGAGGAGGAGCGTGCGGTGGGGGCGCGGAGCGTGAGGGCGGCTCGGGCTGCTGCGGGCGCCGAACGTCACGCACGTACGCGTTGAAGTACGCCACTTCGCGCCTCACTTCGTCCACCTGCACAAACACATCAGTATGATCATCGAATATGTCCTATTGCGTATAACTGTGAGATTCGCCCGATTAGAAACAATATTCATTTTGTAATAATAAGCCTAAAGTAATTAAAGACATTTTCACAAGAACTGTGCATGTACTAATGCTATTATACAGATTTAAAGTGAAAGTCGAAATGTCGCATACTCCTTACACATTTAAAGAACACTTTAGGTCCCCTTATACTGTCAGACATACTATATAGTATAAGGGGATCTAAAATGCTGCGATAGTTTTTGTATTTAACGAATAGTGTTCTTTAAATGTGTAAGGTATATTGACTCAATTATAACGACGAAATAGTAACAGACCTATCGATCAGTTTCAATGGTGCTCCTCCGCAACCTCATACTATCAAACAGACTTATAAAATGGACACTGCGTAAGAAAATAAAGGAGCACAAGATCCGTGCCGGCTACTACACACTTTAGGCGTAAACAATATGGTAGCAAAAACATATAATATAGATAAATATTCTCGTGCTCATTTAGGACCCTTTACTGTCTACTATCTAATTAGCTATCGTCTAAACCTTTTATACTACTACTACTACTTTATACGAGTACTACATAAATGCTTCATAAATTATTGCCCAAAAATAGGAAATCTTAAGTAAATCATTAAAACTTAAAATTTTACGTAGTCTTTTTAATATTTGACTTAAGATTTGGAAAACAAAAAGTAACAGCCTACAAATGTCGCACTATTGAGCACAAGACTTCTCATTTCTGAGAATTTTTGAAGCCGGGAATAGTCAGCCACGCTGCTTCAATGCGGGTTGGCGGACTTCACATGTCCTGGAAATATGTTTATTTCTCAGACATGATTTCAAATCAGAATTTAAAATTGCAGTACAACTTTAGAAGTGCCAGGGATTGTACTCAGGTAACTTGCGTACTATGAGAGTGGTTTTGTTTCATAAAGGGTTTTTTTTTCTCGTCTGTATATATATCATGTAACAAGTAATGATAGTTACAAATCACTTCAAATACCTTCTCCGCATGCTTGTTGAAAATATGTTTTCTGATGAAATCAGGACCTTTGAACTTTTTACCACTAAGTGGACATAACCATTTGTCCTTTGATAATTCTTGTGTGTTAGCTTGGATAAACTTTTCTACTTCTACATCGGGATCCTGTAAGTAATAAAATATACGATTATATGTAGAAAAAATTTAATATTTGAAACATAATAAAACTCAAGCTTACCTTAATACCGAGTTTCTGCAATTCCTCATCTGATAGTGGTTTCGCGTCTTGAAGGAAAGCAGACATTTTGCTTTCAAAAGTCTTAATGTAGTCTTGTATTTCTTGTTGGGTTGGCTTTAAGAAATTTAATATTGCGTGTTAAAATAATACAAATGGCACACACTTAAGCTCATTAAGGCAAGAGAAAACTTAAATAATCTATTAAAATTTACAATAACACCGACAGTTGTCCGGCAGAGTAGAATAGTACCTACGTCTTTCCTACCGCGGTGTTGTAAGAGGCGACTAAGGTATTGTACGGGCAGCCTTCATTCGTGCAGAATGACACTATAATCCGAAATTCTGTCACTGTACTGCTCGGGGGAACGCAATAGTGAGTAATTTTTTTTGACTAGTTCCAAAACGGCTGCTATGTGGTTCGCCACCCGTCACGCCTCGTTTCTAACGGAGACGAAAAGAGGACTACTTTTGTAGCATCTGCCTACCTCTTATATGAGAAAAAGGCATGACTGTATGTTTACTGGTGGTACGATTCGTTTGCAGGAATCCGTCTAGGTAGGTACCAGCCTCAGGGCCAGTTATTCTGCCGTGAAGCAGTAGTGTACAAACATTACTGTTTCGGTTTGAAGGGCACTGAGAGCTAGTGTAATCACTGAGACTTAAGAACTGATGTCTCAGGGTGACGGGCGCATTGTGTTGTCACACTGTTCTGGGTGACACAGCATTTGTTATGGGCAGACGTTGCACTTACCATCAGGTGAACGTTTTGCTCGTTCCGTCACTTTTATTAAATAAAAAAAACTTAATAAGCACCTTATTCGCCGGTGGAGCAGAACGAGCGTGCATTATTCCGCAACGGTTAGGCATTTCGTCTTCGTATGGATACTCGCAATGATTGTAGTAATCCACCGAGTGTACGATACGCAAGTAAAGTACGAGGCGGTCCAACACGCGCATCAATTCAGGATCAGGTTGCTCTGCTGCGGCGGATTCTGTAGAAGCTTCCAGACCAAGTAGCTCTTCTTCTTCCGTTGATGCTTCCTCAATAAGATGTTCCGTTATTTTATGCAGCACGGGATTCTTAGAGTTGAGACTGAAATTCTGGAATTAAAAACTGGGTTAATTTGAATACTTTTTAGGCTATCTACATTTGTGGAAGCTATGTGCTATTTGTTTTTTGAAACATTGAAATGCGAATTTCCAACTAATCTATAGTAACTGAACAAGTTTCTACAACAAAACGTTTCCTGTTTCTTAGGTTCAAGAGGGCGAAGAACAGAATTCAAGGCGGAATAAGAGAAATGAGCCGTCTGTATATATTATACACTCTATTTCTTTAGTTCCTTTTTTTTTTAAATGCGATCAACAACCTTAAAATTGCTGTTGTATCGTGAGTCTGATAGGAACGCAGTTGTCACGTGTGCGGTGGACAAATGATAGGTGGGTATGGTAGTCGACAATTGGCGGGCAAGTGCGCAGTAGAAAATTGTGTAGTTGTTAAGTGATATTGAGATATTGATTGTGCTGTTTTTGCGCGGTTGGCACGTGAAAGTTGGTTGTGCATGTGAAAAGTGATAGGTAGCTCCGCAGTTATTAGAAGCCGTGTGGTGTCGACTTAAGAGAATCTACTACCCCATCTCACCCAGTGGGTGTCGTAAAAGTCGACATGGGGAAAATGAAAACCAGAAGATGGGCAGTGGAATTTTTCTGGAACAACTGAATAAATAAACTGCGGCTGCCAACCCGCTTGCCAAGCGTGGCAACTATGGCAAAATCGCCTCAAAATTAGAGCTACAAACTTTTGTGGCAATGTAAGGGGGGAGGGGGACGTATGTTCAGCAGTGGACTAGTGATATGCTAAAATGAGGCGCACTGATGAAGCGCACCGTTGACTAGCGGTAGATGGGTGCGTGGTTGTATAGTGACAGGTACGTGCGGAGGGCGTTAGGGCGTGACGTAAGCGAGCGGGGGACTTACGTCGGAGGAGGCGGGCTTGTCCGGAGCGGGGTCGGCGCGCTCGTGCTGCCACAGGCGCGTGCGCGAGTCCAGCAGGTGCGCGAGGCGCGCGGCCAGCCGTGCGTCCGCGCGCAGCACGCCGCGCTCCAGCGTCACGCCCGACACGGCACGGATGCGCCGCTGCAGATCGCGGTTCACGATTGCGCCCAGCTCGCACTCGCGTAGCTAGACACGATAATCATCTGTCATTGACACTTTCGCTGTGAGGATGGGAGGATAAGGAGTCACGCCTTTTTCCTCATATAAAAGTAGGCTGAGGCCACACACGTAGCCCACTTTTCCCCCCAGCGAGAAACGAGACGTGACGGGTGGCGAACTACGTCGTCGCCATTTTGATAAGAGTCAAAAAAATCTTACTCCCTATTGCGTTTCCACGAGCAACAGTTCCAAGTTATTGTGTGTAAGCGGAGATGAAATAATGGGCCGCAACTTTGCAACTACTACTGGATAGATACCACCCCGGGGCCAGTTATTCTTCCGTGAAGCAGTAGGTTGCAAACATTACTGTGTTTCGGTCTGAAGGGCACTGAGAGCTAGTGTAATCACTGGCCATATGAGACTTAAGAACTTATGTCTCAGGGTGACGACAGGCGCAGTGTGGGGCTACAAAGAAATATTCTGAGTAACACAGCATCTGTTAATCATGCACATAGAACAGTTGTTGCTCTTTTTCGTTTTCGGTGAAGTAAAACATAGTGCTGATACCAGCATGTGTAAAGAATAAAAAATAAAAATATTTCAAAGCGATGTATAGTCTGCCAACCTGTCATAGAATAATGTGGCTGACTTTCCCTACTCTATAGTTTCTTAAAAGAGGAAGCCTTTACTTTACTATTCACATGATTAAAATAGAAATAACTCTGTTATTTTTATTGGATATGTGCAAAAATTATAGTCATAGTAGGAGGGACCAAAGAATTAAATTTACATATTTATGTTTCTGTAGGGCTACAAAAGCAGGAAGAATTGTTTGTCTTCTTGCTTATACCAGTGGAATAGTTGTATGATTAAACTAATAGCACCAATAGCCACTTACCCGTATATTATTAAGATTCCAGCATATGTCTTTAATGTTGACTTCACGACGGAATGTGACCCAACCCCGACGAAACCAACGGCGCTCGGGCAAGGGATCAGCCAACGCCACACGAAGAAAACCACCGTAGCGTTTGCACATCTAAAACGTTAATTACAATTGTAATATTTAAGCTTTTTCTTAATATCTTATATGTAAGAAAGTGTAGAGACACACCTAAGGTAAGTGCAAATCCGCCAACAACTAATGCCATATCACTTAGAACATAACCATGTATTAGTGCAGCAATTTTGTAAATTTCAAGTTCCTGTTGTTTGTTAATAGTTAATATTTGTATGTTGTTAAAATGCCTTAATAAAAATATCTATTTTTCTTAAACTTAACAACTATGACACAGAAATCGTTTTTAAAGCAGTTGTGTTGCTCCATAGTATAGTTCCATACCACATAATGCTATAGAAATAACTAAAATAAACCAATGAGGTCAGAGTTCTAATCTTCGGTGCAGCATATACTGCTGAGCTAAGTCCGCTTGCTAGTTTAGATAAATGGGAGCCCCAGTGAAAGAATTCCAAGAACAAATAATTATTAAGAAACAAAACAACCTGACTGCAACAAGTTTTAACACTCAAGGATGTAATTAGATTAAATTTTCAGGAAGGTTTATTCTGTCAAGTTTAAGCTACTTTAATAGATCAGCTTGTAGAGTTAATATCTCATAGACGTTTAAGCTCTCTCAAGGAATTTTTGGGTGATAAAAATAAATTAAACTGATAAAAAACTAAAAAAATTATAATGATTTCTTATATTTACGCGAACACTACACATTTAAATGAAACTAAGTTTACGGATTTTATCGCGTTTAATTTTTACTTTTTTACTATTTATAACCCGACGTTTCGAGTGCTTTACAGCACCCATGGTCACGGGAGGACTGAGGTGACA
The DNA here is from genome assembly GCA_019845155.1 of Luehdorfia chinensis. Lineage (NCBI taxonomy): Eukaryota > Metazoa > Arthropoda > Insecta > Lepidoptera > Papilionidae > Luehdorfia > Luehdorfia chinensis. The sequence goes on from JAHVAK010000527.1 coordinate 11,572,468, forward strand.
GATGTCCTGATGTCATAGTTAACCTGGGGTACCTTCAGCTTTTAATTATTATTTTTGGGTCCGATCTACGCAGAAAGAGCTAACTGTGTCTTGAAGTCTTGCAGTGGTATGCTTGGTTTTTGATTTAATTTTATTTATTATTGGATCCCAAGCTGGTGGTAATACCCAACCATCTTCCCTATTGAAATTAGGATGTTTTTTGATTTCAATAGCCTCGCGAATCATCCTTGGTAGGAATCGGTGTTCTTTTGCAAGGATCTGTGGTTTATCAAATCTGATGTAATGGTTGGGATGATCCAGAACATGGTCACAGACTGCAGACTTCCTAGAACGACGATGCTTCACGTCAGCTATGTGTTCTTTTACGCGGGTTTTAATTGATCTTTTTGTTTGGCCTATGTAAGAGAGACCACATTCACAATCTAGCTTGTATACTCCTGCGTCCTGTAGAGGGATGTTACACTTGACAGATGGTAAAAACTGACTTATCTTCTTCGGCGGCTTGAAGAATGTTTTTATGGAAGCCCGCTTCAAGATATAGCCAATCTTGTCCGTGACTCCTCTGACATAAGGTAGAACAGCAGGCACACGCTCGACTGTGGCCGGTTTCACTCGGTCACTGCGACGTAGGCGCGGAACCCGAAGCTTGTTGTCGTGCAAAACTTGCTTGACATGTTGAAGCTCGGCGGCCAGGTGTTTCCTGTCACAGATTCCTCGTGCTCTCTGAAACAAGGATTTACCCACGGTAGCTAACTGTGATGGATGATGGTGAGATTCACCGTTTAAATATCTGTTAGTATGGGTCTTTTTTCTATACACAGTGTGACACAAGGTGTTATTAGGATTTCGAATTACTAATACATCTAGAAAAGCTAAAGAGTTATTTGCCTCTAACTCCATTGTAAATTGAATTTTAGAGTTTAGGGAGTTAAGGTGGTTTAGAAATGCATTTACTTTATCTGATGGTAAAATTGTGAAAGTATCATCTACATACCGCTTGTAGAATCTTGGATTTACTGGAGAAGTACGGAGGGCTCTCTCCTCAAAGTCTTCCATGAAGATGTCGGCGACAATGGGAGATACTGGGGAGCCCATCGCCACACCATCTACTTGCTTGTAGTAGTGTTCCTTCCACAATAGATAGCCAGATGTAAGGCAATGTCTTAGTAGTTCTGCATATTCCGCTGGCATGTTGTTCTCAGCTAGCTTCCTAGATACAATTGAGATGCAGTCATCTACTGGTAGGCATGTGAATAGAGACTGGACATCAAAACTGACCATAGTTTCATTGTCAGTCAGGTGTAGGTCTTTAATCTCACTGACAAAATGGTATGAATCCTTTGTGTGTGCTCTAGTGTGTCCTCTGAGTGGTGAGAGTACTTTAGCCACATGCTGAGCCAATCTGTAGGTTGGTGAATCGATCTGGCTCACTATTGGACGTAGTGGAGCATTTGGTTTGTGTATCTTTGGTAACCCATACAACTTCGGTGATTTGGCACAAGATGGTATTATCGAACTAACGTCCAGATTCAATTTTTCGGAGTGTTTCTTAATAAGATCGCTAGTCGTTTTAAGCGTATTAGTAGTTGGGTCTGATTTGACCTTTTTATATGTACTTTCGTCCGACAAAAGTTCTTGTATTTTAAAATTGTAATCCGACGTATCCATGACTACCGTAGCATTACCTTTATCTGCGCGAAGGATCGTGAGTTCAGGTCTGTTCCGTAGGTTGTTCAACGCCTTTAATTCGTCTTTAGGAAGATTTAGTTTCGGCACCGAACTTCGACGTAACATAGACGAAATGTCTTGACGTATGGCCTCCAAATCTTCTTTATTGATATTGTTTTTAAACAGACAATCCTCGACACTACAGATAATTTCCTCGTACGGTATTCTTCGCGGTGTTATAAATAGTAAAAAAGTAAAAATTAAACGCGATAAAATCCGTAAACTTAGTTTCATTTAAATGTGTAGTGTTCGCGTAAATATAAGAAATCATTATGTGAACCAGTACGGACTGGAAATCGCAAATAAAATACGCCGGTTAGAAGATCTCAAGACCAAGCGCGCAAGATTCATAACATCTTTGAATTTCTTGAAGAGATGCAGAGACCATGATCTCATTCCTACGTGTGTCAAAATATCAGCTAAAAAGGACATTCGAGGAAGCGCTAAGATCTTAAAACAGGCAAGTAAAAAGTTGTTAAGAACGGGTATTCAGCAAAAACGTACCGATCTACATGTCATAAATACGTCCATAGACAATTTATCCAGTGTTTTAAAAACAGTTTTAACGACATTTGATTTTAATAATTGCATTGAAACATTAAATAAGCGTGAAACAGCTAGATATAATGATTGCAAAAATAAACACATTGAAAAATATCAAAAATTAACGACCAAATTAAATGTCAAACATCAATCTCAACGCATGAACGGAACGCGACCGTTGACTACGGACAATGATCATAGATTACGCGCGGTCTATAATCTGTCAAAACAAACACTGGATGAATCTACATTAAAAGTATTATCGAAGGGCATGAATTTCGCAGTAACACCGCGAAGAATACCGTACGAGGAAATTATCTGTAGTGTCGAGGATTGTCTGTTTAAAAACAATATCAATAAAGAAGATTTGGAGGCCATACGTCAAGACATTTCGTCTATGTTACGTCGAAGTTCGGTGCCGAAACTAAATCTTCCTAAAGACGAATTAAAGGCGTTGAACAACCTACGGAACAGACCTGAACTCACGATCCTTCGCGCAGATAAAGGTAATGCTACGGTAGTCATGGATACGTCGGATTACAATTTTAAAATACAAGAACTTTTGTCGGACGAAAGTACATATAAAAAGGTCAAATCAGACCCAACTACTAATACGCTTAAAACGACTAGCGATCTTATTAAGAAACACTCCGAAAAATTGAATCTGGACGTTAGTTCGATAATACCATCTTGTGCCAAATCACCGAAGTTGTATGGGTTACCAAAGATACACAAACCAAATGCTCCACTACGTCCAATAGTGAGCCAGATCGATTCACCAACCTACAGATTGGCTCAGCATGTGGCTAAAGTACTCTCACCACTCAGAGGACACACTAGAGCACACACAAAGGATTCATACCATTTTGTCAGTGAGATTAAAGACCTACACCTGACTGACAATGAAACTATGGTCAGTTTTGATGTCCAGTCTCTATTCACATGCCTACCAGTAGATGACTGCATCTCAATTGTATCTAGGAAGCTAGCTGAGAACAACATGCCAGCGGAATATGCAGAACTACTAAGACATTGCCTTACATCTGGCTATCTATTGTGGAAGGAACACTACTACAAGCAAGTAGATGGTGTGGCGATGGGCTCCCCAGTATCTCCCATTGTCGCCGACATCTTCATGGAAGACTTTGAGGAGAGAGCCCTCCGTACTTCTCCAGTAAATCCAAGATTCTACAAGCGGTATGTAGATGATACTTTCACAATTTTACCATCAGATAAAGTAAATGCATTTCTAAACCACCTTAACTCCCTAAACTCTAAAATTCAATTTACAATGGAGTTAGAGGCAAATAACTCTTTAGCTTTTCTAGATGTATTAGTAATTCGAAATCCTAATAACACCTTGTGTCACACTGTGTATAGAAAAAAGACCCATACTAACAGATATTTAAACGGTGAATCTCACCATCATCCATCACAGTTAGCTACCGTGGGTAAATCCTTGTTTCAGAGAGCACGAGGAATCTGTGACAGGAAACACCTGGCCGCCGAGCTTCAACATGTCAAGCAAGTTTTGCACGACAACAAGCTTCGGGTTCCGCGCCTACGTCGCAGTGACCGAGTGAAACCGGCCACAGTCGAGCGTGTGCCTGCTGTTCTACCTTATGTCAGAGGAGTCACGGACAAGATTGGCTATATCTTGAAGCGGGCTTCCATAAAAACATTCTTCAAGCCGCCGAAGAAGATAAGTCAGTTTTTACCATCTGTCAAGTGTAACATCCCTCTACAGGACGCAGGAGTATACAAGCTAGATTGTGAATGTGGTCTCTCTTACATAGGCCAAACAAAAAGATCAATTAAAACCCGCGTAAAAGAACACATAGCTGACGTGAAGCATCGTCGTTCTAGGAAGTCTGCAGTCTGTGACCATGTTCTGGATCATCCCAACCATTACATCAGATTTGATAAACCACAGATCCTTGCAAAAGAACACCGATTCCTACCAAGGATGATTCGCGAGGCTATTGAAATCAAAAAACATCCTAATTTCAATAGGGAAGATGGTTGGGTATTACCACCAGCTTGGGATCCAATAATAAATAAAATTAAATCAAAAACCAAGCATACCACTGCAAGACTTCAAGACACAGTTAGCTCTTTCTGCGTAGATCGGACCCAAAAATAATAATTAAAAGCTGAAGGTACCCCAGGTTAACTATGACATCAGGACATCTGTCACCTCAGTCCTCCCGTGACCATGGGTGCTGTAAAGCACTCGAAACGTCGGGTTATAAATAGTAAAAAAGTAAAAATTAAACGCGATAAAATCCGTAAACTTAGTTTCATTTAAATGTAAAAAAATTATATCAAGTTCTCTACTATATTTACTCGCCTTAAGACTACAAAGTCTGACGCTTTCAAGTATATATTAGCAACGAATGATAGTTTCGTTGCTAACATATACTTGAAAGTGTCAGTGTTGTGATTTCCCAAAGAAATAGACATAAACATACATTCACTCGAAAAACAAGACCCCCCCCCTCACGGGGCTGTTGGGTAAAAACAGTTTAATTGAAATTAAAAATTTAAGCCACATTTATCTACTTTTTTTCATATATATTTCATACACACAACAAAAGTCATACAATTTATTTAATGAAGTGTTTGTGACAAGAACTTATGACCCGACTAGGTAGAGTTATTTGCAAGAATAGAATAAAATTATGTTTAATTATTTAAATAATACTTAATGAATGTATTTTTTAACTTACAGCTTCAACTTCTGCCTTAGCTATGGATGGAGCCAAGTTTCTCAAAAATATCGAAGTAGTTTTATGCAGAGCCCGAGACTCTTTTTTCTCTACAATGACGTCATTAGTACTTTCCGATTTGTTTGCATTGATGTTTTCCTTCTCTTTATCCGTTTCAGATATGTCTACAATCTTCTCCACGCTAGGTGACTTTTCCTTTTGCTTGGGGGATTTGTCTGGTGTTTTAGATTTGGACTTGGATTTCCGGCGAGTGGAGGTTGCTTCACCTTCCTCTTCTGAACTGGAAGATGAGGAACTAGACGACGATGAACTTGATGATGACACAGCAGGCGGAGCTGAAAATATGTAAATTTTCGTTATGTCCTTTGCTCCTTTCAGTTTTTTTCTTTTATTGAAGAGGTGGCAAACAAGCTCACCTCAAAGTGGCTCACCTGATATATGTGATACCACCTGATAAATAAAAGTACTTTTAAAAGAAAGCATTTATTGCAACAATCAATATAAAATACTACTTACAAAACTACTAAAAACTATTTACAAAACTAACTTACGCGGCTCTTTCTCCTGTTCTCCAGCTTCATTTTCACTGCCAGGCTGAGAGTTGAAGCGAGAAAACAGCTTAGCTTGCTCTTGAAGATGACGTAGATGCGGGTCTATCTCCATAGTAAGTGGCGCAGTCGGCTTTGGAGACTCTGCCTTCTTCTCCTGGGAAATTTAAGATTTAAGATATAGATATATCTAATATAATCAAATACTTTACAATGGAAGGACTGTAAAAGTGTTACTTTAATTCCATTCAGAGAAACAGAACAATACCTTGTCTTGATCTGGTTCATCTTTTTCTTCCTTTACTTTTACTTCATCAACATCAATAACTACAGGTTTTTCAGCTTCATTTTTATCTGAAAGTAATATATTGAGAATAAAATAGACGTTGATACCTTTTATTTAGCCATCTGGCCATTAATTCTATATTGCATATTAAAAATTACAAATCCTAAATTAATAATTTTAATGTAATTCATTAATATAATAATATATCATATACAAATTTTACATTTTTAGTAGTATAAAAGTGACACATAATTCAAATCACAAAAAAAGTTATAAAATGTAATATGCACCTTTTAAAAACCAGTTCCAAGCTAATCTTAAAAATATCCTCCATTATATATATACACATATAATGTGTATACAACAAATGTGTGCATACAATATTATACAACAAATTAGAAATGAAAAATATAAATGAATCAGTGAAAAGTATGTCCAACAGTGAACTAAGAAACAATTCACACATCATTTAGTATGAAATAATATGTGACAAGAAAAAGAATTTATTTATTTAATAATTTATATACACACAAACAATGCTTAATTTAATGTCATGTGTGCAAAAATTACAATGAAAATATAATTTCTTTCTTCTTGTGTGGAAAAATTACAATGAAAATATAATATAATTTCCCATGACAGTGGAATGTTTTGCGAAACAGTGAAGTTTAAAAAATGTCGTACCAAAGTTACCAAATATTTGTTTATGGAGATGGTGTTAATTTGCTGAAATCCATAATAATAAGTATAATACAAATACTGTTATATTGTCGATTCTGTATTTAATAAAAAAAATTAAGAAAAGTATTTGTTTATTACAACCATATTTATATTTTTTATAACCTAACAAATAAAGTCTAACCTAACAATAAGTTACCTTGTTTTTCATTATTATTTGAGTTTTCTTGTGGTGGAGGATCATCCAATGCCTTTATGTCTTCTTCAGTTCCACCTTCTAGCTTAATAACCACAGTATCAAGCAACCTTATCAATTTATCAGATTTGTCAACATCAACTGAGACTTTGTCAAGCTCCCCTTGAACAAGTAACTCCAGGAAGACATTTAATCTATTCTGTTAACCACAAACAAAAAATAAAAAATTACAATGTAAAGAAAATTCACAAGAAATGTTAACACAGAATACCACAATCCTTTGTATAACAATAATAAATTGAAAAGAAAATGTTGCACCTTTAATGCTCCTAATTGCTCTTCTTTACGTTTTACAGACTCTTCAGGGTGGTATTTGATCTTGAACCTAGAATATAATAATATTGATAAGTTTCAAAATAGAAACAATTGTATTCAAACCATAAATTTCTACAGAAATTTGTAACATAAATAGACCAATTTCCATAAAATATATGCATATAATGATTTCTTATATTTACGCGAACACTACACATTTAAATGAAACTAATTTTACGGATTTTATCGCGTTTTATTTTATTATTTATAACCCGACGTTTCGAGTGCTTTACAGCACCCATGGTCACGGGCGGACTGAGGTGACAGATGTCCCGATGTCATAGTTAACCCGGAGTACCTTCAGCTTTTAATTATTATTCCTTGTCCTATATGCATATATATAAAAATAAATTTAATATTAAAAACCAAAAGTGTATATTTTAAACTAATCCCATGTGATAGTTAATGTGGAACAATAATCAAAACTACAACAATTACAACAATAAATTTAAATAGGACAACATCATATATGTATGTAAATTTTAATTTAGAAATAATGGCTTAAAAGGTATGGCTCAAGCTTCATATACCTTAGCAGTTCTAAAAGACAATCAATGAAAATTGGTCTAACACACCTATAGAAACCCTTGACAAATGTAAAGATGTAGTTGATCACAAATTTAAAAACAAAATAAACTAATATGACTTATTAAAAATTTAAAAAATCTTCAGTCTCACCTGTTCCACTCATGTGGACTATTAAAACCCTACCCCTAACAGAAACGAAACCTGTAGCATTGCGCGCTACGGGTCAACGCGAGGATAACTAGCTACACACACATTTAACATTTGTATAAAGTTTGAATATAATTTTCTTAATGATGTCCAGCAATTCCACACGAAAACGCTGTAGACTGTCGGGAAAAAAGGTAACTGTTAACATTTGCATAGCACATTTAAAAAAATCTAAGCAACCTTACCACATATAATTTTAGTTCCTTACTTTATTTTAAAGATGGGCTATGGTAAGACATTGCATAGATTTTTTTAATTACCAGCAAATTAAATTTACACAAAAATAGCAGCATTTAAATTTTTAGCTTGAAATACAAATGAATTTTTGTATCTTTTTTATTGAAAAACTGCCTAACTTTTAAAATTCAGTAAGTAACTGAAATCCATGAAATGATTCATACCATTCCTCATCCTTATGAGCAACAAAAAACTCATTAAGCTGTTGTCTTCTGAACTCCAGTTTGTATTCATTATACTTCTGAATAGCATCATCAACTGTAATGGAGTCATCTTGAGCAGAGAGGAATGCCTTGAAAGACATCATAGTAGGTGGACCATCCACCGGGCCCATGGGTAGAACTGCATCTCTACACCAATAAAAATTCATGCCCAAATATAGATGTTGTCTTACAGTAATAAAGTAGTAGGTGAAAATAATTCTTCCTGAACTATTTGAAATAATTATGGAATAAATCAGAGAAAATAGACAGAGAATATGTATTTTGATAGGAGAAGTGTACTTATTTTGTTGATACTTAATTTTATTACAAACAATTCATAGTTTTTATTGAAATATAAATTTAGAAATGTTATAAAAATATATTATAACATGTACCTTTGTACCTTTATGTCAAACAAACAAATCACCGGCAAACTTACAAATTTTGCACATTTATAATATTACAAGGATATATAATTATATTGTGATTGCCAATCCACCTGCCAAGTAATCAAATAATTGATTGAAAAATTGTCAATTACTGCATGTCCACCTTTATTGGGAAAGGCATATGTCCAACAGTGGACAGCTAGTAAGAGCTGATTATGAAAATTAATCCTAAATTTAATAACATAAGACACTACATTTCCTATTTCAATCCTTTTTACTTACTCTATAATTTATTCTATATAGTACTATTATGTACTATATGTACTACTATGACTAAGCCGTGTTATTGCCGTGTGGTGGCGGCCTAAGAGAATCTACCACCCCATCTCAACCCATGGGTGTCGTAAAAGTCGACAGAGGGAAAATGAAAACTAGGAGACGGGCAGCAGCATCTTCCTAGAACAGCAAAATATATAAACTGCAGTTGCCAACCCGCCTGCCAAGCGTGGCAACTATGGCAAAATCCCCCAATCTTTAGGGGAGGCCTATGTTCAGCAGTGGACTTGTAACAGGCTGAAGAGAATGAGAGAGAGAGTGAGTGAGATTATGATTAAAGAGTAACAGTAAGGTGTAATAAATGCTAACCTTGCTGGCACTGGTGGCATAGGTTGTCCATAACCTTGATGTGCAGGGTGGGGGCCAAAGTGATCATGAGCCCAACCATAAGATCCATAAGTATCATGTGGCAACCCTCCATATCTTCTGTCTTCTATAGGCCACTCAGGTCGGATTCTCTTGTTAGGTGGTCCTTCCCCTCTTACCGGAGAGTACCCTCGGCTAGCAGTTGCTCCTCCTCTATAATCTCTGTAGTCTGGGCCAGAACGACCTCCACGAGATCTTCCAACCCAAGAATCTCTGTTATTTTTCAAATGTTATATTTTATAATTACCTACTTCAAATCTACTCCAATACTATTGAGATTTAACTGAAAAAATCTTTAATTTCAACAAAGTTAAATTTATATATAAAATGATATGACAACTTATAAACAAAATGCAGAATATTAATGTATTGTGTCCGATATTTGGGCCTTTTGTAATATTTATAAACAAGCATCTTTATACAATAGCAAAAATTCTACAAAAAACAAGTAAAAACATATAGAATACCGCATTCACAAAACTAAATTAGAGATACTTTATATACTACATTAGCTACATTTATATATCAGCACACTACTAAATATTCTATTACAATTAAGAACTACCTGTTATCTGCTGGTTTGCTATGTAACCATAAGAAAAATCTTCAGTTTAATATTTTTATCCAATTTAATTTACATTACTATGTATTTTAATTGAAAATAACTTAACTTCTCTAATTAACTGAACTCAGAACAAATCAATCAGATCTGTAACTGTTTCTTGTAAGTATATATTAAACACAAGTTACATACGGTAAATATGTAAAATTGCCAGCTTTCAATAAAAACCGAGGTCTTTGAGTACAGGAGATATGATACTTGTTAAAGCAATACCTTACAACTAATGCAATTGAACGTTTCGCAGGTTTAGGAACTTGGATTAGGACTTCGGGATGTTTGGCTGAGTGAGGTTGGGATCTGAAATTATTTATACGAGGACATGTAACGAAATTATTTTTAAGCGTTTAAGTAATATTACAAAGAAATAACTACCTTTCAGACCATTCTTCCCGACCACGACTTCTTTCCTCTCCTCTGCGATCGCTACTTCTATAACTACTTCCTTCAGCTGCTCCTCTTTCCCCGCGGAATTTGTCGCGCCTTTTCCTATCGTATTCATCATCGCTATCGGCCATTTCGCCGGTATAATGCTTATTGTGTATTATTTAATAAAGAAAATAATAATTTGTGTCAGTTTTATTGAAGAACGTTGTTAAAATATTATGTGGCTAAAAAGGAAACCATAGAGATAACAGATAAACATCAAATCCAGTCACAGATAAGAAGAAACAAAAGTAAGAACTCAGAACGGAAAGCAAGAAAAACTTTTCTCGTCACATTAATATAAGCATCATAATAATGTTTAGACTTGTGTAGTTTTCGTTCTGCGTGTATTTACTTTTCTGGTGGCCTCTCTGTTACGAGACGCCGATGGTGACCACCCGAACCGAGCCGACTGATTCGTTTTGCTCTTAAAAGAGATCTTTTGCGAAGATAATGTCAACACTGCGTGTATCTCTTGTTGACATATTTAAATTACACTTATAATCCAGGGTAAAAGTATTCACTCTTGTTTTCATTCATTATTAATTTAGTTTTATTTTATTTCACTATATCACAAATAAAATAATGTACCATTTTTGTGGTATTTTTTAATTCAAGAATATCTATGTCGAACATATAAAATATTAAAGTAACTTATATATCAATAATTTTTGTGTTACGCAACAGATAAATTATTAATTATTTAGTTAATAGTAGAAATAAATATTCCTTGTACTTAATATTATTGACATTTTAATTTTTTCAAATAAGATAAATATATAAATTTTTATTGACATTTCTTTTCGTTTCCAATATAATTCAAAGTTTAGTGGTATATACACAACTTTTTTTTTTATTGAAGTACTGACGAAGTAAAAGAGCGAGATAGTTCGCTATGAGTATAAACTAAATTCAGCGACTCCAATTGCGATCTATTTTGCCCAAATTTAGTAATGATGAGTCTATGGTAATGTTACAGAATAAAACAAGTTTTTTGTTTACACATGCACCAACATGCACATCACGTGCAAAAATATAACTAGGACAAAAAAATGTTTACAGTACTGCAGTAATCTTGTGGCAACAATATAATTTAAAGGTTAGTTAGAACCATAATTCCTATTCTACGACTAGAAGGGCGTGGGATTTGAAATCGTTTGGCACGATTTTAAAAAGAAGAATAGTTGTATTTGATAGAGGTTTGGTCCCCGATCATAACTATACCACTCGCATTACAAGGTAATGCACCGTTTTAGAAAATAGTAAGAAAAACAAATATAACCTCAAAAACACAATAAAACTGTTACGAGTAACATACGTAATTTTGTCTAATGTCCCCTATGACCTAGTTGAACGTATCGACATTTTCCCTACTTTACAGAAGAGCTTAAAAATTGTCCTCAAACTACAATCTCGAACTTCGAAGTGCTATAATATGTCGGGGAAAACGATATCGATAATTAATAAATACCTAATTTGATAATTGTAGTACTGAGGAGGTGGTAAACACCGTGACGTCACTTGTTATTGTAATAGCGGCACATGCAAAGAGTCTTATTTAAGAGTTCGGATTGTGCAGGGGGCAGTTAAATTCGAGACACCGACCTTGTCACTCCTTAGTTAATCGGTGGTTAAGCGTAGTAAGGTGAAATTATTACACAAGGTGCATTTGAAATTGTTATTCTGCGCTATCTACCCAAGGAACCCTGTACCGCCTTATCAAGAGGTAGGCGGCGTTATCGCTCAGCCATCGCTGACTCCGACATATAAGAGTACATTAATATGTTTTTAAACAATTAGAATTGAAAAAAAAATAGTGCACGAATATATTAAATATCTTTAGTTACACAAAAAAATACAGACTTACGTTATTCTGGCTCTTAATATTTTCATTCAAATGAACTTTAACTTAGTTAAGTACATTATTCGTGAAGTTAAAATAAAGCAAACACATATAAAAAACTTTATTTACTTAAGAATGGCACAATCTAAGTTAATGTTAGGTAGATATTTAATCGTATCAACATCCGTCGATCTTACTTTAAAACCGCTTTAAAAGTCGTGATAGTGCGTGAGAATTATTCCTTGTCTACATAATTCTTGTAGATCTTCAAACTTAAAAAAACTTTACAGTTTATATGGTTCCTATAATAGACTGACCGCATTTCTCCATTGCTTTTATATTTATTGATAATAGTGTCGAATCTAGAGAGCTTCCTAGGTAAGGAATTAATTTGTAGCGCCATCTATGTCGCTACATGAGAAGCTCAAGAAATATTCCCATACGTCCATAATCGTGCTATGAACGTTTTCTGAGATGCGAACTATATATACAACATCTAAATATTACTAGTTGGAAGAGACGTCCTCCCCAGAACTAGATCAGACCACCCGATCTGGCGTGTAGCTACCCTTTTCCTTGGCAATATCAACCTTCAAAATGGTGACTCCGTCGTGATCATCCGCAGCCAGCTTCTCCTAACCACAGCAACAACGTCATCGGCAGTCATCGCAGTCACAGCTCCAGACTACTGTCGGCACAACTCGTGCTTCCTAGTCTCTCAGCCACTGAGGATTAACGGCGGCCGCTTCTCCTCAAGCTGACTCCTGCGGCATCAACACTTGTCTCCATACGTCTCGACGCACTTAAGACCTGGACATAGGTTCACCGCAACGCCAGACTACACCTCATCGCCTGACGTCTCAAGTTCTCCACGCTAACTACGACTTCCAGTCTCAGCGGGGGAGTGATGTAGGGACATCTATGTCGCCACATGAGAAGCTCAAGAAATATTCCCATACGTCCATAATCCTGCTATGAAAGTTGTCTGAGATGCGAACTATATATACAACATCTAAATATTACTAGTTGGAGGAGACGTCCTCCCCAGATCCCGGCGGGTAGCTACCACTTTCCTTGGCAATATCATACGCCAAAAATTAAACATACTAAAGAAATCAATCAATCAATATATCACCAAATACTGGAATAAGCACAAAATAAACAAAAAAAAGTGTATAAATATGTACAATAGGCGGTGTAATCGCTCTGAAAACGATTTCTTCTCGACAACCATTGTAATCGGAATTGTTGTTATTAATACAAAATGAAGGGAGCAGAGGGGTGGTGTACATAAATTAATATAAAGCACAGAATGAAGGCATTCGTAGATAAAAGCCATAGACTAAAGATTAGGAAAAAACTTAGGAAAAAAGGAAGCATTTAATCATAAATCCAAGTAATGAGGTTTTACATGTTTTTAAAGGGACAATACGACTTAGCTCGTTGACCATTCCATTTTAGCAGCTAATCCAGAACTCACGATGATAATGGCTTGAGTTTTCGTCGGATTAATAGTAAAGCCATATGCTTAACTCCAATTCGAAATACAAGTCAAATCAGCATTAGTGCTTCCAATTGCTATAGACAGGTTTTATAGAGAAGATTGGATATAAATCTGGAGATCGTCAGCGTACAAGTGGTAAGAAGAAGTCAGGTGATCACTTATCGTATTAATGAAAATTGCAAACAGGAGAGGAGACATCATGCCACCTTGTGGAACGACGGCAACAGTAATAGTCCAGTAAGAGAAAACATCATGTATCTGAATACGTTGTTGGCGACCGAATACGTAACTACGAAGCCAATCAACCACCATCGATATATGTTGTGTTAACGCAAAATACCTAACCATAAGTCATAATCCACAGTATTAAATGCATTTCTGAAGTCAAGCAGTTTGTGGTTTTCCATGCCATATGGATAGGACTAAAGCCGGATTGAGGAGATTTCCACAAGGTTAAATTACAAGGTTAAAACTTAATTACTTGTGGACGAGGCATTCGAGAACTTTAGATAGGAATGGAAGTAGAGAAATAGGCCGGTAATCGGAGAAACTGGAGGGATTTGTCTTTTTGGGAGAGGGATCACGTTGGCATCTTTTCAAGCTGAAGGAAAAGAAGCAGTTTTTAGTGAGTGTTAAGAATGGAAGTAATTATAGGGGTAAGGAGATCCAGGAGTGGAATAACCACTTTACGACTAATGCAATCACCACCGACAGAGTTCGAATGGATGGACAATATGGCTCTCTCAACATCACGATTGTCAAATTAACTAAAATTAAAAACGAAAGTATAAGGAGTGGGAGTGTTTGAAAGGTAATTCAGTGTTAGATTTTCCTTCATTATTAATGCAAGATGAAGAGGAAAAATGATGATTAAGCTGATTGAGATCGGTATCAGGAACAGTAAATGTTTTGGCGTAATTTCCCAACTCCTAAGGATTTAAGAAATTTCCAGACCCTGGCAGAGTCAGGATCTTGGACTAACTCGTGAATATGACGTCGTTGAGCTTTCCAACATACATTGTTACAACGACTCCGTACTTTATTTTTCCTTATCGATGTCGCTAGGATTTGACTTATTCTGACTGGGTATGTTTTTTTTTAAATAATTTTCTTGATGTTTTTAGTTAACCACAGAGATAGAGGATTCCAAACGCGCACTGGATGAACAGGAGCATAAATGTCATACAGTTGGATTATGAGAGAATGAATTCGTCAACTATAGTTGCATCTTCGACCACATTCCAATCAATGTTTGCTGCGTCCTGAAAAGTAGCTTTTCGTCCATATCACTAACCTTAAGCTGAAGTAAGATTCTTGACTTTGCTATAGGAAGTTTGATTTTGTAAGATAAATAGAAACCATCGTGATAGGAAAGTTCATCAGCGGCATAATGATCATGTTTTTCAACATGATCAAGCGAAGAAACAAACATTTGGAAAGAAATACGAGTATGTAGCAGATAAGGTGAGAAGGTTTAAATATGCTGCCTCAATAATGGACTTAAGTTGGGTGGATCTGGAATTATTTTTGCTTAAATCTTTAATCAAATTATGGTCGTATATATGAATGTACTCATTTTTCGTAAAGATTTTGGATTTAGATAAAATGCAAAAAACATAATTAATATGGTTTTACAAGTAGTCGCTCTACAACCGTTATTAGTTTTGAACTAATTAAGGATTCCGTAGGTATCTGAGGTTAAAAAAGATAAATAATGAAACTAATGTGTTATTGAAAACTAGATTTTTTAATAATGACAAGAGATGAATTAGGAAAGTTTTGGTCCAGGATCATAATTGGACTAATAATATTTGCTTTCGAATGTGGTCCTTGTACTGTGTCTTAAAACTTATTATAAAACAAATTTTAAACAAACAAAATTTAAAGAAAACTATAGAATTTGTTAGTGCAATGAAGCATTAAAACGTTCTTCGCGAGCCTCGTTTACGGGCACTGCTCTTCGTCACTATTATCCCCACAATCATCATGTCCGTTGCACTGAGAAGAGCGAGGAATACAGCGTTTATTCAAACAACGTATCTCGTGGGCATTGCATGCACCTTCGCATCCGATAGGTTCATCGCTGCTGTCTCCACAATCAGCTAAACCATCGCAGAACCTCGACGAAACTATACACTGGCCATTTGTGCACGTAAATTGATCTTGTGGACATTCTGCAAATATATTAAACAATATATATATATATATATATATAATTATACTTAGAGAAAAATATCTTGAAATATAAACCTAATTTACGAGTACGAATAATATATGAATATAATAAAAAAGATCTAACTAGGGATTCTCGTCGTCTTTTCAGCTTATAACAAGTCCACTGCTGAACATAGGCCTCCCCCTAAAGATAACCAGAAAAGTTTGTAGCTCTCACTTTGGAAGGATTTTCCCATAGTTGCTACGCTTGGCAGACGGGGTGGCAACCGCAGTTTATTTATTCAGATGTTCCAAGAAGATGCTGCTGCCCATCTCATGGTTTTCTTTTTTCCTCTGTCGACTTTTACGTCACCCACGGGATGTTATGGGGTGGTAGATTCTCGCTTATTAGAATTTAAGGTGATCCAGCCCCTGAGCTTCCACGGCTCGTTTTAGTTAATGGTTCTAAGGGTTATATACCAAAATCAAATTCCGTTTCGTTTTTTTATTGTAATCTGTATTACATGGGATGTAATTTTCGTAATCTACGTTTAAAATACTTTTTCCTGTTGTATATACGCTTACTACACAAAGTATGACTAAAAAAAATCTGTGTCAGTCTGCCCTTAAAAACAAGTATGTATATTAAATTTTCTTAAGTAACTCAAGTATAAATGTAGTCTTCTGAAGTCTAAACAGGGCTACGGATGTGGTCTCTACCTAACCCAATGGAATCGAGGCGTGACTATACGTAAATTTAGTCTTTGGTGATATATGAATTCTCGTAAATAATAACGAAGAACGAAGAAGAATAGATGATGTGTGGTGGCGGCGTCTGAAAATCTGCAACCTAATTTATCCCATGTAGTTCTTAGAGTCGACTAATGGAAAAGTCTGGCAAATCCCATAGATATCGACAGATAGCGGAATAACCATCTTTTCGTTCATTTATACAAATGCTCCCTTCTTGGGAGAGGCATATGTACAGTGACTGTGTGTATCGGAGTGTTTGTATGGACTATTGACGTAATAAAGTAAGTGGAACGTATTTATTTTATAATTTGAGTAAAAGTAAGTTGGTTGCAGTTTTCGAAACTAGTACTTCGTCATTACAAGTAGATATTTTAAAGCGGCAATGATCACGATGTTGTCTCCTAGTTACAATCAGAATTTATATTAAAAAAACACTAGTAAACACTATTGGTGAATGTCAACTTTATAAAACAAGCGTTTTTCCAATAAAGAGGAAGTGGCGTAGGGAGGCCCGTTAGGTCTCAATGAGCGCATTCGTAACCTAGTTTCGTGGACTGCTGAACGGTATAAGTTGCGATTTACATTCGTTTATACCCACGTTTGTGGGTCAAGAGATAAAAAACATAATAATTGTATTATTTTTGGTGATTAAGATTTCATTAAAATTTGCAAGATTTTAATAAAGAATTTTTAGGATCATAGATGTTTTTACTTTTAAACTTTTTGTTTCATTAAATGAGTACTTTGAAAGTTACACCCAAGACCTGTAGGCGATGCTGCTGTTATTAACTGAGTTAAATAAACAACTTTCGTATATTTTTTTATTATTGCTAGTTATATATACTTAAGATCATAAAATTTTACGTACCCAGAGTGCAGTTTACTTCATCGAGGCCATCCCAACAATCGATTATCCCGTCACACAGTTTCGTATTAGAAAAACAAGAGATAGATTGACCGCATCGAAACTGCTTCGCCAAGTCACATTCTGCAAAATACTTAATTTATAAAACGATGAACTTATAAAATTTCATGTGTTGTGCAAAGAGGCACTAACCACGGAACTACAAAATATAAAACCACAAGGTCTAGACACTAGTTCAAAAGTCATTATCTAAACTGTACCCCAACTTTGTGTGTACTTTGTTGTAGTAAGGCTCCCGTGTAATGTAATGATTCTCAGTTGATTTAAATTAAAGCAATACTAAGTAACACAAATCATTTGCATATTATTTTTCAAATTTAAAGTAGGTTTTTATTTTTAGGACCTAACCTGGTGATGACCATCTAGCCAATACCCACTGCAAAGGTTCTGGATACGTGGAGAAATTCACAGTAGAAAAAGCTTCTCCGAATTCACAATTAAAAACATAACTGGTAAAACCTAATTACACACCCAAAATATGGGATTTCTTAAATTAAAAAAAAAATTATAATTCACCACAATGCATTTCGTCGGAGCGATCGTAGCATTGTATTGAACCATCACAGCGGGCATTCGCGGGTACGCAGAAACCGTTGCGGCAGCGCCACTCTTTTGGAGAACACGTGACCAGTGACAACAAGCGGCAGACACGCACACCACGAGTTTTGTCTACCAAATGGCAAGCTTCAGTCTCTAAAGCACACAATCCACCGCAACCTAAAAAATAATTCAAAATGGTGAAAGAAGTTTCGTGTAGAATAGAATCTTCAATCAGAACATAGACTTCTTCATTTACCTGTCGGGTCATTAAAATCTATTGCAGTTTTACAAACTGACGTCCCGCTACTTTCTTCTAGCATACACACTTCATTTGTTTGGCACGAGCAAAATTTTTGTGACACATTTTTATTTATTGAATCGTCTTTTAGTTTCAAAATAGGTTGATTTTTCTTCCCGTCTTTGGGATACGTCTTAATATTTTTTCGAAGTTTTATTATAATATTAGAAGCATTTGAAGCACTTTTCGTTATAGTAGTAGAAAATGGTTTTAGTGTTGTGACAGTTTCTGTGATAACAGTAGTAGTCAAAGGAAACTCGGAATAAATACTGGCAGTTACAGAAGTCGTTTCATTCAAATCTATATTGTTTGTTGGCACTGCGTTTGTACTTATAATATCAGTAGCATTTGTTACATTAAGTGATGTAAAATTCACTAAAATTAAACTTATTATAACGATTGCTACGATCATTATACTTATTGAGCACACTTGTATTTGAGTTCTTTTTTTAATAGGAATCTCATTCAAAGTAAAATCAACTATACACCCGATTCCTTTTAGACTTTTTCGTAGTCTTCCTTGTCTTAAATTGCTAGAACGTGTATCATAAGAAGTGCACCTAAATTTGTGTTGAATACTAGAATCGATTTCTTGAGATATGGTAGGAATGCACTGATTCCTATTCAAACTAGGATTTTCACTATCACATAAAGCATTTCCGACATAAGTTCCATCATCACAACATGATATTGTTTCCAATTCATTAAAGTTTGACTCCACTTTTTTTAATCCCAATTTCGCTCTTGGAGTCGAATAATTATTTGGAAAAAATGTTTCATTAAGCGACTTCACTTCGTAGTTTCTTATCTTTCCTCTACATGTGGAACAATATTTTGTTACTCTATTTTCTATAAATGGCGCGTTAATGATTGCTTTTCTTAAATTACTGTTTGACCAAAGATGGGAGCAATACAATGATTCTAAATTACAACTAGAGTTTTCAATTACATCACTTGTCGCGGGTAAATTATTTCCACGGTTATTCGATAATGGCATTTTGTTTTTAAAAATGATGATGATCTGATCTGATACGATCATCTCCTTAACATAGTAAATATTTTATGAGGCATCTGAAAAAGAAGAAAAACATACGTAAGCATAAATCGCAAGTCAACATAATTAATGTTAAGGTATATCTGAACGGACAAAACTCTATATTTACATCTATCGCACTCTGAGCAAACTGCTGAGTCCCAAGGATTAGATGATTTCTAATTTAATAGGAAGTGGAAGAAGGACAATGTTCCTTTAATTTTTTTTAAATTATGCGTAAGTTAATTGTAAAATCACTAACACTAAACTATTTTCATTAAAGAATTAACATTATGACAACGCTCGAGTATAATGTTGATACTCTATAATATACTCTGTATATAAAAACGATGCTCCGCACTAAGATTTTTCCATAATTCCACATGCGTTTTACAGACATATCCATACATGTACAACAGAACCATTAGCTCCGACTGGGATTCGTATCCAGAACCCGCGGCGTAGGAGTCAGGCACTCTGACTACTGTGCCACGGGGTCGATGCCAACACTGGAGTCGTGTAATTCGTTGGAAAACGCCTTCACTTTTATTAATATGATTATTCCGCTATCCGACAGAGTCCACAAGGTTTTTCTGGCATTTCCCTTAGTCGACACACACGGGATGAAATGAGGTGGTATTTCTTTAGAAGTAACCGATTTGTATAAGAAATACACACAGTCACGCCTTTTTCCCATATAAGGGGTAGACAGAGGCAACTCACGTAGCCCACTTTTCTTTGTCGCGGAAAACGAGACGTGATGGGTGGCGAACCACGTCACAGCCATTTTGGTACGAGTCAAAAAATTGTGACTCCGTATTGCGTTCCCCCGAGCATTATAGTGACAGAATTGCATATTTTGTTGTTTTTCTGCACGAATAAAGGTTGTCCGTACAATACTAGGTGCTATTCTACTCTGCCGGATACATATCGGCTAATATAAAAAACAATACAAATATTTAAAGCGGTAGTCGAAATATGGTCTACACCCTTTATTGCAGTTCATTGATATCACTCCTGTAAAGATCTCGTCAATTATATTAGGTATCAAAGAATTCTATAAAGCAGTGCTTGAGAGTTAATTCTACCTTTACAACTAAAACGCAAAAAAAAATGAAAATACAGTTACATTAGTCCCAAAATTTTATTTTTATTTCATTTTATTTTTCTTCTATATCGCATGCGCTATTTACAGGCATAAATACCTACACTTGCAACAATTATCTGTAGGCGATAAAAATATTAATTTCTCCTGTTCCTCCGTGGAATCGAACCTGCGACTCGTAGCGCAAAATTGAATTACTCAACCACTGACCTAATTGAACATAGATTTTAAAATCCACGCGAACAAAGCGTTATACAGTCTCTGTTTGTTATTAAATACGGGTGGTGCCAGTGCTTCATAGCAATAGTTCAACATGTTTCTATAAAGCAGTTTGAACAGTCTTGCATAATGCTGTCTTTACAAGCTTTTATTTAACTTGCTTTCTTCGTATATCTGTCCGGTCCAAATCATGTATGTCAATTTTAACCTACTTTCCGAATGAGCTAAAATTTGGCGTACTGTAATTCGGTGACAATGCAATAATATGGTACCATGGAGCTGGTCTGATGATGAAGCCGGGAATTGACCAAAGGAACTCCTCAACTATGCAAGATACCTGCGTCATGTTTGGCCTCGTTGGATTTGGTTTGACAAATGCTAGAGCCCCGGCAACATATAAAGTCCACGGCTGTACATAGGGCTAACATTTAAAAACTTGTAACAGAATATATTTTTTTTTCTTAAAATTTATTTTCGTATCTACTTAGAAGAAAATATAGAATAAATTGAAACTGTGATACTGTGATGGAATTAAGTGGACAATTAATTTCAAATATTTACGTTATAATCTTATGTCCAGAAAAGGAAAATTTTAACGGAATGTATAAATAATAATTGTTCCAAAGTGTGTGTGTATATTAGTAAAATAAAAAAAAATCTTTGACTATTAATATAATTATTCGATCAAATAACCGACTTCCTCACAGCAGCTCTAAACTAGTACTTTATAAATAATATAGGTTGGTCTAGGTTTGAAATGTGTTTTTACTTTATATTTTTTTATGTTGACTTCCCTCTGAAGTCTTATAATTACAAGTTAATTTCTTATTGGGCGTGTGTAATTGTAGTCGAAAGGGTAATTTAGAATATAATGTATCAATGATCGTACTTTAAATGCTTCTTTAGTTAACATTTGAGTATCGCATATCTTGTTACCATATGATCGTTTTTTTATTAAAGTGACGGAACAAGATAAACGTTCTGATGGTAAGTGCAACGTCTACCCATAACAACACACCACACCGCGCCCGTCACCCTGAGACATCAGTTCTTAAGTCTCAAATGCCCAGTGATTACGCTAGCTCTCAGTGCCCTTCAAACAGAAACACAGTAATGTTTGCACACACTGCTTCACGACAGAATAACTGGCCCTGTAGTGGTACCTACCTAGAAGGATTTCTGCATAGGAAACCTACCACCAGCGTAATTGTTGTCAATATACGTGGACCTCGTGATTTATTACTTTTACAGTCACGCTCGATGAATTGAGATGCCAGGCGTATTTTATACAGATTTCATTACATTATAAAGATACTACATTATTATTTTTAGTAGATACTATATACATTTAAATTTCTGAAGAAAGTTGTTATGTACTCCCTAGATTATAGTTATAAAAATATATTATACGATAACCTAATCCCTTTTGATAGTCTGTCAATTTTATAATAATTTTATGAGTAGATATTGCAAGATTGTTATTTCATCTGCATGGGAGTAATTTCAATTTTTCGTTATCCATACTAATATTATAAGTGCGAAAGCAACTTTCTCTGTCCCTCTGTCTGTTTGTTACCTTTTCACGACTCAACCGCTGAACCTATCTTGACGAAATTTGGCCATTCTGGAAATGGACATAGGATACTTTTTATCCCGGAAAGTGAAAGAATTCCCACGGGATATTTAAATAAACCTATTTAGAATAGGACGAAGTCGCGAGCATAAGCTAGTTGTTTATAAGCCGTAACTGCGGCTTCATTGGCGCGTTTATAGGATTCTTAGCTCCAAAACCGTTAAAGACATTACAATAAAAGAAAATCTAAATTTATTATCTGTCGAAATAATAAAAAAATAACTTTTTATGATACTTTAAATAGAAGGCGCAAGTGCTTAAAGGATAAATTCTGAAATCCGGAATCGCAGACGGACTCTTCTAGTTTTGTTTTAGTTAATTATTCGTAATTGTATTAACAGCATCGGTTCGTAGGTATTAATAAATATTAAATATAAATTGTTTGCATGTGCACACTGAATATAACAAATAGTGATATTAAATAAAAAACATGTTTTGCAAAGAAACCTTTGACCTAGACTTTTATTGTAGGTCGAACTGTCGTCTACTTAATGTCTAACAGGCACAATTGACAAAATTAAGTGTAATTAAAAAAATAACTTACATGAGTTGGTTATTAGGGCGATATTTTGAAACACTAATAAATAAACTTTATTATTTCAAATGTATTGTCGATTGGAAGCTTTTGTACACGTCCGGGTGCTATGCAACCGCGTGTCGAGTATGGACTGCGGTTGCTGTTGACAACGTCTAAACAACTTTACACCAACACCAGCACCCCGAGTACCGTAACCAACGGACGAGGGAGATAGATTTATCACATACGTCTGTTAATAGAAAGGGATGTGTTTACGGGGTTGGCTACGTATGGCACGGTAGCGGCCAAGGCCCGTGCTCAGCCAAGAGTAACACGCGATACGTGTTTATGCATGCAACTGAATGGACATCTGTTCGTTTAAGAACCCTCGTAAACCTAATAAGTGATGGCAGGTTAACAGCACACGTTTATAATTGCTGGGTTATTTGTATTGTAACTGAGCTATTCGCGATCCGTGAAGATGTCATCTAAGGAAATAGCGTCGTAAGTATTAGCATAAGCACGGAGGCACTCACTCGTCTTTATTTTCCCGAAGCGATAAGTCACTTATGTGATAGGGCATTTCCAAAACTCAAACTCCATACTCCAGACCCAAAAAAAGAGCGAAATCAACTGAGTATACTTGACGGAAGTAATATAGTTCTAAATTAACTTACTGTATTCGAAATTCGATTTAAATAAAAATAAATGAACATGTAATTCAATCCTTCAAATATATTACAAAAAAAATAATTGCTCAGCATAATATAAACAATTATAATTAATCGATAAATCACAATAATTAATAATAATAGAAGCGTTGCCCGAAAACGGTGCATGATTCGAATCCCGGACCAGGTTCGAATCGGCATGTAGATGCGCTGACCATTGAGCGGCGCTGCCATAAAAGTTACATTCATACATAATATAAAACAGTAGTTCGAAAGTGCGGCGTCATTATTGTGAGTTAAGATGAATATTCTGTTTAGTACATATTGCAATTAGTTATAAAGTGAAAGTAAATTTATTTGTATTACAATGTAAAATGTCAACGAACTGTGCAAAACATTAATGACGTGCTTACGCTCTTAGTCCACATCGAAGGATTAGAGATATTTTGGACCCGGCATCAGAGGCTTAGTCCGGGCCCACGATAACTTGGATGTCTTATCTCACCGCCGCTGGGATTCGAACCCAGTACTCCTAACTCAGGTAGGTAGGATGACGCGACATAAATAAAAGATATTTATTAGCGTCTAATAATCTACCGTTCTCCCATAAAATTTCATAAGCTGCTGCCGTGGCCGTAACACTGTGTTCTTTCAAACTGTAGTATCGTCGATTCACCTACTGGCTCGTCTTTCAATATTATTATAAAATATCTTATACTATTCATTCACAAGCAAGTGTTACTAGTTACCATTTTTTAAAGTGAGTAGTATGATTATTAAAATACACTGTATTGTTAAAGTTTTATCTGGAATATTTTTCTAAGAATAATAATAAATGACACGTTATGTTTTGAACATGTTCGTAGTTTCATTCGCAATTATCATAATTAATTGATTAATAAAATAAATGCCAGTAAATCACTTATAATAATAACTATAAAAGAATAAATAAAAGGATAGCTTACGCCGACCCACATCGCGATTCTAGCTTGAAAACAACAACTGATCGACGGTCTTTCTTTTTGTAAGATTCGTTGAGACTTTTTAACTATTTTACGACTAATTAGCTTTTACATACATACATACATATCATCACGACTGTATCCCATAAGGGGTAGTCAGAGACTGGGCACTCAGTGCAAAAACGGATGACTGCCACAATCCACGTTTCACCAAAACAATATAATGCACTTGGTGTGATAGGTGGTGAGCCCATCGCCACCATGCGCTGTTGGGTGCACAGTGCAGTTTAATTCCTTACTCGCCTTTTACGAGATCCATTGGATGAGATGGAGTGGTTGTATTCTTTTAACGAGCCGCCACCACACGGCTATTTATGTAGTATATAATTAGCTTTTATGCCTACGTATAATAAAGAAGTCCTACAACTTCATAGTACGCGAGTGACCTGGGTTCACTCCCCGGTGCCGACGCCAACAAAATTGTTAGTTGCAATTTTCATAAGAAAAAATAAAATCGTTAATAACAATTCTATATGCTGATTTACCACGTGCTTGGTGGTGAAGGAAAAGATCGTGAGAAAATCTGGCTGTTTTAGAAATAAAAAAATTTCGTCGTCTAGTGAAATAGCCTGGCGCACTCTTTCCGGCTACAAAACACTCTCAAAAATGAGAAGAGGCCTTTGTCAAGTGGGGCTTATAGGTAACAACAAGAAACTAGAAGTAACATTATGGTTCTTTTAAATTAGCCGCTACGAAACTACTCAGAGATGTTAATAAACCACTCATCGCTTAATTGATTTGATTACACACGAGCAATCAAATGACAGCAGAGATGGATTCCTCATTGCTAGTACACGTGCGGTTGAAAACAATGTGTAAATGCACAATTATCTGAACTTACTACCTTTAATCTGCGCGAATCTGCCGATAGCGAAAAATCACTTTTTTAGATCTTTAAAATTCCAAAATCTGAGACAGGCAATTTTTTGTATTGGTGTGGTTATCCATACTACTCAATCTTTGCCCGTCCAGTAAATTATCCTTAAAATACAAGAATAATAATAATACGACTCATAATTTTTTAGGCAAATCTCAAACGCGTCAAAAGTCAGTCAGTCATGTTTAGATATTATTAGAATTTGTAAACCTTCAAGTACTCTTACAAAAAGATGACTGATGCCGTCCCTCTGCTCAATTTGTGTTTTAATTGGCCTTTAACATTTTTAATTAGATAACGGCGTGGCTTTAGGCCACCCCAATTCACATCGTGTTACCACAGCCGCAATGTGAACATGCATTAATAAGTTCTTATTAGCGTAAATAACTCTCAAAGACAATGGATATTTTTAATGATGCCATTTTGGGGAAGTCCGTAATTTGTATATATATTATCCATTTCAATAATAGTTACTATTATAGTATTAAGATTTTCAATTTTAATCTCGCATGTGTATAAATCTGTGTGTAAAACTTAACTACCAAGCATATATATAGTAATTATTGCTATGTACTATATATATGCTTAGTAGTTATAACCGGACTTTTCCCAGCTCCAAAAACCTCTCAAAAATTAGAGGTATGTGGTCAGCAGTGGGACATTTATAGGCTCTTATTTATTTATTTATTTATTTGCATTCACATGAAATATCATATATTAAGTGGTGGAAAATTATATAAATCGTATCACATATTTCGCCTTTAATGGCATGTAATTGAAATTATAAATGTTACTCGTATGTCTTAACTTATATCATTTCAATTTTTTACTTTTTAGTATAATGTACTTTTTAAGCTGCCGCTATCATATTATACATTTCTTTAATTTTTAGTTCTCATGCAGTTTGTTCTATCTGTTCGGTGAGTCCTAATGTTTTATACATATTTTTTCTTTCATCTTTTCGCCTTATTTTTTCGACTTTCTATATCACTGTGGTATCATTAGCTCATAATGATTTCTTATATTTACGCGAATACTACACATTTAAATAAAACTGATTGTAACGGATTTCATCGCGATTAATTTTCTACTGCTTATAACACGACGTATCGAGCACTTTACAGAAGCTATGGTCACGGGAGATGTCCTGATGTCATAGTTATCCCGGGGTACCTTCAGCTTTTAATTATTATTTTTAGTCCGATCTACGCTGAAAGAGCTGACTGTGTCTTGAAGTCTTGCAGTCGTATGCTTGGTTTTTGATATAATTTTATTAATTATAGGATCCCAAGTCTGTGGTAATACCCAACCATCTTCTCTATTGAAATTAGGATGTTTTTTAATTTCAATAGCGTTGGGATTCATCCTTGGAATCGGTGTCATTTTTCAAGGATTTGCGGTTTATTAAATTTTATGTAATGGTTGGGGTGATCCAGAACATGTTCACATACTGCAGACTTCCTAGAGCGCAAGCGTGTGAAGCACTGTCGCTCTTATTAATAAAATTAAATCAAAAACCAAGCATACCACTGCATGGCTTCAAATTGTTAGCTCTTTCTGCGTAGATCGCCTCAGTTCTTCCGTGGCCATGGGTGCTGTAAAGAGCTCGAAACGTCAGAATATGAGTAGTTGAATTTTTTTAAATAATAATTATTAAATAACTAAGTAACGTATTTAAAAATAATTATTATTAGCTAAGTTTTCAAAATATCAAGCTTCCAAAACAGTGTTTTAAGAACTGGTTAATTAATAATAATGATAAAGAATGTAGAGTTTTAGATTTCCCGTGACCACGAATGCTGACAAGCGCTTGAAATGACGGAATTAGAAAATTAAACCCAATTACTTCCGTAAATAAAGTTTTGTTCAATATGTAGCATTTGCATAAATGTGATGTCATAGTATATGTAGACATAGTTATCAGATTTTCATTTTCAAATTTTATTTTCGTAATGATTTGTTATAGTAATGACATCGCATTTATGCAAATGCTACACATTATTCTTCAATGCTGACGACCGCGTGGCCTAGTGGTCAGAGTACCTGACTTCTAAGCCGCGGGTCCTGGGTTCGAATCCCAGCCGAAGCCAACATTTGTGCTAAAACATAAATTGTTGGTTTTCGGGTCTGGTTGTGTTGTGATTGTCCCCGTGTTTCTGACACTGCATCCTAGCCTACCTCCGATCGCATCAGCGTTACATCGGGCGCGGGAAGGTTGGGTCGAGTGAGTGCCTCTGTGTTTGCGCGTACACTTGTGGCACTATAATATCTCCTGCGCAGTTGATGGCTCTCGACAGTAGTCGGCAGTTGTCGCCGTGGTCGCAATCGGCTAGGAGAACATCATCATTCTTCAATGCAAACGGCGCTACTTCTACACGTCGCTGGCTTTAAAAAAACCTCTAGGAATTATAGTCAGTAGTAATGTGTTATTAAGAAAAATGTTTTCCTATTTTCAACTATTTGACTCTCTGCTTTCTTACGTACAAAATAAAAGTGATCTTCATTTAATTGGTCCTCAATAAGTTAATCTAATTAATTAACAACAGTTTACATATAAACTTTATGGCGCCGACGTTTATGCTGTGCTATATATATCTTTAAAGGAAATTCGTTTTTTTTTTTAATATGCGTCATAAAATGTAACTGAATCGGAATTGTATTTGTAATCTACAAACAATATGAAATCCCAAAGTGAATTAAAGAATGTCGCATTCACCTGCGTAGCTGTAGGTTTGCCGGTGCGTTGCGTATGCGTATGCTGCCGACAGCATCTCGTCGATGCAGCCGCCAAGTGCGGTCGCTGGGCCGGCCGCGGACGCTGCCTGCGACACGCAACCATGCGGCGGCACAACTCTCACTGCGCGCGCCGCGTGTGGTTGTCGTTACCTCGCTTGCCCACCTCACCCGTTTATTCGCTCAGACCCCGACGCAAACCTCAGTGTTCTGGCACACAGCCGTCAGTGTGCGCGTAACAACAAATCGCGCGGTTTCTCTCGAAATTAGTATGCGACTGCGACATTTTTTATTTGTTCTACACGAAACCGAGTGAAATGTTATTGTTCGCTCACTGATAGTTATTACGCGCGCTGACTTCGCTCTACACTTGGACGTGAATTCATGAGGAACTGGTTGGTTTTACTTTGTTAAGGTGAGCTCAATGCTTTTTAAATCGAGTTCTTGCTTTTCCCTTTAAAACAACAAGATTGCGAGTGATTTTTGCAGTGTCGTTGAATTTTCAGGGGACATGTGACTTTTTTGTCTAAGCCATTATGTATTCCGTGTAGAAGTGAAGTGTCACAAGTGAACAAAATATTATTACAGTGTCGAGAAAAGCGTGTGTAAATGTAAGTTATTCAGTAAGATAGACGTCCTACTTCCGATCGGATGAAGTCGAGTGACCAAGTAAACACTGTAACACAAGTAAACACAAGTAAATACTGTGTCAATTTGTTGGTCAGTCTTAATAAATAGTTACAAAATAGTCGTAACAAACATTGGAAAACCGAATGATGAACAAATTAATTGGAAAGGATAATTAGAAAGAAGATCGAACTTCCTTCTTCATGATGATGCGTCAGATACATTTACAGCCATGTAATAGGCAAACAAAATAAAAATAAATCTCTTATTTTATTGTCTCGTCTTAGACTATTGCATATCAGTTTAATATGTTACATACCAGAAAACACTATATTTTAAAAATACCCATATAGGTTCTCAACAAAGAAATATATTACTTTATCTGCGATTATTTCGCAACGGTTTTCATGTGTTACACAAAAAATCACAGTTATTTGATAAAATTAAGTAATCGCAGTTTGTATACAAATCTAATACTCGTACCATAGAAATGAATACAGGACATTTAAGATACCAAGCCGATTCTAAACTATTAAGTATGTGTGTCACCTAACAGTATTCTGTCAACATTGAGTAAGAAATGACCACTGAATATTATAGGAAATTAGACATCATTATTACAAACGATAAGGGCGTACGATAAAATAGAACAAAATACACTCAATACCTGATTATAATGATCAGAATTCCAGAAGATAATGCTCACGTAAGAAAAGCAAGAGCAAAAGATAAGCAAAAAATATATATAAACCCTAGATGGATATAAGTGTATTTATTAATTAAAGATTTTACCTAGTGAATTAAGGGCTCTATTATAAATTATTTTTAGCCTACTTAAATATTTTACTGAACATGAACCTTCAGCAAAGATATACTCACTTTAGCTTTAACAGATTGCCATCTTTGCATTTAAATTGCTAACTTAAACTTTAACCGGTAATTTAGCATTACTGTCATTTCAACTTCATGCTAGAAATGTAAATTAGTTGAACAAAATACGTTTATAACAGCTTATATTGCAAAGATGAAGATTCTTGGTTGTACTAACTTCGAATTTATACAATGATTAATTTTATTTACATCCGCTTTTATGTAACAGCAGGAAAACAAACATTGCGAAACTTTTAGCATCCAACTTATTAACATTCTCGGTATTTAAATTTATATTGATCAGTTGTATAACTATATTTCTAAATATAAGATATTTCCGAAAGTTTAGTTTCATTGCTATAGAAGAAATGTCATCTATAAATTTTTCTTATGAAATACGTAGTGTCATCATTTCCCAATGTACTAATACGATATATGTGCTCTTCTGAATTTTCTAAAACAATTTTTTTATCTCTTAGTTATGTTCAACTTATGTTCGTTATCGAAGACAAGCATGTCTATTGATTAAATTTAATTGCATTTTTTACGAATTTTAACTTTATAGAAATGTAACCGACGAGTGCGAATGTTAGTGAACTTTTTGAACATGGAGAAGGTTGTTCATAATGCGAAGACACTATTTTTGATTAAGGATGCAATTTTTTGCTATTTTCGTTTTTTAATCAGAGTAAATTGAAAACAATCTGAACGTCACAAAATAATTTCGGTCTATCATCTGAAACCCGTATTGGTTAAATATTCGAAATAGATAAAACATACAGAAGTGTTTTGCAAGACGGTCCTTTTACTCGTAGCTTTTATTTAATAAGGAGCAGCTATTTTGAAGATTTCGTATTTGTACGAGCCAATGTTAATGTCTGTTCCGTTTCACCTAATAAGATTGAAAATTAAATCTCTGGTATGCGTAATCGCTTCAATATCACCTGGTGAGAGCGTATTCAACTGGCAAAGTCTGCGTCATTCGGCGATCTCCACTCGGTAACTTAAAAAGTGAAACCGATGTATGTATGTAACCCACCTTCTCAGTATCACACATAAAGTATCACATTTCCATACGTTATGACTTCTTATTTTTTGTAGGTAACCAAAGGTTCAGGTTTTCTTGACTTCTTTTGTAGTTTAATAGAGTGGTTCATATAGTATCATAGCTATTACCTTAAGTGACATATTTTATACTGCGTGCATTAGCTTTATTTTTAAATTTCAGTCAATAGGCTTATACAATAAAAAGTCAATGTAATTGTCTAAAAAAATCAGACATAGCGCATCTATGTTAGTTGTAATGAAAACTTAAGTAACATTGTTAGCGTGCTTGACTTGTATAGACTAAAACACGTTACAGTGGTCGAAAATTGAAAATAGCGGAGCGTTACAGATAATTTACATCATTTAATTTAATTAATAATTTAGGGATTTTAGAGTAGTTAATCATTTCATATTCAGCTTGAGATCATTAAAATAAATAAACCAAAGTGACACTTGACTTATTTTGTCACCTTGTTTTATTATAAAAGCAACAAAAATTATACTTGGCCTTAAATAAAATTGAAACCACAGTTATGACTGTCGCGTCACCTTCTATGCCCAATATTTTCTTCTATAACAGAGCCCTACATCGACCTTTATTTTGAGGAATTACAAAAAAAACTTATTCTATTTATTGAGTTCGATGTCTTCATATAATCAAGTCATGCTTTGTTAACTTTCTTTGGTAGTACGAAAGAGGTTAACGGCGAATTTTGACGAGGAAAGAATTACAAATAGATGACCACCGTGTTATTTATACTGATATTGCATACAAATGTTAAACAGGGCAATGCAATATTTGTTATGTTATTCAAAGGAGGTCAAATGGCATCTCGAGTGAATGAATAATACATACATACATAAGATCACGACTGTATCCCATAAGGGGTAATCAGAGACTGGGCACTCACTGCAAAAATAGATGACTGACACTTGGTGTGATAGGTAGTGGATGGTGGTGGATAGATCCATTGGATGAGATGGAGTGGTAGTATTCTTTTAACGAGCCGCCACCACACGGCCAATGAATAATACAAATAAATATTTAACTGGCTGGCAGTAATTCGAAGTTTCATATGGCGAGTAAAGAGAACGGGGTACCTAATTGGTAATTCCCTATTAAGCCTTGCATCGCAGTCCCCATTACCTTGTTTATTAATGGAGGATAAATGTAGCTGTCTATGGGCTATAGTGATCATTCGTCGCTCTTACTGGAATAAGAATAAAATAAACACATTCCAAAACATTTGTAGCGTGTAGGAAAATTCTTTTTTTGTTTTATGCAAGTAACAGTTTAGTGTAACTCATTTTCCACTGGAAAATTCTGTGTTGGACCGCATTGCGCTCATCATCATGACACTTCAGTTCTTAAGTCTCATATGCCCTCTTTATATAATTACACCAGCTTTAATGCTCTTCAAACCGAAACACAGTGGTTTTTGCATACTGCTTGATGGCAGAATACCTTACACTGCGGTAGAAACGGTTCCGTCTAGGTACAATCTACCTAGACGGAATCCTGCATAGAAATCTAACCACCATTAAACCGCCATATACGATGTGACGGACTCGTGTCTACTTAATTGTCCAAGCTGTAAGAGCTTCTTTTTGGCACCGTTAACTTTTTCATCCTACACAAACGGAATTATAATTAACTTGATAAAATAAAACTATCTTTCGTGTCGTCTCTGTGATAAGATTTTCCAGGCATTTTCTTTAGTCATGTCAAAGGTAGCATATTGCTATCCTTGATGATTACGATACGATTGACGCCGCCACTACACTGCAATAATGTAGGGTTATTTATAATGTTAGTGAATTTGTTACTATTAATGAGTTTTAACAGTACTTGTACTTGTTAAATGTATGTAACGTACCAGCTAAAAAGATAAAGCATATAGATTACTGGTGGAAGGATTCCTATGCAGGAATCCATCTAGGTAGGTACAACCGTAGGGCCTGTTATTCTGCCGTGAAGAAGTAGTGTGAAATATGACTGTGTGTCGATCTGAAGGGTATTTAGAGCAAGTGTAATTACTGAGCATATTAGGGTGACTTTGTGCGGAAGAGTGCCGGCAGGATATCAAGTGTATGAGACCCAATATAACTTTGTGAGTAGCCAGAATATATCTAAAAAGTCACGAAAGCACCCCACACTTATGTATGGTAAAGAATGTTGGGTCTACAAAACAAGTATGAAAGTAAGATTAATGCTGAAATGAGAAGTTTGAAAACTATAAATGGAGGGCCTTTGATGGACAAAGTAAAGAACAGCGTGATGAGGGAACATTGCGGTGTGTTAGAAAATGTAGTGACAAATATAGAGATGATTTGGACACGTAGAGAGATGGTTTGGACACGCAGAGGGGATGGATGAAAGAAGATTGACGAATAAAATCTGTTTCGTGAGGCGAGTGTGATTTGGTAAGCCGGTAAGGATCGATGAAGGCGAACGTATTCGATCATATCGAATTCGTTTTAAGGAAAGGCCACGTCAAAAGTACCCGCAACCGACGACCTTCTACGAAAACGCTAATGAAAGTAGAAGAAGCGAAAGATGTGTGTCAGTATCGTAGCAAGTGGGAAAATGTGTTCTCTTTCTATCTTAATGTGAAAGAAGCATGACTGCATGTATATATGACTTTGGAACTGATGTCTCAGGGTGACAAGCGCACTGTAGCGCCACACAGAAATGTTTTGGGTGACAACAGCATTTGCTGTTGGGGCACTTACTATCAGGTGAACGTTTTGATCGTCTCGAAACTTTGTCCATTAAAAAATATTATTATTACATTACAAAAAACAAAGTATATTAGGATATGTCGCAATACATAATATAATTACGCACAGCCGCCAAACAAGGGCTTCTCATAACAGTTAGTGATACGTTACATCATAAATCTTACAGCAAATGGAAAACGTATCGATGGTCAAATGATTATGTTTCCTGAAGTTCGATCGTCAATGCTTACAATTACAACGTTCTGTTACCTAATAATAAAATAAATATCACTGGATGGAATTTGTTTTTAATTACCATAATTGAATTTATAATACTTACTACTTACGTTAAAAGTACTTAGCTTACTTCTGTTAGTTCTAGTTATATTAAAAATACTATAATAATTTTTATTATATTTCATATTTTATAAAACGTAATAAAAATGACTTAATTTTCGAAAGTTTAAATGCACAAGATCTTTTTCTTAGATTCAGATCCTTGGTATTTTCAAACATTCTTCTATTTTTAATTTTATCGCAAGTAGCTATACAGCATAGTGGCATAGTGGGAAATCGTTCCGTAACGTAATATGAAGCTAATATGAAGCTAACCGAACGAGAAAGTATTACTGTGATAATTAACTAGAAAATGGCGCTAGCACATTGTCATGCGTAATGCATGTGCTATTAAGCGAAGGCTAGTTATGAGATATACTCGTACAAGTAAGATATTTCTCGGAGATTTCTTTAAATCGGTATAATTAAATTTAAACTACATATATTAACAAAGTTATCATTAGTAATAGCGGCGCGGTTGACGCAGTGACTAAGGGATTGGCTTGGCTTTGGGTCGGGTTGGATATCACGGAACAACTTCTATGGCGTACTGGTATTTGTCCGGCATCGGGTGTTTGTACATTTGAAATTTATGACTGTAAAACTCAACTACGATGAAAGTGTATCCTAGTCTGGAGCATTATGATTTAAGAAATAAAAAAGGAAAAATGTTTCACCATGTTCTAACATATAAGTAGGATAATAACATGTTTCCTTTGATGAAGTTTTAGTTAAAACCTAATTACGTATCTGTGACTGCATAAAAGTAAAGTAAAGTTTCAGCCTATAAATGTCCCACTACTGAGCACAGGCCTCCTCTCATTTCTGAGAGGGTTTTGGAGCTAGGAAGAATACGCCACGCTGCTCCAATGCGGGTTGGCAAACTTCATATGTCTTCGAAATATTTTTAATTTCTCAGACATGCATGTTTCCTCACGATGTTTTCCTTCACCACCGAGAACGTGGTAAGTCAGCACTTAAAATTGCAATTAACAATTTTAGTGGTGCCGGCACCGGGAATCGAACCCAGGTTACTCGCGTACTATGAAATTAAAAGCGGGCGCCTCGCCCCTGAGCTGCCACGGCTCTTTATATATAGCTATCTGTGACTTCATGACTTTTATAAATTTTACTTTGATACATTATTGAAATATTTTATTCAGGTACTATATTTGTTCAAATTAATGTGATGGGAGAACAAAGAACAAAGTTACTAATGCATGTTTTTCTTGGCATTACTCATCATCATAAAAGGTCGTTTTAAAAACAACGAATGAGTATGTTATTGTGTAATAACACATTTTTTTTTCATTGAATTTATAACAAAAATATTATAATTACTTAAATTATGGGTAGTAATTAACATAAAAAATATTGAACTTTTAGTATTAAATAATATTTTTTATATCTCGCCTTTAACTGAATTTCATACGTTATGTGTAGGTAAAAAGTATAGCCGAGAAATGTCCTACTGCATAGCTTAAGTTATGGAGCTAGGAAGTGTCCGCCATTCTGCTCCAATGAGGGTCGGCAGAATTCACATGTCCTTGAAATATATCATACCGATATACATGAGATCGAGTTTAGATTTAGATCACTCGTGTACTGAAAATATTGACATTATTTGGCGTTGAGGCAAGACATAGCATACGACAGCATACGACGAACTTTCCTCGTGTATTGTCTTACCAACTATTGCTTTATAGTTTAAGTAATTTGCGCCAACTTATAATTACGTTGTTAAACTGGTATACACGGTTTCTACAGTTGAAATGTCTTTATCAACGTTTGAATTACTTAGGTAACCACAAAAATTCCAGATAATCCTATGGTTTTCCATTTTTCCATGTCAGGTAACACTCAAGGTTTAATTTCAAAACGAGACAAAAAATGGCAGACCATTTTCACCCAATAAATCAGCTGTAATCGAAATCTATATTTCTTTTATGGATTGAATTGTAAGATGGATAGCTATTCAAGGACAGAAGTTACCGCCTCATAACAGACGGACGTGCCAACATTGACCTTATATTATAATATTTAATTATAATCATTATAATCTAGGCAACGGCAACAATCATATTTCTTTTAATTATTGCATTTAAGTGATAACGAGCTTATAGAACTAGGTTATAATTCGGTTAATATTAAATATTAATATGTACTAAATTTGGGGTCGTGTTCTAATATCTTTTAAATGATTTTAATAACTAGATTTATTAAGTGCTTGTCCTATATTCTGCCTATTATTTGAGTGTAGGAGAAGTTGAAGCTAATAAGTTTACGGAAGTCTATGGAAAACTAAGGCGACTGGTCTTCGGGGGGAAAAAGCCTCTTAAGTTGATAATGCGCTTCGGGTATTAGTCGAATAATTATAAGATTGTGACATTATGTTAAGTACTTACATTATGTTACGTACATTCATACGATATGAAAGTAAAAAAGTAAAATTAATTCAAATATCTGATTATCAGTAACTTGTGAATGTGAAGTCCTTGTTGACCTGTGAATGCAAAAGAAACGTGCAAATTTAGGAAAACAAAAATCTTGTTCTAAACATCAAGAATCAATACTACTGTATCCCTGGAACTATAGTAGAACTATGGAACGCCCATAATCGGATATCTATCTTCAACGTACTCTACAATGTAAACTTGCAATTTTTAAATGAGTTTTTGGATTGTCTACACGGTTTTAGATGCACTAGTAATGTTAGCGTCTTTCGCTTCATTCTGTATCTTATCATACATTGAAAAAAGATCACAAATTACGGAACACATTCGTGTTTGAGACAAAGCGTATAGTGTTCCTGTACTTCTTGATAAAACGCAATTTCCGTAGTAAGTAGACAAAGGATTTGTTTACACATAAAACATTCTTTGTTCTTACAATCGTTACTGACTAGTATTTCTCGCAATTCAAGTAGCAGATTGCGTGATTAACCTGGCTTCAAAGAGCCCATAACTGTCTATCCCTTGTAGATCATTAATTAATGTGTAGGTATAATTCCGCTACGTCACCGCGCTAAGCCGCCGATAACAATAACAACAACCGGTGGTAAATACCAGATTACAAATCAAACAAAGTATTTAAGCAAAACAATTATTTGCAGACATCGACGTTGATCGTCAATCTACTTGTGCTGGTTGCCAACAACTTGGATGATAATTTTGACTTGTTCGGTTACGCTGGCCACAACCTACTTATACTAACGTCTTAATAAGCAACGTTTTTTACTTATTTTATATTGATCGTATGTCAACATTGTTATATTCACCTTGGAAAACCCAAAGAATACCATTTCCTAGCTGTGTGGAGAAGGACCGTACTAACAGGTTTCCGACTTGCTCTTCTCGTTACTAAATTCCATAAATAAATAAATAATTCGTACCCAGTACCCTGACTCAGCAGGCAGGTGTACCGACCACTGAGTCACAAGTAATTATAAGTAAATAGTAAAGTTTGTAATCATCGAGTGAATTTCATAATGATTACCACCTCGAGCATTTCTGAACCACTTAAACCGGCGGCTTATTACGGCCTTTTTCAAGTCTTTAACAACTATAAAAAATAATAATGCGATTTTATTAAAGTCAAAACGTGGTTTTAATGACACCAAAACTATCGTAATTGTGTTTGTATTTGTATTGAAGAATATTAAAATTTAGTCTTGCGAGACTAAATTTGTTGTTGTATTAAAAAGAATATTTCTTTGTATAAAATTCATTGCCAGATATTTACTATGTAACCCTGAAACAAGAGTCGTATTTTGGAACTGAAGACCTTCCTAAGGGATTAAGGATTATGGATAAAAATAAATTATTTGATTTCTTTACGATGAATACATATATACTCATTTGAAACACAGAATGCGAAAAATGTACTTTTGCTAACCAACGAGTGACTACTGCTATATAAAAATGTGTGTGCCTAGTGTGACAGAGTATCTATGTTTAGTTAAAGGGGTTTATAAATGATTATAAAGCCGTGGTTGTCCCGGGATCGGGCGCTCGACCGTTAAATTTAATAGTACGCGATTAACCTGAATGCGATTTGATGTGCCGGCACTTCAAAAACTCTTCTGCAATCGTAAGTGGTGATTCACCACGTACTCAGCGGTGAAGGTAAACTCGTGAGGAAACGTGCATTTCTTCGGAATAATATTTCAAGGACATGTGAAGTCCGCCAACCCGCGTTGGAGCTTTGGAGAAGCGTGGCGGACTCTTACCGGCTCCAAAACCCACTAAGAAATGAGAGGAGCCCTGTTCTCAGCAGTGGTACGAGTATGTTAATAGGCTACAACTTTATAAATGTTTGAATAAAGAATCGATTTTTTTTTCGTTAGCTACTTTTATTTAAAGTTACTCATAAAAATAATAAGAAGTAAGCTGACTTCTATGCTTCAGTGCATTTGGCGTCTCCTACTCATAATATTAATATTTTTTTTATTATTTAAATAGCTTCGCTGGGTTGAATAGATGCCTTATAGAACAAATAAGTTGAAGCACGTTACGTGTCGCTTACGAAATGTGTATGATGTTATATAGTATCGATGTATCTTTGTTTGTTTATCTAAACTAAATTACTTGCCAAATATTCGCAAGTCTGAAGTAGCTATAATTGCCAAAACTTTCACAGCGCTAAATATTTTGAATACATATCTTTATATACGTAATTCTTTTGTACATATGTAAGTATGTCGCTGAACTCCTCCTAACAGCTCTACTAATTTGACGAATTTTTTGTGTGTGTTTGAGTGGGTTCTAGGATGGTTTAGATTTACAATTAGATCCGGTAGGTGGCACTGTGATAGATTTCTAGGAAAATATTAAATTACACTTTGTATATAGTCGATCGAAAATTCGAATAACGAAAAAACATTTGTTGAATCCGCTAATAGGAGGCAGGACAACGCCTGTCACGTCCGCTAGTACGACATAAATTTCCTTCTGCCAGTGATGAATACGTAAAATAATACCAATCAAAGAATAAAAAGAAACACTTCTTAATAAAATTCTTTACAAGAAAAATTCAGTCTAAAAAATTTACGAATATCGAGTTTATTGACTCTTGATCATTAAAAAGTTCCATCCCGTGTAAGACATTGCCAACTTTGATGTACGTATTTAAGCACATAGACACATTTCATTGCACATTAAGCACATAGACACTTCACTTACTACGAAACTTTAGGAGCATTCAAATGCACAAATCACAGCGGCCTTTACTTCTTGGCTCTACTAGTAAAGTAGAAAGCCTATAAATGTCCCACTACTGAATACTGGCCAGAAAAATTTGAGCTGATTTTCAATAAGGAACTCGTGTGCCATCTTATAATAAAAAGGATATTGATTTTTTCAGCCTATAAATGTCCCACTGCTGAGCACAGGCCTCCTCTCTTTTGTACGAGGGTTTTGCAGCCGGGAGGAGTCCGCCACGCTGCTTTGTCTTCCGCCTTTTTCAAAGACATGTGTAGACCGGTAAAGGTATGTATTACCGGTCTTCACATGTCCTAGAAAAGATATTTTAATTTCTTAGACGTGCAGGTTTTCTCACGATGTTCTCATTCACCGCTGAGCACTTTGTAAATCAGCATTTAAAATTGCAGAACCATTTTAGTTGTGCGGTAGGTACCTGGTATCGAACTTAGGTCACTTTGCGTGCTAAGAAATTTAAGGCCAGCGCCTGGTCTCTGGGCTACGTCTCTACTAATATTTGTGGTTTATGACCGTAATAAAGTTTGATTTATCTTAACATTTTTTTTTAAATATCAAGTGACGAAACGAGCAAAACGTTCACAAACGTTGACGTGCAACGTCCGCACACAACAATTGCTGTGTCATTTAGTCATATTTTGTGAAGTTAACTTATGTACAACAGGAAAAAGTATTTTAAACTTAGAATACGAAAATTTTAAAACGTGACATAAAATATCAACGAAGTTAAATCTTAAATATTGAACGATATCAGCATCAGTCTATTCACATGCAATTTTTTTTATTATTGTATAAAGTGACGAAACGAGCAAAACGTTCACCTGATGCTAAGTGCAACGTCCACCCACAACAAATGCTGTGTCACCCAGAATATTTCTTTGTGACACCACACTGCGTCCATTACCTTGAGACATCAGTTCTTAAGTATCATATGCCCAGTGATTACACTAGCTCTCAGTGCTCTTCCAACCGCAACACAGTAATGTTTGCGCACTTCGGAATTTCTGTTTCACGGCAGAATAACTAGCCCTGGGGTGGTACTTACCTAGACGGATTCTTGCATAGCATTAAAATTGACTTATGTATGACTTTCACTGCCAATTTCCAAAATTTACATTATTAGCAAAGAACCAAGCCAATGCCAACATACTTCTTAATGGTGACAACACACTATAAGTGTATAGTATTTCTTGGCCACAACCACTTACCGTCACTGTCCACTTGTCACTCTTACTGAATTAATAAAAAATGGACACGAAAAATGTCAAAACTTATAAGGAGCGTAACAAAAATTTTTGCTCTCATCACACACATTTTTCTTACTAAGAAAATAATTTTAAATATATTATTGTAGCTGACTACTGTAGTCAACTACAGGTTAAAGTTTCAGTTAGTGAAACTGCCAAATGTAAGGAATTTGTAATGATACCACGAGCTTAGCATGCAGACTATTTTATTTCATATCTTCTGTTTATTACCCTCACATATTTATTTTACATATACCGACAACTTTATTTAAATTCAAATTAATAAAAGTATTGAAAATCATGCACATATACTGACATATAGGTACATCACTAAATTGAACCAATTACTATAATATATATCAGGACACATGAATAGAATTGAAACATATGAATTTAACAATCATAACACAAAAATAATTCACAATACATAATTATTAATGTTTAAAGTTTTAATTTTTTATAAAATATATATTTTTAAAATAACTATCAAATAAAATTAAAATTTGAATATCATATTTTGAGGAAAACACTTGTGTTGTAGCAAAAAAAAATTACTAAATATCTTAAACAATACAAATACTGTTGCTATTATAGATTTTTTTGTGTTAGAGTCACTAACTAGTATTAACCAATTATATTATAATAAAAATAAGCAATCTAATTTTACATTTGTATATCTTTTAAAATATTCTAATATTTACATGCATTATTTGAATCAATAAGTAGTTATAATTATATATTTTTATAATAATATTATATTTTAAATTTCATTCGTAGACACTATCAGATTAAGTATTTAATTTATGATAATTTATTTTATTAATATCTGTAAAGGTTTTAACACTAATTCTAATACCATAAATCACAATGTGATGCACTTAGCGCCGAGTATCCCCATCTATCAGGCGGTCTCACTATCCTGCCAAAACGAGAAACATATGGTTCAGAGCGTGTACGTTCAGGCTGATGTGAATATGCTAGCCGTGGGCTTATGGTTACGGCAATATCGTCATACATCAAAGCTATTCATATCTTTAGCTCTTTTATCATAGTACAGTTTTTATTGGGCTTGTCTATTATTTAATTTATTTTTTATGTTTCTATGAATGAAAGGACGCAATAGTTATGGTTGGCAAGGAATTATTGTTCTTAACTTTCTGCTATAGGCGTGTTAAGATAATGAAGTAAAGCAAGTCTAAAATCTGTTATGTCCAACCGGGTCCTTTTCATTATATTTTTTATTGTTTGAATGTCTCTTTCAACTTGTCCATTTGATAGAGGATAGCGAGGCAATGATGTTATGTTTTTAAAATTCCTTTCGCGCGCAAAAAGTCGAAAGTCCTCAGAATTGTATTCTGGGCCATTATCTGACATAACTATATCGGAAATACCATATCTAGCAAAAATATTTTTGAGATAGTCAACAATGATCTCTTTTTTTATTGACTGCACTTGTACTACTTCTACAAATTTGCTGTAATAGCCTATGACTATTAATTTTCACCATGAAAATGAAAGGAATCAGTTCCTACTTTAGACCACGCTCTATTCGGTATGTCAGGTGGTATTAACGTTTTTTTCTATTTTTATTTTTAAATGTAAGGCACGCCTGACATTTACCTATATAATCTGCTATATTATGTAATTTATATCTAATTTAAATGTAATATCCTTATTATTAATTGTCAAATTTACACACCATTTACTTCTAGGCTCATGAAAATAATAAATTACCTGGTTGGGGGACTCCACGACTTGCATCTCGTATACCTTGTTACATAATCGCGAAAAATGATTTAAATTGTTACATTTTAAACATCTCCTACCGTTTGCAGGGCATTTTTTGTTCAAATTTGTCGTTCCACATTTCATACACTTCACTTCATAATGTTTGCACGTATCTTCATTTCGCACTGTATTTTTATATTTACTTTGGTTCGAATTTGAAGGTGTAGCAAAAGAAGACGACGGTGACGCATTCGAACCGCTCCAGCCGCGTCGCGCTGCACCGCAGGGATATCGCGCTACCTTTTCTCGTTGCGACCTCCGGATTGCGTGGCAGTTGTTAGTCTCGTAGTAATTATCCTCCTCCTGATTTTTATTTTTATTGTTAGTATATGCACTGTGTTCAACAAAACCCTTTTTTATGGATCCTGATTGTACTTTAGAAATTTGGGCAAGATTACATATATCTAAAGTTTTTTGCAATGTTGATTCTGGTTTACGAAAAAAACTTTTTCTTAAAGCATTCTCCTAACCACATAAAAACTATCTCTAAATAAGTCCTCGCATAAATCATTTAATTCACAGTTTGCCACCATTTTCTTTAATTCATATGCATATTGTTCTATAGACTCACCGTCTAATTGCGCACGTGTGAAAAAACAATGGCTTAGTACCGTAATATTTTTCTTTTGTTTGAAAAATGCATCAAATTTTTCGATCAACTTCTCGAATTTTAAAACAGTTTCATTAAATTGGTTGTATACCTCGCGACACTTTTCTCCAATTAAATGTAGAAAAATATGTATTTGTACTCTTTCACTCTTTTGCGACAACTCACACGCCTCGTAGTTAATCTAAAATGCACTTTTCCATATCTTCCAATTTTCAGATATATTTAGATATCGATGTTATGTTTTCTAAATTATTCACGTAATAAATTTTATTTCATAACTTCTTATCCTTACCCTCAAATATTTATTTTACATATACCGACAAAAACAATGAATATTTCGTGAACAAACATTCATAAATATCTTCGTACCTGCCCGCCTTCAATGTCATAATATCCGAGTGACATGGGTTCCATGCCGACGCCACTGTAATTGTTATTTGTATATATATTTAAAGTGCTGATTCGATGACGATGATGTCCGCGACAACTTCTAAATACTATCGAAAGCTCTTCACAGTGCAGGAGATATTATAGTCCCAGAAGTGTAAGCGCATACACTTACCCGTCGTAACCTACCTTTGCCCGATGTAACTCTCATGAGACAAGATTGGAGGTATTATGATACAGTCAGTGGCACGGGTACAATCACAAAACAATCAGACCTGAAAAACAGCAATTTGTATTTTTGCACGAATGTTGGTTTCAGCTGGAATTCGAACCCAACCTTCAAGTGTGGGACCCTGACCACTAGGCTACGCTGTCGTCAAAATTGATTTGCCGCGTGTTCAGGGGTGAAGAGAAACATTGTGGGGAAACCTGGATCTCATGATGACATGTGAAGTCCGCCAACCCAAAAAGTAATCCGCCAAAAAAATACCCACATTTCGTTCAATATTAGCATTAAAGACAAAGGTTCTTTACGTTCAATATTAGCAATTTTTTATGTCAAGGTTCAGACCTACGATTAACGTTACTTATTTCGATTAAGTGGTTAGTCTTCTTTTTATCAGACTTAGGGCCACTGAGGTCAATTGACGTCTGATTTTGTGCTAGCATCATAATGTTGTAATTGTGTTTAGAGTTTGCCGTAAAGAGTAATTATTGTTTTGTCTGAGTTTGTCATGTAACCCTCTGTGTTCTTTAATTTTATTATACGTACTTA
Organism: Luehdorfia chinensis; assembly: GCA_019845155.1. Taxonomy (NCBI): domain Eukaryota; kingdom Metazoa; phylum Arthropoda; class Insecta; order Lepidoptera; family Papilionidae; genus Luehdorfia; species Luehdorfia chinensis. The sequence continues at coordinate 11,616,313 of JAHVAK010000527.1, forward strand.
CACTTATTGCTTTGAAATTTAATTATAACCTTTGCCATAAATCTCGAAAAAAGGTTAGAAAATAATGTAAGTATTCTCTTATTACTTATTAAATATGTATGACAGAATTGTAAAATAAGTCTTCTTTAACATTTATGATTGTAGACCGATTGTACACCGATTGTAGACGCAATTGAAATTCAATGGGAAAGTAATTCCGTTACTTGTATTTACGCAAAACGACACAAACGTCAATAAAGATCCGGTTATAGGCCATAGGAGATATGCAGTATAATTCACCTTACCTTAACGTTGTATATTTTCGAATCGTCGCACAGGTTGGCACAAACAAGGAAGGATTCCCGCGTATTATTTCGATCAAATACACGTTATCGCTAATTCCAGGCAGACCACAGACACTATTTATATTCGACACTGTATAGTTTATGGATAGCTTGCGCAGCGCGACTCGGCCATTGAATAACAAATGAGAAAAATCATCGTCAAGTCCAGTGGAGAAGTCGTGCCCCCAACCTCTAACATCAAAATGTACGTATAAAGTAATTACGATCGTAGATACCCGCTCACGTACAGCATTCAAATTAGATTTCATGATAGAAAATATTATTTTTTTGCGAATCCGTCAAAAAGGTAAGCCTTAGTAAGTGTTTGATGCAATGTGGACTTGTTGTCATGGCATCCATTTTCAGAATTTAAAAATATACAGTGGGATTGTGCTCTCCTTCCCAGAAAAATTAAGGTGTGATAGGTGGGTGGAATAAAAACTATACACGGTATTATTAATTGAAAATCTGTGGCTTTACTAGAGTCCCGTACATCCAACAAACTACATAAACCTAGGCCATATTACCCTGCCGCGGCAATAAATAAAACTTAAAAATAAGTAAAATAAACATGCCACGGGCTTCTATTTCACCTACCTATCACACTCAACTTTTTCTGATAAGGAGTGAACGAAAACCCTGTATATTGAGAAACTGACAGTATTCTTAAATGATTTTTTTCCTGTAAATGAACACTGTATTCGGAGTGTTTGTCTTTTAATTACGGTTGTAAATTTAAAAAGCATTTTATTGTCTTAACAGGGGTTTAATAATGTATTTGTGAGTGAAAATGTTGTATTAATAAAACTTGTAACTAATTTAAAAAACGATACGGGACCATAAAATTACGTAAAAAAACAAATGAGGACTTAACAAATACCTGTCTATACATTTAAACTCAGAGTACGTAATAAAGGTTGTTTGAAAAAGTGAATTAAGCGTGTGGGAGTTCAATGCCATAATGCCATTCAAAGATATGGAAGCTGCTAAAGAATATAATGGAAGTGCATTCCGATGAGACTATGCGTTTACAATAGAAGAGCTATTAGGAGGAGAAAGTGAGTTCGATGAACTAAATAAAAGTGTGCACGTTCTAACAAAAAATGTCTGGATAAAGGGATACAGTAGTTATGTAACGGAAATAAATTATGCGTAATTTATGTAATTTAAAAAATCCTCACTGATACAGGACAATATGTACATATACATACTTAATTGTTCTACAATATGTAATGTCCTATTTAATGCGAATTACACTTTGTAAATTGATTTATGTCCATAGAAAAATTGAGAACGCTCTCGGTTTCTTGTTGGCTTTTTATCAGGGTAAACCATTTTTTTGAGCAAGAACTAAAGGAAAAATATGACTTTTAATAAATCTCGTAAAAATAATCTAAATAAAATAAAATTATGCTGTTCTATTGTGTTCTTTATCGTAAAGGTTCCGGTATATTCGAGAGATATCGAAGGATGGACGGTAAGAAACTGACCAAATATAGAGTGAAAACAATAAATATTTTTGATCTACGCTACAGTGTGTGGTGAAAGTCAAATTATTAGACTGTATGAAAATAACAATACTTCATTTGGCTTCACAATTATTGAAGTATTTTGTCTTTCTTATGCAGAAATACCTATTACGAGTAAATTAAATATCTGAAAAAATCTGTTTTAAACATATCTACATATATTATAATAAGCATGAAGCCAACCATACAAAACAAACATTGAATGGCATTACGGTTAAAATCAAAAAGTATATTTCTGTGAATCTGTCCTTAAAATTATTGAATCCATTTACATAAAATTTTCATACATTACGCATAGTAACTCTCTGATGAAATTAGTCTTTGTTTCATTACAATATCCTTCACACTTTTGTAGTTTTGCATGATCATTAGCCGCACGCCGTGTGGCCTAAGTGGCTGATATTTATAGATTACTCGACTGCTGTACCGTGGGTCTTTGGTTGGAATACCAGCGGGAACCAACATTTTTCAAAAAATGTCTGATTATGAGTCAGGTCTTGTTGTGATTTTCCTAGTGTCCCGGACACTGCATCTTAGTTTCCGTCCGATTTTATCGCAAGAGCGTTACATTTGATACCGATACTTTTAGACAAGACACAGAGACGACCATAGATAACGGTTTCAATATTCCACACTCACCTCAAATTAATTAGGTATAATAAAAATTTAATATTATATTTAGTTCATAACATATTAGAAGAGTACGTTTCCAACAATTTTTTCTGAAATATTTTGTAACTGTGATGACAGAAGTGGTCCAACTAAATCACAGGCTTATTCCACAGTAGATTACAAGAAATGCTTATATTAAAAGATAATTAAATGGGAGAATATTCCAACAGTAATGGGAAAGTTATTTTTACGTTAGCTAATTCCTCTTGTAGTATTTAAACTATACGGGTCTTTTAAACTATGAAATGTTTCAATTTCAATTTAATACACCATTCGTAGTACGGCTGTAAATATTTTCATACATGTCATTGACGTTAGGATAAAGGTAATTTTCCGACACTTAATTATTATAAGTCTAAAGTTCTAACCATAAATACAAAACCCAAACAATTAAATAAACATTAAAAGTTCTGAACTGCAATTATACAGATTTTGCATCTTGTGATTAAATATTAAATAAGAAATGTTCATTGATACTATAAAAATTATTTAAATAATGATATTACGCATAATAACTTTTCAAAAAAGACACATAGAAAACAACATTTTGATGTAATGCGGGAAAAATACTGTCATAAGGTCTTTTATAGTGAATGATATAATAATAGCGATTCGATTTTATCTTTCCCGAGTAATGACGAACATAACGTAAATGAAATCTGTTCCATCCGGTGAGGCGCGGGCGCGACTTTGACTGTCTCTATCCGTGCCTGGTTAAGGTGGTTTAGGCGATGTTGTCGCAAACCAGTTTTTGCTTACGTGTATTCTAGAAATCTAAACTAGAATAGGCAACAAAAATACTATCACTACAAATTCATAACTCGTCCGTTAATATGCGTTATAAATTAAAAAATATATAATAAAACGATGAATGGGCTATAGGTATAAAAAGTGTACAATATGATGTAACAGGGAAATCACTGTGCCTGAATGTATTTAAGAATTTTGTCCATAAAATTCGTTACGAGTATAATGTAACATTGTCACATCTGTATAAGTACAATATATTGACGTCAAAAAGGGATGAAGATCATGTTTGTCTGTCAACAAGTGCAATTAGTGACGAACTAACCGAAAATATAAGGTTGAACCGTCTTGTGGAGTAAAAATTGATAATATAATATACGCGAAAGCGACGTTCGAAAATAATTTCGTAATGAATATCTGTACAATAGCAGGAATACCAATGTGAAGGACTCACAGTCACACAACACAGTGAAAGTATATGAGATTGAACGATTTAAGTTTGTTGGCTTGCCACGCAGCGCGAAGAAAGTGGTCCGGATGGATAATCCTTTACATAAACGCACGGGTTGCGAAATTTGATCTGTAGCTGTATGTAGATTTAAGCCCATTGTAGATATAAGGAAATTTAATGATACCACTGCACCACACGTCAATGTAAAATAAATGGTATATCAAGGAAAATTGTAGAAGTATTTCCGAGCGTCAGTTTACACTTATTTCATAAAACAATTATAATAAGTTTATTTATAAGATTTGTTTTAAATATGAAAAATACAGAAAGTTAATGATAAATAAAACGCTATGCAGTTGTAGAATACACTAAGTTTTTGGTAATTTTTTTATCATTATAACGTGCGTGATGGACAGTGTTTGTAGAGAAAAAAATGGCGTTAGATATAAGCACTAGTACAAGCATATTTCAAATTAAAAGGCAGCGTTTAACTGTTTTTTTGGGTATGCATTTAATATGACATAAAATCAATGTAGTATCTTCAAAGACATTGACACTGGTAACATAATTTCTACTCTATATGACAAATGAACTGAAAGAATACAGATATACATTCACAATATTCAATTCCTCTTTCCCATTTACGAGATGGGGTGATACGATAGTTTGTACAAATATTAGTTTTATAAGGGTTTAGAACATTGGACATTTGTATAAAACAATGCTTACATTTTCGCAAAATGAGCAAATGATGACTTCCCTTATCACTTGTCCACACTTTGTCATGTTTACACTTAAACGCACGACTGTACACAAACACCGCGTTCGTTTTACAGTATAAACAAGACAATCATAAAACAATAAGTACTAAAAATCGCGTGGCAGATCTGTATTTATTTTAAAATAAAATTTTTATTGAAGTTTATTTTGGAGATAGTCAGTTTTATATTTTAAAGTTCTGAACAATGTTGTAGTTAAATTTCCGAAACAATAGAAGGCAATTTTAAAGATACATAGCGTTAGTGAGGCGTATCTGTTAATTCTGAAGACTGTAAAAACTAAGTTATATTATTAAGCAACTGTATTATGTGGCCATCACTGCACAAGAAGAACGCCCGTGCAATACCACCGTCACTTTCTTTTCAACAAAGTCAATGAAGCGAGGAGAAAGTGGCGACCTCCACGTCCGTGTGCCAGTGCCGTCTGTAAAACCGCTGACTCATATAGCGACGACCACATCATATTTTTCATAACTAATTAGGGAGCGCAAGCGTAACCAACCAAATATATGCACGAACTATTTGAAAACACATTTTGCGCACTACAAAAAAAAGAGTGACAGGTCAAAGAAAACACAGCTTTGAAAAGCCTGTGTCGACACTGATAAATTGTTAATTTTCCAGTTTTTTTACTAATAATAATGTCAAAAAATTACTTAATGTACTATATCATATTGTCTTTATCCAGTTATAGGTTCTCGAAATTTTAAGAAAAGTATTTTAATTAAATGGTATGAAGGAGTTAATTAATAATAGATAAAAATTAAAGATTGACAATTTTCTTAATCGTTTAATTCAACAGTCCACAATTGGGCATTACTCTGTCCCATATTGGAAAGATTTGTCGTAATGACGTGATGGTCACAGGACCCAAATTTGATTGAGTATTTTAAATCAGGCTTATTTAAGACGGTTGATCCATTATCTACATGAGGCCATAATATTTTTCTAGCATTTCCAGCTAACTTTCTTGATACCCACGGCACGAAATGGGGTAATAAATTATATTATGCTGCCACCAAACGGCACACTAACTAACTCGCTTTTCGAATCTTATTAGGGCTTTTAACATTTAGTGGTCAAACACAGGCTTATTCTAAAAAAATATTTAAATCGATCCATTTCTCTCATAAACATGAAGAGAAAGCTTACGTAATGATATTTAACATATGAGCGATTACTTTAATACGTGCGCGGTGTAATACATTATACAATAGACATAATTGTAATTTGTTATAGTATTTTGGACAATAAATAAACGTCATATTGTTATTTACGTAAGCCTCTTAATACGATTCGTATTTCCAGTAACTTTCACTTAGTTTAAAAAAAATGTAGGTGAGACTGAAATCTGGACGAGACGCACTTACAGTTAAAGCCTCAATAATTACTCTTCTTAGACTATCTATCTAACTACTGCTATCGTCATTCTTACTTCCATACTAATGTTATAAATGCGGAAGTAACTCTCTCTGTCCCTCTGTCTGTTTGTTACCTTTTCACGGCTCAACCTTTGAACCGATCTTGACGAAATTACGAATAACGGATACTAATAACGGAAATAGCTTGCATCCTGGAGACGGACATCGGATACTTTTTATTCCGGTAAACCAAAGCACCCACTACCAAAATCGAAGAGATTTCAAGGTATTTAAAAAAAATCTAAATCCACGCGGACGTAGTCGCGGGCTTCAGCATGTTTATTGTAAAATAAATCGGCGACGTGTCAAATCGCACAATGAACTTGAAACGTGGTTGTACAAATATCGTTGTATAGATCAATAAGTATAGGCTAACTAACACGTGCGAATCTTCACAAAGTATCGTGGTCATGAACAGATGGCGCCATCTACCTTCTTTAAGAATGTAAACAATTCCAACCAACAGCTTTCGTGCATGTTAGTTGAATAGATTGTCAAAAGATAACGCTATCTACAATTAAATAAATTCATTCATTCTTAAGACAATTACTCATTTTTTGTCATTAGATTAGAGGTAAATGTCGTCATCTACTTTGATACAGTATTAAGGAAGATATTTCACACAAACTAAAACATCTTTGAGAAATATATATTAAGATAGATAGATAGATGCCCTAAATACTTAAGTATCTAAGTATTCTTCATCAGCTTGTTAATATTTCACGCTATAGCTGAACATGGGCCTTTTTGCACGGTCTCTGTATTTTGGGTGTGTTATTTTTCGAGAGGGTTATTCCGCCATCCGTGGGAAGCCTTAAGATTTTCCATGCTTTTCCCTCGGTGGACTGTTCAGACACTTACAGATGTTCTTGCGCCGCCGCCCCACGGCAAAAGGGTTTCCGTGGGGCGGCGTGGGGGTACCGCGATTAGGAACAGTTATAAGGCGATAATAAATGACATTGAAGTATCTATAATTTGTTTGTTTCAGTTCCTACTTCTGCGCGTCCTAGTTATGATCATAAGAATACAATGTTTTCTATTACTATCAACAGGCCTTATAGTTGTAATGATATCAGGTTAGTATTTTTGTATTGTCTCTCAACTATAACTTAATATTCCTTGAAATTATTTCAACATATCATAACAGTATCTTCCTACTACTTCTGTTTTAATAATTCCAGGTAGCCCTACATTTCTTCAACAGAGTGCAAGAAGCAATCGGCCTGTAATAAGATGGAAACCACCGATGGATACTTGGAATTGGACATCGGCGCCCAGACACGAGAAACCATTTTTTACTCCATTCAACTTTACCCACAAACTACCTCCAACAGCTAATGAAACCGAACTTTTAGCTCACATGACATCACTTAAAAGAAATTACTCTCGTTTACTTTGGGACAGTGATAAGAGCACCAATTTACCTCTGTTCGTAGAAAAAGCTCTAAAACTTTTGAATTTAAAACAAGTTTACTATGAAGTCGAACATTCTGTCATGTCCAGGGTTTCGTGTACAGCGTGCAAAGCTGGGGCGGGCCTATTACAACATTATATTAAGCTAGGCAAAAGCAAAGAAGAAATAAATAAGATGATTTATCAATTTTGTGTTTCCCTTAAAATACAGTCAGCACGAGTATGTGAAGGTATAACCAGGTTATTTGGGGTAAGAAATATTTTAAGGCTATTCATCAGAAACCTGATAATTATGTAAAAAATAATGATCTATTTGTTTTCTTTCAGAGCGAGGTTGTATATGTTTTAAAACGCATAACAATAGGCCCTGATGAAATATGTAGTTTTGTAATTGGAGATGCTTGCGGTGATGTTTACAATCCTTACCACGAGTGGGAAGTTGCGTTTCCGCCCGTACCAAAACCATCTGCAGATTTGCTAGACGCGCCTATAGAGAAGGCTCCATCATTTAAAGTTCTTCAAATATCTGATACTCACTTCGATCCTTATTATGCAGAAGGTGTGTGTTTTTACGTGATATAAATACAAATGAATTTAGAATCCTTAATATGAAATTATATAATTAATTACAGGTGCTAATGCAGAGTGCAACGAACCTCTTTGCTGTCGGGTGTCAAATGGACCGGCTTTGACGCCAGGAGGCGGTGCAGGTCGCTGGGGTGACTACCGCAAGTGTGATACTCCGAAGCGTACAATCGACCATATGTTGAAACATATAGCTGACACGCATCCCGTTAGTACCAACAGACAGTAAAATAATCGGCTTTGACTTAATTAAGATAAATACAAAATTATCTATACATTTACCCAGTGAACTGATTGGAACTATTTGAAGCAGTTTAGATCAAAATTAGAACTTAACATCATATAACTAAAATTATCTTACTCCTTGTGGCATAATGCTAAGAACGCTGGCTCCATTTCCTCGCTGAATAGTTATGCTTTTGAGCGATAAAGAAACCAGCCCTTTTAAAACCAAAGTTGACGATCAGACGTGATAAGTCCATTACTACAATTATCATTACTACTAGATGAATTTAAAAGTAACGAGCTACCGTTTATTTTAGGACATAGATTATATTTTATGGACGGGAGATTTGCCGCCGCATGACGTTTGGAATCAAACGAAAGAGGAGAACTTAAAGGTTTTACAAGAGACCGTTTCACAAATGTCGGATATGTTCCCAGGGGTACCTATTTTCCCCGCTCTTGGGAATCATGAATCTTCGCCAGTTAACAGGTACCAATTACATTAAGTACGCCCACAACTGTTTGCTTTTTGTTTGTTTTTTAAAAACCCCGGTGCCGGGTCCCTGAAATATGTTATGCAATTTTAAATTTTCATTCAACACGTGCTCAGCGGTGTAGAAAAAAAATCATAAGGCAACCGGCATGTCTGAAAAATATTTCAACGACTTCCTGAAGTTCGCCTACACGCATTAGAGCAGCGTGGCTGACTCTTCCCGGCTCCAAAACTACCTCACCTTACCACCCTCAGTTTGAATTACGGCAAATCCTCCTTGCTAGGGATAGTTCCATGCCCAGCAATAGACTCTTACCTTTTTTATAAAAAAAACTATACCCCACACTAGGATTTTAATCCTCTTTTTTGTGAGTGCGTTTTACATACGTTAATTTAACATGCACAACACAACTAATAATTGGTTTTTTCTTATAAATGTTTGCTCCCGCTGGGATTCGCACCCAGGATCCAGGGTTTTTTAAAAAGAAGAAAAAAAATAAAAAGAAGAAGAAAAGAAGGGCGTAGAATGCAGGTACTCTGACCGCTAGGTCATGCGGTAGTCTAGTGTAATTTAAGGTTAAATTAAACAAAAAGTAAAATTTGTAGTAGCCAAGCAAAATAACATAATTAGCTGACGTGAAGCATCTACGCTCTTAGTCTTTATTCTTGCTAAGGATGCTTCGTGAGGCTATTGTAATTAAAAACATCCGAATCTGAAAAGAGAAGATAGATGGCTATTATAAAATTAAATCAAAAGCCAAGCATACCATAATAAGACGCCAAGTCACTGTGAACTCGTTTTGCGTAGTTCGGGCCGAAACGGAAAGCTGAAGGTAGCCCGGATTAACTATGACATCAGGACGTGTAACACCGTGTATCTGTGTCCTCCGTGACCATAGGTGTTGGAAAGTGCCCAAACCATCAGAAATAGATAGAAAAATAAAATGCGATAAAATCCATAAATTATAACTATTCAGCGAAAATTACTGTTATTAGTTTTCCACCCCCCTACGTGTCGTCATCGGAGTCTAACATCGCGTGGCTGTACAACGAGCTGGATGCGCAGTGGCGGCGGTGGCTGCCCGCCGGCGTCTCGCACACGGTACGCCGCGGTGCATTCTACTCCGTGCTCGTGCGCCCTGGCTTTCGCATCATATCACTGAACATGAACTACTGCAATAATAAGAATTGGTAATTATGATTATTTCATACGTGCTAGAGGTATTTCGCAATTGTACTATATTGGCTATAGTCAAGGACGAATTCACAACTAAGATATAAATAAATATAAAAGCTAATGAAGATACGAGTACGTTCTCTAGATCAATTTTGATGTTTCTAATGCATTGAAGATCAAGTCCGTCTCACTTTGAGCAACTGTTGAGAAATCTTCATAGAATCCGTCCCGGAATAAGTAGCACCACGTCGTTAGTCGTCTCGGCCGGTGAAGGACAATTCTCTCAAAGAAGGACCGAAAACTCAAATACTGGTACCATCGCAATAAACAGGAGTATAACCGACCGAGGGTCATACAACTTGAGCCACTGATGAAATATGATATATATGCTAATTGTCGACAATGGCTATAAGTGTCAATGGGCCGCAGAAACCACGGAGTATCTGGTTCATGTTCATATTGCTCGTTTTCATTTTGTTACCATTATAGTAAAAATAATTGCTTATACAAACTGTAGTGCTTTCGCTTAAGTATTACAGTAAACTTTCTTTTTTGAAGTTGCAAAGCATTTATCAGAACCTGACATAACCGATTATTACATAATGAACATTATAAAATTATAACTTGAAAAACGTATACAGAAAGAGGCGTTTATGTACAAAATATTAAAATATTTTTCGAAATTATTTTTAGATTAACAGACAGAAATATAATTTTTTATATTATTTACACTTATAGTACATAACATAAACACGCTTTTATACATTTGCACTCGAACAAACACGACGACTGTCTAAAATAACCTATAGTTTTTAAGTCAGTTATCGTTCGTCTCTATTTATAGATTATCCTTGATACTATGACTTAATTGAAAATGGAAACTATTATGAAAGTAATAAAGCAAGGATCTTGGCACGTGTAACTATTGTAGTTAACAGACTAACCTAGTTAGTGAACATACAATACATTACAATACTCTGTTAATCGACGCGAGTCCAAAGTAAACGACTAAATAAAGAAATTAAAGTGTATTAAATAAATAACTATCACTTTTTAACCGTCTTCAAAAAAGGTTATCAATTTGTCAATATATAGCATAACTTCATTGTTTATGAACTGATTTTAATGATTAGAATTGGGATATCGTAAGGGTGATCCCATAATATTTTAGTCAAGTTCTGATGATGAGATTAATGAGAAAATCATGAAATTCTGGAGCTGCTGCGTTCACGTCGGCTTTTTGATTAATTAAGTATATACGATACTTTTCACAAAATTAATGTCAAATACATATTCAAGCCGTGGTAGCTCAGAGGCTAGGCGCTCGCTTTAAATTTCATAGTACGCGAGTGACCTGGGTTCGATTCCCGGTGCCGGCACCACTAAAATTGTTAATTGCAATTTTAAGTGCTGATTTACCACGTGCTCGGCGGTGAAGGAAAACATCGTGAGGAAACCTGCATGTCTGAGGAATAAAAAATATTTCGAAGATATGTGAAGTCCGCCAACCCGCATTGGAGCAGCGTGGCGGATTCTTCCTAGCTCCAAAACCCTCTCAGAAATGAGAGGAGGCTTGTGCTCAGTAGTGGGACATTTATAGGCTGAAACTTTACTTTACTTACTTTTACATATTCAAAGAAGTTAATGCCGATAGTTGTAAACCAATTCATAAAGATTGTTCCTATTAAACTGAAACAGCTTTCAAAGAGCTGTTTAATGAGCTGAATAATGTTACCAATAATTTGTATAACGTTTAAATAATTAAAATAAATATAATTTATTTTTCCAGGTGGTTACTGCTGAACAGCACAGATCCAGCAACAGAACTCCAATGGCTGATATACGAACTGCAATCAGCAGAATTCAGCGGAGAGAAAGTTCATATCATTGGACACATACCACCCGGACACTCCGACTGTCTTAAAGTTTGGAGTCGGAATTACTATGCCATTATCAACCGATATGAATCTACGATAACTGCCCAATTTTTCGGCCATACACATTTCGACGAATTCGAAGTCTTTTATGATCCTAACGATCTGGGTAAGCAAAACATTCACAATAATAATGAGGACGTATTATTACTATAAATTGTTGAAAAAAAAAATTAGATGTTATTATAAAATTAAATGCTATATTTAAAAAGTAATTATTTTTCAGGAAGGGCAACGAGTATAGCCTACGTAGGACCGTCGGTATCGCCGTACTATGATTTAAATTTAGGATATCGCATATATTACGTAGACGGAGACCACGACGCGACAACGAGGGTAATCTATTCGTTATTTGTTTAATTAGGTTCAGTTTCAAGTGATCGTCCCTATGATAATCTTCATAAATCATTTGTTTTTATTTTATTTTAGCTTGTGGTGGATCACGAAACTTGGATCATGAATTTAAAAGATGCCAATCTCTTTGGCTACCCTATTTGGTATAAATTGTACTCGGCACGATCCGCGTATCAAATGCAAGCTCTGAGGCCGCAAGACTGGGATAAGTTTATAGATGATATGACTTCAAAAGAAGATGTCTTTAATTTGTACTTCAAGTAAATATTACCACCAATTTTAAATTTTAGTGAAGTTCAATTGTGAATTTATTATAATGAAATTCATACTGCACATTTTTTTTGCTGGTCATTTTATGTGACTGTGTAATTAATCTTATATTCGCTGCTAGTCGTCCTAATCTACAACATAATTAAGGCTATTCGAGCAAGGAAAAGGACAAACATACTTTTACTTTTATGATATAAGTAAGATGTACCGAATAGAAATTATCTTCATTACAAGAATTAATAGTATCTTCAATTGTAATTGTTTTAATAAATATAAATAATTGATAATAAATGAAATAATTAAATATTTTATTCTTAAATTGAGTAGGTAAATTAAGTTGTCGTCCCGGTTTTATCGTAAAAATCAAAACAAAAATGCCATGTTTCTCTCGTAATGAATTGTTATACTCTACTGATGATATTTTACTTACTAGATGTATATACATTATAAAAGAAAACAAGGGCAGTTGAAGATAGTAGGCGCACAGCGTTATTTTCCTTGACCGCATAATCAGACTTCGATATGCTCTGGTTCCCTTACAATTTAGACACTAATTGAATTTAAGCTACGTTTCGTTTTAGAATACAGACATAAAGCTTTCCATTTATTGTGACTAATATCTATGACATTATAGACATTACTGGAAGAACAGTCCCCGTCGTGGCTCATGCGATGGTGAGTGTCGCAAGCGGCTAGTATGCGATGCACGTTCCGGCCGATCGCATGATCGCCGCGCCCTCTGCGGACACATAGAAGCTCGCATTGACAGCAGCGCACCCGCGCCGCAAACTTGGCGCGCATGGCTCTATAACGGCCTCTCTGTTTCGTAAGTAATGATGCGAATGTTCTATAAACCAACACTCGTCAATTACCTTCTCACAGTTATGCGTACTTAGTAAAGTCATTCTCATCCTTACCGTCACTGTAATTTACAAATGTATCAATTAACTCCTCTCACTATTTAATCTTGGGCGCATGTATGCAAATAATTAATTTAAATAATTACGAAATTTTTTCAACTAAATGCTAAAGCACAATTTAATTAAATGATGATGACCATTTGTTAAATTAAACAAATTTTACGGATTTTATCGCGTTTAATTTTTACTATTTATAACCCGACGATCCGTGGTCACGAGAGGGCTGAGGGGATAGATTTCTTGATGTCAAAGTTAACCCAGAGTACCTTCAGCTTTTAATTTTTATTTTTGGTCCGATCTACAAAGGTACATCGGTTCCTACCAAGGATGATTCGCGAGGCTATTGAAATTAAAACAAACGTCCTAATTTTAATAGAGAAGATGATTGGGTACCTCCACCAGCTTGGGATCCTATAAGTAATAAAATTAAATCAAAAACCAAGCGTACCACTGCAAGACTTCAAGGTGCAGTAGCTCTTTCTGCGTAGATCGAATCAAAAATAATAATTAAAAGCCGAAGTTACTCTGGGTTAATTAGGACATCAGGACATCTGTCACCTCAGTCCTACCATGGCCATGGGTTCTGTAAAGCACTCGAAACGTTGGGTTATAAATAGAAAAACTTAAACGTAATCAAATCCGTAAAATTAGTTTCATTTAAATGTGTAGTGTTCGCGTAAATATAAGAACTCGATAATGATCATTCTTTAAAATCACTAATTTATATTCATGTTTGTATCTAAATATTTTTTAAGGAATGGTTGTGTGATGGTTTTAGGGATTCACCTGAAAATTTAACACAATACTTATACTGATTATTATTACTATAACAAAAATAATGTAAATATTTTAGCGCTTTTTCTAAATAACTTTGCCGGATTTTGCTACTTGCAATGAGTAAACTAATACTTATCAAATATAAGATCATTCCTTAGTATTGACGGTTCAACATCCAAATATTTTAACTAACACATGCTACGCTTTGCCTGCTAATGTCTATACATAAGCGCTTTTCTTCCTTCTATTTAGTCCGAGAGACGAGGACAAAATTAGGTAGAGAGGTTAGAACGAAACCCTGATGTTTTTATATATTTTTGTATTTATTGTGAGAAAAATAATACCACCGCGGCGACGATTGGCCGTGGCATTTTACTAAATATGACAAACCATAAACCAACATTCATTTAAAACAAAAACTCTAACAGTGTTCTAGATAAATTCATTAAAACTTTATGAGCATCATTATATTCATCTTTTACCAATCAACATCCCTTCTTCTTTTATCTTATCAGGCTGATACCAATGAAAGAAAAAATAATTTTGGAATAAAACTAAATTTAGCTTATCAACTTTTTCCCTATATTTAGCAAATAATATATGTTTTATTATTTTAGGCGAATTTATCCTTTCTAAAACAAATGCTGGTCGTTTGAAACTAGACTTATTTAAAAAATCATGGGGGCCATGTATCTCCGCTTTTGCTCGACTAACTAGTGACCATGAGACTTCACACTACTGCTCGTTCCGTCCATGTACACGATAAATACGAGCATAAATAGATAACAAAAACAGGGTTTCTAAAAAAAACATAATTTTAATAGCCAGCAACCCGAACATTTAAATCAAAAATAAATAACTTGCATATCTACAAAAAAATATAAAAGCTTAATTCCTAATGTTTTTAATTTCAATCTTGCAATAAATATCCAAATTCCTTCTACAAAACAAAAATCATACTGTATGGTTAGCAAAGAGATGGTTCTTACGTGGACTTACAACAGTTGACCAAAACTTAACGAAGCAAGCTAGATTATTTACTGTTCTTCGACTTATCTGAACTAGGTATACCTACAATGTTTGGAAAAATAGCAACAGAACTGCAACGACATTCGAAACCTTTGTGGTACTAAGATAAATAAAAACGAAAACGATAATATTGAAGGTTTGAAATAATCCAATTACTTTATTTAAATATTTTCTTTGGCAGAGATAGTCCTAGTGTACAGCAAGTATAGGCGGTGGTGGATTTCCTTTTAGGTGTACTACACTCAAAAGTTGGTGGATGTCGGACTTGTAAATATGTAGGTATCTATTAAAATCTAACCAATATATCTTTTTCTGTTGTAAACGTTTCGTTCGTTGATTATAATTCTCATTTTCGAATAAGAACAAAATTTACCTTAACGGTTAATTTTACTATTAGTTACGATATGTAAAGAAGAAATACTAAAACTTAGTCTCAATGTCATTCAGAACCTTCAAATAGTCAATAGTCACCAGCTGATAGACCTATCCAAAAAGGGAGGATTTGTCATTAACACTTTGTAGTTGGAGCTGCTAATCAAGATTATAATGTCAGAGGTAATAAGATTTTCAATTCCCTTTTGTCGACTCTTACGTCACCCACGGAAAGGAATGGGGTGGCGGGTGTCGCCACCACCATACGACAATGGTTTATGAGCTTCAGTGATTTTCAAATAATATTTAGACAGATAAAGAAGACACTGTTGTAAGATAAGTTTTTGTATTATTTGTTTTAACGTAGCAGAAAAGGCCAAAAACTAAACATTAATCATGTTTTCAGATTATCAATGTTGATGCAATTACCGCAAGTGGCTTATCAAATACCAAAGTTTATAATGGGCTTGGGCTGAAATTTTGTTCAAGGACGAGCAGAAATCAAATTGAATTGCACCACCGGATGTAGTCGCATTGAGAACAATTCTTATTCGTTACTCTTTTATGAATCTTTTTATTTTTAAATAATTTATTAAACTTGTTTCTTTGTTTAAAAAAAACAATATAGAGATTTTAATTTATATATTTTTATAAGGTTTTCTAGTTATCAATTTTGTGATTTCAAAATAATACTAGTTTAATAAAGGTGTCAGTGACCCGTTTGATGTTCGTCGTTTTACTGTTGTTAATATTTGTAAATACAATTTGTAAATTTGTAATAAATATATGAAATAAATTTATTAAAACTAAGAGATATTTCTTTAATTTTTTTATTTTACAAAATTAGTAAAGAGAGCATTGCGTTTTTTCATAGTTTCCAATAACATTACTAAGCATATTTCGCATGTACGTCATATAACGAAAATATACTTGGTCAGACAAATAAAACATTTTCTTCATAGATTGTATCAAAAGTACAATAAACGTTATATGAGGCATAACGTCAAAAATGAATTATTATACATTTAAAATAAGTAATGGACATAAAATAAACAATATCCACATTTTAAGATATGAAAACGCTCACGAGAGAAATTAGACTACAAAACAACGACTTAACTATTCTACTGTACTATTTACACTTACATTAAAGAAATGCGTGAGTAAAATAAATGGTATCATTAATTACGTGCTTTCAGAGCTTTAGATAGTTCAGTTACAGGAATTGAAATCTGTGTGTTTCAAATAAAACCAAATGAAAATAATAATATTACTGTTACGAATTACCAAAATAACTATTAGTACTGACCATTTACAATTTGCACGCAAAAATGAGATAAAGGTGCTTCTACATTCGAAATATTGTATTTATAATTTATTAATTTACACATTGCATATATCGTGAGTAATGCTCATTGTGTTTTTAACTGTGCTTCCAATAATGGTTAATTATGATCAAACTCAAAATCAAGATTTTCTGAGCCTGACATTGGACAGTATTAGTTACCATTACCTGTACATAATGAACATGGTCCCCTAGCACAATACAATAGAGCATTATACCTAATGTGGCACCAAAAGGTTGTAGCTACCACATTAGGTATATGCTAGAAGAATTGGTGTTAGCTGTGATCAGATTAGTCGTAGTGATGATCAGAGGCATCCTATTCTGTGCATTGTAAGTTTAGGGCCACTCATAAAATTTATACGAGTATACTATATTTTTAGCCATTATTAACAAGTTATAATTTTTGATGACAAATATGCAAATAAACAAAGGATTTTTCTTAGGTAAAACAGTGTTTTTCATGGCATGAAAGTAAGATAAAATGTATAAAGGTAAACAAACAGACTGTTTGAACTATCCATGGTGAGTGTTGAACTTGTGGTTGCTATTTATTATTACTATTAATTAATCCAATTTATAGATCAGTTCTAATATTTTAACACAGTTCACTTGAATAAATTTTATTCTGTAAGTCTAAATTTTAATAAGGCACTTCTTGATCACACATGACAATAACCTTTTACTCTATTTATAGAAACACATTTAAACCACAACTTTAAATCTAAGAACAACAAATTACAATTCACTCTTTCCAAGAAAAAATGGGATGCATTGTTTAAAAAAATATTAAATATTTGTATCAATCATAAAATGTCTTAACTTACAAGAATGAATAAAAGCCAAAATACTTTGATTATTAACATCAAACTTAAATTTTGGGACTGGGAGGTCTAGTCTTTAAATGGTGTGTATGGAATAAAAAAAGTTAAAAATATAGCCATAAAACAGTAAATTTGTAAAATCTTTTCCTAGAAATTTCTAATAAGAAGGCACTGTAATCATTCTTGATAATTATTGTATAATATACATACAGATTTAAAAGTAATTATCTAAATAAAATCTATAAATTATGAAGAAAGATGCTAATTGTTAAAATTATACACAAATGTTCAAACTTAAAATAAGTTCAAAAGGATAGTGATGTATGTCATTAGAAGACAAGTAATCTCAAAGAACTAATGAGTATAATATTAAAATGTTTTCAAATAAACTAAATTACAGTCTTGAAGATATTGTTAATAATATGATAAGGACACCACACTACTGTTACTATGACTGCCAAATGTAATATCACAGTGAACAATATTTTAGTACTTAAATAATAACACACCACTAACCTTATGGCAAACATTTAAAATACAACTAAAAGAGGAAAATTAGAATGCAATTCAAAAATTATTAAAACATTATGTACAAATTGAAATTGTGTCAAAAATATAGCCTTATCCATTGACATAAATCAGTCACACTAAAAAATCTATTATTTCAGAAAATTTTAAATAACTTTTGTGACATTGATATAAAACTGAAAGTGTCATGTTGTATTCCTATAATACTTATTGACTATTTTCAATACAATGAAATGAGGTATTAGACAAATTTTTAAATTACTAGGAATTATAAAAAAAATTCAAAAATGGCACTGTATCAGACCTTAGGTATATCCAATTAATATAATCTCAAGCAACATTCATTCTAGTCTTTTACACAATGATTTTAGAAATCATAAAACAATCTTTGGATATGGAATGTAAACAGAATTAATTTTACAAAAATTCACTGGGTAAATGCTTTGCACTAATAATATATGTCACAGGAGTCTTCGTAAAGTTCTTTTACTTTTCTTTGTGCACATTGCATAAGAGTTTTTCTTTCTTTTTGATGGACTAGGGCCTTCTAAATCATACTGGCGGCACTTTTTACCTGGATGTCTGTCGCATCTGCAGAATCTGCAAAACTGATAAGCACAGGTATTATTGGTGCATTCAACCCATTCCTCCTCTGAATCTTCTTTATTTACTTTAGCAGGTTGATCACATCTTGTGCATACAACTTGTATCCTTGAATCCAATGATGCAGCCTGAAATTAAAAAAAATATTTTAATTTTAGTGCCAGATTGATGATGAGCAGCACAAAGATTGTTTTTGTTTTCATTGCCCACCACTTCTTTCTTTCCAATAGTCGACTATTGGACATAGAACTTTCCTTTCTTGGGACAGGAGGAGGAATGAAGGAGAATTTGCAGTAATCACTGCACTTGTCAGGCGGATTGAAAATCCGGGCAGCCACCACCCAGGCAATCATTAGTATCATACTATGGATGGTCAATGTACCCCATAATGTTAAGAGACAAGTATGGCAAAATCCATTAATATACAAGATTATACTTTTATGAAACATATGTCAACTTACTATTGTTAGTTTTTACCAATGTATGTTTTATGAAACATGCTAATAGGCCCTGCAGTGGCAAATGCAGGCTTTTGAATTGTAATCAAATTGCAGACAAAAAGCTCAGACACAAGCATTCAAAAGACATGATTCTAAATACTCTGGAAGCATCCTTAGACTGGGTCATGAGAACAACATTGGTAGGAATAGTTGAGTTACTTATTGTTATTACAAAAGCCAATAGAGTGAATCACTATTGTAGTCAGAATTGCGATTTCTTTTAGAGGAATAACTCAGAAGAGAGATCATAATAAATTAGAAAAATAAAAAGATGTTATACCTTTGTAAACTTTTTGAATCTATTAGTTCTAGGTGTATCGGGAGGGCTGTTAACTGTATTCTTCACAGTATGATTATTGGCTATATTATGGACACCCATGGGTATTCTAACCTGGGTATTAACATTGTCCTTTGGTGTGGTTCCTTTGTTCTCTTGGTTTTCCTTTTCATTTTGCATAAACTTCACGAATTTTTGCTTCACTGTCAATTTTTTACTTACTTCATCCCAAACTTTTAACCACACATCACTTACCAAGCTGAAGTTATAAATGTCTTCATTAGACAAATATTTGAAAATTTCCATAATAGGGGGCATAGCAGTGTGTTCATATAACATCTTTATAATATCAATTTTTTTGTTAGGCTTAATGTGATAAGCTTTTATTCTTTCAGGAACAGGTCTCTGTTTCACTGGCTGTAAAGCTTCAACATCACATGAAAGAGAGTGAGTTATTAGTCTCTTCACAGGTTTTCTTAAGCTTGAACTTGGGCTCCTTAATTTACAACTGCTTCTGCAAACTTTCTTAACTGGTGTTGTTGGGTATGATATTTCAGTTCCCCCTAATTCAGTTTGATAGGAAAAATCATTCAAAATGTTATTTGTGTAAATAGAACTAACAATAGTTGTACTCATTTTGGTCCCATCACTAAATTTAAGTTTTCGTAGACAACCTGCAATCAGACTAGTTGGTGTTGGAATTGAAGAACTTGAATCCACATTGTCTGTGTCCTCTTGGAACGAGCGCTTCACTCCGCGGCGACTCGCAGGAGAGTCTCTGCTATTTTCAAAAGAATTAATTGAGCTAGAACATTTATTGTACCTCTGACCCAAACGAAGCTTTACTTCGGGGGTAATATCATAGCAATCCACTTGAATGTGGCAAAATTTCCCCTGTACAACGTGTGCATTAAGACTGTCGTTCGATATTTCAGAATATTGGAATGATCCTGGAGTAAACGATGTGTGGTATCCGCTATCTTCATTCTTCGAAAATCTGTTTATACTGTCGTAGGTTAACGCTCCTGTGGCGGGTTCAATAAAATCTGATTGAAACTCCATTTTACACGTGAATATGTATTTCCTGTTAATACAGGATTATTAACAGTTTGAAGACTGCATCACAGCGAGAGCTGTGACTAAACCATTTAGACAACTATAAACTTTGTGAGATCATATTTGGTTTTGACAAATGTGTGTTTAAACAAAAACACATAATTTGTTATACTTTTACCACTTGAATATCAAAATTCAGATCATTTTATATAGAAATATTAATAACTTCAAACACCAACCACCAAGCCATGACAGGTAAGCAAACAATTTCAAATATCTATGGAAAAATTCAACAACATCTTTTTTTACTGTTGCCAAAGATAGGTAAGTTAAAAAAATCCATAGAGTAGGAGTACTTTAAAATTATAACAATACCAAAAAGTTATTTATCTAAGAAATTTCGGCGCAACATCGCAATGACGGAGGTCTTTATAGAATTTAGTTATTTCTGCATAATTTTTCCAGTTTTGTTGCTTAATATTGATAATCTATTACCTACGAAACAAGTGTACGGATAAGAAAATTAAATTCAAGGTAGTGCTTTTGTTTCTTTTACTCCATCCAACAAATATTCAGTAAAAGTGGACCATAATTTTACTGTCGTTTTTATATTCATTACAGTAGATTGAACTTAACAAAGACGAGTAGTCTTACTTCTTATTTTATCCTGGCAATTAGTTTCCAAATGGAGCCATTTTTGTCAAAGTCAACAATTTTATGTTATATTTTATTCTTTGTTTTTTTTATGGAAATAGTCGTAAATTATTTTCCAGTGTCAATGTTAAACATCAAAACGTGCAAATATCTGGAACTGCAGTGTCGGATTTGAAAAATTATTTTTGCATTTAATATATAAGAATTGGGTCTCGAGGAAAAGAAAGTCTAGCAAACGTCACGCTGCAATGCTAGGAGCGTTTTATTTTAAATTAAACGGCGGAGCACGGCTAGTATAATACACACACCGGCACAAGCAGAACATAAAAAAACATTATTTTTCATAATATTTCATATAAAATACAAAAGTTATGACAGATAACTAGACATGTTACGTCTTCAAGCGATTTTCACGGAATTAATAAAATATGACAATTCTATCTGAACAAATACAAGTAATTCAAACATAATACGTAAACCAAACAGATTGAGAGTTGACATCAAAAGAGTATGTATAATCTGAGATTACCAATCAACACCATTTGTGTTGCTATATTCTGATGCAAGATATTGCTGGGGCTCACAGTGCTCGCTCAGTCCAAGCATATCTAAACCATGTGGGTATAACAGTGATCCAGTGACCAGCAAGATCCCGGATATGAATCCTATAGAGCATGTTTGGGTCTTGTTAAAGAAAAGTGTCAAATCCAGATTCCACCTCCCAACAACATGAGAGAACTGCAAACGCATTGCGAGTGGCAGAGCTTGTCCGAAGATACAATAGATAACATAATTCGCAGCATGCCCAGAAGGACGGAAATGTTAGTTAGAGCACGAGGGGGAAACACTCGTTATTAGTTATTAATTTATTTAATGATAAAATCCTCATCATCATCATCATCATCATTTCAGCCTATCATTAGTCCACTGCTGAACATAGGCCTCCCCCATAGATTGCCACAAAAGTTGTAGCTCTCATTTTGGGGGGATCTTGCCATAGTTTCCACGCTTGGCAGGCGGGTTGGCAACCGCAGTTTATTTATTCATATGCCCATCTTCTGATTTATATTTTCCCTCTGTCGACTTTTACGACACCCACGGGATGAGATGGGGTGGTAGATTCTCTTAAGCCGCTACGACACGGCCAAGATAAAATCTTAGTAATCTTTAATTTACAACATTGTTTGTGTTCCCGCAAAATACAGAAAAAAGTGTTTTTACTTTTATTTTGATCATTTTTAATAAAATTTAATTAAAAACTTCTTAAAGTCGATATTAACAGATGGTTTACATTTTTTTTTTACTTCATGTCTGATTATTATTTGTTTTAATATAGACGTTATTATTTCTATACTCTGCCTTTATTTAACGTTCCGCTAATTTTGCCGGTGTGTATATATAGTGTGTAGTATGTATAGTGTTGAGGAAAAAGTTTCTTCCCATTTTATACGAAAACTCAAAACAATTTTTTTGAGGTGGGCAAAAAACACGACAAGAAGTTTTGGCAGTCCTCCCTTGATGTTAACCTGACACTACCTAAAGAATTCTGAAGAGACCAAAATCTGAAGGTGCGAGGTCAGGGCTATATGGCGTATGCATTAACACCTTCCAGCCAAACTCTCTTAATTTTTGCTGAGTGGCTAAATATGTTTGTGGTCTAACGTTGTCGTGATGAAAGATCACACCCTTTCTATTGATCAATTCCGGCCGCTTTACCTCAACTTCTTGGTTTATTCTCATCAGTTGTTGGCAGTAGAGATTCGAATTGATGGTTCTGCCCGGCGGTAAAAGTTCATAATAACAACGTCCTTCCAATCCCATCATTCACACAGCATAACCTTATTGCGAGTTAACCCGGATTTTGACACAGTCTGTGAAGTCTGACCGACCTTTCACCACGACCTTTTTCGCACGTTCTTGTCGTACGTGATCCATTTTTCATCACATGCTAACAATCTCTTCAATAACGGTTCAGTTTCATTACGTCTCAATAAAGAATCGAAAATGAGTTCACGGTTCATTAGGACTCTTTCAGTGAGCTCGGGTGCACCCCAATAATGAAGTTATTTTTGTATACCCAGCTTTTTTCAAATGGGTCAAAACTGTTTTGTGGTCAATTCCCAGTTCTTCAGCTATGTCGTAACTACTGATAATCCGACTTTGCTCCACTTTTTCAAAAATAGCGTCCATTTGATGTCAAAATTTAACGCACAAATCAACTTAGGGCTATTTTTTTAGTGGCTGCTTTGCATTTTTTCCTTTTTTGTAATACATTTTGAAATGTATCGAATTACTTCATTACATTCACTCATTTTGGCAGAAAGAAAAAGAAATGGAAAATAGCTGTGAACCACATTTTACTAATTTGTTTCTTTTTTTAAAATGTAACCTTTTAATGTCATCAAAACCAGCCTGATATAAATTGTACAACCAAAGAAATTTTATTGCAAGTAGATATTAACGAAAAGACTTTCTCTCCTTCATAATTTATGTTTCACATCTGTCACATGTTATTATTTTGCACGCAATCTTTTTTTAAAGTATTTCTGGTTGTTTGTTTTGAATCTGTATTCCACGAAGTCTGTAATCTGCAATCTGCTTTCTGAAATGTGATTTTGAGTCTGTCTGAGTACTCATAAACTATCTTAGGTTTGAGTTATTCTCTAATAATTGTTATTAGATTACTATATTTACTTAGAAAATGTATAAACAGAAGTTAAAAGCAGATTAAAAGTTATTTTCAACATACCCGGGAAATCTCAAAACGAATAATGGCAATGAGTCTAAAAGAATTATGTCGACTGTGTGCGAAGGAAGATGAATTCACAAAAGACCTGTTACACGAAAGCAATCATAATCTTTTAAAACTAATCAAAGAATTCGTGCATATTGTTGTTAGTATACCTTGAGATATATAAATTTAATTACTAATAGAAATATTTTAAAAAGTACTTAACGTCGAAAATGATGTATTGTTGTACATATTATTTATTTTCTTATTTTAAGGTCAATGATAACGACGATTTACCAACAAAGATTTGCCTGAACTGTGAAGAAAAAATGGTCGACTTTCAATTGTTTGTTTTAGAATGTTGTAAAGTTCAGAAAACATTGAAAGATATGTGTGCAACTTTTTCTATTAAAGAAGAAGATGTTGAAGACATAGAAGCTCCACAGATTAAATCTGAGGTATGTAAGTGATAGTTTTATACATATTCTAACTTTTATAACTCAAAACATATTTTTTTAACATATAATATTGAGCAAGTAAAAAAACTTAGTTCCTTTTTGTCGCACAGTCACTTTAATATGTATATGTATAACTATAGTCTAACATTGTCCGTTTATACACAACTGGAAAGGGGGGTGTAATTGAAGAAGCATTACAATATAAAATTTTTGAAAATATTTTTTTTTAATTGATTTTAAAGTCTAATTTAGTTATTTATTGTGCCAGTTTTTAAATTAAACATAGTATTAGTATAAATATTTTTAAAACTTATATTAGACCTGTCTCGATCAACTGTTTCTTGTGATCCGAGTCGATCATGACCAACTGGCATGGTGATTGGGTTAAAATAATTCGATTTCGTTTAGGTCGCAGTTTGTTTGTATGACAGACTGGACTGATGGATCTGCAATATTGTGCAAGTCATTAGATCAACAGATTGCGAGCCGTGGTAGCGAATACAGCTTGAAAGTTGTAAACTGCATAAAAGGTGACTAAAATAAAATAAAAAGGTTCAGGACGTCAAAAAAATGGTTGCATTTTAAATTTTTCAATGCCAAACATCAATGCGTATTAATTGTTACACATGTTTATACTGTGAGTAAAGGATTAAGATAATTGGATTGACATCTGTTGATAGCTAATTTGTATACATCTTACTCGATCATTGCAGTTTTATGTATATGTAACATATATAGAAGTACATAAAATACAAATTTAACTATAAAATATGTAAAGGACCTACCTAAAATAACTGAAAATAAAACAACATCAAAAAACTAAATTCAGACAAGACTCCTGAAAACATTACCAACAATATTAACAACCAGCCTTCTGAAGATTGTATATCTTATCAAGTGGTTAAACAGTATATAAATATCATAACAAACAAAAAGTCATTGCGGTTCCTATATGCTAATGAGCACAGTATTATGAAACCTTAACAAATTGATAAATAAAACTGCATAGTCCAAATCTATACTAGTGTAATTTTTTATATAGTACCCTTCAAAACTTTCTCCACACCCACAGGTTTACGGGGTAGGGAGAGAATGCCAATAGGCATTAAGTCCGCCCATTGTTAACCTTTTAATTAAGGTGGATAATAAAGTTTTAATAAATATATAAATAAAGCCTTAAGAAGTTGTTTTATAAGGAAGTTGATGGTGATGTCTTTTTATGGGAATAAAAACAGAAACAAGTTTAAGTACCTGTTGAGCAAGCTAAGCAACTCACAGCAATGGCAATTGAAGTATTGAAACACACACTGATAAATTAGAAATTAAAGAAATTAGATCAGCTAAGCTTTCGCTGTGTTGCTAGTATATAAATGTAGGAGATAATGCAATGTTTAGTGGTTGCAATAGGATCCCTATGCAAAAATCTGTCTAGATTCCACTGCAGCGCCTGTTACTCTGCCGTCAAGCAGTACTGTGCAAACAATAATGTGTTTCGGTCTGAAGGCACTGATAGCTAGTGTAATCACTGGACATATTATGAGACTTAAGAACTGATGGCTGTGGGTGACACATAGATTTACCATCAGGTTCACATTTGAATGTTGAAAGTTTTGAAATGAACACCAAAAACTTTACAGTGGCTAAATTATAGACTGGCACCAAACCTGGCACTCACTTTTAAATATTGTTCTTGATTATGTTATGTGCTATAGTAAACAAATTGATATACCGCCAACTTTAGCACTTAAACTTAATATGCAAAATTGACTGTTCTATAACAATATTAAATATAGCTTTAACACCATATTGAGTAGAAGTACTCACCAAAAATCACGAGGTAGACATATAGTTTATATGAGATACTTTATAGAGATCACATGGAAAAAAAAAAGCTAACATACAACTCCTTAAGAACTACCACTGCAAATGTCTGGAAGCAAGGATTGAACTGTGTTTTTCTAATGTCTTTTTTTTAATTTGCACATCTTTTTTTGAAGCAGAAGTTGCAACAATTTGTATAGCTGATTATTTTACATTATGGCTGTAAGCATACAATTCTATAAGCAAACCAGTAACAGATCTATATTGTTTCTCTAGATAATTTTATAGCTATTTTTTATGTTTAAGGTTAAGGATGAATTAACACTGGAAGATATTGGGTGTAAGTATACTTAACATTAAAATTAGTCCCTAATACAACATTTCATTATTTTTTCTAAATAAAATGACCTGTCAACATGTAAAAATACATCCATACAGCACTACACACTTTGAAATTGGACCAGTCATTAACATATACAATCCACTGCAGGACATAGGTCTTTCTCAAGTTAGAAGGATTTTCCCTAATCGCCACGCCGGTCGGCCCAATGCCACTTCAGCTTACTGATCTTAAGAACTATGGCACTTGCTCTAGTTTTGCTGCGGATTTTATCTCGCAGAGAAACCACTGCCAGTGATGACTAACAGTTATTAAATCAAAGTTTATGGTTATGAGGCATAAAGAAAGCAAGGATGTTTTTATTTTATTCATCAATTTGACAATTACCTTCAGCCACTGAAGAAATAATTAAAACTATTATTTAATAATCACATCAAAGTATCATACATGATAATCACATCAGGTATGGGGGGTGGGGTAGGTTCGACGAAGTCGGTGGCTTTTGTGTTTGCCTGTACACTTGTGAGACTATAATATGTCCTGCGCCCTTCACATCATCATCATCATCAAATAATAATATCATTCTTATACTTCTATTCTAATACAGTCCAGTCAATACCATTTTTCATATTTTGTTAAGTCATAACTTACTTATGGTCAATTGGGCAGGTGAACTAAATAATGGGGCTTCATTGTCAGAGTTCGAAAGAGATGATGATCTTAATGACGATGACGATGACAATGACGACGGTGATGACTTTGATGATGACGATGACTACCTAGATGATGTCTCAATAGCCTCCTTAAAAAAAATGAAAAAGAAACGATTAAAGAAGAAACCATTGACTGAAGAAGAAGCTAATGAATTTCATAAAGTTCTAAAGAGTTCAAACTTTAAAGTTAAAGATATAGTCAAGTAAGTATTGTTTTTAGTGTGTTTTTAGAATTCACTGCACTATATGTTTGTTATAAAAATAGATAATTAACAAATAAAATCTTATATTAAATTATATAAACAAGTGGTCAACACAATGTTCGAAATTCGACCACAATTTGTTAACTTTTTTACTACATACATTTTCATATATTGTGCTTTCTGCACTCCCTCTCCCTACAAACTAACTATGCCAAATGTCACACTCCTCCGTGCGCGCAATATGTTTAAAAAGGGTTATAAAGTTTTCGTATCACATATATGGATTTTGTTGGCTAAAGAAATGCAATTAGTCAAAAATATAGAAAATTCACTTACTGAAATAAAGTACAATAATCATAAGCAAAGTGCTGAATGAATTAAGACCTTGGTCTTTGGTAGAGAGTATTACATATTTTTATTTTTCAGATTAAAATGTGATGTATGTGAGGAATCTTTCAAATCTTGGAGTGCTTTACGCATTCATTATGCAAAGAGTCACAAAAGTAAACCTCTCGTATTCTGCATCTGTGGTTTCACTATCAGATCAAAAAGTGTACTGTACAAACATGTGTCGGATCATAAGGTAGAAAGCAGAAAGTTAAGAAAAGATACAGAATCTGATACCGATAAACAGGAGGAATCAAAATATTCAAGCCTTAACGTTAAAGATTTTATAAAGTATATAATTTTATTTAAATATGTTTCTAAAGATTACGAAGATGTTATATATTTTTAATTTTTTATTATTATTTTAGTTTTGTATGCAATAATTGTCAAAAGGAATGTTCAAGCTGGTATACTTTAAAGGCGCATTGTCAAAAGGAGCACAATATTTTACCTGTGGTGAATTGTGTTTGTGGGATAACTCTTAAGTCCAAATCAGTATTGTATAAACATGTCCAAGACCATAAGAATCCGAATGTTTTAGCGTGAGTAGTTTGCTATTTTCCATTTATTTATATATATAGAATTAATGTATGCTTAACAATATCCTATATCCTATCTAGTGTTTCCGTGCGAGATAGAATTATATATTAGAGGAACCAATATAGACCTAAGGATCAACAAACTGTAATGGCATTGGACTGAGTTATATCTCATACAATGATAACAGTAGGGGAGGAAAGGTTCTTGAGGTTCGTATGGGCAAATGCTGTCTAGGACAACCCACACCTCATAAGGTGACAACATTTTGCACGGTTTTGCGGGAAGTCGATGGATGCAAGTGGCTAAGGTTTGTCTTTTGAGGCAATCTAGAGAGAGAGAGATCCTATGTTCGGCAGTGGACATGTGATGGGCTTAAACAATGATCCAGTCTTAAAAATAATTTACTAATAGTAGAATTCCTATGCAGGAATCCGTCTAGGTAGGTACCACTGCAGTTCCAGTAACTATAGCAACATTATTGTTTCGGTCTGAAAGGCACTGATACCTAGTGTAATTACTCTCACATTGACATATCATCATCATCATCACTTCAGCCTATCACTAGTCCATTGCTGAACATAGGATCTCCCATAGATTAGCGATGGGCGATTATTACTAAGATTAATCACATTAGTCGATTGTTCTGTTTTGTCTATAAAAGTCATTTGTTATGGGCAGACATTGCATATAGCAAATGCTGGTGATCCGGAGATTGATTTGCTCCTTACTGTCTTTCACGAGAAAAAATATAATGTAATTTAAATATTTTGCTTCAGCTTTGATTTGAAGCTCTTTGCAAGATGAGGCTTTAATTCAAAAATGGCTATTCTTAAAATTCAAAACCTTATGTATTGCCATACCCATACTAATATTATAAATGCGAAAGTAACTCTCTATGTCCCTCTGTCTGTTTGTTACGTTTTAACGGCTCAACCGCTGAACCGATCATGACGAAATTTGGCTCAGAGATGGCTTGAATACTGGAAACGGACATAGGATATTACATCAGCTAGTTCTAAATAATGTAAATTTTTATTTTTCTAGCTGCGATAAATGTCCGAGAATTACGAAAACAATTGAAGCGCTAAACAAGCACAAAATGCGACATGTACCAAAGTCAGAGAGGAGATTCTGTTGTTCATCGTGCGATAAAACTTTCAACAGCAAGGACACTTTGAAATCACACGAAAGATCGCATATACCAATAGAGGAGAGGAAAATATTCCGTTGTGATATGTGCGATTTAAAGTAAGTATTAAAGAGAGTCAGAACTAAATATTTGTATATTTTTAGTATCCTCTTTTTTTTTTTCTTTTTATAAAAATAGCCATGCCCTACAGTAGGATTTCTCCGGTGTCGTGGGTACGATTTACAGACATAAATTCCACATGCACAAACCACCCATACCCGGAACAACCTATCTGTAGGCCATACAAATATTTGTTCCGTGCGGGAATTGAACCAACGACCCGCGGCGCAGGAGCCAAGCTTAGCCACTGCGCCAACCGAGCCGCCAGTATCAAAAAACTATCGAATACCAATATAATAACGTTGTTTCTCACCACTTTGTAATATTTATGCAAAGTTAAATATGAAAAAGAGAGCTAAAAATGCCAATTGTCAGGTTGAAATTTTGTTAAAGAAAATTATTAGGAGTACAGCGTATTTTTAATTATTTATTAATTCAGTATATGATTTTATTTTGATAGCTGGTGGCAGAATTAGGAATTACATACAAACCTAGGTTAATGTAAAAATAATTAAAAGCTGGAATGTATATAATAAACATTAGTTATCTGTTAGTTCTGAATGTTCTTAGTGTCAAATTTAAAATTGATTAAAGAAATCGTAAACGTATAT
This sequence comes from Luehdorfia chinensis, assembly GCA_019845155.1. Lineage (NCBI taxonomy): Eukaryota > Metazoa > Arthropoda > Insecta > Lepidoptera > Papilionidae > Luehdorfia > Luehdorfia chinensis. The sequence continues at coordinate 11,646,624 of JAHVAK010000527.1, forward strand.
CGACATCGATTTAATATCACAAAATAACAAACCGTAATTTTGCGGGAGGTGGAACGAAAGGTGCCAGGCAAAATCTCGACACACCAGAATAATATCTCAACGGTGATTGGCAGCAGCGTTTATGGCGTTATATAGTGCGATCGCTAATTCGTCTGCCTACAGTGGCGATTACGGCAACACCATTTTCTTTTTTTTTCGACACGTATTATAGACCCATAACGATTCAATAATTCCGTGACTATGACCTGTTATTATTTATTTATTCAGGTACACCAACAATTGTTTACACTATACACACCACATACAAAAAAAAAACAAAGAATTGATAAAAAAATGAGCGTAACAATTACTTATAGGTAAACACTACTTGCAATTTAATCCTAAAAACGAAAGTATACAAGAAATTTCAAATAAATAGTGCAATACAAAAAAGTACTACCGGTGATTTAACGTTCCGAAACTGGCAAGAATTCTTGCACACATCTTGCACTTTTTATTGCACGAGGAGAGTCAAAATGCAGCTCAATTTTATCGCTGATGATGTTAATAATTTGACACATTCTAGAACAGGGTGAGTTCGCCCCAAAAACTGTTCTTTTACGTGGTGGACAAAAGCCGTGTGGTGGTGGCTCGTTAAAAGAATACTACCTACTCCGTCTCATCCAATGGATCTCGTAAAAGACGAGTAAGTAATTAAACTGCACTGTGCACCCAACAGCGCATGGTGGCGATTGGGCTCACCACCTATCACACCAAGTGCATTATATTGTTTTGGTGAAACGTGGATTGTGGCAGTCATCTGTTTTTGCACTGAGTGCCCAGTCTCTGACTACCCCTTATGCGATACAGTCGAGATCTTATGTATGTATGTATGTGGACAAACTGGTGTTATAGGTCATTGCTTTTAAAGCGTGTTTTTTTTTAGGTTACAAACTATAATATATCAAAATAATCATTTTGAGAGGGTCTGAGGCTTACAGACTAATGCTAATGATTCCGGGTAGGTTCACAACTCGTTCGTCGGCGGCGTCGCACAAGCGCGTGGTGCACGACAAGATCAAGAGCTACGTGTGCGACCTGTGCGGGTACGCGTGCGGCACCAGCGGCGAGCTGCGCCAGCACCGCGCCATACACAGCGACGACAAGCCCTTCGTCTGCAGGAAGTGCTCCAAGCCGTAAGCATCGTCCGCCACGCGATGGGCCTTTCTCCCCTGCCCGGCTGTCCGCCGTCCGGCAAAACTATATGTGGCTTAAGTGAATCTATCGCCACATCTCATCCTCGTGCGTGTCGTAAAAGTCGAGAGAGGGAAAATTAAAACCAGAAGATGGGCAGCAGCATCTTCCTGGAACATCTGAATAAATAAACTGCAATGTATGGCAAAATCCCCCAAAATGCTACAAATGTTTGTGGCATTCTATGAGGCAGGCATATCTTTCGCAGTGGACTGGTGATAGGATGATATAAAACACTACTGCTTCACGGCAGAATAAATGGCCCTGGGGTGGGACCTACCTAGACGGGTAGCTGCATAGGAATCCTACCACCAGAGCCCTGCAGTGGTTAGACAGACCTGGTATATATATAACCTGGTATATATAGTGTTTGTCATCTCGGTTCCATAGGCCAGGGTTGAGCACAAATGAAATCACTGGCAGAGAATGCACTAAGGCATTAGGTCCGCGCATTGTTACCCTTAGTTTTAACACTAAAGTATAAATAATAAAAAAAAATTATAGTAATGTGTTTATACTTCACTTAGGTATTTTTAATAACCTGTCTAAAAATATCGAGAAGTCTACGCGAGCTAAATCGCGGGTACAGCTGTTAATATTTTTATTACAAAAATCATTTTATTATAGATCGGTCATTACATGGGTAAGCAATTAACACGAGTACATTTTATTGTTGGGTCACAGCATTTTCATAGGTAATGGTGATAAACATCAGGGAAAGTTTAACATACAGATGCTGATTGTCGGTTTTGTTTAGTTCGTTGATTTTTGTTGATGCCTATCAGAAGTTGTTTTGACGCTTTTTTATTTTGCTGTTTATTTAGTTGACAAACATCAACAAATAATAGTAATTAGAATCAGTTGTTACTTTGCGGAAATCCATTGTAATAAGGAAAGAAAGTTGATTCGGTCTGAAGGGCACTCAGTGCTTAAAACTAACTATTAAAATAAATTATCTGTCGTATGTGGAAGCTTCACATAAGAACGAATGAAGATATCATTGATATAGCCAAAATATTGCAATCAAATTATTACGAGTATATTGATCAGCGATTTCCCTACGGTTTTGACGCCCCATGGAGCTCGCCGTGTGTTAGGACCGGCCCTGGTCGTAGGTTCTGTCACATTTTTATTTATTTAACTTTCGAATACTAGCCAGAAATGTTTAAACTGACTTTTGCGCCTTCCTATAATAAAAAATAAATTGCTATTATACCATTTAAAAAATAGGAAAAAAAGGAAGACAGATTCTCGGTTATTCCGCTGAACTGCTGCGGTTACGCGCCAACTTAGAAATTTAAACTTTTGGTAATAAAGCTAAGGTTCGTATATTGTACTATAAAACGATTTAGTTGAGATTCGATCTTTGAAGACCGTAAAAGGAGCGGTCGAACTCGTACGGTTAAGACACCAGCGGCCATCAAAGCAGTGCGGGCGCAGTATTTAATGAAATCCCATCCGCAAGCAAAAAATGTTAGCCCTAACCCCCAATTGGGGTTAAGCAGAAATACGCTCAAAAGAGTGGTAAATAAAGACCTGGTACTCCGAGATTCGTTTGAGGTATAGGGATAAACTGCAAAGATTTTTTATAGTTTTTTTTAAATTGGATAGAGTGTCGAGACGAGCAACCTTCACCTGATAGGCACGTACTCCTAAAACATTTCTGTATAGCACCATACTGCGCCCGTCACCTAGAGACATCAGTTCATAAGTCTCATATGCCCAGAGATGATTACACTAGCTCTCAGTGCCCTTCAGTCCGAAACACAGTAATGTTTGCACACTACTGCTTCACGGAAGAATAACTGGCCTGGGAAATAACTGGCCTACCTAGACGGATTTCTGCATACAAGTCCTTCCACTAGTAAACATACAGTCACGCCTTTTTCTCATATAATTCGTCGTAAACATCAAATAAATCCTGCAATTATTATTCTGTTTGAATCATAACATCCTAAATTCTAATATTTATTACTTACGCGAAAAGTCTAAGCGGCGTACTATGTTATTCTGATCTAGAATATATTAGCGTATATTATATGATTTGTAAAGGAATAAAAAAAATCCGATTTATTTATGTATAACGATTTCTTCTACCGCTCTGATAAAATGGATCTACAATCATCTGTATTTTACTTTCATTTCTATTTTATTTGTGATAACTTGTATTCCACCAATCTTCGAGTGATGTGTGTGTGTTTTCCAAAAATTTATGCAAAGTTTTGTTAGGCACTGGGGTTCTCAGGAATATTAAATATTTTGCACAGTTGGTTATTGTTTACACGTAGAGAATACTCGGGAGTGAAAAGAGATTTTTTTTATTGTTTGTTAGAAAGGAAATCAAAATGTAGGTTTAGCGACATGCTGAATCCTGGCCTGAGCGTGTTATTGTGCTGAGTGAACGCCCCAACAATGCCTCGAGTAATTCAAAAAGCATAGTGATCAATTGTTACGAAAAAATATAGAAGAGTAGTTGCAAGGCTGGACAGTTTTTCTTTTAAATTTTACGAGCGTTATGTTGCTACGTTAGAGTACACATCATTCTAAAATTCGGATATCTCTAATTCACGACTGACTTGGGAGACGACGGACCGAGATGTCTGAGCTCGTATTCGCGCGGCTTGTCATAAATGGCGGCATATCACGGGGCTAACTTTCGATCACAAGACCTCCCTAAAGCTCTTTGGCGAAGTATACAAGGGCATTATTTGTCTCGTACATTTTTATGGTTGTGATAGCTGTCCGACAATTGCTTGAAACTGTCATAGAATCGCAACATTTATGTATCTATGTGCAATCCGTAACATTAAATTTTTCCGTCTTGAGGCCCCGACGAGAGACCGATGTCGAACTTCCCAGAGATCGCAATCGTGTATTCTCCGTCGGGCATCAAACAGCATGATGAGTTTGATCGTTTTTCGTGAGGTCGTGGGAACTCTTAAAAATATGGCTAATGCACTATGTGGACCTCCAGATAACTAAAATATACAACTAACCACGCTTCGGATACACACGATACTTAAGTGGCGGCTAGACACTCCATTGACTACATATTGTACTTTCCTACTGTTCAGACCTGCCATGTTCCGGCTGATGTCCGACTAATACCCTATTTATCGGAAGTACACTATAGCCTCCCTATAGACACGTGGAGGAATTCGGGTATTAACACGTAGGGAAGAGAGCTTTTTTTGACGTGTTGGCAATATATCTAGAATGGAAACTTAGGAATTTGCGTATTGCACTAGTATGGAATTGGAACTCTGACTAAGGAATATGAATCTTGACCATTGAACCACGCACACTTCTTACAATCTAAGCTATGCATGATGTTATATTACATTATGTATTTGCCTGTGTATTGCCGACTTTGTCTTGTTAACAAATAACATTGACATTTATATTCTTTTTATTTACATATATACATGTATTGGTCACCACATTTAATTTACTGCAGGTTTAAAACGTATTCAAACCTAAAGACGCACATGGATACGCACGAAGATACGTCGTACGCATGCTACGTGTGTAGCCGCGTCCTGAATAGCCGCCGCACGTTACGCAAGCACTTGCTCGTGCACGAGGACAAGTGCCGACACGTCTGCTCCTATTGCAACAAGGCCTTCAAGCGCAGGCAAACATTAAAGGTAAACCTTTCTTCGCCTTTTTGCATTATGGAATAGATAACATTCTCGATGAAGAAAATAATTCATCACTGCAATTCCTCACATGGGTAAAAGGTAAAAGTTAACTAAGGTAATTGTGGCAATATTTAATCCCTCTGCCAAGCGTTGCCTATCGTCACAGCTTAGGGGAGGTTGTCACCATGTCCAGCAATGGAGTGTTTATGGGCTGACAATGATAAGTAAGGTCAACATCGCCAAATGGAGCAAAAAATCTGAAAGATTTTACTTTTATAATATATTCATCAAATGTTCTATTACTCTCTTTTTTTGACCATGCCTGGTGACTACTTAAATAATGATGTTATTTGAGATTATCTCCATATGATTACCGCCACCACATAGAATGTTTTCCGTTTTATGCATTGCGTATTCCATAATTAACCATTGTTACCTTACTATTCAAACGACAGAAAAAGATAGCTTTTAAAATTGCCATGAGATGTCAACCGGTTCGCCTCTGGCATTATCTGCCCTTTTCACTTGTGTTCTTTCGTCTTCATTTTACGATACATAGTAATGTTTTTGTCTTTCATCAAATTTTTTCCGTTTTTATAAAGACTACAAGTCCCATGAGACAAAGACATCTTCATTACAGCTTTGTATTTTGTTCGCGCTTATGTTAATTTCGATTTCATAGAATGTCTCTCATAATGATAGCCTTTCCGCGTTGTCCAGGTGCACATGTACATGCACACGGGCGACAAGCCGCTAACGTGCAAGTGGTGCGACGAGCGGTTCGCGTACGCGTCCACGCTGCGCTCGCACCGACTGCGCTGCCACGCGGACAAGATGGCCGTGCAGACGCACACGCCCGCTTACGACCACCTCGAGCAGGCGTTGCAACACGTTAGTTCAATATTCATTTATATTACTCATTGATATGCAAAAAACGAGATTGAGATACACAGTCAGCGACCCAAAACGTCCTCAAAAAAAGAGCGCACAATGCGCTCATTTCTAATTGCACACGTCGACCGTGTCAACAAGAACAAATTTAAAAATGTCGTGGAACGATAGTTGATTTAATTTTAAAAGCTACTTCAATGTCGGGGCATAAGATTAATTTGTTATTATTTTATCGGAATTTATGATCTTCGTCTTCGTTTTTTTGTTTCGGTCCATCGAGGACGCTTTTTGAATTTTTGTATGGAACTGTGTATCTTGGGTTTTTGTATATCAATGATATTACATAGATAAAGACTTGTAGGTAAGACTGAAGCTCAGAAGTCTCGAAATTATTCGGAAATTCATCGTGTCACATGATAAAAGAATGGGAGAAAATGGCAAAACAAGTACAAAATCCGAATCCAACGAAGAGCGGCTCGAATCGTCAACGACCGAGTTCTTTACGATCAGCTCGATCCACTGGCTTTGCGAAGAGACGTTGCATCTCTTTGCATTTTCTACCGTGTTTATCATGGGGAGTGTTCCGAGGAGTTGTTCGGATTCATCGTCACCACACGGATGACTGGTATTCCACCACCGTGCGCTTTGCCAGAAATTTTCTGCCACGCACAACCACTTTGTGGAATAGGCTGCCGCGTCCTGAATAGCCGCCGCACGTCAGCAGTTTTTACGGACCTATACGACTTAGGGACCTTCAAGAAAAGAGCCTATTTTATTGCGGATGTTCATGGGCGGCGGTGATCATTTACCATCAGGTGAGCCGCTTGCTCGTTTGCCCCCTCTCCTATAAAAAAATACAAAAGATAAAAAGATTGAAAGTGAAGAAAATATTTTTTTAATAATATTATTGTAATATCCTTTCTATGTGAAAGTTGAGTTTAATGTAAGGTTGTTTTTTAAGCAGTATACTATATCAAATAAAAGTAATACGTCATACATGCTTTAAAGCAGATATTTTGTGTTTTTTTTTTATAAACATTGTTTATCTTTGTGGTCATATTCTCTCGTAAGATATCATAACGTATATATTTTATTTTATTTTGCAAACAATTTAAGGTCGGAAATTTTTGTAACATTTTGTTTTCTCTAGGATTGTTTTAGACAAATCAACGAAACGAAGTAGTAGCAATATATTTTATACGTATATATTTTGTAACGACGTTAAATTACAAAATTTTATCTTCGCTTTCAGAGTTTTCTTAAAAACGACCCATCGGTGAATCTTACGAAGAATGAAGTGGAGGCTATTTAATGTAACAATAGTATTACAACGCGAATCAAGCGAACATTCTTCTTCAACCTTTTAGCGGAGTGGGTGGTAAAGGTTTTGGTTTGAATTTTGGCGGCGAATAAAATGTTTTAGGTAATATTTTTAGTGTTAGTGGTATCTAATTTGATAGCGAAGAATTCAAAATCATCGTAACAAAGATGTAATTTTGTATTATTTATGTTAATTTATACAACATAAGCGTTCTATAAGGAAACCTAGGTAAAAAATCTGTACGAGCATTTTCAGATTATATTTTTATACAATGTCGAAAGAAGTCCTGCTCCGCTCCGTCATGAATTAAGGAAAAATATTTTTTTCCTTGTTTAGTTATTATAGTTATTCATCTATGATGAAGTTGCCTGTGAAAAATGTTTACAGTTTTATTGTATCCTTATAAGTGTAGAAATTTGTTTCTTTAATAAAGAATTTATCACAATTATACAGTAGTATTTATTTACTTATAGTAACCTCATAGAATACAAATTTTCGTTTTGGTGTTTGATACTTTATGTACATTGTGCGCAGGTCTCCTTTTTTTTATTTAATAAAAGTGACGGAACGAGCAAAGCGTTCACCTGATGGTAAGTGCAACGTCTGCCCATAACAAATGCTATGTCACCCAGAACCCTCCCCTTAGACGCTGTTCCCTATCACCATCACACCTATCACATCTGGGGATTTTTTTTTAATATGATGAAGTGACGAGACGAGCCAAACGTTCACATGATGGTAAGAGCAACAAATGCTGTGTCATCCAGCACAATTCTGTGTGGAACCACACTGCGCCCGTTACCCTAAGACAACAGTTCTTAAGTCTCATATGCTCAGTAATTACAGTATTTCAGTGCCCTTTAGAACGAAACACAGTAATGTGTACACCTTTCGGTGGTAAACGGATTCTAGCATAGATATCCGACCACCAGTAAAGATCTTAACTCATTTGGAATTCGTATTGAGTTATCTACCGGGTGCCACGATTTCTGTTCGTAGTTATACTCAGTAGACTATTATGACGTCCATGAAGTGCGTCTTACGCCACCATTCTGAAAACTACAAAGTTTATAAATAACTAGCGACCCGACTCGCCTTCACACGGGTGCAATTTACTAATGAAGAAAATGAGAAGTGCAACTGAACGTTACATTTTTCTGTTGTTATGAAAACATGCGACAGCAGAACTGTCAAACCGAACGAACTTAATGAGATTTCTATACAAAAGTACCATCCAAATTTATGAAGTGTCTGTAGTTTGTGAATTTTCTAATTTTAAATACCTTTCCCTTAGCATTTAGTTTCTGGAGTTACAGTCTTCTCCAGAATATCCAGTGTTTCTTGAATAAATAAGCGGACACATTGTATAATATGTACATACAGTAACAGAAAAATAAAATTAGCCTAGTGCGTTTTGAAACACGCGTACGAGCTGTTTCAAAACGCACAGCGGATATATCTGCAGAGCGGAACCCCACGTTCCGCTCTGCAGATATAATAATTTAGTGAGGTTAAAATGCTGGTGTCCGTTATTATTTTAACCGAAAATATTCAGTTAAAGACATTTTTATTTTTACCAGATTTTTAGTTGCATTATTTAAAAAGTGGAGGGTGGCGCGCATATTTTAGGTTATTTTAAAGCTTGAAATTCCAAAACTTAATGGTTTACAGCGGTTATTTTAGACCTATGTAATAAGACTCCATTCAACATGGAAAGTTATAAAAAATATCCCTGTATACATACTGAAGAAGTATATAAACAGCATTTCTAATATCATATCTTTTTTGGAAATATACCAAAGAATATACCTCTATTTTTTTATCTAATTCGGTCAAAAATTATAAGTTATGACGCCGTGAATTTTAAGAGTTCCTTGTTTGACAGCGGAACCCTAAAAACCTTAAGTTTTACTCGTAGTTTCGCAATGACACAAAGAGGGTGCGCCAAATCATATCCAGCTATGCTGCAGTCACTTACGTAATTAGTCGTTCCTCCTTTCAGTGGTTTGCATTTCAAAGGCTCAGTATTCTTTCAACCAAGAGAAAAAATACATGAAGATGCTATACTTCGATATTTGTTATTTTGTGTTATAAATTTTAGCTGTACACTGAAAGATCAGAATAAACTGCGGTTGAACAAGCGAATGAAAGCTGCAAACTTTTGTGGCAATCTATGCTGGAGGGATTTCTTTAGCAGTGGTAGGCTGAAATGATGATGAACGATTATAGCTATTATAAATACACTTATTGATAATGACAACCTCTAGTAAGATTGCATTGTACTGAAAAATAATTTACTTTTTGGGTTCATTATCTTTTTTATTGACATACGAGTAAAATAATCCATACTAATATTATAACTGCGAAAGTAATTCTCTGTTCCTCTGTCTGTTTGTCACCTTTTCACGGCTTGAAATTTCGCACAGAGATATCTTGCACCCTGGAGACGGACATTAAAATCAAATTGATCCCACGGGATTATTAAAATATATCCACGCGCACGAAGTCGCGGGCATCAGCCAGTTATTGAATAAAACCGGACAAAACATTGACCAGTAAACACACTATCAATGCTGAAAAATATATATAAAATAAATACAAAATCTAATGTTTTAAAAGTTATCATAAAAAGTTCCCTGTCTTATTACGTCTAACAGTAATTTATGTAGTGTCCCTAAAGTGTACGAAAGGTTTTTTTAAATATTAATGCACAGAATTGTTATTTCTCGCCAATTAGCTGGACGCAGATGACTATAATTAAATTGCCTGTGGTGTATGTTACATGTGTTGAATAAAGATTAATAACCTCTTTAATATATAATTTATAATCACATGAAATCTGTAGGTCTCTTTTCATTGACTTGCATCTTCATACAGTAGCAATGCAGCGATATGGGTACTATGACACCAATGGGAGAGAGTTCTTGGTTGGAATAGGTCAGAGGAAGTTGAACTTTTTTGAGGCTTTATTGGCAAGGGATCCACGCGTGAGATAAGAGCTGTCACAGCCGAGTTGGCGTTCAGCCAACAGCTCGCACTTGTCTATTTATTACATAACACTGAAAACGATACATCTGCAGTTACATCACGCCGCTCGATGATGTCTTAGATTAAGTTGAACTTTTTACTTAAATAATAGATAATTATACGCTTAGTACTTGTGAATGCAATAGCGATGTTACATGCACAGAGTTATTCGTTAAAAACTTGATTATCAGAGCTTTTTTATCTTCGCCTTTTTCTTCTAGTGACAAACATGTTCAAAAGAACATAACGAAACAAAAATTTCGTTATGTTTCATTATTGGATTTAAATTCTTCTTCAATACAAACATAAGTGGTCAGGTTTTGATATCGACGACCATGATAAACAAAAGGGATTTATTACGACTATTTTATAAATTGATTAACTGGAAGATGGGCTTGCTAAAAATAATTTAATTATTATGAATCGTAATAATTCTCAAATGAATACACACATATTTATAGAACTTTATTTACGTTTATACAGTTAAAATACCCCAGTCTTTTTGGTCGTAGGAAATTGTTCGTATTATGGTTATAGAGCAAAATTGAGTAAGGATACAGAGGTTGTGGGTGCGCGAGGGAACGGGGATGCGGGTGCGGGCTGCGGGCGGTCGCAGCGGCCGCCCTTAGTGTCACGGAGGCTGCGGTCGAGTTCGCCGCCCGCCCGTCGCCGCGCACCCGATTGCCAAAACATTGCTAATATCCTTCATACAAACTAATGAAAATTGTCCTCTCATATATATAGTATAAATTATACTGTCCTCCAAGATTCTAATATAAAATAATAAAAATTATGCTCAAGACAAAAATCATTATCAATCTGCGTTTAATGTTAACATGAGATGAACTTTACCTTTTAATCCTGTGCGGAGAATATGTTGTATGGAGAAGTACGTGCAGAATAATCGATATAAAAATAAGTGAAATTATATAAATGTGGCAAAAACTTATGTAAGTACATACTTGAATAGTTTTGCCAGAAGAATATAAACGATTTTTTAATTCTATCCTTTCATTTATATTTTCATTATTTTTTAAAAGTTTGTAAAGACTTAAATGGTGATATAATACGTTCTAGAATATTTTTTTTTATTAAAAATTAATATCATAATATGTTAGTCGTTTACTGAGCATTCGATTTTTATAACTGTGTTATATCAATTTAAATCAAAATAAAATCGAAAATTGACGTATTATCCCAGAAATATTTTACAGTTGGGCACTAAGGCGTAATTATGCAATATATAAATTATATAAATTATATATCAAAATATATAAATTAACAGAACCTTAAATTTAGAGAAAATCGTTATAAAATTAAATTAGTTAGCAAAGTTCATTCGAAGTATGTGCTCTGATTTGAAGAGGGTCGCCATCGAAACAAGGGCCCTACAGCCTGTCCAATTATAGATGTTTTGACTGAGAAGTGGCTACTCTTCTGTCTTGGTTATTAAGAAGGAACACTTCACTTTAGACGTGGCCACTCCAAAACAAGGTGTGTGTCTGACGGGCTCAGTTATGTTGCGTATCTGCTGACGGTGTAACTTCGATTCTATATAATTAATGGTAATAAGAAGATATTAATTATACCTATTAAACCAAATTATTATTAACAGGATGAGTTACTAACTTTATAAATGAAGAGTCAAAACCTAGTGTTCTACGGGTATAGTCTAGAGTAAGATATATAAAGAAAATATAGTAAAACAAAAATGAGCGAGTATCCGATACAAATATTAATGATGACGGCGGTCCTAATCCTCGCACTCGTGAACGTCATCGTTTGTGAAGCAAATTTTACGAGAAAGGATGAGATTAAAACGGTAACAAGTTCCTTCTCGCCGTCTGCGTCGGATTTAGCGCCATCAACACAGTCAAGTGTCGAGCTATTAAACTCGACACTATCTTTGTCTACTGCAACTTCAACAACAAAGAAAAACGTTAACACAACAATAGCGAACGCGGCGACCGAGAGCACAACCGTCGCCCGAAGCACAAAAGCTCAAGCGAATGCTAAAACAAAGGCTGCAGTGAAAAGTGCAAGAAAGCAAAAGCTAAACACTACATCTAGTGCTTTTAGTGTTGTAGCACATTCGCCGCCGCGCTTTCAAGATCACTTGGGAGCTATAGATTGTGATCTACCGGTGTTGCCGCGGGAGTCGCGGCTGTGGCGGGGTAATGAGACTCATGAGCTAAATTTACCTGTTACAGTAAGTCGTTCAGACCTTTAAAAAATTACGTACCTACGTTAAGTTTACGCTTTTAATAACTTTTGTTTACCGTTACGGTGTCTAAAAATAGAAGGTAATAGGATTGACAATCGAAGGGTTTATTACCTTTTATTTTTAGTTTAGGCACAGTGTTTACTGTACCCACCGGCTAAGTCGTAGATCCAGGTCTTTCTTCTTTCGATCTCCGACAAAGCCACTTTCTCTTTGGTTTTCAAGTGTTCGATTTTATCGAATAGGCATTTTACAATGGTTACAGAAAGGCGAGGGCTCCTGTATTTATTATTTTCTGTTATATTTGCCCTAATAGGTAAATACGGCACTATAACATGTACTGTGCAGATGACTGCTGGTTGTTATTCAGAAGATATTGCCGTGGTAGAAATCGCCACTAAGGGATTTTAATAAATACAGTAAATACTTTAAAAAGTTTCATTAGATGCAATGTTACTTTAAAAATCAATGTCATATGAAAAGTAAACCGTTTAATCGTCAAAATTAAGTAACGAGTAGGTTTTACGCTAAAACCGTACATAGACTGTCCTAGAGAAAATAAAGTTCAATCTTAATATAATTCATTCAGCTAATTTAATAATCTTTATTAAGAATAATGCTCAGAATTAAACTTACTGAACAATAAGAACTCGAACGAATGAAATTATTATAAATCTTCACGTCTTTCATCCTATTTTTCATACCTAACATATTAGATTTTTTTAAAACGTTGCAACTCACTCCGATTTTACTGCATTGTGGCTGAGTTTTACAGACATAAATTCCACTTGCGCATACACCCAGATCTGGGACAACTGTCTGTAAGCCATACAAATATTTGTCCCGTGCGGTAATCGGAATCGCGGCCCGTGGCGGAGAAGCTAAACGCTCAGCCACTAAACGAACTGAGAAAACAATTACCGAGATTAGGTACAGACTATTCGTTTTGTGAACAATTCTTTATTTTGGACGCTTCCAAAATAAAGAAGAAGAACAAAAGTCATTTATTTGCTAAAAACGGACGTATCCAAAAGTAATGGGACGTACCCAATAGTAAAAAAAATATTTAAAGTACAAAAATATAAAAAAGAAACTAAAACACAATTAATACCTAAAATGAAAGTATTAAAATATAAACATTCTTTATTTAATAGCTCCAAGAAACATTCACACCAAATTCGCACCATGCTTTCTCATGGTTGCGTAAAAAAAATAGGACATACAGATACTCTTCTTTCGTTTTCGTCTTTGCAAATACTCTTCTAACCCTGTAAAAAGCACAGGTCCGGTTGGCTGTACAGTACCGTTGTCACATATTGACTAGTGCTGTTAAATATCAAGTAGTAGCTTGGACTTAGTAGAAAGATGTGCAAAGAGGCTTATCGGCCTGATTTGGGTACCAACTACACTGGTGTCGATCGATCATTTCTTGTGATCCGGGTCGATCGTGACCCATTGGTATGGTGATCGGGTTAAAATTATTTGATCGTTCGGGAGCCAGCACGGCCGTATGACCCACTGGACCCGCAATACCTCGAATCATTCAATGATCGATGATCATTAGATCGTGTGCAGTGATAGCGGTCCAAACAAGTTTTAGCAAAATGATCATTAATCGATTCTATTTGTTTACCCGATTACATGTTTAGTTATGAGTGTATGTGTGTATTATATATATGGGGCCCTGCATAACTTTATGCGGAGCCAGAAAGTATCTAAAAAGGCACGACTGGGTGTATATGGAGGAGTAGGGCAGACCGGGGATGGTTGACCACGTTTTTGGATATCATTTTTTTTTAAAAAAAACTATTGTCTTGGTGTTAATGAGAAATTTTGTCAACTGTGTCAAATTTCATAGTCAATAATAAAAAAAAGGTTCTATGTGGATATTATTAAATAAAATCCGGATTTTTTCAGTTTTAGGAAACCTCTCCGAGGTGGTCAACCTGCCCCAATGACGGGGTAGGTAGACTACTCAACTATTGCAGGTTGGCTTGAATTACGGGATGACAAAATTTAATGTGTAATAAAAATTTCACAGAAATATTCTTGGTGACACAGCATCTGTAATGGGCCGACGTTGCACTTACCATCAGGTGAACGTTTTGCTCGTCTCGTCACTTTATCCAATAAAAAAAGCAGAATTCTTCCCAGATGGGTTTATTTATAATTTAATGATTAATTTTTATCTCAAACTTCGATTCCTTTCGTAAGCCATAAATATTTTCGAAAATATTGGAACATATGGGTTATCGTCAGTCAACCAATACGCAATTGGCTTTCCAACCCCGACTGGAGCTTTTGCTTTCCAAAATTCACTTAATTAAAATGCTTTGCATAACACTCATAATACGTATTTGTATACCCTTTATAATAATTTACTTTCCATTTCAAATTAAGTTTGTAAGAACTTGACTATAAATTACAATGTTAGAACAAAAAAGATGTGTTGATGAAGAACTACTTAGGTATCCGAATTATTGATATCGCGCTCTAACTGACAGTGAGACATTTCCTCGTGTCTCGCATTCTGTGCGAATGATCGGTCAAGCAACAGGCTTTTTTTGAGTGCAACGTTGATTCTCTCACTCAAACCTGCAAGAAGTTAGGAGCATCTAGTCTACCTACCCCAGTCCTCAACCAACCCCGGTCTGCCCTACTGGTCCCCACACTTATGTACGGTAGTGAATGTTGGGTCTGGCAGAATAAGATGAAAATAAGATTAGAGCTGTTGAAATGAAAACTTTGAGAAGTATAGCTGGAGTGACTTTGATGGACAAAATGAGAAACAGCGTAATAACGGAACGTTGCGGTGTGGTAGAAAGTGTAGTGACAATGATAGAGAAAGGAATGCTTAGATGGTTTGAACACGTAGAGAGGATGGATGAATAAAGATTGACGAAACTGATTTATGAGGCGAGTGTGAAGGGGCAAACCAGTAAGGGTCGACGTAGGCGAACGTATTACGTATTCGTTTTAAGGAAAGTCCACGTCAAAAGTACCCGCAACCGAAGAGCTTGTATGAAAACACTAATGAAAGTAGAGAAAGCTAAAGATGTTTGTCATCAGTACACAATTATTGATCGAATCTTGTAGTGCTTCAAGGCTCTAGTAATACTAGACTAGACCTGTTTCGATCAAGATTTTCAATCTCTAGGTCTAGTCCCTATCTGCCTAGCTTCGAGCACAGGCTCAAGGTGGCCAGTCTCTTGTTTTATAGATTATATTTTGGAGTGTTGGCGCAGATATTACACGATTTCATCCCCCCTTCCTCTTTTCATTTTCGGACGAAGCGCTTGGCTTCGTTGTTAATAACGCGTACAGCGAAGGACTGGAATTATTTGGCTCTTACTAAGCTAGTGCGCTTACTATCCTGAATTACATCGGCACTTATCATCAAGTGGGATCGTTTTTTTTTGCTTGATTTAATAAAATGCTGAACGGACAAGTGAAAACACTACCTTGCTTCGTTCGATCAGTTAATATTGAATAATCGTTCTTTTTTTTTTTAAGTTTACCCCACACTTCTCTATCGTGGGTGCGTTTTTCAAACATATAATACAATTACAGAAACACTGACACCCGGTTATACGAATATGTGTGGGACATATGTTAAGTGTGTGAATAGAGCACGCGACCAATTGCTCAGATACATTGCTAACCGAGTTCTGAGGGTGTGTTTTTGGTCATCATTTGTCAAAGTTTTATTCGAACGTTCACACAAAACACAAAAAACACAAATTGTTTGTTTGAGTACCTCTGTTTGCGCGTACAGTTGTGGCTGGATCAATTCTATCATTATCTTAAGGGCACGTGGGGCACAAGCCCAAGTCCCCGGCCCGATGTACCCTCGTATTTTTATCAAAATAATCAATTAAAAACTACATTGGTTTCTTATTTCCACGCACAACGCGTTTTTTTCCGAAATGACTCTGTGGCAACCAAACTCTCAACTGTGCTCATCATAATATTATCTTGGCAGCTGATAGATAGCCTCTGAGGGAAGCCTTTGGTCGGAAGTTGTCGTCGTGGTAGAAAGTCGGCCAGGGGGACATTAGTATGTAAGGTTTTGTGCAACATAATGTACACTGAAAATTACCACTTTTTGAAAGTTTGTGGAATCAAGACGTTTTCGTTAGTTTTTGCCACTTTTATGCTATGACTTTGAATGTGAAACTCTGACCAACACTTTGTTTTATAACTTCCGGTAGTGCTTTAAAATCGTGTTTCATCCCATCAAAAATGTGAAAAAGAGTAATGGAATTTAACATATTTGTCACGCTCCGTGTTAAAAAAGGTTATAAATAAAACTGCATTTTAGTAAACAATATGCAACAACATGCAATAATAAATAAAATTAAATCAAAAACCAAGCATACCACTGCAAGACTTCAAGACACAGCTCTTTCTGCGTAGATCGGACCAAAAATAATAATTAAAAGCTGAAGGTACCCCAGGTTAACTATGACATCAGAACATCTGTCACCTCAGTCCTCCCGTGACCATGGGTGCTATAAAGCACCCGAAACGTCGGGTTATAAATAGTAAAAAATTAAACGCGATAAAATCCGTAAAATAAGTTTCATTTAAATATCATTTTACAGGTCGTGATTTTGTGCCTTACAGTTGCACGTTCATATATTGATTTTATCTTATGATATGTTCAATAAGAGACACATTCAAAGACGAAGTCAAAATTTCTTTATTCAATTTAGGCTCGTTTAAAGCTCCCAAAAAAAAACATAAGAAATTTAATAGCCACTGGGTTTGCAAGTGCAGAGTATTAGTTATTTACACACATCTTTGTACTTTATATAATGATCTATTAAGTTTTTTGTCAGTAAATCTATGTCCGATTTTTGTGTCACACTTTTAAAATTTTATTACAAGAAAAGACCTAAACATAGGAACTTCTAGCGTGTCGCCTCGACCCATTCTACAGGATACAGTAAATTCTTTGTTATATAACTTAATGTTTTTCCGAACGCACATAACATTTTCAAAAATAAACAGGGACGGAAGTGGCAAATTAAATACTGACACTGGAGTCCACTGACGACTGCATGGCTTAGCGGTAACTGTACTGCACAAACACTCTATAAGACTTGCATAACTCTATAAGACTTGCATAAGGCCCGTAATGGACTATGCTTGCGTCGCTTTCGCTCACGCGACGGGCAATCAATTAAAGAAGTTACAGAGCGTTCAAAATCGATTCTTGCGAACTGCCACCGGAGCCGGTTGGTATCAACGCAATGTAGATCTTCACAGCGACTGTGAAATGCCTTTAATCTCTGAACACTTTAGAGAATTATCACGGCGGTTTTTCGAAAAAGCCGCGGTTCATTCAAACCCGCTGGTGGTTAAAGCAGCAAATTACCGACCAAACAGAAACGCGACCGAACGCAAACGTCGCCCGCGAAACGTGCTAGACGACACGGACGTCTCAGCTCTTCCTGACCACGATACTGTCATTCACGATCCAAGCCACACTGTACACACAGTCAATAGCTTTAATATAACACGCACCACGACGCGCGACCGCCGTAGAGAGCGGCGCGCAATGGTCAATAATCACATCGCGTACACAAGATTCACCCGTGTTCCAGGGCGGTTCTCACCGCCCAGAGTTACCGACACACAAGTCGACAGTCCGAATGGACGCGCGCAGCCTCCTTCGGACGGTCAGTAGACGACTTAAAATGTTTAAGATTTTCGAAATCGCGAAAGCACGCAGCGAACGCGACACAGTTCGAACTTCGAGGGTTTTGTAGGAGTTTTTATTTATTTATTTATTTATGTTTGGGTCAAACCAAACCTGGCACACGGGCCCCTGGCCCGCGAGCACAGTATCCGATGAAGCTGTAAAAGCCGAGACGGCTAACAGCAATTACATCACCGAAAATATATACTGCACAAACTGTGATGTGAGATTTGTTTGGAAGTACTTAACTGCTTATTACATGTGAAGGTAAGGCAAGTGAGTGCTTGTGTATGCATGGACTCTTTTGCCTATGTAATATATTCTGGCCAAGGTAGTTGACAACAGGGTGTAAGCATTATATGCATATTAAAAAGAGATAGCTTATTATTAAGGCTTAAAACAATAAATGAAACCCACATGGCTGCGATGGTTCAAATGATTGTCTAAGTTTGTGCAGAGTCAATGATATGATTTTAAAACTAAGTAACGGTAGGTTTAGAGCAAATACAGATATATTCTCGTAGCTAATGCAATACTTATGCCATACGTTCGGAGTAAGGGTTAGCTGCAATGTCCAGAGACAACACAAAAATTACCATAGTACAAGACACGAAAGTTAAGATTTGAACTAAGGAACTACGATTCAGGAGCGAGGTATGCGGCTCTCTCAGCTACGCGTCGTTACTACAAAATAGAAATTCAATTTAGAATCGTTACTCTAGAGGTCCTTATGAAGTAAGTATGAAGTAAACAAACTATAAGACGAAATTACATTACGTATAAATTTAAAACAACACAAATATAACGCTACGCTATTACCTGAACATCAGCGAGCATGAATAATTTTCAGTAGACGCTACGTTTAAGGGAACTGTACATCAGAGAAAATATTCTTGTTTGCGTAAGTTTGATCGTGACAGCAGCGGGGGCACGGCGAGGTCAAATACATAAACCATAAATCGTTTTAGCGTCGGAGAAAAGGGGGAGTAAAATTTGTCGCTTCAGTGGTTGAACTATTTTATTAATGTTTTTTCTTTATTTTACGATGCACGCTCGCAGTATACTGCATAGATAACTGCAAAATGGACACCGTATGCATGTCTACATTAAATCGTTTTTCCACAACAAGTTCCAATTCATTCGGAATGTTAAATAAGGTCCTTTTTTAATAAACTAGCAGATGCCTGAGACTTGGTCCGCGTGGATTTAGGTTTTTTAAGAATCCTGAGCTCTTTAATTTTCCGGGATAAAAAGTACCCTATGTCCGTCTCCAGATTGCAAGATATCTTTATGCCGAATTTTGTCAAGATCGATTCAACGGTTGAGACGTGAAAAGGTAATAAATAGTCAGAGGAACAGAGGGAGTTACTTTCGCATTTGTAATATTAGTATGGATAGTAGCTGCACAATAATTTTATATTTAATAAGCGAACTGTGTACATACATATAATACAACACAAGAACAAACCTTTATATGTCCTACTTCGAGACGTGGGCCTTTTCTCAACGCGAGTTTCACATGATGCGGGTTTCCTTATTACATTTTTGTTGATCATCGACTCTGAAATAAATTAGCGTTTAAAATTTGCAGCTATGGTTGTGCCAAATATACGATTGAGAAACCCAATTTTGTTCATCATCAACATGTCCACAGTTTGGTTTCTCAAATAGTTACTTTAAAATTAAAGCGAGCATTATCTATGACACTGTAACGAGTATATATTACATGTCATTACCATTTATTAGTATACTGACAGACCAATATACTGCATCAAGTATGATTTTATAATTTTTAAACATTGGTTGTTTAGACTTTACAAAGCCGATAGGTGTTCAGTATAGTAGGGTAGCACCTACCTCTGTCCTACCGAGGTGTCTTAAGTCGTAAAAGGCGACTAAGGTATTATTTATTCGTGCAGAATAACACCATAGTATGCAATGCTGTCACTTTACTGCTCGTATTAACGCAAGGACCAAAGTGGCGGCGACGTGGTTCGCCATCCGTAACGTCGCGTTTCCCACCAGGGCGAAAAGTGGGCTACATGTGTGTCCTCTGCCTACCCCTGACATGGGAAAACGGCGTGACTGTATGTATGCATGTTTAAACACTCCTCTCTTTGTAATAGGAGGAGAACCTCACACACATCACAGACAGGTTCGCTTGAGATTTGCACGTATCTTTACAGTCCAATTTATATATAAATTGGACTGTAAAGCAATTCACTCATACAATTCAAAAACGTTTGCATAATGAGCAATGTCAAAAAAAACTCAATTTCAAAGAACAGCGTATATGTGTTCACGTAGGCGTTTAAAAGCCCTGCAGTACAGTATAGTCGGATCGATAGATGAAATGTGACTTTAATGTATAGATTTTTTGTCTGAAATAAATTTTCATTTCATTTTATCAATATCTATTCGATAAAACGGGTCTATGTCAAATTCGGCAAAAAGCAATTAAATTTATTTATAGTTTGATAAACATGACTAATTTTACCGAATGTTTCTAAAGATTAGTGTAAAAAAATTAACATTTGACATTTGACGATTTAACATAATTATTAAATAGACTGAGCGAAAGGTGCTCGATAATTTTATGGTTCCCAGCATAACCAAAATAAATTTATTTTGCGACCGGATAAAGTGAAGATTTACGGCGGCAAAAAATTAATAAGATATATGGTAATAATCCTTTTGAATGGGAAATAAATCAATCGCTCTTTTTTCTACTTCTAAATCAAGACTGGATCAAGAATGACTGGGAATTTATTGTTTCCTTTATTTACGACATATTGTCAATTTCAGCAGAACTATTTTAAGAGCAGCTATTAAAGAGACAAAATGAAGAAGAAATGAATTTGTCATCCAGCGTCATCTCGGTTATTGCTTAAGAGAATCCAGTTTCTAACACAGTGTCAATGCAAAGCTAAAACTTAATTTTAACGACGGCGTGGCTTAATGGACACAGTAGGTACCACACGTAGTAGATACGTGACTTTTACAACGCGGGTTATGAGTTCGAATCCGAACTTGAGCCAACATTTGTGCAAAAACACAAATGTGCAAATTTTCGGGTATGGTTACATTGTACGTGAGAAATTTATGTCGATAAAACGCACTCACTATAGAGGATGAAACCTAGTGTGGGCCATCGTTTAAAAATCTAAGTACACTGCAATATTGTCACATAAACACTCTAGGTGTTTTTTAATCAAGAATAAACTAAACGTTTTACTTTACATCCCATTTTCAAATTTACTACAATACATACTTACTTTGTACAAAACTTGTTAAAAATTCTTTGCCGAATTTGGTAACGACAAACCGTTAACGAATTCTTTACAGTTAAGAAAATTTTTAATTGTTCAGTATTAATACATTATTAATTATTCGTAGAGACGTCACGTGTGCACAGAAAATGTTTTTCATATCTACCTAGACTGATTCTAGTTTTTCACCATGAATATTAAAGAAGTGAAGATATTATTGTATAAGGAATTCATACAATTTAAAACTGTTTTGAATAAATAGTAAAGTTGTATAATATGCTTCAGTCGTAACTTTTGCCTTGGATTACGTTATTAATGTTTGTGTGACTTTGCGGTGTGGATGGAGGAGGAGTGCGGGGCTGGGCGAGGAGGCGCGGGCGAAGATGAGTGCCCCCCGGTCATCGTGTCGTGGGAGGGCAGTGTTGACATCCAAAGCGGGGACATTCTTATCGTACGAATTGTCGACTCCCTGCTCCTCGACTCCTTCGGTCACGTCGCTGCGAAGAACGCCACTGAAGATTCGAATTCTATTGATACCACAGGGGAGAGGTGGGTCTGTGCTAATACAACGCAGTACTATGATATTAAACTATTATGACGTATCAGCGAGCGGTACATGTTTTTTAAATTATAGTAAAGTTACTTGAAATGTTATTTAGCTCGGTAGATCATTATGAAATGTGTTCAAATTAATTTGGTTAATAATTTGTTATTAATTTATAAACTTTTTATGGTTTATTTACATTTTGTCTCATGAATAGAATATAGTAATCGTAATCGTCAGTAGATGCATAGCGAAAAAAAAACATTTATTTGATCCAGAAATTCGTCTTCCTCATTTCTAATAATTTTTAGCGTTGAAATTTTTAAAGCACTTTGCTCAATAGCATTACATAACACTGAGTTCATCTCCTTTCCTTTCTAAAGCTTCCTATGCTCCTCATCTGTATGATATTTTTCGTAGTAGATTGAAACTGAGAATTCTTAAAAATGTTTTTTGTTATTTCTTTGTAGTACCAAACAATTAATTTGCGTTACTAGATGGTAAACAAATGTGAATAGTAAATTAATTATTAAAAAGCGTACAAGAAAAAACTATAGATCCCTCGCTCGAGTATCTCTACGCCTGTCGCGTGATTTTTGAAGAAACCATACGACGTAGACACTTGAAATTTGCCACAGTAATACATCTAATCAGTGCCAATCCAATAATATTGATCCGCATAAGTATTTAGCATTAGTTAAGCGTATAAAACTGCTAGCGTTTAAAACTGTTCATATTACAATCTAAGAAGACTAATATAATACCCGATACTTGAAAATTGTTTCCATATTTCGAATAGTATGTTTAAGATATTCTGATAATAATGCGAAAATAGAGCACAGTCATCCTCAATTTTTGAAACTACGAGACCAATAATTTGAAATAATGTTACGGAATACGCTTCACTTCAAGTTTACAAGAAATGATATAAGAAGTCCTGTATGTATGTATATAAAATGGGTTATAAATTTCTCGAAATGAATTTTTGATTATCATTTAATTGCGGTCTTCTGTAATTAGAACTCTCTTTCTCCGACTTGACCGATTATTTCGATAATAAATGTTTATTTATACTCCGATTCTGCTCTTATGGCAATTTACAAAAATCCTAAAATAATTTACAACGAAAGTCCATTAAAAGAAAGTAAAAGAAGAGTAAATAAGAATAAAATCTAAAGACAAAAAAGAAAATTTATCTAAATATTTATCAAGTGTAATAACTGGGAATTAAAAAAAGCTCTATAGATAAAGTTTTATAATGCACTGACCTGTACTACATTCAGTCCAGTCATCATGCTCATCGGACCATTTCATAGATTAATTTATGCAAGAGTGGTTTTTCAGGACGCATCACACGGTGCTCCAGCCGGCCGTATACCAGGTGACGCGTCAGGGGCATCTCCATTGCGATGTGTCAGATGGAATGCTGCTTGATATCACTCCTCTTGACGAGAATGGCGCTAAACTTTTTACGCTTTATGACAAAGATCTTACTGATGGCGTCAATTTGCTTATAGGTAACAGAAATAGGAATAGAATATTTTAGTGTAATTTTATGTGTTGTGATTTGAAATCTTTAGACTCTGAAAGGTACTACTGAACTCTGAAAGCTTTAAAATGTACCTACATATTTTTTTGATGTTTGTAAGGAAGGAAACATAAATATGTTTCCTTCCTTACTTATCATTGGGATGATGATTGATTGTGTCTCACGCATGTTACCAACGAAATGGCTTTAGTTCGTCGTAAGTTCGGGCTTAAGTGAATCTACCCCCACTCTACAGAGTCTACAGAGGAAAAGTGAGAACCAGCAGCACCTTCCTGTAACATCTAAATAATTAAAATGCGGTTGCCAACGCGCCTGCTACGCGTGGCAACTATGGCAAAATCCCCCCAAACTGAGAGCTACAAAGTTTTGTGGCAATCTATGGGGGAGGCCTATGTTCAGTAGTGGACTAGTAATAGGCTGAAATGATGATGATGTTATAGTATTTTATTTTTAATTATTTTATATTACATGATAAATAATACATGTGAATGAGGCAAACACCAGTTTAATGTACCGCGACGTTAAAAACATTTCATTAAACATTTCTTTCATTCGAGACGTATAATAAATAAAGCTGATTCATTGAGGGACAAAATGTGCGTGATGCCGGTACAAACGGAAGGAAGTAGCGAAGGAAAAACGATGGTTTTATTCCACCTTTGAACACAACAAACTTATCTTATTCCTTTAATTGCAATCATTGCAATATATCGGTTTATATCGTCATGTATAGTCATGGATGGCATGTACAATTTATGAGTATTAATACTCGTATATTTTTTAAACATAATATGCGGCAGTTTCTTTAATGTCATTGCAATTTTTATGATTGCAGTTGTATCCGAAAACTGGGGTTCACAATGCGTTCGTTTGAAAGTAACAGTAAAGTCGGACAACTGTGGCGAGTCGCAAGAGTGCTCCGGGAAGGGTGTATGTTATACAAATGTTTCAATGGTAAGCTGGTTAAAGACGTCAATTATCTGAATACAGTTGTTAAGGTGGTAACAGTCATCAAAACTGCATCGATTCGATTTGAAATTCTTTGATCTATTTACTAGTACATTTGCATAATAATTTCAAAATTATTAAAAGGCACCGACCGAATATTAAGCGTTATGCATGCTACGAATGAACGTCTTTTTTCTCATTGAAACATTTACATAATCATTTCGAGATAACATAACATTGATAATCTTAATACCTGTTTTTACCGTTAGATATTTAGCTCATGTAAGTCATTCTAGTACGTTATTATTATCTTTATTTGTGTTTGGATAAACTGGTAGATGTAAACGTGGCATCCATACCGATACGCAGTAAGTGCGTCAGTATGAACACACAAAGATCATGTGCAAAGTATTTTTTGCAATGTCTGTTTCTACCTTAACCACATCTGAATACCACTGATCGAATAATTGATGTGTTGCGATTACAGGAAGGCTACGAATGCCAATGTTGCCGCGGCAACGTAGGACCCCACTGTGAAGAAAAAGACGCGTGCAATCCATTACCTTGCCTGAATAATGGTATATGTGTGGACCTGACACAGCCTCTCAACGGGGCCAACTATCACTGTCTTTGTCCTTATGGTACAAATATATTACGTAACGTATTTATTCTTAGCTTTGAATTTGAAATTCTTTTTTCTATTCATCATATCGGTAATAAAATGGAAAAGTTGAATGACAATTACGATTACAAATATAATTGGATTTTATCCTCCATGATATATTATGTCATTATCATAGATATATTATCTATCGAAATATAATATAATAATATATCCATTAATATTTTTTTTAAAGTTTTAATGCACTGAATGGAACATGTGGCGGACTAAATGCCTAAAGGCATTCTTTCCTTTAGTCAACCATTAGTCTTAACAGAGAAAAACGTATAAACGACGGATAAATATACAAACAATAATATCGTTCATGCAAGCATGTTTTCGTTTTTACATAATTTTTTTATAATTACTATGCGAAATTTTATATTTAAATAGTAATTATTTTCCTATTAAAACATAGCTATAAAAACTTACATTACACAGTTCCTTAAATGATAAACATGTTTATATAATAAGTATTTTTACACCAGCGGTGCACAGGCGACTTCATATATGGTAAGAAGTGGAGCTTAATCCCCCACTCTGGTTTATTATGGGTAGGCAGAATTTACGTGTCTTTGAATAATGTTATTCAGATACGTTCAGGCTTTAATATAATGCTTATCTTTACCGCCGTATACGCTACAAATATGTACTATTACATTTGCATTAAACTTGAATGCGAAGTAGGTGCGCTAATAGTTTTTTTTTATTAAAAATCATAGTCCATATTTACTGATGTAGGAGGTAATTATATAATGGGCTATTGATAACGTGTTGCAGTGGTCGAAATTTAAAATTATTTTTTATTACTTATTTGATATCCATAATTTGTATTCAGGTTTAGAATTATAAATCAATACTACATGTCCGAATCTGAAGACCCATTCAGACTGCTGTCATGTATTAATTTAATCTTAAAGTATACAAGTTATGGCCTAAGGTAGTAGAGGCGATTTACTTGTAGATAGTGCCTCGTAGCAGCAGGTGCTGTGATGGATAAAACGATAAAAGTCACTTTCATTGCGGGTTATAAATGTAGGTGACCTCTTAGATAGGATCTGTTCTGATGCTCCTCCGCGCTACGGAAGGCATGTTAAGCTGTTTGTCCCGGTTTTTAAACTTCAACATTAGATTGCAATAGTTTATTCTGCTATATGCTAGTTTACTACAATCTCGACGTGGCATAACCAACAATAGCTTTTCTTGGTTGCTAATGTCCATTTAAAATCCATTATTTTCAGACGATTTAGATTCTAAACCGTAAGGCAAGTTAATAAATCAGGAAACAGAAGATCTTTATTGCCAAATAAAAGCGAATATTTTTTTATTTTAAATAACAATATTGTAAGACATTCAACAGTCCACTGCTGGATATAGACCTTTCCCAAGAAGGAATTAGCAGTAATCGCCACTCTTCGGATTAGCGATCGCAATACCGGATACCTCGCACATTGCATTTTCCGATATCAGAACCATCATCATACAAAAATCATAATTTCAATACATTATTAAGATAGGCACAGAGAAAAGTTCTCTGTAGCTAGTAGCCTCCTATGCAGGAATCCATCTAGGTAGGTACCACCCCAGGGCCAGTTATTCTGCCGTGAAGCAGTAGTGTGCAAACATTACTGTGTTTCGGTTTGAAGGGCACTGTGAGCTAGCGTAATCACTGGGCATATGAGACTTGATGTCTCAGGGTGACGGGCGCAGTGTGGTGTCACACAGTAATTTTCTGGGTGACACAGCATTTGTTATGGGCAGGCGTTGCACTTATCATCGGGTGAACGTTTTGCTCGTTCCGTCACTTTTATGAAATAAAAAAAATGCACACACAAGTGGATACCACAGATGTTGCTATAAATTCGCTAGCTAATTTATTGGCTTGATTGACTCTCACAACACTCAATATGTGGTGAGATTATGAATTCTCTTAGACCGTCACCGGACAACATAATTTTTTAATTAAATATTTTACTGTAAATAAAACAAAACGCATTCTCTTAACGCAGGCTTTACAGGTAGGAAATGTGAGAAGGATCCTTGTTATTCGACACCATGTGCCAACGGTGGGTCATGCATGAGCATGGCGGCCAACGGATCTACGACTTTCCACTGCGCGTGTGCTGCCGGGTGGACAGGCGCGCAATGTGAGCTACCTGTTAGCGAGGCCTGCGCTTCTAAGCCCTGTGTTAATGGCATCTGTGTAGAAAATACTAATGGTGATCGTGAAGGCCAGAACTACAGATGTTTCTGTGAGCCTGGTAAGTTTATTCCGTATTGCAGAAACTTAAGCTTAGTGACATAGAAAATAAAGCTAAATAAAGTACATGTACAAACTCGTACGTGCATTGGGGCATGTATGGTTATTTTCCAGGGCAGGCCAGGCCCCTGAAAAGCAATGGTCGATGAAGCCGCCTATCAATCTATATATCTGTCTATTGAACCAAATGGAATTTAATATGTAAATTTGTATGTATGTCACAGTGTTTTCGTGTGAATAGGAAAAAAAAACACTTTGAAACCTAGAATTTTGCGTTGGTAACCCAACATCCTGACGTGGGACCAGACAATTCTGGATTGGACAAGATCCACCCGGCCCCTCTATATTCATCAATGAGTACATGTGTAGATCATTATATATAAATATTTTTGATATTATTATTTAAAACATGCGTATTTTCACGTGCCGCGTAACAAACAAGTGATTGATAATATACAAATGGATAAAAATCATGCATTAAAAAAGTACGTAATAGACTATAATGTCTAACTACTGAGCACAGTCCTCCACTCATTTTTGAGAAGGGTTTTGGATTCGGGAAGAGTTCGCCACACATTACTAACATATCCTTGAACTACATTTTATTTCTGAGATAAACCGGTTTCCTCACGATGTTTTCCTTAACCGCCACGCACATGGTAGATCATCAATTTTAGAGGTTTTTACACTCGGAATCGAACTTTAGTCTATGTTAAAAAAAACATTAAAAAATAATTAAAAAAAACAAAATAAGGACTAATAAAAAATGCAATACAAAAAGCTAAAGAGAATTTATAAACTAGAAAGAAAAAAAACTGTTAAAAATATTTAACTTTCAGTTAGGAACGACATCCTTAAAAGCTTATGAGCATATACTGAAGACTGTAATTAGCATAAGAGGATTTAATAATTTTTATCATAAATTAGTGCAAGTTGTTTGCTTTTCATTTACATAATGCAAATAAAAAGTATAAAATATAAATAATTTGCCCTATCTTTCGTTACATTCGCTAATGCAGGATTGCACACCTTAAAAGCAACATATTTTTTTACCAAAATGTCCGGAATTGACGTAATCATTGCTAATATTATCTTATAATATGAAAACAATATCACAGTGCGACAGAGAAACAAAGATTTTTTAGTGACAGACAATTGTCTGATAAACTCTATTAAAGTACTATGCCAAAAAAGCAATAAACAAATAGTGAACTTAAGCATTCTTCAAAAAAAGAAAAATTTTATTTTTGTATAGAAAATTGCTTAATTTTTTTTTTAACAAAAATATAGCGAAACACTATTCACCTGTCTTGAAAATTAAGTTATTGTAATATCTCCATTGTGAAATATGTTAAAACGCAGTAGGCATACGCGCAAACAAATGTCCAAAAATGTGGTATATTTGAAAGGTAATAAATTGTAAGAAATCTTTTTTTAGTACCATTTATGTTACAGCGCATATACACACTACTTATTTAGAAAAACAAGAAATATTACCAAGAAATAAAGTGACCAAGCATTTTTGGCTTCTAACAGCACAGAAATCTATTGCCGATATTAATTTTTTTTGTGTCGTCTACACACATTTTTAATTTTTAAGTTCATAACACATTACAAATTGAGACTTTGATAATGTGTTACGTAAGTTTTAATTCTAATTTCAGTTGGAAAGAAAGTAATTTTTCATAAAACCACATTTGATTCATGCGGTAAAGTGCGTTGCAACTTACAATTACAGTAATCTCGAAAGTTTTTTCAGAAATATTCGAAGTCAGACGAGCAAAATTGTGGCAGCCTTATTTGAAACGTTGTTGGAAGGTTGCCCGTGCCTTTTTACTCGTTTTATATTACCTAGACGTGTCTAATGAAAGTCTAGTTTTGCAAATAAGATTAAATAAATAAGTTAGGTCGGCTTAAGTAAATATTTTTGGGATAATCTCCCGTCTTTATCCTTTCTTCGAAAGTCATACAAACATATGAAGAAACATTTATATTGATAATTGATAATTTTTTTGGATACTTTGATAATTGGTTAATAGATTGATTGATTACATTGAAAGACGAAGAGATAAAGAAAACTGAAACTAAGTTTCTTAAAATATTATATTTTATTAAATGCAAACTAATATTACTTTATTTTTATTATTTGTAGTCATTTCAAATATAAAAATAAAGTTATCGTAATATAAGCATAACTTTAAATAGGGTGGGTTATTAGATTTGTGATAAAAAAGGTTAAATTAAGTAAATGACAAATTCGGGTAATCGGATAAAGAATGTCCATAGGGACGGATTGTGTTTTCGCAAATGGATTTTCAAACTTGTATTGTATTTGTATTCACCCAGTTATCGGTACTTTCTTATATTCTGCTTATTTTAAAATATACATTATTTTTCAGTACATTTTGGTTTGCTTATTTTGCCGAAAGCCATACGAGAATATATCACCATATTTTATCCCATGGGTGTCGTGTCGGAAAGTTCGGCAAAGGAAAATACCAGAAAAGACTGCTATAAATATGTTACTCCCAATTTGTGATGGTGATTACGCCTAATTTTCCACCTTGGGATAGGTCTACGCCAAGCATTGGACGCAGCAGTAGCAGCTAATGATGATGGTGAAAAAAATGCTTTAAATGATCACGAGACCTCCCGGTTTCCTTCGGAAGCCGTTATTCATACAGTTCTGAAAGTGTTCGATTAAATATCGAGAGAACGACGTAATTAATATAATTAAGGAAGTTAAAGAAGTAATCAGAGATAAGGGAATAGTCGAAAAACATGCATGAGCCAAAAGACGTTTCCGAACTTATTTATCGATACAATTTCGGTACCTATACCGAATTATTGTACAAACTGGAGAAGTTCTTATCGTAACATTGCATATATTGAAACTTTTCCTGAAATATATTTACTATTAACATTAACTGCTGATTATTCATTGTTTTCTTTATTTGATAAATTCCGATTCCAACATCGCACAACTTTATTTTGACAAGGATATACGGGCGAGCGATGCGAGCTGGAGTACAACGAGTGTGAGTCGTCGCCGTGCGTGAATGGTGGCACATGTACAGACCGGGTGGGCGGGTTCGTTTGTACTTGCGGCCGCGGGTACGCCGGCACCACGTGCCAGCTTAAGGTACATTTGAATCATTCTTCTGTTATCAGTTATGTGCAGAAATATTCTTTTACATATAAAATTATTAAACTAAAGTACCAGATTATAAAAGAATACTACCACTCCATCTCATCCAATGGATCTCGTAAAAGGCGAGTAAGGAATTAAACTGCACTGTGCACGCAGCAGCGCGTGGTGGCGATAGGCTCACCACCTATCACACCAAGTGCATTATATTGTTTTGGTGAAACGTGGATTGTGGCAGTCATCTGTTTTTGCAGTGAGTGCCCAGTCTCTGACTACCCCTTATGGGATACAGTCGTGATCTTATGTATGTATGTATGTATGCTGAGCACAGGCCTCCTCTCATTTATGAGAGGCTTTTAGTGCAAGGAAGAGTCCGCCCCGCTGCTCTAATTAGATTGGCGAACATGTTCTATGAGGTCAACTCGACTGGGGAAAGATCAGGCTCTCACAGAAGAACAGTGTAACATAATAAACAATGTGAAAAGTAGTGCATAAAACATGTGCAACAAAAAGTATTAACTTCATCCTACGAATCTCATGTGACGGCGCATCGTAAAAATTCACTCACATTTTTAAAAAATGTATATTAAAACAACACAAAATCATTTTCCTCATTCTCAAATCATTAAAGATTATCACGAGCAAAATATGAGTTTTGTAGAGTCATTTCAGTTTCGAAATAAACAGTAAACAAATTATTTACTTAGTAAAAATTACCGGCGGTATATATTTCCTGCTCAAGCCTCGTATACACTTAAAAGCTTTTAGGTGAATACGAGGTAGGTTAGGACTACGTGAAAAATATCTATACAAATAAATACAATTGGAGTGTGTCTGTGATTCCGCAATAAAGTTTTTTTCTAAATGTCATATCGTAATTTGCAGGATACCAAAACTCAAACACGCGTTTTTAAAGTTTTCTTTGTCGGTCTGTTTGTTTCTCCGGGCTAATCTCCGAAACGGCTAAATCGATTCTAACGGGACTTTCATTGGCTTGTAGAGGACTTTTCAGAGAGCAATCTAAGCCACTTTCTGTTTCGTAAACATTGAGGCTACGTAAAATCTATTTAACTTAATATCTTAATAAGAGGTTTAGAAAATTCATATTTTCTTTTTTTACGTCTTTACCTTATCCTTAACAATAATAAATCTGGAGAGATGTTTGGACGCGCTAATCTCAGGAATTACTTTTTATTACTAAAATTATTTTCGTAGTCTGTTTCATATATTCGAAAGCGTAGTCATATAGCCGTTTATTAAGGGAGATTATAGGTTATAAAATTAAAATCTACAACTGTAAGGTGCAGCACGCTGAGAACAGAACATTACCGAGAAGGGTACTGTGAATGCTCAGGTCATAAACTACCATGTCGTACGGCGCAATCATGTGGTTAGCTTATTTTACGCGGGTGAAACGACGGGGCTCAGCTAGTCTTCAATAAATATTGTGCTACCCACAGACGTGACGTCTCTGAAAAATTTAATAACCCATATATGCCCGTATCTTTTTTGGTCTAATTTTTTCGTGAATTTTGGATATGTTATATAAAATAGTATAAATCTATGAGTTCATGATATAAATTTAAGTTTTCAGCACAGTCCGCCAAGATTTGTGCAAAAAGCACAATTTGTTGGTTTGCGGGTCTGGTTTTGTTGTGATTAACCTAGTGTCTGACACTGCATCCTAGTCCGAATACTGTCGAAAGCTTTCAACTGCTGAGGAGATATAATATTATAGTGGTGTGCGAGTGTCTCTTGTATACACAGCACTCGACGGCAGTGTGTCTTGCTTGTATTAATGAAAGTGTTTTGTATTATCTGTCAAAAGTGAGCGACGTCTGTATATTAAAGGCGTTATGTAGTACTACCGTAATAACGTGTGGTGGCGGCTCGTTAAAAGAATACTACCACTTCATCTCATCCAATGGATCTCGTAAAAGGCGAGTAAGGAACTGCACTGTGCACCCAATAGCGCATGGTGGCGATGGGCTCACCACCTATCACACCAAGTGCATTATATTGTTTTGGTGAAACGTGGATTGTGGCAGTCATCTGCTTTTGCAGTGAGTACCCAGTCTCTGACTACCCCTTATGGGATACAGTCGTGATCTTATGTATGTATGTTATGAAGACGGAGTTACTTGGTTGAGAAATTTTTATTAGCAGTCTTTGCTATCCCGATACATGAGGGTGATATGGAATGGTTTCGAAGTAAAAAAAAAAGTAAAAAGTTTCAGCCTATAAATGTCCCACTACTGAGCACAGGCCTCCTCTCATTTCTGAGAGGGTTTTGGAGCTAGGAAGAATCCGCCACGCTGCTCCAATGCGGGTTGGCGGACTTCACATGTCCTCGAAATATTTCTATTCCTCGGACATGCAGATTTCCTCACGATGTTTTCCTTCACCGCTAAGCACGTGGTAAATCAGCACTTAAAATTGTAGAACAATATTAGAGGTGCTGGCACCGGGGATCGAACCCAGGTTACTCGCTTACTATGAAATTAAAGGCGAGCACCAGGCCCCTGAGCTACCACGGCTCACGGTTTCGAAGTATCGCATTAAAATGTCTGTGAAATGATCTGAAATTGTCGGTAGTCACAGAGGAGGTTAACATTGCGCTGATACCAATGAATATCAGTGACTCCACACAGGAAAGTTTTTTGTATTTTTTTTACGAAACATGTAGTCTTTAAATGTGATTGACTGTTACTTTGGGGAATACACACATATATACATTTATAATATATATATGGGTGGTAGGTTTTCTTAAGCCTTAAATTTTATAAACAAAATGCAAAAACATACACTAGTGGATAATCTATAAGATGAAAGACGAAGAGAGAATTTTGTTCCCAATTTTAAATATAATGCGCACACGGAAGAGTGTGAGATTTGGTATAGTTAAAAGTTATATGGAGAAGGAGTGCAGAAAGCTAGAATTTATATATAAAATGTGTTACAGATACATTAAATACAATGACAAAAAGTTATAACACATCGTTGTCATAACAATGCTCCATCTAAAGTTTCACTTAAATAACGAGCATTATATTTTTTTTTTAAATATCAGTGCATACACAACACTATGACCTAAGGCTTATAAAATTGATACAGGTGAACTTGTGCTCGCCGAACCCTTGCACTGACAGCCGTTATTGTGTGGATCGGGGCAACACATACACGTGTGAGTGCGAGGATTGCAATACGCTCTCTAGATCGGTAAGACATTTTTATTTTTATCCATTTTTACACACTTTTTTAAGCAGAATCGCTCATTGCGTACTGCGCATTTTTTAATTTTATGCCCAGTAATTACACTAGCTATAAGTATTCTTCAGACCGGAATACAGTAATGTTAAGACACTACTACAATCTTTGCGGTGGTACCTAACTGGGACAACGGTTGAGCATAAACACAAATTGTTTGTTTACGGGTCTGGTGGTGCTGTGATTGTCCGTGTCTCTGACACTGCATCCTAGCCTTCCTACGATATTGACGTACGAGCGTTACATACACACGGGTAGGCTGGTACGGGTGAGTGCCTCTGTGTTTGCGAGTACACTTGTTACACTATAATATCTCCTGCGCAGTCGATAACTTCCGCCAATATTCGGTAGTTGTCGCCGTGGTCGAAAATCGGCCAGGTGGATATAATCATCATGTAATGTAAGATTAAATTGTCGAAAATTGTTACTTATTTATTATACGAGTAACTTAATGTGTATACGTAAATAAGCCATATCCTTATCGGTTTTACAATTTATCGATAAAAATACTTTTTTAATTTATAGCTGGCTGACTATGAATTTCGCGCCTTTAGAATGAAGATTAATTAAGAAGAAAATTGTGTAGTGACATTTTGATTACACTACTCAGCGTTATCATTATGACTTATAAACCGTCATCTGTATCCGCTGAACGGTTTAAAAACGCTTGTAAACCTAGATCGCAGTTGAGTAGCAAAGTATTATTTACCACAGCAATTGTCATATGTATCGTAAGAGAGGACAAAGGAAAATAATACACAACATACCTATTTTATTTTATACATACATACAGTCACAATTTTTTCCCATATAAGGAGTAGGCAGAGAGCTATTTTGATCGGATTCAAAAAAATTGCATGTTATGGTGTTATTCTGCACGAATAAAAGCTGTCCGTGCAATAACTTAGTCGCCTGTGTCGCATTTGAATGGCTCTGTGCCCAGGAGTGGCAGATTTAAGAGTCGGGCTTCTCGACGATGTTGTTTTATATTATACTTGTTATTTGTTTATTGCAGCCCTGTGATAACAATCCTTGTGCACACGGAGGCACCTGTTGGAGTAGCTCTAACTCCTTCTACTGCTCTTGTCGTCCTGGGTATACGGGAAAACTTTGTGAAGGTAACCACATAATACATTAGTATAGAAGTGGGGGCAAACGAGCAAGCGGCTCATCTAATGTTAAGTGAACACCACCACCCATGAACATCCGCAATAATGCAAGTTTGTGCAATGTACGATGGTGAAACTCAGCGACTGAATTTAATCCAAACGATTCCGGAACCTCTACCTGTGAGAAATAAAATAAAAAGTGCGAAGAGACATACAGACTTTTCTTTAAAATAAGAAAGTGACGAGACGAGCAAAACGTTCACCTTATGGTAAGTGCAACGTCCGCTGTGACCACCACACCGCGCCCGTCACCCTGAGACATCAATTCATAATTCTCATTTGCTCAGTAAGTTCACTAGCTATCCCTGCAGACCGACACACAAATGTTTGCACACTACTGCTTTTCCGTCCGATCCCATCGTATATCAGTCTTTTAGTCTGCTCAAGGTTCTAAGCAAGATATACGAACGTCTGCTTCTCGCCCGCTTAAGAGACTTCATGCAGTCTCGAGGGATTCCCATCGACGAGCAGTTTGGATTCCGTGCTAAACACTCATGTACCCAGCAGGTGCACCGCTTGACGGAGCACATTAAATTCCGTTCCATACACGGGTTTCATACCGGAGCGCTTTTCTTCGACGGCTCAAATACAACTCATCATACGAGATTTACAACGCAGTCGAACCTTCCGCTATCGCGTCGAAGGAGTACGATCCGCAACTCATCCCATTCAAGCCGGCGTACCTCAAGGCTCAGTGCTAGGTCCCGTGCTTTACACTCTCTTTACTAACGACATACCGCACATCAGCGGTGTCGAACTCGCCCTCTTCGCAGACGATACATGCCTATGTGTCTGGACGTAATCCAGACACTATCTCTAAGCGCCTCCAATCCGCAGCCGAACCCTCGGGAATTGGTTTCGGAAATGAAGGATCGAGGTCAACCCCATCAAAAGTGCAGCCATGTACTTTTCGCGGCATATAAAGCCATATCTTCCTACCATAGTTACATAATCCTTTAATCCGTCCAAACCCTGGGAAAAGACAGTCAAATACTTGACGTTTTATTAGACTCGAGACTCAACTTCGGTCCCCACATTAACTGAGTGAGGAACCGAGAGGCGTTCGTTCTTGGCCGATTACATCCGTTATTAAATAAAAATAGTAATATACCCCTACGTAATATAATTACACTATATAAATCCTGTATTCGGCTAATTATGAAATACGCAAGAACCGTATTTGCGCATGCCTCCCCGCGTCAAATTCACCGAGTTTAAGTATTACAAAATAGATTCATGCGCGAAGCCACGGGAGCACCGTGGTTCCTGCGTAATGTAAATCTTCACATCGATTTAGGGCTCCATACCATAGGCCCAATATCTAAAGTTGGCCTCCCGCCGATTATCCGACTCTGCCGCCACGCACCCCAACCCGCTGGTTGTAAGTGCCGCCACATACAACCACCTCGCGTTACACCAAAACTCGCGGGAAAAGGATACCGAGGCACGTTCTCGAGGCCCCCAAACGACGCGACCACTTAAGCGCTATACTCAACATGACACACACACAACACAATAACGATTACTTATTCGCGATACCGCCGCATCTAAAGCCGATTTTCCTCTAGTAATAGTATCATAAACAGAAGCGGCGCTGGAGTTTCTTGCACCATTTCTTCTCTAGCGGAAACGCATTCGGAATTGGTGGTTAATTCCGATAATAATAGTATTAGTAATATTGCCCACCCGATTGAAGTAACCACTGCTTCACGGCAGAAGAACTGGTGGCACCTATAGATGGACTCCTGCAGAGAATTATAAAAATGAATTTTTGTGACTGATATTCATGTCTTGTCTGATTATCATCCATAATGATATGATCAATTCCTTACATTGCAGAGGACTTCATACTAGAGTCAGTCGTGGAGGACGGAGTGGGCGACGTAGGTGTAAGAGATACGGATACGCATGCGGGTGGCGTACGCGAGCTTCGGCTTCCGCTGGGTCTGTACCACGACCGATTGCACAACGTCTACATTGCAGCTGGAACACTAGGCGCCGCCATCGCCATTGTTGGCGTCGTTGTAAGTGTCATACATTACTTTTTCTTTATGCAGAAGAACTCTTATTCTTCCGATTTAAAAAAGAGGAAGTTCTCAGTTCTGCTCTATTTCTTGTATATATTACCTTTTGACTCCACCAGTTCTCAACGGATTTTGATGATTCTTTTTTCACGTACATACATACATATCTTCACGCCTTTTTCCCATGTAGCGGTAGGCAGAGGCCACACACTTAGCCCACTTTTCACTCCCGTGGGAAACGAGACGTGATGGGTGGCGAACCACGTCGCCACCAATTTGGTCAAAAAATTCTTACTCCCCATTGCGTTCCCACGAGCAATATAGTGACAGTTATGTCAGTAGATGTTATTTTGCATGAATAAACGCCGTCCGTGCAATACCTTACCTTAGTCGCCTCTTACAACTCCTCGGTAGGGAAGAGGTAGGTGCTATTCTACTCTGCCGGACACCTACCTTACCTATCTTTTTTCACACGTAAAGATATACTTACTGTGTACTCCATATAAATTGTAAAGTTTTGTAATGCGTAAAGCGTAACGCGAAAAGACCGACTTCTCCACAGAAGTCGGTCTTTTCTTTACATGATATTATACATCTTTAAATTGTATTATACATGAATAGAAAACTTTGTTCTCCTTTTTAATAAATAGTGTGAGATTTGACATAGCTAAAGTTTTTATGAAGAAAGAGTGCAGAAACCTAAAATTTATCTATAATATGTGTTACGAATACATTAAATAACTCGTGGGGAGTAAGAATTTACTAAAATGGTTGCCGCGACACCCGTCTCGTCTCGATTCCCGCGGAGGCGAATAGTGGATTACGGATGTGGTTTCTGTCTACCCCTTATATGGGAAGAAGGCTGATTGTATGTATGAAGGAAAAATTCATTAAAAAAGGTAATAAATTAAAGTTAAATTTCCACTATTTATTAGCTTATAGCAATATTTGTTAGCTTACTCTGCTATTTATGATTTCAATACGATAAATTACTCGTATTTAAAATTGAGGTCGAACATAGTAAGAGATAATATAAACGGGCATCGCCCGAAGTTTACATAAAATAATTACTGTATCAATAATTAAAAAAAAAAGAAAGCAGAAAAAGAGGGAAAGTCGAAACGAAATTAAAAAAAAAATATAAAAAATATATATATTAAAAGTTAATTTGAAACTTTCGCCGGGGACACATCCAGTGAAGTTTATCTGTTATATTAAGCATACAATTGTGATTACTTTTTAAAAGTTTCTCATTAAGTGAATGTATTTTTTGAAAATTGAAGATTCTTTAACCTTTTATATTACACTGCCATACAGAAATTTTCTGGGTGTTGGTTGTTATGGGCAGACGTTGCGTTCAAGTGAACTATTTGCTCGTCTCGTCACTTTATACTTAAAAAAATCGACATAGTTGACTTGATAACGCCTTATATGTGTTAACCTGCCATAGAATATTATGCAGAAATGATACGTGACCCCATCCCTTAGTCTGCGGACAAGACCTTATTCTGTCAAGTACAACGGAATTCTAAGCAAATATGTCAATTTCTTAAGACCTAGTGTGGCGTAGTGGTCAGAGTACTTGATTTACCGCGGGTCCTGGTTGTGAATCTCAGCCGAAGCCAAAATGTCATAAGAAAAAATACAAATTGTTTTTCGGGTCCGGTTGTGTTGTACGTGTGTAATTCATGTCTGTAGCAAGAACGATACAAGAAAAATAATACTCTGGGACATCGTTTTTTTTTTATAATGAGAATAATCTGGAGTGATAGTGGTCTTAAGGTTCGTTGAAAAACCACAAGAAAACCTTTCTTCCAGTGGTTCGTACCGGTAAACGCAGTGCAGGGCGATCCCTCACTAGATGGAGTGACGACCAGCAGCGTTTGCGGGAAGTCGATGGATGCAAGTGGCTCGGGATCGTATATTGTGGCAATCTATGGCGGAAGCAGCATTTAACAGTGGACTAAGGTGGGCTGAAATGATGATGATGAATGGAAGCAATATTACCTCTTTCTAGGTTACAGCGTGCCATTGCCGCGTCAACAAAACGTATGCTCGCCTTCTCTCTCGGATCTCGCGCGTGACGAAGTCCGGTCCGCCGCACCACTGGCTGCAGGACAAGCGAGCGCCGGCCGCGCCGCCGCCGCCGTCCGCCGCGCTCGACACCACCGACATGTACTACACCCTCGACTTCAGCGACAGCCAGAGCTCGCCCCTCATACAATAGCCATCACTCCTGAACTGCTCCGATGGGGAACGGTTCATGATACAAATATAAAGCTTTCACCAAACCATTACCTACATTTACTGGTGGTAGGATTCCTATGCAGAAATCCGTCTAGGTAGGTACCACCCCACGGCCAGCTATGCTGCCGTGCACACTACTGTGCAAACATTACTATTGTATTAGCTAGTGTAATCACATGGCATATGAGACCTATGAACTGATCTCTAAGGGTGACGGGCGAAGTGTAGTGTCACACATAAATGTTCTGGGTGACACAACATTTGTTATGGGCAGATGTTGCATTTACCATCAGGTGAACGTATTGCTCGTTTCGTCACTTTATCCAGTCAAAAAAACTAAATTAATTCCCGCTGTCAAACATTTTAAAAATTCTAAATAAGTCGTTGCAAATTAATATTATTGTGTAATTTCTTTACCGATTTTAGCTCCGATAGCCAACGTTCCCAGATATAATTATTGAGCTTCTTATATTGAATAAAATATTCATGTAATTCAATAAGTATTCCTGTCTCAACGGACAGAGACTTTATATGCCAATAATGGGTGTTACGGTACATTACATAGATTGGTCTATTCCAATGTAGAACGGAGTAAGATACGTATAAAAAGGATAAGTCTTGTTAAACACCATTACCGGTCGCTTACAACTTTTAATAAATATCACGTTTCTGAATATCTTGCTTTAGTAATTCGCTGGTATAATGGCGAAAACTTTTTTGTGCTGACAATAGTGACATACAAACTGCTACATAAATTTGCTTGTTTGGTCGATTACGAATTTTTATTTTCCTGTGTAATATTAATTAACCTAGAAACTTTGATTACGTCAAAAATATAGATAAAATAGAAAAGAATTAAACTGTTAGTACAGACTTAATGTCCAATTCTGCTTACTAAAACATTAGAATTAGATTATCTATATTAATTTATTGTTATTGGATTTTTGTCGATAATTATAGATATTTAAATTGATATCTAATCACTGTTGTGTTAAACTTAATCTAATATTTATTAATGTATCGATTATATTAAATATGAGTTACGTAAATTTGAACATAATCTAGATAGTATTGTGAAAAGTGTTTATTCTTAGTTGAATCTTCCGTTCAATATGGTAAGCTTTTCTTTACTTTTGTAAAGAAGTGCCTGTTAATAAAACTGAAACAAAAATGATAACTTGGAGGTATATCAGCTCAGTCTAGTTAGAATAATAGACAAATTTGAGAATAACTTAACTTATGTATTTGTCATTATGAGCATTCGACTGATCTTGAGCGTAGGTTTTTATTTTATCTATCAACTTGTTACTCACATTTTCTCAATTATTGTATTTTCTTATATTCTTCTATGAATGTATTATTAAGTTTATCTTTAGATTACAATGTCTACGAATGTACGTAAATATAATAAAAAAATGTCGTGACGCTTTCGTAAAATCCTTATATCGCTTCTCGGTGTACATAAGTGGTAAATTGTTGTTAAAATTATGATAAGTCATTAAAGTCATTACGAAGTTGAAACATTTTGTGTATTCATTTCTAGTATTTTAAAAGCCAGTTTGACACACACAAAACTATTTAGATATTATTATATTTTTGTAGAAAGGGGCAAAAGGGTCACTTGAGTGGGAGTGTTCACCTCCGCCTATATATATCATTCAGTCCCTATATACCAGAGGAGGTAGACTCCTTTATAACTGATTCTTATTTACTCCCTATTTTATAACAAAATTTGCGTAAATTTTGTTCTATAGTTCTTATCAAAATAATCAGCATCTTTTACTGTTGTTTTTATGTACAATTGAAGAAACTCTTTAGCACATAATTAAGTTGATAATTTCTATTAGTCTTACTAAAGAAATCCGTTTCATCTTTTGTGAAAATGAAAAGAACAAAAACCACTGGAATGTTTTGAAGAAAAACATTTTTATTTAGATTATAAACTTTGATAAAAATAATTATATTAATAATATTTTTATGACAACTTACAAATATTCATATAAAAGAATAACGTAACATCTATTCAATTTAAAATTAAGTACAGTAGAATTAAAATGCGCTAACATTTTCAAGATGTTTATCATAACTAGTGTGACTAACTCCTCAGTCCGCGCCGCGCCGCCAGCGCACGCCCCGTTTAGTCGAACCTGATCGGCACAACCGTCCTCCCAATATACAAACACATTCTATACTAAACTCTGATTAAAAATTGCACAACAACGCTAAGCGACATTGGCTGGCGACGCCTCGCGAATGGGCCCGTTACTACTAAACGGCTTTACGTATTTTATTGCTACTGACGTTTGTGACTTATGACGAGATTCAAAATCACGATCTAAAATCATTGTAAGTAAACATTAAAGCTGCACAATTTATAATCATAAGTACATATAAATAAATATCATTACTTCAATACGTATAAGTAGGTAAAATATAAAACAATGTTAGAGTCCGCTCCGTATGAGAAACTTAAATGCAGACTTTGAGCAATGAGATGCGTTAAAGTAAAATTATAAAATTTTATAGAGAGATTTCGATTTACTTAAAAATAGTGAAGACATATTAACAAGTGTGTAAAATATAAGTTGTATGGAAGATGACAATTGCTCTATGCGCTTGACGCAACTGGTCACAACGCAATCGCAGCTCGATTTAAAGAAACAATAATACATAAAATACGAAATATCAATAGCATTATCTTAAATTGATTTTACCTTTAATACGTGTGACATAATGTAACAAACTATACTTAAATCTAGAACTAAGGTAAGTAATCTAAATTATGTCATAATATGGCAGTTAATCGAACCGTCCGCACTAAGCACTTCCTAACATAAAATCTTGGGCGACTTTGTCTGCGACCAATCCCTTTATGAAAACAGAACCTGGTTCTGAATTTCGAATTAATCGGTGGAAACACACTTAATATAATAATATAATTTGGGAGGTGTTATCTGATGCAATTCAATTCGGTTCGGTTTTCTTTTTATAGTCATCTAATTTTATCTACAGTGGTCATCAATATGTTATAAATGGTATAATAAAACAAATCGTAAATAATTATTACATTTTACATCAAAGATTATGTCTTAGACAAATATGCTGCTCACGTTCATAAGTGTTGTCATGGCCCGATCACTAACGTAATGAAATCGAAAATATTAAAATGATAAAAACTATTTAATCAAATAAAACCTTAAATCGTACACATACCACTCCCGACAATGAATACTTTAATGCTACAGAATGAGCTTTGTGACTACGTTGATATGACTATATCGTGTATGTTAAACAAAATGGCGGCTGTGACAGGTCTAAAAAAAAACATAATTAATTTTATTACTTCCGTTTATCAGCTCTCATAAATCTTGGCAAGGTGAGTGCTATTGCTCAGAATGAAAAATAGGATAAAATGGACGAATTAAATTAGTTTGAACGAAATTATTAGTTTGAACTGCAACCACAGTTACTCTCAGTGAATATGTTTTTGATCTTAAAACTAATATCAACTTTACTAAATGAATGTATTGAGCGAGCTTATAAAAGCAAACTTACTTATAAAACTTAACAAAGTGGATGGCATTTAATTTGACTTAACTCACTTATAATAAAAGATAATAACATTATTATTATGTCAAAGGCACTTTATTCTCCTTATTTACTGTAGACGATTATCTACATATTATAAAATGTTTGTGACAAGAATTTCTTACTTTATCATCATGGCAAGATTAAAAGGTACCTGTTGAAACGTTAACTACAATCTAGAATGTTAACCGAGTGAATGGCACACACGTTTTAATTCATCTAAGCAGCAGATATTGTTTCATTTACATTTAAGGTACATACAAAGAAAATGTAAACAAAACGTTTTCAGTTACAATGATTCCAACATATTTTCGACTCATAAAAATGTTACTTGCCATCACCAAACAACGAGTTGTTGCATAATTTCATAAGGCACTAAAATAGATATTTACAAATCGGTCCCTCCATCGACCATTGTTCTTATGACCAACAAAAATTTGTGACATTCGGTTTTATTTTAAGACAATAATATGGTGATGAAACACTTAATAGTAGATTTCAATCTGAGATCGACAATTTTTGAGACCTTATTATATAAATAATGAGTGTAAAATGGGAATGTTTAGACGACCCTTCGCATAATCCGCCACAGATATAATCAGAGTAATCGAACGTTTCACACCTAAGTGCAAATTATTAGAGAGCGTATTGAGCAAGCAACGTAAAGTTGCGTCATTGTAACGTAAAGAGGTGAACGCTGATGTGATGAGCGCGAGTGCGGGCGGGCGTAGGGTGCAAGGGGCTGCGCTAGTGGTCGAGCGGCAACTCCACGAACGTGATGTCGTATAAGGGCTCATCTTCGCTGGCGCCCGCTGGCTGCACTTCCAGTAGGAACAGGTCTTCGTTGCAGTAGTACGCCAGCATTTCATCGTCAATTTTGGCCGTAATCCTTAAAATAAGTTTAGTTACGTCACATTATAATTTGTAATGCAAAATAAACTTACGCTTAAACTTTCATGTACTGATTTTAGTATAAAATGAAAGTTATAAATAGTTATATTCTAGATTAATTTAATTGCTATTAATGTAGTAAATATTACAAGTGCTTTTGTAAAAAAAACTGCAAGGGAAAATTACAGGAACATTTCGTAATTTAAGCATTGTGAAGTTAGTGGCGCGCCCTCAGGAAAAAGCGAGGCCTTATTAACGCGAGGCGGCCGGTATGTACTTATAGAACTGTCTGACGCCAATGAAAACCACTTACCCTTTCTTGTTCTTTCGATAAAGATTATTAATTGCCGAACTTGAAATTTTGTACTTATTCTCAATCTGAAAATGAGCAAAAAATAAAAAAAATTACAATGGGCCTTTGGTTTTTTAAACCGAGACGTCTCGTCTAACGGATCGACGTTGGCTCAGTAACCGGTCTAGTGGTTTTACAAGGACATTTTGGAAGTCTCGCGCGTAGACCACAGGAGTGGTCCAATGCAGCGGCCGGCCGCGCGGGTGTTAATTACAACATGCAGTTATAATGATCGTGTGTTGTAAGTATTAGACGGGGTTATGAAGCGCCACATCGGTTACAGCAACGCCGCGGGCAGCAGCCGGCTGCACGCCGGCCGGCACCCGCAGCGCGGACGAAGCGTCTCGATTCCTTTCGTTTACGTTATCATTCGTACAGAAAATAATACGCTCATAAACGAATATCGATACGACGAGTAACCGAGAGGACAAAAATGTCCATTTCGCTCACTCGTGCTCTGCGGTTAGCTAACATCACCAAGGTTATTCTCGTGCTCACCGCATAGGGCGGTTGCATTCTTGATACGTAACTTTGACTTGTTTTGAGTGAAGTTATTTGTCAATGTGACGTATCAAGCATGTGCGGTAAGGAAGGTGACTCACAGCGTGTAACAAGCCCTGGGTCGTGGGCGGCGCGACGTGCAGCGGTGTATAAACGTCGTCGGTGTCCTGGCGCACATACAACATAACGCGCTCGCTGAGCGGTGGCGTGCTGGTGCGCGCTCGTTTACCCATCACACCCTCCAATTCGAGTGAGTCTTTGCGGTCGCTGTACGGAGACAGTCCGCCAACGTCTGATCGGTATCTGCAATGATTTTTTTATTTAAATAGATGTTCAGAATATAATATGTAAGTAACAAAAATAAATTATTTTATACTTACGAAGGAGTATCTGGTGGGAAATGATTATGAAATTTTAACGCTGGTACTTGAGGTTTCGCCGCGTGTAACAGGAAAGGTGATGCTCCCTTTAGGTGAGCTTCTGCTAGAGCTGCTTCATCGTGACCGTAGAAGCCCTGAATATCCATTCCAG
This sequence comes from Luehdorfia chinensis, assembly GCA_019845155.1. Classification (NCBI taxonomy): domain Eukaryota; kingdom Metazoa; phylum Arthropoda; class Insecta; order Lepidoptera; family Papilionidae; genus Luehdorfia; species Luehdorfia chinensis. The sequence continues at coordinate 11,691,611 of JAHVAK010000527.1, forward strand.
CTAATTTATCAATATCTTCAGCTGGACTGAACAGCACTGGAGGTTTCGAGAGGTCTGCCATGGTATAAAATTCACTTCTTTCTGTCACCGGGTGGTATATTTCATCAAGTTTTTTCCTATTTGTAGCTGATAATTTTCTTTTCGCTGCTCTTCTCTCTTCGTCTCTCGTCTTTCTTTCAGCGCCCTTCAACAATAAACAAAAATTGAAATAAAAATAAAATGTTACAAATGACATTTTTAAGAAATAATTTTCTTGTTAATAATACATAATCGTCTTACCTTGTCACAAAACACTTTTATTTGACAGTATCCTCTGTGATAGACTTGGGTATCCCTTGGATCTTCAAAGGTGTCAATTTGAATGTGGAGCGGTAGGCCCTGCAAGGAATACTTAAAAGTTTAGATCTCAGAAAAATATTGTGTCATCCAAAAGAGAAAATTTTAATATCAATGTATCCGTTAGTCTCGTCTCAGGTCTTTTACTATTACACCTTTCTCGTATTATTCACAATTATAAATAGCCATAGTCAATTAGACAACAGCTCGTGCAAATTGTTTTGACTAAAACGATTTCACGCTTAAAATCTACGCTTATATTTGTATTCTAACAAAAACAGTTTCTAATAATCGTTTATAAGGGTCAATTGCGGTAAATTTTACGACTAAGGAAAAATATGCACGTGTCTGAATCGAATCGAGTTAAAACGTCTTAATTGACGCAGTTCGAGGTCGGCGATACAGCGTCACCATATGTTAGATTGGTAATCGAGAGCTGATAGCAGACTGGTTCACTATCAGCCGCGTGGTGTGAACGATAGACGAGGGCGGTCGATAAAATCGCTTACGCTCTCGTACACGTATCAGTGTTGTCTGCCCTCTGAAAGCATTGTCGCAAAGTGCGCTAATCGGCGCGTCTCCGACAACATTGCGGTTACCGACCTCATGATCGACGTAACACGTCGTATTTAAAGTGCAAATACTTTCAGTGTTTAATTTAATTAATATTTTGCACTCAAATTACAGACATTATACTTTTTCTTTTATTGTAACATAAAATAACCTCTTAAAATTACAACCTACTAGAACATTTTCGCTTATAACCGTAGATATTATAATGAATTTTAATTAAAAGTTTACCTATCTATTTTATACTGACCTTAACACCCTTCTGACTGCTAAAGTCTGTACTCAGACACTGGACTGCAATATTTATCTGAAATAAGACAATTATTCTTGAACAATTATATTGATATTTAAGAAAACAGGAAAAATATAGAAATATAGTGCCCTTTACAACGGAACACCGTAACGTTTGCGCACTATTGCTTAACGGCAAAATAAATGGCACTGCGGTGGTATCCATCTAAACAGATTAATGCGTAGAAATCCTACCATCAGTCAAACATGTAGCTAGTGAGTGTCCGAGCACACACTCATGCCTTGAGAAGAAGTCTTTCGCCAATATAAAAAAGGGTTAAACCACTTGGATTAATGAAAGTCATTGAAACTTCACTGTTGCCATATTACAGTGTAGGGTGCTTTTTATGTAGCAGCCGGTTGGAGTGCGGCGTTATCCGCGCTATGTCGCTTATTACCGCGCTCTATGCAAATGACCCCCCTTGAGTTTTTACTCGCTGCCGACACTGCCACCGATCACTGTCAAAACGCATATTAACCGTCGCGAACGACTCACATCCGCTATGGTTTTCTGTTTATTAAGTAATAATTACTGATAAAACTCATCGTTCACACGCGAAACTTATGGAATAACAGTATAAAAGTCAACCAACAATTGTTTCGATAGTTTCACAGAATATCGAACATTTTGCTGATTTTCGCTTTATTCTTTGGAGCTTATGTCGCAAAGTACTACATATTGAACTCTATAATGATAAGATGCATGTGTAATTAAACGCTAATGACTTAAGTCTTCGTCGGTAAAGCAGATACTGCTCCGTAATGGTCTTTTACGCCGTTTTTGTTCTTGTATCGAAGTAGTAATGCCTAATTAGTATGTAAAAAACTTCCTATTTATTAACTAACTTAAACTGAATTATACTGAAGGAATCTAAACAAATTAATATACATAAGAGTAATTTTAAGCTGTTACTGTTTTACTTCTATGCAAAATAACTGACTACTTCTTTTATAGATAACTTTCATATATAGCTTATTTTATATTTTTCATATATGGTAGACATTAATGAAATAAATAAAGTTTCGGCAATCTTAGGAGCTTATGTTTTTATTGTCATCAATTTTCCCAAGAATTCAGGAGAGCAGAACTTCTGTAAAAAGAGTAATACTAGTTTAATTATAATAATAATGCTTGGCAATGCTGCACGTTCACCGTACGGTATGGGATACTTTTATGCACTAACAGCAGTAACCATTTTTTGCGCGGGGGACAAAGCTATTCCACCCAATATGGATACAGGCTTCAATTAAATTGATCCTTAATTAGCGCAATAAAATCATGATCTACATTTTAATTTCTCAAAATAAGAAGAATGACGGGTACTTACATTATGTCGGGTTTAATATATGTGCATATTTATGCATAGCGGACGTAAGTTAATGTTTATTTGTGGCAACTTCGTCAAGACGTGTATTTGTAATAATTTACCGAACCACTGTTTTGTTGATTTTACGTCATTAATGCGAATTAAGTGCATAGTTATGAATTTTTAGAGCGTTTAAGGTTGGGCAATTTATAATGACGAAACACATTAAAATTTATTAAAACAAACGAAACACATTAAAAATTTCAATTAAGTTTAAAATGATTACGGTAGTTTACTTGAAAGAGTAAAAAGTTCATCAATGATAATATTTATATCTTCTTGCGGCTTAATTATTTACATAAAGGTATTGACAATTAACTATAGTGTTAATGTTAATTTGATTTAGATTAAAACTACATTTTAAATACCTTGGCTGCACTCTCGAGTGGGTTCCAGTAGACAGCGATGGCGTTGTGCGCCACCTCTTCGATACAACCTGCGAGGCCGATGCTGTTCTTCGTGTCTGTAATAAAACAAAAACTAGTAATTAATCTTGTCTACAGGTAATGGTGGGCAATGGTGGTGGAGATTTCGATTAAGATATCAATGCACAATGCGTCATTGACTACGGAAATTTATTTAGTGGAGCGTAAATACTAATGCGATACTATCAATAGATTCGCGTATGGCAAGTATAACTTGTTACTGCTCGACTGAGGATATTGAAAAGGTAAGCCTTGCATTAGCTTATACAATGTTTGTCCTTGTCTTAGAATTTTGACAACGTGAGAAGCAGTCCAGTATTTTTAAGTTGGTTTCATTGATCACAAATAAAGTAACAGCCTATAAATGTCCCAATGCTGAGCACAGGCCTACTCTCATTTCTGAGAGAGTTTTGGGGCCGGCAAGAGTCCTTCCTCCTCACTGCTCCAATGCGGGTTGGCGGACTTCACATGTTACTGAAATATTTTTATTCCTCAGACATGCAGGCCTCCTCGTGATGTTTTCCTTAACTGCAGAACACGTGGTAAATCAGCACATTAGTGGTGCCGGCACCGGGGATAGAACTCAGGTCACTCGTGTACTATGAAATTTTTAAGCCGGTCCCTGGGCTATCTCGGCTATGCAAGTGGTGTACATTGAATTATTTGTTTTTTTTGTGTAGTTTTTAAGACCAACAATGGGGATGATGTGACTCCCGATTGGTAGTGTATGGATTCCTATAGATTTGCGATAGTATGTTGTTACATAAATTGCGTACGGTTCACTAGGAGACGAGCAGACAGGCGCGGGAGGTCGTTAGTGAGTAATCGTTAGGTGGCGTGGTGGCTCGACGCGTGGGCAGTCCGCTATCAGTCGGAACGCAATCTGTGCGGGCTCACGCCGCCCGCTGACGTGTTTATGAGACGCGGGAGTACCGCCGCCCGCCCTCACACTGTTCTATTGTTTGACCAGCTTTAACGAATTTACGAGTAAAAGTAGCATTCCTTCTATTCGTCGCATGCTGACAACTACTCGCTCCGCATATAATTGTTACGTTTTTGTTACTATCTGAGATTTGAGCAAACAGTCCCTATCAAACACCTGATTTGATGAGAATTCTTGAATAAATAGTATTTGCGCTATATTTCGCAATCTTTTTGTGACAGTCTAACAGCGTCATCATCATCATCATCATCATCAACATTTCAGCCTATCACTAGTCCACTGCTGAACATAGGCCTCCCTCGTAGATTGCCACAAAATTTGTAGCTCTCAATTTAAGGGATTTTGCCATAGTTGCCACGCTTTGCAGGCGTGTTAGCTACCGCAGTTTATTTATTGAGATGTTCCAGAAAGATGCTGCTGTCAAATTCTGGTTATCATTTTCCTTCCGTCGACTTTTAGGACACCCACGGGCGTCTAACAGAGTAAAATCTTAATAATATTTTTGATGCAATATGCCGATATTTATTAATTGTTTCATGACAGACATTTACAAAACTCAACTTTAAATTTATTATTATTATTTATTTTGGTATTGTAGATGTTCATGGGGGGCGGTGATCACTTACCATCAGGTGAGCGCTTGCTCGTTTGCCCCCTAATCCATAAAAAAAATTAGCGAACATGAGACTGCCACTGAGGTAAAACAACTAAGTTATGCGTGCGCAACTGTACACACCAGTTGCGTTATCTACGACTGGAAGGTTTTTAAACGGTATCAAAAATATCGCACACACAACAGAACCTAAGACTCGAAAGGAATAATTTATATTCTACAATAATATATACGTTGACCCTGACGCTTGAACCGATGCCGATGACTTCTATAGGAAATGCCCATCTCAAAGCATGTGCACGTGTGCATAAAAAAGTTATGATACATTATATTCGATTATGTGTTTCACTGTTACACTAAACAAACTAAAGTGTTTGAACTGCTATTTAAGAAAATTTTTAAATTATTTGACTAATGTAGACAAAATATCAAAATAAAAGGTCTCTAGACTTTTTCTATCGAGATTTGTATTTCACGAAGCTCAGCGATCATCGTCCCTGCCTGTTCTGCTTCTGTGTCTTTGTTACTGGGTTGGAATCTTAGTCTATGTCAATATTGATGATGATGAATTTTGGGTATAAGAGATTTTTTTTTATTGTATAAAGTGACGAAACGAGCAAAACGTTCACTTGATGGTAAGTGCAACGTCCGCCCACAACAAATGCTGTGTCACCCAGAATATTTCTGTGTGACACCACACTGCGCCCGTCACCCTGAGACATCAGTTCTTAAGTCTCAAATGCCCAGTGATTACGCTAGCTCACAGTGCCTTTCAAACCGAAACACAGTAATGCTTGCACACTACTGCTTCACGGCAGAATAACTGGCCCTGTGGTGGTACCTACCTAGACGGATTCCTGCATAGGAATCCTACCACCAGTAAAATTTCAGTATCAGTAGAATTTCGTCAGTTCCCATATCAATTGAAAAGCCTCCAATCCTACCTCGGATCTTAGGGTTCCGAATATAGGCGTTCGCATGGATACTCGCATAGACATTGCGTCGAAAGTGGTAGGTTGAAGATAGAATTATAATTAATAACATGTTACAACTACGTCTCTTGATTCTGTATTCATGCTGTATTCAATTCAAGAAGCCGGCATCGACGTGTGTGACGTGTTTGTTTTAGTTCAAAAATGAACAGTGGCAACGCTGCAACATGTTGGTTCAGCCGTGCATGGTACAAGCGAAAAATGTCTAAAGCCATAACCGTGGAAGTGAAGAAGCGATGCTGCAACGGCCGGTGAACACGCAATACAAGAAGACATGCAGGTAATCGGAGAAGGCATTGTGTCGGATCGCGGTGCGTTGCGATCCCTCCCTCTGCCTGTGTGCCAAGCCCTGCCTCCCCCCGTGCTTTCACACACCCGCGCACAGGTGTCCAGTGTCGCCCTTGACGCTCTTCCAAGATCGTTGAATGTATTCAAGCGTATTTTTTTTATTAAACTATTTTTATTAAAAGTTAAAAGTATTTTCAAGATATTACAATATCTCATTGTTGTGGTGTACACAAAAATTGCTTAGTTATCTATACATATGATAAATGGACTTACTAGTTAACATTAACAAAGTATGCTTTTAATACGGAAAGATGCTTATGAAGCTTGTCTATAGTACCGAGGTAGTAATTCTGAATCATAAACAACAGTTTATAATTATAACAATTATCAAGGTAATACTTTATTCACTGCGTTCTCGCAAATAATTCACATGTACATTGGAGTTTTTAAGTGAACGGACACTAACAAATCTAAACTACACCCACATTTGAATTAACTCATTTGTTTTTGACTTTTATGGTTTAAACTGACAAAATTCTGCGGTGTTTAGATGTTATTTCATTTTGTATAATAACACCAACAAAGAAAAAAATAAAACTTGACTAACATCGAGATAAGCTAAAAACCTTGACATTAAACTTGGCCCAGCCGCGCGAATTAATGGCTTCCATGTTTTTATTTTCCTTGAGATTAAATTTATAGGCACTGCTTGTGGCCGCGGCGTCACTCATTACAAATGCTATAAGCCTCAGTTAAGTAATGTTAGAATGTGTAAAGTGTCATATATCAGCGCTGTTTACTTGAACCTGCAAGGCGGGCGATTAATAAGCAAGAATTCCGTCAATGTTGATAACGTAAGCCTTGTTTCGGTAAATTCTTCAGCATGGCAATAAATCGAAAGTTCATTGAATATTTCCTCACAAACACTCTTCTCGTCTTTATTTTGGCACATGAAAATAAATTTCTACAGAAATTTCCGTTTTTTAACGACATTGTTAGCTGCAAACTATCAATGTTAGAGAATGAAACGGCAAAACCATTATCGGCGACGATAATTCCCATAGGTTGGTAGAGCGAGGCGCGGACGCGGGCGGAGGCTCATCGCGCAATTAACATGCTAATGAACAGCTCCCCGATATCATCGTGGTAATTATGTCCGCTTGCAACTATATTATATACATGGTTATATTTTCCTCGTTCATTTTAGACAACTAACAACACATATCAAGCAATCAATGCTATCGGTGTATTTCGAAAATGTTTATATGAAGCCTCCACAAAGTGGATACGACGATAGGGACAGGTGTTTACTGCTTCTACTCTGAGATTGTAGTTTCTCACGAATTTTTACGATTTCCTGTTAGTCGGTCGTCGCGTTCATAGAGCTCGTGTCGGATATCTTTATTATATCGTTTTACTTAACCTCTCCTCGTGGAAACGTTACATTCTGTTTTATATCACTAATTTAGTTGAGACGGAATGTGTCATTATGAGTGTAGGTAATATGAAGCCGGTGGCGGCGGAGAGCGAGGGATGAGGCTAGGCGGCGGCGCCATGGGTGTTTATTTTTAGACGGGGCGATTGATAGGTTCGCCGGTTGGTGTGGGCCGCGGACGTTACGCGTTATTTATGCAAATGTCCTAACGACATATAATGGTGGGTAGCGGGGCGCGCGGGTGCGTCTCCGCGGCTCTCTGCCTCGCAGCACGGTAATTAGGTCCTGCGTGCCGCCGCCGCCCTCGCCGCACGCAAAACTTCACCGCCATGTTGCTGTGTCGCCTCGAGCACGACTAACCATGTTTTTGTGAGGTAAATATCGTGTCTCGAGCCTCTGTATGAGCTACCGTCTGATCATCGTACGCCCGCAGAAAAACTGTAAGGAGTCATTGTGTTTTAAAAATTACTAATTTGTATTGTAATTGCGACGTAACATGCAACGTGGCGTTTATTAAAAGAAATTTTTAAATTTATAGTTTTGACTTACCGGCATCTAGTATTCTTTGCTTCACCGAGTGCTGTCTGCCGTGCCAAAACTGCCACGCCTTTATCTCGTCTTCAGGGGATTTCTCCTCTCTAAACATCAACATCACCACGCTCTGAAACAAAATGTACGAGTATATATTGGATAGCGAACATGATTTGTATTTGTGGTTATCTGAGGTCACCTCACAATTAAGAAATGTGGTATTAATGGGCTGAAAGGACATCCATGATAATGCATTTTGCAATAGCATTAACACTTTTATATACTAAATCGAACATAAAAAACTTGCAGTAATTGTACGTATTAAATAAAATTTAATATGTAAGGTAGGTAACTGTAACTACATATATCATCGTAGTTATAAACATTAGAAACGCCTGTATAAAGTTATGCCTTTACTTAATTTATTGCCAAGTTTTAATGGAAGAAGCAAAGCTGAGTAATGCCGTGAGCATTTCACGAATAAACGGCCCGCGATTACCTGCAGCATTTCTCAGTTATTACGTTAAACGAATATGATTACGTCTTCGAGACGGGCATCTTAATTCCATATTTCATTTAAATGCGCTTTACAATGGTCATTTGAGCTCCCGGTCATTTCCGTTCCGATGTATAAGTGAAATATGTTGTTAGGACGATTTCTATGAACAAGTTAGAAAATGTAGTGAAAAAAAAAGTGACTCGAGTCAGGCGTGGTGCCAGACCCAGCCATATAGGGCTAACGACGAGAAAGCACCTCCGATCGTCGCCTCTGATTGATGGATCGCTACGCCGAGCGGCGGCCGTCCGTGCTCCGCTCGACCTCCAAAACTTATTTCCAACCTCAAACATTTCCTATTTAAAAAAAAAAATTGCACCTTAATAGGTTATTGGGAGGCAGATCTACAGATATTTTTTCTAAAAATGTTGTTCACATGTTGTTGTTCGTCTACATGGACATGCTAGTCATTTTTTTATAAATTACATTCGTGAACAGAGTAGTTTTATTTCATTGAGATATCAGATCGGTTTCGATTTTTATATTTTTTTTCAATTCCAATTTTGGCCTGTACAAAGTCGAGGACGACTACGTGTTTGGAATACATAAGCGTTTTCAAGAATAATAAAGTTACAGTAAATTAAGAACTTTTCATAACATGTTCCTACGCAGCGTGTATTCTTGGAAAACTTTAAGTCTACGAAGATAAAGTACTCGATACCATAACGGCTGTGGCTATCGCGCTTGGATCGCAATTAAATACAGCAAGGACCTCGGTTACGGTATTGGCGACGCGTAATAAAAACAATGTTTTATTGTGAATCGATGTATTTATGAGTAATTTGCGTCGGCGAATAGCCACGCGTTTCTATAAGCGGGACACTGGCTTTCTCCGGAGATCGGGCGTTAACTGAACGGAACCGCGCATACTAATAGATAGCCCATGTATAAAATTGTAACGGTGCACTCCGCCTATATTTAACATCGCGTCGCCGTTAATAAATATAAACATTTACTGCTTTATTAGAATTCCCCAAATTCGTAGGTATAAGAAATACATAATGCATGCTTAACTGTAAATACAGTTTAGATGATAGGTCATATCTTATCTCATATTCATATGCCACCAAAACGAGGTCTGTTAGTCTTTGACGTTTTTATGGTGTTTATTTGTTCATATCAGTATTTATTGTGATACTTATTGTGTAAGTAGTCTATAACGACTATTTACACTATACTACATTTTGGGCTTGCAGAGTTAATGATTCATAAAGTTTACTGGTTAATTTAATAACTAAATCTACCTAGCATAACGGTTTATAACAATTTACGTAACTTAATGCCTATTTTAAAGTTACAATTGGCAGTGGAACAGTGTTGCTATTGTTGTATGACAGACACAGACTTATAACAAGGTCTTAAATGACTGAATTACGTAATGTGTCATAGACAAGTTTTAGTTTGATTGAATTGATATTTCTCGCTTTGTTTATTACTCTTTAAACAGTTATCTGCGCTGACAATTATTATATTGATTAAGCTAAGTGTTATAAATATTTTATGTATTCTGTATGCCGCTTTATAGGAATGAATGTAATATTAAGTTTCAATATTATTTCCAACAAAGCTCTTAGAATATCGTTCTTTTATACGATATTTATATTATACTAGCGACCCGCCCCGGCTTCGCACGGGTACAATTTACTAAAGAAAACAGAAAGTACGCTTTGCCAGTAGAACTGTCAAACTGAACGTCACATATTTTTGTTGTTGTTATGAAACCGTGTGACAGCAGAACTGTCAAACTGAACGGCCCTTTTTTACTGAGATTTTAATACAAAAATACCATCCACACAAAAATACTTTTCAGTGGAATTTCCAAAAATGTTCTTTAAATAATCAGCCAAATCGGTCAAACCGTTCATATGATGATCTTTCATACATGTGCCAATTGATTTATATTTATTTATAAAAGTATTTTTAAAAAACTTGAGTTTAAAAAATATTGTTAACCAGTTGTGCTTTTTTATTCGAAACGAGCAAAACTTTCACCTGATGGTAAGTGCAACGTCTGCCCATAACAAATGCTATCACTAGTAGTAGTTCAGAACTTTTCTGTGTGACACCACACTGCGCCCGTTACCCTGAGACACATAGGTTCTTAAGTCTCATATGCCCAGTGATTACACAAGCTCTCAGTGCCCTTCAAACCGAAATACAGTAATGTTTGCATACTACTGCTTCACGGCAAATTAACTGGCCCTGGGGTGGTACCTACCTAGACGGTTTCTCGCATAGGCATCCTACCACCAGTGAACCTACCCGCACGTACGATATTGTTTACGTAGAATTTATATAAGTAAAGAAAATTTAAGGATATTACGATGAAACTATAAAACTGACTATTATAATTTGTGCAATTTTTATGGCAGTAGTTACAGTTATTATCTAGTTAAATACTTTTAGAGAGACCGACGGAAAGAGTGTTTTTTTTTAAATTATGATAGCTTAGTATTAACATATTTTTTAATCACGAGCCGACCAAGTCGTTTATTGTAAATGCCTCCCCTGCCCATAACTCTGCACCGCACTGTGCTTGTCACCATGAGGCATCGGTTCTTAAGTCTCATGTTATTACACTAGCTTCAGAGCCTTTTAAAAACACTGTGGTGTTTCCATATAGCTTAGATATCTTACAAACAGTTCAAATAAAATAGACCAAGTCTCTAAAATTACAAGCTGAATGAAATGTAAGCTATTTTGACATTAGTTTTTTAAACTTCTATTTAATTTTATGGTTACTGTTCCTCCAGCAAATAGAAAATCAGGACCACGATTGAAAGAAATCTATTTAGTCCAAAGCAGTTTTAAGTTAATCGAAATACCTATGTTACTGTTTATCACAAACAATTTTCATTTTCTTATTTCATGATATCGTCCAAATTTTAATTTAGAAAATTTGATATATGACACGATATTTTATGTTGTTTATTCAAATAAATATGTACTTTTTAATATTGCTACTTCGTTTAAATTGTAGCTCACCATACAATTAATTATATTCTTAATTGAATTTTTAGCTATAGTTTAAAATATAAGTATTTGAACCATGGAACGCAAAAAAGAAATATAATTAAGAAATTACTTCGAAATAAAATATTAAACTATTGAGTATCGGAGGTGGTTTTGTACTTGGAACGGTACTTGCAATGTAAATTATTCAGGTCCCTATTAAAATAATTATACCTGATTATATGTGTCTCACATATTTATATATTATATGATATGTCGAAGTACCTACATGTTTCACAAGAGTTTTGCCTTCTCAGACCAGTTACCTCCAACTTTTCGGACCGTCAATTAATTAATCGAGTGTATCGACATTCGACCCGATTTCAGGAGCCCGTACTCGGTTGACAATCTGAGTTATCTCATTAAGCACGCTTTCTCTCGGCGTGTGTGACACGCGGCGCGGACTGTTGTGCCTATGTGTCGCCGACCGCACCACGTTCATTTCGTCACTGTATTTGAATAAATAAGCATTCGCTATATATTTCATGCATAATACACATCTGGATTGTTATCTTGGGCTCACATGAAACTTGACGTGTCATTTCTCAAAAACGAGCGTAATTTGTTTGTGATATTAGAAATATTTTTTGATGTTATCATCCTCTGTAAACAGCTTTAAGTCTGTCTCTGTTAGATCACTCTGCTACTAAATATAATAGCGGAATAAATTCAACGTCAGTACGGTTAAGCATCGTCTTAATTTAAAACCAAACATCAGTGTATGCAAAATAATAAAATATTCGCAAAATATACGTGATCATACGTAATTAAAATTGAAATTATACTGTCTTTTATATATATTTTAGTTTCACATGAAGGCAGTTGTTGATGTTATTCCAGATAAATGTTCTAATTAAAACTCTTTGCCGCGCTTGTACCCACTTTGTTTCTGCACGGATCGCAATTTTTCTTTGGTGTAGCTGCTGTATCTGCTGTTCAATAAAATGTATAAGAAAGTCATGAAGTCGCACTTTAACTTTTAAAAATGCCACAAGAAATAAATCTCCGGCAATGATCCAATATTATTGTTAAAATCGGATTTTTTTTCCGAATTCCCCACCTAGTAATAACTACACAGTATGAAAATTCCGAATACTAATAATGTTTTTTTTATTGGAGATAGAAACGAGCAAAACGTTCACCTGATGGTAAGTGAAACTTCTGCCCATAAAAAATGCTGTGTCACCAAGAACAATTCTGTGTGACACTACACTGCGCCCGTCAGACTGAGACATCAATTCTTAAGCCTCATATGCTCAGTGATTACTCTAGCTCTCAGTGCCCTTCAAACCGAAATACAGTAATGTTTGCACACTACTGTACTACTGCATCACGGCAGAGTAACTGGCCCTGTGGTGGTACCTACCTAGACGGATTCCTGCATAGGAATCCCTACCACCAGTAAATAATGTAATTATAAGCACTATCTACTCATTCGAAAATAAATGAATAAATTAGTATTATAAGGTAACTTTAATATTGAGCACTACTATCACATAATTTATAAGTAATGTGGTTTTATAATTGCAAAATTTGAGTATTTGTCTCAAACTGTTAGCAGTCTTTTAGCAACCTGAACTTAAGCTGAACTATTTCGGAGAAGAAAATGTGAAATATGTCGCTGACATCATCATCGATGTCGACAAGACTGTTTAAAAAAACGACTGGAATGCTTTACACACCTTTAAGAAAAATTAAATACTAATAATAATATTTAAAAAGTTAATTATATTTAAATAGCATATAAATGTCCCACTGCTGGGCACGGGTCTCCTATAATTTTTGAGACTGTTGTAGGTAGAAATAACCATACTAGTGTCAGTTGGTGGACTTCACGTGTCATCTAAACACATTTTATTTTTAAGCCGCGAGGGTTTCCCCATCGCAGAATAGGTGTTGAATCAAAACATTCAAAATTACAAAACTATGAGTGGGACTAGAATCGACGTTCGCCGGAGTAGGTAGGCATTCTGACCGCTGAGACATGCTATAATAAACTTAATTACCTACAATGAAGTTTTTTGTACAACAAATTAATTAAGTCTTCACAGATGAATAGCACAAAAGATTACCTAAACCGGAAAGTTACATTATCAAATCGTATAAATTTAAAACACTATCTGTTACGCATGCGAGCATCGTCTGTTACAAGTAGTGCGTGTCAATAACTAGTGGAACGGCGTTATACGTATTCGCATCATCTGTTTATCTACTTGTTTGCGTGAACAATGCGCAATAGGTTGAGTAACATCGTTATGTAGCAGATCGTCATCGCGTATGTTTTCCTTCAACCGGGCTTTTTGTTCGCGGCGGCTTCCTCGTTAGCGAACGTGGCGCGGCGCCCATCCATCAGTCCCTATCGCCTTTATGACAATTATTTATGTTTACCGCTCCGCGAAACTATTTCACTTACAGCTGAGCTTTATCGATAGAGCAGAAGTAATGTCCTGACGTCGCGATATGCTATATCTGATACGGATACGTCTGTTTGTTAAGTGCGCTAGTTTTGCTAGTTGTTTTAACGTCTAGGTTATTTGCTGCCAGTGTTCTCCACGGTGAATGTCGGTTACGACATAAATTCTGTACGAAACTGTGGGTGTAGCTGCTTGTCTTTGCTTGTGGAATTACTTGTTGTTATTTATTTCGCGTCAAATGAAATTTATCAATGGATGCTTACGGTCCGCAAATAAAATATATCGGGTTTATATAAAACAATCACGTACATGTGGAACATGTTCACAATTGCTAAACATTTTTTTAAAAAAGAATACCAGCATTGCTATTAACATTACTAATGTTTCTGTTAACCACTTCAAATAAGCTTAAAAGCTTAGGCTAGGAGATGGTTCACGATTATAGTCAATACTGTTTTGCCGTCCGTACCCTAAAACATTAGACTATTGCTGCGTAAAATTTTGATAAAGCACATTGAATTTAATTAAATTTTAGTTTTAACGTCAGTAAAATTACAATAGATATAGTTTTAAATATTCTGATACAAATATTTCAATGGAATAAGAATTGCGAATATTTGCATACATCGTAAATATATATTACAGAGGCATTATTAAATGATATTAATATAAAATTGCATAGCATTACGTGGATCTACCCCACGCAATAGTTTTAAGCGCCGCAGGCCCCGGGAGATTACTAGCGATGAGAAGCTTCCGCTGGCCGGCAAATTGCCTAGTGTTCCCGCGCATCCGGCGCAACAACCATAGCTTCTAATTTAATGTGCCATAATCAAGACTCAATATTAAGCAATGCAATTATGGTTTGATAAATAGTAATCGCATACATTTTGTACAATCTTTAACAAAACGTCATAGGCTTATTAATTCCTTCCAATAATATTCCGTAGACATTATCTTAAAACTAAAAACAATGAAAGCGTATTGGTATTTCGTCTAAGGATGGCGTGGCGTCTACACCTCTTTCTGTATGAATTCAAACATGACAATATTGTTCAATAAATAACAAAAATGGTAAGCCGTAACATGGCGAAACAAGTTAAATATATGAGAAACTTCCAGAAATATTAGCTGCAGCTACCATCTATCTGGAAACCTATAACTCAAGTCTGAAGAGCCGGGCTATCATAAACAGCCTATGAAGCAAAATACTTAAAATATATACGAATAATTCCACATTATTAACAGTGGTTGCATTTAATAATATGAAACGTTCATTTAAAAATATTATTATTTAAAAAATCCAAACATTGTTTTTGAAATTGTATAAAATATACGTGTGCTATTTCATAGACCTATTCAGTGAATGTATAATATTGTCTATGGCATTAACATAAAAACACTAATGGAAGCAGCCAGTTACCGCTAAACCTCGATTTAATCAGAGCAATTCCCGCGATCCATCCAGCGTCGGATTAAAATTCAAAGTCGCGTTGTAACACTAATCTGCTTAAATGTCGAAAGGAAATGTCAGATTGTAAAATGCAGGGCTCCAGACGAGATGTGATACGGCTCAAAACGTCCTACCTACAGCTTAGAGTGCATTCGATAATACTTTCGTCAGCCGCAGTGAAAAGATGGCAACATTACATGTACCATCAAATCGATGTTGTCTGATAATGGCAGTAATATGCTGTTTTTCAGAATAAGAGAAAATTATTTTTGCCTATTTGTATATTTATCAAAACTTTAACTTTTAAGCCGAGTATAATTCTAAGAGGCTAATAATTCACATATAGCCTAATGGTTTAAGGTTCAGACTGCGAGAGATAACGCAGTTTCTTCGTAGTCTAACATAATGAATCGGCTATTTACTACTTTTAAAGTTAATTGATGTTGTTGGCAGGAATATTAGTAATGTTAATAGCATTGCTAGTATTCTCCTAAAATTCTCTTAGAAACTGCACTGATTCTGTAAGGGAAAATTTATGAAAGTTTATTTTATTACGGATTTTTGCATCTCAACAAATAACGTTCTTTCTTTCCCATTTTCAATACTTAACATTTTAAATGTGTGTACTAAAAGTAATTTACTTACTGCATAAATGGAATTTAAAAAAAAATACGTTCAATGAAAGTTATTTTCCTTCGGTATCAAGATAAACGAGGCATGCCGCACATTGCGTAATTGGACCTTATATCTCCTAATACCGTTGATTATAGTCTCATGCCGTCTCAGATGCTATCGTGGAGTGACGCTAAATACGCGCGCTGTGACACTTCCAATATCGAAACAATGACGAACCCAGCATTGCGTAACGCCATCTGTGTCCAGCTTTGCTGTCACTCACACGATAGATTTAGACTAAGTGAAAGTTTATTTATGTTTAGCGTTTCGATTGTCTGGAATATGATTGATGCACTTGTTTTAACGATATATTACATTCGATATTCAATAATAAGTAAAATGTTATCTTAATTTATGATTTGTTACAGGCGACATAGATCTGACGTCAGTTTCACTTTAATCACTTTTTCATTTCTGAGATAAAAAAAATAGTTTGACATTGATAACTGTGTCAACGTATAACATAAGTAGTCATAACAAACTGAGTTAAGTAATTAAAACAAAACGCAACCGAAGTTACGTGAACATTACCGAATAATGCACAATTGTAAATGTAATAATTATCGAACAGCGTAACGCAGACCAAAAACCGAACGTAAAAAATTAACGCACCGATGTAATCGCTTGCGTGAATTTTACAGGATAGATTGCACGATGCTAGAAATAACAGAAGGTGGTATCTAGCCGTACTTCGTCCTGTTTCCGTGTTTTCCGATAATGTGTATGGTAAGTTACCTATCGCATTAATGACCTATAGTAAAAGTATGTTCTGATCGTAGGTATACTTTGTTTGTAAAACTTTGTTTTGCTTTTTAAAGCAAACGTACTTATTCATGGGAATATTGTACGCGTTAAACAAAGTCTTTACTGTTAATAAATGAATCGAATCCATTCCGTTTCACGCATAGTTTCGAATCTCAGTCCGAGCCAAAATTTGTTCAAAATCACAAATTTTATTTTTTAGGGTCTGGTTGGTTGATTGTCCCTGTCTCTGACATTGTATACTAACCTACTTTCGATCTTTTCGCACGAGCGTTGCATTGGTCACGTGTAGGTATGGACGCGTACACTTGAGGCTCTATAAAATCTCCTACGCAATTGATACTCGTATCTTCCGACAGTATTCGAAAGTTCTAGCTGTGGTAGAAAATCCGCCAGGGGAACATCGTAACTCAACTCTATTGATCATTTTGTTTCCAGCAAGATGAAATTATTGTTAAGTTTCCAACTGTGACAAGAAATTATAACCTCATACACTATCCCTTAAAAGTGATTTAATTTCCACGCTTAACGGCACATCTCATTCTGAGATAATTGTGTTTTTTCCATCTCAGGGCGGATTGCCGAAAGCTATAATATGACGAAAAACAAAACTGCCAAAAAAAGCAATTACATTAAAATTACATAAATTACTTTCAAAAAATAAGAAAAGCCATAAAAAGTACATTATAACAAAGCGAGACCGCCGTTGATAAATAACTTTAGGTATACCAATAAACTTAAAGTGAGATTCTTGCAACACTGTATGTAACATTACGTATGTTGATAAATTAATAATATCACAACTTAAAGTCTAGAAGTATAAGCTCATGTTTATTTACATTAGCTAAAATAATAAAAACATGCGAAAGATATTGTAAAAACGGTTCAAGATTGTTTTAGCAAATTTTTTATAACATAAAATTATTTTTTTATTGACTTTTAAATTATGTAATTTAAGTTACTGTATCCTGAATTATTTCACTGCTGGTGCCTATTAGACAGTTTTATTTATGACTCGTTTAGGCACGAAACTAAACATTTACTCGTAACTTATTAAAAGGAACCCTGACGCATTGAGCTATATATACATATCGTATAATTCCGCAATTTATAATCATTAGCGTTTTTCTGATGCCGGAAAGACTGGGATGGATCGGCCCCGACGAGGGTGCAAACTAAATTAAGACATCTCAACACGTGATTGATTGAGAGCATGATTGGCGTTTTCCAACTATCATATATGCAATTTTTTTTTTGATTTATCTACATATATTAAAGTACTTTTTCTGTTTATGTTGAATACGAAATTTCATTACACGTCAATGCTCCCTGTGAGAATTATTCGATCTGTCTCATATGACAGCCCTTCACTTGTCGGCGTCGGCGATGTCGGTCGAAAGGCGCGCGCGGTAGGAACCGTGCGCTCTGAATGCCGACCGTTATAATCCCTCATCAAGCATAACATGTTGAGTGTAAAAGGCATCATTAACGATTGCCTTAAAAAGGCAAACCGGAGCAGTCATTAAAATCGTAAAAATATTGTAAAAAGAAAATAATACAACGACGTGGCTCGTTACGCGAGTTTCCGTTGCTACGAAAGTGAGCACAATGATGTCAGTGCGTCGATAAAAAATAGAGCAAAAAGTGCTCTCAATGAGTAGGAGCGCTGAAGACATGCAAGATACGGTTTAATCGCGCCCGAGAATAAAAAGATAAGCGGAAGTTTATTACCGGCGCTTAAAAGGTATTAAATACCATTCGTATGTAAATTACGTATTGCAAATACATAGATACCTATTTACTGCTTGACTTACTGACTTCACATACCACATGTTACTTAGTATACATTTATACACATTAATACTTTTTAAAATTAAAATGGAAAATAAACATTACGAAAAAAGTGTACCTATTACATTTTTTTAAGCATACTGTCGAAGGATCAAACAATTACCATTTTTATTTAATTATTAATATTGCAATGAGAATATTAATCAGATACGTGGAATAACTTATTCAGCTCATTGTAATGCAAAGTGGTTGCACCCTTCAAGTGACATGGAATATCAAACATTAAGAAAACGTCGCCTATGCTAGCAGTTGATTAATTGCCTCCATATTCCGTGATTGATCGATTTTCTTTCACGCCACTACACATAAAAACTATTTAAGACAATCTTTTCAACTCTAGAACGTCTTCTTGATATCGTTTTAAAATTCTATTTGTCATGTTCATTCAAATGTAAATAGCGTGTGTTTTAATATGGCGTGCGAACAGCGATGAGGTCTTGGAGTCCTTACGGTTATGTTTGGCATATTCAGTCTTACGTTTAATTAGGTGCAAAATCTCAATCACGGGTTGCATTGCAAGATCGTATGGAACCTCGTGACCGATGATATCGGTAGTCCGCGGCGCGGCAAAGCTCTACCGAAACAGGGCGGTGCCGGCAGTAATTACGATCTCGCCACGAACGCTCCGTGTGCCCAAATCTCTCTTTTTACCAAATTTTCTTGTGTCTCCTAACTGCTTTTCGACACGCAAAACACATTCGCATTGCGTGTGAATTTCAAACCATCGGCTACGGTGGATAACTTATGACCAAAATTGACACTGGATACGCAGGAGTGATTATGACTTAAAACAAATACTGTTAAAGAAAATATCCACGAGTAAGATCTTCTTTGCGATAGCTTAATAAGCGGCAATAGCCTAATGGTTTAGGGTCGGACTGTGAAACATGACGTCGCAGGAGCCCGTCGAGCCCGCCATTCGACTACTGTCGTGAACCATCTCCTAGCATCAGGAATATTAGTAATGTTTAGCATTGCTAGTATTCTTATAAAAAAAAAGCTTAATTATTCCATAACAATAAGTCAGTTTTACAGATCATTTATAATTTTCTAATAAAAAAACCGTAAAGGCATCCCTTTCAAAAATACGTGTAGCAAGTATTCAGGAAGATATGAAAGTATTAGAGAGCAGCAAAACCTTATTATTATTAGAGTAATTTGATGAGAAAATATAGCGATGCTTATAGAATTTATTATAAGCATAAGCAAGCATGGCCTTATAAACATGTATTAACATTACTTTTTGTAACGGAAAGAGGGAAAAAGATGCTCGTTAAGGAAACATGATGTTTGCCGCATTGAAATTATTTTACCATAATACCGCGAGGTTATTGTTTAAAGGGAGCGATATTATCCGAAGCGAGACCCGGACTCCCGGGGCGGTCATTGTGTTCCTATATGGCGAATGTCAAAAGCGTCGTCTTAATTATCGGGCGCGGGCATACAATGCGTACTCGATTGCGGCAAGATAAGCGCCGAGTATCTATCGCAGTCTTTATTGAATGCAGAGCCGGACCCACTTGCTGCCTTAATAATAACTTCAAACGTATGTCGCATTGTATCTCCGATTATTCCGATCTAAGTCCATTGAATCGAGATAACGCGTGCTTGAATACGTTATGCATCTTAAGAAAAACGAAGGATAATTCAATTATTGAGGAATATCTCATGACGCATACTGTTTATGGTCGATCTACATTTAATTGTATATTTGTGATAATTTACTTGCATTGTTATGTGTAACTAATAACAATGGTAAGAAATATACTTTTTTAAACAATAGCGTAGATACAATTTTAGAACAATTATCGACACCTTATAGCAATTATCGACACTAAGTTGAGTAAAACTTCTAATCTAGATATTCTAGTTTTCCCATAGGTACGTACTTGTATATTAAAATTGTAACAAAATCTACTCCAACATATTCCGGTTTTAAAATATTTTCCTAGGAAGTGTCGGGAAACTAATGAAATGGGAATTCCAATTTTTATGAAAAAAAACATGTGGATTTCTATTATGAATCATCATTTATTTCTTGGTAATTTTTTTCCCATGAAACAATGACCAGTTATAGTCACGCGATGCGAGATGTTCTTTAGTAGCGCTACTTAATTTGCTTTTTAAATATTTGTCAAGATTAAATGTCTTGCGAGTCCCATTTCCAAATACTAAGATATTAAAAAACATTACTGGTATGTGGCACAATGATTATAATAATAGTTTATTTTTAAATTTGTAGTAATTTTTCTTCACTTATAAATAATAATCTGCATACTATAAAATAAGTAATAATTAATGATTATCTTTATAAGAAAAAAAAATCATTCAAAAGTGACAACGTACGTTGCCCATTTAAATTCTTTGCACAAAATAAAACGAAGGACAAAGCTAGTTGCGATATGTAATATAAATAATAAAATCTTTAGTTTCACATGGACTACAAAAAAAGATAGTAAAAAACTAAGCGGTTATGAAAGTGAGTCGTCGAAGGCAAACACGTAATGCAACCGGGAGCAGTGAAACTGAGACGCATCGGCTGCGGTCGGGACCCTTGCCTTCACACCGGGATCTGGCGATACCACTTTGTGAGTGTCGCATGGCGAAGCTATGGGTTGAGAGTAATTGAATTTTCATTACACGAACACAAATAAACAAAATGGAAATGTCCGCCTGAGATTTTATAACTTTTAAATGTTAAATACTTGCTCCGTGACGAACGTCACTTGTTAAACAACATATAGAGTTAAAACAATTTTTGCTTCTGTCTTTGACTAGTATAGTAGTTTACTGAAGCTATTGACATGAAAGTGGTACAGATAATAGACATCCATACTAATTTTCTAAATGCGAAAGTAGCTCTCTCTGTCCCACTGACTCTTTGTTACCTTTTCACGATTCAACCGCTGAACCGATCATGACGAAATTTTGAACAGACATAGCTTTCATCCTGGAGACAGACATAGAATAAGTTTCATCCCGGAAAATTAAGTAGTTCTCACGGGTAATTAAAAACATCTGTTTCTACGTGGACGGGTCGCGGGCATCACCTAGTACTCTATATAAAGGTTTACAACCTTTATATAGAGTACTAGGTGATATATAAAGGTTTACAACCTTTATATAGGTACTAGAGTAATATACTCGTACAAACTCTATATTTCTTTTTTAAATAATTCATATCTGGGAAGATTTCCGAGTTAATAATTAATTTCTAAAGTCTACGTGTATGTGTGTAGGTGTCCGGCAGAGTAGAATAGCACCTACCTCTTTCCGAATAGCCCTCATTCGTGTAGAATTAGAATAACACCATAACATGCAGTATTGTCTCTATGCTGCTCGTAGGAACGCAATGGGGAGTACGAATTTTTTGACTCTTACCAAAATGGCGGCGACGTGGTTCGCCACCCGTCACGTCTCGTTTCCCGCGATGGCGAAAAATGGGCTACGTGACTGGCCTCTGCCTACCCCTTATATGGGAAAAAGGAGTGGCGTAGGAGTGGACGAACACAGCCTGTACATGATAAACTGTCTTCCGTATTGTTTGTTTACGGCATTTTTATTTCACGCATTTTTTAACTTAAACTACTTTGGGCGCGCTGAGAGTAAAATATCAAGGTCAAATTTGAGTGCAGCGTTTTCATGCAACGTTTCTGTTATTCTTAATTAATATTAATCGATTAATTAATAGTTTTTTACATACTGAGCAGTTATTTTACAGTAAGTGATATTTTTGTTAATTCATGTTTATTCATTTTAATTTTAATCAATATTAATAATATTTATATTATATTTACTTATATAAAGTTATATTTCTGACACGTGTACTGACTTCAACTCTTTTTTTTTGTAAAGTAATCATACTTGACTTAGACTGGGTAACAAACAACGTGAAATTCAGTGAACCGTTACGATATCGTGGATGAAAAGCTTCGGCAATGAAATATGACTTGATTAATATTCAACACGAAATGATTCGCCCAGAAAAGTTTGCGATAAGATAAGTTTATTGTTTATTATACTCAGCTGACTGCGAACGCCAGGCACGTAAGTTACACGTCCCAGGCGTTCGCTTAAAATTTCATCAGCACGCAAGTGATCTGAGTTAAGCCCTAGCCTGACTAAGTGCTGTAGCTACTGACATTATTAGTTTCAGTTGTTAGTGCAGATTTGCTGCCTACTCAGCGGTGATGGAAAATATGGTGAGGAAACTTGCATGTCTAGAATATTAAACACATTTTGTCATGTAGATGCGTGAACTCATTCCAAAACCCAAAGAATGTGAGGCCTATGCCGGTAAGTGGAACATGTATATGTTGTTACCCTACTTTTTTAATGATTTAACGTGTAATGTTAGTGGGATTAAGAATGTTAAGAATGAACATGATTGGGATTAAGAACACAGTCGCACGCCCACCAATTGTCGAGCAGGCTAAATGCGCTTACATGAAAGTGAGTA
Source organism: Luehdorfia chinensis (assembly GCA_019845155.1). Lineage (NCBI taxonomy): Eukaryota > Metazoa > Arthropoda > Insecta > Lepidoptera > Papilionidae > Luehdorfia > Luehdorfia chinensis. The sequence continues at coordinate 11,714,584 of JAHVAK010000527.1, forward strand.
CACAATCGATGTATATTCAATATGTCTACAGTGTATGTAAATATCGTTTTAAAGTAAGAAAACGGAAAGAAATTACAAATATGCAATCATGTTTCTCTCTCTTGCTTGATATGGAGTCCATTATGTACAGCGCAATAATCGTTCCGTTTTCTTGTTAACAGAACGAGCATATAGTTTAATTCAAATAAAGACGTTCCACGCAACCTCGCGAAGTTATTTAACGGATGCTGGTGCCTCAAATGCTCAGTTAGGCTTTCTAACATCCGAGAGAGGTAAACATCCGGTCATCTCCCCATTAAGGGAATGCGTTTACTCAAATAACGACAAATCCCTCGTTTCCCGCATTGATTTAATATGATGTCTCGTTGATGTCTTTTATTTACGTAACTTGAAAAAGTTTCGTTGCGTTTAAAAAATATACATAACTAAGATAATCCGTAATCTCTACCGGAATATTATCTACTCCTATATACTACTCTATACTACTATGGTAGCTATATATATTTACATAATCCGTAACGATTGTATGTACATTTTAATTATAATTTTCTATAATATAATTTATTTAAAATTAATGAATTTATAAATTTTACATTAATTCTTTTTTGCTTTATTTTTACGAGCTAGAGTTATAATATGCATACTATACAGTTATACTCGTACTAGGATGGTTAGCAAGAACACAGATTTGCTTTTACCCTGCATATTAAATACCTAATTACCTATTAATTAGAGATAAGTGATATAACTTTTATTAATTTAATTCATAAACAGGTTGCTAGTATTGATAAAAACACTGTTCGAGCAACCTGCTTCAATAACTGTACATGTGCAGTGATACGAGTATATAATAAAAGCGCTTATATTCAAATCTAATTCAAATATATAGCTATTTTTTCGAATTATTTACCTATTTGTTACTAAAAGTTTGTACTTTGTTGAATAGAAATATGTTGTATTTTTCTATATACAATTTGTATTGTTGAGGTACTGTGAAATCCATACTAATATTACAAACGCGAAAGTAACTCTCTCTGTCCCTCTGTCTGTTAATTACCTTTTCACGGTTCAACCGCTAAACCGATCTTGACAAAATTTGCCACAGAGAAAGCTTTCATCCTGGAGAGGGACAAAGGATACTTTTTATAAATAAAATAGTTCTCACGGTATTTTTAAAAAACCTAAATCCGCGCTGACGAAGCCGCGGACATCAACTAGTAGTTTATAAAAATAAAAAGACTATGGAAGATTAGTTAAACGTGATGTGACTTACCTTAACGGTTTGGTTTTTAAGCGGCTTGTCTGGGTCGTGGATGTACTCGAGCGTGATGCCATAGAACTGGCCTTTGTTGATGTAGGTAATGCGGTCATCTTCGCGCCGCTGCGAGCTGCTGCTGGCCGTCTCGAGGTGGTACTTGAACCCGTACGGTGAAAACCTGCGGAAACGCGTACAAATAACTAAGCCGCTAACATCTATTTTGATAACGATGTGTAGCTGCGACAACACGTTCGCGCAACGCCTCGTACGTATTCAAGATCGAGATAAATCTTAAAAGTTGCACATTACAAAGTATCGCAGTAGGTAAGTCGTTGCAGTAACCATTTGTTGGAATATAAAATAAGCGACGAGAGCTGGTTTGAGCGAGAGACATTTAGAAAAAGTGCGATTTCTTCTTCGAGATACATATCAACAGATACATGTTCACGACAATAAAGTTTCCATGAAGTGAAGCAATAAAAGTGAGCAAAAAGTGGAAATCTTAATTGTGCGGCGAGCGCGGCCCGACAGCGGCGTCGTTACATAAAGGCGTGGAGATCCAGTTAGAGGTGCATAATGAAAAACTACGTTTTCTCGTGATTTCCTGCGCGTGGGATCGGCGGAAGGAAAACCCCGCTTATTTAGCGATGTTCGCGTGCTGAGGCTCGTTAGACACGCGTGAACCGCGGCTCCGAGACGCGGGTCGCTTTGTCGCCATCGTAAACCCACGCGACATTCGCACAAAGAGAAAATTGCACTAGGAAACGACGACGTCATTATCTGCCCGTTCCATTGTACCGCACCTTACTTATGTAACACGATAAAAAGCTATAAATCGCTAAAGAACGCCTAATCTGTTAATAAATCTCTCTGCGGTATGTAGATAGCCAGTTTGCATCGGTTCAGCTCTTGACTTGCGGTTACACCATTACTTAAAGCTTATTGAAAACAATTTGGTAAACAATCCCGCTGATGTTTGCGATTTAAACCGAGCTCGGGCAGATAAAGGCCGTGTAATGCAAACTCGGGCCGACATTGACGGATCGGTCGCTGCAGTACTTGCCTATCTGATTCTCTCTAAGTTATTCGAAACGTAATTTCCATTTGTGACGTAGACAGCCATTGTTATTTTGGCTGTTATTATTCTTTGTTTACGTGCCGCTTGATAGATTACTCTCATAATTATAAATCGGATTTTTCCAAATTGAATACGTTAAAAAAATTTCTGCAAAAATATTAATAAGTATAATAAATTTAATAAGGCTCTTTAGATTTCCAGCTGGAAGCCATCCCCTGCCTGCATTAATTTATCGTTCCGATAATAAATAAAGCATTGTTTTCGAATGAGCTTCATTACAAATTTCAGCAACGCAGCGACCGAAAAAGACACTTCCTGCGTGAAGGCGAGGGTATTTCATGAATAAATCAATCCACAAGGCGCGGAAATTGATGAGCCCACAAAAAGCTATCGGAACGCAGCGACAACAAAGTGCTCGCAATAAAAACGTTTGCCGCGATAAGAAGCGGCGTCCCGCCGATTCCAGCGCTTCAGCGCCAAATAAGATGCGCATAAATTCCACTCTCACAAACTTAGTCCTGCAATGTAATATTTAGAACAACCTAATTACAAACAAACAAAAGTGATAAAAATCAGCACCGAAAACATACCACAGTGATAAATATATCAACGAACACTTGATTGACCACGATTAGCACGAGATATTTAACGAGTTTAAAATCTCTATAAGAATTACATTACAGATTTACAACTAATTAACTAATTAAGTTTCGTTAAACTTTTTAACTACGTTGACAGCATAGAACTCATACCACATTTAATTGCTGGTGTTTATTGCCGCTCTGAATAACATGCATGAAGTCCTATTTTAATTAGACGCTTTACGTATAAAAAAGTTTTAGTAATAAGCTCTGTCTGTCAGGGATTGCTTGTCCGGTCTTGGCATTTACGGGCGACGAATGTAAATTGGGAAATGAATACCGTTGCAGGCGGATTGTAGTCGGGCTCGTCTCTACTGTATCAATCCTTGATGGAAATTGAAGGACCATTGTATAGCTCGAGACGAGACGAATGTCCCGACTGACAGAATGCTGTGAATCGTAGCCTGTCCAGTCCGACTCAGGCTGTGTCTAAGGTTATTAAAATTTGGTTCCATTTACGTCATGGCTATTTCTTGTGTCAAAATTAACGCACAAGCTCATAATATTCGATACGTAAGTTGATTGTTAATTTGATAGCCAATTATAATATTTTTAAGTTTAGAATAGATTATATAATAAATTGGTAGTTGCGCTCGTTGGTAAAATAGTTACAGAGGAATCACGGCAGGCGGTTGCCGGGTTAATGAGAGCGCTTAGGCGGCGTAATGGCGGCTCGTTGATTGCCGGGTGTGCTCTGACAAGCGACGCATGTAGAGTTACAGACATCTCTGCTTCACGATTATAGAGTAAAATTATGTAACACTAACAATAACAGGATTCCCATGTACAAACACTAACTCATTACGAATTTTATTATGCCTCAAGTACAAGTTTTGAGTAAACCTTAAATAACTTTTATAGTCATATTTTTTTTAACTAATAACAAAACGTCGATTCCAGAATGCGAAGTAACAGTCTTTTAAACACGAAAATAAAAATAAATACTTTTAACCTTTAAAATATCGTAATAAATTATTGATCATATTATTAATTAATCATCATGCACATAAATCAACCTTTTAAAAACAAGTAGGTAAATATTTCTGTGTTTTAATAGAAAAACTCAATATTACAAAACTTCCAAAATGAGATATATTTGTCTGTCATTGTTAATTTAGATAGTATACACAACACATAATAAATTAAAAACAAAATGAGTCTTCGGTTATCTAAGTGGTACTTCCAGGTAGCATCTATGTTAACTTTATTAGCCTTAAGTACGTTCTAGTCATAAGTAATTTGAGCATCCCATTACTGCGTATTAGATGCATTTTTGCTGTGATAACAATATATGCATACATAAGTTGATGAAGCTACTACTTTAAGGAAGCTGATTTCTGTGTTGAACATTGGACAAGTAAATAAAAGAGTATTGGAGCATCGAGCCGACCGGCTGAGCACTCGCCGGTTACTTAACTAGGCGGTAAGTAATAGTTCAAACATTTGTGAGGGCGTCGAAATACCTTCAGTGTAAAGACGAGGGATGGTAATCGACCGGAGAACGAACGTGTATCGGCATCGAACGTAATTTAAGACGGTAGAAGCGACCGAGTTATTTGGGCCAAATGCAGCAAGTAATTATCGAGATAATAATGCTAATGCACTTATCATGTTGACGACTGCTTCCGCCGCGTCGACCGTAGCCGCTTGTGTAACGATTTGTTCAAATGATCCCTGTATTCAATTAGGAAGGGGATTTAGTCTTCATTAAAGCCAATGGCAGAAATAAATAGCAATTGAGTTGGCCTAAAATATTTAAATATTGGATCCTTGATATTTTTTTTGTATTAGTTATACGTTTATAATTGTGGTGTTTACTAGGATACATATATGTAGATAGTTAGATAGTGTGGTGATTACTAGGATACATATAAGTTGATAGTTCCCTCGCGAGGAGACGATCCTGGCTGCAGCGCAAAGTCAAGTCTATCAGAAAAATATATTGTCACTGAACTTATAAATGGATTACAAATGCATGCATAACATAATATGTATATCAAACGTTATATATTTTTAGTCCATATTTTATATTGAAAATTAAAATATCGTTTATATCTGACATACATCTTTATAAGGTAAGGTTTACTCATACTTTACTTACTTTTACAAAGCATCAGTCCAAGGTAAAGATAGCGTGGAAAGAAAGTCAACATGAAAACATTATTAAATAGCAGAATTGTTAACAAAAACCTTTATTGGGAATACACGTGAAAACAAAAGCAATGAAACGCGGTACTCCTGATAAGAGAGTTTTAATTGCTTTGTTTTAAATTCATTGCAAGCGTCATTCGCCATATGGTATGAACGTGGCCGCAAAATATATTAAAATGATATGGTTAACCTTGGCTATGGTGGTGGCATTACGCAAACCTGCGAGTATCCTATCAGGAGTTTTAGAGAACGAATAAACCCGAGTTAAAGTAAAAAAAAGTAAAGTAACAGTCTATAAACGTCCCACTGCTGAGCGCAGGCCTCCTCTCGTTTCTGAGAGGGTTTGGGAGCCGGGAAGAGCCAGAGCCGCCACGCTGCTCCAATGCGGGTCAAGAGTGGAAACGATAGTCGTTGCCCCATGAGAGCATACAGTAGCTTCGGCAGTGATATATGTTTTTTTTTATAAAGTAAAAATTCCTAGTTGGGTGTTTTGGGTATCACAGTACCATACATTTTGCACCTTAGACGCTGCGGTTCGTCCACGGACTTGATAATTTAGGTCTGGCATAATTTGGATGCGTATTCCGCCATCAATCAGAGGAAATAAAACTTTACTCGTATTTACTGGTCGTAGGATTCCTGTGCAAGAATCCTTCTAGACAGGTACAAGCGCCTTATGTGTGGTGGCACTGCGCCAGTATGCTGCCGTGAAGCAGTAGTGTGCAAACATTTCTATGTTTTGGTCTGAAGGTCTGGTGTATCAAGGTTTCGGACGCGGTGTTGTGTTACACAGAAATGTTATGGCCATTTGTTATGGGCGGACGTTGCACTTACCATCAGGTGAACGTTTTGCTCGTCTAGTCTCTTCCTCCAATAAAAAATCCCTTAGTCAAGTTCCACGACACCCAGTGGATGAAATGAATTTTAGATTCTCTTACATTGCCACCCAGGGCAGTTACTCAAAAGAATTTAATCAGTGTGAAAAATATTTACGTTTGTACATTTCATTGTCAATCGACAAGTCAGTAAAGTGATTCATTTGATAACCACGAAACAGAAATTAACACCTAAGACCGTTAGTTGTGTTGTATCTTCAGTACAATAGGTTATAGCTGTAAACTGCTTGTGTCAACTGTTTTGTAAACGAAAAGAGCTTGTCATGATTGAAAGCGTGTGTGTCTTCGGTCACCAAAACCTTCGGTTGACCATAAATTGTGCTACACACAATAAATTGCATAGCATTTTAAATATTGTATGAATTGTCAATGTAATTATAGACATCTGGTGATCTCTGAAACTGTATTTTTCTGCAGGTGTTCAGTCTTTCATTCAGTCCGATACAAGTAGATAATGAGCGTATGAGTGAGTGAAAGTATTTGCAAAAATTCTTATACAACTACGCATATCTGCACAGATAAGAAATTCAAATTGAAATGTACGCATGTAATCTAATTTTCATGAACATTATCACCGAAGTCCAATAGTTTATCAATTGCAATTCAGTATTATTGAAGTTTGACGTTAAGTCAAAAAATTTTTTAGTTGGTGTCTCAAACTATACTTAAGAAAAACTTACACTTATTAGTATAGTATTAATATCGATATAATCAGAGCTTTTATTTTTTACCTGAATTAAATCGATGTTTAAAAATAAACTCAGTCTATTAATTTTAAATCTGAAATTAATAATAACACGTATCGTGCTTTTAATTAATTCGTCGAGCTAGTTATTTATGTAGATCTTTGATTTCAAATGCAACAGTTTATAATTATAGCAAAGTTCGTTGAATAGTACGTTTCTTACATGTGAGAACTGTGCATGTAATAGTGTTATTTCAATACCGTAACTTAATTAGTTAAACAAGCCAAAGTATGGATATGAAACATAATTAACGTATCGAAGAAATTAATGTAAACTTTTAATTATTCAATTTGAACTTCGCGTTGTGTAACACTTTTAGGTAACGTTAAAACTAAGTTTCCAAAGAAACCGTATCGTACTCGTTGCCTCTGATGATTAGAGTCCATTCACCGATCAAAGCGTTAATTTCAAAGCATTCTTGGAAACATGCGATGACAAGGATCACAAAATAATATTTTTCGGTGATACATTATAAGTATCGTGAATATTTTATGTTGACGAAAAAAAATTAATAAAAAACGAGTTTGTAAGCAACCAATTGGCTTCCGAGTTCCAGAACTTCGAGCCCTAAACAAATGAAGCGGTAAATGCAGCAATGACCATATCACCGAATAACGATGTAACCCAGTATTAAAATATAAATAAAAATGTTTACGAACTATTTTCGATACAAAAGTTTACAAGTGTTGTTTGGGCCACAGACTTATTTATTAGTACTGGCATATAAATAAAAAATAAAATTAGAGAGTCGAATAAAATGATAAAAACTTAACAAATATAGATTCGCTGCACGTTTTCTTTTGGCAGTATTTCTATTCACGTAGAACACTGTGTGTGTTCGACGTACAATGATTTTCCCAGAAAGGGCCGCCGTATCGAAGATAGTATAGAAGTGCGAAGTGGTCGGTCAATACGTCGTTCGGGTCGCAAGCTGTTTCCTTCTATTCTCACTAACACGCACGCAACTTTGGTAGGACGGTAATCAAATGATGTGTTTACGCTAGCCGTTTAGTTTTTTTTTATTAACTGTTGTATCAATAATTTACCACTTTAAAAACGTACCGTATTAACTAGTAATGATACTATTCAACTCAAGCAGTTAAATTATATCGTTACTATACATACATTTTGTCAGTTTTGTTAAAACGATTAGAAAATTATCAAAAAATTGAAGCGCAAATATTGAAAATAGACGTATTAGTGTAGTAACTATAACATCAATCCACAGATATAAGAGATAGGGTAAGGGTGAGGATAAGAATATGTATAAAATGTAACACTCTAAAAACAGTAAAGTTTGTTATTTGTAAATTTCAGAATTTTGAACCAAAATTATACGTAATTTAAATTTTCGTAATCATAAAATTGCAAACTTCTTTTTAATTTATAATATTTTTTGCAACTCTTTCCGTATTAATATTCAAATAAAATTGCATTGCTTTTAAAGTGTCTTTAGCCTTATCGTAATTTCTTCATGTGGTATTTTTCTTAACGTTGTCGTACGTAATTTAAGTCCCTGCATTACTTCTTACTAGTGCCAAGTGTACTGCGGTCCCTGTCATTAATATGCGTGGAAATAACACTGTATGTTTATGGTAAAACAGGTAGATTCTTTAAGTATATTTACTCGAATGAATAATGTTAGGGATTGATTTGTTAGTAGTTACTTGAATTTGATCGACGTTCGATCGTAATACTCGTGAAAAGTTGCCATTATGTGGCGACAAAAGTAAGTACTGGTGGTAGGATTCCTGTGCAGGAATCCGTCTAGGCAGGTACCACCCCAGGGCCAGTTATTCTGCCGTGAAGCAGTAGTGTGCAACCATTACTGTGTTTCGCTTTGAAGGGCACTGTGAGCTAGCGTAATCACTGGACATTTGAGACTTAAGAACTGATGTCTGAGTGTGGTGAACGTTTTGCGCGTTTCGTCACTTTCTACAATAAACAAAAACTAAGATATTAGATTGAAAAATTATAATATTTATTTAAATCATCAATACTTTGGGCATTAAAATAAACTAAATTCTTCTTTGACGGATCTTTAGCACTGACATACATTTTTACCACACTTTATTCCCGTAAGAGTTTGTGCACATTAACGATTTCTGTTTATCGCGCAAATATTAAATAAACTTCAATAAATTTAAAATAAACTTCAAAAAATTCTATATCTGTGCAGAATTTTTACGTATTTAAACAAGCAATAAATCACCAGGAAAGACTAAGAATAATGGAAAATTACCTATTTAACATAATAATGTAATTTACATTTTCTTAAATTACTTTCTACTTTGTGATTTTTTAACGCTAATTTGGATTATATTACCTAACAAAACTAAGTAAAAAATATATACCCGATTAATAACGTTAACATTGAGTATCGACAGCGATCGACTAAATGTAGAATTTAGCAGGCATCAGAAAAAGAATGTTGATGAAATAATTTGACCAAAGAAGGCGATTGGGTGTAGATTAGCCTGGTACTTACAGTTTGGCGATTTGTATCTTGTCGGCATCGTTTTGTCGCCCGAAGTCGTGCCAGGGACGCGTGCGGGGCTGTTGCGCGGGCGAGTGGTGTGCCGAAGGGGTACCTCGCCCGTCATCGCCCACGCCGGGCTGCTGGCAGATTACCGTGTACTCGAACGACTGTGTGGGCATCAATGCTCCAATTAAAAAACCATTACATAAAATTTTTATTATTTATTAAATTACATTACATATATTATAATTTTTTCTGCTGCACAAAAATGACAATTGGTTAGTTCAGTTACATACATACACACAACAAAACCCAACTGAATACTCGGATTGATAGACTTTGACGTTAGGAATTACTTTGTTTTCGTATTATTTTTGGTATATATCTAGCGACACAGAGTTCACGCAAGCATGCGAATTCTTGTGTGTGTGTGTGTGTGTATTTACGTATACATTTTGATATCTTTTTAATTGGTTTCTCAATAGTGGGGAACTTGCGAGTCACCTGTGGTGTTTTTGACTAGGTACTCCTTGTACCTTAAGATATAGCAGATTTTTAACAATTTACTTATATGATAAAATAATTATCGTTTACGTTTTATATATTATTCTATACAAAAAGTCTTTTAAGATTAGTATTTAGTCATATATCTCTATGGGTTCACTATGCCAAGCCTGAGCACATTAGATTAAGGGCTACTTCTATGCGCTCACTTGCAGATGACATAACATATCATTACAAACAGTTTGATTGAGTAATAGTGGTAAAGAAGAATTAAGTAAATATTCCCACAGTTTATTGAGTACTTACACTTTTGATGAAGACTCCAAGATTTCTTCATAGAAACCATTAATTGATCACATTGATCAGTGATCAAAATTTTAGTGGTTACGTACAACACACCCACGCATATATATATATTATATGTATTCTTAAAAGATTTTTTTTAACTAAACGTTTCCGTCTATTTTGGGTATGATCAGCAATAAAATGAAATCACTAGTTCAGGGAGAGTAAAAACTCATTGGAAAACCCTACTAACTGTATTTTACGTAAAATGTAAATCTCAAAATTAATAAAACATACAGCGTCTATAAACCTTTATTTAAATCCCAGCATTAATTTAAATATGCGCAAATTATAGGTAATATTTTATAATTTATAAATAGTTGTAATAAAATCTCCAGGTTTACTCGAACGCTATCTTGACGGATTTTCATTAATGATTTTTTAATTTCGGTTCAAGCGCCGAGGTATTATTAGCTCCAATACCAGTATTGGAGGCCGTGTCACGCACACGCGTGTTTTTTTTCGCGTGATTAATTTCGTTCATTCACAGTAGTTTCCATCCCTGTCCTCACTATTGTATTCAAGATAACCCCAGAGGTTAATGTTTACTACTTATCAGATAAAATACATGTGAAAATGTGATTGCTGTTTGTAGAATTACTAATACGAGGCTTATTGGATAACTATATACAAAGTTATATGTTTTAGAGTTATGGTCAGTAGGTAAACTCCGCTATTATAGCGTTTATAAATAATATGTAAATAAATGACAATTTTAAATCGTTTGTTCGTATGACAGAATGTTTAATCAACTTGTGCATACTAAGTTGTTTAATACAAAGTAGTGTCTGTTATTTACTGAGGAAAATAGTTATTTCACTTAAAAAAATAATAAAACAATTTGACATGGGATCTAAACTATAAGCTATCTTTCACATTCTATTTTATAAGTCTGTTAACACTTAATGTCTTAAGCTAAAGTTTGAATAACTCTTTAATAAACTCTGCTGAACTCGTAGCAAATTAAATACCATTTACGCGACTCTACCTTTCCTAAGCCCAAACTCATATTCTATTCTTTGAAAATGAATTTTTAATCATTTCAATAAAATGATAATTCAATCAAAGGAACACACACATTCATATCACGAATGTCTTCGAAAGAATCTTTTGTTTAATTCTAGTAATATTCCTTATGATCTAGGAGAACAGGAAGGTGTACTTGTTTTTGTGAACTTAAGCAACAGAACCGAACTGTGTAGGCACTAATATGTTTGTTGTTTTGATAAATTAGTATCGAGTTAAAAAACGGAAAACAGACATTATCATGAGAGTTCGCATGACGCAATCGCCAATACATTAAATTTAACTAGCACCTAATTTATGATAATGGTTATAATTAAAATATTATTTTGATAACGTCATCGTTTCCTAGCACTGAGAATCGACTTACAATGATATCAATAAAATTAATGACTTTTACAAATAATCGTTGTTAAGCATCCATTTAAAGGCATGCTTAAATTATTTTTAATAGGCATTGCATTTGATTTTTCGCCATATATCTACATATAATGTTAAACAAATCACATATCCACGTTAATTTAAGATATAAAACATAATAACATTGTATTATGTAATATCAAGTGGCAGTAAGAAACCATTACATCAAGTGGCATGGGTTAAACTTCATTAATGGGTACAATTTGTTTACGTCAATATTATACGAGAATTGTTTCTGTTAGCCAGTAGAACAAAAGACAAATGTTTAAACCAGATAGTGTTGTAGGTAGGCGCACAGCTCGTGAGAGCCGCACCTTGGAAGTGCAAGTCCTTCAATAACACTTGGTCACCAGCCCGATTATAGTCATGCCAATTTGTTATTTTAATATGATATCAGAAATATGTATTAAAATGGAAGGGGCTTTTAAATATGTCTTGCAGAAGGTCGCAATGTCGTGACTTTATAAGTTGCGGCGATGGAGATGGAATAAATTGGATCTTTATAGAATAACATTTTATCGATTTAAAAAAAAAAAAACAAAAACTTCTGAGCAATTCTCGTAAGACTTCCTTATACCTGATAAAATAATACATTCGTAATGGATGAATGACCAATAAAGTCGGTAATTAGTCGTCATCTCTGTTACGATACCGCGTAATTGAGTCAAAATTGTTAACTGAAATCAAATATCTAATTGGTCCATTATATAAGAATTTAAAAATCTTTATAATAGATTCATGTTGGACGATTTACGTTTTTTGTAGCTAAATTCAAATATTGTAACTAATTCATTAACAAAACTTGTTTTTTTTTTATAAATGGCAGCAAGGACATACTCCTTGATGACATGAGCAAAAAAACTTTTTGGAAAGGCACATATTTAAAAAATGTTGTTTTGCTTTGTTAATTACATTTATAATAATAACTCTTAATTAATCCTTATAATAACTTTAGAATAGTTTCAAATTTCTAGCAGATTTCGCAGCTTACGATAAATAATATAAATATAAAATAAAAAAACCGAATAAATAAAATATTAATACGATAACAGAGAGCGCGAGGGTGGGCTTCTACAGCAGTCGATTATTTCGATTGCTTCAAGGACTTGTTTGTAAGATGTTCAATGTGCTATAAATAAGTAAACTACTGTTAAGGTACAGAATTGAGCTTAGTTTTAAAACTCGATTTTGAACCTGTCTGGCAGGATACGTTACATTCCTTATCATAAAATGTATAAAACGTAAATTTAGAAACGACAAAAATCATAAAATGAAAATGTCCGCAAATAAGCAAATAAGCATGTGTAGTGTTTATGTGAGTATGTGTTTATGTGAGAAGCCCGCCCGCCCGCGTCCCTGCCACGCGATGCACCGACCTGCTGTACGGCGGTGTGGTCTCGAGGCGTGACAGCGTCCGCTCCGATACCACTGTCAGGAGAAGGCAGGTCCACGGTAAGGCCTGCAGCCGCTATCACACTTTTGCTGTGGTATCGGGGCGCAGCGTATCGCTCGCCGAACGTCGACGCCGGTGCCGGCTCTGTGTCACCGTAGGGAGGAGCATTCCGTTGTTGATAGCCATCACCGACGAAATATTCTCTGTAGTATGGCTCGCCGGCGAATGTAGCCGGTTGGCGAGAATATTGATCGCCATAGGGCGTAGGACTTGGGGTGCCAGGCGGCGCAAACATTTGCGCTGCGTACATCGCCGCGTCCGGTAGTAGAGAGCCGGCCGAGGAGGCCCGCGATGGCACCGGTGATGGCGATGCCGCTTCGCCGGGCTCGCCGACCGCCACCTGCGGACACACGCGCCGGTTACACGCGTTCTCCCACGACAATTGTCCGCTTCGCAACGTTGACGCGTACATACCGCGTCGAAGCACAGTTCACAGCTTCACGTACACTAAAATTGTTTGTAACACGTTCACAAAGCAAATGTGCAAAATCCCATGGAACTTGATAGGTCCTTTCGGTTCGAGTGCGTGGTGCACTGGGCTGGCAGCGCTGGCCGGCCGGTCAGGGGGCGCGGGCGGGCGCGGCTAGTGCGGTTCGAGCGGTGTGCTCGGCGCATCGTACGATAACCACGATAAATAATACATGAGTGACCGGTAAGGGAGGTGTGTAAGTGCGTGCGCGCGCGACGGCGGCGTGCGGACGTGTGACGCACCTTGTGTCGCGGCGGCTTGAGCGCGTGCGGCTCAGGCTCGTCGACCACCTTGCGGCTGAGGTCCTCGGGCTCGCGCTTCACGCTCCCCGCGTGGAGCAGGACCGAGAGTTCGCCCAGCTCCGCCCCGTGCGCGCCATTGGCTGCCTTCAGCGCTCCGCCGGCCCTGCGGAGGGGAGATAAGCATGATTGGCGACGATGCGTGTGCGCCGCTATTTCTACGACCGACCTCGACGTGCGCGCGCAAACTCGTCATACTGTCATACTCGCACTTCGTACTACCTATAGTAAAATATCCTAGTTATAACATTTTCTTATAAGATGTCACTTAATTATCTGTTGAGCTGCAGATAATTTGCTTTATGTTCTACCGTAGTTAGTGTAACTTTATTAATTTAAAGAAATTGTTGTGAAAAAACCCATTCTTCTTTTTGTACTTGTATTGTTGTACTCTAGAAGATATTTTAAGTATACGTAAAAACCAGTCTTAGAATCTGTGTAGGATATCAACGTTTCATTGTTTCCCTATCATACAACATATTATTATTAAAAATCTATTGATGATGATCAAGAATTGACGAACGAAGAATTGTAATATTTAATGTAAGGTTAAAAACTGTGAAGTTACGAAAATATTTTGTGGGCGGACAAATATTTATCACATAGTTTATATTTTAAAATGTAACTTATAATAATATTTTATTATTAATTTTTTTTTTTAAATATTGAGGTCCTGCTAACAAATTCGACGTATCAAATCATCTTCCCAAACCCAGAACAAAAATACTCTTTGCCATATATGTGCGAATTTATTACGTCCTCGTAAAGTTGAAGTGTTAATGAAAACGGCGAGTGGTAAACTCGCAGTGGAATACAAAGTAACAAGCCCTAGAAATATTGACACAATATCCATAATCTCGTCAATTATTTATTAATTCGAACTCGACTTTTCATCCAGACAACCTTGTATTGACAGATTTAAGCGATACATTTTATATTCATTAAAGCGGAAATATACATATTTTAAAATCTTCACGTTTTCGATATTTTTTGGAGCCTTTGCCTACATTCATGCAGATGTCCGAGGAAGCTATGCAGGAGTCCGTCTAGGTAGGTACCAGCTATTCTGCCGTGAAGCAGTAGTGTGCAAACATTACTGTGTTTCGGTTTAAAGGGCACTGTGAGCTAGCGTAATCACTGGGCATAAGAGACTTAAGAACCTATGTCTCAAGGTGATGGGCACAGTGTAGTGTCACACAGAAATTTTCTGGGTGGCACAGCATTTGTTATGGGCAGACGTTGAACTTACCATCAGGTGAACGTTTTGCTCGTTTTATGACTTTACGCAATAAAAAAAATATGATTTGTTAATCTAATATTGGCTGCAGCTTAGGTCGGAACTCCGAACCCACGACTCAGCAGAACATAAATAAGATCCACGCGGTCGTTATAATTAAAATTATAACAACTCCATGACGGACTGCAGGCGTAGACCACAACCATTCCACTAACTGTCTGCACACTGGTAGTACGACTCCTATGCAGGAATCCGTCTAAGTAGGTTGTTGTACCTACTTATATTATACACTAAATATTACTGTGTTTCGGTGTGAAGGTCATTCATAGCTAGAGAATTTCTAGGCCTATCAGACTTTAGAACTGATGTCTCTCGGTGAAGAGCGTCAGCACTTCAGAAATTTTCTGGGTGACACAGCATTTGTTAAGGGAAGACTTTGCAGTTACCATCAGGTCAACAATTTGCTGATCTAGTCACTTTTGAGAGAAAGAAAGTTCATTTGCTAAAACCCAAAAGCAAAATTTAAAATGTGTATATCACCTCAAAACGAGACACTTGATAATACCTAGGCCAAGGCACTAGATAAAACACGTGTCGAGCTCTCGACTTCAGTGATGTGTATTGCCTAGTGGTGGAGTATCTGGTAGCGGCTCCCGGTGGGGGTATCAGTTTGCTTGTAAATTGCAGATTTACTTTCTTTCCTTCATCATAATGGATTTCCGCAAAGAAACGCCTGATTCTATTAACTCGTCACTTTTTTTCATGCACAAAATATATTACGTATGCATTATTATATGCTAACTACCTCTGAACGAATGTTTCAATAAAAATCCTACTAACCAAGTGTGGTTTGCCGTGTGGTGGCGGCTTAAGAGAATCTACCACCCCATTTCATCCCGTGGGTGTCGTAAAAGTCGATAGAAGGAAAATGAAAACCAGGAGATCGGCAGCAGCATCTTTCTGGAACATTTGAATAAATAAACTGCGGTTGGTAACTCGTTTGCCAAGCGTGGCAATTATGGCAAAATCTCCCCAAAATGAGAGCTACAAGCTTTTGTAGCAATCTATGAGTTGGCCTATGTTCGGCAGTAGACTAGTGATATGCTGAAATGATGATGATGATGATGAACCAAGTTTGATACCTGGTATTATTTAACGATGTCTAGTCATTCTAATCAATCAGTCAATCCTTTTACGTAAAACTGTTTACAAAACCAAATTAATGTCGATTAAAAAAGCAATAACCAAATCTCAGATTCCCTTTTAGTTATCAAAAGTATTGTTGATAGCAAATATTTACATAGATTCTGTAACGAAACAATCAATTTTCTATGTTTGCAAGTGTTGCCCTAATTTATTATTTAATTAAGTTACATTAGATTATACTTTTTTTTTAAAAAAAAGGAAAGGAAATTTATCATTCCGTAGGTATCGTAAAAACAGACTAAGGTATTTCACCAGGAAAATCTCATGGCTAGTGGCGTAACTATACAGTTGAGCCTGTGGCAAATTCATTGAATGGGGCCCTCTCTCAATGCAAAGAAGCTCAACCAACGTTTTAATAAATCACTCCGTAAAATACACACTTCGAAAAATTATTTTTAATAAATCACTCCGCAAAGTATACGTATGAATGTACAAGTGCCATTATAATTATTGTGCGCATTTTTCGTTGATTTTCTAGTGACTTCTAATTTTAAATTAATAATACTATGTTCAAGCTCATTCATTTAATTTTATTATCGAAGGTCTCTGTCATTACTCTGCAGATTGCAGGACATAGGCCTATCCTAAGTTGGGTTTATTTTTCATAAATTTCATGTCAATTTAAATGCGCTTGCTCGTCACCACTTTGAATAATTTAGATTATTCTGCCATTTGTTGTTTCCCGTGAGGGCAAAAAGTGGGCCCCGTGAGTGGCCTCTGCCTACCCCTAATATGGGAATAAAGGCGTCACTATAAGTATGTATGTTGTCGGAGATCACAAAATTTTTCTCTCTTCGACTTTTACTGCAACCTTGGGTTAACATAGATTGATGGTCTTCTACCGCTCTTACAGTAAAAGGTAGGTAGTACAATCAGGATTATTAGGATATTTAATGTACTTATTACTCTGCAAATTAAGAGACTAAATAAAACGAACACAAACTAACTATTAAATAAAACAAGAAATATAAATATTCTGTTATAATTCTTGTCGTAAAAGATTCTTATTTTGATACTTTATAACAAAACTATGAAGTTTTTTCTAATCAGGTTAGCTGAGTTTGATTTGATGGTATCTGATTATATCGAATATGCGATACAAACTATACCTACTATTGATAGGATTTCTATGATTCCGTCTAGGTAGGTACCACCGCAGGGCCAGTTATTCTGCCGTGAAGTAGTAGTGTGCAAACATTACTGTGTTTCGGTTTGAAGAGCACTGAGAGCTGGCGTATTCACTAGGCATATGAGACTATAGAACTGATGTCTCAGAGTGACGAGCGCATTGTGGTGTCATACAGAAAAGTTTGGGTGTCACAGCAATTGTTATGGGCAGACGTTGCACTTAACATCAGGTGAACGGTTTACTTTTTAAAAATGTTAAAATTAAAATTGTTAAAAAAACTGGTAATTGTGTGTACGTTATTGGACAAATCAGCGATGCGTTCTAAGTCGAAATCTTGAATTAGCATGACATTACTCACGGATAATCAGTTCTTCTATTATATTTTATTTTAATTCTACAACTTATCTTTTAAGTTATTTTTTCAAGCGTATTTTTGTAAGAGTGTTGATGCTAATAATGATATGTCGATGTCAACATGTACTCGGAACATCCTTTTTTTTTAAAAAAAAATAACGCCCCACAGTAGGATTTCTCCTGTGTCGTGGGTGCGTTTTACAGACATAAATTCAACATGCACAAACACCCAGACCAGGAACAACTGTTTGTAGGCCATACAAATATTTGTCCTTTGCGGGAATCAAACCCGCGACCCGCGGCGCAAAAGCCAAGGGCTTAGCAACTGCGCCAACCGAGCCGACAAAAAAGTGTCATATTTGTACTGAAACAATTGTGCATAGTTTCAGTACAAATATGACAACCGGGCTGTTTTGCAACCGTGCTGCGCCCTTATCCAGTCAAGGTGGCCGCAAGCTTGATGATTGTGTCGTACAGTAAGCATTTACTTTCCGAAAATTATTCATGTGCGCGAAGATGATGGTAGCAAAATTTTTAAACAAAAGTACGTAGAACTTGTATCACGACGTAGAAATATTACTTTTTCATTTTTCTCATTCATTCATTTTCTCCTTATATTCGTTAAAATATTATGATAATACAACAATCATAAACAATTAGCTATTCAAATTAACGTAAGCTTTACATCTTCGCATGTATGGTTACTGTAAAACATGCCAGTAAGTTTTACATTTACTTTTCCAATAATATTAACTTTATAGACGTTTTATGCGTAGCATTTGTAGTAGTCAGTAACGTTAAATTACTTTGACTCGTTTGCATGTGAGTGAGCGGGGCCACCTCCGCAAGTGGCGCGGGGCGCGGCTTTCGTCGGCCGGTGTCAGTGCGGGCCGATTTATGATAATTGAAGACATGTTTCATTGGCGCTCAGATGTTTATTTTAGATAAGAGACTCAGTTGGCACTATTTCATGCGTCCGAATTGGCCGAGACGCGCGACCTCCCGCGAGCCGCGACTCCGATTGCAGTACTCGATTCGTTTATTCTTCACGATTTATGCATGCTATTTGTAAGCAGAATACGACGAGTGTGAAATCGCAAGTACGATAAACTTCGATTTTTTCTTTAATTTTTTCGGAACGCATCGGCAGGTTTCCGTATCGCATTTGATTCGCGAAACAAAATCTTTAAGTCGAAACTAGGAACTGTGTTTTAACATCGTCAAGGGTTTGTGGTGCCTTTTTTTGTTGAGGCATGCAAATTGAGTTTGCATTAATCCTGGCATGATGTGCCGGAGGCGAAGTAACGTAAAAATCGTTATTCATGTGCTCAGGGCACGGCTGTTTACATTCTGTTTATTGTCTGCGGCGGTAAAAACTCGGCACAAAGCGCGTCTCGTTGACAGCTGAGCTGGCAACTGCACCGATGAATTTGCTTAAATTCTGCAGAAAGCGGTAGCTTTATATCTTAAAATCAAGGCAATAAAAATAATATCCAGCTCTTATGAATTCATAAAAAGTCAGATAAAATTCTGATTTCCATGCACCATGTTAAATTAACTAAGCGCAAGAACCACTAACGAGTAAAATCCATCCATCAATGACCTACAAAACAAAATTTACTTAAGCAGTATTAAATAAACTAACAATTATATAAACCTTTTTATAGGTATTAAATGTGAATGTACACAAATTTACGAATACGACGTAATTAAAAATTAAAAAATAATAATAATGAAATACTTCCTAGATTATTGTTGCAGTATGTACGCAATTAGTGTCGTTACTTTATTCATAATAATAATATTAATAAGTATAATGTAATTAATTTTAAATGAAATTATAATAAAATCAAAGATATATATGACTATTACGAGATAAACCATTGTCAAATACTAACGTTAAAAATGTTTATACAAAATTATCTATTATCTTTAAAAAAACGATGCCCCACAGTAGGATTTCTCCTGTGTCGTGGGTGCGTTTTACAGACATAAATTCCACATGCACAAACACCCAGACCCGGAACAACTATCTGTAGGCCATACAGATATTTGTCCCGTGCGGGAATCGAAACCGCGACCCGCGGCGCAGAAGCCAAGAGCTTAGCTACTGCGCCAACCGAGCTAGCGAGCGAGAAAATGAAAATTAATACATTCTTTATGAACAGAACAAAAATACAGATATTGAGATATCTCATATGTACTACACACAGGGCTGGACAGCATTTTAAATACAAATACATATTTGGCTATTTTCAATTAGTTCCTAAAAATTTAATTAGTGATTGGTATTTCAAATACCTGACGCTAAGGTATTTTGTAATTAGTAGGCTTCAAAATATATTTATATATTATATATATATTAACATTTAAATTGTACATCTACATTGTACAATTTTCTGTAGAAAAAGTTGTCAGTTTTATCAAATTGTACGCTTGTAAGTTTTTTGATATGGATTTGTAGGCAATATAATACTTTTAAGCCGACAAGTTATAGTGCTTAGATTAGGGCATTTACAATAATTTAGTGCAATAAAAGGTTGTGAATGTATTTTGTAATTTGTATTTTATATTTTAAATATATGCTAAACAGTATTTTGTATTTGAATTAAAGAAAAGCATGTATTTTTCCCAACCATGACTACAAATCATCTTTTTTGTAATTTTAAACGAGTATCAATAATCAATTCACTTGTTCATCGATATTTTTTTTACATGATCCAAAATCATTTGCTTAAACGTATGTTGGGTGTGACGTTAGGAATATATTTATGATTAATAACGCCTGTAATATTGGAAGAAAAAAATAATAATTTTATATTACATTACATTGATATTCCAGCATATACAAATAACACAAATTATTACCTTTGTGAGTTTTGTTTCTGCAAAGACATAATACATTTTCTTTAAATAAGTAGCAGTCAAAACATGAGCAATAAAAATTTATTCGAGAGACGACCCTACCAACGGAAGCAGAAGTTAAATTCCCAAACTCTTAATCTGATATCAGTGTCATGTTGCATAGGATTAACATAACATTGCATGTAATAAAACGTGAGTTTGAACACCTTCTCAAGAAACTGTGACTGTATTTCGCATGCAAATACAAAAGTGCCTTGCCAAAGCTCTATCTGGATGTTGCCCACTCAGATGCGATCGCGTCTATAATTATTTGCAATGTTTACTTAACACCCTTTCACACATGATGAGGCATCGACAATGCAACACTAGGGTGCAACTAACCCTCGATTTAAAAATAGCAGGTACGTTAAAATGGCTTATGATTTCCAAATGAATCTTTAAAGGGACTATCGTAAATTTAATATTGTAGGTAAACTCGATTTTACTTTTATTCTGTACATATTTACTGTTCACAAAAACTATATATTTTATTTATTATCTATTTTTTATATATCATCTATATAAGCTTTACCATTTTTTACAACTCTATTAAAGTAGTGATTTTATAAAAACTTGCTTCAAAAATGATTGCTGAATCAAAAGTATACAAAAGGGTCCATTTCTTTTGACATCTTATTTATACGATTTTAGAATTTATATATTGCCAAATGTTATTTTCATCAACTTTTAAATATTGTTTCGGTGTACCTAACACCGAAACAATAACCGAAATATTTAAAATGTCATCCCTACGCAAATGTAGCAGCAAAAGGTATAAAATTAAGAAGCGGATACTATGAGTTTACTGAACCTTAAAATAAGCATTGATTCGAATAGTGCTATCGTTATTACGATCAAAAGCTACGATAGTTCATACATCGTTTGACGAATAGATTAAAATCTATCAAGTGATAAAACGAGATGAAGGAGGCGCTTGCAGCGGATGCGAGTAACGTAATTCCATTCTATTTGAATATATCATTCAGCCAAATGTAGGTTTATTGCTACTTTTCTCACGGAACTAATACATTATCAAAAAGTTTAATTGAAAACGGTGTCGCCATTTGTCTATGTCATTAAAAATGAGCAATCGGTTACGCACTCTATCTAACTATGCTACTCCTTTCCGTTTCCATTCCCACTAATTAACAGTTTTATCTTCAGATGGGAACGGGTAATAGTAATAACGACAGCTGCTGTAAATTATTCGCGTAGATTGTAACGACAATAATTGGATTTCTTTAGCATGGCGTTTCAATGGGAAATGAATGCATGAAAAAATGGTCAGAAGAATGGTCAAGCCCCGACTTCATATTTCGCTACGTGATGACCGCCACTGTCCGCGACATAACGATATTACTATCTTCTTTATACATTATCTTTCCAAGAGGGTCGGGTGTTTTCAAGGGAATTGTATGGTATTAACTGCTAAGCTATAACAATGCAGACGTATCTTCAAGAGGAAACCGGTTCTGCTCCTAAATGGGTCACACGGTTCCAGCTCCCTTAGTTTTTGTTAAGCAACCGCGACGTCGCATTTCGCTTTGCTGCAAATTTCTGCTCAAGTCCTACATACTCGTATATATATATTTTTTTTGGTTATGAACAAAAAAAATTTTAATTTTTTGGAAACATTTATTATAAAATTGAAAATTATTAGAAATATTAACAGTCACTAACGATAATTATTCAAGTAAATAAAACTAAAGAGTCGTATTCGCTCACATCTTGCTTTAAAATCCCTGAGGCGAAAATGTAAACCTTTAAGTTTGTATTTTACTTTATTAAAAATAAAACTTCGATTGAACTATGTTATGTTTAACGACTACTTATTTATTGCTCAACCATTAAGTCGTCGTTATCGTCTTAAATGGGTTTTGTGATATTTAAAATATCCATTTAATTTATATACCCAATTAAAGCGTTGCATACTAAGTGTTTACAGAGAAACCGATTTCCCGTTAGTTGTGAGTGTGATCAGTGACAGGGTCAAGAGGGCGAGGCCCTCCCCGGAGCCATCCCGCCGCGCGTTTCTATGCTAATCTTAGCGCTCACATACACGACTCCCTGACAGCTATTAATGATTATATTCATCGTTTTCACTTAATACCCATATTACCCGTAAACTGAGGGTCTAAGGCCGGCTTCATCTACACACTGCGCAATGTTTATGAATCGTACGCCTACGATGAATCTCGAAGTAGTCCAACATCTATCGTGCATTCAATTCAAATAATACCAGCGATTTAGACAACAAATACAGCCCCGAAACTGACGATTTTCTGGCTCTGAACTACATAACGAATTTGCATACAAACGCATGCGGCGACACAACGCTCACGAATGGGTGCGGGCGAGCTGAAGCATTCGTTATAATTTTGAATGTATGAATGAGAAATAGCAGCGCGAGTCGAGCCGGCGCGTGGGACGCGTGCCGACAATGAGCAGAGACAAGTCCTGACCGTCCTTGTCAATGTGAGCCACTTCCAGCTACATCCGTCTATTGTCATTATTTGTATTCATGCTCTCCCATACGCAGTGACGAGGATGACAGGCCGAATGCATCGTTCCGTAACAATCAACGGCTCTGGCGCCGCTGAAGACAAAAGCAACTACTCTAGTTATATGAAGTTATTCTGACGTGTATCGACGTGTGCGGCTGTGTAGACAAAGCTGTGGACACTTCCACCCACGCAAATATTTGATTCGTGCTACATTTGTTATATTCATTTTTAGGCTTTATCTGTCACTTGGGTTGCTAAGAAGTTATTACTCGACATTTTAAAGATATTGGAAATTATCCTACAACTACGTTTTAAAACTACCACACCTTTAATAAATGACCCCCAAGTGGCTCTATAGTTTTCAAAGTTTAATGAATTACTATATTTACTTATATACTATAAGTCGACTTATGATTAGAAATGTATTAAAATTATTTAAGGCATCATTTGTTATGTATTTAATAAAAAGAAGTATGATAAAAGTATTATAATAAAGGCGTATTTTACAAATTGCAATTTTTTTTGCAATTGCAGGGACTCGTTTTGATTAAAAATTGTTTGTATAAAAAAAAGAAGAATGTAAAATTTTGTTTCATCATTTCAGCCTATCACTAGCCCACTGCTGAACAAAGGCCTCCCCCATAGATTGCCACAAAAGTTTGTAGCTCTCATTTTGGGGGATTTTGCCATAGTTGCCACGCTTGGCAGGCGGGTTGGCAACCGCAGTTTATTTATTCAGATGTTCCAGAAAGATGCTACTGCCCGTCTCCTGGTTTTTATTTTCACTCTGTCGACTTTTACGACACCCACAAGACGAGATGGGGTGGTAAATCCTCTTAAGCCGCTACCATTAGTATTTATAGTATTTATTTACCTTTAAAAAATTAAATTTTCGTGTTTATTTTTTGATAGCTTTCAAAGTTAATTTAACTGTTTTGTAACTCAATGAAATATTTTATTGAGAAATTTTATGAAACATACAAAAGAGCCTACTAGCCTGCAGGGTCAAGTTAACATTATGCACTCTTTATAATCAAAAGGTGACACGGCGTTTGCTCATTTTTGTGTCACCATTCAAAGGATGCTGTTAACAACCTCTCTCAAAGAGCGGGCATAATTTGATCGGGGTCGCGTTTCTATGAGAATACCGTTGAATGCGCCAACACTATCTTCTTTGAATAGTTTAATAACGTTTATAATTTTGAATGGCGTTTATAAAAGAAGCATAGTTTAATATTATTTTATACATTTAAATTTCCTTCTTATATTGCATGGATTGTAGTGTTATGATCTTACGAGACTAACATTAACAATATCGCTGATCAGTACAGAAAATAATTCAAGATGGTTCACATTCCCTGTACGCAAAAGAA
Source organism: Luehdorfia chinensis (assembly GCA_019845155.1). Lineage (NCBI taxonomy): Eukaryota > Metazoa > Arthropoda > Insecta > Lepidoptera > Papilionidae > Luehdorfia > Luehdorfia chinensis. The sequence goes on from JAHVAK010000527.1 coordinate 11,739,053, forward strand.
ACTTGTTTAATAACACAGCTGTTTTGGATTATAGAAGTCCAAAACTGCTATATTTTACTTATTCAATATTTGTCCATTAAAAATGACATAGGTAAATGTACACAAATTCAAAATATTTGTAAAAATAACATCGATAAAATCTGTATGTCTAATCAAGTGCAAAAAATATGGTAATTTATAATGATGTATGCACCGGAGACCCTGGGGGACAAAATATTCTTCATAGTTGCGAACTCTTATTTCTTTAATCTCGCTATACGTATTCAAATGAGTGCTTATGATTTATTGAGTGGAACATTAACATTTTTATTATTTGTTATTCTTACACCTTTGGTTGGGGCCGGAAGACACGCGGCCTATGTCTCAGTGTACTCATCCGTGAGACTCAGTAACACAGCCCTGTAAATCGAGCACACACAAAAACTACTCTACCGACACAAAAGGTAACATATTATCATAGTTTACATATAAATTTTACGCGAATTCATTCCGTATTCACTGTGCCTCGAAATTCGACGATTATAATGATAATTGCATCGATACACGAACGTTCGATGTGATGTACGGCCGTGAGAAACGACGATTGATTTTCCGCAATCATCGTTGACTCAACGTCCATTTTAATTTCAATAATATTATTTATTTTTATATGTTTTTACTCAACGAAGAAGTATCACAGTGTACAAAAATAGTCATTCATTAATGATTTGAAAACATAGCATAACCCATTTTCACATCCGTGGTTACGTACTTCCATCAATTTTGTGATGTACCACCCAATTGACATGATTATTTTACTGTGTATTTTGGTAACGCATGAAACTTACGGCCAGACGTCAATCTTTACGTCCTTGTGTAGATTTAGGTGCGAGTCTTGTCCCAGAGGCGGCAACTTGTAGTACTCGGTGACCAGGGACTGTGGTTGCCCCTCATCCGATACGCCCAGCACCGCCGATGTGGCTGCGCTGAGTGGATGCTCTGCCCCGCTCGAGTAGTAAGTGCGCCACGAGTCTCCACTGACCTCCATCATCTCTTTACGCCTCCTGCCAACAAAGTTGAAAATTGACTTCAAGGGAACTTTATTCATGCAATTATGATACTGATTCGATAACATATTGATGATGTCGAACATTTTTTCTTTTGTCGTTAAAAGTCAAGTAGATATTGTATCAACGCAATGTTGACGGTTTCCGCTTATTTTTTGCAGCAAAAGCGATTTTATACAAAGATACATATTTTAATGCGACAGACCGTCATTCGTATATGAAGCGTCATTTCTCATTGATTCTATTGAATCAATAAAGTAAACATAGCGTAAAATACTGGTACTCAAAGCTTGTAGTTTTACGACTGAACCGACTACATCATACAACCAGTTATTAGGCGTGACCATTTTGGTACGGATACTGACCTTTGATGGTATTCACCAGCAGTCGTCTGCGCATAGTATGACGATATAATACGTACGCTAATTGTTACGTACACCACATCGTGAGTCAGCAAAGCGAGTGTCCAGTTAAAGTGAACCGAATATAGACACTAAATACGGTGGTTACTCAATTTTTTTTGCCTCGTTTCGATATCAACCTCTATATAAATATTGATCGGTCTGTTTGCGCCTTTTATACGGACGAGTCTAATTCTGATATTAGCCTCCAGAGATACCGGTGGTACGGTTGGGCGTACGTCACGAGGGCCGGGTCGCTTGGTACCGTGCAACCTGAATGTAGAACAGGTCCAAACCACTTGCAGAACCGGAAGGATACGAGGCAAATCCCAGCTCCCTCGCCAACCAGTTTAGGTTGTCTGACGTCACACCCAGCGGTATCCGACGGTGCAGACAAATAAATAAAAAATGTTGGAAGCACGCGTCGGACGAGTTTGACCGGATCGTAGTTCTACCTGATTCCTGTTGTTGATAGTGTGGCAGAATATCACTTATTGTCATAAAATTTTGTATATGATCGACAATTATGGCACATTAAAAATTAATTGGTTTATTTCAGTGGAACAACTCAACATTAAATCAAAATATTATTAGTAACGAGAGTTACAAAGCATTCAAATGTTTTTACTTATTCTTCTTGTTTTCATGACAATATGTAAATGGGAAAGTATGTAATTAACGATTCCCAGAATAAATTGAGTCATAAAAAAAGAATACTTTGCTGAAAGTTTATTACTTGTATTAGCTACTGCTTCAAAAATATCAGTGAGGTACGAGTATTAAAAAATATTGTCTTTATTAGGTACAACTTACATATCAATAAACATTATTGTGTCGACGATTTATTTATGTCTATTTACTTTTTAGTTTTGCACCTCAACTGTTAATCATAAATAATACAAGAATTTTAAATGCTTGCCAAACTAATAACATAACGAGCTCAAGAGATTGTTTAAGAAAGTTTTCTTAGCCTCTAGTAATAATAGAATATGCGAATTAGTTCAGAAAACTGGAAAAGCCAGCTTCTGGCATTTAACCAGCCGGAGCGTGAGTCATTTGACGAGTTAACTGGCAGGCGGTCGCAAAGCGGGGCGAGAGGCGCGGGTGCAGCACGTGAATGAGATTCCGGTAGGTGCGCACGTAAAAATCGTGCAACGAATCTAACAGGTTTGCTGGGGTCCTTGCGAGGCCACCGGGACTGGTCTAACCTGCCCTGCGCAGCTGAACCTCGAATTTCCGACCGTTTCCTATCACGTCGCCTTCGAACCGAAACGTAAACATGAGCTTATTATTACACTACGCTGCACGGCTCATTCGATACGTACGTATACTATTTAGAACATCGCAATTTATGCAATTGGTTCGACAAAGAGTTGTCGACTTGTGCTTCTATAAATAATTAATTGATTGCTCGTTTCTTTATTGTCAATTGTTGGAACCATTTAATGTTTCGCAAGTTGCCTACTCCTTCTATGTTTGTTTGGTGTCGACAATTGAATGGTGCCCGATTAGAAAGTATTGCACGCAGCTGTCACGAAGACGTGACGTATGCTAGAGTGGAACGGATGGCTTCGAACGAAGGGTTGAAGAAGTTTCGGTAACGCAAACAAAGCATTCGCTACGGCCATTCATACTCGACCGTTTCTCATACAAATCGCGTACCTTGATTTGTATCACGGTCTAATTTATACTGATAAAGCGCTGTCTTGCTATACTTTTAAGTATGTATTATCTAAGTTTGTGTCCAATGTTATACCAAATAAGATGGATTTCTTAAAAATCCATCAATGTTAGTAACGATCATGAGATGATGAGCCTTTAATTTGAGTAATTTGATGTTTCGTCTGTTTTAAAATTAAATCATTATTTCCAACTTGCAAACGATTGTGTTCAAACTTGGAGTATGTAAGAGCAGTCAAAAGATCAATTTGATCTTGACTCTGTCAGTGACAGTATAAGACGAAGATTTATCTGAGGGCGCACCATGTCCCGAGCGTCATAGCAGTGTGCCAGTGTGGAGCGGCGGTGAGTTTCGAAAGGCGGCACTCGTTCAGCTCCACGTCCGGTGTCGCGTCCAACTATCGATCATTCGGTTCGTTAATAAATAACACGTTGGCGTCGTTCGCCGCTTATCTCGGCTGTTCGGGCATGTGGAAAAATTTGGTGTAGGTGTCGTAACGGAGCGGCACGCATGTCGCGTAGGGTTGCGTGCGCCCGCCTGGCGCGCTTATCCTCCGCGGTCGTTGCCTCCGCCTTCATTGCATCATTATTAATCTTTTAATTAAAATCACCAGAGGGACTTAAAACAACTTAAGGTTCATTTTATGCCCACGAAGGTATTTAAAAAATATTTTTTTTGTTACTGGCATTTTCTACGTTTACATTTATATGTTGTTCTAAAAATTGAAGGTAATTAAGTAACTGTTGAAGAAATGTTTGTTTGAGAAAACGGTCGAATGGTTTACTTTTACTTTAAGTAACTGTTTATATTTTTAAAATACTTAAGAGAACAGGGCCTATTCCATTGCCCATTTCAAGTACCAAAATGTTGACAACACTTTCTTATTATGCATATTTATAAACAAAGTTAACAGACCTATTAAATGTTTAACTGAAACCATGTCTTCCGTTTATCAAGAATTTTAATTTCTGAAGGCGATGAAAAGCACAAAGCATTTAATATAATTGTATCAAAAATCCAGTAACGATATATTAATAATAAGTTCCAATTTTCATAGGATATTTAATTAAATAAAACAAATTCGATCCGGAGTCAATCGATGTGTCGTGACGAAACTTATATATATAAAACAATTTCAGCGGCGTTCAAACACAACCTTTTCTTATCTGTCACGCAATTTCGTGTAATTAATTCTATCTATCAATCGTTTAATTAAAATATACGCTACAAGCACATATGAAGCTTCAAGTATTGAAGGATTCATTCAGCGGAATATCGAAAGATGAAGACAAGGGTCTATTCGCTTTCCATATCCGATCGAATACAGAAACAATATCAGTGGTGCAAGATTGGAGGGCAGTATCGGCGATACGTATTTTACATTTTTACCGGAAAACTTACGAAACTTATGATGATCCAAAAAACTTAGTACAAAAAGGGTTTTATCTCTGTAATGACAAAAGAAACGTACAGAGCGTTGCTAGTGCATAAAATGTGAAATATTTATTATAAAATAAAGCACTACGTGGCGACATTGGCTATTGCCATTGGTTATAAATACATAATCGAGAAAACTTTCACCAGGATCCGTTCGGACTATCACACAGCCAACGGACTGTAAGTACATCGGTATCTTCGCATCCATAAACGTGTAAATCGCATTGCGATACCTAGTTACGTTGGAGCCCGCGTTAACAGCGGAACAAGCCGCGCAGCTTCACCTCTCTCACCCGGCAATTGTAAGTAGGTACAGGGGAAAGTGCAGGGCGTGGCTCCAATCTACGCATGTTTTATCAGCAATGATAAGAGAAACTAGTATCTTGTCTCACTAATGAGTCATTAAGAGCAGTTTACATGAAGCCCTCCGAGCTTTATGTGATTGTTAAATAATATAAGCATAGTGTGTCGTAGTCGGACACGTTACTATACATATGTACTTAGTAAACGTAGCTTCGGATTTTATATATTTATATTAAAGACTTCACTTATAGTAACTGACGACCGCGTGCCCTAGTGGTCAGAGTACCTGTCTTCTACGCCGTGGGTCCTGGGTTCGAATTCCAGTCGGAGTCAACATTGGTGAATAGTTGGTTTTCGGGTCTGGTTGTGTTGTGATTCTCCCCATGTTTCATATCACATCAGCGTTACATCGGGCGCGGGTAGGTTGAAAAGAGTGACTGTCTCTATGTATATTCTATTCTAAAATATTTCCTGCGCAGTTGATAGTTCTCGACAATATTCGGAAGTTGTCGCCGTGGTCGAAATCAGCCAGTAGGGTATCTTCATCAATAGTAACTGAAATAGTTTTCAAGCATAATTGTTTGTATTCGTAATTTTATAAAAGCCGACGTAACTGTGCGACTAGAAGTAAAATAAAAACAAGTAACCAAATATCCGTACTAATATAAAAATAAAACATACAATTAAAGTAAACAATAAACGTTCAATACGTCGCTTTAAAGATACAATCACCTATGAATCTATTTTGTATTCCCACATTAAAGCTAACGATTCGAGATGGAATGCGGCGTTGCTGCATTTTGTCAATTAAAGAATTCGCAGTCTCGGATTGTGGCTGCTGGACGCACGCTGTTATGGGGACCACAAAAAGCGTACATTCTTCATACCAGTATAAATAAATAAGGGATGAGTACTGCTGTGTGCTACGGACAGCCAAGCACAGAGCAAACTAAACGAGGTGCATTTTCGACAAACCTCTTTTTGCGCGCTGACGAGGAATGCATATGCGATGATTCATTTACGGAGTTCTTCGTCGTACAAGTATGGCTAACATTATTACAACTGTTCTCAGCAGCATTATGTACGATCAACAAGAAATGTCTTCTCGGAAATATGCACCCACGCAGATTAAAGATGGAAACGCAACATGAGCACTAAATAAGTCATGTCTGGTCTCTGAATAACTAGTAGCTAGTGATTTATGCATTTTATACGTTTACCGCGAAGGCGAAAAGTGGGCTAGGTGAGTGGCCTCTGCCTACCCCTTATATATGGGAAAAAGCGTGTCTGTATGTTATTTGTATCTGTTTTATAGTCATAACTACAAAAACATCTCCATTGATCAAAACATATTTATTAAGATTTTAATTAGAAAAATACATTATATATTCGTCAGTATCCTCTTTAAGTATCACCGAATTCAGCTCTTAAGAATGCCTTTCCCACCTTGGAAAGATTTACCGTAATCGACATGCAGGCGGATTATGACGTCATCAAACATCTCCTGCTCGCCGCTGCTCGTCACCGGCCTGGATAATTTAGGTAGGGTATGTTTTAAATTATTATTTCGTCATATTGATGGATTGGCACCTTCAATTGATGAGGCCATATGAATTTTCGGGCATTTTCTTCAATTGACTTTTACGACACAGCATGCCATGGAGTGGTACACCACACCATATAATGTTACTCGTGCATGTGCAACCACAAGTTTTCGACGGTTTAAAAGAACCTTTCAATCCTATATATAATGCTTTTAAACTTGTACTATTAGAAATTTTAAAACAATCAATTAACGCTAAAGTTTACTAGGTTTCCACAATATAATTGAAATATTTGTTGCCTCTACAAGACATGCATTAGACCCGTAATGGCCTATGCATGCGTCGCGTTCGCACACGCGACGGGCAACCATATAAAGAAATTGCAGACCGTGCAAAATAGATTCTTGCGAGGTGCCACCGGAGCCGGCTGGTACCAACGCAATGTAGACCTTCACAGCGACTGTGAAATGCCCTTACTCTCTGAACACTTCAGAGAAGTATCACGGCGGTTTTGCGAAAAATCCGCGGTTCATCCAAACCCGCTGGTGGTTAAAGCGAATTATCGATCCGACAGAAACGCGACCGAACGCAAACGTCGCCCGCGAAATGTGCTAGACGACACGGACGTCTCAGCACTCCCTGACCACGATACGGTCAGTCACGATTCGAGCAACACTGTACACACAGTCAATAGCTTTAACATCACACGCACAACGTCGCGCGACCGCCGTAGAGAGCGGCGCGCAGCTATCGTTAATAACACCGCGTACACTAGATACACCCGTGTTCCAGGGCGGTTCTCACCGCCCAGAGTTACCGACACACAAGTCGACAGTCCGAACGGAGACCCGCAGTCTCCCTCGGACGGTCATTAGATGACTTGGGATAATTTATGGAGATATTCACAGTAGCGCAAGCACGCTAGCGAACGCAACGGTCCGAATTTAGATGTTTAGTATGAGTTTATATTTATGTATTTATGTTTGGGTCAAACCAAACCTGGCACGCGGGCCCCGGGCCCGCGAGCACAGTATCCGATGAAGCTGTAAAAGCCAAAAGGCTAACAGCGATTACTTCACCGAAAACAAGCAAGAAATATTTGTCCAAAACCTATAAACTTATTTATAAACATTTAATAATAATTCACATAAATCCACGTCAAAATTTGATTACATAAGGGAGTTTATTAAAGGTTGACATTTGACATGGAGGTACAATTTTGAAAAGACGAGCAACATCTTTTCACACTTTTTCGATAAAATCGTTCCTTGACCGTTGAGTGACGGCTCATGAGTGTGACACGGACAGAATGAATACCATTTAATGCGTTCACTCGAGTTTATATGAAGTATTCATTGTATTGTATTCGTTGAATTGTGAGTCTGGCTGTGCTTCGCGGTCTAAGGACAACCAACAGTCGTTGCTGCGGCCCACGGTCATGAAAGTGAATAGCAAGTGGCCATACACGTATTCTCTATAGAATTATGATTATTGCATTTTTTATTACCCTATAAACGTGCAACGAGCGAGCTTTATTTACGTTTTCGTTTTTAAACAACAGTTACGGTTCTTAAAGTAAAAAGTTTAACGCATACTTTATATAACGTACAGCTTACACGTTTCTTTGTTTTTTACTACCACAAATTTTAAGTTTACGGGAGTTACTTACATACAAATGGCTTTATCATTATAGTTATGTTTTTGATGAATATTAAACCTTTGTACCGTGTATGTTTTAGATATTACACGCTGTATTAATTAATTAGATTTGTTACTTACGTAATTATGCCATTAGAAACGCAAGTAAAAATATACCGTCCGTTCCGACATTACATCCACACTATACATATATCCAAACTCATATTATAAATGCCAAAAGTAACTCTCTCTGTCCCTCTCTCCGTCTGTTTGTTACTGTTTCAACTCAACCGTTGAACCGATCTTGATGAAATTTTGTACAAAGATAGGTTATATCCTTTTTATTTCGGAAAATGAATCCCATGGTATATTTCAAAAACCTAAATACGTCGTAGTAATAAACTACGAAGCATAAGCCCGCGAGCTTTAGTTAGTAATGAAAAAAATAAAAAAATGAAAAATAAGAGCAAGTAAATCTGTAAATGACTACCTGTGCACTAGCAAAAGGATAGTGCAAAATAAATCACTGAAGGTCCTCTTATCTAGTCCACATTAGCGTGCAACGGTGTGAACTACTTGGAGCCTCACACTCTTTATGATCCCACTAATGACAGAATATAATGGTAAATATATTAAATTCGTTTACACGTGTCATCCATATATAAATATGGATGCATGTTTTTAAGATACTATACGAGGATAGGCTAAATATAACGCGACAATAGCAAGCGACACGTCTGTACTCGAGCGAGACGCGGCAAAAACATCCGGCCGTTTATCAATAATCATCGCCACGAATTATCTCGTGCCGCCGTTTCATACCGAAAAAAGTTCGATAGTAGCTTTATTGTTTTATAAAGTCCTACATGTTGTTGTCGTTGTATTAAAAAAACACGGTTACCATTACGTTTTGGTATTAGTAATTGGTTTCTTTTCATGTGTAATTAATATAATTCATTTAATAACGGAATATAATTTAAAATTATATTTGATTTCAATAAAAAAGTTATGTCTATGGCTGCAGTAAATAAATATAAAATTTAGTAAAAATCCTTGAGTTAAAGTGTACTGTGATGTGGAAAATAATGTTCCACATACTGGAAAAGGTGCTGTAATTTGCTTATACTCGGAAATTGGCAGTGACTAAGCTATTGGACTTCTGAACTGTGAGTCGCGTGTTCGATTTCCGCACGGGGAAATTATTTGTATGGCCTACAGATAGTTATTCCGGTGATTACGGCAATTTATTCCGACGTGGGAGTAACCAATGTCCAAGTAACCATTGGACCGTTTAAATTTTTATGTCAATTTTCGTAGAATTTCTTCATAGTCATCTGTACATGGACGTTGTAACTGATAATTACTAAACTCGAAGGCAATCAATCAACGTAATTAAAGAATGCTGTGAATTTTATCGACGTTGTTGATTGACGAATAATTAAGAAGGTAATTATGAATGCCGTTGAATATAAGGTTTATATGCATATCAAATCTCACAGTGCTATTAAATAATAGTAGACTGCACATCACTGCAGGCCACAGGCTTCCCTGCATTATACGTCATATTCGTACGATGGGATAGAGATAAGTTCGTTGCGCTGCTCCACTAGAGGTCGACCTTTTCCATTTGTATAATAGAATATTATTATCTAGCATGCAGATTTGATAACGATATTTTCATTTGTGATAGATAGATTATGTGAAAATTCTGCACTTATTTTTTTTGCATACTACTTCCTTACTGGACTACAATTACCTTGTTTAAATTTACTAAGAAAAATTTAAAAAATATATAATTAGATGAAACACATAACACGTTCTTTGTTATCATAATTCAAAATAAAATATTAGATAGAAGTTGCACGCATTAGGTACTAGAGTCTGGCATACTCGTTTTAAGAATTATGAGTATTAAAAGAAGGAACTCCCGTAGCGATTGTTGTACACTAAAACTATAACAAATGCATCATTTCCGTTTGTCTGACTGTCTAATTTTTGACCTCGTGTGTGGTCTGGTCCCTTTTCTTTTAGATGGCGTTCATTTATAGTTTCAATTTGTAATCACACATACCTTATGCAAACGTCCGGATTATGTTTTAATTTATCTTAATAAGTAATATAATTAATGAAAAATGCTCTCGAGTGCTTACAGACATTATAACAAGAAGATAACAGAAAATTCTTTATGAACCGGGCAAGATGGCATTTCAATGAAAATGTAAATGCTATCAATTGTGTGTTAAGTGATATATGTATGTACTATAAATGGAAACCTAACAATATACCCATGACAAACGATAATTTATTACTTTTATTAAAAAATGTATGCGTCTTCAAAAATATATATAAAATATTGCTATTCTTTAGGACCGAAATAGTAAAAACAGTGATACGTTACAGATTTACTGATTTCGGCTGCTAGCTGTAAATAAGCATGACGGTATAAATTAGGAGTCATGTCGCCTGCGCCAGCGCACAATGCAGCGCTCGCCGCGGCAGACATTGTACCGCGCGAATTGAAACAGGTTGCGTCTGGCAGGTATCTATACACGGTGATTTATGACCGATTATGTTATACTCTTGCGACTATAATTAAATCGCGAAGCTATTAGGTATGCCCGAAAGATCTGCGACACTGCCCACGGAAATGGCTACGATATGATTTACTGAACTCAGCTGTGATATTGCATTGTTTAACTAAAACATAAAGTATCGTAGCTTAGGATAAATAACAATAAATTACACAGATAAAGGTTCATAATTGTCAATACGATATTGTACACAACTTTTTATTTACAGCTCAACAAACGTAATACAGACCTCAACTTTAATAAGCCGGATTGTAGGTACCGCTAAATAAATAACATACTTTTAAAGCATACCGTTCTAACTATAACTAAAAGTATGAACAACGATTAAGAGATGCTTGCAGAAGTAGATGAGCCAACAACGCTCCGAGAAAATATAAATATTTGTCGCATTAAGATAATTTATCGAGGATTGCTTTATGAAAAACAACGGTTACGAACAAAAAGAATTTCATTTACAAACAAGTAAGCTGTCGGTCGTCAGACGGCGGCGCCTCGCGACAACACGAACTTTTAATGGAACAAAAATTGCAGGCCGCTCGTCAGCCGGTTGACAATTGTGAGAACCCGATCAATTATATTGTGCAAATAGTAATTGTCAACAATATATACATCGTGTATTAACTATGTAGGAACGTTTTCATTATCAATTTGCTGTTAAACTGGCGTGTCAATCATTTTACGAAGCAATCAGCGGTAGCGCGGTGGCAGGACGCGCGATAAGCTTTTAATTACCTCCGACGCCTATTTACATACTTGGGAAGATACTGAGGGATATCTCGCAATTAGGGGCGTACGCTTTTTCCTTTTATGCCATGAAGTAGCTATGATGTTTGCCTGGATAGCATCTATATGACGGAAAGATTAAATGGCAGCTTAAGGAAAATTTTTAATACCTTCCAGTGCTTACATATCATCCGCCATATTGAAATTTTCCTTTTGTAGGTAGTATTTAGCAATACGCGTTAACACCATATTTTGTAGACGGTTTATAATAAATAAATATGCCTATCTGCGCGATAAAATTTGCATGTTAACATTTAACTTGCAAATCAGTAACTTAATACAAGTCGAAACAGTATTTGTTGATTTCCATAATGTTATGTTAGCCGTTTTTATCTCGTTAAAAGCCTGTCAAGCTTAGTAAGATTGTTGTTCCTCTTAACGAGTTAGATTGTGTGTTTAATTACAAAAAAAAGTTTCATTAGTATTAGGGATCTGGGGCTGTTAAAGATTGGAAATATTAACATACTAGTGTTAAAACTAAGTATTAGCGCTAACGCGCGAACCGTTGGAAATGTAATGCGCCAAATCGGCGCCTGCTAATTGCGGAGGTCGATAATTTATGATCAGCTTGAATAACTACGTCGCCATCAGCCTTCCGCTAGCGCTGCGTAACCGCCCTAGACGAATTGATGCTATAAATAGGTTGTAGTGTAGTGTTGTAGGTAGAAGCTGTTCAATATTTCTACAGATTAAAGATTATTTTTATTATATTTATAGTGCTTTTGACTCCGTTTATCGAAATATTTTACATTTTTGATGTAAACACAAGTGTCCCTTCCTTTTGCTTATATATTTTCGAAGAAAAAAAAGTGATTTTAAGGGATAATAATGTTATGCACATCAAACCGAAGCAATGAGCTTTAACTTTATAATTAACTATAAATAGAATACTTTGCTTTAAATAATTTTAATTGTATTAAATTTCATAGTACGCGAGTGACCTGGGTTCGATTCCCGGTGCCGGCAGCACTAAAATTGTTAATTACAATTTTAAGTGCTGATTTACCACGCTTGATGCTTGGCGGTGAAGGAAAACATCGTGAGGAAACCTGCATGTCTGAGAAATAAAAAATATTTCGATGACATGTGCAGTCCGCCAACCCGCAATGGAGCAGCGTGGCGGATTCTTCCTAGCTCCAAAACCCTCTCTGAAATGAGAGGAGGCCTGTGCTCTGCAGTGGGACATTTATAGGCTGAAACTTTACTTTTTTTTAAGCATTAATAATGTCATTCCGGCCGACTGATGACCACAGTGACAACTTCCGAATACTGTTGGAAGTTTACATGCAAATACAGAGGCACTCACTTATCCTTATCTTTCCCAGCGTACTTCCGATTTTATCGCATGAGCGTTACATGGGGCACGGGTTGGGACGAGTAAGTGCCTCTGTGTTGGCGCATATACTTGTGGCACTATAATATCTCCTGCGCAGTTGACAGCATCCGTCAGTAGTCGGTAGTTATCGCCGTGATAGAAAATCGGCCAGAAGGACATCGATTATATGAAGTACTTAAAGATTAAACTAACAGTTAACTGCTATTTCCGTTTAAGTCTATCTACATATGCGAAGTAGAAGTAATATGGAACATGGAATTAGATCGACCATTATGCGATTAAAACTCTTATTGGAAGCCATTAATTTTTTTTCTTGGATTATAATTTTATAGTTAATTTACGTGCGATAGAGTAAGCCCCACCCGCCCCGCGTCGTCGAAGCGCAATCTAAATGCAAATCGGATAGGTCCACTGGATGTCCACAATAAATCAGTCTCACGGCTTGCGCACCGTTACTCGACGGACCGAACCGAGTAGCCCTCGGGCATGATCGAACGTAGTAATGCGTATACCCAAATATGAAAAAAAAAAATCAATCAACAGCTTGCTTCCAGTTTCACTTTAAAATGTGAAAATGGGGCAGGATGTGATGTCTACGAAGTTGTGACATTGCAGACACTAAACGACCTGATACCATATATGAAGTAGTCTGTAGAGTAATTAGAGAGTACTCCACATAATGAGGACCTATAAATTATTTAGAAAAAAATTACGTTACAGTGTACTTTACTCTAGCTCTACACACCTATTTATGAATGCACAGTATACACACTTCCAACTATACACTCGTTTCAAGAACAATTAATCAAGTCTTAACTTGAAATATTGAAGACACAAAACGAGTCGTGAATATTCTAATGAGTTAATTGCCAATAAAGTAGGAAAGAACACAAATTTAAATCACCATTTATTTCGAATTATCAACTTACATATATAAAATAGATCACTTAGAACTCATACTAGGATTTCTCCTGTGTCGTAGGTGCGTCTTTCAGACATACATTTCACATGCACAATAGAACCAGGACCGAAAACCAACAATTTGTGTTTTTGTACAAATGTTGCACTGGGCTGTGATTCGAACCCAGGACCTGCGGCGTAGAAGTCAGTTACTCTAGCCACTAGGCAACGCGGTCGTAAATTTTATTTCAATGCTGCTATGACTTATGGTCTTATACATTTCAAATAAATTAATAATGAAGTTCGATTGGACATTCATGCAATATATTATACTGTCGGAAAAGATTGTAAGTGACAAATACATTCGAGGTCTTCGACATCGATAGCATTATGCTCAAGTGTTGAACAGTACAATTCGAATTATATTCATGAAATTATAACTTAAAAGAAGAATTGAAATGCATGCATAATTATCGCCTTAGCATTAAGTCCCCGGTGACTTTATAAGAATTTTAATACATTTTGTTTAGTTTGATTCTAATTAGACTTTCTGTGTTCATATCCAAATATATTCCAATGGAAATCAACGGAAATAACACATGTTACCTTCCACATCTTCCGTTCCTATTAATTGTTTATAATACATTAACTTTACGAAAGTATGTTTGTTAAATTAAGAAACTATTAGCTTAACAGATAAATCAGACTTTCCACAATAATTTATACGCCAAACCATGACTTTATAAATCATGGTTAGGAGTGTATGAACGGAAGTACGACCAAAATAAAAAATTGTGTGGAGAAATCCAGTATCTTGAACCGCAGATTTGTTTTTATGTATATGTAAGTATCATAAATGTTATTAACATTATTTTTGTTACGTCATACATAGTCTCTTATAAGATTTTTTTTAACTTGGACGCAATGTCTGGGTTATGGTTAAGTGTTAAGTGTAATTTAAAAGTAAAATCATTAGCTAATTGGAAATACATTTAACCCTTCCTATAAATATTCGCTTCATTTTACCCTAGAACTAACGAAAGGTATTAACGCAATAACGTTTGCATTAAATAGATACTAGGTTAATGCAGAGCGTTAACTAATGGATCTGTACATTTATTTACATCTCAATTCTGGGCAACATAAATATTCATTCACCGCCAGCTTATCTTTGTGGCATAACGGTGTAACAGATATGCGTTGAAATTAAAATACCTTAATAATAAAATTTAAATAACTAAATGTATTACGCGCCGTTACGCCCTTCAACCTCAGACGTTATTGCGGATAAAGAAATCAAAGATCACTTAGTTGCTCTACTCATCAAGACACAAGTTTACAATAAGTTAAACCGTGTGGTAGTGGCTTAAGAGAATCTACCACCCATCCCATCCCGTGGGTGTCGTAAAAGTCGACAGAGGGTAAATAAAAATCAGGAGATGGGCAGCAGCATCTTCCTGGACAATCTGAATAAATAAACTGCGGTTGCCAACCCGCCTGCCAAGCGTGGCAACTATTGCAAAATCCCCCCTTATGAGAGCTACAAATTTGTGTGGCAATCTATGAGAAAGACCTATGTTCAGCATTGGACTAGTGATAGGCTGAAATGATGATGATCTATTTGTATCTGTTAAACAATAAGTTTTGTTGAGTAGCACAGTTCGTCTAATTTTAATAATGAGATGATATCATATCTTTCCAAGCCGTTGTTGGAAATTTCAATTATATGGCCAACCTATTACAATAGATGCACTATTAAGCTGAATAATTATTATTTCAGCTGTGTTGGTTACTATAGTTCTCATGCAGGCAACCTAGTTTAAAATTCTATCGCGCAGTGAAACTTTCAGCTTACATTATGATTTATTAGTAGTTTTAAAAAAAACAATAAGCTTCCTATTAGGTTCTCTATTAGAAAAGTGACCGTAGTAACTATACAGAAATGAATTTGTTTTCATTCCTTTGTTTTAATGATTGAGATTTGACATGGAAATTTAATATTTTGATCTCGTTTTGATGATTTTGTACTAATACATTTACAGACCAGAACACATTTATTTTTAGTTTTATGTTATTGGTATCTAACTGGAAAAATATTAATCTAACAATAAGTTAAGCAGCATAACGAAACTGTGTGGTAACAGCATAAGATTACACCTGGTGATGGAATATCACCTGGTTTACTATAATTTTATTCTTTTGCAGATTTGCAGGTTTTCCGTCTAGTTCCTGCGCAGAGCCAATTATTCTGCCGTGAAGCAGTAGTGTGCAAATATAAATGTGTTTCGGTCTAAAGGGCACTGATAGCTAATGTAATTCCTGAACTTATGAGACTTAAGAACTGATATCTCAGAGTGACGGCTGCAGTATGGTGCCACACAGAAATGTTTTGGATGACACAAAATTTGTAATGGGCAGACGCTGAACGTTTTTCTCGTCTCGCCACTTTCTGCATAAAAAAAATCTTGTCTAATTGGTGTCGTAAAAGTCAGGTTATGTCACAAAAATCCCGTTGCACCCAACAGACTATGATGAATCGAACATCGCAAATATAAAAAAAAAATTGTTTTTTTTAATTGTATAAAGTGACGAAACGTTCACCTGATGGTAAGTGCAACGTCCGCCCACAACAAATGCTGTGTCACCCAGAATATTTCTGTGTTACACCACACTGCGCCCGTCACCCTGAGACATTAGTTCTTAAGTCTCAAATGCCCAGTGAATACGCTAGCTCACAGTGCCCTTCAAACCCAAACACAGTAATGCTTGCACACTACTGTTTCACGGCAGAATGACTGGCCCTGGGGTGGTACCTACCTAGACGGATTCCTGCATAGGAATCCAGTGTCCTACTGCTGAGCACAGGGCTCCTATTGTTTTATGAGCTTAAATATATCGGACATAATACACAGATGCCAGTAACGGGCAGCAGTATCTAATTTTTTTATTATTTAAAGTTGACAAACAAGCACACAGTTAACCCAATAGTAAACGGGACAGTGACCAATTATGTCTACGTCAATCTTCTACTGAGGATCTTAATGTAGAAATCCCGTTGCCAATAATTGGGTCAGGTCTTCACTCACCATACAAAACTTAACACTTTTGTTACAGCATGGTCCTTACCCATGGACATTTATTACAGCAAGGAGGCATATGCTACAGCCTATACGTGTGGCGTAGCTTTGCGACGTAGAGGGGTATGGTACCCAGCCACGCAAGCGTGCCTAATATATCAAATCCTCCCAACTTGGGAGAAGTCAGTGTGCAGCTGTAGACTGCTTACTGGCTGATAATAGTACCAATAAGTGTCAGTGATTATTATAATGACGTAAATTATAAATTTAGTCGTATCGAATAGCATTTAAAACTCAATGATTACTAAGAGCTAAATCCAACCTTGATTGTGGATTTGAATATTTATGATTTAGTTAGTTGAAATTTTGATTTTGTTTGAATATTTTCTTTATTATTTTATCAAATACAATTAAAAAGGGAGTAAGACAGCATTGTTTGTGTGCTTTTAAGATCTAAACAAAAAGACTTTAAATATTTTATTCATCAAGATCAAGAAATGTTGTTTGGAGGTGTTTGTGGGGGGGGGGGGGGATTTGCCATAGTTGCCACGCTTGGCCGGCGTTTGGTACTGTAATAACCAATCCGCCTGCCAAGCGTGATGATTACGGCAAAGCCTCCCTCCCTTCTTGGAAGAGGCCAATGTCCAGCAGTGGACTATTAAGAGGCTGATAAAGAAGAAGAATAAAAATACGAATGGGTGACGCTTATACTTACGGCACTACAAAATATCATTAGTAGAATGACAATCGTCAATAAATAAGCAGTTATAATAATTATGTACTAGTGGTCGCCCTGTGGTCGCAATTCGACCGTGATTCATATTTTTTAAGTTTGAACGTTTTTGTGGTTTGAGTAATTATTTCTTGGTAACATTTTAAAATTCTATGGCGACAATCTCCACTCTGTGTGACTGTTTGACAATAAACTATTATGCTTTTGACATTGGCAGTATAAACGCGAACAAACTTCAGACTATTATGTGATTGACATTGTCAGTACGAACGTAAATAATTAATGTTTTATTTTATTCTATTTGACACATATTATATATGCATTTTAGCTTTCTCGCTTGTTCTCCATGACCATGTCATGCCACACTATGCTACACTATCGTGCGCGCAATATACTTAAAATGGGTACAGAGTTTTCTTTTCGCGTATTAACATATAGAAATCGAAAATACATAAAAATAAATGTTTCCCCTATTTCCATACAAATGATTCGTGGCTACAAATATGCGCTAAAGTTAAGGTCAGCGCCGTTCATCGGTCTTTAAAGAAAAATAAGGATGATCCTTTGTAATTCTATGGAAAATTCTGGTTGAACCGATCTCATCACAAATAAGTATAGAGGCTCATGAAAAGATGCAATTTTATGCAGATACAGACACTTATTGGTACAATTATGCAAATATACATCGTCGATTATGGCCTAGTAACCACCGCCTTGTACGAATTTATAGTTACAGCGGAGCGTACTGGTAAATGTCCTCGCAATGAAGCTGTTTTCGCTAAATTTTCTTAGTTACTGTTTTTAAAATTCTTTTTCTTTTGTTTAATTAAAAAATATACTATTGTAACATTCATTGTTCATTTATGAATTTAAATTATTAACAAATTTGGTAATCTCTTAGTAAATTAAAGAAATACTTTTTCTTTACTTTTAACTGTTAGTTAAAAGTAAGTATGTAAGTAAAAGTTAGACTTCTATGTAGTTTGTCTAGCTGTCACAGTGTTAGTTATCCAGAGCTTTAGAAAAATTCGTTTGATAAAAATATTTTAATTCTAATACAAATACTTTTTGCATTCCAAATGCAAATACAAAATAGTTTATTTGTATTTGTATGTAAATAATAAATGCGAAATAGGTATTTTTACAATACCTTTTTCAAATAAAATGATTTGCATGAGGCCTCATACACAAATTAAAAGTATATAGGAAGGATATTTTCAATATTTTATAGGGATATATAGAGGAAGGACTTTAACAAAACAATTTATTCAAATAAATTATCAGTCATCCATTTATGAAGCCTCATATTATGTCACTAAAGGAAAATCTCTAGTGGTCAGTGTGAACAGCTTCCGTTAAGTTTATATTACTCGTACTTCATTTGTAACGTTCGATCGATAACATTGGTAATACTTGAGAAATGTTATAAAAATATATTTAACATTTAGTAAAAAGAAAATACGTTTAAAAAAGTATTAGAAATAAAATACTTAATTGCTTTTATGTAAAATAGAAATAGGTATTTCGCATTTTGTATTTGCATTTTAAATGCAACTATTTCAAATATGTCATGTCTCTGCAGTTATCCTTTTGTCAAGTTGTAGGTACTGTAGCTAGTCAATTCATTAAGTGTATGAGATTGAATAAATGATGTCTCAGAGTGATGATCTGTCATTTACTACGATGAAAACAATGGTTTGATTAACATATAAATAGGCCATTTTCTTGTTGTAGCGATTTTTCGATTTTTAAATTTAATTACCGAAATTATAATTTAAATTATAAATTAAATTATATTAATTTAACAAAAATCGTCAACGTCATTTTTTATTAATTAATTTTACCCATTTAGGGTAATTTTACTTAGAAAATGTGAATTGTCGGCAGCTTCGACTTATATTTAAGCATTAATTATTTGCTTACAGTTATCTGAATAAATGAAGTTGAGATTGTTTGCAGCTGCGATACTTTAAACTAGTCCAAAAAGCAACCGACTCGCACTAAAGATAATAAGTATTTTATCTAATCGTTTCTAGTGAACTGTTAATCCAGTTGCTGTTCGTAGTTAATCATTTGTTCAAGGATTTTAAATAGACATTAATTCAACCAACACTTAAAAAGAAAATTTACTGAAGCTTTTTATATTTTTTGTCACCGATTTAAAGTGTTATTTTTTTGAGAGACGTAAAGTAACGGCATGTTAACGTCCCACTGGTACCGTAGGGCTAGTTAGTCTGCCGTGAAGCAGTAGTGTGCAAACATGTGAAGGGCGCTGAGAACTGGTGTAATCACTGGGCATATGAAACTTAACAACTGACGTCTCTGGAGGACGGGCACTGTGTGGTGCCACACCGAAATATTCTGGGTGGGACAACACTGCTATGGGCGGACGTTGCACTTGCCATCAGAACATTTCGCTCGTTTCGTCGCTTTCTCTAATAAAAAAACACTACTATACATAGAGCTCCACCCAGAGGGGGCAGCCTGTAAGAGTCAGACAAGTTGCTACAATGCTGATTGACGAACTTCACATATTATTGAAATATTTCATATTTCTCAGATATGCAAATTTCTAACGACTGCAAATAACAGTTTTAATGACCGGAAATCGTGCTCGTACTCAGATTGCTAGTTTTCTATAATATAAGGCGAGGGCCCTAACAACTTTGAACTTAGGTGTCTTAATAATTTTCTCTACATTTAACATCCTTCTAACAGAGAACAATGTAATGATATAACCTGACTTGTCTCTTCTAAGTCGTGTAAAAGGTAAAAGCTGCTAATTTTCTTGCAAGCAT
This sequence comes from Luehdorfia chinensis, assembly GCA_019845155.1. Classification (NCBI taxonomy): domain Eukaryota; kingdom Metazoa; phylum Arthropoda; class Insecta; order Lepidoptera; family Papilionidae; genus Luehdorfia; species Luehdorfia chinensis. The sequence continues at coordinate 11,759,321 of JAHVAK010000527.1, forward strand.
CCAGAAACTTTTACATAAACATTCTTGATGCTTGCAAGAGAATTAGTTGATAGCGTATACTTTATTTGTAACATGTTATATCTTAATATTTACGCGAATGTTACACATTCAATAAAACGAATTTTACAGATTTTATCGCGTTTCATTTTTAAACTATTTATAACCCGTGGTTTCGAGCGCTTTACAGCACCAGTGGTTACGGGAAGACTGAGGTGACAGACAGACGTAAATCTCACTTAGATGACAAATTGTCATCTACAGAAAGGGACACATTAAGTCAATAATGTTGTAATGGTTGGGATGACCATCCCATCCATTTAAACATCCATCCCATTTGGGAGAAGTCATCAAAGTGAGATTTACCTCCTTTTTTATATTGTATTACAACAAACGATGCCATACTAGGATTTCTCCCACATAACGCGCACGTTACATAAATAAATTTCACATGCACCAACTCAGACCCGAAACCTACTCATATCTATATGTAGGCCATAGAAATGTTTATCCCGTGCGGCAATTCAACCCGCGACGAAGAAGAAGTCAATCGCTTAGACACTGCCTCAACCGAGCCGAATGCAGAATATAATCATAGTTTTCTGGTGAACGTAAATACCTCAAAGAGGCAATTCATTCCCTTCCCCATCCCGTGGGACAACATCTCCAAAATATCGTATACTTGATGATTTTTCCCAAAATTCTTTGTATAAGCAATTATAAGTGAATTTTGCCGGTGTATCTGTCATTAACTTAAACGTACGATGTTATTTTAAGGACCGTAATGGCCGCTACAGCGAACCTCCGCATTTTTTTTGGACTGCTCACGAAAAGCTATGCTTTTAAACGCTTGAATTTTGAAATTACAGCATTGAGTGCAAACGAGAACCCATAAGAGGTTTTAGGTCGCAGTGATCTTTATATCCTATATAACTTTTTTCTCTCGTTTACATAAGTAATTTCAAACTTAACCTTTAATTCTATCTTAATTTTATTTACTGAATTTTATTTAAATTCTTCTAAACAACTAACTATTATGTATGTAGTAACTAATTATTATGTAACTCACTAGGAAACAAATGATTTCATTCACATGTATATCTCGGTAACCATTATAAATTAATCTTAAACTGGGTTACAGTTAACTTATCATCTAATCCTAAGTCCAAAAAAAGTGTAATAATATGAAAACAAAATTTGTAGGAAGTTTGAAAACACTTAAAACACTTAAAACCCTGAGAAGAACCTTCAAAAAAGAGCGTATTTTATTCCTTTATAAAAGGCGAGCAACGCACTCGTAATTCCTCTGGTATGGCGGATATTCATGAGCGGCGGTGATCACTTACCATCAGGGGAGCAACTTGCTCGTTTACCCCCTCCTCTATAAAAAAGATGCCTTGTGGTAGCGGTATGAAAGAATTCATTACCACTTCTCGTAAAGAAAAATTCAACAGCCAGACAAATTCATCAACCTTGTATTGTTGGCGTTGAACTAAAAAAAATATACGTCATATTCATACCAGGAGATCGTTGATAGTCGAACTGGAACGAACGAACAAACATAAAAAAAGTTAATGTTATTGATAAACTTGTCGTTCTGTTATTAAAAATATTTAATAATAACGTTTTAAATGTCGGAAATTCTTACAGATCAAACACACTCCATATGAACTTAGTCTAAAATATTAACAAAATTACTTTCCTATTATAATTTCTTTCACTAAAACATGCATAAGTAAAATATATAGTTCACAGTATATCGTATGTATGACAACGTTTAAACCACCTTTCTTTTAAATTAAATGGTCTTTAACATCTTTTACCCAACTGTAAAAAGATATACGTTACGCTTTCTCAACACCCAAAAACAATGGGAGCCTATAGATGAAATCACTATATTTTTTGATTCACATTTGATTCACAATGCATAAATTCATTTTGTTATGACAGGCGAGCATAAATTCGCGTCATGACCCCTCGGATGCTGCGAAACAATACGCTTCACCCCACTTAGATGTGAGACATTATCATAGGCCAATACAAAGCTTATGGACAAAGTCCAAAGAAAAGGGTAAAGATATAACAAAGACTAGGGATGCAAACTTTCTGTTTAATTATTTGAGAGATAAATTGGTCAAGTGAAAGACGCACCGTGTGAAATAAAAGGAGAACTTTTTCATTGAAAGATCAATATAAAACATGTCAAAAGTTTTATTTATATAAACGACGTTTCAATTCCTAGAGTAACCAGCGATAGGTGTAAATTCTCAGTAATTAAAACGAGGCAATTTTAACGTTACAATACGGTAAATGTCTGCAAATAACCGCAAAATTATAGGCTCGCTGCTCAGCAGGTTAGCTATGCACTGTAGTCGGAGGTTACAATAGCTCAGTGGAGATCGGTGGTAAGAAGTTGATTGCCAAATTATAGGGTTAAGTGTCATAAACACCGGTTATAGTCAGGCAGCGGCGCTGGGCGAATGTTTATTGTTTATTATTGTCGTTTATGCATTCGGTCGGTATTCGATTATTATCTGAAGCATGTAAAGATATAAAAGAACATTTTAATTATTTGAATTCCGAATCGTCTATGCTGTAGAATTGTTTAATCTTAACTTATAAAAATTTAATTGATAAGTAAGTTATATTTAGGCCCTTTATAAACCATTAAAATGTATACAACAATAGACCGAAGCAGAAGACCGTTAGCAGAAGCCTAACAGAGCATTAAAAATAGTGTAATAATACACAGAAATTACAGCGACTTCGAGCAAAAATCATGTGAAACCTTTTTTAAACAGTCGTTTCTTTTTTATTGAAGAAAGTGACGAAACGAGCAAAACGTTCACCTGATGGTAAGTGCAACGTCCACCCACAACAAATGCTGAGTCACCCAGAACATTTCTGTGTGATACCACACCGCGCCCGTCATTCTGAGACATTAGTTCATAAGCCTCATATGCCCAGTGATTATACTAGCTCTCAGTGCCCTTCAGACCGAAACACCGTAATGTTCGCACACTACTGCTTCACGGCAGAATAATTGGCCCTACCTAGATGGATTCCGGCATAGGAATCCTACCAGCAGTTATCAATTAGCAAAGAGAGGACGAAATTAAGTTTTTAATTTTAAAATAACGTTCCTTATATCACTGATCGCAAGTTCAAATATATTGTTCAGAAAACGTAAGTGCACGACAATTATTTTATAAAAATATTTCGAATTTAGGAAGGTCGTTTCATTAAGTAACAATCTTACCAAATTGCATCAGCTCTCCAATACCTTTTAATTGGACAAACAACTGCTCATTATCCCATGGTTAACCAAACTTTTATTTATTGTCCAAGGATCACCTTCATACTCGTACTTACGTTTTTACTTGAGTTTTATTTTGGATTCATTACATATATAGATATTTAATAGTTTAATTGCAAACACTCTTCATTCATATATTGTATTCTCTCAAATACACTAATTACGTAACTTCTAATTTCTAATAAGTTCCTAATGACGACAAAAGACGTTTGTCAAAAATTTTAAAAATGTTAAATCATTCTATTGAGTCTAATTAATTTAATCTAAATGCTCGAAGAAATCAAATCTATGTGTGGTGAGAAAGTGATTATACCTATTTCTTAATGACAACATTTGCCAGTTGCACAAAAACCCTAAAGCCTTGCGGACCCTAATAAAGGGTTGCCTTAAAGAAAGCGACAAAAAATTAAGAATCGCCCCGATGAGCCATTATCTTCGCATGTTAAAAATAGTATGGTCATAGGGTAATACACATTCATGCGAGCCACGTCCAGGAGCGCATTTAAATATTTCTTTGTGTCATATACCCCCTGCCTGCACCGGACTTCACACGCTCCCGGCAGGTACAGAACGTCCCCTGCTCCTTCCCTTAGGCGATCTATCCAACTGCAGTGAGCAAACAATGTTGACGCTCGTATTAAATATGTTTATGAAATTTGTTAAAGTAACTTCCTAAACATAATTATTTTAAAATTATTACCACAGTTTCATCAATCGACAGAAAATGGAAATACTGTGTAAATTCCAGTTTCGATTGAAATATTGATCTTAAATCTATAAATTTATAATGACCTTATGAATATGTTAAATTTTATTTTTTGTAGTGTTATTGGTAAACAGCAGTAACATTTACGGTCTCTACTAGATATCTTAAGCGGAACAAAAGTTTAAATATCAATATGTTATTGTTGAAGCGTTAACAATATTTTAATACAATTTAAAGTTTTTTTTATTATAATAAAAGTTAATCTGGTCGTACAGTACTTTGTTGTTCTACTTATTCACACATATAAGTTGTAAGTCCACAAACTTATGCCTTGTTTGTCACATCTCATTATTTTCGTATACTTCAAAAAAGTAAGTGTCAAGATTAGTTAGATGGATCCATTGATCGACGCAATCGCCATTGTATGAACACCGTGATTGCTAATAATATCAATTTAATTTAAAATTTACGCGTTATTATAATAGAGCAAATTATTTTTTTAAGAAAGAATAAATTTTAAATTTAAGTCCATTGAAAAAACGCAAAAAAACTCATTTGTACGTCATCACCCATAAATAGCCAGCAAAATATAATGTTTCCGAGTCGGTTAAATTTAAATTATTTAATTAAAGTAGGTAACTTAGATAATCCCTAAATACGTTATTTTAGTAACTCTGGGAACAAACAGACTTTTCGAGAGTATTGGCTATTTTCTACTTAACAAAGCTCAACACTCACTGACAGACAACGCACAGCCTAAACCGGTGGGTCTAGGATCATGAAATGAAGACATGTGCACAAGAGTTCTTTATGTAACGTAAGTAAACACTAAGAAATGATTTTTGAAAATTCATCCCCATTCATCATTCATTAGGGGATGAAAGTTTGTATGGAAGTTCGCTGTTTTTATAGTTATAATTATAGAAATTGGTGTTTAGGTAACTGTTTGCAAATATAAATCAGCTTTATCAGTGGTTATAGAAATTCATCCCCTAAGGGGATAAAATAAGGGACGAAAGTTTCACGGATCAACCTGAAAATAAGAGTACGAAAAATAGAAACTGTCGGGAATTCAAAGATGTTTATGTGTAAAGACACGTACTGCAATAAAGTATTAAGGTATTAAATTTAAATAAAAATTCTTATTCCCAAAATAATTAGACGTGCTTTTTTTCTAAACCCATCCAAAAGTTGAAATTAAGTAATTCATTTAAAAAAAAGCGTTAGCTTCCAAAGGGTAAGAAAGAGGGCATTGGAAGAGAAAGTTACCAAAAACACTAAACTTTGAGACAAGTGGCATGATTCCTGAGATCATGCCGATGGGAAATCCCATTGGGCAAACGGCTAGTTTTAAATAATAATAGAGCAAAGCAAACCATAGAGCATACATACGAGTATATACTCGTAACCATAAAGTTGTACCATCAACACTGCGTGGCTCTTTTAGGTATCATGTTGTCTTAATTAATTCACTACAATCGACGATGTAATAACGAGTCTCGCACGCATTAAAATAGAACATCTGGTATAAAAAGAATGATTTATGTGTATACTGTAGTGTCTTAAAAACTATTTTGAAAATGTCGCACCGACTTTATTGAAACCAGGACCAGTTTTGAAACGTCTAACGATCTCCATAAATTATCTGTTCAAGTCATTACGTTTAATTTCTTTTTCAAATTGATTTTGATTTTCCTGATCATTATTTCCCTCCTCGCTATTTAAAGTATTGAAAAGTAAAAATAATCTTAATTATTAATTATTACTTGTATGTACAAATATTAGAAACATTCAAGAATAAAAAAAGAAAATCTATTTAATTATATGTTATTTAATTTAAACTAGTTATTAACGCTGATTTGATTGCATCCATATATTTAAAGAATACTAAAAATTCAATAAAAGCATTGAAATAACATCAACTCTTTGAAATCAGTCTTCCCGCAATCAGCAGTTTTCGTATTAACATAAAAACGTCCACTGTAAGAACTTATCGACTGATTCTATAAAAGACAGTACGTAATAAATCCGTTTATTCACCTGTCACTAAGTTTATTTAGATTTAAAATACCTTGATACAAATGTTGACGATTGGGAGATGTAATAAAATACGTCGGGTGTAACATTGCGTGTCACTTGGCGATCGTGTGCACACCGCTTTAAGATCTCAGAAGCAAGGCTTTAGAAAGCTCGCGCACCAATAAATACTCGTCCGATTATGATCTACGGCGCGTAGCCCGTAGCCACAATGCATTCAGTGAGTATGAATCAACGCGCCACTCTTTGCCTAGATATTTACCAGTAGTTCATCCCAACTTCATAAATCTATTGATTCAATAGATGATTATTCAAATTTATTGCAGCCGAGCGAAATAACTTTAAGTTTTGCAAATTTATTGCACTCTTTCATTATCTGCTAATTGGAAAAAGACAAGTATTATTTACCTTTTAATTTAGTATATATACTTACAAACTATATTTAGATAAGTAATGATCAGTCCCACGACTAAGACACATTTCTCACCTTTCAAGTAAGTCGTTCTTAGAAAATCTTGATGGGACGATTATTTCTTAGAAATTTACTTCTTAGGACATCTTCTTAATAGGGATATTTCCGTAAAAAAACTATTCCATATTGGTAAACTGTAACGAACATCTCGCAATTGCTTTTGCAGTTTATAAAGTTTTTATCGCTAGGAAAAAATATTATGAAATAGAGAGAAATATATCTGTTATGTAATTTGTATTAAAAATGTATAAATGGAACGAGAGTTAAAACTATTACAATATGTTGTTACGTGAGGCCTTTCGATCGAACTTTCTGCCCGAGGCATCTATTAGCATTAGGACTGATACCCAAAATCAAAGCACGCAGAGGCTGTTACATATAGCCAATTTACTAAGTTCGAGTAAGATATATTGATCATAAGTCTTAACGCTAATTCCTATAACCGATAGTGTAATATCAGACTAGGTTAATTTTGTTGGATATAAATATAATTTTATATCTACGAACGGTAAATTCATTTGACCCCATTAGACACTGTGATTAAGTTAGATGGTTATGATTTATACTTTATTGGAAAATGCAGGTGGATTGCAATTTAAAATGTTAGCTTTAAAAAACATGTAACTCTATTTTTAAATTTTCCAAGACTTCTTACGTTGGGTTTCAGAAAAACCTTCTCGTCAAAAACAACCAAGCAAAATAATTTCAACATGGGTTTAGATAGAATAATTCACAATACTACAAGTAACTATAAGTTTCTAATAAAACAATGCTATCAAATAACATATATAACAAATACATCATACGAAGTACAATCATAAAAAGCTTATTTTTACCGTCATATTGCAGAAAATTTCGTCAAGCGCTCTTCCCTATTTAACCACACGTGAGATAAATCATCATCATCATTTCAGCCTAGGAGCTATAAAGTAATGGGAGTTACAAACTTTTGTGGCAATATATATATATGAGGGAAGCTTATTTTCAAGTGAGATAAATAGTTCACTATAATATATTTTTTTAAATAAATCAGGAAATTACACGATGTGCAAAATTCTGTTCTAGTTTCAGTTTTATTATTAAAGCCACACAGCCTATAAACTTCTCACTACTGAGCACAGGCCTCCTCTTATATTTTAAGAGGATTGTGGAGCTGAAAGAATCCGCCACGGTACTGCAATAAAGCAGCGTGGCGGATTCTTTCAGGGTAAGCGGCTTTTACATGACGTCGAAATATTTCTTAATTATAAAATATGATGGTTTCTCAATACGATATTTTTTATTGACCGTCGAGCAATTGCTAAATATGCATTCATTATGTAATGTGAATTTTAAGATTTAACTTGATTAAATGATAATATATTGTTTTTTTTTATATATTAAACCCATTAAAAATATTAATTTATGTTAAGGTTGCTATCCCATATTCACATGCTGTTGTGGGTCCGGACTAAATGGCAGCAACACGAGACCAGCGCCGGTCGCTTACAGCCGGCATATGCTGAGTTAGGACAAATTTGTGAAGACTTGCTTTTTTAAAAAAAAAATTAAGTGTTATGTAAATCGTATGTTTTTGTAACATCAAAATTGTCGTTACAAATAAATACGTTTACTTTCTTTCTTAAGTAACAGATCCGACAACAGGAATAAAACCCAAATTAGTCGCTACTACTACGACATTAAAAGCGAGCGCCTGTGCCTGAGCTTCCATATATGTATACCAACGTAAATATAGGCATGGTAGTCGACAGTACGCAGTGCAACCCACGGTTCACACATGTGACCACGGCGACTTTCACGCGAGCCGGGCGCACCCATATTAATTGCTCCCGTTCTTCGACGAAGCTTTATTTATTGGTCTCACCGGTGATTGTGAAAAGCATTGAGCGTGCATTAGTTTTAGTTATATCTCTTGCTTTCGATCTGGCATGATACATACCCGGAGATGGCCTGTCAGCCGTATAAACATAGAGGCAAAGTGTCGACCACACTATCTGCAGATTTTTATCGATGGAATTTTACCCCAATGCGGCTCACCGTTCGTGAGAAAATGTGTACAATGCTTTCCACCGTTGTCTTTGTACGGCTACACTCGGGAGTAAATAAAAAATCAATTATTAGCCGAACAAAAATGTGAGCGGTCGTGAGCCGATGTCAACGTTTTTAGAGAAATAAACATTAACTGTTTGCACAACGACCGTCGCTCTAACCAATATTTGATATTCGAAAATACTATTCTAATGTGTGTCGCCGTGGTACGTGGGTACCTGCCTGTCTCAGCGTTTTACATTTTAGCGGCTCTTTTGGTCTCTATCTATATTATTTGATTTTTTAACACAATCAAGCATACGTAAGTAATGTGGTAAACGTTTAATTATTTAAGCCACATGAATTATTAACCTTACAATGAAAAACATTTTAGCTAATTATTTGAAAATATGTTTTTAATGATAATGCTTTACTTCTTTTTTTTTACAAATAATTGTCACGCGAATGTTAAGTAGATTCGCTCGTGGTTTTTTAAGTGAATTCGATTTAGGAAATATCGGATTTAACAAAATCACTTTATTAAGAATATGTAAGCAAACTGAAAAATCTTGTTAAATATTCATTAAACACCCGATGACTACGGACTAGTATTTATGTACAATGTTTTAAGTTTTGACACAGATGCCGACTCACGGCATTAACTTCGATTTTTTGTAATAAAATTTTAATAAATAACACATTAAGCAAAAAACAGCTACGCTTCAGCTCTCACGGTCAAACTCGCAATAAATTTGTTGACGAGCGCCGAACTACGTAGCTCAACGCGGAAACGTTACCTATGCCTACCTAATTATCTACCTCAACTGGGAATCGTATAATATTAAAAACTCCTTATCGCGTGCGTATCAACGTCTAAATGTATCATTTCCGCTTTATGTCAGAAATAGTAGTAGTAAATAAAGTAGTCTGTTAAAGTCTTTGAGATTATTTAATACTGTGTTTATGTAATCAATGAAAACCATTCAAAGTTATTTTACTGAAATAATTTAGTTACTATTATATATTTCTAGTAATTATGTACATACATAACCAACCAAGTTACATGCAAGCTTTTCTTTTATATTTTAATTGTGATAAGAGGTTTTCTTTGTATTGTAGATTTAACGTTTTATTGAAATTAAGAATTACGTGAATATCTTGTATATCACACTATAATTCTATCGCCTTACAAGTATCTATTATCAAGTGTATATCTCTTATCGTGGAATATAAACCGAAATGAAACTGTACGTTACAGCAAAAGAACGTTGTAAGTAATGGTCAAGAAGAACACGCGAGACAATAATCGAAAATACCTGCTGGACGGGTCGAGAACTGGTTGCGGTGGGGCAGCTCGCCAACCCCAAATCAACGTTCGAGGGCGTTTTGCATTACGCTCGATGATAGCGGTCAGTTGACAGGTTCGTCCGATAGGGGGTCACTTGTGCACAATAGACTGTCCACTCTACCCTGCCCTATGGTCCGAATCGGTAGGGGTCCAACTGTGGAACAGGTTCGTAGTCGCAATGGCTCAGTGCGTGGCCGGCAGCGGTGCGGTCCGGGTGCGACTTTGCTCGCTACTGCGCGTAATCGCTCGCCCCACACTCACTCACCGAGCGCTCACTAAGATTGGAGAAGGGTGACATCGCTGCACATCCTATTTGTTCAATTTACAAAGGGTTGCCGGCCATTAAACATTGGCTCTTTGTCACTATTAGATTTTCTTATACAATACACAGATTAAAAGTTTAACTTAATAAATTTACCTTATTTAAAAGTTTTATTTCAAATTAAACTTACTTTTGAAAATTATAATGGAGTACGTAAAATAACCTTTTTCATACAAAAACAAAAATCGATTGCAGTAGGTGTGTGTATTTGTATATTGATTTTGGATGTCTTCATTACCAGCCTTGCTCCATCCATGGCTGGATGCAAGACTTTTCAAATTGCCTGCTGCTGCCTGCATCATTCATGTGACATTTGCTACATCCTTAAGTCGGCCTAAATTGCGCTTGAACATATACGTGGGCTGTAATTCTGTACTTTCCTACTCTAACAGTTGGCGGCATAGCAAGAACCGTCGCCAGCCCAATGCCACTTCAACTTAATGATTTCTTATATTTACGCGAACACTACACATTTAAATGAAACTAATTTTACGGATTTTATGGCGTTTAATTTTTACATCAAACGCGATAAAATCCGTAAAATTAGTTTATACTCAAACTTACTAATCTTTTCAGCTTTATATGTTGCTTTAGTTCTTTCTCAAATTTCCTATTTTCGACTAATTTCGTACAGAAAGATATCTCTCTCTTATAACCCCAATAGGGTGCCAAATACATAAAATTATAATCACACTGAAACTTCACTACTGAAATACACTTATTTATGGCTCAGTACTATGTATTAAAAAATGAGCAGTACACATATTTTTTTCGACTTGTCTAAATCTGATTTTTGAAAAATCTTTTGAAACATCAACAACTAAAATGTTTGATATTTGTGAATGTTCCGATGACTTCGTTTTCCAATTATTTCTTATTCTAGGAAAATATGTTTAAAACAATCAACGGACTAATAAAATTTAATATCAATTAAGTTTCTATACCGCTGACTAATAAACAGTACCTTGGTCGCGTATACAATTTTAATTTATCGATACATGATTACATGGTTGTTTATTTCTAAACTATACTTACTAAATACTTTTGCTCAAATTTGTACAGAAATATTATTTTAAAGTTGCACAAAAAAAATAAGTTACGCATACGCATGTTCTAAGATTAGAACAGGTTGTGAGCCTTTTATGCCCGTGAAAAAGTCGTAATTTTCTTAGCATCTTCAATTAAATTTTGCTCTCTCAATGAATTTGTTAGTGTTTAGTACTAACTAGGAGAGGAAAGAAAATATGCTTTGATATTTAAAATGGGAATAAGTGATTTGAGGTCGCTACATCATAGTAAACGTACGAATATGACTTCAATATTTAAATTATATTTTACGGTACTTAAGGAACACCTATCAAATGATCAAAATAATCACTTAATATCAGGTGGATTGTGTACTCGTTTATCTCCATTACCTAACACAGATATTTGCAGAAAGATATCATGTGACGTCAAACATAAGAATACTGGGTATTACTGGTGGTAGAATTCCTTTGCATTAATCCGTCTAGGTAGGTACCACGCCAGGCCAGTTATTCTGACGTGAAGCAGTAGTGTGCAAACATTACTGTGTTTCGGTTTTAAAGACACTGAGAGCTAGCGTAATCACTGGGCATATGAGACTTAAGAACTGATGTCTCAGGCTGACGGGCGCAGTGTGATGTCACACAGAAATATTCTGGGTGACATAGCATTTGTATAGACGAGCAGACACGTTTCACTTACCATCAGGTGAACGTTTCGCTCATTTCGTCACTCTTTCCAATAAAGAATGGGAAAATTTGTAAAAATAAATCGGTTTTTAAAATGTATCTTATTTTATTTAAATTAAAAAGGTCCTCACTTTCAGTAGTACTATTTATAGAATTCGCCACTACCAATCAAGCCTTTCCTCAAGATGAACTGTTCGCCTAACCTTATAAACTCATCATAACACAACCGTGAGAAAAGTTTAGCGATTAAAATTAATTAAAGTAATGGTAAAAGGAAACATAAAATGTCGGCGGTGGCGCGGTAATTAGAAGTAAAATTTTAGTTAAGCCATAGACGCGGCGACTGACCGAGACGGAAGTCATCGCCCACGGAGTACCTGTTAACGTATTGATAATTAACTTTACCTGCTTTATAACGAATTGAAAAGTTATAAATAAAGCAAAAGCCATGAATGCACGCAATATACAAAATACGACTTCGGGATATTTCAATAAGTTTATTGAAGTTGCAAGATAAATTATTAAACAGAAATTTCATAATTTATCTTGCAGTTTAATAATAACATTGTGTGTAAAAAACGACCACTTGCGGTTGTTCAGTGGTAATCGTGTTCCCTTTTCTACTAACAACATTTATTTCTAGAAGACACCGCGTGAATTTCGTTAAATTTTATTCTGCCATTCCAAGAATAACACGATGAAGCCCCGTAGAGTCCATTAACCCGCAGTGTAGTAGCTTACCCTGTATAAAGTCTGATATTATATAATATGGTAAGGCTATATTCAGATTAGAAAAATCAGAGCGTTAAAAGTACATCCAATAGTTTTGTTTGTATATCATAAAATTCTGTGAATTTATTTTCTCTCCGAGTACATAAAACTAAATTTTCTATTACCTAGACTTAATTGTCCAATAAATGTAGACACATACTTCAATTGATTGAAACCCGAAACAGCTTTTAAGATTTGCCGTCTTCGAGTTTTATTATAACGGCTATTAACGTATATTGCGTTACAGATAGCAAATGATTTAGTCGTGTTTTTTTTACCGTTTCACATAATTACAAAATTATGCCTTATATTGACGGGTACATGTATAGCGGTCGGCGCGCCCACTCGCGGACGTCTAATATGAGAATTAGAGAAGCGCATTCGACCGAGATTGATTGTCATAGATAATGTGTCATGTTCTTTTTTAAGTAGCCAAATACATCGTATCTATACTCAAGCGAATCACTAATGCATTACTCAACGCTCTTATCTTCGTTAAACTGTCCAAAAGATTAACTTAAAATGTTCCTTTTATTATTGTTTTTTTTTTTTAATTTTCCCATCATTAAGTAAATAAAGATATTTACTTATGTCTATGTAATATGATATACTCTATAACAAACAAAGCTTCATTTACTTATCGCGTTAAATATACACACCGGAACAATTAGCGGAATGTTAAAAAAAGGCGGAGTATAGAAATAATAACGTGTATACTCGTATTAAAACAAATAATAATCAGACATGAAGTAACAAACTGATAAACATATTTTAACATCGACTTTAAGAAGTTTTTTACGAAATTTATTAAAAATAGACAAAATAAAAGAAAAACACTTTTTTCTCTATTTTGTGGGAATACAAACAATGTTGTAAATTACAGATTACTAAGATTTTAACATTAAATAAATGAAAGACTAATAACGTGTGTTTCCCCTTCGTGCTCTAACTAACGTTTCCATCCTTCTGGGCATACTTCGAATTATGTTATCTATTGTATCTTGGGACAAGCTCTGCCACTCTTCAAGGAATGCGTTTTGCAGTTCTCTCTGGTTGTTGGGGGTGATATTCTGGATTTAATACTTTTCTGTAACAAGTCCCAAACATGCTCTATAGAATTAATATCCGGGGATCTTGCTGGTCACTGCATCACTGTTATACCTACATGGTTTAGATATGCTTTCACTGAGCGAGCACTGTCAGCCCGTGCATTATCCTGCATCAGAATAAAGCCGTCATCATTATAGGGGGCAAATGGCACAACGTGTTCTTCTAAAATATCCCTATCCCCTATATGCAGTCATATTCCTTCCATCGACCATCACTAACTAAGTACGAGCTCCGAAAGTTATCTCTCCCCACACCTTCACTGAGCCGCTTCCATATGCCACCGTATTTTCAAAATAAGTCTGAATGTTCGTTCTCTTTTGCGTCTTCATATTCTCTACCTTCCATCGATCTGGTTTAAGAGCACTCTACACTCATCAATGAAAAGTACCTGTCCCTATTGGTTTATGTCCCAAAAACGACGATTGCGTGCAAAGTTTAACCGATATAAACGATGGTGTCTCTCAAGTTTTGGAGCTTTGGCCGGTACATACGAACCTATGCACAGTTCTTTAAATATTCTGCAAACTGTACGCTCGTACTCCTCACACGACTTCAAGCTCAATTCGGGCCTGCACAGCTGTTACCCGTGTGTTCCTGCGAGCTCGAAGTTGTTGAAAACGGTCATGCCTCCTCGAAGTGCACTATTTTCGGCCTTGCCCCTCCACCACACAAGAGAATTAGTCAACCGGTACCGTCTAATACTGCGATGACTCATAGAAATTGGTTGCTGCAGTCTGGCGGCAATAGAACTGTAGGTATCTGCCTGCCATCTGCCCTAATAATCTCTGGTGGTGTTAAATCGGGCATTTTTAGTTTATTTCAACTAAGGTGCCTACTATTGACAAGAAAAAAATAACTTATACTTATAAAATTGAGGAATTATCGAATTTATAAAACTTTTTTTTAATTTATAAAAATTTCTCAACAGACCGAGCTCGAAACACTAACAAATCAGCATTGCCGGGAAACAGAAAGAAATCGATGAAAAAATGACTGTCGGCTTATGTTCTATTTTTAAATTAAAGTTCTAAGTAACAAGGTAATATAAATGGCCAGATTTTTATGAAATATTATTAAAAATAATTATTTTTGTGTTCCGCTAATTGTGCCGGTGTGTGTATATTCTATCCTTTTTAAAAGCTATAACATTTCTATCTATTTGGTCGTAGGACTCATATGCTGGAATCTGTCTATCTAGAATCGGGTTATTATGCAGTTAAGTAGTAATGTGCAAACATTACAATGTTTGGGTTTGAGCACTGAGAGCTAGCGTGATCACTGGGCATGAGAGACTTAAGAACTGATGTCTCAGGGTGACGGACGCAGTGTGGTGCACCGCAGAAATGTTCTGTGTGACATAGCACGGGCAGTAGTTCCAAATAATGGAAAAAGCACGTTAAGAATAAAAGAAAATGTCTTCAATTAAGAATACAGGAACAAATAAGTAAATACCAGAATGAAATAATATTTGCAATATAATATCCTTGTATTCTTAATAATGTACGACTATTTAATATTTAATAAAAATGTATTCGCACATATAATATAAAACGAGTACGTAGTGAGTGTATGATTGGCGTAACGAGCACAGGTACCGATTTTGGTCAATAATCGCCATAAGTATAGTCAGTACTTTAGCGGACCGAATGAAATAATAATTGGTGGGTCCGATTTATCACATTACTGTTCTCAGAAATGCCTGAACAGTTCTTGTGCAAACCCTTCATGTCGTGCGCACGAAAATATCTCGAGGAGTCCATGCCGAGTGCACTTAATTATAGGTAGAAAAATAAATTCATGAGAAGTTTGGCCGAGAAGATTTTTAATTCTTATTATTTTGCCTAACCGTCGTTGTCGTGCAAAAAATACTACAGAATATCTTTCTTCATACTATCCCCTTTCTATAATAAATTTCTAAAGATATTTTGGCAAAGAATAGAAGGGTCAAACTTTCAAAGCGACAAACACTTTCTTCCCACACTGGTCAGTTAGCTACGGGTATCTACTGGTCATCGGGCACATCGGTGGCCATCAAACCCTTTGTTTGGATTTTGTCTCCGTATTCAAAAATGGCCCTTTCAATAAATTTAAAATATAGTCCTTAGGTAGTGACACCCTTTTAAACGAAGCCGGCCCCTTTTCATCGTGTGAGCTTATCGTACAACTCACAGGTGTCTACGCAAACGGTTGAAAGAATTAAGGGGGTAAAGTACCATAAACAATCCCCGTTCTTTGTGTAACTTTACTTAAATATATGGCATTTAATTTGATTTTTATAAAGAGTAATGACAAAGTTAAATGTTTTAAGTTTTGTTATTAATAAAATCATCTGAACTTCAATATTTTATTGTTAAAAGACCGTATAAAGAACTATGACTCCTTACGCATTGCCATATTCCATAATAAGCCACATATTATATAAGTATATAATTTCGTATCTGACTACATAATAGTAATTAAAAACAAGACAAATATAGCTTTTAAATTTAAAAAATAAAGGACTTTAAAGACTTTTAATTTTTCAGAGATTTTACATTTTTAAGTAATCTATAAAGAAGTCGGATACTTTAGTATTAACACTTCGTAATTAGTAACTAAAAATATATAAAATATATGGGTACAATGTCCCTTAATCTCGATCAATATCACCTGGACCAGACATTGCGAAAGCCACTAAGTAAATACGTTAATTTATCGGTCCTTGCAATTTGCCAGCGTAGCCCAGCAATTTTGCATAACCGCTGAAATGAGATTGCGTAATCAAAATGATTATTTATTGATTACGAAATATGTGATATTTTTGCAGTTGTCTCCTTAAATTTAATTATGTTAAAAGCAGTACTTAACATGCTCCATATTTAATATGAAAATTGGTGTATTACCATAATAACCCTAAATAATATACAAAGCAATAAGTTCACGCACCTTTTATGTCGTATTCACTTTGTACCGTAAATATCGCACAACGATATCCAATACGTATGGACACTCGGAGAAAGTGGACGTGATCCATGTCCCTGATAAGCAATGTCACGATGTATTTATTAGTCCTTTGTTTCTTCTCAATCATATATCAAAAAATGTTCTTTCAAATAAGTATTTCGCGTATCTGCCATTTTACCGTTCTTTTTTGATAAGCAATAAAGAGTCATTATTATAAATATATTCATGAATATATATATAATTAAGTCAATAATAAGTAGTAACTTAATAAAACTCGTAACACTGACTGCACTGTAGCATGAAATTTTGCACAGGTGTTCCCTGAAAATTGGTGTTAAGGCTGATGTTTATAAATAAAATTTAGTTTTATCAGTTTTTGAAAATTCATCCCCTAAGAGGTAAATTAAAAAGCAAAATTTTGTATGGGAAGTGCGTTATTTTTGAAGTAAAAAGACGTGGAGGTTTCTCGACCTCAAGATTAAATAAAAATAGAAAAGATAGAAATGTATCGTATGTAGCCTTCTGAAGAACTTCGAAAGTAAGTACCTTATAAAAAAATCCTTTTGACTAATTAAAGAGTTGATTTATCAAAACAGAAATTTCACTGATCGTAGTCAAAATCAAAGATCGATCTGAAAATAAAAGTACGAAATTCGCGTAGAACCTGACGAGGAAGAAAGAGATTGTGAGGTATATATATTATTTTGAAACTCGAGTAACACAGTAAAGTATTGGACTTGATAATGAGGATGAAACGCTTTTGAAAAATATTATACCTTTATTGAGAGGAAATTCGCAATTTATGGTTTTCTTCCATCTAAACTAAACTTCCCTTCCAGCTGAGAAGGCGACAATTTCCTATAAGATTGTCGTTCTTCATAACAATCGGATTTTCTCTTCCAGTTTTTGCACATGGTCATAATTATATCGCCTTTTCTCGAGTCAAGCACTTTGAAGTTTTTGTGTCAGATTCCGTGAATCAAGGATAGATTAGATCACAAGTCTGGACTCTAAATGAGGTATATCAAGAAGTCTTATAGGAGATTCTTCGATGTACGCAGTCTAATTTAAAAAAGAATTGGCTGTAAAGAAAACATGGGAAGAGAAGGTTATCAAAAAACTCGTAGAGAGCCAAATGGTTCATTGGATGTTGCCGATGGGAAAACCATCGAGCACACGGCTAGTATACTTGTTATGGATACGTATGACGCACTAATGTGCATTAATGTGCGTCATACGTATCCTTTTTAAATAGAAGAATTATGAGCAGCTTGCCGTGTGGTGGTGGCTTTAGAGAATCTACTCCCTCATCTCATCCCGTGGGTGCCGTAAAAGTCGACAGTGCGAAAATAAAAACCAGGAGATAAACAGCAGCATCTTCCTGGAGCATCTGAATAAATTAACTGCGTTTGCCAACCCGCCTGCCAAGCGCGGCAACTATGGCAAAATCCTCCCAAAATGAAGTCTACAAACTTTTTTGGTAGTCTATAGGGGAGGTCTATGTTCAGCAGTGGACTAGTGATAGGCTGAAATGATGAGGAGCTTCACAGTTACTTCTAAATTGACTATTATAATATAATTAATTTAACATGTTTACCGATGTTAGGATTCCTAGTTATTCTACCGTGAAGCAGTAGTGTGCAAACATTACTGTGTTTCGGCTTGAAGGGCACTATGAGCTAGCGTAATCACTGGGCATATAAGACTTAAGAACTGATGTCTCAGGGTGACGGGCGCAGTGTAGTGTCACACTTTTGTTATGGGTAGACGTTGCACTTTACATCAGGTGAACGTTTTGGCAATAGCATCATGGGTCCGTCGCGTGGGGTCGAATTCGGTTCTAAACAAATTCAAAAAACACTATTTATGAAATTTTGTGTCAGAACGTTCTGTAGGCGTTACTGTATCCCAGAAACTATATGTACCTTGCCCCAGTTCCTCATTTACTCCATTCAACCATTTGACACAACAATATATCCGAAGGAGGTTGTAAAATTTGTTTATATCCACTAACAAACTTTTTAAATAAATAACCATAGTAGCAATATTAATATTCATAACCGGCAAAACCTGCATAGGAATCCGTCCAGATAGAATTCACCGAAGCGCCGGTTATTCTGTAGTTAAGCAGTAGTGTGCGATGTATATGTTCGAAGATCACTGATAGCTGGTGTAATTACTGGGTAAGTGAGATTTAAGGACTGTCACAGGATGACAAACGCAGTGTGGTACCTCACATAAATTTCTGGGTGACACAGCATTTATCCGATAGGTGTCTGGCAGAGTAGAAAGTAGTTCCAGTAGTAGGTAGCACCTACCTCTTTCCTACCGAGGAGTTCCTGTTGTAGGAGACAACTAAGGTATTATACGGACAGCCTTTATTCGTACAGAATAATACCATAATATGCAATGCTGTCACTATACTACTTGTGGGAACGCAATAGGGAGTATAATAATGCCGGCGACGTGGTTCGCCACCCGTCACGTCTCGTTTCCCGCAGGGGCGAAGAGTGGGCTACGTGGCGGTCTCCCTATCACTTATATGGGAAAAAGGCGTGACTGTATGTTTGTATGTATTATACAGCATTTCTTATGGGGAGACATTGCACTTACTATGAGATGAACGATTTTCTCGTCTTTAAAGAAATTACTTCAATAAAAAATGCAACCACCAACTATTTTACACGTTCAAGCTATAATTGAATGAGGAAAAAAAACTAGATTATAATATTAAAAAACATATTATATCGAATTCTGTAAAATGCTTATTTTGTTCACATAGGCCGCGGGCGAGTCAATTTGACCCTTATCGAGATAATAACCGACGAAAGCGTACTCCTATTAACTGCGCCGAGACAAAATTAATTGTTTGTGATTATGGATCGTCGATAATTGATTGTTGGTACGACAGGGCTCGTCTCTTATCCCCATTGCCACGGTATTACATTACCTCCTTACGTACAAACTCTAACTTCCAAACGGCGACTCATTAAATAAGATATAATTACGAAGATACCGTATAGATTGCTAGACAATTTTTTTTTCAGGTTATTCCAATTATTGTACATATATTTTTAATTATATAATTAAAAAGTAAAAAATGTAACCAAGACCGCAGTCATAGTACGAGTATCTGATTTCTACGCCACTGAACTTGGGTTCGAAAATCCGTCATCATGTATAATGCACTTGCGGTAGTGCAGAAATTCTAGTGTGGGACTTCGTTTGAAAACAAACAACAGTCTATAAATATTAGTTTAGAATAGAATACGAGTCCAACATGATTCAGTACTTGATAGCGGACTTCACAAGTCCAGAAAATATATTTTTTAATTCTTAGACGATGAAATTGTCGATATCCGAGCCGATCATAGACAATGAAACTTGCACTCGGCTAATCAGCTGGGCGCCCGGCTACTGATCTTCAATATAATAAAAAAGGAATTGTATAAATATCATATATCTAAGCAGTTTTAAAAAAATCCTCTTAAATAAGACACGTTTGTCTAATTAACATAACATAAGTGACACATTTGAATAAATTCTAGTTTTACCGTGTGGTGGCGGCTCGTTAATAGAATACTATAGAATACTAATAGAATACCCCAGGGCCAGTTATTCTGCCGTGAAGCAGTAGTGTGCAAACATTACTGTGTTTCGGTTTGAAGGGCACTGTGAGCTAGCGTAATCACTGGGCATATGAGACGTAAGAACTGATGTCTCAGGGTGATGGGCACAGTGAAGTGTCACACAGAAATATTCTGGGTGACACAGCATTTGTTATGGGCAGACGTTGCACTTACCATCAGGTGAACGTTTTGCTCGTTTCATCACTATATACAATAAAAAAAATACTACCACTCCATCTCATCCAATGGATCTCGTAAAAGGCGAGTAAGGAATTAAACTGCACTGTGCATGGTGCACCCAACAGCGCATGGTGGCGATGGGCTCACCACCTATCACACCAAGTGCATTATATTGTTTTGGTGAAACGTGGATTGTGGCAGTCATCTGTTTTTGCAGTGAGTGCCCAGTCTCTGACTAGCCCTTATGGGATACAGTCGTGATCTTATGTATGAATGTATGTATTTAATAAAAATTAACTTTGTAAAAAAACTCTAACGATGATAAGACATTCTCATAAGAGATGATGATAACACATTCTCATAAGAGTTGTTGATAATTAACGCAAGCATTAAAACCGACTGGAATTCACTTCGGTTTAACGATATTATAACAGCTATTGCTGGCATAAGCCTAAATAGCACTAGTCGTTTAAAAACAAATGCAGCAACGATGCAATTCTTTACTGTATGTTATTAACTACCTCGTACATAAAAATACCATAATACATCATGCTTTTGAACAGTGTGTATAAATTATCCCGATGCAACTAGCAAATACGAAACTAAATGCTGTTTAGATAAATAATTACATTTTTAGAATAAATATTTCACTTGTAAACAAAGTAAAGTTTAAAGGAGGATTAATGAACGAAATTCAAAACTTAAACTAACATCTTCCATATGAGAAAGAATTTTTTTACTGAACCAGTTCGTCAGAGTACCTGACTTCTAAGCCGCGGGTCCTGGGTTCGAATACCAGCCGGAGCCAACATTTGTGCTAAAACATAAATTGTTGGTTTTTGGGTCTGGTTGTGTTGTGATTGTCCCCGTGTTTCTGACACTGCATCCTAGCCTACCTCCGATCTTATCGCATCAGCGTTACATCGGGCGCAGGTAGGTTGAGACGAGTGAGTGCCTATGTGTTTGCGCGTACACTTTTGGCACTATAATATCTCCTGCGCAGTTGATGGCTCTCGACAGTAGTCGGAAGTTGTCGCCGTGGTCGAAATCGGCTAGGAGAACATCACATTATCACTATTATCATCATTTCATCTCATTATACGTCCTGAATCACCTGCGCCTATCGTCTTCCTAGATTGGCCAAGTCATCGCTTCAGTGGGATGCGCCTGCCGGTACGAAGTTGCAGTTGCTTGAGAACTTTTTTTTAAAGTTTTCAGTTTAACGTGTTATTTGACCGACCTATACCTCCTCCAGTATACTGATATTAAAGCTATGTCGGTTTCCATAGTTCAACTACAATATACTCGTTCCAGACTATATTTCGCAGGGAATCTTGCAATCTTGTCACCATAGGTAACTGTCCGACTTGGAGCTTCCTCATAGATCATGCAGTGGAATACTACTTTTCTGTTTCGTAAGCAATACGCACTGATTTTGAGGTATGCTGCACTTCTTAAAATGTGGATCCACTGTATGGAAACTTTTCTATAAGACCTTCTTGTAGCCACAAACACAATTTGATATAAAATTGGAGATTAGCTGTGTTTAGTACCATAAAACTTAATATAGACTGCGATATTGTTGGCTACTTGTAAATGCAGGAGATTGAATAGATTGTATACGAATTAAGTGTAAAGCTGTATAAAGGTAGTTCGAACTAAGAGTATCTTTCCCATAAAGAAAACATGTTATTTCTCTACTAATGTAACTGAAATTCGCAGAATCTTATACTTTTATAACATACTAATAATATCTTGAATTCTTAACTATCTTCCTAACGGACTAAATCGATAAAGAGCTGCACGTTTATGACAAAGTTATCGAAGCAGAATTGTTAATTGCGTACGTCGAATGAATTTAAAAATGCATGGCATTTAAATGCCAACTCGGTCGCCATTTTAGTTCGATGCGAGAAAGAGACTATCACCTTGAACACGACTTAAATCTGACAGCCTCGAATGTCACTCGTGCTCGAACCAAATAAATTAAAAATTAAGTGTCGCTAGGTTTTAAGTCGATCATAGTTACTGCGTAAGTGATGCAGCTTATTGTCAAAACGCAAACTCGATATCAATTTAATACTATTAAATGTTATGAGTACTACCAATATTCAGATATAGTAAAAAGTACAACTATAGTAAATTCTATATTAATTTAAAAACGAATTTTCAAATAATTACTTGTAATAGAGTAATAAAATAAAAAAAATGATCGATTATAGGCAACAAACCAATACAAAACCAACAAACAACGTGGGACGAGAAGGAAAAATTTGTAAAAAATAATTAATCCGACGCACGATAAATTAAGTTAATACAATACCTAACCTTTTTATTATTGATTCTACTAACGTTCACTATAATGCAGGCTAAAAAAAACCTAGAGATAATTATATTGCAAAATATTGTGGATTTGGCTTAATCCACAATATTCTGCAACGTAAATATCTCTTGCCTAATCTTTCGCGATAAAATACAACATACAAATTTGAAAAAAAAACATTACAGCGTACAGTTACCGACACGCATAATGATTAAAGAGATAAGTATCCAGAACACCTTAACCAGAAAAAAATGTGTGACAGTATACTAACACTGGTTCATTCATCTGATGATAATCAACGTTTCTTTCCCGGTACCGCTAAATTACATTTCTAGTAGCTGTGTAACACGTTTACGAGGCACTTTGAAGACGCTACGGTGTGTCCATAATGGCTATCGCAATATTATACGGGCAGATGCCACAGTGATATAAACATATTCTTCGCTATATAATTTATATCCGTGAAAGACATCGTACTCGGGGTCAAAGAAAATTGTTGAATTACATAAAGCAATGTCTAACATTATATGTATATCAAACATCTAAGCTTTCTTAGAAAAAATAATGTAAAGTTCTGCCTCGACTTATCTTTGGCATTTCGAGAACTTTATCATTCTACCAACAAGAGTACACAAATATTTTGCCCGTTCGCTTAGCATTTGCTACCTATTTGCTCTGAAACGAGTTTTTTTCTGATACAAGTGTCCGGTAATAAAATTTACACCAAGAACCTAAGCGTGAAATTAATGTGCGCTCGTGCTAAATGCATGTGCATGAGCTCGGAATTTTACGTTAATTATTTAAATTTTTCCAATGACAAATAGGTTAAATAGCATTTATTTAAATAAAGAACAATAATCGTACAAAGTTTGAACCCGACAGATTAAAAAGACTCTATTATGTGGTTTAAATACACATAATACAGCTTCTGGTTTTATAACATATATTTAAGAATATTTTGTACGAATCTGTAAAAAGATAAATTACTATATTGATACCAAGTAACCCGAAGCTTTTGCATTCTTAAAAAAGATTTAAATCATTTGTTTAAAGTAGGCAGCATCTCAATTATTTTTAAATTTCCAATTTATATCATTGTTTATGCTAAATAATATTGGTTAAGAAGACTTCTTGGCTTGAAGAAGGCTCGGAAAGAAATCGGCTCATTTTATATGTAACTTTTATAGTCTTACTGATGTTGCTTACTGCAAAATGAAATTATGTAGTTCAATAAAGAAAACGTGATTCATGGCAAATGTACTCTTTGGAATTTAAAGTGTAACTTAAAGCATAGTACTACTGTACAACTAACTTAAGTAGTAACAAATTAAACAAACATTCCCAGTGGAGACAGTCACTAACCACTAACTTCTGCTGGATATATGCCTCCCACGAGGTTCCCTGAGTTTTCGATCAACAGTTGAGCTGATGATGAGCACCATAAAGGTTAAGGTTTATTAATCAAATAAATAAAAGGTAAAAATAAGATAAAGTAACAGACTAGGCATAGGCCTCCCGACATTCTGAGAGGGTTTTAGAGCCGGGAGGAGTCCGCCATACTACTCTAATGCGGGTTGGCGGACTTCACAACTCCTTTAAAAATATTTTTTATTCCTCATACTTGCACTTTTCCTCACGATGTCATCCTCCACCGCCCAGCACGTGGTAAATCAGCCCTTAAAATTGCAATTTACAATAATATTGGGAATCGAACCCAGGTCACTCGCGTACTATGTAATTTAAAGCGCCTACCACCTGAGCTATCACAGTCTTACCAAGGCAATCAAATATGGTACTACACTGAAATAAATAATCTAATATCTTCTTCATTTCTTAAATTTACGCAAACAACCAGGAAACAAACAAAACTATCGGATTTTATCGTGTTTAATTTTAACGTTGATCTCGAAGTTTCGAGCTTTGCTTAGGTAAGGTTAGGTTTAATATAGTTAATAGAATCAGGCGTTACTTTGCGGAAATCCATTATAATGAAGAAAAGTAAGTTACTTTGCTAAGATCCGCATGCAAAATATAAAATATAAAAATGGTGTATATTACCTAGTTTTTTGAAGTGCACCACCCGCCCTCCCTCAGTAGCGTGCACAAGCAAACTAACACCGCCACCAGGAACCGCCACCAGGTACCCTCCACCAACCACTACAATACCACCACTAGATAATATACACCACCTAAGCCGAGAACACGACACGTGTTTCGCCCCAAAACGAGGCATTATCAAGCGTAATAGACTCTACGACAGGCGGCCGCCGAGTGAGCGGCGCGGTCAAAGAGCTGCCTATTTATACTACAGGTGACGCAAACGGCCCCCACCTACGACATTGCGATTACAATATCGTGATAGCGGCCGCTTGCTCACACAATCCACCACCCGAATTACATAAGCAGCCGTTTGCGACCGAATTGATAGCAAACGACTACTTCGAGTATATTTAAACTTTAAGTACTGGATTTAAAGATATTTAAAAGTGGTGAATTCGAGACGTTTGTTTGTTCATTCAGCAGTGCAATGTTATTATTTTTATTTTTTATTATTTCTAATTGCTCCAGCACACACAGCCGAAGCCCCTTGTCGCAAATATGTAGGACTTTAAATGTGTGGTCGCTAGTTAGGTTATGCCCAGTTTCCAAAAGATGTTTTGCGAAGTGTGATCTGTCGGGATTGCAATTTCTGTACGCGGCCAAATGCTCCTTGTATCGGGTCCCGAAATTGCGACCAGTCTGACCCACGTAAACGGCGCTGCATTCACTGCAAACAAGTCTATAAACGCCGGATTTTTGGCGTTCATCAATTTTGTCTTTGACGTTACAAGCCCCACTCAGCGAATTGCTTGTCCTGAACGCAACGTAAATATCGTTACGCCTAAGAGTCCTTGCTATTCTCTCAGATACAGGACCCAAGTAGGTCAAACTGCTCACATATCGTCGAACACTTCGGGATGTAGCCGCGTACAGATCTTTGCGAACTATATGAATTTGTTTCTTTTTTATTATGGTGTTAATAATATTTTTTGAATAACCGTTAGAGACCGCAATCTGATAGATGATTTGGAGCTCCTTGGCATAATTATCCTCATTCAGAGGTACGGTCAATAGACGATTGACGTAACTATGGAAAGCGGCCAATTTATGTTGCCAAGGGTGACACGATGACGCGGGGATGACAGAATCTGTATGGGTCGGTTTGCGGTAAATTTGAAAATCATGGGTGCCGTTTTTATGGGATATTGAAATATCTAGAAAGTTAAGAGTACAGTCTTGTTCCAATTCCATCTTAAATTTTATTTTGGGGTGAATTTTGTTTAATTTATTAAAGAAAACGTCCAGTTGTCTTCGGGTACCTGTCCAGCAAATGATAATGTCGTCTACATATCTGTAGTAGTAAAGGATATTTTTATTGACAACTATGTTTAGTTTTTCATAGTTATCCATAAATACATCCGCCATAAGAGGACTTAATGGGGACCCCATTGCTAGAGATCTCATACATCGGTGCCCCAGCCTATTCCCTAGCTAAGAAATTAAATTTCCTCCTTCGGGAGAAATCTGGTTTCAGTCCAAATTATAGTCTTAAAAACAGTTTAGATCTCATTTCTAAAATTAAAGATATTCATCTACCTCCCAAATCCATTCTATTATCTTTAGACGTTGAGAGTCTTTTTACAAATGTCCCCCCACAAGACTGTTTGCGTATACTCGCAGATCATTTTAATAAACGTCGTCTACATCCCGGGGAAACAAAAGATCTTCTAAATTTGACTTCTCTTTGTATGAAACAGAACTATTTTCGGTTTGACAACCAATTCTATTTACAAAGAGAAGGTCTAGCAATGGGGTCCCCATTAAGTCCTCTTATGGCGGATGTATTTATGGATAACTATGAAAAACTAAACATAGTTGTCAATAAAAATATCCTTTACTACTACAGATATGTAGACGACATTATCATTTGCTGGACAGGTACCCGAAGACAACTGGACGTTTTCTTTAATAAATTAAACAAAATTCACCCCAAAATAAAATTTAAGATGGAATTGGAACAAGACTGTACTCTTAACTTTCTAGATATTTCAATATCCCATAAAAACGGCACCCATGATTTTCAAATTTACCGCAAACCGACCCATACAGATTCTGTCATCCCCGCGTCATCGTGTCACCCTTGGCAACATAAATTGGCCGCTTTCCATAGTTACGTCAATCGTCTATTGACCGTACCTCTGAATGAGGATAATTATGCCAAGGAGCTCCAAATCATCTATCAGATTGCGGTCTCTAACGGTTATTCAAAAAATATTATTAACACCATAATAAAAAAGAAACAAATTCATATAGTTCGCAAAGATCTGTACGCGGCTACATCCCGAAGTGTTCGACGATATGTGAGCAGTTTGACCTACTTGGGTCCTGTATCTGAGAGAATAGCAAGGACTCTTAGGCGTAACGATATTTACGTTGCGTTCAGGACAAGCAATTCGCTGAGTGGGGCTTGTAACGTCAAAGACAAAATTGATGAACGCCAAAAATCCGGCGTTTATAGACTTGTTTGCAGTGAATGCAGCGCCGTTTACGTGGGTCAGACTGGTCGCAATTTCGGGACCCGATACAAGGAGCATTTGGCCGCGTACAGAAATTGCAATCCCGACAGATCACACTTCGCAAAACATCTTTTGGAAACTGGGCATAACCTAACTAGCGACCACACATTTAAAGTCCTACATATTTGCGACAAGGGGCTTCGGCTGTGTGTGCTGGAGCAATTAGAAATAATAAAAAATAAAAATAATAACATTGCACTGCTGAATGAACAAACAAACGTCTCGAATTCACCACTTTTAAATATCTTTAAATCCAGTACTTAAAGTTTAAATATACTCGAAGTAGTCGTTTGCTATCAATTCGGTCGCAAACGGCTGCTTATGTAATTCGGGTGGTGGATTGTGTGAGCAAGCGGCCGCTATCACGATATTGTAATCGCAATGTCGTAGGTGGGGGCCGTTTGCGTCACCTGTAGTATAAATAGGCAGCTCTTTGACCGCGCCGCTCACTCGGCGGCCGCCTGTCGTAGAGTCTATTACGCTTGATAATGCCTCGTTTTGGGGCGAAACACGTGTCGTGTTCTCGGCTTCGGTGGTGTATATTATCTAGTGGTGGTATTGTAGTGGTTGGTGGAGGGTACCTGGTGGCGGTTCCTGGTGGCGGTGTTAGTTTGCTTGTGCACGCTACTGAGGGAGGGCGGGTGGTGCACTTCAAAAAACTAGGTAATATACACCATTTTTATATTTTATATTTTGCATGCGGATCTTAGCAAAGTAACTTACTTTTCTTCATTAAGGTTAGGTTTTATTTAGAATAGAATAGAATGGAATAGTAATAGAATATTTTTAATTAATATAGATCATTTACATAATACTCATTGAACGCTATTTTTTTAAGCTACACTGGTTCGCAAAGAAATGCCTCTGCCCTGGGAAGAACCAGTAAGAAACACAGCGGGATTTTTTTTCAGACATTTTAAAAGCATAATGTCCTGAACTTTAAACTTCTCATTTAAAATAAACAGTGTATATAAATAAGACGTTAAAAATTCGATGCACATATAAAATCTACATAGGCAAGTTTTTATAAATAAATTGATTTCTAAATCAGATAACTTACACTACTTGCTATCAATACCACCAAGAGGCCAAAAGAAGCTTAATCATTCGTTTAGTGTCTGAAACACCAGGATGCTTCAAGATACTGTTTTTCTATCACATCATCATTTATATTTTACGTATACAATTTTATTTTTTAATTCAGTAATCAATACGACAACACATCATAAAACGTAAATGTATTTAACATTTGACAAATCGTCTTCCTATATTCATCATCATCATCATTTCAGCCTTTCACTAGTCCACTGCTGAACATAGGCCTCCCCCATAGATTACTACTAGTGTGTAGCTCTCATTTTGAGGGAAATTTTGCCATAATTGCCACGCTTGGCAGGCGGGTTGGCAACTGCAGTTTATTTATTCAGATGTTCCAGGAAGATGCTGCTGCCCATCTTCTGGTTATAATTTTCCCTCTGTCGACTTTTACGACACCCACGGGATGAGATGGAGTGGTAGATTCTCTGAAGCCGTTACCACACGGCTTCCTATGTTATATCTATAAATATTACATACGTAAATATTTTACCTTTTCAATTTCATACAAAAAAAGCATATTGTACAAGCTACAATATTATAAGATATGTATATGCTTGCTTATACATACAATTCGATTTATACAATGGTTAAAATAAATAAACATGTAATTATAAAAAATAAAGATATGTGGTAGCGGCCTTAGAATCTACCACCACATGTCATCCCGTGGGTGTCGTAAAAGTCGACAGAGGGAAATTAAAACCAGGAGATGGGCAGCAGCATCTTCCTGGAACATCTGAATAAATAAACTGCGGTTGCCAACCCGCCTGCCAAGCGTGGCAACTATGGCAAAATCCCTCCAATATGAGGGCTACAAACTTTTGTGGCTTTCTCTGGGGGAGGCCTATGTTCAGCAGTGGACTAGTGATAGGCTGAAACGACGAAAGAAATGTATACGCTATAATGTTTGGGTACACTAATAGCGTAAGAAAATCAGCCACCTTGTTCAGCCACCTTGAATGTCGTTAAAGTCGACTAAGGGTTGTGCCAGAAAACTCGAGTAACCTACAACAAATGGCTTCATGACTATTTCTGTTATAGAAGTATTCAAGCTGGTGCTAAGCTGCGTCTGGTCCTTTGATTGCGATTCGTCCTGTTTGTCGTGAGAAGTCCCTTTGACTAACAGTCGACTATTTAAAAGTTTCTTAAGCTGTTAATTAAGCAGCCAACTTTAATCTTCCAGCATTAAAAAACTACAATGTTGAATTACAATGAAAATTATTAATAAATATAGTAAATAGCAATTTGTACCACATTGTATTCTAAGAAGCTATTAGAAAACTATCTACAAACAAAACTGCTTAAAAATGTATGGGTACACTATGTTTGTGTCTTCAAAAAAATAATTAGTCGTTAAAAAATTTTGACAGTAACAAAGTAATAAAACTATAAAAAAATATTGACCATGAAGAATAATTTCAGATAAATTTAATCTATACGTATAAAAATTAATGTTAATATTTCTGTTAAAGATTAATAAATTTCGACACCGTTTGAACGATCACCATAAAAGCCACAGCCACATATATGTATTTCTTCATGGAGAAGGTTTTTATGCTATCAACTCTATTGTAAATCATCACTAGAATAAGGCGCTGCAGCACATCAACTTCTGTATCGTTCAACCCATCCATCGTCTTGAAAATTGGTACAAATAGATATTTAAGCAGGTATAATGCTTTCCCGCTATCCACTTTGTTTTAACTCGGCACTAGATGGCGCTACAGCGTATCAACTTCTATACCATTTAAACAGATCGTCTATTTTTATGTATGCTGAGGCAAATAAATATACACAGGCACAACAATGTTTTCCGAGTTTTGACAATAATCAAATAAAATCTTTAGTTTAAATATATGTTTAACATTATCGCTATAAAAAAAATTAAAACGATTTTTGTTCTTTTATAATCATTCCTTTCCGATACAGCTTTTATACTATAGATCATAAAATGAAAGATAGTCTTTCTACTTGTAATAGGATTGCGAAATAAAAAATATATTTAAAATCAACGTATAATAAATCCGTGTTACAATATAGATTTTTTTTCGATATAAACAATATGGAGTTTTATAGACTAATATTTCAAATGTGACGATGTCAGTCCATGACTTTTATTTTTTACATTTTAATTGTAAACAGCCAGTGACTGTCCCCTTCCATTGCATGTTACACATTAACAGATATAAAATATTGTTCGGTACTATCCCAAAGCCACATTAGTAAAAACTACGTAATAGGCGAGAATGTTAAATGCGATTTTTTACTATCATCATAATAACGCAATGTAAGCACAGTACAATCGCACATGTTCAATTTTCTTGTACACGAGTCACTAATACAGAAGCAATGTTCGGGGTTATTTAAGCATTTAATTTGTAACTCGAGTATTAGTTTCGAGTAGAATTCGACCCGAGGTCACTTAACTAGAGCCAGACCAATGATTTAAGAGACCGAACTACCTGGCTATGTTTACAACCAACGTGGCCGTTTCGAAATATTATCTCTTGATTTTAGCGTAAGTATTCAAGTCAAGCATTATGTCTCATTAATTACAATCGAGAATGTCCGGCATAAATTAGTCATGTATGTACGTAAATACATAACGTTGTTGAAATTCAAACCAGTTTATTTGAGTTTCACCTAGTGGCCATACACACATAACTTTCAGAAAGTAAAAAGTATAATGAATTACATATTAAATTGTTTACTTATTATTTAATTTAGACAGTGTTTACAAGTATCTTTTAAATGAGCAAGAACTTGATCAGCTACGTCGGCATCTATTAATCGGAGCTCATCCAAAACGAACATTCACTAGTATATAATATAATAAGAGATATCGCAGCAGTTTGTTCAGTTAGTTGTTAGAACCTCATGTTCGTTAATTAAATCGACGAGGTACAACTAGATGATAAAATAAGACGCCAAGCCCCTAGAAAATAAATAAGAAGAGTCGTGGAAGAAAAAGATGCCATTTTCGTGTGCCCTTCATATCCCCAATCATTATTTTTTTAAAGATATTATTTAGAGTTTAGAGCTATTATTTTAATAGATGCATACATATGTACATAATAGATAGAGAACACCGATGTAAACCTTACACATCAACTTCCTTGAAAAAATGAAAGGTTCGCTTAGTTCTATTTCTACCCGAATATGAATATTATCGATTTCTCGAATTCGCTCAGTGTTGTCATAATTAATTTAACAGTATTTATCTTAATTCGAGAGGCGGCTTAGACTTCTTATTTTTATTATTATTTAAAAAATATACTCTTGTCTGTCGGTCTGTACGAACGGATTAAACTGGAGAACTACAAAAGTGACTGACATGAATTTTACACAGGCCATAGATAATATATCCGGAACCAGCTTAGACTATTTTTCATCGTATTTGATTCACTAGTCTGAAGTTTTCAACATTTTTTCTATAATATTCCACAGATCGCCATGGTATAGTGGCAGACCCCTTGAATGTTAAAAACTTTGGCCACCGACAAGATATTTTGGTTACTGCAAGTCTAAAAAATAGATTATTAGCAATGGTTAAAACTATTTTTGTGTAATGTTTTAAAAATGGCGAAGTGATTGATGATAAAATAATGGGTGGTCCATTCATTCCAGTTTAAAATAAGAAAAGATAAGAAAAATAAGAAAAGAATTAAAAATAATCAAAGATCAAACCATATATTTTGAACATTCTTATGTAATATAAACAGTATTTAGCCGGGAAGACTAATTTATGCTTCTGTTTGCGCTATATTAATGATACTGTAGTATATATAAATACACATGTATCTATATTTCGGTCAGATGATATTTCTAGTTGTTAAC
The DNA here is from genome assembly GCA_019845155.1 of Luehdorfia chinensis. Classification (NCBI taxonomy): domain Eukaryota; kingdom Metazoa; phylum Arthropoda; class Insecta; order Lepidoptera; family Papilionidae; genus Luehdorfia; species Luehdorfia chinensis. Next base: position 11,791,769 of record JAHVAK010000527.1, read on the forward strand.
CAGAAAAGGTCAATCGGCCACGAAGACATTATTACCATCGTGTAACTTCGATGTCTTAATAAAATGTAGTCTTATATCCTATATATTATAGTAATTTTAAATGACTACGGAATCTAACTTATCGTTATGTAATTCCAAAACCCCAACTGATGAAAATAAATTAAAAATTTCGTAGTAACATTTTTAGATAAATTTTCGATAGGATTAGCAAGCTAAATTGGCAATAAACTGGCCATATAGCCCGTAGATCGACAACTATTGGGGAAGAAATATTTTCGGGTGGCAACCTTCTACTGGCACACGCGGACTTTTCTAAAAGCTTGTGAAAAAATGTTTTATTGTAATACACCACTAAGCGGATAAGTAATTTTATTAGATCAATTGCAGCGAATCGAAACCCGGTCCTGCGACTATATTATGATCGGTAAAATGTTCCTATCTACCCATCCAGCTCTATAAGTTTATGAGTACTAATTAAGCTTCTTGTTTCGCGAATTCGATCTTTATAGGGTCTGAAGCTAATTATTAGTTCTCTGTGAACTTTTTATCTGCCGCGCACGAACAATGGGAACGTGACTGTACTAGCAATCTCGCAGCGTGTATTATTATATAGTGCCTTTTCCATTGGGTACTACCGCGAAAGAATTAAGAGTAAATTCGTCGCCGTTTTTGTACGACGTAACACGAGTTCCCTCATTACAACATGCAAATATCGTCGTTAAATATATTCTCTATAACAAACGAATACGGCAATAACCATCTGTGAAAACAAAAACCTTTCCAATTTCAACAATATCGCAAGTGGCCATTTCAATATTTATTACTTTGAATGAATTGGCGCCAACCAAATATCAAAGTACTTTTATGTTATGTATACAGTTTGTCTTAACTCCGCTGCAATTTACTTTAACATTGCGATAAGATATTAGTGAAAAATCAAATATCCTAACACCTTCTCATAAATTAGCGTTACAAAAATTACCAACTCAGTCAAAAAATAACAACGTTCTAAACTTTGTCGTAATCTATTTAAAATATTTTGTCGGTGAATAAAATAGTAGTGAAGAGTGTTTAACCGGTAAGAACCTACCATTCCGTTTCCTGCAAGAGATGATAATGCTTTTGAGCTGCTAACATCCTTTAAGCCGAGAACTCAAGGTATTTAACAGTGCTGTAAGTCAATGCGCGAATATGGAGCCACTAGTTCGCCCTCATTACCTATATCCTCTAGAGAGCGAAAACTACATAATTAGGGGATAATTCGATACAAGAGTTGAAACACTAAGTAACAATAGGTATATGCAATCTATCGAAAATGTTAACCAGTTCAAAAAGTTCTACAACAGAGAAGAAGCGCCGAGGTACTCTTGGAGTAATAACTTTTTTAATAAAATACGTATTTTATTCTACATTCTCTAAATATTCCACATATGCCTCTCCGAAGTCATAAAACCACATAGACACCTCGCGCGAGGCCCTGTGACCGTAGTGACCCTGTCGTAATCGGGATAATCTAAGGCTTTTTGAGATAGTAGTACTGAAGTACTTTTTTATTTTATTTTTTATGAAAGCCAGTAACGCAAATAAATAAATTGCAAATATATAACTTCTACCCATTACAAATGCTGTCACCGAAACATTTGTGTGCCACCACACTGCAGTCGTCAATCAGCGATATCACTTTTTACATATCTTTTAAATGCCCAGTAATTACACTTGCTATCAGTGCCCTTCAAACCAAAAACAGAAATATTTGCACACTACGGTGGGACCTACGTAGACGGATTCCTGCATAAGGAACCTGCCACCAGTTAATAAGTTACTCAAGTAGGCGAGAGTGGAGACCGCGTTTAGGCAAACGTAGTGTGGGACGCCCCTTGCCAAGAAGGAGCGACGATCTGTGTAACACAGCTGGCAGCAACTGGATGCATAAAGCCAAAGATCGGGCTGAGTGGTGCATCTTGGGTGACTCCAGAACAGCAGTTAATTGCCGCAGGCTGATTATGATATTATTTATGGATATTCCATCATGTATCGCTTTTATGACACCACAACAGATTCTCTTATTCATGATACGATAAGTCTTTGTTCTCCAAGTATTGGTAATTTTTTATTTTATTTAAGAATGCTGCTAAGCAAAGTTTGCTTAATAGTAATCCTTTACTTCTTTTAAGAAAGTATAGTTCACCACCCAGCGACGAAGACATTAAATTTTGAAACACTGCATTGGAGGCTAGTTTGCAGTTTAAATATTTAGTACCTAAATTAAACTTGTGATCCAAAAGCATTACATTGCACTAAAACGGTTTTATTCACGGTATCAAGTAACTACTGTCAATAAAACGTTTATGGTATTCTGTACCGAATGACCATAAATTGTAAAGATTAGGGTCAATAGCGCGATGAATAATATGATAACTGCTAAGTAAACGAAGTACGTAATTATACTTTGATTTCAGTATATTTTGTAAAATCTCGTTAGTATTCATGATATATAACAAAAGATATACCTGAAAAAATATTACCTCAAATATTTAGATTATTAGCTGAATTATTGGTTTATAGCACCCGCTCTACAGACTTATAAAATTAACAAAACTAGTTAAAGCGCCACCTGTCAGCCGCAAACAATATTACCATAATATGAATGTGAATCGTCAGAGACATCTATAAACTGTTTTGAGTAACATTTGAAATAACGTTTCTTTTGCCGTGAATATTTTTGACGACCGCGTGGCCTAGTAATTAGCGTCTTGACTTGTGCGCCGTTGGTCCTGTGTTCGAATCCCAATCGGAGTCAACATTTGTGCAAAACACAAATTGTTGGTTTTCCGGTCTGATTATGTCGCGCATTTGAAATGTATGTCTGTAACCCTTAACGCACCCACGATACTGTAGAAAATCCTAGGGCGGGATATCGTTTAAAAACTACTATGCTACACATACATACAAACAGTCACTCATTTTTCCCATGAGGGGTAGGGAAAGACCACATTCGTAGCCCACTTTCCGCTCCCGCAGGAAACGGGTGACACAATTGCAGCAGGGGTAAGACAAACTGTCGACGTGACGGGTGGCCGACCACGTTACCGACGCTAATATGCTATACGGCCGCATAAACGCCATTATGACAACTAATTAGTGACATGCAGAACTATAGGCACTTTTATAATATCTCTTATCAACTACACGGACCATCGGTATATGAAAATCGGTTTTTGGAAAAAAATCTATATAAATAACTTACAAACAAGATTAAACAATTACTGAGTTTTTTTTTGCCGTGTGGTGGCGGCATACAATGGACGTACTATAGAAGACGCTGCATTTCACAGCACTGCCACATACAATTACGGCGTTGTGGTCGCACTTCACTGTCACTCTTCAGCAGTAGAGACGTGTTGTGACTTTGTGATAAAAATTCCTCAAAACAAATTTACCGTAATAACACAAAATATGCCGTCGTATATGCAAGGGTATCGTGTAAATAATTTTAGAAGTTGTACACAAGCAAATGCAAATTAATAACTTCAATTCAATTAATTATATCTAATAACAGTGCACGGTAGCAAAAATTAATTTACTTTTCCAAATCAGCCTTTTCTAAAGATGGTTCTTAAACCGCTTGCTTAAACAGGGAATGGAACCGACCTTTAATGAAAACAAATACGTTACACTGCCTTTTGAGGCCCTACGAATAGAATCCTTAATGAGGATTAAATACTTTTGAGAAAAAAAAAACTGACGACCGCGTGGCCTAGCGGTCAGAGTACCTGACTTCTAAGCCGCAGGTCCTGGGTTCGAATCCCAGCCGGAGCCAACATTTGTGCTCAAACACAAATTGTTGGTTTTCGGGTCTGGATGTGTTGTGTTTGTCCTCGTGTTTCTGACACTGCATCCTTGCCTACCTCCGATCTTATCGCATTAGCGTTACATCGGGCGCGGGTAGGTTGGGATGAGTGAGTGTCTCTGTGTTATCGACAATATTCGAAAGTTATCGCCGTGGTCGAAATCGGCCAGGAGAATATCATAATATATCATTATCACTTTTGAGAATTGAATTAGCATTGAAATAGAAGAAATTCACAATTCATGGTTTTTAAAAAAAAATATTATTAAAATTTTGAATAAATACTTTTAAATAAAAAAAATGAACACGAATTTATTTCTTATACACACAATTTCCTGAAGTTGCAATCGAGATCCAGTTTTTATTAATTTCTCGGATCAATCAGCCAAGCTTTCATTCTGGCTGAGAAGGCGACCATTTCCTTTTAGGCTGTCATTCGTCATGACAATCATTTAATCAAGTCCCAAGGTCAGACCTTTGATAAAATCGGACTTTATCTTCCAGCTCCAGCTTTTGGACATTGAGTCAGGCGCTTTGAAGTTTCTGTGGCTGTGTCTGAACTAAAAATGTGATATATCGTGAAGTATAAGATATTTATGAGATTCTTTGATGCAGTCAAATTTTTCTTTGCAGGGTTACATGGGTGGTTTGTCAAAGTATATTTAGTCTTTATTTCTTTACGCGGATCTCAGAAATGTGAGGAGGCCTGTGCTCAGCAGTGGGACACATTTATAGACTGAATCTTTACTCTATCTTTTACTATGCAGATGTAATTCCTCGCCGCGACCATAGGGTTAATAATAGGGCGTAAGGAGAGAAGATTACCAAAAAAACTCTAAAATTTGGTAAACGTCGGCTGGCTCCAGAGACATGCGGCTAGTAGCCGTGGTAGCTCAGGGGCTAGGCGCCCGTTTTTAATTTCTTAGTATGCGAGTGACCTGGGTTCGAGCCCCGGTGCCGGCACCACTAAAATTGTTAATTGCAATTTTAAGTGCTGATTTACCACGTGCTCGGCGGTGAAGGAAAACATCGTGAGGAAACCTGCATGTCTGAGAAATTAAAAATATTTCGAAGACATGTGAAGTCCGCCAACCCGCATTGGAGCAGCATGGCGGATTCTTCCTAGCTCCAAAAACCCTCTCAGAAATGAGAGGAGGCCTGTGCTCAGCAGTGGGACATTTATAGGCTGAAACTTTACTTTTTTTTTGCGGCTAGTGTCAGCATAAAAATCATACATACATACTGTCATGCCCTTTTCCTATATAAGGGATAGGCAGTGATCACTTCCGTAGCGCGAGTGAAAAAATTCTTACTCCCCATTGCGTTTCCACTAGCAGTATAGTGCCAGCATTGCATATTATGGTATTATTCTGCACGAATAAATGCTGTCCGTACAATACCTTAGTCGCCTCTTGCGACACCTCCATGGGAAAGAGATAGGTGCTATTCTCATGAAATTACGAAGCCTAGAAATAATAATACACTCGGCGTCAAAAAAATCGCACATCCGAAAAAAATAATTTAAATACTATTTTAACACAACAGGCCAATGGCAATGTTGTGGTTTGAGGGTATCATTCGAAAGGTGATTTCATTAGCTTTCAGGAATTTTTTTTTTTAATTGAATTTTACTTTTATAACGAGACGAAAGAGAAATTAAAGAAAAAGACAGGGTATGTACAATTTTGCAAATTAATAATTTTAAAAAAAACTTAATTAATACAAAATAAGTTCTTAAAACCTAGTGTTACCCCCCCTTGCCTTGGTAACGGCTTCCATGCGATCTTTCATGGACCTTACAAGGATCGCAACAGCCTCTTGGGGTATTTGTTCCCACTCTTCAAGTACCGCATCTTGGAGCTCTTGAAGAGTGGCTGGAGCTGGATCTCGAGCTCGCACGCGTCGTTTTAGGTCATCCCAGAGGTGTTCTATTGGGTTAAGGTCTGGACTTCGTGCTGGCCAATGCATAACAGGGATATCGACCTCCTGTAAATAATCCCGTACAAAAGCCGCGGTGTGGCAACGAGCATTATCATGCATTAACATGCATCCATCACCGACATAACCAGCATACGGGACCACATGTTCCTCCAGGATTTCAGTAATGTACCGACCAGCATTTAATGACCCTTGCCCACGGCCAACCCGAGTCCGGGAAACGCACACAAGTTCCGTTTTCCCGTCGACGGAAATGCCGCCCCAAAACATACACGAGCCACCCCCGTATTCGACGGATTCTTCGAAGCAGGGTTGTGTGAACCTCTCCTCCTGTCTTCTGTAGACCCTTCTACGTCTGTCATTGCGGAAGAGACAGACCCTCGTCTCATCAGAGAAGAGTACGGTCCGCCACTGTTCTAGAGTCCACTCGCAATGATTGCGAGCAAACTCTAGGCGATCTCTGCGATGCTGTGCAGTAAGTTTCGGACCTTTAGCAGGTCTATGGGCTGTTAAACTCTTTTCGTGTAACCTTCTTCTTATCATAGAAATACTCACAGATGTTCTCCGAGTTGATCGAAGCTGTTGTTGCAACTCAACAGCATTTGTAAAACGGTTTCGTAAAGATGTCGTAACGATGAAACGGTCATCTCTTTCTGATGTGCACCGTTTTCTTCCAGATCCCGGTTTTCTAACATAACCACCAGTCTGCTGAAAACGTTGGAACACCCGTCGAACTGAAAAACGGGACAGGTTCAACTGTCGAGCAACGTCACACTGCCGCATCCCCGACTGCAATAGGGCAATCACTTAAGCGGCTTCTTCAGAGCTGGTGTCCATCTTTACTTGTTCTTACTTGGGTTACTTGTTCACGTGTGTTCACTGCAAAGTCTAAATTACGACTGGCCAATATATTTCATCCAGATCGACCCTTTTATACCCTTTTTAGGTGGTGTAACTAGCGTCCTTACTAACGAGCATTTAACAGTGTTTATTTTTGACGCTCTATAATGATAAATGTTTTAATGATTTCATGATTTTTTTATTAATAATGTAAAGCTATTCAAATACCCATTTCAAACATACCAATATTTATATAAATATAATTCGTTTCTAGCCATTACAGCCATTTTCCGCGCAAACTCAGAGAGGTGCGATTTTTGTGACGCTGAGTGTAGTACAGTTATCCCTAATTAGTTGACCATGACTCCATATTTATATTAAAGTATTCTGATAATTTACATTAAATTATACAAAGTTATCATCTTATCTAGACAAGATTTTTTTATCAGAAAGTATTATTTATCAATCTTTTAGGTTTAATAGCTCTCACGGGTGCACTTGAAATTTTTGTCTGTAAAACCTATGATACAGGAGAAGGACTTCTCAGAGGTGACAAAAAGGCTACTGCTATTGGACAACCTATTTTTGATTATGGCAATGATATATCACAAGCCAATTCCGGCGGCAGTGTAATTTTCGGTTGCTAGCTGTAAGTTTTCATCTATGCAGTATTTATTATAGTGCGTAAAGTAATATTAACACGTGAACACAAAAACATATTTCGATCTTATCTTTACCTACCATATCCGTTTTAGTGAAGTATTGGGTTACTAAATAATAAATGTTTAAATATGAAATTGTTGTTTAAAAGTGCTGGCCACTTAGATTGAAAATATTACATACATGCTGGAGAAGAAAACTATTTCACTTTTAATTGTTTTCGCCATTGCGTTAAATATATATCAATGGTTTTTACAATTACTGTAGAACGCAGAGGTGGTTAACACGTTAAACAATATGGTTGGTTTACTTAATAAATATTTCTTTACTTTAAGTTTTAAACACACGAATGCTCCCACGCCCACAAAGAGAGAGCGAGGGAGAGAGAAAGGGAGGGAGAGAGAGAGAGAGAAAAGAGTAGTTGTAGTACTTGGTAGTAAAATGTTATGTACAATTTTAGAATTTATTTTAACCTAAACGTTCTAAAAAATATTTTAAGCAGTTATTTTGGTTCATAAGTTTAAGTAGACAGTTTTTTCTTTATTTTATTTCTTCTTTATTATTTTATATCTTTCTTTATTAGTTGTAGTTAATAGAATCAGGCGTTACTTTGCGGAAATCCATTATAATGAAGAAAAGTAAGTTACTTTGCTAAGATCCGCATGCAAAATATAAAAATGGTGTATATTACCTAGTTTTTTGAAGTGCACCACCCGCCCTCCTTCAGTAGCGTGCACAAGCAAACTAACACCGCCACCAGGAACCGCCACCAGGTACCCTCCACCAACCACTACAATACCACCACTAGATAATATACACCACCGAAGTCGAGAACACGTCACGTGTTTCGCCCCAAAACGAGGCATTATCAAGCGTAATAGACTCTACGACAGACGGCCGCCGAGTGCTAATTTGCACTCGGCGGCCGTCTGTCGTAGAGTCGTGTGTTTTGGGGCGAAACACGTGTCGTGTTCTCGTGTGAGGGAGGGCGGGTGGTGCACTTCAAAAAACTAGGTAATATACACCATTTTTATATTTTGCATGCGGATCTTAGCAAAGTAACTTACTTTTCTTCATTTTATTAGTTGTCACTATTCAATTAAAATATTTGTTGTTTAATTGCTGAAATAAATTTAAAATGCAATCAAATTTATAAATTTCATTATAATTGATTTGCAATGATTTGATAAATCTTATATCAAAAAATCTTTGGAAAAAATATTTCATAAATACAAAATTTTATTAACCGTAAATTCTATCATGGTTTCATATCAAACACGTAACTTAATCGGATACTTCCAGTTTATCACAACTTTCTAACATTATTGGTATGCGGTTGCGAAACGGTAAGCTAAAACAATGTTTAAGATAATCATATATAGGTATAAATATATACTAAATTGCGCACTCTTTCAAAACTTCTGTCTCAAGAAGTTAAATATTCAGACTACGCGTGCGTTGCAAAAGTTGCCTATTATATGTAATTATGCAGACGCATAAACTGAGTACTTTGCTGCACAGGCCCCATTACACTTAGCTGGGCTCTTAATATTGTTCATTATGCTAAGGAAATGGCAAAATTTTGCTAGAGTCGATTATCCTTTTAAAGTTGCGAGTGGACTTAATGCACACATCGGGCAATTAAGCGAGGATAGCTTTTATCTGTGTTTCATCTTTTTATAAAATTGCACGTATTTTTAATAGCTATTTGATTTTTTTACGCACAACATCGTTTGGGCAATTAAGGATGACTTATACTCAAAATTTGTCTATCGTTTCAAAAAATATTTATATCCTCTATAATTATCGTTACGTAGAAGTTTACTAGCCATTGTGGCTCGAGGGCTAATGTTTCGCTTTTATGAATTCTCACGAAGCAATTTTTTAAGGTGACGTAATCGTCAAGTTCACTACTACTACCAAGGTAGTCTTTTTATTTATGTTACCAATTGAGTAACTATGCTACTAACTGTGTACTTACTTCATATAAAGCAAATTATACAACGATGTTTAATTAATTAAATAAACAATTACTTTTTATTGAAATAATAATTAACATTGTGCTAATATTTTAAAAGCTCAAAGATGATCGTTTAATGAAAAATATATTTTGCTTTTAATTACCAAATGGACACTAGTATTCATCAAACCTAGTTGTGTGTTTGGTGTTGACAACTGTGTGGGATTCGTGGTCAGACCATCTGGCTACAGCGCGGCGGGTTCTGGTTTCAAATCTTATCCAGAGCCGACATTTGTGGAAAAACACAAATTGTTGGTTTTTGGATCTGATTGTGTTGCGATTCTTCCCGTATCCATGACATATGAATCCTAGCCTATCTCCGATCTTATCGCATGAGCATTAAATCAGGCACGGGGTAGGTCAGAACGAGTGAGCGGCTCTATGTTTGAGCTTGTGTCACTATAACATCTCCTGTGCAGAGTTGATAGCTTCCAACAATTTTCACAAGTTTTAAACGTGGTCGAAAAATAAAAATAATTACCTGATTTCGCACTGCAGGACCGATCTATCTTATCTATTAAAAATATACCAATTTTTAATCTTCGACTAGTCGTGGATGTTAATCGAATATGATCAAGGAAATATTAATAATATTTATTAGCTAGCACAGATTTTGTGGAGTTGCCAAAAGCTGGAATGATCCTCGAAAACGCTTACCTTATTAAATATTTTGAGACCTGGACACATTCACAAGGTTTTATACATTCCAAAGCTAAATCAGACCCTGCGATCGTACATACGCTAAAAAAATTAAATTAAGCAGGAATCATTTACGAATTGATGTCAGAGCCCTGATTAGACACTGTCATCTAAACAAGCACATCTCTATGGGCGAAGCAACTCGAGAATGTGCACATTCTGCTTTATAGCAGTCGATATGCAAACGTAACATTCACCTCGGCAAATTTGTTTTAAGCCCAGACGAAGTAAAAATACATAAACGATTGCAATTTATTGCAAGCACAGGTATTTAATTTTTTCAAAATTCAAAGGCTTGTGCTTAGCAGTGGACATTTATTGGATGTTACTTTACTTTTTTCTTTTAATGGGCTTAGTGGTGAACTGTAGCAGCGATCACAAAAGATTACATTGGTCGAGTGATCTAGCAAGATCTGAACAACCTCTTGGATATAATAAAAAATTGTGTATCTACAAATCTACAACAATGTTTAAAAAACCTTTGTTTAAACTTAATTTAATTTATTTATTTTTGGCATTTTATTATAGTATAAATTATCCAAAGCACCAAAACTATACTGCAATACTGTAAAAATACACCACCTCTATGCAAATCGATCTATATATATTGAAGAGCCAGCCCTATTTTTATCTTCGTAGACCCCGCAACCATTTGTGCTTATTGTATATACTTTGCACTCGCTCAGTGACTGTTTAATATTTTTAATTGCAACCGTTATTTGAGTTTCTTCTTTATTTACAAATAAAACAAGTTTCTAAATTCCACAAGTATTTAATTGCTCAATATATGGTCCTTCAGGCCGGACTGATTATTGAAATCAAAATTTACTAACGATGTTAAAAAATGCGTGCTGATACTTCTGTTACCTAATATAACTAATAAAGTTTCAAATAGATTTTCTCATTTTCATCATAATCAATTATTTATTTTAATTGTCGTAAATATAAATAAATATAGTTTAAAAATTCGGTGTAAAATATTTTTATTTGAAAAATTTTTTGCATAACTACTAAATAAACTAGAAAACCTTAGAATTATAATTTGATGCTTAAAAGTATTTTTACGCAAATGTGATTTCAGCACACACGAATTAATACATTTTTATTAAACTTTATAATGAAGAGCAATTAAGCGTTAATTCTGTTATAAATATCATGCCTGTTATTCAAGCATGACATTCACCTTGTTTTAACCTTAGGTTACACTTTATTCTCCAGTATAGTGATTTCATTCGAATAATGAGGCGAGTTTGAATAGACAAGCTGGTAAGGATTGACGTAGGCAAATGTATCACGATCAGATCGAAGACGTTTTAAGGAAAGGCCACGTCAACCGAGGAGCTTGTTTGAAAACGCTCATGAAAGTAGAAGAAGCGAGAGCAAGTGGAAAGATGCGGTCTCTGTCTACCCCAATGGGAGAGAAGCGTGACTGACTATGTATGTACGAAAGACAGCATTCTGTACCATAAAAAATCTCAACGTTTCAGTTTAACACAATTTTAATCTCCCAACCTCGCAAATCACAGCAGTATACGGTTGTCTTGTAAGATAACTATCTAATTTGCTAACATCTGTGACCTTATTTCCAAGGTTGTTTACGTCTGCCATTAAATGAAATTATTCCTGTAGTTATTTTTGTAATTGGTATGCTATTAAAGATAACAAACAATCTATTTCAATTTATTAATCATTTCATAAAATATCACGTTAACGAAACTAAAGTTGAAAATAAAGTTCATCTTTCAGTGCGATACTTTTGACATAAGTGTACACCGACTTAGTAACATGAGACAGAACTATACATACCACAAATTTAATTCAATTTAACAAAGTTTTACGGCCAAATTTTTTGTTCGTCTATGCCAATTTTGTTTTTTATAAAAGTGGGAGCAAACGAGCAAATGGCTCACCTGATGTTATGTGATCACCGCCGCCCATGAACATCCGCAATACCAGGGGAATCGCGGGTGCGTTGCTGTCCTTTGAGCAAGATGTACTCGTAGGTTTTTTTCTTCGAGGTCCCTTAGTAGTATCAGTCCGGATGCCGCTGGCGGCAGTAAGTTCCACAGAGTGGTTGTGCGTAGCAGAAAATTCCACAGTGACACACAATTCAAAAGCGCACAGTGGTGGAATGCCAACCATCAAGATGATGTGGATGGAATTTTGTACTGTGCCGCGATGTACGATGGCGAAAAACAGCGGCTGGAATAAAATCCGAATAATTTCTCGGAACACTCCCCATGGTAAATAAGATAAAAAATGCAAAGAGATACAACGTCTCTTCGTAGGGCCAGTGAATCAAGCTGATCGGAAAGAACCTGGTCGTTGACGATTCGAGCCGCTCTTCGCTGGACGCGGTCAAATGGAAGGAGCTGGCACTGGGGTGCCCCTGCCCAGAGATGAGAACAGTACTGCATGTGTGGCAGAACTTGCACCTTGTACATTTTTATGCTTGTGATAACGTTCTTAAATGATGGATTAACTTGACAGTCAAGAGTAAGTGACCGAAGGAAGACTTACTTTTAAAACCCTTGGACTGCTATGGAACGGGTGATCTATTGTGAATGATCTTTTTAATCGGCTGTCTTAACATATTGTGGTTAATACGAGTATAACTATTTCCGCTTGGGTACGTTTTTCCTTTACTAAAACAACGAATTAAATAAGATAAGTTTCAAGTGTCAAATCGATATTTTTCAACACAAAATTTATCATAGTTAATAGAATCAGACGTTACTTTGCGGAAATCTATTATAATAAAGGAAAGAAAGTTCTTTTGCTTGGAGTCAATATCACTTGATAATGCCTCGCTTTGAGTTGAAACGTGTCTTGTTCTCGATTTCATTGGTGTGTATCTTATGGTAGCTCACGGTGGCGGTATTGGTTTGCTTGTGCACGCTGTTGAGGGAGGGAGGTCAAAAACTAGGTAATACACACCATTTTACTACACAAATAAGGCGTTTGTAATTGTTGAAGTGTTCAATTGGGCGTCTAAATAAGTGCAAATAGCCCAATGTTTTATGGCGCCGACAGACATACATCGAAACATAACTTAGCAGGTTTTTTCCTGCTTTCGACTATTCTCGTGAAGCATCTCCTAGGACGAGCTTAAAGCTTTGATGGAGTGGTTAACAGGAGCAGTAACGTTATAGGATTGTAATCCTAATTTTCTAGATTTAAAAAAGATGCCCCACATAATAAATCTCCTGTATCATAAGTGCGTTTTACGGACATAAATTTATTTGTTATTTTGCACCAAACGTTGTTTCCGCTGGAACTCGGGCCCACGACCCGCGGTGTAGAAGTCAAGTACTCTGACTAGAGCACACAGACGTCTTGCTTCCGATTTTATGAAACAAATATTGAGACATTTTATTTAAATAGTCCATAATTACGTCGTACCTTTTTAGATACTTTCTGGCTACACATAAAGTTATGCAGGGCCCCATATACTAGATTTTCTGCCAATACTTTGAGCTTAATATCACTATTGTACTTTCTGTCTCTTGTAAATTATGAACCCAAGTATACAAACTCTTTCACTTGTTCCACTCTTTTTCCTTCAATCAGAACTAAGCAATCCGTCATACTTTCTGTTCTCTCAAAAACGATTACTTTCGTCTTATCTACATAAATTTTCATTCCTTTGATTAGTAGAGCATCATGCATAATATTATGTAAAATGGCAGACCATAAATATCTAAGACTTCCCTCATTCCTTAGGATTTCTGGAACAGATAAGAGCTGTTCCTGAGATGGTTAGATGACTTTACACCAATTTATTGTATAATACTATGTAGAAGTTTTCCCACAATGTCATCAACATTTTTTCTTTACCTTCAAGCACTTTATATGTCAGCAATCAGAAATTGTTCAGCAGTGTTTGGCTCCTGGGAAGTCGGAGGCATCGAGCCCAGGTGCACTAGGAATTAAAACCAATAGCCTGACCGATAAGCTACCACAGTAATACACGATATAAACGTTGTTCCAAAATCATAAATCTTTAAAAGGAATTTTAGTGCATTGAAAAAGTTGCACTTTAATATTTATATTGTATTGTGCTTGTGCTGTTTACGTGAATTATTTATACCAGATCTGACCATTAGTCTGTCACTCAGAGCATATGATATATTTCCAAGATTCTAAAGAATTTATCAAACACAAACGTATGTTTATTAACCTAAACTCAACAATTCATTTACACGAAAATATTACCACGTTCGCCCCGCCTCATCCCCTCCCCCATCATAATTTCATTAAAATTCTCATTCTTTTGTCGGATCTCTCTCCCTCAACACCTTTTAGCCTGACAATTAAGTTAGACTGCACCATACATAATAAGTACTGAATGTAACTCTTTGCTGATTTAAGGTTCCCAGTCGTGTACATATACTGTTCAGGAGCACTCCAGAAATATATATTTTCTTTTGCCTTAACAAATGGACAACTCCGAAATAAGCTTGCCTAACCTGCTTAAGTAAAATAAAAAATATGCTCTCGTTAGTTCCCTACGTGGTGACGGTACAAATTGGTGTCCTGTGTGTAATGACAAACATTAGCATTTACAAACTGAAGACGCGCGGCGGAGCAGCACCATCTGTGGAGCTTATTGCAACTTTTCACCAAGTACGGCGACTACAGTGGATTTTTTCGTGCTTTACAGTGATCATTAACAAACTTTAAAAAAAAACTTTAAATCGACAGAGCTATTTTGTTAAATGAAATTTATATGTATTCTTGTACGCATACTGTTTCTTAAACTTTATGGCTAAGCGAAAACAAGATTATTAATGTACTTTATTGTAACATTGTTTCTATCTAGACGAGTACTTGGTATTCCTTGCTAAGCTTGGTTCTTTCTTATGTTGCTTATGTAATGAAACTCTTTTCTACTAAGTTTTTTATTTTTTCTGAGCAATCAGTGTACTAATTTTATACAATTAATGTAATTGTCATTTAAATCAAAATAAGAATTTTAAACAAACTCAAAACAAACTCACATTATTATCTCGTCATAGGTTATAATTAGCACTTTTTTATTTGAAAATAAATTAATTGTGTTCATCTATGACTTACCTTAACTATAAATATGGTACTTAGTGTAAAATATAAAGGGACCGAGAAACGCGCCATACAAGACACACTTAGAATCTATAGTTTCCGAATAACTTATTTTCATTGATCATGTATAAAGTGAAAACTTAAGGCTTTTTATAATAATGATCACGTTTCTTGATTTGTGATGATGATGAACGCAATGGAAGACCTAGGGAAGGTTACATGACATTCATGGCTTCTTGTGAATTCATGACCTCAACACCTGTATAGGATATACCGGTTTTACCAGACACTGACTTTTTTTTTATTGTATAAAGTAATGAAACGAGCAAAACGTTCACCTGATGGTAAGTGCGACGTCTGCCCATAACAAATGCTCTGTCACCCAGAACATTTCTGTGTGACACCTCACTGTGCCCATCACCCTGAGACATCGGTCTTTAAGTCTCATATGCCCAGTGATTACGCTAGCTCACAGTGCCCTTCAAACCGAAACACAGTAATGTTTGCACACTACTGCTTCACGGCAGAATAACTGGCCCTGGGGTGGTACCTACCTAGACGGATTCCTGCATAGGAATCCTACCACCAGTTAAAACTGATGAACAATGATGATAACGAAGAAAAAGGAGGTAGTTATTCTGTTTATCTATTTTCTTTTCACTATAAGTTACGAAGGCAGTCTTACCGCCTCCATAATATTCTCATATGAATCATACAAAGCGATTTGCCGTAATAACCATGCATCTAATCCTACTAAAAGTCGTCTCGCAGATATTAGCAAGTAATTTTATTAATTTCTTTTTAACGGTTTCTTTAAAAAAATGTTTATGCTAGATTAAAAATACGCAATTCATTTTTATTGTATAAGGTGACGAAACGAGCAAAACGTTTACCTGATGTGCAACGTCTGCCCATAACAAATACTGTGTCACCCAGAAAATTTCTGTGTGACACCACAATATGCCCGTCACCCTGAGACATCGGTTCTTAAGTCTCATATGCCCAGTGATTACGCTAGCTCTCAGTGCCCTTCAAACCGAAACACAGTAATGTTTGCACACTACTGCTTCACGGCAGAATAACTGGCCCTGCGGGGGTACCTACCTAGACGGATTCCTGCATAAGTAGAGGCCACACACGTAGCATGCTTTTCGTCCCTGAGGGAAACGCGACGTGACGGGTGGCGGTGACGTCGCCGCCATTTTGGTACGAGTCAAAACATTCTTAATTCCCATTGCATTCCCACGAGCAGTATAGTGCCAGCATTGCATATGACGGTATTATTCGGCACGAATAAAGACTGACACCATTGTCGCCTCTTACGAAACCTCGGTAGAAATGAGGTAGGTACTATTCTGCTCTGCCGGACACCTATCGGCGTTCTATACACAATAAACATAAAATTTCGGTAATGCAAAAGTATCAAATGATGTAAGTTTGAACTAACTAATGATGTACGTGTCAAAGTCAAAGTAACAAAACTAAATCAATCATAAAATTCTAAATATTTATTTCATTGTTTCGAGTCTCGTATATATAACGCTGAACGTGTTCTTCTTTTTCTTCTTTTTGAAGTCTACTGTTAGACTACTAGACATAGGCCTTTCTAAGAAAGCGGCAGCAAAAGTTAGCGTGCATTTCATGGGAGTTTTGCCCATACACACGAAGTTTGAAGGCTTTGGTGAGCGCAGCGCCGATACCCTCGCACTAATTATTCTGCTTCCCACCACTAGTCAGTCCGATTTATGTTAGGCAAATTTATATCGATTATCCGCAATCAGACTGACTGCCAGTGCCCCGTTTATCACCTATCAGAGTATACTACGTGCGAATGGGTTTGACTTTTAAAAATAAAGTTAATATATTCCTCCTAATAAATAGAACAAAAAAAATTTGAGGTTAAAAAAATATTCTCTGCTATAGAATATAACAGAGCCTAAGCTATATCGTTTATAAGAAGAATACAAAATAAAGATAAAGATGTCCTTTTGGCCGATTTAGCCCCTGTAACATCTTCCGTCTATTACCAGAAAATTTCAACTATGAAGGATATAACAACGCCATAAATATCTGCGCAAACGTTCAATCTTCTTTATTTCGTATTCATTACGCCTTAAAATAAAAATCCTCATCAAAAGAAAAGTCCGGAAGCAGTACCAGGGACACAGTACGTATTGATCCGGAAATCAGTCAATGCGTTGTACAAAAGTTAGTATTCGTTGGGATTTTAACCCTGAAGGCTACCCAGTAATCTAGTACTTACGACAAGCATGTTGCCTCGCGGTCGTCGACATTGAAACAATGTAATAATAATAATAAGAGTAATATTTTAGTCAAAAAATACTTATTCCAAAGTATGCATATGTACATAATAAAAATATTTTATCAACGTGTGCCACATAAAGTTGAAACATTAGAGATATTTTCTCATTTTTAAAGGTTGAGCTGAGATGGAATACCTACGACAGAGCGAGATACATTACTGGAGAAAGTCTGCAACGCCCTGTCATGGCGGCATTTCTCATTCCTCGGTGCCTTTTCCCTTATTACTGCTGTTAATCTGTCTCTTCGGTATTTAAGCTGCAGACGTAAATTCTCCAAACAGACGCAGTACCTACTTACGCGAGAAATTGTTAATATACACAATTCCAGATATTAATTAACAGACCGGTGTTTCACCGACTACTAAAAAACACTATCAATATAGAAACTTTTGTACATGTACGTATATAACACCAGCAATATCTATCTAACAGACCCGTTTTGGCAGCTATCAGAGTTTAGTTGTATCTTTTAAATGAAACTAATTTTTCAGCACCCATGGTCCTCCCGTGACCGTTGGTGCTGTAAAGCGCTCGAAACGTCCGGTTATAAATAGTAAAATTAAACGCGATAAATTCCGTAAAATTAGTTTCATTTAAATGTGTAGTGTTCGCGTAAATATAAGAAATCATTAGTTGTATCTTGTGAACGTGAACTAAAAAGAGATTACTACCAAATCAATTCTGAAGAGATATGGATTTACTATCCTTAGAGCTTGTAATAACTTCCATTTATTATCGGTTCAATTGTTCTTAGATCATAAAATAAAACCAAAAGGGGAATTATAAACACTTATTATATGTATAAATACGACAGGTTAATTTGATCAACTATTAAAATATAGAATTAAATACGGGGTACCGGATTTAATATGTAAAATGGCAAATCACCGATATATATAACCTAAGCATATTGCATCAATCAGAAGTTAATTTCAGAATCATTGTAACTCAAGTTTTCTGTGCGGTACACCGACATGAAATTCTCTTAATTGACAATACCAAAAGAATCTACCAATAAATAACATTAACTTTTTTTTCATGCACTAGGTTTTCTCCTGTATTGTGGGCGCTAAAAAATCTAAAATCGCGGAGAGAACTTCTAAATTTTATTTAATTTTAAAGAGACGAAATAAAAAATGCACAATTCTCTCTATTCAAAGGCGAATTCAAACATCGTGAATAGTGAATAACTTATAAGTATACAACTAAAATATACACAATAGTTATCTTATTACTTCAGTAATTACTTTTTTTTTTTAAGTACGATCAAGCCTTTATATTCTATAGTACCTACCAGTACACAAATTATACAAGCTTAATGGAAATCCTACGTAGTTATCAGAAATCTTACGTTAGTCAGGCACAAGTTATGATTTGATTAGTTAATAGCAAACAATGTAAAGGGGTAACTTTATCAGCGCCTGTTATAATAGGTATTGGGTTCTGTGACTAAGGGAAAGCTTAGTGTTGCTAGAGCGCATCAGCGCAAGAGTGTGACCTCTGCGCGGTGCGCACGGCAAGGTCACGAACGCGCGTGCGCGTCAGTCGTGACCCGCTCGCGCGCCTTGCGTGACGCAACACCACGAAAATCACACTTAAAACGTTTTCAATAGAGTTCATTATCATTCATGTTCAACCCTATTCCGTGCTGTCTCACTCTATGTAATACATCGGTGATATCCACAACCATGCTGTTGGCTGTACATATTTACCGCGCGATTTGATTTTATGCGAATAGCATCTATACATAAGTATTGTATAAGTAATATTTACATTAGTTCGATAGCATTAAATAGTTAGCACTGAATAGCGACCCGCTGAGATCATAGACGGTTTGCAGAAATGTGCAAGAAACTTACTATTACCTACCAGTACTTATATTAAAACGATTAAATATACGATGACGTTGTGCTACTTGAACGCAACCGTTCTAGGATTGTATTGCCTATTCTTAATTTATAGAAACGAGAATTGTATAATAATTTTCTACAGAGGCATTTAATCAACAAATATACGTAACAAAAAAAATTAAACCAGCTTCTATTTCTACATCGTACAATGGTAATTTTTTTTAAAGTAATATTGAGAATTGACCACGACTGTCTTTACAGTAGAATGTTAATTCCGAAGCTATTTTCTATTTAATGAGCAGAGTGAATCATCAATCTTAGCGACAACCGCCATACGTTACAAGTTATAAATTTTCCGTTTAAAGCGTTAAGTACTGTTACTGTATTTTATACACCTTTATGGATTAAATAACCAGTATATACAATTTTGCACAAACCGTGTACCGAAATGCTTAAAGAAAAACGTAATATTAACAGAGATGTTATATTATCGTTCCATATAAGGCAACTAAGGCGACTAAGAATTTTTCAAACCGAGAGTAATAAATCAGTGTTAGATCCTTGGTCACATACGTTTTCTATAACTTTGATTTTATCGTCGAATGTATATGAACATATACTTGAGCCTTATAAAGAGGATGGCGCAAAAAATTAAAAGACATTCGTACCCGCTTTGGCAATTAGCGTATTTCTTTGCAAGTTTATGTAGATAGAAAGCAGTTGGAAGTAACGGTTAATTGCCGTGTACCATATATGATGGTAGGAGAGATGACCAAGAATGGGATACATTATTCAAGGGGATCATTTACATCGCGAGGAGCGGGGAAATGGCGGAGCGCATCTCCTTGTACGTAGCATGTGGCGCGCGCGGCACTCACTGGAGAACGCAAAAACGCTTCCATATAGCCCCTTCAAGCCTTTTTGACGTAGTTGTAGATGAGTATAGGTAAGCGAATTCATTGCCATCGGAAAAAAGAAATCGTATTGAATTTAATAAAAAAGGTGAGTACATTAAGATATAAATATAATCCCGAAATAATCATGTAAATAAAGAAATTATATAAAACTTGAAAGTAATTCGTCAGTCTATAGTAACGTTTATTTATTAGATATCTATATATACATCATATTATTAATAACAAATCAATTATATACTATGTACTGTATATTTTCTGCCGACTAAGGATTAAAAGCTTCCATTAAATAAAAAACGCAAAAATAATGGCAATATTCATTAAATAGCTAAACTGCTGTCCGATAGTGTTTTAACTGAAAAAGTATTGTTACTATAATTCGTGAAAGATTTCAGTTAAGTACAATAATTATATCGGCATCCGAAAACATGGCGTGACGTGAGTGAGAGGCGCGCCCTTGCGCCGCGCTCCTTGTCGCAATGTCGTCGTTTTCGGCCTGCGTCCGCACACCCTGCTCGATAAGCACGCAAGTGAATGTACAACCTTAAGACGCATAAATGGTGCTGTGAAGTCGTTAATGAGTTATTGTCTCTTAATAATATTCAGTACGAAAGTAACTGCTAGCTGTAGAACTACATATCATCACATCGTTTTAGGCACGCTTGATATTAGCAACATTCCTCTTTTAATATACCGTACAACTAAGGAATAAATAAGTAGGTAATATCTCAGCATGCTGTTAAAAAAACGAAATTTAACAATTAAAAATCAAATTAATCTACCGTTTATTAATTAAACAAAAAAAACTAACCCTAAAAAGTGTTAACAATTTGTTTCTTTTTTCTATTTTTTATTCACACAAAAACTTCTTGTAAATCTATAAAGATATTTTTTTGAATCGCCAACTTTACCTCCGCTTACTTCGTCATTACTATCGCGTCCTGGTATTGCCCTTAGTGAATTTTGAGTCAGTTTTTAAGTTGAAAATGTAATAAATATTGAAATCAATGCCCTTTCGTGATACTTGTTTGAATTACAATTTAAGTTTCAGTTACAAAAGTTTAGATCAAATGCTGTATTACAGAATCGTAAGCAAGCTGGAAACTTGCAAACGGCGTAATTGAAGAGAAGTGGTAACGGTGGCCCATAGACGGCTTCATCTATCTGAATCAATTTGCGGATTAATAAAATGGAAAATAACTACAAAATTATATTTATTATACACAATTATATAACTTGTCATTAATATATACTATGTTTCGTGAGTTTAGAAGAAACAAATGTTAAAAATAAACCGAATTATGATTCAATATAGACACCAGATTTTATTATAATTTGAGCTGAATAACGAATCAAGTTAATTAAATCGTACTCGTACATTCATATACATAAAATGTGAAGCTAGCCTTGTTGACGAGATCTGTGCCTTTCGGTCGCACAGATGACCGCTCCATTCGCTGTCTTTATCTTACTAATAAGCTACAGTATACAATACACACACGCAGTACAACGATGTGTGCAATCCGACGATGTCAATGTGATGAATAAACAGTTTCTCCGATTTTACGATTCAACGATTACAGATACCTATCTATTTAAGTTGGTTAATGATTTCGAAATCTTTAAGTGGTCTGACGAAAGACTAAATAAAATTTGTAGATAAATAAAATTTACTTAAATTATAGCTCGACATTTTTTTATTTTGTTTCTTTAGAGATTTTTTTATTTTTTCATTACGTTTACGAAAAATGTCAGTAACGACTGTAGGTACATGTATTAATAAATTCCAAGGCGCAAAAACAGTGGTCGCAAGTAAACAGCTATTAGCAGTGTTAACGAAGGCGATAACTTACGAGTAAAGTAAAAATATATCTATATAAATTATTCATTTATAACATATAAAAGGGAATAAAAGCTTGAACTTATTATTTTATAATAAAAGTTAACTGATCTTTGCACGGCCTTACCCAAACGCCATTTACAATTTGTGATTGCAAATCGAAGTCTCTAAATAAAACTCGCATGTTTTTAATACACAAGGTTTACGACATTAAAGAAGTTTGTATCCATATTTATTTTTTCATTTTTAGGTACTCGTGGAATAATAATAATGGCCTAAATGGGCATTTCTCATTGCTATGCCAAAACAACCATTATGAGCACATATAAGTTGAAAAACATATTTACATAACTCATCATTGACAATCTACAACAAACTTTTTATTGAAAAAAGTAACGAGACAAGCAAATCGTTCACCTAATGGTAAGTGCAACGCCTAGCCATAACAAATGCTGTGATACACAGAACATCTCCGTATGGTACCACAATGCGATTGTCACTCTAAGTCATGAGTTCTTGAATCTCATATTCCCAGTTTTTACACTAGCTATCAGTGTCCTTCAAACCGAAACAAAGTAGTGTTTACACGCTACTGCTTTCCGGCAGAAAAAAAGTCACTGCGGTGGTACCTATCGGGACCACAAGTAAACTAAATTAGAAACTATTCAATGGCCTAATTAGTTCTTATACTATGTTAACATATTGTCAACTTACAATAACGCCAAAGATGCCAATCGACTCTGTTTTAAAAAAACATCCCTTACGAATTTTACGTATAGTTTGAACGTTTTGTTTCCGTGTACTGTAGACAAATAATTGATGAATATTTTTCTAAAAGATACTGTAAAGTTTTAAATTTATAGTTAGTCTGAATATGTCAAAGTTCAGATATTAATTCGTAACATAGTCAAGACAATTCAATTATTGGTCATCTGCGAACTGTCAAAAATCAATAATCTTAAGGAAGAACCGATACATAACAAAGAGTATTAAGTTTTATGCAATTAAAAAACAAGATTATCATTCAACGACCACAGCTTAGGACGTATACACAACAAAAGCAAAAAGCTACAAAGGTGCACTTACAGCGCAAAATTCACATAATTTAATATTTAAAACACTACACAGGAAAACTATCTTACGTACGACCTTGTATCGCCTCCACGAGTGTTCGCTAATTGTTATTTTATTGTACGAGGCTGCGTATTCAATGAAATTGCCTGATTCAAGATCATTGCATCGAAATCAAGAATATAGGTTTGGCAGAACTGATTAGTGGTGGCATTATTAAGTTTATAAATAAAGAGTACTCATATTCAAAACAGACAATAATCGGGAATCACGGAATCATCTACGTAGATAACACCCAAAAATAGTATAATTTCCTGTAATATTTATAACACTGTCAGCTATCTTACAACACGAAAGTAGGTTTAAAAATAAGATTAGATGAAATTACCATTTGAATGTATTCCGCAAATAGCAAAATAAGAAAAAGACCATACGTTCAAATTGAATGTGGCTTCGTGAAACATTTGAAATATGTGCAGGTATTAACGTTGTGTTACTGTTTTCAAACCTGGAAGTGTTAACAGAGCATTTTAAGATATATTAAAATACACACTCATTTACTAGGAGGTAGAACTTTATCTTTTTTAACAAATACGATCCATTTAAGAAAAACATCACATCAAATTTTTAATTATAATTTTGACTGACTAAAAAAAGTGATAATAAGTATATCGCAGGTATCATAATCAACCACTAAGATAATTCTAAACATAAACTTACCACAAAGGAATCCCCGAGTCACAAAAAGTTGCGTATCTCTATGAATAATGAATATATTCGTACGTGCTGCTACTTTCATTTTCAATCTTATTTTCTAATTATATAGAAATCATTTTCAACAGTAGGCTAACGAAGAGGCCGTTCTATGAAATGGTGATGTCTTACAATTCCGTGGCTCGATGTAAGATAATAAAACCCTATAATGGATTTGCTCTTGTGGTTGTTCGTTAACAAAAAAAGGGAAGACCTGCCTACTTCTGGATATCCATTGGATCTGTTCATTTCTGAGCGTTTCCGATAAGTAATAAAAAAAAATATCTGGTCGACCTCAATGTTGAATCGGTATGCTTGCTATACTAATTCCATCAAGATTATTATTTAGGCAGGATGAAATAAAACAAATAAAAATTATGAATTACTTACAATTTTAGTGAAAATAATATAGATTGTGTAGGAATATTAAGTTTTCTACAATTATGATCAAATTGTTTCAAACTAAACATTATATCCATACTATTCTCATGCCCGAATGAAATTTTATCTCCCGTAAAGATTTCTGTCGGACATTGCCGCATCGAAGCCAAGTTACGTGGCGAGTATATCTGTGTGGCGATGACGCATATGGGTGGGTGGGTGGATGGATGTGTGTGTGTGCCTCTCTACAGACTCCATGTGATGGGAAGTGAACCCTTTACTTGGGGGAAACCGTTTTTTATTTGTGCTTGGACAGCGGCAACAGGTAGAAAGGATGATCGTTAATTTTTAAAGGACACACTGAACTTTGTATTTTTTACAAGCGGTCACTATTAACAGTGAAATATTTTTAAAATAAAAATGGAGAGTATGTTTTATACGGCAATTTGAATATATGAAAAATAATGTAAGGCGATTAAATTCTTGGTTTTTAAAACCATAAGCCATTATTTTCAATATGACGTCATTACCTTAGAACTCGCTACGAGAGTGAAGCGATGAAGCGTTGATGTCTTTTGCTAACAGCTTTAGTGCCTCCTGATTTCACGAGTTTATTGACCCTGTCCTTAACGATTTTGTAACCATTATTTATATTTATTTATTTCGCAAAGACATTACACTAATAACGTTTCTGGAATCGCAAACGTTTAATTGTTTAACCACAAACTTCGAAAAAAACCGTTGAAAGAGAATAATTCTTACTTTTCAAAAAACTTTTTGTAGTCATAAACATTTTACGAAGCATGTGAAGTCTCGCATGTATTCGGTTAAAGTGGAAGCCGCCTGATAAACAGTGTACATAACTGTTATGATTCCCCAAAAAACTGTTTACCGGACAAATAATTACATTAAATAATGATTGGGGCAAGAAGGCAAGCAATGGTAAGCTCATCTCGAGGGCTCGCCGCAACGAGTGCGAGGCAATAAAATAAGACTGCGCCGGGGCTGGGGTGGCGGTGGAGGAGGGAAGCAGGGCGCAGGCTTCTTAAGAAAAGCTAGAGGTTACAAGCGATAGCGTGTAAAGTTAGTTCATATATTAATTAAGATAAGAATAAGTGTTTACGTTAACATATTTAATAACCATTCCTCATAATAAATAAAATTATTCTATAATCAGACAAGACTCCTTGATCAAACGATGAACCGAGTTAATACGCGAGCTAAGTAATAGACAGAGCAAATAGGTTCTATCTATTACTTAGCTCGAGTATTAACTAATATATTATACTTCTTATAGTACATTTTTAATAATAACATATGTATATCATCCGATAAATTTAGGTAAAAAATATGCTAATTTTATGATTTTTTTTTATCTTTCACACGATTATTCGCAATCTTATACGTCTAAGAGCTACGAACTACATCTAATACTAATAAATTAAGTGTCATATTTGTAATAAGCAAAAGACTCGCTTGTCTCTCGTGACGCGTACCGCTGTGCAACAAAAAGTCGTCATTAAAGTCTTGGAGGCGCGGCGGGTGAAGCCGCGCAGCCTCTCGCCCGCGACCTAAACGATTCAACCGAGTTTTTATCACTGGACTGGTAGGTACCGAGCCATATCGGGTTTATTTATTTATTTTTACTTGCTTTTCATTATTTTTATATCCTTATATGATTTTTTATCAGCACCTTATAGAGAATGGTTTTAATATAATAACGATTGTTTGATTGAAAACCTGCTTATAATTCAATACTGTATTGTTAAAATGATAATATTTATTAAGACTATATATATCAGGATAATATAAAAAGATTACTCTTATTGTAATACTAGCTGACCCGCCCCGGCTTCTCGCGGAATTTGTTATGTTAAAGTTTGTATATAGAAAATCAGCCTGTTTACACATTTGGGATTAAATTTTCGTAAAATCCGTTCTTAGTGGGTGTCTATGACGGGAAAGGAATATGTATGCCAAATTTCAAGTCAATAGATCTTGTAGTTTTGAAGATATTGTAACGAATCAGTGATAAATCGCTTATATATATAAGCGATTTATCATATATATATATATATATTATATATATATATATATATATATAGTAAAATTTGATTACAATCAGGTTTTAGTGACCTTTTAGGCGATGCCATGGCGACAATCAGATGTGGTCATCTGATCAGGATTAATTACTATATTATACAGTTGTAAATATTAACACAAACATAGAGGCACTCACTTATATTTACCTTCGTCTATCTGATGTAACGCTCATTTGATAGGATCGGAGAGATCTGACCCTCTTTTCGCTGCAGGCGAGAAAATCCGTGACACATGTATTGGCTTCGGCTGGAATTCTAATCCAGGACCATCAAATACGCTAACCATTGCGCCACTCTCTCGAAATGATTATTATTTTTCTGATAGTAGTCAATCAATATCGTATCACTTTTTCACACTTTGGAACTTCAAAGAATAACTTTAATATGTATGGTAACTTCTATACTTTTATACTACTAAAATGTACCTGTATTCCAATAAACCACGTCATTTTTGTTCGTTTATTCGATATCGAAGGTTATTTAAATATCTCTAAACCAGTGACCAAGCCAATCTCAATTTTTCATTACGTAGTCGTCGCAGATATCAAGCTTAGATGTATTATGAATGACATGCACGTGACGTGTTTTTGCGGCGTTTACGTTCAATGGCTCTAAACTATTATGTTAAGCTTTAATGTAAGCAAGTAGACAAGTACGCGACATCGTGAGTAACGCGACGCTGTGCTGAATACACTTCTCGTCATTTATTGTAAATTCCTAAAAATAGCAAATGTTAGATCATCTTCAATTTGAGAATTTATATTTGAACACACTGTTTCTAGCATGGCTAAGACAAAGCATGGACACCTAATATTTTAATGTGAAAATGATTGCTGTTTCATAATTAATTATATCAAAGTAAAGAAAAATAATCTCTCTTGAAACAAAGTTATAATACTTGAAAGAATTAAGTGTTGTTCAGTTTAACATGGACCCACTCAACCGCTGGAAGAACTGAAATAATATTATCATCATCATCATTTCAGACTATCACTAGTCCACTGCTGAACTATGGCCTCCCCCATAGATTGGCACACAAGTTTTTAGCTCTCATTTTGGGGGGATTTTGCCATAGTTGCCACGCTTGGCAAGCAGATTGGGAACCGCTGTTTATTTATTCATATGCTCCAGGAAGATGCTGCTGCCCATCTCCTGGTTTTTATTTTCCTTCTGTCGACTTTTCGACACCCACAGGATGAGATGGGGTCGTAGATTATCTCTACAAGTATATTACACGATCATAGTAATTACACGATCTCCTACGCCAAGTTTGTAAGGCAGGTTACTATTTTTTGGTTCATATAATATTTTACTGCTATAACATTTATGGCAGGAATAATTTTTAAGATAGGAATTATAATTACGCGTGATTAACATCCAACGGCGATACAATATTTGTTAAAATTATAGATAAAATATATTTTAAACAAAATTGTAGAGGAGTATTTCTGAACTAATAAGTTCGTTCAACTATGAATATCAAAATCATATGAACTGTAAGCATATTTATTGGTTGAACATCACAGCATCGAGGTGTGATCGGTCGGCGAAGCGCGGACGCTCTCGCGGCAAGTTCAAGGTGAGCACGTCGCTCCGCCCACACGCTCGCGCCGCTCCTAACGCACAACCGTTACACTGGACCTCCGACACGAGCGCCTCATTCTTGAAACTATACACACCACTCACATGCACAAACAATCGATTGTTTCTAACAATGCAAACCACGCCGAGGAGGTGCCAACGCACCAACAAATTAATACTCGCATGTGATTAAGTGACCGACGAGACCACTTTCATCATTACTACGCTAAGCACATTTCATTTGCACCTTATGGATTGAATTGTTAAATGTGCTGTCGTAAATTTTGTTATATTTTTTGACAAGTAAATTTACTTCTCTATATCTTTATTTAGATCTATAAGACTATATATCGAATTTCATAGGGGTTTGGCTTTAACAAAAATATAAAAGGCCGAAATGGAAATCCCCACCGTTTAATCTATGGCTACTAAATACTACAGCTTTTATATTACATAACAATGTCATAAATTATGTAGGGACGATAAACTTAAAGCCTCAGTATAGGTCCAACTTTTGATAGGCTGATTTCAAAATGTTTATTACTTTTGTATCACCTCTCTAACGGCTGAGATTTTCCCAGTTCTAAATTAAGAGGAAAACAAAAAGTTATACATTACCTGGGTATTGCGATAACTTGCCCCAATTCGTCAACGACGTGGTCGGCGAGGACAAGGACGGTGCCTTGTCCAGGAGCACCCACCACCACGGACACACCGCCATCCACGAGTTGCCCTCCACCACCGACTAGCTGCCCATCCTCAAGCTGTCCGCTTATCATCTCTACTCGTTTCTGATCCGGGGTGGTCGTATATATGACGGTCTGCTTGTCGTCTTCGTAAATGAGATCAATGGGGGTTTTTTCGTCTATGGAATCCATACCCTGGTCATAAACATCGGGCTGGACGGGAACTTTGTTATCAGGGGCATAGGCAGCAAGCTCGTGGGGCGAGTGGCGGTAGGAGTGTGCTTCGGGAGGGTAACCGTCGTCAGAATCCATCTCGACTTTGTGCGGATAGTAATCATGAGCAGGCTGCACGGGCGTCATAGTGGCGAGCACGGCGTGTGCAGGAGCGGGAGAGCGCGGCGCTGACGCGGGCGATGCAGCGCGCGGACTGCCCGAGGGCCGTGGCGATGCCATGGTGCGAGGCCGCCAGGGACCGCCCCGCTCCACACGAGACGATCCCGATATACGTTTCTGAAATATTTTTATTTTTTCAGTTACGCCCTTTCACTACTATATTGACAGAATCCAACAAAAAAACCCAGTACCATAACGTGCTCGTTTGAATTTTAAAAAGTGTAGTGCCTAAATAAAGATCGAAATCCATGTTAAGAAAAATTGTCTTCTTATTGCTCATACCTAATTAAATAAAAGAATTTAAAAATCATTATTAGTAATTTTAATAATTTCTACTAGCAACAACAAAATTTTCTTTATTATTTATATTGGAAATTGAGTAGCAACAATTAAGTAACAAGCTTGTCTTAAGTTGCGTACAATATGCCAATGTTAACAAAGAAACAGCTGACTTTAGTCCAGTTAGAAGAACAAGTATCAAGTACCACATGATCGCCGAGAAGCGCCCGAACTTGTTCAGGAGCTGCTCAGGCCCGGTACGCAGCAAAGCACCTCA
Source organism: Luehdorfia chinensis (assembly GCA_019845155.1). Classification (NCBI taxonomy): domain Eukaryota; kingdom Metazoa; phylum Arthropoda; class Insecta; order Lepidoptera; family Papilionidae; genus Luehdorfia; species Luehdorfia chinensis. Next base: position 11,821,288 of record JAHVAK010000527.1, read on the forward strand.
GAACGGTACAAACTGGAAACAACTAGTACAAGCACGTGCTTGTCGAACCCGTCACTGAACAATAACCAAAACAAACGATTTTAGATTACTATATTCGACTCAAGCATTCCACATTTTGTTGCAATAAAAAGGACGACGCAACTTCGACATAAAAAGGAACACTTCTAAATATGAACAATCCTGAACAACCCTACTAATGAAGTTGAATAACCATGGCTACATTTAAGACAAAATAAAATTGCATATTACTTGCCACATGCTTGAATAATAAATCAAGCTCAAAAGTTCTTATTATAAATTACAAATGCTTCCCAGCAGAGAATTGCTACAGAGGCTGTGCTAGACTGGACAGAACAACAAGGACGGAAACCTCGTCTTTCCTATTCTACCTCACAAGCATGAAAAAGACAGATGTCTTTGAACAGACGCTGTCTTAAGTATTAGTAATAGTCAAAGATTGTAATAAAACTCTTTGTTTACCCAATTACATTTAATTTTGCAGGGTTTTCTCTTATTTATAATTTGTTAATATTGTATTATACATATATTAGGTATTGTATTATACTGTGAAAAACAAACGAATTATTTGTTCAGCATAAATGTTATACTGAACAAATACTAAACTAATAATAACAATCATATATTTTTCTGCACATAATCATTTCGCTGTCTACGAGTATAAAGATGTGACTCTGAATTTCCTATTTGATTCTACTTCAAATACCTAGTTGAGTTCATATTAATAACAACTGCCACATGCGCGTGAGTGCTACAGCCTCGCCGCCGGCAAGAGGAAAAATAAAATAAAAAGGCTTCGCCGCGAAGCTGGGATGTCGAAGTAGACGCTTGCACACATCGACGAATGAAGCTCTCCGAACACTGCGATACGACAGGGAATAAGCGCACGTAATTCACTCACACGGAAAACATTGGTTTCGTGCGCTAACTATTCGCATTTACACGAGTTATTTAGTCTTACTATGAAAAAAGGAATACCTATATAAATGAATCGAATCAGTCACATTATGAACACTTTCGATTGCAGAGATAAAAGAGACGGTGAAGCCGAACAAAGACGTGCACGACACAATCGGATCATTTTCGGACGACATCGCAGAAGACGCCTCAACGAATGCGTCGCGGGCGTCACACTATCGTTATCACTTGCGAGTAGAGAAGACAAACGAGCACGTCATTGCACAGGTACTAAGGTCGGGGGCGGCGGCAGCCGGCGTCCTGGCGCAGGCCGTCACGCACGCGCTTCAAACTAGTCTCGTGACGTCATGGTCCGCCCGGCGAAATTACAAAACCGGCCGGGCGGCTGTGCCGGGCGCGCCAGCAAGCGGCGCTGCGCAGTGACGAACGCGCTGCCGCCCGACCCCGACGCGCCACCGGCGTCTAACGTACCGTGGGCGGCGTCACGACGCTGCTGTAGCGCGGCGCGGCGCGGGTGCGGGGACTCGAGCACACGGCGAGCGGCGCTTCGGAGCGCGGGCGCAGGTGCTCTGAGCGCGGCAGCCTCCGCGCGCCGGCGCCGCCGCCTCCCGCGCCCCGCACCGCCCGCGCCGCGCTCTCGCACGCACCAAAACGACGAATTTATCTTCCGTGCATGCTGGCCCTCCTACCCGAGGACGTTGCCCAGGGTGTCTCAGCGCCTCTCGATACCTTTACGAACGACCTTCTCGATTCAACGGACCGTGCTTCTTATAAGAAGCCTTTGTTAAAATACGAACAAAAAATATGAACGATATTTATATATAATAAGATTTTTATTTTAATTAACGACTCACGTAGGTTATGAGAGTCGTTAATTTTAAATTCGTTTTTAATGTCAGTATTTTCAATCACAATGACACTGCGAGAAAGAGGCCGCTCCTGGAGGTGCCCGAGGCGAGGATTGCTGTTCCGTCTCACCGGTTGCCGCTTCGTCGATGCCGATCTTAACAGCCGTTACAAAATATCAAGCTTGAGCTTATGCAACAACTCCTTACTTTCTCGTTACAATAATTTATGGTATGAATTTTTGTTATTTTGCAATAACTATTTTTGTTTCAAATAACGATTTGAATTCAATGCAACAATAAATATTATAAATAAGAATACTTAATTTTAAATAATAATAAAAATATCTAAAAGATTGAGATCCGAAACCGCAAATGACTTTCAATTTATAGGAAAGAATAATAAAGATAATTTAATAGCATTATAATTCATACCTCGAATTCTGTATCTTCGTAACTAATCTTTAATTCTAACTTCCTTTTATACATACTGTAATTTTCAATACTATTTTATTAATCAATAAAATATACTTCAACACTTAAGTATTTTATTTTTGACAAAAGAAATAAAATATGTCTTAATTGACATTTTTTTATTGTTTCAATGTTATATCTTCACAAAACTTCAAATTATACATACATACATTCACGCCTTTTACCCATATAAGGGGTAGGCAGAGACCACACGCGTATCTCACTTTTTGCACCCGCGGGAAACGAGACGTGACGGGTGGCGAACCACGTCGCCGCCATTTTGCTACGAGTCAAAAAATTATCAGTCGCGGCCATTTCTGAGTTTAAATCAAAGATATAAATCAAGTTAGTACTGGTACTAGGAATTCTATCTAGGAATCCGTTTAGGTACCACCGCAGTGCCACTTATTCTACCGTCGAATAGTAATATGCAAATATTGCTGCGTTTTGGTCTAAAGGAGATTAACAGGGGGTGCTAGTGTAACTTACCAGGTGCCTCAGGTATTTATTTTTTTGATATGATCGTCACAACACTTTCAACAATTAGTTCTATGTAACTGCTAATTCAATGCATGACTTGAATTATAATTCAATTTACGTCATTTATTCAATAAATAATCATATTTATCTTAGTACATAAAGGAATAACCAAAATAATAAGCGCAAGTTTTAAAATCATACTAACAAAAAAATTGTAAGACTGCTAAACTGCGGTCTGGCATGTGCTTTGTCAGTAAGTTGTTATTATTTTTGCACAGTTAACTCAAAATTCAATTACTCACTATTTGACACATGTACTGTGTGACTAAAATGTAGAAGTCATATTTTTGAACAAAACGGGCCACGCGCATTGTAGGGTTCCGTAGTTGCCCGTCACAATATGCGGACTCAGACTATATTAATAAAATTGAGTTCATGGCTTAACGGGAAATAACGTAAAACAGGCCCACATATGACGATGGTAACTGAAGAAGGAGTTATAAAATCCAATTTCACAAATGAGGTAAGAAAAATATTATCTATTTGAGTACCACCGCCTGTAGAGGCAAGCGGTACAACTGCCAAAAAAAGGTTGATAACTAGCGTCAAGTATTAATTTCAGTACTGCAGTATTGTCGTTACTGACATGGTCTTTGTCAAAGTATCGAAATATTATGAAAGGGCTGTTATGCGATAACAATTAACTTACAAAACCTACTGCGAAAATGTTTGGGCATTTGCATGATCTTTTACATGGTTTACACACATATTTACTAGCAGTTTTACACAACTGAAAGCTTCATCTAACTAATTGTAAATGTTTATACGACTCCAAGTACATTTTACAAGTTGGCCGACTATTACTCGTAAACGTTTAAAGCCTAAGTAGGATGTTAGTTCCATAGTTATCCTTTTAACTTCCTTATACTCGTATATACTCGTACTGTCTGGATATCAACTTCGTAGAATATCCAGAATTAGACATTGTTCATGATGAAATCGTCTCGTTCAAGAAAAAACTGCTTATGTATTATAGTAATTGTAACAAACCATAAACTTGGCATTAAATGTGATTACTCATATGATGATGTTCTCCTGGCCGATTTCGACCACGGCGACAACTTCCGAATATTGTCAAGAGATATCAACTGCGCCCGATGTAACGCTGATGCGATACCATCGGAGGTAAGCTAGGATGCAGAGTCAGAGACACGGGAACAATAACAGCGCAACCACACCCGAAAACCAACAACACAAACAAATATTACTCATTGAATATTTGTTTAAAGTAAGTTTGTGTTGGGTAAAAGCTGGATTCTTAATATACCTTTAACATATTTGAGCCAGCTTCCCCTGATCAGGAAGTATTATTAATTACATACATAATTGTTATTGTACATACACATACTGATATTAATTAAGATAAATAAACTAAGTAAAGTTTTGGAATCAAAATAAGTCCACATATTGTCAATCATCATCATCATTTCAACCTATCACTATTCCACTGCTGAACAAGGGCCTCCTCCATAGGTTGTCAAAAGGTTGTAGCTCTAATTTTGGGGAGATTTTGCCATAGTTGCCACGCTTGGCAGCCGGGATGGCTGCCACTGTTTATTTATTCAGATGTTCCAGGATGACGCTGCTGCCCATCTCCTGGTTTTCTTTTTCTTAGTCGACTTTAACGACACCAACGGGATGAGATGAGGTGGTAGATTCTCTTAAGCCGCTAGCACACGGAAAATTTTCTGTAAAATACCACATATTATTATTTGTCGTAACGTAAAATCGTCATTCCGTTTTGTGACTAAATAAATAAATAAATATACTAACTACTAACAGGACTAACTCGACTCTAACAAATATTAGTACTTTGAAGCTTAATATTTCGCAAACGGATCCCTAAATCGGAAAATGGTTTTCACCTTTTCCTCAATATTTTTGAAAGACCTATCCAATGACATCCCATACCATGAGATAGACAAAAAACACTTTGTCGGTCTGAATAATATGTATAACCATACAGCATTCTAGTCAGGTACTCTTAATCACTGAGCTAAGCCGCAGATGGACGGACAAATTTTTTTAATTTTTATTATTTCATAAAAGTGACGGAACGGGCAAAACGTTCACCTGATGGTAAGTGTACCTGGGTGACACCACACTGCGCCCGTCACCCTGAGACTTCAGTTCTTAAGTCGCATATGCCCAGTGATTACGCTAGCTCTCAGTGCCCTTCAAAACGAAACACAGTAATGTTTGCACACTACTGCTTCACGGCAGAATAACTGGCCCTGGGATAGTACTTACCTAGACGTATTCCTGCATAGGAATCCTACCACCAGTAACAAGGCGATTGAATGACAAACATGGCGAAACAATAAGGGTTCCTTGTTAACTACTGAACCAAAACGTACTGCAACCACTACTTTGTTCGTGTAGACTTTTAAATGTTTATGTAATTTCAGGACTAATGATGTAATTTCTTCAAAACTAATAAGTAAATAAATAAATATTAGTGATTGGCAACATGTAAACGGGTGTTATAACCACTGCCAAAGTTTTTTGGGGTCGACAAATTAACAATAAACATTAAACTTTATGTTAGTTGTGCTTAAAAACTTGGACAAAAAAAGGTAAACGTTTTTAACAAAAACAGCTTTGTGTACATTAATGCATGTAATGATATGCAATAGGTAAGCTCTTTCTGCGTAGATCGGACTAAAAATAATAATTAAAAGCTGATGCGAAGCTTCGACGCTCTAGGAAGTCTGCAGTCTGAGACCATGTTCTGGATTATTACATCAGATTTGATAGACCACAAATCCTCGCAAAATAACACCGATTCCTACCAAGAATGATTCGATTTCAATAGGTAAGATGGTTAGGTATTACCACCGGCTTGGAATCCTACTGTTAATAAAATTAAATCAAAAACCAAGCATACCACTGCGAGACTTTAAGACACAGTAAGCACTTTCTGCGTAGATCGGACTAAAAATAACAATTAAAAGCTGAAGGTACCCTGGGTTAACTATGACATCAGGACACCTGTCACCTCAGTCCTCCCGTGACCATGAGTACTGTAAAGCGCCCGAAAAATCGGGTTATACACACACCGGCACACTTAGCGAAACACAAAGAAAACATTATTTTTCATAATATTTTCATAAAAGACTGGCCAGTTATGCTACCTTCTTATTATTTAATTTAATAATGGAACATAAGGCGACAGTCATTTTTTTCATCGATTTTGTTTCTGTTACCCGGTAATACTAATCTGTTAGTTGTTCGAGCTCGGGTTTAGGAGAATTTAAAAGTTTTATTAAGTCGATAAATTCTCAATTTTTTTTTGAAATTCTCACCTTAGTTGAAATAAACTAAAAATGCCCGACTTAACACCACCAGAGATTATAAGAGCAGATGGCAGGCAGATACCCACAGATCTTTTGCCGCCAGACTGCAACAATCAATTACAACGACTCATCGCAGTATTCGACGGTACCGGTTGACTGACTCTTGTGAGGAGGAAAGGCAGAAAAAAGTGCACTTCGAGTAGGGATGACATGATTTCTACAACTTCGAGCTTGCAGGAACACGCGGGTAACGGCTGTGCAGGCCCGAATTGAGCTTGAAGTCGTGCGAGGAGTACGAGTGAGCAAGCGTACAGTTCGCAGAGGATTTGAAGAAGTGGGCATAGGTTCGTATGTACTGGCCAAAGCTCCAAAACTTGAGAGACACCATCGTTTACATCGATTAAACTTTGCACGCGAACATTGTTTTTGGGACATAAACCAATGCAGACGGGTACTTTTCATTGATGAGTGTAGAGTGCTCTTAAACCAGATCGATGGGAGCCAGAGAAAATGGAGACGCAATTCGGAACTCGTACTTAGTTAGTAATGGTCGATGGAAGGAATATGACTGCTGATAGGGGATAGGTATATTTTAGAAGAACACTTTGTGCCATTTGCGTGTGCTCGCTAAATCCAAGCATATCTAAACCATGTGAGTATAATAGTGACGCAGTGGCCAGCAAGATCCCCGGATAAGAATCCTATAGAGCATGTTTGGGACTTGATACAGAAAAGTGTTAAATCCAGAATACCACCCCTCAACAACCTTTTTTTTTCGTGGGGAAATCCTTCATGGATGCCTCTCTGTCACGGGAGCAACAGAGAGGTTATGCCGGACTCCTACCGGCTAAAACCCCACGGTGTTCTTCTCGTCGCCGCTTAGTCGGAACTACGGGAACGCTTTCGCACACTACCGCAGTCCCAATGGCGATGGCCCATTGTGGGCCCTTCTCTCTGTGTGGGGAGCTCTGCACCCATTCTTTATTTAGGAGCGCGCGGGAACACCGCGCGCACCACCCCAAGATCATTTTCATTACTGGCGGTGGATCACCCCCCCGTGCGCCACCTAGGCCCTTATTATGGGTGGTGGAGCTTGATAGGCCCTTCTACGGCGCCCAACTCTCCGGCTGCGGATTGAGACTGTGGCGTTCCGCCCTCTCTCCCTTTCCGCAGCCTCCTTCTGTGACATGACCTTTTCACAGAAGGCAACACCAGCGCTCCACGACCTCTCACTACTGACCATGGCCTTAATCAAGGATGGGAGCGAGAGGTCGTCCCCCACAATTGAAACAAGACCTTGACGCAGCTCCGCCCACGCTGGGTACTCCTCCTTTAAAGCAGCTGCAGTTCCCATTAACTTGAGGGACAGGCGCGTAAAATGCTCGCGAAAGTTCCAGCGGCTGTCGAGGACGAGTCCAAGGTACCTCATACTGGACATTACCGCGATTCGGACGTCACCAACGATGAATGAATTAATGCCGAGGCTAGCGATGCCTATTGTCTCTCTACCCTCTGCCAATACGTGGCGTATGTGATTCCTCTGTCTGCGGCAGCGGATTGCTGTGTGCAGCACAGCCACCGACCTGGGAGGACGCAGCTTTGCAAAAGACTGCTTGTTTGCAGTCTGGGCGGCACTCGCACTCCCTACTGCTACTTGAGCGACCGCTTTTTCTCTACTTTCGGCCTCGCTTCACCACCAGCGACCAACCTTCGTCCATAGACTCAAGTAAGGGTGGCAAAAGCCGGAATTGCGTTTCTCTGGGAGACGCTTTTGTGGTATCCACTCCACGCTTGCCCTTTTTCCTTTCCTCTTCTGGTTTTTGGGCTCTGGAAGCCTTTTTCAAAGGTCCGGCTTTTACTTGCGGTTTTAGCCTTGTTGCGGCGGCCGCTTCTTTTGCTGCACTTTTTTGATCTGCAGCCAGCGGCGGGCGGATGCGCTTCTCAGGGGGCCTTTCCTCCAGTGACTCGAACCATGCAATGCGTCAATTGACCTGGGAAGGTCAATTGACGCACTGGCTCCTCAGCGCACCTGAGTGGTTATTCGCTAGAGGACGGAGGGACTGAAATTTTAGATGCCTCTGCTACCTTCCTCTGTATCTCTCCCAATTCTTTACGAAGATCTTCCATCTCACGCTGCAGAAGCACGATTTCTACTTGCAATTTTGCAGTTTCTTCGTAGGTAGACCGTGAATGTAGTGCGTCTACAGCTGTCTTTATGGACGCGGCAGCGTCCTTAAAAGTACGTTGGAACGTGCCTTTCAGATTCCTTGATTTAGCCGCTACTGTCAGAATTATTTCTATGTCTTGAACTACCTGATTATTTAAGGCGGCGGCCGTTCGGTCGTCATTTCCATCTGTTCCTGCTAACTCTAACATAGTAACCCGACTTTCATTAGCAAGCCTAGCCAACTTTACGACCTCTTCCTCTGCTCCTTGATTAGCAACCGTCCGCCTAGGTTTAATGAATTCTCTCACCTTATCAATAGGTGAGGGTTCATCCCCTGGCTTAGAGGAGGACGTTTGATCCCTCAGTGCTCCACTGTCACTCGATGATGCTGACAATGCTTTGTTAAGTCGTCTATTTTTCCCCGATTGAGTTTTAGCGGCTCGGCCACCTTCCTTTTTTGGCTCCACCGGAACCTCCATATATATATACTAGACTCCGTTTTGCACATACGCTCCATCTCATTTTCAATAGTTTTTTTGGTTTTTTTCTTTGTTCATAGTTATTCCCACGAGTATGAGGGAAATATACGGTTCATCCGAGCAGTGCCCCCTGTACTCGGATTAGCCTACTCGTAACCCGTCAGGGGGTTGGCCGGTACCCTGACAGGGGCAACACTAGCGACTGAATTTCCCGTCAGCCATTCAGCTCCTCACAGGGTGCCAACGCTTGAGCTTCGGGTAATTTTTATAGAGGTCATCCTCGCGGCTACAGCGATTAAGCCAGCAGCCCTCGGTCCCGAGGGATTACGAGGTTCCAGCGCTGGCAGAGTCAGAATGAGTCCTTGCCATGCCTGCCCAGTGACCGGGTGAAGGAACACTGAGCCCGCCGTGAACTTCTCCATAACTCTCTCGTAAGAGAGAGTAAGGAAAAGCCCTGCTCGCAAGGTTATTCGCCGCCGGCCAGCAAGTAAGCAACTGATTACTTACTTTCCGGCGCCCATGGTGTACCGTCCCGGCATGCTGCTCCTCCTTTTGGACTGAACCAAGAGGAGCAGCAGTCGAGCACACGAGGAGGTTACCGAGCATAGCACCCCTACCCTCAACAACCTGAGAACTCCACACGCATTACTCGAAGAGTGGCAGAGCTTGTCCCAAGATACGACAGATAACATAATTCGGAGCATGCCCAGAAGGATGGAAACGTTAGTTAGAGCACGAGGGGGAAACACACGTTATTAGTTTTTCATTTATTTAATTTTAAAATCTTAGTAATCTTAATTTTACAACATTTTTTGTGTTCCCACAAAATGGAGAAAAAAGTGTTTTTTCTTTATTTTGATTATTTTTAATAAAATTTCATTAAAAAATTTCTTAAAGTGGATGTTAAATGATATATTATATCACTTTGTTACTTCATGTCTGACTATTATTTGTTATACCACGTTATTATTTCTATACTCTGACTTTTTTTAACTAAAATATATAAATAATCAAAATTAATCGTCGATACAATCGTCGCTTCATTTTACAAAATTTGGGAACGTTAACTGAAAATGCATCTTTTCACTGATATAAGATTTTCCCTACATATATTAAGTTTTTGATGTTTTGAACTGATTAAAATGACTATAACATGGCGATGGTTAATATTATGCATGGTGCTCTAAAAAGCAAAGCGGTGAAATTTAATGTAAGTAAGACGAAATTTATGGTTTTTGAAAGAGAAGAAAGTATGACGGATTACAGTGTTCTGATTGAAGGAGAAAGAGTAGACAAGTGAAAGAGTTTGTGTATCTGGGTTCTAAGTATACGAGAGACGGAAAGTATGACTGCGATATTCAGAGACAAGTATCGGTAGGAAATTAAGTGAATGGGGCTCATAACTTTATGCGTAGCCAGAACGTATCTAAAAAGGCACGACTGGCTGTACATAGGGGGGTTCTGGTCCCCACTCTAATGTATGGTAGTGAATGCTGGGTCTGGCAGAAGAAGCATGAAAGTAAGATTCATGCTGTGGAAATGAGAAGTTTGAGAAGAATAGCTGGATTAACTCTTATCAACAAAGTCAGGTAAACAGCGTGATAAGGGAACGTTGCGGTTTGGTTAAAGATGTCGTGAAAGAGAAACGGATGCTGAGATGGTTTGGACACGTAGAGAGGATGAATGAAAGGAGATTGACAAAAAAGATTTATGAGGCGAGTGTGAATGGGAAAGCCGGTAAGGGTCGACCTAGGCGTACGTATCACAATCAGATCGGTGAACTTTTGAGGAAAGGTCACGTTAAAAGTACTCTCCACCAACGAACGTGCATGAAAACGCTAATAAAAGTAGAAGCTAAAGATGTGTGTCAGGATCGTAGCAAGTAGAAAGATGTGGTCTCTGCCTACCCCAATCGGAAAGAGGCGTAACTGTATGTATGTATGTTTGTATATAATTTGTTACATTTGAAATTTAAAATAAAATTATTAAACTATTTATTTAAATAAAATTATTTTTTACAGATTTTACCAAGTTTAATTTTGGCCATAAAAATTAGTTTTATTTAAATGAGTAGTACTTGCGTAAAAATAAGAAAACAATATGTGAACTATTTATTATATGTAATACAATAATACTGAGTTAAATAAAAAGAGGAATGTACCTGATCTGCAAACGTTATGACTTTTTAATTCTATTTCACAGCAAAATCTTTTCTTCTTCTCTTTAGCAAAATCCTCAACGTGTCATTACTACTACCTCTATAACAATACTGAGGCCAATATTTGTGCAAAACAGTTCATTGTGAAACTGTTATTGGCTGTTTGGTCCGGATGTATTTTACTGTTCTCATATCTCTGACTTTGCATCTGAACCTTCTTAATCATTCCATCGTATACAAGACGGTACGGACGAGTGTCTATAATATTTAATAAACTAACCAATTTGCTTCTGCACTACTGAAATATCATAAGATCATAAGAAATCTGCAACGTCTAAAACTGCAACGTCTGCCCCTAATGCATGCTGTGTCAACCAGAAAAATTCTGTGGTATCATCACACACTGCGCCCGTCACCCAGAGACATCAGTTCTTAAGTCTCATATGGGCAGTGATTATCCCTTCAGACCGTTACACAGTAATGTTTGCACTACTGCTTTAAGGCAGAATAACTGGCTTGGGTACCAAACTACGGGAGGGCACTTACCAACAGGTGAACGTTTTGCTCATTTCGTCACTTTATCCAATAAAAAAATTGTTTACAAATAAAGGCATGTATTAATATAACAGAAATAGTTACATATGAGAAACAAATATACGTTTAAGAAAAAAAGATAGTTATAAAAAAATTGTGGAAAAAATAACTGAGGTAAAAGCTGAGCCTGCAGAGTAAGAACCAAGACAACAAGACAACCTAATAGATTATATGTTATATATATATAATCCAAAACAGATAAATTAAAGCAATGTCAAGAAATAAGAATAGAAATAAGACTAATGGGGAGAATTTTAGGAACATTATTATTAATATAGCGTAATTAAGCCTCCACCACATATTCCACGACTATTTAGCTGAGTGAACTTCTACGACAGCAGAATGAGATTAATTGACGATCTTATGCCGCCACCGCCATCACTCGGCGAATTACTTTATACTTGTTGGCATATATTTGTAATATTAGCTTAATTGTTACCTAAAACCTACAAAAAAATTAATGCCTACATATTATACCAAAAATATATTATAGTAAGTTCGTGTTGAGAACTATATTTTATGAACGAAACGTATTTTGGAAATTACACATTAGAGGTCGTTTTGGGTTCTAGTCAAGCAGAACGCCTTGTCAACTTTTACTATTAATACGTAGTGATTTTGTATTCTACAGATTCTGGTCATATTTCAACAACAGACTTTTCTTTTTTTATTGAAAGCAAGAGACGAGGATAGCAAATCTTTCACCTGATGGCAAATGCAACTTCTGCCCATAACAAAAGCTTCTGTGTGTGTGTCCCGTCACCCTGAAATATCAGTTCTTAAGACTCATATGCCCAGTAATTACATTAGCTAACTACTGTTACCGTTCAGACCGCAACCTAAAACCTACCATTAGTAATACTACAGTATACTACCAAGTGATATAAAAAGATCAAGAATTTAATTTATCATATCATTACTGTCCGTTGTCTCTTAAATGCCATTTTATGACTTAAAATGTGTTATAAAATACAGATACAGAGGTTTTCACACATTTTTGTAACACGATATATCACAGCCTCTTAAAATGATAGTATCTATTTCAAACTAAATCTATAAAGAATTATTAATGACTGCTAACTTTCTAGAGACATTAAAGTCTAAAAACAAAAGCCAGTAATGGACAACTGTTGCCAAATACGTGTGCAAGATGAAATATTAAGGACTAACATTGTAGTGCTTGCTACTTATAGCAATTAACCTAATTCATTATTAAATACTTGAGAATGCTGCTATTGCATAAACGTCAAGATGGCGGAACAAAACTGATGATTGTTCTTTACAGTTATATAATAGTTATACAATAACAGTTCAATATGTAATTGCTATTGATTATGTGTTAATGATTAACACTTCTTTTCATTACATGCATAAAATATGTGAAGAGTTTACCTAGTAAAATTAAAACAGCGGAGCCAGACACTTATTTTTTTTAGTAGTTAAATAGTAAGAAAAATATTTATATGGTACAGTAAAACCTGGATAAGTGGGCCCTGGATATCTGAGAAACCTCTGTTAGTGATAATTATAATGAGGTCCCGACACTTTTGGATTCCCAGATATTCTGCCGTGAAGCAGTTGTGTGCAAACATTACTGTGTTTTGGTTGGAAGGGCACTGTGAGCTAGCGTAATCACTGGGCATATGAGACTTAAGAACGGATGTCTCAGGGTGACGGGCGCAGTGTAATGTCACACAGAAATGTTTTGGGTGACATAACAGTTGTTGTGGGTAGACGTTGCACTTTACACCAGGTAAACGTTTTGCTCGTTTCGTCACACTATGCAATAAAAAAAAATCAAAATAAAAATTACCTCTGTTACTTACTGGGAATTTTCAAACCTTCGTAACTGAGACTTGATTTCTTCGATTTTTTCGATGTTTACCTCTATAATTAGGACTTTGTAGCTCAATAGTTCATATGAGTGGGAAAGTTTATCAGGTTTAGACAAGTTATGACGCATTTACAAACAGTCTAATCCTTTCCATACTTGCTTTGTTTGTCAATACTATCTAAGAATTTGTACGATAAACGAGTGCATAAAAGTGAAGAATTTAAAATTATTTACAGTACAATTAAATGAATTTAACTCAACGAAATATTCGTTCAATGATCTTGTATAAATTTTCAGTTTAGAAGTAACAGAAATACAACAATGCCAGAATCTCTAAAGAACTTTGCCCCTTTTTAAATAATCGTTTACACAAAAGCCGTATGGTGCGTTTTATGGCTTTATATTACTAATAACTAAATATATAATTTAAAGCATTTAGAACTTGCGGTTTCTTTGTAAATCTAAGTACAATAATCACTTTTACCTAATGTTTCAAAATAGCATCTCTTTCAGTCAATTATCATTCCAGTGTATAAATAATCAGGCACTATATCTACACATGTGGCTGAAATAGTTTTTTAATAGGTTTCTTTAAAAAAAATGCCACTGTGATCGATGCCGTCACTGGAGGAGGTTCTCCTGTATAGGAGTTGGTACTACTACTACATATAAAGCAACAATTAAAGCTGTTCTTCTATTTCAACTGCCGTTTACTGGTCCATTGTTGCACATACGTACGAGTATTATCCAATGACATAATTAGCGATTGCAATACTTGACATTCCATGCCTCAAACGCTGCTGCCTGTCACCGGTCTGGTTAATTACCCGATCTGTCTATCATATTTGAGATGGTAATTCCGCCATCTTCCTGAGATCTTACAAATTTTTGGCATTTTCAAACATGGGACGGCACTTATGCCACATTGCGGATTATTTATCCGAAATGAAACAACTTATAACAGAATTATTGATTTATTACTCTTGGTCAGTTCAATAGATTATTATTTTGGACTTCTAATTGACGTTTTATATTTGATCAAAATATATATTTAATCTTTAATATTTATTTTTATATGTATATATATATAGAGAGAGAGAGATATATATATATATATATGTAAAATAGTCATTATAAATAGGTTACGAAAACTTAAAATGTCATATATAAAGTGACGCAGGTGATATTCTGCAAAGAAGTCTGCAAAAACTTAAAATAGTCATTGAATAAATATTTTAATAATTTTTATCCGTTACTTCCACCGAAATATTGTTCACTAGTGAAAATAGTGGCCGCGCCGCTCACTCGGCGGCCGTCTGTCGTAGAGTCTATTACGCTTGATAATGCCTCGTTTTGGGGCGAAACACGTGTCGCGTTCTCGACTTCAGTGGTGTATATTATCTAGTGGTAGTATTGTAGTGGTTGGTGGAGGGTACCTGGTGGCGGTTCCTGGTGGCGGTGTTAGTTTGCTTGTGCACGCTACTGAGGGAGGGCGGGTGGTGCACTTCAAAAAACTAGGTAATATACACCATTTTTATATTTTGCATGCGGATCTTAGCAAAGTAACTTACTTTTCTTCATTATAATGGATTTCCGCAAAGTAACGCCTGATTCTATTAACTATAGTGAAAACTACCAAATAGATACTACCAATAGATTAGATTTTTTTACATTAAATTACGTTTTTTGTACTTTGTGGGGCACGATCTGGCACAGTAATTTCAAGAACTAAACATAAAAGTTAAAAAAAGAATAGAAGTTTTTAAAAAAAGATAGTTGCATTGAATAAAACGATGTGATAGATTAAAGGATTTCATCGGGCTTAACTTCTTTTATAACTAGCCTGGCCATAAATACTGTTACATAAAAACTTTTCTTTTTTTTCAACTTTTTAATTATTTTGTATTTGGAACACGTATATTATTTTAAATACTTCTTTCGATTTTGCGCCATTTCACATATTTTTTCGTGTTTTATTATCAAATTACAATATGGAATGGGGTGTTAAAGAAAATAGGATTGCAGGGATCGCCTTGCACAAAGTGGGTATGGAGCCGTCGGTCATATTCCAGACACTTCAAAATCTTGGTATCAGCCGTATGTTCGTATATCGTACTATCAACAGATACAACAACACTTCCTCTGTCGAAGACCAGAAAAGATCAGGGCGGCCGCGTGCTGTTAGAACTACAAAGGCTGTTAATGCTGTTAAAGCCAGAATTTGTCGAAACCCCATTAGGAAGCAAAAAATCTTATCGCGAGAAATGAAGATTCCCGCTAGGACTCTGTCGCGTATTATAAAACAAGACCTGAAGCTCGGTGCTTATCGTCGATATACAGGACATGCCCTAAATCAATCTTTACAATTAAAGGTAGTTGATCGATCAAAACACCTTCTGTCACGATACGCAGGTGAAAGGCACAGAATATAAATTTTCACGATTGAAGAACCCTACAATAAGCAAAATGATAAAGTGTACGCTCACATTTCTAAAGAAGCTGCTCAAGTGGTCGGAAAAGTACAACGTGGTCATCATCCTGCGTCAGTGATGGTTTGGTGGGGCGTGTCTTATCAAGGAGTCACAAAACTACATTTTCGTGAAAAAGGAGTGGAAACTTCAGCCAAAGTCTATCAAGATACAATCTTGGATCATATTGTGAAACCTCTTAGCAATACACTTTTTAAAAATATACCGTGGATATTCCAGCAGGACTCTGCACCTGGTCACAAGGCACGAACTACCCAAGCCTGGCTTGAAACCAACGTTCCGGACATTACAAGAGCTAAAGACTGGCCCTCATCTAGCCCAGACCTCAACCCTTTAGACTTCAAATTATGGTCTGTTTTAGAGGAAACTCTTAAAAAATCTTTGGAGCAAGCAGTGGCGAAATTTCCCTTGGAAACAGTGCGTAAATCCATAGAGTCGTGGCCAAACAGATTAAAGGCCTGTATAAAAGCCAAAGGTGGCCATTTCGTATAGAATATTTTTTTTATTTTTGCTGAAATTAATAAATATGTAGGTATAAATTTTAATAGCATTACATTACTTCATTAAAAAAATGCATTTTCATTTGTAACAGAACTTATGGATATCATTGTTACGGATGCCATCTCACAGAGAAACACTAAGTATAGCTCGCTGAGCCACTTTGAACTTCCTCATACAGCATGCATGAAAGCCCAAGTCTTGGATCCGTAATTCATCGCTAGCAACGCGCAATGGTTAAAGACTTGGGTTTTAAGACATTGAGGTATACTGGGCTATACTACAGTGTAGGTACATAAGTTTAAATACGTAATAAACACGACATAAATAACGTAACGTAACGTTAAAATATGTTGAATAGGTCATACCTATTATCCATATTTTAACACTTTTCTGCGTTCTTTTTTTTCGTGCTTATTCCTGTATTTAATAAAGAATACATTGATTGGTGAATACAGTTGCGGGGTCGAGAATGCATGATATTTTAAATTCATCATTTAACCGATCTCGGGGCTGTATTCTCCAGGGAGAGTCATCACAGAAAATCCACGCTGTGGTTTTTTCTGCAGCAATATGCTGAGTGATGACCCTATTGACATGACCCGCGACGTATAATAGTCAAACTCATGATGATATTTTAGCAGAAAGAATTAACTTTTTGTTGTAGTTTTTTTTTCTTCTTCATGCATATGGTTTTTTGCCAAATTAAATATTTCTTTCTTTCTTTGATTGATTATGCGTATGTGTATTGTATGGTGGCAAAATAATGATTTGGCGAATAGAATATATAATAAGTATAATATATAAATAAGCAAATGTTTATTTCACCACAATACTATATAATATATATATTTAGTTATACAATATATTTGGCCATGTAGTGTATAATAATATAACGGATGACTTAATTATTCATAACTTGCTAATTTGCATAACTGATTTCACGTTGACTGACTGAACTAACTAAATACCTTTTTAGCTAGTGTCGGTCCAGACACATTCACACATCATGTACATTACATGTATAGTAAATTGATAGGTACTCATTGATTTTTTTATTAAATTAAAAGTGGTAATTGTACATATAAGTGCAAACACTTGGTAGCAGTCGTAGTAGCATTTGACCTTGGACACAACTCCCTGACATTCACGGAGGGACAAACAGATACACTTGGTATTACAATTTATATCACATACTTAACTAGCCGGGTCATAAGTTCTGTCACATCCTTATTTAACCGAAAATTTCGAATACTGGCCAGAAATGTTTGAACTGATTTTGAATAAGGAACTTTTGCGCAATCTTAAAATAAAAAATAAATTGAATTTGTTTAATTAAAAAAAAATAACTGGATGCAAAAGGGAGACACAGTCGTGGTTATTGCGCTACACCGCTGCGGTTACGCGCCAACTGAGATTTTTATACTTATGCAAAATTTGGAAATAACGTTAAGGTTCGCATACCACACTATCAAACGATTTAGTGAGGATTTGACCTTTGAAGACCGTTAAAGCAGCGGCCGACTTCGTACGGGTAGGACACCGGCGGTCATCAAATTATTGATATGCGAACGTCAGCGTTATTTCCAAATATTGCAGAAGTTTAAAAATGTCAGTTGGCGCGTACCCGCGGTGCTGCAGCGCAATAACCGCGGCTATGTCGTCCTTTTACGTCCACTCAATTTTTTTGGCCGTGGTAGCTCAGGGGCTAGGCGCTCGCTTGAAATTTCATAATATGCGAGTGACCAGAGTTCGATTCCCGGTGCTAGCACCACTAAAATTGTTACTTTTAGTGGTGCTAGCACCGGGACATTTTAAGTGCTGATTTACCACGTGCTCGGCGGCGAAGGAAAGGCGGTGAGTAAACCTGCATGTCTGAGAAATAAAAAATATTTCGAAGACACGTGCAGTCCGCCAACCCGCATTGGAGCAGCGTGGCGGATTCTTCCCAGCTCTAAAACCCTCTCAGAAATGAGAGGAGGCCTGTGCTCAGCAGTGGGACATTTATAGGCTGAAACTTTACTTTTTTTTTACAATTTTTTTTAAACAGAAAAAATCGATATCTTTTTTATTTTAAGATGGCGCACTAGTTCCTTATTGAAAATCAGCTCAAATTTTTCTGGCCAGTATTCAAAATTTAAATTAAATAATGATATGACAGAACATATGATCCGTCTAGGTGCATAGCGCTTGGCATAATGCTATACAAAATAGAGATTAAACCATGTTCTTTTCTTTATGTTGTAAAACAGGCGAAGAAGTGAATTCTTCTAGGAATTTACCAACTTACCTGCTCGTAACAAAAATAGCAAGCTAAATAATCCAGTAAACATTTTCATAAGTGACTAATGAAACATATACGAGTACTTTTATTCCTCCTGTCATATACTTACATTTACGTTTTGTACGCCGTCTCTACATTGTTAAATTCATTTATTAAGTACTATTTTTAAATTTCTAATGTCTGTATATAAAGCGTTCAGATGTTTTTGATGGACGAGTGTTTATTTTATATATTTAATCTATGTCCGCCTGAATTGAATGTCTAACGTCTAAATGTATAATTACTTACTTTTTTTTGTAAGAATAAGCTATCGTTTGACAGAAATTTCACCTGACATAAAGCATAATTGAGACCCAGTACGGTGGCACATTAATGTATTACAAGTAATATTAGTTTTTTATGTATGAAGTTTTAGTGGTTGCTGGGCTGACCGGGTTGGAGTCGTAACATCGGGGTCATCGTGGACATTTCTCAGGCATCATTTTTCGACGGATCCATTACTGTTCCGTCCGGTAACGAACTAAGAAATTCGGCATGCGTTTTATATATATACATATATAGGCAAATCTTTATATCGACGACACAGTACGCATACAAGGTATCATACATAATATAACCCTCGTCATATGCCATAGATGTCGTAATACCCGAGTAAGGGAAATGCCTGAAATATATCACTACTTGCGGCAGGTGGATGGTGAATAACCGTCACGAAAAGTGCCAGGGAAATACTCAAACTGACCATGGGTACGATCAGAACTTCTGAAGTATAGTAAGTTCAATGATTCCGTTACTGTGATGTCAGTTAGACATATACAGGTTGATTGTGCTCTCCTTCCCAGAAAAGTTAGGGTGTGAAAGGTGGGTGGAATAATAACTATTTACGGTATTATTTATTGACTATCTTTGGCTTTACTAGAGTCCCGTACATCCAACAAACTACATAAACCTACGACATATTACCCTGCCGCGGCAATAAATAATACTTAAAAATAAGTAAAATAAACATGCCACGGGCTTCTATTTCACCTACCTATCACATCCTACTTTTTCTGAGAAGACGTGAACGAAAACCCTGAAGACAAGTTTTAATTTTGAACTATAAAAAAAAATATGTAAAATATAGACGTCTGTAATAGAGCTAACATAAATAGAGGGCGACGTATACGATTATGCTAATAAAATATGTATGCAAGCCCATTCACTGCACGCTGCTGCAATTCACTTCTTTTATTTCAATAAGAAACTCGGTTTGGTCGCAAAGCAACCGACGTCGCGCGATCTCCAATGGTTTTTACTTCCAAGAATTGCTTAAACCGGTGAACGCCTCACATAACAGGTGCGATATATAACGAAATAACATGTACGAGTATAGTATACGACACCAATGGTACAATTAAGGTGTTATGTTTACCATGTTTTTTTACCAACCAAAATTTTGCATTATGGTATTAAAAGTTATAAAAATGTTATAACACTATAATTGCATTAACATCATGAGTTTAAAAATCTGTTGAAGATTAAAACATAATAATATAATGTTATATTTAATACTTCATAACATACATAACTTTTCGTGTTTTTTTCATCAGTGCGAGAATCGAAGTTTCGATGTATAAAATTTGGCTTATTATTTGATAAAATGGGACTATTATTAGCATGGAACTCACTTTTTCAATAAATTTTACTAATTTTATCGGATGTATGATGTACTAGGTTAGCATGGATTCTAATTTGAACATTTATCATGTTAACTTTTATCTATCTTACATAACATAATATCAACACAGCAAAAGCAGCTAACTAAGTCGACCTCAGCGTAAGCAAATTGAACAAATTTTGGCCACGTTATTCGAGCTATAAAACAAAAGTTGCTTTTAAGGATTGATTAAAATTCCTTCGTCATTGAAATCGTCCTTATCTTCATTAAGTGTGATTTGAGAAGAACTACATTCAAAAAACTGCCAGTGGATATTGTCGTAACTATCGACCGCTTGACTCAAAGGTCAGCGAACCTGCCTCACAGCAGGCACAGATCATAGGTCTTGGGTTCGTATCCCAGCCGAAGCATAAAATAATATTTACTAAATTATTGGTTTTAGGATCTGCATATTATTGAGACAGTTTCGGGTCTCGAACATTTCATCTAACCCTTCTTCAAATGTAAAGTGTAACATTGGTTATGGGGAGGAGACGAATAAGCACCTCTGTATTCTCTCTTACTTATTAGTAGTATTATTACTTTAATTATTACATATTCTCATTACGTCATCTGACAGAAAATATAACTGTATTGCTTCATTGTAGTGGTAGAGAACATCTTCTGGCTGTTCCTGGCGACGCTATTAGTTTGGTTGAGCGCGTGCTAGTCAATACACACCTTTATTCGGATCTTAACAAACTAACTTTGTTTCTTTCCTTTACTATAATGGATTTTCGCAAAATAATGACTGATTCTGTTATATCATGTGATCTATAAAAATAGTAAAAGTCAAAGTCAAAATAGTTAATAGAATCAGGCGTTACTTTGCGGAAATCCATTATAGGAAAGGAGAGAAAGTTAATTTGCTAAGATCCGCATGCAAAATGTAAAATGGTGTATTACCTAGTTTTGAACAGCACCGCCCGCCCTCCCTCAACAGCGTGCACGAGAAAACCAATAACCGCCACCGGGTGCTGCCACCAGATACCCTCCACCACTACAAAGATTACTTATAAGATTACATTTACATATTAAATTTAAATTTATATATTATATATTGATATATTTACACATTAAGATTACATATTAAATTTTTATCTTCCACACAGTCAAAGTTGAGAGATCACAAAACACACCGACTGTGTCATGAAAATCTTCCGAGGCTTGTAGAACATGTGAGGCTAGTTTAACACCGGCATTAGTTGTTGAACTACCTTTTGTAAAGCCGAATTGCTTGTCATTTAAAATTTTATATTTACTAAAATTAACGACCATTTGCTCTAGCATATTTTTTTCAAATATTGTACTAAAACCTAGCAACACAGAAAAAGGACGGTAGTTCGTAGAAATTTCTCTGCTACCCTATTTAAAAACTGGTACAACTTTACTATGTTTCATTAGTTCAGGGAAGACACCAAAGTCGGAGCACACGGAGATTAAAAATCATCGCCAATATTGGAGCGATATCGATAATAATTATAACAATTGCCTAAATCGAGAGCCCTTAGAGATCTCCCGTTTTCTTTTTATTTAATTTCCTACATGCTTTTACGATATCTGTAGGGTTAATGTGATTAAAACTAAAGTTGGAAAAGTAAAGTTGGCTTATATGACTCTGAAACTGCAGCATTTGACTGCAAAATTTTTAGTAGTTTCAGCAGGTACATTTGAAAAAACTTTAAGAACTTATTTGCAATTTTGTATTTATCTTTTACTACATTTCGATTTTTTAGTGTTATGCCTGCCAGTTTCTAAATTAATTATATTCCCTGTGACTTTAGTTTCATTAGAAGAAAACTTAATTTTATTGCTTAAAAAATCTGATACATAAAAACAAATATATAATATATAAAAATAGTTATCACAAACTAGTCGTTCATTAAAAGTTAGTAAGTTGCTAGTACTCACTGAAAGGTAGTGCTTAGATGATAATATTTTATTATTTCGTTTTTTTTACATTACATCTGATATACATTATCATCACCGTAAGACCGAAAACTACACACTGACAGGCTGAGAGGCTGACCCAAATCAGACAGTGCCTCCTCTCTGATCTGATTTAAAAACTGACTTCACCGGCTTCAAATTATAGTTCACCCATTAGTATCTTTTGCCACTTTGGATTTCTAAGGTTGCATTAAAATTTATTAAAGTAACATTTAAACTATTCTGTAAGTGGACACAAAAATAAAGATTGATCCTAAATTTGAACTAAAAGCTTAAAAGCTGTCTAATGTAGTTCTTCAAAATTTTTTTTTTATAAAGGAGCAAACGAGCAAGCGGCTCACCTGATGGTAAGTGATCAGCGCCACCCATGAACATGCGCAATACCAGAGTATTTCCGAGAGCGTCGCTGGTGGTAGGATTCCTATGCAGGAATCCGTCTAGGTAGGTACCACCGCAGGGTCAGTTATTCTGCCGTGAAGCAGTAATGTCCGAACATTACTGTGTTTCGGTTTGAAGGGCACTGAGAGCTAACATAATCACTGGGCATATAAGACTTAAGAACTGACGTCTCGGGGGACGGGCGCAGTGTGGTGCCACAAAGAAATATTCTGGATGACACAGCATCTGTTATGGGCAGACGTTGCACTTAACATCAGGAACGTATTGCTCGTCTCGTCCCTTTCTCCAATAAAAAAAACCGCTAGCTGCAGAAAATTCCACAAAGTGGTTGTGCGTGGCAGAAAATATCTGGCAAAACGCACAATAGTGGAATGCCAGTTATCCAGGTGGTGCTGATAAAAATGTGTGCTTTGCCGTGCAATGGTGGAACAATGTGCAATGGCAGAATTTAGCAACAGGCATTAATCCGAACGACTCCTCGGAACTGGTCTTCTGAAGCATCGAATATTAGAAATGAATCTAAATATGATATTTATATTAAAATAAAAATGCTAGTGCTAATGATTTCCAATCTCTAAATATTTTTATGAGCATTTATGACGAAACCTGCTCTGGATTTTGTTAAACTCGTAATTCTGGTTTATCTCATCTCATTAAAAAGAAATAGGTATCAAAATTGAAGTCAAAATCAGTTTTCGATAAATAATTTGCTAATGTTCTTGTTTTACGTATTAATTTTGCTGTGAAATCGGGAAAAATCATACATTGTAATAGTTTTTTTTAATAATAGGTTTTTTATGAATAGTATTATGTCTCCTCCCATTTTACCTTTTTCCCCAAGTAGCGAGTAATTTCCTTCTTTATAGTAAAATCTTAAAACTTTATTATAAATACCAGGTAGCGTTGAGTAAGGAAAAACACGTTATATGATTATTATTTAAAAAAATTATATCATTTATTCTTGAACAAAATGTCTTACCTGTAAAAGTACCTAATTATTAATTTATAAATAGAATAATACAAGACAGCCTCGTCATGTTTAACTAAAAGTGAGATTGAATATACGAGTACGTAGATCAGAAACATTCTTCGGAGCAGTGCAAGAAATTTCAGTACAGCACGACTGTTGTTGTGTTGGTGTCGTACACGTGACATAAGTGAGGCTTATATATATTAGAAATTTGATTAAAATAAAAATAAATAAACATAAAAAATATGTAAAATTATTAATAGATAAATATTAATTACGAATAACAGAAACAATGCACGAAAACGTTGCATGGAAACGTAGCACTCGAATTCGACTTTGAAATTTTAATCAAAGACTATAACACAATACTGGGAAATTTTACACTTATCGCGCCCAACGTTTCACTTCAAAAATGACCATTGACCAATTATCTACTACCTGTCATTGATACTTCAAAATTGCATTTTATGTTGTACGTAGGTGTCTGTGAGGTGGATGTTTCGGATACTTTACAACCTACTAATCAATAGTTACGATATACGCCGCGTTGTTCCGTAGCCTCCTATAATGCTTTTCGGCAGCTCTATCCGACTTAGCTGTAGCTCTTTTTGTGTTATTTTGTGAACCAATGATTTGTGAATTCCTGCGATTAGAATTGCAACTATGTATTACTTTAGTTTACGAATAAAAAACTTGTTTTCTATATCTAAAATTGTGTATGATCTATCAATAGGCCTAACACTGCAGAAATAGTTTGTAATACCACAAATTTCTATTTTTTTGTTTATCATAAATTTCTACTTTTGTTTTGGTTACTAAATGAATTTTCTTTGAAATCGGAAACTGGCCATATTGTATATGTGTATTAATTATTTGTGTATGTATTATGTATGTCTGTACATGTATATCTTAAAGCTAATAGATTGTATATTTATTACTAATATTGTTATTATCATTACCATTATCATATCAATAGTTTCCTTTTTTAATGTTTAGTAATTTTTTTGGAAATTTCTTCCCTATTTTTTTTTCTTTTGTATTTTACTCTATGAACTTTGAACTAAACGAACGTCAACAACACGTGTCGACTTGGGCCCTGTTATATGTACCTTTGTGCACATGCATATGTGCACAAAAGTACAGTTTTTTAATCATCTTTAAATTTTAAATCAGATAAATGAAAATAGGACCAGGTATCAGCAGCTGGATTCCGGAGTGACATCACTCAATAGCCCGTGAAGTTTCAAAAGTGCGTTTAACCAACTCATACTAAATGTTATTATTTTGACTTACTTAATAGAACTTCACCAACGATTTTTTTTTAATATTCTTACTTAGACAAACCGGCCAATACATAGGTAAACACCAATAACCTGCCTGATAGCTGATTCATATTAGCGGAGGCGGATGTGGAAAAAAAAACGAATAAATATTAATATGAAAAATTATTAATTTGACTTTTATTTTAGACTAATATCTAAGGCCTATGTTCAACAGTGGACTGAGATAGGCTGATCTCAGTCCACTGTTGAACATAGGCCTCATAGATTGCCACAAAACACGGTCTTGAGTCACCCGCATCCATCGACTTTCCGCAAAACCGTGCAGGTAGATTGCCACTCCACATTTCTTACCCAACGGTTATCGGTTCTATGAGCTGTATGACCGGCCCATTGCCACTTCAGCTTGCTAATCCTTAGGGCTATGTCGCTTACTTTAGTTCTGCTGCGGATATCATCATTACGGCAATCATTGCGGATACAATCAATCCGGCACAGCTGAAGTGACTGTAGCACCACAAATTTCTAATAAAATAGGTTTATTATGTAGTATAGAATTTTAATAAAAATAGGTTTGCTCACATACAACCCCCTCGCGATACACCAAAACTCGACTTTTCATACCCAAAAATTTTGATACCAGCAGATCAATCATGTGCACTACAAAGGGAATTGCAGAGAGATCTGGCCCCCGAGGAACACCGCTAACCCGCTGAAATTAATTGTATAAAGGTCAGAGAAGCACTTCTCCAGAACACTAAAAACCAAACCAGCCGATCATTACTAAAACTGATCGAACACTCAGGTTCGAAAATCCCAGCGTATAATTCAAATATAATATATTCCGTAAAAATGAAGCTTGATATATTGACTATGACCCTAGACCCTATTAATGCTTTCGAAATGTCTTTTTTTTTATTGGATAAAGTGATGAAACGAGCAAAACGTTCACCTGACGGTAAGTGCAACTTCTGCCTATAACAAATGCTGTATCACCCAGAAAATTTCTGTGTGCCACCACACTGTGCCCATCACCCTGAGACATAAATTCTTAAGTCTCATATGCCCAGTGATTACGCTAGCTCACACTGCCCTTCAAACCAAAACAGTAATGTTTGCACACTACTGCTTCACGGTAAAATAACTGGCCCTGGTGTGGTACCCAGTCGGATTTCTGCATAGGAATCCTACCACCAAAATCTAAAGCTGCACAGCTACAGCCTTGCTTAAGCATTTGACGTTTTTATCCCATAAGTGTGTGATGTCTACCCAGTGAACGAACAAACGCTGAGAAATACGATGTATTTTGGGTATTAAACATAAGGTCTATTAGTTTAAGGGTCAAACTGCCATCCTGTAATGAACATTCAAAATAATTTCATCCATCGAGATTCGAGACTGACTCATTGAAATTCTGAAAGACTATAACAAACTCATCTTTAATATCTGTACTCTCTGAAGAAGAACAACAAATGCAGAAAAAGTTTTAAAAGTTGTAATATATTTATAACTACAATATTTTACTGCAAATAATCAACATAATAAAACAAAGAACTCACAAAAGTAATATTTCATACTTTTTACATTCTTAGGATGTTGAAAATAATTATCAATAAAGTTTTTCAACTCCAATTTCATCATAAAACTCGTATTTAACTCTCAAGTAACTAACCTATACAGCGCCTAATATAGATAACAGTAAGAAATGAACAAATATCACTACTTCATACATAAATCCGTAGCATGAAAAAAAACAACTGTCAAGAACTTTTACTCAAATCACTAGAACTTTTGGCGCCCACTCGAAAAGTGGCGGTAGTGTCTTTACTGAATTTTGTAATTTCTGCGCATATTTGAGTATTGATGTTTAACACTGATAGTTTCCTAAGCAGCAAGTGTACAGTAATTTAAAAATTCATTTCAATACCAAAATTGTACTTGTCGTTTTGTCTCAATCCCGCACATCTTCAGTAAAAGTATATTAAGTATAAGTATCACATTTTACGATCGATCTAAATTTTGTTTTCTCGAAGATCATGAAATTGATATCTTGAAGATTGTACATTGTGAAATATATATATTGTATATTGACACTGGAAAATGGTTTACGAATGTTTCCATAAATAAAAAAAAATCAAATCACTCCGAGGACTTTTGTCGCCAAGTGGAAGTGACGAAGTTAGTTTTTTGTGTATCTGTCATTTTAATATTTAAAAATTGTTAATACTCATAGCTTATGAATGAGTACAGTGATTGAAAACTTTAATTCAATTCAAAACCTTAGACCGTTTACTCTTGAAGTTCCAACCACACCTGCCCATAGCCTGCAAGAGGATTTCGACATCCTACTGCAGTATATGGACAGTGTCGACATTGACGAACTAACGTTGTTCGCTAATAAAATTAGGACGGCAAGCTCTCCTAAAGAGCGCTTACAAGCGTCGATTGAGCACATCGGTGTGCTCAACGCTATTAAAAATTTTAAAGCCAAATAGGCAATTAAATTCATCCGCGTCATTATAATTTTTAATTTTAAATCTAATAATAAATGTTAAAGCCATTCGTTAATAAATCAAGCGTTTGAGGCCCTCGCCTCAACACATACACCCGCGTACACATACACGCACCCGCTAGCACAGCGGCACACCGCACCCGCCGGCGAGTGCGAAGTCTTAGGTTCATAGCCGCTCGATCCTTTCGAGTTCTCAGGCTACTTTCTTTCAGATGGTTTTTATTAGTTATTGTTTGTTTTGTATTGCATATATTATTGTATGCAATATAAAATAAATAATATTCTGCTCCGATGGTGATCCAAGCCGAGGTTCGTACCTCCTTCAGAGGGGCCCTTGGATCACTTCGAGCCCCCCCTTGTTAGTCGGATACCTTTTATTCGTTTTCAGGGGTCGAAGTGCAGCGCAGTTGCTCAGCAGCGACGTTGTCCTTCTCACTCGCGGGCCTTCTGCTCGCGAGTCGCTTCCTATGACGCAGTAAAAGCCATAAGGCTAATTGCATACACACACACAAAAAAAAAAAAAAAATCTTGAAGTTCCTACAAACTTACAAGCAAACGGAATTGCTAATGATATATACCTACCCATCTCAATAAATAAGATACATGCATACATACATAAGATCACGACTGTATCCCATAAGGGGTAGTCAGAGACTGGGCACTCACTGCAAAAGCAGATGACTGCCACAATCCTCGTTTCACCAAAACAATATAATGCACTTGGTGTGATAGGTGGTGAGCCCATCGCCACCATGCGCTGTTGGGTGCACAGTGCAGTTTTATTCCTAACTCGCCTTTTACGAGATCCATTGGATGAGATGGAGTGGTAGTATTCTTTTCACCACACGGCACAATAAATAAGATATAGGTAGTCTATGGACTTATTTACGTACGACTTTGGGCCTGGCAGAAAGTGTACGACAAAATAATAATAAATTAAATAATCACTTCGGTACTGCTAACAAATTTAATCTAACCATTTTCTTATAATTACTACAATAACTAATATTTTTGGACTTTTGGCGCCAACTCGAAAAGTGGCAGCTTTTATTTAATTTTGTAATTTCTGTGTATATTTGGAGGTTTTAATGTTGATGTTTAATATTGATAGTTTATTATGCAGCAAGTGCTCCTGAAAGTGTACAGTGATTGGAAAACTCAATTCAAGACCAAAATTGTGCTTTTCGTTTTGTCTCCATCAGTCCAGCAAATCTTCAGTAAAAGTCAACTATCTTTTTACTGTCGATCAAAATTTGAAGTCTTGCTGCTTGAAGATTATATACTTGGTTAATGTTACTTGACACTGGAAAATCGTTTATGACTGTTTCCATTAATAAATAAATAAATAACTAATATTTTTTAAGTTACAGTAATTATTGAAATATAAATATAAGTAAATCACACGAGCTCAAAGAATCATATTAATAAATAAAAAAATGAATTTTTCCCTACCCTTTTTCGTTTCAGAAATAACAACTGTGTGAT
The DNA here is from genome assembly GCA_019845155.1 of Luehdorfia chinensis. Lineage (NCBI taxonomy): Eukaryota > Metazoa > Arthropoda > Insecta > Lepidoptera > Papilionidae > Luehdorfia > Luehdorfia chinensis. Next base: position 11,850,177 of record JAHVAK010000527.1, read on the forward strand.
GAAATATAAATTAAATTTTAGTTTTTCCATTTAAGAAATACTTTATATTATTATGGCAATTTATTATAACATGCATCATGATAACAACTAACAATTAATTTGAACACAGCATCCAAGTTACAACCGTTTCCTTGCTTACGTGGTGAGTGATTAAGTATCATAGAGTATATTTTTACATACTGCTACAGTTTCGCTGTCTCTATCAAAATATTCCTTTTGAACTTTGACGGTTCAATCAAATACTACCATTCGAAAATCCGTCAAATAAACCTTACTTTTAAATATATTATTTAATTGAATTTAAAATTTAAAGGTGATTATTATTATTACATATTTTTGAGCTACGTTAAAGTTTTTTTAGGTTTATTATAAATGCTATTTATCAAATACAGTATTGGACCACTTTCTAAATTCTAACCTAAAATGTATATACAGAAATTGATAATGTGCATTGATTTAAATAATAGAACAGAGTTGTGTGTGTTACGTTTGATAATATAATACATTAATAAATATGTAGTAATACAGCTGTCAAATATAATTATTAATGCGGTTTCTACATTTGAATTTCATTTATTATTTATGATAGTGCATGTAATATCCAAAATTTACTGACTACCTCCAATTAAAAATTACGTTTTTTATCGTTTGTTCGTTTGTGTTCTATGCTTAGAACTAGTTGCAAACTTACCGCTAGCTAGAAATACACTAAACCTATCCTATAACTTACTTAAATTTTATACCTACTTTTTTTAACTGTCTTTTCAGTTTACTAATACCACATTTTATTTATTTCAGAAAATGTCTGCCTTAATTCATGAGAAGGTATGGTTGGAGAAAACTGCCTATAATGATGCAGAAAAGAACTACTATGAATCTTTATCTAAGGTAATAAATATAAAACAATATTACTATATAAATACAACAAAATCTTACAGGCTGAAGTATTAATTGTAGTATTATATGAGAACAGTACTATAATACCCCCAAATGGAAAATGGGTTTTACAAGTTGTCAGTTTCAAGCCATTCTAAGCTAGTGTTCACAGGGCAAATGAGGCATATGAACTGATGTATCAGAGAGATAGAACTACTGTTATGAGCAGATATCACATGTACCAGAAATTGAACAATTTGCTTGTCTCGTTACTTCATGGAAAGTTTCACTTACATAAAACTTTATATTCTGTTATATATATGTCAGTGCAGTTACCTTCAGAAGAAATTAAGTTAAATGGCGCCTTAGGCCTATTGCGATGCACCACCCTACACCAATTGAAATAAAGTTCCTTTCTTTTTTTGTTATTGTATTATCAATACATTTTTTACATTATTTATTTTATATATTAGTTTAAGTGATTACATACTTAACAGATGTAACAAAATAATTCTAGTATTGAAATTATCTTTTAAATATAACTATGATGAAAAAGGCCAATCAATTTTGAATTTTATGCGGCCTTTAAGTATTGCTGCCCTAGGCCTGGGTATATACAGAAATCCATCACTGCTTCAAGAATCTAAGTATTTTAGGTCTGGCATAATCAGGCATAATTAAGATGTTATTCTGCCACCACTCCATGGATTCCTCAAAATTCCTTTAGTAATCAGGGTTTGTTACCTATGAGCCAAGATCATGAAGTCTAATGTGCAGTCAACTTACAGCCAAATCTCAACTAATAATTTTTTTCATTGTAGCAGAACTTTCCAAAAATCTTTTTCATAATAGAATTCTAATAAAGAAATCTGAGAAATTAGCTTTAACTTTTTTTTTAAATAAATGATTGGTTATATACTCTTTCATCTTTCAGGTTCAAACCACACCGGTCTTAACAGGGAATTCTTCTCTAGCCAGTGAAGTGGCCAAGGCAAGACAACATATCAAAAACTCCCTTGAATGTGTGAGTAAATTAAAAAGTTTGCAATTGTAGCATAAGTCAAACAAATCATCAGAATAAGTATTTTTCTGTGTGTCAAAATAATTAGGCAAAATAAACATAAATAGACTACATTTTTGAATTTATTACCACAAGAAACTTGCATTTATATTAATTTTTGTACCTTACTAATTGAATAAAGTCATGGCGTTTAAATTTACTAGTTTTAATTGTTAATTCTAATTTTCTTAATTATACTTTATGAATGTTTAGCTTTTTTAATCAACAACAAATGCTAAGCTTGCTATAATAATATCAGCTATATTCACCTCTTATTTTTATAAGTCTTACCTGACATTGTTATAGTATATAAATAATATAAGCAACCTATTGCTCAACTGCAGAAATTAAGCAGATAATGATTTTTTTTTATTTTCTCTGTTCCATAAAGTAATATATAAAACATTGCATGTTTATAATATTATGATCCATCTGTCTCTTTATCTGCCATCAAAATCTTTTTTGTGAGGAACAGTAAGAGGTGCCAAGTTGAAGTTATTGTAATGATAAATGCTAAGGTTTCACTACCTAGTAGTCCTGCAAAAATTAACTCTTGTTATTTAATGCAATACAATAATACAAACTTTCAAACACATATTTAGATACTAACTTGCTATTCAAAACATACATCCGACTTTACCTCCTTGCTGTTGGCTAAACATTTTAATTATTTGTTACTTATTTAAGCACATTGGTATATTTATAAATTTTTTGGTATATTTACAGATGGATAGTGTAGCTACATTAGCCGGTGTCCCCAATACGGAACTATTCAATAAATTAAACAGCTTAGAAAAAGAGAACACCAACTTAAAGAATGCAATTGATGATTTGCGCAAGTTGGTTCTCGGTCTCCAAGCTAGAGTAGAAACATTAGAGACAGGCACACAAAAAACCACAAAAACAGAGGTGCCAAAAGTAAGTTTCTATTTTTTTTATATTAAGTAAATAATGTTAATGGGGAGTGATTGTTGTCGGCAATGCCAATAATGCAGAAGCCTTCCATGTTAATGACATTGTAACATTTGCAAAATGGTAAAGTGGAAAGCTTTATATTGAGAAAAATTTATATTGTATAAACTGAATATAGGCTTGTTTAAGGCTTTTATATAAATCAAAACTGAGACCACAGAAGAACCAGGAAGAAACTGAGTTTTTTTAATATTAAACTCTAGAAGCAAAACAGACATTGACAAATGCATTGCTTAACTAAACTGACAGCAGATATAAGTAGAATCTGAATATGTACTTTGTGGTCAGCTACGAAACAATCAATCGCTAAGTGATCAATACACCAATCACTACTGTGATTCATTGGTGGTTCTGCACGAGAATTATCTAATTTTATATGTTTATTAAAAAAAAACAATGGCTCACACTAGATTTTCTCCTGTATCATTAGTGCATTTTAAAGATATAAATTTCATATGCATAACACAACCAAACACCAAAAGTAAACATTTTTTAAAATGAATTATGAAAGCAATAACTAACATTAAAAAATATACTTTGTTGTCCTGCATCGAAAAGCTTTGTCCTGATTTGTTTTTTCAAATTTCTTGCGTTACTGCAAAGAACTGCAGCTCTTGCAACTAGCATCTTAAAATGCAGTAACTTTCATGAGACTTGCTAGGCAAGCATCATCAAATCAAATATCATTAAAAGATAAAACTGTGTGCATATAAAATGAAACAATATTTCAATAATAAAAGTAAGTTACATAAAAATAAACATTTTTGGTTTACTACTTTGTTACATGAAAATGACAACTTTCATAATCAAAGGACTTAATATAGGCTAACCAATCACATAAAGGCTAACATGTCATGAAATAAGTTATATCAAATTAAAAAGAATACCTTACAAGTGCAATAACACTACATATAAATTGAACTGTGTCAATAATTAAAAACATAACATTTATACAGGCCACAGCAGCTCCTAATACAGAAGATTCAGATGATGGAGTTGACTTATTTGGGTCTGATGATGAAGAAGAAAGTGCAGATGCTGCAAAGCTGAGGGAAGAACGTCTTGCAGCTTACAATGCTAAGAAAGCTAAAAGTATGTTAATCCATTTGAATTTTTTTTTTTTAAAGTTTTTCTTATGTTATCATATTAGTGTCCTGAAAATATGCAGTAACCAACTTATTATTAATTTGAATGAGAAAATGTCTATAAATCTTTCTAGAAACATAGACTATATAATAAACCTACATACAAACTGATTGGGCTCTCCTTCAATCAAAACTCTGTAGTCTGCCATTCTTTCTTCTCTTTCAAAATCCATTACTTTCGTCTTATCTACATTATTTTCATACCTTTGCTTTTAAGAGCACCATGCATAATATAAACCATCGCCTACAACTCCTTCGATGATGCTAATGTTACTAGATCATCAGCACATAGTAGGTGTTTAGATGGTCAGATCATTTATTCTTAATCCAAACACAATCTTTCAAATCTTTCAAGCAATTCTCTATAAATAGGTCCCTGTAAAGATACAAAGGGCGGCCTTAATACCTTTAGGTATTTTCGCCCAGTATTTTCAACCAATGTAGTGGTGAGATTTTAATGAGGTGTAGCAATGTAGACAAATGGAAAAAACCTAAGTAACAACACATAAATACGTGTAATATAAACATACTAATTATTATGTTATTACTAGGTAAAAAGACTTTGTGGACTTTGTGGGATTTTGTTGTTAAATGAAATATAAAATGGATGTAAGGTGGTGGTGTCTTATCCTTTCCGCTTGGTCTCATTCACACAACAAAGAACACCAAGCCGTCTTTCGCTCATCATCTCGCAAACTTAGTAAATTCTATCATTCATACATAGCCTACTTTTCGCCCCCACGGGAACGAGACGTGACAGGTGGCGAACTACGTCGTGTTCATAACTGTTGTTAGAAGTTTAGTCAACAATTTTTATTTCGATGTACAATAACCATGACATTAAATAATCACATAAGTAATTTTTTTTTTCAGAACCCGTCCTAATTGCAAAATCAAACATAATTTTGGATGTGAAACCTTGGGATGACGAAACGGATATGGCAGCAATGGAACAATCAGTAAGAACCATAAACACAGATGGTCTTCTGTGGGGTGCAGCCAAACTTGTACCTCTTGCATTTGGCATTCATAAATTGCAAATTTCTTGTGTTGTTGAAGATGATAAAGTATCAGTTGATTGGCTTACTGAAGAAATTGAAAAAATCGAAGATTTTGTAAGTTTTTATCATGTAGTTTTAAGCATAGCTTTACTTTTAACTACAATGCAGGTGACCTAATAATAGATGCTTGTTCAATTGTTATTAAAGTTATAAGGAGCTATAGACTTCCGACAATGGACACTAGCTTTAAATTTTGTTATCATCAGTTTTGTTACATTACTACTTTAAAACGGGAGGAATTGCCGTTATCGCCACGCTTGGCTGTTAGACGATCGCAATGCCTCGCACCTTAAGCACTACGGCCCGTCACCCATCTATGTATTTTCGGCCTGACATTTTTCGAGATGGTTATTATTCTACCATTTGTTCCTTGGCACTGAATGAGAAAGCTTATCAGATTGCCTTACGCCGCCAACATACAAAATAAAAAATCCAACTAAGATCAATGATGCCAGCAATGATAAACAAAAAATTGTAATTTTAATAAGCATTGAATCTTGTATGTATTGATTCATATTCATAACTAATTTACCTTTAGTCATGCAGAAATGTACTGCTGTCACTATACTTCTCGTGGGAACGCAATGGGCAGTAAAAAAATTTACTTGTACCAAAATGGCGGCGAATTGGTTCGCCACCCGTCACGTCTCATTTCCCGCGAGAACGAAAAGTGGGTTACGTGACCTCTGCGTACCCCTTATGTGGGAAAAAGGCGGGAATGTGTGCAACTAATTTACATATATTTTTATCTTTTATTTTCAGGTACAAAGTGTCGACATTGCTGCCTTCAACAAAGTTTAATACTTGGTTTCTTTTAAAGACAATCTAGTTGAAAATTGATGCCTTTTATTTACCACAAATAACATATTAACATTTGAAGTAAAAAAGTCAGATGTAAAAAAGTGGCAAAAGTGCATGCCACCTAACGCTTATTAATTAAGAAAGATTTTGCATACACATGCAAAATCTTTCAATTTAAACTAAAAGAAAAAAAGACAAACATCATCATTTAAAAATACCTATAAATATCAATCAGCCTGCCTCTACTCGTCTGTATTGTGCTATGTTACACCAGACCTCGATGTAACAAGTATGAAACCGAATACCCGGCATCCGCAACTCATCAGCGAATTATCTCATCACCATCACTGATCAAAAATATCGTTTGTATGAACTTTCATTGAATAAAATAGGCAAGGTTCATTTCAAGCTGGACACCAGAGTAAAAGGAAGTACTCGCTTGTTAGTCTGCATTTTTTCTTAAACGATTATTACATACATACATTCACGCCTCCTTTCGATTGGGGTAGGCAGAGACCACATCTTTCCATTTGCTACGCCTACGCTCCTGACCGGATCAAGGATTCCAGTGCTTGTGTCAGGGTAAACGGGGCGTACACAGACTGGTTTAACATCGAAAAAGGTGTTAGACAGGGATGTGTGGCTTCACCGTGGCTGTTTAACCTATTTATGGACAATTGCTTGAAAGATCTTAAAGAGAGTGCATTTGGATTAAGAATGAATGATCTGACCGTCAAATGCCTCCTATACGCCGATGATCAGGTTTATATTAGAATCATCGGAGGAGGAGTTGCAGGCGATTGTTAATATTATGAATGATGCTCTACAAAGCAAAGGAATGAAAATTAATGAAGATAAGATGAAAGTAATGGTTTTTGAAAGAGAAGAAAGTATGTCGGATTGCAAAGTTCTGATTGAAGGAGAAAGAGTGGAACAAGTGAAAGAGTTTGTATGTCTGGGTTCAAAATTTTCGAGAGACGGAAAGTACGACTGTGATATTGAACGAAAAGCGTTGGCAGGAGATAAATTACATGGGGCCCTCCATAACTTTATGTGCAGCCAGAATGTATCTAAAAAGGGACAACTGGCTGTACATAGAGGAGTACTGGTCCCCACACTTATGTACGGTAGTGAATGTTGGGTCTGGCAGAAGAAGCATGAAAATAAGATTAATGCTGTTGAAATGAAAAGTTTGAGAAGTATAGCTGGAGTGACTTTGATGGACAAACTGAGAAACAACGTGATAAGAGAACGTTGCGGTGGGGTAGAACATGTAGTGACAAAGATAGAGAAAGGGATGCTTAGATGGTTTGGACACGTAGAGAGGATGGATGAAAGAAGATTGACGAAACAGATTTATGAGGCGAGCGTGAATGGGCAAGCCGGTAAGGGTCGACGTAGGCGAACGTATTACGATCAGATCGAAATCGTTTTAAGGAAAGGCCACGTCAAAAGTACCCGCAACCGACGAGCTTGTATGAAAACACTAATGAAAGTAGAGGAAGCTAAAGATGTGTGTCAAGATCGTAGCAAGTGGAAAGATGTGGTGTCTGCCTACCCCTGTGGGAAAGAGGCGTGACTCTATGTATGTATGTAAGATCCTGACACACATCTTTAGCTTCTTCTACTTTCATTGGCGTTTTCATACACACTCGTCGGTTGCGGGTACTTTTAACGTGACCTGTCCTCAAAAATGCACCGATCTGATTCTGATACGTACGCCTAGTTCGACCCTTATCGTCTTTCCCATTCACACTCGCCTCATAAATCTGTTTCGTCAATCTCATTTCATTCATCCTCTCCATATGTCCAAACCATCTAAGCATCCCTTTTACATCTTCAACCACACCACAACATTCCTTTATCACTCTGTTTCTCACTTTGTCGATCATAGTTACTCCAGCTATACTTCTCAAACTTCTCATTTCCACAGCATGATTCTTACTTTCATGCTTCTGCCAGACCCCTATGTACATAGGGGGGTTCTGGTCCCCACACTATATAGTAGTGAATGCTAAAAAGGCACGACTGGCTGTACATGCCAGTCGTGCCTTTTTAGATACGTTCTGGCTACTCATAAAGTTATGCAGAGCCCCATTCACTTGATTTCCTGCCAAAACTCTTCTCTCAATATCACAGTCATACTTTCCGTCTCTCGTATACTTAGAACCCAGGTACACCAACTCTTTTACTTGTTCCACTCTTTCTCCTTCAATCAGAACTCTGCAATCCGTCATACTTTCTTTTCTCTCAAAAACTATAACTTTCGTCTTACTTATCTTAATTTTCATCCCTTTGCTTTGTAGGGCACTATGCATAATATTAACCATCGCCTGCAACTCCTCCGATGGTGCTAATATAATCTGATCATCGGCGTATAGGAGGCATTTGACAGTCCGATCATTCATTCATCAATGCAAAGCAAGGCGTGTGCCAAAATTATTGACTTAAGGTCAATGAGGGCAACTCAGTGTGCGGTGCAATACCGTATAGGGCTGATTCTCATATCACACTTGAAAAAGTCTAATTTTGAGAATATTTTTTTTTTACATTAAATAATTAGGAGTTATTGGTTTTAAAATAGAGTAAATTAATCGTAGTTTGTTGATGTATGAGGCACTTCTGTGTGTTATTTCAGTAAAGAGATATAAGACTTCAAACTTTATTCAATCTTAGAGGAATGACAGTTTCTGCAGGCTAATGAAATGATAAGTTACGGGAATGACAAATATAATAGGGAATGAATGTTTACAAATTTTATTTTATTAAGAGGCATAATTATCAAAATATATCAGTATCTTTCAATATAATTTATAGATTATTGAGGTATTTTTTCATGGCACGTATTTTTTATAATTACAACAATAATCATAACATTAAATTCTGTTAAAGCACTGCCTCGTAATCGTAAAAGATGATATTCGAGTAAGTCAAGTAAAAAAATTAAGAACACTTAATATTAAACTAAATGGAGCAAATGAAACCGAAAAGTTGAGTCTGGCTTAAGCGAAGATTGAAGCTACGACGAAGTAGAAGACTAATATTTTGGCTTGTTTATTATTTGAAGTTGTCACTGGGGTGCTGTTCGATGTTGATGGCTCTGCGTAAGCTTGGGAAATTACCGTAGAATCAAGAAGATCTTCGAAATCCTTGGCAATATTATGAGATGAGATATGATAACACTTGGAATAACAATAGATTTCGGGGAGAGACGGCGTTTTTTTAACGCATTAAGGTCTTCAACATTCAAGCAAATGTCAGAAAGAAAAGTGATTTTTTTCGAATCAGCAATTGTTGAGAGGCGGTGTAGGCTCTAGACTTTTCGTATCTTTAATTATGTCTATAAATCCCAAGTGTTTCCCATGTATACAAGGGCTGGATACACACATACATGTGAAGCAACTCAAACGACGAGCAGCCATGCTTGGTGCATCAGAATCCCACAGAACCTGGTGAACATTCAATGTTCCTTTAAAAGTGGGAATATAAGGTGGAATCAACACTTGAAGTCTTGTGATGACTGATTCGTCTATTACCTCAGTCTGGATATTAATATTAATTTTGCGCAGTGCAGTTAAGAAATCGGTAAAACTTCCAATGTCACGACCATACCTGACTAGGCGATCAACGGCGGTCTTTACAGTCCCTCCTACACCATCTGGGGCATTTTTGCCATGGCCTGGCTCTGTATAATTCCATGTTACAGTTTCTAGTTCATCAAAGTCATCGCGCAATTTAGAAATAATATTAAAAATAAATTTGTTACGGTACAGACTTGATGGTCCATCGGATATAAAATGAACTGTGTTAACTAGCCGAGTTTTTTTTTTGATGTAGTGAAGTAAGGGTATCAAATGAGCACAGATGGCGGGAGCTGAGTGATTTAGAGATTCGCTGACTTTGCAAAAACATCGAGGTATTATAACACCAGTTTCCGTGTCACACATATACAGAACTGATGTGTGTAAGCTGACCTGCTGCCGACTGCCTCCAAAATGAAGTGATTGTACTTCTTGGGCGTATTTAAGACTGTAATTTTCACTCCAGTAACAATGGACGATTGCCACAGACATTTTAAGATGAGATTTAATTTCGTTAATGCTATTAATTTGCGCAATCATATTCCCGACGTGTGACAGATATTTCGGCATTGTATCTTCTAATTTCAGTATTACATCACGTGGTTTGCTTTTGAAGGAAATGTCTTTCCATTTTTTCTTTTTGACTCAAACCACTCAAAGTAGGAAACATTTTTTAAATTGTCGAAATCCAGATAGTCAATTCTCCGGTCCCTGCATACTTCACATTATCGCTGTAAGCAATTTACATCAAAATCATTACAGCACAAAGTTTTTGCTACAACGCTCGGGTTGTGTTCTTTAATAATATTTTCTCTATGTAAAGCAGTGAATAGCAATTCCATGTTCGCGGGAATCTTACACATACAAGTGTCCCTTCGTTTCTTTGGATAGCAAACCCAAAAAGGCCTGTTACGATAGAAAGTTGCATAGCTTACATGTATCTCTGAATAAACCATTTTCCACTTATTACATCGTCCATTAAATCGTCTATAAGTTGATTAGAGTATCTGACAAATACCTTTTCATCATTGTGACTCCAGACTTTTTAACGAATTGATTTTTGCCAGGAGCGACATAGCTAATCGACCTAGGTCGCATTCATAGAATTCCCTAATAGTAACTAACATACTCGTACGTTTGTTTTTTTGCTTTTTAACAACGTCCTGAGATTCCGGCGGTTCATTTGGGTTTTCAGTCGTATTTTGTTTCTGTATCTCGTTATTCTTTACTATTTTAAGTAATTTGTCGTTTAGTTTTTGATCGTTATTATTCTTTACCGATAGTTTTTCAATAATATTTGTTTTTATTTCCGGAGCAAAAGAATCGTTCGTTTAAATTTTTTTTCATTTTATATCGCAGCTTTCTAATGTATTTAAAAGTTGGAGAAACTATTGAATAAGTCATAGAAGACGTTAAAAGGGGGTCGGAAGTAATGGGTCTATTTATAATGTTTTCTAAATTTTCTTCGACAAAAACTTTGTGTATCTTTTTATTTTTTATGAAAATTTTTAGAACAAAATTTCTCTCTACTTAAAAAATTAATAATTGTGTTTAGACGGCCGACAACAGATTCCTCACCGATGGCTAGACGAAAAATGTTCTAGAAGCCGGCTTCGCCAATGGGCCACACAACTCAGTAGAGTGATAGGGATGCCAAATTTAACCGTTTTTCGATGTATTTTGGGTAATGATGATTTGGTAAATACACAAATGCATCTTGTCATATAATTTTAAAGAAAATAAATAGGGTTTTCTTAGTTTAGGACGTTAATGTCAGTTTATTTTTTTAAATAAAACTATTTTTACGGATTTTATCGCGTTTAATTTATAACTATTTTTATTTTTAACCCGACGTTTCGGGCGCTTTACAGCACCCATGGTCACGGGGCCATGGGTGCTGTAATAAAATAAATTATGTAATAAAAATAAAAATAGTTATAAATTAAACGCGATAAAATCCGTAAAAATAGTTTTATTTAAATGTGTAATATTCGCGTAAATAAAAGAAAACAGTTTATTTTATTTTAGTAATTTATATTTCTGTCAATTTTTTCTGTATAGTTTCTGTTTTCTGAAGCAAAATCGCGCTATCGGCATGTGTGAAATGACTACGGGAATGAAATCGAACACCTAATTTCTATGGAGAAACTCTAATTTTTCCATAATTTTAGAAAATTTGTGCCATGCCTTTATTAAAGATTCCATGTAAAACATGTTTTGCAACAATATTTTAAACATTTACACATTTGACAAAAAATATCTTGAAAACTCTTTTTTTTTGTGTGATATGAGAATCACCCATAGATGCATTAGTGATCATTCTAAAAATAATTACGACGTTACCAACTCATTCGGTAAAACAACATAATTTTTAAACCAGCTATCTACAGGAAATGAAATAACATTAACTACAAAAAATAAGTTTAGTTGTTTCGAACTCGAAATCCAAGTTTGAAATCGCTGCTGTCACTCTAGTGCTCGTGAGAACGCAATGTAGAGCTAAAATTTTTAACTCCTACAAAAATGGTGGCGACGCGGTTCGCCACCCGTCACGCCTCGTTTCCCGCGAGAACAAACAGTGGGCAACGTGAGTGGACTCTGTCTACACCTTCTATGGGAAAAAGTTATGACTGTATGTAAGTATCTTTTTAATTTGGCTTTATAGGATGACATAACGCCATGACGCCAAAGAGTATTTAAGTATGCCATGACGCCAACAAACAGAATGAAGAACAGTGTTTTTCATTCATTTAATTGGTGTCCCTCTCCCGTATTGCGTTCAGAAAAATTGTTCCTTCAAACTTAAATCTACCACTGGACTTGGGGTGTAGTGGGGTAATAGCGCCTATTTCTGCCAGCCGACTTCTACAGAAGTGGCAGAGATGTGTTAAATTCGTTATTAGCCCATAAACTCTCTCCAGTGGCTCCAAGTAGCTGTGATGCGCGCAGCGGCCACACCCCGGTAAACCATGTCGGCTCACGGACTAAACCTGGACGAGGGGCTTGCCACTTTTGGTGGACAAGTTTTTTATGCGGATCCCTCCTGCAAAGTGCATGAAGACTGATTCGGCGAGGATGGCAACCCACCGCAGATATGCATAGGGCTTGGCGGACTCGGCGATTCAGCAAGGCAATGTGGATGGCCAAGGACGGCGTTAGAGGGCAAGAGTTAACGTCGGCCAGACACATCATCTGACCTCTCCTCCAGTCGTAACGGTTCTCCGTTCCACTGAATCGAGGAGAGGGAGGACGAGTGTGTGCGCCTGCGTGTGCGCGAACGCTTGCGCACCTTAATATATCCTGCGCATCTGACTGCTTCCGTTTGATGGACTCCGATTACGCAAAGTCCTGTGGCGATGGGATGAAGTAGAGAGGTCTGGCTTGATGCAAGCTAGGCTTTGTCTGATTCCTGCACATGGGCGGTCCTGGGGGTGTGACTACACACCGTGGTCGCTTTCGCACTGCAAATTTGGGGCGACAGTGTGGATTCGGCAGCACCTGGGATGACAAAGCAGCCCTATTTAGGGAGGCACTGCTTTCCCTGCTCAGCCAGGGAGGGGGCTAGAAAAGGTGCCCCAAAAAAATGCTCGTCCCTACTTGAAAGGTGGTAGTAACCGCGGCTGCCATCGCATCACCCTAATTTGTGGTCGACGCAACATTAAAAAATAATATCATGAAAACACCTGTCATGACATTTGGCGCGTGGAACGTGAGAACGCTTATTGATCGTGATGGCAACGACTGCCCTGAACGTAAAACCGCCATAGTAGCTCGTGAACTTCGTCGCTATGACGTAGATGTGGCTGCGTTCAGCGAAACCCATCTTGCTGATGAAGGAGAGCTGGTGGAAGATGGAGGCGGCTACACTTTCTTTTGGAAAGGTACCGCTTCCTCCTAACATAGACGTTCAGGTGTAGGATTTGCCATCAAGAACAACTTAGTAAAGCGACTTGAGGAGTACCCTATACACATCTCGGACCGCGTGACCACACTGCGCCTTCACCTGGATACAGATAATTTCCTTAATATCATCAGTGTCTACGCTCCAACGCTAGACAAGTCTGATGACATCAAGGATAAATTTTATGAGGAGCTATCTCAATGCCTTGACAGCATGAATGCCAGAGAGCAGGTTTTATTGCTAGGCGACTTCAATGCCAGAGTTGGTCGGGACTACGAGGCGTGGCCTGGAGTTCTGGGTAAACACGGAGTTGGCAACATGAACAGTAATGGTCAGTTGCTACTCAGTCTTTGTGCTCAATACGATCTTGCGATAACTAATACTATGTTCAGACTTGCCGTCAAGCACAAGACAACGTGGATGCACCCAAGATCCAAACACTGGCATCTGATCGACTATGCTGTCGTACGGCAAGGAGATATCAGTCAAGTCCAAATCACCCGCGTCATGCGAGGTGCGCATTGTTGGACTGACCACCAACTTATTGTCACCAAACTGCAACTCCGCCTCCGTCGACCACGTAGATCTCGTTTTAAAAGGCCTGCGTCTTTTAACGTGGATAGGCTGAACAATCGCGAGGTTACGGAGAAATATGCTGACGCCTTGTCTGGGAAGCTGTCGCTAGTTAAAGAGATAGATGATGTCGGTGCTGCATGGGGAGCGTTGTCTTCTGATCTCGTAGAAGCTGCTTCAATTGCTTTAGGTACTAAAAACCGGCGTAATGAAGACTGGTTCGATGAGAATGACGAAGCTCTCAAAGCAGCCTTCGACAAACATCGAGTCCTCTTACGACAGCATACTAGACGCGGCGGAAGCGTTGCAGTGGTCAAAAAGAGGGACCTTGAATTGCGCAAGCTGTCTCGACAAATTAAAGACAGGTGGTGGCAAGACAAGGCCTGTCACATTCAGTGGCTTGCTGACACAAACCAGCTTGGGGAGTTTTACTGCGAGGTACGTAAGCTGATTAGTACGTCCTACCGAGCAAAAGTGCCTCTGAGGCCTTTAGACGGTAGGCACTTGTTGACCAGCAAGGGGGATGTACTAAGACGCTGGGCTGAACATTTTAATACCTTGCTCAACGTAGATCGATCAGCTGATCTACATAATATCAGTTTAATGCCTCAACTCCCTCTAGTCACCGAGCTGGATGAGCCTCTGTCGCGTGACGAGGTTGTCTCTGCCATCAGACAGCAACAAAATAAGCAGGCGGTTGGCATTGACCTTATACCGGGAGAGCTGCTTAAGTACGGCGGTGAGGAGCTGCACACGTTGGTGTGGGAACTCTTTGTTCGCATGTGGGAGGAGGAGCGAGTCCCACATGATTTTAAAGTATCTCGCATAAGTGCCCTCTACAAGAACAAGGGTGACCGTTCCGACTGTAACTCCTACCGTGGTATTTCACTTCTGACAGCCCCTGGAAAGGCCTTCGCAAGAGTTCTTTTAAACCGCCTGAAGGATATATCCGAAAAGATCTTGCCCGAAACCCAGTTTGGCTTCCGACCTGACCGAGGTACCTGCGAAGCTATTTTCTCTGTGCGTCAACTACAAGAAAAGAGTAGAGAACAGGGTCGTCAGCTGTATCTCTGCTTTGTTGACTTGGAGAAAGCATTCGACAGTGTGCCTCGTGAAGCTCTCTGGATGGTGGTAGGAAAGCTAGGGTGCACTGAAAAGTTTGTAGGACTTCTGAGACTCCTGCATGACGACATGCAGTGCTGCGTCTCTGTAGATGGTGAACAGTCACATTTTTTCCCCGTTACCTGTGGGGTTAAACAAGGGTGTGTCCTAGCGCCCACACTGTTCGCCTTGTATTTTGCGGTAGTAGTCAAAGAAGTCCTGCAAACTGTTTCTGAAGGAGTCCGCATCCGCTTCCGCACTGAGGGCAGTCTTTTTAACTTGGCCAGACTTAAGGCGCGCACTAAAGTCTCGTACTCATTGATCACAGAGATCATGTACGCTGATGACTTGTGCTTTTTAGCGGATTCCCCAGATGGCCTGCAACAGCTGATGTCTGGCTTACACCAAGCATGCTGCAAGTTCGGCCTGAAGATTAGTGTCAAAAAGACTGAGGTGATGTCTTTAGACATACATGGTCGTGAGACACTGGTCATTAAGCTTGGTGAGGATTTGCTGAAACAGGTCGATAACTTCCGTTATCTGGGGAGCACTATAACATCCAAGTGTGACCTTGATGCTGAAGTAAACAGCAGGATCAGTGCTGCAGCTGCAGCATTTGGAAACCTGCGTTTCAAGGTTTTCTGCTCGCACGACCTAAAGCTGGCCACTAAAATCTCTGTTTACATGGCGACTGTGCTGCCAAACCTCTTGTACTCCTCCGAGACGTGGTGTGTGTATCGCCACCACATTCGCACTTTGGATCGCTTCCACCTTAAATGCCTTCGTACCATCATGAAGATCAGATGGTCCGACCGAGTGCGAAATACCGAAGTTTTGCGACGAGCCAATGTCGGTGGCATTGAAGCCTACTTAATGCGTCGGCAACTTCGGTGGTGCGGTCACGTATCACGTATGGCGGAGGAAAGAGTGGCAAAGCGCATCTTCTATTCTGAACTAGAGGAGGGTAAGCGAAAACATGGCGGACAACTCCTCCGGTACAAAGATGTTCAGAAAAGACAAATGAGAAGATGCAACATTGAGCCCTCTCAATGGGAAGGTTTGGCAGCACAGCGCCCAGTATGGCGTGGTATTGTGAAGAGGCAAGTTCGCGAGTTCGAGGAGCAGCGTATAGCTGACCTCGACGCTAAGCGCGATGAGCTAAAGGCCCGTCCACCCGCGGCCATAAAATTCAATTATGTAAGCGGCGTACTCACGTGCCCTCATTGTGCGCGAGAGTTCGCTGCGAAGATTGGCTACATAAGCCATCTTCGGGTACACCAGCGCCCGACCGATTACGAGTCGAAGTGGTCGCCATGGCCGAAAACGGTCGGAAAGATCAATCAAACCACTGGACACCTGAATATTGTTTGAATATATTTTTATAAAATTTGCATTGGGGCGCTACTTTATTTTGATCTAAGCACAATTGCTTATAATCCCTAAAAATTTGACAAAAGGAAGACAAAATAAATAGATGAAGAGATATAATTACAGAGAAATCAGAGATTAGATGAGGAAAGGGAAACAAAGAGAAAAGTGGACAGATTTGGGGGAAGCCACCACGGTGACTTCAACAAAAAATATAGTTATTTTTATTAGAAAAGAGTCCTTGAAAAATTTATTGCAAAATCTTGTTGACTCGATGACATTCTGGAAATCTAGTGCTTATAAAACAGTTTTAATTCTCAATCAAATTAGCATAACTTGTTATTAATATGTCATTAGTAGCACTGCTTGATATTAGCTTATTCTAAAAGTTAGACTATCAACGGCTATCCTCCCGAGGCATATTAAAATTAGATAAGTACCCTATTATTTTCGTACATCAATGCTCAAGACCATAAACGGATTTCGCTTCGAATATGATTGGCAACATTGGTTAGCCATATCCTCATGTCAAATTTTTGCACCGTTAATAACCCTAAATTTGATATATAAAATTGTATTGCTAAATTAATGAGTTGTTTGACAAAAATTTGTTTACTTCTTATTTCTATTACATTTAAATTTAGCACATGAATAGAGCTATGTAATTTAAAGTGTTTTTGATAATCAAATTATTATGGATTGCAAAAAATGTAAGGAACGTGGCTCTTTAACAGTTCGTAAAGAACACATATATTGCGATAATTGCTTCGTGTTAAACATTAATCATAAATTTAGGGCATGTATTGGGAAAACCAAAATTTTATCAAAATCAAATCAAAAGGTTCTAATTTGTCTTACTGGAGGAAAAAGTTCTGCCGTTTTATTGGATTTGATTTTTAACGGCTTATCTCAGGATCACCACAAAAAATTGAGAATCGTTCCTTTTTTCTTGCATTTAACAGGTAATCATCAATAATTTTTCATAGTTACAGTGTCTTCTATAGGTATTGTACTATAGACACAATAACATATAATATTTGTATATAAAATAATATAAATTATTAAAACTAACGTCCTATTTATATATATATATATATATATATTATTAATTAATAGAATACATTTTATAATCTTTTGTTTTTACCCAAATTATCTGATTTTGTATGTTTCAAATTACATTGTATTACTTTTAAAAATAATATAATAAAAATATTTTTCAGTCGAGTCTCGTCCGTTTGCCAATTCAAAGGTTTTTTGGCTGAAAATCAGCACTGTGTGTGACCATTCGTACACAGTACATGCTGAGCCAACCCCTTTTCGACACAGAACTATTTTGTTTACTTTTTATTTTTTTTCATTTAATATTCAACTGTATTATGTTCTTGTGCCGAATAAATGTTTTTTCTATTCTATTCTATTTGTCTACTTAGGGCTGGGAGCAAACGAAAATGATTTAAAAGTTTCAGGATCAGTTATAAAACAATGTCAAATTTACAATTTTAATGTTTATATTGTAAACATTTGTAAGTACTACTTCCAAAAGAACAAAAGACTACCCATTGTGAATAGTTTAACAGAAATAAATAATTGGATGGATGATGATTTCAAAGCTGACCCCAAGACCATATTGTGTAAAATGACACCTACATCAAGTAATGACATTGAAATGAAAATAAAACATGATATATTCATCAGTGTTGCAAATCAACTTAAATGTGATTTAATTTTCACTGGAGAAACAACCACAACTTTAGCAGTGCAGTTATTATCTAATCTTGCTATTGGACGTGGGTCACAAGTAGAAGATGACATAGTAAGTATATGCAGTATATTACAGAATTTATCTAGTGAAGAATACTATATATATATATATATCGAATTTAAGAACATGTTCCATTATGTGTATTAAGTGTTAAATTTTTAGGGGCTTTCTGATAATCGCAATGAAAATATTAAAATATTAAGACCAATGAAAGACATTAGTGAAGAGGAATTGCATCACTATATAAGGATTAAAAAGTTGATCATAGATTCTGTTAATACCATTCGAAACAACAGTCTTCAGTCTCTCATCAAAACTTTTGTATCTGACCTACAAGAGAACTTTCCGGCCACTATATCCACAGTTTGCAAAACAGCTGATAAGATTGGCTCCATTGATAATAATGTAAACAGGTGTCAATTTTGTAAGGTAAGATATATTTTTTATTTGCTGTTGTAATTAATTGTTAAGTTGTTGACCATGCTAAGCTGAAGTGAAATTGCCTGCCTAATGCATAGATTTGTCTATGAATCTATCTTTTTCGCATTTATGTGGAGATTACAGTCACATCTCCATGTAGGTCTTCTGTTTTGTTATAGTCCAAAGGGTCATAAGTGTTTTAGTCGAAAACAACAGATTTAAATAGCAAAATTAAACAAAACGGTTGTGAGTTTTACTGAAAACAATTGTGAAAATCTTTTAAAGCTCTCTTGTCATCTCTACCTATCACTAGGCCACTGCTGATGCCCCCATAGATTGCCAAGTTTGTAGCTCTCATGTTTGGGGAATTTTTGTCATTGTCGCCATGCCTGGCAGGCAGGTTGGCCCACGAGATGGAGTGGTAGATTCTCTTAAGCCTCTATGACACGGCTCTTGACTCTATTTTAAAATTAAGTGATTTTTGGTTAAATTGCATTTCTCTTCATTTTAGAGTCATCTTGGTAAGAAGAGTGACAAAGTTACAGCAGTACAAGCAACAATCTTTTCAAGAACACTTTCAAGCTGTCGGCCTAGTGAATATTCCTATAACAATGAAAATGTTAACATGGACTCTAAGGAGGAACATAATACACAAATGTTTCCATTTATTGATAATTATTTTTGTTATTGCTGTAGTAGGAACTATGTGGAAGCAGGACTCCATGAAAGTAACATATTTGAAATTAACAAAAGACCTGAAGTAAGCATAAGTTAAGTGTACTTTAATCACAAAATATACAAGTTTTAAATAAAATTAGATTATTTTATTTGTATTGTTATAGCCGTGGTAGCTAGGAGCCTGTTGCTCGCCTTAAATTTCATAGTAACCTGGGTTTGATCCCCAGTGCCAGCACTTATAAAATTGTTCTACAATTTTAAGTGCTGATTTCCCACGTGCTTAGCGGTGAAGGAAAACTACTGTACTTAACTTTACTGTACACCATAACAAAAGATACAAAAGGGAAAAAAAGGTACAATAGGCGGTAAGTACAATGTTTTATTTATTCATATATCCTATTCTACTAAATCTACTTATTCTATTTAGATCAGTATTTATTCCGGTCGTCCCGAACACTTTCTATAATTATTATTTTATCTTTTAACATAGAAATCTTCATGATAAATAAAAGATTGTAATTGCACGGGTGTTAAAGAGATCATATATAAATTATATACGTTCTTAATATAATATATTTCTCCATTGTTATTTATGCGCTACAACGACGTGCTTACAGATGACGGTCCCAACAGAAATGCGACCGAATGCAAACGACGCCAAAAACGGGATTTTGAAAACATTTGAGTAAAAAAATGGAATTTTGATGTCGAAAGCGGGTAATAATAAAAAAAAGTAAACAATCAGTAGTTTTTTAGCATTCAAACACCGTGCCAGAGCTTATTAGGATTAACGACTCAATCTCATAGAACATGAGCATTAGTGTCACGGACCGTCTGACAGTAGAAATGATGGGGTTCCAAATGTAACATTCGTACTGACACAAGTGTTCCACAACATTCGGAACACATTCTAGTTTCGGAACTTTGAACCGGTTCACTAAAGAGCTACTCATGTCTGCTTCGGGCGGCCGGCACTTCAATACACTTGCCTGTGATGCCCGAACCTCCGCTGCACCGCATTGTCGAGTAATTCCCGAAAAGCGGGACAGTGTAGCGTGTGTTACAGCGTTGCCAGACCGAGTCTAGATTACTCACGATACCCGATAGTAATTAGTATCCAGGCTTCATTTTACCGATAGGTGTCCAGTAGAGTAGAATAGCACCTACCACTTTTCTAACGTGGTGTCGTAAGAGGCGACCAAGGTATTGGTACAGAGTAGCCTTTATTCGTGCAGAATAAACCATAATATGCAGTGCTCGTGGGAATGCAATGGGGTGTAAGAATTTCTTGAACTCGTACTCATACCAAAGTAGCGGCGACGTAATTCGCCACCCTTCACGTTTCGTTTCCCGCGGCGGCAAAAGTGGTCTCTGTCTACCCCGTATATGGGAAAAAGGCGTGAGTGAGTGTATGTCAAAGTCAAAATTTCTTTATTCAGTTTAGGCTTGTATAACGCTCATAAGAATGTCAAAATCTACACCGGTTCAAAAAATAAGACCTCAGAGAAGAACCGGCAAGAAACTCTGAAGTCTTCCCTTTTTTTCAATGCCATATTACATGTCATTTATAATTTACATAAAAATTACATCATAAATTTAGTAGCCAGGGGGTTTGCAAGTGCAGAGTAAGAGTTATTTCCACACATCTCTGTCCTCTATGTAATGATCTACTTTATAATACGATTTTTTCAATAATGTCTTCTTGACAAGTTTATTAAATTCTATGTCAGTTTTTTGAGTCACACTTTTAGGAATTATATTATAAAATTTTATGGACGTACTAAGAAAAGATTTTCTAGTTTTGGCCAACCTATACACAGAAACCTCAAGCGCGTCACCTCGGCCAATTCTACAGGATACAGTCACTTGTTTATTAAATAAATACATGTGTTTCCGTACGTACATTATATTTTCATAAATATACAATGACGGAAGTGTCAAAATATTAGTATCCTTGAATAGTTCTCGTAGAGACTCGCGAGGACCCAAGTTATATATTGCTCGAAATGCTTGTTTTTACAAAATGAATATTGTGTGTATGGATGTGTTACTCTCTGAAAAGTCCTCTATTTGCCAATGAAAGTCCCGTCATTATCATTTTGCCGTTTCGGAGATTAGCCCGGACCAACAGAGAGGAAAACAAAAATTTAAAAAACGCGTGTTTGAGTTGTAGTATCCTGCAAATTACCATACTAGAAATGCAGTCTGCAGTCTGCCTTCTACACTTCCATACAATATGTAGGTAGAATAATGTAACTAATATTTTTTGCGAGAAATAAACAAAATTGGGTATTTTGTTGTATTACATTTGAGGTATTTTTAAACCGTAAAAAAGAATAACAATAGAGTTTCATTTAAAGCGTGTAAAGTATCTACAAGTAAAACTGTAAAATTTTTCATGTGTTTAATTTAAATAAGCGAAAACTATTTTTAAATTGATGATGGCAAAATAAAAATTGAGGATATCAATTTTATGAAATTTTCAATTAATAAAAATATTATGATTATTGTTTTCTTCTACTACCTAAACGATTAAAACTTTAAATTGTATTTATTTTACCTACAATTCATATCCTTTGTTTATCGCCTACAAAAAAAGGCGATCGTGTGCACTAGTGGATAGAGTAACTGAAAATGACAATTGTTGGTTTTTGGGTCTGGTTGTGTTTGTGATTATACCTGTCTCTCTGACACTGCATCGTAGCCCGCCTTCGATCATATCGCATTAGCGTTACATCGAGCACGGTCGGTAGGCTGGGACGAGTAAGGGTCCCTGTGTTTGCGCGTACATTTGCAGCACTGTAATATATCCTGCGCACTTGATAACTCAAGAGTATTCTGTAACGGTCGACGTAGTCGAAAATTGGCCAGGAAGACATCTATTGTCCGCTTATAAATATAAGAAGTTTCACTTCTGCCACGTGTACGGAGTTGCATGCGCTCTTTTTTACCAACCATTTTACACCCGTCACGTCTCGTTTCCTGCAGGGGCGATAAGTGGGCTATATATATGGCCTCTGTCTACCTGTTCTGTGGAAAAAAGGCGACGAAAAGACTGTAGGTGTTGCACAATCGTCGATATACCTAAAGTTAGGAAATTATTATTGACCACCGATCAAGAGGCTTTTATAAAACTAAAATCAAATCGTTAAGTTTATTGGGTGGAGAACCTCTAACTGCCCCCAGCTTAAAGATAAATTTTATAGTAAATTAACTGATGCCTGCGACTTCTTCCGCGTGTATATAGATAATTTTTAGATATTCCGTGGAAACTATTTGATTTTCCGGATTGAAAAGTCCTATGTCCATCCCCAAGATGCAAGCTATCTCTGTGCCAAATTTCGTCAAGATCGGTTCAGCGGTTGAAACGTGAAAAGCTAACAAACAGACAGAGGGACAGAGAGTTACTTTCGCATTTATTAATATTAGTTATATTTTTAACTTTTTAGTTCATTTGGAGTCAATTTTATGGCCTACTTTCCCAATCTGAAACCACAAGTGTAATGTTTTAGGATGACCTAATCACTGAAGTATCTGAACTAAAAAGTTGGATGATACTAAGTGATTTACACTAATAAATAATACTATTTTTAAACCAGAAGAATCATGTTTTTAGTAGGACAGTAAGTTAACCCCTGCAGCAAGCGCCAGAATTAGAGGATCAAAGGTTGAAATTATCACAGTGTTATATTATGGTTATGGTGGGTCCCCACCATGTATTATGTACCACATAAACATGTATTATGAGAATCCATTATGTAGAAATAATCGATCAATGGCAAATTTAACGTGGTCCGTTGTGAATTATAGAATCATGAAGATGACCTATCCGTTTGGAACTGCATAATAAACTTCAAACTAAAAAAAACTATTTTCTATTTTATTTAATAAATAATAGTGAAACATTAAAAATGGGCTACGTAAATTGATTGATTCCAACCATTGCGGTATATTCTGGTTAATAGTTGTCAACTGCGAAAAATATATAATTTATACTTTTAAGTCTCTCGATTGCCGCCAAATTACAAAGCTCAAGCAAATCACTTTATTGATTTCCATTAGAGACGTATCGTCCATTCGTGATATATATATATATATATATATAGACGTATCGTATATATCGAGACGTATCGTCCATTCGTGATCTATATATATATATATATATATATTTTATACGTGATATGTTTTGTTCAGAATTTTTAATAATTATAATTAATATTGACATATTTAAAATGTCAAAATTCGGTGAACAATACATTTTTTTTGTGGTAGGATTCCTAAGCAGTAATTCGCCTAGGTAGGTACCAGGGCAGTTATTCTGCCGTGAAGCAGAAGTGTGCAAACATTACTGTTTCGGTTTGAAGGGCACTGTGAGCTAGTGTAATCACTGGGCATATGAGTTAAGAACTGATGTCTCAGGGTGACGAGAGGAGTGTGGTATCAAACAGAAATGTTCTGGGTGACACAGCATTTGTTATGGGCAAACGTTGCATTAAACACCAGGTGAACGTTTTGCCAGTTTCGTCACCTAATCCACAAAAAAAATTAAGTAGTATTCTCTATTTATTTAAATCTCAACTCTAAGCACAAATTGTTGGATTGGTCATTTATTTATTTACTTCTACTTTTTTTTATATTATTGACTTCAAGTGCATCTTGCGCCACCACAGACATTTTGATGACTGAACAAAACTGGAGGCCCACATTCGAATCACGTAACTCGTAGAATTTGTTTATACAGGCGATAACCGAGGAGAGTTTAGAGGGCGGTTATTGCTTTTGAGAGGCGAATCTCACAGTATTTGTTTACACTAGGCGATCAAATTATTGCCTAACTCAGTTTCTTAACTGCCGCTCGCGTTTACGGAACTGTTCCTTTGCAAATGAGGCTTAAGGGAAACCCAACCGATAGCTGGTGGAATAACGATCTTAAATATGCAAAATTGTAGACGGTCAGCAGAGTCTAGTGTGAGTCAAATACTGGGATCGATAATCGGGCTGCCAAGCATGGTAATCCACACATTGGTTGGAATTCCACGCGGTGTTTATTTATCTAATGGCACGAACATCCATGTGATAAATATCAGAGAAAACCCAACGCTTGCCCGAAAGTGGCAAAAATAATTATCTTCAGTTGTTACTAAACATATATTCTTCATCAGATTTCATAAAACGATGTAAACTGGGCAAATATTTGAAATTAAATAATTGTCATGGCAAAAAGTACAACAGAAATTAGTAATAATTGACATGTCAAATTGTTACAAAGGTGACAACAGTTTTTAATATGTATTTTTTTTTTGTAATTTGTTATCTTAGAAATAAATCACTGAGAGGAAAAGATAAAAAATAAAATTCATAACCACTTTGCAAATTTGCCAGCAAGATAACCGAGTGCACCAAACGAAAATAGCGTTTTTCCCTAAATGTGTCTGATTATCAGATTATTATAGAAAATTACAGAAACCTGCTTGTGGGCCCCTAACAGTGTGTGGGAGTTTGTTGTTACAATTTTTAAAATATAGTCGAAGCATGATTGTCACAAAGTAAATGTAATATTTCTTGAATAACCCTTTCAATTCATCCTTATTTGAATTCTAATATCAAGTATAAGTTATTCTAAAGAAGTAATTCTCTTACTCAAAAAGACCAATGAAAAGCAAATAAAAACATCACTAAACATAGTATTGTACTAAACTTGTTATTGAATTTTTTTCTTCAACCCGAAAATATATGTTTTATCTTGCTAGAGAGGGAATATTATTAACTATAACAATTCCATATAATTGAAATTAAAACAATCGAAAACAAATCCAGGCAAAGTTAGTCTTTTTATTAAGAAAATTTCGATGCAACAACTTGAAGTTATCACATTAAAAATAAATAATAAATCATTGAGGCCCACTTTTAAGTTGAAGATCGACTTGTTTTATTTATAAAATACGTTTAGGGACAACTAATATAACTTACTAAAATATACTAATAGAAGCAATATTTAATTTTTGACATTTCTATTTTTTTAAATCATGTAATAAAAAGAAACGATTACTTCTTAAAATTTTGTATTTATATCACACATATCTACATTTTACTTTTATTACATAAATACAAAATTTTAATTGCAGTATCAACGAAATGTTGCTAACCAGTATTTTGCAATCTGTATGCAGGTGTTATCAATATTATATCATACAAGTAATTACAATATCAATACCATATAGGTTAATAAATGCAAAAGATCAAGTGCAATGAAACTCGAAATGTTTTCCTTTATCTCAATAATAATATTGAACTTCACATAAAAAAAGATGGATATTGAACTTTTACTGTCAAATTTCAAGACCACCATAAGATACTTGAAAGTAACAGCTTGAGTACACTTTCATGGATTTAGTAGTTTGTACTGGAGAAAAAACACTTTAAAACAATGAATAAACCAGATTTTTACTAACATTAAACACTAAATTATATTGTCTTTCCAAATTATACTTCATTTTGCAAACATTGGAATTACATTAGAGTTATCATTATTGGTTTGAACAGAGATGATGCTCTTCACTGTGTCCCTTAGGTTTTATTTTTTCAATGGACTTGTAGTTTTTGTCTGTCTCTATTTTTTGGATTTCCTCTGGAATCTTGTACAAGTAAATATTCAATATATAGTGTTATAAAGAGCATTACTGAGTTTAATAACAATTATTCAGTAGCATTTATTGGTCCTTGTAGTGCATTGGGTGTTGGAGAGTTAGATGACACCATTCGACCCTGCTCCTTCACAATTGGATCTGGAACAAAGACACAAAAAATATGAAAGACAAATTTTGTAAAAAATATTATTTGGAACAAGAAGGTATAAATTTAACACCAAATAAAATAATCCTCAACATAATAGCTTATCAATAAATACATATTAATAAATAAAATATCGTGTTTTTTGGCAATCTATGGGGGAGGCCTATGTTCAACAGTGGACTAAAATAGGCTGAAATGATGATGATGATGATGATGATGATGAAATAAATTAAGCATTTTCCTTATTGGCGAGGGCACGTTTTGATTTTTGAAAAGTTAGTTGATGTCATTAAATTCAACTTAAATGAGACGAGAGAAAATGCCCCAAAAAATCCCCAAACATCAACAAATGGCAGAATAACCATATCAAATACGCCAAATACAAAATAGCCCGACGGGTGATGGGAAGAATTATGATAAGCTAATACACCTGCCAAACGGAGTAAGTACAGCAACTTCTCTCAATATAGGAGAGGTTTATGAACAACAGTTGGAGTGTTTATGGACTGATGATGAATGAATGATTGTATTATTCATTTCTTTAGTGACAATTACATTTTTTATACATATGCTGATGTGAATCTGGTGTGTTCAAAAACGAACAGTTTTTAATTTAAGATGAATTTGACAGTTTAATTTTAATTTGTATCAGTGCTAGATTGGCCATCATATAATCTCATTTATAGTAAAAAATCCGTTGCCACATATTACTATTCCCTAATTAATATATCAAATTCTGAAAAGAGTGATGATATTTGAGATTTTAATTATGAGAAGACCATTGTAGAACATAATTTTTTTGCTGTTGACCAAAATCGAAGCAGATACATTTCCAATAAATATGAAAAAAAGGTTTTTGTCATCATTTCAGCCTATCACTAGTCTACTGAACGTAGGCCTCCTAAAAGATGACAGACAAAGCACGGTACTGAGCCACCTGAATCCATCGACTTCCCGCAAAACCCTGAAAAACATCTAGTGAGGGGTTGCCCTACGCTGTGTTTGACAGTACGAGGTTGCCACTGGTTGCAAAAGTTTAACATCAATAATCTATATAGTTGTTTTTTATTATAGGTAATTTAACATATAGTATTACAAGAATCAAAAAAATTATCTTGTATTATGACAATCTACAATTTTTTTAAATCTTTTTTTTTGCCAGCTGAGCTCTTTAGCTGGTAATACACACTATACACATAATTGGCGACTACAACAAAACCGCCATAAAAAAAAGAAGACTCCTTAGATCTACGTCAGTTACCCTACTGACGCAAATCTTCACTGGAGCCCCCATATATCTAAACTAGCAAGTAGACTTAGCTCTGCAGCTTATGGTGTAAAAAATATTACTTGTATGTGTAAAATATTACTTGACTAATTTTGAAACTGCTGGATTAGTTTATTTTAGTTATTTTCATAGCATAATGTCTTATGGTATTTTGCTATGGGGAAATGCTACTGATGTAGAAGTGATATTTGTTTTGCAAAAGAAGCTCCATAAGAGCTATTTCTAATCTTAACTCTAAAGTGTATCTAAGAGACAAATTTAAAGAAATTAATATCTTAACCTTGACCTCTCAATATATATAAGTATATTTTATGTATGTACACAAGAACTTAAAACAGTACTAAAAAAGGGTTATTATAATATTAAACAAAACATAGATGATGATAACCCCTGGGAATGAGGTAATAGCTGCTAAGCTATTTCTACATCTTTATAATACTACTGTTATTATACATTATTTTTAAAATGACTGAAAAAAATTTCCCGAAGTTTCTTACTGGTTCTTTCCAGAACAGAGGCATTTTTTGCGAACCAGTGTAGTTAAAAAAGAAAAAATTACTTTCAATAACTATTATGTAAACAATGTATGTTGAATAAAAATGTATTCTAGTTCTGCAGCAGATATCATCATTTTATCCCACAGAAAAACAACAACCATAACTCTTTCCATAGCTCGCTGAGCGCAAAATCAAGCAAATCGTCGCTCCACCGTGGGGGGTCGCTCTACACTGTGTTTTCCAGCACGAGATTGCTTTATGTAGTTATAAACCATTTGTGAATTAAGTATAAGTGTGATTGTATCATTATTATGTATAGTTATTATATGCAGTTTCACCAAGCAGTTTCAGCAAATTAAATAAAATGATTAAGATACCGTAATTAACTTTTACAATGATGATCTCCTTAACGCTTAACAAACACAGCATAATTTTGATAACTACAAACTGTCATCTGTACAAGAGATAATAAGTGTAAGAGCCTAAACTCCAAATCATTCACCAAACCTAATGTAACACATATATGATAAAATCAGCAGTCATATGCAGTGTCAGAGACAGTACAACAGCAATGTATCCAGACACAAAAGTGAATAATTTGTATAAAGCACAAATATTGATCAATAACTTACTCTATGATCAGGTCTAATGATTTACCAACTACCAAATAAAATTGATGACAAATAACATCATAAAACAAATTCGTATTGATAGTGGCAACAATACAATGGTAGCTGTTAGTTACAGTTTTTGTTATCACAGCTTTTAAAAATGTATAATCTGTAATAAATGTTACTAATCACTTTAGTGTGGTTTTAGGTTAATTCAATTTGTAGGTCAAGGATGTCTACAAGTGCTTAATAAAACAGAAGATTAAAACTGTAAAAGCAAATAATTTCAGACACTACAGTAATAATAATGATATGTATTATAATAATTTAATTATTAGCATTAGTAGATGAATGAAACAAAATTCTCAATAATTATTTTGTCCACTGGACTGATATCTAAATATCTTACCAGTAGTGTGGAATGCCAAATACTTAAAAATGTACATAAACCTACAAGTCGTTAAAATTTGGCACTTGTTCCATCACCTGACAGTGTATATATGAAAAAACTATAATAGCTCCTATGGAAAATAGATCTCATTGAAACGAGGATAATAAGAATATACTAAAATAGTTGAAAGAGTTTATGTCCCAAAATATAGTAAATAAATATATAATAGAATAAGATATAGAT
This sequence comes from Luehdorfia chinensis, assembly GCA_019845155.1. Lineage (NCBI taxonomy): Eukaryota > Metazoa > Arthropoda > Insecta > Lepidoptera > Papilionidae > Luehdorfia > Luehdorfia chinensis. Next base: position 11,879,298 of record JAHVAK010000527.1, read on the forward strand.
AGCATTAAGTTGGTAACTGTGTGCCATTGAAGCTCATGAGGTGGATGTTCGCCCTAAATTTTTAGAGTAAACAAGTGACCTAAGTTTGATTTGGGTTAGTGGAGACCCCTCTTAAATTCTTCAGCTATTTTTAGTGCTGATTTAAAGCATGCTCAGAAGTGAAAGAAAATATTGTGGAAAAAACCTGAATGTCTGAGGAATACAAATATTTTGGGGCTGGTGAAATACGCCAACCTGCATTGCAGCAGCGGGGCAGGTTCTTCCCAGCTCTAAAAGCCCACTCAGAAATGTGTGGATGCCTGTGCTCAACATTCAGAAATTTATAGGTTGACTTTACTATACTTTTAGATATAAATAGCAAACATATGTAGGTATAAAGAAAAAAGGGAAAATAAAAAGAGAGTTTATTCGTAAAGCCTGAGCTTGTGAATATCCAAATTATTATATACTGTGTACTGGCGCCAGGGATAGACGATATTATTTAAAAGGAACAAATATTTAAGCTTACAAAAAAGGTTATCTTATCTAGCTAGTCTGTACAGTTAATATATAAATATAAAAAAATATCAAATAATAAAATTATAGTAAAAGTCAGAAAAAGAAATATTATCTTTTTCTATAGATCTGTTTATTTTTACTCAACAGTGCTAACAATGCATCATTCCAGTCAGTAAAATCTACTGTTATGTCAATCTCACTGTGACTTTCCATGGCCAGTATGACTTTACTATTGCTGAAGATGTTACTGTAATAGCTGCAACCAAATAATTAATCTGCCCAAAGCATTGTGAACATCAAGTGCCATCCCAAGTCAATTACTTGGGATTAAACACATATAATTGTGATTGTTAAAAGCATCAACATATTACAATGCTGTTAATTTAATTAATTATTAATACCTCATTGTTATTACAATTGACACATTTATTGATAAAATACTATGGTCTCCTCATAGCGGCTCCACTATACTACTCAGATCTCTTCTCTTGAAAGATAACAGTGTTGAGTTAAGACTTGTGATCCGTGTTATTTTGTGATCTTTTTGTATTAAATGTTTGAGGATGAGTTAGTTGGAAAAATTTCAGGAACAATAGTTTTTTGTTGCTGGAATTTTTTCAATTTTGTCAATTGGACCTATAATATAAGGAGTAGGCACAGGCCACACCTGAAGAGCACTTTTCGCCCTCGCGGGAAACGAGACGTGACGGGTGGCGAACCACATCGCCGCCATTTTGTCAAAAAATTCTTACTCCCCATTGCTTTCCCACGCAGTTTAGTGACAGCATTGCATATTATGGTGTTATTCTGCAAGAATAAAGGCAGTCTGTACAATACCTTATTCGCCTCTTAGAACACCTTGGTAGGAAAGAGGTAGGTGCTATTCTACTCTGCCGCACATATCGGCTAATAATAACAGCCGCTTAGCCTGTGAGCTACTGAGCTCCTTGCATAGTTTTGCTATTGATACTCGGATAACTTCATGGAGTATTTTGACAAGGAACTTCATGGAGTATTTCAACAAGGAGCTTCAAACGAGAGTATAGTGGGTGAATAACACTTATGTTATAAGATCAGTTATATGATACAGTGGCATATGGACAATCATAATACATCCAGACCTGAGAACCGATGATTTGTATGTTAGACAAATTGACTTTTTGGGTGTAATTTGTAAGCCCAGGGAACATGTCTCAGCTGGCCTATATACGAACTAGTATGTCCTAACAAACAGGTGACGTACTTGATAACATAATAATTGCCATTATGAAAAAGAAATTTCTGTTGTTGAATTTTTATGTTGCGACTTATACTGCCATAATGTAAGTTAAATTATGAATGCTATGGGTAGTGTTAAAGTGGTAGCAGAATAGCAAATTATTAAGTTCACACTCACAGAAGTATGGATGATCCATTGCCTCACGAGCAGTGTAACGCTCATAATGATCATAACGTAACAAACGATCAAGGAAATCTAAAGCTTCAGCAGACACCAGATGCTGGTTTTCAGAGTGAACAAATCTCTCCCACCGTTTACGTGAGTGCCTGTGAAAACAGAAAAAGTATTTTTAATCTAGGTTTATAGCAATATGGGTTTTTAAGTTATCAGAATATGATAAGATGTAAATATGTAAACATTTAAAAAGTAAAAAAAAATTAAAGTAATCATTGTCTCCTAGTTAAACAATACATTCTATACAAATAGCTTACCTCCCAAGAATATCATTAAATCGTGGATCCAATTCTATATGATATTTATCCAAATATTCAAATAGCTCTTCAGTGCCCAGCACTTTTGCGATACGCACAAGCTGGTCATAATTATCATGACCATGGAAGAATGGTTCCTTACGGAAAATCATAGATGCCAACATACACCCTAGTGACCACATGTCCAGTGAGTAGTCATACATTTGATAATCCACCAAAAGTTCAGGGCCCTGGAAATATTATTAGAGAAATCAGCATGATTAAGTAGTAAAATTGTATTACAATTTTTGGATACTTGTTTTTTATTTGGCGTATTAGAAAATTAAATAGTATGCAATCATGTGTCTTGATGCAAGCACATAATATGGTCTCCTTTTGAACATTATGCATTTTTATTCTTTGTAATTTAAAAGTATGGAACTACAGTTTTAATACTGTTTAATTGACTTCACATATAAGAGTTAAACAATGAAAATAATACCTATTTTCATTATTTAAATATTTTTTTTAGTTTATAAGAAATGTAAAAATTCAGAGATCAAGAAAATTGAAATGTTAAATACCATCTTATGCCTTTTATGAAGTTAAAATAGGCAAGTAAAAGTTTTAAAAAAAATCCAAAAAAATATTATAATGTGAGCATTTAATTTTTTTATAAAAACAAAACATACCTTAAAGTATCTAGAAGCAACACGGACATTATACTCTTGCCCTGGATGGTAGAACTCTGCTAATCCCCAGTCAATGAGACGCAACTTTCTATTATCATGATCAATCATCACATTGTGAGGCTTCACATCTCTGTGCATAATACCCATACTGTGGCAGTAATCTAATGCCTTCAGTAGTTCATACAAATAATACCTTAAAAAAAACACAAGAATATTAATTTAGCTTTAAATTAATTTAAACTACAATTACTATAAATCATTTTTTGGAAAAAAAAGGTTACCTTATATCATAGTCCGACAATGTTTGATAAAGTTGTTTAAAATCAGTGTTGTTCACATGTTCAAAAATGAGTGCTGGTGTACGAGATACAGGATCTTTAACTACAGCTTGTAATGTGATTATATTTGTGCCACCTCTTAAGTTTTCTAATATCTTTATCTCTCTTTTGATCTTCTTCTTTTTAACAGGCTAAAAAAATATATGACTTTCTAAAGTATTTTGCTACTCATATATAAAGAACATGTCATTATCATGTCTAATATCTCCATATCCCTAAATCTAATTTTATGGCCAGTTATTCTGCCGTGAAGCAGTAGTGTGCAAACATTACTGTGTTTTGGTTTGAAGGGCACTGTGAGCTAGCATAATCATTGGGCATTTGAGACTTAAGATCTTATGTCTCATGGTGATGGGCACACTGTGGTGTCACACAGAAATTTTCTGGGTTATACAGCATTTGTTATGGGCAGACGTTGTACTTACCATCAGGTGAATGTTTATGCATGTTTCATCACTTTATCCAATAAAAAAAATATATATACTATTTGAAATTCTAAGGCCATTAAAACTATAAATATTGAAACTGGTAGACACAAGAGTATGAAGACCAGCATCAGATTAAGAAAAGTTAATAAATAAATATTATGTATTGGCTGAAGTTAATTATTTAATATAAATATATTTATAAGAATCAAATATTTTCAAAATTCTAACACAGAACCATGCTACTCAAATTTCAAGAGGGTGAGAAGAGTCTAATGTAGAGAAATATTTGGTTTTGTTAAATGTGAGGGCCAGTTAAATGTGACTCACCTTCAATATTTTAACTACACACTTCTCGTTATTTGTGATATTTATTGCCTCAAAAACTTCACTGTATTTCCCACGCCCAAGCTTCCGAACTAACTGGTAGTCTTCCTGATTACCCCAATCGACCACATAGCTTTCATAGTCCCAATATTCTCTTGGTTTTTGTGAGTTTACATCGGCATATACCCGCGCTCTACTAGGTAATGCCATCGTATTATACCTTTGCCAACCTAAGGTTTTATCGACGATATTCTTACCGGAAATCGCATATGTCTTGAGTAAAGATACTGTGAATAAAAATATTTTCGACGTCACTTTCAAATATTCACTTAATCACACTTGACTATTATAATTTTAATCATTCAAGTCGTCACTGGGAATCATTATTAGCGATTACGGACGATTACGAGTCACTTGTATTGATGTATAACCTAAAAACGACATCCAGCTCAATGGTTTCAGCCAAACTAAACAATTAATCAAAATCTTTATAATACAATACAATGTTTTCTAAGCAATTATCAAATAAGTCTTACAGAAAAGATATAGCTACTAATAATTATATGACATGAAATAAAATTTGAAAGTCTTAGTAGAGAAAAACGCACGCCATTATTCGTCAAATGATCAAATGGTTCAGTCAAATATCCATACCTAACACATTACTGAGGTTAATCCTATTTTAAATGTTAAATAGTTGAAGTATACATAAAGTTCATGAAAATTAACATGTAAGTGAAGTCCGATCTATAAAATACACTTTTATCACATAGCCGGCACAAATTCAGGGAAATTCAAGATGGACGCCTATCCATCCATCTGTATAGTAAAGTACAACGAAAGTACACCATCTACAACTGGCACTTCTTTACTTTATTCTGGTCTCAGTTTGCTATCTCTTTCACGCACTAACCAAGTGCCTTAGCATTTGATAATGCTGCATTCATTCATACAAACAATTATTTAGGAAAAATACTTCATCATTTTTAGAAAATACTTTTAATAAATTTACGGTTTTAGTGTCGGTTAAATTTGATAAAAAATATTTAAAACTGAATAAGATTTCACACAGTCGGTAAGAGATTTAATTTCGTTCGTAAACATTAACCTGCCTTGGTGATATAAAACAGACCCAATTTAATATAATATTTAACAACAATCTGGCAGTAAGAAAATATATTATTACAAAATAAAATCAGATCATGAGATTACAAAATATAATTTTTTGAATTTATCAGTTTTTGAAGAGGACTAACGATATGTTTTATTTGTTTTAGAGAGTTAAGGGAGAAACTCCGTAAAATTAACAAAAAAAAAATATTCTCAAGTCAGGTGACTTAAGTGTAGTGTTGGTCTCTTGATGCACCTGATTTTGAGCTCTTTATGCCAGGTTATTTACTCATTTCCTTGTTTTGCAGTCACGACTTCATTTAAATTATTTGAAGTATTGGTGGACTTTTGGCGTCAACTCGAATGACGGTAGTGTTTTAATTGAACTTTGTAATTTCTGTACATATTTTGAGTTTTGATGTTTAATGTTAATAGTTTAAAAAGCAGCAAGTGCTTGTGAAAGTGTACAGTGATAGGAAAATGCAATTCAAGACCAGAACTGTACTTTTCTTTTTTTTTAATTTATTTTGGCCCCAAGCAGTCATGTACATGTACATGCGGAAAGAAATTATGAAACAATTGTCTTAAAACTATAGACCTACAGTGCCAATAAGATAATTTAGTTAAATGAAAAAACAAGGTTAGATGGTAAGACGCAAATTATACATAACAAGAACCTATAGAATACTATATCTGTGTTAGAAAAATAAAAAAAAGGGTAAGTCAGACATCAATTTCACGCAACGCATTGGCTAAATCTACTCTTAGTGTATTGAGAGATCTGTTAAATAAGTTAATATTAATTAATTCTTTATTGTATGTGTCAGTGGAACGGCGTAAGGAATTACGAGTATATATTTTGTTAAAACGCGGAGGAACAAAAAGTGAAAGTTTACGTGAGGGGCGCATGGGGAGCCGGGCACGAGCCATGAATATCACCAAAAGCAACGTGGAGTAATCGATTAAGTTATTTAATATTTTAGATAAAAAAAATATATCAGACAACTTACGTCTGTTGCAAAAGGAAAAGCAAATTATATCTACACAATGAATTATGATATGATTCATCGGTTATTTTACTGCGATAATTGAGTGTTTTGATAAAAAAATTGTACTCTTTCAATTCTATTGACGTGTATGTGATCCATATGGTACTACAAAAGTCTAGGATTGAACGGACAAAAGCGAAATAGAGAATTTTTAAAGTGGTGATTTTGTTATAGGGTTTGCTGATTCTTAAAATGAATCCTAAACTACGAAATGCTTTACAAAGTATATGGTCTATATGGAGATTGAATGATAGCTTAGAACCCGTAATTATGCCAAGATCCCTATTGAAGTCGACTCTTTTAATAATAGTTGTATTCAAGCTGTAGTGAAATGAAAATTATGGATATTGCGTGTGTAAGACATGACGTAACACTTGCGAATATTAAGGTATAACTGATTAACAGAACAATAGTCACACAAGGCAAGAAGATCTTCTTGTAAATTGTAACAATGACTAATAGATTTAACTACTGTAAATATCTTAGTATCGTCAGCAGAGAGTAGGTGGCGACTATTTTCAGTACACTTCCTAAGTCGTCTACATATAGTGAAAAAAGGAAAGGGCCCCAGTGAGAACCCTGCGGTACGCCAGATGGTACGGGTAGAAATTGTGAAGAATATCCCTTAACACATACCGATTGACTTCTGTTTTCGATGTAAAAATGGACCCGTCTGAGAAGATTACCGTGTATACCGCCTCTTGCTGGCTTCTCTATGAGGATATCGTGGCCTTAGAGAAGTTGGTATACACGGTCACACATCCACCTGTAAATTGTCATCCATAGCTCGCGACAGATAATGTGTAAATGTAATCATATTGGTTTCCACACGGAGACGCTTAGAAACATCATGCTGTTCTTCGGAAACGTAATTACGAACCACAAACAATATGGTCTGTAACAATTTGCTCGAGAACCTTACCCATGACACATAGTTTAGAAATTGGTCTATATTCAGTAACAATTTCCTTTCTATTATTCTTGGGAATAGGAGTTATTAACGATTTTTTCCATTTTTTGGAAAACTCACCAGTTTTAATAGAGGTATGAAAAATAATGGCAACAGGTTTAGCAAGCTCCGTGGCACACCTAAATATGACATTTTTTACTTATTTGAGAACAAGGTCGTAGTCAATATTAATAGAGCTAACATCCAATGATTTTCGTTCTGTCTCCATCAGTCAAGCAAATCTTCAGTTAAAGTTAACTATCATTTTACTGTCAATCGACATTTTTAATTATCTATCCTCACTCTCGTGACTGGCTTGACATTGGCAGAATTCTATTGAAAGAGGCCAGAATTAAAAGAAGAATAAGTATTGGTGTCATATACTTATTTTGAGGATTGAACTTGCGTTAATACATAATTGGTTTAATTTATTTTATTTATCATAATGAAAAACAGAATAAAATTTTTCATAAGTATATCAGAATCTTTTTCATACAAGCTAAGTGCATCTTTAAGTAGATGTACCGCAACGCGAAGTTCAATAAATAATAATACAAAAATTAATACAAATTTGCTTATAACGAATGAAAAATAATTATACTCGTAACAAAGCACCTAATTAGCCTATTATAATTTCGACCAACCAATATAAAACTTATACTTATACAAACGACGAAAATTGCACAAAGTTTATATTTCAATCTAAAATTTAGAATTCGACCGATCAACCGCACAAAAATCCGAGTATTCAACCCGTGCCACTATTTTAAGCTAAAATCTCAGCGGCGGGGAACGCAATTTAGAAAATTACATCTTTTAGTGATACTGTTTAACTATTGCACTTTGTATAAATTATATTCTTTGGAAGAAATTATAACATTATTTTTTTATTTGCTGTGTTCTACGTTCAGGTATTCTTTACTATAGAACCTTATTTTAAATCTTTTATTACCATTTAAATTACACTTATTTGACTCATCGCCACCACTGAAGAAAAATGGTACAGAAAGATATCTTTTTTGAATCTTTTAAATAAATTTGGTACTTTAGGCGTGATGCGTTGACAAACAAACAGACTGACAGACAATTCTAAAAACGATAGAAATGTTTTTAGTTACTTATTTTTAGCCCCAATCAATCATTTTTTTCGCAAAATTTTAAAATGTACAGGTACGTGCATTTTACGTTTTTTTATATAAGGTCAACCGGGGCAATTGCGTTATATTTTTTACACACACATTTTTAATGCCGCTTAAAGTTTTGGTTATTAAAGGATTAAAAATGCTATGGTGTAAAAGTATTTTAGGTCTATTTGGATACAAGATGAATGTGTTAATTTCTTTGATAGCTTGACATAAAAAGAGCAAATTGCGTTTTTCTTTTAAACGGGAATTTGAGACACATTTACCATTTCGGGCAAATGCGTCTTTATTTAATGAACATTAAATGGGTTAGCTTTCAGAACTGATATCAAGATATTGTGTTGCAGATATAGTTGTCTATTAGAATTTAAAAATATTTATGAAATATATGAAATATTCAAGTGTTAATAGATGATATAATAAACACGGGGAAAATGCGTCTACTTTTTCATAGACGCATTTATCCCTTGGAAAATTCAGAAGTGCTCAACTTTTTACATGAAAAAGCTTAATAATATTATTTATATTATAACAGCTCGTTTTTGTTGCGACGTCAGAGTTGGTACCGTAATAAAAGTTATTCATACTCAATAGCTGAACATCCTGCGAAGATTTGGTAAAACACCTAAATTTCACCTTGTAATTTTTTTACGACATCACGTTACCAATCTAGGTAGAAGTAATAACATAGATCAAAATAAAAATTTATAGAATAGGCAGGTAAGCTTTTGATCTATATACTGATGAAAGTCTATATTTTCTAAGTATTTATCGATATAGATATATTTCAATATAACCATAGTGGAATATGCTCGTCACCTGAAATATAAATTCGAACAAAATAATAGTAAACAGTAGTACTCTTTATATAATGGAAAAAAAAATTGTTTTTATCACATCAATTTGAGATATACTTAATTATATGATTGTACTTAAAAATGTACCAAGAAAAAGGTTGACGATCACTATTATCGGGGCAAATGCGTCATACAGACGCAATTCCCTCAAAAGAGTGTACGCATTTACCTCAACAAATCAAACCTAAACTCAAAACTTTCAGTCGTTACATTTCAACAACCAAAGCAATTATAAAAAAAATAACTGTACATATAGCCAATAACTATTCTTTACGTGCACTATTAAATAGAAATGGATAAACGGTAAAAATACTAATTTAATAAAGCTTTTGTCCACTCACGACACGAGACACGATTTCACAGAAACAATGTGATTTTTAAAATGGCTCATGGTTGGGATATTTTTCACACAATACCCTCCATCGATATTTTATATAATAAGTTTTCATCAAATAGATTTCCCTAGATTGCATATGGTGTTATAACGCAAGTACTCGTAGTTTTCAAGTAATCTCGAATAAACGCCAAAGGCGCCAACCCGGTTGACCTTATATGTATAGATTTCAATAGCCTCGCGAATCATCTTTGGCGGGAATCGCAGTTCTATTGCAAGGATTTGTGGCATATCAAATCTGATATAATGATGATCTTGGATATGGTCACAGACTGCAGACTTTTAAAGCCGGATTTCCTGCGCCATGTTTCTGTAGTTTTATAACACTCATTCACAGATCACAATGCGTGCGCTCATTAATTTTGTGTTGGCATCCAACTATTTGTGTATTTGAATTTGTTGTTTCGTTTTAGCGATTGGACAAAACAGGGTCATAATCAAATCTAATCCTGTAAATAATGGACTGGGATAAAGAAAATACTTTGTTTATCATATAATTAATTCAAGAAAGACAAGTTACAATTAATTTGTAATGTATTAGCGAGTGATCATTAAAATAAAGGACTCCAAAATTGCTGATGAAGCAACAAACATATTTTTTATTGCAAATTTATCTTCTATTCCCTAAAAATGTTAAAATTACGTGACCGTAGGTAAGGTATAACTTCTATTCTGTTTCATTTTATTCTTTGTAGAATTAAATCTTCCATTACGATACGTCAACACGTCTTCCTCGTCTTCTATCTCATTGAAGTCAGCGGTTTTTCGAAAAAGCCGCGTTTCATCCAAACCGCTGGTGGTTAAAGCAGCAAATTACCGACCAAATAGAAACGCGACCGAACGCAAACGTCGTCCGCGAAACGTCCTAGAAGACACGGACGTCTCAGCACTCCCTGACCACGATACGGTCAGTCACGATCCAGGCTACACTGTTCACACAGTTAATAGCTTTAATATAACACGCACCACGACGCGCGACCACCGTAGAGAGCGGCGCGCAGCAGTCGACAATCACACCGCGTACACACGATACACCCGTGTTCCAGGGCGGTTCTCACCGCCCAGAGTTACCGACACACAATTCGACAGTCCGAATGAAGGCCCGCAGCCTCCCTCGGACGGTCATTGGACGACTTAAATACCTTTTAGAGATATTCTAAATCGTGCAAGCACGCAGCGAGCGCGACAGTCCGAATTTCGAGGTTATTGTAGGAGTTTATTTATATATTTATGTTTGGGTCAAACCAAACCTGGCACGCGGGCCCCTGGCCCGTGAGCACAGTATCCGATGAAGCTGTAAAAGCCAAAAAAGGCTAACAGCAATTACATCACCGAAATTATATATCTCATTGAAGAAAGTACATACATTAAACATAAAAACATTTCGCGAGTTAAGCATCTTTGCGAAACATGTTTGATTATTAAAGGTTTGTTACAAATAGGCGCAGCATCAACCTTCTTAGACAGGACACTCGTTAAGAGCGTTGATGCTTTTTTTATGACGCATGGTCACAGTTAGCTCGAAGGCTTTCACAGTTTCGCCCGGATTGAAAGATGGTCGAGCGATGAGGGCGCCTAGCCGAAACCTTTATTGTGGGTAAAAAGCGCAAGGACCCCCGAGAGGAGACTTCGGCTTGGACTGTTATGTTGCCCGGGATGGCCAAACCACGGCTCAGTCAGTTACTTCTATCGGGAGGACAATCGATGCTTCACGTTAGCTTTATGTTCGTTAATAATTACCGTATCTGTATATATGTATCTTAAAAATGTCTTTAATGTGTTTTAAGGTTATAAAATATTTAGAACAACTAGTGCTGAGATCATTAAGCTGTCGTCGTAACCACATAACCACATAACAGATGGCATTACGTAATTATACGTATTATTACAAAATAATTAAGGGTGTTTATATAATAAGTAATAAAATAACCAATTACCTGATATTAAAAAGAATACTTTCCAAGTAGGAACAGTGAATCCCATTGCAACACCTAAACACAAAAGTAAAAAAAAAATTGTTTGATATTTGCCAAAAAAAACCCCTAAATGGCAAAATACACTTGTCTGTTATTCCATATAAATATTATATTTACGGCATAGTTATGAAACATTTATCAATTTGCCTTTAAATTGTGTATATGAATATGAAACGAAAATTCTATGTGAACTATACACGTAAAACACATAAAATGTTTATTGTTATATTTACTTTAGCGGAAATTTTGTACACTATAAAACAACTTTATTTCATTACTGTTATACTTTCGTGTGGAGAGAGTGTGAGAGAAAGAAACATTTTCAAATATAATAAAGTAGATATAGAAAGATTACATTTATGCAAGGACTTTATTTTAAATTTATACATGACGCGCAAATTAGTTTATTTCTACTAAAATTATTGACCAAATTAAATAACCGGTTCTGATATTTTATATATATGTGCTATTTGAAATGTATTACAACAGCTATTAGTAGACTAGATTTACATTTGCATTAAAAAACTATAAACAGTGTAACTAAAGTTATGTGCGGGTCTGACTTCAAGTTATTGCTTGCATAATAAGGGGCAATTAGAGATCTTTCAGATAATAAGGGAAATTAAGAAATCGGTTTCGTTATTTTAACTAAACCTTGTAAAGGACATAATTTCGTTCAAAATGTATGCCAGGCGTTGATACGAGTATGAGTTAATAAAAAATATGCTAGCACTGGACTACAAAGGACTCCCCTCAGATAACCACAAAACTAAACCGTCTTAAGCCATCCAATTTGCCCGCATACTTAGACAAGTAGTCGTATAATATACTGGGGAAAGCTGCTTTGTCGTTTGAAAGCTGCCACTTAAAAACTTTTTAGAAACCATAATTTAGTAGGCATTATTATCACCAAATCCAAGCAATTCGCGAAGTATTAACAGAAGAAATTGCCCAAGCAATGGAAAATCACTATGATCACAGACTATGAGAGGTTTGTAGTAGTTTGTAGGTAGTTATACATAGCAACATCTCATTGTTGTACAACAGTATTTATATAATTGTATGATAAAACATACTATTTAAAAATCATACTCATTTCATAAGTCCACTGGAACAACTCATCCAGATAGAGAATGGTTTCATTTAGACAGATACACAAGGTCATTTATAATATATTAATATTGTAAAATAAATAATTGTGAACGATATCTGATTGGAACTTGACAGCATCTAAATAGGTGTCATTCATCACTGGCAACACGCACTGGTTGTAAACTTTGCTTTGAGACATTGAGGTATACTCGACGAGAAGATGTGACGTAGTTTCCCGAACGCTGCCCAGCCGAGTTGGATCTTGGTCGAAGTTGGACCTACGCAGTCGGACAATCTGTCCTAGGTATACATATTCGTCAACAACTTCGAGCGTTGTGTTCCCAACAACAACCGGTATAGGTATGACATGGACGTTAGACATGATCTGCGTCTTGTCCATGTTACTCTTAAGACCTACCCGTCGAGACACTATTGAGGTCATTGAGCATAGTGCCAAGCTCCTCCAGCGATTCTGCCATTACGACTATGTCGTCGACAAATCGAAGGTTAGTGATGTATTCGCCATTGATGTTAATGCCGTATCCTTTCCAGCGCAGTGCATCGTCCAATGCAGTGGTGAAGAGTTCCGGGGATATATCTAAATAGGTAAATTAGTATAATAGCTAGCGACTCTGAATTTTGTCGTTGTCTCGTGGTTGTGGTAGCGGTGGAAATAAGGGTAGTAAAACCATCTCAAAAATATCCATTAAACATCCGCATCGTAGATGCTGCATACCGTCACCAGACTGGTGATAAAAAACAACACCTTATGTGCTTTTTTTTAATACTTATAATATATCAATTTTAACAGACAATCATAAAAAAATTGGGAGGTCTGTGATACCCTTACAGGTGATGATGATAATGATAAAACATAGCCAATATCCATCAGGAATAGTGTAGCTTCCTAACAGTTACTTACAGTTTATAGGATTAATCCAAAAAAATCAAACGCATATTTTGTTTTTATAATATTAATAGTATAATAGATACATGCTATAAGAATAATTTTTGTGATGGCGTTTCCAGGGCAGAAACTCAATTTGATTAAAAACAAAACCTGTAGTTGGAAATTAATTTGAAGTAACTATAGTTCCTGACGTCGAACTGGTACTGGAACTGGAGATATTCTGCCAAAAACAAAGCTTTACGACATTTATCCGTTTTGACGACTTTGATTTTCTAAAGACATGGTAATTTATTCCTCCATACTAAAGAAAATTATTATCGTTTTCGAGTACCGCATGAAAAAAGTATATCTTTAATTTCTAAACTATTTGACAGCATAATAGTCATTTAATAATCTGACATACTAAGCAGATTGTTTGACGACTAGAAGGGAAGTGTTGTTAGAGAAATGGGCAGTGGCTAGGTTGTTCAGTCCCCACGTGGTAGTGACGGAAAACGCGGAGCCCACCACGTAGGTGCCCGGAGCTGCACACAGCGCTCGCACCTGGACGCGACGCGATTCGAATTTTTCTAGTGTCACGTTCACTCCCAACTCTTTAGAGCCGATGTCAATTCCAGAACTTAACGCGCCCGCCCAGCCCAATTCACCGGTAGATTCCCTGGAATAATATCAAATGATTTTAATGCATGTCCGTTTCTTGATGATATTTCTTAGAATTAGTAGATCCTATTTGGCAGGAGTTTTATTTATATTACTAAAAAAAAGGTTATAAAAACCCTCTACACTGAACGAGTTTAAGTCATAATTAAAACGTTGTGAGTATATAACGCAAATGTAAAACGAAATCTGGGATTTAAAATCTAGAATGATGTACAACATTTGTATTACACTTATCATTCTATGCGTCTCATCCGCAGCAATTATTTGCCGCATTCGATATTTGTGTAAATGGTTAAATGTTAAAAAAATACTTATTAAAAAGATTCTACTCGTACGTCAAAAACGAGGTAAGCATTAATGCAACGCAATATCTATTTAATTTGACATATTCGCAAACACGCTTACAGACTGTAACGCAAAGAATCATAAAGAAACTTACCTATTTTGTTGTTTAGACATATCAATAAACACTGTGACTGGAACTCCATAACAGTTGACAATATTTATAACAATCGGTATCAAACACAATTTCGTCGAAGTGAAATTATGATTCACATAGTTGGAATGTTCTAGCCTGAAAATTACGATGTTACTTTTGTCACTCTTATCTTTTGTTTCATTAAGGTTTGTTTTGCTCTCTAAATCATCCAGTTGTATTGAAGGTAGATCGGGTAACAAATCTTTTTCGCGAGACAAGGCTTTTGTGAAACAATCCATCCATAAACAGTGTTGCCCTATAGCAGTTCTATCTTTCGTTTTGTTGTACGCCTTCCACCTAACAACCAACATCGATTGTATTAACCCGTCTCTCATTTTCTCTGCAGCTGAATAATTCGGTTCCGTAATATCGTCAACAGAAGGTAGGTGATCGACTAGAAACTTTGAATATGGCAGAGTATTAACATCGTCGACGCTCTCGGGGTGTTTTTTTCCGATTTTAATGTACGAATACTCAACTTTATTGTCACATTCCTCAAGTATCCTTTTAGCTTTAAAAACGTAATGAATTCTTTCGCGAGGAATCAAAGCAGCATCGACGTTAGGTGCTGCGGTAACGTTAGTCAAACTCCACTGTTTACTGAGCAAAGAAACCTCTAATACTTCTATCGCAATATCCTCATCTTTTTCTTTGCAAACATTTTTTACTTCGACGGCTAAGCTCATGTTTTCTAAGACGTCTCCTCCAGACTTATTCAAACTTCTTCTTGGTGTTACTAGAATTTCAACCGCCTCCTGAAACGCATTCACATTATTTGATTAATTCTAATTTAATCATTTATTCCGCCACTAGAGACTATTTGGCGCAAATACAATTTTTAACTAATGGCTTGGTACGAGTACTTTCAATGCTCATGGCATGTGCGCCAATTACAAACTGACGCCGAATGAGTTTTTTGTTATTTGGAATTGACTAATCGAGCTACAATAAAGGAGAACTTCCGAAACGAATACCATGAAACACCGCTAGAAATAGTTCATTGCGGTAAAGGTCAGAGCTCTACATAAGACATGCAGCTTTCCTCACGATGTTTACCTTCACCACTGAATACATGATAAATCATAAGAACTGAGGTCTGAGGTAAGAGTCTGAGGGTGAGGGGCGCAAAGTAGTGTTATTGATGACACAGCATTTGTTATGGCAGGCGTTCCACTTACCATCAGGTGAAAAAAATGAGAACTTAAAATTACAGAACAATATTAGAGCTGGCATCTCTAATATTGTTCTGATCTATATCATCTAGATTTTTTTTTGTATAAAGTGATGAAACGAGCAAAACGTTCACCTGATGGTAAGTACAACGTCTGCCCATAACAAAAGCTGTGTCACCCAGAAAATTTATGTGTGACACAACACTGTGCCCATCACCCTGAGACATAAGTTCTTAAGTCTCATATGCCCAGTGATTACGCTAGCTCACAGTGCCCTTCAAACCGAAAAACAGTAATGTTTGCACAATACTGCTTCACGGCAGAATAACTAGCCCTGGGGTGGTACCTACCTAGACGGATTCCTGCATAGGAATCCTACCACCATTAGAAGAGAAAGAGATCAGATCACTCGCATACTGTGGAATTTAAGGAGATCGTCTGGCCCCGGTGCTACCACGGCGAATGTAAGTACGGGTATCATCATCATCATTTCAGCCTATTACTAATCCACTGCAGAACATATGCATCCCCTGTAGATTGCCACAAAAGTTTGTAGCTATAATTTTGGGGGGATTTTGCCATAGTTGCCACGCTTGCAAGGCGGGTTGGCAACCGCAGTTTATTTATTCAGATGTTCCAGGAAGATGAAGCTGCCCATCTTCTAGTTTTAATTTTCCCTCTGTCGACTTTTACGACACCCACGGGATGAGACGGGGTGGTAGATTCTCTTTAACCGCCACCACGCGGCAAACGGGGTAATGTAATTAAAATAAATGGTGACCGTGGGTCGGAAGCGGATCTCGTGTCGCAGCAGGCGATGCGGTCGTTGGTGCAGGCCGGTCTCGTAGTAGGCGAGCAGGCGCAGCGCGGGGGCGCGGCGGCGCGGGCGCAGCAGCAGGCGCGCGCGCACGCAGGCGGCCGCCGGCACGCCGCGCGCCACGGCCCGCGCGTGCCGCGCCGCCGCGCCCGCCCGCCCCGCCGCGCGCGCCGCACGCTCGTCTGCACACCACAATGCACTCCTCATATATCACACACAAGAGCGCCCGTCGGACTTTTGGCGGCAACTCGAAAAGTGGCGGTGTTTTGATGTTTAATATTAATAGTTTATTATGCAGCAAGTGCTCCTGAAAGTATACAGTCAGGAAAATTCAATTCAAGTGCAATATTGTGCTTTTCGTTTTCTCGCTATCAGTCCAGCAAATCTTCAGTAAAAGTCAACTATCACTTTACTGTTGATCGAAATACGAAATTTTAACGTAGATTCGAAGATTGTATACTTGGATATATGGCTGACGCACAAACCGAGCTGGCCAAGAATTGGGGAAATAAATAAATAAAGTGAAAGGATCATCTATTTAAAGTCTAATGTTAAGGTTCAGAAATTGTCAGTGTAAATGCATATATGCGAGTGATTAATTATTTGAATTACTAACTAAAAAGTTTGTCAGTTGCATAAGCGCAAACCACGCGATGAAAAATTTAAAAAAAAAGAGCGCCCGTCAGTCACGAGAAGCTACAAAATAAGTACGTCTGTCTGTGTTCATAATTATCACATTACACATAAAGAGCTGCCCACTGTAGAAAAAAATCGAAAAAAGTTAAAATAAGACATTAATTTTAATGACTGTGAGTGCAGTCTTTGACGAATATAAAATAACTTACGACTCGGTGGAAAACAGCGGAAAAAATTGAAAATTACTTATTGAAAAAACTAATATGAGATTACTCAGGATTTGTTTTATACGTAATAAATTTCTTAACCTTTAACTATATACATTTTCTTCATTACAACTCATATACTTCACTAATTCCTCTCTCTCCTTTCTTTAGCTTTCTTCCAAACAGACATGTCTAAAAATAAATTATAGTAATAACCATCGAATAATAACGAGCCATTAAGGTGACCATTTATCATTGCAGTAAGTGTTCATGCGCGACCCACTACGCCAAAAAGTTACGTGCCGGCTACTATACCAATGATTATCAAAAAACTGCGAAAAGTTCACAATTTTTTCGCAAAAAAGTTATTACAAAAATTTCACCCAAATATGGTTTAAAAATGTTCTGCAACGAACAGGAGGTATCTAAACGCAACAACTGAAAAAGTATTTCTAAGGAATTTTGATTAATGAAACCATTTTTTTTTAAATTTTGAGTAACAAAATCTCATTCCGTGGGTGTCCTAAGAGTTGAATGAGGAAAATGCCTGAAAAATGTTATGGCCACCGACAGGTAGCAGAATAACTATCTCAAAAATGCCAGACTGAAAATACACAGATCGGTGACTGATAGTAGCGTCTAAGGCCTCGCAGTCTGATACTGCGATCACTGATTCGCCTGCCAAGCATGATGGTTACGACAAATCTTCCGTTCTCGGGAGAAATTAATTTCCAGCAGTGGACTATTACCAGGGTGATAAAGACGAAACAGAAAATTTAACTTTCTGCAGGGTAATGATATATGTCTCACAGAGATCGCGATGATGATTATGATAATTACTAGTCTTCGGTTACATTAATCACTGTAATGAAGACTTAATTTGTTTCAACTGATTCTAACTTGAAGTAAATTAAATTTTCTTGAGCAATATGTTTAAAATACTTCTTAATAAAATTTTATTTTTTCTCCAGGACAGAGAGAGAGAGAGAGAGAGAGATATTATTTATTTATTCTTTATTGTTAACACATTAAACACAGGATTAATGGGCCGAGTTAATGACTTTTGGCATTATCTGCTAATCAACCGAACTGATGGTAAAACATATGTGGCAAGTGTGAAATATTGTACTAAAAAGTGAACTAAATTTAAGTTATTACATTATTAAACACACATAAAATACTTTAAATTCAACAAAAAACATAAATAACGGAAAATTTATATATGTTCTTTTGATCAAATATCATTCCTTGTCTTACCCGAATATAAAGGAGCTTCTTGATATTTATCGTCATAAAGCAATTTGAAATCATCGCAGTGCTCATCTGTCACGAGGCTGACGCAATCAGGGTGGGATACAGCTAGATACAAGTTTTTCATTTCCACTGGTCCCACATTGCGGAATTCTACATCTATTGTTCTTAACTCGCCGCTTATGACGTCCGGATTCATCTCCGAAAACATCATCTGCCAAATGCCAAAACAATATTAGTACATGAATGTAATACACTCGGCGTCAAAAAAATCGCACATCCGAAAAAAATTATTTAAATACTATTTTAACACAACAGGCCAATGGCAATGTTGTGGTTTGAGGGTATCATTCGAAAGGTAATTTCATTAGCTTTCAGGAATTTTAAATGAATTTTACTTTTATAACGAGACGAAAGAGAAATTAAAGAAAAAGACAGGGTATGTACAAATTTGCAAATTAATAATTTAAAACAAAACTTAATAAATACAAAAAAAGTTCTTAAAACCTAGTGTTACCCCCCGCTTGCCTTGATAACGCTTCTATGCGATCTTTCATGGACCTTACAAGGATCGCAACAGCCTCTTGGGGTACTTGTTCCCACTCTTCAAGTACCGCATCTTGGAGCTCTCGAAGAGTGGCTGGAGCTGGATCTCGAGCTCGCACGCGCCGTTTTAGGTCATCCCAGAGATGTTCTATTGGGTTAAGGTCTCGACTTCGTGCTGGCCAATGCATAACAGGGATATCGACCTCCTGTAAATAATCCCGTACAATAGCCGCGGTGTGGCAACGAGCATTATCATGCATTAACATGAATCCATCACCGACATAACCAGCATACGGGACCACATGTTCCTCCAGGATTTCAGTAATGTACCGACCAGCATTTAATGACCCTTGCCCACGGCCACTCCGAGTCCGGGAAACGCACACATGTTCCGTTTTCCCGTCGACGGAAATGCCGCCCCAAAACATACACGAGCCACCCCCGTATTCGACGGATTCTTCGAAGCAGGGTTGTGTGAACCTCTCCCCCTGTCTTCTGTAGACCCTTCTACGTCTGCCATTGCAGAAGAGACAGACCCTCGTCTCATCAGAGAAGAGTACGGTCCGCCACTGTTCTAGAGTCCACTCGCAATGATTGCGAGCAAACTCTAGGCGATCTCTGCGATGCTGTGCAGTAAGTTTTGGACCTTTAGCAGGTCTATGGGCTGTTAAACTCTTTTCGTGTAACCTTTTTCTTATCGTACAAACACTCACAGATGTTCTCCGAGTTGATCGAAGCTGTTGTTGCAACTCAACAGCATTTGTAAAACGGTTTCGTAAAGATTTTGACCGTTTTCTTCCAGATCTCGTTTTCTAACATAACCACCACTCTGCTGAAAACGTTGGAACACCCGTCAAACTGAAAAACGGGACAGGGTCAACTGTCGCTGGTGTCCATCTTTTACTTGTTCTTACTTGGGTTACTTGTTCACGTGTGTTCACTGCAAAGTCTAAATTACGACTGGCCCATATTTCATCCAGATCGACCCTTTTATACCCTTTTTAGGTGGTGTAACTAGCGTCATTACTAACGAGCATTTGACAGTGTTTATTTTTGACGCTCTATAATGATAAATGTTTTAATTATTTCATGATTCTTTTACTAATAATGTAAAGCTATTCAAATACCCATTTCAAACATACCAATATTTACATAAATATAATTCGTTTCTAGCCATTACAGCCATTTTTCGCGCAAACTCAGAGAGGTGCGATTTTTGTGACGCTGAGTGTATAACCATTAGCAATCGCAATACAATGTATACAACTTCCATTTACGACACCCTCGGGACGAGACGGGGTGATAAATTATTAAACATTCAATCGCATTATTCTATATTACTATTATCCGTCTATAGTACATACATACATAGATACAGTCACGCCTCTTACCCATAGCGGTAGGCAGAGACCACATCTTTACATTTGCTACGTTCCTGACACACATCTTTCGCTTCTTCCACTTTCATGATCGTTGTCATTCAAACTCGTTGGTTGCGGGTACTTTTGAAGTAGACTTTTCTTAAAACATCATGAATCCGATCGTGAAGCGTTCGCCTACGTCGACCCTTATTTCAGTAGTAAGCAAATATTCAAAAAAATTAAAGTACGGACGGATATATACCTAGTTGGTTCATAAGTGTCACAAACATTTTGATTAAATAAATTGTACGAATTTTGTTGTATGTATAAATGAAGTTTAAAATTTTATTAGTTATTCGATTTGCTCTCCTTTATTTTGAATACAGGCCCTCAACCTATTTGGCCAGTCTTCGGCCGCAGCACGCACAATGTTCATGACTCTATCGGCCACTGCTTTAATTAGGGTTCCTTTGAGAGACTATAAATTCTGGTGAGGTTTAGCGCAGGCTTTCTCCTAATAATGTTGCCATATTTTGTAATCCAACGGGTTTAAGTCTGGGCTGAAAGAGAACAGCTCGTTGTGCCTGACGAAGTCGATTCCATGTGTTTTGCTTGCTTGCTGCCCGATGAGCTGGCGCTAAATGTTATTGGAATACCCAGTGTCTGTTTTCGAACATTGTTGAGAAAGAGGTTCACAACGTTTGAAAGAAATGTATTTTGATTCACAATGGCGCTAGTTTTCACAGCTTTTTCATAGAAAAAAACTTCAGTTAGGCCTGAATACGACACTCCTAGCCAAACCATAAATGATGAAGGATAATGCCCACACTGGATTGTCGGGAAACGCCTCCTCGCTTCTTCACTGTTGTGGGAATACACTTTAGTATTTTGTTTGTTGTAACTTTCTTCGAAGTTAAAATTTTTTCGTCTGAAAAAAGGATTTTTGGAAAATGGATTTTTTTTCCCGCGTACCGCCTTTATAAATCCCGGCATCTCTCGAGCCTTATTTTTTTCAGACGCTCATTAAGACTTTTTCGTTTTGGTCTAAATTTAGTACTCTTTTGACCGAAGTTCTGCTTAACCCCAACTTAAGGGCTAACACTTTTTGTTTGCGGAAGTCGAATCTTCACTAAATCGTTTAATACTACGATATCACTTCAGCGTTATTTTCAAATTGTGTGGCAGTTTAAAAATCTCAGTTTGCGCGTAACTGCAACGGCGCAGCGCAATAACCACAACTGTCTTCCTTTTGCGTTTCCCACATTTTTTTAAATGGAAGAAAATTATAAATTTTGATTTTAAAATGAACCGCGAGGACCTTAAAAATACTGCTAATAGAACGTGAAGCGCAGTCGCAATCACATCTATATGTAACACATAATATTTATTGATAGCTTATTACATAAAATAATGAGTATTAAAAAATCAATTACCTGTAAACACGGAGCTTGAGGTATGACCATAATTTGCAAGCGTTTATCAGACTCATTACCATCAGACAATAAATCCAATTTGCCGGAGATAATTACACTATTTCCGTTTTCCTTACCATCTTCCCCAGTATTAATTAACCTGAAATACGGTTACAAACTGAAATGTTACTTCTGCTTGATAATTCACATTAAATAATGTTTAAGTTGGCTTTGAAATTAATAAGACAAATTATTTTATATAAAGCTACGGTATGGGAAACGTTTGAGGAGGACATGTACGAGTACATAGATGTTAGTGTATGCCTGTTTGTATAGTAATTGCGTACGCTACGTCTGTACTTCTTAGCAATAATATTATGGGAATTCTAATACACAGAACACCCCCAATAGAAGTCGCATGCATCATATTTTGTTCAAAACACATTTCGAAAGTGGATCAGTGGAACTGGAGGAACTGCCGGCTCCGATGGGATAGCATCGGTCATAACATAAATCGTCACTGAGCTAGTGAAGTGTCATTGTGAACACAAGAATAAACAATAATTGCAGTACGTTTATACGCTTGTACGACAGTTAGCATTAAAAAACGATACTCAACTCTATGATTTCTCCTGTATCGTGGGTTTTACAATTTGTTGATGGCTCTAATAGAAACACTGAAACCCAAAACTATTTGCTGACCATACAAATATTAGTACCGTGCGGGAATCGAATCTGTGACCCACTGCGACAACCGACCTAAGCTGTATGCAAAAACGAGGAGCCCTTTATGCGGTTTCTATTGAAGGTGTTCTGGGTAATAATGTCATTACACTAAACAATATACTTTAAAAGCTGTCCAGCAGCAGATTTCCTATTTTTATAAATTGTAAAAAAAATCTGATCTTGCGGGCCTGGCGATGTTGACAAATCTGGAGATCACTTTTCTAGGAATATTGCCCCAATTCATCGAAAGCCGTGCTGTGTGGTGTGTTGCACCATCTTGTTAAAACCATATGTTTCGATTGAAGAAAGAACCAAAGTGTTGCCTAAAAAGTCTCATTCATTTCTTAATTTCTTTCAGAATTCACTAATAGTTGTGACGTTCGTTTTCAAAAAAGTTAGGCATGCGATCTCAAACTACCGGTTCTTTCCCGCACTGTGTTCGAAAATTATTTGAATTTGCCGATATCTAACACATGGTATTTTTCATAGAAACGTAATCAAAAATTCTGTTTGATTTTATGAAGCCTCTATTAGCGTAGGTTTTAATAAACACCACTTACTTGTAACCCAGGCCTTTTATAAGTAGTCGACCGACTTGTAGTGGAGTTAGTGAAAATGTCAACCTTTTATTGCATTCGCCTTCTAGAAGAAATGTTTGAATTTTTTGCCTAAAGATCACGTTACTTTCCAACGTGCGACCTGACGCTAAGAACGGCTCATTGTTTAGGATGTCTTTGGGAGCATCCGCTTCTTCTGTTTCTGGAATGAACTGCCAGAGTAATTCCAGGTCTTTTAGGAGCAATAATATCTTCAAGGGGTTTGTCAACGTTATTGTAATTTGAATTGGTTCTGAAATAAAATATACGTGATTAGATTTTGTGTTTACAAATGCGTGACAAATGTGTGATGAATTTCAGGAATCTGCCTAGGTGGGTATCACCGCAGTTCCAGTTATTTTGCCGTCAAGCTGTCATACAAACACCATTGTGTTTCGATTTCATCATTTCAGCCTATCATAGTCCATTGTTGAACATATTCCTTACCCATAGAGTGTGTCCAACACTAGATGAAGCGACGACCTGCACGGTTTTGTGCGTAGTCGATGAATGCAGGTGGTTCAGGACCGTGTTTTGTGCCAATCTATGGGGGAGGCCTTTGTTCAGCAGTCGACTAGTGATAGTCTAAAATGATGATGAAAACGTTCAATTAATATAATTACTAACATCTACATAATCTGCCTACAGATAGATAAAAAATATTGGGCTTGTGTAAATGAACACTTTTGCAATTGCGATGCACGGCACATTCTAAGCAGCAGTTCAATAAACAAAGACTTACCTCCTTGTGGCACAATCGGGTTAGCGTCAGTGTCCTCGGTGTATAAATCAACGGTAGGTTTGAATATCATGGGCGGAGCTCCGTGCGCGGCGTGCAGCAGCATCTCCTCGAGGCGGTGCCAGGCGCGAGCGGCGGGCGGCGCGCGGGAGGGGGGCGGCGCGCTGGCCGGCACGCGCCCCGCCGCGCCCAGCGGCGCCGGCCCCGCGCACGCCACGCGCGTCTCGCCGCGCATCACCAGCGGCACCGGCAGCACGGGCAGCCGCTCCGCGAACTCCTCCGCACTCTCTATCCATTGCTGTTGACCATGGAAGAGTGAAACACTCTGTAAAAATTGATGTTCTACGCGCGGCAAGACCTCGCTGCCTCATAATCTTGCCGCAACCACGTCCGCGTGGATTTACGTTTTTAAAAAAACACCGTGGGAACTCTGTGATTTTCCGGAATAAAAAGTATCTCCAGGAGGCAAGCTACCTCTGCGCCGAATTTCGTCAAGATCGCTTTCGCGGTTGAGCCGTAAATAGGTAACAAACGGACAAAGGGACAGAGGGAGTTATTTTCGCATTTATAATATTGGTGTGGATCAAGCTATAGAGAGGACTGTAACGTAAGAATTAAACGTCATTGATAAAAAAATTCTGTCACTCGTACTTTAAGTATGGAGTGAAAATTATTTCCTGTGGTTCCACAAGAATTAAAGAGTTCAAGGTGCCATTCGCCTGCCAAGAAATATTTTTTCTTAAGCCCCAATTCCCAAACTAATAGACAATGAAAGTAAATAACGTATACAGTTTTGACAACGGTCGGTAAATATTTGATTTATTTATTTCATATCATCATCGTACTCATCGCCCTGTATGGCACCAACATCATGAGGCAGTAGTGCGTAAACATTACTGTGTTTCGGTCTGAAGGTCACTGTGCGCTGGAGTAATCACTGGGCAAATGAGATTTAAGATTTAATGTCTCAGGGTGATGGGCGGAGTGTGGTGCCACTCAGAGGTATTCTGGATGACACTGCATTTCTTATGGGCAGACATTGCACTTACCATCAGGTGAACGTTTTGCTTGTCTCGTCACTGCAACCAATAAAAAAACCTGCTAGGCGGTTTTAGCGATAGGCAGATTCAGAGCCGCGTTGTGGCGGCTTAAGAGAATCTACCAAATCATCTCATCCCGTGGGGTGTCGAAAAATTCGACAGAGGCAAAATGAAAACCAGGAGATGTGCAGCAGCATCTTCCCGGAACATATTAATAAATAAACTGCGGTTGCCAACCCGCGTGCCAAGCGTGGCAACTATGGCAAAATCCCCTAAAATGAGAGCTACAAACTTTTGTGGCAATCTATGGGGGATGCCTATGTTCGGTGGTGGACTAGGGATAGGCTGAAATGACAATTTTGATGAGGCTGTTGTGCTGATCGGCATACCTGGTGAGCCAGCATGTACTCGCGCAGGAAGGCAGCCTGCTGGTGCGGCGGCTGCGGCGAGGCGGGCGCGAGCGGCGCGGCCAGCCAGCGCGGCGCCGCGCCGCGCCGCAGCGCGCCCGCCAGCCGCCCCAGCGCGAACTGCACGTGATCCGTAGCCAGGCGCCAACCGCTATCCGCGTAAACCTTACAAAACCATTTTAAATACATACATTCACGACTTTCTCCCATATGAGGGGTAGGCAAAGGCCATTTTCGCACCGCGCGAAACGCGACTGTGTGACGGATGGCGAACTACATCGCCGCCATTTTGGTGCGAGTCAAAAAAAAAATCTTACGCCCCATTGCGTTTCCACGAGCAGTATACTGACAGCATTGCATATTATGGTGTTATTCTGCACGAATAAAGGATGTCCTTACAATACCTTATTCGCCTTTTACGACACTTCGGTATTACAGAGGAGGAGGTAAGTGCTATTTTACTCTGTCGGACACCTTCGGCTAAAAAAACCAATTTAAACTATCAGTTACTGCACTGTAGCGACATCTATGTCCAAGTTTAAGATATCTCATAAGTCCAACATCGCGCTATTAGATATTCTGAGAATCAAACTATATTATATACAACATCTAAAGATTATTGGTTGGAGGAGACGTCGTTTCCAGATCAAACCACCTGATCTGGCGGGTAGCTACATTTTCCTTGGCAATATCATCTGCCAAAGTTCTAAACGCATCTCAAGTCCACCTTTGTTCCGTGTAAAAATCTAGAAATTACCCACATCGATGACAATGGACAGTATCTTGGAAAAATAAACATCAATATCCATCATTTCATTGAAATATCTGCACAAAGACTGATATCAACATTTTTTGGACACCATACGATTGTCATAATTACAGATTTATATAAGTATAATGTAGACTATGTGTTTTAGTCCTAAATCAAGGATACGAATGTTATGTACGTGAATATTAAAAAGTTACCTATTCTAAAAAAAAACTCTTCTAAATTGAATTAACAACATTTTGGCGGATGATATTACCAAGGAAAAGGGTAGATACCCGCCAGATCGAGTGGTCTGATCTGGGGCGGACGTCTCCATCAACTAGTAATATTTAGATGTTGTATATATATTATACTTTATGTGTAGCCAGAACGTATCTAAAAAGGCACGTCTGGCTGTACATGGGGGAGTTCTGGTCCCCACACTTATGTATGGTAGTGAATGCTGGGTCTGGCAGAAGAAGCATGAAAGTAGGATTAACGCTGTGGAAATGAGAAGTTTGAGAAGTATAGCTGGAGTAACTCTGATTGACAAAGTGAGAAACAGCGTGATAAGGGAACGTTGCGGTGTGGTTGAAGATGTAGTGAAAAAGATAGAGAAAGGCATGCTTAGATGGTTTGGACACGTAGAGAGGATGAATGAAAGGAGATTGACGAAACAGATTTATGAGGCAAGTGTGAATGGAAAAGCCGGTAAGGGTCGACCTAGGCGTACGTATTACAATCAGATCGGTGAACTTTTGAGGAAAGGTCACGTTAAAAGTACCCGCAGCCGACGAGCGTGTGTGAAAACGCTAATGAAAGTAGAAGAAGCTAAAGATGTGTGTCAGGATCGTAGCAAGTGGAAAGATGTGGTCTCTGCCTACCCCTATGGGAAAGAGGCGTGACTGTATGTATGTATGTATGTATATATAGTTCGCATTTCAGAAAACTTTCAAAGCGCGATTATGAAATGTATGAAATATTTCTTGATATTCTCATGTGGCGACATAGATGTCGCTACAACATACTTATAGTGTTTCGTTTCGCTGGAACGTTAATATTTATAAAATTTATATTTTACAAATACATGACCATAGTTATATAGCCTTAATAATAGCTAAAAATTTTATGAGATTTCCCAAAATGGAAAACAATGGCATACCTGATAAGCCTGGTGATAGCATCTGTAGGCATGTTTCTTTTGACCTGCTTTTGAGAATCTGTGACCAGCCAGAACCATGTGGAATGCGTACTTTCTGCACATGGCTTTAGTACCTGGCCCTGATAGAAAGCAAAGTGCTGCTTGTTCTAAAAGCATTGCGCTACGTAAGTCACTGTCTTCTGAGGTCATACGAATAAGTTGCTTGGCGGCTTCCCCGTGGAGTCCCGAATTTATCGAACACAAGGCTGAGAGTAAGGTGGCTCTGACAGCGTATTGCACCATCCTGAAATTGTAGAAGTTGGTAGTTGAAAGGTTAGACCTGACCTCAGAGAGGTTGCCAGCCATCAGACATCGACTCTTGGAACGTAAAAAAAGTGTCATAATTTATTTATAAAATGATTATTTGTTTGGTACAATGCATGATTTGTTATTTAAGAAGTTTGTTGTTTCATGTTATACCTACATATACAGAACGAAATTATACAGAAAATGTGTACAAAGGCAATACAACACTTGGAATTCTTTTGAATGAATGGGCAATGTTTATATTAGAAATTCCTAGATATTTTAGAATAAGCTGAAATTATTTGTGTATTGTGTTTTATTAAATATTTTGACAACATAACAAATTAGTCATCATTATATTATTTTTATAAGGATACCGAATTCGATATAATCAATGACATTTCATTACAAGTAGTAAAACTCAATGGACAAGCTGACCTGCAAGTATTGAGATAAGTTACAATACTCTCCTCCATGTAGCCATGCGTCTTTCGATTGGATTCGCCCGCCATAAACGCACTGATGGCGGCCATCTCAAGTGCTCCTGCGTAACATAGCCAAGCGCTGTCTGCATAGAATTCTCTCTTCGCCGTATGATACGCGTCGAATGCTCGCTGCCACTGTCCGCATAGAAACCAGAGGTCGCCAAGGCGTCGTAGTTGTAATTCTGGACAGTCACTTGAGTATCTGGGAAAGTAGATATTTAAATCAGGTCTATGAAACTATCTGTCAAATTATATAAAAAAAGGTAGGTACCACCCCGGGCCAGTTATTCTGCCGTGAAGCAGAAGCGTGCAAACATTAGTATGTTTCGGTCTGAAGGGCCATGAGAGCTTGTGTAATAATGGTTTATTAGTTAGATTTAAAGAGTACCATCCACCCTCCTGCTATAGCGTGCACAAGCAACTACCACCGCCATCAATTCCGCCTCATCACCACCCCACTAAACTATACAATACCTACGGACCACCAAAGTCGAGAACACGACACTTGTTTCCCAGAGTAAGAGAGTTTGACTCACTCGTCTTTCTTAGAGTTTTGGAACGGAGCACGTGAGATATCGGCACATAATTAAACGTTACTTCAGTACCGGAATTATGATAATTATACTTACATGACAGTGTTATTTCCAGTAGTATTGCCTCCTTTGCCTGTCGCAAACCACCTTTTTGTTGCTGACAGTAATGATCTACTAACACCTTTTCGGTTGGCAACCTGAAAACATAAAAAGCAAAGCATAGGCTGACAGGCTACAATTGAATCCATTGTCAAGTATATTTAACAGGTTCAGCAAAATATTTATATTTCTTATAAATCGTTAATTCGTTTTGTGATTATTGAAAAAAGGGATGACAACTACATTCAATTTGGTTCCTCTTCTCTATAATCTTACAAAACAAAGAGAAGGTAAAAAGCTACAAATTAAATATAAAAATTAAATTTATTCTTACATATAAAACGCATGGAAATTTTTTTAAAAAGAAAAGTATAATATACACTAATTTGTTTTCTCCAATAAATGCATAATCTCAACTAAACATTTAAATGAAACTAATTTTACGGATTTTATTTTAATTTTAATTTTATTATTTATAACCCGACGTTTCGATGGTCACGGGGGGACTGAGGTGACAGATGTCCCGATGTCATAGTTAACCCGGAGTACCTTCAGCTTTTAATTATTATTATTGGTCCGATCTACGCAGAAAGAGCTTACTGTATGGGTTCTATTTGTATGGGTCTTTTTCCTATACACAGTGTGACTCAAGGTGTTATTAGGATTTCTAATTACTTCTACTTTAAGGTGGTCTACTAACTCCATACTACTAACTCCATAAACTCCATAAATTCTAAAATTTACAATGGAGTTAGAGACAAATAACTCTTTAGCTTTTCTAGATGTTTTAGTAATTAGAAATCCTAATAACACCTTGAGTCACACTGTGTATAGGAAAAAGACCCATTCCAACAGGTATTTAAACGGTGAATCTCACCACCATCCTTCACAGTTAGCTACCGTGGGCAAATCTTTGTTTCAGAGAGCACAAGGGATCTGTGACAGTAAACACCTGGCCGCCGAGCTTCAGCATGTCAAGCAAGTTTTGCAAGACAACAAGCTTCGGGTTCCGCGCCTTCGTCGCAGTGACCGAGTGAAGCCGGCCACAGTCGAGCGTGTACCTGCAGTCCTACCATATGTCAGAGGAGTCACGGACAAGATTGGCTATATCTTGAAGCGGGCTTCCATAAGAACATTTTTCAAGCCGCCGAAGAAGATAAGTCAGTTTTTACCATCTGTCAAGTGTAACATCCCTCTACAAGATGTAGGAGTATACAAGCTGGATTGTGAATGTGGTCTCTCTTACATAGGGCAAACAAAAAGATTAGTTAAAACCCGCGTAAAAGAACATATAGCTGATGTGAAGCATCGTCGCTCCAGGAAGTCTGCAGTCTGTGACCATGTTCTGGATCATCCCAACCATTACATCAGATTTGATAAACCACAAATCCTCGCAAAAGAACACCGATTCCTACCAAGGATGATTCGCAAGGCTATTGAAATTAAAAAACATCCTAATTTTAATAGAGAAGATGGTTGGGTATTACCACCAGCTTGGGATCCTATAATTAATAAAATTAAATCAAAAACCAAGCATACCACTGCAAGACTTCAAGACACAGTAAGCTCTTTCTGCATAGATTGGACCAATAATAATAATTAAAAGCTGAAGGTACTCCGGGTTAACTATGACATCGGGACATCTGTCACCTCAGTCTCCTCGTGACCATGGGTGCTGTAAAGCACTCAAAACGTCGGGTTATAAATAATAAAATTAAACGCGATAAAATCCGTAAAATTAATCTCATTTAAATGTGTAGTGTTCACGTAAATATAAGAAATCAATCTCAACTAAATCTCAAGCAAAGTCAACCTAAAACATACCACTTCTGACAGTTGCGCTATTTGTTTCTCTAAATAAGGAAGTAACGCTTTTGATGCATACTCTTGCATGAATTTCTTTATTGCATCAACATCACTTGCATTTAGTGCTGCTCCATGAATTTCATTAGAATAATCTATTCCTTTTCCTGTTACATTAACACTTTCTGAACTGCCAGAAAATGAATAAGTCTGCAAAAGTGAATGTAGATGCGAATAAATGAGTATGTTGTGTAACTTAATGTAAATTTTAACTTACACATACATATTTAATATTCTATGTAAGTAAAAAAAATTCAGTTGTAAGCTAATAAATAATTACACTCTATAAAAGTAATATTTTCACCTGCAAGCTATTTGCATTATCGTAAACATCATTCTCAGAGGTTGTTAATGGGTGTATACCTTCTTGTGTCGAAGTAATCATTATATTAGGTCTTTCTTCTGCAAAAATAAACAACAAAAGGTCCAATTTGATTTCAAAACTTTCAAAAAGTGAATAGTTAGTAACATGCTTGCTGACGCAAGCGAATACGTCAGCATGGATTTAGGTTTTTTAAAAATATCATGGGAGCCCTTTTATTTTAAATTTTTATTTGATAATTGTGTCTAGTTTCTTTTTAGCATATGATACTTAATTACCTCAGCTTTATAGAAACATAATATGCTAATTCATTATAAAATATTGTGTTAAAGTTTACCAAATAAAATGAATTTAAAGTAAGTGCTATAACAATGTCTTACCAGGTGTCACTACATTTATGTTAGTGGGAGCAACTGGTTGAACTTGTGTTTCAAATGATGTTGTGGTTGCATTCATTGGCGATGATATTTCACTCTGAAAACTTAAATAGTGTTATTTCCAAATATTTTAAATTATTGAATAAATTGAATTAATAGGATAACAAAATGTTCCATTACATAAGACTCAGGAGTTCTTGTAACATATTGAGCCCAAAAATCTGTAGGTAACTTTGGATCGGATGGACTTTTAGAGTTTATTGTCATCATAAAACAGTTTCCAGCACCAAATGTTTGTTTCATTGTTTCAAATGTTGTATCTGCTCTGTAACCCAGAAACGAAGCTATCACATAATCTCGACTTTTGAAAACAATTTATAAACAGTAAAAGGTGGAACATACTTTTCTTTTGAGACAGACGACACATCATGTAATAGAAGATATGATTTTAGAACACCATTATTGAACCATTTAGGTAATTTAGGAGGAGCAACATTTTGCAACTGAGCATATTGTTGATTTAAGCCATTATATGTATCTACAATATTTTCATCCATGGTTGTAGCAACAATAATACAGGACAGAAAGTGTTTAGTATATTCATGGTCAGATGGAAATTGCACTTCAAGATAAGTTTCTCTCCATGCATCAAACCAAGGTGTTAATTGTGGAACATCAAACTTACGTCCTTCTGTGAACATTAAAAATTAAATTTCAAGGATGTTATATATAAATGAATAGTAAGATAAGCTATTGTTTTTGAATATATAATATTTTTAGTTAATTTTCAAACATCATACCAAAGTCTAAAGTAATTTTTTTATCATCATAATTATGCAATACTGCATTGTTTAATTGTCTTCTTGCTTCAGTAGGCTGAAGGGGTTTCCAATTTACATCTCTTATGATTAACTTCCAATTTTTAACAGCACAAACACTTCCCCCAGGCTCACGAAACTGACCTATGAGAAAATTGTTAATAGAGTCTTTAATTTCCATTACAGTATGAAAGAATTATAAATAATTTCCTAAGATCTGCATAAAATATTAAATTAAATTGGTATGTTGTGTATTATTATATGTTTAAGTTTGCATTGTGTTGGTGTGGTTTGTGTGTGTGGGGCCTTCAGAGAAAAAGTAATATTAAGTAATATTGTCTGAGAAAAGTTTTTCCAAGATTTACCGTGAATAATGAGAGGGGTGTCATCCACATACCAAAAGCAAATTATATATAGATGATAGTCAATTATATGAGACTGTTCTTAGTAAATTTATTTATAATGTACTTTTGACAAAGATAAAAAAAAAACAACAAAATAGAGGATACCTACGGACTTTCTTTCGCCTGCTTCTTCTTCGTCAGAGAAACCTCCTTACAAAATGGTGGAAGATTGTAAAAAATGGTGTTTGACAAACAAAATTTATATTACTTATGTTGAAGAATAAATAATTTTCATTTCATTTCATATAAGACAAAGAGTATTGGCTTGAGAATACTACCCTGCAGGATACTGAAAGAAATCGAGCTCAAGAAGCTCACATGGTCACTAATCTTAATACACTGTTGCCTGTCCGACAAATAACTTAAACCATTGCAAAGCTTTTTTCGCGGATTCCAATATTTAGACACCTACACAAGAATCCTTCCACCAGTAAGTTCTTGAAATTAGGTACAACTGAATTATCTTAAGTGAACAGTTGTGAAATTTGTTTGTGTAAGTGTACATAGGGATGAAAAAAAGAAGTTGGAGCTCTACTTGAATGTACTATGCGTTCCTAAATAAAAAATATATTTATACAAATGTTATCAAATATGTGTCTGACCAATACTAAAACTAACTAACTAAGAATATGATATAGAATAAAAATTAAACAATTTAATTTTTATTCTATATCATATTCTTTAAGATCCAATGTAGAACTTCCGGATTTTAAATTTTATAATACATAGATAAATGAAAACAAAAGTTTATTGCAAATAACAATCCTTACATACCTTCCCATTCCATCGTCGCAAAAGGTTGTAATAGTTCAGAAAAGGTCAAATTATTTTTAGAAACGACATTGTTCACTTTTGGACTACACAGCACTGCAATAATTGGTGAAAAGGAGCTCTGGATAAATTCTTGGGCAGATTTGGCCATTATTTAATCTGCGAACTTTACTCTACAACTAAATTTAACTAAACGTTAAGAATACTTATCAGTCTAAGCTACACATTTATTGAAATTAATACATGGAATTTAGGTCTAGAAGTTAGAAGAATTAATATACGAATAGGTAGCTAGCTAGTAATTTGGGATATTTTGATAACAAGTTGACAATTGACAATACACAAATTGACGTAACATGTTAATGTTAACATTCCTCTTTTTCTTTTTTGATCCTGGCAATTAGCTACCAAATCAAACCTTTTTTGGAAAGTCGCGTAATAATTTAATTCTATCAAAGACAAGAAGTATTTTCGGTCGACAGTAAAATGATAGTTGACTTTTACAGAAGATTTGCTGGATTGATGTATGATGATGGAGATGAATATTTGCTGGACTGATGGAGACAAAACGAAAAGTACAATTCTGGTCATAAATTGAATTTTCCAATCACTGTACACACGAGTACTTGCTGCATAATAAACTATCAATATTAAATATACAAAAGTTTCAGCCTATAAATGTCCCACTACTGAGCACAGGCCTTCTCTCATTTCTGAGAGGGTTTTGGAGCTAGGAAGAATCCGCCACGCTGCTCCAATGCGGGTTGGCGGACTTCACATGTCTTCGAAATATTTTTTGTTCCTTAGACATGCAGGTTTCCTCACGATGTTTTCCTTCACCGCCGAGCATGTGGTAAATCAGCACTTAAAATTGCAATTAACAATTTTAGTGGTGCCGGCACAGGGAATCGAACCCAGGTCACTCGCGTACTAGTAATATACAAAGAAATCGCGTAATATACAAAGAAATTACAAAATTAAATAAAAACACTATCGCCACTTTTCGAGTTGCCGACATAAGTTAATGATAACATTACTAATTTACCATTACAAATCTATTAACATATAATCATTTAAGAAAAAAATAAACATACTAAATTTATCTATAATTTTGGATTTGAATTGGTATAAAAAATATTTTAGTTTAATGTCGTCCAAGAATTTTAGACCTAAAAGGCCCGATCAGCGGCAAAGTAAGAAAAGTTTTAAATAACGTTTCGTTTTGTTTATGGTCCAATCTAAAGGTTATTTAAACAAAATGTGTATATAATACGGTGCGTACTTCCACACCTACACTCAAGCTGAAGAGCGTCAACTTCGGCTGGTTCTAAAGAAATCCCTGTCGAGGAGGTCAAAGCTGATTTGCTCGCTCAAAACCTCCCCATACTATCCGTACACCGGATGTACAGCACAAAGGCGTCCTACAATATGGTGCTCATCGCTCTTGACCGTTCAACAGCAGGCAAACAGTTCTTTAATCTAAAAACTTGCTGGAACACACTAAGCATCTTCTGCTGATACTACGCTACATACTGCTACGTGGGCATGAATTTTTATTATATGAACGTAAACTCAGGAAAAGGATCTTCAAAGAGAACTTAATTATACTTGCATTATAATATAGAAACCACCGCGTAACAGCTAACGTCGACAAATGTATGTCAATTTCGTTTACCCATAAAATAAAACCTTTGCAATTCACCTACTATATATACGGTAAACCTTTATCTAAAACATACCTAGTTAAAGACTTGGGAGTGACTTTAGACCGCAAACTAGCTTTTTCAGACCACATAACTTTAATAACTAACATAGCCTACAAAAATATTGGATTCATTATGCGTGTCACCAAACCATTTAATGATTTAAATTGCATTAAAAATCTTTATTTCTCATACGTCCGCAACGCATTAGAATATTGTTCTTCCAGTTGAAATCCTTAGTATAAAAACTAATCTTAGCCATTGAGAGCATATAGAAGAAATTTCACCGTTACCTTAGTTATAGCGGCAGTCATCAATACGGCAAATACCAAGACTCTGGCCAGCATCACAATTTATGAACACTAGAAGTTCATAGATGTGTAACTCACATGATGTTACTATACGAGGCATGCACTGGCGCCCTTGACTGTCCACAACTGACGCTGCAGCTTATGAGTTTCCGTACTCCAAGAAACGTACTAGAGTTATGGAACTATTCTATGTACCGACAACTTATACAAAATATGAGAACACACACTAAGAACATACACTGACTGAACATACTTCTGTTCGACAAAGACTAAATTCAAAAAATCTGTCATAGAGGTCTGTTTGTCCGATAACACCGCTAATTTGGCTTGATGACATGGAGTTGCACCACCCACAGATATATACACACACATACACAAACGTGCGCGCGGGGGTGAGTTGTGTATAGTCTTACACATTATTCTCAAGAACTAGATTACATACTTCAAGTAAAGTATCTTTTTCGACAAATAATGTAACACTGTTAAGGACAAAAGAAAAAAAATCGGTTTAAAAAATGTAAATATATAATGGCTGATGTTTGGCATATGCTCAAAACTTGTTTAAATATGGTCTAATGTAAAGCTGTAGATTTTGAATATAAAATAAAAAAAAACCTTTCGGGGCTCTCAGTTGAACCGCCTCTAAATGCCATAAATGTCAGCTTTATGGCCATTCTTCAAGGAATTGTTACGCACGAGCCAGGTGCATAACATGCCTAGGCGACCACGCCACCCTCAACTGTCCCAGACCAAAGGACAAATCCCTTCTTGTCACCTTAGGCCCACCCCCCTGTGTTCTTTGTAACACAGAGGGGCATACGGTCAACTACCTCGGATGCTCCAGGCCCCAGAATCCAAGAGACCCGCGATAAGACAACTATCTGCTCCCTGAACCGTCTTCCAGAGAAATCCTCCACCCTCCGTATGGAGGAAACTCCCGCGTCCATCATTAACTCGGTTATACTGAACACACCCTTCGACGAAAGCGACATAAAGTTAGTCTGCCGCTTCGCCACCGTCTTTAGCGGCGATGATGTTTCCACCTTCGCAAAGGCTCAGGGAGACCAATGGAAAGTCCGTGGTTATTATCGCCGCAGCAATGCCATACCAGTATGTAGTTTCGGCTATTGTCAAGCCTAATAGCCCTACCGGTTGGAAGTGCCGTCACTTCTACCCATACCGAGCGAAGAAGCTTTAACCGTTTCGACACAGTTTGCATGTGGAAACTCAGTCAATATTTAATAGATTCCACATTCTCTAGTGCAATACAATTAGTTTTTGTGTCCCGACAATTTCCGGTTGCAAGGGAAGTTGCGTGGGAGGACTTTAAAATTTGGTGGTCTACTAACTTCAGATTTTTTAAAACAAACATATTTTGTTTTCGATATATTTAATGGCAAAAGATTGTCTTCTAACATCTTACATAACCCACCCATTTACCACAGCCATACTTAACGTTTTTTTTAAAGCAGCCACAAAGGCGTTTTTTAATTTGATTTATTTAATACAAAAAGAAAGTGTTCACAATTAATTTGGTTGATTGAAGATAAGCCTTGTAATATAAGATAGTACTCGTACTGATGAGACAATAACATTTCTGATAATCTTACCTTATTGTTAAACTATTTTTTTACTGCATAATAAATCCATTACATTAAGCAACTACTATGTCAGGCATGCCACTCACAAAAGCTTGACGGGCTTGAGTATAGCTGCTCTTCAATCTGGCGTGCTTGAGACCACGTAATGCCGTAAAATACTAGGACAGTATCATATGAAAACATGATGAAATCCATGTTCACCAGCTTAATTTTGCACTTTGTAAATATTTGCTTTTAATTTAAATAAATATAGACTTATTTATGTAATACTCATTGAGCGTATGATTTTAATTCATACTATTATACAAAACATAAACAGTTCTTAGGAAATTTATACATGCATAAATGCCTTTTTCACATAAAAGGGGGAGACCACACACGTAGCCCACTTTTCGTCCCCGCGAGAAACAAGACGTGACGGGTGGCGAACCAGGTCGCAATGTTGGTACAAATCAAAAAAATCCTTACTCCCCATTGCGTTCCCGCGAGCGGTGTAGTGACAGCATTGCATATTATGGTATTATTCTGCACGAATAAAGGCTGTCCATACAATACCGTAGTCGCCTCTTACGACACCTCGGGAGGTGCTTTTCTACTCTGCCGAACACCTATCGGCTATAGGAAATAAATAAAAGAATAAAAAGGTTCATGTTACTTATATTTAATGAAAAATCTTTTACAAAATTGAGATACACCTAATCTTGATTGATTACAAATAATAAAAATTTCATTTTAAAGAAAATATTCTTAAATGCATTACTTACATAAAAATATTACTATATTAAAATAAACTTGAAAATTGAAAACTAATTAGATTTAAAACAACAGCTGTCAAAAAACCACCTCCTAATACTAAATGTATTAATAATACAGACTAAAATTACAACATTAACCTATACAATGCACCTCATTTTAATATATTTTCGTTTTGGAATGTCTTTGAAAACATATCCAGTAAATGCAAAAATAGTAGTACTTTTTATCGGTGCACACAAAGTAAAGTTTATACCAAGAGTGGTAGTGCTTGTGGCTTCTGACTGTTTGGACCTACTATATCTTGCTAGCTTGCTTATACTTCTGTTGCCAAGATCACCTCTGAAATAAATAAGGAACAATTAAAATAGACATTAAATAGAAGTACTATCATAAAATAAATAAAATATTATCTTAAGATGTCATGGCCAGCAAGGCAAGGTAATGTAAAGTCAGTTAATCATTTCATTTCAAAAATTGTACAATATACAATTTTTTAATGACCGTCTAATGTTTTAGCATTACAGGTGTGATGTGATGATAAATTGTGATAGTACACCAAATACTATGTTTGTGTTGCTATTAAGCCAAAAGCCAAGTGTCTCGCAAAGTGGAATTACACATGGCATTTCTTTCCAACAGAGGTGTCGCAATTGACAGTTAATATTATGTATTTAGTGTTTTTACTGCAGTATTACTTTTTACTTATTGTATTGTTATTTTGTTGTACAGAGTGTAACGTATGCATTTTTTTTGTAATAATTTTATTTTGATAAATTAACTATAGATGCTCGTGGGAACGCAATGAGCAATAAAATTGTTAGCTCCATACAACATGGCGGCGACGTGGTTCGCCACCCGTCACGTCTCGTTTCCCGTGGGCGCGAAAAGTGGGCTACGGATAGCCACTTTGCTACTTTGAATGTTAGGGGAGGTATGAGTGATAAAATTGACGAAGTATGCGAGATGATGAGCGCAAGACGGATTGACGTTCTTTGTGTGAATGAAACCAAGCGGAAAGGGTGCGACACCACCTCGCATGGACCCTACACAGCCTATTGGTCGGGGGTTCCTGAAACCAGTAGAGGCTGTCAGGGCGTTGGTGTACTGCTTTCTGCTCGAATGAATGAATGTGTGACTGACTTTGATTGTGTGAGCCCTAGACTCCTCTGGGTGAGGTTGAAGGTTGGCCTTACTCGCATCTTCATATTAGGGGTTTATGCTCCACAAGATGCGAGTTGGAACCGTTCCTCAAAAGCCCAAAGTGAGAGACAGGAGTTTTGGGATAGCATGAAAGATATTTTGAATAAATGCAACGAAAATGAAAGAATCATAATGCTAGGCGATTTTAATGGGTGGGTGGGAGTGAAGCGTGATGGATATGAAAGTGTGCTGGGAAGGTTCGGCGATAACAGAGTGAATGAAAATGGAGAAAGTCTGCTTGAAGTATGTTTGGAGAGGAATCTTGTGGTAACGAACACTATGTTTGACCATAAAAAGATCCACTTGTATACTAGAGAAGAAGGAAGCCTGAGAAGTATGATTGATTTTGTAATTGTGGATGAAAGATTGAGAAAGAAAGTCCTAGACACTCGGGCATTCCGCGGTGTCGGCATTCACACAGACCACTTTCTGGTGTTGAGCCGATTAAGAGGTGTCTTTAAGAGATGGCGGCACCGTGTGCATGAACCTATTAGTGTTCTAGAACGCATAAAAGTTGAGGGTCTGCAAGAGAAAGGTGTGAGAGAAGAATTTGTAAAGAAACTTATCGAGAAGTTTGACACGTTGGATGAGGCATGTGAGGTTGAAGAATTATGGAAGCTGTTTAAGGAAGGAATCGTGGAATCTACTATTGAAGTGTGTGGTGAAAGTAAGAGAAGAAGAGGGTGTAAGTTAAGAACTGTGTGTGCAGAGGTGCAAAAGGCAATATCTAATAAAAAAAAGGCTTGGCTGGATTGGTTAGCCACAAGAGCCAATCAGAGAATAAAAAAGGCAACGAATGAAGATGTAAGCAAGGCAAGGAATGAGTATAATAGGTTAAAGGTCGTGGCAAAAGAGGTCGTGAGAAGAAAGAAAGAGAATGATAGAGATGAATTTGATAGGAGGTTATCTGATGACTTTCAACACAACATAAAGTTTTTCTGGAAGTCCATAAGAACGACCAGAGGTAAAAATACAACCTCGCAATTGGACAAAATCAGAAACCAGGATGGAAGTATTGTGAAAGGAGAGGAATGCATCCTAAAGAGATGGAAGGAATATTTTGAAAACTTATTTGAGAAAGGAATTATGCAAGTACAGGCCCCATTCGGGGACATGAATGAAGATTGCAAAGAAAGTGATATAAGCATGGAAGAGATCGTGGAAGCGTTGAATAGTATGAAATTAGGCAAGGCTGCAGGATATGACAGAATTACAGTAGAGATGCTGAAAGCTGGACAGGGCGTGGTAGCTAGTCAGCTGTACCGCCTTTTTAACCTTTGCTGGAGGAACGGCGTCGTACCAGGAGACTGGTGCAAGGCCGTCATTGTACCACTTTACAAAGGAAAAGGGTCGCAGCAAGACTGCAAAAACTACCGAGGCATTAGCTTGCTCAGCATTGTTGGCAAACTGTATGCAAAGGTGTTGATTAAGAGAGTGATGAATGATACTGAAGAGAAGATATGGGATGTACAAGCGGGATTCAGGAGAGGAATGGGATGCATGAATCAGGTCTTTTCCTTACGAAGCATAGCCGAAAAATTCTTGGCTCAAAGTCAAAAGGTCTATTGCGCATTTGTAGACTTGGAAAAGGCTTATGACAGAGTGGTGAGGAAAGAACTGTGGTCGACATTGTCTATATATGGGGTGAACGGCAGCTTGATACAAGCACTGAAATCACTGTACAAGGATTCCAGTGCTTGTGTCAGGGTAAACGGGGCGTACACAGACTGGTTTAACATCGAAAAAGGTGTTAGACAGGGATGTGTGGCTTCACCGTGGCTGTTTAACCTATTTATAGACAATTGCTTGAAAGATCTTAAAGAGAGTGCATTTGGATTAAGAATGAATGATCTGACCGTCAAATGCCTCCTATACGCCGATGATCAGGTTATATTAGCATCATCGGAGGAGGAGTTGCAGGCGATGGTTAATATTATGAATGATGCTCTACAAAGCAAAGGAATGAAAATTAATGTAGATAAGACGAAAGTAATGGTTTTTGAAAGAGAAGAAAGTATGTCGGATTGCAAAGTTCTGATTGAAGGAGAAAGAGTGGAACAAGTGAAAGAGTTTGTATATTTGGGTTCAAAATTTTCGAGAGACGGAAAGTACGACTGTGATATTGAACGAAGAGCGTTGGCAGGAAATAAATTATATGGGGCCCTGCATAACTTTATGTGCAGCCAGAATGTTTCTAAAAAGGGACGACTGGCTGTACATAGAGGAGTACTGGTCCCCACACTTATGTACGGTAGTGAATGTTGGGTCTGGCAGAAGAAGCATGAAAATAAGATTAATGCTGTTGAAATGAAAAGTTTGAGAAGTATAGCTGGAGTGACTTTGATGGACAAACTAAGAAACAACGTGATAAGAGAACGTTGCGGTGTGGTAGAAGATGTAGTGACAAAGATAGAGAAAGGGATGCTTAGATGGTTTGGACACGTAGAGAGGATGGATGAAAGAAGATTGACGAAACAGATTTATGAGGCGAGTGTGAATGGGCAAGCCGGTAAGGGTCGACGTAGGCGAACGTATTACGATCAGATCGAAATCGTTTTGAGGAAAGGCCACGTCAAAAGTACCCGCAACCGACGAGCTTGTATGAAAACACTAATGAAAGTAGAGGAAGCTAAAGATGTGTGTCAGGATCGTAGCAAGTGGAAAGATGTGGTCTCTGCCTACCCCTATGGGAAAGAGGCGTGACTCTATGTATAATGTTTCGGATACGGCCAGTTTCGGCCAAAAATTGGTTGAAAATTTGGCTTGGACGGTATGTTCGGTACGGATTCACTCGACTGCGGTATAAGCAGAGATAACTAGGAAAAAAGTTAGATGTCAGGGTATAATGAAATTTAACTAAATTTTAACTTAACTGGCATGAGTTTCGGTTTCGGCTGTAAATTGTGTTTCGGTCGGACACGAGTATTTTTAAAGGATTCACCAAGGCCTGAAATCACCGATTGACGCTTAAACAACGGTAAGCTAATCTGATTTTTTATAGTGAAGGTGGCAAACGTGCGAGATGGTGATAAGTGATCACTGCCATCCATAAACATCCACAATACCACAGGAATTGCAGGTTCGTTGCCGGCCTTTGAGAAAGAAGGCTTTTTTGTTAACATTTAACAACGGCTTAAACAGCGTGTTAAAATTTAAATTTTAAAAATTGTTGTGTGTCCATGTTTCATTTAATAGTTCATTTATCAGGGAACCGACCGTGTGGCCTAGTGGTCAGAGTGCCTGTCTTCTACGCCACAGGTCATGGTGCGAATCCCAGCCGGAGCCAACATTTGTGCCAAAACACTAATTGTTGGTTTTCGGGTCAGGTTGTGTTGTGATTGTCCCCGTGTTTCTGAAACTGCATCCTAGCCTACCTCCGATCTTATCGCATTAGCGTTACATCGGGCGCGGGAAGGCTGGGACGAGTGAGTGCTTTTGTGTTTGCGCGTACACTTGTGGCACTATAATATCTCCCGCGCAGTTGATGGCTCTCGACCAGTATTAGAAATTTGTCGCCGTGGAAATCGGGTACGAGAAAATCATCATCAATCAGGTATTTACTCAATTTTTCGAGTGAATTAACATATAATCGTACAGAAAACACTGATTAGTTGTCTTCTTTTTATTTATAACGCTTTTAAAATAAAAAGTTCAAGGCATTTGCAGGACATTTGTACACTAATTCTATAAACATCATGTTTTGCATGCATGAATGCTTTGAAACTGTCAAACATTACGTCAAATATCAAATTCATATCTTTGTTGATTATGTAAATTTAATTAAAATTAATATGGAAGTAAAAAAAACGCACAACAGTTTTTACTCAACAGAGAAGACCGTGTTTAGATAACATTCTTATTTCATTACAAATCTTAAACCAGAAAGCATTTTGAACAATAACACTTCCCAGTTTATATTTCGTTATAGCAACTGTCACAACACACGGTGAAACTGTAGAAATAAATAGAGATAACCAACCGATTAATTACTTTAAACAATGTTTAAGCAGTTGGTGAACAGTAAAATTACTTTTAAATGATTGTTAAAAGATTTAAACAGATTTTTATAAGTCGATGAACTCTGACTTAATCACACAATATCAATCCCATTGGACTATATATAATTTCGGTGATGTAATTGCTGCTAGCCTTTTTGGCTTTTACAGCTTCGTCGGATACTGTGCTCACAGGCCAGGGGCCCGCGTGCCAGGTTTGGTTTGACCCAAACATAAATACTTAAATAAACTCCTACAAATAAATCGAAATTCGGACGGTCGCGTTCGCTGCGTGCTTGCGCGATTTCAAATATCTCAAAATATTTTAAGTCGTTTAATAACCGTCCGAGGGAGGCTGC
Source organism: Luehdorfia chinensis (assembly GCA_019845155.1). NCBI lineage: Eukaryota > Metazoa > Arthropoda > Insecta > Lepidoptera > Papilionidae > Luehdorfia > Luehdorfia chinensis. Next base: position 11,922,585 of record JAHVAK010000527.1, read on the forward strand.
GGGCCTCCATTCGGACCCTTTGGACTGTGAAAAGCCGCAATAGCAGTAAGATCGATGACTTCGAGATGTGGTGTTGGCGAAGAATACTCCGTATACCTTGGACTGCCTAAGAACCAACGAGTCTATTCTAAAAGAGCTTTAAATCACCACACGGCTCTCCACAATTTGCCGACAAAGAGCCCATAGCTTCTTCGGACACATTATGCGGTCTTCAAAGCACTGTCTTGAGAAGCAGATTATTTTAGGCAAAATGGACGGCAAACACGCTCAGGGTAGGCGCGCCTACAAGATGGTCTGATATCATAAAGGAAGCTGTGGGCGGCAGCATGCACCGTGCGGTCCACTCGGCATATGACCACACCCAAAGGAGACTGAACATGGTCGCGATCCTCAGCAGTGAGGAATGATAAAGAAGAAGAATCCCATTGTGTGATTTAGTAATGTTATCTAATGTTATTGTTGTTTTAGAGGTTAACAAAAAAAAACGAGTGGAAAGTGAAGCCTTCAGGAAACTAAACTTCGAGAGAATGAGACGAATGCAAAGTATAAAGAGAAGAGTAGGATAACTATAGGTTTTTTTAAATTATAATATTGTTACCAAGTTTACAAATTATTTTACATTTTATTCTACATATATTACATATTATGTAGACTTCAAGTTTTCAATTTCAACAAATGACATGAGTGACTTATGGTAACTAAAGTATGAAACAAATGCTATGGTTTTTATTTGATCAATAAATATTTAAAATACAGCGTCAATTAATGTTTTTGATCTTCTTGCCGAGCTAATGAGAGCAAAATCTACGAAGAAATCTAAAATATAAATATAATAGGAAACACTGTTTAATGCATTTATCTCATTCTCTCGCTAGCTAAATTATAAAGATGTATATGTTTGTCTCTTTTTAGTAAAACTTTTCGTTTAATCGAGTTTCAAATCATAACGATTCTAAAGTAGTTTTCACTTCAAAAATAAATTAAAAAACTGTAGAATATAGTTGTTTAAAACCAGTTTCCGTGACGTACATAGAGCATGTACTATTCAAAGTTTGAGTTGAACATGTTGATGTTGAGGTCCTCGAAGGTGGCTTGTGCGCCTTGGTCGAGGATCTGTAGCATGTCGGAGAGCTCGTGAGGTGCGTGCGCGGATTCGCCCGCGGCGCCTGCAACTCCTGCCACTCCTGGTACGCCCGCGCCGCCACCCTGCCACGACCACATGCCTGCAACCACACCACCACCGTCTACCAACAAATGCAATACAAAACAAGATTAAAATATTTATATATATATAGTTTACAAATTTTCGAATACTGTTGGTGTCGTTTAATATGTTACATTACTATTTCTTGCGTTGGCGGCTAGTTACTGCTGAAGGCATGTTTGTTATTAATATAATTGCGGTTGGTATTTAGTCGTAGGTCTGTCTCGCGCTCGCTTAAGTAATGTATGTTGTAACTTTTCAGTATTTGAATAATTTTTCAAATAAGGTTTGTGTTTTCTAATGGTTAAAACTGAGAATATCATAACTTACTGTATAAAGATGTTTCATAACATTTGTGACATTTATATTATGGGCAATAGGGTAGAAATATTTGATGAGTAATAGTGACCAATTGAATTACGCCTATAATTATTATAGGGGACTTATCTCAGACAATAGACAGATGACAACAGTCAACTCAATAAATTTTACTATTAAATATAAGTTTCCTTAATTGTCACAGGGGCCACACTTGGCAGGTGGCATGTAAGCTTCGAGGATACGGTGCTCACTTTCCATTTCGAAGTAAGCAAGTGGTATGGTTTTTATTTTCATTGTCTGCATAACAAAAATTGCTAATTACATTTTAAGTGTTATAATAATATAATGATGCCGGCACGTTAGAGACAGAGCTATTCACCTCTAAAAGCCTCTCAAATATGAGGTGTGTGCCCAGCAGTGGGATGCTGGACTAGACATAATGAAGTGGTGGAAGGAATGTGTATAAATGTATGCGAACTGTGTAGTTACCGTGCGAGGGGTGCGTAGGGTGTGTTGGGTGCGCGTGGTGGTTGTGGTGGTGGTAGTGCGCGGCGGGGGGCAGGTAGGCGGGCGCGGGCGGCGAGCGCGCCGGGCTGGCGCCGCCCGCCGGGCCCGCCGCGCCGCCCGCGCCGCCGCCCGCCTCGCCGCTGTACGCGTAGCTCTCGCCGCTCGCCCCGCCACTCTGACCAATGACAAGTTACATCTGCTCAGATTCAGTGCCGGATTAGCCATAAACCAAGTTGCAGCAAATGCTACGAGCCCCGCGAAACCAAAAAAACTACAAATCTTAAGAATTATAAGCCATCAACAGTCACCCACTAGATACACACCCAGTATCCAAAATAGCGCTACTCTCAAAGTGAGCGAGCGTGGTAGGTGTATATTATGTAAGATAAAAAGATGTACGACAATTTTTAATTGGTGAATCAATTCAAAGACCCCCTATTCATATTTGCTGCTGGCCCCGCTCTGGCTTTATACGGCACTGCTCGGATTGATGATCTATTTTATTCTATTTGATTTTATCACATCCTTGCAATGTTTTGCAAAAATAAGTGATCGAATCAATCGTTACTTTGAGGAGATCCATTATGGTGAAGGAAAGTCAGATGATGAAGATGATTCAAATTATCAAAATATACTGGTCTTACGGTGTCTTCTGTGTAGGATAGGATAGTGCACTTTCTCATCTTTTCCCTCGCAAACCCTGTGTCACAATTACATCCAAAATAGAAAACTAACAAATATGTATGTTGCACAAATATTGTTTGCGATTCAGACCCAACACTAAGCAGACATCCATTTATCAAACAGCTTATGTTTATCTTGAAAGTACCTACAGTTTCCTGACAATGAACTTTAGCAAGTTAACACTCAGATAATAACAAACTCTTCTCTCTCTTAACAGAATTGGTATAGGTGATACATAGATACATACAGACACGCCTTTTCCCATATAAGGGGTATCACACATTAGATAACGCCGTTAGCCGTTTTTAAAAAATTAGAGTATAAGAGGTAGTTTTGAACAAAAATGTCTGCTCCAGTTGTTTTATTGCACACAGTACACATAATGTTAAATAAATAAGCAGTATCGATTGAGTTTTCTATCACATTGATATGTATTTGAATACTAGTACTGTTTTAATTGTCATTGACATTAAATATATAAAAATAATAGGAACACTAGCATTAAATGAATGTTGTGTGATGTGTGTAATGTTAATAGTAATACAATTCATAACATTATTTTGTTAGTTATCAAGTGAACTTAGAAGTGTGTTAAGTCGTGATGATTGCATGTATGAAGGCGTAATGTTAATCAGCGGGTGTAGTTACGGGTCGCAGCGTGGTCCAGGTGGTGTGCGGCGGCGTGTTGGCGGGGCGGTGCGGCGAGTAGTCGGGCGTGTAGTGCGCATGCGCGTAGGCGGCGGCCGCGCCCACCGCGCCCACTCCGCCCACCGCCACCGCGCCGCCCACCGCCTCGCCCGGAGATCGCGCGCTCACGCCGCCCGCTGACACAACGTAACATTATTTGTATTCCTAGTGTTATTAACTTTAAGCAAATTAGTACCCGGGCGACCGAGCTCCGTTCGGCGTCTTTAGAGTTTGCCGTGATAAGTTTGTAATATTCATTTCCAATATTTAGATACATAACATACACTACATAATATGCAGCATTTCATCAAACTCTTTAGAGACGTTTCTGAGATATCTTTTCATTTATGTGGGTATATTTATTAATAATTATTAAAAGTACATTTGTTGATTTACTGAAGTTTCCAGCATTTCCTTAGATGACTATTTTACTAGAAAATTGATAACTAGAGAACTTGCTACAGTACAGCGTGCACAGTTTAAGGAAGTATGATAATGTCCCTATGACACAAATAAAGCAAACATTTTAAATAAAAAGTTTAACTAGCAGTTTTATCACTTTAAGGTATTAAGATTATTTTTCTGTATAGTCTCATGTGTGATTATTTTGTTAATCTCTGCAGTTAAACATTTGATGTTTGATTCAATTATTGAAATATTTTCATTACTTATTATGGACAATGTTGGTTTCCAATTGTATCAGTTATTTTGTGAGAAAATGTATGTTAAGCTTTCGAAAACCTGGTGGCGCATGATGTTGCTGATGAATGGCAGGCGCCGATGCTTGGTACACATCACGCTGGCGAAGGTGGTAGTCGTAGTTCTCCTCCGCTACCGGCTCTCCGGCTGTGGTGCCGAGCGATCGGCTGTAAACACACATAATAAATACACATCTACTGATAGGCATCGAACTGCTTTTAAGACATAAATTACTGTGGCAACAAAAATACAAAAGAAAATTATTTGTATAGATATAACACTATGAATACAAATTTTTCGAATCAATGTAACCCCCAGTAAATATACTGTATGCAAGCTTGAAAAAGCAAATCGTTCACCTGATGGTAGTTTAATTAAAATAATCAAATTAGTACGACGTCTTTTCTTTAACACCACATATCACTGTGCAACATCTGTACATAACAAATGCTATGTCACGCAGAACATTTATGTAGGACTGGCACGACACTGTGCTCATCACCCAGAGACATCAGTTCTTAAGTCTCATGTGCCTAGTAATTACACTTGCTAGCACTGCCCTTCAGACCTAAACATTGTGGTGGACACAATAACTGCTTGACTGCAGAATAACTGGCACTGTGGTGGTACCTAGTAAGACGGATTCCTCCATAGGAATACTAGAAACAGTGGTGAAGCATTTTCATAGTAATGTGTTATACATTTCTGCGTCATTAGAATAAAAATAATAACATATTATACATGATTGTATTGTGATTCTAACAGAAAGTATTATCGAAAACAAGATTAACCAACCAATGCAACATTTATATCATGTACACGGTAATGAGTAAGGCTGATGATAATAGCATTTATTCATTTACTTACTTGGCTAGTGTATTTGTACATACAATGTACTCTACTTCGTCATTGTACGGGTTGAGGAAGGCGAAGGCTGACGTTCTCAGCCAGATCCACTCTCTACTTTTAGTCCGAAACCGGTACATAAGTGAGATTATTTGCCCTTTGAGCTTGAGAACTGAAAAAAAGAAATATATTTAAAAAATTGAACCATGATTGATACATTAAGATAGGTGAATCAATATACTGACAACCTAACTTCTGGAGGGTCACATGACCATAACAGAAATGGTATTAAGCAGACACTAAGTCTAGCATTAGTATTTCTATACAATGCTCTAAAATTGGACTGCCTAATATTTCTTTGTCCGATAAAAAAAATTCAGGACCGTATGTTACATAATATATGATGCACAATTGTTATCAAAATTGCCATAACTGTTAACACATTACATTGCAATCGTATTTGAATAAAATACGACGAGACGAGTGATGAAATAAGTGAGAGTGAGTGAGAAAATAAGTAGTGAATAAAATAAGTATATAGTAATTAATAACACTACCCTGCAGTGTCATTAATGTAAAATGGTGGACGGGTATCAGAAGTAAATATTTCCTGTTTCAATTGCGAAGCCCTCCATTTAAGATGTCGTTGAAACATGTAAGTCTCTCTTGCAACAATCAAGTGACAGTCAAGAGCACTGCATCTACTTTAAATGTTGTTTGAAGTGACCTCTTAAACCTTAATGCCAGCATGCTGCTGATATGTAGCAAAGATAACACAGTTGTTCAAACTTACATTGAAGGATATTTTGATAAATTTTACCCTTACATGGTTGACGTGCCTCGGATTCGTAAAAAGCATTTTGCATTATCGTATAGTGCATACAGAGAGTTTAACTTTATTACCAGGCAACAGATATAAAGCATTTTATAGGGTAACTTGACTACATTTTTAGACATATCACCATTTAACACCAGATGGGATCCCAGTCAAAACATTGTTTTTTTTTAAACAATGCATATCATGGGACCACTCAGATCTGGAGAAACTTTATACTCGTACTATCACAATTTTATAAAAGATATGTATATTAAAGGTATGTTATATACTATATTTATTTATTGATGGTGGAACTATTACAATTTTTTTAGACTAGTTGCACCTGGTGCCGCCAACACATGGTGATGGCTAAATGGTTTAGGGTTCATTTCTCATATTCACAGGTTCCAGGAAGATTCTGCTGCCCTTCTACTGGTTTTAATTTTCCCTCTGTCGACTTTTATGACCCACGGAATGATATGGGATGGTAGATTCCTTTAGGCCGCCGTCAAACACCACCTCTACATAGTTTTATAGTTCAACATAATGATTTCTTATATTTACGCGAACACTACACATTTAAATGAAACTAATTTTTACGGATTTTATCGCGATAAAATCCGTAAAAATTAGTTTCATTTAAATTTATAGTTCAATTCAAAGAGTTATTGGAAAAAGGATTTAGAACTTATTTTAATTGTGGATCAAAGTATTTTAAATGATGGAGCATGAAATTTTAATGACAATCAAAAATTGTCTTAGACGACCGACAAAGTATACTCAAGGATTTCTGCTATCTCGTGGGTGCGTTATACAGACATCAATTTCACATGCACAAGCACACACACACGTGACACGACAACGCGCCATCCATGCCGACTAACCTTGGTCGAAGTTGTCCCTCATGTGTTGCTGGTCCTCGGGATGGTAGAACTCGTAGCAGAGCTTGCCGAGCAGGTCCGCGGGGGCGTGGCCGACCACCTGCGCGGCGCGCTGGTCCGCGAACGTGAAGCGCCCGTCCGCCGCGTGCCGCGACACGAACTCCGCGCCGCCGCCGCACGCGCCGCCCTCCGCGCTGTTCGGCGTCGAAGTCACCTACGCGACACACATTTATTTATTCACAAACACACACAAACGCGTTCAGAGGGGGAATAGAGGGGGGGAGGTAGAGAGAAAGACAACATACATACACAGGGCCATTTATAATGCTGTTGGAATACGAGATGGGCTGAAAATCAGTACTGTATGGGATTATGGTCCTATCTGTATAGGACCATAATCCCAAAGCTGAGCCTTCTTTCTTCCTTTGCCTTCATGTCCGCTATTACGTTTTTTTAATTTTTCATATAATCTGTTCTTAAAGGCAACAAAATATATCATTTTTAATTTTTTATGGAAAACAGCGACGAGACGAGCTAATCACTCTTTACCATACAAACATAACAAACGATGCGTCACCCGGGACATAAAGTAGGCTAAAATGCTTTTTGTGAAAAATAATATCAGCTAAAAATAACCGTATAATAGCTACTGCGTAAGTTCAGAGGAAGGGACATGATTTGTGCCTGCTACTATAAAATATAACTATCAGTATTCAATATCTAATTAAGATTTGGGTAAGTAGTAGTAACAGCCTGTAAATATAACACGGCTGGGATTTGGAGCCGGGGCGGGTCAACTACGTTGCTCAAGTTTCATCATCATCATCATCATCATCATCATCATCATCATTGCAGCTTATCATAGTCCATTGGTGAACTTAGGCCTTCCCTATAGATTGTCACTAAACACGGTTATGAGCCACCTGCATCCACCGATTTCTCACAAAACCGTGCAGATCGTCACCCCATCTAGTGGGGGGTCGCCCTATACTGCGTTTGCCGGTACGATATTGCCACCCGAGAACCTTTCTTTTCAAACGGTTACCATTCTATTCTACGAATTATAAGGCCAGCCCATTGCCACTTCAGCTTGCAAATCCTTAGGGCTGCGTCGGTTATAGTTTTGCTATAGATATCATCGTTATAGATTTTATATCGCAGAGAAACACCGAGCATAGGTTTTTCTATAGCCTACGACGTAAGGACTACGTCTCTGGTCCGTATGTCATCACTAGCAACACGCATCGGTTGTATATTTTCGTTTTGAGGTATACTCGACTAGATGTGACGCAGTTCCCGAATACTGTCCGCTAAATCACTAACGAATGGACAGCTGGACAGCGACAACTTCGATCGTTGTGTTCCCAACAACAACCTGTATAGTATAGTTGTATGGACGTTAAACATGATCTTCGTCTTGTCTATGTTCATCTAAAGACCTACCCGTTGAGAGACACTATTTAAATCATTAAGCATAGTGCTAAGGTCCTCTGACGATTCTGCCATAATAACTAAGACGTCGGGAAAACGAAGGTGAGTGATTGATGCCATCGATGTTAAAACCGTATCCTTTCCTGTACAAGCACTGCAACACATCGTTATACCGACAGTCAATCCGGCATCGCTGAAGTGACTGTAGCACCGCCCTCATTTCGACGGAATCAAAGGCTTTCTCATAGTCGACATACGCCAGACATAGCGGGAAATTGCATTCCTCAGCATTCTGTATAATCTGGCGCGAAGTGTATGAATGTGGTCTATGGTTCTAAAGCCTTTTCGGAATCCGGCTTGTCGGCCGGAAGGATTCTCGAAAATAACACCTAGACGGGTTCAGCAGTGATAAAAGTAGTTTTTCAAGAGGGCGTTATCGCCCATCTTGAAGAACAGGACAACCACGCACAAAGCGTGAACAAGTTCATCATGAAAAGTTCCTCTTTCTCCATAAAGGCAGCCAGCCAGCCAGCCTTCGGCCAGCTTAGTAGTCGTTAGTATCTTGAGTTCTGATTCCCGTTTTTCAAATTGCCCTACTACCAGCCCATCGTCTTTTTTCATGCCGAAGTTTTGTGTTAGTCTCGTACATTATCTCCACTTCATCATCATGGTGTGCCGAGGTAGGTGCGTATACCCGTATAGTCTTCAGCGAATATCGTTTGGTTATTCTGAATATAAGGTACGCAACCCCAGTCGACACACTGCGGATCTTAATAACGTTGTTAATGAGAGACTAGTGGAAGATAAACTCGACACCGCCTTGGGTCGGATGGTAAGCTCCCCCGATAGTAAAACAAGTTACCGGATTCGAGGATTACCGCTCCAGTCTGCGGATTCTAAATTGGCCTCAAAATATCTTTTCATATATTACAACAGCAATAGACTATTTTAGTGGTGCAGGTAGGTACCGGGAAACGAATTCAGATTGATCGCGTATTATGATATTTAAATCGATCATTCTGATGTTGGACTATCACGGCGTTATATTAAGTAAAAAGTATAATTAATACGCATTCACCTGTAACCGTCCAATAGCGACGAGGCAGCAATGTGAAGCGTGCAATTCGTCGTCGACTGGCCGATCCATCTGCATACCTGGAAACAGATCTGATGTCCCAAAATCGATAAAATTGTGTTTTTAATGATGTAAAAACAAAATTTTAAATTAATAACTTAAATTGGTGTAGTCGTGTATCTATAACAATACTGTGTAATAGTTCAGTGAAATCAATTTATAATAAATAATATATTGTTTTGAAGAGTCATTCGATTCTTCTGGAAAGATTACGAAAATAGTACAAAGAAACATCTTCGTATCAGTTTTACGTACGTACGTCATTGTACGCTTGCACGCTTGACTGCGTTTACGTGTGAAGTGATGCGGTGCGTATGTATACGTACCTGTGGGCGGCCAGTTCTTGATGTAGCCGGTGCAGTGCACGACGGCGTAGTTGTGTCCGTCGTGCGAGGGGCCGAGTGAGTTGCGCGCGCGCAGGCGGCCGAGGTGCGCGTCGCCCGCGCCCGTGCCGCCCACGCGCATCCGGCAGATGAACCCGCGCCGCGATCCCATCACCTGCCGCATCGACGCTGCGAATGCATACACACACACAGTCACGCCTTTTTCCCATATAAGGGGTAGGCAGAGGCCACTCACGTAGCCCGCTTTTCGCCCTCGCGGGAAACGGGACGTGACGGGTTGCGAATCACGTCGCCGCCATTTTGGTGCCAGTCAAAAAAATCTTTCTTCCCATTGCATTTTCACGAACAGTATGGTGACAGTTTGCATATTATGGTGTTATTCTGCACGAATAAAGACTGTCCGTAGAATACCTACGTCGCCTCTGCCGACACCTCGGTAGGAACGAGGTAGGTGCTATTCTGCTCTGCGCAAACACCTATCAGCTGCGGACGCAATACACGGTTAGCTCCACGCTATTGACGCGTCGGCGTAAAACAATCCAGCGTCACCTATCAGTGTAGTGCTCGCACTGCGCTCGTCTCCGAGAGACATCGGTGTTAAAGTCTCATGAGCCCTGCAATTACATTAACTTCACCGCCCTTCACACCGACACACTACGATGTTTGCACAAGGAGCGTATATCTCTATACGCCGAGTAGACACTTAAAAACTCAAGTGACATTTTTTTATTACTCATCACTTACAAATAAAAATGGCAAGCATCAGTATCGGATACTGATAGAGACAATTTCATAAATTACAGATTTTCTTTAATTATTAACCATCAAAAAGATTTTCTTGAAGTTATTCTGTCTTCAAGCAGTCTTCAAATACAGGGCATACGACATTAAGAACCTGGTTTACTTCAGGCAGGCGTGGCACCATCAGGTGAATAACTTGACCGTCTCGTGATTTATTGCCATAAAGCTTCGTCAGTATTAAAGTATTGCGTAAGATTTTGACCTACGTGTGCGTTGATTCAATAAGTCCTTGCTTTTTAAGGCGACAGAAAATTCCGCTATGGACGTTCCGTCGTGCGCGCAATTATTAATAGTAACTAACACCGATGTTGAGTTCCGTTCTTCATTTTGAACTTTCTAGGCCTTTTTGGGGATTTAGCAACAACATACGCTAATATACTCAAAATAGTCCAATGTACTTGTTAAAACAAACATGCCAAATTATCAAGAAAGAATATGCTAATGCAACAATAACACCTAAATATTACAAAATAATTTCAGTGAGCTGCTAGAATTACCAACTATTTTGAGAGATATTTTGTATAGTTCCTAAACAGAAATAAAGATATATTACGTTAAAGCGTTGTGCTATTTGTCTGTAATTCATCATTGCATCAATTTTGTCATGATTAGACTTATACCGAAAGAGATTCGATTGTGTAAATGCGCATTAAATCAGAGAACTAGTGTATATAAAATTGGAACATAATAAAACGTTTTATTTAAATCACGGGTTCCCAATCTGTTTCTGAAATTCGCGAACCCGGAATATTTTGCGTAACACTTGACTATCATCTGGAATTATCAGTTGAACACTTAACTATAATTTAGCCATTCGATATAAAATATCTTTAAATGTGTACCGGACGTACAAAATGTCGCGGAACACCTATTCAGATACAACGGAACATAGAATGGGAACCCTTGATGTAAATCTTTGTCATAAATGCTTACATTTATTAAATTATAGTTATTTAACTTACATTGATGTCCCTCTTTTTTGACGGTTCCCGTTTTTAGATCTAAAATACGACCAGTGTTCTGTGGTTCTTGCGTGCTCAACTGTTCCCGAACTTTTTCAACATCGTCTGGGTGAACTTGGTCGTATAAACATGACGAATACCATTCTCCCTGCCAACAAACAATAAATCTGAGTACCTTAACAATTTTTGTTTTTCAAAATACGTGGTGTTGTAATCAAATTAATTCACGTACCTGAGAATAATTAAGTACCGGTGCTATACTATCACTAACATATATAACACGCCCGGTGTCGCAACTCACGACAAATAAAAAACCGTCTGCCGCTTCTAAAATAAGGTGCTTCAACTCTTGATCAGTTAAAAATGAAGGTTTGTATGTGCCATCAGTGGAGGTATTTCCCGTACCTAAAGTGGAGTAATCATATATTATAATAAATAATACATAATTATACGATTTAAAGAAGGGAAGGTAGACTAGGTAGAATTACTACACCCCTTTTAGCTCTGAATAAATACCTTAAAAAAAAATGTTTATAACGCGATTTGTTTTTGAATTATATATTATTACATAAACCTTTAATTTTAATGCTATTAATGCAAATCCTAGTAGCGAGGGTGCCGATACTTTTGGTAAATATTTCAATATCTTCAATACCTCTAAGTGCTTTCATATGCGCTACTGCCATACGCAGTATTGTGAGTTTATCGGGTTTGCGGGCGAGGGCGGAACATGTTGGAACCATGTCAGATAGTTCCGTGATATATGCTGTCATCTTGTTCCTTCGTCGACGTTCGATCTCGCAGTGATTCTCACGACTGAAATTTAAAGGGAATATTTAAATTAATATTTAGCATCTTCATTATTTATGACCATAACACAGCAAACGAATTGTGTAATTCACGTAGTCAAGAAAGACCAGGATTCAATAGCGTCAGCGGAATGACTCCTTTCAATATATAAAATGTTTTGTAAAAGGTTATGCATACATGATGATTGAACATAGAGATGTCGTACCTCAGTAGCGAGAGCGTTAATTTTTGTAATAGTTGACCGTGAGTGTACTCGGTTCGTATCCCACATATGTAACTGAAAATTAGCGTATGGTACACGGTGAAAGAAAATTATACAAAGGCATATGACGGACCGCTAATGCGGCAGTTTGAGGTCCGTCACAAGCCTTTAGATGCCTCCAGGGTTGCTCTCTACAGAATTCAAAATCAGTGTCACACAATTGTTTTTGTAAATGGGTTAATTGTGAATGTCGAATCTGCCACTGCATTCGAACCTGGGAAGGTTAGTTTCATCGCTTTTAGAACGCTTAGTTAAAGCGAAGAAGAGAGCTCTTCGCCGGTATTCGCTCCTTTAACTATCGCGACGGTGCTGTAATTATACTTTACAGCACTTGCGCAAAAGATTTTTGAAATGTATTTATTCCCTTTTAAATTCCAAAATCACATTATAATATATATAAATAAATCAGACGTCAAATTTTACTTCTTCAAACATAAAACGACCAATTTTTATTTAAGTTTCACTATCGACCTATAAGTCTAGGAGACCATTTCATTATCATATCTTAATAAGTCCCTAAATTTAAACAATGCTTATAAGTAGAATCAAAGGTACGCGTATAGCATGATAAGACACGTTTTCAATCATCACATAGTGACTTACATACAATGGATGGCGTGTTTATGGGAAAATAATAATTGCCTACGATGAACCTTTGCGATTTGGGGTTTCTTTACTGGCTTTAAAAAAAACTTTCCGTACCTATGTAAAAAGAATTTAAGTTCGTGAGAATTTTGCATTGTGTTAATCATTTGTTGGAAATATTCGTAATTCAGTTTAATGTTAACTTACTATAAAGAATGAAGAATGACAGCGGCGTAAGGTAATGATCATACACATTAACACATTTCGTTCCGTGGGTGTCGTAAGAGGAAACTATGAGAAAAAATGTACCAGGGTGTGTAAAGCTGTAAGTTTTGGCCAAGTCATTTTACTGTGAGTATCAAGAAACTCAGTCAGTCGTGGTTACTATACCAATTACGCCTCGTCTCTTTTCTAATGAATTAATTGAGGCGAGCAACAGAGTCGTTCGCAGAACTTTGCATTGGAAAGTTCTTTGTTGTCATCGTTTCTTGAGTCTCATATGCCCCGTAATTACACTAGCTTTAACGCCTTTCAAATCGAAATACAGTGATGTTTGCATACTACTGCTAGACAGCAGAAAAACTGGCACTATGATGGTACCTAGGCGGATTCTTGCGTAGGAATCTTAATACCAGTAAAATCTCACGATTGATGTGATGATGTACTCTTAGCCGATTTTCAACTACGGTGACAATTACCGAATACTAACGGAAGTTACCAACGCGCAGTAGATAATACAGTGCCAGAAGTGTAAGCGCAAACACAGTAAACACAGGTACTCACCCGTCTAAACCTATGCTCGATGTATCGCTTATGCGATAAGATCAGAGGTAGGCTAGGATTCAGTGTCAAAGACACAAGGGCAATCACAACACCACCAGACTCGAAAACCAACAATTTGTTTTTGCAAAAATGTTGGCTTAGGCTGGGATTGGAACCCAGGGCCCGCGGGGTGGTAGTCAAGTACTCTAACCACTAGGCCACGCGTTCGTCAGGTGTATGCTACATGTAACGAAAATGTTTACATAAAAAACCGTTCGGATAAAATTCTTTTATTACTAGGTTGCTTGGGAACATTAAGAAACTTAAGGTAAGGAAGACACTTATAGAGATGGAGCAGCTCGTGGCCGTAGATATTACTCTCGAAAACATTAATGTATCTTAGATTGGGCCTTATTGTTACCCAATTAAGCTAAGCCATTCAGGTCATTCTTAGGTCTACTTTCATACTAGAGCCTTTTTTTAATAAATGTGCTTATAATAAGGCACCTCTTCCATTAGTAACAGCTCCCCTTATTGTCATAAAATATGTGGCGATGAGGACTGCACAAAATATATGGTATCTATTGACTTTACGGAGACTGAATATAAATAGACTTATAATGTGTTTATATATTGCTAGTAGTTATGAAATTTCTCTAAGAGCACATACTCCTTCAAGATCAAAAAAGTACTTTATATGTCTTAATTCTAAAGTCATCTCATCAAAGTCACCTACAAATAATTTACTCCCGAATACAGTACAATCCCAAGTTGGAAGGAAAAGCAAACTTTAGTGGTGATATAACTATGTAGGAGTCCATCCAGGTAGGTGTAGCACACTGTGATATTTATTTATGTAGAGCCGTCAAACTGTAGTTTGCAAGAATTACTGTGTTCGGTCTGACTGTAGCTCGACGAAATTATTGTGCATATGATGCTAAATAACTGACATCTCAAGCCAAGTTAGCTAATACCATGAATTAGGGTTGAAGTCAACTAATTTAGATGTAAAGTAGTTGATATCATATTTAGTGCTTATTCTACTCGCGCACGGCCGAAGACAGAATAATGCATCTGCATGTTTGCGAAATAAATATACTAACTGCGCCGCGCGGTTTCATCCGCGTAAAATAAGCTGACCATGTCATTACGCCGCAGGTACCTCGCTGACCTAAGTATTCACGCTTCGTTTCTTCTCGGTAATGTTCGGTTTTTAGCGTACGTTTCTTAAAGCATGGGGTTCCTTCCATAGCAAGAAGATTTATAGCCAAGAACCTTTCGCAATAAACGGGCTAGATAAGGTAAACACGTAAAAAAGATAGAGATATTCTAAATCGCGCAAGCACGCAGCGAACGCGACAGTCCGAATTTCGAGGTTATTGTAGGAGTTTATTTATGTATTTATGTTTGGGTCAAACCAAACCTGGCACGCGAGCCCCTGACCCGTGAGCAACGTATCCGATGAAGCTGTAAAAGCCAAAAAAGGCTAACAGCAATTACATCATCGAAATTATATACGTAAAAAAGAACTATGAATTTTCTATACTATAATACTTATTAAGATATTAAGAGAAATATTAAAACTGCCATGACCGAAACTAATAATGGCCAAAATGAAAATTAAAGCTACGCGTAACAGGTTCGTCTCTGTAGCATAGCCCTTTATTTCTACAGTTTTTCAGATTTTACGCAGGAACCCTAAATATTACCGGAATAAAAAGTAGCTTAGATTGTTCTCTAAAAAGATCTATATCTGACAACGAAAGTCCCGTCATAATTGATTCAGTCGTTTCGGAGATTAGCCCTAAAAAAACAAACAGACAGACAGACAACATATTAAAAACGAGTGTTAGTGTTTTGGTATCCAGCAATTGGTTATTTGAAATTAAGAAAAAGTCTTTATCGCGAAATCACAAACAGACACTTCAATTTTAATTTTTTGTGTAGATACACCGCTATAATTAAGCCAAACAACTAGACTGTTACATATTAAAAGTTTTCTTAGTAAAATCATTCTGTCTTCTGTGATAGGCAAGCTGTGAACTTTTAGCTTGATCCACCATTTGCTTATAAATTTAAAGATATTCAATTTTGAGTCATGTATATACGAGGGTGGATTGAAAAGTACTCGGCCTAACCAAGAAAATAAACACATACTAAATCAGTTATATTTTTATTTTTCTACATAATCACCATCAAGTTCAATACACTTTTGCCACCTCCCCTTCCAAGCATTTAGACCGTTAAAAAAAAATGATTCTTCCTTAGAGTCAAAATATGCGTCTACAGCTGCTTTGACCTCGTCGTTTGTCGAAAATCTTTGACCTCCCAAGTGCTTTTTTAGATTAGGGAACAGAAAGAAGTCTGATGGTGCCAGATCAGGTGAATACGGCGGATGCGGTAACAGTTCAAAGCCACAGTTGTGAATTCCAGCCATTGACTGTACTAACGTGTGAACACGGGCGTTATCTTGATGAAACAGGACTTTTCTTCTGAGCATTCCTCGACGTTTTTCTTTTATTTCCTCTCGTAAACGACGTAGTAAGGTGCAGTAGTAATCAGAGTTTATAGTCTGACCCCTTTCAAGATAATCAATCATAATCACACCTTTCGAGTCCCAGAATACTGAAGCCATCACCTTATTTGCCGACAAAATCGACTTAGCCTTTTTAGGGGGTGGTGAACCAGGTCTTCTCCACTGTTTTGATTGTTGTTTTGTTTCCGGTGTACAGTAATGAACCCATGTTTCGTCCATAGTAACAAAACGATTCAAAAAATCATCTGCAGCGGCTTCAAATAACTCCAAACAGTCGCGTGAAATAGTCAATCGCGTCCTTTTTTGTTCAACTGAAAGCAGTCGCGGAACCCACCTCGCAGACACCTTGTGGAAACCCAACTCGTTGACTTCGTTCATAAGAGATATGTTTTGAGTTCGTTCATAAGAGATGCCTATAATCTCGGCTATCTCTCTAATTTTTAATCTGCGGTCTCCCATTATTAAATCAAGTACTTTTTTAATATTTTCGTCAGTAGTTGACGTCGAAAGCCTTCCATTTTTGACGGATGAATATGACAGAGCACAATCGCCTAATGTACTGACCATGTCATCATGGATGGCTTTTGATGATAGCCCCTTCTTATGGAGGTACTTAATGACGGCACGCTGCTCGATTTGCTCCATTCGCGGAAATTATGACCGATTACTTTGTTAATAAATTTATAAAATCACAACTAATTATCGCACACGTTTCGAACTTCACACAATGAACTAGTCTGAACTGAACTAAATAATGTGGGTAGATTTGATTTTTAGAATTGAATGGATCTGTGTTAGGCCGAGTACTTTTCAATCCACCCTCGTACCTTCATTATGCTTAAAGGCCATAAGTTCAAAACCATCAATAATTTGATGATCATAAAAACAGTTTTTCATATTGAAAGAAGTAATAGAATATTTCAATAAATTGTTTTACTGATTCAATGCATGCAATAACACTACTTTACAAGTTATTATTATTGTATTTTCAATAAGAAAAAATTATTCAAAAAATAAGGAGATCATTTTCACCTTGCAAACCTATCTTTGTCTTGAATATTATCCTCCTCCATCCTTGTATATTTCCCACCACTTCCGTCGTCTTCATCGGACCTAACAACAAAAGAAAATATATTACAAGATTTTCATTCTTAGAAAGTCTTTTTAAAAAGTCGTTTAAAGTTTAAACAATAAATGTAATTAAAATGTAACAATAATTACTGTTCTTTTAATATAATCATAATTTGATTATAATTTTGTTTCCTAACAGAATTTTATGTTTTACAGTAAGATTGAAATCAAATATGAGCCAAAATCACGAAATTGGGAAAATGAAATATTCATAATTGTATCTATTTTTCTTATTAATTAACTATGTTCCTAGTTGTTGCCAGGCCTTACACTTTGTGGTGCAATAGTGAACTGGTTTCAAAACCCAGTTCACAACTAAAATTGGTCATTGTAATTTTTAGTGCTGAGCTGCATAGGCCCTTCATTTGCTTAGTCTTTTCATAAGATTACCTATTCCTTTAGGTTACACAAATGAATAGGTTATCAGATCAACTGGGTAATCTAACTAAAAGCCCTTCATCTGCTTAAGTCTTAAAAAGAACCACATAATCATTTGGGTATGTTAAACTTTTTAAGTTACAGGGTAAAAAAATGCATAATTTATTAAAGGTTAATTATTTTAGATAGCAGTAACTATGTAATATTTAAATGAATGTTAACGAAAAAACATAGGTAATACATGTTATTTGATTGTTTCATAAAATATCATATTTGAAAAAATTGTGTTACACAGATCTTACTAATTTTACCATATTATCTATTTTTTGGGTGGGTATAATTATAAGTAGGACCTATAATTAATGGCATTTTAATTTTCACAATAGTTGCAACTAGAAAACTTCAATGCATACAAATAAAAAATATATATAATTTATTACAATTACAACATAAGTTTGCTGTGAATAAGTGCACAAATATGATAAAAAAACTCTTTGTAATGGTAAGTGGTTAGCCTTTTGAAAATTTTATTCTTACGAAGTACTTATGGGTTACAGGTTCAGAAGGTTGTTGTGGTTGCCAACTCATTTCATTTTGGTAAGCAGAAAGTTTGACTTGTAGGTGTTATTTATTCCAAACTGTCATTCTCATGAAAAGGTTACCAAATGCAAGCGGTATATAACTTAACCTCTTTAAAATAAACCCTTATAAACCTCTCCAAAGGCTTATCGGAGCAGTCCCTGGTGTCGAGTATAATTTTAGGAGAAAAATCTTTGAAAAACGGATGAGACTGCATGATTTTTTTGTTTTAAATGATGCCACAGACACATACTACACAAACAATAAATAGTAGGTCAATATATTTTTCATGCAGTGGATCAGTATTCTATTGCTTAGCCACTGTGCCAACTGAGCCATCAAGATTATAAAAATATTTCTAGGGCCTAAGGAGTCTGTCAGACTACATTAGACATTCATGGAGGACTCTCCCAGCTCCAAAAAACCTCTCAAAAATATGAGGAGGCGTGTGTGCAGCAGTAGGACATTTGCAAAGTCTATATAGCTGTCTGTGCTAGTCAGCCCAGTACTAATTTAAAGAAATAGCATTTTAGTAATTTTTGGCCTATCTAAGCAGCTTTTACTTAAATAGCTGAAAATGTAAGAAACTTTTAGAAGTCTAAAAATTATAACAAGGTAGGTGTGCATATGACAAAATACACTGTTTTATTATACCTTTTTATTACCAATACTATTTATAACCTACTATATTTTTTATGAACATGAAAAATCTTAAATTTTTTTGGATTTCAAATGTAGAATTTAAGGGGGTTGCTACAAAGAACTATCCCTATACACAGTAAGTGCATCACTCTAACAACTCTTTTTGAGTACAAGCAAGTCAAATAGTGTGCTCCATTACAATATTTAAACACTAAACCAAATCTGATGAATTCTTTCCATCCATTCTAAGTACATATATACAAGAAAAATTTAGAGGATCAACCTAAAATAATTTATACAGACATAAATAACTTCCGAAATATTTGGATTGAACACTCCTACTACTAATCCAAAAAGATCTTCAATAAGCCAGTGCATTATTTAAAACTCGAGAGTTCTCTCTCTCTTTTTCATAAGTACAAACATTGTCTTACCCAACACTGCCAGCACGGCGCTTTTGGATATCTTTGGATGGGTCAGCCCCTATAAAAGAAATTGTCTTTAATTGCAATTATTTTTTGCTCCAAAGACTCAAAATACAGTTTTAAATGGAATTTGAAGTTGAAGGTAACCTATAATGCTAATATAAAAAATAATAATGTAGCAACAAGTTTAATGATTATTGAATAATGTTGGCAACTAAAAATGCTTTAAAATGAACCCTTTTAAGTGTTGCATAAATTCTAAGAAAATTACAATTCACAGAGAATGGACTACAAAAGTAAGCTGAAATCATGAATGATTTTTAAGTAGTACTTTGAAACGCATGAACTTATACAGACGATTAAAAAAAATCTAATTTATGTCGGTTTCTTATGGTGTCTTATGGTGAAAGCTGGATTTTTTGGTATCTTTAACAAATATTACTTTTAA
Organism: Luehdorfia chinensis; assembly: GCA_019845155.1. NCBI lineage: Eukaryota > Metazoa > Arthropoda > Insecta > Lepidoptera > Papilionidae > Luehdorfia > Luehdorfia chinensis. The sequence goes on from JAHVAK010000527.1 coordinate 11,942,462, forward strand.
AATGAGGCACAGCATAGTATAGATTCCACAAACATGAACAGACGTTTTAGATTCAGATTTTATTTCTTAAAACCATGTATAACAGATATTTTAGAATAGGTATAGAAACATTATATTTCTTTTGGGTCAATTCCGCTCTAGCAACGCGTCACGCGGAACGACGTCAATAGAAAATAGGTCGGAGAATTTATGTTTATTGTTTATCAACAACCACGGTAAATGAAAGTATTCTGAAAAAAATACTTAGGTTCTTTCATATTATTTAATAAGGCATGTACAGAATAATGATTTTTTCGAATTGCACTGCAACAAGTAAAAGCACCAACCGGGGATAGTGGGAGCCACGGCAGACATCGGTCAATAAATTCATCAGTCCACGTTATTTTATTGCTAATAAATTAATTAACAGATATTTAAATTAACACACAAATTCACCAGTAAAATATAAAAATAGAACTTATGTTTATCGTAAAACCCTCAACAAAACACAAACGCCATTTTTCATTACAAGATGACATGACATTGCCACCTATTAAAGACCATATTTCCACACCTGTGCGTGTTCATTGTGGCATGCCCTAAAATTCACAAGCGCATGCCACAAAATCTATTTTAAAATAAACTAAAAGGGACTTTTCATCGGCCAATTCCTTTAATAGTAATAATAATTAATGGAATTATTCATAGTTTTGAATTGTAGATTTTAGATTTTATGGGTCGTGGGGCGTTTCTTACTATTATTATTATTAATTTATAACCTATTTTGTAATATTATTATTATAAACAAATAGTTTACAGCTATAAATCAGTTCTATACTGTTAAAACGGTAAATTGAATAAAATTAAATAATAAATTTACATTGTAAACTAATTAATTTAACCAATATCAATGGTTTTAACCAACTACGTCTTACGTTTAAGACATCTACTAACGTTTTTTTTACGGTAGTAAACGTAAGTAAAACGTAACGTTTAAAAAGAACATTAGGAATAGTTATAGCTTAGGAATTCAACGTTAGATGAATTATTATAATTACAATATTTAAACGAAGCAAAATATATGTAAACTTAATAATAGAATTGTTAAATCGATGTGCCAAATGTTCAATGGTGGAGCTCAATGGTATTCAAATATATCAGCTGTCAGAAGCTAAAGAAAGAAGACAGAACTATAGAAACATTTATGGTCACTGAACTGTCATACACTTAAAATAATATAAGTTTTGTTTCTGGCATGTATCACAGATGGCTTTATATACCGAAAACGTACGAGGAAATTTTTATCGTGAATTTTCGATATTTCATATTTATTCGACTATTTGGGGCGGAGACAAATACAACAAAAAACTGGTCGAGCCGTTCTTGAGTTAGAAATGGTGTAACTAACCCGACTTTGTTTTATATATATAAATCAGGACTAACAAAATCTGATACAAAAATATCACTCTTTTTTATCATTTCATCAATTATCACTCGATTTTGAAATAGAAGTTTTTTCTGCAATAAACCATAAAGGGCACTTTAGGAGCCAATTCGAAAATTAACGTTAGTGTTTTTATTGAATATTGTTATTAATCTTTATAATTCGAATTTTGCTCTTAAATATTGTTATTGTATTATGCAGCAAGTGCTCGTGAAAGTGTAAAATAATTCCAATTCAAGAGATCCTGCTCTTCGCTTTGTCTGCATGAGTCCAACAAATCTTCAGTAAAACAAACTGTATTTAGTTTTGATGTTCTTAGAGACTTACAAGGAACCATAATTGCTCCTTACTAAAAATTGTATACTTATTTAACGTTGTGACATTGACACTGGCAGAAAGCTTACGACTGTTGCCATAAATACAAAAAAAAACGAACTGGCTCCTCTGCTCCACACTGGTTAGCGCTACGAAGTACATCTGATAATCTGTGGTTACCGCTCCCAATCCCAAAGAGAATATTTTTGTCTTTGTTAACTGTATTGTCTACCATCTACAATGAGAAGTTAGCCACTATCTTCATAAAAACGTTTCTAAACGACTTTTTGTATTTATGGAAAAAGTTGTAAGTTTTCTGCCGATGTCCAATGTCCGAGTTACATCTAACGAGTTTTTAGTGAAGTTGATAAGAATAGTTGGTAAAAACAGTTAATTAAACCGATCGGACAGTGGCGCGTCAACCTGCCTTGCAAGCACCCTTTCCAGTGGATCCGAATAGAATCCCTTTCTATTTTTTCGGCAAGTAACATCCCTCACGCGACCGGTCAGCCTTCCGCGCGGCGGTAAAGTCGCCACTGGCGTCGTGTGAACAGTCAACTAAAGTAGTGTTTGAAAAGAAAGTAACTTGTTTTGAAATAAGCATAAATAATGGCAAGGTGGTCTGTGTACAGTAAAGTTTGTGAACGAATATACAGGCTCTCCCATAAGTCCTTTGAAATGTAAATAATTAATAAATAAATAGTAATGGTATTAAGAAAAATATGTTTATTTCGTATTATAAAATGGGGATTATTTTTGAAAATTACATCATCCAAATATAATCCGTTACGATCGCAGCACTCCTGTAAGCGACGTCAAAACTAACGATGAGTGCGCGGCAAGTCAGTTCTGTGATATAAATTGATGTAAATTATTTCTCTTTGAATATTTTCTCAAAGGGCATCAATTGACCGCGGGTTTGTGTCATATACTTTAGTTTTGAAATAACCCCTACGTAGTGGAAATAGGAAATGTCTCCTCTTTGAGGGATTACTTTGTTGGGTAAAGTTGACGAACGACGTTCATATCGGTGTTAGAGGTATTGGCTAAGGGCGTTAGCAGGCAATGAGCCAGGTAGGGGCAGACCACGGTTTTGACCACGGCAACAATTACCGAATACTGTTGTAAGTTGTCAACTGCGCAGGATATCACGGCACATGTGGTCGTCATCATCATCATCATCATCATTTCAGCCTATCATAGTCCACTGTTGAACATAGGCCTCCCCCACAGATTGCCACAAAACTCGGTCCTGAGCCACCTGCGTCCATCGACTTCCTGCAAAACCATGAATGTCGTCGCTCCATCTAGTGGGGGGTCGCCCCACACTGCGTTTGCCGGTACGAGGTTGCCACTCGAGAACCTTTCTTCCCCAACGGTTATCGGTTCTCCGAGCTATATGGCCGGCCCATTGCCACTTCAGCTTGCTAATCCTTAGGGCAATGTCGGTTACTCTTGTTCTGCTGCGGATAACATCGTCTCGCAGAGAAACTCCGAGCATAGCCCTTTCCATAGCTCGCTGAGCGATTCTGAGCTTCCGCATGCGGCCTGCAGTGAAGGACCACGTCTCGGTTCCATATGTCATCACTGGTAACATGCACTGGTTGTACACTTTAGTTTTGAGTGATTGAGGTATACTCGACGAGAAGATGTGACGCAGTTTTCCGAACGCTGCCCAGCCGAGTTGGATCCGTCGATTGACCTCTTGGTCGAAGTTGGACCTACCTAGTCGGACAATCTGTCTTAGGTATACATATTCGTCGACAACTTCGATCGTAGTGTTCCCAACAATAACCGGTATAGGTGTGACATGGACGTTAGACATGATCTTCGTCTTGTCCATGTTCATCTTAAGACCTACCTGTTGGGAGACACTATTGAGGTCATTGAGCATAGCGCTAAGGTCTTCCAGCGATTCTGCCATTACGACTATGTCGTCGGCAAATCGAAGGCGAGTGATGTATTCGCCATTGATCAAAACATCTTCCAATGCAGCGGTTAAGATTTTCGGGGATATTACATCACCCTGTCTTACACCTTTCTGCAATTGGATCGGTTTCGTACTCTGGTTCTGTACTCGGATAGCCATCGTTGCATTGGTATACAAGCACTGCAACACATCGACATACCATGTGGTCGACTTATCTTATAAACAAATCGAGTCTCGGGAGGGATTGAGGGGGGGGGGGGGGCACGCAATGGTTGCCGAATCATTGCTTTCAAACTCGCTCACATTTGAGTGACATACTGACAGCAGTGTTTCCACTTACGATTATGGGTTTACCCATGTTTCTTTAGGAATTAAATCTAAATGCCCTAGAAGAATCTTACATTTTTCTAGATTTAGGTATCAACGTATCGTGTATTATACTTATTTAATTTATTAATAACTTTCTAATGAATAATTAAGAATAATTAACATTAATTGAATAATAATAATACATTTCACACCCACAACACAACTAAGCCCGAAAACCAATAATATGATTTTTTGCAAAATAGTTGACTCCGGCTGAGATTCGAACCCTGATCAAGCGACGGAAGAAGGAATAGGTATAATACTTTTAAATTTATACTTTTTGTTGTTTCTTTTCCTAGTGTTTTTCTTTTCTTTTTAAATTATGACAATATAGGAAGCCTTTTGCTGATTTGTCACATACCTCTTTTGGTCATTCAAAATTATGTGAATCATAAAACCAAAAATGAACGGTGAACCTGAAGAATTATCGGATACTACCACAAATTGTAATTTCACTTCTGCATCCGAAGCGATGTCCGACATTTATCAAGCTAAATTGGATTCGCTAGAAAAAAAAGCAGTCCATTTAAGGTAACATATTGAAATAATAGTGGAAAAATAATAATCAAGTAGAGTATTAAATCTTTGCAACCTTGTTATATTTGCAGGTTGGTATTGGAAAAGGATTTTAAAGCTGCAGATTTTAAATGGAGCTTATTCGTTGCCGCCGCGTTCAGTTTCAGATACGAAAGCTGTCTAAAACCATTCCCGCCAGCTTTTATAAAAAGTGGCGTCAAAGATATGGATGAATTAGTAAATATCCCTGCTCCTTACCCCTGCTCTTAATTATTTAGAAAATTAATGAACGGTATTAAAATAACTTTTCTCTTACAGCTGAATGTGTTGACTGATGTTCCTGCACTTGATTTGTTTTTACAACAATTAGATGATTTAGATAATTTAACAAATATAAGTGATGTTATAGATTTATTATTTTACGTACTTGTGAGGTTAAAAGAACCTAGCCTCAAGACTGTGCCTTCGGAATTGGTATGCATATAAAATATCACTATTTCTTTTTTAAGCCTTCATAAATGTTATTAAAATAAAGTATTAGAGTTTTATATAAATGAAATTTCAGCATAGATCAATTCTAACAACTACAAATTCGTCATTTGCACCAGAACCTCAATATCTATTTCAAGTTTGTAATTCGAAAACATCGCACACCGAGTTAAAATGGAGAGAACTATCAAAAAATTACAAAACTTTTTTTGCTTACCACGGAAGTCGTTTAGAAAACATCTACAATATTTTGCATTTTGGTTTACAGCAACAGATGTACAAGGTTTTATTTTATACTCTTTTTTCATAGGAGCTGTTTAGCTTGATAAAAAATATCTAATAACAATGTTTTTACAGAACACATCGTTAGCCAGTGGGTTTTACTTGTCGCCTGATCTAAATGTAAGCCTACCGCATAGTCATGGCGGTTTTGGTTGGGGTGCCAGTTGCATTGGTGGCCATTTGTCCTGCATAGCTATGTGTGAAGTAATTGACACTCCTGATGGAATTAATTATAAAAAACCTGTTACGGATGAGGGTGTGTTTATTTTTTTAACTATACTGACCAACTGTACTAATTAGTATTTATTAAGGTATCTAAAATAGCTCAATTATATGGTTCTTATCAAGAATAAGTCATTTAAGTGAAGAATGTGCAGTTAATATTTTTTTTTAATGAATCGTCATTTTATACTTATATTTAATACAGCATTTCAGCCTTAATAAGGTAATACGGCCATAAATATTACATTTAATTATCAACTATAATTTCCTTTTATCTGAATTCCATTTTGGAATGCTTTTATTTTGTCACAAACTTTGGCAGATTTCTCGTTTTTCATAAATATATAAAATTTGATTTATGTAAAGTTAAATTACGAAACTGGGACGTCAAATAAACCGAGTTGCATTGCCTGCCTTGCACAAAGTGGGTTATTCCAGTAGCTTCAAAAGCCGGCAGTAATTCCAGTTCTTTTAAAAGGTACCAATCATATGTTTGCTTATTGTACTAGGTTCAAAAAACTTAAAAAACAGTCACGAAAAATGATCATTCCACTCAGTCTCGAGGCTAAGTACCGATCGTCTACATTTTACAAGTCGGCCACAGACAAACTAACTAAATCTGTCTCGAAATTAATTTTCCGCATTTTAAGGGCAGATAACTGTTACTCGTCCCGCCTAGATCACATGCACTTTGGTATATTAATTGTTACTAACACTGACATACTACCGTCTCTATAATATCGTCTTTATTGTGTAGCAATGGCGTCCTTTACATCTGAACAGGAAGTCTTTACTTTCAGTTGTTCCAAAAATATTGCGTTCCTTAGCAAAAATCAACTGTTGTCAATCTTCTTCTTATTCTTCAATAGTCTAAAAAAGTTTACTCCAGGCCTATCTCAGAGTGAAAGGATTTGCTGTTATAGCTACGCTTGGCACGCAGATTGGTGACCGCAGTGCCAGACACCTTTCCACTAGTCGACTTTTATGATACCCACGGGACAAAATTGGGTGGCACACGTCAATAGTAGTCCTTTTCTTTTAGCTTCAAAATTTTAGAGGAATCCAAAACAAATTCCATAATCAAATTTAGCCAATTATCCTGACGTAAGATAAAATAAGCAAAAAATAACACGGAGTAACATTTATTTAGTTACATTTATATTTCAACACTTTTTATTTACCAAATCGAAATTAGATGGGTGTACTTAATCAGAAGTCTGTTTGTTGTAGGTAAGGTCTGTTTCTGCTAGGGATGGATTTTAATGTCCACACTATTGTTAAACCTGGCATACCGTCCTTCAAAATATTATGAAATTCTTACATAGTCACACTATTTTTAATAAAATGAATATCGTACAACCAGTAAAAGTTTCAAAATGTATAGTTTTATTTTCGCCTATTTTTTTATTTTTTATTATATGCCGTATAATAATACTATAGCGAGAAATGGCTTAGATACTTCAAAAGCAAACGAGCTAAGTCTGAACTTTTACCTTAATGTCTTGTTTGTGCCAGCGCAAGAATACTCGCTAGTCTTAACCTTTCCATATTCGATGTAGAGCTTATTGCGAATCATTCATCGTGATTTACATGACATCGATTTTTGGCATTGCAACAACAGAATGGCAGTTCAAGAAATTAACATTAAACAATGAAAATATTTTATACACACACATACAAATAGGCTGGCTGCCTATAGGAAAGACTATGTGAACTCCTTTGCCTGTGAACTCCTTTCTAGTCGTTATTTTCACCTGGTGTTAGCGACGCGCTCATAATTGTGTTTTTATTTTAATTTTAATATTTAAATTTGAGGACAAAGAGACCAACATTTTATATATATAATTTGTAAATTTTGAATGTGGGTAGATTGGTCAGTTGCTGGGCAAGGGCGAATGTTGGGTCAGTTTTTTTGTAGGTCAGTCTGCTTACAGCTGCATCACAGATCGCGCGCCATTTTGTTTTGTAAATTCTAGTCTTTTTTTCCGATCGTAAGTTTTAGAATCTGTAATTGATTTTAAAAATAAATCTCCTATTTTCGTGTGAAACATCTTTTACTGCACCAGCCATCATCAGCTGTATCAAGTGGTCTTCGAACCGGATCTTTATGTTTCACACACCGTGTAAAATGGTTAACACACGCAGTACCACGCGCAAAGAGGAAATGAGAATGCAGGAGGAAACTTCCCGCCAAGAAAGAAGCGTACACGAAAGTGAAAACGACGAGGTTAAGACTTTCACGTCCGTGGCCGAATTAGAGGGTAGTGGCATAAAAATTGAAAATCGCCCAATACCACGCCCAGTACGCACACCATCTCCACAAAAATCTAGGAGATCTACTTCATCTCATGCAATGCGCAAGAGGCAGCTACTGCTGGAAGCGGAGAAGCGAAAAGCGGAAATACGAATGCAGCTTATCGATAAGGAACTTCAAGCAGATCTGGATGGTTTAGAGGAAGAATACAGTTCACATGGCAGCCAAGGCTGCTCACGGAATGAGGTAGAGAAGTGGATGGACCGCAGTCAGCAAGAACTGAGGAAGGAGCAGGCAGCCCTCGATTATGGAACCACAACGGGTAACCTGCAACCGACACCAGCACCAGCTACTGTTGGCACAGAAAATGGTACAGTGCAAATGCTTGCGGCTGCAATTCAAAACCTCACCCACGAGAAGTCTAACACTAATCTCTTAAGCCGCATATGTATGCCGAGAGACTTACCTAATTTCTCCGGCGAACCTTTGGAATGGCTTCAGTTTAAACAGGCTTATGAGGAATCGACGGAAATATGCAAATTTAGTCCGAAAGAAAACTTGTGGAGATTAAGGAAGTGTCTTCATGGACCTGCAAAGGAGGCGGTGTCAGCTCTGCTCATCAGTGCATCTTCGCCTGAACGAATTATGGCAACGTTGGAGCTGCGATTTGGTAACCCAGATTATATTATATCTAGACTCGTGCAGGACATCAAACGGCTTCATCCTATATCACATGACTACCAGAGAGAAATAATACCGTTCTCAGTGAAGGTGCAGAACTTTGTGGAAGCTGTACGAGCAGTTGGATGCGAGGAGTACTTGCAAGGTATGAGTATTGTCTCATTAATTTTATCCAAATTACCAACAGTGCTCATATCAAAGTGGTCAGATTATAGCTTTCCATTAATTTAAGTCTGGTATAAATTCAAGTAATAATAAAAATAAATTATAAAAATAATAATAAATAAAATTCAAGTAATAAAAATTCTGCGACAATATCTGACTAGATATTGTCGCAGAATTTTTAAATAACGAAGCGATGAAGATATCTACTACTGCCAATATTCATACATTAAATTACCGTGCAGATGAATATAAATATACGAGTAAACAGCACAGTAGTAACGTACGACCGCACGCTGTATTATTACAAAGTGAACACAATAATGAAAGATGTCAGTTTTGTCGTACATCGATTCATAAATTAAGCGAATGTAGGCAATTTAAAAAATCGCTTCGTAAAGTAAGATGGCAGCATGTCCAACGCTACGGCATATGCTACAAATGCTTAGATTCTCGTCATGATAGAAAGACGTGTCCGGCGGCGGTGTGCGATGTGGATAGCTGCGGTCGAGCTCATCACAGATTACTTCATTATGTAGTAAACAATCGCGAACGCAGCCAGGTGGAAAAGGATGAGCCGATAACATCATCGACGAACGAAGTGGTGACACATGTAAACGCAAATAGCTGTAAAGTGTTGTTAAAAGTAGTGCCTATCAGAGTGTATAAGTCTAATGGTAGTTATATCGAAACTAGTGCATTACTCGACGACGGCTCGACGGTTACAATGATAAGCGCCGGCCTTGCCGCTCGCGCTGGGCTGCGCGGTCACCGAGAGACTATGCGTGTGTGTGGTCCATGGCGGGACAACCAAATTGTGTGTGATAGCACGGTATTGAACCTGGAACTTTCTGGTATGGACAATAAGATTTTTACTATTAAGGCACGCAGTGTAAACGAATTAAATTTACCATTATATAATTTGTCAACCATTGATTGTAATAAATATCAACATTTAAAAAATATTAAATTGAAATTGCCAAATTATAATTTAAAGCCAGAGGTGTTAATAGGTCAGGATAATTATAATTTATTATTACCATTGCAAATATTGTTAGGTAAAAGTAATGAGCCGTCCGCTACACTCACCCCCTTAGGCTGGTGTATTCATGGTAGAACGCAGGTATCTGGAGCATCGCGCGGTGTGGTTAACGATCACTCTGCCCTTCTTAGTCATCAACAATGCGATGGGGAGCAGACCATGACCGACCTTCACGAAGAGGTGCGACGATACTTCACGCTAGATTCTGTGGGAGTTACAAGTAAGTCCCGGCAGAATGCAGACGATGCTCGCACCATCGAACAGCTCGAGAGAACAGCTCGTCTTGTTAACGGTGAGCAGGTCGGCTTGCCGTGGAAGGAACCTGACTGCACAACACCTGATACTCTTCCTTCCGCACTGCAAAGGTTTCGGAGCCTGGAGGTTGAAAATATGGTAAACTGTCGGCCTCTTACTCACATATCGGTAGAGCCCGAGAGTATGGAATCACTCACACCTAATCACTTTCTTTTAGGTTCATCATCGAACGCGCCAGCAATTGGAACATACGACGACTCCGATCTGTTTCTTCGAAAGCAGTGGCGAACTGCTCAAAGGTTAGCCGACATGTACTGGCAACGCTGGCTGAAGAAGTCTCTGCCCACTTTGCTTCCTAGAAGAAAGTGGCAGCAAGAACGAGCGCCTCTTCGTGTAGGCGATCTTGTCTTGATAGTGGATCCAGAGTCTTCCCGCAACGTATGGCCTCGAGGCATCATAAAAGGTGTTTTTCCAGGGAAAGACGGTCGCATCAGAGTGGTGGAGGTCAGTACTAAGAACGGCATCCTGAGACGGTCAGCTGCACGCGTCGCTCCTATACCTTTGGTAAATGAGTGCTAGATTAGCACTGGGGTGGGGAGTGTTAGCGACGCGCTCATAATTGTGTTTTTATTTTAATTTTAATATTTAAATTTGAGGACAAAGAGACCAACATTATATATATATAATTTGTAAATTTTGAATGTGGGTAGATTGGTCAGTTGCTGGGCAAGGGTGAATGTTGGGTCAGTTTTTTTGTAGGTCAGTCTGCTTACAGCTGCATCACAGATCGCGCGCCATTTTGTTTGTAAATTCTAGTCTTTTTTTCCGCTCTTAAGTTTTAGAATCTGTAATTGATTTTAAAAATAAATCTCTTTTCGTGTGAAACATCTTTTACTGCACCAGCCATCATCACCTGGCCTTCTAGAAAAGACTATTGTATGGATTGATATAAACAGCCTTTTAATGTGTTTAAAAACCTTTTCAATAGCACTCATAACTAATTTCTTGATGTAAATTTATTTTAGTCGGATTCTACGAAGGAATTTTAATTTGATTATCCACCGAGATATCGAATTTTCTTACATTATATTAAACGAAGACCGACAATAAGTTTCACTCATTTCGTGAGTATGGTGCATTAGAGGATTATACTTGTGTAGTTGAGGGCATATTTTGAAGGTACGAGGGTGGATTGAAAAGTACTCGGCCTAAAACAGATCCATACAATTCTAAAAATCAAATCTACCCACATTATTTAGTTCAGTTCAGACTAGTTCATTGTGTGAAGTTCGAAACGTGTGCGATAATTAGTTGTGATTTTATAAGTTTATTAACAAAGTAATCGGTCATAATTTCCGCGAATGGAGCAAATCGAGCAGCGTGCCGTCATTAAGTACCTCCATAAGAAGGGGCTATCATCAAAAGCCATCCATGATGACATGGTCAGTACATTAGGCGATTGTGCTCTGTCATATTCATCCGTCAAAAAATGGATAGCAGAATTTAAGCGTGGTAGAGAGTGTGTGAAAGATGAACCCCGCTCTTGAAGGCCTTCGACGTCAACTACTGACGAAAATATTAAAAAAGTACTTGATTTAATAATGGGAGACCGCAGATTAAAAATTAGAGAGATAGCCGAGATTATAGGAATCTCTTATGAACGAACTCAAAACATCATTGTCAACGAGTTGGGTTTCCACAAGGTGTCTGCGAGGTGGGTTCCGCGACTGCTTTCAGTTGAACAAAAAAGGACGCGATTGACTATTTCACGCGACTGTTTGGAGTTATTTGAAGCCGATGCAGATGATTTTTTGAATCGTTTTGTTACTATGGACGAAACATGGGTTCATTACTGTACACCGGAAACAAAACAACAATCAAAACAGTGGAGAAGACCTGGTTCACCACCCCCTAAAAAGGCTAAGTCGATTTTGTCGGCAAATAAGGTGATGTCTTCAGTATTCTGGGACTCGAAAGGTGTGATTATGATTGATTATCTTGAAAGGGGTCAGACTATAAACTCTGATTACTACTGCACCTTACTACGTCGTTTACCAGAGGAAATAAAAGAAAAACGTCGAGGAATGCTCAGAAGAAAAGTCCTGTTTCATCAAGATAACGCCCGTGTTCACACGTCAGTACAGTCAATGGCTGGAATTCACAACTGTGGCTTTGAACTGTTACCGCATCCGCCGTATTCACCTGATCTGGCACCATCAGACTTCTTTCTGTTCCCTAACCTAAAAAAGCACTTGGGATGTCAAAGATTTTCGACAAACGACGAGGTCAAAGCAGCTGTAGACGCATATTTTGACTCTAAGGAAGAATCATTTTTTTTAACGGTCTAAATGCTTGGAAGGGGAGGTGGCAAAAGTGTATTGAACTTGATGGTGATTATGTAGAAAAATAAAAATATAACTGATTTAGTATGTGTTTATTTTCTTGGTTAGGCCGAGTACTTTTCAATCCACCCTCGTATATTAAAGAAATTATGAAATACACTTTCAGGACCCAAAGAGCAGAAGTCCAGTAAGCTAGGCCACTCACAATTTCCTTTCTCAGTGTAATGCGGTCAGCTTAGCAATTGTACAGTAATTCGTAAAACTCATTTCATAAAACTGGTGGTTCTCACAGCATTTGCTGTAAACCAATATTTTTCGCAAAAATTGTTATGCAAAATTGCCCATTTGTATATTAATTTCCTCCCCTGCCATTTCACTCGTCATAATCCAGAAATCCGATTTGATGTGAATTACGATGAAAAATGTTGATCTGCCTTTTTTTTATTGGATTAAGTGACGAAACGAGTTAAAAAGTGTAACGTTTGCCCATAACAAATGCTGTATCACCCAGAACATTTCTGTGTGACACTAAAATGCGCCCGTCACCCTGAGACATGAGTTCTTTAGTCTCATATGCCCTTCAAACCGAAACATAGTAATGTTTGCACACTACTGCTTCACGGCAGAATAACTGGCCCTGGGGTGGCACCACCAGTAAAAGTGCCTCTGACTTTTGTTTCGATCTTCGCATAGCTCTACATCGAATATGAAAACGTGAGACGAGCGAGTATCGTTGCGCTGGCATTTATAATACTACCATATATACCGCGAGTCGCGAGCTAATAATAAACATGTCAAAGGGGGTTCAGACAAGAATGTAAACAAGACAGGAAAGTAAAGTTTACATTTTTATATCATCTAAATATTTTGATGACGTTTTAGGTGATGGTGTCAATAATGATGAAAATAACAAACTTTCTCCGGTCAACATTTCCGATACGAAAATGAATCACTACGTAGTTACTAACAGTGATTTAGTCAGGGTTCGTTATCTGTTGGTGTATGCGAAACAACCTACTTCAATACGATTTAGTACAACAAACTCAAATAGAAATGGTAAGAAAGTTAACATATGTACATACATGTAATTACCACCAATTCATTATAAAATATTTGTTCGCATAGATATTTGAATTGAAGATCTGCAACGTATCAGCAATATCACAGAAGCTGCAGATGGTAATGGTCGGAGGCGATCGCCTATGATCAAGTGACCCCTTTGCACTAACTACTGTCACTTACCGGTCGGCCTAGTTTAGAACTGATATATATTAAATAGTTAGATACCGATATATTATGGGGGAGAATAAGTATTGACGTACAATTTAATGTTTCGGTTTTGCGCAAGTATTCCTTTTAATAAAGTGATCCGTCATTGAAGACAATGTTGTCTGGTTCTCATTAATGATTATCGCATTCGGTCTATCTTCGGTCGTTCTTTATGTGATGAACGTACAGCTTGGCTAACAGACTGTATTGACCATTATACTCTATTTTGCAGAAGGTGGAATAAGACAGTGGTTAACTAGGCACAAATTAATGTCAATACTCCTTGGCTATGGATTAATGCTAGCTACCATCGGATTTGCCAACAATCAACCCATCAATTATTATTACAAAATTTTGTTAAAAAAATTAGATTTAGCGTACACGTCTATAAAAGTTTGAATTATGATTTGTATAGAGTGAAAAGTGTTTAAATTTTTTATTGTTGATATTATTTTTATATGTATTGTTACTTTGTTGGTTATTTTATAATATAACATTTTTATTAAATGTATTTTGACTGATCAACTAATATTTGTTGGAAACGTTTTCTACGACGTTTTCAACATGTGTTGTGATTGTCCCCGTGTCTCTCTGACACTGCTTCCCGGCCTATCCAATCTTATCGCATGAGCGTTACATCGGGCATGGTAGGTTGGGACGAGTAAGTGTGCTGTATACAGAGTCATTCATAATGTCGTATATATCCCGGCAGGCTGGGCTTAGTGACGATGTGTGTATGCCCAAAAACTATAATGAGCCTTCTAGCGTGATACCTGTAGGAGATATCTCGACTTAAAGAATTTGCTTAAAACTCATATGTGACTACCCTGTTATACAGCTGATCGAGGCAATGAACTCATAAATTTAACTGAGCGTTTTTCCATTGAGCTGCCATCGAAAGAACTCGCAAGTACTAGGATAACATGAAGTTTAAGGAAAACTATTGCGAAGTAAATCTGTTAGTATGACGCCATAGCAGGGTAACATAAATTATATGGAGAAGAAAACTTATTTTGAATTCTTCTTCTGCTTCGGGGCAACGACTTTCTGAGTTAAGGTCGCGTAAAGTTTTACAAAACAAATAATTTTAAAGTTTTGTATGGACATTTTTAGTATTCAATTTTGTCATTAAAGCTTCACCGTTGTGTTTATCAGATCCAAGTAGCATGGGTAGGTGCCGGGATGTTATACCAATTATGAATAACGTTGTATATGACATATCCTGCGCATTTGATGGCTTTTTAGTTGTCGTCGTCTGCCGACTACTTCCTAAGCGTATTTAAAAAATCAACTTACAAATTATTTACTGATTGATATTTACAAAGTAATAAATAAAAAAGTAGTTAATAAAAATTTACCTTTGTAAGGATATCGTAATAATTATTCAAAATAGTTTCTCTGCAAGCACAATCGTCGCTCTAGGAAGTCTGCAGTCTGTGACCATGTTCTGGAACATCCCAACCATTACATCAGATTTGATAAACTACGAAGCCTTGCCAAAGAACATCGATGATCCAGGATGATTCGCGACGATATTAAAATTAAAAAATATCCTAATTTCAATAAAGAAGATGCTTGGGTAATACCACCGGCTTGGGGTCCTATAATTAATAAAATTACGAGCAAATCAAAAACCAAACATACCACTGCAAGACTTCAAGACTCACTTAGCTCTTTCTGCGTAGATCGGACCAAAAATAATAAAAGAATAGAATAGAATAAATTTTATTCAATATAGATTATTTACCTATTACTTATTAAAAGTCCTTTTTTCCTTTTTTTAATTACACTGGTTCGCAAAAAATGCCTCTGTCCTGGGAAGAACCAGTAAGAAACCCAGCGGGATTTTTTTTTAGTCATTTTTAAAATAATGTACAATAACAGCAGCATAAAGATGTAGAAATGGCTCGGCGGCGATAACCTCATTCCCAGGGGTTATCATCATCTATGCATTCATTAAAATTATAATAACTCTTTTTATGAAGTCTTTGTTTAATATAAAATTTGAACTTTTTGATAGAGCTGAAAAGCTGAAGGTACCCTAGATTAACCACGGAGGACTGTGGTGACAAATGTTCTGATGTCAGAACATTTGTCACCACAGTCCTCCGTGACCATGGGTGCAGTAAAGCGTTCACACAAACTTCGGGTAATAATAATCCAAAATTAAAAAAAATGTTGTATTTAAATGTGTATATAATATAAATATAAATAAGAAAAGATTACGTTTTTGTAAATTATTCCCTAAACTACGAAGTGAGTCTATTACTTTTAAAATATTAAAAACAAGAAAACAAGAATTTAATTAATTAATATATAAAAAATATATGTTAGTATAATAGTATTATAAATTTCCTGAAGTTAGTATAAAATAGTAATTATAGAAATTATTTTAACTATGGTTATAATTTATCTATAATAGACTGCATTACCTGGCTTTACTTGGTTGATCAATTAAATAAATAAATAAAAATCATACAAGATTCACCTTCAAACAGCAACTTGTTTAAATTTCGATAAGCGATTTAATTTCCTTAGTAAATATGACTAAATAAGTAATAAAATTTTATTATTATTATTGACAAGGAAACCTTAGAGATTTATAATACTCGTATATGGTACTTACACTTTATAGTAATATTTTTTAAGCATCACTGTTAGCAAGCAAAGTATACTTTGACTTTTATCATAATTTACTAATTTGTTCACAATGCACTTTTACGCATGTTAATGAAATTCGATAATTTTTGAAATCATTCTAAAAACCCTGTCACAATGATGTATCATAAAATATGTGTATTGTATAAATAAATAAAATTACAAATAAACTGAAGCTTATGTAACGAATACTTTTACACTGCCCCTGTAACATCAGAGTTTTTACATGCATCTTATTACGGCATCCCCATTCAATCAGTACACGTATTCCTTACCTTTATACTGAGTCGTGGTTTCTAGGTTCAAACCCAGTCGAAGCAATATTCCCGCAATACAAATTGCTATTTTAGGGGTCTTATGACTGGCATGGATGCGCTGTGACTGTTCTTGTTTTGGACTTTTGGAATGTTTCTCTAACCGTACTGCTAAAGCATTCGACAAGACATCGTATACAGAAAGTTTACAGTCTATAGTCTGTAGTCTTCGTAGATACGTATGGCATTTACATATCCAGCAACGGCCACTGAAACCAAAAGATGTTCAATTTAATCAAAATTATTACGTTGAGTGGAACTTATGAATAAAAATATGCTATTACCTTACGTTGCAAAACCTGCTCTGTTGACAGGATATGACTGATGGTTACGCTTGACCTAGCTTAATTCCGCAGTTACGTCTATGAATACATTTTCACCTTTATACAAAAGGACTCCCTTGAATTTAGAACAATGATTCGAGCGATTACACTGCTCTCGTCATGGCCTAGAGCGTAATCATTGTTAAATCTGTTTATTGTATCGACTATACCTGCAACCGGTCGGGTATCATTTTCGACGCGTAATAGCACTCTACTGCTCTTTCCTCATGTAAATTTGTGAAATTTTTGATCAGTTTTTTTTTAATTATGTGTTTTTATAACAATTGGTGTATTTTGCTTTTAATATCATATGTGTCAGCTCAAGATCCTACAGCAAATTTACCGCAAGGTCGTATAGTTGGGGTGAGGATGTTATCTTCACGTAAATTTTAAATTTTCGGAAGGAGTTTTCCTGCATTTTTAAAAGTAAAAGAAGTAAAGTAACAACCTAAAAATATGTGCTAAACACATACCTTCTCTCCTACGCAACCCCGTCTTTTTACTTTCTTTTAACTTAGTATTGGTGACAATCTAGCAGACCACGTTTTTTTATGGATAAAATGCTGATGGTAGCGTGGCGCCCATGACAAACGCTGTGTCACATTATTGTGTGTCACTGTGATAACTATATTCATTTTAGGTGAAAGAAACAGGATGAAGAAGTGTTGCGATGTTTTGCTGGTCGAAATAACCCATTTATGTCCCAATGTGTTAAACATAAAAGCTTACTATTATGATTAATTTTCTACATATTTTAATATGATTACAGATTAAAGTTTATACTGAGGCTTCTCTTATACCCGTAGAAATATTCTACGGGATCCCTTATGCAAACGCTCCAATCGGAAGGTTTAGGTTTTCTGTAAGTTTGTTGAAATTTTTATTTTTGATATAATAATAAATATAACCAGACTCCACATTTTTCCCAAATTGAACCTGCCATCATTTTTCTAGTCTCCCAGGGTTGACTGGCAGAGAATGCCTCTAGACATTAAGTCCGCCCATTGTATTCCTTAGATTAAGGTGTTACAATAAAGATTAAATAAAAAAAAATTAACAATGTCTATATAGAAAGCATTTAGTTCTTAAATTTAGGCCAAATAACGCGCCCCGGCTTCGCATGGAGGTTATGTTTGGTTATGTTAAAGTCTGTACAAAAAAAAGAGCACCAACCCGTTTACAAATTGTGTGTCGTTGAGGAGTAAATGTTTGTCAAATCCGTTCTTAGTGGGTATGTCGGTAAAGAAATACGTATGCCAAATAACAAGTTAATAAGTCTACTACTACTACTAGTTTTGGAGATATCGTGATGAGTCAGTGAAATGTGTATCGTAATGAGAGGTAAATCGCTTATATGTATATACAGTGTGATTTTGCTCTCCTTCCCAGAAAAGTTAGGGTGTGATAGGTGGGTGGAATAAAACCTATACACGACACGGTATTTTTAATTGACTATCTTTGACTTTATAAAGTCCCGTACATACAACAAACTACATAAACCTAAGACATATTACTCTGCCGTGGCAATAAATAAAACTTAAAAATAAGTAAAATAAACATGCCACGGGCTTCTATTTCGCCTACCTATCACACCCTACTTTTTCTGAGAAGGAGTGAACAAAAACCCTGTTTATATCATCATCATTTCAGCCTATCACTAGTCCACTGTTGAACACAGGCCTCCGACATAGATAGCCTCAAAAGTTTTCAGCTCTCATTTTGGGGGGATTTTGCCACAGTTGCCACGCTTGGCGGGTGGGTTGTCAACCTCAGTTTTTTTATTTTGATGTTCCAGGAATATGCCCATATTCTGATTATAATTTTCCCTCTGTCGACTTTTAGGGCACCCATAGGATGAGATGGGGTGGTAGATTCTCTTAAGCTGCCACCACACAGCACAAAGAATTTGTAACAGATTGATGCACATTACCGTTGTTAGTGACATTTATATCTGACACACATAGTAAAAATCTACTGTGGTTTATCAATATTATGTGTATGATATGATATGATGTATGCTATATATGATATGATAAATTTTCTTTAATCGATCGCGGTATCGCCGTTAAGGTAATTGGAGCTAAGGGCCTAATAGACAGTAGGTTTTCCTTTCTTAGATTACCATGTAATTTTACTATAGTAGTTTTATTAGCAAACAATTTTGTTAAATATTTATAGGTCTGAAGTTTTTCAATATTTAGTATTATTAGCAGTACTCTGTAACACGCAAGAATGCAACATAGTATAAATCTATACATGTACAAATAAATAAAATTGAAGTGTCTGTTTGTAATTACAAAATAACAGCTTATTACTAGATGTTTATGAAAGTACATACGGTACTTATAAGAAAAACCGATTTTTAAATTTTTTATCTGTCTGTCTGTTTGTGCCGGCTAATCGCCGAAACGACTGTACCGATTTTGATGGGACTCACTGATACTATATACTAGCAAATAACTTAGGCTACCTTAATTAAAAAAAAAAATTAGGGTGCTGCGCAAAAAAAATGAAACTCCAAATTCCGATTAAAATAGAGAAGCATAATATATGTATATCATCGAACGGAGTTGGCTTTTTTACGCGGGTGAAACTGCGGGGCACAGCTAGTAAATTCATAAAGTTATAATTTTTTTTCAGGCTCCCGAACGTCACTCAGGATGGCGAAGAACTTTTTTTGCTCATCGAATGCCTCCTCGGTGTCCCCAACAAGATATGGATAGCGAAAATTACAATGAAGATTGCCTATTTCTTAACATTTTCGCGCCCAGGGTTAGATTATGTACTATTGTCATTATAGAATGAATGAGCTATTTTTATGGTTTCTTAGAGGGGAATACAAACGAAACCGTTATAGGATCACTCGTGTGTCATTCTGTTCGTCTGTAACAGCCAATTTGTTTTGAATTTACTCGACCGATTATCTCCGAAACTACTGCACTTAAAATTTCGAAAAAAAATACAGGTTTTCTTTACATATAGATTACAGCTATGCTAAGTATATGGTTTTAACATAACATAATAAATTTCTCAATAATTGTGAGTACTGACTTTTGTAATATATACGGAACCCTCACCGTGTGGTAGCGGGTTAAAAGAATCTAACACCCCATCTCATCCCGTGGGTGTCGTAAAAGTCGACAGAGGAAAAACAAAAACCTGGAGATGGGCAGCAGCATCTTCCGGAATAATCTGAATAAATAAACTGCGGTTTCCAACCCGCCTGCCAAGCGACAACTATGGCAAAATCCCCCCAAAATGAGAGTTACTAACTATGGGGGAGGTCTATGTTCAGCAGTGAACTAGTGATAGGCTGAAACTACGAAGACGGAATTCTCTCCACGCGAGTTAAACTGGCACTTGTCCTTTTTTTAATAAATTCAACATACTACAACTAATCATTTTTTTTTTGGGCAAATAATTCTTATAACATTTAGATGTAATTGCTAGATTTTATTTTTATTGTATTTTGTGCAATGCATCTTACTATTTCCAAAGCCCAAATTTACCACAACTAATGTTTTCAGGTAGCGAGTGGATGGCAAATTACATCCTGTAATGGTATTGCTATACAGCGAAACGTGGTTGCGTGGGGGTTCCACTTTGCCCTGTCAAGAGTTAGCGTCTGAAGGCATTATAGTGGTCACCGTTAATTACCGCTTGTATTTACTAGCATTTTTCAGCCTAAACTCAGTTGCGGCCCGGGGTAATCTTGCGCTTCTTGATCAGTACCTAGCGCTCTTATGGATCCGGGAGAATATTTCTGCGTTCGGTGGAGATCCGAACGCGATTACACTTGTGGGACATTCGGCTGGCGCTGACTGTGTGTTACATCATATAGTGTCACCACGCTCTGTGGGTGGGTATCTGCATAATTTCCAGTTACAATAGAAATTAACCTGCTGCTTTCTCAAATAACATAGCTCGTTGTTATAGGGATATGCGGAACGTAGGAATCTTCGAAACCACCAACAGGAAATCTTTTTTCAGTTAACTGTTAACTGTGGACTACTAAATTTGTCCTTTAAGCTTAAGTTTCTTATCGTCGCATGTACGTTTTTCTCAAATTAGAACTGGTAGTTTTAAACAAAGATTTAAAAAACTGCGACGTTTTGTTACTTTAGGTTATTGAAGTTATGATCGTAAGAAATACTATACATACACACACGCACACACACACTCAGTACACACAGCATAGTACACAGTATTATAATTTAAGTACAAGGTAATATATATTTTTTATGTATATTAATTACAGTACGTAAAGTAAAGTAACAGATGATAAATGTCCCACTGTTAAGTGCAGGCCTACTCTCATTTCTGAGCTTGACATTTTTAGGGGTTTTGGAACCGAGAAGAGTCCGACGCACTGCACCAATGCGAGTTGGCGAACTTCACATATCTTCGAAATTTTTTTATTCCTCAGACATGCAGGACTCCTCACGATGTTTACTTTCACCGCTGTTACTTTAATCAATATCTAAATATGGTTAATTGTGAGAAATGAATAATTTGGTACGATTGCAATTATTTAAATGACCAATTGAATATGATAAGTAGGTGGTATGTAGCAAAATATAGGTACGTATATTTTTAAAATATAAATTAAGTGTTGAAACATGCCATTTAATATTTATATCTAAGTAGATGTTAATATATATGCTCATAATGCTTTACGGTAATGAAATAGACACCATAAAGTTATTTAGTCCAACAGGACAAACTACTCTCAGCAACTATAGATCACTTTCGACATCATCATTAAGAGTCATCGCTCTATGCTCCAAGTTTTATTTCAAAAAATTGAGTAAACGTAAATGATATTTCCAAAAATTGTCAACAGGTTTGTTTCATAGAGCGATAGTCATGTCCCCGCGCTACATTTGGCCTGCAGTTGACAAAGAATTAAACGCGAATGCCTCTGAAGTCGATCGAATATCGCGAGCTATTGCAGAAACCTTTAAGTGTTCTAGTAAGACGGACAGTGATATACTAAACTGCATGAGATCACAACCCATTTCTAGTATTATGTCATCCTCTCTGGTAAATAAACATTATTTTTATATGAAAAAAAATTTTAGTTATTTAATCTAAATGAAGTAGTTGATATTTGATAAAATATTTTAACAGTGTATGTTAACTTTATAATTAGACAGAAGACAAGTTCACTATTATATATAAAATATAACTCACAACAAAAATAAGATATACAATTGCTGTCTATGTAGTATTTAAGTGAGTTTAAGCTATAGCGATCAAAATGTTTGAGAATAAGAAAATACAACACCTTTTTAATTTGAATGTGATCATCAATATACTCGTAGTACATCGGAAGGTTTCATAGGTTGTTTTTTACTTAAATATTATATTAATATTATATATATAAGTGTGCATTTTCTACTTACATAGTCATTTAGTTTATGTATTAAAAATAAAACCAGTTTTAAATGTACTCGTACAAAAGGAAAAAAAAATATAAACTGTAAGAAGTGGAGAGTTTGTCGTTTTTCTTTCCATTTTTTAAATTTTACAGAACGACACTTGGGTTAATGAGTTACAACCAGTATCTGATAATTTCTTGCCAAATTCGGAACAATACTTACCAATGTCAGTATCGGAAGCATTAACATCATCGAAAACATCTAATATTCAGCTTGATTTACTTATGGGTACTACAAATCTTGAAGCAATAAATTACAATGGTTTGTATACATCCTTTTTATTATTTAGTTTTAATATTTAATTCACTTTAAAGTTTATTACTCTTTGTATATACAGATAATATTTATGAAGATTTGATGAAACAAGGAACTAGGCACGTTTTTGAATATGCAAGAACGAAAGCAATACCTGACATATTGCGCATGTTATCGTTGCAAGATACATCGTCAGTGGTAATTACATAATCAGTTTTTTATTTATGTTCGTATTACGTTATGTAAGTATAAAATTTCCATTTTTTTACACGCCTATTGTTTCTTAAATTACGTTACAAATGTAAGATTTTTTTTAATTCAAGATAATGCAAGCTATAAGATGGGAGTTTTGGGGTCCTAATATTCGACAGGAAGATGACAAGGCCTCACTGGAAACTGTGGAAGCTCTCGCACGTATGGAAACTTCTGCAAAGTGGGGGGCCGGAGGAGCACTCTTAGCAGCGAGGCTAGCACGACGCGTAACACGGCTTTATGTTTACCGCTTTACTCAACCATCGGAGGTCGATATGCAAGGACGTCATTACAATTTTACTGGTGCGGATAAAATTTCAACCTAAAGCTTAAAAGGCCGGCAAACGTTACGTATCTAACTGACTTTCTTACTAGCAATACCTGTGCGAAGTATTTTTGAACTTAGAAAACGTAATGTTTTGAAGTCTGGCTAAAAACAGTAGCTATACTTCGTACTTGTAGGTATATGGGTTCAACAACAACTTTAATCTCTTTTCACCCACTTTTAACCTCTATAAACTTTAAGGGCTTCGGGTGTTCTCATAATTCCTGTAATAAAAAAAAGGAGGTGAAACAACGGATGCACGTGGTTTCATTAAAAGTGCACTTCTCTAATAATCATGGATTGCACTTTAATGCCAACTCAGTCCAACACCAGCTTGGCACTGAAAGCCACACTTGATTTTTTTATGTTACATATGATTACACATGGACGCAAATTACTGTTTTCTATTTCGTTCTGATGTATTTGTAGACGTTTTCGCATCTTGTTAGCAAAGCCAATAGATCTGTTTTTCTACCTAAAAACGGTCGAGCTGCGAAAAGACCGCCACGGAAATGATACGTGTCCATCTAAGACGAGACATTGCCAATAGTACGTGCATAGTAGGTACATGTTTACTATGGGTTGATATTAGAAACTGTAAACCTCTGGACATTAAATGATCCTTCCTTGCTGGAACGCTGTGCAGGTCTGGTGAAAGTATTTTAGGGATTTGACCATATTGATCGTATAAGGGAATAGTTTTTTGAACAGCCTATAAGTACCCCACTAATGAGCATAACATTCTGATTTTTATTTGTGTTTATAGACCGCCATGCTGTATCAGTGCTGGATTGCGTGCTTTATACGTTATAACGTTTTTTTTATTTCTGAGACAAGTAGATTTCCTCTCAAACTTTTCCTACAGAATTTTTTGCTCAGAGGGAGCATTTGATAAATCAGAACTTAAATGCCGAACAATACTAATTGCATTGATGCCAAGAAATTTATAGATTCGTTGATTTAGAATCTAAATCTAAATTTTGGAAAAAACTGCGTAGACTCGTCTGAAGTACGAGCACGGCGTTCTAAAGATTACATTATATTATTCCTTATCCCCATTTTACCATCGAACGACACGATGGATTTGACATCACGAATTAATTTCAACCTTAAGTGTTGACGTGTAACGGACCTGTACAACTGTGTTCCGCAAATTCGTTTCCGATGTGTACAATAAGAGAGTGGAACACTTTCGTTTCAGTCTTGCCAGAGCAGTATAAAATAGGACCGTGTATAGCTATTGTGAAAAGTTATCTTCTAGATGACCGTGATTACCAATTTAGATATTATAACAACGTAACACTATGTTCCTGAAGCCTGGTAAAATATTGGCTATCAAAAAAACTTCACACACGAATACCCATATATCAGAAAATCTAAATATTAACCCATTTGTAGGTGCTGTACATGGAGCCGATTTAATTGCACTTTTGGGTGATGCTTTAATGCTTCAAATAGCTCGTAGGCCAGCTTCTGATAGCGAAAAACGAATTTCGTCTCTTTTTCGCAAGTATATTGCCAACTTCGTCAGGTTTGGGTAAAGTACATTTAAATAAATAAAAAGACAACTTTTTAAAACGAAACCAGTTTCTCAGTAAAAAAAATATTTTTTCTTTTCTAGATACCCGGGGTTGAATAATGAGTGGCAAAGATATAAAGTAGGTGATGCATATGTTCAAGATATTCAGGATGATGGCAATACCAACTATTACTCATTCCCTGCTTCTAGAGATGTTGCATTTTGGCTAAAGTATTTGCCAAATCTTTCCAATCTCCTAAATACTAAGGAGTATTCAGAACAAATGACATTAGAAAAAGGTAAAAATTAATATCAGGATATTATATTTTCTATTTATATTATCTTAGCAGAACAAAGTACAGTTAAAGTAAAAAAGTAAAGTTTCAGCCTATAAATGTCCCACTGCTGAGCACAGGCCTCCTCTCATTTCTGAGAGGGTTTTGGAGCTAGGAAGAATCCGCCACGCTGCTCCAGTGCGGGTTGGCGGACTTCACATGTCCTCGAAATATTTCTATTCCTTGGACATGCAGGTTTCGTCACGATGTTTTCCTTCACCGCTAAGCACGTGGTAAATCAGCACTTAAAATTGTAGAACAATATTAGAGGTGCTGGCACCGGGAATCGAACCCAGGTTACTCGCTTACTATGAAATTAAAGGCGAGCACCAGGCCCCTGAGCTACCACGGCTCTTTTACAAATAATCAGACAATATGTTTTTAATTCAAGGCACACAGTGCGCATGCATGTAACAAAAAGTATTCTTCTTTTTTAAATTGTTTCTAGCATTAATAGGGTTTCAGCCGTGTTAGAGCCGTGGTGCCGTGTGGTGGCGGCTCGTTAAAAGAATACTACCACTCCATCTTATCCAATGGGTCTCGTAAAAGGCGAGTAAGGAATTAAACTGCACTGTGCACCCAACAGCGCATGGTGGCGATGGGCTTACCACCTATCAAACCAAGTGTATTATACTGTTTTGGTGAGACGTGGATTGTGGCAGTCATCTGTTTTTGCAGTGAGTGCCCAGTCTCTGACTACCCCTTATGGGATACAGTCGTGATCTTATGTATGTATGTATTTATGTAGAGCCGTGGTAGCTCAGGGGCCTGGTGCTCGCCTTTAATTTCATAGTAAGCGAGTAACCTGGGTTCGATCCCCGGTGCCAGCACCTCTAAAATTGTTCTACAATTTTAAGTGTTGATTTACCATGTGCTTAGCGGTGAAGGAAAACATCGTGAGGAAACCTGCATGTCCGAGGAATAGAAATATTTCGAGGACATGTGAAGTCCGCCAACCCGCATTGGAGCAGCGTGGCGGACTATTCCCGGCTCCAAAACCCTCTCAGAAATGAGAGGAGGCCTGTGCTTTACATTTATAGGCTGTAACTTTACTTTTTTTTTTATTATTAATAGGGTTTCAAAAGGACGACTGAATTATGTTGTAATTAATTGTGTGTCCCAGGTGAAAGTCGTCTTCGTGGCGGCGTATTCGCAATGAGTGGTGTGTCAGTAGTACTATTGTTGTTACTTTGCGCGTCTGCGATCTTACTTCATCGGCGGCGAGCACGAAGTTCTTCACATGACAATGACGTCATGAATCACTATTAAATACTAAATTTTATTGTCTTTGTAATATTAATATTATTTATTTTATTTGAAAAATAAACGTGTGTTCTTAATATTGTATTCATCCACTGAGCTTTTTTGTATTACCAATAGATAGCCCATAAAATTTGATGAAATTTGATTGAAACCAAAAAAAAGCTATAATGCCTGCTTAAAACACATAAACGACTTACAATTTTCTTCTATGCATCGACCATACAGCGTAACTGACCGCCGCACATATGCTTGAGCGCGGCGGCCAGTTTAAACACTCTAAGAGCCTATATTTATTGTGCATCACATTCATTTTAGGATTCTGTGAGAGATGATATAGATACTGTTCCCGAGCCCCAGAAACTCCGTTCTGTCGCATATGATGGTACTAGAAACGGAAGGAAAAATCGTATAAATGTTGGTGTGCTTACTAATATCAGGGCGCTGTAACATATCCTGTGGACTAAAATGTACAGTTATCAAAAATGTATAGTATTTCTTCTTAGTAGTCTTGTCATCTAATCATCCAAAGCGTAATCAAACTTTAATTTTGAAATGTTTACACATTGGAATTCATTTAAGGGTGCTAAAAAGCGCTCCATACGTCGCGTCGTTGATTTAAAATTAAAAGCGACAAAATACATACATACATAGAGTCACGCCTCTTTCCCACTAAGGCAGGCAGGGGCACGTCTTTCTACTTGCTACGATCCCGACACACATCTTTCGCTACTTCTGCTTCCATTAGTGTTTTCGTACAAGCACGTCGGTGGCAGGTACATTTGACGTCGCCTTTACTAAAAACGACTGCGATCTTATCGTTATTTGTTCGCCTACGTCAACCCTTACCGGCTTGGCGGCAAGTGTGAATGACACTTGCCTCATAAATCTGTTTCGTCAGGGGTGATGATGTGCAAATATCGGCTCTTCTCGCATCACATATACTTTCACTGTACAAGAAACGGTAGGTAAAAAGGTGTGAGTGTTAATGTGCTTAACATATCCTGTGGACTAAAATTTATGGTTATCGTAAAATGGCGCCGTGTCTTTAAATAGTCTTGTTAAAGAATACAACGAAATGATTATAATCTTGTTGTTCATACAAGTTACATGCCTTCCAGTTAACATTCGATATCATAGGCCGTCGGTACCAGCCAGTGCGCGGGACTACGCACTCATCAACTCATCATCATCATCACTTTAGACCATCACTAGTCCACTACTAAACATAGGCCTCCCCTAGATTACCACATAACACGGTCCTGGGCCGCCTACATCCATCGACTTCTCGATCTGACTTGTCGCTAGTGTCAGTCACAATTCGCCAGTGACAGTGACAAGTTACCAGTGTCGGTGACAAGTCAACAGTATCGGTGTATGGAGAGTAGAGATAAGGAGGGACGACTCCACATAAGGACTTTTGGTGTCAGCTCGGAAAGTGACGGTAGTTTTTTAATTGAATTTTGTTATTTCTGTGTATATTTTGAGTTTTGATGTTTATATTGATAGTTTATAATGCAGCAAGTGCTTGTGAAAGTGTACAGTGATTAGAAAATTTAATTTAAGACCAGAATTGTACTTTTCGTTTTGTCTCAATCAGTTCAGCAAATCTTCACTATAGTCCTTTCCTTTTACTGTTGATTGAAATTTTTAATTATCTATTGTCACTCCCGTGACTAAGTTGACATTGGCAGAATTCTATTGAGGCCAGAATTAAAAGAAGAAAAAGACTCTACATAACAAAAGTGTCCGAGAAATTGAGTAAAATTAAGATGGCACCTCTGTAGCAAAACACCTAAATTTTAAATTAAACACTTTCGAAATTGTATAATATTAATTTATGGTTGCTGTCTTAAGTTCTTAGGTTACACCTCGTATCTTTCACTGCACTAGGTTATAAATTGACTTTTTCAATTTTCATTACAGTACTTTTATCAAGAACTTTATTGCATAGTAGATACAACTATACCACTAAAAATATATTTTAGTAATTTCCTTTAGCTTACTTTATTTCATCTAACCGTTAACTTTAGGTCGTACTTCTTGCTACATTAGCGCCATTTAGTTAATTTTTGTAACCCTTATTCTATGCATTTGTCGGACACTATGTCGTGAATCGTTCTATGAGTCTCCGCTTCTTATCTCCACACTTCGTATTTCGGCGACAGGTCACCATAGATAATACATCGAGTCATACAGGTCACTAAGTGCAACATGACCCCTCTCTCGAGTGACCCCTGACCTTCCCGGCCTCGGCCGAAGATGTTAAGGATATGAACACCTAAGTAGGTGTTCATATCCTTAACATCTTCTTGTAAGTTGTTATAAACAAACTTACATAGTGTGTAAACGCTATTCTTAACGACGGCAAAAGTGTAACAGCATCAAATTTCAAGCACGATGATGGAGAACAGATTGACCTCAAAGATTCTCAGCACGGTCACTGCAACACCACTGGCGCCAACCATAGCAGAGTCAAGGCAGTGGTCGCCAAATGCGTGCCGGAGAAGATGTTTGACTTGAGAAAATCAGTGGCAACCACTATTGCAGGCTCGTAAACACAGTGGAGCCAATGTACGCTCTGCATCAACCTGTGGCCCGTTCCACTCCGATAGCCAGCAGATCGGCTATTATTTTAAGTACTACCGCGGAAGCCAACAGAAGACAGGAGGTCGTCGATGCGCTTAAGAAAATATTAAGTACAGCCTTCTCATAGGGCGACTAACGCCCGAGGCTGCAGAAGTCCAGACGTCGAATCTAATATAGAGATGATCCGACAATGTATCCACATTCTCCAGCACTTTCTAATCTCGAACGCAGCTTGCAACGGCAGGGAATGCGAATGAAACATCCACAATGGACCCCCCCTCTGCCTACGCAAGCACGTGTTGACCGAACCCTGGTTCAAAACCATCAGACCGATCATAGTAGCCCAATCCTCCAGTGTCCCGCCGCGCGCATCGTTCACAGGAGATCCCCAGACCGAAGATTTGGCGTTGAGATCTCCCATAACGAGTGTGGGCGGGGATGTGTTTGCCCAATGAGGGCCCCCAGCTCGCCAAGAAACGCCTCAAATTCGGCGAGACATCTGTTGGGTGACACTCTAAAAGGTATAATTCTCCTCCATTGGATCGCTACGTACCCCTTGCCCTTGCAATACAAGCGAGGGGTGGGGCACCGGCAGCTCTAGGCGAAATAATGGCCACTAAGCCATCGACGTCACTCATCCAGTTATCCCTCGGGAAGGCATGGCGACAACTGCCACTTGTATCGACCATTACGCCACGCTTTGCAAAAGTAAGTCCTGTGCGCCGGCGCAATGGTTAATGTTGGCTAGTAGAAGACGATTAGCCATTACATAAATTGACTACCATCGCATCCCCTCTTTCAGGTTGTGTGGTCGGGGTCCTTGCGGCCACTTTTGTGCCTGTCTTAGGTTTCGGGGGAAAGCATTTTTTACTCCCCAGCACGTGGTCTGCCGGCCTATTGGCCGCGGGTGACCTGACTGGAGTATAAGTAGCAGTCTGCTTGCACTCCATTTTTGCGTTTGCTTTTGCCTAACTTTTTTGTCTCATTTTACGATTCCTGTGAGTGGCCTTACTTCCCTTCCTGACATGTATGGGCAGGGAGGATGAGTGCCTAGGTGTGTATCCCTCCTAGTGCGTCTTCGTGTGAATCTTATTTTTCACACTCGGGTGTATGCTTAAAACTCATTATATCTACGCGTGGACTTCAAAGTCAGACGAATAAACCTACATTGACTAGGGCACTATCCAAGGCCAATATTTGTGGGCTTCTTCCGTTAACGCGTTTCCTAGAAAGGGAACCGCATAATTAGATCATCCTTAAATTTTTAAGTTCGTTACTTAAATTGGCATTTTTAGAATTTTTATGTCATTTTGTGGTTATCATTGGTCACGATAGCGTGAATGATACTAAGCAAAATGGCGTCACAGTCTAAGTTGCTAGATGCTACGGACGAAAACTAACTTAGCTATTCAGAATTTTGTTCGCCCGGACACACCCGTTGTTTATGTTTTCTTCAACGTCTCAGAAAAGCAGAAAAGAAGACTGTACAAAAAAAAGAGACTACAAACAAAGATTTCGTTCCGAGTAGTTCCGAGTAGTTGAATCTCACTGACTTTTCAAATTGATTAAAACCTGATTAAATGAAAGTAAATTAAATTTTGTTTTTTAACACCGTAAATCTACCGTAATAATTTAAACTGAAACACCGTATTTCTGATAATATTGACCCACCGTGCACCAGCGTTGCCATATGCACCGTAATTACGGTAGAATTGCTGTATTGTTAAGTTTTATTTTTAAATCTGCCACTTACAGTAGTCGTAGATTACGGTATATGAAAGTTACTGTATTTTTCGAACCTAAACCGACACTGGTATCCAGTGCAAAAACTCAGAAAAGACCATTGCCGTTACTACGTCGATCAGACTTTAGTCTATGGTGTTGAATACTCCTAATATAATATCGAAAAATTACATGAATATATCAATGGAATAACAGTCTACACTGAGTATAGCGCTTTGCTACCAAAACAGGCTTGCTGGCTAAGAGCCATATTTGTTTATGTTTACGTCAGTAAGTCGGAGAGTTTTTTTAAACTACAGTAATATGAAATGTAATTTTGATGGTTGTCATTGGTTACGATAGCACGAAATAGACTAAGCAAAATAGCGCCACAGTCTAAGTTGCTACATATTGCCGACGAAAATTAACGGTTGATGATATTCATTGAACTTAACGTCGATCTTCTGAATAAATAAAGTGCGGTTCGCAACACGCCTGCCAAGCGTGGCAACTATATCAAAACCCCCCCAAAATGAGAGCTACAAGCTTTTGTAGCATTCAATAGGGGAATCCTATTTTTCGCAGTCGACTAGTGATAAACTGAAACGATGGTGGTGATGAACTTAGAATAATCAGAATTTTGTTTGCCCAGACAAATTGTTTATGTTCATGTTAGTTTGTAGATTTTCTTTAAATTTCATAGTTTTTAAGTTATAGCTAATTAACATGAATGGTGTCACGTCACCGTTACTATTAGTAACAAGAACACTAATAGTGATTCTTTATATGTTCCTTCAACGTCTAAGAAAAAAGAAAAGAAGACTGTAAAAAAAGTCGTAAACTATTTTCCAGTGTCAAGTAACATATCAAGTATACAATCGAGTTTTGGCGCCAACTCGAAAAGTGGCGGTAGTGTTTTTATTTAATTTTATAATTCCTGTGTATATTTGGAGTTTTGATGTTTAATATTGATAGTTTATTATGCAGCAAGTGCTCCTGAAAGTGTACAGTCATTGAAAAATTCAATTCAAGACAAATATTGCGCTTTTCGTTTTGTCGCCATCAGTCCAGCAAATCTTCAGTAAAAGTCAACTATCATTTTACTGTTGATCGAAATCGAAATTTTAACGAAGATTCGAAAATTGTATACTTGGATATATGGCTGACGCACAAACCGTGCAGGCCAAGAAATGGGGAAATAAAAGGAGCAGGAATTGTCAGTGTAAATGCATATAAGCGAGTGATTAATAATTTGAATTACTAACTAAAAGTCTGTTAGTGGCATATGCGCAAACCGCGCGATGCCAAATTTTAAAATGAAATTAAAAAATAAAAAGTATACAATCTTCAAGCAGCGAGACTTTCGATCGACAATAAAATGATAGTTGACTTTTACTAGTTGATCTGGTGGACTGATGGAGACAAAACGAAAAGTACAATTTTGTTCTTGAATCGAAGTTTTCAATCACTGCACACTTTCACGAGCACTTGTTGCATAATAAACTATCGACATTAAACATCAAAACTCAATTTTTATTCAGAAATTACAAAATTCAATAAAAACACTACCGCCACTTTTCGAGTTGACGTGACGTCAAAAGTCCTAAATTAATTAAGTTAAATGTTCATATAATGTTTTCTTTTATTTACGCGAATATTACACATTTAAATAAAACTATTTTTTACGGATTTTATCGCGTTTAATTTAGAACTATTTTAACCCGACGTTTCGGGCGCTTTACAGCACCCATGGTCTTATAGCTTTCATGGAAGACTTTGAGGAGAAAGCCCTCCGTACTTCTCCTGTAAATCCAAGATTCTACAAGCGGTATGTAGATGATACCTTCACAATTTTACCATCGCATAAAGTAACTGCATTTCTAGACCACCTTAACTCCCTAAACTCTAAAATTCAATTTACAATGGAGTTAGAGGCAAATAACTCTTTAGCTTTTGGCTATATTTTGAAGCGAGCTTCTATAAGAACATTTTTCAAGCCGCCGAAGAAGATAAGTCAGTTTTTACCATCTGTCAAGTGTAACATCCCTCTACAAGATGCAGGGGTATACAAGCTGGATTGTGAATGTGGTCTCTCTTTCATAGGGCAAACTAAAAGATCCACTAAAACCCGCGTTAAAGAACATACAGCTGATGTGAAGCATCGACGCTCTAGGAAGTCTGCAGTCTGTGACCATGTTCTGGATCATTCCAACCATTACATCAGATTTGATAGACCACAAATCCTTGCAAAAGAACACCGATTCCTACCAAGGATGATTCGCGAGGCTATTGAAATTAAAAAACATCCTAATTTCAATAGGGAAGATGGTTGGGTATTACCGCCGGCTTGGGATCCTATTATTAATAAAATTAAATCAAAAACCAAGCATACCACCAGCAAGGCTTCAAGACACAGTAAGCTCTTTCTGCGTAGATCGGACTAAAAATAATAATTAAAAGCTGAAGGTACTCCGGGTTAACTATGACATCGGGACATCTGTCACCTCAGTCCCCTCGTGACCATGGGTGCTGTAAAGCACTCGAAACGTCGGGTTATAAATAATAAAATTAAACGCGATAAAATCCGTAAAAAAAGGTTTTATTTAAAAAATTAATTAAATGTTGTTTTTATGTTCTTTTCACTAAAATAGGCAAATGTAACACCTTAAATCTACCGTAATAATTTATAGACCGGGAGGGAGATGATGACACAAAATATTTGGTCATTTGTCCGTCAATCCGTCTAGGTACCACCCCAGGGCCAGTTATTCTGCCGTGGAGCACTAGTGTGCGGGCATTACTGTGTTTCGGTTTGAAGGGCACTGTGAGCTAGAGTAATCACTGAGCATTTGAGACTTAAGAGCTGATGTCTCAGGGTGACGGGCGCAGTGTGGTGTCACACAGAAATATTCTGGGTGACACAGCATTTGTTGTGGGCGGACGTTGCACTTACCATCAGGTGAACGTTTTATTCGTTTAGTCACTTTATACAATAAAAAAAAGTATGGCGGTTCTTCAGGGGTCTAACTACGTAATAACAATAAGGAAAATGATGGTCATAGCGCTGGCACCGGCGGCCCAAGAGCGTGGGCGTTAATCGAACGTGTGAGATAAATAACGAGTGTCGAACGATTTGTTCCATAAAAATTCTTGTATTTTCCGATAGTCGATAAAAAAGAAGGCGATAGCGTAATGCCATACTTCTCCGGTGTGTCTTACAACCCGCCATACCGACGCGAATACAACAATAAAAAAAAACAATTCAACCATTTGTACCAGGCAAATTTTTGCTCAGCTAATCATCGTCGAGTAGCCATTCACGAAAAACACCATGCTATCCTTTACTGACGGTTCCAAATGGCCGCCATACCGCCGCAAAGGAGTATTTTTATTTCATTAATCGATTTGTACCACCCTCAATTTTTTTTAACAGTTCTCTGTATGATCATAAATAGAAGTCTTATAATGTCATACCTGTGGGAGGTGGCGAATGTGTACAATGTTTTTTCAAAATTCCAAGATTTTTATTGTATTTCGAACGATTTGTACCAGTATGGCATTAATTTTTCCTGTAAGTTTGAGGTTTTACAAACATAAATACAAATTTCAAAACACCTAGGTGGCGGCAATACTGTCTTATAACCAGATGTTATGTTGTATAATATTGTACGACTACCACGGCTCGAAAGATTCCTCGAATCTCGGCTCATAGTGTTTGTAAGACATTATGTATTGCAGCTGCTTGTCAGCCCACCAACCAACCGACCCACAACTACATAGCAATAAATGTAGTTATATGTATTAGAATAAGTCGACCTTAAAGTTCGCCTTCGAAAAATGGTACAAATAACCATATATTTGGTGTCATTATCTCCCGGTCTATTATTGTAACACCGTATTTCTGATAATTTTGGCCCACTGCGCACCGTATTGTCTTATCCATCTGGCAACACTGCCGTGCTCACTATTATTGTCTTGAACATCTGGCAACACTGAATAATACCAAAAATAACCTAGAAATTTGTATTGTTTTTTAAACAAAGTTTTAAATTGATTTCTCAAATAGAGTATTTATTATTTTGAGGTGAAGTAATGTCTTAATATGGCGTTAGCCCTACAGAGACGTGCTAATGTAAGTTATTAATAACTTTCCTAATGTATTTACTACATACAAACATGGATGATTGTATGTAAAATAATTAATTCCTATAAAAAATTATAACATTGATTTCAACCATCATAAAATTTAATGATTTTTTTATTTTTATCAACTACTTAAAATTTGTGATATAAATCCTGTCATACACAATAAAAATGATACAAAAAAGTATCATTTGTATGATTAACATTTCACCTTTCATAATGTTTCAAATGAAACACATCACATCTTGTATATATAGTTTAAGAACAGAAAATAATATTTATAACCGACAAGGACATATTTAACTCGACAACTCACTATTTAAACGATTATATTAGATAATAAACCAGATTTACATAAACTGATACCTAAAAACGAAAAATACTTTATATGTAATATCTGTATAGTATCTACTAATGTAATAATATAAGTATCATTTTATCTTATTTATATTTAAAAATTTCATGTTGAATTTAATATTGTTATTATGTCATAAAATTAGCAATTAATATTAGTTTGACATTTATCATTTTTATCCTTTCAGTAAACCTAAATTTTACATATTTTTTCCAGTTTACCGGAAACGCCTTATAGAAATAAATCCTGCAATGTGTAATGGACAAAATCATAATGACTTACATTTAGGAAAATATTTCACATTTTTTATTTTATTTCACATTAGGATTGGTGGTAGGAGTCCTATGCAGGAATCCGTCTTGGTAGGTACCGTGAAGCAGTAGTGTGCAAACATTACTGTGTTTCGGTCTGAAGGGCACTGAGAGCTAGCGTATGAGACTTAAGAACTTATGTCTCAGGGTGAGGGGAGCAGTGTGGTGCTGCACAACAATATTCTGAGTAACACTGCATCTGTTATAGGCAAATGTTGCACTTACCATCAGGTGAATGTTTTGTTTGTCTCAACAATTTATCAAATAAAGACAAAACTAATATTATTGTGATTATTTGAAACTATTTATTCTTTGACATTTGAAGTGCTTTACTTCATCCATGTGGTAGCGGCTTGAGAGAATCTACCATCCTATCTCATCCCGTGGGTGTTGTAAAAGTCTACAGAGGGAAAATAAAAACCAGGAAATAGGCAGCAGCATCTTCCGGAAACATCTGAATAAATAAACTGCTGTTGCCAACCTGCCTGCATCTGAATTGTATTAACAAATAAATCTGTAAAATTTTGTTTTATTAACTGTGAAATATTTGCCTAAATGTAAGAAGTTGTTATGATTTTGTATATTGCACATTGCAGGATCCATTTCCATATATGGCATACAGTTGAAGAGTCAGTTTTAATTCTTTCTTTTTGTGTCTGGCAGATATTGATATATTGAAAAGTAGTTATATAAATGAGAAACTATAATGACTAAATAAAAGTTTTGAATTTTATTCATTTGGTAACTGTGGGAAATGATGTTAACTAAAATTTTGGTGGCTGCTTCACTTATTTTAATCCTTATAAATACAAACAGTTATTTTTGTTAAAAGATAATGATTTTTTTTAAAAAAAAACCTGGTTGTAAAAAAAACAAGTTTTATATTATCCTCGGTCTTTTTCATCCTTTCAGATAATATGATGATAATAATAATTTATAGCACAAATGTATATATATGTATATATTATATCTATATTTTTATTTTTTAAAGGTGCGACTACCTCCTGAAGTAAATAGAATACTTTATATAAGAAACTTGCCTTACAAAATATCAGCAGAGGAAATGTATGATATTTTTGGCAAATATGGTGCCATTAGGCAAATTCGTGTGTAAGTATGCAATTAATTCTTTTTCCTTGCAACATCATAAATTTAACTTGCAAATAATAATTCAGTACTTTGCTACTTGTAATTTGTTTTTTGAATACTGTTTGACTTTCAGTGGAAACACTCCTGAAACAAGAGGAACTGCCTTTGTGGTCTATGAAGATATATTTGATGCAAAAAATGCTTGTGATCATTTATCTGGTTTCAATGTCTGCAACAGATATCTAGTAGTATTGTATTATAGATCAAACAAAGCCTTCAAGGGTATGGATATAGAAAAGAAACAAGAAGAACTGGACACTTTGAAAAAGAAATATGGTATTACAACTGAAGAACTTAGAAAATAGCAAACATGCTACATTTATATTTAATCATTATTATATATCAAAGGCAACAAAACTACAACTGTAACTAAATATGAAATCATCAGATATATACTTGATAAAGTGCATATGTCTATCAATATAAACTGGCAGTATAAAGATTGACATTTTGAAGTTCTTTAGTAACTATGGAAGTATTTTTTTTTGTTATGAAACTGCATATTTTAGATATAGTCCTAAGACTTAATAATTAAAATCTAATATGTAAGTTACAATACATAATAAAAGAAACATTTTGACATATAATATTTTTTTACTCATATCCACATCCAATTTACTTATGCTAAGATATTTGTTTAAATGTAAAACAATGGACTATGTTACTACACTCAGCGTCACAAAAATCGCACCTCTCTGAGTTTGCGCGAAAAATGGCTGTAATGGCTAGAAACGAATTATATTTATATAAATATTGGTATGTTTGAAATGGGTATTTGAATAGCTTTACATTATTAATAAAAAAATCATGAAATCATTAAAACATTTATCATTATAGAGCGTCGAAAATAAACACTGTCAAATGCTCGTTAGTAAGGACGCTAGTTACACCACCTAAAAAGGGTATAAAAGGGTCGATCTGGATGAAATATGGGCCAGTCGTAATTTAGACTTTGCAGTGAACACACGTGAACAAGTAACACAAGTAAGAACAAGTAAAGATGGACACCAGCTCTGAAGAAGCCGCTCAAGTGATTGCCCTATTGCAGTCGGGGATGCGGCACTGTGACGTTTTTCAGTTCGACGGGTGTTCCAACGTTTTCAGCAGACTGGTGGTTATGTTAGAAAACCGGGATCTGGAAGAAAACGGTGCACATCAGAAAGAGATGACCGTTTCATCATTACGACATCTTTACGAAACCGTTTTACAAATGCTGTTGAGTTGCAACAACAGCTTCGATCAACTCGGAGAACATCTGTGAGTGTTTCTACGATAAGAAGAAGGTTACACGAAAAGAGTTTAACAGCCCATAGACCTGCTAAAGGTCCAAAACTTACTGCACAGCATCGCAGAGATCGCCTAGAGTTTGCTCGCAATCATTGCGAGTGGACTCTAGAACAGTGGCGGACCGTACTCTTCTCTGATGAGACGAGGGTCTGTCTCTTCTGCAATGGCAGACGTACGTACGTCTACAGAAGACATGGGGAGAGGTTCACACAACCCTGCTTTGAAGAATCCGTCGAATACGGGGGTGGCTCGTGTATGTTTTGGGGCGGCATTTCCGTCGACGGGAAAACGGAACTTGTGTGCGTTTCCCGGACTCGGGGTGTCCGTGGGCAAGGGTCATTAAATGCTGGTCGGTACATTACTGAAATCCTGGAGGAACATGTGGTCCCGTATGCTGGTTATGTCGGTGATGGATTCATGTTAATGCATGATAATGCTCGTTGCCACACCGCGGCTATTGTACGGGATTATTTACAGGAGGTCGATATCCCTGTTATGCATTGGCCAGCACGAAGTCCAGACCTTAACCCAATAGAACATCTCTGGGATGACCTAAAACGGCGCGTGCGAGCTCGAGATCCAGCTCCAGCCACTCTTCAAGAGCTCCAAGATGCGGTACTTGAAGAGTGGGAACAAATACCCCAAGAGGCTGTTGCGATCTTTGTAAGGTCCATGAAAAATCGCATGGAAGCCGTTATCAAGGCAAGGGGGGGTAACACTAGGTTTTAAGAACTTTTTTTGTATTTATTAAGTTTTTTTTTAAATTATTAATTTGCAAATTTGTACATACCCTGTCTTTTTCTTTAATTTCTCTTTCGTCTCGTTATAAAAGTAAAATTCAATTAAAATTCCTGAAAGCTAATGAAATTACCTTTCGAATCACATCACCCTCAAACCACAACATTGCCATTGGCCTGTTGTGTTAAAATAGTATTTAAATAATTTTTTTCGGATGTGCGATTTTTTTGACGCCGAGTGTATTACTGAATACAAATTTAATTATTATGCTAAAAAAAACGCTACTGAACATTTGCCCCATAGATTGCCACACAAAGTTTGCAGCTCTCAATTTGGAGGGATTTTGCCATTGTTGCATATTTATTCAGATGTTCCAGGCAGACACTGATGGCCATCTTCTAATTTTAATGTTCCCTTTGTCGAATTTTTCGATATCCATTGTAAGATATGGAGTGGTAGATTATCAGTTAGTTAGTCGTCTAGGTAGGTACTACCCCAGGGCCAGTTATTTTGCCATGAAGTAGTATTGTGCAAACATTAGTTTTTCGGTTTAGGGCACTGAGCGATAGTTTAGTCACTGGGCATATGAGACTTAGAAATGATGTCTCAGGGTGACAGACGCAGTGTGGTGTCAAACAGAAATGTTCTGGGTGACACAGCATTTGTTATGCGCAGACGTTGCACTTACCATCAGGTGAACGTTTCGTCACCTAATGCACTAAAAAAAATTCAAAGTACGCAAGTAACCTGGGTTCGATCCCCGGTCCCAGCCATAATTGTTCTACAATTTTAAGTGCTGATTTACCACGTGTT
Organism: Luehdorfia chinensis; assembly: GCA_019845155.1. Classification (NCBI taxonomy): domain Eukaryota; kingdom Metazoa; phylum Arthropoda; class Insecta; order Lepidoptera; family Papilionidae; genus Luehdorfia; species Luehdorfia chinensis. The sequence continues at coordinate 11,981,802 of JAHVAK010000527.1, forward strand.
TAGCGGCGAAGGAAAACATCGTGTGGAAACCTGCATGCCTGGGCCTGTAATAATTTCGGTGAAGTAATCGCTGTTAGCCTTTTACAGCTTCATCGGATGCTTGAGAGGCCTGTGCTCAGCAGTGGGACATTTATAGGCTGTTATTTTACTTTTTTTTTTGACTGAACATGTAACTGGCTGGTAAAAATTGACCGCGTAGCCTAGTCGTTGGAGTATGGGACTTCTTCGCCGCTGGTCCTGGGTACGAATCCCAGCAGGAGCCAAAATTTGCGAAAAAACAAATTGTTGGTTTTCGGTTCTGGTCGTGTTGTGATTGTTAACGTATTTCTGACACTACATCCAAGCCCACCTCCGATCTTATCGCATGATAAACTGCGCTTTTATTAGATCATAACATATAAAATTGGCGTTTTGTATAGTAGAAATATTAAGTCGTTTTTTTTGTTAAATATGTATAAATAATGAAAGAACAATGGTACATTGTTATCTATGCAGTTTTGCCATCTCATAGGTAGTTCATTGATTCCTTTACTAAAAAAACCATGCGATCAAGAATCAATAAACTCGCGGTTTGGACTGCCACAGGGGAGATGATTTTTTTCCTTGTAAGAAATTATCCAAATTCCGGAAAAAATGGTAATCTGTTGGAGCAAGGTCCGGGGAGTACAGTGGATGATCGCAGACATTCCAGTTGCAGCTCCTCTAGTTATGCCGTCTGGTGTGTAGAGTGTGTTCTAGCGTTGTCCTGAAGCAGCATGGCCTAAAGTGATTGACCAGCCTCGGTTGTTTAGCAGCTAGTTCTTCCATCATGATTTGCAGTTGCTATTCGGATGCGTGGCCGACCAAATTAGACGTGTCCGGCCTGTTCGGCTTTTTACATTTTACCAGTACCGCGGTCGGCGCCGTGCCTAATTTTGTTTTTTTAAAGAAGACCTTGTTAAAGAAGACTGACTCATTAAACTTTGATGTTATTTCGTTAGAAGTTTAGACGATATAAGGATCAAAAAGCGAGGATTTACATACGATAATGTTTATCATTTTGAAAGTAAGACACTAAATCCTTAATAAGTTATAGTGTTCGGCCTTTTTATCCAAAAGTTCGGCATAACTGACTGGTCTGTGCGGATTTATGGTTTAGGACCGGGAAACCTTAGTCCGGAGTGTAACGTGCCATTAGAACTTCGTTCCAAAAATAATCTCTATCTATATTTTTCGTTATCATAGATATAATATAAAATATATGTTTTACTTTGACATTAAAGACATTTATTCCGACACTTCTATCTACACACATAATACATGGTACACATAACATAAGGTATACATAATACAAAAAAAAATTAAAGAAAAATAGCAATGTAAAGAGGAAAAAAAAATTAAAAAAAAAAGATATGTGTTTGTGTGTGCGGTGATGAAGCGGCGGAAGGGACCGTCTCAGCATAAGCCGCGGAATCGCAGCGCTGATTTTCAGTCGGCCCCAAACTACACACACATACACAAACTACTAAGGACGGCAACAGTAAGCGAGTAAATGTTGTTGTTCTAATTTTAAAGAGAAAGTTTAAAAAGTAGGTAAGTTTAATTAATTTTAAAACAAAACAAAAACAGTGCTAAATAATATATGAAATAAACTGTGGGATACGAACTATATATATTAGTCTATATCAATCAAAAAAGTGTTCATTTACTATGTTGGCACACATATAATATTACACGACAAAAAGAAAATTAAAAAGAATTCCCTGTGTTAAGCTTATTAACTACATGTGAGACGCGTGCATAGATATTTTAATGATTTCTTTAATTTATAATTTATTAGTGGAAGAATTTATAAAAATATTAATGATTTAAATATGAAATCGTGTACCCAAATTCTTCGCCTTTTTTTTGTAATAGGTCAAAAGGAATCCAAAACAGGATATTATCGTCTTCAGAATCCGTTTCACACAACATTACGCTTTGACACGAGTTCTTCTGGCGTCTCGCAACGCTTCGCTTTCTGTTCGCTGCGCCTACGAGTAGTTTGTTGTCGCCGCTTCGGTTCGCATTTTCCACGTTTTAGGTTCGGTTCGATTCGGAATTATGTTTGACAAGACCTTAAGTGGGAACCACTATTAATATTTATCACCAGTAGTATGAACAGGTAAGATATAAATATGGCTGCATAGCTTTACAGACTACACAGTGTATGAAGCTTATGCATGAAACGAAACATTTAACAAACTGGAAACTGGAATGAATATAAATTATTCATCTATTTCCTCATTATGTTATTCTGTAATAAAAAAAAATATAGAGCTTTGTTTAAAAATTAAACCATATCACTGCAACCAGTCACGAAATATCAAATTTTTTATAGGAACAAAAAAAACCACCGTCATTTCTAAATAGGTTTATTCAGCGTGTGTATACAGGTTCAATTATACTGTCATGTTTAATGAAAAGCCGCTAGCCGATTGTTTAAAGTGCAATTCTTGATTATGTATTATTCAGTGACATATTGTGGTAGGGAGTTATGCATATGCGGTATAAAGTGACGATAGTAATGAAAGATATACGAAGTCATAAGGATATTAAATGTAATAATGTCTAAGTCCTCTATTATTTTTGATATTAGTATACTAAAGCAGGTTTACATTATATAACATAAAACAATGCTTTAGTTTTCTTTATTTTAATTTACGTCATTTTTTTCTTATCATGGCTGCCACGGAAGTAAAATCAACGCAATTGTTTTTTATGCAAACCTTTTAATTTTGACCAAACAAATCATAAATGCTCAATATTAAAATATATAACGTTGATTTTACGTTTTTATCTTGCTGATTTAGGTAGATGCAGTATCATAAAAACAAACAAATGTCCATTGTATCAGTAATGCACAAGTTGCATGGGTGTTAGGCTTTACTGAAAAGTAACTACTTATTATTTAAATAATTCACTTAAGAAATTGATTGTTTAAAATACAAAATTAAAAGAATAAATATGGAATTATCGAAAATTGAGTATTCTGTAAATGTCCCACATTTACCAAGTGCTGAATATAATTTTTTTACCCAACCTTATGTTGGAATTTAAACTATAATAACCATGACTTCTCAACTATACTATAACAGAAACAGGAGATAAACAAACATACAGGAATATACAATAAGCTGCATTTAATAGTTTATAATAGCATTTTAAGCAAGAATTGTCACTCATGTGCAATTGAGCTTAAAATGCTAGTACAGTAGAATGAAAAACATAACAATGACTTATTTCCTTACATAGTCTTTAAATGAAATTAAGAATCGGAAGCAAGCCTAGCTCTGCCTTCGGCGACCAATTGTTTGTTAAGATATATGTCCTCATCTGTGGAAGTGTCAATAAGGTCGAGTGTAATTAGAGGCTCGTTCGGGTTTAGTGGGTCCTTGCCAACCTCTTTACAAACACCCACAAATTGTTGCTCAACACACAATTCTTGAAATCTAATGCAGTCTTCTACAGTCCAGTCTTGATGAAGAGGCCATACATCTGTAAAACACATATAATTAACATAAAGAATATATTTAACCGATAGGTGTCCGGCAGAGTAGAATAGCTCCTACCGCTTTCTTACCGAGGTGTCGTAACAGGCGACTAAGGTATAGTATGGACAGCCTTTATTCGTGCAGAATAACACCATAATATGCAATGCTGTCACTATACTGCTTGTGGGAATGCAATGGAGGGTCAAAATTTGTGTAATAACACAAATTGCATGCATGCGGATCTTAGCAAATTAACTTACTTTCCTTTATTATGACGAATTTCCGCATAGTAACGCCTGTTTCTATTAACTATAGTTATACTGCCGTCAATCAGCATTTGTTATGGCCAGACATTGCACTTACCATTAGGTGAAAGATTGTTTGTGACAATTGTTTCAACAGTGCAACAACTGTGTTTCAGATAAGTATCGTTTATTTCGCTCCAGTCATTATACGCATCAAATGATGGCTAACACTACAATTAAATAGAATACTCATTGACTTACCAAAAAGTTTTGCTTTTATTGCTTGTGGAGGCAAAGAGCGAGCCAACGGTGCGGCAGGAGGCACTGGCCGCAAATCTTTAGTCGCAAACAGTGCCAAGTCACCATAATCACAGAAATAAACAGAAACCATTTCCGACGACACTGTCCCTGCTATTGTCACCCTGGGGGAAAAAACAGAAATTATACAAATTTTCGTATTTTTCTTGCACTTGTGCTTTGTGATTTTGTAATAATTACAGTAGATCTCAGATCTCTCTTCTATCTCCAAAATATTTTAGAGTATATAAATCAATCCGAAATTGCCAACAGAATATTTCTTTAGTTTACTCATATACTAGGATACAGGCGAGGAGTATAATGCAGAATACACACTTATATGAAAACAATATAAAAATCTGTCGAGGGATGCTTGCCCATCAACGTCATAAGAAGTTATCAGACTACAAATTGTTAATGTGCATTAAAAACAAAGCACCCGTTTAGCAAAATCATGTAGATGGAACATTATTTCAAGTCAATATTTATTCAACACAAAGTATTAGATCTGAATGTATTATGGACGTTCATTCGAACCTCTCTCCCAATGAGGGAAGAACGTATATCGTTTTATTTGCTCAGGCAGTTCGGTACTATAAGTACTGTGTAGTTAACAACTTGTGATAATCACCCTGTTGTGGCCAAAATTAAATAAGAAGGCATCCACCTGAACCAAGCCAACGCATAAGATTAAAGGCGTAAAAGAATAAACATTTGGACTAGCTATATATTTTTTTATAGAAAGTGATTGTGTAGTAACTAAATAGTGTAAATACGAAACTCTTACCTGTACCATGATGAATCCTTTTCATAATATGCTGTATAAAGTTCCCCGCTAACAGGATTTACAGGTGCGTCAGTTTCAGATAACTTCGGACACTCCGTTTGCAATGTTGACATCAACGTTTGCAAAGTATGCCTTGTGCCGTTCGGCTGGACCTTGTATATTAGGATTAAAAAAATCAAAAGAGAAAGATTAATCATACACCGATGGGATTCAATCATGAGCTTAGATGTTCAATGGGTAGAACATAAGTAGAGAAAACAAGCAAGTTTTAGGAGAAAACACCATTTTTCATCAAATCCTTAATTTTATGTAAATGTGAAATTTTAAATATTCAAAAGATTAGTGTCTCGTTGGTACTACAAATTTTAACGTACTAAAGTTACTTTGAAATCATATTGGAAATGGCTCCACAACACCTGCATTTGTAATAACTAGCATGTACCCGTGGTTCGCGTCTTGTTACCAAAACGAAACTGTAACTACAAAATTAAAGCTTAAACGTGTACTAACAATAAAGTTCCACGGGTTCGCGGCCATAGCGATGTACACGTCGAAGCACTTGCCGGGTGCCGGCAGCGTCGGCGGCAGCAAGGAGCGGCGCGAGCCCTCCCCGTCGCCCCCCACCGCCCCCGCGCCCGCCGCAGCCGCAGCCGCCGCACCCACGCCGCCCGACGTTGTGCGGAAAATGCGCTCTTTTTTCTTATTCAGTGCCTCTACATGGTCCGTAGCCTCTTTCTCGTCTTCTTTCAGTTTGCCGCTGCAATATAATCGGTTTATATTTCTAATCTTCGCTATGGTAATTATACCAGTGTGCATCAGTAACTTCAATGTCGGGCTTAAATATGGGTTTTATTTCTTTGTATGTCGGAACGTTGCATTACAAAACGATGAGTCACCGGTTCAGGGGTATTTTGATCAAGGTGGAATAGTGAAATTAATGAATACAAAGTTCCTAAGTTTCGTATGCCCAATGCTAATTACACTAGCTGTCAGTACTCTTCGAACCGAAACACAGTTATGTTTGCACACTACTGCTTCACGGCAGAATAACTGCACTGCAGTAGTTCCTACCTAGACGGATTCCTACATAGGAATCCTATCAAAGTGTACCAAATTACTCAATTTTATAGGTGATATACCACCTTTGGGCTTATGGCCACCTATAGGAATAGGCAATATTAGATAAACTCCGATGTCAATATCGTTAATTAAACATTGATGTCCGATAAACATCGCAATTTTCAAACATTGATGCTTTGGTGCTTAGCCGAGTAAAAGAATAATCCAATGATGGATGAATAAAAAAACTTATGTAACTATAGACAGAACGGTAGTTAACTTGTTGTCTTCTATAACCTTGAAATTAAAAATATCTCTATATCTAACACAAAAACTTGTTTGATTTTTGTTCACATTATCGATGGATAGATGTTAAATAATATCTAATATCGATGTTAAAACATCGATGTTTTCAAACTCTACATCGATGAATGTTGATCATACCTAACCACCTATGCTATACAAGATGGACCAATAATACATTTCTTCGGGTTGAAGCGACGGCGGGCCGCTTGTCAGTTTATAAAGGCGTTTATAGATTATCTAGTATCTAGTAGTATTAGAAGATGGGTATGGACTGACTGCTGCAGGTAGTCGTACTCCATGAGTATGGAGTTGTTGACGGAGGCGAGTATCCTCTGCGGGCCGGAGCGCACGAAGAGCTCGACGTGCGGGGGCGTTGGGTGCGTTGGGTGCGTCGGGTGCGCGGAGTGCGCGGGGTGCGGCGCGGGCGGCAGCGCGCGGCACAGCACGCTCGCGCCCAGCAGCAGCTCGCGCAGGCGCGCCGCCATGCTGCCGGCCGCGCGCTCCGCCGGGCCCAGCCGCACCTGGATCGCCTGCGCCCACAAAACTCCCGTTACGCTTCTTCTTTTCCTACTACTACACCTACTTCCTTCCCTTCCGAGGTGACGTAAGAGGCGACTAAGGTATTGTACGGACAGCCTTTAGTAGTTCAATATACATACATACATATGAGTCACGCCTCTTTTCCGTTGGTAGGCAAAGACCACATCTTTCCACTTGCTACGATCCTGACACACATCTTTCGCTAATACTTTCGTTAGTATTTTGATACAAGCTCGTCGTGCAGAATAACACCATAATATGCTGTCACTATTCTTGTGAACTCAATGGAGGGTAAGATTTTTTTAACTCGTGCCAAAATAGCAACGACGTGGTTAGCCACCCGTCGTATCTCGTTTCCCGCGGGGGCGAAAAGTTGGCTAAGTGTGTGGTCTCAGCCTTCCCCTTATATGGGAAAAAGGCGTGACTGTACTGTAAGTTATGTACTACTAAATCGTCCCCTTTTTGCTTATGTCGAGTTATAATTTAATTATAACAAAGAGTTCATTTCGATCAATGTAAATTGATAGTTGACTTCTACCGAAGATTTGCTGGACTGATGGAGACTAAACGAAAAGTACAATTTTGGTCTTGAATTGAATTTTACAATCAGTATGTAAACTTTAACGAGCACTTGCTCCATGATAAACTATCAATATTAGACATAAAAACTCAAAAAATCTAATGTAACTACTTTCACGGAATTGTCATAAAATTCACTTAGATTAACATCCATATTACGCTATACCTAAGTTATAAAAACGAGGTGAAGAGTGCTAGATGGCTAGTGCTGCGATTGCCAAACCGCCAGCCAAGAGTAGGACGATTGCGGCAAATTTTTAACTACGGAGAGGTCTCAATTCAACAATTAGAGGTGACTGATGATGATGATATACAATTGTACACATTGTCCGTACTTATGCTACTAACAGTTTAATCCGTTAATGAACATAACATGTCGCTACCTGCGGTGGGTAAGCGTTGAGCGCGGGCGAGAAAGTCTGCAGCGGTACGAGCGAGGATAGCGGCGCGCGCAGAATGAGCCCACTGTCCACCAGCTGCGTGCGAACTGTGCCTTCGCCGTCTAGCCCGCTGATGATAGAACAACGGACCCTGTGCAAAAATATTCAATGTCACGTGCTTGTAGTGAAAGAAGTTAGTGTAGTATCCTGCAGCTGTATTATGGTGATGGTCGCTAGAATGGGACACTTTACTGTTGGTAAGTGGAGACTCCACGATTTCATAGGACTAGCACTGGTTCTCAACCGTAAAAATGTGAACCGGTGAGCAGTGCCGGCGGGCAGTAGGGGCCGCTGGTGAGCAGTGCCAGCGCGCAATGTAGCGTACCTACAGCACTCGAGGCAACGTACCAGTCGCCGGCGAGCGTGCGCACGATGAAGAGCGCGGCGTGCGGCGGCGGCGCGTGCGGCGCGGCGGGCAGCGGGCGGCGGTAGGGGCCGCTGGTGAGCAGTGCCAGCGCGCTGCGCACGAGCGCGGCACCGCCCGCACGCGATACCCACACACGGCCCTCCTCCGTCACGCATCCCACCTCCACTTCACAGGGTTTCTGTCGTGTCATATTCGGATTTAAATTCCTTATTAAACGTGGAGGACGGGTCAGTTTAAAAACGTTTTTTTTAGGAGAAACTGTAAGTTAGCATACGGTATTCGTAAAGAATTATTAAATTTATAGTATATGAACAAGCGTGTCTTACAGTACCTGTGTGACGGTGAAGGCGCCAGCGATGCAGAAGTCGTGTACAATCTCCTTGTTGAGATTAAGATCGCGCTGCGTGGAGGTGTCGTAGAGCACTACAGCCACGGCGGGGTCGGTGGGGTCGTGGCGCGAGCCGGGGGCCGCCACCAGCACCTCGCCGGGCAAGCCGGCGCTGCACCAGCGCCGCGCCCGCCTCGCTCGCTGCCAGCTCCTCAGCGCCCTCGAGCCGGCAAAGGATGGCCTGCACCCCGCACACATTTTCACTTCTGCCTGCTCACATACACACACGCACTAGGTACTACACAAGTGCACCTCCAACAGGCTCTGCACTCAGACGCGCTGTGGGTGCGTAGCCGAGCATAGCCTTGAGCGACTTTGAGCTTCATCATACGGCCTGCAGTGAACTCTACCACTTATTATACAATATTCTTATTAATAAAGCGAATTTTATTAAAGCTGCGTTTATAGTCAGGGCCTCTCAGAACCTCTTTCCAACATTATAATAACTGTTATTACAATACATGGCTACATAAAATAATATTATGATAGTGTTAGTAACATAATAGTATTTTAGTGGCACATTGTATATAGCTTTGTTTTACAGGGCAGCATTGACTTCACAATTCCTTCTCACAATTGTTAACGGCACAGTATACTCTACTAAATTTTATGTTCCATTAAATTCATTATCTTCAGATTTATATTATTTTTTTATTTATTCTTATATTACTTATTTTATTTTGTTTTTGTTTTATGTTAAATTGTATTTCTAATAATAGAATTTAGATAATAATGATAATATGGCTACTGGTGGTAGGATTCCTATGCAGGAATCCGTCTAGGTAGGTACCACCCCAGGGCCAATTATTTTGCCGTGAAGCAGTAGTGTGCAAACATTACTGTGTTTCGGTCTGAAGGGCACTGAGAGCTAGTATAATCACTGGGCATATGAGACTTAAGAACTTATGTCCCGGGTGACGAGCGCGGTGTGGTGCTGCAAAGAAATATTCTGAGTAACACAGCATCTGTTATGGGCAAACGTTGCCCTTGCCATCAGGTGAACGTTTTGCTCATCTCAACACTTTATCAAATAATAAAAAAATATATAAACATACTAAATTTCATCAAAGTCGTTAGAGACGTTCCCAAGAAATCAATTACATACAAAAGGCTCTCGTTTAATAGTATATTAGCTGTGTACATCGTTCAGTGACGCCACCTGCCGTCATGTTAACAATTGCATGAAGTGCCATCTGTTGTTTATTAGCTTATATCGTTGCATGAATATTTCTGCCTACTATATAATAGAATAATAGTTAACGATGTAGCGCAGTACCGTCCATACTTAAGACGCAAATATCAATTAAAATTTATAGGTTATATATGAAAAAATGTATTTTAATTATAATATATTAAAAATTTATCTAGATAAACTTGGGAAATAAAACATAACCTTAATTCAAAATTTCATCCAAACCGTTAGAACAGTATCCGAGAAAGCAATAGCACACATATATATTATCATTCATCAGTTGTTATTACCATAAATGTATCTACTACTCGCTTAATGTCGACACTTACGGCACGGTCTTCATAAGACCGTCTGGAGCCGACTGAAAATCGGCGTCGCTATTATCGCTGCTGAGGCGGTCCCTTCCGCCACTTGCATCTGCTTCGATTATAAAGTCAGGAATTGTTGTTATACCCTCTATATTTTTTTTGTTTATTGATTTTCTTTTGTTTTTTTTTTATTTTATTCTTATTCGTTTTAATTTTGTTTATTCACCTGTACTGTAATTTATGACTGAAATCTGAAGTGTCGGAATAAATGTCTTTGTCTTTATATTCTTCTGTGTCGTGGTTGCGTTTTACAGTCCTAAATTTCACAACACAACCAGTAGGAATGAGACGTATTTACGCTACCAGGTTTTGAAAACCACGGCTGCACCTTAAAGTAGGGCGCCATGTTACGGGCAAGAAATATTTGCAAGTGAGTTGAAAGTATATATATTTTCGGTGATGTAATTGCTGTTAGCCTTCTCGGCTTTTACAGCTTCATCGGATACTGTGCTCGCGGGCCAGGGGGCCGCGTGTTAGGTTTGGTTTGACCCAAACATAAATAAATAAATAAAAACTCCTACAAAAACTTCGAAATTCGGACTGTGTCGCGTTCGCTGCGTGCTTTCGCGATTTCGAAAATCTTAAATATTTTAAGTCATTTAATGACCGTCCGAAGGAGGCTGCGGGCGTCCATTCGGACTGTCGACTTCTGTGTCGGTAACTCTGGGCGGTGAGAACCGCCCTGGAACACGAGTGAATCGTGTGTACGCGGTGTGATTATTGACTATTGCGCGCCGCTCTCTACGGCGGTCGCGCGTCGTGGTGCGTGTTATATTAAAGCTATTGACTGTGTGTACAGTGTGGCCTGGATCGTGACTGACGGTATCGTGGTCAGGAAGAGCTGAGACGTCCGTGTCGTCTAGCATGTTTCGCGGGCGACGTTTGCGTTCGGTCGCGTTTCTGTTTGGTCGGTAATTTGCTGCTTTAACCACCAGCTGGTTTGAATGAACCGCGGCTTTTTCGAAAAACCGCCGTGATACTTCTCTGAAGTGTTCAGAGATTAAGGGCATTTCACAGTCGCTGTGAAGGTCTACGTTGCGTTGATACCAACCGGCTCCGGTGGCAGTTCGCAAGAATCGATTTTGAACGCTCTGTAACTTCTTTAATTGATTGCCCGTCGCGTGAGCGAAAGCGACGCAAGCATAGTCCATTACGGGTCTTATGCAAGTCTTATAGAGGCAAAGTTTGTGTCTTAAGCACATTTTGCTTGAAGAGCAAGTTAATGGGTATAGACGGCTTGAGATAAAAGCCGCTCTATTGCGTATATTTTTAATGTGTGTAGCGAACGACATCGCTGCGTCTAAAGTGACCCCGAAGTATATGACGCTCTTTTCCCAGGGAATAGGGCGTCCGAACAGGGTGATCGTGCCTAGCTGATTGTTGCCGATTGGGTGACATCGTCTAGCGGGCTTTGGTGTGCCCCTCGAGAAGTATATCGCTACACTTTTCTCAGGGTTTACCTCTATTCTCCGTTTCCGGAACCATTCGCCTAGGCGATTGGCTGCGGCTTGGAGTTGAATCGTTATGCGGCCCTTGTGCTTGTCGGAATAGTACAGGGGAGTTGAAAGTATCTCTACTGCGTAGCCGCGTACTGGCAATCCAAGTCCGCGAGTACGAGAACGGCAGACGATTGTTCCGGTCTGGGCTCGGTGGCCGTGCCGTTCGTACGTCCATACGAAGTGGCCCAAGTTCAAGAACCGAAATATATGTATTTCGGGAGCCTGCGGCTCGGTTGGGACTCGTTGGGGAAATTGCTGACCTATTCATAGCGCTATAAGGAATATAACTGCGTAAACGTTAAGCTATTTCGTAACTTCAGCTCTTTTACTTAGACTAGGTGAAATATTTAAACTACGCCTGTTGACGCTAAGATATCGGTAATTTTTACGGTATTTGTCATTACCGTAAAAATACAAAATGATGATGTTCTCCTTGCCGATTTCGACCACGGCGACAACTTCCGAATACTGTCGAAAGTCATCAACTGCGCAGGAGATATTATAGTGCCACAAGTGTACGCGCAAACACAGAGGCACTCACTCGCCCCTACCTACCCGCGCCCGATGTACCGCTGATGCGATAAGATCGGAAGTAGGCTAGGATGCAGTGTCAGAAACACGGGGACAATCACAACACAACCAGACCCAAAAACCAACAATTTGTGTTTTAGCACAAATGTTGGCTCCGGCTGGGATTCGAACCCAGGACCCGCGGCTTAGAAGTCAGGTACTCTGACCACTAGGCCACGCGGTCGTCAAAAAATTATTGGTATCGGACCACTAGGCCACGCGATACTCAAGGATTGCCCTCTTAAAGTACTAAAATATATTATTTTTATTTTGAACAGCACTTACTTCACTGTTATCTATGTATTGTATTTGTATGTCGCCTATTGTTTCAAGAACACCACCTGTCGTCCCGCAACAATGTGCATAAGTAAATTACTGCCGCCGTCGGAAAGTGCCACAATATTCGGCAAACCAGGGCCCAATACCACTACATGCTGTAGCAACATTACACGCCAAAAAAAATCGGCAGCAAGACAAGGTTCGCCTCACAAAAAGGCTTTATCAAATGACTTATTAAACCATATTTTAAAATTTTATCTTTATGGGTAACAGTAGTTTATTGGACGGTATAAAAACAATCAAAATAAATATTTTGTTCCACAAACCTGAGCAGGCAACTTCCTAAACTGCGGCTCAAGTATTTTAATCTTATTTATAAACACAGTATCGTCATCGCCATGGTCGCCTAAAAAGATAGCCGCAATATCGTCATCTATCTCTAATATCTTCGCTCGTTGCCACCCGCCATCATCGAGATTTACAGCATACCTAAAATAATTCCAGATTTTAATTATAATAAAAGCAATATGTAGGTACTGTTCGTCGGTTTTTAAGAGAAAAAGTATTGCAATGTCTCTGCTACTGTCTCTGTTACCAGTACTTCAGTCTGACCACGTGGCCTACTGGTCAGAGTACCTGCCTTTTAAGCAGCGGATCCTGGGTCCGAATCCCACCCGGAGCCAACATTTGTGCAGAAACTAAAATTATTACTTTTGGGGTCTGGTTTTAATGTGCAATGTGCAAAACGCACCCACGATACAATCTATATCATCAGACGGAAGAACTTATATAGGCCAATTATCTTATCTTTTGTTAACTGACTGAATTAATTATAGCACTAACAACAACAATATTCCTTTCCGTGACTCATCGCGGGCCCTCGTTTTAGCCTATCACAAGACCACTGCTGAACATAGGCCTACCCCATAGATAGCTACAAAAGTTTGTAGTTCTCGTTTTGAAGGCATTTTCCCGCCGGGTCCTCACGTGAATCAAAATGAACACGCCTTCGTCTGAATTATTTGTACCAGAAGTACACATGTTGGGCAAACATTTTTTCGATTTAAATCCGTAGTAATGTAAACACGCAATTTTGAAAATGTCGCCACAATGGAAAAACAAATGACATTCTCGGTAAATAAAATGCATTCTTCATCCAGAAATACTAATTAAATTTTGATAAACAGGCGTTACTTATATATATACTAATACTATATTTATAATCCATACTAATATTATAAATGCGAAAGTAACTCTCTCTGTCCCTCTGTATTTCGCACAGAGGGAGCCTGCATCCTGGAGACGGACATAAGCTAGTTTTTATTCCGGAAAAATGAAATAGTTCCCACGGGATATTTATAAAGCCTATATACAAGCAAACGAAGTCGCGGGCATCACCTAGTCTATCTATATAAATAAGAGACGAGAGAAGAGAACGGCTCGACCGATTCCGCTAATTTTTTTTGTTGTGTTTGTTATTGTCACAAGATTTGTACGAAAGAATTTTTTTGGAAAATCCGCCGGAAACGTCGTAAATGTTTCAGTTCAGTTTGACAGTTAAGGAGATAGAGACATAGTATAAAATCAACATACTTAATAGTTTTTTGCTAAGCGCACTTCTCATTTTCTTTGTTAGTAAATTTTGCAGACGTGCGTAGTCGGGACAGGTTGCTAGTATCTTTAATGTAAGTGGTGGTTTTTAATGGTGGTAGGATTCTTATATAGGTATCCGTCTAGGTAATTACCACCGCAGTTCCAGTTATTCGTCAAGCTGTAGTTGCAAACATTACTGTGTTTCATTACTGGACAGTTGCCGTGGGGTGGCGGCTTAAGAGAATCTACCACCCCATCTCATCCCGTGGGTGTCATAAAAGTGACAGAGGGAAAATGAAAACCAGGAGATGGGCAGCAGCATCTCCCTGGAACATCTGAATAACTAAACTGCGGTTGCCAACCCGCCTGCCAAGCGTGGCAACTATGGCAAAATCCCCTCAAAATGAGAGCTACAAACTTTTTCGGCAATCTAAGGGGGAGGCCTATGTTCAGCAGTGGACTTGTGATCGGCTGAAATGATGATGATGATTACAGGACAGTGCCGTGTGGTGGCGGCTTAAGAGGATCTACCACCCCATCTTATCCCGTGGATGTCGTAAAAGTCGACAGAGGGAAAATGAAAACCAGGAGATGGGCAGCAGCATCTTCCTGGATCCTCTGAATAAATAAACTGCGGGCGCCAATCCGCCTGCCAAGCGTGGCAACTATGGAAAAATCCCCCCATAATGCTACTTAAAAGCTAGCAATAATTAGAAACTTACCATGCATTTTTAATAATCATAGACTTGTCTACTGATGTCCCAGAATTTTCGTAATACTGCGCCATATCCGCTAAAAGCGTTTCAAACATATCCTGAAAGCAGATATTGTAAAGTAAAGCTTGAAAACATTATCCAATATTTAAGGCGCATTACCTTTAATACTTACGCTGTACTCTGGTCCAATAATACGTAGCCAAATTTCTAGAGTGGAATTAGCAACTGTGATAAATACATTCCAAAAGTCGTCCTCCGGAAATTGAAGAGGCGGCAGGTCACTGTCTATTGTGTCATCTAGCACATTCGTATTAATTAATGGTGATGACGGCTCCTTTAAAACATAACAATTCATACAGTTATCTCTTACATTAATTAAATTTAAATTTTCTTTACATACACACACAATAGAGAGAAATTAAGTAGAAGATAAGGTGAACTTATTGAAACCTATAAGAGCCAGACAGGATTATGCAATTTCTTTGATATAAATATCCAATGCTTCACGGAAGGAATTCCATTAAGGCTGAGAATACTTCTTGCCTAATGTGTAAAAATCTAACAATAAATTAAATTGGAAAAACTAAATTTTTATAGATATAAAAATTATATATTATAATATGTCATGTTGATAATGTTGAGATGTTCACACACACATACATGAAGCTTTCGGTATGATTATTTGTAATTTACCGTTTTTGCCTCAGAGAGTAGATGCTATAAAACTTCAGCCGGAAATATAAAAAAAAATAACAACCAAAATATAAGCATTATACAAAATATTACTGCTTCTTGTGCAGTTTATGTTACATACTATTTTCTTCCTTTATTGTGAGTATAGGTGTGCAAAAATATATCACCAATTTGTATATTTGATTCTCACTCACCTCATTGTTTGGTAGCAGCACTAAGAGACCATTAACCACTCTATCTTTTAATATTCGAGGACAATTTTCTACCAACTCTTGCCAATTATTTGGTAAATTTTCGTTGTATTTTTGTCTAAAAATATAATATTGACAAATTGTAAAAAAAATTGATGCATATCAATTTCAAATCAATCAAGTTCAATGTAGGATAAATTTTATAACACTGTTAACCATCCAAAATAAATAGAAATATGCAAAAAGTAATTATACACAATTTTATTTCATTTAATTTGTATTTACGTCCAAATATTATGCAGGTTTAAGCATATAGCATTAAAGCGCTTCTATATAATAAAACCGGCATTAAAATGCCGACCGAGTAACTCAGTGGTCATTGTAATACACATACCAGCGAATCAAATGTTTTTGTAACATTCATATGTTTCCTTTTCGAGGCGGGATGTACGAGGGTGGATTGAAAAGTACTCGGCCTAACACAGATCCATTCAATTCTAAAAATCAAATCTACCCACATTATTTAGTTCAGTTCAGACTAGTTCATTGTGTGAAGTTCGGGTCAGACTATAAACTCTGATTACTACTGCACCTTACTACGTCGTTTACGAGAGGAAATAAAAGAAAAACGTCGAGGAATGCTCAGAAGAAAAGTCCTGTTTCATCAAGATAACGCCCGTGTTCACACGTCAGTACAGTCAATGGCTGGAATTCACAACTGTGGCTTTGAACTGTTACCGCATCCGCCGTATTCACCTGATCTGGCACCATCAGACTTCTTTCTGTTCCCTAACCTAAAAAAGCACTTGGGAGGTCAAAGATTTTCGACAAACGACGAGGTCAAAGCAGCTGTAGACGCATATTTTGACTCTAAGGAAGAATCATTTTTTTTAACGGTCTAAATGCTTGGAAGGGGAGGTGGCAAAAGTGTATTGAACTTGATGGTGATTATGTAGAAAAATAAAAATATAACTGATTTAGTATGTGTTTATTTTCTTGGTTAGGCCGAGTATTTTTCAATCCACCCTCGTATTGTGATGATCCCAAGTATCTCATGTGTAATCAAATATGGAAAGACCAAGGAGAGTGCCTCTATATTTGTGCTTTTTTTTTAGGTCACTGTTAGCCCGAAGGCTTTCACAGCTTCGCCGGATTGAAAGGAGGGCGCACTTAACCATTACCTTTTTTCATGGTGGGGACCTTAGCTTGGACCGTTACCTGGTGCGCGAGAGTTGATGACTCGAGAGTGGCCGAGATGACCGTACTTCAGCTCGGTTAGTACTTCAATCGGAGGGACGGATTTGCTCTTATAATGACACTACTATAATATAGACCAGTAACGACCGCGCGTCCTACGTCCTGGCTTCGAATCCTAGCCAGAGCGAACATTTGTGCAAAAACATAAATTGTTAGTTTTCGGATCTCATTATATGGTGAACGTCCCCGTGTCTCGGAGGTGGCATCCTAGCCTACCTCTGATCTTATCGCATTATCGCTACATCGGGGCGGGTAAGTTACGACGAGTGCCTCTGTATTTGCGAATATATTTGTACCGCTATTACATCTCTTGCGTAGTTGATGAATTCAAAAAACAGACAGAAGGTACGAGATGTCCGTGGCTTGTCTGTCACAAACCTATACAAATGCGGCACAGTGGTAGCGAAGAGGCCAGCCTCGTGCTCGGAGACGAGGTCGGCGAGGCCGGCCGCCGCCGCGCTGCCGGAGGAGGTGGGCAGGCCGCCCGCCTCCGAGCTCTCGATGACGGCCAGCAACTTCATGGCACCCACCTCCTTCGCCAGCTGCTCGGATGGCGACGAGTCCGGGTATGACGACGCCGAGTACGAGTTGCCTACCTGCAGTACACATACAACAAAACTAGTAACCACGATCTTTTATATATATATATATAATCACGAATGTTTGCGTATTTATTCTCAGTATGTTCTAATATATGCCAAAATATTCTCATGATCCTGGCAATTGCAATAACTACCCAAACGTAAGAAAAAAACATTTATTCATTGACACGTTAACATAAATAATATATACATATAACGGCAAATGTGAAAATGGATCTCCATCTCAGCATAATGGTTTTCAGTAAGAGCCTTATGACTTTACCGCCTAGATAGTGCATGACCGTAAAACTATTACTGTAGTGTATTTACAAATTACTAGTACTGTAGTAAATTAAAATTAAGTAAATTAATTAAGTCTACAAAGTAAGTGTAATCTGCCCTTTTGTAATTAAAAGAAAAGTGAAAACAATATATTATCTATTATCTGGCCTTATAAGAGAAACGTCGCTGAGTCAAATTTGGATGGATTAGGACTTCGGTTATTCATTTATAATTTTATATATTGACATAAAGAACGCAAAATGTCTGTTGATTCCCGACGATCTTAAATTGTAACTCACAGTAGAAAGAGGTGATGACTGCGAAAGGCTGCAACAGGACATTAATACGGTTGTGATGTGGAGCCAAATGCTCAATCATTACCTTTACCAGGGCACGCAGATCTCTACATCATGGCTACATTGTTACTGGAGAGGCAATGCAGCGGGTTACGGGAGTGCGCGATCTCGGAGTTAAGTTTGTGTCCGATCTCACGTTCCGTGACCACATCAATGACATATTCGCTTATCGTAGTCTGGGTTCGTGTGCGATCGTGCTACACACCTCTTCGGACATCTCAAATATTAAAGCCTTAGTATCACTGTATCGCACTAGTCAGAAGCCAATTAGTAACGAAGGCCGCTGTCTGAGCTCCGCACGAAAGTAAATATAGCAGCATTTACCAATGGTAGGATTCCTATGCAGGAATCTGTCTAGATAAGTACCACCCCAGGCCAATTATTCTGCCATGAAGCAGTAGTGTGCAAGCATTACTGTGTTTCGGTCTGAAGGGCACTGAAAGCTATTGTAGTTACTGGTCATAAGAGACTTAAGAACTGATGTCTCTGTTTTCAATTTTTCATTTACCATCAGTGTCCACTGCTGGTCTGCCGATCGTAGTACCAAGCACTACACAGCTTAGACCAGGGATTCCCAAAGTAGTCGATATCCGATAAACCGATTTGGACCCCATCGGGTCGAAATCTCAACAAGTCGATAAGCGTACACAAAATCGTACAAGATGAAAAACTCGGCAAGTCAATAAGCGGGGACAAGCTATGGGGGTCTGAAGTATCAGTTCATTTTGCAAAAGAAGTCACTTGCCCAAAATAGTTTGGAAATCCCTGGCTTAGTCGTTGCAGCCCGGGTCGCTGTGTTTGGAATGTTTGAGATGGTTATTTCGACATCAGTCGGAGGCCTTGAAATTTTCCAGACGTTTCCCTTAGTCGACTCTTACGACAGCCACGAGATGCTATGGGGTGGCAGATTCTCAGTGATGAATTTAGGCTCAGGCCGATGTGGCCCGGATCTAATTCAGTAATATTTAAAGGGCGAATAAAGATCAATATTGATTGGCTTCGGTCGCTGTTATGTTTAATAGATGTTTTCATTTCAAGATTTGCATACTTAATAGCTCTAACAATATGATTCTAATATTGTTAGAACTATTAAGTATGCAATCACTAAAACTACTATAATTAGTTGATAATACTTTTACAGAACAAGAAGTACGCTTTATTGCAAGGCCCTTGGGCGCTTTATCGTCTAACTTAAATCCGCTTCTGCAGATTCTCTAACGCCGCCACACACGTTTAATTTTTCATAATATTAAAATAAATGTAAATAGTTTTAGAGGGGAAAATTACTGTGCAGTTCAGTAAGTAAAATGTAAAAAAAAAGTAAATAGAACAATATAAACATGTTTTCGAATTAAGATTTAAGTCGTTCGAAGGAGACAGGATTGACTTTTATATGAAAATCCTATCCAATTTACTTGTAACCCCACTGTCAAAAATAAAAAGAAAACTAGAAGTAAAGCTCGATTCAAATAAAAAATATTATGCATTAATACAAGACACGCAAATTTACGGCTCGAGAAATTATTATAGAATACTCACTTTTACAGTGCAATCGTAGGTCACGGGGCCTTTCCTTGGTCGTAAATCGTACACCTTGTACACCGGCTGAGGCAGCCCCAGCTTCTTACAAGTCCACTCCAATTTGTCGAAGGAAGACGTCGAGTCTGGAGGTGGCTCTAAATCGTGAGCCGGGGCCACGTGTGTTACTGGATCAGAGCTTTCCTTGTTTGGTAACTATTACAAAATATATGTAAAATGTGTAATTATGATAATCAATAATCATCGGAATTTGGTTCACGAAAAATAAATTGCAAAAGTAATAATCTTGAAGGTCAATTGTTCAGAGTAAAAAAAGTAGTAAGAAAAGAAAAGTAACTTATTTTAAGTATGACATGTAACAAGCTGAGCTATCTACTTTTTGGGCACTGTCTTCTGTGTCGTATAATTATTATTATACAAAGACTTAGTACCACGGCTACAATATCTGTTCAATAGCTTTAATATTTTTTTATTAAATTAAATGTTTTCGGTTCAGACTGACAGAGAAAAGACTCATCTGTCTCATTTATTTCAAAATTGTATGATAAATTAATATAAAAATATAGTGTCATTTTCAGAGCAACTTTAGAAATAAAACCTCTGTTAACGTAAAAAAAAACAATACAACTATCAGAATTACCAAAAAATCGTTGTGTGCCGGTAGTTGTAACGGTATGAGATCAACTGTGTTTAAACGATCTCTTAGATTCGAAAGTCGCTGTGACGCCGACACCTTGCTGCTACCTCTAATATCAGTCTCTTTTTCGTTACGTGTGGAATGCTTGAACTGAAACATAACACACTTAAGTATTATTACTGATATTATAATATACACTAAGAAGATATGTACATTTTGAAAGATATCTTCAGCCTCTAAGTACACGATACCATATAAGTTAAATAAATATTCAGCGAAGCACGTTATCTTAGGCTTAAAAAAAGCTTCAAAAAACCTTCATCCCGTGAATAATACAACTTATTCAAAGAAATATGTAATCCACTAGCCGGCAGAGCAACAGCGTTTCGGACTGTGGTCTCATTATAGGCCTTGGTTGAGACATGTAATTTTGGATGGTATAGTTAATATATACAGACAATTTGAAGACCTCTTTTCCTAGTCAAAAGAAAAGGTTAAGTACTCTGACCAGCCTATAAATGTCCCATTGCTGATCACATTTTAACCTCTCGCTTTGGAGCTGAAAGAGTCCGTCACGCTGCTCCAATGCTGGTTGGCGTACACTTCTTATGTAATCGAAATGTTTCTATTCCTCCAACATACCGGGGATCAAACCTCAGGTCACTCGCGTACTATGAAATAAAAAAACGGCTCGTAAGTCTCTCAACTATGACGCCGTTCCTAGCTTTAAATCGTAACTGATCCTTCATTTGTGCACGTCTCACGTATAGTTGTGTTGTGCGTGTGAAATGAATATGTCTGTAAAACGTAATCACGATGCAAGAAAAGAAAATTACTTTTTCTTTTCAACTTAGTAGCAGTCAGTTATTCTGATGTTAAGCAGTAATGTGCAATAATTACTGTTTCAGTATGAAGGGCACTGATACATAGATGTAGTTAATGGGCATATAATAGTCTAGAACTGATGTCTCAGGTTGACGTGCGCAGTGTCGTCCGACAACGAAATGTTCTGGGTGACACAGCATTTGTCATGAGCAGAAGTTTCTTCCATAAAAATGAAAAAATCCTAGTCCAACGTCTTTGAAAAAAAAATATAAACCTGGGCAATAATTTTAGCCACACCATATAACACACGTTTAAAAGAACGAGTAAGTAAATACCTCATCATTGAGTGTTATGACTTCTCGTTGAGAAGCTGAACTATAACCCTTTGAATTATTAGATCCAATTTTTTCAGCTTGTTCTGGCGTCTTATTCGTTTGTTTCACGTATTGTGGTGCATTTTTCGTTTCGCTCGTTTTGTTGTATTTATTATACTACAAAGGAAGTTAAACAATACATGTTGTATTATAATACATAAATATTTTACAAAATTACAGTATATTAATTAAATAATTTAAATGTTCTCCCACATACGACAATCAATGTTTATACACAATCTTAGAATAACAACGAACGGGAGAACGTTCTCTAGAACTCGTGTCCCATAAATAATTAAAAATGGAAACCCTTACACATAAAAATGAAAAATCCGAAGTCGTGACTGCATAGCACACAAATTTACAGACGAAACCCCGAATGGTCAGCCATTTTGAGTAACTTATGACAACGAGCTAGACGAGTAGAAGAGATTGTGATATCTCTGGTATTTAATATTTGGTATAATATTATATTACCATATCTCTTCTATATACCGCATACGTAGTGAGCGTTGTAATACAACAAATAGATGTACAATAAAGCATCTAACTTTACCTGATGCAGCTCTTCTGTTCGAATCGCAGCTGGAGCCAACATTCTTGCAAAAATACAAATTGTTCGTTTTCAGGTCTAGTTGTGTTGTGATTGTCGTCGTGTCTCTGACACTGCATCCTAACCTACGATCTTATCGCATGAGCGTCACATAGGGCGCGGCTACGTTAGGATGAGTGTCTCTAATGTTACGCATACACTTGCAAAACTATACAATCGGTGTAATTGAAAACTTCCGACAGTATTTATATGTCGCGGTGTTCGAAAATCGTATCATATAATGTTATGCAGAACATACAAACATTTCCCCTTTAAAATAAAAAAATCATACCTTGTTGTAGTTATTATTGTTAAACGTTGCATTAGATTTAGCTCTGTAGTACTGTTTTGAATACTGATTATCATAATTAGACGAATAACTAGACGACGGCGCAGGTTTTCGCCACGAGCCTTGTTTTTTTGGAAATCGATTCTGAAAAGGAAAACATTATACATATATTTAAAATGAAATGATAAAAATCGCGCTTCCCCATGTTCAATTTTTTAATAACGTTAGCAAAATAAAGTTCTTATTACTTTTATAGTTGGACTTAATTGCATTTTCAATAATATAGTAAAAAAGAAAATGTGGCTGCACTAGAACTTAACTTCGAATTTTGGTAACAAAAAAATGTTCTGTAATATGAAGAAAGATACTACAACAGTGGTGGCCCAACACGGGTTATTTGGTGACTGACATTCTTAGGTGCTGAAGCGTGACAGCCTACTTCCCCCTCCCCTTCATTTTTAAAATCAAATCCATATTTTTAAGCTTCTAATCCCGCAATATTGTTTACGCAGTCTAGTTTTTAGGATGCTGTCGGGACTACAATGGTACTGGAAAAGAGAGCCACTATTACGAGCTCTTACTACGCCAGCATTTAAAAAGATCGCGGGGGACGATAAAAGAGAAAGGCGGTGAAAACTGCGAGAGGGGTACGTTTCATTCATCAAGATTCACAAAGTTGAGATGACTGTCATCCGTTCTAAGAATCGCTGTAACAACCATCTTTTTTCGTCTAGATCTGGTCCCAAATAACAACCTCTTTCGTCAGCTGAAAAACAACTCTAGACACAAACTCAAATTTGAGGATTTTAGGGAAGTTATTGCAGCTTTGGAAGCGTTTTAAGAGTCAAGGATTTTTTTTCCAAAAGTACTCGAGTATAATGAAATGATGTAAAAAAGTGTATCGCTGATGTTAAGAAAGAGAAAAGTAAAATTGTAGATTGTAGAGAAAAATAAAATTATTAAACCACAAACGAGATTTTAATTACTCATTATCATTACCTCTATGATCGCCACTAATACGTAAGTTGCGCAACAAAATTCTAATTAATTGTGTTCAAATTGTGCAGTTTCGATGAGCGATTAAATTAATTACTTTATTCACAGTAAAAATTTTCTAAAAAAAATATATTATTTATGATGGCAAACAGAAAATCCTGTTGTGATAATTGTATTACATCGTTACGGTTTAGCAACGATCCAGCGCAATAAAAGATTTAATTGCATTTCGAGACTTTGAAATGATCTAATACCTTTGGTGCAAACTATTAAATGGTGAAAATGGTATAAATTTATGCTGACGCCTATGATTTAATCAGTACGAGGTGTATGAAAAGTGTGCTTGTGCTCAATGACAATTTTGATAAATATCTATTTTTGTCTAGTATGTGAATCTGCATGAGATCGCCGTAATAAATAAACAGTATGCTACTGCCGTTTTCCATTATCTATGAGTACAATCATAGTCTTCACCATCAGCCACGACGTGTACAGAAACTCACCGGATAACTTAATTTCACATTGGTTTTTTTGCTTGATTTCTGTCGAGCAACCATAGTAGCAATGTGTTGAGTTTCTTGACTTGCTATGGCGTCCACGTGCCATTCGCCGTTAATTTGTGTTATTTTAAAACCAGGAACATCTTGAAAAAGCTTTTCAAGCGATGGGTAGCCTAATTTTTTGAAAGGTATCCATTCCCCTTGCAACTCTCTGTAGTCACCTGTGATTAATAAAGTTAATTATAACAACAGCGAGATTTTCTAATTTACATCATATTATGAATATGAAATCACTTACGATTACATTGCTTTATTGTTAGTGCTCCTTTTACTGATATGAGTGTTGCTCGAAGTGCTTGAATTACTTGATCTTTGTCAGCCATT
Organism: Luehdorfia chinensis; assembly: GCA_019845155.1. NCBI lineage: Eukaryota > Metazoa > Arthropoda > Insecta > Lepidoptera > Papilionidae > Luehdorfia > Luehdorfia chinensis. Next base: position 12,006,035 of record JAHVAK010000527.1, read on the forward strand.
ACGCAAGTTACACTGTTAAAATATATATCAAACATTAATTTTAATTGCATGTTTCACAATTTAGTTTAATATGTTTCACTTTTTTTCTCTGTTTAAAAACGATGGACCACACAAGGTTTTTTTCTTTACAGTGTGCGCAAGACAAATAAAACTACATGCACAATACAACCAGACCCGAAAATCAACAATTTGTTTTTGCACAAACGTTGGCTCTGGCTGGGATTTGGGCTCAGGACCCGTGGCATAAAAGTCACATACTCCGCGCAATAGGACTAGTGGACTTTACTACTTTATAATGGAATATTTTAAAGTAAATGAAATTGCATTCTAATGAAAAATAGTGCCATAATTCTTAAAGGCATATATAATTATTGCATAAAAATTCATAAAACATCTTAACAAATCACAAATTTAATTTTATTTCGGCTTATCGTAGTCCACTGCTAAATATATGTCTCCGATAAGGTTAATTTCCATAGATGCCACGCTTCGAAGGAGGTTTGGCAACAGAATTATTATGGTTTGCACAAAGGGATGCTAAAAATCATTCGCTGGCTTATTTTTATCCCATAGTCGATTATAACGACACCCACGGCACGAAATGCGGTGATAATTTCTTCCGCGCTTACACCACACGGCGACTTAATCAATGCTATTAATTAATATTTAATAAATATTTTTTTAATAAATAAATTACAATAGGAATAATATAGAAATACAATGGGTGTTAAATCTGAAAACTGAATATCTATTCTGTGTTTATTTGTATGGGCTGCGATCACAACAAATTGTTTTTTTTTTATTTTAATTCATATTTTTATACAGGCAAAAAGAGTTAGTCAAGGAGGCAAAACTAACTGAAGTCGAAAATAATAAACTACACAAAAACCGGGTCTCCCTCTACGTGTGCCTCCGATAATTGTAGTGCATAGTGGAGGAGCAGAAGTCTGGCTTGCTGGTTGCGGTTGGGGAAGTAGGTGTTGAACCCGACTCCTTTCCCACTGACCGGCAGATAGTTGGGAGAACGAGGAAAAGGATGGCTCAGGCGGCGTAGACCCAACTGATCCGCCGCCTGGCTAAAGGAAATTATTTGTATTCCCGTATCTCCAGCTCTGCAACAAGAGGGGTCCCCTTAGCGATGCAGAATGGGAGTTTGTGTGCCCTCTCTCCGTCACAAGGCCCGTGGGTCAGATGAGGCTCTCCTAAAAACGACGCCTTGGAGACGTGGGCGACTCGTCGCCTGGTACCTTAGGCCTCGTAGTGGCGTGTGCGAACACACCGCTTAATGCAAATTGGGTAGAGTCCTCCATCTCTGCCTCCTCAACGAAGTGGGGTCTGCTAAAGGCCATCGTCATCGGGGCTTCGGCAGTGTGTAAAAGAGTATTATTACAATGCCATTTAAAATTATTATAATATAAATTTATATCAGTATTATATTGATATGACTGTATAGTAGTAGCCAGGCAACAAGAGCATGAGTTATTTGTACATATCTTTGTCCACAATGTATTAATCAATTTTATAATAGGGTTGTAATGTGTTGCGTCACACTTTTAGCGATTTTATGGATTACTCGAAATACTTTCTTGTTTCGCTAATCTTATCCTCTAGCGGAGGATATAGTATTTTTTTAAATAATATATTTTTCTGTACGTATATCTCTATATTATCTTAAAAAATAAACAACGTCGGAAGTACCAAAATATCTGTCTCCCTAAACATTTACCAGTTATTATTTATATAATGAGCGACACGTTAAAAAATTCTATTAACGTTTACCAAAAAAAAAATTGATACGGTACATTATAATGATGAGAATTTGATTGTGTGCTACCGTTGAGCTTGCAACGCGTCTTCAAAACATAACGTTTATAATTAGATTATTACTTTTACTGGAGTAGTAATCTAGTTATAAACTTTCTATTTCGGACATTCGTCTGTTTACTAATGGCTAGACGAAACTTAACTAAAAATTCACTTTCATTAAAACTATTACACTAAGGATACAACATTACTTATTATTCTAATACATTTATTGTAATCTAGCTATCTCTGTAGTAGCTCTCTCTGTCCCTCTGACTGTTTGTTACCTTTTCTCGGTTCAACCGCTGAACCGATCTTGACGAAATTTGGCACGGAGATAGCTTGCACTTAGAGGACGGACATAGGATAGGACTTTTTCCTCCCGGAAAATCAAATTGTTCCCACGGGATATTAAAAAAACATATATTCACGCGGACGGAGTCGCGGGCATCAGCTAGTGATTAATGATTTCTGGAAACTAGTAACATCTTTTCATCTATTCAAGGTTCCACATCATTATCTAAGAAAGGTATAAGAGATGCAAATAACATAACTCATATTAATTAACAGTAAATTAATTAATATTTACTTACTAAAAGTTCGTGGTTGGATGTGCTGCTAAAGTCAAGGCGCAGCACTCTTGCAACTCCTCATATCTTTTTGGCAAAATGTCCACATCACGTCTCAAATTTTGAATTACCATATTATGTCTGTTGTTTGACGCAATCTTTAAGTATTTCCTTTCAAATCCTTTCATACCCGCAGTTCATATCAAAAACACTACACACCAAATTTACTATATACTTGAAAAGGGAAGGTTATTCCGTCAAGATAAAATAAAGGAAACTAGCATTCAGGATTGAATAAAATCATTTACTACCGAATAACGACAAGCAAGAATTACGTAGATGCATTTGTATGGATTCACAGGGTATGACATGCATTTATATATTATGCTGTACACATACATATATGACAGTTTTAGCGGTAAATATATGTTATACTTACAGATATAATTATTTTGTCCACGGCGTAAACATAATCATGAATACGTTTAAAATAATCCAAAAAAGGAAAAAATAAAAAAAAAGAGTTATTTGAGTTTTGGTTTTGAGCTTTTTATAGAAAGTAGTGATCGTCCATTGGTCGAAATTCGACCGTATTTCATTATCTTTTTTTTTATTAAAGTAAAATTAATTTAAATTCTGCACTTCTCCATATAAACTCTATGCCAAATCTCATGTATTAATATATAGATAATGGCTTGACCTTCACAATTTCTGGATTAAATCCTACCGAATTTCTCTGGGACTTCATAGACAGAGAAATAAAATACTTCTATGCAACAGCTATGAAGGCAATTGTTAAGAGGCTCATGATCTCACTCAGCATTTAGTTTTTTCCTTTTTTTGCAATAAATACATCCAATTGCCAATAACTGATTATGTAATTGTTTATAAATTTTACTGATTAGTAAAAGCTATCAACAATTACATAAATCAAGTTTTTTTTTATTGGATCAAGTGACGAGACATCAACAACTGCCCATAGCAAATTCTGTGTCATCCAGAACAATTCTGTGTGGCATCACACTCACCCATCACCCTGAGACATGACTTCCTAAGAAACTATGTTCTTTTACATATATTTTATAATACCATTTTCCATTTATTAATAATTTCATAATAATTGTTTGCAATTAATAACCAAACTTAATTTTTTTAGCCAGACTTTTAAGCTAGGAGTCCTAGAAAACTGAACCCCAGGAACACAGTTCAACTCACAAGCTCTATGGTTTTCCCTTAATCTGTATATATGGTTTTTTTTGAATACAACATATATTTAAATTTAGCTTTTCTTCTATTCAGAAGCAAACTTCTAGCACTAACTGTAAGAGTAAATCTTTTTGTGAACTAGGGTTTATTGACCTTTAGCAACAAACAAATAAGTGCAATCTGTGTGTATAGTTAACATAAAACTAAAAAAGACAACTTTAATCAATTTGGCCGTTTTAGTGACAATGTCTACAATACATGATAAAGTACTTCATCTTAACAATTTAGAGCCCAATTTGTACAAAAGTTGTGCACCAGTACATAGCATAAGGGATAAGCATCCTATTGATGACTAGAGGAGCATGTTTGGCAAATGCATTATGGTTGAGCTGTCCATAATTTAAAAAAGATTGTGAGAAAAACTGGTCTTGCTTCACATTGTTGAGAACTAACTGGATGGTACAAAAATAGATAATAAGTTCTCTAACAATCACCATTTTATTTCTTTCTACTTTCTTCTAACAATATCTTCCAATGGTTCTATGTCATTCTCTCATTCAATTCCTGATTTTTAATTTTCACTTGTGACTGACAATCAAGTTCAAGGCTTGCTTGCTTTTGGCAATACATCTTCTGCCATCAAAGATCAGAATGCGAGTATGCAAAGAGTATTTTCACTGAATGAAGGATAAAGCATGTAAGCATGATTCATTTTGTTTTCAAATACTTTAAATATTATTGCTTTGCAAATTTGTTGCAGATGAGTTAACTTTGAAATTAATTGAATACTCTTTTCTTCTAAAAATATTCTCCTTTAATGGAAAAGTTCAGACAAACAACAAGTGCTGACAAAATCCAGGCAGGAGGCTTTTAGCTAGATGGATGGTAATCATAATTGGAACAGACTATACAGGTACAGGCGAAAATTGGGCTACAGATGTGAGCTCTGCCCACCCCAATGACAAAAAGTCGTGAATTTAAGTCTGTGTGTAATACACACACTGTGTATGTAGTTTTGGTTTTACTTAAATATTTTATATAGGAAACCTTTCCAGAAATTAAATGTAAACCATGAAAGGGCTAGTGTAGTTAATTAATTGTTAAGCATAACTAACAAAAAAGGTTAAGCATAACTAACAAAATTGGTTTTAATGGCAGGGCATCAGACAAACAGAATCTCTTCAAATCTTCATGTTCTAATCAGAACATGAAGATTAGGCTAATAGCACTTCTTGAGAAGCACCTTTTGGCAGTAGACTGCCACATGGTGAAGTTGAAATAGATTTTATCTCTCCAGTTATTAATTTAAGTTAATGGATTTTTGTGGGAATTTGAATGATTCAATTTTTGCATGAATAAAACTCCTAAAGTAAACAACAAACAGGATAACGGTTTCACCAAATATGAGTAAGATTATACGAGGGGTGATCCAAAAGTAATGATAATCAGTTATTTCTAGTGCACACAAAAATACAAAAAAATTTCAGTCACTTACTCAGTTAACCACTAGTTCAGGGAAAAAAAATCATATAAATAGGCCACGATTCCCGGGAGCTACATTCATTTGAATACAGACTGTCAAGGAGTGAACATCAAAATGGAAAAACACGAAATCAGAGCTGTCATTAAATACCTCTGCTTGAAAAAAATGTCTACCAAAGACATACACAGCGACTTGGTGGAAACATTAGGGGACTCTTCTCCATATTCCACAGTTGCACGCTGGGCTAAGGAGTTTAAGTTGGGAAGAACATCGACGGAAGACGAACACCGCGAAGGACGCCCATCGACGTCCCTCACTGAAGAAAATGTGAAAAAAGTTGAAGAAGTTGTATTGGAAGATCGAAGAGTGACTATCAGGCATGTAGCTGAGGTCACAGGGATCTCATATGGCAGCATTCAAAGAATCCTTGCGAACGAATTGCATATGAGAAAGGTCTCCGCGCGTTGGGTACCGAAAATGTTAAACGACGAGCAAAAGAAGAAACGAGTCGACATGTCAAGAGCAAATCTCGAAAAGTTCCAGGCAGACAAGGATAATTTTTTGTCACGTTTTGTGACCATGGACGAGACCTGGATCCACCATTTTGATCCTGAAACAAAACAACAATCGATGACATGGAAACGATCCGATGAACCGACGCCGAAGAAATTCAAAGTGTCAAGCTCAGCAGGGAAGGTTATGGCGTCTGTTTTTTGGGACGCTGAAGGAATAATCATGGTGGACTACTTGGAAAAGGGGGCCACTATTACAGGCTCCTACTATGCAGAACAAATAAGAAGATTGCGGGAGGCTATTAAGGAGAAAAGGCGAGGCAAACTGCGGGCTGGAGTGCTGTTCCATCAAGACAACGCACCGGTTCACAAAGCTGCAATTGCCATGGCTGCCATTCAGGAAGCGGGCTTTGAGCTGGTGGAACACCCCCCCTATTCACCAGATCTAGCCCCCAGCGACTTCTATCTCTTTCCACGACTCAAGGAACACCTCCGAGGCAAGAAATTTGACGATGATAGCGACGTGATGGCCGCGGTTGAGGACTTTTTTGAGAGTCAAGATAAAGATTTTTTTTCTAAGGGAATTTTAGGATTAGAAAAGAGATGGACTAAATGTATAGACTTGCTAGGAGACTATGTTGAGAAATAAATTTATTTATTTATTTTATTCATTGTGTTTATTATTGATTATCATTACTTTTGGATCACCCCTCGTATATTATACAATGAAAGATATAAAATTGCATATTTATTTTAATGGAATTATTCTTAATTTTTATATGGTTTGTTCTATTTGGTACTTGGAATGCTCGTCATAATTAAACATTGTATAAATATAATTAGTCATCTTTTTGAAGACTAATTGCTTAATCTCTGTGACATGTTTACCATGTGGGGACAGCTTAAGAGAATCTACCACACCATCTCTTACTGTGGGTGTCGTAAAAGTCGACAGAGGTAAAATTAAAACAAGAAGATGGGCAGCAACATCTTTCTGGAACATCTGAATAAACTACCAACCTGCCTGCCAAGTGTGGCAACTACGGCAGAATACTCTTAAAGTGATCTCTATAAACCTAGCTATAAGACTGAAATGATGATAATGATGTGACATGTTTAATTTATAGTAATAGCTTCATAGTTTTATTACATTTACTTATAGTTTTTGTACGTTTATTTTCAACTATTACAAAGTAAAAATGAATACCTGTCGGATATAAGTGCAAAAGGTGTTGTCAACCGCCGTTTACCCCAAAAGAGGCAATTTTTATTCGGAAAAACTGTTTACATGTCGCTTACACTCGTCGAAGTAATCTGGAACTGCTCCTGAAACAAGAATTACTACTGCATACGTAATAGCAATGTATACGATGCGCGTAGGCAAGAGAAATCTGACCGTTTTATGAAAAACTAGGTGGACGTATACCTGTGTTTACCAAAAATTTAATAAAATATTTAAACATCTCAAGGAAATAGTCTTTGAATACTACATTAAAAACAAATATAATTTAAAGTTACCGTTTAAATCCCGTGTAATATTCGTCGATTCAGTCTTTTGTTATTTTTATTCGAAGAAGTCACAAAACTAAACTACTTTTACTTATTTCTTGACATCAATGTCACAGTTCAGTTTGACATGTTTGGCTTTTAAACATAGACAAAATACGATTCTGTTCAATCTCAAAATGAATTTCGTGTAGTTACGGCAAAGAGTTTAGAAACCGGTATTTGGATGCGCAGAACATAAACCTTAGAGTAAGACGGAGAGGTGTAGGTACTTCCTCTACACGTGTCACGTGGCAGGCGTTGTTGTACAACTCAGTAATTCTTAAGTAATTTTTTCTCTTAAATTTGAAAACATTGTAAATATTTACACAGTATTATTCTGAGTAAAAGTAAGACTGTTAAACGCGGTTACAGTTTTAAATGCCGAGGGCATAAAACCTGCGTAAATAGGCTCGAAAAACTATTTGTATATCGCGAATAAAATTCTGAATATTAAGTGTATTTACTGAGGCCTCTGATTCAGAAACACATAATTCTACTACTTCAGGGAGCGCGAGCCTAATACCAAGACGAGATGGGATGTCTGATTTCATGAAACGAATGTCGCCCCTGGCTTAATCAAATATATTCCTACACCAACCAACATTCTATCTAATAGAACAAGTAAAAATTACAGTGCAATTTGTTCTATAAATATTGAAGTATTCTTTGTATCTATATATCGGGAACGTTTTTAGTGATTTAATACTCGAGTGTACACATACTAGCTCACGGCGCTAATGCCAGATTCCAAGACTGATGATGAACAACCCCGTCTAAGGTGCATCAAACGACAGCGTTAACTACTAATCGAAGAATTTGTATATATATATTTCAGTTAGTGTCAGTGCGTTGAAATAATCGCTACACATGAGTTATACGAAAATTAGCGTTTGTTTTTCTTGTAAGAGCATATACAGAGATTGTGGCAGATGCCGGGCTATTACTGTTAATACTAGTATTTTTTTTTGTATCTGTAAAATGCAATTAGCCTGGCTTTTACTGGGTCGTAGACAGCGACTCGCGAGCAGAAGGCCAACTGCTAATTAATTTCAAGTCTCTTCCTTTTATAGGTACTCGTACTCCGTGAGCAGTATGTGAAGTGATGCATGGATTAAACGATATATTACAAGGCGCGCATGAACCAATGGAAGTTTATAGAACTTAGCAAAATATTGTTTTGTAATAATTAGCTTAGAGTAGGATGCAAACATAAACAATTTAATGTAAAAAAGGCCTTGCAATAAGTGACGAGAGCTCTCTTCAAGACATTTATTCATTGGCTATTGTCAATAGTTATTGTAGTACTCTTAACTATTACTATATGTTAAACCGGGAGAACTCAGGAGCTATTTGCTCGCTTTGAATTTCATAGTGACCCAGGTTTGATTCCTGGTGCCAGCACAATTCAGCGACGAAGATAAATATCTTGAGGAAACCTGCATGTCTGGGAAATATTTCGAAGACATTTAAATGAAGCAGCGTGGCGGATTCCCAGCTCCAAAACTTCTCGGAAATGAGAGGGGGCCTGTGCTCAGCAATGAAACATTTATAGACTTTAAACCATTAATTGAAGATTAAGCAGTTTTCTCAATAATTCATGTGTACAGCAAGCACTTCTTTAATTATTAATATCTGTAAGAAGTCTTATAGAGCCTTCTACTTTCTGTTTTTAATTTATATTTGTCGGTTAATTTTTTTTTTTTATATTTGTCGGTTAATTTTTTTTTTATATATTTGCCATTCCTTTTTACTGTGAGTAATATTGTTGTTAAACATGTAGTTTATGTATTTTTATTGAAATCAAACTTTTAATATACAAGTTCAACTTCTGGCATGTGTGCTGACTTGCACGAGCTAATTCTTTCTAAATGGAGATAATTGTTTAAATTTTTAAGAAGAAAGGAGAAATTACTTCAAAATATATTTTCATTTTGAAGGAGAAATAAATCCATTTTGGTAGCTTGTTACGAAAATTTGTAACGTATGAATGCTAACTATTAAAGTTATAATTTTTTTATTATTTATGGATCGAAGAGTAGATTTTTTGTGCCTTGTTACGATGATTATGCAAAAATAATAACGGCGTTTATCGGTTAATAATCGCTGGTTAGTCTTGACTAAATCTTTTTTTTTTTTCGATAATGGCCACATTTATGCGCCATATTGCTTTTTGTCTTTTACAAATCTTAATCCACAAACGTCACCTTTCCTTTGGTGAGCAAGGAGTGTTCACGTGAGGTTGTGTGGTCCCTCAGAAAAAGGTCACACAATCCTCATAATTTCGTGAAATATTCTTCTAAAATAAAAAAAAAAGCACAAAATTAATAAAACCCAAAAAAATAGTAAAATATTAAATAATAAACGGGAATTCCTCGCTTATAAGTTAGTGTACGTAAGCGTGCAACGTGGTCTAAGGAATGCGATAGGTAATCATAAAGAGAAAGTGAAGTTGATTTTTGCCTACAGTTAATTGATGTTCTGCCTAAAACGATCACAGTGAAAATTTCAAGATGAATCCAGGTCCACCTAATTACCCTATGGCGTCGTTGTATGTCGGAGACTTACACTCCGATATTACTGAAGCCATGTTGTTTGAGAAATTTTCAACCGCTGGTCCGGTTCTGTCTATTCGAGTTTGTCGCGATATGATAACTCGTAGATCTTTAGGCTACGCTTACGTAAATTTTCAGCAGCCTGGCGATGGTAAGTTGTTTTTTTTAGTATTATTTTCATATTGTGTAATAATACTTTTAACCATGTTAAACTTTTCAATCTTGATAATTTTTCTATTTCGTAACTTACAACGTCAGAAAGAACTTGCAATAATTTTAATGCATGACATCACACTAACAAACTATTCTTTTATCCATCCTACTGTTCGTCTTTTTATTCTAGTTTATACTTCCCCAAAGTTTTGTATAAAGATTTAAAGTTTTGTAAAATTTCATTAATAGCCAGTAAATAACATATTTTTGAAGTAGGAAATTGCAATTCTTGCTACTACTAATTGAAATTAATACTATTACTACTTCACAAACACTAAAAATTTTCAGTCATTAAATAAATCCAGTACCATCATGTTTCACACACTTTTAAGCAGCTGTAGGATAATCTATTACTTTGAATATTCTCATTTTGTGATTTTGATTTCTGTAATTACATATTTATCAGTAGATTATTTTTTTTGATTTTAGCTGAGAGAGCTTTGGAAGGTATGAATTTTGATATATTAAAAGGAAGACCCATTAGAATTATGTGGTCTCAGCGTGATCCATCGCTTCGCAAGTCAGGTGTTGGTAATGTGTTCATTAAAAATTTAGACAAGACTATAGACAACAAAGCAATGTTTGATACATTTTCTGCTTTTGGTAATATTCTGAGTTGTAAAGTTGCTCAAGATGAAACAGGTGCCTCGAAAGGTTATGGATTTGTACATTTTGAAACTGAAGAAGCTGCCAATAAATCAATTGAAAAAGTTAATGGAATGCTTTTGAATGGTAAAAAAGTTTACGTCGGCCGATTTATTCCACGCAAGGAACGTGAAAAGGAACTCGGTGAAAAGGCTAAGCTTTTCACTAATGTTTATGTAAAGAATTTCGGTGATGATTTTTCAGATGAAATGCTAAAAGAAATGTTTGAAAAATATGGCCGCATCACCAGTCATAAAGTCATGTATAAAGAAGACGGTAGTTCTAGAGGGTTTGGTTTTGTTGCCTTTGAAGACCCTGACTGTGCTGAAAGGGCTTGCATAGAGCTAAATGGCAAAGAACTTGTTGAAGGCAAACCTCTTTATGTGGGACGTGCTCAAAAGAAAGCTGAGCGACAAAAAGAACTGAAGCGTAAATTTGAACAATTGAAATCGGAACGCTTGACTCGCTATCAAGGTGTTAATTTATATGTAAAGAATTTAGATGACACAATTGATGATGAACGCCTTCGTAAAGAATTTGCTCCATTTGGTACTATAACTTCAGCAAAGGTACACAACACAACATAATAACCAAATAATGTTTTTATATAATTTTGTTTTTTAAAAATACATTGTCATTATGCATTTATATGTCTATGGGGGAGGCCTATGTTCAGTTTTAGACTTGTGATGGGCTGAAATGATGATGATGCAAAATAATGACAAATTCTGATGAATCTTATGTCATTCACCCCATAGTTTATCATGAAGTTTATCAATGATCATTTTTCTTTAGTCATCCTTTCTATTTATTTTTTGATAATGACTCTTTATGTACAGGTGATGCTGGAGGATGGTCGCAGTAAAGGATTTGGGTTTGTATGTTTTTCGTCTCCTGAAGAAGCCACAAAAGCAGTTACTGAAATGAATGGACGTATTGTTGGTACAAAGCCTTTATATGTAGCATTGGCTCAACGAAAAGAAGACCGTAAAGCTCATTTGACCTCGCAGTATATGCAACGTATGGCAAGCATGCGTATGCAACAGATGGGTCAAATATTCCAACCAGGTAGTGCAGGAGGGTATTTCGTACCTACTATTCCTCCAACCCAACGTTTCTATGGTCCAGCCCAAATGACACAAATAAGACCATCTCCGCGCTGGACTGCACAACCAACAGTTAGACCGAGTGCTCAAACGGCCGCATCAGCATATCCCAACATGCAACCACCATTCCGTCCTGCGCCACGCGGACCAACACAAGCAGCACTGCGTTCATCAATGGGAGCCAGACCTATTACAGGCCAACAAGGAGTAGCTACAGCAACTTCCATCCGTGCTCCAATTGTTCCACAATCTGGACGTCCCGCAGGCTACAAGTACACTGCAAACATGCGTAACCCACCAGCACCACAACCTGCCGTGCACATACAAGGTCAAGAACCTTTAACTACGACCATGCTAGCTTCTGCACCACTTCAGGAACAGAAGCAGATGTTAGGTGAGAGGCTTTTCCCACTGATTCAGCGAATGCATCCTGATTTAGCAGGAAAAATAACTGGAATGCTTTTAGAGATAGATAATTCTGAATTGCTTCATATGTTGGAGCATGGAGAGTCCCTTAAAGCGAAAGTTGATGAGGCTGTTGCTGTTTTGCAAGCTCACCAAGCCAAACAGCAGGCCACCAAAAAAGATTAGGTGGTTTTGAAATATAACTTATAAGCTACAAGGTTAATTTCTGCCGTTTTCTTGTTTATTTTAATGCTTCTATCAATTTATTTTAGTAACAGTCCCGGTCTTAAAAAATTATAAATAAAAATTGAAAAATAAAATAAAAAGTGGAATGCACTTACCCAAGACATATAACTTTTACTAGCTTTTTTGGAAGTGCATTTCCGCAAACAAAAACAACGCAACTATCAACATTTCTATACTTGAAAGTGTTGTGTATACTGGGTACTTTGACTTTCTACATTGACCAAGAAGTTGGATTTAAGTTTAGTTTTTCTTAAACTTTTTATTTCTCAGTAAATGGAGTTGGCTTTTGTTCTTGCAATTTTCTTTCTTTTTTCTTCATCGGTTTTACATTAGATATTTGTCTACCTTGTATTGAAAACTTGGTCGCTAATGTAACTGATTGATTTATTATATATTGTTACAATATATTTTATGTATTATTCAAAATAATCGCTTGTTTTATTTACTTATTTTTTAAATGTCCCATTCCTTTCCCTTTCCTTTAAAAAAAACTAACTTCTTTACAATTTTTGTTTACATATTCGACACTAAAACAAGACCGATGTTAAAAAACAACTAAAATATTTAATTGAATTCTAAATTCTACTAAACAATTTCGAGGCAAAGCGAGTTCTATTTTTTTTTGATCCTATATTGTTTAACCTTGATATTTAAAAAAGAAAAAGGTTCCTACACGTTCACCGCAACTTTTATGAACAGTAAATGGTGTTATATTTATTATAACTACTAAACAGGTATTCTTAAATATTTATAGTCGTTGAAGTGAACGAGTTACGGTCTGCTTGTGAATATTGTGATATAAAACATTGGGTGGCAGTAGTACTCCATTCACCTAACACTATATTTAGAAAAGATCGTTAAACATTACATTGAGAATTTGAATCGAAGATATTTCGAATGATTGTAGAACAATTCTATCGTCATTAATTATTGTAATGGTCATTAGGAAATGGACATTTCCCTCTTCCTGCCTGCCTACCTTCATTTAATCGATCATAATGCCTCAACATGGTTCGAAGGCACATAGGCTATAGTAAAACTAGTACTTCATTTTGCACGAAAGTAGTTTTAAGTGAATAGCATCATGGTTGTATTTAAAATTATTCATCTAATTGTACTAACAAACACTGGAAAATAGACAAGTCATTGCTATATCGTTTGCCTAATGGTTGTGACTAGTAATCATCTTTGCATACCACCAGTAACCAAATTTTTTTCTAGTTTAATACAACCCATAGGATTTAGTGTAGGTAGTCAAATCTTGGCGGACTGGAAGACAGTGCAGTATCCGATGAAGCTGTAAAAGGCTAACAGCAATTACATCACGGAAATTATAGTAACAGATGTAGTGTCTCAATCAAAGTAACGGCATTTTTTTATAAAAATGATGAGATGGTCTGAGAAATCTACAGTGAAGTTTGTGAACGAATACATAACTCGAATGTCTATAATATACTAAAACCCTATCTAATCAAATGGTTCATATAACTGAAATAAAATGTCTTGTTCTATTTGCTCCAATACAATTTATTTAAACTTTTAAGCACTAGGGCTCAAAGAGCCATTTTAAAAGTGCTGTCTTTCTCCCCTTTAAATATTCTTCGCATACTCTTTATCAAAACTGCAGAGTACTAACCGTGAGTACAACTAGTATAAATCTACGAGTATTATGCTCAGATATCACAGAGAAGTTGTACCGTATTTGCCTACGTCTCAGCAAAAAAGGAGAGAGACAATGTCCCACGGTAAGAACTCTGACAGAGTTTACCAAGCGACAATCTTATGCGTTGACATCTCAGGCGTACAGAAAATTAGGCGATATACATGAAATACGAAAATTTTATACTCATAATTTAAAGAAATATATAGATGACTACATGCTTAAACTTAATTATGAAGACAGAACATTTGAACAGTGAAACGCGTGCGCATACACACATTTACATACAATTGCATATTATTTTTGTAACAAATAGTAAAAAAAAAGTAAAGTTTCAGCCTATAAATGTTCCACTACTGAGCACAGGAGCCTCCTCTCATTTCTGAGAGGGTTTTGGAGCTAGGAAGAATCCGCCACGCTGCTCCAATGCGGGTTGGCGGACTTCACATGTCTTCGAAATATTTTTTATTCCTCAGACATGCAGGTTTCCTCACGATGTTTTCCTTCACCGCCGAGCACGTGGTAAATCAGCACTTAAAATTGCAATTAACAATTTTAGTGGTGCCGGCACCGGGAATCGAACCCAGGTCACTCGCGTACTATGAAATTTAAAGCGAGCGCCTAGCCCCTGAGCTACTTAAATGTACCTTATAATTTACTATAAATTTTTACTATTTGTAAAAATTTATAGTAAATTATAAGGTACATTTAAGGCAAGAAAAATATGACGAGCACTGTAACAGTGAGTTGCACTCGATGCCCGACGCCAGACGGTCGCATAGCGCCCCGTTACGACCCGCTCCGGTAATCCGATCGAAGCGTACAGCTACCTGCGCTCTGACCCTTCTGGGAAATAGTCAACGCGACTTTTGTTGCATTGCACTATTTTTCTGAATTGTTTCAAACGTCATTTGCGAATCCACTTACTGTGGCTACTCTAGTGGATACCTAACGGTGATAACGACACTAGAGTAGGCTAGCCCCGTACGCCCGCGGTTCCCCATCTGGGAAACGCGCAGTCGGAAGAAACCCACAGAAATTAGCCTTGGGTAGTGCCCTAGTCAATGTAGGTTTATTCGACCAACTTAAAATTCCACGCGTAGTCATAATTAGTTTTAAGCACACAACCGAGTGTGCAAAATAATTCCGTAAATATTTAAATACAGCAAGAAATTCCTTCGCCCGTCCCAGGTGCGTCAAGTGCCTAGGCGACCACGCCACCATAGACTGTCCTCGTCCAAAGGACAAAGCACTTCTAGCCTCCTTCGGCCCGCCTGCCTGCGTACTATGCAACGCAGAAGGCCACACGGCTAACTACCTCGGTTGCCCGAAGGCGCCAAAACAAAAAAGGCCTGCGGTTAAACAGACCCCTACACAGAGGTACGTAGTAAATAATATAATATAATAATATATAAGCGATCTAGACTTAGTCTGTCGCTTCGCCAACGCATTCAACGGAGCCGACATCACAGCTCTCGCCACGGCTCTCCGGAATACTAACAATAACTCCAGTGAGAGGATAGCCGCAACGATGCGCTATCAAAGCCTGATTAACGCTTTTGTCAATTTTAGGGCTTAAAAATGACTCACATAGGCAGACAGAAACCGCGCTCCCTTAACGTAGCGTTTTTTAACGCTAACGGTATACAAAACCATCGCGACGAAATCTTCAATTTCGCTCGCGACCACCAAGTCGACTACTCGTGCAAGAGACTTTTTTGAAACCGCACACTCGCGATCCCAAAATCGTTCAACATCATTCGGAAACATAGAGTTACCGCTGCGAAAGGCGGCACTCTTTATCTATTTCAAAAAGTCCTTGCACTGCGCACCAGTCGTCTACTTACCATGTAGAAACGACGCCGAAATCACACGCAGCGACTTCGAAGCACTTCTCTCCATCGGGAGCTCAACTATCCTTGCCGGCGACTTTAATAGCAAGCACACCCGGTGGAACTCAATAACAACAAACCCGCGTGGGCTGGCCCTAGACTCGCTAGTCGACCTCCTCGACTTCGACGTCCTGGCGCCTACAATACCGACCCACTTCCCGCATACACTGGGACACACGCCGGATGTGCTTGACATAGCCATCCTTAGCAACATAAATCTCGCCATCCGCGATATAGAGGTGATCCACGAACTAACATCTGATCACCGCCCCGTACTACTTCGGCTAGGACCTTCCGTCCAAGCCTCACCACCCACAAAAACAGTAGTCGACTGGCAAAAGCTAGCCGAAAAACTTAAGCAGACTTCTCCACCGCTCATTGATGCGATTCCATCCACCATCAATTCAGTCGGTGACACGAACCTTGCGGCCCATGCACTGACTAGGCACATCCAAACTGTCGTCGAGGATTCCTCGAGACAGGTCCCAGGGGCGGACGACCACCGCTGGGTACTGCCTAACGACATTAGAGACCTAATGAGGTGCAAGAACGCAGCCAATCGCGCTCACGACTTATATCCTACCGTCAGCAATAGAACAACTCTACGCACCCAGCAACGTGAGGTTCGAATGCAGGAGGTCAGAAACGATCGGTGGGATAACAGTCTCATTAACATCGAACCATCTCACCTCGCCTTCTGGAGACTTCCAAAATCACTAAAAGGAGGCACCTCCCGTTCAATGCCCCCTTTAGTACGACCCAACCAACCGCCTGCCTTCCTAGACGAAGAAAATTTAGAATGTTTAGCTGACAGTCTAAAAACTCAATGCTCCCCCAGCACCTTACCGGTCGACTCCGCCCACGTCGCGTTATTCGACAGCGAGGTCGATCGGAGGGCTTCTCTTCCGCTCCGCGATTCCATACCGCCGGTTAACAGCACCGAAGTAGAGTCTATTATTAAAAACCTCCGTCCGAGGAAATCTCCCGGTCCCGAAGGTATCACTAACAAAGTAGTTAAGCTCTACAACGCAGCTCTGGCCTACGCAATCTTTCCGAACATCAGGAAAGAGGCAGAGGTCGTAGGGATTCTAAAGCCATGTAAACACCCGTCTGATCCGCATATCGGCCTATAAGCCTCCTCAAGGCTCTAGGCAAGATATACGAACGCCTACTTCTCGCCCGCTTAAGAGACTTCATGCAGTCTCGAGGGATCCCCATCCACGAGCAGTTTGGATTCCGAGCCAAACACTCGTGTACCCAGCAGATGCACCGCGTAACGGAGCACATTCAATCCCGCTTCATACCGGAGCGCTCTTCTTCGACGTAGCGAAAGCGTTCGACAAGGTCTGGCACAACGGGCTCGTATACAAGTTATATGGACTCGGTGTGCCAGATCGCCTCGTACTCATCATACGAGATTTCTTACGCAGTCGAACCTTCCGCTACCGCGTCGAGGGGGTGCGATCCGAACCGCATCCCATCCTAGCCGGCGTACCACAAGGCTCAGTCCTAGGTCCAGTGCTCTACACCCTTTTTACGAACGACATACCGCACACCAGCAGCGTCGAACTCGCCCTCTTCGCAGACGATGCCTGCCTGTAATCCAGACACTATCTCTAAACGCCTCCAATCCGCAGCCTGAACCCTCGGGAACTGGTTTCGGAAATAGAGGATCGAGGTCAACCCCATCAAAAGTGCCGCCATGTACTTCTCGCGGCGCATAACGCCGCATCTCCCAACCGTAGAGTTATTCGATCGTCCAATCCCCTGGGAAAAGACAGTCAAATACTTAGGCGTCCTATTAGACTCGAGACTCAGCTTCGGTCCACATATTAACCGAGTAAAGAACCAAGCGGCGTTCGTCCTCGGCCGATTACATCCGTTATTAAATAAAAATAGCAAAATGTCCCTACGTAGTAAAATCCCTCGCCGATACTTCGACTCTGCCGCCACGAACCCCAACCCACTGGTTGTAAGTGCCGCCACATACAACCCCCTCGCGATACACCAAAACTCGACCCGCGGAAAAAGGAGACCGAGGCACGTCCTTGAGGACCCTGACGACGCGACCACTAAGGCCCAAGCGCTCTTACTCAGCACTACACAAACACACAACATCATCATCATACCGCTCCCGCCGTCGGCAAGGGCGTATCAGACAAAGTTATTCGCGATACCGCCGCATCGTAGTAGTAATATTGCCCTCCCGATTGCAGTAACTGACCAAGCCGAGGCCGGCCCCCTTGGGCATCCTCGAGTCAGTTACTCACGCGAACAGCGTCATCCTGTTCGCGTGAGTAACTGTCCTCGAGGGTGTCCAAGCCGAGGTCCCCTCTCGGGGGCCCTTGCGCCAGTCATCCATAAATAAAGGTTTCGGCTAAGCGCCCTCAGCGCTATGCCACCTTTCAATCCGGCGAAGCTGTAAAAGCCTTCGGGCTAACAGTAACCATCAGTCCTTAAAAAAACTGACTCCTGTAACACAGACAATCCTAGCATAGAAGTCAGAGATCACAGTTTTCCCATTTTACGAATTTTTTACTAGTACTAAATGTAATAACTGTTAAAATGTTGTTTTTGTATGTGAATAAACTTATTATTATTACTAGGGGCACATATGGCGAAATAAATCCCTAAAGGCATTCTCTCCCAGACAACCGTAACTCAAAGCAAACATGATATGTGCAGCGAACAATTAGTATTCTGGGAAGAATACGCACGTATTTCGCGTCATTGCTCCTCCATCTTGACGGAGAAATAACACTTGACTGGCTGTAGTATTGAGTCGCTGTCCAGGTGCTCACTACTGCAACACTTCGCAAAAACTTGACCAATGTAAATTGGGCCTCAGAGGTAGTGGGCAATCGGGATGGGGGGGAGGTCCTAAACGCCCAGTAAAGCGATCACAGGAAGGACGATGACTGGCAGTGTTGTCAAGCCATCGTGATAGCACCGAGAGGGTAACGAGTACTGGCCCCGGGACGGGCTATCTTTAGCCAAGCTATGGAGGGGCTACGGTTGCCTTCCGAACGAAGATCTCATGACCCGTGCACCCGGGTGAGTTGTTCACATAGAACAACTCAGGCCAAGCTTGGGTTTCAAATGTGGATCTGTACGGAAAACCAATGACCAGTTTCTTCTATGAAAGAATGAATTTGTCAAGTCATTTTCGTAATAATTATTTAAGTAATAAAAATGACGAATCAGTACTTTATGCTGATGATATGGTGCTGCTTAGCCCATCAATAAATGGTCTGAGTAAGTTCTTGAGCATCTGCGCGGGATATGTGAAGATACATGGTCTGAGGTACGAGTATAATGCTACTAAGAATGAAGTTATGGTATTTAAAGCAAACAGTAAATTACCCACTTACACACCACTGTTACTTTTGAAACATTTCAATGCAAATACCTCGGACACGTAATTACGGATCGTCTAGTAGACGATAATGACATTGAAATGGAACGTATGGCATTCGCGGATCGATGCAATATGCTTGCTCGCAGGTTTGCACGATGCACTAAGGAAGTGAAAATGACTCTATTCAGAGATTACTGCCAGTCATTCTATTCGTGCAGCTTGTGGACCAGGTATACGCAGAGGGCTTTTAATGCACTACGTGTGCAGTATAATAATGCGTTGTAGGGGTAGCGCCGATGCTGCAGTGCATCAGGTATGTTTGCTGAAGCCACGATTGATGACTTCTATGCCATCATCCGTAAGCGAACTGCATCAATGTTGCTGAGGTTTCGGAGTAGTACTAACGGCATCCTCTGGGCAGGATAACATGCAGCCAGAGGGGTACATGTAATAAAGTAAATAAAAAAAATAAGGTCTATAATTTGTAATATTAGATATATGTACATTCTAACACTAGTTTTTAGGAACCTAGTTTGTAAGCTATACTAACATTATATGGATTGAAAAAAAATGATCCGTAATAAAGATTTACTACTAGACTAGTAGGTAGACTATTATTTTTATCATACAGCTTTTAAACTTCCACTACACTTCTAGTTCTAGTGTGTAATAAAATAAGGCATAAGATTTAAAAGAGAATCACGAGAATACCCTCTTAAGCTTTGAGTTCCATGATAAAGTTGACAAAGAATACAGTCTGTTTAAAACCTCTTTCTCTATAATAATATAGTAAATATATACTCGTATATATTGTAGAATGATGTAACTTTCATCGACATCGTTTCAGCCTATCACAAGTTCACTGTTGAACATAGGCCTCCCATAGATACACACAAAAGTTTGTAGCTCTCATTTTGGAGAATTTTGCCATAGTTGCCAAGCCTGGCTGGCGAGTTTTTTTAATTTTTTTATTCAGATGTTCCAGGGAGATCCTGCTGCCCATCTCCTCCTTTTCATTTTCCCTCTGTCGACATTTATGACACCCACGGGATGACATGGGGTGGTAGGGTAGATGGTTGACGCCTCATTCATAAATAACTTTATAGATTGTTAAATCATAGATTGTAAGCCTTTAACCAGACGATGACTTAACCGATTAAAACGTAACTCGTCAGAATGTTCTACAGCCAAATATCCATTTATCATGAGATGTTTAATCAGCCATTGTTTTCAATAAATTTTTCCTTACTCTAGTTCTGCTTAAAATTCGAACTAAACTTCAAATAAATATACTTATATCTTATCCTAATTTACTATTTTTAAAATACTAATCCGATTTGAAAATTCTTTTTGAATTAGATAGCATGTTTATTAAAAAAGGTCCTAAACTATAAAATTTAATGCTACTGCCTTAAGAAGCTGCACGCTGAGAACCAAACATCACAGAGAAGGCTCGAACTGTGAATGCACAGGTCAGCCAAGTATCATACCGTACGGTGAAATCATGTCGCCGGCTAACTATACGCGGGTAAAACCGCGGGGTACAACTAGTCGGACAATAAATGACTTGGCATTAGAAAAAAAATGAGTCTCTAAGGGGGGAGAGGTCAAATTAAAACCAGGAGAGAACCAAACAAATGAACTGCGGTTGCTAACCCGTCGGCCAGGCGTGTCAACTATGGCAAATTCCCCCCAGAATCTATAGGGGAGGTCTTGTTCAGCATTGAACTTGTGATAGCTGAAAGGAGGAGGAGGAGACACTAAAGTAATAATGACCATCCGCATAGCCCCTAATTTCTAGAGTTTTTACGATTTGACACAGAACCCTAAATATTCCCGAAGTAAAATGTAGCTTAGATTACTCTCAGAAAAGTCATCTAACTGCCCATGAAAGTCCCGTCATAATCGATTTAGGTGTCTCAATGATTAGGTCGGACAAACAAACGAACAGACAGGATTTTTTTTAAACGCAAAACGCGGTTCCCTGCAAATTACCAAACCGCACGAAATGCTATCTGAAACACTCTTCTAGACGTATACATATAAGTAGACAAAGATTACTAATATTTTTTTAAGAAATTACTAACTTGGGTATTTTGTTAGATCACATTTCAGATATTTTAAAACTGAAAAGTAATAAAAATCGCGTTTCATATCAAGCATGTATCTATAACTAAAATTATTAGTCTACTCCTTTCTCAAACTTTCAGCCTATCACTATTCCACTGCTAAATATAGGCCTCCCATAGATTGCCACAAAATTTTGTAGCTCTCATTTAGGAACTGACGAATTCTGTTTTTTTTCCGCTCTTTATGTTTTCTTTCTTTGTTATTTTGTATTTTCTTATCTATATGTCTTTTATTTATATTTTGTATTCATAAAAGAACAACTTTACGTACCCTGCAGCGTGAGGCTAGAACACGCTTAGAGGAGCTCAGCAACGATCGGAGAGATAACAGTCTCCCAACAAACCGCCTGCCTTCCTAGACGAAGAAACGGCAGAATGTCTAGTTGACAGCCTCGAACAACAATGCTCTCCAAGCACCTTACCGATCGAAAAACCTCCGTCTTCCCGGTCCCGATGGTATAACTAATAAAATAGTTAAGTTCCTGCCTACTACCAGCTTTCACCTATTGGCGCTAATTTACAACGCAGCTCTGACCAACGCCATCTGTCCGGACACCTTGAAAAAAGCCGAGGTCATAGGGAGCACTTTCAATCCCGCTTCATACCGGAGCGCTCTTCTTCGACGTAGCGAAAGCGTTCGACAAGGTCTGGCACAACGGGCTCGTATACAAGTTATATGGACTCGGTGTGCTAGATCGCCTCGTACTCATGATACGAGATTTCTTACGCAGTCGAACCTTCCGCTACCGCGTCGAGGGGGTGCGATCCGAACCGCATCCCATCCTAGCCGGCGTACCACGAGGCTCAGTCCTAGGTCCAGTGCTCTACACCCTTTTTACGAACGACATACCGCACACCAGCAGCGTCGAACTCGCCCTCTTCGCAGACGATGCCTGCCTGTAATCCAGACACTATCTCTAAACGCCTCCAATCCGCAGCCTGAACCCTCGGGAACTGGTTTCGGAAATAGAGGATCGAGGTCAACCCCATCAAAAGTGCCGCCATGTACTTCTCGCGGCGCATAACGCCGCATCTCCCAACCGTAGAGTTATTCGATCGTCCAATCCCCTGGGAAAAGACAGTCAAATACTTAGGCGTCCTATTAGACTCAAGACTCACTTTCGGTATACACATTAACCGAGCGGTGTTCGTCCTCGCCCGACTACATGCGTTATTAAATAAAAACAGTAAAATGTCCCTACATAATAAAATTACATTATATAAAAGCCTATATTCGGCCAATTACATTATACGTAAGCCCCGCGCATTTGCGCATGCCTCCCCGCGTCAAATTCACCGACTTCCAAAATCGATTCATGCGCAAAGCCACGTGAGTACTGTGGTTCGTGCGTAATGTTAATCTACACATCGATGTAGGGCTTCCTACCATAGCCCAATATCTAAAGTTGACCTCCCGCCGATTCTTCGATTCTGTCGCCACGCATCCCAACCCACTGGTTTTAAGTGCCGCCACATACAACCCCTTGAGTTACACCAAAACTCGACTCGCGGACAAAGGAGACCGAGGCACGTCCTCGAGGATCCTGACGACGCGACCACTGGGGCCCAAGCGCTCTACACAGCTCGACACACACAACACAATCACGATCATACCGCCCCTGCCGCCGGCGAGAGCGTATCAGACAAACTTATTCGCTTTACCGCCCGCATCTCAGGCCGGTTTTTACCTACTTAACAGTAATGTCATTATTAGAAGCCGGCCCCTTGGGCACCCTCGAGTCAGTTACTCTCGCGCACAGGCGCACACTCTCGCCCGCAGCGCTCTGCAACCTTTCCATCCGGCGAAGATGTGAAAGCCTCCGGCCTAACAGTGACCATAAATCCAAAATAAAAAAAAATCTTTATTTATTTTTGGAGATGACACTATTTGTAATAGTGCATGTGGTGTGTACCATATATAGTTAATAATACTATTTAAAATGTTATTTATTTACTGTGTTTCGGTTTGAAGGGCACTGATGAAGCTACAGCTTATGACTTAAGAATGAAGTCTCAGGGTGATGACTGCTGTTTGGGAAGAATGTTCTGGGTGTCACATAACATGGGTTAGGGCAGAGGTTGCACTTACCAACAAGTGCACATATTCCATAGAAAGTTATTTTTGTGCTACAGCTTGGTGATTGCCCAATCTAGCAGAGCGGGGCCAGGGGCATGCCACACTTATGTTGCTGATATGAAGTTGCCACTGGAGAGCCTCATTTCCTCTAATGATGATAGGTTTTAGTTTTAATAGCTTGGATGCTGTGTCTTAATGCAACTGCATCTTACTTATTCTCGCAGCTATGACGGTACCTTAGGTTTAAATGCAATTATTATTAAGATTTCATTACACAGTAACTTCAAGCATAGGCTGACCAACTTGGAGTTTTTGTATGGTTAGCAGTGAAGCATCACATCTGTTACACACAAGGTAACTTAGCTTTAGACCACAAAATAGAGAAGCCTCTCTATTTTGTGGTCTAAACCTAAGTAGTAGCTCTGTAGCCACAGATATAGATATGTAATTAATCAATCTGTACTTCATTCATCATATTCTTAAACTGCTATTGCCATTAAGTATATGAAATGATAATCAAACAAGAAAAGTAAAGCTTTTATTGCATCTTATAACCACTTTAACAAATATTTAAATTATACATTTTTCACTGCTTTACCTACTTTTAATTGCATTTTTTGGGGTCTAAAGATTAATGACAGAAAAGTAATGCATTATGAAATTTTAACATTATTTTCCTTAGATGGGACAAGTAATAAACATATTTTGTGTCTGCAAACAAAAGTTAATTATTTAGTAGTTATTTAATACTAAATATATTATTACAAAATATTGACCCATTTTGTACTATTGTCACTTTATAATTTAGTGCAGTTTTATTCGTTTTGTGTTTTGTTACTGTGTTTTCTTTATTTATAGTTCAAATCAATGAGCTAGCTAATAAGTTTCAAGTAATAAATAATATTGCTTTAATTATAATAAATAAGCTGTGCCCGCAACATTATTACCAAATATGTCAGAAATTCTGTAACTCTTGAAACTTTTTAATTATGCTATGAAACAAAGATTAACTAAACATTCAGACAGAGACTATTCAGATTTATAAAGAAAATGCACTAATGTGTTAATTTAATGTTTAATTTAGTGTTTAAACCCTCAAAAATCACAGATAAACTCTTCCAATTTAATTATTTGTATTGAAGTATTTGTTAATTAATCCAAATTATAGGAAGAAAAAGTGGAAGGTCACTATAACATGTCTTGTTTTATCCATAAAAACAAAACATTACCTGCAACACTGTCAAATAGTAATTAAGCAACAGAATTGACTATATTATACCAAGTAGAACTATACCTTCACACAGGTAACAAAAAGTATCAACACATTGGCATATGAATACATAAAATATCAAAAATAAAAGGTTGTCAACTATAACTATATTTAGAAACAATAAAAACATTACATATTTTGAGACAAAATATAAATATAAATAAGAAAGCAGTAGCTAGCATACACAAAAACATTATTGTAGGACTAAACCAATTTTATTTGGAGTTATACTTGGACATCTCCAATTGTATAAATAGTACTGCAGATTTCCGTCACCGATGCCAAATTTAAGAGGTTCTAAAAATTCTTTATTATCCATAAGATCTAAAGCATTAAAAACATCAAACCCAGAATTTTTAGCAGTTATCAATGCATCCAGCATCAAATCAGTCCAAGGAGTTTTTGTAGACACATTGTAAAATGAATATGCAGCTTTCAATGTTTTGTGCACTGGATGGTACACTACGGTGGACGGTAGAGTGTAATAACTCACAAAATCTGTTACTGTACCATCAAAAGCCTCCACAACAAAACTGTCAATTATACCATTTTGTGGCACAAACCAATGCTTAAAATCATCTTCTGAAAATATTGGAGCCAAATCAAATTTCTTCAAAAAACCATTTAGCAGTTTAAGAACTTTTTCACAATCTTCAGGTTCTAATTTGCGAAACCCAACAGTTTTAGGCAAGTCAGGGAGTTTAAATAATTTAAGAGTTCTTTGCATGGTCATGTTCCTCGATAAATGACTAAACTTTATGTCAATTAGCTTCTTAGGGTTCAGTGATCTGTGCCAATATCGGCATGTGGCAATGGGTTTAGGTAAAACAATCCCAGCAGTATAAACTCCTTGGAATATTCCTGTTAAATTTACTCTTCGTGTTATTTCCCTAATTAAAACAGGAGCAACTCTCTTAGCACGAAGTTTCTTATGTACACACAAAAAGTTTATTTCAACAACTGTTTGGACATGCTCATAAATTCTCAACTGAGCAGGGATAGCAGAAATAAATCCAACTAACCTGCCGGACTTTATAACACGAACACCACAATGCCAATCCATTCTCCAACCAGGAGGTTGCAGAGCCCATTTCAGAAAATCAGTTTGGTAATCAAATCTAAACATGCAATCATCATCTTCAACATAATTTTCATTTAATAATGTATATAGTTCTTTCAATACTAGTGGCTCATTAAGGTTTAATGTATCCCACTGGAAACCGTCCGGAAGAGTATAAGGTTCTGAACGTATTTCTTCAGGAGTTTTAGGAGGTTCAATAGGTTCATTCGAAACTATTTTTTCATCCAATTTCGGTACAGGTTGAGTAGACCAAAATTTGTAAGATTTGTGTAAAGCCTCTTCAGTTGTTTTAGCTGGTTTCTGTTGGAGGTTCAATACTTCCATTGCCATTTTTAGATCTATTAAGGGAATGTTTTGGTGAACGTCGCTTGAGTTCGCAACTTCGGATGTTCCTGAGCCACCATGATCTCCATCGCCACTATTACGTTTTTTCTTATTTTTATTTTTCTTTTTTGAATGTTTTTCCTCATTTATTTTTTGATTTTCTTCCGTTACAGTTTTATTGTCTTCCATTTTGGACGATTAAATAAGACGAAGTAAGTAGTGGAAAAAGAAAAATTTCAACCTGAAGGGGTTGAGCACATTATCATTTCCCTTCCTATCAGAAGCTCCACAGACAATTCATAAATTCAGATTTCAGAATATTGCTTTTCTCAGCAAAAATATTACATCTTTTCTTATTATCTTCCAGGAGAAGCAGTTGCTTCTCATCAATAATTAATAATAATATTTAATATATTAAAATTAAAAAAAAACTTTTTTCTTTTAATTACAAATTTCGTTCATTTTTGAATTTGAAGCAATTATTTCCGCTTGCAAATCTCAACCTGTAAGTTATTTCATCCTTATGACAACGGATGACGTTAATATTATTTTTGTGAGTAGTGTATTTCTAAAATATGTATCAATAAGGCGGCAGTGTAGAGAGAGTGTACAGGTAAAGACGAGCTCTTCAAAGAATAATAATTATCTAAAGTGAAAAGGCGAAATGCCAGATGTAAAGGTGTGAGCAACACAACATATCACAAACCACCAACAGGAAAATATATACCAAGCTATTAAGGTAGAAGGTCACTTTTCGGTGGTTATCGGACGACTCAAAGTGACTGTAGTTGAACGCTGTTTGAGGTAGGGACCGCAGTAAACGGTTTATTGTTTGACAGAGACGACGAAACTGGCCATTTATCCGTCGCCTGTATGAAGAACGGCGGCGGTCGTTTAGAGAGTGCAGTAAACTGTGATGGGATGCGCTGTGAGGCAGCGGGGGCCTGATGGTAGGTAGCATGGGCGACCTGGCGTTGCGGGATCGGTGTGCTGTCTAAGGCTTTAGCGGCTTTTGTGTGGCTATCGGGCGTGGGAGAGCCGCGTTTTGCGCTTCTTTTTTCGACTTCGATACTATCTCAAAGCCTGTGTCGTCGCCGGTGTCGCCTTGCTCTCCACTTTTGCGTTTGCCTAACTTTTTTCGACAAATTTTGCGATTCCTGCGAGGACATGGCCGCCGGTGAAATGCCGGGGTGTAGCCTAACTTCCCTTCCTGCCGGGCATAGTTTGCTTTCTTGAATGGTAGATGTGGATAATAGGATCACTTTCAAACAAAAAAGACACTTAAGGACTGATTATAAAACTATTTATTTTAACTTAAACATTTTTGAATATACTTTTGATGAAACCTAATCATTATGAAATTTATATAAAACAAAAGTTATGTCAGATAACTTGACATGTTACTTCTTCAAGTGATTTTCACGGAATTAATAAATATGACAAATTCAATCTGATCAAACAAAATTGACATTCCAAATTTAAAGTAATTCAAACATAATACATAAACCAAACAGATCAGAGTTGACATCAAATGAGTATGTATAATCTGAGATTACCAATCAACACACCCCCTTAATCTCAGATATACATCATAACACCAGACAAGTATAGAAAACCCAAAAAAACCACTAATCATAAAACAACAATAACACACTCTCTCATCAAAAACTAAAACTCTTAATAATAACTAAAATCACAAAAATACAAGAAAAGGAAGAGGAGATATCAAAAATTATGTAAAAAGTTTCTCTGAAAAATTCCGTTTGTCTTAATTTCAATTTCAAAATTGTCTTAATTTCGATATCGATAAAATAATTCTAAGCAAAGTACTGTTCACCACAGGACTATAGGTTTCCTCATAGTCCACTTTATATTTCTGTTGAAAAATCTCTGACTACTAATCTAGCTTTATATCTTCCATCCGACTTTTTAGCAAAGACCCACTTGCATGTTAAAAGCTTTCTCCCTTCAGCTTCCCCTTCATCAACTAACTCCCATGTGCCATTTCTCTCCAAAGAAAACTTCTCTTCCTCTACATCCGCTTCATCAGCATCATTAAAAACATCAACAACCTCCTCTATTCTATCCTCACTTGCATCCAAAAAATCATCAAAATCTCTCAAAGACCCATCTCTCGGTGGATTCCTCCTTGGACCCACACTCTCTGCAACAACCTCCGCTTCCTCTTCATCCGCATCATCAGCATAATTAAAAACATCAACAACCTCCTCTATTCTACCACCGTCTCCACTGCCACCGTTTCCTCCAAAGCATCCACCGATTCCACCAGATCCGCCTCCACTGTTTGCATGACCTCCATTACCATTGCCTGCTCCTGCACCGCCACCGCTGCCACTTCCAAAACCGGAACCACCTCCATAACTGCCTGAGCCACCAGATCCACCGCCGTTTCCATATCCACTTCCGGCGTTTCCAGAACCTCCGCCTAAGCCGCTTCCACTATCGTCAATTGTTTCTTTACAAACTACGAGTACTTAATTTGTCTCCTGTACTCTTAATTTTCAACACCGGCAATTGTTACTTCTTCTTCAACTGTTTCTTTTTAAATTGTTTGCTTTTGAATTGTTCCTTTTCCTGGGCCCATAACCTCTTGAATGGTAGATGTGGCTAATGGGATCACTTACAAACCAAAAAGACACTAAGGGACTGATTAGAAAACTATTTATTTTAACTTAAACATTTTTGAATTTACTTTTGATGAAACTTAATCATTATGAAATTTATAATACAAAAGTTATGTCAGATAACTTGACATGTTGGTTACTTCTTCAAGAGATTTTCACGGAATTAATAAATATGACAAATTCAATCTGAACAAACAAAATTGACATTCCAAATCTAAAGTAATTCAAACATAATACATAAACCAAACAGATCAGAGTTGACATCAAAAGATTATACATACTATAATCTGAGATTACCAATCAACATTCTTAAAACTAATTATATCTACGTATGGACTGTCGGAGTCCGTCGAGTAAACCAACATTGGCTAGGGCACTACCCAAGACCAATTGATGTGGGCTTCTTCCGTATACGCGTTTCCATTTACGGGCATACGAGTGCAACTGAGCGTTTGCCTTAATATGAAACGGACCTATTGAGTTTAGTCGGCAGACATAATGTTATTTTGCTCATTTCAAAATTTGATAAAAAGTTCGTAGATTCTAGAACTAAAGTTCGTAGATTTGCGGAAAAAGCCCTAACTACCTACGTAGATCTACGCAAAAATTCGTAGAGTTTGCAACTCTGCACACGTCTCTT
Organism: Luehdorfia chinensis; assembly: GCA_019845155.1. NCBI lineage: Eukaryota > Metazoa > Arthropoda > Insecta > Lepidoptera > Papilionidae > Luehdorfia > Luehdorfia chinensis. Next base: position 12,035,399 of record JAHVAK010000527.1, read on the forward strand.
TCAAAATTGGAGTTGGCAACACTGTCTTATAATTACCCGGAGAGATAATAAATAGAAGGGTTACTAGGGATAAATCCGAGAATGATTTATAAGCACAATTTCTATGATGTACAGTAATAAAAAAAAATGTATCTTAAGTTTTATGATAATAAAATATTTATTTTACAAATAGTAATATAGACTTTGTGGCAATCTATGAGGGAGGCCTATGTTCAACAGTGGACTAGTGGACTTCATTTACAGTTGATCGCAATTCCCTAAAATATCGTTTAGAAAACAAGTCTCCAGCAACGACAATTTAACACTCTCAAAAACGGTTTCAATAAGCTTTTTTTCTTTACTAAATTTAATTTTATGAGATTGAATAATTAGTTTAATTCCGTGAAAATCTCTTGAAGAAGTAACCAACATGTCAAGTTATCTGACATAACTTTTGTATTATAAATTTCATAATGATTAAGTTTCATCAAAAGTAAATTCAAAAATGTTTAAGTTAAAATAAATAGTTTTCTAATCAGTCCCTTAGTGTCTTTTTGGTTTGTAAGTGATCCCATTAGCCACATCTACCATTCAAGAGGTTATGGGCCCAGGAAAAGGAACAATTCAAAAGCAAACAATTTAAAAAGAAACAGTTGAAGAAGAAGTAACAATTGCCGGTGTTGAAAATTAAGAGTACAGAGACAAATTAAGTACTCGTAGTTTGTAAAGAAACAATTGACGATAGTGGAAGCGGCTTAGGCGGAGGTTCTGGAAACGCCGGAAGTGGATATGGAAACGGCGGTGGATCTGGTGGCTCAGGCAGTTATGGAGGTGGTTCCGGTTTTGGAAGTGGCAGCGGTGGCGGTGCAGGAGCAGGCAATGGTAATGGAGGTCATGCAAACAGTGGAGGCGGATCTGGTGGAATCGGTGGATGCTTTGGAGGAAACGGTGGCAGTGGAGACGGTGGTAGAATAGAGGAGGTTGTTGATGTTTTTAATTATGCTGATGATGCGGATGAAGAGGAAGCGGAGGTTGTTGCAGAGAGTGTGGGTCCAAGGAGGAATCCACCGAGAGATGGGTCTTTGAGAGATTTTGATGATTTTTTGGATGCTAGTGAGGATAGAATAGAGGAGGTTGTTGATGTTTTTAATTATGCTGATGATGCGGATGAAGAGGAAGCGGAGGTTGTTGCAGAGAGTGTGGGTCCAAGGAGGAATCCACCGAGAGATGGGTCTTTGAGAGATTTTGATGATTTTTTGGATGCAAGTGAGGATAGAATAGAGGAGGTTGTTGATGTTTTTAATAATGCTGATGAAGCGGATGTAGAGGAAGAGAAGTTTTCTTTGGAGAGAAATGGCACATGGGAGTTAGTTGATGAAGGGGAAGCTGAAGGGAGAAAGCTTTTAACATGCAAGTGGGTCTTTGCTAAGAAGTCGGATGGAAGATATAAAGCTAGATTAGTAGTCAGAGATTTTTCAACAGAAATATAAAGTGGACTATGAGGAAACCTATAGTCCTGTGGTGAACAGTACTTTGCTTAGAATTATTTTATCGATATCGAAATTAAGACAATTTTGAAATTGAAATTAAGACAAACGGAATTTTTCAGAGAAACTTTTTACATAATTTTTGATATCTCCTCTTCCTTTTCTTGTATTTTTGTGATTTTAGTTATTATTAAGAGTTTTAGTTTTTGATGAGAGAGTGTGTTATTGTTGTTTTATGATTAGTGTTTTTTTTGGGTTTTCTATACTTGTCTGGTGTTATGATGTATATCTGAGATTAAGGGGGTGTGTTGATTGGTAATCTCAGATTATACATACTCATTTGATGTCAACTCTGATCTGTTTGGTTTATGTATTATGTTTGAATTACTTTAAATTTGGAATGTCAATTTTCCGTGAAAATCACTTGAAGAAGTAACATGTCAAGTTATCTGACATAACTTTTGTTTTATATAAATTTCATAATGATTAGGCTTCATCAAAAGTATATTCAAAAATGTTTAAGTTAAAATAAATAGTTTTATAATCAGTCCTTTAATGTCTTTTTGGTTTGAAAGTGATCCCATTAGCCACGTCTACCATTCGAGAAAGACTACTCTCACTTTTCGAGTTGCAATGGACTTTTTTGGACTAAACCAGTTTCGGTTTAGTTTAAAAAACAACAGAACAGGAACAGGAACAATATAAAGAAAACAAATAATATGCCACGCTCAAATTTTGTTAACAATTTACTGAGTAGGGAATTTATGTAAACTAGTCTTGCTTGCTCTCTAAAATTAAATCAAAACCCCAAGCAAGCATGCCACTGCAAGACTTGAAGACACTGTAAGCCAGTGTTTCCCAACCTTTTTAGGCCCCACCTTAACATTTCAAAATTTTTTATGCCCTCATACATAATTTTTAACCTTTAAAAATTGTTTTGTTCCCAGAAATATAAAAGATAAGTTTTAGGAAGAAATCACTATGAAATTGTTATCAAAACATCGTAAGTAAAATTTCAATACTTATAATGAAAAACTGAAATTCAAAATAATATTAATATTGATTTTTCTATATTCATTTAGTGCGATCCTTGCGCTTGATGCGCAGAGATTTTATATTAGGTTCCAATTTACTTAGCTTTAATCTCAAGTCTCCTCATTGTGTTATATTAAATCGATTTCTTTTTTATCAGTAGATCATTTACAGCACTAAATCCTGAATATGAAGATGGAAACGATAGTAAAAGTTTTCTTGCACATTTGGTATTCAGTTCAAATCACAAAGCCATGCCATCGCTCCTTTTATATTAAATAAAGTTTTTACTGATTCATCATTTTTCAATTCTTCGTGATACTGCATATTTGATATATCCGACAAAGTTTTAGTTGTTAATATGTTTTTAATATAACTCTATATTGGTAATGAAACCAAATATCTTTGCTTTTGCATCGACAAGTATTTTATTTGGTCCTTGAAGTTTGTTTATTTAATATATTTAGTTTTTCAAATGTATCGATTGTTATCGGATACTTCATTTCAGGTTTGTCGCTTAAAAATCATTAAGAGTATCAAACAGGTGCATAAATCTATTCAAGCAGTTTCCTTTGGATAACCATCATATTTCAGTATGAAGTATAAGTCTCACATGGTCTTTATTTTGTTCTTTACAAAATAACTTGAAAAGACGCTAACGTTTGGCACTAGCTTTAACACACTTTATTACTGCATGTAGTACTTCATATAAAACAGGCGAGATATATTTAGCTACCAAGTTTTCCTTATGAATAACACAATGAACAATAATCATTTCTGGATTCGCATCTTTAATCAATTTTAAGAAGCCATTTTTCTTGCCTTTATATCTTAGCATTTTTTAAGAATTTGCCTTTTATGTTAAATTTGTCACCGATATCTTTGCATTTAAATAACCAAAAGCGAAAGGGTTAAAGTCGTGTCTAATCCATTTTTAAATTGCACTTTGGGAAACACTGCTGTAAGCTTATTTTGCGTAGATCAGACTAAAAATAATAATTAAACTACTTGACTTGACACTGGAAAATAGTTTAGACTATTTCCATAAATAAATAGGTGCAAATCAGTGGTTAAAACTCGAAGGTAATTCATAATTTTTTTAAGTAATTTTTTTTAAGTAATTATTTGTTGACAACAAACTTTTAAGGTTGACATTGTCAGTAAGATAGTAAATAATTAATGTTTCATTTTATTCAATTTAATGTATTTGTAAAACATACTATATCATTGAGTTATTATGTAGTACATACTAGAGAACATCTCAGCTTGATTATTTGTAACACAAGTGGAAGTGCACAAAATCAGTATGTCACATCTGCTCACACTCATTGTTATTTGAGAAAATAAACAGTTGTCCACCTCTCGTATGCTCCGCATGTCATTGAGTTGCGTGACATATTTTGTTTGAAATAGCTTCTCTAGTACGTAGTACATAACAATTCAATGTATTACATATACATTTTATCTTGCTTCGCTTTTTTTCCATAAAAAGTTAAGATATGCCAAATTGCGCACTCCTCTGTGTGCACAAAATACAAAGTTTTCTCTTCATGTAAAAATATATAGATTAGGAGCTTGTGAAAATAATACATAAGTTATATATTAGAAGATGTTTATTCATCAAGTTACTTTTTAGATTTTCCTTCCTTTGGAGCTGTTGGGGCTTTAGTAACATCATCAGGATTTTCCGCAGCATCCTTTAATCTCTTAGCTCTAATACCAACAAGTTTGGCAATAGAACGCGCCTGAAAATAAAAGAGAAATTAAAATAAATTACACTACACATACTGGAATATTTTTTCAAAATGGTTATTTTGTCACCCATAGGAAGCAATGAGATTTTCAAGACAATTCTTCATATGGCAACCACGGGATGGATTGGGTGGCAATTATTCTAACACTACCACCATATGGGTGCCATGTCACAGAAGGCGTTTCTGCGTCTATGGCCATATTTAGCATGTAGATTTTCTTAAGAGAGGAAAAAATATTACAATGGAACTATGGCACAATGCTCCCATGAGAGCCACAGTCTTGTGGCAATCTACGGGAGAGGCCTATGTTCAGCAGTGGACTAGTTAGAGACTGAAAAGAAGAAGATTTCTGCTTAAATGAAGGTTTTTAAAAAATACCATGAGAATTCTTCGATTTTCTGGTATAAATACTATCCTTTGCCCATCTTCAAGATTCAAGTTATCCGTGTCAATAATGCCGATTTCGACAGAAACAAGAAGACATAACAAACAGACTGAGGGACAGAGAGATATTTTTTGCATTTTTAATATTAAGTATGGAGATAAACAGCTTTTCATTAATCTATAATTTGATATAAAAAATTTAAACTTGTCATTTGTTAATCATTTGAATAGATAAGATCAATAATAAAATAATATGAATTTTTTGATTTCATACAAAGAGAATTGATTATGTGTTGTAATTGTAATTTTAATTATTATTGACTTGACTTGACTTTTTATTTTGGACACCAATATTATCCACTTGCTTTGTATCTTACCATGATGTGCCACCTAATGCATAGTATACAGTCACACCTTTTTCCCATATAAGGGGTAGGCAGGCGCGGGAAACAAGACGTGATGAGTGGCATACTCCGACATGGCCATTTTAGTACAAGTCAAAAAATTCTTACTCCCTCCCTATTCCATTCCCACAAGCGGTATTAGGGACAGTATTGCGTATTATGGTGTTATTCTGTACAAATAAAGGGTCTTTGTACAATACCTTAGTCACCTCTTACAACATCTCGGCACTACACGCAAAATACCCACTGGACGTGGAGTTGCGGAAACCGACCCGTTGCCATCTACAATCTACAAGATCTCTTTACAAAAGAGGTAGGTGCTATTCTATTCTGCTGGACATCTTTCGGCTTGCACGAAATACTTTAGGTGTAGTTACAGTAAAATCGCAATTCAGACATATAGGTATTGATGGCAATGTACATATTCATTATAAAATAGAAAAATAGTAAACACCCAATTGCATTGATAACCTTGCTGCTGATGCCATCCACAGACATGTAAGTGGTTATAATTTATGTTATAAATGTCTAAGGTGAAACTATTATTACAATTATTAAACTTTATAATTTTTTGTGGTAAATCATTTATATCAATATTATTAAAGGAACCTGGATTTAAACACATTTAATAAGTGGAAGGCCTCAATGGAGAGGAGGTTCAACAGCCATACTGAGGTATACAAATAAAAAAAAAAGAAAGATAATGCAAATGTAGATTAGAAAGTAGTAAATTAAATCTCACATCATGAAAGATATAATGGCATGGCTTCAGAGTAATAATGTTAATACTAATATCAATATAATTAAAACAGTGTTTTCTTTTACTATTTTTATTCATGTTCTGCTATTGGTATAAAAATTAGAGGTGGAGGGTGTCCCCTGCACCTTTTTGCGCAAGACTTGAACATCCATCAAAGTCATCATCCCTACCCTGAATAACTATCTATAGGTCATACAAATATTTGTTTATGCAGAAAACAAAACTGTAAACTATAATATTACTATTCTACATTAAAGTAACTGGGCTGCTAATCTTTTCTGATAATAATTTTTGCTATTAATAAAATTATATTTTAAATTATTTGTATTATTATTGACTTTAGGACCCACCATTAGGATTTACCAGAAAAGACTTAAAATAGACTTATTTTAAAGAAGGAAAATGTTTTATGGGATTTATTTTAACTATTGTTTAGTAGATATATATATATAGTAGATATGTTAAATATAAAATAGTACTTAAGGCATTTATTTACGAAAATTAATGCAAGCAAAACCTGTTGAATAACATATTGCATTTTATGGCAGCAAATTAATAATATCTTAACTTACCCCTCTTAGGTATTGATAGGCCTTAAAGTCTTTCTCCTCCTCAGTGATAACACGGGCAATGGACTTAGGTGCAGGTTGCTGAACAGGCATCAAGGGACCACGCAGCTGAGTTGCCAACTTACGCTCCTCCTCATTAGCCTCACCCTTCAGGACCTTTATTAAGAAACAAGTTGGAAATTTAACACACAACAAATTTAGCACTTAATTAAAACTTAAATAAGTAATAACCGGACATATGTAAAAGTTTGTGCACAATAACTAGTCAAAACAAGGTGGGAACATGTTTGTTGCTATGTTTTTGCCACTTGAATTAAAATATGTAGCATTAAAGAGCACTAAAAAGCTTTAAATTAAATACTGGCAATAATATGATAATCACATGTCTTCTGATCAGGTAGCACAGTGCATATTTAATTATAATAATATGTATTCCTCACTGATTTATGTTGTCCATTTAGGTGTGCACAAAACAGTGCACCTAATAGTAATGTAATATCACCTTCATGTAAAGGTAATATTACTTAGTAACATGAAACATCACCCCAAACTTTATTAATCATGTGATATTATCACTATATTCAAGCTTTCCATATAAAATGCTCAAGCTATGCTCAAGTTTTCTATATAAAAGAGAAAACTTCATGTATGTTAGTACCATAACACTATTGTGGTTTTTGACTAGCACCAAAACCTCCCAAACATGGGCAGGTCTGTTCTGAACTATATGTATTGTTAAGGCACTGTGAATTTTTAACTTTTTAAAATTGCAATAACTTGGGACTCTCAGAATAAAATAAGTGTTTTTCAACTCACCTTCTTGCCCTTGGGGAATAAAATAAGGCGAGCTCTGTATTCTTTTAATCTTTGTACATTTGTTTGCAAAGATTCAACAGACTTATTACGTCTGCGAGGGTCTACTGCGATTCCAACCGTTCTGGCGAAGGCAGGGTTTAGGCCCGCAGCCTAAAAATTATTAATACAAATTAATTTTTTAATTTCGCTAATAACAAAAAAACTTTTCCCCATAATCGGTAAATTACCCTGATTTCTCGAAGAGTAAATCCACGACCGGCGCGAACTTTAGTATGGTATCGAACAGTAGGGCAACGGACGACCGGTCGTAAAGGACCTGCTGCTGGACGAGGTGCAATCGCTTTGGCTTTTTTGATTCTGTTTTGCTTCCTGCGGTGTCTCCTAGCTGGTTGGTTAAACCATGTTTTCACGAATCTTTGCCAATCCTTATGGAAATGGCCATTTGGGATCATATTATTTCCCTTCCCCATGTTTGGTAGTAACTCACTTTACCTAAAAAATTCAATGAAGTTCGAAATAATTGATTACCGGTCTAGATGACAACTTTAAAAGATCACTTATTTAATATTTCATGTTAAAAAATCATGATCTTTGTTAATTTCAGCGATTTATAAAAACAGACAACACTAACCAGAGAAAAATGAGTCAGAAAAGAAAAATATTCTTGACAGGTGACGCAACTAGTATTGCCACTTCTAGTTAGAATGGCATTCAGTGTTGCCAGATTTTTGAAAGCAGTATCTGTACCGAAGATTTTAAAAATCTGTATTATGTAAATTTAAGAAAATCTGTAAAAAATCTGTAGTCGGCATTGGAATTCTGTATAATTTTATCTGTAGTTAACTACGTAGGTGCTTTAATTGTTACATTTAGAGCTGAATAAATAAAAGTGTATATTTATAAGTCTCTTTTACTTTTAGATAATAAGTCATGATCAATATATATGTCATCAGCAAGGCTTATTGTTGAGTAATTGCTTAGTATGCATAACTTCCTTGATAAATTATGTTCTGTCACAAAACAGGTTAACAAGATACTTATCTGCTCTCTTCATAGGATCTTTTTGTACGATCTTTACCCATTACGTTTGCGTGCCACTAGAACTAGGAACCGCCCATCACTTAAACAGTATTTTCAAAACGCGTACTTTCACTTTTATTGCTAGGTTGAAGCCAAATAGAGAAACCCGGTTCTTCCATCCATTGCCGAATAAATCGTTGCAGAATTTGAGGTTTATTGGCTGTATTAGCCATCGCTCCACATAAATCTAACCACATCAGTAAATAAATAAACAGTCTCTGCAAACTTATAGGCAATTCAATACAGAATTCAACGAAACAAATGAATAAACAACAGAACAATAAACGAACGAAATGATCGAGAACATTCGATGACAAATATAACTTACTAGAACATTCGATGACAAATATAATATACTAGAATATAATAGAATTCCCTAAATATTTTGAACCGCGTTTTCAATATGGTCTGTTAAACTACCATTTGAGGTAATTCTGTATGAAAAAAAATTGAAAATCTGTATACATTTCTGTTTAAATTTATTATCAGTATGACATGTTGAAAATCTGTATGGATACCGAGAAATCTGTATATCTGGCAACACTGATGGCATTAGGTTAACTAAGCATCGCTTTTTCACATTTCAGTTTAAATTTATTATCGGTATGACATGTTGAAAATCTGTATGGATACCGAGAAATCTGTATATCTGGCAACACTGATGGCATTAGGTTTACATAAGCATCGCTTTTTCAAAACGATTTTCATGCGCGCCCTCCAGACGCCTTAGGGGTCCCTAGGGACCTCCTAACACGGCAGTGAAGCCTAAGTCGCCGCCTGTTCGCTGGTCGTTAGCTGGGCCTCCCCGCAAGGGGTCCCACCCGGCTGGCTAGTACCGCGTAGAGGGCGGCGTGAAAAAGCGAAGCCTCAAGAAAGAAGAAAGAAGAAAGAAGAAACCACACTACCCGGCCTACCAAAAGGCCAAAATACCACTCCGGCCTTAAGAACCGGACCCCAGAGACCCGTTTGTAGTTGCAAACGGCGTTGAAAACTACAGTCAGGGGGCCCAGAGCCCCGAAACTGTCTCTCCGTGCTCCGTAAGGAGCAACGCGAGATAAACTTCGGTTGAAAACGATTCGATGTCACGATTCGATACATCGAATAGCATTCGATGTTTTGCAAAGCTAAGAAATATTAGATGTATCTTTACACTTTAAAAGCGATATATCGAATAAACCATCCGAGACAGTTGAGTACTATATTTTTATTAATATAAACAGCTTTTTCGTACATCTCAGACTGAACAAAATCGAACACTATGTTCGGTATAAAATTATCTCTATAAAGTTTTGTTTTAGAAAGTGATTCTTTATTTTTTATAAATTTAAAGGATGTCGTTTTAATTTGAAAGGCGTTTATTTACTTAGGTTCACCAGCAAGTACTACATCAATACAAATTACCCTTATTAAAGGTAAACCCAGCATACAACAATTATTGTTCAATACATCTGTGAGAATATCTTACATAAGTTAATGATAATTTGGGCTTGATTTTATACGGACAAAGAAATTGTGTAAAACAAAAGCAAGAATGAAAAAATGGCTAAAAACTACAATACGATATTTTGTAGACAATGTTTGAATTTGTATACTGTTTAAGATGCTGCGCAGATTTCACCTAATTTTGATACACTGTTATAAGTTCTACAAAATCTTCTAAAAAGCACATGGTACACTAGATCGTTTTTCGCAGGTTTAGACATAAAAATTGCAGACGAAAAAAATTGTTATAGCTGTTCTTTGTAGTCAATCTAGTGGGAACGTTAAACAAAACTTTGCATGAAAGACTATCACTGTCCGTGACATCCGTTACAAAGTGCAGAAATATAAGTAACCACCAGACCTCCTGATCTGACAGGCTTTTTCATTGGCAATATAATCCGCCAAACGTTTTACAAATACAGTATAACAGCTTGCTATGTACTAAGGAATAACACAATATGAATTCAGAACTAAAATTTCTAAAATCTTTGGCGTTGTGATTTATAAAGCCAAGCATTTTGGAACTGTACGACACAACGTGGTCTACTTGTTTGTTGATTTGTAATTTTGGGTCTAGAATAACTCCTTTTTTTAATGTCATGTGTAATATGTGGTTTGCCCAAAAGCGCCAAGACGTAAAAGCCTGCGTTTATAGAGGTGAGAGCATGAACCGCCGATTTAAAGATTCATCGTACAAACCGCGCCATTCTCCGTGTGGAGGCCACTCCCGACCCGCGCATCGTTAAACGCGGCACCTCAAGCCGCAAACGTACCATTAAAGAACCGGTCGCACCAGTCGCTTGCCGACCGGCCGTAGAAATCGACATCGTATTAGAATGTCGCTTCGCCACCGCCGTCAACAGGGCCGACATCTCTGCCCTCGTCGCGGCATTTAGAAACACGAATGACAAACCCGAAGACAAACTTCTCGCCACGATACGTTATCATTGCGTGGTAAACGCCATAGTTAACTTTAGGCATAAATGCAGTACAGAGGCGGAGAAAAACCGCGCTCCCTAAAAGTAGCTTATTTTAACACAAATGGCCTAAAAAACAACGCAACGAAACCTTAAATTTCGCTCGCTATCACTAAATCGATGTACTAGGTACTCGTGCAAAATACTTTTCTGAAACCACACACTCGCGATCATAAAATCGCGAATTATAACATCATTCCGAAAGACAGAGTTCTTATCTACTACAAAAAGTTATTGCACTGCGTACCCACTTAGCCATCTTGAAGCATCGGTTGTCAGCTAGCCATGGCCGGTCACTCTCCTATCACTAGCGCATCCGTCTACCTTCCTTATGTAGACATAGTTTTGAAATCGCGCGCAGCGACTTTGAAGCGCTTCTCTATATAGGGAACGCAGTAATCCTTGCCGGCGACTTCAATAGCAAGCACACCCGGTGGAATTCACTCTGTATCAACCCGCGTGAGCAGGCCCTAGATTCGCTAGTCGACCTCCTCGACTTCGACGTCGTAGCGCCAACAACACCGACTTAAACAGACCACTTCTCACCTCGATGCGATTCCATCTACTATTACTACAGTCGGTGACATGAAACTTGCGGTTCTTGCTCTCACTCGGCACATCCAAACTGACATCGAGGACTCATCGAGATTCTAGTGGTGGACGACCACTGCTGGTTTCTAGCTATCGGCATTAAAGACCTATTGAGGCGAAAGAACGGCCTCTCCTACTTACGACATATCCAACCGTTAGTAACAGAATAACTCTACCTACCCTGCAGCGTCAGGTTAAAACACGCATAGAGAAATTCAGGAACGATCTGTGGGACAACAGTCCAGCTAACGTCCAACTGTCTCATCTCGCCATCTGGTGCCTTCCGAAATCACTCAAAAAAGGGCACCTCCCGTTCAATGCCTCCCTTAGAACGCCAAACACTCATGTACCCAGCAGGTGCACCGCATGACAGAGCACATCCAATCCCGTTTAATTAACAGGCTTCATACCGGAGCTCTCTTCTTCGACGTGGCGAAAGCGTTCAACAAGGTCTGGCACAACGGGCTCATATACAAGTATATGAACTCGGTGCGCCTCGTACTTATCATACGAGATATTCTATCCAGCCGAACATTCCGCTACCGCGTCGAGCGGGTGCGATCTGAAACACATCCCATCCACGCCGTCGTACATCAAGGCTCAGTCCTAGCTTCCGTGCTTTACACCATCTTCACCAGCGGTGTCGAGCTCGCCCTCTTCGCAGACGATACATGCTTATATGTGTTTGGGCGTAATCCAGACATTATCTTTAAGCGAAAACGGCTCCCATTTGGTTCATAGAACACGAACATTAGTGCCACAGACCGCCTGACAGGTGAAATGATCCACAACATTCGGATAACATTGAAGTTTCAGAACACTAAACGAATTTACTAAAGAGTTACACACGTCTACTTCGGGCGGCCGGCCATTCAACACACTTGCCTGTGACGCCCGTGCCTCCGCTGTGCCGCATCGTCGAGTAATTCCCGAAAAGCGAGACTGAGTGTGACCCGAGCGGGACATTTCATTTTGGGCTGAAAATCGGGTAGTCTGGCATTGCTGCTACATACGTAGATATGTATTGAATACGTAATGTTCCTTTACTGTTGTGCATGTTTACTGGTGGTAGGATTCCTATGCAGGAATCCGTCTAGGTAGGTACCACTCCCGGGCCAGTTATTCTGCCGTGAAGCAGTAGTGTGCAAACATTACTGTGTTTCGGTTTGAGGCACTGAGAGCTAGCGTCATCACTGGGCATATGAGACTTAAGAGCTGATGTCTCAGGGTGACGGGCGGAGTGTGGTGCTGCACAGAAATGTTCTGAGTAACACAACTTGGGTTATGGGCAAACGTTACACTTACCATCAGGTGAACATTTTGCTCGTCACGTCACTTTGCCAAAAAAAAAAGATGTTGCATCCCTTGGCGTCAGTACCACGATAAGGGTTAAAATTTTAATACCTAATTTGTTTATAAAAACATTAAAAACGAACAAGTCAATTATTGTCGAAGAATTAAGAAAAAATAACGAACTAACGAATTATTTATAGAAAATTATAAAATATTTATGTGTCACCAGTAACTTAAGACAGCCTGACTTTATATACCTACATAAAGTCACGCCTATTTAACATTGTGTTAGGAAAAGACCGCGTCCGTTGCCTCCTTTTCGCCCGCTCGTAAAATAAGAGGTAACGGATTGCAAACCCCGTCGCTGCCATTTTGGGTCAACTATAAATTCTTGCTCCCCATTGCGTTTCCACGTAGAGCTAGAAATGTTGTCTATACAACTATAGCACAAAGTGGTCGCTCGGTCTCCGAGCAGATCAGAACCCTAGGGTAAGGAAAGCGGAAGTAGGGAAAGGAATTATAAGGTGTAGGATACTATTATCTCGGAAGGTGCAGGAGACAGACATCAGTAGCTCGGGAGGCCGTTGGAGAAATATAGTACTTTCACTCCGGACAACGGAATATGTAGACAAATAACTTCGCGTACTAGCGTCTTCTATCTTTCCCGCTAGATAAACTGCATACAATAGCGGTAGATTATTACAATGAGGTTAAACGAAAGAAAATTGTATTTATTACACAGAAAAACAAAATTAATCATTCACTTACATTAATCCGCCCATAAATCGTATCTACATTTCTGATTTTAGATAAATTTACGACCTTACCGAAATAAATATCAATATATCAAGGGAGTTGAAGGCAACTGACGGCAACGAGCCGTAGGTACTGGTACCACCGCTCCGTGTTGTTCGCGGAACAGAGAGCGCGAGGCAGCCCCGACTGAATTGTAAATATTGTGGCGGGGCAAGTTGCTGATACGAGGATGGATTGAAAAGTACTCTGCCTAACCAAGAAAATAAACACATACTAAATCAGTTATATTTTTATTTTTCTACATAATCATCATCAAGTTCAATACACTTTTGCCACCTCCCCTTCCAAGCATTTAGACCGTTAAAAAAAATGATTCTTCCTTAGAGTCAAAATATGCGTCTACAGCTGCTTTGACCTCGTCGTTTGTCGAAAATCTTTGACCTCCCAAGTGCTTTTTTAGGTTAGGGAACAGAAAGAAGTCTGATGGTGCCAGATCAGGTGAATACGGCGGATGCGGTAACAGTTCAAAGCCACAGTTGTGAATTCCAGCCATTGACTGTACTAACGTGTGAACACGGGCGTTATCTTGATGAAACAGGACTTTTCTTCTGAGCATTCCTCGACGTTTTTCTTTTATTTCCTCTCGTAAACGACGTAGTAAGGTGCAGTAGTAATCAGAGTTTATAGTCTGACCCCTTTCAAGATAATCAATCATAATCACACCTTTCGAGTCCCAGAATACTGAAGCCATCACCTTATTTGCCGACAAAATCGACTTAGCCTTTTTAGGGGGTGGTGAACCAGGTCTTCTCCACTGTTTTGATTGTTGTTTTGTTTCCGGTGTACATTAATGAACCCATGTTTCGTCCATAGTAACAAAACGATTCAAAAAATCATCTGCATCGGCTTCAAATAACTCCAAACAGTCGCGTGAAATAGTCAATCGCGTCTTTTTTTGTTCAACTGAAAGCAGTCGCGGAACCCACCTCGCAGACACCTTGTGGAAACCCAACTCGTTGACAATGATGTTTTGAGTTCGTTCATAAGAGATGCCTATAATCTCGGCTATCTCTCTAATTTTTAATCTGCGGTCTCCCATTATTAAATCAAGTACTTTTTTAATATTTTCGTCAGTAGTTGACGTCGAAGGCCTTCCAGAGCGGGGTTCATCTTTCACACTCTCTCTACCACGCTTAAATTCTGCTATCCATTTTTTGACGGATGAATATAACAGAGCACAATCGCCTAATGTACTGACCATGTCATCATGGATGGCTTTTGATGATAGCCCCTTCTTATGGAGGTACTTAATGACGGCACGCTGCTCGATTTGCTCCATTCGCGGAAATTATGACCGATTACTTTGTTAATAAATTTATAAAATCACAACTAATTATCGCACACGTTTCGAACTTCACACAATGAACTAGTCTGAACTGAAGTAAATAATGTGGGTAGATTTGATTTTTAGAATTGAATGGATCTGTGTTAGGCAGAGTACTTTTCAATCCACCCTCGTATAATTTCGGTGATGTAATTGCTTTTAGCCTTTTTGGCTTTTACAGCTTTATCAGATACTGTGCTCACGGGTTAGGGGCCCGCGTGTCAGGGGCCCGCGTGACAGGGGCCCGCGTGCCAGGTTTGGTTTGACCCAAACATAAATAAATAAATAAAAACTCACACAAAAACCTTTTTGTTTAAAAAAATGTGGGGAAGGCACACGGCTCCGCAACCCATCCACCAAGCGCCGTCCATCTCAAGCGTCCCCCCCGACACAGACAAGAAGTCGGGAACAAGGACCGTAGTCCACAGCAAAACCAGCGAACCAGCAAAAAGAGGGCTTGGCCTCTTGCTAGTGCGTAAGCACAAACTTCGACCGAAGTCTCTCATGTCAATGCGTGTTTTCATCATACAAGTATACAGCTAAGTCCAGTCTTCGTGAATGAACGTCGTACGGATTAGGCACACTTCGAATAATTATGAGCACCTGGCCCAATAACAATTAAGCCTTCCGTACGCGCCACCACTTCGCCAGACCGCTGCAACTGCAGATGTTTGATTGTCGAGTGTGTGGCAACAACATCTAATACAAGGTCAGCACGGCAATTTGCCGCAGAGCACGTCGTGAGTCCACTGCTCACTTCAAGGGTATGGGGTCCCACGTTGCACGGCTTTCGGCCGCAGCCTTGAGATTCTCCTCCCGCCAGCTACCATCCGCATGAAGTAGACGCATTAGCTCTACCAACCATAGTAATGATGTATTTTGCCATTCTTTATCATTTATAATTATCAATCAGCCATCAGGCAGTCAGCATTTTATTATAGTCGTCAAAATAGGTTTGTGTAACTGATGTTGAGTATTATGTTTGTCTCACCCACTACCAAGTTTCCAGTTATCATTCATTTGTGGGAATTTACTGAGAGGTTTATTTAATATTATTGTTATTCAACAACATTAGAGGGCAGACAGTCTGCAGTCTCGTTATAGAGAGACCCGACTTTGACAAAGCTAGAGAAATGTGAATCAACCCAAGTGCAAGACGCAACCATTATACTCACGATTCCTAAGTAACTGCCACAAGACGCATTGCCACGGGTGCAACAGGCATCAATACGACTATCGCCAGACATACGCCAACACGAGGGCCTCTATACGGTCTTAGCAAACATCTACTTCTGCAAAAACCTCCGTCAAACAGAATCATACTCGTAAATCGTATTGAATCAGACGCAACTCATTCATATAACCGTCACAAAAACATAGCAGAAAGTATTATCGTGAATATCACATAGATGGTGCCTCCTCACAACACACCAATACGATAAATATCGACTTTGGAAAAAGTTGTTTAACTAAAAAAAATTACCAACGTGTCATAGAAGCAAGCCACCAAGACGCCGGTGTTAGACCATGTATCGTAGAACTGACGCCCTAAGACATGGGGCGAAAGAGTAAGCTCCAGCACCCAAATGATAATAGCCACACCCTCTCTGATGTGATGGTATGAAAGTCTAATCTACTCTATCTTAATAATTTCAAGTTCCATCTCATCTTTATTATATCAATTCTTACAAGAGACCTTCAATGATAGACCTTTTTTATCATATACTTTACTTACATAGGTTCTTTGTATGGAACATTAGCACTAAGCAACTTGATACTGTACAAAGTCATGCTCGACCCTTATACCCTTAGGTATATAACTGTCTGGTATGCCCCTCCGCGCGGTACTTAACTCCCGGACTTATAGTATGGTGTTAGCTATACGCGAACACTCTAAGATAGGTTTTATAAATTGAATTACATGAACACTTTCCAGTTTTAGAGATGCACGAACACTTTCTTATTATGAATTACTATACATCTGGTGGTAAGATTCCTATGCTGGAATCGGTTTAGGTAGGTACCACCCCAGAGCCAGTTATTCTGCCGTGAAGCAGTGGTGTGCAAACATTACTTTGTTTCGGTTTGAAGGGCACTGTGAGCTATCACTGGGCATGTGAGACTTAAGAACTGATGTCTCAGGGTGACGGACGCAGTGTGGTGTCACACAGTAATTTTCTGGGTGACACAGCATTTGTTATGGCAGACGTTGCACTTACCATCAGGTGAACGTTTTGCTCGTTCCGTCACTTTTATGAAATAAAAAAAAAATTGAGTATTTTCAATACAAATAAAGTTAATTTTATATTGTAATATTTTTAATTAACTTGTATAGTACTTCAATAGATAAGGTCTCTTGGATATATTTTATAGGTTTTAAAATAAATTTAAGGCACTGATATAATATGTAATATAATGCCAAGAAGAATTAAATTGAACAATATGAAATTTCACTACTGGGATTGGTCCTCACATATAATTTCCCAACTTTATTGACCACTAATTTTTTTTTTAAATATTTTCTTAAATCTCTAAAACGTAAAAATAAGTATTTATAGATAGTATATCGTTACAATATGAACTAGTTAGTAAAAACGCATACATCTAAATACTCGTAGAATAGGTTTGTGTAATAAGTATTTTGGTGTACTCGTACTTGCAAGACTCAGTATGTATTTCACTTAGTATGTCTCATCTCTAGTGCTCGCACTGAATGTTGTCTATGAGAAGATAAACCCTCGTTCGCCTTGCGTAAGCACCGCGAGTTGCAAGACATCATCATCATTTCAGCCTATCATAGTCCACTGTTGAACATAGGCCTCCCCCATAGATTGCCACAAAACACGGTCCACCTGCCTCCATTGCCATTGCAAGACATATTTTGTTTGAAATAGCTGCTCTACTACGTAGGACATTATATATATGAAACGCAACGAAGTCCGAATTTAAATACTTTATTATTTTTACAGTATTATTGGCCCCAAGTTTTTACAAAGGGGATTAAAAAAAATCGCTCGTTTTCTTTCTTCGCACGTTTTTAACTCCAAATGGAATTAAAATTTATAACTAATATTCAGTATTAACGCCTAAAACGGGGCAAATCGAAAACTACTCGTCATGTCCCTTAACAATTAATTAACTAAAAACAGCGACTTAGTATAACACTTTAATCTACTTTGAACTGAAAAAACAACGTGTACGCTCGGTGGCGCTCAGGAACAAGAGATAGGAATTCGGAAAAAGGAGACAATTTGTAAATATTGAATCAAGAAAAACCATAGTTCTAAATATTGCAATAAAGTGTTTTGACTTTTAATTTGATCAGAAATACAAAAGATAACAAAATTGTATCCTAGAATTTGTTTGTTTCAATACAATAAAAACTTCTTTTTGACAATGTTTACAAATTCTAAATTAATGTTCTTTTTTTAAATTTGTGTAACGTTAAATGTTGCATCTATTACATAGAAATTGAAACTTAAATCATACAGCTATTGTGTAACTAAGTATATTTTTATACATTATTAATTATTGCTCAATAATATATAGCTCTTAAATGTAAGGTTGCCAAGTGGCTGCAACATTAAGCTGTCGAATTTACTTCAACAACCGTTTTTTCAGCACTCTCTCCTGTTTTGACATCAATTTCTTCACCGTCTGCGCTTTTTGATTTCTTATCGCTTTTTCGGAATTTGTCGTACCTATAAATCGTTGTAATTATTTAATATTGTCAGTATTATACTTGTAACATAGGTCATTTCGCTTTGCTCCAGCAATTCGAATTTAAGACAAATGCTTTATTTTTACCCAGGTCTTTGGATGAGGTTAGAAACTTCAATGTTTCTTTAAGTTCAGTGTAATGCTTCTTGTTCAATTTCCCTAACATTTTATTCACTTACAAGTTAAAATAACCAAAAAATTAGTTCATCTTTTGATGTGATGTGATGTGTTAAGGGTTAGTTTAAATTATAATATTTGTAATAAAATAAAATAATAAAAGTAGTATAGAAAGTCTAATAGGCACAAAACAAAATATAACATTCAAGAACAAATAGCTACTTACTTAATTTAATTAAAAACCAAATATCTTTAAATTTTAAACTTTAAAGAGGGACTGCGGAAAAAAGGGATTATGAGCAATTTTTGAGAAGTTTGACCCCTTGTTGTTACTCCCAAAAACTTTATAAATACCAAGAAATTCATGAATGTATAGAGTATAATAAATAAAAAGTGATTCTCACTACTGGGCAAAGGGTTTACTTCTTTGGAAGCTCTTTGGAGCCAGTAGTCTTACATACATGTTGACGAAATATTATTTATTTCTAAGACATGCAAGTTTCCTGAGTATGCTTTTATTGTTGAACATGTGGATAAATTCTAATAGAAATCAACTATTTTAGTTGTGCGAGAATTGGGGACCGGGCACCTGAAGGGAAAGTAACAGCCTATTAATGTCTCACTGCTGAGCACAAGCCTCGTCTCAATTTCCACCATGCTCCAATGCGGGTTGGTGGACGTCACATGTCCTCGAAATATTTCTATTCTTCAGACAGGCTAGGTTTCCGCATGATGTTTTCCTTAACCGCAGAGCATGTGGTAAATCAGCACTTAAATTGCAGAAAATTTGAGGTGATGAGGTGCAGTGTGAGGTCACTTGCATACTACGAAATTTAAGGCGAGCGCCCGCCCCAGAGCCACCATATCAAGCTGTACGAATATTACAATGGGTTTTTAGGCCTTGGATTTGTATATGAAATGTAGTTGACAATAAAATGTAAATTAAATACTTTTTAGCATCTATCATATTTTCTTGAGACTAACATGATTATGAATAAGTACAGGTACTAAATTGTTTTTTGAATTATTTTTGTGACAAGTATGTTTCTTTAAATGTTTGTTGAGTGAATGCATTATTAAATGGACTATATTACAAAATATATCAAAAACTAAAACTATGACTTTAAAATAGTATTTTATGGTACATACCTTCCAAGGTCCTCGTCATCGTCACTACCTTCATTGCCTTGTGGGTCTACTTCTCTCAATAACTCTCCTATGTCTTTATCAACATCAGCCCACAGTTTATCTTCACTGCCTATAACATCAAAAATAAAATTTCAAGATAACTCATAAAACATGTTTTTCTAATTATATTTTATTTAACTAGAGAATGCGAAAAGGGCATAAAATGAGGATTAGACTAATGTCCATTGTCTGTCCTTTTCACATCATCCGTAGTACAAAGGAAATCCATGGCAATACAATATAGTGCCGACAGCATAGAGAAAAGACTATATACGACGAAACCGTCTAGACAGACAGATTGAGCGGAAAGCGCGGGGCATGGTCATTTCACTGGTGGTAGGATTCCAGTGCAGGAATCCGTCTAGGTAGGTACCACCCCAGGGCCAGTTATTCTGCCGTGAAGCAGTAGTGTGCAAACATTACTGTGTTTCGGTTTGAAGGGCACTGTGAGCTAGCGTAATCACTGGGCATATGAGACTTAAGAACTGAAGTCTCAGGGTGACGGGTGCAGTGTGGTGCTGCACAGAAATGTTCTGAGTAACACAACTTGTGTTATGGGCAGACGTTGCACTTACCATCATGTGAACGTTTTTTGCTCGTTCCGACACTTTTATGAAAAAAAAAATATTCGCGCTCGCGTAAAGTTAATATCATTGCCAGTAATTTATCAAAACACACTAAGTATTATTTTATATAATATAATAAATATTATTATTAACTGAATATTACCATATTGCTACACAACATGTGCTATTACAAATTATGTGTCGACTTCAAAAATAAATAAAGAACTGAGTTATCATCCATTGCCATATGATGAAGATATGTCATGTTTTTTTCATTTATAGTAAACCAAATTCAGTCTATCTTTGTGATCGAGTGACAATTTTTATTAAAAATTAATATAAGAATGCGGACGGTAAGAATCTGAATCCGGTCATAATATAATTTCATGTGATGCATTTCTTCGAATTTTAAATCAGCATTGTCGACAGGTGTTCGGCAGAGTAGAATAGCGCATGCCTCTTGGCACTTGTGATGTTCTCCTAGCCGATTTCAACCACGGCGACAACTTCTGACTACTGTCGAGAGCCATCAACTGCGCAGGAGATATTATAGTGCCACAAGTGTACGCGCAAACACAGAGGCACTCACTCGTCCCAACCTACTCGCGCCCGATGTAACGCTGATGCGATAAGATCGGAGGTAGGCTAGGATGGCACATGTATGCATGTTTAAATCAGCACGTTTCTCGGTCACGTCTAAACCTGTTTGGAAAAATTAGTTCTGACTAAATGGTCCGCCCTTAAATTTTTGCTACATCTTTTTTTATTTACGATGAGTAAAAGGGAGTATAAAAATTATTGAAAGCTTAATCTTCGACACTGGGGCGCAGCCTCATAACGTTGGTACGCAATCTTATTATTTTCGGGTTGTCTATGTTACCCACATAATCAGATTTTTGAAAGCTTATATTTCAGACACTACGAGGCTCCTCTCTAATTCCGATAATAGTAAAATTGCCCTCCCGAATGAAGTAACTGACCGAGCCGAGGCTGTCCCCTTGGACACCCTCGAGTCAGGCACAGGATGACGGTCCAAGTCGAGGCACGACTGGCTGTACATTACCACCAACTACTACTAGCTACCCAACACTTATTAACGCTGTGGAAATGAGAAGTTTGAGAAGTATAGCATGAGTAACTCTGATTGACAAAGTGAGAAACAGCGTGATAAGGGAACGTTGTAGATATAGTGAAAAAGATAGAGAAAGGGATGCTTAGATGGTTTGGACAAGTAGTGAGGATGAATGAAAGGAGATTGACGAAACAGATTTATGAGGCAAGTAGGAATGGAAAAGCCGGTAAGGGTCGACCTAGGCGTACGTATCACAATTAGATCGGTGAACTTTTGAGGAAAGGTCACGTTAAAAGTAACCGAAACCGACGAGCGTGTGTTAAAACGCTAATGAAAGTAGAAGAAGCTAAAGATGTGTGTCAGGATCGTAGCAAGTGGAAAGATGTGGTCTCTGCCTACCCCAATGGGAAAGAGGCGTGACTAAGAAGACGTATGTGTATGACTAAGAGGCGTATGTATGTAAAAATGTTCAAACAAAACTTTAAAATTATTTGTTTTGTAAAACTTTACGCGACCCTAACTCAGACAGTCGTTGCCTCGAACCAAACAAATTCAAAATACGTTTTCTTCTCCGATCTCCGATACGACATTGATTTATTTAATGTTCAAACAACTGTGGTTAAAAATAATCTAGAGAAACAATGGTTCGACTCCATTTGAAGCAAAATGTTCCCTTACTTATCTTTGGTTCTACACAATTACACTTGCTTTTTAGATAAGTTATATGTGAAAACATTTTAATAGAATTAAGTTTTTTATTATTTTAGTTTAATGTATCGTCTTATTTGTATGCTGTTTGTTTTCCAAATAAATTAAAAAAAAAATGTTACCCTACTACGGCGTCATACTAACAGATTTCCATAAGCTTCATGTTATCCTAGTACTAGCGAGTTCTTTCGATTGCAGCTCAATGGAAAAACGCCCAATTAAATTTATGAGTTAATTTCCTCGATCGGTATAACAGGGTAGTCACCTATAAGTTTTAAGCAAATTCTTGAAGTCGACATATCTCCTACATCGTCCCTAAGCCCAGCCCGCCGGGATGTATAGGACATTACGAATAACCTCGTATATATATATAAATGAAATATTTTTTTTTGCTATGGCAACATTATTGTACACTAGTATTAGAAAGATAGTTTAGGTTTTATTTTCATGGAACAATAAAAATTTATCCAAGCATTTTTTTTTTAGTAAAGAAAGTGATAAGACAAGCAAAACGTTGACGGGATGGTAAGTGCAACATCTGCTCATAACAAATGCTGTGTCACGCAGAACATTGCACCACAGTGCACTTGTCCCCCTGAAACATCAATTCTTAAGTCTCATATGCCCAGTAATTACACTAGCTCTCACTGCCCTTTAGACGAAAACAGTATGCAAACATTACTGCTTCACAATATTGCTTCACAGAACATTTATTTGGTGGTGTGTGTGGTGCTAGATTACAGTTTTCATTGTATATAATAAACAATTAATCATAGGTAGGGTTTACCTGAAGCATTGGCGACATCTGTACCATTTTCTACATTTTTCTTGTCAATACAAGGATCTGATTTTTCGGTTTTTACTTTGTCTTCAGCACTTTCTTCACCAGCATCAGCCTTTTCATCTTCTACAAAATGAAAGAATTCTTGATGTATAATGAGAAATCATATACGATATTGAATGAACCAGTTATATTCTATGCTGAGCATAGGCTGACTCTCATTTCTGACAGGGTTTTGGATCCAGAAAGAGTCTGCCACGCTACTCCAATGCGGGTTGGCGGTTGTACTCGAAATATTTTAATTCTTTAGATATGCAGGTTCTCATAATGTTTTCCTTAACCATCAAGCATGTGGTAAACCAGCACAAAATTGCAGAACAATATTAGAGGCGCCGGCATCGGGCATCGAACTCAGGACACTCGTAATAATCAAATTCTTAAGGCGAGCGCCCTTGAGCTACGACGGCTAATGTTTACACAAATAATCATCTCCTCACAACAGTATGTACATACCCTTCTGCTGATGAAGCTGACGATGTATGCGCTCAGCGTGACGGCGAAGAGTGCGCGTGTCGCGGTGCTGCACGTAGCGGCCGAGGTGGATGCGCAGGCGGCAGTGGCGCCGCATGGCTTCTGCCTCCTCAGCACCGCCGGCTTCCGTGCGAGGTAGGTACACACGACATAACTCGCACCACCATACCTGATGAACATGCATATTAGCGACTAGTTGTGCCCCGCGGTTTCACCCGCCGTTTAATTTATAAGGGTTATAGTGTGATGTTATATCTATCTTATCTCTGCTATCAAACAATAAAATAATGTTTTAATTCGAAACAGAAGTTCCTGAAATTAGCGCGTTTAACCAAACAAACTCATCAGCATTATTGATGAGGCCGTCATCATTTCATACCAAAATTATCCACTATTGATCAAAGGTTTTACTTGTGAAAGGTATTGTTAGAAAAAACCATAGCATAATGGCTTATTTATTTCCTCACTTACCAAATCACACTGAGTTATATATATATAGTTATATATTTAACTTAGAAAACAAATGCATGAAATTACTACTAATTTACAATGACTAAATGTTCTGAGAATGCAAAGTTCAATGTTTTTTTTATCTTCTTAAGCTGAAAAAAAAATTATATGCTTTTGTAATTGTAAGCTTCAGAAAGTATGATGAGTGCATAAATATAACATTTTTATTATGAATCTGATGGTTATGGGAACTCCTGGGGTATGTTACATAGTATGTTTTCACAGTCACTTCCCATCCATACCAACGATATATCCATTAAAAACGCGAAAGTAACTCTCTCTGTCCCTCTATCTATTTGTTACCTTTTCACGGCTACACCGCTGAACCGATCTTGACCAAATTTGGCACAGAGATAGCTTGCATCCTGGAGACGGACATAGGATACATTTTCCCGAAAAATCAAATAGTTCCTACTGGATATTAAAAAAAACTTATATCAATGGGGACGGAATCGCGGACATCAGCTAGTATGAATATAAAATACAAATCTGAATGTCATTGAAAAAATGTGGTCTGATAGATAAATGAAATAGAAGCCCATGACGATATCACTTTATATTTTCTTTACTTTAATAAGTTATAATAATTTATATTCTATTAAAAAATACTACACATTTTTGTATTTGAACATAATAAAACATTACAAAAAGGATATCTACAAAAGAAGCAAATTATTAAAATCGTAAATCATAGTCACCTCAAAATACTTGCGGCTGTCACAATCTAAGTCCATATAAGTGTGAAGGAAAAATCGATATCATCATTTCAGCCCATCACTAGTCCATTGCTGAACAGCCTCCCGAATAGATCCTCTCAACTGGTGGAATTTTGCCATAGTTGCCATAGTTGCCATGCTTGGGAGGTGGGTTGGCAACGAGTTAATTTGTTAGAATGTTTCCCATCTCCTGGTTTTAATTTTTCCCTCTGTCTACTTTTACACTTTGACACCCACGGGATGTGATGAGGTGGTAGATTTTCTTAAGCCGCTACCACACGGCAATCATAAAATAATAATAAGTATTTGTAGAAAAACATGCGATAAATAGGTGCTTTTCCATCTTGCTCATCTACGAAAGGTGCAACTATTTTGTATTTTCATTTATTTTATGCAGCCAGGTAGTATTTCTTATGTTTATGTAGTCCTTTGGATATACTGCACTACAAAAAGAGCAAAGGTATGAAATAAATACTGTTGTGTATAATTTATATTCTTTTTACCTATCACACCCTATTTTTTCGAATGTTTCAAATTTCAAAAACACTAAGTCAAGGTAATTTTCTGAAAGCAATTTTTAACACCACCATCACCATAGCCAATATTACACACCTCCATTTTCTTAATGTGTTCACTGCCAATATTTATTTCTACTTTTGGCTTCTTGGGAGACGAATCATCTTTCTTTTCACCACCAGAGTCATCATCTTCAACTTCTAAAACAATTTACATGTATTAATATCTTAAGATAAAATGCATAATTTATGAAACTTTTGAGAGAACCACTCATTTTAAAGTACCTACCATCTACATCACCCACAGAGTCCAGAGTCATAAAGTTGTCCAAATCAACATCCATGCCCTCATCACCACTTGCCTCCTCAGCCTTAGGACTTGCTTGCCGAGCTGATTGATTGGCTTTCCTCTGTAAACAGTTGTATACTGCAAATTTCTTAACCATAGAAAATAAGCAAAATTCCAACCATCCAAAGTAAAATTATGAGAACTTATTAAACATGGTTCATAAACTTTGTAAAAATTACACAATGCTAAATTAAATTACCTTCAGGTGCTCAAGTGAGCAAATATGATGTTCATATATCATTGGTGACCGGAACTTAATTCGGCAGATACGGCAGAAGGGCATTAAGAAACGCTTCATGGCACGGTGCGTGTCGGTGAGGTTGTGCGCGTGGCTTGTGGTGCGGTGGTTGAGACGGCACACCATGCAGAAAGTAGTTCGCGGCGCCAGCTCGGCACCAGCCGCTGCCTCAAGTTCGCGTTGAGCCCCGCGTTGAGCCACACGCATGCGGAGTAGTTGTGCTTTGTGACGACGAGCCACAGCACTCATTGCAGCACGGTGCTTACCAGACAATAAATGCTTTGCATAGCCCTGTGTAAAGCAAAAATTAAGAAGTGTGTAAAATACTACCTTGCTCTTTTATTAACACATTCAATCTCATTAAGTTTTTGAAATATTTTATTATAAGGATGAGTTACTTCTTCTTCATCGGCTCTATTGATGCAGTGGCTAAGCAACTGGCTTCTGCACTAACGCTGTGGGTTCGAATTCTGCACAGTACCAATATTTTTATGATCTACAGATATTCCGGGTTTAGATTGTTTGTGCAATTAGTCTATTAATGCACCCACAGTAAAAAAAAAATCCTAATGTTGAAAACCCTATTAAAAAATTAATAAATACATTTTTATGGATAAGGTATTAAATTTTACTTACAGCAAAAGTAGCACATTTTTCTTTACAATGAACACAGGCTAGATGCACATAGGATCGGGAATCAGGTGCTTCTCCATCAGAAGCAACATCAGGCTCTTTGTCTGTATCTTCACCACCTTCACCAACTTCACCGTCAGATGCTTCAGGTTCAACCTGACCACATTATGAATTATGTAATTATCAAGCATTATAATAGTACTAAATAACAAATAGATGTAGTTTAGATTAGTTACCTTTGGTGATTTAATTTTAATCTCTTTCTTCTCTTCAATTGCTTCTTCTTTCTCATCAGCATCCCAATCTTCTTCTGTAGAGGAGGCCTCTTCTTTTGATTTAATGGAACTATACAAAGTATTTTAATATTTTTAAGTACAGGAATTAGTTAGATAATTCAGCGAAAATATAAAGAAAAGAGTGGAAAGTTCAGTAACTCGTATTTTTTTTTGGCATTTCTTTAAAAAATTATATAGATGTCTAGACTCAAATTTATGTGATGTTTAAAAATGTTATCTAAGCAATTTACGTATTTTATTATTTAAAATAGGATTTGTAGACATCAATAGTGTTTTCTTACAATTTGTTTTATTCATGAAACTTTCTTGTGTTTTGAGTTATCTAAGATTGTAGCTGCATAATAGTAGAATAATCCATTAAAAGGTGATGGTGTGTGGTGCAGTTATTTTTTTTTAATTACATGTTCTATTTTTATTTCTTTTGAGGCCCTTTTTCTTAATTTTAAATGTTCACTTTATTCATCAAAATGTTATCACATATGCAATATCACATTAGAATAAAATGTGTGATAACAATACAATATTAAGGCTATTTCCAGGATTGACAGTTATACTGATGCAGATTGCAGATTGGTTTTGTTTACTATAATGTATTATCATCTGCTAAATTTTAAGATGTGGGGGTTCCCAATGAGTCAATAAAGAATAAGGTTCTGATTTGTAGGGAATTATATATTTTTTTAATATTTCATACAATGAAAACCCTAATCAAATGTTGATTCAATATTATTAGTTGTTTAACAGCTGTAGAAATTAATAATTCCGACTCAGTGCTCACACCTTAATAAAGTGTTTAATTATAGTTAGGACAAAAGCCTCATTCTGTGATAATTTTGATTGACATACTTTCCTGCATTTTTTATTATTGTAATTTATACTGCCGATCAACCTTACTCATGTATTTTACATCTGTGTCTAATTTTCTCATTTGCACATACAAATTCTATTATTGTTTTACATTTATTAGTAACTCTCTACATGTTCAATGATCAAAATAGTTACTTCTTTTGGCAATATGTACACCACAGCCAATCTTAATGTGTCTGTTTTCAAACGCACAAACTAAGCGTAAATGTTATTCAATTGACTGAATTACCTTCGGCCTTTGATAGATCTGAATGCGCGGGTGTAACCCAGCGAGCGGTCGCCGAAGCGCCTAGAGGTAAAGGTGCCGCGGGAGCGCGGTGCGCCGCGGTACGAGGCGCGCGAGCGGAGCGTGCGGCCGCGGAACGACCGGCGAGGCGCACGCGGCCGCACCGACACACGCGACGGCTCGCGCGGCGGTCCCATACCGCTCGGCTTGCGGTAGGTATCTCGGTTCGGCGAACGTCTTCTGTCCTCCCCGCCGAACGACCGTCTCTCGCCGCCATAATTCTCTTGTCTACCGCTGTAAGAGCCGCCATAGTGGCCGCCGCCGTCATGGCTACGTCTATCGCTCGAGGAGCCCTGGACATAAGTCTCTTTGGTTCCTCTATCATGCTTTACAAACCAAAGTGCATAAAAAGTACATTAAACACACATAAGTTTACTTTCTCTCCAATTTTAGTGATTCTTAATTATACTATTTCACCAATCCAGATGACCCTTGGCTTTTCAGAAAGTCATTCTGCTGAATTCATTTGGTACTGTACCATAATTTACTATGTATAACCATTGTAAAATTGTGCTCTTGGTGAAATACTGAAGCTTTGTTAAATAGGTATTTATTCAAGTTTCTGCAGCAAAATGTCTAAGCAAAACTCATCATAATTTAGTTAATATAAGAAATATATATATTCTTGAGAACTGAAAACAGGATTTGATCCATAAACTATCTTAACCATATTCTGCATCAGAAAGCTTAGTATCTCTTATATTTAAGTTTGAGCTTGTCACAATGTCTTATCGTATGTGAAGTAAATTGACAATTGTCATACTTTCGTTATTTCACATTGTTGACTCATATGTTACTTGATAAATCAAGGGCATTCACACAACTGTAATCATCCAACATTCAGTTCAATACAAGACAGATTGTTATGTTCTTATCTACACATTCCTGTTATTTCAATTTTTTGTCATAAGTAATCTAGTCCTTTTCAGAATATTGCAAAAAAATGAAATAATGTTTGTATAAATCCATGACAAATTATGTCCATTTTCAATTGTTGAGAACCACTGTTATTAGTATTCAAGTTTTCCATGTAGTGGGACATTTGTATTCCTTGGTCCTTTTTGGTTTTAACCAGTATCTAAACTTTTTAAGGATGCAGATTCGTGTTATGTTATGTTAACCATTAGTTACGGTACTTACCTCCATCCTCATTCTTTTTCTATCTGGTGATCCTGAGCGGCCATAATCACGAGTTGCATAGCTTCCAGCAGTATCCTTCAAAATGTGTAATACAACAAGTTTTATTTTATATTTTAATTGTAAGTATGTATTGTCAAGGTAATATATACTTACAGATCTATAGGACTTTTTATATGAATCATCTATTCTGTCACGACCAGTGGAATATCTATTGGAGTTGCTACTATTGTAACGGGATTCATTGTTATACGACGAATAACCTCCACCCCTGCCTCCACGGCCACTATCATAAGACCCCCGACTGCTGCTCCCACGGTAAGATCCTCTATATCCACTGCCTCTATTGTTATAACTACCTCTCCCACTGTAACCGCCATATATTCTCCCACGTGATGACATATTCACTGTAAAGATAATGAAAAAGTGACTTGCCTGAGAAATAAGCCCCAAATTAATTTACAAAAACTATAAGATACCATAGTACAATGCAGTAATGGTAATTTTGCTAAAAAAATATATTTGCTTGGAGATTATATTCACAGTAAATATGTGCTTAAGTTCAGAACTCAAAATTATAATTACGGTGTAAAGTTTATTTTAAGGATCTGACTATTTTTAAATGAATATATTACTAATTCTCTTGAGTATGTCGGGTTGAATAAATTAAGCATCGAGCATCGAGCATCGTGCATTTTTTATATTTCAGGTGGACCCAAGCCGGTGTGGATTAAGATGGCGTCATATATTCAGATGGCAGAAAAAGATTAAAACTACGAATTGTCGTGGAAATGAGAAAGAAATATTAAAGTTACAAAAACTACTATACTTACATGTTCGTAAATATGGTCTAACGTATATTAAAAGAGTTCTGTATTAAGAAGATATTCAAATCAATGATAACTTTAGATAATTTAGGGAAAGATAATTCCTAAACAGAAGCGGGGAAAATGGCAGTAAAAGTGTGTTGCCACTTGCCAGTAGTGTTCTACTTCTTCTTTTTTGGTCTTGGCAATCGGCTACCCAACCGAAGCATTTTTGCCAATTTCGGGTAATAATTTAATAAAAGTAGAGTTTTTCCTTAGCGTCGCAAAAATGATTGCCAAGGTTATAAGGGGAGTGGGTGATTTATAGAAACTAGTAATTAAATGAAGTATAGACAAATACATTTAATAATAGGTTAAATATATATTTTGTTAGATAGGGGATGGATAGATAGTAAATTATAGTGAAGAGGAGTTTTACATTATCTAAGGAAGGAGAGCTGAAATGAGAACAATGAAATAAAATGTGGTGTCACTAATTTCTCGGCTACACTTCTGACATCATAATCTAACTTTCATTTTGATAATATTTAAAGCAGTACAGCAATGTGTAAAGTTTAAATTTTGTCTACAACTGGCTTGCGACTGATTTTTTTACTTTACTCCTTCTGTACAGTCTTTTCCTCACCACGGATCCGATGGAGTTTTGTAACGAGCTGTATTTTTAAAAGGGAAATATTTCATCAGGTGTTGCAACATCGATTCTGTAAAACTCTCATTTTTTTTTCTCAACTCAACAATTTTGAATATTTTTTTTAATAACCGAGTAAGGAACCGAGCGGCGTACGTCCTCGGCCGACTACATCCTATATTAAATAAAAACAGGAAAATGTCCCTACGTAATAAAATTACACTATACAAAGCCTGTATTCGGCCAATTATGGGGGGGGGGGGGGGGGTTGCTTCATTCAATTCATGAGGTACCCACCGTTCAAGCTTTTTTACTTTCCCTGTTTGCTTCAAGTGGATTGAAACAGTTTTATCACACGCACAGCGAAGCCTGCAGCTAACTCTGAAGTGGTTTGCGATGGATTTGCTTCCACAATAGCCTTTCATTCTTCATTATCCACTTTGGTCACCGGCCGTCCACGGGGATTGTTCTGAAGGTCGAAATTTCCGGAACGAAAACGTTGGAACCAAAAACGTACCGTGTTTTCTTTTGCGACACCAGCACCATACACATCGTTAATCCTTCGAGCTGTTTCTGCAGCACTGGTGCCACGGTATAACTCGCACTCATAAATAAAGCGATATTTCATATTTTCCATTGTGCGATATGAGCGACCCCAAAAAAAAAACTAATGAGGAAAAAAACAAATGAATTATTGTTTTCGAAATTTAAATATACCAACTAAATGGATTTATAAATTTGAATTTGGAAGTTTTAACCAAAGAGGATATATTTCAGATCAAAGTGGCCAGTACGACAAAACGCCAATTTCATATGTCTCTTATTATATTCATTTACCAAGAGGTCAAAGGCGTCCGCTTACTGTATGTCTTTTTACTGTGGTAATATGCAGGATCTGATCTTCTTTAATTTCAAAAAATATGGTTTTGGAAATTACTTGATACATAGGTTATATAGGTTCCAAATGAAACTAGTGCTTATATGAAATGACATATTTATTACTTCTAGAACATACTGACATTACCGTAAATTAACTTTTTACAAAGTATGCTGGATAATTTTTATTTGCACTGAATGATCATAACAAAGAAAGTATAAAGAGTATAAGAGTTCCAGTTGTATAAGACAATTCTAGGTATTATAATAGTATGCTTACAAACTACAGTATAAGTATAATTATTAAGCGAAAACGCCTATATATTGCTCATAAGCCTTCAATATATCATTGGACGATAACACAATGAAAAATTCACGTTACAATTATTTATTCATCGTTGTTGTGCTGCTTCGCCTTTTTTGTTATATCAACAACATGAATATCCAAATTAACAAAACCATATTCTGATATAATTTCATCATCATTTCAGCCTATCACTATTTCACTGCTGATCATAGGCCTCCCCCATAGATTATGACAAAATTTTTAAGCTCTCATTTTGAGGGTATTTTGCTATAGTTACCACGCTTTGCGGGCGGGTTGGCAACCGCAGTTTATTTACTCTGATGTACCAGGTAGATGCTTATGCTAATCTTTTGGTTTTGATTTGCCCTCTGTCAACTTTTACGACATCCACGGTATGATATGGGGTGGCAGATTCTCTTATGCCGCCACCACACGGCGGATATAATTAACCATTCTATACTATGCGGGGTACCAAGATGTATGGAACACCATTTGCCTCTATTTAGTTCATGCAGAACAATGTGGGCTTCATAATTTTTTTTGCAGCACTTGCCATGATGTATATTTTCGAGTGTGTTAATAATATCGTATCTCGAAACCATTCTCTAATGGAATACATTTATACAAATCGTTTCGACAATCAGGATTATTTTCACAAGAATTTTTTTACACCAACATACACAATTGGTTGCTCTACAAAATTTACACAGCGAAGAGAATTTAAACACTATACGATGATAACGGCTGACTCTCGATAATTTCAATATCTTCTTCCGACGGAGACAGTCCAGGGTAACACAAAGGATAATTATCAAAATAAGGGTTTAAAGTAGTTAATAGAAGTTTTAGGCTCTGACCCAGCATTGGAATTGTAATTTACTAACGGAACTAATAATAATTTGTTGCAGTCTATTTCACAAATTGAACTACCTTTCAAGCCTGAAACTATATTTTATTTTTATGCGGCATTAAAATAGGCAAATGGATTCGTGTTTGTAACATTGTGCTCCTTTAGGACACCAAAAAGTTTTCTAAAGAATCTTTTCGTTTGCCGTCGCAAATTTAAAAATCTTTTAATGATTGTGTTACTTAAAGAATGCGTATCATATTCCAAATACAATATTATTTTGTAATTTTTCTAAAACTGTTGGAGTAATTTTTCTAAAATTACAAAAAATCTGTTTGGCTCTTCATCTTCTTTTGAAATGGCATTGCGTTGCTGGTATATTTTTAATTGCACTGCGCTCGCTTGGTAAAAACTGTTTCATATTAATTTAAAAGAACATTTTCATTATTATTATAACAGCTTCTCGCAAGCTTTAGACTCCGACATAATATCTCTGAAGAATGGCTAAGATCGGCATCTTCTGCGGTTCAATTGAGGTTGCGGAAGGTCGCCATTAAATAAATTAAAAGAGATTCAACTGGAATAAAATTACTTTTATTTCTAACATTATATTTATAACTATATAATTTTGTTACTATATTTTATTTGCCCTTGTGTCTTCGTTACCTTCCATTTCTTGCTTTTCTTGCAGAAAATAGTTCATTTTTGTAATTTACTAAATTCGTCAACGAATCCTGAAAAAATATAAACGCAGAATATACCCAGTTTATCAATTTTTCTGTAGAAATAATAACACATTCTTTCATCTTTTTTTTTGTTTGCAGAGAAAGTACCTTTCTCGCTTCTCGCCACTCGAGGTTGCGTAGACGTGCCAATCCTTTTAAATTTCTGTCAAGGATATTCAAAAATTCCGCTCTGGTTATTTTTGCCGCGTCATTAGTACCGTTGGTAGAAACATTAGCGCTAGAAGTAGTAATCTGTGCAGAAAATATAGGTCCATTTAACGTCAACTAAATTTCTCTCAAAAAACTTCGTTTAATGAAATATGGGCCAAACTTTATTTATAAACTAGCTGATGCTTGCGACTTCGTCCGCGTATATACCGCGTATATATATACACTCAGCGTCACAAAAATCGCACCTCTCTGAGTTTGCGCGAAAATTGACTGTAATGGCTAGAAACGAATTATATTTATATAAATATTGGTATGTTTGAAATGGGTATTTGAATAGCTTTACATTATTAATAAAAAAATCATGAAATCATTAAAACATTTATCATTATAGAGCGTCAAAAATAAACACTGTCAAATGCTCGTTAGTAAGGACGCTAGTTACACCACCTAAAAAGGGTATAAAAGGGTCGATCTGGATGAAATATGGGCCAGTCGTAATTTAGACTTTGCAGTGAACACACGTGAACAAGTAACCCAAGTAAGAACAAGTAAAGATGGACACCAGCTATGAAGAAGCCGCTCAAGTGATTGCCCTATTGCAGTCGGGGATGCGGCAGTGTGACGTTGCTCGACAGTTGAACCTGTCCCGTTTTTCAGTTCGACGGGTGTTCCAACGTTTTCAGCAGACTGGTGGTTATGTTAGAAAACCGGGATCTGGAAGAAAACGGTGCACATCAGAAAGAGATGACCGTTTCATCGTTACGACATCTTTACGAAACCGTTTTACAAATGCTGTTGAGTTGCAACAACAGCTTCGATCAACTCGGAGAACATCTGTGAGTGTTTCTACGATAAGAAGAAGGTTACACGAAAAGAGTTTAACAGCCCATAGACCTGCTAAAGGCCCAAAACTTACTGCACAGCATCGCAGAGATCGCCTAGAGTTTGCTCGCAATCATTGCGTGTGGACTCTAGAACAGTGGCGGACCGTACTCTTCTCTGATGAGACGAGGGTCTGTCTCTTCTGCAATGACAGACGTAGAAGGGTCTACAGAAGACAGGGGGAGAGGTTCACACAACCCTGCTTCGAAGAATCCGTCGAATACGGGGGTGGCTCGTGTATGTTTTGGGGCGGCATTTCCGTCAACGGGAAAACGGAACTTGTGTGCGTTTCCCGGACTCGGGGTGGCCGTGGGCAAGGGTCATTAAATGCTGGTCGGTACATTACTGAAATCATGGAGGAACACGTGGTCCCGTATGCTGGTTATGTCGGTGATGGATTCATGTTAATGCATGATAATGCTCGTTGCCACACCGCGGCTATTGTACGGGATTATTTACAGGAGGTCGATATCCCTGTTATGCATTGGCCAGCACGAAGTCCAGACCTTAACCCAATAGGAACATCTCTGGGATGACCTAAAACGGCGCGTGCGAGCTCGAGATCCAGCTCCAGCCACTCTTCAAGAGCTCCAAAATGCGGTACTTGAAGAGTGGGAACAAATACCCCAAGAGGCTGTTGCGATCCTTGTAAGGTCCATGAAAGATCGCATGGAAGCCGTTATCAAGGCAAGGGACCCCCCCTTGCCTTGATAACGGGTAACGCTAGGTTTTAAGAACTTTTTTTGTATTTGTTAAGGTTTTTTTTAAATTATTAATTTGCAAATTTGTACATACCCTGTCTTTTTCTTTAATTTCTCTTTCGTCTCGTTATAAAAGTAAAATTCAATTAAAATTCCTGAAAGCTAATGAAATTACCTTTCGAATGATACCCTCAAACCACAACATTGCCATTGGCCTGTTATGTTAAAGTAGTATTTAAATTATTTTTTTCGGATGTGCGATTTTTTTGTCGCCGAGTGTATATATATATATATATATATATAATTTGATTAGTAGTTGAGATATTAATTTCTTTAAATTTATCTTTAAGATACACTCTACAGCCAAGATTATAAAAAGATCTTA
Source organism: Luehdorfia chinensis (assembly GCA_019845155.1). Classification (NCBI taxonomy): domain Eukaryota; kingdom Metazoa; phylum Arthropoda; class Insecta; order Lepidoptera; family Papilionidae; genus Luehdorfia; species Luehdorfia chinensis. The sequence continues at coordinate 12,070,726 of JAHVAK010000527.1, forward strand.
TGGTCCTCTTTTGCAGAACAAAAATCACTTCTACGTCAATCGCATTTCCCCATAGCAAAATACCATAAGACATTATGCTGTGAAAATAACTAATATAAACTAATCGAGCAGTTCACATTCAACATTACTCATGTTTCTAATTCTTTTCACAGCATAAGATGCAGAGCTAAGTCTACTTGCTAGTTTAGATATATGGGGGCCCCATTGAAGTGTCGCGTCTAGAGTTATTCCAAGAAAGACAGTCGTATCCACAAGGCTCAAATCTTCCCCATTTACGAGTACATTTACATCCATCCGTTTAGCATTTGGTGTTGTAAATTTTATACATTTAGGTTTATTGCCATTTAAAAGCAAATTGTTAACGTTAAACCAATGTACTACTTTTAAAATAGCATTATTCACGTCGTCATATAATAAAAGTGACGTTTTATTTTGAAAATCAACAATGTATATCATACTAAAGACGATTTTCGTAAAAATCTTTTGCTTATATAAATACGCTTCTGCGACAAAGATAGAAAATTTATGATAGAAGTAATAAAAACCGAAAAAAATCGACTGCTTCAAACTCTGAAGACAAGACAATAGGCAACCTTTGACCTTAATGATTTAATGTGTGTAATTGTCTATGTTAATGATATTCTTCGTCGGAAGAGACTCGTGAGGAGAAGGCCCGCGAGTAATGAGTACAACGGTGCTCACGTGGTGATTCTTCACCCCTGTGCGTGAACTTTACGATCGCTCACTTATGACAATTCAATATTATGCCATGTTGTTTGGCCTATAACTCTCATAGTTGATCTTTAAATTTTATTGTTTATTTTAATAAATTGTAGTATTTCTATTCAGAAATCCGCCTAGGTAGGTACCGCCCAGGGCCTGTTATTCTGCCGTGAAGCAGTAGTATGCAAACATTACTGTGTTTCGGTTTGAAGGGCACTGAGAGCTAGCGTTATCACTGGGCATATGAGACTAAAGAACTGATGTCTCAGGATGACGGAGTGTCGTGTCGCACAGAAATGTTCTGGATGACACAGCATTTGTTATGGGCAGACGTTGCACTTACCATCAGGTGAACGTTTGGCTCGTTCCGTAACATTAATCAAATAAAATTAAATTTAGTGATAGAAAAAAAAGTTTGACTAGCTCAATTGTAGTGAGTGATATGTGGTTCTTATAAACCGATCATGTATAATTCTAAATTATGTGTCGCCGAGCCTTTTTTTAATACTTACGTCATTATCTGCAAATTGATTGTTCACTAAGTCTGAAACTTGTGTGTATGCGCTTTTCGTGTCATTTATTTGCTGCAACAAAAATTATTAATATAATATTTTTATTTACTTATTACTTTAAGTTAACTGATGTATACGCTGGATTATATTTCTCTACAATACATACTTAAATATTCATATAGGCAGATTATTAAACGTAAATCGAAAAGTTTTACGGAAAGAAGTGTCCGTGAAAATTACGTCATCCTTATTGATAGCTTTCAGACCAGACGATAAACCATAAACTACTGCACAATAATAAAGTTGGCCGTATTTCAAAAGTCCGTCTTTTAAATTAAAGTTTGCTGAGTAGGCTAGCGTGCTGAATCTTATCAAACCTTATGCGAAACAGCATGTACATCGCCAAAATACTTTAAGCTTTTTCCCATAGATGACACTAGCTTGAACCAGAATCTCCCCAAAAGGTAACTTTACTCGAAATTCGTATGTTATACATTGATTCATTTATTGATGAAGTTGTTGTAATCGAGGTACGACATAGTCTGATTATTCAATAATATACACGTTTCCGTTGTTACTTTTATTATGCGTTAAATCATTTTGTATTGTTCGTTGAAAGCGGTGCCTGTATGAAGTGTAATTGATCACCAGGCATCACACCGAAAAGTGACAAAAGTTCTTTGGCGTCATATCTTTGCCGGCCGAAGCCTTTTTTGTCGTGTATGCAACGGACCTCCCCGGCCACGTCGTGGCCACGGGGTCAGGAAAACTAACACTTGTAGGACTTGGAAGCACCAGTCCCAGCAGTGTATCTGGCTCCGCCGCCGAGTACACTTCGGCTCCGAAGGGTAGGTTTTACCGGTCGCAGGATACCTATGCAGGTGTGCGTCTAGTCAAGTATCACTACAGTGCCAGTTATTCTGCCGTCAAGCAGTAGTTTGCAAACAGTTCTCGAGTTTCGGTCTGAAGGTCACAGAATTTATTGGTTTACCTTGCAATTACCATCAGGTTAACAATTTGCTCGTCTCATCAATTTCCATTAAAAAAACTTTTTTAAGGCAAAACCTATGAAAAATAAAACAGAAATAAACTTTCAAAGCAAATTTTCATTTCCCATTTCAAATAACGTTGTATACAAAAACGTATACAGTATGTAATGTAAAATATGTAAAATGTATGCAGTACTTTCCTTCTTACCTCCAATATAAGATTAAAAATGGTACCAAAAAAACCTCTCTGCGGCGTTGTAGCGACTTTTTTTCCAGCCTTCAATGCGACAAATCTTAAAGCACGGTCTTTGCTGATTGATGCATCTGCGGTAGGCTATAATATAAAAAAATCAGATAGTGTACTGAATTAGTGGAAATAAAAGATTTAAATGATTTTGTCGGAGCGTTGTTGTGAATCTTTTTAGAGAGAAAGGGAAAGGGAGAAAGAGTGCGAAAGAATATAAATCAATGGATACGGAAATGAACAAGTTTTTTGCGACTCCTCAAAAATTGTTTGAAAGGAATTTTCATTTTCTAAGGATGCTTCATCTTCTATTTCTTTTAAAACATATGTCAAATCATATAAATAGGGATCATTTTGTACTGGTTTATAGGGATTTTAATTTTTAACGTTACGTTACATTTACGTTTTTACACTTATGTTTGCGTTACGCACGAAGTATAAAGAACAGAAATTAATCACAATAAAACTACTGAACCCGAAGAGCTTGGTACAAACGAGGGCCGAATTTTGGGAACATATTTAAATATCAGTCATATTAAAATATACTTTAACTACACACTTGAAACTGTTGTATAAGTTCTGTCATATTCCGTTTAATAGAATGATTAAGCACAGAAGGAAGTCATTTGAGTGACTCTTACGTATGTGTTATGTACTATAATAGCTCCATACTAACTGGTTGTGCCGCAGCTCGAAGTGATACAACGGCGATGATCACAAATGCACCAAGTAATGCGCACCGGAATCTGTGCGACATGTTCACATATATGTCGTCCTCTTTTCTAAATCATAAAAGAGTATTTTCTTTAATATTGAAATTGAAATAGGTACGTATGTTTGGTAGCATAAAATGTTTAAATTTAATCTAATCTTAAAAGTTAATTGGTAAGTATTTGTTTCTAACATACTCACTTTTTTCTCCGTGCCAGTGTTAATAAATATCTAATAATACCTAGTTAATGTATTACAAGTTACGAGAATTTTTGTTATGGGTTTATCCTTAGGTTTTATTTAATTTAAATTTTTATTTAACAGTTTCACTTGTAACATTGTAATCTTAGTTTGATAATAAGATTTTCTTTCACTTTATCCAATAAAAAAAGACCAACATTTTAGTGATTTTGTTACGCTCTATTTTTTTCGACTGTTTTTCATATTGTTATTGATCTTGTAAAGTTTTAGTTGAGGATTTGTAAATTTATCAGGTAGCAACAGTTAACGTTTCAGGCTTTCTATATGGCCGTGTTAAGCAAAGGACCTAGAGGTAATATTATTTCACTTACGTAAAAAGTGGGAAGTAATTAATAACTACTTACGGTGATAATCCAGAATATGGTCCTCTTATGTTTTAATAACTTCTGTAAAGCATATATTTAGCATTAAAGAAAGAAATCTGCTACTGGTGTCTGTGTCCTGTAATTTTTAAGTGTGAAGTAACTTCATTCTACACACTCATTAATTTAGTGCATATTTTGTATTTAAATCAAGTTGTTAGTGAACCAAAACCAAACTAAAACATTAGGTATAGTAATTCAAAATATTATACATAATTCATACTTCATAGTGGGAACTACTATACGGTTTCTAATTATTGTATCATTGTACATACTCGCGTACTTAAACACGTATTTCCTAAACACAAATTATATAGTTCTAGCTTTGCCCACTTGCATAAAAAAACCGACCCTGATCGATAATTTGACCCTACCGACTCTATTTGTATCAGATTTTGGGTTTTTAATTTTTTTGCGCGGAATCCTAATTATTTTTCTAAAATTAAAGTAGCCTAAGTTACCCGCTATAACATCAGCTATCTGTCAGTGATAGTCCTGTCAAAATAGGTCCAGCTGTTGCGGAGATTAGCCGGAACAAACAGACAGAGAGACAGTCAATTTGAAATTGTTTTTTTTCTTTTAAGTACCGTATATACTTTCATAACTTTGTGTAAATACTTGTTATTTTGTTATTACAAACTGACCCTTCACTTTTATTTATTTGTATAGATTATTACCAAAAAAAGATGTAAGTAAATATTTTATGTAAACTTTTAACTATTTTGTATTACATATTGTATACAGTACGTTGTTATGTAAAATAGTGGAGATAAACATTTTTTTGTACTGTCACCTAGAAATGGTTCACATTAGTTTTAATAAATATTACAGTAAATTTATTTCCTTATAAAATATTCATGTACCGTTATTAAAGTGGAAGTGTTTTTTGTATGAAAGGAAGTATTAGGTATTGATTCACATTTTTATTATTATTCATAACGTAATATTATTGTATTAATTTTATCATTATTATCAGCCTTTATCATTCATCATTATAATGCAGTGGCAACTCATTCGTATTATTAACGCAATGATTACTAAAGTATTATATCGAGTTAGCTATAAATGTTAACTAATTAACATTGACGATTCGTAACTGTTACAAATATAAACGTAACAGACAAGTTTCAAAAGCGTTGCACCTTGTTACGTGTAACAAGTGGAACTGGGTTTTTATAATCAAACTGAATAACATTTTGTCAAGATATACATATTAATTACATATTGTTTAGAGATAACTTATAATATAATTTAAAACGAAATTTAAAGCGACTTTCGACCGTTGTAGTACCACTTTTCTTTTTATATATATTCTTTAATAAAAATTTCAATCAGTAGATATCGAATTTTCGCATTTGTCAAAACACTCGTCATAATTTAATGCGTCTAATTCTGTGTCTCTCCGAACTTAAAAACTACTACTTAATGTTATTTACATGAAATTAAGAAAGATTATGAAAAGTGACTTTGGGATCAATTTAGCTTTTGTTTCATGGTTTAATCGCAAAAGCCTTCGCAGTTACATGATTATTAAAGTTAACGCGTACAAAGCTGCGGGTTCATCTGGTAATAAACAAGCACAGGACGACCCTGCTCTATGTAAATCAGGTGTTCTTTGTCAATAAGGTTCATTACATGACTGTTAATAATTTGTCACCTAAACTGATGTCTCTCTTTCCAATGTCGTTATAATATGCGGTTCAAATTTAAAAGTGACTAGCTGAAACCCGCAACTACGTCCGTGTTGATTTAAGTTTTTTTGAAATACCGTGGAAACACTTTTCACATTTTCCGAAATAAAAGTATCCCTGGTAGTCTCCAGGAAGCAAGCTATCTCTGTGCCGGATTTCGTTAAGAACGTTTCAACGGATGAGTCGTGGAAAGATAGCGAACACACCGAGGGACAGAGAGACTTTCGCATATTAGTATGGATTACGCCAGGATCGATCCATTGGATCTTATGTTCTATTGGATTGTATGTATAATGTCGCCATAACCGATTTCGACAGTATTAAATACAGATGTTTAAGCATTGTACACGTGACGGCAGAAGCGGATTTAAGTCAGATGATGACCTAGGTCCAATGCGATTAAGCTCCACAAGCCCATTCCGATAAAGCGCCCTAGGCTCTTTGCAATAAATCCCACTTCTTGATCAGTAATAATACAAATTATCGATAAATTTTAGTAGTTTTAAAGATTGTATGTTTAATAGATCTAACAATAACAATGACCGAAGCCAATTAATATTGATCTTTATGCGCCCTCGCGAGCCTAAGCTTTAATCTATCACTGCGTGGCGAATAATCTGTGAACTTCGTTACAATAAACCGAATAGTTTGGATTAACGCAGTCCACGGTCAAAATATCCCCCGGACTTTTCTTTAGTTTTATACTTTCTATTTCTATGGTTAAAAAAGAACTGCCCCTTGCCCACGCAATCCTCATGGCCCCAAACGTAAAAACAATTTAGGGCCCATTGGAATTAAATACCTTTCAGATTTTACTAACTGTATATTTCAAAAAATCGATAACAATAAAATATAAAGCCTATGGGAAACAGGCAATATTTTTATTTGGCAGGTTAATGTTATTAAGTGGTTTTGTTGAGTAAGACACTACTACGAGTATTTAATTAAATTTTACGTTACATGCATTGTATAGAGATTAATACAAGTTCAGTTTGTTCACAAGTTAAACGAAATTACGACAAGTTCTTGCAACAGCCTACCAGAGGTCGTCAATGGTAAGAGGCCAGTTACCGCCTTTAATTTCGCCATTCAATTACAAAATCGAAACAATATATTCATTTAATTTTTTACTATGATAAAATATGTTAAAACTACAATTAGAAAAACCGGTATAAGTTTTTAGGTAAGGTTATAAAGATTGTATGAACAAACTTTTTCGAAATAGTCTTGCTTAAAATCTTTCGAGAATTGACAGACTTAAAATCTTTCCAAACTCTATGATTAAATTTCCGTCTCACCTTTCAATTCGATAGTTTACAACTATTGGATTATTGCCTATTTTGCGTTAGTGTACGGCGTAGTGTACACCGAACACAGTATTTCGGGTCTTATTTGGGTCTTCGTACTTTGGGTCTCTTTGAAGTTATCCAACATCTGCCGGAAGCCATGAGATTTTAACTTAGTTGACTCTTATGACACTGACGATAAGCATGAAATACCCATCTCATTCCATGGGTTTCGTAAAAGTCGGCAGAGGGAAAATTAAAACCAGAAGATGGGCAACAGCATATTCCTGAATAAATAAACTGCGGTTACCAACCCGCCTGCCAAGCGTGGCAACTACGGCAATATCCCCCTAACATGAGAACTACAAACTTTTGTGGCAATCTGTGGGGGAGGCCTATGTTCAGCAGTGGATAAATGACAGGCTGAAATTATAATTATGATGATTCAGCAAAGCAGCGAAAAGCGAAATTGCGGAAAATGGTAATTGAATACTGTGGTCTATATATACATATGTCCGTCGTCGGTGAAGAATCAAGATGAGAGTGATAACCCATAAGCATTATGTTAAAATGCCATTTGAAACATAGCAGCATAAAGTACATAACAACTTTAAATCGGTTTTCTGTGAAAGCGTTTGTACCTAACCAGGCGAGCAAACTCATTTATAGTAGTATAAACTTATTGTATTATAGTAAATGATAATGTATAAACATAATGTATTATACATGGAAGAGCGAAACTTTTTAAATTTAAAATTATATATATTCGTTTATCCTCGGCAAATATAAGGTCATCTACCCTTCACTTAATGCGTATGTTGCTTATATGTATGTTGTAGTTTGTGAGTGGATTTTTCTAAACGTGTAAATTGTTACTATAGGCAACGACAAGGCTTTTTGGCTTATTGTTATACAGTTTATTCTAGCGGTCAGTGCATAATATTTAACACAAAACACAAACGTTGACAAAACGCAAGTTAAAATTTGACAATTGTTCAAAGATCTTTTAAAAAACGTACTAAAATTTAATCCACAATTTCATATTTAAATTATTTGTAAGCATACATGCAAACTTTTACATTAGTCTAATATATTAAATAAATTATATAGTCAAACCTAAATGTTAAATCAAATATTAATAAATATTAATCCTAAATAACATTACAGTTTACTGTGTTTTCAATGTTTATATGTCACATAGAGTGATTTTACCAGACTGTAAATAAATAACACTGTATTTCTAATTCCACTTATTAATAAACCTAATTTTCTACATACTCAACTTGCCCGTGTTAATGTTTTCTTAGCAGGAAACGACGTCTTTTTTGTCATCAGGTTATTTATTATTCTCAATCCTAAAATAAAAATTCACAATAATTCATTTAGACAGGAGACACATAACTTAAGTGATAATTTTGTTAACCTTGTGCGATATGTTCGAAATTGATTGTCTGTCTGTGAATAATATGTTCTTATAAATAATTCAACACGCTGAAGGCACCAATATTCACGGTTGTGATATTATTCTTTAATACTAGTTTGTATCAAGAATTTTTATACATCAATGTCTTTGAAATATTTTCGATATATAACTAACGCACTGCGCGATGTTAGAGTCGGTTGCGGCAGACGGCAGTGCAGGCAACAGGCTCGACTGCACCGATAATACTGTGAGCCACAGAGTACCGCGGGCTAGTGGGCTGCCGAGACCATTAGGGCCAAGGCCGTCCAGCTGATTGCGAAGTTTTCGTTATGTCAGCTTGCGTTCTACTTATGCAACGCTTACCAATCCGATGCAGTTAGATGACCCCTTCTGGTATTCCAAGGCGTTCCTATTAATTTTAAAACGAACTTATTTTTAAATAAATCCTATAAAGAAGATGCAAATTTAAATTAACTCTAACTTCCATCCTAATTAATAATTCAATTGTTATTAATTGGTAGTATAATTTCGGTGATGTAATTGCTGTTAGCCTTTTTGGCATTTACAGCTTCATCGGATACTTGTTATTAATTGGGCAATTGCAACAAAAATTGTTGCAATTACGTAGGCTTTATATTTATTGTTTCAAAGAAAACTGAAATTAGTTATTTAATCATAAAGTCGATTTCAGCATAGTATCGCCGGATCCGGAATGTCCCATTTTCAACAAATTCGTGTATTATGAAGGAACGTTGTATGAGAAAAATCATCCAAATCATTAAGGCAATTTTTAAATAAAACTAGACTATGGATTTTATCACGTTTGCTTTTTTTTATAACCCGACGTTTCGAGCGCTTTAAAACCTCATAGGCCACGGGAGGACTAAGGTGTAAGGTGTCCTTACATAGGGCACACAAAAATGGGCATAGGTACATAATTGTACAATAACGAACTCAATAATAATTACTTTAATAAGGACTAACGACTTTTTAATAGGATAATAAATTTGTTATAATGAAGACATAACTCATTAATGATATAAATTTTAAAATTGCATTAATATTATTAATATCTAATTAGGAAATAGAAAATGTACTAAATTTCTTAGTATGTATTTTAATGCAAAACAAAAAACATCTACTGCCGAGTATGTTATTTACTAACATCAAGTTTGTAATTCGCTGTTTACGTATTTTTAGGTAGATGGATAATTGAATGACGTAAGATTAAAATTCTCAGGAGAGCATTGTTTCTCAAGACTGATGAGTGCCGTGAAAACAAAAAAGAATATCAAAAGCAGATGGATAGAAAACTTTGCAGATCGAATCGAAACTGTCAAAGTATTTTAATTTAATATTCGAAATTTAACTTATTTCTTTACATTTTACGTGCTATTTCCATTTTAGATTTGAAATCATATACAGAGGCAGGCATTATAAAGTTTAACTAGAGTATCGGCCATGTTTTATTTACTAAATTATCTATATTATACTATATTAACTATATTGGGTATTAATGGCACAACCCGCGAATATGAGTAAGTGGTGATTCTCATATCACACAAAAAAAAGTTTTCGAGATATTTCTTGATAAATATGTAAATGTTTAAAATATTGTTGCAAAACATGTTTTACTTGGAATCTTTAATAAAGGCTTGGCAAGATTTTTTTTAAAATATTCAAAAATTAGAGTTTCTTCATAAAAATTAGATGTTCGATTTTATTACCGTTGTCATTTCATATCCTTATCTAAGAAAACCCCATTTATTTTCTTTAAAATTATATGACAAGATGCATTTGTGTATTTACCAAATCATCATTACTCCAAAATACATCGAAAAACGGTTAAATTTTGCATCCCACTCTACTGCGTCGCGAGGACCATTGGCGAAGCCAGCTTCTCGAACATTTTTTGCCTAGGCATCGGTGAAGAGAATCTACCACCCCATCTAACCCCGTGAGTGTCGTAAAAATCGACAGAGGGAAAACGAAACCCAGGAGATGGGCAGCAGCATATTCCTGGAACATCTGAACAAATAAACAACATCTGAATAATTTTTAGAAAACTATCATTCCCGGAGTGCCTCACAGCTTGGTATCGTCGTTTCAGCCTATCACAAGTCCACTGCTGAACATTGGCTTTCCCCATAGATAGCCACAAAAGTTTGTAGCTCTCATATAAGGAGGGATTTTGTCATAGTTGCCACGCTTGGCAGGCGGGTTGGCAACCGCAGTTTATTTATTCAGATGTTCCAGGAAGATGCTGCTGCCCATCTCCTGGCAGCTTGGTATGTGTATTCATTATTACATTTGTTTTAATATATTCGAATTAGTCACCATATATTATCTAGACACGGATTTTTTTCACCTGTTTTTATATAATAAGCGAGTTTGCGTAATTTTTATAGATATATAGAATTCATTGCCCTAGAATTCATACCCCTTTTTTCCAGCGATAGGAGAATGAAATTATTTTGAGAGGAATGATATTTTGTGAAAAATAATATCTCGACTACCTTCGCTCCCTTAATTTAGAATTTCCCGACCGAAATAAAAAAAATACATCTCTATTGGCCTGATATTCCTGAAGAGAAATTAGATTAATATTATAATAAATCAAGGACTGTACTTAACAATGTGTTGTAATTAAGGGTTATGAAAAAGCAAGTTTTTTTTTGTTGTAATAATGTAGTTTATTTTGTATATATTCGTCATATAAAAAAGGATAATTCGTTCTATGAATTTATTTATAGTATGATAGTTTGAACAACTTGTGATTTCATCAAAATATTTTTTCTTAAGGTTTAAAATGCCTAAGAAGTGTAAGACAACCGAAAAACGACGAGAAGCACAAATAATTTATCAAAGAGTACGATATCCTTGCATCAAAAGCGACCCAGAGGCTTACCAAAAACAAAAAGGATAAAAAAAATATTTAGCTCAAAAAGAAAAAAAAATTAGGCTCTCAATTAATGATCGAGATCGAGACCAAAAACAGCAACGTGCCAAATGGCGTGATACAAAAAAATATTTGGACAGGAAAAAAATACGAAAAGATAAAGAGATACGGAAAATTTAGAAAACATTAAAAATAGACGAGTTTCTTCCGACCCTCTTTTAACATCTACAACTAATTCCATAGTGTCTCCAACTTGTAAATACACTTCAATAATCAGAAAGCTGCGATATAAAATGGAAAAAGAAAATCAAAAATTGAAACGAGCTATTCTTTTACTCCGGAAAGAAAAACAAATATTATTGAAAAAACTATCAGTAAAGAATAATAACGATTAAAAACTAAACGACAAATTTCTCCAAAAAGTAAAGAATATCAAGAAATAGAAACAAAATAAGACTGAAAACATTTGGTTTTTCCACCAGACTCTCTATAGGTAAAGCAAAATTACAAACGTATATTACTATAAGAGTAAATTCTATGAATGCGACCTAGGTAGCTATGCCGCTCCTGGCAAAATTCAGTTTGTTATAAAGGCTGGAGTCAGAATGATAAAAGGTATTTGTCGGATATTCTAATCAATTTGTTTAGACAATTTAAAATGATTTATTCAGAGATAAATTTAAGCTATGCAACCTTCTGTTGCAGCAATTTCATGTTCGCGTGAATCTTACACTTGTAAAGACATTTGAAGATTCACGCGAACATGAAAGTGCTAATCACTGCTTTACACAGAGAAAATATTATTAAACACAACCCGAGCGTTATAGCAAAAAGTTTGTGCTGTAATGATTTCGATGTAAATTACTTACAGCGATCACGTGAAGTATGCCGGAGTATTGACTACCTGGAGTTCGACAATTTAAAAAATGTTTCCTACTTTGAATGGATCACAAAAACAAAATGGAAAGACATTTAATTCAAAAATAAAGATAACGAAACCACTTGATGTTATACTGAAATTAGAAGATACTGTGCCGAAATACCTGTCACGAAATATCTGAAATATGATTGCGCAAATTAATACCATTAAAGGGATTAAATCTCATAATGATTTCTAATATTTATATATTACACAGAAAGGGAATATTACACATTAAAATAAAACTAATTTTACGTTTTTTATCGCGTTTAATTCTAACTATTTATAACACGACGTTTCTCTTCTGATAAAGTCATTGCATTTTGGGACCACCTTAACTGCATAAATTCTAAATTCAATTCACAATGGAGTTAGAGACAAATAACTCTTTAGCTTTTCTAGATGGTTTAGTTAATTCGAAATCCTAATAACACCTTTATTCATAATGTGTATAGAAATAAGAACCATTCTATCACCACCACCATCCATCACAGTTAGCTACCGTGGGTTAATCTTTATTTCAGAGAGCACAAGGGATCTGTGACAGTAAACACCAGGCCGCCGAGCTTCAGCATGTCATGCAAGTTTAGCAATACAACAAGCTTCGGGTTCCGCGCCTAGGTCGCAGTGACCGAGTGAAACCGGCCACAGTCGAGCGTGTACCTGCTGTCCTACCATATGTCAGAGGAGTCACAGAAAGGTTGGCTATATCTTGAAGCGGGCTTCCATAAGAACATATTTCAAGCCGCCGAAGAAGATAAGTCAGTTTTTACCATCTGTCAAGTGTAACATTCCTCTACAAGATGCAGGAGTATACAAGCTGGATTGTGAATGTGGTTACTCTTACATAGGGCAAACAAAAAAATCAGTAAAAACCGTAAAACGAAAAGAACATATAGCTGAGTTGAAGCATCGTCGCACCAGGAAGTCTATGACTATGTTCTGGATCATCCCAACCATTACATCAGATTTAATAAACCACAAATACTCGCAGAAGAACACCGATTCCTACCACGGATGATTCGCGAGGCTATTAATTTAAAAAAACATCCTAATTTTAATAGAGAAGATGGTTGAAGCCTGGTATTCTATTACTCGTATTAATACAATTAAATCAAAAACTAAGCATACCACTGCAAGAAACTCAGTTAGCTCTTTCTGTGAAGATCGGACCAAAAATAATAATTATGAGCTGAGGAGTACCTTCAGCTCAAAATAATTATTTTTTTTAACTATGAGATCAGAACATCTGTCATATCAGTCCTCCCGTGACCATGTGTGCTGTAAAGCGCTCGAAACATCGGGTTTTAAATAGTTAAAATTAAACGCTATAAAATCCGTAAAATTAGTTTTATTTAAATGAAATTTAATCTCATCTGAAAATGTCTGAGACAATCATCCATTGTGGCTGGAGTAAAAATTACAGTCTTATATATATACGCCGAAGAAGTACAATCACTTCATTTTGGAGGCAGTCGGCAGCAGGTCAGCTTACACACATCAGTTCTGTATATGTGTGACAATGAAACTGGTGTTATAATACCTCGTTGTTTTTGTAGTCAGCGAATCTCGTGTTAATCACTCCGCTCCCGCCATCTGGGCTCATTTGATACCCTTACTTCACTACATCAAAAAAAAATATCCACTCGTTATTACAGCTTATATACATTTTATATCTGATGGACCACCAAGTCATTACCGTAACAAATTTATTTTTTATATATTGTTTTCAAATTCCGATGACTTTGACGGGCTAGAAACTGTAACATGGAATTATACAGAGTCAGGCCTAGGCAAAATGGTGTAGGCCCAGATGGAGTAGGAGGGACATTGGAAGTTTTACCGATTTCGTAACAGCACTGCGCAAAATTAATATTAACATCCAGACAGGTAATAGACGAAACAGTCCTCACAAGACTTCAAGCGTTGATTCCGCCATATATTCCCACTTAAAGGAACATTGAATGTTCTCCAGGGTCTGTGGTATTCCGATAAACCAAGCATGGCTGCTCGTCGTTTGAGTTGCTTTACATGTATGTGTGGATCCAGCTCTTGTATAGATAGGAAACACAAGAGATTTATAGACATATTTAAAGATAACAAAAAGCCAGAGCTCTCATCAAAAAAACAATTGCTGATTTAAAAAAAAGCACTGTTCTTTCTGATATTTGCTAATGTTGAAGACATGCGTTAAAAAAAGCCGTCTCTCTCCGAAATTGGCGAAGCTTATAATATCATCGTTTCTAATATTGCCAAAGATTTCGAACATCTTGATTCTACGGTAATTTCTCAAGCTTATGCCGAGCCATCAACATCTGACAGCACCCCAGTGACAACTTCAAAGAAACGCAAGCGAAATAATTAGTCTTCTACTTCGTCGTACCTTCAATCTTCGCTTAAGGCAGAGTCGTTGATTTACTCGTATATCATCTTTCACAATTACAAGGCATATCTCTAACAATATTTTCTGATTAGATTTTTTTGTGAAAAATTTACTGAGTAAAAAACATCGTCTAATCATAAGATTAGCATTCCGACACATTGCACTGGGTTCAACAGTAATTCCTTTACTGTTCAAGCTGCACAACTCTGGAATTTCTTGCTTGAAGACATAAGAAAATGCCCATATAAAGGCTCGTTTAAGACATAAGTTCGTGATCACTATTTGCAAGTACCCAATTTTTGATGATAGGTATGAATTATGACATAAAGTTTGGTTTAATATTACATGTTTTAATGTATATATGCGTGTGTGTGCATATATACATTATTTGAAACTATATACTTACATGCATATATAGTTTCAAATTATTATTTCTCAATACTTCAATTTCACCTGCCAGAATAGCTTATCACACTGCGGGTTGACTGGCAGAGAATGCCGATAGGCATTAAGTCCGCCCATTGTTACCTTAGAAACTAAGGGTGTATCAATAAAGAGTAATAAATAAATAATTGACAAAAATTAACCAATATTAACATTTATTTTAGTACGTGATTTTTTGTCCTTTTGAGACTATTTATAATCTGCCCACGCACTCTCTGCGCCGTCTCTACGCCCTCTCTGTGCCATCTCAACGCCTAATTTTCTCTAGGTCTTCTACTGCTCTCCTGAAGTCTCAGACGTCAAAAAAGGTAGTAAATGGCACTATGAGGATCATTCGAAAATTCGAACGGCCAACGCTACGCCGTGACCAACTTGAAACCGGAGAGTTACCACAAGCTGTCTTCGTAGACTTCAATGACAAAACAATACGTGGCAACACAATTGGTATGGGTATTAGTATTGGGTGCCACAAATGAACCCTGTACAGTCGAATTCAACGCTTTAGCACATTCGCTGCCGATCAGGCGCTAGCGCGTGTGGCAGATCCAATGTTAAGAAGCCAATCGCGCGCCTACGCGTGGTGAGGATAACTGTCTCATCAGCCAGTAACGCGTTTGCGTTGCAAAGTTGCGGCTCAGTATTTTTTTAATACTTTACTTGCCTTTATATCTACGGAACGGCAATAACTATCAACATATCCTCACGTTACCAGCAGCGAAACGGGTCATCGTAAGGTAGAGCGGTGCATGCTACCGCTTATATTATGTTGGGCCGTGACAGTGCACTAGCTGCACTGGACAGAGCTATCGTGGATCTAGAGCCTA
Source organism: Luehdorfia chinensis (assembly GCA_019845155.1). Classification (NCBI taxonomy): domain Eukaryota; kingdom Metazoa; phylum Arthropoda; class Insecta; order Lepidoptera; family Papilionidae; genus Luehdorfia; species Luehdorfia chinensis. The sequence continues at coordinate 12,086,397 of JAHVAK010000527.1, forward strand.
AGATTTTTGCCAAAGGCCAAGCTTATGTCGCGATTAGTCGCGTAAGGCAGCTAGAAGGTTTGGTTTGAAGAGTGTTTAAAAAATATTTCTGAGGCGATTTATTTTCACATTTTCTTGTGTAAGCGCTTCATAATTAAAACAACCTAGCACATGATTTAAATTAAAAGCTATGAAATAAACACAAATAATAATAAAATAAAAACACCACAGCCGTGTCAAAAATCTAACAAAAACGTAAACTATAAATGAATTAAAAAGTAAATAAACAAGTTGTAATATTTACTGGCTAAACACGACATCTCGGAAACGACTTGACCTACGAAGCTGAAACAGGTAGTTTATACGGTAAGCGATAACCACGCGGTTGTCACTTCAGTGCCTTGTTTTTCTTATATAACATTAGCTTTCGCCCGCTTCTAATTCTATTTAGCCAGAGGATGTACCTGTAGTCGATATTGATCAGTAGAAAGTAAGTCGTAAATGTTTTACTGGTGGTAGGATTTCTGTGCAGGAATCCGTCTAGGTAGGTACCACCCCAGGGCCAGTTATTCTGCCATGAAGCAGTAGTGTGCAAACATTATTATTATTCGGTTTGAAGGGCACTGTGAGCTAGCGTAATCACTGGGCATATGTGGTGTCACACAGAAATATTCTGGGTGACAAAGCATTTATTATGGGCAGACGGTGCACTTACCATCAGGTGAACGTTTTGCTCGTTTCATAACTTTTTCTAATAAAAAAAAAATGTTAATAACGGGAGGACCATTACACGAATTCAAAACCGATCACCTTTCCACAATTATAATAATGATGGAACAGAGCATTGATGAAGTCCCTGAAATGACGAGATGAGACATCTATATCAAGCTGATGCTTCTTGAGTTGCGCTATTGGATTATCATCGATTTTAATTATACTTTCGGAATCAAAAAGATTACTAAAGAAGGCGACATCGCCCTCAAGATCAGACCACTCAATCTGGTGGGTAGCTGCCCCATTTCCTTGGCACTATAATCCTCCAAATTGTTGACCCTGACGTAATCTGAGAATTATCACATATATAATCTGAGAGTAGAGCTGGCTTCTCCCTATCAAACTTGTATGAAAGAGGAAACGTAATTCCCAAACCAGACTACCCGATCTGGCCGGTAGCTACCCTTATCCTTGGCACCCTCATACATCAAAAACGTTAAGATTTTATTTATACTACACTCAGCGTCACAAAAAATCGGACCTCTCTGAGTTTGCGCGAAAAATGGCTGTAATGGCCAGAAACTAATTATATTTATATAAATATTGGTATGTTTGAAATGGGTATTTGAATAGCTTTACATTATTAATAAAAAAATCATGAAATCATTAAAACATTTATCATTATAGAGCGTCAAAAATAAACACTGTCAAATGCTCGTTAGTAAGGACGCTAGTTACACCAGCTAAAAAGGGTATAAAAGGGTCGATCTGGATGAAATATGGGCCAGTCGTAATTTAGACTTTGCAGTGAACACACGTGAACAAGTAACCAAAGTAAGAACAAGTAAAGATGGACACCAGCTCTGAAGAAGCCGCTCAAGTGATTGCCCTATTGCAGTCGGGGATGCGACAGTGTGACGTTGCTCGACAGTTGAACCTGTCCCGTTTTCCAGTTCGACGGGTGTTCCAACGTTTTCAGCAGACTGGTGGTTGAATGTTAGAAAACCGGGATCTGGAAGAAAACGGTGCACATGAGAAAGAGATGACCGTTTCATCGTTACGACATCTTTACGAAACCGTTTTACAAATGCTGTTGAGTTGCAACAACAGCTTCGATCAACTCGGAGAACATCTGTGAGTGTTTCTACGATAAGAAGAAGGTTACACGAAAAGAGTTTAACAGCCCATAGACCTGCTAAAGGCCCAAAACTTACTGCACAGCATCGCAGAGATCGCCTAGAGTTTGCTCGCAATCATTGCGAGTGGACTCTAGAACAGTGGCGGACCGTACTCTTCTCTGATGAGACGAGGGTCTGTCTCTTCTGCAATGACAGACGTAGAAGGGTCTACAGAAGACAGGGGGAGAGGTTCACACAACCCTGCTTCGAAGAATCCGTCGAATAAGGGGGTGGCTCGTGTATGTTTTGGGGCGGCATTTCCGTCGACGGGAAAACGGAACTTGTGTGCGTTTCCCGGACTCGGGGTGGCCGTGGGCAAGGGTCATTAAATGCTGGTCGGTACATTACTGAAATCCTGGAGGAACATGTGGTCCCGTATGCTGGTTATGTCGGTGATGGGTTCATGTTAATGCATGATAATGCTCGTTGCCACACCGCGGCTATTGTACGGGATTATTTACAGGAGGTCGATATTCCTGTTATGCATTGGCCAGCAAGAAGTCCAGACCTTAACCCAATAGAACATCTCTGGGATGACCTAAAACGGCGCGTGCGAGCTCGAGATCCAGCTCCAGCCACTCTTTAAGAGCTCCAAGATGCGGTACTTGAAGAGTAGGAACAAATACCCCAAGAGGCTGTTGCGATTCTTGTAAGGTCCATGAAAGATCGCATGGAAGCCGTTATCAAGGCAAGGGACCCCCCCTTGCCTTGATAACGGGTAACACTAGGTTTTAAGAACTTTTTTTGTATTTATTAAGTTTTTTTTAAATTATTAATTTGCAAATTTGTACATACCCTGTCTTTTTCTTTAATTTCTCTTTCGTCTCGTTATAAAAGTAAAATTCAATTAAAATTCCTGAAAGCTAATGAAATTACCTTTCGAATGATACCCTCAAACCACAACATTGCCTTTGGCCTGTTGTGTTAAAATAGTATTCAAATTATTTTTTTCGGATGTGCGATTTTTTTGACGCCGAGTGTATATATCTTCAGTTTACGGGTAAATTAAAATATATAAATGTATTAGTGACTTGAATATTTATTAAGATTATGTGACATTAAGATGTCAATAACTCCATTTTTCTATACTTTTTCCTTAACGTGGAAACCGGATCTTTAAACAGTATTGGATCTAGGCGAAGTATGGACCGCACAAGGGGCATGTAACCCCACGCTGCAGCAAACGTGTTCAGACAGGACTGGCGCTGGACGAAGTGTTCAGGGTCGCTCCAGGATGATCTGAAATAAGTACTTAGTTTAGTATTTACGTTATTACAGCAGGTTGCTGGTTCAAATCCGGCTCGAAGGACCGTTTGTTGAGTGTAATAGCAAAGACTCACTCTTGCGACAAGCTACCGCACCCTCGAGAGTAGGCTTGAATTTGATGTACACTAACTTCCTCTAATTACTAAGAGGTCAAAAAGGACAAAGTATCAGTTTAGTCATTTATTTTCTCTATCTTCATACTGTATAATCGAATAACTTGATACCGTGAATTTATTATTACACCCAACAGTGGCAGAAAATGAGAAATAAAGATATGTAAAGTGATCACGGGGCAAGAGGAGCAAGCAATTGCGGATGTTTGTAATTTTGTTATGAGGCAGTAATGTTAATTTCTCGGTAAAGGTGATTACCACAAGAGCTCCGCGAAGTGGAACATTCAGTATAAGTTTTTCAGTATGGGTTTGCAGTTTTGTACCTTTTTATCATGTTAGGATAAAACAAGCACAAAGTACTTTGTGCGTATTTTATCCTATAATTGGATTTTTTTGAATTGCGTGAGGAATTGCGTGAGGTGCGCGTGGTACCTGTAGCGGTGGTGCGAGGGCTTGTAGCGGCGGCGCTGCGCCAGCTTGAGCGGCGGTCTGCGCGTGAGATGCGCGACGAGGCAGTTGAGGAGGATGTCCTCGCAGTTGTGTGCGCGGCGCACGGCCAGGCGAAGAGCGGGCGCGGCGGCGCCGTACAGCGCGAGCATCGCGCGGTGCACCAGCGCCGCGCCCGGCAGCACCATGGAGTACGCGCCGCCCCACTTGCTGCTGTAGCCCCACGCGCCCTACAAACGACAATATTTCATGTTCTTTTTTTTAATGAACGTAAGTGACGAGACGAGCGAGTCGTTCACCTGACTATAAGCGCCATGCCTCCTAATAAAAGTTGCGGTTTTATTAGTAGGCAACAACAGACAAATGAGGAACATTTTTAAAAACTATTTTTTTTTTGTATATACTTTCATATGCATTTAGTAAAAAGCTGTTATTTTGAAATTGCAAATAAATGCTTCAATTTTATGTATTTGTATAGATGAGTCAATACTACTATACTATACTACTATACCTGCTTTCAAGTAAGTGCTACGCCTGTCAGTTCTCGACTCTCTTATATCCTGTAATTACGCTAGCTTCAGTGCCCTTTAAACCAAAACACAGTGGTGCTTCTGACCACTGCTCGACGGCAGAATAACTGGCACTGCGGGGGTACCTACCTAGATGGATTCCTACATAGGAACACTACCACTAGTTAAAATAGTTAAAATACGTAAACTTTTGAGACTAGTTAAAATACGTAAACTTTAGAGACATTACTTTGAAACGAAGACTAGTTAATCCCGAGATATATCTTATACGTGCGAATTTCAAAATTAAAGCTTTTGTTATTCAATCGCAAAATTATAATAGAAGTGACTTCACTGGAAACGTACACATTGTTAAGTAAGACTTTGGCGAAAACAATTACTAGTTTTTAGTATGATTAAAGTAAACAATAATTTAATATTGAATACATGACAGCATTTATGAATGTGGAGTTCTTATTTTGATGAATATTTCATTTTAACAGTAAACTTAAAAATGATTTAAACACTCTCACTCTACCATCAATATTCTATATAGAAATAGAAAATAAATCTTACCTTGGCCTCATCCCAGTAATGACTTCTAGCTGGGTAACCAACGATGCGTTCGGGAAACTGTTGCCATACTCGAAATGCAAAATCCAACTCTTCAGCTAGCAACGGAGCGTCTCCGTCTAGCGAGAATACAGCTGCAGTAGGAATGGCCCACAGCGGTTGCCACCTTGCCGAAACTCCTTCACTGAAAAAAGTTTAATATTTAAGCTAATAGCAAAATTTGTTAAAAGATATTCTACGAAACGAATCATATTCACATTTATTTCATCTTCTATTCATTTCGCCTTGAGTTAAAGTATAAACAACGAAAGCAATGTTTCACAAACTTTTATTAAAAGTAGACATTAATACCAGTATCCTTTCTTGTTGAATTCACCGGAGTATTCTTTGATCGCTTCATCTTCGGCGAAGAAAGGTACAATCTGCTTGGTCCAAGCTCAAAAACGAAACCGTGAACAGATAATAAAAAAAGTAATGTTGTTTTGTTACTTTTTTGGGTTATCTGTTCATAATAAAAACTACAAAAGTAACAATAGAATAACAAGAGTAAAATTAAATTATAACTGCAGTCTCGTATCAACAAGATGATCGATAGCAAAGATGTCGGATGTAACCCTACCGATGACAAAAAGTCACATTACAGTTCACATGTCGTGTTACCGAGGTAATAAAACATACCTCAACATAATGTTGAAGTATGTTTTATTACCTTGTGTTAGTGGTGGTTGTTGTGTTAGTGGTAGTGGTGGTGGCAATAGTTGGCTATCCCTGGAAGACTCCAAAACTAGGTAATACAAAGTATTAATCGTTTTCTTGAGAACAAACACACAAGTTATAATAACTACTTACCCGGGGTAATGAGTAGTTGCATCTATTACGATAACTGGTAGAGGATCACGAACATCGCCTGCCATACGTGCTAGCGATTTTAGTGTGGGGGCCGCTCGCTCACTGTCCCACACTAACACTACCTATCAAAAAAGAAATGCTTAGTTATTAAACATTATCATATCGATCAAAGTGTTTAATATTTTGTTATTTAGTTCTCACTTTGTTTTGTGATATGTTAAAAATATCATAATTTAGTTATGCGTACGGACTGAGAAACATAACGTTGTCGTAAGCTAGTCTGTCATTCGACCATAGTCTGTACGATCTTCTCACTAGCGTCGACTCCATATGGCTTGGGGGTGCTCTCCCCTCCCCCCACCAAATATTATTAATAATAGGGCCGGACCCCTACCCCCTCCAAATATTTTATTGGGATATATGTTAAAATGCTGATGTATATACAGTGGCTTTACGAAAAGATTCGTCACTTTTTAATTGCACTCGTTTATTATGCTCAAAGCACGGAAAATCATGGTTAATTGTTTCGGTGATATATTTAATTTACTTACATCAAAGATCATTCAGTGCTCTTCGTCGATTAAAGACGTACTTGCGTTCTACCATGACAGTCTTCTATGGCATGTCGCAAGTACGCAAGACTCGACAACATAACTTTGTTGTTAAATGTCTTCTGTCTCACCACCCATTAAATTGTTTTGGAGAGTCTGGACCTTAGATTTCTGATTAACCCCAGTGCGTCGTTCAAAATTCGCCGTATTTTGAATAATGAGCTCATTCATTATTTTATTTCTCAATTAAAAAATGTTAATAAATTTTTGGTTTGATCTATATTCATTTTAATTCATTAACTTATCATACCCCGCTCCAAGCTATTAACATCGTACCGTGCCTTACGTATGTACGAGTAGTATGCATGTAACAAGTATGGCATGGTTTACATTTGAAAACAAACGATTTTTTTTCTACCTAGGATCTGCTAATATACGTGTTTATTTTGAACTTTTTTTTATTAATAAAACGCCTGTAGGATTTCTCGTGTATCGTGGGCACGCTTTACAGAAATACATTTCCCATGTATAACGCAACCAGACCAGAAATCCAAGAATTTGTGTTATTGCATAAATGTTGCAGCGGAGTAGAAGTCAGGTACTCTAACCACTATGCCACGCGGTCGCAAACTTTATTAATTGGTAAAGTAAAAGCATTTTTAAAAGTCCCTATTATTTCAATAAACTCAATATGATGAGCTCCTGGCTATAAGTAACATATTAAAATGGATTTCTTTATATATATATGAATATTAAAAAAAATAACAATTAAATCACCTTTTCGCAGAATTCACTGCTTGCTATATTCGCAAGAAGTTTATGTAGCGCTGGTGATGTTGCTTGAACATATAATAAGGCAGTAAACGTTTCTCCAGGTGTAGGAGGAGGCGCAGTGGATGGCACAGAAGGAACTGGAAGGGGAATTGGAGGAGGCGAAGGAGCTGGCGGAGCCACTGGTGCGGCTACGGCAACAGGGAAATGCGCTCGAGAGTCCCCGTAAGTAGCAAGAGTACCCAGCGCCCCTGGAGATGCATTCCAAATGAGCGCCTCGCGTTGTCTCGACGATCGATGGGCTAATATACGCTCAAATAAAAGCTGAAATAATCACCGAAAATTTAATTTACTTTTAACTACTTTCAGTTTAAAACATCAACTGTAATATTTATTAAATATGTTTTACCTCAACTGTAGTAAAAACTATTTTTTCAATAGAGGAAAAGTACTGTTCCCATAATAATTGTGTTTGTTGTCTCAAAGCAAGTATACGCTCGGGTGGAACTGAGCGTACAAGCTCCGGCACCTGCATATAAAAAGTAATCGTTCGTTTTAATATTTGTTACATGGACGATATTTATTTATACAGTCAATACCATTTACGACAACATCGTTTAGAACAATATATTTGTTATATTGACCAAAATCATAAGAGCCGACTGAATGCTATATAAACGGTTTAAAAAGAACACTGCGTTTTGCGACATACCGCATTAAGCGACCACATGACAGAGTGTGAAGCTGACAGTGTTGATAATGGAGTAGAAGAATGGATATCGCGACAGTGGTCTGCATTATGTGAAGGTTACGGGCCACATGACATATTAAAGGCAGATGAAATTGGACTTATTTTATAATATGACGCCAGACAGGACTTTAAAGTTTAAAGGAGAGAATTGCTCTGTTGGGAAAACTTTTAAGATTAGAATAACGATCATGGTTGCAGCAAATACGAGTATGACAAGATCCAGTAAAAGGAAGCTTTTACTTATTGCAAAATCTAAGAAACCAAGATGCTTTAAAAACATACGCTCACTGCCGGTAACGTGTGCAAACACTGTAAGGCCATGCATGACAATTTTCGAAAGATCGTTTCGAAAGACAAAATTGGGACGCTGAATTAAAAGCAAACAATAAAAAAATCTACTTTTGGTTGCTAATTATCCTGCTCACCCAGTTCTTATCTGAAGTGCAATAAACTTGTGGTTTTACGACCAAAATGGTACATCTGTACTGCAACCTATAGACATAGGTGCTATACGATGTTTAAAATTTCATTATTCTCGTAGAAAACTAAGTGTAAAAAAATTGATACAAAAAATTGACAGTAATGATTGGAATTTGGAGGGCACTGAGAGCTAGCATAATTACTGGGCATATAATACTTAAGGACTGATGTCTCAGGGTGACGGGCGCATTGTGGTGTCACACAGATGTTCTGGGTGACGCAGCATTTGTTAAGGGCAAATGTTGCACTTACCATCAGGTGTGGTGTGATCAGTGAACATTTTACTCGTGTTGTCACATTTTCGAATAAAAAAAAGCTTTACGGTTCTTGATACAATCTTGATAATACAAAAAACTATCGCCCTCTTCACTTTAGACAGGCAGGTTTAAAGACCTTTTAACAATATCCTCAGATGATGTTTAGTTGGCGCGTTTTCTATGACTGATGATGATGAAAAGGACATTACTTTGGCTCAATTAGCTCAAAATATACAATCTGCTTCACGCTATTGAAGTAGAGGAGTATATTGATGTATATTACTCTATTACAATTAGTGCGCCAGCTACGGAAGATGATATTGTACAAGAAGTTCAAGAGGGAAAAAACTAACAGACACTGAAAAAATATTTACAGTGCCGACTGTGAAATATATTCTCAAAGCTGCTAGTGTATTAAAATTTTATTTATTAAAATTGTTCCTTTTAATGAACTGTTTCAAATGCAGGGAAATTTGACGATACACTAATTAAAATCCATATTGAACTAAAAAGATCGTATGCAATACAGAAGTGTTCCAAACAGATAAAAATTACAGATTTTATGAATACAGTAATATGTAATATTTTACACATGAATATATTATTCTTACAGTAGGACTAAAGTGTACGTAAACTAGTACCTAAAACAACACCGGATTTTATGAATCAGTGGTCTCTTCAATGTCCTTATAACAAATTTTGACAGTATTAGATCATTAAAAAATTATTTATAGCTTCTTTAATTTTAGATGTACCACACCTGTAATAAAAGACGCTCATCGGCCCAAATTACAGCACGGCGCCAGTCTATCCGTTCATCAAAAGGTAGCCTCCATCCATTGCTTAATAGAACTGGAACACAACCAGCGGCTAACGCTTCAAGAAAGCGATACGAGCCAAGACGTCGTCCTCGGGCAACTAAACAAAATGTAGAATTTGCCAGTAACTGCTCATAGTCGAATCTGAAACATTTGGTAGATGTATGATTACTTCAATGTCTTCTGCACGCACTCCAAGATCTTATGTAAACAAAAGGAGAAGGGAAATAAGAATGGTTCTAGGAATAGTATTATCAGCATGTTACTTGAAGGTACTGCAGAACAGAGATTGACAAGGACGTTTTCACTGAGGTTGCAAGAGACTACTATAGGTTGTAAAAATGGTATCAAACAAAGATTAAGATCCTTTCATTCATACAGACTGCTCCTCAACTCAAACACTCAGAACTCTAATATGTATGCTATATGCACATTAAATTAAAAATATAGTTAAAACAAAAAAGTTTTTTTAGGGTTAAAACTTGTTTGTTTATTAGATTTTGTTTAGTACTGTTGAGTGCTTACAGCAAATTTTCATCAGCTTGTAAAGTTTGTGATCTAAAAAAGAACACTACTAAGAACTATTCTTACTAGAAAGGGTGTGTTGTAGTGTTCTTTACATAACATTTAGCTTAGTATTTCTGCACAGTTAAACTAAAAAAAAAACAGCCTGTAAACAGTTTGGAGAAAGGGGATTTGTCATTAGTTGCCATGCTTGATAGGTGGATTAATGATTGCAATACCAAATACTTTGCACTAGTGGCACAACTATGGATTTGAGGCCCGTGGCAAATTCATTGGATGAGGCTATCTCTCAAAGTAAAGAAGCTGAACCAATATTGTAGTTTCTTTTTAAAAAATCACTATGTAAAGTATGTATGTATGTATGAATTCCATTATATATATATAAAGTATACATACATATTATTTAAAGTTACTAAAAACTCAAAGCACACAGTGATCTGTGTGCTTAGAGTTTTTAGTAACTTTTAATTCAACGGGCATTTTGGATTGAAATAAAAAAAATTATTTTATACATTTAAATAATTAAAAAAAGACTAGTGCTTACCCAACTGTCAAAATTCGACCATAAATTATAAACAATTTTTATTGAATTTAATGTAATTGGAACACATATTACATATAAGTTTTAGCTTTCTACACTCCTTTCTCTGAATAAGTTGAAACTATGCCAAATATCACTCTTAGGTGCATTCTAAAAGGGCACAAAGTGCTCTCTTCACATAGTAATAATTAGATTCCAGCTTTTTGTTTTACCAAAGTGTTAATGACAATATAAGTTCAAATTTCAGGCTATAGAATGTTTTATAGCTAAGTTGTGTATTGACTAGCAAGGGGCCTCCTCCAGCCAGGGCCCCTGGCATTTTGCTCATCCTGCTACCCTATTTTTATGCCACTGAATTGCACCTTAGACACTGCACCACCAGTAGTCTGGATAATTAAGGTTAAGTATAATTTAGATGGGTAGTCTGCCATCAGATATAAGCCATGATATTTACCAGGCATTTCCCTAAATCGATTTTTGCAACACCACTGGAATGAAATAGGCTAGCAAATTTTCTAAAACTATTACTACACAGTGACACAAATTACAATTTTTTTTTAACTTAATGCTTACTTGTCATATTCCCTGTTGTCCTCATCACACCTCTCATCTCTCAAGTCTTTCCATGACTTTCCATGTCTACATGTAGTCACTAATATAAGGTTATTACCATCATGTAAATGCCACAATGAATTCCTAGTTTCACTACCAATGCCATGCACATATCGTTTACCTTTAAAAGCTAATAGATGTTTTTTTGGTGCAGGAAATGGATTAGCGGTAGCGGCAGGTGCTGCCCCACCTCGTTCGGGGTGTTCTTTATGAAACAATGGTAATGAAATATCAAAACCATCACGAAAAATAGTTTCTGAAGCACTAGCCCTAGCCAATATTGCTTCACCAGGATCGAAACCCTAGAGCATTTTCTGCATAGTCTGGCCAGGTGCCAGCATATAAATTAAAAATAAGATGATTACGACCATTTTTCCAGTGTGGTAATCGTGACAAACGTTGAGCCACATCAGGAATATGTTCAGGTGATAAAGGGTCAGCATCCAATGTGTCTACTGCTGGTAAGAATAAGCATGCCTCATTTGGATCTCTCGTGGCATATCTTGATTCTCTGATAACGGATAGTACTTTCCTATATGTTGCGCTCACTGGGCCATCAGTTGGATAAACATATACTTTAGGATCATCGCCGCATTTCGAAAAATCGAAACAGGTTTCCATGCGACATGATTTTATCGTCGAATGCGGGCGTCTTTTTTGCCGAGAAGGAGCTTCGCATAATTCGTCGAGCGATGCAAACGTAGGTAATTGATCCCGAAGACTATTTTGCACCAATTCCGATTTTAAGCGAAACCCGCTAAAATAACCATAAATTATTAAGCTGCATAATAATAAAACAATAATATAACGCTTTTTAGCCTGCATTACGGTTATAAAAGTAATCCAAAATGTTTGCTCATTAAGCCCGATTCCATTTTAATAAATATTTTATTGCCACTCAAATATCATTTTTTTTTACTAAATAGACTAAATACAAATTCAGATTAACTTTATACTGAATTGCATAAAATGTCTAATACTAAAAGTTTATCAATCTACATTTATAATAAATACAATTGTGTTCTCTGTTATTTTTGTTTCACTTTGACAGCTTTTACTGGCAGTGTGACCAGATTAAATTTTACAAAAAAACCGAAGCACTTTAAAAAAAATACTGAAATATACCAAGTTGCACAGGGAAATATACCAATAAAAAGAATGATTTACAAAACATGTTTTATTCTGTGGTTTTAGTTATTCATTAGCACAATAAATGTTAGAATTGTATTTTAACATTCTATTTGAAGGATTAATATTAACACAACCTCCGTCATCTTTTACACCTTGCTTTGTTTTTAATATTGCAGATACAATTTTTGTTTCTAAATCTGTTTCTTTGTTCTGTTTTCTTTTAAATTCGTCTGTACTCGAAGATTGTAATAAATGACTTACTTCGCGATCGTGTTTAAGGGTTCTATATTCTTCATCAATTAACTGCATTTGCACTGACTGTACTTCGTATGGAAAAGTTTCTATTACACTTCTTTAACTGCTAAATTCTTTATTCACGGCAGTGTGTGGGTTAAGAAATTTCAGTTCGCGGAAAATTTGATTTTCAAAAGGCAAACGAGATTTCGTGAGTCCGTGGTAGCTCAGGGGCCTGGTGCTCGCCTTTAATTTCATAGTAAGCGAGTAACCTGGGTTCGATCCCCGGTGCCAGCACCTCTAATATTGTTCTACAATTTTAAGTGCTGATTTACCACGTGCTTAGAGGTGAAGGAAAACATCGTGAGGAAACCTGCATGTCCGAGGAATAGAAATATTTCGAGGACATGTGAAGTCCGCCAACCCGCATTGGAGCAGCGTGGCGGATTCTTCCTAGCTCCAAAACCCTCTCAGGAATGAGAGGAGGCCTGTGCTCAGCAGAGGGACATTTATAGGCTGAAACTTTACTTTTTTTTTTAAACGTGATTTCAATTGTGTGCTCAACTCAACTAAAAAACATTGGCACCTTCTGAAAAAATCAGCAATTTGTACTTTCATGTTTATGTTTCCCCTGTGTTTATTTAATTCTTGGCCCACTTGTATGCCTAAGTACATATCATTTAATGGCAAATAATTCACACTAGATTTTGGGTCTAATGTGAATACGTTGTACCGTGCTTTTTAGATAATTCGTTTTCATAAAGCAACCCAAAATCGACAAGTACATACTAGATGCATCATCAAATAATCTTTCAATGCACGTATATTCGCCTTGAAAAATTATGTTAAATTTGTTTACAATTGGCAAAATGTAGTCTAAACAGTAAAAGTACAATTGGTTTATGTCATTAATAAAATAATGATACAAAAATTCTGATGACATATTGTGATTACTCAAATGTTGATCTTGAAAGAACATATAATTTCGGTGATGTAATTGCTGTTAGCCTTTTTGGCTTTTACAGCTTCATCGGATACTGTGCTCACTGGCCAGGGGCCCGCGTGCCAGGTTTGGTTTGACCCAAACATAAATACTTAAATACACTCCTACAAACAAATCGATTCGAAATCGAAACGAAATTCGGACTGTGTCGCGTTCGCTGCGTGCTTGCGCGACTTCGAATATCTCAAATGATTTTATGTCGTTTAATGACCATCCGAGGGAGGCTGCGGGCCTCCATTCGGACTGTCGACTTGTGTGTCGGTAACTCTGGGCGGTGAGAACCGCCCTGGAACACGGGTGTATCGTGTGTACGCGGTGTGATTGTCGACTGCTGCGCGCCGCTCTCTATGGCGGTCGCGCGTCGTGGTGCGATTGAAAGAACAACTGCATAAACGCAGCTCCGCTTTCTTGACTTCGTCTTTCTGTGGTGCCTTTTTGAAAAATGTATCAACCTGGAAACAAATAAAAGGTATTATACCATTATGACTTTATGACCACCGACTAAGCAAAACATCTCCGAACTTCTTGATTTTAAGTACGGTAATGCTAATTAATAACAAGTTATACTTACCTTTGACTGTCCTTTACATTTTTTCAAGTAACATTTATGCTTTTCAGTATTTGCATGTTGTTTTATAGATGTTAATCTACTTTGGAGTTTCGCATTGCATGCTTTACAAAACGCGGCGTACTCGTCATCTTTATATCGTGAAAGCCACGAAGAAAGCTCTGGAATTTGTTCCCATTTATCTAAATAACTTTGTTGAAAACTAAACATGTTTTCTGGATGGGTGCGTAACAGCTCACAGCGTGATAGATAGCGTGAAGTAAAATGAAAACAAAACAGCACGCACTCTATTTATATGACGACAAAAACGTACTACAAATTTGGAGAAATCCCCGAATTATTTAAACAAAACCTTCAAAGATGAAGTCAATTGCAGGCTCTGATGCTATATGGGCCGCCTGTCATGTACTCTCTGTAACTTACTGATATTTGCTCTTGAATGAAATTATTATATTAAATCCGGGAAATCCCCTGAACATCAATGTTCGCGCCAGTGCACGGAGACGATCGCTACGGTGTCGCCATAACTTTTTATCCAAAATATACCCAAAAATACCGACTTCTGCCAATATACCTTAATAAATTTTGGTAATCGGAAAAGTCAATAGAATATACCGAAAAAGTATTAAAATACTGAATCTGGTCACGCTGTTTACTGGTCTCAAAAGAGTATATTAAGCTAAAAGTTATGCGAACTACGCGCACTAGTTCGTTGATGATCCTGTTCTTAGTTCGTTCTACAATTTTTTTAGAATAGATTGAATTAATTTTTATTCAATATACGCCAGATGATGTTCTCATAGCCGATTTCGACCACGGAGACACCTTCCGAATACTGTCGACTAGCCATCAACTGCGCAGGAGATATTATAGTGCCTATGCAGAAAATGCTCTAGGGTTCGATCCTGGTGAAGCAATATGTACGCGCAAATACAGAGGCACCCACTCGTCCCAACCTACCCGCGCCCGATGTAACGCCGATGCGATAAGATCGGAGGTAGGCTAGGATGCAGTTTCAGAAACACGGGGACAATCACAACACAACCAGACCCGAAAACCAACAATTTGTGTTTTATCACAAATGTTGGCTCAAGAAACCAGCAAGAAACTTTTCAATTGAAAATTTGAAATTTGAAAATTAGAAGCATTTCTTTTATTCTTAGTCATTCCAAAAATAATAAACAAAGTACGACAGGAAGAGAAAATCATACTTTATATTAGTTTGGACCTTAAACGCGTACTGCGCGTAAGGCAAATCCGACAATTTTGTGTGTTTAATCTAAAATAGGCAAACAATAAAGAAAGTAGGTAAACAATAAAGACCAAAATTGAGTATCTGCAAGAATGACGTCGTTTGATTCGGAAGTAACTCACCAAGCTCCCAAGCTGGAGTTTGGTGAGTTGCTGAACTAAAACGCTCCACAAATGTAAACGTAAGTGAGTAATTCATCGCAACGGCTCGCTCACAAGTTACACCAGCTTAGTGATGGGACTTGAGTAAGATTTTGTGACTCCAGTCATTCGAGTAATTTTATCACGTCACTCAAGTTGTACTCGAGTTTTCGAGTCACTCGTGTTAGATTTTATTATAGGGAGTAAGATTTTATCACTCAAGTGGAAAGTTTTAACTTCTTCAGTTGAAGATTTTTTAAATATCTTTATTAAATTAGCATTAAGTGATAATATGTAAAAACTACCCCGTCCTACTACTAACATCTCATCCCGTGGGTGTCGTAAAAGTCGATAGAGGGAAAATAAAAACCCGAAGATGAGCAGCAGCATCTTCCTGGTACATCTGATTAAAAAAACTGCGGTTGCCAACCCATCTACCAAGCGTGACCACTATGGCAAAATCCCCCCCAAAATGAGAGCTGCAAACTTTTGTGGCAATCTATGGGGGGGGGGGCATGTTCAGCAGTGGACTAGTGATAGGCTGAAATGATGACAATGATGATGGTGTAATAAAATTAAAAATATTAGTTATACATTATTTTGTTATTTCATGTAAGGATGTCATTGAAACTAAAAAATGTCAGAGCGACGTAGACTGGCGAGTAACTGAGCGCTCGTCGAATCTACTCGGTGCGCCGAGTTGACGCGATAAATCGTGTGCAAACGGACTCGAGTAAAATAATTTTTCACTCGAGTACGAGTCTCACAAATTCACTCGAGTCACTCGAGTAGAAACAAGGGTCGAGTCGCATCATTACACAAGGCTAAGTTGCAATCACTCGAGTAAGACACATCACTACGCCTTACCAACTCAATATCTAATTTTGATATAATTCTCCATCAACAGATTTCTTTGACATCAGAAAATCCCTTCCAAGAAACGTCAATCATATAATTATTACATACTTTCAGCAAGTACGAAACTTAACACTTGATTCTATCATTTACGTCGCACTATTTATAGAATTGAAATGGCTAAACCAAAAACAGATGATGCATCAGAGGAAGCCAAAAAAATCGTTGATGATGCAAAAAACTTTATTGAAAGAGCAATTGGTGACATTGGAAAAACATCAGCAACAAAACAGCTAATTTTAGGAACTGCATCAGGATGGTATGTATATAGTTGGTATTATTCGTTGTTGCGCATATCTTTTTTTGTCCTTCTCGTGATCATCTAGTACTCAGTTATCCATCTTTATATATATATATATATATTCAGGATAACCGGGTTTATGACTATGAAAATTGGTAAACTCGCGGCCGTCGGGATTGGTGGCGGTGTTATTTTATTGCATATTGCCAGCCAAAAGGGATACATAGACATTAACTGGGACAAAATAAATAAGAAAGTTGATAAAATCAGCGACAAAATCGAAAAGGAAGCAACTGGAAAATCTCCTGATTGGTTCGAAAAAGTATGTATCATATATATATTTAATATAGCATTCCGATATTTAGTAACATAATTATATCCAAATAACATATTTTTGTGTGATATTTTAGTATTTAAAAAATTCTAACCAAATTACAATTTGTATACTTGACCGGTTTTTATACATATTTTTTATGACTGATTGCCATAAGCATTTGTTGGGTTTGCAGGATCTTTAACATTACATTGTTTTTTTTCCAAAAGTGCCTCCTTTCTGTTGCAGGTGTTTTCATTTGTCAAAGATAATTCCTATTATTCAGCAGGGTTTACTGGTGGATTCTTTTTTGGAATAGCATCTTCATGAATTTCAAAATTTTTACTTTATTGTTATAAGTGAGTTCATTCATTTTGTATAACCGGTCAAGTTAATAGTTCAAAACATTGACTTTAATTTGTTGAACCTAAATTTTTTACATAACCTGCCATACTTATTGGTTATCACGGCAAATAATTCCATCTGGGGAAGTCTTAAATCTGGGTGTGGAATGTTAACCTTGTGGCTTATAGATATGATGGATGTCATTTTTCTGTTATAGAAAACATTTTACTTGTGAATAAATGTAGTAAAACTGAATTTAATGATGCACCTTTTAAAACCAGTGTTTCCTTTGTTTATTTTTTATATCATGCTATCTTAATCAAAAAACTACAATTTCATTATATTTCAGGTAGAAAGATTTGTGGATCGTAAAATTGACAAAGCTGAGGATTTATTAAAGAAAAAGGAAAAAAAGGCAAAGAGATGGTACAACAGTTTTACTGGGGATGATCACTATAAAGCTACTGAAACTCATATTTTCTTAACATCTTTTGTAGCTGGCATGGCTGTTGGGCTTATTTGTGGCAAATAATAATTTATTAGCTGTACTTATCAGTAGGGTACACTCTTATAATAATAGATCTCTTTAATATTTATATTGATTAGGCTTGTGATCACCACCTTAGAAAGGTTTAAGTTTGAAAATATTGTACCTTTTCTTCCAGTATTGTTAATTGTGCAATAATTATAATTTATAAATTTACTCTTACTATGTTGTATTTATTATGACTTATAATGATACCTATGCTTCAATCATTATAAATGAAATTGACTTTGGCCATGGCTGCTTTTTCCATTTGGTACCAGAAATTGACAATGTTAAGGATATACATACACTGGGGCAGTTAGCGGAACACAAAAAAAAAACATTTTTAATATTTCACAAAAGACTGGCCAGTTTTGTTACCTTTTTATTTAAAACTTTAATTTGAAAATAGTACATAAAGCGACAGTTATTTTTTTCATCGATTCGTGTTTCCCGGTAATATTGATTTGTTAGTGGTTCTAGCTCGGTCTGAGAAGAAATTTAAAAGTTTTATAAATTCGATAAATTCTCAATTTTATTCATCATCATCATTTCAGCCTATCATAGTCCACTGTTGAACATTGGCCTTCTCCATAGAGCCACCTGCATTCCATCGACTTACTGCGAAACAGTCGCTATCGAGAACCTTTCTTCCCCAATGGTTATCGCTTCTACGAGCTATATGGCCGGCCCATTGCCACTGCAGCTTGCTAATCCTTAGGGCTATGTCGGTTATTCTAGTTCTGCTGCGGATAACATCGTTAAGGATTTTACCTCGCAGAGAAACTCCGAGCATAGCCCTACCTAGGACAATCTGTCCTAGTTATACATATTTGCCGACAACTTCGATCGTAGTGTTCCCAACAACAACCGGTATAGGTGTGATATCGTACGTTAGATATGATCTTCGTCATGTCCATGTTCATCTTAAGACCTACCCGTTGGGAGACACTATTGAGGTCACTGAGGTCCTCCAGCGATTCTGGCATTATGACTATGTCGTCGGCAAATCGAAGGTGAGTGATGTATTCGCCATTGACCGTATCGTTTCCAGTCCAGTAGCTTAAAGACATCTTCCAATGCAGCGGTGAAGAGGTTTCAGGGGATATTAAATCGCCTCTATCTTACACCTTTCTACAGATGGATCGGTTTCGTACTCATGTTTCTGCTACTCGGATAGCCATCGTAGCATTGGTATACAAGCACTGCAACGCATCGATATACCGACAGTCAATTCAGCACCGCTGAAGCGACTAACACAGCCCAAATTTCGACGGAATCAAAGCCTTTCTCATAGTCCACATACGCCAGACATAGCGGGAGATTGTACTCATCTGTCTTTTGTACAATACTGGTGTAGGATATGTATGTGGTCTATGGTACTAAAGCCTTTTCGGAATCCGGCTTGTTCGGGAGTCTGCTTGTGAGACGTATTGACTCTCGCAAAGAGGGCATCATCGTCTTTCTTGAAGAACTAAATTAGAAGTATTAAATAGCTTCTGAAGGACTACTAGTACCGGTTTTGAATCCCGCTTTCAGAAGCTCAGCTGTGATTCCACCCACACCCGGCGCTTTGCCTATTCTTAAGCTGTTTAAGAGCCATACTAATCACGCTCAGCCATACTAATCATCCATACTGAACTCCTCAAAACCAAATAATAAATGTTTATATGTGATTGAGGTACTGTTAGGTTAATGATCGTCATAGAACATGGTAGGTAGCTAATTATGGTCAAGGACGTCCTTAAATCTCTCGATCTCACTCAAAATCTGCGGTCTAGCGGAAATGACGCTACCGCTCTCGGTCCTCAACTTAGTCAGTTGGGTCTTCCCGGCAGACAGATCCCTGGCAAAGACCTTAGAGCATTGGTTTCGCTCCATCGCTTCCTCAATACGAGCTGTATTGAAGTTTCGGAGGTCTCGCCGCATTTGGAGATCTGTCTGTTGAGTTGCCGATAAACTGACGCATCAGTTCAGGTCTGCAGCCTCATTTCACGCCTAGTCTCTATGAGATTAGAAAAACTTAGCCCCACCGCACGGACAGTTTCCACGCGCCTCTCGTTCATATTATCCACCGTAACGCAATCATCTAGGCACTGAAAGCTATTTTGCAATTCGATCTGGAAGCTTTTGGGGTTTTAGATAAGAGCACGAGATGGACGGAACGTGAACTTCATCAGAAGTGACCTTTCCAGCTTTACGTTCATGTTCAATGAGCCTCTTACCATTCGGTGATCACTGCCGGTTTTCACCCAAGCGATCACAGAGACATCAATGAACAGCATTGCGTTAAAGTATCCCATCAACACCGTGTAATGAGTTTTGGAGCAATGTATGGCTCTTGATATGTCCTCATACATTACCTCCACCTCATCATCAGGATGGGCCTGAGGTTGTGCGTATACCTGTATGAACTTTAGCGAACACCGTTTGGTTATTCGGAGTATAAGGTACGCAACCCTAGTCGAGACACTGCGGATCTTGACTACGTCGTTAAGGAGAGATTTGTGGACGACGACTGACGTCTTCAAGTTCTCCACGCTAACGACGACTTCCAGTCTCAGCGGGGGAGTGATGTAGCGACATATATGTCGCCACATGAGAAGCTCAAGAAATATCCCCATACGTCCATAATCGCGCTATGAATGTTTTCTGAGATGCGAACTATTTAAACAACATCTAAATATTACTAGTCGGAGGAGACGTCATCCCCAGATCAGACCATTATCTGGCGGGTTTTCATTTCCCTTTTCATTGGCAATATCATCCGCAAAAATTTATTTTATTTTACAGGGAAACAAAGAATTTAACATTACACATACAAAAATAGACATTTAATTTTTACAAAAATTCAGTAGTTTCCACTGACAGATTATCCAATAAAATAAAAAAGCGAAACTAGGTGCAGAAACCAATAAAGCACTGAAAAATATGTAAGTAAATAATTAAGCTAATACAAATTATTACGTTTTAATAGTACCGTAAACTGTCTGTCTCAGATTCCTCTTATATTTACCAATAAGATTGATAACAATGTCAAGATGTTGTAAATGTTTGGTAAAATAACTGCAGGAACGATACAGAAAGGTGTTACAGGCATATTTTCTTTTGCTAAGCGCAAAAATTATTTGTTAGCCTGTAACAAGTATTTAAAAAAGTAACTTGGTATGGTGGGCTGTAAGCCACACCATATACGTAGAGGATTTCTTTAACGCCGAGTTTATTTTTTATCGATTACCGGAAAATACGGGAATATTTGTGAAATAGATCTTTTGAAACCCGTAATTTATCCGACAAGTTAGATTAATGGTCTTGCTATTACGGACCGCCGATTAGCACTATGCTCACTATTAGTTAATTAATTAAGTTTTGTTAATTAAGGTTATTCGACTAATGAAAGGTCGCCATACTTGTAACAAATTACTGAGAATTAGATGTCATTATCTTCCGGTCTGTAATTGTTCTAGCCCAAAATTCCTTCTTATGCTGCTTAATAAACAAAAAGGCACATTATAATCATAATCATTTGAAAATAAAATGACACAACTACAATTGTCATTCATCGACTTTATTTTTAATATAATAATTAAATAGCTCTTGGGGTCTCATGCATTCCAGGAAAGTTTTATAAGACTTTATATAATTTCTTTTTATAGACAGGACAGCGTTCTGATATCGCCATTTCTCGGGTCTTGATAAAGAATCCCAGGTCACACAATTTTCTTTGTTCGCTCCTAGCATTTCATATAGTTCTCTGCCTGATCTAAAACAATTATATTATTTTTTGAAGCCAGGAATTGCAACACATTCTTTCATCCGATTAATTTAATATTTAAGGATACAATAAATGTTCCAGCTGGTTATATTAGAAAAGTCTATTTCATATAGCAAACTATGGAAAGGATTCTCCTCGGATATTATCTGCGTGAAAGAGTTAAAAACGAGGAGATTCGCGGTGTGACGAAAGTAACAGACATAGTTCAAAAGATCCTTAAGCGGAACTGGCAATGCGCCCGAAATCGGCTCGAAGGACCAAAATGTTCGGTACTAAATTAATGTTCAATAAGATATGTACTAAATAACTATTTAAACACTTTATTAAAATTAAATATACTAGTACTAAGGCGTTGATGAATTTAACCGAAGCGGTTAATGTTAAAATGTTAACTGAAAAACTGACTGAGCTTAAAGATGCTACAAGTATTCAGGTAGCACGAGAAGATGGGAAATTTCCAATAGCTTGGGTCTTGAGGTAAAAGGTCTGACTGGTCGTGATGTAAATGTTAATTTTATTTTCTAATTGGACAACACTTTCGTATGATGCCTGCAACGACTGCCCATAACAATCTGTGTAACTGTGTGAGACCACACAGCGCTCGTCATAGTGAGTCAGTCAGTCATCAGTTCTTAAATCTTATATGGGCCCAGTGATTACACTAGCTCTTAATGCCCTTTAGACCAAAATACAGTAATTTTTGCACACTACGGCTTCACAGCAGAATAAGTGGCCCTAGGATGGTATCCACACCTAGACGGATTCCTGCATAGGAATCCTACCACCAAATATAAAATGGGAGCATATTTGGTTCTGTGGTTATACTTACTTCAACCGTGGTGGAATAGGTTCAGGTACATCCAGCACAAGATAATTATTTGTATGGCATTCATTTCTATTGACAGGAGACTGTTGATTTTCTGCAAAACTTAATTCTGACCTGAAAGCATAAATTAAGTTGAGTGAGATCAATGAAATATTAGCTATATTGCCATATAAATATATCTATGCCACCCAGCAGAGGCACGTTTTTTTTTCTATTGGATAAAGTGATGAAACGAGCATAACGTTCACCTGGTGGTATGTGCAACGTCTGCCCATAACAAATGCTGCGTCACCCAGAAAGTTTCTGTGCGACACCACACTGTGCCCATCACCCTGAGACATAAGTTCTTAAGTCTCAAATGCCCAGTGATTACGCTAGCTCACAGTGCCCTTCAAACACAGTAATGTTTGCACACTACTGCTTCACGGTAGAATAATTGGCCCAGGGGTGGTACCTACCCAGACGGATTCCTGCATAGGAACCCTTCCACCAGTTAATCACCACTTAATTTTGAGTCATGAATAAATCATCATTATTTAAGACAGCATACTCTAATCTGGAGTCCAGGACCCACAGCTTATTTAGTTGTGGAGGATTATTATTTATCTATGTTTAATATATTTCATTACATATTACGTAGTTACGTAGTCTAAGAACAGTGTGCTTCTTGTAAAGGAGATTAACAAGTCAATTTGCTAAGATGCCTTTAAAACATAACATATACATTAAAAAATTGTGTGTCTTATCTAGTTTAGAAAACCAGGAATACGTAATACAGACATAAATTGCACATGCGCAAATGTTTTGCATGTCAGTGAAAGCACCGATATTTGTCACGACGCAAACTTGCTTCCATTTTTTTATTATGATCTACCGGGGGTGCTCGAACGGTCGGTCGCAAGGGCTTTTTAAAGTCGATCTCGGAGAGAAAAATCCGATATAGAACTATTCACAGATTTTGTTTTAGTAGATAGGCAACTAAAAGAAAATGATAATGAATAAACTACTAAAATGTATTCGATCTACATTTAGGCTAGAATAAACCCCTTCATTACTTTCTTTTATCGTACGTAATAGCCCCCTGCTAGCGCCAAAAGGCGGCTTTATCAAAGGAACGCGCGGTACTTGTCAAAGAAAAGTCACGTTTTTGATTCCCGCCGCTTTTTCTAGAAACTTCGGGCGGCGTGTTTGACGGAAACATTCGAGACTTCGTTCGCGCCGCGAAGAATTTTTCTTTTGTATGGTAAAGGACAACTTGTGCATTTGTCTCATTTGCCGTGCATGAGTTGCAGTACCTAAGCGTAGGAACTAAGAGAGACATCAAAAAACGGTTCATATAACTATGAAAAGGATTTTCCGTCACAGAGTGAACTAAGAAAACGAAAAGTACGTGATTTGATAACTTATTCGAAAAAAGAACAAACCATGTTCACAAGACCAGCCAAACAATCAAAAGCAGCAACGATCGCGTCATTTCAAATATCTCATATAATGGCGAAACACAAAAAACCATTTGAAGATAGGTTGTGAAGCACTTCAGTACTTCAACACATGAACACTTGAAGAACTTCAGTTATCTCGTCCGACTGTCACAAGGCGTGTTGAAGTCATGAGTCAGGACATGGCAGATAAACTAAAACATGATATCACGGAATATACATACTTTTCTTTTACAGTACGTGTGGTGGCGGCTCGATAAAAGAATACTACCACTCCATCTCATCCAATGGATCTCGTAAAAGGCGAGTAAGGAATTGAACTGCACTGTGCACCCAACAGCGCATGGTGGCGATGGGCTCACCACCTATCACACCAAGTGCATTATATTGTTTTGGTGAAACGTGGATTGTGACAGTCATCTGTTTTTGCAGTGAGTGCCCAGTCTCTGACTACCCCTTATGGGATACAGTCGTGATCTTATGTATGTATGTATTCTTTACAGTTCGACTAATCTACGACGACCCGTGGCGAAGTTATCTATGACGTCAAAATTTTGAAAAAGAAATTTTGTAACAAACTACAAACTACCAATATATAAATTAGTGTGCATTACAACCGATGGAGCACCAGCAATGGCTGGAAACAAAAACGGTTTTGTGGCATTGTGTCGAGCTAATGACGATTTCCCTTCATTTTTCTCCTTCCATTGAATTATCCATCAACAAGTTTTGTGTTCAAAAGTTCTAAACATGGAGGATTATGCCCATAATCCCATAAGTGACATCCGCCTACCCCTTATATGGGCAAAAGGCGTGACTGTATGTATGAAAAATTAATTATTTCCAAACAGGTCACAAACAAACATCAACTTTAAAAATCTAACAAAAAGAAAACAATATGAAGTACTTACATATGATATGGATTTACTTCGTCAATAATTATTTTACTGTCTTCAAACATATTTTGAAAACTGCTGTGTAAATTAATTTTTTCATCATGATCTTGATCACTATTGACGCTGGCTGGACTAATACTTCTCTTCTTAGATCTGATTAAGAAAATAATGTACTTCAATTAATATGTTTACAACAACCTATATGAAAGATTTTTATTAATTGCGAATAAGATGTAGGTCATGTATGTCAATATTTATCTTTTGGTATCTGTGACTGTGTGATCCAAGCAGGGAAAGATTTGATTAATATCAGATACATTACATTAGATGATAATCGCTAAACTATATAACAATCTGATATGTCTAAAAATAATGATATGTCAAAAACTTCGAAAATGCAAAAACATTTTTTTTAAGACCAATTTGTACCAATTGTATATAACTAACAGAAAACCTGGTGAAATAATGTTAGTTTTTGATGTGTATGTGTGTTGTTATGTCCTGCATAGGCATCCTACCGCCGTAGGATGCCTATGTAGGAATTTGTCTAAGTAGTGTGCAAACATTACCGTCTTCCGGTCTGAAGGGCTCTGAGAGCTCTAGCATAATCACGGGCCTTTAAGACTTAAGAACTGACATCTCAAGGTGGCTGAAGCAGTGTAATGTAACACAGAAATATTCTGGTACACAGCATTGCTATGGGCAGACGTTGCACTACAATAAAAAAATGTGAAAATAGCTGAAACTAAGACAAAAGTTTGGGTTATCGTCATTACTTTAGTCATGTAGATGCGACTTAAGTGAGCATGAGAAGAGATTGCACATTTTACTAGCAGACTTCTTATTAATAACATATTGATAATATGCTGACATACAAATATCCTCTATATATAAAAGCGATTTACCACTGACTCATCATAATATCTCAGAAACTACTAAGGTAAAAGGGAAAAAAAGGCATATTTTCATATTTTTTTGCGGCGATATGAGTAATATTGTTTTATTCATTTTATATATAGTTTTAGTACAGTTTCTGAAATATATTGGAAAAAAAATCAATAAAAAATATTTTAAATAGGCCCGTGACAGGGAATATCCGGAGGCGCCTTGAAAACAAGTTGTTTCGCGGTGAACATCATGACTCTTTACCGGATCATCTGAAATAAAAAAAAATCGATATGCGTTTTAAACGTGATATGTTTCCCTAGGTAATCAGGGTTTTGTTTTGGATTTTTTGCAGCATTTGGAAGTGAAAAACTCGGGAAAAAAATGGTAAAAAAATACTCTTCCTGATTACCTGTTTATGTATGCTAGGCGACCGCTTTAAATTTCATAGTACGCGAGTGACCTGGGTTTGATTCTCGGTGCCGGCACCACTAAAATTGTTAATTTCAATTTTGAGTGTGAAATAAAGGACGCCTTTGCTCAGCAGTGGGACATTTATAGGCTGCAACCTTACCTTACCTTATGTGTAGAAATAGTGTTTAAATTTTCAAAAGGATCGGTTAAGTAGATTTTGAGTTCAAATTTTCACGAACTTCAAAAAGGACGTTTTCGGGCAAATCGATTTAGTTTTTTATACTGGAACATCTAAAATTAAGCATGAATTTTTATACTTACACAGAATCATTAATTTTAGCGTCTCTGTACACAACCGTTTGGCAGAAAGTGTGCCTGTAAACTGATATATGTACGATGTAGAAGAAATTCGGGAAAACAAAGGAACTTGAAGCTGCTCCCAAATAGGGGCCAAGCGGGGCACGCACACTGCTGGACATCGAATAGCTGCCGGGCAGGTTAAAAAATCGAGTATGAACGCCTGTCGTTAGAAACGCTGTAGCTCCGTTAGTTTTGCTCCGATTGACTTGAAATTTTTAAACAATACTCTCGACATATTGTACATTCAGAAAAAAAAACAGTTTAAGAACCTTACACCCCCCCACCTAAATATTCTTTTCCTGAAATAGACTAGAATACCCACCAACAACGGATATTATGAACATTTACTGCTTATTGGGTAAACAGGATGGTGCCATTTCCTCTATAAAAATTTTAGCACAACTTCGGTGCAAAGCCTGGGCAGGTCAACTAGTACTATTATATGTGCTATATATGTTATTTATTTGACTGGAGCCACCTCCATTATCACAGTTTGCTACAAGTTTGGCAATACATATTTTCCAGTCCTGTTTACTATATTATGTCTCGCAACTCGGAGTGCCTCCTGGCATAGGCCTCCTCCAGCTCTCTCCACTGAGCTCTGTCTTCTGCAACTCTGGTCCAGTAAGGCCCCAAGGTTAGGCGGATATCGTCCCTCCATCTTGTTTTCGGTCGCCCCTTACTTCTGGTGTCCTCTCTTGGGTACCATAAGGTTACTTGTTTGCTCCATTTGTTTATTTTGCAGCGTAGCATATGTCCAGTCCAACCCCTTTTTTTGGTTTTTCTTCTTATTTCAGAGTTTTTGATTTTGTCACTTAGTCTAATACCCAGCATGCTCCTTTCCATTGCCCTTTGTGTACTAGCTAATCTTTCCCTATGCTTGTCTATTAACGCCCATGATTTGCAGCCATATGTCATACATGGGAGGATGCAAGTGTTGAAGGTCTTTTTTTTAATGTGTATGCTTAAATCTTTACTCTTCATTATTTCTTTTAGGGACCAGTATTTTTTCATCCACAGATTATTCTTTTATTTATGACATAAAGTCCCCAGGAGTTATAATTTGACATAGGTAAACATACTCTTTCACATAGTCTAACCTGTTTCTGTAGATGTTGACTTCTGAGGAGTTTGTCATCAATTTTGTTTTGCTTGCATTCATTATTAATCCTGCATCTCTGCTTTTCTCTGTTATGTCTTTTAACATTTGTCCTAGTTTTTTTAGTCTTCTTCTAGCAGAATAATGTCATCAGTGAATCTCAAATGGTTAAGGCGGCTACAGTTGATGTTGATACCATAGTTTTTCCCAATCTAGTCTTCTAAATATATGTTCCAGCACTGCATTAAACAGCTTGGGGGAGAGCGGATCTCCTTGTCTGACAACTCTGTTTATAGGAAAAGGTTCTCCTTTTGTTTCCAGTTTAATGCGAATTTTGCATTCTCTGTTTTTTTTATATATTTAATTATTTTTATATAGGCGTCATCCACTCCTTGTTCTTTTAGACTCAGCCAGATAAATGTATGGTTTATGCTGTCAAAAGCTTTGGAGTAGTCTATAAAGCTATATGTATAAATATACAGGGGTTTTTGATATTCGTTATATTTTTCCAAGACTTGATTGATTGTGTGAATGTGGTCTATTGTACTGAAGTTTTTCCTGAATCCCGCCTGCTCAATTGGTTGGTTTTCGTCTAGAACCTTTGTTATTCTTTCCAGGATAACTTATTACACGAGGACCATCATACTGAAGGACTAAACCTTAGGGAACTTAGAATCTTCACAGATGGTTCCAAAACCGAGTCAGGTACCGGCTCTGGAACTTTTTCAGAGGACCTAAATATACAAATAAGGACACCACTTGGTGCCCACAATACAGTGTTTCAGGCAGAGTGTATGGGCATTATTCAAGCAGCATCGGCTATAGCTGAAAGGAAGGTAAAAGACTATTCCATCTGAATACTCTCCGACAGCATGGCGGTACTACTGGCCCTCAATAGCAATGTTATGAATTCAGGGCTCATCTACAAATGCTACCAGAAATTAAATGAGGTATGTCAATTCAATGAAATAACTTACAATGGATTAAGGGACACAGCGGATCTTGGGGCAACGACGCGGCCGACGAACTTGCTCGGGGAGGCTCTAACCAGTGTGCCATGTGGGTCCAGAACCTATACTGCCACTTCCCCTCAGGTATGTTCGCTCGCTAGTCTGTAAGCGCACTAGGAACCAACATGTACAAATCTGGGTGAATCACCCAGAGTGCAGACAGGCAAAGACGGCTTTGCCCGTTATCAACAGTTGCATCTCCAAGGCGCTACTTCGTCTGAATAAACCCCAAATCAGAACGATCAGTAGTGCTATAACTGGACATGGATCATTTAACAAACATCTGTTTACTTTAGGTGTTACAGACAGCCCTCTGTGCAGAGCCTGTATGGAGACGGACGACACGGCGGCCCATGTCCTACTGGACTGCCCTGCGGTCGCCTTATACCGGGTCAAGCATCTCAGCTCGCCGAGACCGCTCCCTGAGGTCGCGGGGAACATTAAGGGCCTGCTGCGATTTCTGGAGATTCTTCGATTTCTACATACATATACATAAGATCACAACTGTATCTTATAAGGGGTAGTCAGAGACTGGGCACTCACTGCAAAAACAGATGACTGCCACAATCTACATTTCACCAAAACAATATAATGCACTTGGTGTGATTGGTGGTGAGCCCATCGCCAACATGGTTAACTTAAATGTTACAAACCATATCAAACTTGACCAGAGACCTATGTCCATGGGATAATTAAATGTTATTTTTCTTTATTACCTACAAAAGTAAGTTTACCGTTTACAATTTTTTTTCTTCAAATATGGCTCAGCATTTTGTAAAGAAACTGCAATTTTTTTTCGATACTCCCTTACTGCATTGTTGTATTTTGTAATGAAAACTTCTTTTTCGCTTTTATTTAAGGAAACCCAAGATTTAGTTGCCTCCATTAGAGCTGTATGTCCCTAAAAATTTATAAGACTTAAGTTTACAATGTATTTTTTTTTAAACCTTCCTGTGTTGATGGTTGCTTTGCCGTCTAAGCATAATTTAAGACCATTAGGGACGGGGACAGTGTGGTGCCATACAGAAATTCTCAGCATGACACAGCGTTTGTTATGGGCAGACCTTGCACTTACCATCAGGTAAATGTTTGCTCTTTCCATCACTTTAATGAAAAAAAAACTGATGTCTCGGGGTAACAAGCGCAGTGCAGTGCTAAACAGAAATTTTCTGGATCTCACAGCATTATGTATGGGCAGACATTGCAATTACAAGAGAACAATTTGCTCGTCTCATCAAGAGAGTGATTAAGAGAGTGACAATTCTATAAAAAAAAATTGTGAGGGCAAAATTTGGAAGAGAAAGTTGTAAAATACTTGAAAGCTAAATACTTATAAATATAATATGTAGGCACTTACTTTTGTAACCTTTTTCTCCAAACCATTTCTTTTTTTGCAATACATTTTAATATATAAATGTAATGCTGATTTAGGCAATACTGTTTTACATTCGGTTTCTTCCATTTTTATCCAAGGAAATATTAAATGAATTTAAATATTATCCCTAATATTATAAAAATTTGTTAATAATGTATCTAAGAGATGCTAGGTTTTTTCTATGCATATTGTATTTCTCTTTTTCTTCCTCTTTTAATTTTGGCCTCTCTCAATGTAATGCCAATGTTACATCAGTCGTGGGAGAGACAATTGATAACTTTCAACAAAAAATTGGAATAAATTCCCGTTTTGTGAGGGAACACGAATCTACAACAAAACAACAAAATATTTTTAACAGTGCAACACCAGAATTAGTTAATAATTATGAAAAAACTTAATAATACGAGGGTGGATTGAAAAGTACTTGGCCTAACCAAGAAAATAAACACATACTAAATCAGTTATATTTTTATTTTTCTACATAATCACCATCAAGTTCAATACACTTTTGCCACCTCCCCTTCCAAGCATTTAGACCGTTAAAAAAAAATGATTCTTCCTTAGAGTCAAAATATGCGTCTACAGCTGCTTTGACCTCGTCGTTTGTCGAAAATCTTTGACCTCCCAAGTGCTTTTTTAGGTTAGGGAACAGAAAGAAGTCTGATGGTGCCAGATCAGGTGAATACGGCGGATGCGGTAACAGTTCAAAGCCACAGTTGTGAATTCCAGCCATTGACTACTCCAGTACTGACGTGTGAACACGGGCGTTATCTTGATGAAACAGGACTTTTCTTCTGAGCATTCCTCAACGTTTTTCTTTTATTTCCTCTCGTAAACGACGTAGTAAGGTGCAGTAGTAATCAGAGTTTATAGTCTGACCCCTTTCAAGATAATCAATCATAATCACACCTTTCGAGTCCCAGAATACTGAAGCCATCACCTTATTTGCCGACAAAATCGTTTTAGCCTTTTTAGGGGGTGGTGAACCAGGTCTTCTCCACTGTTTTGATTGTTGTTTT
This sequence comes from Luehdorfia chinensis, assembly GCA_019845155.1. Taxonomy (NCBI): domain Eukaryota; kingdom Metazoa; phylum Arthropoda; class Insecta; order Lepidoptera; family Papilionidae; genus Luehdorfia; species Luehdorfia chinensis. The sequence continues at coordinate 12,117,097 of JAHVAK010000527.1, forward strand.
GTTTCCGGTGTACAGTAATGAACCCATGTTTCGTCCATAGTAACAAAACGATTCAAAAAATCATCTGCATCGGCTTCAAATAACTCCAAACAGTCGCGTGAAATCTCCAGTCAATCGCGTCCTTTTTTGTTCAACTGAAAGCAGTCGCGGAACCCACCTCGCAGACACCTTGTGGAAACCCAACTCGTTGACAATGATGTTTTGAGTTCGTTCATAAGAGATGCCTATAATCTCGGCGCTCTCTCTAATTTTTAATCTGCGATCTCCCATTATTAAATCAAGTACTTTTTTAATATTTTCGTCAGTAGTTGACGTCGAAGGCCTTCCAGAGCGGGGTTCATCTTTCACTCTCTCTACCACGCTTAAATTCTGCTATCCATTTTTTGACGGATGAATATGACAGAGCACAATCGCCTAATGTACTGACCATGTCATCATGGATGGCTTTTGATGATAGCTATCTATGGTATGATGATAGATTCTTATGGAGGTACTTAATGACGGCATGCTGCTCGATTTGCTCCATTCGCGGAAATTATGACCGATTACTTTGTTAATAAATTTATAAAAATCACAACTAATTATCGCACATGTTTCGAACTTCACACAATGAACTAGTCTGAACTGAACTAAATAATGTGGGTAGATTTGATTTTTAGAATTGAATGGATCTGTGTTAGGCCGAGTACTTTTCAATCCACCTAGTATCAGTACAAATAAATTACTTAAAATATTAACAAATGGAATGAACACCAGGGATAACAAATAATGAAGATTAACAGGATGTGGTATGATAGGGGGGAGAACATTGTATAAGGAGTTTAAGTATATAAGTATAAGTATATAAGAATAAGTCTAGGGGAATCGAAAAATAAATGATTAGTGGAATCTTTGCCAAGTCTACACTAGCAAATAGAATTATTCCTAATCCTTCGTTTAGCCAGATGAAATAGTGTACATAAGTGTCCAAAGTAAAGGCGACAAACAGTAGATGTGGTAAGTTTACTGGCTTCATGGTACCTGTGATATTGATTCACCTCTAAAATGATGAATTAGGAAGACTTATTATTTGAAATTATTTAATATTTAGGTAACCAAACTGCGGATCCCACACAATCATGAATATATTATTTATTTTAAAACAAGCATATTGGTGATTCTGTGATAGAACTTTCTCCAGTGTGCTTTTGAGAGCATTTGAAACACCGAAGCTTTGATCCACATTGTGCTTTAACACATACTTTTATTTCCATAAAATCAGTGTGTATAAAAATTTTGGTATGACGCCGATGGCGTATCCTCATAGGCCTATTTTTTTCTTCTGTACACGCGCGGAACAAACTAAGCTTTCGTTTGACAGTGCCAGAATCCACTAAGTTTGCCCGGTGGCTCATATCTCCGCCGACTATGTCTATTATTGACACATAACTTTAATTGATTAACTACAGCAACTTACCAACTATGCCTTAATGTTAAGTTAAATAACGAACACAATTCCAACACAATTCCTTATAATATTTTTTTCGAAACGAACAAAAAATAATAACAAGTACTTATGATATGACGCTATAGCACCAGAGTTGCCAAATTGCTGTCAGGTTTCCGGTCAAAAGTATAAACCGTATTTAAGAACAGGATAGATTAGTTAAAAAAAGTTAAAATCGGGCTAAATTGCTAAATACTGAATAAAAGTGGTTGATGTATTGATATAAATAATTGCATAGTTCTTTTTCTTTATGGCGGCATTGTTGTATTTGCCTATGACGTGTATAATTTGTACTAGTAAACCAGTATCTCATGCCAAATGGGGAAATAAAATTTTGTGGTATGCAATACTGGGAAAATTGGATTAAACGATCTTGATAGTTTAATTTTATTTGTCTAGTTTTATGAACATGAAGTATATTAGTTATGTGTATGAAGAATGTTGTTGTTGTTATACATCGGGTTTTTACATAGGAAAATGTGTCATGAAAAATAAATCAATCGTAAATTAATTTATGTACTAATTTATTATATATTATTAATTATACAAATAAATTATCACCTCATTCAGAACAAAAAAAAGTTGCGGGAACTCCACTAGCATTTCTTGTTCTTTAACAGATGATAAGAAAAAGAGGTATTTATTATAAATCGCTCTTCCAGAATTTTAAATAATTCTATCATGCTTGATGAAATTGTTTTCAATCTGCTTTACATGTTCACAACATGATAGCCAATCCTCTGCACCAATTTCTGAGAAAGCTTGTTCTGTTAATACTTTTATGTTACTTGCAGGCCTATTTACATTTTTATCAGCAACTTTTTGCTTCATTATACCCCAAATCATTTCTATGGGATTCAATGTGCAAAGGTGGAAGCCTTAAAACTTCGTGACCATGCGATTTTAATACTTCATCCACCTCATATAAGGGCGCAGACATGTTTTGTTTTACTATTTCAAGTAGTTGACATTTACGTCAAAGATCATCATAAAGTAAATAATTTGCAGGGAGCCATTCTTTTATATCAACGATACGATTGGCTTGTGTGGGCGGTTTGTTCATACGCACAGAATGATAACTAGCATTATCTATTACAATTAGTGAAGGTCTTGTCAGATTGTGAATTAGCTTCTATGACACCCATTTTGAAAAATTGTCCTTATTCATATCATGGTGGTAGTCAGCAGATTCACTTGTTGACCTGTACACCAGACAACAATTTGGTACAAAGCCATTTTCTCCACCAGCGTTTACAATGATCCACCTCGATCCAAGTGAAATACTTGAATAATTTTTTACAGTCATTTTTTACAGATGGACCTGCAATATCTTTGCTTTGCCAGCATTTGTTCACAGAATATGCACTGTGAATGTAATTCTTATCTAAATAAATGATATCCAATTTGTTATGCTCTTCAACTTCACGGTTTTCCTTCATACGGTTTAAGTATTTGTATCTTTGTAGTTTTATGTCATCTCTTTCCTATGCAAAATGGTCCTTTTTGATTGGCATTTAACATATTCAAAACCAATCTCCTTAAGTATAAGTCTGTAAAAAATAAAAACATTTATCATGTTACTCAAACGATAGCTTAGTCATTCATCATCATCATCAGTCTATATACGTCCTACTGCAGGGCACAAGCCTCTTCGTTACGAGTGGGAGTGAGAGGGATTATTACTTAATATTTTTCTTACCTCAGAAATTCCCTCCCTCCTTTGAAATCAATATCTTGTTCAAGAATTTGTAACAGTTTCTTTAATTTTGGAATTTTCTTTCGAACTGTATAGAATTCCTTTACTTTATTCCTAATCAACTGTAAATCGAAACTATCCATGTTGATATTTTTTTTATTGGATAGAGTGACGAAACGAGCAAAATGTTCACCTGATATAAAGTGCAACGTCTGCCCATAACAAATACTGTATCACCCAGAACATTTCTGTGTGACACCACACTGCGCCCGTTACCCTGAGACATGAGTTCCTGAGTCTCATATGCTCAGTGATTACGCTAGCTCTCAGTGCCCTTCAAACCGAAACACAGTTATGTTTGCACACTACTGCTTCACGGCAGAATAACTGGACCTGGGGTGGTACCAACCTAGACGGATTCATACATAGGAATCCTACCACCAGCAACTTCTAAATACCATTAACCCTATACATTGAAAATATAATGGATACAGAACTTTATAAATACTAGAACACTTTTCAAAACTTGAAAATTGTATGTTTTTGGTGACCGTTCTTTGTGCGTATCGCGACGACTAATGTATGGAGGTGTATAACATACATTTGAGATCACGTTTCCCATAAAACTTTTTTAATATTGAAGTTTGAATGTTGTGATCGGGAATAAACGTAGGATGAATTCTGTATAGATCCTTTAACATCAGACGCAGACTTGGTAGTTGGATCGGAGTCCAATCTCACATAATTATTCATCAATTTTTACGGTCTTGCTTCTTTAAAAAGCACATGTAAAATATCACAAAAAATATGATATCGTTGTTGATTGCAAGATGTACTAAAACATTTGACAGACACGTGATGTCTCTGCTGTAGATTTGCAAAGGTTGAAAGAATATTTTGATATATCAATAGGTTAAACACTCACGATCGGAATAAATATAAAATGAAAAGACACAATAAGAAGCTTGCGAGAATTTGGTAAAAGAAAATTCGCTTAAAGAAAAATATATTTATTTCTTCTTTTTTGATCCTAGCAATCGGCTACCAAATCAAGCAATTTTTGCCAGTTCGAGTAATAATTTAATTGTACTGTGTATTACTTCGTTTCTATCGACAATAAAATGATAGTTGACTTTTACTAAAGATTTGTTGGACTGATGAATGGTGATGCAGATGAAGATTTGCTGGACTGATGGAGACAAAACGAAAAACACAAATTGGTCTTGAATTTAATTTTCCAATTACTGTACACTTTCACGAGCACTTGCTGCTTAATAAACTATCAATATTAAACATCAAAATACACGCAGAAATTACTAAATTTATTAAAAACACTACCGCCACTTTTCGAGTTGAAGTCGTCCCATGGTGAAGTCTTCTTCTTTTTCTTCTTATAGTTTTGGTCTCTCTTATTAGAATTCTGCCAATATCAAGTCAGTCATGGGAGTGATAACAAATAATTTTGGACAAAATCACTGCAATAAGATGTGTGGAGATGCTCAACGCCTACACATTCATAAATCAGTACAAAATGGCGATACTGCCAAATGGTGGTCTGGAAATTTCTTAGATCATTGGTATTGGGAAATCAAAAATAAAGCTATAGCAAACGATCTTAATGTTGATTCATTTGATGGTTTTTTGTCTCTAGTGTTCTGGACAATTTTTATCAATAGCTTAGTGATTCGCTGAGCACAACAAGCATGTGATGTGGCGAGTCTGTCATACAACTCTCTCCGGTGTGTTCTTGAGAGCTTTTGAAACACCGAGGACTTGATCTACATTGTGCTTTTACATGCCCAAAACGGCAGCACTATCGTATTTACTACTAATAATAACGTATTTAACATAGTTCGAGAACTGTATTGCAGGGAGAAGGAATTCATGAGTAAAAGCAATATATACGAGAAGAAAGCATGCAAAGTAAGAACAATAGTTTGGGTTACCTACCTACCCTCACTATTTCGTCACCCTTCTTTACTTTTCGATGCAGTCTTCTGGCGTTAATAATTTCTCCTATGCCTGGAGCAAGTTCGGTTTAACCTACAAGTTCCTCCATAGAAATATCAGTTGGAATACCTCTAATGACGCCCTTTTTAGTTACATTAAATGATGGAATGACATCTGATAGGAATGGTGAGTCAATAAAATTATTTGCATCTGAAGCGGTCTTAAATGCAATGGAAACTCTGTTACGTCCTAAATTCGATATACTCTGTTTAGCAATATTTGATACCTTATTTTGTGATAAAATATGGCCAATTTTAATAGGGCGAATTGTATATCCCGGCGAGGGATTAGGTTCAGAACGCGTAAGGTAAATCACGAAAGGGAAGGGTCCTTTCCTGGTCACTCTTCTCACTTCTTCTGTACACCAGTCGAATCAAATAAGACTTTTGGTTTCACAATGCCAGAATCACCGGGTTTGTCCGGTGGTTCTGTGTCTCCGCCGTCTACCGTTATTTACACATAACTTTACATAAATGAACTACTACAACTTACCTACTATACCTTAATGTTAAAGGACGAACCCAAGAACAATACGATTATTACTAACAAAGCTCAACACAATTAATTACAATAATATTACGACCGCAAACAGGTTGAAATGAAAACACGTATAACAACCAATCACTCTGACAGCAGAATGATGCCACTAGTTCATCATTTCAATCAATTGATGACAGTGTCCTCTTTGACAGTGTCAATTACAATTTACTGTAGACATCCTGATTCGTATTTAATAGTTATTATAACGTAGTTCATGTTTTTATCTTTAAATATTCTTTGCTTATTAACTTACTGTCTACTACGACATTACTAACTTACGATTGATTACACAACAAAAATAATTTAAGCATTTCTCTTTAGATTACATCTCAGACGATAGGTTACAATTACATCTCTATAGTATATTATAAATAATAAGAAAAACATTTGTAAAATCACTTGCAGGATTGTAGTGATTTCCATAAAGTATTATTATAATATTTGGTATTGATCAAAGACGTTACGTCTTGAAAGAGTATAGAGAGTAAAGAGAGTAGAGATAATAATTAATAAGTTAAAAATTGTTATAGTAATTGCTTCATGCATTTTAAGTATTTTGTACAATGAAATTTATATATCTAAACCCTGGTTTCGATAACAACGTCCCAAATTGTACTTGGACAAAGTGATTTGGGTTTTAATCACATTTGTGGAACAAATTGTGTTTTAAAAGATAAATAAAGCCCTAGACAATTAAAATGAAGTTTCTCAGGCATGGTTTAACTTATAGACTCATGTCCTTTCAAATATTTAATAGACATAAGAGTTGCCTTGGACTATGGGTAAAGATAAACTTTGTAATAAATTTACTGTAAACTGAATTCTTTATGTATAACATTTTGAAACTATTATTTCAGCATGAAGATATAAACACAGAAATCAAGTTAAAGATAGAAAAACATTGGAATGAAGAAGTACAAATTAAAAATAACAATGTAAAGGGTGCACCTTACTATGTTCTTCCAATGTTTCCCTACCCTTCTGGAAATTTACACATGGGACATGTTCGAGTTTACTCAATATCAGACACTATTGCTAAATTCCATAAAATGAATGGTAAAAATGTTGTACATCCTATTGGGTGGGATGCTTTTGGTTTACCTGCTGAAAATGCTGCTTTGGAGCATAATATTCCTCCTCAACAATGGACAGTAGCCAATATTGACATAATGAAGAAACAACTTTTAGATTTAGGATTTAATTTTGATTGGGACAATGAAATAAGTACGTGTGACCCTCATTACTACAAATGGACCCAATACATATTTTTAAAATTATTTGATAAAGGCTTGGTTTACCAAAGTAAGGTAAAAATTCATTAATTTTTTTATTTACAAATTAAATATTTTATTTTGACGCTGTCACATCATTTATAATAGCTTCTGGATCATTACAGTTTTATTCATAATAAAATACTTAATATAGATTTATATCACTGAATAATTATAAAGCTTATGCGGCCTACTAAATGCATTATAAAATTCCACTATGGGTTACTTCAACATGGTTATGTTGTCGTCATAATAAAATTTCACATCTACATAGGTGAAACATCTGATATTTGGCTACAAACTTCTCTCAAAAATGAGTAACCTCTCTGTAACAAGGCTATAAGCCTACTGTATTTTTTATGAATAAGACCTTTAGACTTGGAAGCTTAGAGGAACATAGAAATAATACCAAAAATGAGTTGGAAGTCTCAAACTACATTTGTGATATTATTTATTTAGTGAAACTCTTTAGTGAAACACAAAGAATGGTGTTGTAATTATTTCATGGCAGCTGCTATGACATTTTAAAACAACAGTTTATTTGGGTGCTAAAACTCAGTAAAGTCAAAGTGCGAGTGCCAGCTCTAGTGCAGGGCAAACTCAGTCAGTTACTAAGGGCACCAAGACAAAGTGGACACAATTGTGTGACGAGGCTTTTAAAATGACTAATGCAGCATTGCGAATAAGAAGTCTGAGTCTGATAATTGTTTAGATTCAAACTCATACATTTCCTAAAAACTCTTCAAGACAGAATGTTGACCTATGTAACATACAAATAATCTTATATAAAAACCTTTAAAATTTGGTTGCACTTGGATTCACCCTAGTCAGAATTTTATGTGATGCAGACTATGTGAATAATATGCCAGAGAGTGGCACGCTTTGGTCCCCTTGTAGATTTTAGCATCCTAGGGGCTATCTCTGCTGTTGATGCGCGTATTTTGCGTGTAAGACTTTGGTTGCCTTTCATTGCACTTATGCATTAAATTTTCATAATTTTTTAGTTTTGACAATATATGAGTGTGGTTTTAGATAAGTTAGTAAGAAAATAACAAGTATGAAATCAAACATTTAAAAAAAAATTGTAGGCAAAAGTTAACTGGGATCCTGTAGACAAAACAGTATTAGCAGATGAACAAGTAGATGATAATGGATGTTCCTGGAGATCTGGCGCTAAAGTTGAAAAAAAGGTTCTTACCCAATGGTTCATAAAGACTACAAAATATGCTAAACAATTATATGATGGTCTTGATAATAAAATTTTAGAAAACTGGAAAGACATTATAAACATACAAAAGCATTGGATTGGCGAATGCAATGGAGTAGCTGTAACTTTTACGATCAATCTTAGTAACAAAATTAAAACTTTTGAAGTGTGGACCTCCAAACCATACAAACTTATACATGGACAGTATTTAACTATGTGTAAAAATAATGTAATTTTAGACGAAATTGTTGATAAGGAAACAACCAGTTTAAAATGTGTCAATCCAGTGACTAATTCAGAAATGTTAATATATCTAACTGATGAAGTTAATTATCCTGAAGGTCAAGAAGTATATCTGGCATGTCCAAAGGTAGATATTGAAGATAGAAAACTATGTAATCAGTTAGGAATCTCTTATGATGACCAACTTCCTAATATAAATATTGATATTGAAAATAAAAAAGCAATAGACATTGCTGCTAGCAAAAATGTTGGTGGACATTTTGTAAGTTCTAAACTTAAAGATTGGCTGATATCTCGGCAAAGATATTGGGGTACACCTATACCAATAATTCATTGTTCAAAATGTGGTATAGTTCCCGTGCCTTATGAAGATCTTCCTGTAAAGTTGCCTGAGGTTGATTCCATTGACTGTGGGCTTAAGACATTAACAAATTTAAATGATTGGATAACATGCAAATGTCCAAAATGTCTGGGTAATGCAAAAAGGGAAACTGATACTATGGATACATTTGTTGACTCTTCTTGGTACTTTTATCGATTTTTGGATTCTGCTAATGAGAAAATGCCATTTAGTTTAGACAAAATTACCAATTTTATCCCTGTTCATTGCTATATTGGGGGTAAGGAACATGCTGTTTTGCACTTATACTATGCTCGTTTTATGAGCTACTTCTTGCATTCACTTGGCTGGACTTTGAATCCAGAACCCTTTAAAAAACTTTTAGTTCAAGGAATGATCATGGGACAGAGCTATAAAGTAAAATCTTCAGGAAAATATTTACGTGCAGAGGATGTTGAAAAAATAGGTAAAGAATATATAGAAAAAAGTACAGGTGAACCTGTAATAGTTCAGTGGGAAAAAATGAGTAAATCTAAATATAATGGTGAAAATCCAGAAAGGTTATTGTCATGTTATGGTTGTGACGCCACTCGATTACTTATGCTTGCTGATGTACCTCCAGCTACATGTCGACACTGGTCTGACGCAAGTAAGAATGTTTTACTTTTGTATTTGCAAAAAATAATTTGAAACATTTTATTAAATGACTAGCATGTCTAAATCTACCCTTATATTGATTTTGTAGCTTGATTAGTTAGTTACTATTGACCCATTAATACATTGTGCTTATCTTGTTCCAGCTCTCCCAGGTGTATTAAATTGGCAACATCGATTGTGGATTACTATACGTGATTTACTGAGGTATAGGAATGATGCAGATTTAGTCAAACCCGATAATTTGTCAAAGGAAATTCAAAACTATGACATGAAAATTTGGGATTCCCGGAACTATTTCATTGCTACAACAACTTATCACTTTAAATACACCCAAAAACTTAGTGTGGGCATTTCAAGATTGCAGAGCTTGACCAATGTTTTAAGAGTATGTATATTTTAACATATAAATTTAAAACGCGTTAAAAAAAAAGAGAGTACAAAATGTAAGTAAGAGAGAAAATGTAAATGTATGTAGTAAGTAATGTTAAAAATGGGTTGCCAAATTTTAATAACCGATAAAATGTTATTTAAACACTTGTGTAATGCGAAATATGTTAATTTATAGAAAGAATAATACTATGCATATTCTTAATAGTTTACTCATTGTATTATTTTAATGAATACGCTACACATAGCTTAATTAGCCTAGTTCATAATAAATCAGTGAAAGTAAAATCATTACCGTCCCATCTCATCCCGTGGTGTCGTAAAAGTCGACAGGGAAAATGAAAACCAGGAGATGGGCAGCTGCATTTTCTTGGAACATCTGAATAAATATACTGCGGTTGCTAACCCGCCTGCCATGCGTGGCAACTAGGGCAAAATCCTTCCAAAATGAGAACTACTGACTTTTGTGGCTATCTATGGAGGAGGCCTATGTTCAACAGTGGACTTGTGATAGGTTGAAATGACGACGACGATATATTAAATCTAGGTTGTTGAGCATGTTATATACAAGTAGTATTTTCAAATGAATTGCTAAATCATTTGCACAATATATTTCGATACAGGCAGGGCTGTATCGAATTATAATGACCATTATCATATCTTGTTTGATAATGGACCTAAAAGAATTGTTGAGAATTATTTAATAGACAGGTATTGTAATGTATTTTCTGACTTCGTGGGTGTTTTAAAAGTCCACAGCGGGAAAATAAAAACCAGGAGTTGGGCAACAGCTTCTTCTTGGATACATCTAAATAAATAAACTGTGGTTGCCAACCCGCTTTATAAGCATGGCAACTATGTCAAAATCCCCCCAAAATTAGATCTACAAACTTTTGTGGCACTCTATGGGGGAGGCTTATGTTCAGCAGTGGACCAGGTATAGGCTGAAATGATAATGATGATGATAGGAAAAATACTAAGCTCATCATAAATCTGGTTTAAAGTACATCTGAACTTCGACACTTGAAATATTTTAAAGTATATAATAAAGGAGTAAAAAGAGAATGTCCGCTTTTTGGGTAAAAATAACACTGTGCTATGCTTAAAAATATTCTTAATGCTGTAAAAGAACTTGCCTCTCTTATCGGTAACTTGTCTGTGGTAACTTATTGAGAAGTTGCGCACCTTCAAATTGTTGATTTCTTACGATACTTTCTTTTAATATTGTAAGAAGAAATACATAATTTTTTTGTACTAGTCCATGTAGTTAAATATAATAATTTTGCGATTACGGTATTATCGTACACGACTTGTGGTTTTTGTTGCAGAATAAGATTCCGCCGGAAGTCATAGCGAATAGTAAAGAGTATGAACTAGCTCTTGCATCCCTAATTATAATGTTGACGCCGGTGACCCCACATTTTTGCTCAGAACTATGGGCAGGTTTTTTGTCAGCGCCTAAGAGGTTATGCGATACTACCACTTTAATTGACTGGGATAAGAGTGTTCTTGAGCAAAAATGGCCAAAAGTAGACAATCATTACGAATTGTCATTTCAATGTAAAGTAAGTAAAATTAGTAAGCAACCTGGTGGCGGCGTAAGGAAATTTGCCACATCTCATTCCGTGGGAGTGTCGACTAAGGAAAATTTCTGAAAATGTTACGGCTTTCGACATACGGCAGGATCACCATCTGGAATAATGCCAGACCGAAGTCTTAGATGCGAGGCGTCAGCGTCATGTACTACGATCACCAATCCGCCTGCCATGCGTGTAGTGATCATGTCAATTCCTCTCTTCTTGGCAGAGCCTTTATATCCTGCGTCGACGACCGCGTGGCCTAGTGATTAGAGTTGGGTTGGGTTCGAACCCCAGCCGCAGCCAACATTTGTGCAAAACAAAAATTGTTGGTTTTCGGGTCTGGTTGTGTTGTAATTGCCTGTGACACTGCATTCTTCTAAAAAAAGACATCTGTCATTTTACTAATTTTGTGTATCGCTTTATTTTAAGTATTGTCTGCAAATAAAAGCGTTGTGTCTGGGTTGAACTGTAGTGAGAAACCACCGAAACTTACTCTAATAGTAAGTTACACCGAAACTTACTAATGTAGGCGAATGCAAACATGTTTTCGACATTAAAATATCCGGTTCGATATTAATTTATAGATATAAAATCAGTAGCGTTTTCGCGCTTGATAAAGATTTTTCAGAAAAAAATTCCATATTTATCGAGATAACTAGCATCAGTGTTCACTTGTTATTTCATTTTAAAAATGCTTTACTTTTTAAAAAATACACATTGACAAAACCTAGACTTTTATATTTATTTTTAAAATATTTAAAATTTCTAGGTAGATGGAGCAGATAGATGTGACCTTAAAATAAAGGCTGAGGACCTTATGCACTTAGATCAAGAAAGCGCCTTAAAACTAATGCTTCGGCAAGATTCGGTTGCTAAACGAGTCACTAGAGATATAGTAAGAACTAAATACGAATTCTTTCCAAATTGTCGCGCAATATTGCACATATACACAAATAGAAAGGTTAAAAAAGAAAACGTGGAAGAAAGTTGTTAAAAAGGGATGTTAGTTATTTGTTTAACATATGTATTTATTAATAAAGTAAATACTATGATCTTCGAAATATATTTTTTTTATTTATTTATAGGCTATTTTCTGACCATTATAAGAAGAAACATTTTTGTAACCTCTACCACTCGCTGATGCAACGAAAGGAAAAGTACTAGAAAAAAACCTAAATGAAAAAGGAATGTTTTGGCGTACTACGACTACTAAATTATAATACATTAGCTGTACTCGTCACCTACGCATTGAATAAGTTTTTAATAGTCAAAGTTTGGCGTTATGTGGAATATTATCAAAAAAATGTTCATTGCCTCGGAACCAGTGAAACAAACACAGTGAATAAGCATAGTCTACGGCATCTATACCTATGTAATATTCATGTCAACTGTTTTATTAGGTTTTCAGTTTGTTCGTCACAGACAGACAAAAAAGGAGGCACCTGTATTTTATATACAGCGTGAGTCGTACCAGAAAAAATACAGTGCATGTTTATTTTACTTATTTTTAAGTTTTATTAACTTATTATAATCTTTAATTTATCTATAAATACTACTAGTTTATAGCATTTTAAAATTATTAAAACATAATAAATAAAAAGACATAAACAAAAACAAAATTATTGAAACTGAAAATCATTGTCACCCTATAATACTCGCGTCATTCTCAATTAATTCGCAAGCACGTATAGTTATGTATGGCTCGCACGGAGTAAATTAAACCCTCTCGTCGTTGCCTTTAAGTGCAGCGGTGACTGGCTGTCTGTGTAAAAAGACACCTTTTTTTTTAATGTGTTTAATGCAATTAGCCATAAGGCTTTTACTGCGACATCGATAGAGACTCGTGAGCAGAGGGCCAACGAGTAAGAGAATAAAAAAAGACACTCAAAGACGCGGGTGCAGATAAATGCAGCGCCCACGCCTATCTCTCGCCCCACCGCGTCAACACTTGCTGTTTTTCTTTGCCCAGACACGCCCAGTGGTAGATTATTAAAAATGTCACTTATTTAATAATCAGAAACTTTACTTTCAAAACGGTACAAAAATAAATTAACTGGTGAGCCGTTATATTCAAATAATTATTCGTGAAACCGAAGAAATATAACAAATATTCCTTTACAATTTAATAACAAAATATTTAAATATTAATAACAAATTTTACAAAACAAAAATATTTTATCAAATTATTAAATAATATTACAAAATTACAATAACTGTAATTGTTGTGGTTTTAATTTACACCGCGCCTCTAATAGATGGCGCTATTATACACCGACTGTATTTTGAATTTTGTATATCTCAAGCTGAACATTACAGTTGCACTGTCTATCTAATTATGCCCTTGTAATCTAGACAACACTTTAGCCACAAAAGGACCTATTTTTGGTTATTAAACGTATTAGGCGGTAAAAAGATAGTCTTTTTTATTTTTATGTTCATTAAAATTCATTAGTATAAAGCAAAGAGGAATATTCAGGTAGTTATTATAATAAAATATGTAAGGAGGTGTTCGTGGTGTTTTGAAATATTTGTTTACACATTCGTTGGCGATCAGAAAGTCTATTTAAATTGACAAAACATTTATACAGGACACCATGATTGAAATAACCTTAGAATTCAATATATAATTTCGGTGATGTAATCACCATCTCATCCCGTGGGTGTCGTAAAAGTCGACAGAGGGAAAATGTAAACCAGGAGATGGGCAGCAGCATCTTGCTGGAACATCTGAATAAATAAACTGCGGTTGCCAACCCGTCTGCCAAGCGTGGCAACTATGGCAAAATCCCCCCAAAACGAGAGCTACAAACTTTTGTGGCAATCTATGGGGGAGGCCTATGTTCAGCAGTGGACTATTGATAGGCTGAAACGATTACGATGTAATTGCTGTTAGCCTTTTTGGCTTTTACAGCTTCATCGGACACTGTGCTCACGAGCCAGGGGCCCGCGTGCCGGGTTTAGTTTGACCCAAACATAAATACTTAAATAAACTCCTACAAAAACATCGAAATTCGGACTGTGTCGCGTTCGCTGCGTGCTTGCGCGATTTCGAATATCTTAAATGATTTTAAGTCATCTAATGACCGTCCAAGGGAATAGAATTCAATATATATAATTTCGGTGAAGTAATCGCTGTTAGCCTTTTGGCTTTTACAGCTTCATCGGATGCTGTGCTCACGAGCCAGGGGCCCGCGTGCCAGGTTTGGTTTGACCCAAACATAAATACTTAATTAAACTCCTACAAAAACATCGAAATTCGGACTGTGTCGCGTTCGCTGCGTGCTTGCGCGATTTCGAATATCTTAAATGATTTTAAGTCATCTAATGACCGTCCAAGGGAATAGAATTCAATATATATAATTTCGGTGAAGTAATCGCTGTTAGCCTTTTGGCTTTTACAGCTTCATCGGATGCTGTGCTCGCGGGCCCGGGGCCCGCGTGCCAGGTTTGGTTTGACCCAAACATAAAAACGTAAATATAAACTCCTACTAAACATCTTAATTCGGACCGTTGCGATCGCTAGCGTGCTTGCGCTACTGTGAATATCTCCAAAAAAATATTATCTTAAGTCATCTAATGACCGTCCGAGGGAGGCAGCGGGCCTCCGTTCGGACTGTCGACTTGTGTGTCGGTAACTCTGGGCGGTGAGAACCGCCCTGGAACACGGGTGTATCTTGTGTACGCGGTGTTATTAACGATAGCTGCGCGCCGCTCTCAACGGCGGTCGCGCGACGTTGTGCGTGTGATGTTAAAGCTATTGACTGTGTGTACAGTGTTGCTCGGATCGTGACTGACCGTATCGTGGTCAGGGAGTGCTGAGACGTCCGTGTCGTCTAGCACATTTCGCGGGCGACGTTTGCGTTCGGTCGCGTTTCTGTCGGATCGATAATTCGCTGCTTTAACCACCAGCGGGTTTGGATGAACCGCGGCTTTTTCGAAAAACCGCCGTGATACTTCTCTGAAGTGTTCAGAGAGTAAGGGCATTTCACAGTCGCTGTGAAGGTCTACATTGCGTTGGTACCAGCCGGCTCCGGTGGCACCTCGCAAGAATCTATTTTGCACGGTCTGCAATTTCTTTATATGGTTGCCCGACGCCTGTGCGAACGCGACGCATGCATAGGCCATAACGGGTCTAATGCATGTCTTGTAGAGGTGAAGTTTGTGCCTAAGGCACATTTTGCTTGAGGAGCAAGTTAATGGATATAGTCGGCTTGAGATAAAAGCCGCTCTATTTCGAACGTTTTTTATGTGTGCAGCGAACGACATCGCTGCATCTAAAGTGACCCCGAGGTATTTGACGCTCTTTTCCTAGGGAATAGGGCGTCCGAACAGGGTGATCGTGCCTAGCTGATTGTTGCCGATTGTTTGAATTCGTCTAGTGGGCTTTAGCGTGCCCCTCGAGAAGTATATCGCTACGCTTTTCTCGGGGTTTACCTCTATTCTCCATTTCCGGAACCATTCGCCTAGGCGATCGGCTGCGGCTTGGAGATGAATCGTTATGCGGCCCTTGTGCTTGTCGGAATAGTACAGGGCCGTATCATCTGCGAAAAGCGCAAGATTGACTTTCGGGTCTCTAGGAATATCGCTAGTATATAGCGAGAAAAGGAGTGGGGAGAGGCAGGAGCCCTGAGGGACACCCGCTCGGAGAGGGCGGCTTGAAGAGCGCGTTCCCTCTACCCGGAATCGAAATAGGCGGTTGGACAAGAAGACTCGTATGATATTCACGAGTCTGTCCGGCACTTTAGTGTGATACAACTTGTAATACAAGCCGTCGTGCCAGACTTTGTCAAATGCCTTTGCGACATCGAAAAATAAGGCGCCTGTGCCTACAGGCTTAGGGCGGTCGTTTAAATTCTCTAAAATGTGCTCCGTTAAGCGGTGCACTTGATGAGTACAAGAGTGTTCGGGGCGAAAGCCGAACTGCTCGTCTGGAAGAATAATATTGGTAAGGACATAGTCTTTTAAACGACTGAGTATAATTCGCTCATAAATCTTTGCCATCGAGTTGAGGAGACTTATTGGGCGGTAATTTGACGGGATGTTCCTAGGCTTGTTAGGCTTCGGAATGCCTATAACGTCGGCTTCCTTCCAGGCGTCCGGGAAGGAGCAGCTGGAGAGGAGCGCGTTAAAAATACTAACTAATAGACACAATAGCGGCGGAGTTAGACATTTGATCACCCTGTTGTTTATGCCATCGAGGCCGGGCGCGGATCGGTTTTTAAGATTTCTAACAATCTTAGTGACTTCGTCGAGAGTCACTGGAATCAGTGGTTCGCCCACTGGTGGTATGGCAGCCCTGCGTTCGAGTTCCGCGGCCACCTGCTGCAGGTGGTCGGGATCCGCAGGCGCGAGAGACGGAGTGCATTGGCTCTCTAAACTGTCTGCGAGGCATTCGGCTTTTTCGCAGTCGTCGAAGGCGAGCGAGTTGTCGTTCGATCTAATAAGTGGCGGCATTGGTGAGACCGGCTCTGCTTTGAGAGATCGTGCCAACTGCCAGTAGGCAGTGTGCGACGGCTCGATTTCTCCAAGCATAGTGTCCCAGCTGTCCTTTGTGTACTCAGATAGGCGCTCTTTAACTTCCCTTTGTAGGAGGCGCAGTCTGAGTCTATTCGCGTCTGTTCTATATCTATCGTGCGCTTTGGCCGCACGGTTCTTTTCTCTAATCAGGCGTCGGAGGTCCGCCGGTAGATTACAGCGTCGATCGCTCGACACCGCAACCGTCCGGGAGGATTCTCCGACGACTGTTTTGAGATGACTTGAGAATGATTTTATCGCTCGACAGGCTACCTCTGGCGAGTCGATAATATCTGGGATTTCATCCAAGTGCTGGGAGCTCGTAGCCTCGAGTTTGACCCCGAGGGTATGCCAGTCCGCAATGGTTTTGGTCTGAGTGACATCATTTGGCCGGCCCATCTTAAAAATGACCGGACGGTGGTCCGACTCAAGTTCGTGAAGTGTAACTATAGAGTCTATTGCTAAGTTCACGTCCTTAATAATGGCTACATCTAAAATGTCCGGCTGCTGACTTAATTGCGCCGGAACTCTGGTTGGTGTTTCGGGAGCTATAACGTTTACGTTATGGCTCTCCGCTAAGTTGTACAGTATATTACCGTTCGTGTTATTTACGTTGGAATTCCAACTGCCGTGCTTGCTGTTCAAGTCTCCGGCAAGAATAACAGAATGGCCTAAATGTAGTAGTGATTTTAAGTCCGATTCTAATAATTGTTTGGATGGCGAGAGGTAAACTGATGCTAGTACAAGCGGCCTGTGGCCGGTCATTGCTAACCTACACGCGGAAGTTTCTATATTGACTAAGTCGGGTGTATCGAGCGCGATACAGTGCAAGGACTTTTTATCGGTCGCTCTGTCCTTACGGATGCATTTGTAATTGGCAATCTTTGGATCGCGCATACTAGGTTTCAAGAAAGTCTCTTGCACTAGCATAACGTCGATGTCGTGGTCACGAAGGAAATTCGCGACTTCAACTAACTGCGTCTTAAGACCGTTTGCGTTAAAATACGAGACAGTCAGAGAGCGAGGTTTAATTCTACCTATATAGGACGCCATTGGTACCAATTAAAGGTTTGTTTATGGACTATGCGGCGCGTGATGTTTAGGCGCATTGAAACGTCCAAATCGCGTCGATGACGTTCATGTGCTCTACGGTCGCCATGAGACGGTCCTGAGGGGACTTTGCTTCGCGGATATTACGCGCTAACCTTGATAATTCCGCAACGTTGATGCTGCGCATGAAGCCGCAAATTAACGAAAAGTCTGCTAGAATTCAATGTGACGCGGACGGAGCTCGTGTACCATGGGAGTCGAACTGTTTTCTGCCAACTTTACACTCAATCGAATGTTGCGAAAAGGATGATTTTGTTTTTTAAGTAACGCGTATAAATTTAAACTTGCGACTCTACATTGTTGTTAAGTTGTTACCTTGGTCGAAAATCGGCCATTGTGTGATATCCACAATGGGTGAAAGAAACTGGTTTTTGAAACATAAAGTGTGCAGGATCATTACCTAATGGTGTGAGTTTTTGTTACCGTGTCTTGAATTCAAGTTTCAATATCTGTTTACGGCTTAAAAATACGAAAAAAAGTTTATTATATCATACCAACATGGACGATTTTTGGTACCCAAAATCGTTTCGATGAGTTCCAAAACATACGTACATACATAGAGTCACGCCTTTTTCCCATAGGGGTAAGCAGAGACTACTTCTTTCCACTTGCTACGATCCTGACACACATCTTTAGCTTCCTCTACTTTCATTAGTGTTTTCATACAAGCTCGTCGGTTGTGGTTAAAAAGATTTCGATCTGATCGTAATACGTTCGTCTACGATATATAGATATAATTCCAAAACGAGCAGCCCTAGAAGCGGCCGGGAGGTGAGGGGACGTATTTGTATAGGAGTGCTACGTCATAGTTTAATAGTCGTTGGCCGCCGTTTTATGATAATTATGTGTTTCTGTATTGTCACGAGAATAAGTCGAAAGTGAGATACACATTGTGAAAGAGGTGTGTTTAAAACTGAAGAATCTTGACACGTTACCGAACCGAAATACAGTTTTAAAATCTGTCTACATTTTTGTATAGTGTAAGATGGATTATTTATAACAGTAGCTCCGATACAGCTCCGATGCATGGCAGATTATTTTGTTACCTAATAAATAGTGTTAGCTGTCACAGTATCGACCGGCAGAGACTTAACTCCAAGCTTCGAATAGATAAGATTTTTTTAATCCACATTAGATTATTTGCTTAAGATTGCACTGGTTCGTAAAACATACCACTCCTATATGAACGAGCATGACACCCAGCTAGCCTATTTATGTAATTATTTTATAAAGTACATAAATAAATTTGCCACCCAGTCCTAAACGTTAGGTGTGCTAAGACGTATATTGAAAAATGTTTCACTTCAGGCAGATGGCGGGAACCTTCCAATCATGGCATATCCCCCCACCCTCCCGGGCTGGCACGGGAAGGTCGCTTCGAGTGGGCTTCATAAGCCCACATCGCTCACCCTGCCCTTTCGCAGCCGAGGTGGAGTGCTGGGGGAAGAGGAATGTAGGTGTTGCGTTGCCTCTCTCTCTGTCTTCCGCGTCTTTGGCGTGAGCTGTAGTACGCTTTGTGACGACTGTAGCGTTGCCTCTCTTCCTATCCTCCGCAGTCCAAATGTGGTCGGCGGCTGAGCACAGACATCCGCTGCCCGGGCCGAGAAGACTGGTGCTTTCAAGTGCAAGTCTCCTGGCCCTAGGATTAGTTACGCACACAAAAGACGGCCGTGCTGGAAGGCGCTTCGTGTGTTTCGGTGCGCCTTGCTCATAATAATGACCAAAAACTTAAAACTTAAGTACGCGTTTTTAAAACCTTTGCCTGTCTGTTTGTTTGTCCGGGGTAATATCCTAAACGGCTAAATCGATTTTGTCAGGATTTTCATTGGCAGGCAGAGCACTTTCAGAGAGCAACCTTAGCTACTTTTTATTTCAGAAATGTTTAGGGTTCCTGCGTAATATCTGGAAAAAATAAAAAATATGGGCTATGCGGATGTGTTACCCGCGACTTTTATTTGCATTTTGGTCATTATTATTTTAGTTCACGACAGTTTCAATTTTTGAAGTGATTAAATTTTTTTTAAGTGGTTTGAAAATTCATACTTCTTTTTAAGCGACTTCAAAAAAGGAGGAGTTGCTAACTTCGTTGGAATGTATTTTTAGGAATGTACTGTTTTTCCTTATACTTTATTTATTTACTAAAGTAAATGTTGTTTGGGATGGATGTTTGATCACGCTAATCTCAAAACATACTTATTCGATTTGAGAAATTCGTTTTGCAATAAATAGCTCGTTTATTGAGGAAAGTTTTAAGCTATAAAAGTTTATCAAATTACTGCGAAAGGTCGAATTGCTAATGCTCACATCATAAGGTATCATGCTGTACGTCATATTGGATTCTTATTTTACCCGGGTGATATTGGCTGACCATATGACTGATATAGACGATAGGTATCCGGCAGTGTACAATAGACTCTTTCCTACCGAGGTATGGTAGGAGGCGGCTGAGGTACGGACACGCTTTATTCGTGCAGAATAACAACTTAATATGCAATGCTGTTACTATATTGCTCGTGGGAATGAAATGGGGAGTAAGAATTTTTTGACTAATACCAAAGTGGAGGCGACGTGGTTCGCTGACTGTACACTTTCACGAGCACTGGCTGCATAATAAACTATCAATATTAAACATCAAAACTCAAAATATACACCAATATATCTGCCATTTTTCGAGTTGGTGATAACAGTTATTCAGTGAATTTACCAAATAAATCCTTCTTATTCATTAAGACACAATTCTATAATTTTAGGTGACAAAAATGCCCAAGATATTTTGTTTTCTCACAAATTCTTTAAAATAACTTATTCATATGTCTTTTAAAATAAAACTGCTGAGAAAATCCGGATCTGTCATATTACTTCTGATTTATTTACGGGCATAAAATATTTGTCGTTGCAGACCTATCTTCTAGGTCATATTTTAGGAATTCACGACCAACATTATGACAAATTTCTATTACCTTTACATAAAATAAATATTCTACGTATTACAAATTGAGCTTCGAAAATTATTCCCGGTCTTTTGCCTAGTACCCCCTACATCCCTTTTCACTTCGTTTTAAGGTACTTTTTAGTTTATAAAATTACTATAATTTTGTATCTTTGTGTACTGCAGGAAAGAGTTTTTGTGTTTAATTATTCAATTTAGCAGCCCAGTGTGTTCTAAATAATCTATGACTGACCAGACTAACTGTCACTTTCACAGGTCATCGTGACGGCTAGTGTCGCGTCACTAAAAAAAACTAATATTACAATTAATTTAGTATTAGTGCTCTTCTCTATGATTAGAAGTAATAATCAGAGATATAATACACTTTATACTGAGAAATTAGAGCAATAATTTGTTTATAGAAATAATTTAATATTTTGATATTTCTTTAAATACGTTTTACTATAAATATTGTCAGTTCCATCATGACTAGTAACAAAAAGTGCGTTGTAGTTTAAATATTCTGAAGTTAACATCGTAAGGATTAGTCTAATATTGACCATTTTCACAGATACGGCCTTATTTTATCAGAAAAAAACAAAGTTAAACAACCTATGTTTCAAGCAACCCGTAATGTGTTTGGTAATGATACAGATTCTGATGAAGAGGTGAACAAGAAACCAATTCTTCTGAGGCCAAGTGATAATATTAATAGACAAGTCAGTTAATTTGTATATTATTATAATTAAAAATATATACTTGAAATCCCGATTTACTAAAGTATACAATTGTGAAGGGTAGTATCAAACAGTATTTTCATTTGATAATTTCTATGTTACAAATATGATTTAATTTCTTAATTCATAAGCTGTATATGCACAGCTTGTGAACATCAAATAATATTTTCTATAGATTTCATATACCTTATTATTTGCTAGTAATACACTCGGCGTCAAAAAAATCGCACATCCGAAAAAAATAATTTAAATACTATTTTAACACAACAGGCCAATGGCAATGTTGTGGTTTGAGGGTATCATTCGAAAGGTAATTTCATTAGCTTTCAGGAATTTTAATTGAATTTTACTTTTATAACGAGACGAAAGAGAAATTAAAGAAAAAGACAGGGTATGTTCAAATTTGCAAATTAATAATTAAAAAAAACTTAATAAATACAAAAAAAGTTCTTAAAACCTAGTGTTACACCCCCCCCCCCCCTCCCCTTGCCTTGATAACGGCTTCCATGCGATCTTTCATGGACCTTACAAGGATCGCAACAGCCTCTTGGGGTATTTGTTCCCACTCTTCAAGTACCGCATCTTGGAGCTCTTGAAGAGTGGCTGGAGCTGGATATCGAGCTCGCACGTGCCGTTTTAGGTCATCCCAGAGATGTTCTATTGGGTTAAGGTCTGGACTTCGTGCTGCCCAATGCATAACAGGGATATCGACCCCCTGTAAATAATCCCGTACAATAGCCCCAGTGTGGCATCGAGCATTATCATGCATTAACATGAATCCATCACCGACATAACCAGCATACGGGACCACATGTTTCTCCAGGATTTCAGTAATGTACGACCAGCATTCGGGTCCGGGAAACGCACACAAGTTCCGTTTTCCCGTCGAAGGAAATTCCGCCCCAAAACATACACGAGCCACCCCCGTATTCGACGGATTCTTCGAAGCAGGGTTGTGTGAACCTCTCCCCCTGTCTTCTGTAGACCCTTCTACGTCTGTCATTGCAGAAGAGACAGACCCTCGTCTCATCAGAGAAGAGTACAGTCCGCCACTGTTCTAGAGTCCACTTGCAATGATTGCGAGCAAACTCTAGGCGATCTCTGCGATGCTGTGCAGTAAGTTTTGGACCTTTAGCAGGTCTATGGGCTGTTAAACTCTTTTCGTGTAACCTTCTTCTTATCGTAGAAACACTCACAGATGTTCTCCGAGTTGATCAAAGCTGTTGTTGCAACTCAACAGCATTTGTAAAACGGTTTCGTAAAGATGTCGTAACGATGAAACGGTCATCTCTTTCTGATGTGCACCGTTTTCTTCCAGATCCCGGTTTTCTAACATAACCACCAGTCTGCTGAAAACGTTGGAACACCCATCGAACTGGAAAACGGGACAGGTTCAACTGTCGAGCAACGTCACACTGCCGCATCCCCGACTGCAATAGGGCAATCACTTGAGCGGCTTCTTCAGAGCTGGTGTCCATCTTTACTTGTTCTTACTTGGGTTACTTGTTCACATGTGTTCACTGCAAAGTCTAAATTATGACTGGCCCATATTTCATCCAGATCGACCCTTTTATACCCTTTTTAGGTGGTGTAACTAGCGTCCTTACTAACGAGCATTTGACAGTGTTTATTTTTGATGCTCTGTAATGATAAATGTTTTAATGATTTCATGATTTTTTTATTAATAATGTAAAGCTATTCAAATACCCATTTCAAACATACCAATATTTATATAAATATAATTCGTTTCTGGCCATTACAGCCATTTTTCGCGCAAACTCAGAGAGGTGCGATTTTTGTGACGCTGAGTGTATAACTCGAAAATAATAATCATTTTATATGCATTAATTCCAAAATATAATTATGTTCCAAAAACTGTAGAAGTAAAATTACCCAAGAAAAAGCTATCTCGGAAGACCCTACCGTTTTTCAGTATGATGAAATATATGATTCAATAATAAGTAAAAAAGAAGAGAAGAAAGAAAAAACTAAAGAAGAAA
This sequence comes from Luehdorfia chinensis, assembly GCA_019845155.1. NCBI lineage: Eukaryota > Metazoa > Arthropoda > Insecta > Lepidoptera > Papilionidae > Luehdorfia > Luehdorfia chinensis. Next base: position 12,140,804 of record JAHVAK010000527.1, read on the forward strand.
AAAAGCCAAAATATATAGACAATTTGATGAAAGCTGCAAGTAAGAGAAAGATTGAAAATGAACGCCGCTTGGAAAGACAGGTCTGTCTAATTATACAGTTGGGACACATATGTGCAAATGTATTACACATATGTGCAAATGTATTACTTAAAACAAGGTTACCTATTTTACCTTATTTATTTTGTACTGCAATTTTAAGTGCTGATTTACCATGTGCTCGGCGGTGAAGGAAAACATCGTGAGGAAACCTGCATGTCTGAGAAATATTTCGAAGACATGTGCAGTCCGCCAACCCGCATTGGAGCAGCGTGGCGGATTCTTCCTAGCTCCAAATCCCTTTCAGAAATGAGAGGAGGCCTGTGCTCAGAAGTGGGACATTTATAGGCTGAAACTTTACTTTACTTCTTAACTTATTTTGTTATATAAAAAGTATATAACATGCAAAGATACTACTGAATATAATAATGACAACACATTAAAACATTAGGAGATATTACAGTGCCATAAGTGTACACACAGACACAGGGGCACTCACTCATCCCAACTTACCATGCCCTATGTCACGCTCATGCGATAAGTATTTTTTACTGGTGGTAGGATTTCTATAAAGGAATCCATCTATGTGGGTACCACCCCAGGGTGGGCATTACTGTGTTTTGGTTTGTAGGGCACTGAGTGCTAGCATAATCACTGGGCATATGAGACTTAAGAACTGACATCTCAGATATTCTGGGACACAGCATTGCCTTAACTAAAATAAGCCAACTGCACAATGTAGCCTAAGTTACTCATTATAAAATCAGCTATCTGCCATTTTAAGTATCATCAAAGTAGGTCCAATATTTTTCATTACTACAGTTATAATTACATTGTTTAAATTATTGCAGATACAAAAAGAAAGAGAAAATGAAGGTGATGAGTTTGCAGACAAGGAAGTTTTTGTAACTTCAGCTTATAAAAATAAACTAGAAGAAATGAAAAATGAAGAAGAAAGGGAAAAATATGAAGAATATTTGGAAAGTATTGGAGATGTAACTAAACAAAAAGATTTAGGTAACTACATTTTTGTTTACATAATTAAAAGTTGTCAAATACTTACAAATGTAAAAATACTGCAGAAAAACACACAGCACATGAAATATCCAAAGTTATTCGAAAATTAACATGTTTCTCATGAGTTGATCAGCAACATCACAAACTTTGATCTATGTAATGATTTAATTTTTATTACAGCATGTACATATTTTATTTTGATAATACTGGTAATAATATAATTTAATATATATTCAAACAAAATTTGATGCATGTAATAAGAAAAAATGCATGTGCTATTGTTTTAGAGACAACAAAGTTATATTAGGACAGATAGTCACCTCATATTTTCTTCTTCAGCATTCCTAAAGAGGTTAAATTTGCCTTAATCACCGCACTTGGCAGGTGGATTGGTGATCGCAGTACCAGACACCTCGGACCATACACCTACTGCCTATTACCAATCTGATTTTTATGGCATTTTTTGAAATGGGAATAACTATTTATTTTCCTGGCACTTCCCTTACTCAACACTTACAGTATGAGACGGGGTGGCTTATTATTTTAAGTCGACTTCATGCACTAATACTCATGTATTTGGTTTAATTTATTGTGCATGAGGTCTTTTATAAACTTGTCATTCAATAAATATTTTGTTCTCTGTGGTGGAGTCACCTATAGGAGCGGATTACACATAATAGTCAGTGGACAGTGTCATAGTTCCACCCATCTCATCTCGTTTGCTGCGGGGCGAAAAGTGGACTGCGTGTGTACTTTGCCTACCCCTTATATAGGAAAAAGGCGTGATTGTATGTATTTATGTAATTGTCAGTGATGGTTTTAGATAATATTTTCTTTATGGTACCAACGACAGTATTTGGCGGCGTAAGAAAATCTGCCATCCCATACTTACTGTGGGTGGTGGTGGTAGACATAGGGTGATCTCTGAAAAATTTCAAGGCTTGTGGGGGCTATATTTCCTAAAAATGCAAGAGCGAAAATATACCAGTGATTGGGAGTAGCTTTGTCAGATATTGCGATCGCTAATCCGTCTGCCATGCATGGTGGTTATGGAAAATCAGAAGTGGGCTATTAACAAGCAGATAATAATTATGATGCTAAAACATGATACTGTTAAATGTTTTATAAGTATTTCAGAATTATTTACATACATTGTATTAATATTATGATAAATATGTGTTCATGAATTATTTAAATTATAGGTGGTTTCTATCGTCATTTATATGAACAAAAGCTAGGGACAGACAAACCAGTACATGCAAATAAAGTAGAAGAAGTTGAAAGTAGTGAAAGCAAGTCTGACAGTGAGAAAGTTTTAAGCAAATTCAATGATACAGACAAGTCACAAACAATGAGAAAAAGAAATTACAGGAAAAGAAAATCATCAGCTGAAAATGACAAATTACTGTCAGAGGGTGAAATTGAAGATTCTGAAGAAGAAATTAACAGATGTAATTTGGAAGAAATTAGATTGTCGAAAAAGGCCAAACAAAATGGAGAGAATATTGATGCTGATTCAGACTTCTCCATTGATGAATCAAGTGATGATGAAAAGGAAGTAAAAAGTAATGAGCATAGTAAACAAACAGGCACAGATCAGGAGACTTTTAAAAAACCTCAATCTTCTGCAGAAAATGAAAAATCTGATAAAACTGACAACACAGAGCCTTTGCAAAATGAAAGCAATTCAAAGTTGTCAGTTGTTAAAAAAATTGACATTTGGAAAAAGCGAACCATTGGAGAAGTGTTTGAACAAGCTCTTAAAAGATATTATGAGAGAAAGGCCTCAAGAGGTGGGTAACAAATCAAAAATATTTATATGTTTAAATGTTTTAATTTTCATGTATTCATAAAATCTCTTATGTACCAACGTAATGCGCCTTGCAGTGAACTGAAAAAGGAAAATATTGTCAAAAAAAATTCTATACAACTAAAATATATTTTATATATGGAAAATGTTATTATGTTTTATCCCCACTGAAATAAATATAGCTTTATGTATAAGTATCAATTGTTTCATTTACACTAAATTTATATCTTAATGATTCACATGTGGAATTTGACATAATAGCACTTGTGTTACTTCACAAACAATTTTACTTGTGTAAAATTAAGTAAGGAACAATATGTTTACCTATGAATTCAGAAACCGGGTCATTCTCGCCTTCAGCCCGCATCGTTCCTGTGATTTCTTCATTTTCAACCATTGGTAAAACTAATTGAACAAATTCCTGTGTGTATGGTGGTGCTATTGCATCAAGTACCTAGGAATAGATCTGGTTAATTAATAACTTACTATTGAGCAGTAGGATAATCTAATTTAAATTGCTTGTAACAAACAATTATTTACCTCTGTAATGAAATATCTTATGAGTGATATATCAGTATCGCCACGTTGCCAACATTGTTTAATATATCGGAGAACCGGGACAACACAGCCTCGGCTCAGTAAATTGACCATTCGGTCGAGAAGCATTTTCTTTAGCTCGAGCTGCAAGAAAAAGTCTGATTAGCAAATTGTTAGAAAATGGAACAGATTATGATAATTTTTTTAATTACCTGTACTAATATTTCTAATTCATCTTGTGGAGATTCAAAAAGTTGAATGAGTAATCTCAAAAGCCTGTGATGGAGCAATTGATGGCATGAAGCGACTTCGTCTAACAGGGCCAAATGAACAGGACAATGTTCTGTGCATAGTTTGAAATATGAAGGTTCTGTTACAACACATTCTACCCACACTAAGACACCCATACCGACAACTGGAAACCTGTAATAGAACATCTACAACTGCAATCATCTGCTTACAATGTCATAGAAGCCAAAACCAGATAACATAGCGATATCAATTTCAAATGGGCTTATATTTAGAAAACTACTTTTTAAATACAAATTCGAGAGTACAATTAAACATTTACATAGTACAACACATTGTTTCACTACAACATACATAAAGGCTCAGACAAACCCTCAGGTTGTGAGCAACTATATAAAACCTTTTGATGATCATAGTATGTCAATTTTGAAATTTTCTGCAAAATTTACTGGTTTGCAGTAAGATGTCATCTATATATTATAGTGCGGGGATTGACCGTTGCATTAGTATTTAAAATACATTAATAGATTAATGTGGATAATACACTCAGCGTCACAAAAATCGCACCTCTCTTGAGTTTGCGCGAATAATGGCTGTAATGGCTAGAAACGAATTATATTTATGTAAATATTGGTATGTTTGAAATGGGTATTTGAATAGCTTTACATTATTAATAAAAAAATCATGAAATCATTAAAACATTTATCATTACAGAGCGTCAAAAATAAACACTGTCAAATGCTCGTTAGTAAGGACGCTAGTTACACCACCTAAAAAGGGTATAAAAGGGTCGATCTGGATGAAATATGGGCCAGTCGTAATTTAGACTTTGCAGTGAACACACGTGAACAAGTAACACAAGTAAGAACAAGTAAAGATGGACACCAGCTCTGAAGAAGCCGCTCAAGTGATTGCCCTATTGCAGTCGGGGATGCGGCAGTGTGACGTTGCTCGACAGTTGAACCTGTCCCGTTTTTCCAGTTCGACGGGTGTTCCAACGTTTTCAGCAGACTGGTGGTTATGTTAGAAAACCGGGAATCTGGAAGAAAACGGTGCACATCAGAAAGAGATGACCGTTTCATCGTTACGACATCTTTACGAAACCGTTTTACAAATGCTGTTGAGTTGCAACAACAGCTTCGATCAACTCGGAGAACATCTGTGAGTGTTTCTACGATAAGAAGAAGGTTACACGAAAAGAGTTTAACGGCCCATAGACCTGCTAAAGGTCCAAAACTTACTGCACAGCATCGCAGAGATCGCCTAGAGTTTGCTCGAAATCATTGTGAGTGGACTCGCAGGGTCTACAGAAGACAGGGGGAGAGGTTCACACAACCCTACTTCGAAGAATCCGTCGAATACGGGGGTGGCTCGTGTATGTTTTGGGGCGGCATTTCCGTCGACGGGAAACGGAACTTGTGTGCGTTTCCCGGACTCGGGGTGGCCGTGGGCAAGGGTCATTCAATGCTGGTCGGTACATTACTGAAATCCTGGAGGAACATGTGGTCCCGTATGCTGCTTATGTCGGTGATGGATTCATCTTAATGCATGATAATGCTCGTTGCCACACCGCGGCTATTGTACGGGACTATTTACAGGAGGTCGATATCCCTGAGACCTTAACCCAATAGAACATCTCTGGGATGACCTAAAACGGCGCGTGCGAGCTCGAGATCCAGCTCCAGCCACTCTTCAAGAGTTCCAAGATGCGGTACTTGAAGAGTGGGAACAAATACCCCAAGAGGCTGTTGCGATCCTTGTAAGGTCCATGAAAGATCGCATGGAAGTCGTTATCAAGGCAAGGGGATTAGCACTAGGTTTTAAGAACTTTTTTTGTATTTATTATGTATTTTTTAAATTATTAATTTGTAAATTTGTACATACCCTGTCTTTTTCTTTAATTTCTCTTTCGTCTCGTAATAAAAGTAAAATTCAATTAAAATTCCTGAAAGCTAATGAAATTACCTTTCGAATGATACCCTCAAACCACAACATTGCCATTGGCCTGTTGTGTTAAAATAGTATTTAAATTATTTTTTTCGCATGTGCGATTTTTTTGTGAAAACCTTCATTTCTCGATTTCAGGGAACATTTAAAAAATAAAATCATGCTTATTATTAGAGTATATCATACCTAAGTAATCTATTACAATATAATAAACTATTAAAATATAATCAGATATATAATCAGACAAAATATAATCAAATATTACTATAACTAAGGGACCAAATTTCTAAAACTTTGTTCCTGTGTTGTAGGGTTTTAGCCTTAATTTTATTGCATTGGTAATTTTTTGTACCAATCCATTAATTATGAAATGATACGATAATGCCAAACTTTTGAGACATTTGCATGCATGATTTAATAATGGTTTAAATTAAAGTTCTAAAGCAAACATCTGTTGTTGTTAATTTAGGTAAAAAATCTGTCAAATGAAGGATATCTTGAAAACTTTGTTAAAGGATAAGAGAGAAATGAGTGCAGAGTTCTCAATAAAATATGTCCGATAAAAATCGTTACGCGTAAAATAAAAACGGGTATGTTCATCTACGTGTTTGTGGTGTAACAGCCCTTTCACCCTTGCAAAACGGCAATAATTATGGTAGTTTAATAAATATCTATATTGTATTTTACCTATACTAATAATAAAGCTGAAGAGTTTGTTTTTTGTTTGAATGCGCTAATCTCTGAATAATAATTTTAGAAATCCGACTTCTAAAATTTCTAAAATTATTTTTGCATTTGATAGCACAATTCTTGAGGAAGATTATAGGCTTTACATTACGCTACGACCCTTACAGCGATTTCTTTTAAAATAAACGGCGGATGAAACGGCAGGGCATAGCTAGTTACCTTATACAGTGGTATAGTGTAGGCAACTCTGCAATTAGTTCACTGGAGCTTGCGGAACTGCTGCATACAGCGTGTATTTTTTCAATTGCCTGTACTGTCGCTTTTAATTCATCTTTAACAGGTCTACCTGGAGAAACACCTTCACATACACTCGCAGCATATGCCAACAGATACATGTACTTCGATTTGTGTTCGGGATTTAATTTGCTTCCCAATTTGAATAAGGAATCCACGAGGAGTTCTGAAATATTATTAATAAACAGTGCCTTAAAAATTGTATCTGATAACAAATTAAGTAAATCATACTCCATAAGTCTCACACTTGCAGTAACCACCACACGCATGCATGCCATTGTTTTACCAAACGCATTGCATCGTAAAAGCTGCCGTTCATCACTGGTTGATGTATTTTATGTCTGTCTGGTACGCCTTTGTTCAGCAGTAGTCTTCCACAAGCTGACGAAGAATGCACGAAATGCCTCTCTCAAGAAGGAAGGATTTGCGTTAATTACTACACTTGGCAGGCGGACTGGAGAACCGGACAATTTCGGTCTGGCATTTTTGAGATGGTTACTTTAACACCTGTCAGGGGCTATGAATTCGACTGTTGTGATATTCATGGGATGAAATGTAGATTCATAATCTGTAAATTATTTCGCCATCTGTCTGTGACTACCAGAATGTTCTGACATTTCCATTAGCAATATTTTACGCTCGGGTGGCGAATTGACAGTTCAATAGAACTAGATAGAGACAGTTCAGTAGAATATCAGGTTTGTAAATACAATTTTTATTTATAAAAATGCAATTTCAATAAAAATAACAAATAATATCTGATAAAATTAACCCAAGTCATTAACAGTTCAGACAAATAAGTACATGCCTAAAAATTGTGGTATTCTCAATAAATGAACCGGTGGCGGTTCAGGTTGCATATACGCGCGAAAAAGTACGGAAATGTCGGCGGGATTGAGTGCGCCACGTGATAACATGGCCGCCAGCGCTGTTCGCGCGCTTCGCCACGATTCGCCCGCCGTCAACGCCAGTGTAATTGGAGTTACATCATGTCCACTGTAATGTTAAATAAGTAGCATTTAGGGTAAATCAACTATTTTTTACTTTCAATATAATACATATTATATACATACAATATTAAAACTTAAAAAGCTCGCTAACTGCGTGCATATTAACATTGTTAACTGATTTTAAAGCCGTAGTGCAGATAAAATTGTATCGAAAGCATTTTCTCTACAAAATTTATTTCATAAAATAATTGCTATATATATTTTTTTTAATTGGTTAAGTTGACGTAACGAACAAAACGTTCACCTGATGGTAAATGCAACGTCTGCCCATAACAAATGCTATGTCACCCAGAAAGTTTCTGTGTGACACCACAATGCGCCTACCTTGCGACATCAGTTTTTAAGTCTTATATGCCCAGTGATTACGCTAGCTCTCAGTGCCCTTCAAACCGAAACACAGTAATGTTTGAACACTACTGCTTCACGGCAGAATAACTGGCCCTGGGGTGGTACCTACCTAGACGGATTCCTGCATAAAAATGCTGTATATAAACTCTATATACATACAGTCACGCCTTTTTCCCACATAAGGGCTACACATCTCGCCCCCGCATGATAACGAAACGTGACGGGTGGGTAACCACGTCGATGCAATTTTGGAACGAGTCCTAAAAAATATTTTTACTCTCTATTGCGTTTCTACGAGCAGTATAGGAACAGCATTTCATATTATGGTGTTATAATACGATTTAGACGCCTCGTAGGACAGAGGTAGGTGTCAATCTACTCTGCCGGACACCTATCGACAACCTACATTGGATATATACTACAAATTGTCAGTCAGTCGTCTTGTTTTATGAAATGTAGATAGACTGGCTTTTGCTGATTACATGTGACTTTTCATGGTTTCATTTCATGTATCCTGGAAAGGAAATGTGAAACATATAACCTTTGTTGAGCGCAGCGAGTAATTTCTTGTCCAAGTCTCTTCATAATTGCTCCTCCTCTTGGCTCCTGTGATAAAATGTGAACGATAACTTGGCTGTAGACATATGTGTGAGCACCATGACAAACCATTTTCTGAAAAAAATAATAAAGTAGTTTGAGACACCATAATTTTTAATTTAATAATTTATTAAGCATATTTCATTTTGTGTATATACAGGGTCTGTCGTAAATAATGGATAACCCGTAAACTGGAGTTGGTCCGGATGTGAAACTGTAAGAAAATCGTATCTTCTTGCCAGGCTTTCTAACCATATCAAAATGGCGTAGCCTTTTATACTTTTTTATAAATTTCGCTACTTTTTTCATTCATTCCGTTGCCATTTCATCAAATTTAGGTATTTCAGTGTGATTTTTTTAGTATTATACTCCTGAAGACGTGTATTATTTAATTTTAGTACAACTTTAGGTGTTTTTAACGTTAAACATTTTCAAAATCGTCATTTTAAGTTCTTTTTTAAACAATTTTTTTCTTAATGTCAACTTTTGATAATTTACTGTGAAAAAAAAAAGTACTGCGCTATAGCTGCCCATGATCTTAATAAATTGTCTAGTATGTCTAGATTCTAAAAAGATATTACAATGTGTACTTTACAAGCAATATTAAGTTGTTACTAGGCAGATGCACACTGTCCCTTTCACACTCACGGTGTGTGAAAGGTTAGCATGTTTTTGCCGTTAGAGCGCGCGCTCCTGATTGTAGAGTGTACAAATCTCAGTGTCATTTTGACTATCGCATGTGCTTTTGTTTTCATTACTTTCGTCAATTTGTTACTGCTTTCTAATATCGGACTTTGATTTGCCTTGTGATTTGGACTTGTGAACCTGGTGATACTGACGACTTAGCTCTCATTTACGGACATTATTTTGTGCTATCGATTGGACTTGTCGATTTGGAAAAGTTTGTGTATCATGCCTCAACATTACACGCCGGCCGAATACGCAAACATGCATTACATTTATGGTTTATGTAATGGCAACGCTAACAGAGCAGCAAGTGCTTATCGTGAAAAATATCCAAATCTTCGACATCCTGATTACCGTGTCTTCATTAGAGTGCACAATGCATTTATGGAAGGCCGATTTCCTGGGACCGACATAGGCGGGGCCAGTGAAGGACGACCTCAACGACACAATGCAGCGGAAGTACTAGAAATAGTCGCAGAAGACCCTGGTACGTCCATAAGTGTTATTTCACGGCGTACCGGTATACCTCAAAAATCCGTTCACAGAATTTTAAAAAGACATGAATTATATCCCTATCATTATCAAAGAGTTCAGACATTAATGCCAAGGGACGCTGCTGCGAGAGTAACATTTTGTCGCACAATGCTGCGAAAGATGAGGGAAGACCAAACTTATTTTGATAAAATTTTATGGAGCGACGAGTCAACGTGTCGAAAAGATGGTTTTTTGAACCTCCACAATTTACACAGCTGGCAACTTGAAAACCCAAGATTGATACGCGAAGACCGATCGCAGTATCAGTTAAAAATAAATTTGTGGATTGGAATTATTAACGGACAAATCACTGGTCCATTTGAGTTGCCGGCAATATTAAATGCGGATATTTATTTGGATTTTTTAGTAAATACTTTACCTGGATTACTGGAAGACGTTCCACAGGAGATAAGAAACGAGATGTGGCTACAAAATGATGGGTGTCCAGCACATTACGCTGTTCGTGTAAGGGAACATTTAAATACCACATATCCAGATAGATGGATTGGGCGATTGGGTCCAATTTTATGGCCTCCACGTTCGTTACGTTACTGGGGCTGTATTAAGGAAAAAGTGTACAGCGAAGCAATAAGTTCTGTGGAAGAGTTGCGTGCGCGCATTCAAGTAGCAGCAAGTAAAATTGAAGAAGCCGGTTATGCGCGTCGGATTAAAAGATCTTTTATTAGGCGATGTAGAGCATGTATTGCTGCCGGCGGAGGGCACTTCGAGCATTTAGTTTAAGTTATTGATAAATATTTTTTTACTAAAATTAACCTGGTTTTCTTCTGAATATCCTTAATAGTGGCCCGATATTGTTTGTGTAAAGAATCTTGGTAGAATAAAATCATTATGACAAAGTTTTATAACCATTTATAAAAATACTTGGAACATCAAAATTCTGACCTTAATATTGATCTCGCTCCTGTAACTTAATATTGCTTGTAAAGTACACATTGTAATATCTTTTTAGAATCTAGACATACTAGACAATTTATTAAGATCATGGGCAGCTATAGCGCAGTACTTTTTTTTTCACAGTAAATTATCAAAAGTTGACATTAAGAAAAAAATTGTTTAAAAAAGAACTTAAAATGACGATTTTGAAAATGTTTAACGTTAAAAACACCTAAAGTTGTCCTAAAATTAAATAATACACGTCTTCAGGAGTATAATACTAAAAAAATCACACTGAAATACCTAAATTTGATGAAATGGCAACGGAATGAATGAAAAAAGTAGCGAAATTTATAAAAAAGTATAACTCTCAATGAGCATCACTTAACCTGGTCTGCGGCTTCAAGCACCCAGTTACTTCAATGGCGCCATGTACAGACGGGACTCCAATTAGGCATGGGACTATGTCCCATTAGCAAAACCTTTAATATTTTTTTAAATTGATTAAATCTCTATCATTTCAGCCCATTGTCACTAAACACAGATTTGATAGGCAACCTATCACATAGGTCCTTGTGGACATTTAGAGTATAAATAAGACAGGGTGATAATTTTTCACAGGAGCGCCACTTTTAGAAAACCTCGCAGACGCTCTTCTCGTCTGATGACTTGTTTGAAAGAACTGGTGCAGTGGTCGAGAAAAGAAATAACAAAAATAAAAACCTGTAAGGGCTATTACTCTAAAAGGTTTCCCATGGCCGTCCAGTTCTTTACTGGTTTTTTACTGGATCCCGCAAAACTGACTGGTATGTTCGCACACAGTAGCTTACATCATGTTTATGCGAGATAGAGCGTGCACACGTTAACGGAAATTCAGACAAACAACACAACAGCAAAAAACAAAGTAAATTACTTGAGTGTTTATACTAAAATTATTTTAACTATCATTTCACATCAAAAATCAGTGTATACTTAGTACCCACACACGCTCACAAGAGTTCCAATATATATTTTCGGTGATGTAATTGCTGTTAGCCTTCTCGGCTTTTACAGCTTCATCGGATACTGTGCTCGCGGGCCAGGGGCCCGCGTGCCAGGTTGGGTTTCACCCAAACATAAATAAATAAATAAAAACTCCTACAAAAACCTCGAAGTTCGGACTGTGTCGCGTTCGCTGCGTGCTTTCGCGATTTCGAAAATCTTAAACATTTAAAGTCGTCTACTGACCGTCCGAAGGAGGCTGCGCGCGTCCATTCGGACTGTCGACTTGTGTGTCGGTAACTCTGGGCGGTGAGAACCGCCCTGGAACACGGGTGAATCGTGTGTACGCGATGTGATTATTGACTATTGCAAATGCATCCTAGCCAGACGTCTTGCCAGCTTGCCAGAGGCATGGGTCATAGCCGATTCGAAAAGTTTTTACATCTATGGTCATGGGTGTTCTGCACGGATTCGGTGCTTCTGTATACATTAATATATCAAACAAATGAATACTTCCTATACCTGCATCATTATAAGCTTTACACTTGCACTTATTTCACAAAAAATATTATATATTATGATATAAAGAACTTAAACTTTTTGACCGAATGAAAATGACTCGAACAGTTTTTTTTAAAAGTATGTATATAAACCTCAAGTATTGCCATAATTCCGCTGATCAAATAATTCTAGATAAGATTACGTCATCGTATCTGAATAGAGATTTTGGTCAATTTTGGAAAAATACAGGAAACGCCGTGTGGTAGCGGTCTAAGAGAATCTACCACCCCATCCCATCCCGTGGGTGTCGTAAAAGTCGACAGCATCTTCATGAAACATCTGAATAAATAAACTGCGGTTGCCAACCCGCCTACCAAGCGTGGCAACTATGGCAAAATCCCTCCAATATGAGAGCTACAAACTTTTGTGGCTATATATGGGGGAGACCTATGTTCAGCAGTGGACTTGTGATAGGCTGAAACGACGACGACAGGAAACTTACTAAGACCGGCACAAAGGTTGCGGAAAGCGTGGATGGCTTAACGGACACCTCGGCTATTGCAAGTCTGTTTAAGGATACATTTGTCTTTAAACCATTTCTATCAAACAGACGGGGCTTAAGTTCGTGTATCTGAAGTGAAGGCTTTTAATGCTGCGTCAGATGAAATTCGGAAAGGCGGCAGGACATGATAAGTCCGAGGGTTTTCTTATCAGTACTATTCAATGCTTGTCTAAAACACGCACACTTGCCGTCACTAATGATAGAAACAGCAATAAGCCCTGTCGTTAAAAGTAAATCGAGTAGTTTTTCTGACAGTTGTAACTATAGGCCGATATCTCTCGCTACGGCTTGCACAAAGCTGTTCGACACTATATTATTAGACATTATTTCCAAATGTATTCCAATCAGCGATGCGCAATACGGTTTTCAAAAAAGGTAGTTCTACTGATGCTGCGATATTTACTTTAAAACAAACTGTTAATTACTATAATAAACGCAAAACTAATATTTATGCATGTTTTTGGACCTAAGCAGGGCTTTCGACAGGGTTTGTTATGATTTACTGAGGAGGAAGTTGCGTGAGGTGGGAGTGCCATCGATATGTATTAATATATTGATTACATGGTACAGTGGGCAAATTAATATGGTAGTGGCGTGATGCATACTCTCAAAAGTCCGTCAGTTTGCTTTTTGGAAGTGGTAGGGTCCAGGTTCAAATCCCTCCAGTGTATTTAGGTAATTCGCAATTGGAGTGTGTTAAAACATTCAAGGTACCTGGGGCACATTGTGACATAGCGTTGTTTGCAGCTTACTGACAGCCTCTACATTCCACAGCTGTGGACGAACTAAAGAAAACAAAGAGTAGGAGGACCCGCAGGCTGAGGGTGCAGTACAATGATGCGTTTCGTGTGCTGTTCCGTCAGCCGCGGTGGTCTAGCGCGTGCCGGATATTTGCGGAGGTCCACGTTGCCGGCCTAGACGCACTGGTTCGTCATCGTATCGCGCGATTTAGAGGCTTCGTTTTTGGGTCGCAGAATGCTCTAATTAAAATTATTGGTGCAATTGCTCGTACGGCGACATATTTAGAAATGGTCGAATTTATTGTTGTTTAAAATATAATACAGTTTAAAAAGTTAACATAAATATTTTCCTTTGGATAATAATGTACAAAATATCATAAGATTAAGTATTCATCTTTTATTTTAATAATTATGTAATTGATCTCTTTTATCTGAATTAATATATAAATTATTATTATTAAACTTACAGCACATTCATTAACACTGTTCTGCCAGTCATCAGAACTTTGGAGGAATCCCACAATAGCCGATTTAAGCACTCTTGAAAAGACTTCAATTTGTTGTGCCGCTGTTGAAATGCTTGTAATTTCTCCTTGAAAACCAGCATCTGATATCAACTAAAACACAAATAGGTAACTAATTAACTTGAGACAGATTTCCCATATTTTATGGCAGTGTCACTAGTCGTGGAGTTGCGGAAACCGGCCCGTTACAATCTACAATGGCACAGTGGAATGGATGTTTGACATTACAATTTCTGTATAATTATATTAATATATGTTGAGCCATGGCAGCTCAGGGACTTGGCGCACACTTTGGAAGTTCATAGTATGCCAGTGAACTGGATTCGATTTCCGTTGCCGCCACCACTAAAATTGTTTATTGGAGTTTTAAGTGCTGGTTTCTCACGTGCTCGACGGTGAAGGGAAAACACTGTACGTAAGGAAAGTTGCACTTTTGCGACATGTGAAGCCAACTTGCATTAGAGCAGCGCAGTAGACTCTTCCTGGCCTCAAAACCCCTCCCAGGTGTGGTGAGCCTGTGCTGAGCAATAACTTTTATGTTTGTTAGACATGTGCTGCTAATGAGAAATATATATACACTCAGCGTCACAAAAATCGCACCTCTCTGAGTTTGCGCGAAAAATGGCTGTAATGGCCAGAAACGAATTATATTTATATAAATATTGGTATGTTTGAAATGGGTATTTGAATAGCTTTACATTATTAATAAAAAAATCATGAAATCATTAAAACATTTATCATTACCGAGCGTCAAAAATAAACACTGTCAAATGCTCGTTAGTAAGGACGCTAGTTACACCACCTAAAAAGGGTATAAAAGGGTCGATCTGGATGAAATATGGGCCAGTCATAATTTAGACTTTGCAGTGAACACATGTGAACAAGTAACCCAAGTAAGAACAAGTAAAGATGGACACCAGCTCTGAAGAAGCCGCTCAAGTGATTGCCCTATTGCAGTCGGGGATGCGGCAGTGTGACGTTGCTCGACAGTTGAACCTGTCCCGTTTTCCAGTTCGACGGGTGTTCCAACGTTTTCAGCAGACTGGTGGTTATGTTAGAAAACCGGGATCTGGAAGAAAACGGTGCACATCAGAAAGAGATGACGTTTGACAAATGCTGTTGAGTTGCAACAACAGCTTCGATCAACTCGGAGAACATCTGTGAGTGTTTCTACGATAAGAAGAAGGTTACACGAAATTAGTTTAACAGCCCATAGACCTGCTAAAGGTCCAAAACTTACTGCACAGCATCGCAGAGATTGCCTAGAGTTTGCTCGCAATCATTGCGAGTGGACTCTAGATCAGTGGCGGACCGTACTCTTCTCTGATGAGACGAGGGTCTGTCTCTTCTGCAATGACAGACGTAGAAGGGTCTACAGAAGACAGGGGGAGAGGTTCACACAACCCTGCTTCAAAGAATCCGTCGAATACGGGGGTGGCTCGTGTATGTTTTGGGGCGGCATTTCCGTCGACGGGAAAACGGAACTTGTGTGCGTTTCCCGGACTCGGGGTGGCCGTGGGCAAGGGTCATTAAATGCTGGTCGGTACATTACTGGAATCCTGGAGGAACATGTGGTCCCGTATGCTGGTAATGTCGGTGATGGATTCATGATAATGCTCATTGCCACACCGCGGCTATTGTACGGGATTATTTACAGGAGGTCGATATCCCTGTTATGCATTGGCCAGCACGAAGACCAGACCTTAACCCAATAGAACATCTCTGGGATGACCTAAAACGGCGCGTGCGAGCTGATGATCCAGCTCCAGCCACTCTTCAAGAGCTCCAAGATGCGGTACTTGAAGAGTGGGAACAAATACCCCAAGAGGCTGTTGCGATCCTTGTAAGGTCCATGAAAGATCGCATGGAAGCCGTTATCAAGGCAAGGGGGGGTAACACTAGGTTTTAAGAACTTTTTTTTGTATTTATTAAGTTTTTTTTAAAATTATTAATTTGCAAATTTGTACATACCCTGTCTTTTTCTTTAATTTCTCTTTCGTCTCGTTATAAAAGTAAAATTCAATTAAAATTCCTGAAAAGCTAATGAAATTACCTTTCGAATGATACTCGTAACCTCAAACCACAACATTGCCATTGGCCTGTTGTGTTAAAATAGTATTTAAATTATTTTTTTCGGATGTGCTATTTTTATTTTTGTTATATTTTTACACTATTGATTTTATAATTTTATATTTTTCATATATTATTGAAATATATTCCTCACTTATATTACCTATTAAAATTGACTAGTGTAATAGATGCTACCAATTTTTATTACAGGTATGCTTGTGTAGCTTACTTGAATGATTTTACAGAGGGGAGAATATTAGATATTTTTTTTACTACTTAATTTTCAACTAAACATTATTTACTATTCACTTCTATTTAAAGAATATGCTTCTAGACTAGAAAATAAATATATTTTGTTTTTATCAGACATACATTATGTATAATTTTCTTACCTTAATTGTAAAATTTAACATCAGACAATCGGGATATTCTTCAGCTAGCCTATATATTAAGGATCTCCATGTTGGATGTTCAATCATTTCTGTTAACCACGCTGGTGTCTACAAAAGAAATGCAACAGTGGTTTTGAGCATGAAAAGCTGGCTATTCAGAGACGCCAAACACGAAAATCTGATTGCATATTACTTTTATACTTACTTCACCTTCTTCTGTGAATATAGTGTCTGCTTTTTTAGGATCAAAAGTTTTAAGAATCATATCCTTTAGGTGATTTTCGACCATAGCCTGTACTTCAGTTACTTTGACACCTATGACAAAATAGAAAAATATAATGGTACTTGTATAACATAAGTGAAGGCTCAGCATGTAGTCAGTCACTCTGACTACTAGGCCCGGCGGCGATCAAAAAAAATCATTATACACAGACAAGAAGGTCAGCAAAGAACAATCTAGTCAGGCGCATTTTAGAAAGAATAGAATTATTTTCATTCAATATAGATTACTTACATCATATTTAATCATTGTCAAACGCGCCGTCGAGTTGAACACCACGAGGGAGGAATTGCCCAAGTGAACAAGAGATGAATTACAGAGACCGCAGTCACCAGTCTCACCGTAGAGGCAAATAAAGGAGCAAGCTGAAGCGATAATACAAGCGGAGCCTCGCAGGCGACTCTTCAGCCACTTAAGTACCAGTGTTCGAGGGCGATTATAAAGATAGGACAGCATTCAAGAGGACTTACGAGTTCACTTGGCACACTTGTTTAGCGAAACTCAAAACATGGGTAGGATAACAAAGGCGAGTAAAAGAGGTAGAAGGCAATCTGTGAAGAATCTATTGTCCGTGGAAGCTGACTTCGAGAAGTAGTGCCGTCATTGAAACGACGTTACGGAAGACGAGATGCGCGGAAGGAAGTATGTCTTTTTGTTAGCCGTGTTAATAACGCGCTAGCGATAATAAGGGCACTGAAGAAACCGCTACCTGTAATCACCAGAGCTCTGCATACAAGTTCACGCCGATACAGATGAGACGACGGACGACAGACGGAGATACAGATGGTACGACTTTAAGGCAAGCCAGACCGAAGAGGAACCGGAGTTGCTTACTACGAGTATTAATAATGTCTTCAACGCAGAAGCGGACTTATCCCTCTCATATGCGCCCATAGAAGCCGAAAAAGGGAAAAGAAAAGATTTCCGGATAAGGATGTCTGCGCATCACAGTCATACCGTCCACGTCGCTCGCAAAATTGGACGTCAAGAAGATTGCGTGTCTTTATGCGATAAGGAGCATCTCGTTTACGAATGCAGGAAATTCATACAATCAGGCGTCGAGGATAATAGAGGAATGAGAAATAGTGAAAAAATAAGGATTGTGTTTCAGGGTCATCTGCAACGAATACACTAGCGAGCACCCTGTAGAAGTCCTCCGTGCAACAAATGTAAAAAAGGAACATCACACATGAGAGGCCAGTGAGACCAGCAACCTCGGCACAGGAGTGGACAAGAAACCATTCACCTAAGGACAGATGCGGAGAAACTGGTGGAGGGTTTCCTATGCGGGAATCCGTATAAGTAGGTACCACCGCAGGGCCAGTTATTATGCTCTGAAGCTATAGTGTGCAAACATTACTACTTCGGGCTTAAGGGCACTGACAGCTAGTGTATTCACTGAACATATGAAACTTAAGAACTGATGTCTCAGGGTGATGAGCGCAATGTGGTGCCATACAGATATGTTCTGGGTGACACAGCATTTGTTATGGGCAGACGTTGCACTTACCATCACGTGTACGTTTTGCTCGTCTCTTCATTCGATAAAAAAAAATAGCTGGAGTCATGCCCGTAGACATACGGACCGAAGGGGCCGAAGCAAATACTGGTCTTTTTGGGAGAAGGTTCTTTGACTACAACACTGGACTCTGGAATACCGAGGCAAATAGGGGGCTGAAATACTCGGGGGGCCACCGAACTCTTGGCCATCGAGACCGTCGGCAGAGGACGCATCAAGAAAGAGAATTCACTACGCACTGGTTTGAAAATACGGGAATTACATCGAATTAATTGTAATACGAACAATGGACTAACTGAGCCTGTCACCACAAAGGATTGACAAGGGTATAATTGAATTCTGCGACCACTTTAAAAACGTTAATGAGGACCAGAAGAGGGCAGAGAGAGGAGGATTGCGAAACGTCCCGACGGGCGTCCTGGAAGACGAGAAAGCGCTAACGGAAAGACAAGTTACGAGCGCGGTGCTGCATTCGACCCAGTATGCATAGCTTCTCCCATCCTCATAAGATGCTAATTCAAGAATTATGGAGGTCCGCGTTAAATGGGACGACAAAATTGTATAAGAATTATTGAACGCCTCACAAGTGTACATCTGCAGCGTCAACCGACTACCTGATCGGAACGAGTACGACTGGGGCAACTGCACACCTTTGTGGATGCCAGTTAAGTAGCGTAGCAGAAACCTACTGAAGGTGCGAGTGGGATGAAATGGCACCGTACGAGTAGCGTTGGCCGCCGGGAAAGCAAGAGTGACGTCGACGAAAATTACCTCAAGTGACTATGACAGTATTTTGGTCGAATTCAAGCACCATTCTGCATTGGATCAAGACAGACCCCAGGAAGTTCAAAACCTTAATTGCCCACTGATTAGCATAAATAGAAATGATATCATGGGTTCACTCAAAAATGAACCCTACCGACGATGCGTTGAGAGACGTTACCAACAGCTTCATCTAAAATAGCAGATGGTTCACCGGATCGCTGTTCCTGTATGAAAAAGAACAACAATGGAAGGAAGTTTGAGAAATAAGCTGAAACAGCATGCAGAGAAGAAAATAGAAGCAGTCATACATATCATGGAGATTATAAGCATAAGTGAGGTCACCCAGTCTGAAAAAAGAATATCAAAATGGAGCATGCTTCAATGAACCACAGTGATTGTGTTTATGTTCATCACAAAATGTTTTGCTCTTTATGTCTGTCTGTTTGTTACCTTTTACAGCTCAACCTTTGAACCAAACTTAACAAAGTTTGGCAAAGAATAGCTTTAATCCTGGAGACGGACATAGAATACTTTTTATCCCGGAAAACCAAATAGTTCCTATGGGATATTTAGAAAACATTTAACCATGTGGTGAAGTTGCGGGCATCAGTTAGTACTCAATATATAATGTGTTGAAATCAAGCAGACCTTGAGGGAACTACTATTAAAAAAATTAACTTTTAAAAATATGTTTATTTTATTAAACAAAGCAAAATTCAAACTCTAAAGAAACAAGTGTGACTTTGGCAGGAAGCTATATGTAAAGGCAAGTTTCAAACTTGTTTATGAATAAAAAAAAACAACTTCATACTTTTGAGTATAACCTTTTTTTAAATTAGCTGTAGCCATTTAATATAAAGATATAATTATTTGAAACAAGTTTAATTTTGATATGTTCCTGCATTTTCAATCACAATGTCAATAGCTTTCCATTTCTAAAAAATCTATTTTTTTTTATTTTAATGAGTTTCAGTCATAATATTTAAGAAATTTGTTTATAAGGACTAAACATACTTAAATAATTAAGTTAATAATAATTAATATTTTAAAATGGGTTTAAAACTTACCTCCAAGTATAAGCCACTCAGCTAGTAAATTTGCCATTTGTGCAACAGCATTGTAATTTATTGATAATTGTTCAATAACTTGTTCTGGATTTCCACCAGCTTGAAAGTAACGTTTTAACTGCCCAAATATACCGGGTTCCATGATATAATCAGGCGTTTTGAACTTCTCCAAACATTCTTTCAAGACCTCTTCCGGATTATCGATAACATCTTCACCGCCTTCTTGCTAAAATAAAAAAATAAATAAATACCCAGCATTTTGTATACAACGTTACGTTGGGCATTAGGTAAAAATAATACTTCATATTGATTGTGGTTAGTAAGTTCCTTCCCAAACACGTTCTTCTTCGTACTGACTTGGCATCGTCAAATATTTTATGATACAGAAATATAAGTAGAAAATTAATAATAATTATCAGATTTTAATGTAATTTTCTGTAGTTGTAGCAGTGTTCAACATAGATTATAGTAGTAATACAGGTGTTAACTACAAAAAGTAATTGTAACATGTAGCTTCGATAAATATTGATATGATGATGTCAAGATGACAGTTTACACTTTAGACGTCGGCCATTAAATATAAGCGAAGGTCCTATAAATCATACAGCCTCACAATATTATAAGCTTAATCCTTGTAATCTTATTTCGTTTTTTCAGTGTTTATTACAATATCTCTCAATATAATTTATAATATTTATCTTTCATGTTATTCTCTAAAAATAACATTTTTAAAGAACATTGGTTCGCAAACAAATGCGTCTGCCGTGGGGAGAACCTGTAAGAACCCAAGCGTGTAGTTTACTTTTTTTCAGTCCTTTTGAAATAAATTAAAAAAAAAAAACAGTAGCATCATACATGTAAAGATGAATAAATAGTTTGGCAGCGATCACTTCATTCCCAGGGGTTATCATTATGTAGTGCGGCTTAAGAGAATATACCACCCCATCTAATCCCGTGAGTGTCGTAAGAGTCGACTAAGGGAAAACGAAAACCAGGAGATGGGCAGCAGCATCTTCCTGGAACATCTGAATAAATAAACTGCGGTTGCCAAACCGCCTGCCAAGCGTGGCAACCTTAGCAAAATCCCCCAAAATGAGAGCTACAAACTTTTATAGCAATCTATGGGGGAGGCCTATGTTCAGCAGTGGACTAGTGATAAGCTGAAATGACGATGAAATGATGATCATTATGTATTCTTTAATATTTTAATAACCCTTGTTAAAAGGTCTTTGCGTAATAAAAAGTTGAAACATTTACGTAACGTTGTAAAAAAGTATACATTGACCCATAAAAGGGTTACTGACTCTATGAAGTCGAGTAACTAGCATTATTAATTTGTTGGGATTTACAATATGAACGTCACTTTTATTATAAATTAAACTTATTAATATTTTATGTACATATAGTAGTGATTTCCTATAGAGATATACATTTTTACAACTACTTAGACAACTGTGATTTTATTACAGCTTCCGATAGTATTCAGAAGTTGTCGCCAGGATCAAAAATCGGCCAGGAAGACATCACAATAAACTATGAACACTGGTGCGTGCGCGTGATTAAAGTCTCTGAGTTTAAAAACTGAGAACTACAACCCGACCCACTTAAAAATCGCTTTGTAAAAAATATGAAACAAGATTATATTCTTGTCAGTGCCTCTTTACAAATTATTTAATTTAGATAAAATATATGTAATATAATACTCAACTCTCATACTAATAATAAACTTCATAATCATCATCATTTCAGCCTATCATTAGTCCACTACTGAACATAGGCATTGATTTCTACAAGTTTGAAGTTCTCATTTTGGGGCTATTTTGCCATAGTTGCCACGCTTGACCGTCGGGTTGGCAATCGCAGTTTATTTATTCAGATGTTCCAGAAAGATGCTTGCTTGCCAATCTTCCGATTTTAATTTGCCCTCTGTCGACTTTTACGACACCTACGGGATGAGATGGGGTGGCAGATTCTCTTTAGCATATCTTTAGCATAATATACAGATGATATCAGTACTCGTAGTAATATTTAGATGTTGTATATATCGCATCTCAGAAAACATTCATTATGGAATGTATGTGATATTTCTTGAGCTTCTCATCTGGCGACGTAGATGTCACTACAATACTAAACTTATAGGATTATATTTCAGAATACGGAGGACTCCATAATCTTTCAAATTTTTCAAGAGATTTGGGGGCATGAAATTTTTCTTTTTAAAGATAAAGATATAAATTTCTTTTTTATTAATAAAAAAACGATGCCCTACATTAGGATTTATTTCACATGCACAACAGAACCACATCCGAAAACCAACAATTTATGTTTTGCACGTCGTCGAAACATATGAATTGTCCAAATAGGTACCTGATCATGTGTATAGATTTTACATTCTTTCTGATCTACGCGAAATGTGTGGTGCCTACTCTGTGACGTAGCTAACTCGAATATGTAGTACGAGTATTATAGTAATTTTTGTTCATAACTGACATACTTAAATGAAATGACCTGGAAGATAATATTGTTGTTTTATTTACATTCAACCATTACATTTTTATAAGACATTACGTTCATATTAAAATCGATACAATAGAATGAGAAGTGAGTGACAGGCATGTTTTATAAAAATTTAATGGTAGAATGTAAATAAAACAACAATATTATCTTCCAGATCATTATATTTATAACAGTTAGGTTACGTTAGGTCTTCAACAATAACATAGGTAAAGGCATGTTGCCATTCATTCTGTTGTACTCGTATATAGGTGTTTAAAAATTTTAATATTTTTCTTTTTATAGAGGTCTCTTTTCCACCTGGATTCCACCTGATTAACTGAAGGTGAACATTTAGAATAAAGCCAGATTTAGAACTAAAAGCTGTTCAGATGCATTCTTCAGAAAATGCTATCGCTACACATGACAATAGTCGCCGTGGCTTTCCGATAAATTCTACTGACGCCATCCCAGTCTGCCAGAAAGTATAATTTCAGTCGAATTTCGCCAGAACGACTTTCCCATGACTGCTTATTCTATAATGACATGCATGACGGTATATAAGAAAACAAGTAAGATTGTTATTTAATTTATTAAATATACCGAAATAGTAACAATTTAAAAATTGAAATAATTCAATGCATGTAACAAATATGAAACTAAATTCCAAAAAATATTTATAATTATGTAATAGTAATTACAACAACCTAATTGAACGAAATAATAACAGTATTATAGTGTGTTAAAATATAAAAGCGTTAAACACTATCGTTTCTCTCAAATTTGTCCTTAGTGTATGACGCAAATAAATAATTTATTTTCATTACTTACTTTAAACTAAATATATTTTCGATATAGTTGAATGCATTGAGGTAAAAAAAATGAATCAATTAAATATACCTACATAATGGTTACGTCAACCGATGTTATTTTAAAGTTTCAAATGAGATTTTATGTTATTTATTTCTTTTTAACACTTTTATATTTTAAACTGTTAATCGAATAAAATTGGGTAAAATTATATGCCTCTTACAATAAAAAAACTACTTAATTTAATCCAACCCGCTGGTAGTATTTTTCACGTAAGATGAGTCATGTGACGTTTTGCTATGACATGCCACCATGATGAATGTGTTCACCAACTAAACACAAATGGAATTTTATTTATTTTATTCAATGGTTATATAAGTTTATCGTCGAGTCATGCGCTGCGTTGTTGAACTACGACGATATTTTTTTAAGACGTCATGGGTCTACAAAATATTTATATGGTATACACTATTCATCATCATCATCATTTCAGCCTCTCACTAGTCCACTGCTGAACATAGGCCTCCCCCAGAGATTGCTACAAAAGTTTGTAGCTCTCATTTTGGAGGGATTTGTCACAGATGCCACGCTTGGCAGGCGGGTTGGCAACCGTAGTTTATTCATACTGATGTTCCAGGAAGATGCTGCTGCCTTTCTTCTGGTTTTAATTTTCCCCCTGTCGACTTTTACGACACCCACGGGATGAGATGGGGTGGTATATTCTCTTAAGCCGCTACCACACGTAAAGATATTGCATCTTTTTCATGGATTATTAACCATTGAAATAATTACACTTCCGACATATAAATCAAATAATTAGATAAATAGATTAGCTTAGATTAGTCTTAGATTAGACTAGTCTTAGATCTTGTTTTAAGAAAAATAAATAAAAATTACAGTTACATACTAAATTGTGGTTAGTGTGGTAATAAAATCAATAAGTTTTTATTACACACTAACCACAATTATTGCCAGTCATTTTACAATAGCAGCTTGTGGATCGAATATTCTTAGAAGGCTTACAGCGTCCTGCGCGTTTAATATAATAATGCGTTTAGGGCACTGATGGGACTGCCACGATACTGCAGCGCCTCTGGGATTTTTGCGGAGGAGCGTGTGGATGATTTTTACGCGATAATGCGCAAACGAGTAGCATCCCTGTGCGCTCCATCCCTAACAAAATTGTGCGCACGGTAGCGGAAAGAGTACCTACAAGGCTCGATTTTTAAGCACTGGACCACAATGCATGTGTCGCCGTCATATCGTGCCGCAAAATAATGATGAAATTCAATGAAAGAGTTATTTTTTGTATTTAATTTTTACTAATGTTAGTCATAATTAAATATATAATATATATATTAAGTATTGTTATTGTTACTAACACGAATATGGATGCAAAGTTCGAATTAAATTATTATTATTATTAATATTGCAGGCTAAATGTATATAAAAAAAGTTAAAAAATAAAAGACACGTAAAAGCATTTTTATTACATTTATTGTAACATCAGCCAGTTAGAAGTCTTCAGTGGTTTGTTTAAGGTTTGTCTGTATCTTACAGAACAACAAAACCAAGACAAGATAGTTTTTTTAATAACGCCAGAAGTGTTAACAGCCTGCGGTTGCAACACCATGTGAATATTAGTGATCAAACTGTCAGAAGGAGACTGCATGAAGTGAACTTTCATGTATGCAGGCCGTAATGAGTTCAAGCAGCAGGACTACGACGAGAAAATTGAAGGAGATGGTTATCGTGGAGTCGTGATCATTCACACTGGACCAATGAACAGTGATCGAGAGCCTTGTTTTTGGATGAATGTCGTTTCGATTTTCATACGGATTCAACAAAAGTACTTGATTGGCGAGTTCCTGGACGTAGAAGCAGACTCCAAGATCCTCAGAAAGTTCATCCTTATCAAGGTAGACTAATAATGGCTTGGGGCGGAATCTGCCTCAGTGGAAGAACTCTTAAATACCGCGACTAGGTAGTTTAACCAATTGTAATTCCACATCGAATTCAAACGGTATATTTTCGCCTTAAGCAACAAAATGCTCGTGGGAACACTGCGGAAGCAGTGATGAATGTGTTCCACTGGGCATTGTGCGCATGGAACACATTCATCACTACTTCTGCACCGGTCACGCTGCTACCGTGACCGGCCCAGTCCACATACGTTAAAAAAGAATTGGTAGGGACAAGATTTACGTTAATATTATATCGCTACCAATTTATGTTGAACAATTTAGTGTAACTTCGGCTGCGACAAAATAACACTGGGTTTTTTTCTAATCGCCTGAGCTGAGTCGTAGACCAGTTTGTCTCATTGTATACTGTTGTTTACTTTTTTATCATTTTAGTGATAATGTGAAGTAAGACAATTAAAGAATTGTTATTATTCGGTATTTCTATAGTTTTCTCGTATGTTTGGGATAAATATGAATAAATATAAATATATAAAATACGATAACACTATTATTATTATAAAAGATAACAACTCAATTAACGTTTAAAGAATAATAACAAAATGTAACAGCCTAAAAAACTTTAATTTTATTGTTTATATTATTTATTAAGTGCTTTATAAAAAAAATCAGTAATTTCCATAGCTTAGCTGATTATATTAAATAAGGTTTAAGTATTATTATCATAGAATTTATAGATTTGTATTCTTCGACACAGAACGCGTAACGGTATGACTAAAGGATCTGACTACGAGTACGTCACAGGACTCATGTTATGTGCAAAATAGGTGTAGTTGTTAAAAGGATATTTCCAAATATTGCTACCTTTTGTTAAAATAATTTTCAGGTTGCACTTTTTTCGTCTACCTCCAAACCTGTCACACATGAACTACGTAAAATGAATAACGTGTTTTAAAAAATAAGTAAAAAAACGAAACGGTATACATAACAAATTTAAATATTTATTTAAGTCTCTTCCTACTAGTATCTTAACTACATAAAATAGAAACAAATAAGCATAACTTTGGTCACTCGAATGCGGAACTTCAAATCTAGATATAATAAGCATTGTCGAAATGGAAAACTATTGCTCAACTTCTATTTAGACAAATTGATCTTTCTTAATAACTAATACGTTATAAAACTTATTTTAGAAAAGGATTTACATTATATTATAGTGCTGATATAGTGATAAGAAATGTAGAAGATATTTTGCGTTTAAACTCATTTAATAATAATTAATCTTCAGGAACTTTTGATGTAAATAAAAATTCAAAGACACCAAAGGAAAACTGCTCTTAAATTGATTACTTTGTAAAGAAAATTATGAAAGTTTAAAAACTATTTCGTTTGTAGGTTTGTTTAAGAGCGCTAGCCAGCATTTATCTTATTTACGAATTCTGTTAAATTTGTAACAACAATTTTATATGTTTATATAACGTTATTAAGCAGTTCAGTTCGTAAAAATGGTAGAGACAGGTTTTCACAGGACAAAATGATGCCGGTAGGTACAAGCAATTTCAGTGTTTTGAAATTTTCATTGAGATTCTTGGTAATGATTTGCTTAACTTTAAGTTGCTAAGTGTCGTCTAGTCTGTTACATTATTTTTAGTAATATAATAAAATATTTTTCAATTAGCCATTAATTTGTTAGTTTATCTACATAAAATTTCAAAAAAACGTTACTGATTCAGGTGTGGAGTTTTATTTTAAAACTTATAATATGGAAATCTAGCAACGCTACTTCATAATGAGTTTTCAGGAATGAAAGTCAAAAGCGCCTCCTTAGCGTAGAGTAAACTTTTAGCAATTTTAATATTTCGACCATATTTCGTAATTAAGGTCCGATGGATAAAAAAGTCAGTTAATCAGGTAATTTGACATTTTATAAGATGAGAAGGCATCTTCTAGAATTTACGTCACACATTTGTTAAAGATTTAGTAACCTTTACATATATTATTGTCCTACTTCGTTTAACCTTAAGATTATTAATTTTATATTAGGAGGCGCATGATTTAAAAGAAATTACAGTTTTGGATTATGGTGTCCAATAAAATTATATGACTAATTAAAATTACGTCGATGTTCTTATTTAAGATTATAATATGATAATATGCGACGAATTTACACATTTATTTGATTGTATGTCTTACAATAACGCAGTTAATTTATTATTTATATTTTCGTGAGGCAAAACTAGGTCCCATTGTAACTATTATTTGCTGAACTAGGCAAAAGCCGTACAATTTAAATTATTAGTTTATTGACCAGTGTAAATCTGGCTGTTGGAGTGTGACATTCTATAAATATTTATATAAACATTAAAGTCTTATATTTATTATTTTGAATGTCAGGCAAATGTTTACCCTGCTTTTATAAGAAACGCGTCCTAAAACTTTCCTTTATAAATTGGTTCGAGAATAGGTTTTAGTAGTCAAGTAAACTAATAACAATAGATCTGCATCATACATGTACACCAGAAATTTTTGAAAACATTTAAGAACACAAAATGTGTAATTATCTCATCTCGCTACAATGGTAACCAAAAGTACAAAATAACTTTTGAATCAAATTGCTTACTTTTGTGTAATCGAGTGTGACAAAGATATACTGTTCACCAGATGATGAGTGCGGCACTGTGAATGTAGGTACGTATTTATATCCCTACATTCTTCCTCGATGAAAAATAAAGACATTTGACCTTACTATCAGTTGTGCTATGTCTCGTTACCAATGACTGGGTTCCCTTCTCATCACTCACCATACGAAACCCAGCAGCGTTATGCTGCGCTTTATGCTGGTTATCTGTGAACACGTGATCCTTCTCCAGTCAAGTCGACCCATTAACGCGATACAGCCTGCAATATGACTTTATCGCGTAAGCTTTTAAGTAATCATGCCGAAACTAAAAGTACATGCTATAATTAAACATGTAATTAAATTATGATAAACAGTGTATGATTTATGCTACATAAATGCAAAATGGCAAAATTAGCTTATTAAATATAAATTAATAGTTTGTTTCTTGTAAATTGCTTTTTTATTATGCATAAAAATGACTGTAGAAGAAGTTATAATATCATTTTTATTTTTTAATCTTTGTGTTTCTTTGGCTTAAAAGTATATAAAACACTGTGAAATAAAACGATGCAGATTTATTGTAGAATAATTGATAAAAATCTTGAAGGTAAACTACTTTGATCGTTATTTACATCTTATTTTATTGGTAAAAATTTAGTGCTTAGTGTGGGTTCTAGTATTAAACTCAAAAGCTTATCACAGTTCATTTGTAAATATGAAAATCGAATGTTGTTTACCAAATAACGTAACCAAATTTTGAATTCATCTACTTTTTAGAGCATCTCAGATTTGCTGCTTTGTAAGGAATAACGTACATATAATCACCATCATCAATAACGAAAAAAAACGATGTTGATTATGTATGTACCAAAATTTTGAATATTTGGTATTCAGGAATCGCTTATTTTCGTTTATTCGTGTATGTTGGCTGTGTTTTTTTTTATCATAAAATACATTAATAATAAACACCTACTTTATGGGACGTGCGAAGGATAGTTTTTTAAGTATTTTTAGTTTCACTTTTTTAAGATAAAGGCAGATGTGGTATGTTCTGCCTTCGATGTTATTTTGTGGCTTTGAGTTGAAACTATTCTAATATACGTACTAAAATTAAGCTAATATATATGTACAATTTATTAAATAAATACCTAGATGAATTAATAACAATGAACTCAAAAGCTTCTATTTTTTACTGTGTAATACTGTATGTACAGTTCTTTATTAAAGCAAAGTGATTTAACGAGATAAGCGTAACTATATTATGTACTTGTAAATAAAAGGTACCATGTCTACTTTAGAGTCTTTGGTCTTTTACATACATCTATAACGAGTGGAATCTGAAACTTAGTTTAACCACACTATCTATATCGTTGTACAAATTGTCTATAAATAATCACTGCACAAGATTTATGTATTTAATACTTTGTTGAAGCGTTTAAGGATTATATTCTTGAATCTTAGATAATTGCTATGCTGAGGCATCTATGGTAAATAATGTTTGTGAGTTGACAACGAAATTGTGCGAATGTTATAGACCATGTCTTCAATGCACACGCTGTGAAGGGTAATGGCATGATTCATATGTCAGGTCTTAGTAGGTGCAGGTCAACTGCGACGTCTCTTCTTTGTGTGCGAAGGAGCCTTGGCGTATGTCCTGGTTGAGTGGCAGCCCAGTAAAGCAGCGTCCTCCGCAAGGGAATCTCCTGATCCGTAACCACGTTCGTCACCTGCTTCTCCTTCACCCTCACACCAAGATGGGGACCCAGAGCTCCCTGATCGTGTACCACCTGCTTCCGCTTCTGTCTCTACTTCTACCGAACAGCTTGCGCAAACCTCTGAAATATGTTATTTAAATATTAGTGAAAGTACATAACACATGATATATTTACAAAATTGAGACGTCCGATACTGAGAAATAGCTGTTGATACATTTGTTGTTACATACAGTACATAAGGAATTAGATTTCTAACGATCACCTATTCAGCGACACATTGCTAGTAAAATATTCAAGTAAAGTCTATAGCGAAAATCTAACACCATAAAATCTACGTTATATGTTTACGAATATGTATAGGTCACGATCAATACGTTGGGACGAACATTTCTCATATTCATTTTTCATGTACCGTATTAATGAATGAGTTTAATACCTTACGATAATTTCAAGTGACAGAAATATATTTTTATCAAAAATAGTCAAGTTTCAAAGAATCATTGTTACTTAAAAAATAAAATAAGTTTTTTTACTAATTATGACTTAATGTCAACTTAGCGGACTTACTTTTCATAATAATAAATAAAAATTTGGGAAGTAACGATATCGCAAGATAAATGGATTTATTATCACTCAAAAAAATATTTGTCTGTCGCATAGATTTTGTTTTAACTATTTAAATTGTTAATAATAGTTTTTTGTTATTTTTGTAGTTAACCAAAATGTTATTTAATATAACGAGATCGATATTATTTATTCGAAAATATGCTTTTATCAGTTATTCGATGTACATTATATTAAATAACATGTCATCACAATATTAATTCATCTTTGGATATAATTTAGTGATGGTATTGTTCCTGTGCGTTTCTTTACTTAATTAACACCTGAAAGTACTAAGCTCTGTACGTTGCTAAAAAAACTTGATGTAATCCACATGATTTGGTTACTTGACTCAATTCAAGATCAATTAATAGGTTACTTTTTAAAATTTTATCTTAGTATGTAATTTTTAAAGTGTAATCAATAGTGAAAATAAATTTTATCTATACCGACATAGTCGGTATGTAAATTGGTTAAGCTACTTACTTTTGATTAATACACGAGGAAATTATTTGTAATTTTTCAGTATAATAGTTATTTAAAGAAAATTAAATGTTAAAAATCGAAGCTGTTCGAAAAAGTTAGTAGCGTGTTCAGATAAGCGGTTTGGACGTTGAATTGAGAAGTTGACGCATCAGTATTCTATATCTATTCTATATACAGTTTTCTTCTTTGCATTAGCATCGATTTTATAGGTGACTTTGAATTATAGTTTGATTTTCTTAATAAAATTACATTAGTTAATGGAACTTTCATTGTCTATCTATATAAAGCTTTATGATAATTAAACAATCGTGACAGATTTTTCTGACTTTATTTATTGGATAAGTTATGTGTAATTGCAGTACGATAAAATTATGAGCTATTACGATTATATTTCGACACGACATGCATAATTTACTGCAGACCTTGCTTTTGCAAACATAGAGTACAAAAGTAAGGAAAGTAGTACAAAGAAAGGACGAAGAAAGATCGAGCACTATTACTTTTCTCTTGTATCTTAAAATTCGTGCCTAAAACAAGACTGTAACAACATATTTTTTTATAAATTCTACTAATGTAATAAGTGTGAAAGTTCATTTCACCATGGTCATCGTTATTGCCTACTAAGCAATGTCTAAATTGTTTTTATTTATATGTTAAGATTGCAGAATATATATCAGTGGATAAAAATACTATCCTAGATATTCCACGCATAAACAGTTCTCAAATTACAAGTTCAAAATATTTGTATCTTTATTTCTATTGAATCACATGAAATTTTATTACATATAAATACAATCAAGTCAAGCTTAAGCTGTAAGAGTTATGTATACGTTCGATTTAGACAAATTTAATTATCAAATATTATTTAATTAAAAAAAAGCAATTTTTACTAATTATTTTAGATTTTACTCCATCATCCAACATCCAACCATCCAACATCTAGTGCCAGGTACTCAAAGTACCTGGCACTAGATGTTTTAAGGTATATGAGGTTCATTAGAACAGTTGAAACTGCCAATTAATTTCAAACACTTAATTTAATTTCATTCAAATGTTCGTCCTACTACCTAGGTGATTGACCGCCAGCATTATCACTGCAGGATTTGTAATTGCTTTTTTTTTAATTTAGAGCTTTCTTTTTATTTATTTTTCTGTCGTTATAGCACAACATTATTACTAGGTATCTTCGTATAATACGTCAGCACGATGCACGTCGTTTTATATTCTTTTATTTTTATATATATTACATAATATTTTCAATTGTTTTTTGTTTTGTAATTATTATTCCTTGTGAATATATGATTACGGTTTTGAATCTCTATGCTAATCCTACAGTAAGCGGGGGCAACAACACGTAGGTGTTCGTTTGCATAAAAGATTAATTATTGAAAATTACAGGTGTAAGCAAGTTTTGCTGCGTGATAATTTTATTTTGGAATTGGATTTACCTTTTTCTATAATCAGATCTTAAACGTGAGTACTTATTTTATATTTTTTAATAAAAAGTCGAAGCTAGGGAGGGCTCACAGCTGATATTTTTAATTCTCAAGATTTTTGCTGCTTACCTACAGCAAAACACAATGCCACTTACAGCAAGATTTCTGCTGCTTATAGCGACGAATATTTTTAATTAAGGCGCGAAAAATGATAACCGATCCTATATTGTAGAATAAGCACATATTTTTTTTGTAACATTTCTGTTTAATATTGAAATTTGTCACCTATACTTTTTTACTTTTGCGACTGTCTTTTAGTCCCATTTTTAGGTCTATTAAACTCCATATAAGGTATATTATTTTAAGTTCTTAAAAATTATCTAATCATAATCTACTTTAAAACAACTTATTAACAAAAGCATGCGATAATATGAAATATTGCGAGGAGATCAAATAAAAAAATATATACTGTATTTTGTATAATAAAATGCAGGTTAATAAAAAAAATGAGTAAATTTTTGAGGTAAGTAATTTGTTTTATAAACCAAAAGGCTACATTCTTACAAGGAACTTAAAAATTATATATGGGGTAAATTGGCAGATGTAGGTTGAAAGTCAAAATGAGAAATGCGATAATTCTAAATACAACACCTTAATTATGTACATTCAAAGGAGCAAGAGGGAGGGCACAAAGAGAAACTATTATACACATTCCACACATCGATAGGGGAAAGGTTAGGACTCACGCAGCCGGGTCCGGCCGTAAAGAAGGGGGCTCTCCCAAGATGGCGGTCAGAGAGAAGTCGACGACGAATAGTCTTCATAAGATGCTGCAATTTTGTAATATTTGCATATTTATACCTATGGCAACGACGTTTAATTGGTTAATTAATACTTCATGATATTATTGGTTGGTTTCAAAACCGTACTATGGAGTTGGCGAATTAACTTGTGCATGTCAACACAACATTTGTGGAGAAATATTATAATTGAGCAATAAACAGCCAGTAAACCAATACAGAATATATACGTATAATAATAAAATAAGCAGGTTAAGCTAGAAATACACTACGCCTACACGTTGGAAGCATTCGTTTGTGCTTCTACTCACGGACAGATGCCAAACTTATCTCAGCTGCTTCAATCACGGCAGCAAGCATTGATCGATGTTGCGAAACATTCATGAATTTGTATTTACAAAAGCGTGTGCTATTTTACTGGAAATAGTCCGGTTAATAATTGGTAATTGTGCGTTTAAGTAATTAATGTGCTAACTACGATTTTCTCTTATATAATTAAATTACCATGAGATTGTCGATTCCAAGAGTACTTCACCTTTTTAAGGTATATGTTGATATGACGATTTAAATACATTAGACATGCCATTTGGGTTCTAAAATACATTATACACAAGTTTTTTTTTATCTAATTGCATTGCCTTTTCATCATTATCACTAATTTTTTTTTGTGTTTACCATTAGTAATTATGAACTTGTGTATTCGGTTTAAAATAAGCATAATAAACTTATAATTTTAAACAATCTAAGTAAAATTTACATCACTTTAAAATACTTTATTTTAAAATTTCACGAAATAATAATTTAATATTCAGTATACATTTTTGTGTACAAAAATTCTGGTTGCGTAATTATAGATTATAGTAACGATGGATTAAATTATAATATCTGTAGTACGTTATCAGTAAAAAAGCGGGACGGTTTTCCTACACATTTTTCTCTGTGTTAATCATATACGAGTAGATAACTTGTAGGTATGTTAAAAAAAATCTTGTCTTTTTTTAAGATTTACTAACGTAAGGTTGATTGTAATACTTTATAATATTTACATACAGTTGTAAGAGTATATGAATTCTCTATTACGGAAGCACGTTTTTGTAAAATTATGTATTTCAAACGTAGGTACGCATAGACAGATTTATTTATTTCAGTAATGATTACCTGAGCTGTCAGTGACGAGGCGCGGTGGTGTGTCGCCGCGATCCGTTGGCACTACTATTACCACTTCATCCTCACGAGGTGATTCACCGTTACGATTCGATGAGGTCCTAAAGCAGTTTTAGTGTTTTTATTAAAATTACTATATACATATTTACGTTGGACAGCCTTTATTCGTGCAGATTAACACCATAATATGAAATGCTGTCACTATACAGCTCGTGGAACTCATACCAAAATGGCGGCGACGGAGTTCGCTACTCGTCACATCTCGTTTCCCGAGGGGGCGAAAAGTAGGCTTCATGTGTAGCCTCTGCCTACCCCTTACATGGGAAAAAGGCGAGACTATATGTATGTATTTCATGTCTAGTCACCTTCAAATATACATATATCATATTAATTATAAATATATATTTTAATGGTGGGAGGATTCCTATAGTAGTGTAATTATGTGCGTATCGGCTAAAGGATTACTTTGTTTTGGTTTGAAGGGCACTGATAGCTGGTATAATTACTGAGGATATTCGCCGTGAAGCCATGGTAGGTCTAGTGCCGGGTGTTTACCTTATATTTCACAGTATGCGAGTGATATGAGTTCGATTTCCGGCGCCGGAACCTCTAAAATTTTTCTGCAATTTTAAATGCTGATTTAACACGCTAAGGTGAAGGAAAACATCGCGCGGAAATTATGTCTCAGGAATAAAAATATTTTCAGGACATGTGAAGTCTGCCAACCCGCAATGGGGCAGCGTGGCGGACTCTTCCCGGCTCAAAAACTTTCTCAGCAATAAAGGAGGCCTGTGCTCAGTAGTGGGATATTTATAGGCCGATACTTTTATATGAGACTTAAGAACAGATGTATCAGGGCATTTGTTATGGGAAGACTCTGTTCTCATTTCAGGCTAAAACAAACATCACCTGAAAGCACCTTATCTTACTTCACAATTGGCTAGCTTACTTACTTCACAATTACTTTCTTGCGCATAAATCTCGTCCCTAAATCGGAATATCCGCGGTTCATGGGACGTTTGTGAAGCGGTGCCGGCGCGGCAGGGCCAGCGGCTGGCTCGAAAGTGCGGGACACAGGCGAATTTGGCTCCGAGCTCTGCTTGTCGACAATAGCAGGTCGCGCTCGTAGCGACGCCTCTCCAGACGCGCCGCTATCTGTCCCGCCATTGGTCCCGCTGCCGATTCTTCTTACCGCCCGTCTGTCTTCTTCGTACATTTCTAATAAATGATCTAACTTACTTTCTATGTCATCTACCTGGAAATAAATAGCATCTCAATTGTCCACCGGTCATAATTCTGATAACTAATTGTAGTTGATTTTGATTGTGGATCGACTCAATAATGAAGAGGTCGATGTCCACTTTACACTCATTAAACTTTACGTTGTTGTAATAACGATGACACAATAATGATGAATCTTATAGGTCATTACTTATCTTACCCCGTAGGTGTCATAAAATAATAAATTAATCAGAGGTTAGCCAGAAAGATTTTTTGGCAAACCATTATAGAGCAACCTGCTAGCCAAGGAAGTCTTGGTTTAATTGTAGACTATAGTCAGTGAAAACCTATAGTTAATAGCACATTCCAATATTCATATTGTGAGGAGGTTTATAATGAATTTACTTGAATTTTTATTATTCGGAATTTGAAAACTTAGCTGTGAATGTTTTCCTATCCGAATTTGTTTTCCTGTCCTTATCCGTTGTTACAAAATAGAAATCAAAATCAGGTTTTAATTAGTTATTTGCTACTTAGTAATAAGTAAAGTTCGCTTCCTAGCTTAAAAACTGTTTTAAACTACTTTATAGATATTAATTATTCTAAGATTTATAACAAATGAACTTACCTGTCTTTCAATTTTAACTACTCTGGAAGCTAGGCTGATTTTAGATGCATAGACGTCTTTGGCCTTCGAGCCTTGCTTGCCAAGAATTTGATCTAACCTGTAGGTTATTGTCAGGTCAATTTCAGCTCAAGTAATATTCACAGTATGTAAGTGATGTAATGTGTACATTATATACGGATAATAAAACATATAGGTACACATTAATGCTCATTTTAAATAATTTGTTTTTAAAGCTATCAAAACGGTTGGTTGTAAGACGTGAAACCATGGGCATTATTAACAATTTGTGATGTTTTTGAACTGTTGGCATGCGTTATAAGAATTCTTAATGTTAAGTTTGTAAGCCTAAATGTGAAACTGCTATTTACGATATATTTTGTTTAAAAGGAAGGTTTTGAAAAAAGAAAGATTGTTATAAATAATATATAAGAATTAGAAATAGAAATGCTAGATTATTACGAGCGTAAGTTTTTATAACGAATCAATATATTAAACAAGCTTTGGTAATATCTTTGTTCGATGTTAAAAGTAATTCAAATAAAATTCTACTTTATGTCTGTCTTGAACCAAAGAAGTATATTTAGACCATAGGAAATATGACACGACGAATGTAATCTCTATTTAGAGAACGAATTCAACACCGATGAAGTAAGCGTGAAGAAATATAAATGTTTTTTGTGATATGGGATTACTCTCTAGCTGTAGTCGAAAATGTTTATGTCGAAGTTTAGTTAGTTCGAGAATTTCATAATGAAAACAATAACAAGGGCTGAAATAGAATTGTTTAGTGCGCGCTGCCATTGCGTTAGCTTAAATAATCAAATCAATCGATGACAAGCTATACTTTACACTATACTATTATTAATACGCAATAATGTTTAATTAAAAATTGAATCTTCATTGAAGCTGTTCGTGACTAATTAAAGACGTAATTCTGGGACAGATTAATTAAAACTTTACATTTTTGTTAATAATTTAAAAGTTTTTTAACACCGGTCTTTATTTTGGAGGATAATAAATAATAATAATAACGGAGAAATATTTGAAATCAAAATGTAAAAATTACAAACAATAACTTAATTTTACTTATTTATGTATATGGATACTGGATAGCTACGCCACTCAGAATGTTTTGCAAACCTAAAAACTACTAAACTGTTCTACGGTTAAAATTTTTATAATAAAATAGTTTAAAATAACTCTCCACCAGCATCTTTACAAAGTTTTATGCGTCGGAACTTATTGTCGATATATACTTTTTATAGTCCACCTCACACCTAAAACACCTCTTCTATGGTCTACGCATCTTCCAGCGATGAAAACGATTTCCGTTTCGGCGTTTCGTTTTTTTGCTAAATCCAGGCTGTAAGGACCCAAAATCTTTACTGGTAAGCTGTCTATGAAGTTCCTCGTCTTGAGCACTAAGTGCACGGGCGCTTTATTATGGTGAAGCATTAGCCCACGGTGTACCGTGTTTGGTCGCCTGTTGCTTACAGCGGTGAACACTTCTGACAAACTTTGGGTAGAATACCATTCGGCATTGATGCTACTTCGATTTTGTAAAGGAACTGACGCCAGATACCTCTAAGTTAAAAAACTGTCGATCAAAATCTGCGTTGCGTTTCTCGATCGCTTCATTTTGGTAGACGTTGGTTAATTTTGAAACTGCCTAACCGTCGACTGGCGCTTCGTTTCTGGATCTTATAGTTAAATCTAAAATTCATCACCTTTCGTAAACACTCGAGACTCGAATTTTAAATAGACCCTATTTAAAATTTAGTAATCATGTAGCGCACCATTCCACGCAGGCCCTATTTCTGGGCATCGGTGAGGTTGTGCACCCAACGCGAAGCTATCCTACTTACGCGAATGTGTTTGTGTAGAATATTGTGAACGTTTCCTACCCAATCTGCTATCGCCTATTCTCTTCATTTAAATTTTTCACAACTTCCGTAACAGCCGTCAAAGGGCGACCACTTCTGTCGTCATCTCTCGAAGTTAGTTTGCCGTGCTGAAATTTATTAGACTAGCGATAAACGGTTGCCTTAAAAGGCCCTTTATCAATAAACGCCATTTGAAGTCTATCAATAATAACAAGATTAGATAATGATAAGTGAGTTAGATTTTTAACTATCCTCAGACATCTTTAACAATTGAATTTACTATTTAATTTCATGATAGACTAGAGTTAGCTTTATGCAAACTGACTTAATTGGAATTGCCATGTGATTACAATTCGTAACCGTATTTGTTTTTATTGAATGTTATATTCCGGCCATAGTTTTAGTAACTTGGGACATTAATTTATGCTTAATGTTTTCGTATGCATTAGTCCTATAATTTTGACCAGATTACGATGTACAATTGCCTCAGGAAATAAAACATTTTCAGGTAATGCATTTAATATTATCAAATATTTTGTTATGTTATTATTAATTTTTTTTTGCAAAATTACTTATAAATGTTTCTACATCTGCTTACAAACTCTATAAGTATAATATAACGCCTGCCAACTATCAAAGATAATAAGATCAGTGTGATTTATGTGTATTATTCGTACGTACTTTATCCGAAGCTTTACATAATGCTCGTAATACCCATGTGTAAATTATAGTATTTTTCTGCTAATGGATAGTGTTGCACAATCTAATTTTATTACTATACACTCAGAAATGAGTTCCAATTACGATGATGTTGGAGTGCAAGCGAAAATGTCGTGCAAAGCTCTAATAACAATAAAGCTAAATGTTTGCCGTGCACTAGCATCTGTTATACTGAATGAAAAACGTGTATAGAGTGAAGCAGTCAGAACCGAAGTATTAAAAACATTAATTAATGAGGACGTTCTATTATATAGTATAATACAGTATAATACTACATATCATTAAGAACAATTAAGGTATAAATGATCTAATTTCATTTATACTTTTTTTTATAACCCATACCGGTTATGGTTAATATTGTGTGTTTTTCTCTACTGTTTGATTATCATAACAATAAAAATGTCTTGTTTATATACATACGATACAATTTTGGTAAATAATGAATTCTATGTTAAATAATTTTAAAATTAGCTAAATCTATTTCATTCTGCAAGCTTTAGTGTATCGAGATCCTACAATCTAGTGTTCTCTATACTCGTATCTGTCTAAGATCCAACTTAAATGTTTATTCTAAGAACACGTGACTTTAATGTTGTTATCTTTTTGAATGTTTCAAATAACTATATTATTGACGACATAGGCCATATCAATATTTATTCAGTTCGTCAAGCTGGACAGTCCTCCAGTGTCAATAAATAATGATAAAATCAGAAGTATCTATAGACATTTTCTAAAATATTAAAAGTTAAAGTATGAAATTGCCGATTTAACGTACTGCCTACTGTAAATTTAATAATGTATGCACAGAGAAAACTTCTAAATATTATATTTTTTATATAAAACTATTATATCTGTATAAATTACAAATATTAACGGTGTTTGTTTGCTTTTGAATTGTTTTGCGCTGTTAATTTAAATAACTATGGTTATTTATAAAATTCCTCAATTTTTTTGCATCAGCGTGACCACTTTGTTTTCTACGATCCTACTAAATATACTACTGCAAATTTTACTAAAATCTATTAAATATAATTATAATTCTTATTATACTTCGTCTTCCATCACTATTAATATAATTTCATTCGGAATGTATGTTTTAATTAAATAATAATAAAAAAATAAAAAATAAATACGAAAAAAATTTTATATTGGAGAAATTGACTGGGACGAGCAAACCGTTCATCTGGTGATTCAATTACAGCATTGCTAAACGATAATGCAAAAATCTACTAAAACATACCAAGGAATATTTACTAAATAAACTCCTTGACACCAGGAAAGAGACTTAGCTCTCAGGACTAAGCTCTTAGTCTTAGGTCTAAGCTCTTTCAAAAAATTGGTTCGTAATTATTTATTAAAGAATCATTACATGTTAAATTGTTAGTTGTTTGTCTTCGATTAAATTTTGTATTGTAACTGGACTACCTACTAATTATCTACATGATCGTGATTATAACATTAAAACATAATTCATTAAAAATGTGCTTTAATTATTAATTCCTTGTTATATCATGTTGTATAATAAAATTCGGAAATTCTATTTAGCGGCAATACTACATTTAACAACATCGACGCCTGGGTTGTACTGTGTCAGATAAGTTTGTGGCACTATATATGTGCTTATATATATGTTAGTTTATGTATATATGTATGTTTATATTTACATATATGTAAATGTATATATAGGATATAATTATTATAATATTATTTTATATAATATATTTTGTCTTATATTGTTTACACCTACATCATAATCTCTCCACTCCATGAGTTGACTTCGAGAAAATGCCTAAAGGCATTAATTCCGCCCTTTGCATCCTTTCTTTGTGAGCGAAACAATAAAGATTTATAAATAAATAAATGTTCAATATATTCACCCCACATCTAGTAATAAAGTAGAAATCTACTAAAACTGGTCACGCTCTTTTGCATTATAATAAGTGCAACATCTGTTCATTATAATTGCGGTGTCACCCAGAACTAGGCGTTCGAAAGTTCTGTGTACCACTACAGTGTGCTTGTCAGTCTCATATGCTCTGTAATTACGAGTACACTAGCTTCAGTGTCCATTAAACAAATAGTGTTTGTACACCATTACTTG
Organism: Luehdorfia chinensis; assembly: GCA_019845155.1. Classification (NCBI taxonomy): domain Eukaryota; kingdom Metazoa; phylum Arthropoda; class Insecta; order Lepidoptera; family Papilionidae; genus Luehdorfia; species Luehdorfia chinensis. Next base: position 12,181,454 of record JAHVAK010000527.1, read on the forward strand.
ACGGCAGAACAACTTTCACTTGAAAATAGAGATAGAGGAGGAAGGCCAGACACTAAGACTGAAAACGAAGAAATGCGCAATGGTGGAAGTAGACGTCTCAAAACACTAAAAGTTAGCGGTATGGTTTAAGGTTACAGACCATTTGTCTAAACATTGTAATGAAGTAGTCTTAGACCCTATTGTGGTGTATGGTGAGAAATTAATTCTTAATGACAACTACAAACGCACAATGCACTGATTCGAAACTAGACGAGGCACCGGCACAATGCCCTAAAAGAAGCTTACGAAGATAATGATGAAGAAATATGTTGGTGACTGTTTGGTCATCAATGACAGCTTATAGTCTATAGACAAGAACTTCCGATAATGATAGAAAAACAAAAAAAAAGTAAAAAGTAAAGTTTCAGCCAATAAAAGTCCCACTGCTGAGCACAGGCCTCCTCTCATTTCTGCGAGGGTTTTGGAGCTAGGAAGAATCCGCCACGTCACACATGTCTTCGAAATATTTTTTATTTCTCAGACATGCAGGTTTCCTCACGATGTTCCTTCACCGCCGAGCACGTGGTAAATCAGCACTTAAAATAACAATTTTAGAGGTACCGGCATCGGGGATTGAACCCAGGTCACTCGCGTACTATGAAATTTAAAGCGAGCGTCCTAGCCCCTTAGCTACCACAGCAAAATATATCTCAGTTAATACTGGACAGTCACCAAACATGAAAATCTCATAGTGACCGCATGAAAAGCAAAATATCATGACTTTTTGATTCAAGTCGCAATCTAGTGCGATGTATTAAGCGCTCACTACGAATAATAATTCACTTGTTAAACCAACTTAAAGTGGACTAAGTATGTGGCCTCCGCCTACCTCTTATATGGGAAAAAGGCGTGACTGTATGTATGTAATGTAGATAAACCGCACCTACTCTATCTAATACCCATATCTAACACTCACTTCTAAAATTTTTAAAGCTGCCAATATAACGAACATCAAAAAGTTATATATATACAATACATGTATTCTTGTCCGAAAAAAGAAAGACTTAACAAGTTAATCCACACATGAATGAACGTAGTAGGTACCCATCGCGCCAGTTGTCTAGTTCAGTTAGTACTGATTACTCTAAAAAAGTCCCCGTGTGGTGGCGGCTTAAGAGAATCTATCACCATATCTCATCCCGTTTTTTTAATTAGATTTACGTGGAAAAGCTATTGTTTCCGAAAAGTACTAGAAAACGCCTCCTAAAGATTTTGTGACGGCCTGTTGCCAAGAATTCTTTTCGTAGTTCGTAAATGACCTGCCTACATGATGGTAGGAACGCATCGATAATATGTGTTGTCAATTTGGTAAAACGATATTTTTTCATATCTTTTTTTGATTTCCTCAATTCTTCAATATAAAACGGCAATTTCGTACTTAAACCTCTAATAAGTTATATAATACCAGAGCAAAAACATCTGATATTTTAACCTGAATATTTTCATTTGCAATCTTTATCTTAATCCCCATTATTAGTGCAAGGGCATGAAAGGCGAATAACCCACAACCAGTTTTATTACTTCATTTGGTCTTATCTGTCGGTACAAAAGAAACTAACAACACAAAAGGAGATTGTTTCTGCCGCAGAAGTCCCTTGACCTTATACGAGTACTATTTACACAGACACAGGTTTTATTTATAAAGCTATAAAAAGGTTCTAATATTAAATTCGAACAGTTTTTTTATATTGGCTTAGATAATGTATGTTCTTATAGTTACATGTAACTTATTATAAATGATCAGTAATTTTGATAAAAAGTTTGAGAGGAACTGATGAGGAGCGATGATAGAAGCGGCTGCGACGAGACCTGATGGTGCTTGTCACGCGTCCCGTAAAGGAGACACCTCACCTGTACTGCAGGTTCTTGGTTCGATTTAGCAGATCAGCGTGCCCGGAGGAGTACTGTTCTATCACATCTTTCACGTCGTAAGGTTTCAATGCTTCTCTAAATCTCTTGCGCGCGACAAAGTACTTGAGCTACACGGAAATAAAATATATCCAGATAGCGAAATTTTTGCATGATTGCTTTAGTAATCTAGAAAATAATCTATAGGGGTCAGATTTTCTTATATGAAAGTTAAAGTTTATTTAAAGCAAATAATTTATTACGTACATTCGATAACAATTATTTAGTGGAAGTGAAACAAGTAAACTCACAATAAGTATGTCTACTTAGTTCAAGCAATCAGAAATAATATGATGTAAATTTGTCATAGCAAACACATATTACATTTAAGTAATAATTATATTATTAAATAGGTATTGAAGTACTAGGATCCTATTAATATTGGATATATTTATTTAAAAAATTCACCGGTAGTTACATGTTTATTCTATGGACCTAACGACTTTAAAGACAAGCGCAAGCAACCCCCGTACAATATAAGCCGTTTTAAATATAAGTTATTTCTGGTAAACGGCCAGCAAGCATCGGTTATACTGCTTCGTGTAATTAAAATATACAAAAACTAATTTATTATACAATTTCGAAGCTGTATATAGTAAATGACCTACATTCAGGCGGAAATTAACAAACACCGTGGACTGGAAGACTATTCTAATGGGTCTTTAGTGTATATCGGCCAGACATGCGAATTAGGTATGGTCATAGGTTTTTGTTCTAGTGAAATGTAATCTATTCGTGTAACATTCAATTAAAATAATAGGTTTATCGCTATTGTTTACAACATTAACTAATAATTGTCTTAAGGAGCCAAGAACTACTTTTACATAAATGTGAAGTAGAAGAGATAGACAAATTCTAAAATCGTTGTGTTATTTTAGTGTCATTAATGTATGCTGAAAATTAACGGTAGCAATACACACACTACGCTCTACTACTGAGTATTATGTATAATAAAATATTAGATTTGAAGCCAAACTCGACTACATAGGTAACTTAACAAGACACAGGTGTGAAGACGAAACGAGAAAAATGTATGAAAGACGTAGAGTAGATAAATGGTAAATGCAAGGCGTACAGATGTCTCTGGCTAGTCTACCTAGTCTGGACGTTTTTCACTCGCCCCAGCAGGTCGACGTGGCCCGCAGAATACTGCTCTATAACATCCTTTACGTCGTATGGCTTAAGAGCTTCTTTAAACTTACGTCGTGCCACAAAATACTTCATCTGTTAGGATTCCATAAGATAAGGTTTCAGAGAATATTTAAAAACCTTACAAAAATAATGAAATCTAGGAACATTTATTGAAATAGATAATTTTATCATAATAATTAAAAACCTTGGCGAAATTAGTAACTAGCATTATTATTACTACGCGATAAGTTTAATCTTCAGCTGTACCTACAATCGTTATAGTTATTGCTGGTACAGATTTAAAGTATTTGTGAACATATCAATCTTTACATAATGTGGCCAACCCAATTTTATTTTATAATGATTCTGTTTTCGTGTGTTATTATTATAACATCATAGCTTAGTTCTTATTAAAATGTCATAATTATTCACCACATACGCCACTCTATTATTAACCTATTTTGTAACTGTTAACGAAACATTTTAAATTTCGTGTTAGAAGCTAACATTACAAACAAATCTAAAGACGACCTGTGGACGATCGTATATAGACGAGGTATAAAAAATTCAAATAATCATAGACCAAAAATTGTGTTTGTAAGCTAGACTAAATTTTTATTCTATGTTATGGGTAAAATAAAAATAGTAATCTAATGCATACTCGTACTAGAATCTAATTAAACGCTATTAGATGTCTGAATATGATGCGCATCCAATTCAACTTAAAAAAAGTTTGATTGCTCTATTTGTGTATAGATTAATCTCTAAATTTGAGGTACTCCTTATAGTCCTTAAAATATGGTACGCCACTGAAGGTAAGTATGACGCAAGTGATCTCAAGACAAGCGGGAAATCACCGTTTGATCTACACTCTTTGTCTATGAGTTATGTTAATAATAAATAAATACAAAAAGATTCGAATGTAACATTAACATATATTATTCTAAAATTTTAAGTGCGTTTTATCGTCCGATGCGTCTTATAGTCCGAAAAGTACTGTACTTAAAATAAAAAAAGGAGAGTCATGGCTTTTAACCCTTTTCTTTGTATAAAGCTACAGGCACAGTAAATATATCTATAGGCTTGGAGTTATTTATTAAAATATGACAAGAAATGCGTGACTTCATATTATTTTTAACCATATTCTATTCCGTAAGCAGGTTAAGTATACAATGTAGGGTGAATAATAAAGTAATAAAGTAGAGCATTGCGGAACATTTGATCACAGAATAAAATCGTCTGTACCTTTGTATGTACCTACTTTTTGATAATTATATTCTTATTTATATACCTTCATTATTTAAAAAAATGCAAATACATAGCTGTAACAATGGCTCATTTAAATGTAGGTTCCATGTTAAGAAATGTTGGTAGTAGTTGACCCTTTTATTATTTTAATACATCTCTTAATATGTTAGGTACTAATATAAAGCATAGATACACAGTTCATAACACATACATACCTTTCTTATAAATCGGATTGCAGCTTTATGACGTGGAGTTAGCGTCACACAACGTGGCTCCTCGTCCTCGTCTGCACAAAATTATAAATTTGTCATTTACTATCATGAATATATTAACAATAAATAACTTATACTGTATACTTTTGTAATCGGCTATTAAAAGAAGGAAGTAAAAATAATTAGTTTCTTTCTATTGGACACAGTTTGCTATCCACTCGTGATTAGATAAAAGTTTAACCACATTTAAAGTTTATTCTTGTTTTTGCGCCTCACAATCTCTTATTAATAATATTTTTGTCGACAAACCCAATGATCCATGACTATTTACTTTAGTTTTAACATCTCTACAGTTTATTGCATCTTAAAGTTTGTTCGATAAACTATTTATTTTGCGTTTTGAAGATGGTATAAAGGAATTGAAAACATTTTAGAACATTAAATTATCATAGGTATATCATACTTATAGGGATGATAAACTATTGTACGGACTGTGTGAAATTTAATCACTCTCGACACGATGGCGAGTGGTCATTGCGGCCTGTAGAACCGTACACCTACATTTACATTAAACAAATAATATTTTAGTTTGTGTATTTTTACAGACACACGCACGTTCTCCTATTATTATTTTTTTATTCTTTGGTTAGCACCTGCCTTCTACTTTTCACCATAACAAGGGATTACACCACTAGGCATTAAGTCCGCGCATTGAAGCCCTTAGCTTAAGGTGTCAGCAATAAATAAAAATAAATAAAATACATTTCAGACACCGCAGTCAGACACGAACGTACTAACTATTAGTGTTTCTGCACAAATGTTAATTCGGGCTGAGATTTGAAACCAAGACCCGCGGCGTAAAGTTAGGTGCTTCTCTCTTCAGCATTGACCAATATAATATATAATAAGTTGGAATGCCACAGCATATTAAGTAGCGCGATAAGTCTTTTTAAATGCTTTGGCTGATAAAATGAACAAGTATTATTTCGATCTCTAATATTTTACTTGTGTACTGTGGTTTACACCTTTGACGTATTTTCGTAATTTTCTTATTTTGGTAGGGTCCGCTGCCGTTCATTTAAACATCATGTATATTATATAACATTAGAAATTCATTTGGGCCGAAAAATGTCCGGCAGAGTAGAATAACACCTACCTCTTTCCTACCGTTGTGTCGTAAGGGGCGACTAAGATATTGCACGGACATCCTTTATTCGTGCTAAGTAATACCATAATATGTTGCTTTTGATATAGAGTACCATATTCGTTGAATGAAGTATATATAGTTTTTGTATGCCTGTACGAACGGATTTGAGTTTGAACGCATCTTAAAACCACGTCAAAGTCTGTGGAGCTGTTTTTTAAATTTAATTACTTTTGTATTATTAGATTTCGCTCATATCATATCGCCCTAAAGGGGTCGCCGGCTATATAATTATTTTATCAAAAAAAAGACTTTAACTGAGGCGTTAAAGTCGGTTTTTTTGCTCCAAACTGATTTTCATGATTTTCTCTTGGATCCCATCATCAGAACTTCATCAAAATTATTTTGGACCACCTTTACGATATCCTCTTTCTAATAAAAAACATTTGAAATTGGTTAATAAACAAAGAAGTATTCCCGAACATACATAAAAAATATATGCATGACGATAGCCTCCTCATTTTTTTAAGTCGGTTAAAAATTTAGTTAAGCTCTGTGAAACAAATAAGTTATTCTGCCGTGAAACATTACCGTGTTTCGGTCTGAAGGGCACTGACAGGTAGTGTATTTACTGGGCATATGAAACTTAAGAACTGATGTCTCAGGGGAACAGGGCGTACTGCGGTGCTACCCAGAAATATTTAGGGTGACACGTCATCATCACTGTCACGATCACAACATTCGTTATGGGCAGACGTTGCACTTACCATCAGGTGAACGTTCTGCTCTTCTCGTCACTTTCTACTATAAAAATATTATAATAAAAAAATACTATACTTAGTTGTAAAAATTCTCAGTTAGTCTTTATGAATATGTCTATAATCAAAAAAATGGGTCTAGTGTATGTTGAGGTACGCGTTTAGTATGGTTGAGCAGTGCAGATATATTAACTCTCTAAAGTTGAAGCTTCTAATGTTTTAAATGATTTTTATCGAAAGTAAAGTAAGTGCTATTTAGTAAGGCTGCTATTTTGAAAACATAGCTTAATTACTAAAAATGGTTGATGAAACCTTTACATGTGTAAAAGTATCTATCTAATGATTCACATATTTTTTTTGCATCTCCTGTTTTCATATGGGAAGTGGCCTAGTGGATAGAAGTACCTGACTACTACGCCGCAAGTCCTGGGTTCGAATCCCAGCCGAAACCAACAGTTGTGTGAATAGAATAATCATTGGTTTTCGGGTCTGATTGTGTTGTGCATGTGATAATTGTAGCTCTCATTTTTGGGTGTTTTGCCATAGTTGCCACGCATGGCAGGCGGGATGGCAACCGCAGCTTGTTTATTCAGATGTTCCAGGAAGATGCGGCTGCCCATCTCCTGTTGTAAAACATTGAATTCCCAAGAGGGGTAAAATGTTACTTTTCGGCCATTGAGAAGTTTTCTGCTACTGCATTGTAGTGAATAAAACAATAATGGTACTCGTAATTTAAAAAAATACTCGTTCGTGGAAATTTATTAATAAGTAAATAAATATTCACACTGCTTTACTAACATTCTTCGGGCAATTTTAGTAGGCTGAAAACTAAATACAATTTTATTTTAGTTTAATTCCGTCCTCAGAATGTTATCATTATTTATTTATTTTACCGTAATTTGGCGGCAAAATAAACAAATAATAGGAGCAAAGTAAGAGTTTTCATTCATTCACATGGACAACAATTTTTAAAAAGAAGAGTCAATCAGTAATACGTTAAATTATTTAAAATATATCAAAAATATCTTTATAACTTAGACTACGTTAAACTGGTTAAGTCCGTATCACCAATAACTAAACATTAGAAAATGTTTATTTTACTATTCTGCCTCCTCCATTATCGTGAAATTTGATCAAACATTACGGTAACCATCATGATAGTATAATGATAAGTAATTTCTGTAATGAAATAATTAACTACGTCCAAATAATTACCTTGGAATGAAAAGCGCGCCTCATGTTTTTTCTGTATTTATGCCCGTAACTGAAACTTCGATCTTTTTATACCGATATTTAAAACTGACTCGGGGGTGCCCAAGAGGGCCGGCATCGGCTCGGTCAGTTACTTCAATCGGGAGGGCAATATTAACAATACTATTAATATCATCAGGATTATGATTAACTAAGTTGACCACAAATTCGGAATGCGTTTCCACTGGAGAAGAAATGGGCATGAAACTCCAGCGAAGCTTCTAATCATGACATCATTGTTTGTAGGTGAAAAGCGGCTTGAGATGCAGCGGTATCGCGAATAAGTTTGTCTGATACGCCCTCGACGACAGCGAAGGCTGTATGATCGTGATTGTGTTTAGTGTGTGTGTCGTCCTGGGTAGAGTGCTTTGGCCCTAGTGGTCGCGTCGTCAGGGTACTCGAGGACGTGCCTCGGTCTCTTTTTCCGCGAGTCGAGTTTTGGTGATACGCGAGGGGGTTATATGTGGCTGCACTTACAACCAGTGGGTTGGGATGTTTGGCGGCAGAGTCGAAGAATCTGTGGGAGGCCAACTTTAGTTATTGTGCTATGGTAGGAACCCCTAAATCGATGTGAAGATTAACATTACGAACGAACCACGTTGCTCCCGTGGGTATGCTCATGGATCGATGTTGTAGTACCTGAAGTCGGTGAATTTGACGCGGGGAGGCATGCGCAAATACGGGACTTGCGTATGTCATAATTGACCGAATACAGGCTTTACATAATGTAATTTTATTGCATAGGAACAACCTAATCTGCGTCGGCGTTATTCGCTCGGTGCAGATTTTTTTTAGTTCGATCGTTATTGAGGTTTTACTACTCATAGTTCTACATAGTTTTTTAATCTATTATGTGTTTGACATTGGCTTGATTTGCAGTATGAACGATTTGATTGACATTGTCGATATACATTGTAAATATTGAATGTTTTACTTTATTCGATTTATTATATTTGTTATATTATATATATATTATTATATAACATTTAGATTCCTCGCTTTTTCTCTTTACGAACTTTAACGATTCCAAATCTCGCACTCGTCCGTTCGCGCATATTGCTTTAAAAAGGGTACAAAGGTTTCTCTTCACGTATTAATATATAGAAGATTATGTAATAATAAATATCATTATTATACAAATTACCGTATTTCTGCTTTGTATAATAATATATATTACTGTATAAAAATTTTATCGGGTTATACAACTCAATTTTTACTTTCGTTATATTTTTTACTAGCTGTGCCGTTTAATTTAAAAGAAAGTGCTTCTTATGGTGGTAGCGTGATGTTAAATATCCTATAATCTTCCTCAAGAATTGGGCTATCAAATGCAAAAAGAATTTTTCTAATCCGACTGGTAGTTCTAGAGATTAGCGCGTAAAAAAAATCCAAAGTTCAGCTTTATTATTAGTATAGATATATAGATTAGATCCTCATTGATATATTAGTGTTCATCAAGATGAATTAAAAAATATATATTTTACGTCAACCTAAGAAGCTCTGTAAAATAATTGAAAATCGCACAGATAGTAAAATATGCGCGCTTCTATTCTTAAAAAACGAAATTAAGAGTAGAAACTACGGGTCGTTCTCGAGTGTGGATGTCACTGATAAACTACATTAACAACTGAAGACGACACTAAACCGGAGACGACGTACTGTATCGACAGAATAGCTAATGAGCCTGACGCGTTAAAGAAATGAAAAAGTTGTATTTAAGTGAGCATTTGTATTTTCAGTTGCATTATATATATATTTTTTAATAACTTGAACTGCTTTTCTTTATGATATTTTTTTTTCTTTATGATTCACTATTTCAAAATTATCGGTACTGGGCGATGTTTTTATCCCAGATCATAGTCAAATCTACCCCATCTCATCCCGTGGGTGTCGTAAAAGTCGACAGAGGGAAAATAAAAACCAAGAGACGGGCAGCAGCATGTACCTAAAACATCTGAATAAATAAACTGCGGTTGCCAACCCGCCTGCCAAGCATACCAACTATGGCAAAATCCCCCAAAATGAGAGCTACAAACTTTTGCGGCAATCTATGGCGAATGTCTATGTTAAGCAAATGACTAGAGATAGGCTGAAATGATGATGATGATGTAACAATAAATATACAAACGTGGTGGCAAACAAGAGAATCTTTCATGATTATTTTTTTTTAATCAAAAACGTTGCCTGACTGAAGGATCTCCTACAACGTGAGTGCGTTTCACATACATACATTTCACATGCACCACACAACCTGACCCTAAAACCAACAATTTGTGTTTTTGTACAAATGTTGACCCCGGCAGGGATTCGAACTCAGAACACGCGGCGTAAAAATCAGGCACTCTTGACTACTTGCCGATGCGGTCGTCAGTATTTGTTGCAAAAGGCGACTCAAGAATTAAATGAACCAGGCGATGGGTGACTTTATTCAATTGTGCAAACATTTATATTGCTGGTTACAATCCTCCATTCCTGCGTGGCAATATATAAATTATGTAGGTACTACACTTGAGTCCTCTATAGGAGAAGCCTTGTTCTGCAGTATGTCGCGCTGAAATGATGAATAAAAAACCGGATTTTATTTCGAAAAAAATGTTAAACAAGTACAAAACAACGGCAGTCCAATGAAATACAAAAAAAAACGAAAACTGTGTTTTAGGGGCTCAAATGAAATACGTCACAGCAACCACCCGAAATATAATTACTGACTCACAAATAAAGAATTAGCATACAAATACAAGTGGCGGAACCGACCGCGGATGTCGAAGCGGGTCAAAAGGACACTCAGTGAACCAGTATTCATAATGAACTTCATAATAAAACAAAAGTAACACTGTACCAAATTTCAATTGTGAGATAAAATGTATGCAGTAATACATTTGTTTTGCCTAAACCTAAAACAAAAAATCGTTTCGTTGGCGGTTTTTCAATTACGAAAATGCAGAAATTTTTGGAAACAAAAAATAATTGTTTCTGTCCGTAAAATAGATTTTTTAAGCAGTAACAAGTTCTAGTGTTACTTGACACTGGAAAAAGCTTTAGTACTGTTTAAATAAATAAATGAATGAAAAAAACATAGTCCAGGAAAAAAAATAGTATGAAAAAACTTTAAATTAAAAATGATGTGTATTGTTTTCCGAGTATGACAAACAACCATTGACATGCTTCTACAATCATTCCTTGAGAACTGGAATTTTCCCAAAATCATGGAAGTTTCTTCTGTCAATGCATGAGTAGTCAAGGTAGTCATGCTGCCATTAACAACTAAAGGCCAATCTCAATTACCTCCATACCATTATAAAAAAAAAAATCCTAGTTTATCCAACTGCGGTAATCGTTTTTACCTTGAAGGTAACTTCGCTTCGATTTCGCCGAAAATGGTCCACTGGGGATGTCCTGATCCAAGCGACATACGATAAGTATGTCGCGTGGAATTGGGCAAAAGCTTAGAGAATTATGGCGAAACACTTGCTGTTTTAATAGATATTTTTAAGGGCTTAGATAAGGTTAGGCATGCTGGTTTTCCTTGCCTTCCTTCGTATGGCATAGTGTTCCTCTAGTTATACTCGATGTTTATAGGTTGCATTATTAAGGTGCGGAGATATTTCACACAAGAACAGCTCTTTCCAGCCATTACTCAGGCTTAGATTCATGTATCATCACCTCTGGGTGCTACCAATATCAGCCAGCAGCTTTGGACACAGTGGAAAGACTCGTCAAATGGCTTGCAACGTGGTCATTTCTTAATATCCAGGATCGCATTGCCAGCATTGTCCAGGATACCACCTGAATCCTGGACAAACAGTTACCTAATCACAATAAAAAATATAATGCGCCCCTTTTTCACACAAAATTGCAATGCTACTACATTATAGGTTGCATTTCAGAGAAAGTAAACTGTTTGTTGGTTGAGTCAAAAACGTTTCACAGACATACATTTCATAAGAGCAGCAAAACCATACCCGAAAACCAACAATTTGTGTTTCTGCACAAATGATGGCTCCGGTTGGGATTCGAACCCAAGATCTGCGGTGTATAAGTTAGGTATTCTGACTACTAGCCAAAGCGGTCGATACGAAATCTTTGTATTTCAGGCAGTTGTACAAATATTGCATTCAGTCGGGATATAATACCTAATTGTGAACAGTCTTATAAGTCCGCCAACCCGTGTTGGAGCAGCGTGGCGGACTATTCCACGCTCCAAAACCCTCTCAGAAATGAGAGAAGGCCTGTGCTCAGCAGTGGGACATTTATAGGCTGTTACTTTACTTTTATAATACCTCATAGTTTCATTATGGTCGCAGTCGTAGAACATGACGGATATGCGATTTTTGGTATCAACATTGTACTGGTTTAATATCGAAACCGTCACTATTTCAACTCTTTAACTACTGGGATACTTGAAATAAGATGATATAACACTTGTGTCTGTGGATTACGTTTTCAATATATTTTTATGTAAAAAATAAAAGTTGCTACGATTACAGCTAAGTAATTCAGCACAGGGGGTCTACTACGAAAATCGAAATATGAAGTTTCGGCTGACGGAACGCTCATTTTTTACCACAATATTAATAGTATTATAATAATTCACTAAACGTTCCTGCTATTGGTTGCGTTGGAGCCGAAAGAACGCCGTCCATTTGCATGGAAATAATTCTTGCTTTAGGATGCTTACGAGAATTCTCTACAATTCTTTCTGTATTATTTGTCAATCTACCAAACACTTGCCTCTACTATTCAAATCTACTAAATATTTTATTAGTACATATCAATATGTATCCCTTATATACAACAAATACAAATACAACATAACTGTGAAGTATGAAGTACAGTAGGTACTTTTCATATCTTTACAGACTTTTTTATCCGTTACTCAGAAAATGTTATTTAATACATTACTATACAAATGGACCTTTATCAAATTGCTTTATGGTTACTTTAAAAAGAAAATGAAGTTCATGTACACTAGGAATTCATATATATCAGGCTGGTTGTGACGAAGAACATATAAGTTATTGCGTATGTATATACATATGTATGCTTTTAACAAATATTCTTTGCAGTCCCGATAAGTACTGGTAACCAATAAAAGTAAAGTAAATGATCCTGGTGAGAATACCAGGTCAGAGTCATAAAATTATTGTATTGTCTTCGGTCCCTGATACGTGTGCAAAATTATTCGGAAGTCTGGAAGTGGGTGGAAATTGAATTAAAAGATTCCATTACATTCATACATAGTTCCATATTATACAGGTCATGCTAATAAATGCGTGTTAAAATACTATGTTTTAGAAATAAATAATAGTTCAGCAAAACTCAGGTCATAGTTATAGGCAGCTCAAGGATGATTGCCAAGGTTGACTGGGGCTGCCTTCCGAATGTCGAATTTGATGGAACTGTCATAGAGATTAGTAAAACTGTGAAAAATTTGGGTGTCGTTATGGATAGGCAGCTGTCGTGGGGACCTCAACTAGCAGCGGTTAGCCGAAAGACCTTTGCTGCAGCTGCCTCTCTGAAACGGCTGCGAAACTTCCTTCCAACTTCCACTAAAATTACGCTCGCACAATCACTATTGCTCCCTATTCTCGACTACGCCGATGCCTGCTATCCCGATTTAACCGAAGACCAACTTAATAAACTTGAGCGGCTCCAAAATTTCGTCATCCGTTTCATATTTGGCCTTCGCAAATATGATCATGTTTCTGAATATCGCCACAGGCTCAAGTGGTTACCTATTCGCCTTCGCCGGAATGCACACATCCTTTCTCTTCTCTACACCATCCTTTTTATTCCCTCCTCCCCGATTTACCTTAAGGAACGTTTTGAGTTTCTCCATCTCTCCAATCCTCGATCCTTGCGCTCCTCTGAAACTCTTCAGTTAAAAACTCCTGTCCATTCCACAGTTTTCTATGGTAATTCTTTCACGCTGCAGGCTACAAAACTGTGGAATGCTCTTCCTATCTCTATCCGACATGCCAAATCTCTCCCCATTTTTAAAACCCTGGTTGCTGAACACTATCTGTCATTGCTAAATACGTCGTCTTAATACCTATGTCTTGTTATTTACTTTAATTATTTTTGTATTTATGTGTATTCATCCTTCTGTCCTTCTAGGTCGTATATGCATATATACATTTACGTATGGAAATTTTATATGTATTGTATTTGTGTATGTATGGGTATATGTGTATATATGTGTATGTGTATGTATGTGTATATATATATATATATGTATATATATATATATGTGTGTGTGCGTGTGTGTGTGTGTGTGTGTGTGTGTGTGTGTGTGTGTGTATGTGTATGTATGTGTATATATATATTATATTTAAATTTTATTTATGTAGTTTATTGATTTGATTTTATCAATTTGTACACTGCCGTCCTTTTTTGTCAAATTTTAATTTCTGTCCATCCAAAGGTTGCCTGGAAGAGATCGCTTTTAGCGATAAGGCCGCCCATTGTACATTTCATTAATTTATTTTTCCCTTTATGTATATTTTTTATGGTGTACAATAAAGTTATATTTAATTTAATTTAATTTAATAGTGTGTATAATTATACTAGTTACAAATGAGATCTTATAAAAATAATTGTAATTTTCATCGGCCATTATACACATTATTAAAGTATTACTTTTTGCATTGTGAGTGATACTTATGTCACTATTTGGCTGATAGTCGCCATTTTTCCTCTACCTTTTGTTACGGCTTAATCGAGTTCTTAAGTCAGATTGTCGTCTTGTTGATCTGTAATATAAATAATTATGTGTTATAAATATACGTACATCAATATAGGTGCTGTCGTAAGACAGGACAGGTACACGTACGATAATAAACCACTCTCCTATTTTATATTTATAATCCACAAAATGGCTTTCTAAAACAACATCTACATATCTATATGTTTTTACGTAGGTACTTACGTTTTACTTTAGGCTCCGAAACAACCAAATAATGATTTTATGTATTAACTTTAGGGAGGAAAAGTATGTAGGCATGTTCCATGCATTTTAGGCTACTTACCTTTGAAAATATATTCAAAGAAAGTCCATGCAGTGAGTGAATTTTCTTGTATTTTCATCAATTTTTCATACAAAAAACGCTGTAATCATTAGCAAACAAAAATAGATAAATAATCATACAAAAATAGCAATGACGTCCGCGCGAAAGCGGAATGCTTCGTCGGCAACCCGCTGGCTAGCATCCCGCGCCCGCGCTATTTATTCTAATACCCTATACATTGTAGCTGCTATCAACTAATAGCGAAGAGCACGAAACGTACTGTAAACAACACTGATTTGTAATTATCATACGCTTATTGATAGGGCAACAGTTATATTGGTTTTATATTTCCACAGGTACAAATTGTAAACGTTAAACTCATAATTCGCCACAGATTAATATATTATATTTATACATACTATATGCAAAAGACTTTCCCCGACTTCATCCCTTCAGCCTATCTAGTCCACTGCTGAACATAGGCCTCCACCATAGATTTCCACAAGGTTTGTAGCTCTCTGGGGGGATTTTACCATAGTTGCCACGCTTGGCAGGCGGGTTGGCAACCGCATTTTATTTATTCAGATGTTTCAGGAAATGTTGCTGCCCATCTCCTGGTTTTTATTTTCCCTCTGTCGACTTTTACGACACCCACGGGATGAGATGGGGTGGTAGATTCTCTTAGGCCGCTAACACACGGCCCCAACCTATTATGTTATAAATGGATAGGAGAATAGGGAGAATAGAGTGTATTCATTATGAAATTCAAATCACCTATAGTAATAGACTATATGTATATGTCTCACTGCTGAGCACCCCTCCTCCTCCACCACCACCTGTCTTTGAGGGATTTGTAGCCCAGAGGAGACTGCCGCGCAGTTCCAGTGCGGCTTGCCGAACTTCATATTTCGTCGAACTTTATGACACTCAAATTTCAGTGTTCAAGATATCAGTACATTATAAATTTCTCTTTTCGAACACGTAGAAGTATGGATGGATTGCAGCCACATATTATTTCCGTTTTTTTTAAGGTCACTGTTAGCCCGAAGGCTTTGGCGAAGGCCAAAGGGCCCGATAGCTTCGCCGGATTGAAAGGTGGCAGAATGCTGATGGGGATTAGCGGATATCTTTATTTATGGATGACCATCGCCCCCGAGAGGGGACCTCAGCTTGGACCGTCATCTTATGCGCGAGGTAACTGACTTGAGGGTGCCTAAGGAGGCCGGCCTCGGCCCGGTTCGTTACTTCATTCGGGAGAGATTTGTGTCCGGTGTCGTGACCGCCAGTAGTTATAGTGTTTTTTATATCTATTATTTAGACGGTTGGAAAACTATTGTCGTTTTGGTCAGTAGAAAAATGTATTTGGTTTGAAAACATAGTAAGTTGGTATGCTAATATGGTCAGCTAAATATCAAAATTTATTCGTAATTAATGTTTTATAAGGCTGCTCAAATTATGTAAATCAAGTTTAAGGCCATCGCACGCAATATAGACTTAACACCGGCTTAACTCGACTGCCGGTTGCCGGTTAGTGTCAAGGAGCCGTCAGCTGGAACTCAGCGTTCACGAGTCGACAGGAGTGCATCAACGAGTGTACAACGCGTTGTCAACAAGGTTATCCTAATTTACAGCTTCATTAGATAGTCCGCGAGCTTACTTATCCGATGAAGCTATTAAAAACCAAGACGGCTAACAGCACGAACATTCACCGAAAATATATATATCAGCGTCAACTATCGGACCTCCCCTAACACTTCTTAGTTTTGATAAAATTTCACGCAGAGGAGTCGTGTTGCTTTTGAAATGTCTCACCTTACGTACCGTGAAATGGCAATAATAGCCATCGCTCTTGATGGCGAAAGCGAAAGAAACAGCATGAAGGGGAGGTATTGGGTACATAATATGTTGCCTGCGAGTCGTAAGTGCGCAGTCAATGCGGGGCCTACCAGTACCAGTGGAGAACGCAGGTCCAACGAGTGGCATGCGAGCCGTAAATGGTCTGAAGTGTACGATGCGTCGGAAACGCGTGGTGTCCGCGTCGTATACTATTTTCACTTAAATTTTGTAAATTTTATTGTGACCCCATAAAAAGATCATATATCATAATCAGTGCATGTCTTTGAGTCGATGTATGTGCGACCGCTTTAAATTAAATTTCGATAATCTGAAATAGTTTTTTTTTCATGTCACCATGCGTAAAATGTCGATGGACTATAACTGCCTTTCAAAATATGATATAATTTAAACTGCGGATATGGAGTTCTTAAGGTTGAAGTTTAAGAGGATATGATATTTTTGCTAACCAATTGTGTAATCTTGCGGACCATGTAATATTTTTGTATCGTGACTATTTCTTTAGCAGTCACATAGTATATTACAAGCTGAATGAATATTTGTTAATTTGCCGATAATATTAAGTTTGTTTGCAGAACAACTGGTGCTACTTGTATTTTTATTATTGGCGACAAAAACCTTTAATGCGGTCTAAATGAAACAACTAATTCTTCTTCTTTTAAAATATAATAATGGCGAATCCTATAAATAATTATTTTTTTATGAGTTCGCGATTTACAGTGTTGATGGCAGTCACTGAATTTCAAACCGTTTTCTAGCGTTTATTACGACGCTCGTTGAAAGATGATGAGTAACGATCTCTAAAATTCTCTCAGCACATTTCGTATTAATGCCGAATAAACAAACGTGGCTCTGCGTTAAGCGAGTTGTTATTTAAGTTCGTTAATGCAGACAAACGTTGACATGTCTGTTCTCATACATGTCACTTTGATTTATTTACGAGCCATAATATTTCACCCACTGTTGAAAACACTTGAGTAAGGTGAGGCAAACGATTGTATTATTGAACCGTGTGGTGGCGGCTTAAGAGAATCTTCCATCCATCTCATCCCGTTGGTGTCGTAAAAGTCGTAAGAGTCGAGGGAAAATTAAAAGCAGGAGATGGGTAGCAGCATCTTCCTGGGACATCTGAATAAATAATCTGCGGTTGCTAAACCGCCTGTCAAGCTTGGCAACTATGGCGAAATCCCCCCAAAATGAGAGCTACAAACTTTTGTGGCAATCTATGGGAAAGGTCTACGTTCAGCAGTAGACTAGTAATAGGCTGAAATGATGATGATGAGTGTATTAAATTTGGCATTCTCTTCATTCGCGATAAAAACTGAAATCGTACTTGGTACGCCGTCTCGTAATATTAGCAAATAATTTAATAATTGTATTTATAAAATATATATATATGCGCAAAGTAATTCCTAATTTTTATATTTTCTCGCTTTTGCGTGTTTTGTGACACTAATATAAATTTCATTGCTATATATTTTTATGTAGCAGTAAAAAAACGTTGACATTCTAATGAATTATGGCGTAATAAGTAGGGTATGGTTCACCGTCTTTTTGTTTCCATTTATACTTACTTTGCATGAGTAGGTGACTATGTTGCTTAAAAGGTAGGCTTAAAAATCATATGAACGAAATATACTAAATCGCAGATGTTAATGTGTATTGCACGTGTCAACGGTATTTTCTGTAATATATGTATATACTATAGTTGTGCTGTTAAGATTAGTTAACCACAAAACAAAACACGATGCATGTTCGTATAAATACAAAGTCAAATTTTCTTAAAGTTACTTTAGTGTGCCGTGTGCCGTTTAGAGCCGTGGTAGCTCAGGGGCTAGGCGCACGCTTTAAATTTCATAGTACGCGAGTGACCTGGGTTCGATCCCCGGTGCCGGCACCACTAAAATTGTTAATTGCAATTTTAAGTGCTGATTTACCACGTGCTCGGCGGTGAAAGGAAAACATCGTGAGGAAACCTGCATGTCTGAGGAATAAAAAATATTTCGAAGACATGTGAAGTCCGCCAACCCGCATTGGAGCAGCGTGGCGGATTCTTCCTAGCTCCAAAACCCTCTCAGATATGAGAGGAGGCCTGTGCTCAGTAGTGGGACATTTATAGGCTGAAACTTTACTTTACTTTTTACTTTAGTGTAATTATTTGAGTGGATTATAAATATAATTTTCATTATTCGCGCTAGCGATATTTAAGTGATAATCTTAGAAACATCAAAATTTTCACTGCTATAGTCAGGCTTATAATATTACTAGCGGACCCGACAGACGTTGTCCTGCCCGAACGTCGGCTTGCCTGCTGTTAACAGATTCAGCAAACGATATTTCGATATTCGAATTACCAGTTTATCGGTATACTGTATTTTGTACTATCGGTATACTGTGTTTATGTATATACTGAGTGACTTTTGTCATTTTCCTAGAACTCTATCGCTGCGCCACCTACCGAGTCCAATTCTAAATCTAAAACATCCAGGGAACCACACAAACACACCAAAAAATTCATCAACATCGGTCCAGACGTTTTGGAGGAGTTCAGTGACATACACATGCACAGAATAATTATATATATAAAGATTTGTCAGTTTTGAATATCATGTATTGATTGGACAGAAGTATGGTTGGGATTATGATGAATGCTTCTGATATGTTATCGATTTGTTGGATTTAAGTGCGTTTTTCATTTTAAAAGTGTATGAGTGGGCTAGATCCAATGCAGTAAAGTTTGTCTAACGGACGATGTTTGTTTTAATTTGGGCGACAGCTTTTTTCAATAAGGCGAGCCGGGAGTCCATATGTTTCTTACCGTCGGAGTTTCTTTTGGAGAGCGCTGTTTCAGCCACCGAGTCCCCGCTGTGCGAAGGGTTGACGGACCGAGCGCGCATTGACCGGCCGATCGTCGTGCGGCACGCGCCTGCCAACCCACATACACTCACTTCAACACTGCACCCAGTTCATGGTAATAACGGATTTTTTTCTCTCCTCTATTGGATGCTTTATCCGAGGCCTTTATACAGATTCCACTGACGCTGTGGCGACTTCACAAGAGAAAAAAAAATTGTAATATTTCACTACAGAACAATTTCCAGTGCATTTACTTCTTTATTAAATAAATTATAGTGATAAAATCCGCCTGTCCGCCTGTCAAAGCTTTTTACTGTATTTTACGAAACACAAATATTGAGGTATAACATTTATAAATAGTCATGTGTTTTTAAAATATACATGTGTATTAACAATATTTATTTTATATTTTCGAGACGTACAAGTATATGATACAAAAATAGATCTGGTTATTTTTTATTATTTATAATACAAATTAATTTTTAAAATCAGCCCTTTGCGACAAAATTGTATTAGAATATAATTCATATTTTTTTTTAAATTTCTGTCTATAATAAATGAAACGATGGTTCAGTTTATCCATACTTAATATTATAAATGCGAAAGTAACTCTCGACGAAACTTGGCACAGAAATAGCTTGCATCCTGGAGACCGACATAGGATACTTTTTATTCTGGAAAATCAAAGAGCTCTCACTTGGTATTAAAAAAAAACATAAATCCACGCGGACGTACTCGCGGGCTTCAGGCCAGTATCAAATGGTACGCAGTGTTACTTTATGCGTAGCTGCATGATCTGAATGAGTATTCAGTACATGACTTTTAGAGTTAGCTATCTGTAACTGATATAATATTCTTTGATTAACATTAAAAGTTATTATTAGCATCATTGGGAACAGGTTCAACATATATATTGTTAAAAAATAGTCTCAGCGCCAGTCGAGCCGTTAAATTCTATTCCTTTAAAACGTATCTATCTAATGATATGTTGTTATCCGTAAATTGTTGTTGTTATAAGTAAATTGGTAAATAGATTAGTATTAAATAATTATTTAAGGTACCTAATGTAATAATAACAATATAAAAAATTAGACTATGCTCGAACGCATTCGGAAACAAAAATGTCTTTTTTTATAGAAGTGGCGGCAAAGGAGCAAGTGGCTCCCCTGCCGGTAAGTGATAACCGCAGCCCATGAACATCCGCAATACCAGAGGTATTGCGGGTGCGTTTCCGGCCTTTAATTGCGTATTGCGATTATGGCAACACGAGTATCAAATTATATGTTTATAGACTACTAGCTAATGCCCGGTATGTGTTGCAATACTTCTTTAGTTTTTGAAATTCGTCTGAATTAAATATATATATACAACGCAGAGACACTTACATGTAGAAAATAAATAAAAGACTACAATTTTCATTAATTTCAGCAAGTGCATAAAATAAATGTACAAAAATTCAACTCAATGGGATGAACGGTGCGCATAGAACACCACATAGAATACGGACAATTATTGATTAACAATTATTCGTGTGTATTGTACATTAATAGTACTACTATTAGTCAGAAACTATCACGCGATTGCTTTAAACTGTACAAAGTTTCAACTCAATCGGATGAACGATGCGCGAAAGCATAGAAGACGAAAAATAATCCGATACGACTTGTGCGCCACCAACTGTAAGTTAATGGTACTATGTTAGGAGCTTTCACGCTAGTGCCAACTACAACTATACAAACTTTCAACTCAATCGGATGAACGATGCGCGAATGCATAGAAGACGAACCATTTTTCGATGCGACTCTCGCGCCACTTATTTTAAAAGGGTTCTACCAGTTCAGAAAACTTTCCGGGCGTGCGTACAACATCTCACCAAAGTTGCATCGTAATCAAATAAATGGTGTAGGAACGCATACCTGTTAAACAAGGAAACATTCATTTTTATATATGTATAAAGCTTCAAGAATTTAAGACATTTTTAACGTTTAATTTAATGTTTTTCTAAACAGTTACAGAAGTTTCGTCTTTCATCATATATTAATCAATACCCGATATTACCGACCGTAACATAATCAATATAAAAATAAAATTGGAAAGGCTTCATGTCTGTTTCACTGGGTGAACTTAAAAACTACTTTATACTCGTAGATGATGAATCCCGAAGTATCTTAGTCATAGTAATAACTCAAAAAGGGTCAACTTGAATTCTAAAATCTATTCGAACAAAGTCGCGGACTGTTCTGGCTGTAATCAAAATTATAGCCAGCACAGTCCATATGTACTCGTATGTGGTAAAAATTCAATGTAACCGGATTGTTTCATTAAACCGGAGATAAGTACTTATTGTATTCAATACAAGATTTTATGATTAATCCGAAAATATATATTATAACTAAAGTTAATAGAATCAGGCGTTACTTTGCGGAAATCCATTATAATGAATAAAAGTAAGTTACTTTGCTAAGATCCGCATGCAAAATATAAAAATGGTGTATATTACCTAGTTTTTTGAAGTGCACCACCCGCCCTCCCTCAGTAGCGTGCACAAGCAAACTAACACCGCCACCAGGAACCGCCACCAGGTACCCTCCACCAACCACTACAATACCACCACTAGATAATATACACCACTGAAGTCGAGAACACGACACGTGTTTCGCCCCAAAACGAGGCATTATCAAGCGTAATAGACTCTACGACAGACGGCCGCCGAGTGAGCGGCGCGGTCAAAGAGCTGCCTATTTATACTACAGGTGACGCAAACGGCCCCCACCTACGACATTGCGATTACAATATCGTGATAGCGACCGCTTGCTCACACAATCCACCACCCGAATTACATAAGCAGCCGTTTGCGACCGAATTGATAGCAAACGACTACTTAGAGTATATTTAAACTTTAAGTACTGGATTTAAAGATATTTAAAAGTGGTGAATTCGAGACGTTTGTTTGTTCATTCAGCAGTGCAATGTTATTATTTTTATTTTTAATTATTTCTAATTGTTCCAGCACACACAGCCGAAGCCCCTTGTCGCAAATATGTAGGACTTTAAATGTGTGGTCGCTAGTCAGGTTATGCCCAGTTTCCAAAAGATGTTTTGCGAAGTGTGATCTGTCGGGATTGCAATTTCTGTACGCGGCCAAATGCTCCTTGTATCGGGTATCGAAATTGCGACCAGTCTGACCCACGTAAACGGCGCTGCATTCACTGCAAACAAGTCTATAAACGCCGGATTTTTGGCGTTCATCAATTTTGTCTTTGACGTTACAAGCCCCACTCAGCGAATTGCTTGTCCTGAACGCAACGTAAATATCGTTACGCCTAAGAGTCCTTGCTATTCTCTCAGATACAGGACCCAAGTAGGTCAAACTGCTCACATATCGTCGAACACTTCGGGATGTAGCCGCGTACAGATCTTTGCGAACTATATGAATTTGTTTCTTTTTTATAATGGTGTTAATAATATTTTTTGAATAACCGTTAGAGACCGCAATCTGATAGATGATTTGGAGCTCCTTGGCATAATTATCCTTATTCAGAGGTACGGCCAATAGACGATTAACGTAACTATGGAAAGCGGCCAATTTATGTTGCCAAGGGTGACACGATGACGCGGGGATGACAGAATCTGTGTGGGTCGGTTTGCGGTAAATTTGAAAATCATGGGTGCCGTTTTTATGGGATATTGAAATATCTAGAAAGTTAAGAGTACAGTCTTGTTCCAATTCCATCTTAAATTTTATTTTGGGGTGAATTTTGTTTAATTTATTAAAGAAAACGTCCAGTTGCCTTCGGGTACCTGTCCAGCAAATGATAATGTCGTCTACATATCTGTAGTAGTAAAGGATATTTTTATTGACAACTATGTTTAGTTTTTCATAGTTATCCATAAATACATCCGCCATAAGAGGACTTAATGGGGACCCCATTGCTAGACCTTCTCTTTGTAAATAGAATTGGTTGTCAAACCGAAAATGGTTCTGTTTCATCCAAAGAGAAGTCAAATTTAGAAGATCTTTTGTTTCCCCGGGATGTAGACGACGTTTATTAAAATGATCTGCGAGTATACGCAAACAGTCTTGTGGGGGGACATTTGTAAAAAGACTCTCAACGTCTAAAGATAATAGAATGGATTTGGGGGGTAAATGAATATCTTTAATTTTAGAAATGAGATCTAAACTGTTTTTAAGACTATAATTTGGACTGAAACCAGATTTCTCCTGAAGGAGGAAATTTAATTTCTTAGCTAGGGAATAGGCTGGGGCACCGATGTATGAGACAACTGGACGCATAGGTACGTTTTCCACATTTTGTACACATACAAAGAGAAGGTCTAGCAATGGGGTCCCCATTAAGTCCTCTTATGGCGGATGTATTTATGGATAACTATGAAAAACTAAACATAGTTGTCAATAAAAATATCCTTTACTACTACAGATATATAGACGACATTATCATTTGCTGGACAGGTACCCGAAGGCAACTGGACGTTTTCTTTAATAAATTAAACAAAATTCACCCCAAAATAAAATTTAAGATGGAATTGGAACAAGACTGTACTCTTAACTTTCTAGATATTTCAATATCCCATAAAAACGGCACCCATGATTTTCAAATTTACCGCAAACCGACCCACACAGATTCTGTCATCCCCGCGTCATCGTGTCACCCTTGGCAACATAAATTGGCCGCTTTCCATAGTTACGTTAATCGTCTATTGGCCGTACCTCTGAATAAGGATAATTATGCCAAGGAGCTCCAAATCATCTATCAGATTGCGGTCTCTAACGGTTATTCAAAAAATATTATTAACACCATTATAAAAAAGAAACAAATTCATATAGTTCGCAAAGATCTGTACGCGGCTACATCCCGAAGTGTTCGACGATATGTGAGCAGTTTGACCTACTTGGGTCCTGTATCTGAGAGAATAGCAAGGACTCTTAGGCGTAACGATATTTACGTTGCGTTCAGGACAAGCAATTCGCT
Organism: Luehdorfia chinensis; assembly: GCA_019845155.1. Taxonomy (NCBI): domain Eukaryota; kingdom Metazoa; phylum Arthropoda; class Insecta; order Lepidoptera; family Papilionidae; genus Luehdorfia; species Luehdorfia chinensis. The sequence continues at coordinate 12,205,853 of JAHVAK010000527.1, forward strand.
GAGTGGGGCTTGTAACGTCAAAGACAAAATTGATGAACGCCAAAAATCCGGCGTTTATAGACTTGTTTGCAGTGAATGCAGCGCCGTTTACGTGGGTCAGACTGGTCGCAATTTCGATACCCGATACAAGGAGCATTTGGCCGCGTACAGAAATTGCAATCCCGACAGATCACACTTCGCAAAACATCTTTTGGAAACTGGGCATAACCTGACTAGCGACCACACATTTAAAGTCCTACATATTTGCGACAAGGGGCTTCGGCTGTGTGTGCTGGAACAATTAGAAATAATTAAAAATAAAAATAATAACATTGCACTGCTGAATGAACAAACAAACGTCTCGAATTCACCACTTTTAAATATCTTTAAATCCAGTACTTAAAGTTTAAATATACTCTAAGTAGTCGTTTGCTATCAATTCGGTCGCAAACGGCTGCTTATGTAATTCGGGTGGTGGATTGTGTGAGCAAGCGGTCGCTATCACGATATTGTAATCGCAATGTCGTAGGTGGGGGCCGTTTGCGTCACCTGTAGTATAAATAGGCAGCTCTTTGACCGCGCCGCTCACTCGGCGGCCGTCTGTCGTAGAGTCTATTACGCTTGATAATGCCTCGTTTTGGGGCGAAACACGTGTCGTGTTCTCGACTTCAGTGGTGTATATTATCTAGTGGTGGTATTGTAGTGGTTGGTGGAGGGTACCTGGTGGCGGTTCCTGGTGGCGGTGTTAGTTTGCTTGTGCACGCTACTGAGGGAGGGCGGGTGGTGCACTTCAAAAAACTAGGTAATATACACCATTTTTATATTTTGCATGCGGATCTTAGCAAAGTAACTTACTTTTATTCAATATATTATAACTAAAAAGTATCAACTGACATTTATTATCTTTTATACATATATCGTAATAAAAATATAAACTGAACGTGACTGAGCATTTTAAAATGTTGCGATATAAATCATTGCGGGAGGCTAAAAAGAGTAACTAAATACATTTCTATCATTTTTAAAATTGTCTGTCTGTCTGATTGTTTGTTTGTGAACGCACCACGTCTAAAGTATTACATTTACGAGTATTAAAAAGACTCAGTAATAAAATCATAAAGCCTAACTTCCAGTAACATTTAGTCCTTATTTTATTAAAATCGGTTTATTCTATCAAAAGTTGTTAAGATCAAAAGACTTGATCGTCAGGGCCATGTTCAAAACACTTTAACTGTAATTTGTTTTCGAAGAGCCTCGTATGCCTTTCGCAATATAAATTAGACTTAAGCAGAAGAGTCAACGGGCAGCTTATCAAAATATCAGTAGTTGCTAAAAGGAAGGTGAAGTGCAGAAAATAATCAATAGAGGATACTGGAGACATATCGAAGAAGAAGATACCTTATTTTTTTTATTTTTTTTGATTAGAGTATAAATAATATGTAAAAAAAATATGTTGGTGTTATGCTAAATAGATTGCTAAAGCTTTGAGAGAGTCTATTAAAGAAAATCATCGTATTGTTTAAAAACCATCAGTTCCTTTTTTAAATGGAAAGTGACGTAGTTATTATTAAGGGAAATTTCTTAATCAACTTTTTTGTACCTTTTTGAGCAGTATATCACTTTTTCAATAAACGACGTTATAATTGAGGAAGCATACTGGTGATAGGAGTCTGTCTCGGTAGGTACCATCGCAAGTCCAGTTATTCTGCCGTGAAGCAGTAGTCAAAAATTACTGTGTTTCGGTCTGAAGGGCCAGTGCCTTACAGTGTGAAATTATTAAGAGTATGAGCCTTAAGAACTGATGTCTCAGAAGGTGGGCGCAGCGTGTTGCCGTATATACATCTTCTGGGTGACACAGATCTGTTTTGGGCAGACGTTGCACATCAGTTGAACGTTTTACTCGTCTCGTCACTTTCTCTAAACAATATTTTTAAAATTATTTTATTTTTATTTATTTATTTCACAATTAAATAAAACAATATAATTGTGTTCTCGTTACTCTAACATACGAACATACTCAATGAAGCAGCGTTCTGCTGCAACTTTACGCTGGAATTCTGTGAGAGCGTCGTATTTCCCCCGTACGTACACAGTAACAAAGAACCTAGACTGTCACTTTTAGACCTTGGATTTTAGTTTATTACTATTAAATCATTAATTTAAACTTATTAAATCTAGTTTTAACTTATTTAAACATATTTTTATATTAAAAAAAGCAACATTAACCAATTATCCTTCTTTAATTTTAGATGTGTAAATCAATTAAAATAATTTATTATGCATTCTAAAATTGATTTCAAACATAACAAGAAAAGAAACGCATGTGCTGACGTGCACATGGTTATTTTAATGTGGTCTCTTTTTACTGCATTGAAGAAACACCTAAATAATGAGGTCAATGCAGTGGTTGCCTGTTAATGTCTAAGCAAACTATCGATCGATTTTGTATCTCTTTCCTACTAGGGTGTTAACGATCTTAAAGTACTTATTCGTACTTGTGCTTTAATATATTATGTGAAATTCAATAGTATAGTACATTTTTATGTTTATTAATATTTTAGTGTTACCCTAGTGCGAGTTGTTCATTTTAATAAATTTTAGAACGGAGCAGGTACTCGTACAAGTATTTTCGCATTACATTTTTAATCTGGCTCTAACATTTTCTATTTTACTCCTAGTGTTCGCATAACGATTAAAAGGTGTATACATAAAAAGTAAATTCCTACATGCAGGTATTTTACCTTTATTTTAAATAGAGCTTCAACCGGCACTTGAAATTTTTAAAAGCGTAACTAGATGGAAGAAAACGCGCCTTCAAAATCACTGTTGAGAACAGTTGTTTAAAAAAACAGATTAAAAAATTTTTTTGAATTTCATAGTACGCGATTCCCGGTGCCGGCACCACTAAAATTCTTAATTGCAATTTTAAGTGCTGATTTACCACGTGTTCGGCGGTGAAGGAAAACATCGTGAGGAAACCTGCATGTCTGAGAAATAAAAAAAATATTTCGAAGACATGTGCAGTCCGCCAACCCGCATTGGAGCAGCGAGGCGGGTTCTTCCTAGCTCCAAAACCCTCTCAGAAATGAGAGGAGGCCTGTGCTCAGCAGTGGGATATTTATAGGCTGAAACTTTACATTACTTTACGTTTACAGTACGATCATGGGTACAAAACTTGTTGCAAGTGATTTTCTCAATGTTGCCAAGATTCTTTATAATGTTTTGAAGTCGGTCCCTAAAATAAGCTGTTATCTATTGTTTGTCGATTGTCAAGTAAATGCTTTTAGATTGTTATGTTTTTATTTCGTTTTACAGTTTATTTCCTGTTTGTAATCTTTCCATATTTGAAATTATCAAATCGGATTTGTTATTAGAAAAAGATAAGTTTTAATCAAAAACAATATTTTCGATACAAGCCTTTATTTATGAGGCCTATGTCCAGCAGTAGCTGCAGTATTTGTCAAGACAAATCCAACGAGCCCGAACCGGAGTTGTTTTGCTTAGGTGAGGAGTTCCTATGGCGAACTAACGGCTCCATCATCAGACCAGCGCCATGGTATCATATTATTGCATTGTCGCTGAAGTTACATAGGTATGCCAAATTTTAACTTAATAGGACATAGAAAAGAACAAAGAAGGAATGAAGTGAAAAAAGGAAGGAAGTTAAATAAGAGCATGTAAAAATATTATTATTAATACGTAACTTACGTATATTACGTCCTAACATTAATGGTAGTAGGGCAGTTACTGGATGCTTATATTGAAGATCGAGTTTAATTAGTTGAAAACGATAATAAATGATATTGTTTAGTGGTAATTTCTACTGGGCCGAAGAAATAAATTATTTGTACACATGTACATATGTACATACGCATTATATTCATACATGCATCACATTCGTGAATAGGAGCTGCTTTTTGACACTGATCTGCTAGAGTTTACAATAATACATTTATGTTAATTATCGGAATTTGTCTTGTTTGAAATTTTATCAAAGACTTAGTTGCCTATGAAACTATTATTTGTATTTGTCTCTCATCTTTAAATACAAAACTAGAAAAAAAAAGACACCATCGAAATTTATTTTGCCTGTTTTTTCTCTATTATAGGAACCTCAATACGAAATGACGGTGGGTTGCAAAAAAATACTCTAACCCGTTTTGATCAGTGACTTGTAATTACTGTAATGAGATTACGATAACTAGGTAGGCGATTCTGGTCGTAACACTATATGCTGCCTTCATGCGTAGCTTTCCGATAAATACCAATAACTGATTCAACAAGTTGTGAACCTTACTTGAAGCCTATTGATGTTATCCATAACTGGAAAGTAACCAATATATTCGTTCGAAATTTTTCCTACGATATCGTTCTGTTAACTAGTCTTAGAATTGTTTTTGTTTACACGACGAGCTTGCGAAAAAATTAATCCAAACGGAAATCCCCTGTAAAATTTGTCATATTTTAAAAATTAAACTGATTTTCAGTTTAATTTCCAATGTTTAAGAATATTTCTGTGTGGCACCACACTTCGCCAATCACATTGACATCAGTTTTTTAGTCTCATAAGCCCAGTAACTACATTAGCTATGCCCATAAAACCGAAACATAGTAATATTTGCATACAACTGATTGACTGCAGAACAACTGGCACTGCGGTGGTACCTCCCTAGATGAATTTCTGCATAGCTCCCCAATAGATTGCCACAAACGTTAGTAGCTCTCAATTTCGGGGGATTTTGCCAAAGTTGCCACGCTTGGTAAGCGTGCTGGCAACTGCAGCCTATTTATTCAGATGTTCCAGGAAGATGCTGCTGCCCATCCCCTGGTTTTTATTATTCCCGTTTGTCGACTTTTACGACACCCACGAGATGAAACGGAGTGACCACCACCACCCGTGCAACGTCTCCCATAATAAAGATTCGAAGAAGTTAATATATTGATAACAACGACAGATAGAAATGTACGTCGTACTAACAGTTTACGTCGCAATACCTCAGCTTCTTGATACTATTAATTGTATATTATTTTTTATACAAAAAAAGTCACGAGACGAGCTAAACTTTCATCTGGTGGTAAGTGCAACGTCTGTCCAAATACTGTGTCATCCAGAAAATTGCGGTACCAGAATGCGCTCTGACACATTAGTTCTTAAGTCTGATATGACCAGTAATTACACTAGCTCTGCCGTCCCTGAAAACCCTGCAAGGCGACATTCCATGCAGTGTAAACTCACTGCTTTTGCCGGTTTGAGAGTTACCAGTTGTGAATTTTTCTTCTCCAACTATGAGCTATATAAATGGTCGGCCCTTAGCCACTTCAGCTAGCTGATTCTGGGGGTTGTAGATTGCAATGGGCCGGTTTCCGCAACTCCACGTCTAGCGCTTATTTTGCGTGTACTGATTCTAGGGTTATATACTCGTATCATGGTTACGGATTCTGTCTCGCAGAGTAAAACCAAGCAGTGCCGTTTACGTAGGTCACTGAGGCAGGCAAAATTAGTCTTTCTATGTCAGTCAGACACATGACATGTCAGCTAACGAACAAATTTGATATTATTTTCGTGATACAAAAAAAAATTGCTGGAAGAAATAAGCTAAGGACTTAAAATGATTTTACCTGCATGTGTAAAATGCAGATCTTTTCTTCAAAAAATTACATATATATATACATATATGTCCATCCAACATTGACCATTAACGATATATTAATTTATACAATATATATATATGCGTATATATATATATATATAAAAATATATATATATATATATATAGCCGTGTGGTGGCGGCTCGTTAAAAGAATACTACCACTCCATCTCATCCAATGGATCTCGTAAAAGGCGAGTAAGGAATTAAACTGCACTGTGCACCCAACAGCACATGGTGGCGATGGGCTCACCACCTATCACACCAAGTGCATTATATTGTTTTGGTGAAATGTGGCAGTCATCTGTTTTTGCAGTGAGTGCCCAGTCTCTGACTACCCCTTATGGGATACAGTCGTGATCTTATGTATGTATGTATATATATATATATATATATATGTATATATATACATATATATATATATATATATATGTATATATATATATGTGTGTGTAAGGAATTAAACTGCACTGTGCACCCAACAGCACATGGTGGCGATGGGCTCACCACCTATCACACCAAGTGCATTATATTGTTTTGGTGAAACGTGGATTGTGGCAGTCATCTGTTTTTGCAGTGAGTGCCCAGTCTCTGACTACCCCTTATGGGAAACAGTCGTGATCTTATGTATGTATGTATGTATGTAATTTATACTAGTGGTGACACAGAATTTGAATAGAGATACTTGAATATCTCTGAAGTCAAAATATATTGAACTTTATCTAGGTCATCATCCTGGAGCATTTAGAATTTTGTCCGACGGGTGGAATTAATTTTAAGCCCTCCGTAATATTAAAATGACTTTTAAATTATGAGTAGCTCAAATTTGTATGCTCATACTAATGGCAGTTTTAGTGTAGTGAAAAAATAAATGTCAACAAAAAAATTGAAGAAAATTTATAAATTATATATAATGGAACTATAATTATGTTCCATTTATGAACTAGCATTAGCTTTCTCTGTTGATATCAGCCAGAGCGTCAACAGTTTTTTAAGCTTACAGTAATGTCACCGCTTACATGTTCGTCTCTTTATTTTTTGTATCGATTTGTAGTGAAGGTGTCAGTGTCGTATTTACCCGCGAAAGTGGTAAGGATAACAATATGATACCATTGCAACATTTTGCATTTAAGTGATATAGATGGAAAAGTACAAATTAAATTTACCTGTTTATAATAACTTTATAGACCGTTTTATTATGCCTATAATAGATTATTAACGGTTCGTATTAAAAATCTATTTATAATAATAATAGGTTTCATTACTTTGATACTGTGTTTGCCGTTTAACTTGTATTAAATAAGGTTTAAAACAGCATATCCTTTTTAAGTCTAATTTTTAATTGTTTTTATAGCCGATGCCGTAAATATTTTTTTTTTGTTTATATGTTTGTACTGCGACAAGTAGAAATTCATATACCTGCGAATAAAAATACGTTACGTTAGAGTGAGCTTATAATTATTTATTATAAAGAAAACATGTTGGGCAAGCATCTATGCCCTAATTGATCACGGCTTCTATGCCCTAATTGAATACGGCTTCTGTCATTTTGTAATTCTCAATTTATATATTAAATAGCTGAAATACAATCTAAAATTTATAAGGAATTTATAAGACAACGCCAATTTTTTAAAATCCCTCCAATTTTTAAATCTATTTTGTCATCATTAATAGCATGTTAAAAACATTTTGTTTGTATGAAAAATTAAAGTAGAGTCGGTGAATATTGATATAAGTTACATTGCGGTGTTAGGTTTACAGTAAAGATTCTGGCGATGGCTTGTTGTATTGTGAAATATTTTAACGGTAAGAATGTAGCTTTCGACGCTTTTCGAGCTATGTGCTCTACTACTTTATAGATAATTATTTTATATTCATTAATAAATAAGTGAATTAAGATATTGAACGAATATAATTGTTTCTTAAACGTTAAATTATGTATATATATTTTCGGTGATGTAATTGCTGTTAGCCTTCTCGGCTTTTACAGCTTCATCGGATAATTTATTATGTATAATTAAATTATGTAAGTTTAGTGTGTAGCTTTTACTTCTATAAAAGTATTAACTGTGTACTTTAGTACCATCCATTTAATACAAATTTAATAAGATTTAAATGTGTTGTAAATACATTATATGCTTTGAATCGAACACAAGATAATGTTGTAGTCTAATATTGAAACAAATAAATAATTATTATATCGAATAAGTTTTGCATGTAGATCTCATGCTACTAATGGTAACTATCTACTAAAATGTATACTGTCTAATGTCGTATTTCTATTTTTGCAGGGTTGCAGATTTTATTTGAAATACCAATTGCTAGGTGAATATATTATTCCATGACAATTGCCAGTTGCCAATTATATATAATAAAAAATGATTTTAATTACGTATAATGCCAATGCACAAATCCGCCTAGGTAGCTAGCACCCCAGGATTAATGATTCTGCCGAGAAACAGCGGTGTGCAAACATTACTGCGTTTTAGTTCGAAGGGCACTGAGAGCTAGTGTCATCACTGGGCATATGAGACTTAAGAATGGATATCTCAGAGTGACGGGCGCAGTGGGGTGTCACACAGAAAAGTTCTGAGTTACACAGCATTTGTTATTGGCAGACGTTGCCGTTACCATCAGGTGAATGTTTTGCTCGTTTCGTCACTTTATCCAATAAAAAGAAGATCTGATCTGCAGATTGCAGAAATGTAAACGTATATTTAAATTGAATAAATGAAATGACTTCTGTAACTTCTTCTGAAAGTATCTGATTAAAAAGAAGCCTCTAGCTTTTTGTCACGAGAAAATAAACAATACCCGCCAAAAGAAAGGCTGCGGAAGTAAAGATACATAAATAATCGTTGACCGTGGTGAACCACTACGCAAGCGAGTAGCGTCTATTTTGTTCGACATTTGTACGGGTCCCGTTTGATAGAGTTTATTTTCGAGCGCCTTTGTGAAAATACATTAAGCCGCTTGACCCGGCTATCGCACCCAAATCACGCTAGTAGTTCAGTTAAATTGGAGGCCAAGCTCAGGATTAGACGATAAAGAAAAAAGGCAATTACTTGTGGTACCAAATTATATGTGAATGTCCGATAATCCTTTAGTAACAATTTTTTTTAATGATTCTGCAACCGGAGAAGCAACAGCTTACGATAATATTATGATATAAATAAACTAAGTCCACTCAGATGAGTATATTGGAATTATGTTAATCTACCTAATCTAAGGATTAGACTAAAGAGGCGGTTTAAACACGAAGCTACTGTTACGCCACGTCTTTTACTTATTGTTATTACGTAAGAAAGTAACTGTGTGGCTCGGTCATCAGCGTACGACCATGGTGTCAAAACCAATATTTGTGAAACACACATGTTATTGATTTCCTGGTCGGATATACAGTGACGGTCTTGTGTCTTTGACGTCTTAAAAGGTGTGATATTTGTAAGAATAATATAGGTATGCTATAAATATTACTCATATTCCTTTTTACCATCTTAGCTTAAAAGCTTGTGCTAGGCGATGGTTCACGACAGTAGTCGAATTGCGGGCTTGATCCAACGTGCGACGTCATGTTTCGCAGTCTGTAGACTAAATAGTTAGGCTCTATTTTGGCGCTACTACTCGTTTCTACGGCACTATAATGTCCATTGGTCAGGTGATAACTTTTGTTTGTTAACTGGAAGATCATCAGTAACAGCAATAGCGGAGACGAAAAGTATCCGTTTAAATGTCACTCAAGCTACTGGTGGTAGGATTCCTATGCAGGAATCCGTCTAGGTAGGTACCACCCCAGGGCCAGTTATTCTGACGTGAAGCAGTAGTGTGCAAGCATTACTGTGTTTCGGTTTGAAGGGCACTATGAGCTAGCGTAATCACTGGGCATATGAGACTTAAGAACTGATTTCTCAGGGTGACGGGCGCAGTGTGGTGTCACACAGAAATATTCTGGGTACACAGCATTTGTTGTGGGCGGACGTTGCACTTACCATCAGGTGAACGTTTTGGTCGTTTCGTCACTTTATACAACAAAAAAAAAGCCATTGTTGACTACGTAAAAATGTTATACAACTTTGATGACCTATGGTGATTATTTTGTTAAATCTTAACTTGAACAGTTTTCTCAAAATTCTATTTTTTTGATAGTAAATCGATGTCGTATATAAAAACAATATTTAAAATGATTTTGTATGTATAATTTTATTTTAAATTTCCGATGTTTCGAGTGCTTTGCTGCACTCATGGCCACAAGGGGATTGAGGCGTTGACATCATAATGTCATACTTAAAACTGGTCACCTCTAACTTTAAATTATTAATATTTATTGATAATAATGTCAAATTGCATAAAATAGTGATTGAAGAAAATATTATTAATATAATTTAAACAGTGGCACACTAAAATTAAACACCTGCCTATGTAGGTAGCACCTACAGCTTACTAAGTTCCGATATCTAGTTATTGATATTTTGATTATTATATCTATCTGATGTATTTTACTGCAGTTAAAATATTCTGTATAAAAGCATTTTTCTTATTTATTTTTTTGCTACTAACGAATTTAAGTTTAATGAATAGTGAAATTAGATATACATGTTGATTAATTTTGATTTATTTATCAGTCCATAACAGGGGTGCCCAAACTTGAACTGCTGGCGATCTACCTCAATATTGTTAGACTACGATCGATCGACTTTGAGAGGCTACAAGTATGTGTGATGCAGGATTGTCGTCTAGGTAGGGTGTATCGTGGCATAGATATTAGTTTTCGTCGCAATACGCATGTTTTTAGTCAAGGTAAGTGTAGGTCTGCTCTAAAATATCAATGAAAAAAAAACTCATAATTATTCAAAATTGCGAGTTTATTGGTTGTTTCAAAAGAAAAGAGATCTAGTGTTAAACTTAACTAAAAGTGACTGTGGATGTTGAAGCGAACTTAATTATCTTCATTTCAGATAATGCAGACTCGCACAAGTAAGTTGACCCAAACATTGCCGACAGTTGAAGGGCGATTTGCCTTAGATTCGGATATTTATCTTCAGACATAAAACACCACAATTTTCTGTCAGATGCTGTGGCTTTGAGATGTATAGATATCTAGTTATTGATATTTTGATTATTATATCTATCTGATGTATTTTACTGCAGTTAAAATATTCTGTATAAAAGCATTTTTCTTATTTATTTTTTTGCTACTAACGAATTTAAGTTTAATGAATAGTGAAATTAGATATACATGTTGATTAATTTTGATTTATTTATCAGTCCATAACAGGGGTGCCCAAACTTGAACTGCTGGCGATCTACCTCAATATTGTTAGACTACGATCGATCGACTTTGAGAGGCTACAAGTATGTGTGATGCAGGATTGTCGTCTAGGTAGGGTGTATCGTGGCATAGATATTAGTTTTCGTCGCAATATGCATGTTTTTAGTCAAGGTAAGTGTAGGTCTGCTCTAAAATATCAATGAAAAAAAAACTCATAATTATTCAAAATTGCGAGTTTATTGGTTGTTTCAAAAGAAAAGAGATCTAGTGTTAAACTTAACTAAAAGTGACTGTGGATGTTGAAGCGAACTTAATTATCTTCATTTCAGATAATGCAGACTCGCACAAGTAAGTTGACCCAAACATTGCCGACAGTTGAAGGGCGATTTGCCTTAGATTCGGATATTTATCTTCAGACATAAAACACCACAATTTTCTGTCAGATGCTGTGGCTTTGAGATGTATATCTGATGTAAAAAGTTTCAGCCTATAAATGTCCCACTACTGAGCACAGGCCTCCTCTCATTTCTGAGAGGGTTTTGGAGCTAGCAAGAATCCACCACGCTGCTCCAATGCGGGTTGGCGGACTTCACATGTCTTCGAAATATTTTTTATTCCTCAGACATGCAGGTTTCCTCACGATGTTTTCCTTCACCGCCGAGCACGTGGTAAATCAGCACTTAAAATTGCAATTAACAATTTTAGTGGTGCCGGCACCGGGAATCGAACCCAGGTCACTCGCGTACTATGTAATTTAAAGCGAGCGCCTAGCCCCTGAGCTACCACGGCTCATATCTGATGCATATCTGATGTAATCTGCACTAACTTATTATCAACAGAACATGAGTCCATTTTAAACTGACTTGCTATTTCAGTAGCTAATTCCTTAATTTTTTAACACGAAAAAGGATAACTCGTAAATTATGCGATATAAAAACGTATTAAGAATTGACCCAAAATATTTGATAATTCTGCCTCATAAATATCATATCTCAACTGAGAAATCCTTGCTTTAAAATACAGAAAATGTTTCAGATCCTATTTTTTCAGTTGATGTATCATAAGCTGCAATTTACTTTTGAATGCGTTTACTGCGCTAATCATTTCAATAATAGTTTTTCCTTTACCTTGAAGCTCAAAGTTAATGGTGTTTAAATGCAATGCGATGTCTGTCAAAAATTCCAAATCAGTCAGGCATTTCCCGTTTTTCAGCATCTGAGTGTCATTTACCTCTATGGACGATAGATAGGAAAAGCTGTTATTTCGGGCAATAATTCTTGAAACCTTTCTACGAATTTTCCGTGACGTGAACCACCTGACGTCCGTGTGAAGAACTAAATCAGTGTCTATTGTCTTCTGTATTGATTGTGTTGTGATGTCTATTCAGCTGACTCACTATCTTCCAACTGCAATTGAAAGAGCCGTCGTTGCAAGCTACGTCCACGGATGGATTTCACAGTTTTTATTGCAATGCCCATAATCTCCTTTACGTTTAGAACTTTTGAACACAAAACTTGTTGATGTATAATGCAACGGAAGGAGAAAAATTAAGGGAATTCGTCATTAGCTCGACACAATGCCACAAAACCGTTTTAGTTTCCAGTCAATGCTGGTGCTTCATCGGTTGTAATGGACACTAATTAATATATTGGTAGCTTGTAGTTTGTTACAAAATTTCTTTAATTTTGACGTCATATATATCTTCGCCATGGGTCTTTCCTTTCAGAGGAATCATTGACAAAAACTAATCATTAGCCGACATGTCATTGAATACCATTCGAATAAAAATACACGGCTGGGTAGTCTCTTTCATATAGTTTCAAAGGGTGGATTCGTCGAACTTGTAAATAAAAGTATGTACATTCCGTGATTATCATGTTTTAGTTTATCTGCCATGTCCTGACTCATGACTTTAACACGCCTTGTGACAGACGAGATAACTGAAGTGCTCTCATAGCAGACATAATCTATGTTTTATTTTTAAAATCTCCAAATAAAGTTTCACCCGCTTCAATAAATGCTTCCTTCACAACCTGGTGGTTGGTTTCTTGTGTTTCGCCACTATATGCGATAATTGAAATGACGCGATCATTGCTCCTTTTGATTCTTTGGCTGGTCTTGTGAAAATGGTTTGTTCTTTTTTCAAACAAGTTATCAAAACACGTACTTTTCGTTTTCTTAATTCACTCTGTGACGGAATATCCTTTTCATAGTTTTTATGAACCGTTTTATGATGCCTCTCTTAGTTCTTGCGCTTAGGTACTGCACCTCACGCACGGCAAAAGAGACAAATGCACTTATCCGAAGTCTCGAATGTTCCCGTCAAACACGCCCCCCGAAGTTTCTAGAAAAATCGGCGGAAATAAAAAACATGACTTTTCTTTGACATGTACCGCGCGTTCCTTTGATAAAGCCGCCTTTTTCCGCTAGTAATGATGAAAAATAAGTAAATGTCTCAAAAATTGATAAAAAAATAATAAATTTATTAATTTAATTGTAGAAAGTGTCTTCTGTTGATAATCTGTTCAACTAACATGCACGACAGCTGTCGCTTGGATTTGTTTACTTTCTTTATATAATGTAGAAGGCCCATCTGTTGATGATCACGATACTATGCGAAATATTCTCAAGGATTAGTTTTGTGTATTTGAAAGAGGAAGAAATTTATACTTTTATATTGTTGGGATTAGTTAACGGTAACTGTTTCTAAGGTTACCCGAATCATTCCGGCCGAATATGTAAGAGAATATATTTAATTGCTCTTCTCTTCCTATAGAAAGTTCAGAGCCATTGTCGGCCATAATATGAAGTTTAATTCTAGTCATTCATATATATGAACTATTATTAAATATTATATCAAAGTAAATACGGTTAATAAATTTATTTAGCTAAGATTCTCATGAAATATTAAGTTTGTATATTTCCTATGTTTGAAGACTAATATGTGCCCGCCGTATGATGGTGTACAGATATTAATGCCAAAACTCACTAACATAATTTCTGCGCTAAAACCAAACCCAGACTTACACCATTAACAAGCTTCAAGTGTCACTCTGTCAAATTCACAGCCTACTTATGTAAGGTTTGCCCAAATTTATGAAATACGATTTTGATTGTGTACTTCGTTTAAGTTTTACTTTACCGTCGTAATTTGTAATATATTCTTCTGAAGCAATGCTTTTTTTAGCAGTTAAATTCAAATTGCCAAGTAACTTCAACTAATATTTTTTTTATTTGCACTCTTTATTGAACATATTAAAGAAAAATGCATTAAAATTGTAACTATATTTGTACAATAGGTGGCCTTATCGCTAAACAGCGATCTCTTCCAGACAAACCTTCGATAAGGAGATTTGTCCAACAGAAAAAAGAAAGAAGTGTGCACACAAGATGTTTAGTAAATAGAAGAAAAATAACATATGTACAGTAATGGTTTCTTATATTTACGCGAATACTACACATTTAAATAAAGCTATTTTACGGATTTTATCGCGTTTAATTTAAACTATTTATAACCCGTCGTTTCGAGCGCCTCTACAAAATGCAGGAGTATACAAGCTGAATTGTGAATGTGGTCTCTCTTACATAAGGCAAACTGAAAGATCCATAAAGACCCGCGTTAAAGAAAATATAGCTGATGTGAAGCATCGTCGCTCCAGGAAGTCTGCAGTTAGTGACCATGTTTTGGATCATCCCAACAATTACATCAGATTTAATAAACCACAAATCCTCGCAAAAGAACACCGATTCCTACCAAGAATGATTCGCGAGTCTATTGAAATTAAAAAACATCCTAATTTTAATAGAGAAGATGGTTGGGTGCTTAAGATCCTACAATTACGACACAGTAAGCTCTTTCTGCGTAGATCGGACTAAAATAATAATTAAAAGCTGAAGGTACCCCGGGTTAACTATGACATCAGGACATCTGTCACCTTAGTCCTCTTGTGACCATGGGTGCTGTAAAGGGCTCGAAACGTCGGCTTATAAATAGTTTAAATTAAATGCTATACAACCCGTAAAAGAGTTTTATTTAAATAAATAGAGAAAAAAATGAAAAATGTAACACAAAAAATATATAAAAATAAATTTATATAAATACATAAAAACCCGCAGAAGAAAACCACGTTTAAAACAACACAAAATATATTGCATAGAACACTGATTTAAGTAAAATTGTTTTGTTTGTTTTTTAAAGGACTTTGAGCCTTTCTGTGTCTGTGTATGTAATGGAAGCAAATTCTACAGCACTACAGCTTTCACACCGAATAAGGAGTGAAACAATTTTGAGTTATGAGCGGGCATACGTAAACTAAGGTTATCAGCCAGCCTCGATTGTTTTTGATCTCCGCCTAAAAACTCATACTTTTCATTGAGATACCTTGGTGTTTTCGGATCAAATACAGTACACAGTACAGTAGAGAAATAATTTGAGTATTCCGACGAAGTCTAATTAGAAGCCACTTGAGCTTAGTGCGAAACTCGGAAACATGATCATATTTGCGAAGGCCAAAAATAAACCTTATAGCGAAATTTGAAGACGAAAATAATGTAAAAATATTAGCGTATAAACATTCCCGAGCACAACACAAGCCTGCTTCTCATAATGAGAGGGCTTGGAGCGTCTTTCTTGCTTCTTCAGGGTCGGTTAGCGCACTACATGCTTTTGAAATTATTCCAAGCGTGAAGGCTTCGTAGAGTACATTTGTCGGCGTCTTATGTCTATAATATAATAATTGAAGTATTTTTAAATCTACTTACGATTCTTGGGTCTACGATTGATAAACTTACTATATTTTGGTACAGTAACACATTAGTATTAAACAGATAAAACGTACGTTGACCGATGATATGCGTTTGGACGCTGTAAAGCGGGCCTGGTCTAAAATAATGTACTAAAATAATAAGAAATAATAATACTAGTAAAAATATTCCTTTATTGTTGTACATTCTCGGGATTTTTCTATAGTTTGATATTAGGTAATTCTTCTAAGGCGCTTTTTATTAAGTAAAGTAATCATTAGTTTGAAGAATACTTGTAACAATCAAATCGAACAACCTTAATCATCGGGTATGTGGAGGAAGAAAAATATTTTGTTAAGCTAGAATAACAAAACAAAAACTTTCGATAATATTTCTGAATGGGAACAACAAATGTATAAACTTCGTTAGAAGCTGTTGTAGTAAATTCAAAAAACTTGCACACATTTTAAAATTTTCATTATCCATGTATTTATCTTTACCTAAAGTGCCTTAAGGCAAAGTCCTCGAGCCTACTCTATTTTAAATTTATCTTAATGATCTGTGCTAACTCCAGTAACTGTAATTGGTAATTATCACTGATTATACAGCGCTCATTATTTTTTGAGATGAAATAAGGATTAATGCTGAATTAGGACTACGAGAACCCACATAAATACAATGGTTACTCTTCAAAATTTGATTACACTCAATGTCGTAGTTTAAGACATAATGTTTAAATGAAACAAAATTTATAGTTTTGTTAAGGAAGATTTTGAGACACACTGTCCTGATTACGTCATAGCTTTAACACAATACTATATACCATATAATACATATATTGTGCCTACACATTTATTACTGTTCTGTATGTTCATTACACAAAATCAAATAGTAATGTCATCGGAAGAAACTAGCGACCAAGAATGGGGACAGGTTCTAATTTAGGCGCTATTATTAATTCCAATTATGGATTAAATAGACGTTCTACGTTTAGATTAATATTTGGTGTAACTTTTTTGTGTAAACCGTGTTATAATATATAACGTGATAAATATTTAAATAGTGTGAAGTATCTGGAGGGTAAAGTACCCTTAATTCAATTTTAAGTTTTTAAGGTTCACTCAGACAGCGGGTGGGGCGGGATGGCGACGCGACTGTGACGGGACGGCGACGCGCTGTGGATGTCACACTGGCGGCGTGATTTTACGAGCATTTTTTTCCTATTGATTCCCAAATTGTCCATTTTAGACCAGCATTTTTATATTGCAGGTGTTCATACAATACAATGAGCTTTTCCACTTTTTCGTTGACCATTTTTCTAATTAAATACAAAGCTGACGTCCCGTCGGGGGCGACGTGCTCCGTCCCGCTCTCTATTTGACTAACTACTACAATGAATACTCATAGAATATAACGCGGCGCGTCGCGTCCACGCCGCGCTCGCGCCCTGTCTCGCCGCAATCCTGTTGTATTCCCGCCGGGGGCGACGGTGACGTGACGCGACGACCCGAGAACGACGGTGCGGTGTGACATCTTCCAAATAAATTAGTACATTACAACTGCATACATCACGCCAGCGTCGCGTCGCCGCCCCGCCCAGTCCGCTGTCTAACCGAACCATTAGCTAGAATCTATTAATGCCCATAACACTTTTTAACTCTACATTGTACTTAATTTATGTATCCGTAAGTTGTTAAGTTAGTGATGACAAAACGTAATAACATATTTTATTTATCATTCGGACATGAGAATAATTATATTACAGGTCTTATTTAAAAAGGTTCACCTTGGACTTTATTACAACTTCACATATTTACAATGAAAACATAAATTTAAATCGATATAAACAATTGCATAAGTGTTACACATCATATACACCACATACAATTTAAACGTTTGCAATTGCCTAGTTAAAAACCACAACTATTACTTTTTTTTTACTTGGATGGATGGACAGTTTGGTTTATTACGTTTTTTTTTATTTTTTATTATAAAAGTTGATAAAAGTGAACGTTGATAAAAGAACGTTTTCTTCGAACTTCGAACGAGCAAAACGTTCACCTGATGGTAAGTGCGACGTCTGCCCATAACAAATGCTCTGTCACCCAGAACATTTCTGTGTGACACCACGCTGCGCCCGTCACCCTGAGACATGAGTTCTTAAGTCTCATATGTCCAGTGATTACGCTAGCTCTCAGTGCCCTTCACACCAAAGCACAGTAATGTTTGCACACTACTGCTTCACGGCAGAATAACTGGCCCTGGGGTGGTACCTACCTAGACGGATTCCTGCGTAGGAATCCTACCACCAGCTGGAATTTAAATTTCCTGAAGGAATTTTTCGTTATAGAATATATCATTTGAACACGTTGAACAAGCGATCACCATCGTAAAGTAATATTTAAAAAAATCTGATATTTATAATAACAGATTTTTTAAATATTAGTTTCATGTTTCCATTTGTTTAAAATACCTCTGCGAAAATACGTATAACGTAGCTTAAACTTTTTTTGATCGTAGTAACAAAAATTGAGTATCTCTCTGCGGCCAGTTAAGTTTTCAAAAAACTTAATTTGCGCTAACTCTGCGAACGTCTGCGAGCATTTCAACTATACAAAACTTTTCAATTTCTCTACTCTTTTAACACTTTCTTAAACTTTACAATGGGAGGAAATACGACTTTATATTTAAAATTTCAATCACACATGTGGTAATGTCGGGACCAATACGAAATTATAATCACATAGGTACTTGTATGTACTTTTTTAATTTGACGAACTTTATTAATGATCATCTACTTCTACTAGGCAACGTTGTATATTTTTATTACAGGACTATTTGTTTCATAAAATAGTTCAATTGCAACTAATATTTTAGATTATCCTACCATTATTAATACCCCTAATAATCAACAAACAATTATTAATTATGAAATAAAAAGTAACACACTGACGCTTACAGTTTCTGTTATTTTTAACGAAATCCGAAATTTTCAACATTATATATTGTAATAAAATTATGTAAATATGTTTAGAAAATAAAATATGTAATTAAATTAAAATTTTATGGGATTGACAAAGCGAGGACAGGCGGAGATAAATATTTTAAGTTAAAAATATGCATACTAAAGGATCGGTATTATTATAAATATTATACGTAAAATGCTACATTATTAAACCTAGATATAAAGGTACTACCTATTTCTCGAACGAAGTTCAATATTTTACAAAATCCTATTAGCTATCTGGCATGCATAAATAAATGCAAAGCAGTGTAAATATCGTAGTTACCGTTCAGTTTAAAGGATATAACCGAACTTAAAAATACAAGCTTTGAACAAAGCCATTCCAATAATATTAAGAACGCTATTCGGCCTGTATAAACTCATTGCGTGACCCACGCTCTAAATGCGCCGAATGAAGGTAAGTCTTTCATTCATTGATAACCAATATAGTTTTGTTCATATCTACCTTAGCTCTTACGCGAAGCGATTATAAACTTGGAAGCCACTCTTTCACTCATGTATAGGTATTTGAAGCTCCTGGTTGCATTATCTGAAGTTATTTCTAAGCGGTATTTCATCTACGCGGGTGCATCTCTTTATTTAAAAAGTGACAAAAGAAGGAAGTAGAAGGTAAGTAGAATATCAGCAATTGTGTCTGGAGCTAAAAGACGTAGCCACTATCACCGGATTTCGAATTGTTAGTCCGGTCAATGACAATACGTTAACATATTCGATTTTGTGTATTCACATTTTTCTGGAAAGTACTTACTAATAAGAATTAATAAGAAACGCAGCAAAGTTTATCGACTGTAACTGTCATGCCATAGTGCCGTTTAAAAATGAAGAATAGAACCTTGAAAGCAGCTTTTCCAACAATGGAGTAGACAACACGCATGGTCCCCGCCCGGTGTATGATTATCTACGAAACAGTGCAATATGATATCACGCTCCATTTTACCAAAAAGCATTCACATTTCACAGCACTGTGTATGTGGCTTGTTACCGCGGTGGAGACTGTAGATTTTGTGTTTGTTCATTAACTCAAAATTATGTGCTTTGAGTGATCGTACTTTTTTACGGAGTGGCGGGTTTTTGAAAAAATTCTAATATTATCTCTATTGTATAACCATTGTTATTATTAGGACCTTTGTCATTTTTAGTAAAATGTTATATGCTTGTCTGACTGTAGCGTTTCTGCATAGCGTTTTATGTGATTCTATTTCGGAGGTTAAATTTTTAACGCGTAAACTTTTAAAAAGTATCATTACAGTTTATTCTTCTTGTTTATGAAATTTCGAGGGTATTATATATAGATAGAACTATAATTTACATGTAATACACCTACCTAATAACAACCAATACATAAAAAGCTAACTACAAATAATCTATGACTAGATTAACATCGCGAACTGTGTCAAGACTCGTACTTTAAGACATGAAGTACTCTCTATTGCATTGTAACATTAATATTTTTTGTAGTGACGTACCTATGTTGAAGATGGTCATGGTTGGTTAGTCTCGTGTTGATGCATTTAATTTTTGTTTGGGTTTAATAATGAAGAGTTTCGTGTTTTGCGACTTACCGAGATTTTCCGCACTGGCGTTAACGTCGTATCGGTGCGCCGGCTTGGAGTGCGGCGCTGGCGAATGCAGCGACGTACTTTTGTGTCGACGGATTGTCGGCAACCGCGACACAAAGGATGCATTGTTCTTGAATGATGCGCTCATAACCCGACTGTCAAACATAACATGCTCATCATTTGTTTTCCACTTAAGCTTTTGGCAAGCTTATATGTAATCGATGCGACGTGGGGATGCAATTTGTGTTGTATGAAAGTAAACTAATAGTTTGAGATATGTGTACATTTAAACATTTATTATAAGACTAGACTAAAGCCTTTCTTGGCTTAGATTTTAAAATTAAAGTTTTTGGTACGTCGCTTCATTTTCAATTATTTAGTCTTACGGCTACTCCTTACTACAAAAAGAGAAATGAAGAGACGTCCTTTCAAATAAAGAAAAATATTAACAGAAAAAATAAGTTTTAAGCAAACATTACTAGACTTACCTTGTTTGTGGACTGGGTAGTGGGATCTGATGTATTTTCCACGTTGCAATGCTCATGGAATGTTCGTCAGCAGCGTAGCATCGCCATAGCGCTTGTATCAAGGTAGCAGCGGGCTGACGCCTTCTGATCATGTGCTTTTGTCGTTGTTGTTGTTGAACTTTGAGAGCAAAGCCTGAACCTAAAATGCCCTAGTAAAAGAAAAATATATATTTATGGTCTGTAAATAGTCACAGATATAACTAAAATACGGCATGTGACTGTAAGTGATTCTCACAGCGGGAAGAGCGAAGAATGATATTCCCAATAGCGCGCAGAAGGAGGCGATGAATTTTCCCTGCCAGGTTTGTGGCACCATGTCGCCATATCCCACCGTGCACAGCGTGATCTACGCATTAGAAGGTTATTGTATACATCGGAATATTAACTTACACAACTGATTGAATGCTTTCACAGTAACAATAAAACAAAATCTATCTTAACAAATATAAGTACTTGTTTTTGTGAATTCGTTTTTGTATCAAAGAAATGAATAATAATGAAATATTGATTTCTAGCGTGATATACTTACTACGCCCCACCAAAGCGCCTCCGCAAAGTTTTTAAACTTCGTGTCAGTGACATCCTTTTCTGCTAAATAAACTAAAAATGATGCAAATATAAGTCCGAGAAATCCTATGTATAGTGTAGTTATTAATTCCTGAAACAAAAATAAGTATATATATATAATATTTTTTATAGAAGGGGGGAACGAGCAAGCGGCTCTGCTGATGGTAAGTGATCCCCGCCGCCTGGACGTTCATCTAAACTTATATTATAAAGAGGAAAGATTTGATTTTATGCATATTTGGTTAATATTATGTATATTAGTATAAACTCAAAAATTACTGAACCGATTTTAAAAATTATTTCACCTATATATAACTACATGTTCGCCGACTAACATGAGTTGTATTTAATTTACAAAAAACCGAGACCCCTACGAAAATTGCTATGATGTAACTCAAGGTATCAAAAATTTACTGATAAAAGTCATTATTTAGCGTGCGCTGCAAAAACTATTGATGATATAAAAAATAATGTACTACATTTTCATAGTAATTATCATTACTCATAAAAAAGTCCGCGAGGCTATATGTGTAACTATTATAGTTAAGTCACAATAACAGCTTTTTGTTCAAATTATTCTATCAAAACACGGGTAGAATCGAAAGAAGATGACATTCGTTTCATGATATTAATCCTTATCCTACAAAATAGTTTCATAGTCAACGTTAATTTGATTCGAAAAATTTAAAGAGGACTTTACATGTACATACATGAAAAGTCCTCTTTAAATTATTCGAATCGAACCTATCGTTTAGAAGTAACGATAGGTATAAAAATGCTAATTGGCGACGTGGCATGCTCGGCTCCACGAGGAGCAATATGCACACAAACGCGTCGTCAGTGCAGTCCTGCCGGTCTTCGAGGCCTGGATGCAGCGACGAGGAGGAAGACTCACCTACCGTCTCACACAGATAATTACCGGGCACGGCTGCTTCGGTGATTATC
Organism: Luehdorfia chinensis; assembly: GCA_019845155.1. NCBI lineage: Eukaryota > Metazoa > Arthropoda > Insecta > Lepidoptera > Papilionidae > Luehdorfia > Luehdorfia chinensis. The sequence continues at coordinate 12,228,115 of JAHVAK010000527.1, forward strand.
TGTGTAAGATCGGACGCGAGGCGACGGCGAACTGCTTCCACTGCGGTGGAAGGGACCAGGACTCCGCATCTCACACCCTTTCGGTGTGCCCAGCTTAGGAGTCCGAGCGGAGTATCCTGGTCAGCTGAATCGGACGGAACCTCTCCCTGCCAGTAGTAGTGTCGGCTATGCTGAGCGGGGACACGGCGTGGAGGGCCGTAGCCAATTTCTGCGAGACCGTAATGGTCCAGAAGGAGGCTGCCGAGAGGGATCGAGAGAGGACTGATCCCTCTCGTAGACGACGCCACCGAGGCAACGGTGCGCCCCGTCACGGACCTCCTATAACTAACGGTGTTCCCCTACCACAAACGGGGCCTTCGGGATCGCGGGCAATCGGGGCAGGGGACCCGAACGCCCAGTAAAGCGACCCCGGGGGAGGACGATGACTCGATGTGGTCTCGAGTCATCGTGATAGCACCGAGAGAGTGCTGGGGCAGCGCGTACTGTCCCCGGGTCGGGCTATATACATAGCGATGCGTTAGAGGGGCCACGGTTGCGTTCCGAACGGAGATCCCGTGACCCCTCTTAAGCGCTGATGGAGGCCACCGTGGGGTTTTAGTCGGTAAGAGTCCGACATAACCCGGCTGCCCCCCTGGCCAGTCAGGTATCCATGCAGGATTTCTCCACGTAAAAAAAAGGTATAAAAATGCTAAAAGTAGGAAAAATGCCGCGGTGTGAGCGAACAGCCCTACGCCCGCGGTGTCTCTCAAACGCCGCGCTGCCGCCCGGCTACATGCAACTTGGGCATCATCGAAGTGTGCTCCCTTTGCGTAGCGGTCGAGAGCGGTCGTTTTATTTTGCTACAACGACATTAAAATATTGGCTATATTTCATGACTTATGTTTCCCATAAATAAAACATTATTTTGGTAAAATAACGTAACCTTATCTGACCAGTTGCGGAGCCGCCGATGAGAATAGACGCTACAAAATTTTTTATTGTACGGAATTGTGGTTGTTCTATTTGTCCAAATAAAGTACTAATTTATCTTTATAATATCTATCTAACCGTGCGAAGCCGGGGCGGATCGCTAGTTCCGAAATACAAGAGGAATTACGGGTGCGTTGCCGTTGTGTTATCATTGTTGTAACCTCGTTTTCTGGCTTCGTATCCGACTATTTTGCATATATACACTAATATTAATACTATCATAAATGTAATGTCAAACTTCTACGCTGCGGGTCCTGCGCTCGAATCCCAGCCGCAGCCAATATTTGTGCTAAAACACAAATTGTTGGTTTTCGGGTCTGGTTGTGTTGTTTGTCCTCGTGTTTCTGACACTGCATCCTAGCCTACCTCCGATCTTATCGCATCAGCGTTACATCGGGCGCAGGTGCGAGTGAGTGCCTCTGTGTTTGCGCGTACACTTGTGGCACTATAGGAACGGAATACAGAATATGGATACGGAAGCTGTCGCCGTGGTCGAAATCGGCTAGGAGAACATCATCACACTTAAATATTGGTTAGTACCTATAATCTTATTGTTTCTTTAAAATAACAATTACTTTCAACTGAATTTATTTTAAAACAAAAGTGGTACCGATATGTATATGTAGGTTACATGATATCTGAAAAAATAAAATAGGTACATTGATAAAGTTCTTCCGAGCTTGGATTAAAATATACTGCAGGAGTGAAATTCAGTAGCATATTTTTCGTACTAATCAACCAAAGAGAAAAGGAGAACACAACATAGTAGTGAAGTACTGAAGGAAAAAATAAGTAAATTAATTTCGTATTCAATTTATTTTCATATACATATGAGTTACATAACGTTAACCACTGCAATTGACACGCACCCTAATTTAAATCTGTCAATATTATCATAAACTCGGAATAGTATTCGTGAAACAAACGGGAAACTTATTATTATCGGCTTGAGAAGTATCTTCGTGAGCAAAATTAAACGAAAGCTTTATACTTATTATTTTAACAAAATACAGATCTCCAACATATCGTTTTAGATTTCATAGTTTTTCTTAAATCGTTTATCGATTTGTATTGTATCAAAAATATTGTCAATAAATTAACCACATTTAGTAATATTAATTTTGGTATACCTATTCATTATAACGAAAGATAGAAACTGATGAAGTGTTATTATCTCTGCTGATGTTTATTTTTCAAGAATAGAATGTCGAATATTTAAATGCTAAACTATTATTTTTTATCGTACTGTTTGTGTTTATAAGGTGAAACTTATTGTTCGCTACATTATAACTTATTTTTTTATAGAAGAGCGGTTAAACGAGCTGGCGGTTCACCTGATGTTAAGTGATCACCGCCGCCTATGAACATTCGCAACACGGGGAATCGCTAATGCGTTGATGGTCTTTGAGAAAGAAATAAGATCTTGTCTTGATGGTCTCTAAGTCCGATACGTCCGGAAAAACCGCTGGCGGCAGCAAGTTCCACAGAGTGGTTGTGCGTGGCAGAAAATTCCGCGAAAAGCGTACAGTGGTGGAATGCCAACCATCAAGGAGATGTGGATGGAATTTGGTGCTGTGCCGCGCTGTACGATAGTGAAACTCAGCGGCTGGAATGATTTCGAACAATTCCTTGGAACACTCTCCATGGTAAATATGATAAAAAATGCAAAGAGATTCATCTCTTCGCAAGGCCAGTGGATATGTCAACTGACTCTATATGTCAACGCCAAGGATCCCGATACTAGCTGAAGCAACAAGGCGAGTGCTCTCAAAATGAGGAGACACGATGAAGGGTTTCTTTTTAGCGATAAACGCGCTAACTTGTTTCTTCTTGGGGTTGAATTGGAATAAATTTAGTCTGCCCCAGTCCGAGATTTTGTCTAACAAAATCTCACAAAATGTCGAACTCAGACGCAAGTTTGTTCCGGTACTCATAGACGTGTTCCCGAGAAATATTCGCACGGCCGATGTACAAGGCATCACCACTGCTGTCGTCTGCATAGGAATGACTGTTACTAATTTGCAACATATCATTGAAATGCATAGAAAACAGAGTCGGGGATAGCACGTAGCCTTGTGGAACACCAGCATTCACAGGCTTTGAGTCCGAGCATGTACCGTCGACTAAAATTTAAATGGAATAATGGAAAAAAATTGCGCAACTCTTCGTAAAAGCTTTTGTAAGCAACATATACAAATCACATCTATTTGTACATATATATACTTGGAATAAACAATATACCTATTATTTTTTAGTACTTTTTTTTTCGTTAAATTATTCGTATTCGACATTTAGGCAGGAAGATGCAAATTATGAAATGGACTCCTTCAATGCTACGTTTAAAGGATAATTGGAAGCGGGAGCCTATTTGCCGAGTCAATATTGCAGGGGAAGCGCCAAATGCGGTTTGGAGCCTGAACTTATTTACTCAGGAATATGATCATGCAACTTTAACCTAAACCGATTGTGAGAGGATATTGAGTCTTGCCTTGTTTTGTGTTTATATCGACCTACTTGGCAAACGTAGGAAATTGCTACTAGTTCCGTTCTGACCTCTCATCATGATTACACAAGGCAGACAGACTTCAATTTACTGAAACCTTATTACCTGTTATTATGTTATATTTGGCAATGTCACTGTGATTAACAATAAATTACTCGAAAATGTAATACATGGATAGTATTACAAAAATCACCTTAACTGTACACGGTTTTATGAGGTACTGAGTAAAACAAAATGCCGCTTTTATAAAATATCCAGTTGATAAATCATTCACCACCGTGCACCTGTTTTAAATTACGTTCAAGATAATTAGTTTACGTACGAAGTTTCGTATTTGATAATTAATCTGTCTGCAGGTGTATTTCCTGTTAATTTTTAAAATCTATTTGCAATGTTTTCTACACATCTGTTTTTACGTAAATGTATCAAAAAATAATGCTTGTGTGTTCACATATTATGGATTTACTATGTCCAAACACTGGTAAAACGTTACGTTTAGTGCTAAAAATAACTTCTAAAAATTGGTTTTATGGTTTCTTGTATGTACACACAAGAACACGTGCGTCAGATACTATGTTTAAAATGCTTTTTGTTCGAGTATAAATTAATTTACCTGACGATGAGCATATACTACGGAGCCAAGTAATTTCCATGTGCCTCCGCGTCGATCCATTCGTACCATGCGCAATATTTGGAAAAAGCGCAACCCACGCAATGCAGATGCTGCGAATACTTGCCCTGATGAACCCATACCCAATACCACCAACGACGCCATGATTGTGGTAACATCTAAGGAATAACAAAATTTGATTAAGTTTATGGCATAACGTTGTTTACACAAAAAAGTTAACACAACAGAACTAATGTAAAAAAATATTTACGATGTTTCTTTTGTTGAAAAAGAAGTTATAAAGTTATCTTAGGAAATAAGTTATCTCCCTTCTTTATGGTACTTGTCATTTGTAATAAGTAGGTCAAAACTTCGTGACCCATCTATAGTATGCGCTATTTTTATTCTTGTAATAATGTTTTATTATTTGATAACTGAAGTTATTTAATAATTAATAATTAAATATATATACTATTATTATTATACATATATTAAATAAATAATAATTTAAAAGCATTAAATGAAAGTGCTTGATAATGAATTGTCCAAATTTGCATGATTAAACAGCGCTTCCCAAAAAGCGTTCTCAATTTGTTACATTATGACACCAGATGTTACCTAAATTTTATATATAAACCATAATGGTTATTATTGAAAGGAATTATTATAGTTAACGAAAAATAACTTTAAAGATTATTTGTTACATAATAAATCAGTTATATATAATAGCAAAAAGCACAAATTAAAGGATTGCCGAAAGCAAAGCCGGGTACATGAAATGTAATATACAGAGACACAAATGTAGTTACTTATGTGATAAATTGTGAATAAAGACATTAATGTCTGAAACATATGGATAGGTATATATATCTGTATTTAGGTGAAGTCATAAAGCCGTGTAGTGGAATCGTGGCAATGTTTGCCGGTTAGTGCGGTCTCAGGACGGGCCGGCTCCCCAGAGAGCGAAACAGGGGTCGCATGAAACCCGTGTTCAGGGAAAGGACGCAGAAATGTGAAGGTCGCAGTAGATTGGTGGCACCTGAAATAGGGTCACTTCGTCACGGTTTATAGACGAAACGGGACTTTCTGTCGGAAATGTGGAGTATAACATGCAATGCTTTTTTAAAGCATATTCTACATTGAGCCTGTTTCTGATTATACGTCCAAAATTTAAATAATACGGATTTTTCGATAGGTAGTTAATTTAATAATAATAATAATACTTATTATTACATACCTATTATACAAAATGGTCGCTTTAAGAACTTTAAGCGTCCTATCGATCCTTGATATCGAGATCTGCATCCTGACGACCAAAGCCTTTAAGAAAAAATACAGCTGTAAAAGGTACCTGTTCTATTTATACCAACGCTTAACACATGGGTACAAAAATAATTACACTTAAGAGAATAGACCTTATTAAACTTCAGTTGTTCCTTTACTTTACTAGTCTCCCTTGTGTATTGCAAGTTATATGTACCAAACACGCAAACTTATAACTTACATAATTAAATGTACAGTACTCGTATATGCCTCAGTCCGGCCTTTATACAAAGACGGCCTAGAAGTTAGTTAACTTTGTTATCAAGTGACATTTTTGTTTCAAAAGTAGGACAAAAAGTACGAACTTTATGCAAATGGCAGAGTAATCCTAGTAAATTCAGTGAGTGATACCATAACTTAAGCCACAAAATTCGTCGCAGTCTTACAGTTATGTAATTTTTATCATTTCTAATAATTCGTTTCCGTGTAATTGTTATGAAAGAAGTTTTTTGAAAAGAAAAATATTTTATCAAAAACCAATTAATATTGTTAAACTACTGATATTTTTAACACTCAACATTATCCCCACTTTTCAAAAAAACACTTTCACCAGAATCACATATGTTTTAATCGATATATCTTTATTGATCTAGATATATCAACTCTTGTTTCCGACTCTTCATTTAAATCAACTATTTTCCATAATTTTATTAGATAAATAAATAACATTCACCATCATCATTTTAGCCCATCACTAGTCCACTGCTGAACATAGGCCTCCCCATAGATCGCCACAAAATTCGTAAGTTTGTGGCTGTCATTTTGGAGGAGTTGGCAACCGCAGTTTATTTATTAAGTTGTTCCAGGAAGAACCAGCATCTTGGTAGATTCTCTTAAGCCGCCACCACAAGATTATAGCATTGATAAAAGTTATTTACTATAAAATTTGCAAAAACATTTCATCAAACATGTTTATATACCATAACTTATGCATCAGTAATGTTTATAATTTCGTTTAAATATATTGCTTTGCGTATCATGTAATGTTTAATTTTATCTGAATCGAATAGAATAATGAAATATTTTATAGAAAGCAATAAATATCAAAGTAAAAAAGAGAAGAAACAAAATAACACTTGGCTTGTTAGTTACCTTTAATAATATATATTTTTAGTACGGAAATAATAAATATTTGTTTTAACACCTCAATCTTGAGAAAATCGAGGGGCTTTCCAACTTTTAACGTAATAAATGTTAGTATCGCTCAGTAAACTTAGATACATCAACGGGTGACATATTAGATTTCTTTCCCATGATATATAACATGTTCATAGTAAATTTAATATTATAGAGAATTTTTTACATATTTACCTTAAAATAAACTCAATGGCGAACCAGACGACGACCACAGTCTCCATATAGAACAGGACAATACCTGCTTTTGCTTCGTATTCCTCGATAGTTGAGAATACTGATAGTGAGAGACACATGAACACCATCAGAAACCTGTGTACAGAGATCACGATTTTTAGTGCTTGACTAACTAAAGCTAAATATAGGTATTTAAAAATAATTATCCATTATAGTTGTTTACTTGAGTGACGATGATTGTTAGATTAAGTTTACAGCTTTAATAGCATTATGAATGCGGTAATTTATTTTCTCGCCTTTTATATGAATTTCTTTACTGAGATATGGTTCATAGATTAGGCTAACTATTTAATTAAGCTATTAACCTTTAACAGCTATAGTCGTACTTAGCAGCGCTGCTGTTACAACGATAGCCTAAAACTATTCAATGAATTTAATCTGCTGGCAAACTCTTCCATTTCTTTCAAAAAATTTACTGTATCCTGTAGAGTGGGTCGAGGCGACACGCTGAAGGTTCCTATGTTTAGGTTGACTAAAACTAGAAAGTATTTTCTTAGTACATGTATAAAATTTTATAATAAAATTCCTAAAAGGGAAACACAAAAATCGGACATAGATTTAAAAAAAAAACTTGTCAAGTGGACGTTATTAGATAAAGCGTATTATAAAATAGATCATTATATAGAGGACAAAGATGTGTGGAAATAACTAATACTTTGCACTTGCAAACCCCCTGGCCACTAAATTTATGATGTAGTAATACATTTTAAGTAATTTGTAAACGACATTATATAATATGGCATTGAAAAAAAAGACCCCAGAGTTTCTTGCCGTTTCTTTTCTGAGAAGGTAATTTTTTGAAAAGGTGTAGATTTTGCCGTTCATAAGAGGTTTAAACAAGCCTAAATTGAATAAAGAAATTTCGACTTTGACTTTGATTACCATTGTTTTTCGATCTTTTTCTTATATTAATTAAAAAAAGAAAGTAATTGCACTTTCTCTGTTATTTTATAAATTTAGCATTTGTAATTATTGTTATATGTATGCTAAGCCAAACTATCTATAATACATTCATTTTTTGCAGTAACTTAGTAAATACTAAATACATTTTGCAACAGTACACCAATAATCGATTCCAGTTGTCTCAATAACATCTGAGATGATATCAAATACAAAATATTCTTTTACAAATACAGTTAGTCAAGTTTATTTATAAAAAATGAAAGTGTTTTTTGTAATAATAATTGTTATTTTTTAAGTCAGTTTAACGTTTAGCTGTTTTTAAAACCATAAGTGAAACGTAAATACTCGTATTAGGCAACACTGTAGAATCATTCATTTGGTTCCACTTTAAAAACAAACTTATTAGAATTTGGTTTTTACATATCTAATTTATTTCTTACGTAGTTAGTCTATTAAAGATAACTTTTGTCACTTTTTACGTATCATTTTTTAATAGAAAACATTTTTTTTATTTAATAAATCAATGCCCCACAGTAGGATTTCTCCTGTGTCGTGGATACGTTTTACAGACATAAATTCCACATGCATATACCACCCAGACCCGGAACAACTATCTAGAGGCCATAAAATATTTGTCCCGTGCTGGAATCGAACCCGTGACCCGCGGCGCGGAAGCCAAGGGCTTAGCCTACTGCGCCAACCGAGTCGACAAAATTTTAGCTATGAAATGACTTTAAAGTTTTATTAAAATAAAATGATGATACACGTTGCTCAATCTTCTTCTTTTCTTTCAGATTCCCAAACATAGGCCTATTCTTAAAAGAGAGGATTTGCCATAATCACTGCGCTCAGATCACCTACTCCAGGCGGATTGGTGATCGCAATACCAGACGCTTCGCATTATAGACGCTCGTGCCCGTCACCGATCTGTGTATTTTTGGTCTGTTATTTTTCGAAAAGGTTATTCCTTCACCTGATGGAAGCTTTAAGATTTTCTAAACATTACCGTCAGTAGACTCTTACGATACCCACGGGAAGATATGGTTACAGATTTTCTTAAGCCGTCACCACATCCAAAAATGGTAACCATTTTTTGTCGTACTGAAGATGTTGGATCGAAATGCTAGTATATCATATCTAAGCTTTTTAATTTCATGTAAAACGTTAGTTTACACATAAGTGACTAAATTTCTACTTATATGGACATCGTACATAGGACTTACACAATCATATGATACAGGACGGCCTTTACACCCCTGGGCCGTTCAAGGAAGTTGTAGAACTTTGACTGCAGGCGTCGGTATCGCGCGTCGCGTCGCGTTGCGCGGTAGCTGAGCGGCTTGCCCAGCAGCGACATCCGCGGCGTCGCCAGCCGGTCGCCGCCACGCTTACACTCACTGCAACCAATGACATCACCATAATACTCAGCCCTGCTGTTAGCGAGTGAAGTGATCGAGGTATTACCCACGGTCGTGTTAAACTACATAACTAATTATGATAATGTATACAAAAGCCTTAGCCAAACGACCTTCCCTATAAAATTTGATATAGCTTTTCACCTAGAAGTTCGGTAATTTATTGTAATAAAATCTCCTGTAAGTGATCTATATATGAACCAGAAGGCCGTTAATTTTAACATAATCTGTTGATAAATGTTGCAGTTATCTATAATTTTATTAGCTGCGGTACGATCATTTGGCACGGCCAAATTCAAACGCGTGCTGCCGGTAAATAAACAAATATCGATTCCGCATCTGTTCATATTATCAATTTTCCTGTTTAATGTGCCTGACCAAAGGAATAATTTTGTAACATTTCTACAGATAGCTGCGTACTATTCGCAAATGATTAGTAGTATTTTTGTAAAAGCAAAATCTGCACGTTTCCATTAGCCAAGTATTTAGCGAAACAATATTAAAGAGATCTCCAGCCTTTAAAATACACTCTGCTTATCCGTAGCCACCGTATTGTCTCAACAATTGAGGGCTTAAAAAGGCAATCCAATCTCGCTGATATAATGGGTTCGGAATTAATTTTGTAATGATATATTTCCCATTGCTATTAATGCAAATGTTGTTGCTGGTAATTTTTCAGTTCATTATTCTTAAAACAAATCGTTTCTTTTTGCGATTGATGTAAATCTTTATAAATAATTAAAATAATACTTTTTCACAATATCACTTAAGAGATATTGCAATGTTAATGAAGATGGCAAACAGAGAAATTCGTATATTTTTTCGCATTGTGAGCTAGCGTAATCACTGGGCATATATATGAGACTTAAGAACTAATGTCTCAGGGTCATGGGCACAGTGTGGTGTCACACAGCAATTTTCTGAGTGACACAGCATTTGTTATGGGCAGACGTTGCACTTACCATCAGGTGAACGTTTTGCTCGTTTCGTCACTTTATACAAAAAAAATACTCGTATCTTACAACGAACAATGTTATATCTACTTTATTGACAGATAATAGCTTGCTAAAACAATATATAATATGTAAATAGTTAACGATACGCTGACTAAACATAACTTTAAACGTGATAGTAGCGATGAAACGATGTATTGAATAACAGTAACCAATAGACTAGATGTGAGAAAAGAGTGTACATGTGTTATGCTCGTATAGGGTTGAAAAAATATTGTTTCCATCGATTGAAAGGTAAAGCATTATATTAAAGATCCAATTCATACGTTTGTGTTGTTTCGGATGACTATAATATATAGTTTTATCAAATTAATTAGGACACTTAATAAAGGGATCACTTTCAGAAAATTAATTAAAACCCTTATCAGAACGCTGACTTACTGTATTATATATTCAAATGTAAAATTAATGAAACTGATTGCGAAAATAATGACAGGAATTAAATGATAGTCTGTGATTTATTATAATTTATTTAATATATTGCCTTATGACGTTCTCCTAACCAATTTTGGTAGCGGAGACATTTTCAAGTAACTATCTAAAATTGTCATCATCAGACGACTTATACACAGACACATTATATATATATATATATATGTTCGTAATATACTTAATATACTAGGTTCATATACGTAATATACTAGGTTCGTGTTTGCACAAGCTCAGATACACTCAGTCGTTCGGCCTTTTCCTGTTCCACCAACAGAAGACTAATTTGTGTCATAAAGATCATATGTGAACATATATTATATGTTGTTTTAATGCAAATAGAGGCACTCACTGGTCTTCACTTTCCCTTTCTCATCATAGTATATTCAGATGCGAGTACCAACAATTTGTGTGTTGCACAAATATTGGTCTAGGCTGGGATTCGAATCCAAGACTCGTCAACGGGCAGGGTGACTAAACACACACAGAATAGAGGACAGTGCCTGACTACAAATTCACTACTGCAGAGACAAACACAAGGAATGTCAAAGTAAAATGAGTGTTTTTTCAAATATTGACTTACCGCTTAACTTTGCGGACCATATCTAATATATCTTTCAAGCAGAATTAATGGGAAAATCATTTAACTGTCAAAGAGTCGTAAAATTAGCCTGCATCAAAGTCTCATCCGGTATCCTTTTAATTATTCTCAAACGTATGAATATATATAACGTACCTAAGCAAGTTAATTTTCCACGACGTGAAATTGAACCAAGTGTGGTAAATGAGTTTCAGTGTGATTTTGCTTGAACTTAATATGAATAAACTTTACGTTTGAAGATTTAAATTACAATATTGATTAGGAAGATATAAAACATGGCTATAAATTAGAAAGACACAAAATAAGACAAGGCATAAAACGTTGGAAAAAAATCAGTAAATGCAGTTCCAGACTTTATACAATAAAGCACTAGAGCGTTAATAAATATATGTTTACTTTTTCGTCATTTCATGAACATTTTTGAGAAATGTTTTATATTCAAACTGTAACCATGACTATTATTTCAGCCAATGCGAATGCCATTCAACAGCCTATTCACTTAAAAGTATTAAACAAAGATCACATTCTTGTTACAAGATTTTATTTGTGAAGCCTATTTTCAGCAGTGGTCTTCAAATATTCCTAGGGCTATAGTACTTGTCAAAGCAAATCCAACGAGCTCAAGCACGAGAAAGCTTGCTAAGTTGAGGAGTTTCCGATAGGCAACTTCCGGTCCCATCATCAGACCAGCTCTATATGAACATATTAATGCATTGTCACCGAAGCCAATGTAAGCTAATGTTTTTAATAAGGTTATGCAATTCCAAATACTGAGTATATGTTTACTTAAGTAGACATCGCTACCATCGTACCTACGTAATTTCACATTATTAGATCGTAATAACAATAAACGTACTTACTATCTTTATCGCTAAAAATGATTTGTTATTTTATGTTGAATTATTTGTTATCAACAACTAGGCCTTCTGCCTGTAAGTTTGAAGCTGTCTCAATAAAATCAAATTAATCAATCAAGCTCTTTGATAAGGAGGCCATCTAAAGACTTTACTGTCCAGCAGTGAAAAGTTTTGGTCCTAGATAAACCACGGCACATTCGGCAGTGCTGCTCTGCATCTTATGCACAGTGAACGTCCAACATAAGTACCATGGGTCACATTCTTAGTTTTGCAGTCGTTACCAAAATCTATCTGTACTGATGGTATTGAATTTGAATCGAAAATTTGTGCTCGCCGAAAGCAAGGAAAGATGATTTGCAGTCATGAACCGCCTTTTAAATTCATATCTTGGTGCCTTGAGGCAACAGAATCTGAACATCATCTTAGTACTTGTAAAGACAAATCCAATGAGCCCTAAAACTACGGAGTTATCATGAGTATTTGACAAGTTCCTATGACTACTTCCCAGCTCCATCATGAGACCCTGAATATGAATTAGGTCTATAGTACTTCCAAAAAGCCCAAACACGAAAGAGTTATGATGAGTATTGCAGAAGTTCCTTTGACCAGCTCCCTCTCCTCCATGAGACCCTGGACATCATATAGATCTATAGTATTTGTTAAGACAAATTTAACAAGTCCAAACACGACGGAGTTATGTTCAGTAGAGAAGTTCCAATGACCACATCCACCTGGTTTCAGAGTCATATCTAAGGTAACATGTAAATATTGACATTCCCAACTTTCTCTTTAATCACATTAGCCCTGTAAATATCGTGAAAGCATTTAGAAAATTAAATAAAAATAAAGGGAAGATCTCTGTGGGATCTCGATCTGGGCAATTGATAAAATTATTATCGATGTAGCCCCAATATTGGCGATGATTTTTAATCTCGGTGTGGACTTTGGTGTCTTCCCTGAACTCATGAAACATAGTAAGGTTGTACCAGTTTTTAAATAGGGTAGAAAAGAAATTTCTACTAATTACTGTCCTATTTCTGAGTTGCCATCTTTAAATAAAATATTTGAAAAAATAATGCTAGAGCAAATGGTCGTTCATTTTAGTAAATATTAATTTTTAAATGACAAGCAATTTGGCTTTACAAAAGGTAGGTCAACGAATAATGCCGGTGTTAAACTAGTCTTACATGTACAAGGTTTTTATGATACAGTCGGTGGTTTTTGTGATCTCTCAATTGTGTGGAACATAAAAATTTATTTATTTTTTATAATGTAGTTATACATTTTATATAATTTTTAAATGACATTATGTAATACGGCATAGAAAAAAAATAGGCCCTAGTTTCTTGCCGGTTCTTCTCTGAGAAGGTTTTTTGAACCGGTGTAGGTTTTGAAGTTCATAACAGCTTTAAACAAGCTTAAATTGAATAAAGATATTTTGACTTTGACTTTGACATGGTACCATATTATTGCATTGTCATTGAAGTTACATACGTGTTCGAAATTTCTACAAGGTCACTTCTAAAATTCAGTTGCAAGATTTAAACTTTCATACAAACATACATTGTGAGTTAAATAAAACCACTAAAATTGTTAATTGCAATTTTAAGTGCTGATTTACCATGTGCTCGGCGGTGAAGGAAAACATCGTGAGGAAACCTGTCTGAGAAATAAAAAATATTTCGTAGACATGTGAAGTCCGCCACGCCAACCCGCATTGGAGCAGCGTGGCGGATTCTTCTTAGCTCCAAAAACTCTCTCAGAAATGAGAGGAGGCCTGTGCTCAGCAGTGGGACATTTATAGGCTGAAACTTTACTTTACTTTTTTTTAATCAAAGTTAATAATTATACGAAAATTATTGATTAGAGATAAGTCGTGACAATCAGCAGAGAACAGAATAAGGCGCAATAAAACAGAAAATTCAAATATAGTATTGCATACATAAGTAAAATATATTATGTATACGTATGCATATATATATGTATATATAATATAATATTAATTTGTTACACTCTGAAATACTGTTCTTATATAAAAACCAATCCCTTGAAACGCGAAAAAATCCGTTTTTAATCAATGTGTGTATTCGTGTTATATACAAGGGAATCATTATAACAGAAATAACACAAAAGATTTAATAAAAATTAGAAAAAAAAAACAAATAAAAAGGACCCATAATAATTAAATAAAACACAAACATTTAGTTTATTTAGTTAAACATTTATGTATAATTTTTGGATAAATAAGTATATAAAAGATATAAGAAAGATGCTTTGCGAGATATAATGTATATAAATTCTAAATTCAATTGTAATCTAAGAGGTGTTAGAGAATAAACGCTTGGAAAATCACTAGCAACTTTATTCTCATGTTCTGTTTTTCGTTATTGCAAAATTCATTATTCAATAGTAACTACGAAAACATTCGAAGTAAGAGTTTTAAATTTTAAAATATTTATTAAATTTTGCAAATTAAGTTGTACAAAAGTATCACTTCTCTCTGTTTCGCGGGGCATAAAAGATAATAACAGACATTAAATTGGACGTGTTTTTTCAGTGCCCCGTAATTTGTTTTCCAGTAAAACGCGCGGAATTTCTCTGAGTGCGCGAGCCTTTAATTATGTTATTGTAGCATTTGGGTTTAACGGCGCTGTGCACATATAGGCTAATAATTTGTTGCAATTATGCTTTATTAAAAAACCGATATTTGATATTTATTTATGAATGTAATGTATTTGTAACACGTATCATAAATCAAAAAGAAAAAAAATCTCCAAATTCGTTGGTAACTCATTTAACGTTCAGGTTGCACTGCTCTACAACTCCTTTCCCGATGACATTAAAAAAGCTCAAAATAAGATCAGTTTTAAGAGGTTAGTACGGGAGCATTATTTTAAAGATTTCATTTAAAATTGTTTGTGGACTCTTTATTTCAAATTTATGTCGAACCTCCACGTGTAATTCTGTATATGTATGTGTGTATGTATGTTAGTTTATATGTATGTACATATTTATGTATTATTGTTTATTTATCATAATTATATATTGCTATCTATTTATTTATATGTATTTTGAGTAATTTTTAAATTGTATTTTATATTTATTAGTAGCCTTTAAGATTCAAATATTTATTTTCTTTAAGTTTTACACCGGCCACATTGTTTCTCTACGCCTCGGGTTGACTGGCAGAGAATGCCAACTGGCATTAAGTCCGCCCATTGTATCCTTTAAGGGGAAACAATAAAGTATAAATAAAAAAACAAAAAAGAGAAATAAAAGAAAAAAGGGTGCAAAAAGCTAGCTCTCTTTTTTCAAACACTTAACAAGTTACCTAATACCAATTTCCGAATGGGGGAGTCATTATTCAGAACTTTGCTAAGTTACGTCATTTGCTAAACAGTGACGCGAACTACTTTCTGTTACGATAACGTATATGAGGCCATCGCTATTATATCCGTGCTTACTATGGTCGGTCAGTTTGTTGTTTTGAGCAAAAATAAATGTCTGAATGTTCTATTTGAAACTATGTGTCAGAGTTTTGTATTTCTTTTAAATGTACATAGTGTGTTAGCAAATTGAATAAACCATGTTAGAAACACATTTACACTGCATTTAAATCATCTTTAAATTGAATTTGAGGAAAAGAGTAATATCATCGCTTTGATTTTGTCTTCTTCCAAGAAAAACTTTATTTTAATTATATAATTTACATTGCATACAATCACGCATTTTTCCCATATAAGGGGTATGCAGAGAAAAGGCACTTTTGACATTTTTGCTTGCATGGGCCGGCTCACTCAAGGATGTGCCACCGCCTCGCAGAATACCGACGCGAAGTAGTAATATATGTATTTCTACGTTTTGCTCGGTAAGTGAAGCTTTTTCATTTTTTTGAGAAAAGTAACGAGAGGAGCAGAACGTTCACCTGATGGTAAGTGCAACAGTCTGCCCATAAGAAACTCTGTGTAACCCAGAATATTTCAGTGTGGCACTACACTGCGCCTGTCACTCAGAGTACATCAAGTCTTAAGTATCATATGCCTATCAATTGCACTAGCTCTCAGTGCCCCTCAGACCGAAACACAGTAATGTTTGCACACCGCTGTTTCTTCTCTATTAGCACACTTATGCTTCACGGCAGAATAACTGTCCCTTTGTTGGTACCTATTTAGACAGATTTCTGCATAAAAATACTATCAGTTGGTAACCGTGGTGGCGATACTCAATACTCTGTCTGAAATATCAGTACTGATGGTTCTGGATAATCTCTCACTGTGTACTACTCTACGCTACCTTGGTGCTCGAGGCAAAGGGAGCAACAAGGCCTTAACACACTCGGCGTAGATTTGTGTAATATCAGGGGACTTCATTCCAATCTTGACGGCGCCCTATCATCTAGAGACAGCGAAGCCTTGCTTTTTGGCACCAAGACACAGATATTCTCTCCGGCATCTACCTTTTATCTCTCGGACCCGGGGTGCAAATTTTAACACTTCTTTTATGCCATGGCCTGGGTTTGTAGCCGTCTTGAAAGCACGGGCCTGTCCACCCTTTGACTGCGCATAGACAGTGACAGCGTCTATGGGCGCCTTTACAGCTCCCACAGCAACAATACCGAAACAGAACGATTCATCGACCACATACAGATGGTTACAGATTCCGTGTTTTTCCCGGGTGGATTCCAGATGTGGAGGACCATACATCTTCCCCTTTTTTTTTGTTTGATAAAAGTGACGGAACGAGCAAAACGTTCACCTGATGGTAAGTGCAACGTCTGCCCATAACAAATGCTGTGTCACCCAGAACAGTGTGACACCACAATGCGCTCAGTGATTACGCTGGCTCTCAGTGGCCTTCAAACCAAAACACAGTAATGTTTAAACACTACTGCTTCACGGCAGAATAACTGGACAGCTATCTGGTCTCTTTCTGATTCGGAGTACGATGCCTATCCCGTGCCCACTGCGGTCGCGGTTGTGGTTGTAAGAAAAAGTACAACTCTTCCTCCAGGTCCTACAAAAGTGTTATTATCACGGCAAAGAGCACATTGGCAGAATTGGAATTGGAAATTCCTCCAATTGTTCAGCGAATGTGTGCTGAGTTGGCACTGGTTCCGACGCTTCTTATAGTAAACTAGGACCTTCTTCTCTAAAATAATGGATCCATTATAAACTGCTAGCTCTTGGGGTACCTAGAAGAGCGCCGGCTAATTGGTGATCGCCAATAAGGTTTTCGTCGGTATCGTTCAGCTGATGATCTTCTTGTTTACCTAACTCAGGCGATACCAAGAGGGAGGCCTTAGCAGTTAATCTGGACGTAGCGAAGGCTTTCAGCAGGTCTGGCACAAATCGCCCCTTTTAAAGCTTTTTACTTATGCTTTTCCTCCTTTGGCTTTCAGAGAAATGCTTATGTTAATTGGGTCACCAGTTTTCTCACAGAGCGGAGAAAAAAACAGTTGTCTAATAATTATAAGAAAATGTTAAATATCATGCTAGTTAATTTAAGGGGAAAAAATTGTGCAGTAACTGACTTAGTAATAACTGAATTTAAAGATAGTCAACGTAGGTTATACGTCAGTGTTGCGCGAGAGATAATAGAAACGCAGGATATATGATAGCTAAGGCTGACAATAAAGTTTTTAATAAACCACTCTGGTGTAGCGCTATAGTACACAATTAAGAACAAAAGGAATAAAAGGCCAGAAAAATAACCAGTACTTCAGAGACATTTTTATAAAATGTAGAATCTTTACTTAAGTAATTAAAATTTTGAATGGTTACGACTGCAAATTACGACGGTAACAGATAAAAAATCACGAGCAAGTCTTCATGTCTTAGAATTTAAAAATAAATGTAAAAATTTGCCAACCAGAACCGGAGCGAAGTTGCGGAGTCTTTCTAGCTATAAAACCTATACAATTTTTTTTCTGCGGCCTGTGCCCAGCGGTGGTATAATTACAGGTTGTATCTTTTACTTTATAACGTAGGATCACTCTAGGCGAGTTATTCCAAAATTACTTTATTACATTAGGGAAAATATTAATTTCGACATTCAGAAGATGTGGTCGATTATAATTTATAACGATATCGTCTAATTAAAACCCGAAGTTATTATCATTATATTCAACTTCCGAATATTATCGAAAGCTATCAAATGCGTAAAAGAAATTATAGCGCCACAACTATATGGGCAAACACAAAGGCACTTACTCGTCCTAACCTACCCGCGCCAGATATATATAATTTCGGTGATGTAATTGCTGTTAGCCTTTTTTGGCTTTTACAGCTTCATCGGATACTGTGCTCACGGGCCAGGGGCCCGCGTGCCAGGTTTGGTTTGACCCAAACATAAATAAATAAATAAACTCCTACAAAAACCTCGAAATTCGGACTGTATCGCGTTCGCTGCTTGCTTGCGCGATTTAGAATATCTCAATACGATTTTAAGTCGTCTAATGACCGTCCGAGGGAGGCTGCGGGCCTCCATTCGGACTGTCGACTTGTGTGTCGGTAACTCTGGGCGGTGAGAACCGCCCTGGAACCGCGCCAGATATTACGCACGGTCAGAGACACGGATAATCTAAACAAACATACTCGAAAACCAACAATTTGTGTTTTTGCACCATTGTTGGCTCCGGCTGAGATTCAAACCCATGACCCGCGGTGTGGAAGTAAAGTTTTTTGACCACTAGGCCACACGGTCGTCGTCGCACAGGAAATACTATAGTGCTGGAAGTATTCACATAACTCAGAGAGTATGGTGGAAGATTCCTACATAGGAATGCTGAATTCTATGAAATCCTTATAGGTAGGTACCACCGCAGTGCCAGTTATTCTTCCGCCAGATAGTAGTATGCAAAACTTACTGTTTTGATCTTAAAGGCACTGATAGCTAGTGTAATTATTGGGCACATGTAACTCAAAAATTATTGCGCAGTGCGCACTCATGGGCAGACGTTGCACTTACCATCAGGTGAACGATTTGCTCGTTTCATCTCTTTGTTCATAAAAAAGAGGCAGACAGAATTAGGGACACCAGTTATAAACCTGAAAACATATGATTTGTGTTTTGCACCAAAAGTTAAGTTTCTTCAGTTTTATATTTTGAGCCTTGCTAAGCTTATACCAACATTTTTTTATTGTATAAAGTGACGAAACGAGCAAAACGTCCACATAAGAAACGTCCACGCAGAACATTTCTGTGTGACACCACACTGCGCCCGTCACCCTGAGACATCAGTTCTTAAGTCTCATATGCCTAGTGATTACGCTAGCTCTCAGTGCCCTTCAAACCGAAACACAGTAATATTTGCACACTACTGCTTCACGGCAGAATAACTGGCCCTGGGGTGGTACCTACCTACCCACCTAGACGGATTCCTGCATAGAAATCGTACCAACAGTAACATCTACTACATTAATGAGCTGCCAGAACAAAACTAAGATTTTTGACAAACATACTATAATTTTAGGTTAATTTAGTAACTCAGCGTAGCCGGGTGACTTTAAATTTTGTATATTTTAACAAACTGTGTTCTGTTTGTCAGGTAAGATTCGAAAAGCTTATATGATGCGCCTTTGATACCAATGTCAGCCAGTTTATCTGCTTAATAGTGTGTGACTTACTGTGTCAAAAGCTTTTCTTAAATCTATAGCTTGGGCTTCATATGCATGTTTTAATGGTGTCTATGAACCTTCCTATTAATCCAATCTTCTCGTGGCTAATTAAGCATTTTTTTTTCTTTTTACTTATATTGATTTTATTCATTATTAAGTTTTCCAAATCCTCGTACTCCGTTTCTTTTTTTTCCAGGCTGGCTATTTCCATCAATTTATATAGTGAACTGTAACCAGTCACTAAGTACTCGTGTTCTTCTATGCGCCGGCTTCTTAGGTTCTAGATATTTTTGCTTGTGGTCTGATAACGGTGTATCAAGAATCGCCAGTTGATAATCAAATTCCTGTATGTTCGATGATACATGATCTACAATTAATTTCGTAGTTTTAGTTTCACGTGTACTGTAGTTGCTATGTATTTTATTTAACATATGATATCTTTCTATAAACTCTTTTATTTTGGTACTAAGTGGTTTATAAATTAACCCAATATATATAGAAAACTTTTCTATTTTTTTTAATAAATCCTAAGGTATTAATTTTAGATTGGCTTATGATTTCGGTAATTTCGGATTTTAAGCTTGTGTTAATATATATGGAGACACCTCCCCCTGCTCGTCCTTTTCTAAATTAACGGTTGTTGGAATTGTTTTTAATATACAAACTAATTCTTCCAGCCTCTGACTTTTCACTAAACTTCGCATATTAGTACAAATTAATTTGAGAGATGATTTTTTTGCATGTGGTAGGTTATGAGTGGGCAAATTTATGATAATTTATATTAATAGGTTTGTCAGAGATGATGATTTGTATCTATGTACGCACTTGTTATGACTTCTTGCCGTTTATATCATTCACGAATTTTATATTATGTAACATATAAAGCACATTTGGTAGTTTTAAGAAATAGTTAAAAATGTTATAGTAAAGACTTTGAAGTCATCGGCATCATTATTGGTATATATTGCACATGATTTCTACGCTTTTTAATTGTCATGAAAGTTCTCCTTTACATTTTTCTTATAAGAACCGTATTAACTTCAACACGCCTGCAAAGAATTAGATTGATAGTTCCCCTTTATCAAGAAGAATTATATGACAACAATTCTGTGCTGTTTATGTTATAGTGCCGTTACTATCCGCACAAACATAGAAACTATCTCGTTCTCATTTCTCCGTATTTAATGGAGATTGAAAACTATGTTGTTATGTCAGATTCATACACAAAAATAAAACATATGAGACCTAAACTCGAAAATGATACTGTGCGTAAATATTTAGTAGCCAGGTATGTATGCTGATCATGTGGTAGATAACCAGATTCAATGTTGTTTTCTCGTCACAGAACTACTAGGGCTATTTTTAGCTTGCTGTCGTAGTGCGTCATCAGTGTTGTATTCAATTTTAATCTAACACTGACAGTGTATGTGTCTAGCATGATGGTTTATTTGTTTTAAGAGTATGTCTAAACAGACGGTCACTGTGTAAGTGGCTGAACAATCTATGTATATGGGTGAAAAAAACCGCACCGGTATTTTAAACGGACATATTTCTATTGCAATGAGAGCGTTTTGATTTCTTGCCGAGCAATGTTTACGATGGTTTATGGTGTGGAAAGTAATGTTCGGCTGCCGGTTTCCGTCAAAAGACCGAGAACTTGCATTGCCTGCGTTGCATAATTAGATTAAATTAAAATTGAGAATATCCACCATTAGATTCAATGACTTCAAGCAGCTGACTCCTCATGGGTTCAAAAAGTTGTCAACGAATATTTGTACCCAGCCGGGATTCCAGAATATTATTGCAGTGACTTTCAAGTATTTCATGCGTTTTTTCATTGCTGTCATGCTATCATTGAACCATAAGCACCAGAGGTTTTTTTTATTGCATAAAGTGATGAAACGAGCAGAACGTTCACCTGATGGTAAGTGCAACGTCTGCCCATGACAAATGCTGTGTCACCCAGAAAATTTCTGTGTGACACTACACTGTGCCCATCACCCTGAGACAGGTTGTTAAGTCTCATATGCCCAGTGATTGCGCTAGCTCACAGTGCCCTTCAAGCCGAAACACAGTAATGTTTGCACACTTCTGCTTAACGGTAGAATAACTGGCCCTGAGGTGGTACCTTCCTAGACGGACTCCTGCATAGGAATCCTACCACTACCGAAATAGGTTATCTATTTGATTCAAATCGGTGTATCTCGAAAGCTATTAATGAATTGAATATATTCGTGTCGTTCAAATCAAACGGGGATCACTCTTGCAGTATGTAACGTATATTAGTTTTTTCTTTTAAATTTTAGTTGAAGAGACGCGTTGAGCGATCGAGATAGGACCGTATAAAATAATATTTCTTTATCATAACAAAATAGTTACAATAAATTTAGGTAACATTCCAGTGCATTATTCACTAAATTATAAAATGATAACACAAGGTCACAACGATCACGTTACCATTGGTGCCAACACTAGGTCAACGGGTATCATTATAATTTGTATCGTGTTATAAGTGACGAGAACTGGTTTACCGATAACTATCATAGCAGGTAGAATGTCTGCTCGTTTGTCATCTTATTTGACAAAAAAGCCGCTGGAAAGAGCTGGAAGTGTCCAGGATAGCACTGCACTGTTCGATTCGAGTGAGTTATATGTTCTGGATTAAGGTGAGCTGGTTATGGTGACAATGTCTGTAGACAATCTACAAAGTGTTACATGCATAATACGAGTAGTTAGATAATGCTTCATCGGGGGAGTGCAGTTGCGACATCTATGTGGCTACATCACTCCCACTCCCCCGTTAAAACTGGAAGTCGTAGTTTTAGCGTGGAGAACTTGAGACGTCAGGCGATGAGGTGCAGTCAGGCGTTGCGGTGAACCTGTGACCAGGTTTTCAGTTCGAGACGTATGGAGACAAGTGTTGATGCCGCAGGAATCAGCCTGAAGAGAGGGGCGGCCGTTGATGATCCTCGGTGGCTGAGGAGACTAGGAAGCACGCGGTGTGCCGACAGTAGTGTGATGCTGTGATTGCGATGGCGATGATGTTGTGGCTTTGGTTCGGATAAGCTGGATGCGGTATGTTCATATCACGTCGGGGTCACCATTTTGGCGGATGATATTTCCATGGTAAAGGGTAGCTACCCGCCGAATGGTATAATCTGGGGAGGACGTCTTCTCCAACTAGTAATATTTACATGTTTTATATATAGTTCGCATCTCAAAAACTTTCATAGCGCGATTATGGACATATGCGAATATTTTTTGAGCTTCTCATGTGGCGACATGGATGTCGCTACATATAAAATAATATTATATACATAAATAAAAATAACATTTACTCATATTTAAATATAAACATACATATACATACGTATACATTAAAACATTAATACAAACGGATATATAAGTAAATATGTATGTATATATATATATATATATATATAAATAAATACATATACTATACACAAAATAAAGCAAAATTAAATCGGAGACAGACAACTAACAATATAACATGTAATTATTCTTTAATAAATAATTACGAACCTATTCTTTAAGGAGTTTTATAAGACGCTTTCCTGATGTCATCGGGCAAGGAGTAAAAGAAGCGCAGCCTGAACAGTGAAGGAGTTACTATAGAACCCGTTGAAATGTGTGGTAATACAATACTTATTGTTGGAGGAAGAACGAAGAACCCTATCATGTAATGAGAAGAGATACTGAAATTTATCTTTGAGATAAGAGGGCGAAAATGGATCTAAATGATGATGGAAAAAAGAACAAGCAAAATTCTAGATTTGCGCCTTTGTTGAAAAGTAAGCCAATTCAGCTGAGATCTATATTGAAGGTATATGGTAATACTTTCACAGACCAAAACTAAATCTAATACAGTTGTTCAGCAGGCGCTCCAGCTTGTTAAGAAGATCTTGAGATAGTTCTGCATAACACACATTATGGGTAGTATTAGCGTATGGACAAGCGTGAGCTTAGATTTACTGCCGGACTATTTTAAGTTCTAGAACTATTTTACTTTAGTAGCATAAAGGGTAAATTTTTATATTCTCCTTATAAGAAGGGTTCCTGCATGCGTGTTAGCGATACGCTTCAGTTCGTAGTATAAAATATAAATTGAGGCAAAAGGACATACCACAAACTAAGTTTGGCTTGCGTTTATCACTTTCATATTACATTAGTTATCTTGTGATATCCGATCAAGTAAGGTTTTGTTTCTAAATAGGAAATAATTGACAGTAAATTTTTTCCTTTCTTGAAAATTCAAATAGACATTATGTTATATTAATCAATTTAGCTTACATCTAATATAATAAAGACATTATTTTTTATTGAAAAAAGTGATGACACTTGAAAATTATTCACCAGATGGTAAGTGCAACATCTGCTTATAAAAAAAGTCGTGTCAACCAGAATATTATTAGTTTCACCGCAGTGCTCTCGTACCCCTGAGACATCAGTTCCTAAGTTTCATATGCCCAGTAATTATTTATAGCTATCAGTGGCCGAAATGAGAAAGAGGGAGAGGGAGAGGAAGGTCCGTGCTCAGCCGTGGGCTTTATACGAGTAGGCTGAAACTTTACTTTACTTTTTTAGTGGCCGAAACACAGTAATGTTTACACACTACTGCTTTACGGCAGAATAGCTGGCAATCCGGTGGAATTTACCTAGACGATTCCTGCACAGGAATCTTACCCACCCGTAATTTAGATAACAAGAATCAATTCAATAATTCTCGGGGCCCTTCAATTCAAAAAGAGTTAACGTATTATTATAGAATATTACAACGTAACATTAGAGTTTTCATTAACCTACGAAGTGTATGTTGAATTGTCTTAAATATTTATGTAAAATTTATATTAGTAGTGTTTCCCTTCACGAGCTCGATGCTCCAGATATCTTTCAAATTCAATTCATTTATTCTGTAGGCGGGCTGACACTTTAACACGTTTAATATTTCCACAGACGCTACGGAAGAAACGTTAAGCTGGTTAGTATAAATTTCAAGAAAGTGACGTAGATTTGTTTCTTTTTTTTGTTCCTTTTTTGTTCCTTAATTTTAAAGTGAATACAAAATGTATTTGTGATTGTAATAAAATAATAAAGAAAGTAAGTGACGAGACTGGCGTGTTATTCACAAGTGTGTGCAAGTCTTAATGCTACTTTGTTTTTAAGTCTTATACTCGTATGCCCTGTAATTCGGAGCCAGTGCTCTCCAAAATGAAACACAGTCGTGTCTGCACATTATTGCAAAATAACTGGCACTGCGGTGTTCTCAAATAGACGGGTTTCAGCACAGAAATTCTACGACCATTAAGTTAGGAGCTTAAATTTTTTTTTTATTAATAATAATCATGTTGCATAGTAATGACATAAACATAAAATATTTCTTGCATACATATAAGCTGTATATGGTAATATAGTACAGACTAAATATCGGGACCAATATAGAAAGAATTGTGTGTGGATTCGGACTAGTTTTATCCGTTATATGTATACATTTACAGCAGTTTTTATTTAGGCTGTAGAGTCACGCCTCTTTCGAACTGAGTTAGTCTTTCCAGCTGCTACGATCCTGATAGGCATCTTTCGCTTCTTCTACTTTCATTACGTTTTCATACAAACTCGTCGGTTGTGGCTACTTTTGACGTGACCTTTCCTTAAAACGACTTCGATCTGTTGGTGTTTATGAAATAAGAAAACTAAGTAGAAAAAATTAAGTTACTTATATAATGTTTACTCAGCTTCAAACTGTAGTACGAGTATTGTAATGGCGTACTATGGAATAGAACAGAATTATTTTTAGTCTTTAGTACAGCATCTCAGCAGGTACCTCGCTTACTGAGCATTAACAGTTCGGCTTTTTTCGGTAATGTTTGTATTACAGCATGCGTTCCTTAAGGTCATACATTAAGTAATATCATCATCATTTCAGCCTATCACTAGTCCACTGCTGAACATATGCCTCCCCCATAGATTGCCACAAAAGATTGTAGTACTAATTTTGGGGGTTTTTGCCATAGTTGCCACGCTTGGCAGGAGGGTTGGCAACCGCAGTTTATTTTTTCAGATGTTCCAGGAAGATGCTGCTGCCCATCCCCTGGTTTTCATTTTCCCTTTTTCGACTTTTACGACACCCATAGGATGACATGGGGTTGGTTTCTCCTAAGGGGCAGAATAATCTTTATTATAACGTTTTACTTTAGATTTAAAATGATGTATGTAAGCTTTAATATCGTGTAAATCTCCTTTCCAACTAGGGTAGGTAACTTGCAGGATAAATAAGAGTAATGTTAACGGAATAATGTAAAGCCTAGTGTCATAAACGATTATGTATTTTTGATGTACATTTCAAATCTTTTTTTTTTTGCATTTTCTCTTCAGCTGAAGTGACGTCGCATATGCCTTAATGTCTGCTGCGTCCTCAAAGATTTTAGTCTTTCCAAGATGAAAGAGCGCTAAAAATAGCAAGAACTCAACAGGGAAATCTTGAGTCTATTTGATACCGTGTTCTTTAAACAGCACATGACCTGTGTTGTTTAAATTGCAATATTACTAAGAATTTATAACGTCTTCTTATTGCCCTAAAACAAAGCTGGTGATTGTTTGCTTAATATTTATCGAGAAATGAAAAGCTAATGATAATTGGTGTTTTTTACATTATATTCTCAAGTACTTGAGTCATTGGTAAAACTCATTACAAAGTTTTATCATTAGTTTACAACATTTTGCATTATTATGACATCAGATCTTTCAACTAATATGTTAACTAAATAGTTTTTTAATCGAAGAGGGGCCAAACGAGCAAACGGTCCACCTTATGGTAAGAGATAAACGCCACCCATGAACGCCACATCAGAAAAGGAATTCCTGGTCCGTTGCCGGCCTTTGAGAAATGAGCGACTTTTTTTCGTTGTCTTTAACATTATCGTATTCGAGAGAATTTTGCTAGATTACGAACGATACAATCTATCAATTACATATGTCTGAAACTTGAACTGGCTACTCGACTGTAGACATCTGTTTCTCATACAAATGTTTTTCTGTCTAGTCTATACGACTGGTGGTGGTGGTAGGATTTCTATGCTGGAATCCGTTTAGATAAGTACAAACGCAGGACCGCGGTTATACTCTGCCGCGTAGCAGTAATGAACTGTTTTTCGGTCTGAAAGGTACTGAGAGCTAATGTAACTAATTACTGTAATGACTGCGCATATGAGACTTAAGAACTGATGTCTCAGGACAACCGGCGCAGTGAAGTGCCACACAGAAATGTGTGTACGTTCATTGTGTTTTTATTTTAAAACAAACAGAACGTTATATTTCTTTGCGAAAAAGTACTGTGGTTATTTGTTGATATCACACGAAGTTACTTCTAACAGCTACAGAATAGCAACGGACGACAAAAGATGCGATACATCCAAGCGGATCAGTTATTACGGAAGTCTAAAAATATAACTGTATTTAAATAAATATATTATAAACTAGTTGGCCCGGCAGACGTTGTCCTGCCTGTTCCGGTATATGACGCAATGAGTTTGATTTTTACAGCGTAATGGCACTATTATGTCACATCACAGATGTGTCATATTATCTTTTCCGCATTTCCGCTATTAATTTGGTGCTTTCGTCATAAGGGCTCACTGGATATTTGCTCGCCGTCGAATATATAGTAAATACCAAGTATGTTTGTAAGCGCGTGTTCACTCTATGTTTTATCTTTTTATCCGATTAGCCGCCAACAATTATCGGATCAGATCGGTTAGAGTCGGTCACCAACTCCGTTTTTACACCAACACCAACTTTTTTACAGCACGCTTAAGATAAAGTATTCACACCTTGAATTGAAGTATTACGTATATTATTGTTGGAAGAATTAAGTAGTTGTTTGAGTGTAGTAGCGCAAGTTTGCCAGACTTAGGGGCTCAAACAGTCATTTTAATCTTTATTTAAAACACGAAAGGAATTTTGTCTGCAACTAGTCGCTACCGTTTACAACAATAAATTTCTCTCCAAACTCAAAGGCGACTCAAAGAAATGCAGTCAGTGTGCTTAGTACTATGCCGCACAAAGAGGTCTGTTACATTTTTTTATAAATCATTGTACTAGTTACACAATCTGGATCAAAGGTACTGATTAAAGTGCATATATACTTATCAATTTAATATAAAAATATGAAAATGATAGATTTTCAAATTATAATACTATTTATGGCTTAACTATTTATAATATTAGATAGTGTCAGTGTTCAGCTCGTAAAAAGAATACTACCACTCCATCTCATCCAATGGATCTCGTAAAAGGCGAGTAAGGAACTAAACTGCACTGTGCACCCAACAGCGCATGGTGGCGATGGGCTCAGCACCTATCACACCAAGTGCATTATATTGTTTTGGTGAAACGTGGATTGTGGCAGTCATCTGTTTTAGCAGTGAGTGCCCAGTCTCTGACTACCCCTTATGGGATACAGTCGTGATCTTATGTATGTATGACATGTGTACATAAACAAGAATTTGATGAGTTGATTGATTGCATGCCGTCCATCGACTGCGGCAACATCTTCCCCTTAATAAATAGGCCTCCATTAGCGTAGGATTATGGTACCATAACTATTATACGAGTAATGACCGTAAATATTATAGCACCGTAAGTTGTTGTGCAAACAAACATGCACTAATTCCCTTGCGCCTAACGCAACCTGTGTGCGGCGAAAAGGTTAGATGCAGAGATGCTCGAAAATGAAAAATTTGTGATTGTACATACATATATACTAATAGATAGATGATGGTAGGCAGAGGCCACTCACGTAGCCCACTTTTCGGCCTCGCGGAAAAAAGACGTGGCGGGTGGCGAACCACGTCGCCGCCAGTTCGGAACGAGTCAAAAAATTCTTACTCCCTATTGCGTTCCCACGAGCAGCATAGTGACAGCATTGCATACTCGTATTATGGTATTGTTCTGCACGAATAAAGGCTGTCCGTAAAATACTTACGATACCTCGGTAGGAATGTCCTCCTCTTCGGTCCAAGTTCCAAAATCATCTTGATGAATTAAACATGTCTGTTATTTGTTACTTAAAAAATGTCGCCGCGCACTGGTATTGCTCCTGTGCCGTGGACGCGTTTAGAGACGTTAATTACACATGCAAAACATACACACAGCCGTGGTAGCTCAGGGACTAGGCGCTTACTTTCATTTTCATAATAAGCGAGTGAGCTGAAGTCAATCCCTGCTGCCAACATCGACTACACTAAAATTGTTCTGCAGTTTTAAATACTGATTTACCACGTGCTCAGTGGTGAAGTGAAAACGTCATGAGGATTCCTCAAACATGCAGGTTGCATGTTTGAGGAATGAAGATATTTCGAGGATATGTGAAGTCCGCCAAACAGGCTTCAAAAATTCTCAGACCTGTGCTCAGTAGTGGGACATTCATAGGCTGTTAATTTACATTACTTTAAACATCCCCACCAGAGGCAACCATCTTGTAATGTATTGTGTGTCAATGCATTTTGATTAAGGTGTAAGTGTAACACAACCTGAGCAATACGATTGAAGAAATTAAGATGCAGTGTCGGTGGCACGAGAGTAATAAAGATAAGAGCTGCGGTATAATTTTTGGATCACGACTAATAGAATATAATCATAGTCAATTAGTGACACAAAGTAACTTTACGTACTCGTACTCTCAACACGGCCTTACGTAGTAGTGTCTTGGGAGTTGCCTATGTTCAACAATGAACTGCGACAGGTTGACAACGAAAAAAAATAACTAATACATCTGTCACGTCCCCTTTATGCAGAGTATATTGATGCCCTCCTGGTTGATTTTTGACCACAGCGACAAATACCGTTGTAAGTTATCAACTGCGCAGGAGATATTATAATGTCACTAGTATACGCGCAAACACAGACGCACTCATTCGTGCCAATCTGCCCGTGCCCGTTGTAACGCTCATGCGATAAGATCGGATCTACTCGTACTATAGGATGCAGAGGTCCAGGGTCAAAGACAACACAACCAGATCAGAAAATCAACAAGTTGTATTTTTGCACAACAATTCGAAACCTGGACCCGCGGCGTGGTAGTCAGGTACTCCAACCACTAGGCCACGTGGTCGTTATCGTTGTAGGCAACGTGTATATGCATAAAGGTGGTGTGTGCATTAGAAATTATGGTTTCTGACGTTCTCAAAGAGTTAATGATGATGAAGTTATTGGAAATATTTGAATAGAAGTAGACCTTTTTGTTCAAAACAATAAAATATTTTTTACACAGCAACTTTACGGTTTTTATTTTAATTAAATTATATAAATTTACATAACAGACACTAACGGGTAATGAACGTTATAGACTTTAAAATTATGACATTGGTAATAATGACAATTGGTATTTACAACATATAGCTAGCAAATATCAAAATGGCAGCAAAACCTATACATTCGACTGACAACGTATAGTGATAGTATTATTCAATCCGATATCCAAGCTCAAAGAAATAACTATAAGGATTCAGCGATTGCCAGAGACATCTACACGTAGGTAACCGCATTATAACTGCTAACGGACTTACGAGATTTAAACTTGCGTAACAATTATTATCACATTTGCAAAGACGTTGTACATGCCCTAATCCATATCGTATAAGACTGTTATTTCCAAAAAACAAGACAGTAAGAGCGAATCTAAAATTTAACTTCAGTTGCGAATAAACTAATTCAACTTTATCTCGTGTAATAAAACTCTTCGCAATATATCAGAATAAAATTTGAAATATCAGAGGCAATTTTTAATTGCAAATTGTGAAGCCAATAGTTTTTTACGTCACTGATTTTGTGTTTGGATGTTAATCGAACGGATTATTCTAGGTTAAAAATGTGTCTACTATGTACCGAATAACTGAGTTTTTTTTGCTAATCTTAATCAAATCTTATTAAACTTGATGCAGATAATATAATATTTTTTAGTACAATTGTTTTTATTCTAATTGTTTATTCGAAAAATTTACATTTCAATTAACGTTTTTAACTCTTCGGTTTTGCAGTTGCTATACTTTAGAAATTTAATTTATTTATCTTAGGAATAAATAATACGTATATAGTTAAACTTAGTAGACATTTTTCACGGTGTTAAAATCAACTATTTCTACTATTTACTGTTTCACGTAATACTCGTATATTAAAAAAACTGAATTCGAAAAGCCAAAATCTTGAATATACTCGTAATATAATCTTATATCGGTTAAACGCCGATCAACATTTCGTTAGCCAGAACTTGTTTTGTTGGACATATTCCAATTATACCGTTTAGCACACATGGCTGCTTGCTAAACGGTATCATTGGAAACAGGGAAGAATACCATTACTCTGAAATTTGCACGATAATTATCTAACCGATTTTAAACAATTACGTAAAAAGTTGTTATGTTATTTCAGAAAATGAATAAATATTTAAAGTTTACGTAAATAAATGAAGTTCTTTACGGTGTAACTACAAGTTATATTTTTACTTTAGATAAACCTTTTCTGTTTTGCAATTTCAAAATAATCATCGTTAAACAAAACATACTCGTAACTTTCTCAAAAGTACGAAAAAAAATTTATCTTATATTATATTTTCCAACCTAGCTCTATACAAAGGTATTCTTCAAGGAAAAGACAAAATAAGCCGACTTGTTATAAAACGAACCTAAATATTAATACATCGATCAGAAACAGTAGAGGCTTAATTTACCATTTAACGTTTAAGTACAAAATCCCTAGTGACGTCAATCAATTTCATCAGTTTTATTCCTTCTAGTCATATAGATAGCTAATTGTATGCTGATATATGTTATTAGATTGAACTGATGTGAACTGCATTCATTACTTTTTGTATAGGACGGTTTCTTAAAAGTGTATAAGTATTTTTTGTACTTTCAGACGATAAGTTAACAAAAATCAATCCATCATATTTAAGTTAAGATACAAAAGGCGGTGTTATCACTGAAAGCGATTTCGTTCTACGCGCAGAGAACTGATACAGCTAATTCAGATATATGATCATATTTGCGAAGCCCAAATACAAATCGTAGAAATAAATTTTGAATCCGCTCAAGTTTATTAAGGGTACAGGGTACAGGAGGAGAGACTAAAAAAAGATCAAACACAACTTTAGTACCCATACGAGTAGGTAAACAATTAAGTAATCTCCGTAAGGAACTTAGTGGAGAAAACATTTTTCGACTAACCTCATTAGTCTGCGGAGCCCAGATCAGGCAGGAGTCAAAATATATGCTCAATTTCTTGAACTTTTTACTATACGGGATATGTGTCCCATTTAGCAGAATAAGTGGTAGACCAGGACAGTCAATGTTTGTAATAAGTCTAGAACTTACAATAATGATCACCTGAGTTTTCTTAGGATTAATCTCGGATCTATTTTGAATTGGAGTATATCTTATGGCTTCTACTGGAGCATATGTATTGGCTAAGTCAGATCAGTGTTGGTCGTGTCAAGTCAAGTGTTGTTTTAGGCAGGTCTTCCAGATTGGGATGGATATTAATTTGGAGATAATTTGGAGATCGACAGAATACAAGTGGTAAGCAGAAGACAGATGACGACTAATTGATTTAATGAAGACTGAAAACAGGGGAGGAGACAACACACCACCTTGCGGAACGCCCGCGACTGTAGTAGTCCAGGTGGAAAAAACATCTTGTATCTGAATACGCTGACGGCGACATACATAAGTAACTACGAAACCAGTCAATCACAATCGGAGATACGTTGAGAAAGCAGGATGCCCAACAAAATGTCAAAATAAAATATTACTGTATTAATCCCAAAAACCTGCAACTATCCATTGTGTTATTATTAAGGTCCAAAATAACAGTAGTTATGTTTCAACCTTCAGACTACTAGCGATTAAATTATACAGCGAATAAATAAATGCAGGGAGCCAATTAAGAATGAGTTCCACGACGATATCTGATTAGATCAGTGAGATTATATGTTATTCGTACTAAAGAGAAGACCGCATGTCAAAACAATGCGCCAAAACTAGTTCATAGCGCACCAGTATCATTTGCATCTTAGCGCTTTCCTGCAAATGCATTTTTTTTTGAGACATTTAAATTTTAAATAGGAAACACTTTCCGTGTTGTTTTCTGTCTGTGGAATTCTAATTATCTCTATGTGTTGAATATGAAACAGTTAACAGAATAGAGGTTTTCACGTTATTGTAGACCTCAGTTCTTAAGCCTCATATGTCTACTTCAGTGCCCTTCAAATTGAAACTCAGTAATGCTTGCACACTCATGCTTCACGGCAGAATAACTGGCCCAGGGGTGGTAGTAGGTACCACCCCTGGGCCAGGGGATACGTCATTGTTATTTTGTCTTGTCATGTTATAAAATATATAAAAACCCTTTTCAAAAACAACCTGTTATTTAATCTATGTGTATGATTTTTGTTAACGATATGCAATGCCAAATTCTTAGTATGTATTTAATTAAGTAGACACACCTAGATAGGAATGTCTACATAAGTATATGTAGATACATACCTATATAATTTTACATTAGTATATAGTAACAAAAATATCTTACTATCTTCAGCGCTGAAAATGATTTAATATTTTATATTGAATTATTTATTATTAATCTTAATTAGTCAATAAAAATTAGAACAGGCCTCATAGTGGGATAGCTATACTGTTAGTTATTTTATTGAATTTTTATACAAACTGTATGTATTTTTTCGTTGATATTCTTAATTTTTTATCAAGAATCTAAATTAATAAAGTACAATAGGTAGTACTGGTTTATGTTCTCAGTGAACCTTGCTCAATAACAAAGATTTATTGCTAAGTGGTTTCTTACGTGATTTAAATATAAGATGACTGAACTTTGACGTTTTATTTCCCTTTAAACATTTCTAACTTCAGGTTATTTTCGTCTCAGGCATAAATATAAAAATAAATTAAGTAAATTATGAATTCATTTGATACTAGACTTATAGATTATAGTTGTCGTAGATGAAGTTTAAATTTTCAGTTTCAATATTTGTCAACATCCTCATCATCATTTCAGCCCATCAGAAGTCCACTGCTGAGCATGGGCCTCCCCTGTGCCATAAAATACTGTCCTACCTACATCCATTGACTTCCCTTAAAACCGTGCAGATCGTTGTTCCATCCAATATGGCTCGTTTTACAGTCCGTTTTCTTGTATGAGGTTGCCATTCGAGAACCTTCCTTTACCAAAGATTATTGGTTTTACTACTCAACCGGTGAATGGTGATTGACAAGACTCACTTACATCTATAAAACAACGGAACGTTTGTTATTTGATTAAACCTTGCATGACCCGATATGGTTTCTCGATATTTTTAATAAGTCTCACATCGAAAACTTATTCCTTCTCTTAAATACAAAAGCAACAACTACAACGTCATTGGCAAGGAAAATTACAACATAAATATCTTTGTGGCACCACACTGCACTCGTCCTCCGGAGACGTCGGTCCTTAAGTCTCATATGCCCAGTGATTACACAAGCTCTCGCTGCCCTTCAGACCCAAATACAGCAATATTTGCACACTACTGCTTCACGGCAGAATAACGGTCCTGCGGTGGTATAGAAATTCTACCACCAGTCAAATAAAGGAATGTAAAGAAAATAAAACCGATATTATCAATTTAAATTAAAAACTAAAAGTAATCAATTAGTATCGTATAGTTAAAAATATTTGGGTTCATTTTACGTCCTCTAGTTCTGCCAGTAAGTCTTAAAAATAGGCAAAGTACAACGCTTACGTATGTGACTCTTAGTCGCACTTAACCGCTTTTTCTAAGACGGCGGTGCCACCTCAGGTTAATGTTCATTATATAAGGTAAAACATATTGCATTGAGGCGGTCTGTTAGGTTATGAAACGTGCAAACAAGTAGTAACGTGAAGGAGTAGGAACTGATAATTGCAAATTTCGAGAACTTAATAAATAAGCCGGTAGATGTCCGACAGAGTAGAATAGCACCTACTTCTTTCCTAGGTGTCGTAAGAGGCATCTAAGTTATTGTACGGGCCGCCTTTATTAGTGCCGAATATCACCATACTATGCAATGCTGTCTTTACACTGCTCATCAATGTATGTGCATGTATATAATAAATATGCAGGGGTTGATCATAAAATATTGGCATTTAAGGATTTGAATTAATCGGGGCGGTTTGATTAAGCGGGAATTATATTATTATCTATGCCACCTTATGAAAACTTTACAGGACAGCAAATAGCAATTTCTACCAGGAATAAATAACCTCTCAGATGGCGTTCAGGATGACCTGTATCACAAAATAAAACTTTTCATAGATATTTACTATGTGACGTAAGTAACTTTAAAGAAAATTGGAGGGAAGGGACGTTTTTCTAAATCAGACCGAGAAGCCGGGAAGCTATCCTAGCGCCGTTGTACGATACAACCGTACATTCCAGCTAGCTTAAGCATTATAACACAGCGATCACTATATAGTTCCCCAATTGTATTTATGAAGATAGTTCACTTTGTAACATTAACCGCGACAGCTGTGAACTTATGAACATTTAACATTACAAAACATTCAATATAACATTTAACATTAAGTAACCAAGCATTCATCTTAGTTTATTATAGTAATATTATATTTTGAAATATTATACTCGAAATTACTAATAATGTTTAAATATAAATTTCTACAATTTTATCCAGATTTTCCAGTACTGTATAAAATTTGGTTCTTTAGGCCGGATCTGAATCATCTGTCAACGGTGAAGCATTCTCTTAGGCTGCTACCAAAAGTTAATTTCAAGAGTAAATCAATAAGGTATTTCATACTTCTATAACATCATACCCTTTACGTAAACCTTTATGAGAATATAATATCCTGCGAGTATTTGTAATCTGTGTTTTATTTCTGAAATAAGTAGTTAACTATGCATTTTACTTCTGAGCTGTGTCGCGGTTACGACATAGAATAGTATGGCCTACAGATAGTTATTTCGGATCTGGGTGTTTGTTTATGACCGTAAAATGCACCCACTGGACATCGCGCATTTTACAAATAAAAATTCTACAGAACAAATAGTACAACTTCAGTAGAAGTTCTAGTTTAGGGCGTTGTTGGTAATGCTTCATCTCGCTCGTCAGATAAATCGTGTTAGTTCAGTTGATTATGTTGTTAAAACAGAACTGTGATTTTATGGCGTTTATGTAACTATTTATTTCCCGAAGTTTTGAGCGTTTTACAGTACCCTGTGATGATGGGCACTGTAAAACGCTCAAAACGTGTGGTCGCGGGAGGACTGAGGTGTTAGACGTCCTGATGCCATAGTTAATCCGGGCTGCCTTCAGGATTAAATTATAATTTTTGGTACGATCTACGCAAAATAAGCTTACAGTGTCTTGAAATCTTGCAGTGGTATGCTTGAATTTCGATTTTTAATTATAGGATATGCTTCTGATGGACCTATGTACTACGGCATTCGAAGTCTTAGTTAGATTGTTCAGAAGGTACGCGGAGGCTTATGATAACAGATATAGCTCCAATAGAGTTAAATACCAAGTAAAGAAAAGCCCAGTTTGTTCCACAGGTCAGACTTGACGGTTAGAGTCACCAAATTTAAGTACCTGAAGCACTGCGTCAACGACAACCTCGCTTATATTTTATTTATTGACCGGGCATTTTTATTTACCACTACCGCCGCAAAAGGAATGTGTTTTGTTACGTCTATTTACAAATAGGTGTCAACCGTACCCGTACTCAATATTTTTTGATTCCTTACGCATATAAGAAACGTTTTATAGTTTTTAGTCATACTCGCATTTCGTTACTACTGACTGATCGTCCTTTATGTTTATGTAAACCCAGATGATATGTTAATTCGTAAGGGTAATGTTCAATTAAAACAATTACTTGATAGATAATATAATAGCGAAATGCAGTTACTACTGATTCTAAACTGAATGAAGTTTTAGGTATTGCGTCTGTATTAATACCAATAAGTTTTACGTATAAAATTAATAAAGAAGGCGATGCTCGAAATCGCGTTGCACTATTCTTAACGAGGATATTGGCAGAAGAGCCAGAGTAGCTGACGTGGCCCTAAAAATCAGTAAGCTGAAGTGGCCACGTGACGGCCATAGAGCTCATAGAGGCAATAACTATTCAGTAAGAAAGGTTCTTTAGTGGCAACCCCAAAAGTGGTATAAAGCCATCTGTCCAGTATAGAAAGATAATGGCTGCAGGTGGATCATAATACAGCTTAATTGTAAACATTGGGGTAAGCCTAAGCTCAATAGTGAATTTACGGCGGTTTGCAACGATGATGATGATGGAGATAAAGAATAAAAGCGTAAATTGAAATTTACTTGTTATTCTTCTCGATTATATATAATTCACAAAAACAAACGACAAACGAACAAATATCGCCGAATTCTTAATTACTTTCTTCTCTGTAGGTACTGAAATTTAAATGCTATTTTAAACAATAACTTTTTGTTATGCCAAAGCGCGACGAAGATAATCCTATTGTAATTTACACGTCTTCTGTATAGTGTTCATTTGTTTTTAAAGAAAATGTTATTCTATTATTATAGACATTCAGATATTTTTTAAATAAAAACTACGTCATATAGAACGAGTAATTTAAATGATATCTATGGATTCATGGTTTAGCGGTTAGCTTACCAATGATCTGGTTAGGTCTCTTCTTTAAACATTTGCGCAGAACATAATTGATTTATTGCATCATTACGTGGCTCAGTCTTCAACGTACATGGCTGTTCTGTGGTGGGTTCGAATTCTACGAATTGTGTTTTATTTTTTATTAATTTATAGATTGTTATACTTGTTGATTGTTGTGAAGTCCGCAAACCCGCATTGGAGCAGCGTGGCGGACTCTTCTCAGCTCCGAGGTCCTCTAAAGAATGAGAGGAGGTCTGTGTTCATTGGTAGGTCATTTACAGGTTATGTTACGTTATAACTATGTTGAATAATTGGCAACCCAACTGTTATGACGGCCTGTTTTACATAGTTAATACATAAAATGAAACTTTGATGACGTCTTCTGGAGATGTTACCGTGTTTGAAATTCACTTGAATATGTTGAATTTGCTATGTGTAGCCTCAGCCTACCCCTTATATGGGAAAAGGCGTAACTATATGTTTGTATGTATGTATGCCTCTGATACCAGTGCTAGTTAGAGACAACATCAATATATTATATTGCTTCTGGTTACTTGAAAACGACTGTTTACGAAAGCAATCAGGACAACCTTTTATTTATAGAACAAAGAGACGAGACTAGCAAAACATTTACCTGGTGCCAGCTGCATCGTCTGCCTATAAAAAATACTGTGTCACTCAGAAAATTTCTGTGTGGCACAACACTGAGCCCCCTAAGACATCAGTTCTTAAGTCTCATATGCCCAGTAATTACGCTAGCCCTCAGTGCCCCTCAGAGCGAAACACAGTACTGTTTGCACACTACTACTTCACGGCAGAATAAGTGCCCCTTCGGTGGTACCTCCCTAGACAGATTCCTGCACAGAAATCCTACCACCAGTAAAATAACTTTTTTATTAAAGGAAAAATATCGGTTATCATGTTATGGCACAAATTTATAATAACACATACTATCTTAAACAAGTTCCATGAAATGCCACCTAAATATTTTCGATTGGCTGCTTTTAAATTTGTTTTCGGATAGCAATACAAACCCGAAAAAGCCTTCAAAGCAAACACATACACTTTGCCATTCGATGTGAATAATTGTCACAGACTTAATAAGCGTTTGTCACGCAGAATTTTAGCCAGTTCTTGGTATACGTTTGTATACATCAGGGATTCTTTTAAGTAAGGCTAAACGTTCTCTGTTATATCGAAACTGGAAAACATATTTACTGAAAGTGGAAACTTCTTAACTTCTTAGTGTGCTTAGGTAACTAATATGAGCTAAATGCCCATTTTTTTTAGACGTCTGGTAATTTTGAAGTTAGAAAGTTTACTTATAATAATTTTAATAAATATATTTTACATAAGTAGTATTAAATTGTTCAGTAAAATTAGAAACACAGCCTAAAACTCAGCAAGAAAATGATTAAAGCAAGGGTTCGTTGGTGGGTTAATTAATATTTAAATGCTTATTAGGGTTGTCCATAACCGACTGAGGTTTGATTTAATTGGACCTAAAACATAACGCCAATCGAAATTTTGCACTTGATTATTTTCCACTTGCATAAAGTTTTGCTGGCCCTAAGCCGCTTAGTTAATTGGTAAGTGGAAGCATGATTTATCTTATCAAATCCACTTAAAATAAGTTTATCACAAACGTATACTTTTTATCTGACAAATGAATATAAGTATTAGAGTACGTTTGCAGTTTTTATAATGTGTTATATTATTCTAGATCTATGAAATAAAACTGGGTTAGAATTGATAATTAGTTATGCAACCAACCTGGGAGTACTTATTTATTACAAAATAAAATCTAGTTATTGTATTCATAAACTAACTACAATAGCAAAACAAATTTATAATTAGGGAAGGTTAAGTTAGGTTTTCAAAATAAAAGTTATGTAAATAAAACTACTCAAGGCTACGTACTCATTAATATAAATTAAAAAATACTGTAAAATATTACCTATGCCGTATAGCATCTTCATGCACTCGAACACGCCTTGTTGATTTCATTTTCACCTAAACATTTATTCCAATCAATGTTATGTATACGATGCAATTAAATTAGGCATGTATTTAAGGGAATTTATGTATTTTTAAATAAATTATAATTACTTTTTTAAAATAAAATAGCAAATAATTTGATATTTACAATAAAACCAAATGTAAGGTTGTTTAATTTAAAGTGTACTTTTTACAACTGCTAATCATTTTGTAAATACTGCGTCTGTTTATTGCTAAGCTATTTTGTATTATTTTTCTTCCGGCCCGTGTGTGTGGTAAATGTGTGGAAAATAAAATTGTAAAGTATTTAATGAGCAGTCATAAATTTCATATGTTGCGGCGGCGCGCGACCCGGCGCACTATCGACAACGATGCCTGCCACCGTTATAATATATACCAGTATTAATCACGTAATATAATGCGATAAATCTGTCAAACTTAGTACTGACCACGTTAAATGGTAAACTATCGATCCAAATATAGAAGGGCATTCGTCGTGCCATTAATCGAAATCGTCGACAATTACCCATGTTATAGTCATAAAACACGAAGCAAGAAAAATATGTACATTATAGTGACATAGAATTCGTTAAGTTCGGAATGAACAGCGCATCTAAACGTTACGAATCGACATAAACAAAGACGTAATAAAAAAAATCTTTACTTACATACCTTGAATTTCACAGCCAATCTAAACAACTCAAAACTGACATCCATAAATATTTACATTCCGGCGTATAGAATAGAAACGCGCGAGTTCGCGTGCGCTAGGGCGCACAGGCCGGCTGGACGAGCGGCCGTTGTTAGCGCGGGCGCGCGGGTGGCGCGCGGGCTGGCGCGTCGACAGCGGGCCCCCAGCGCCGGCATACTACGGCACGTCTGGCGAGACGTCTGGCGCGGCGGCACTGCGGCGGCGCGCGGAGCGACTGACGCCCGCCCGCCCAACGTGCCGCCTGCCGCCCGCACACCTATAATTCTAATTGCTGGCCATCTCAGAACATTCAGGTCATCGTGCCCGAACTCGAATTCTTTCCTGAACCATTCGTTCCATTGTAATTTTAATATTTAACGCTTTATTTGTTTCAATTTATTCCAGGCCTGCAGTTACATAAAAAGTAACAAGCGCATAACTTTCATTTATGGAACGGGGAGCGGATATACTCGGCCCTGTATACGAGCGCAACAGAAAATATTCTTTGTTTTTATTTAACCCCCGCCCGTAGTGCGCGCGAAGATTGCTCTATATTGGATAGGGACTAGCTAAAGGATACTACGAGGAAGAACATCCATAACTTGTTCAGTCTCTCTAAGAAAATTGATTATTCGAAACAAAACCTCAAGGGATTGTACCTTTTCCAGTCAATCCCTAAAAGATATACAACCATGCTTTATTTTTATTCAAAATGGAATCAAATCTAATGAGAATTGTAAACATACAACAATTTGACTGATTTTCCATTAAAATATTGTTTCTCTTCCCACATTGGTAAGTAACTTACGTGTATTAAGTTGAAGAAAAATAATAGTAGTACAAGATTTAATCAATTAGAACTAGATTTATATTTATGAAAAGACAAATTTTATATTTTATTTAATTATTTGAATAATAGTAGAATTTTCTTCCCTTTTCTAATTATAATATATTTATATAATTATTGTTCTAGAATAAAATAGCACAAGACTAAGTCATGTTATTATAACGTTACTTTTTGATACGAAACGAAATAATGTATAGAATCGAGCAATGAAACGTTGTCTATCACGTCGCTTTAGTTTAAGTTGGCGAACTTTAACATAAAGTTAATAGAATCAGGCATTACTTTACGGAAATCCATTATAATGAAGGAAGGTAAGTTACTTTGCTAAGATCCGCATGCAAAATATAAAAATGGTGTATATTACCTAGTTTTTTTTGAAGAGCACCACCCGCCCTCCCTAAGTAGCGTGCACAAGCAAACTAACACCGCCACCAGAAACCGCCACCAGGTACCCTCCAGGTCGTTGGTGGGGGCCGTTTGCGTCACCTTTAGTATAAATAGGCAGCTCTTTGACCGCGCCGCTCACTCGGCGGCCGTCTGTCGTAGAGTCTATGACGCTTGATAATGCCTCGTTTTGGGGCGAAACACGTGTCGTGTTCTCGACTTCAGTGGTGTATATTATCTAATGGTGGTATTGTAGTGGTTGGTGGAGGGTACCTGGTGGCGGTGTTAGTTTGCTTGTGCACGCTACTGAGGGAGGGCGGGTGGTGCTCTTCAAAAAACTAGGTAATATACACCATTTTTATATTTTGCATGCGGATCTTAGCAAAGTAACTTACCTTCCTTCAGAACTTTAACATCTCTGACAATATATTATTCACGAGTATATAGAGAAGGTTTCTTCAATATGTTTGCCTTCACTGGTGAACGCGTGGTAAAATATTTTACAACTTTTGTTAGTATGGATAGGATACGAACATGTTTGGTGCAAATGTTTTTTTTTTTATTTATTTTTTTTAATAAAGTGACGAGACGAGCAAAACGTTCACCTGATGGTAAGTGCAACGTCTGCCCATAACAGATGCTGTGTTACTATAAAAAAGTAGCACCACACTGCGCTTGTCACCTTGAGGCATCAGTTCTTAAGTCTCATATGCCCTGTGATTACGCTAGCTCTCAGTGCCCTTCACACCGAAACACAGTAATGTTTGCACACTACTGCTTCACGGCAAAATAACTGGCCCTGGGGTGAAATTCCTATGCAGGAATCCGTCTAGGTAGGTATTTACTGTATAAGGTAATATTTCATTTCTAAAATAATTTATTTTCATCTTATATAAATGGCGTACGTATTTGGTAGGGTGGTAATGCATAATAGCGACATCTATGTCGCCACATGAGAAGCTCAAGAATAATCTCATTCATTCCATAATCGCGCTATGAAAGTTTCTGATGCGAACTATATATATATATATATATAAAAAAAGGACAACAACATCTGAATATTACCAGTAAGAGGAGACGTCCTCCTTAGATCAGAGCACCCGATCTGGCGGGTAGCTATCCTTTCCCTTGGCAATATCATCCGCCGAACTGGTGACCCCGATATGAACGTTGCAGCCAGCTTCTCCGAACCACAGAAACAACGTCATCGGCAGCCATCTGCTACTGTCGGACTACTGTCGGCACAACGCGTGCTTCTTAGTCTCTCAGCCACTGAGGATCATCAACGGTGGCCCCTATCCCTCAGACTGATTGCTGCGGCATCAACACTGTCTCTTTTATATATGCTTGCAATTGGATTTTCTCGTCACTCATCATAAGAAACAGACCACAGTTATGTTGCTAGTTTACGTAGGTATTCTGTAAGAGCGGGATCGATTGATCGCTCTTAATTAATTCGAAATCCAGATGCGTCACAGCATTGCCATAATAATGGCGTCATCGATTTGAAACGTGGCAGTACTAATAGGAGTATACAAGACGTTCTCTGGCATATTATCGTTGTGCGTTTACAATTTACATGACTCTTGATAGTTACTTTCGTCCGTACCGACACGTTAAAAGTGCTCTATTTTCAGCGCTTTGAATGTTAATAGTTTTCCTTTTTATTCTTAACTGACACTGAAATACCAACGGCTTGATTTTAAAAAACCATTCGTGTGCCCTAATTCTAACACGATTTTTTTTTTAAAGTTGTAATTTATAAAGTACAAGTGAGTGTTGACTGTCTGTGTGAGTGTTGTGCATGCTCCTGTTATGCGTTGTATGGTT
Organism: Luehdorfia chinensis; assembly: GCA_019845155.1. Taxonomy (NCBI): domain Eukaryota; kingdom Metazoa; phylum Arthropoda; class Insecta; order Lepidoptera; family Papilionidae; genus Luehdorfia; species Luehdorfia chinensis. The sequence continues at coordinate 12,271,184 of JAHVAK010000527.1, forward strand.
TCTGATTAAATGTGGCACTTGCGGCATTTATAGTTTGTGATGGTAGAGTCTTTGATGATATTTACTGCACTTTTTAGTACTGATGATTTGATTTTTTTTTATTTATTTTTTTATTGCATAAAGTGATGAAGCGAGCAAAACGTTCACCTGATGGTAAGTGCAACGTCTGTCCATAACAAATGCTGTGCCACCCAGAAAATTTCTGTGTGTCACTACACTGTGCCCATCACCCTGAGACATAGGTTCTTAAGTCTCATATGCCCAGTGATTACGCTAGCTCACAGTGCCCTTCAGACCGAAACACAGTAATGTTTGCACACTACTGCTTCACGGTAGAATAACTGGCCCTGGGGTGGTACCTACCTAGACGGACTCCTGCATAGGAATCCTATTATGAATCCCTCGGCTTCTAGGAACAAGTTTACTAAACGACGCTTCCACGTTTATATAGGATTGTTCTAATCTAAATCATGAAGGTGTCTACCGTGCAGAACTTTAATTTTCCGGTTTTCAAGTTTATGCTTTTGTGGGTCAGTGTTGTGTTCACTTAAACTCTGGGTAGGCATGTGATTGAAGCATGTAAGTTATTTCTGTTGAAATGAATTCGGGTGTGTTCTGTTTTCCTAATACGATATCTTTTAAATTTTCACTATGGATTTGTGTAGTGTGGTTAACTTTTTATACCAAAAGTTTAAAATTTTGTCTATACCCGGTGAGTTTCAATTATGTAATCAAGCTGTTATATTTGTAACATCACACTCTGTTATCTCTTTAAATTCCATCTCATTTATTGCTCTCCAGATTGTTTTTTCTTCTGTAATCTAAGTTGCTGCTTTGCCGTTGTACCTGCCCTTCCCATATGCTAGACCAAAATTATTCTAAGTTTTTCTTTTGTAGGTGAATCTGCGTTGTTCTCTGTTGAATCGGTGTGTGGTTTCTGTATATTCCTCCTCCTTTTTCGTTCGTTGCAAATATGGCATTATCAATTTTGCACTACTTTAACTTTGCTAGACTGGTGTGAGTCAAATTATTCTTAAATATTGCTTCAACTCTCGTAACTACTTTATGTGATCTATTGTTAGTGATATATTGTGTTAGTCTGCCACAGTCTGCTTTAATTTTTCAATGTCTTTTTCTAGCCTCTGCTGCCATGATGGTTTGGTTTCGTCTATTGGCCTTGTGTATCTTGCATAATTTGTGATTTTAAAGTTATATTCTTTAGAAATAACAACCGCTGTGCAATTAATGGGAGTATGTATGTCAGTTGTGTCATTAGATTAAAACTGTTCTTACTGATCATTAAATAAATTAACTAAATGGAAAAAATTAGGGCTATATTTGAGTTTAGGTAAAATTGGTCTTGCTGCTGGGTCCATTCTAGAATATTGTGATAGTGTTGCTCTAAATTTGTAATATATTCCTTGTAAATGTATATCTGTAATCAGGTTTTGATCTTTGACGACTTAATCTTCAATATCATTTTCTAGCGTTAGGGTTATAGATTTAGTTTGTGCGGATGTGTGTGATGTTTGCGAGTATGCTTGCGTATGGTTGTACGTTCGAGATTGTGTATTAGGTTGTAATTGAGTGTGCGGTTGTGGTTGATCTTGCACAAAATATTCGTGTTTCTCCTGTCTATCAGTCTGTCACCATCCTCAATGATTTCAGCTGTAACATCTTTGTCGGAGGGAAGCCGCCTGTTCAACTCCTCACCGCTGACGGTTCGCATGCTGAGACATCCAGCGCCAGCTCCAGGTTCTATACGTTATCTTTTTGAACGTGTCTCCACTGCTGAATGGGTTTCCAGAGCCACGTTAACCACGCCAAGAATTTCTCAATCGTGTGTCCGCCCCCCACGTGATTAGATGGTCAATCAGGAGGTGTGGATGTTTAGGGGACTTATTATTATTATTATTAAGCCTTGTATCCTGATAGATACTTACCTCATGTTTGCTCCGCAGCCAATTTATTTCACTTAAGCAATAAAATCAAGAGAGGATCAAATCAAGAAACAAAAATGACTTTTAGTATTATTAAATGGAAATCTATCAAAGGAATGACTCAGATTATACATTGAAAACGGACTTACACCATCTGATTAGGCAGTTGCTACAAATCTTAAAGACTTACCTTAAGGACTTTAAAACCTATTCAGATTTTGACAAACATTCTTACAAACATTCATACATACAGTCAAGCCTTTGTCTCATATAAGTGGTTGGCAGTGGTCCTCGAGAGAAACGAGACGTGACCGGTGGCGAACCACATCGCCGCCATTTTGGTACGCGACAAAACATTCTTACTCCCCATTGCGTTTACACGAGCAGTATAGTGACAGCATTGCTAATTGTGGTGTTATCCTGCACGAATAAAAGCTGTCCGTACAATACCCTAGTCGCTGTCTTACGACACCTTGGTAGGAAAGAGGTGCTATTCTACTCCGCTGGACACTTCCCACCTGACAACCATTGACCACCAAAAATACATAATTCTTCTAATACTGCTGTCGAGGCATTATAATCAAAGAAAATGTAAATAAGTGCTTGTTTAAAATATATTCAAAACATATTTTAAATATTTTTGAAACAATGATTGTAAGAGAACCACACACCTATGGGGGGTATATCCGTCGAAGACAGCGCTTCTATAATATGAAGATGTAGTCTTTATTTTAAAATAAAATAAGAGCTTAAAAATGTCCCACTGCTGAACATAGGTCTCCTGTCAATTCTGAGAGGGTTTCAGAGCCGAAAAGAGTTTGCCACGCTGCTCCAATTCGGGTTGCTTAACTTAACATGTTCTCGAAATATTTTTATTTCTCAAACATGAAAGTTTCCACACGATGGTTTCCTGCACCGCTGAACACGTGGTAAATCAGCACTTAAATTTCACAGAACAATTTTAGAGGTGCCACTCTAAAATAAATTAAAAGACGGGCGCCCCCCCCCCCTCCTAATAAAAAAAACCCCGCCTAATTTCTGGCTTGTTCTTCCCAGTGTAGTATACAAAATGATGTTCAACATATTATGTAAATAATCTACATTAAATTATATATTCTATGCTATTCAAAAGGAGACGATACCAGCAATATCGGCATGACAGGTCTAATAAACAATAATGTATTGTCACCGGAGGCTTATAGCCTGTGAAAAATTTTGTCTGTTCGTTGTATTAAATGTGTAATATTTAATGGCACCCATGGTCAAGGGAGGACTGAGGTGATAGATGTCCTGATGTCGTAGTTAATCCGGGTACCTTCGGCTTTTTTATTTATTATTTTTCTTCCGATCTACGCAGAAAGAGCTAACTGTGTCTTGAAGTCTTGCAGTATTTAGAGAATTTTATTTATTGTAGGATTCCAAGCATCTTTCATTCATTCTTGCATCTTGCATCTTGCATTCTTCTCTATTGAAATTAGGACTGTTTTTTAATTTCAATAGCCTCGCGAATTATCCTTGGTAGAAATCGGCGTTCTTCTGCAGGCAGGTGTAAGACAGACAATATTCAGAAACTAGCTTGTAAACTCCTTCTTAACAACCAAATAGCGTCTTGTTGAGGGATTATTACACTTGACAGAGGGTAAAAACTGACTTATCTTCTTCGGCGGGTTGAGAAATGTTGTTATGGAACCCCGCTTCAAGATATAGCCAATCTTGTCAGTGACTCTTCTGACATAAGGGCTCCCCGTGTGGTGGCGGCTTAAGAGAATCTATCACCCCATCTCATCCGGTGGGTGTCGTAAAAGTTGACGGAGGGAAATTAAAACCAGAAGATGGGCAGCAACACCTTCTTGTAAGATCTGAATAAATAAACTGCTCTTACCAACCCGCCTGCCAAACGTGGCAACTGAGGCAAAATCCCCGCAAAATGATAGCTACAAATTTTTGTGGCAATCTATGGGGGAGGCCTATGTTCAACAGTGGACTAGTAATAGATTGAAATGATGATGTTGATGTTGATTTCCCTAAGGTTGTATGTCGTTTGCACATCATAAAACTACAAGAGCTATTTTCGCTTAAAATATTAATGTGTCAGTTAGATTATTATTATTCGCCGCTGATATAAAAATCTTCAGAACAGTCCGTAGCTTAATTGACACAGGTCTTCTTCAGATGAACCTTAACAACATTAACTCATGGTGTAAGGCTAATACATAGAATTTTATTGAATGTTAACAAATGTCACTATAACCATTCGAAAACCATCTACAAAACTACGTATTGTCTGGATGGAGTTGCATTGAGCAGAGAGGAAATGATACGGGATCTTGGGATTATATTGGATTCCAAACTTATATTTACAGCCCAATTAAACACATTAGTCAAAAAAGCACAACACGATTTTAGAAGCACAACACAAAATGCTTAAAAAATTCCAAGACATGGGTGTGAGAGATGGTGTATATGGTAGGATACCACTTGTCCGTTGCCGGAATAAAATAGTCTAGTCTGAATTTTAAAGTTTATAATAAAAGGCACGATTTACGTCAAAATTAAGTCACACACAAAAGAAAGAAAGAAGGCAAGGTACGGTACGGTACAAAGTCACAGTACGGTAAGAGTTCAGAACATTAAGATAGACAGTCAGTCAAACACACAAGCACGAAAAAAGCAATAAATTTAACACTAAACAATTAGAAATTAATATTGCGTTCGTAGCAAGCTAACTATGGCGGCGGAGCGAATACAAGCGACGTGGGTTTTGCATCGGGCTATTTTAAGTTATAGCAAACTCACGTTCACGAAACGGGTTCGATTCCGCTGCACTATAAAAAACAAGCGCGTATAATATACGATAAATAAATAGATACTGTGTATGATATAAGTAATAAGATATTTTATTATGTACAGTATATATAAATACAGATAGATAAAATAGATAAGTGTATTATAATAAGATAAATGAATGAAATTATTATAATATGTGTTATATATAAAATATATATATGATATAAATATGTGATCGCCAATGTCCTCTTCAAGTTATTGTCACTTTTTTTATAACACCCTTTAGAACTAACCAACATCGACTCAGTCCTGTCTCTAGAATTTGTATCAGATACAACGAATGCAATTACCTGCACAACCCTGAAGATAGCAAAATAGATAGTTTTAGCGAGTCTGAACAGAAGTTCAAAAATAAGCTACTGGAACAAGTTTTGGATACATAAGCATAAAGTAACGGATTAACAAGACTTTTAAAAAATTTTCCCAGTTTGATAGGGTTAACAGGTGCACAGCACTGAGCTGTGCACCTGTTATTGTGAACTATTATGTACATTGACTTGTATATTGTTGTTGTAATAAATAAATACTTTGATAAAGACAGAAAAAAACTTTTCCCTGCTTATCTTTTTTATTATTTTTTAATTTATGTTGTGTTGTGTAATATGTAGCAAAAAAAGTCTTTCTTTCTGTCTTTTTACTTTTTTAAATCAATTTATGCAAGTCTTCTTTACTTCCGATGGGCTGCTATAATGATGACGATAATTATAAATAATTACAGGCTTTAGTAAAGTATAACAAGAGCATGTAAACATCCGCAAGCATTCTCTCATTTTTAAAAAAGTTGTGGACTGGAGGAAGTACATCTGCTGGCTTAGTGCGAGTTGGCTGACGGTGGCCTAAAATTTTTTTTATTTTTACAGATCTTGTGACCTTTTCTTTTACCGCTAAGCATTTAGTAAATCGGTAAATTAAGTGGTACCGGCAGCGGGGAACGCTTACCACCCCACTGCGCCAGTTTTCTATGGTTTTAAATAATGTTTACTATACTTTTTCATTTTGTTACGCTATTTTTATTTGATTTGTCATGAAACAAATTAGTTTTTTATCGATTGAATTTAGACGTTTTCTACGACGCTCCGTGACGTTAATAGCTTGGTTGGCACAGTGGCATGCAATATTTGTACGACCTACTAATAGTTGTTGCGAGTTTTCATGTTAGTGTATGTGCAATTTATGTCTGTAAACGCGATGCAATAGAAATACTAGTGCATAAACTTTTTTTAGAACTAGGGGCGGACAAATTTTCTGTAATTGTTAAGAGTATCGTTTAGTTCTCAACGCGAGCCATTTATAAATTAATTATACAATAGTATTTCCGAACTAATAGACAATGGCTATGTAAACAATATTCATACATGTACCTACTATCCTTGGGACAATTAAGGCGTAAATAGAAAGATATCACGCATCATATAAAGACAGTTTTACTTTATGCAAGTAGCATACAATTTAAGTACGCGGTATGTAAATAGAAACTTACTGGAGATTCCGGACGGGCGTAAATATCGTCTTAGGTATTTACCTAATACCTAATACCTTAAATCATTTGATTCAAAGCTACACAGAGACCACGTGCGTCAAATCTCAACTTGACAGTTATACGAATGGTTTTACACCAAATTTTTTGACAGTCTGATATTTGTTACACTGATAAGGTCTGTATACACAAAAATGTCTAGGTAGGTAGGTAAGTATAGGAGCAACGCTACGATGAGTAAGACGTTTCGCAGTGTGTTCGGTATGGCAAGCCATTCCATCCATAACCATTGCTCAAGGGACTCTTTGTTGAGCGCACGCAAGCAAGGAGGACTTCTCTGAGCTACATCTTCCCAATTGACCAGCAACAACTAACGGACTCAATGATATTCATTCAACAGCCATTCAATAAAACAGCTAGGCAAACGACTTGCTGCAATAACGTTTAACGACTTGCCTAGCTGACTGCTGCTGCCTAGCGACATTTAAAGAAATAAAATATTACGATGGAAGTGTGTCAAATATAATGTAGATGAAGAGTGACAGCTGACTGATGAGGCTACAGTTAATTTGTCTATTTGGCATACTTCTACATACATACATACAGTCACGCCTCTTTCCCATGGGGGTAGGCAGAGACCACATCTTTCCACTTGCTACGATCCTGACACATCTTCAGCTTCTACTTTCGTTAGGGTTTTCGCACACGCTCGTCGGTTGCGGGTACTTTTAACGTGACCTTTCCTCAACAGTTCACCGATCTGATTATGATAAGAACACCTAGGTCGACCCTTATTGGCTTTTCCATTCACACTTGCCTCATAAATCTGTTTCGTCAATCTCCTTTCATTCATCCTCTCTACGTGTCCAAACCATCTAAGCATGCCTTTCTCTATCTTTTTCACTACATCTTCCACTTTTTCACCACACCGCAACGTTCCCTTATCACGCTGTTTCTCACTTTGTCAATCAGAGTTACTCCAGCTATACTTCTCAAACTTCTCATTTCCACAGCGTTAATCTTACTTTCATGCTTCTTCTGACAGACCCAGCATTCACTACCATACATAAGTGTGGGGACCAGAACCCCCCTATGTACAGCCAGTCGTGCCTTTTCATACTTTTCTGGCGAATTATACATCGATTGGTCTGATCTGAAGAGGACGTCTCCTCTTACCGGTAATATTTAGATGTTGTATAAATAATTCGCATCTCAGACACTTTCATAGCGCGATTATGGAACGTATGAGATATTTCTTGAGCTTCTCATGTGGCGAAATCGATGTCGCTGCACTTCTTATTTCCGACGTCGTATTACTGTGGGGATCCGCAGCCAGTCTGGAAACAATATTAATTTTGCAAAAACAAGCATTTCGGACAATCTTCTACTTCGGTCCTTGCGAGTCGCTACGGGAACTATTCAAAAGATCCAATATTATGACATTTCCGTCGTTGTATATTTATGAAAATATAATGTACGTACGGACACATGAATTTATTTAATAAAAAAGTAACTGTATCCTGTAGAATGGGCCGAGGCGACACGCTAGACGTTCCTGTATTTAAGGTTGGCCAAAACTAGAAAGTCTTTTCTTAGTAGATCCTTAAAATTTTATAACAAGATTCCTAAAAGTGTGATGGCAGCATTTAGATTTTCAGAGTAAGAGTTACATCTTTTTATTCTTTTTTTTATTTCCATTAGTTGTAAATACTTATTATAAATTGTGTTGTAAATCTATACTAAAAAATATTGAAGTAATTTCGCAAAAAAGAGTTTTTAAGCTCATAGAATGCCTGATATGTATTTAAGTGTTATTTGTGTGTGTTTAAGAAAAAAATTATCACGCGTTTAAAATTTCTGTCTGTTTTTTTGCCCGAGCGAATCTCCTAAACGGCTAAATCGATTTTGACGGGTCTTTCATTGGCAGGTAAGGGACTTGCAGAGAGCTACTTTTTATTTCGGAAATATTCAAGGTTCTTGCGTAAAATCTAAAAAACTGTATAAATTAGCGGCTATGCGGCTTTAATTTGTATTTTGGTCTTCATTATTTTCGTTCATGGCAGTTTTAATATTTCTCTTAATATCTTAATAAGTGGTTCAGAATATGCATAGTTTTTTATTTTACATCTACACTTTATTTTACCTTATCTATACAAATAAATAACATTGGACTGTTTGTCTGTGATTTCGCAATAAGGATTTTTTCTTAATCTTAAATGGTAATTTGCAGAATACCAAAGCTCAAACAAGCGTTTTCAAAATTTTTGTCTGTCTGTTTGTTTGTCCGGGCACAATCTATTTTGACGGGACTTTCATTGGCAGGTAGGAGATTTTTTGGAGAGCAATCTAAGCTACTATTTATTTTATAAATATTAAGGATTTCTACGTAAAACTTGAATCCGCGCGGCTTTAATTTACTTTTGGTCATCATAGTAATGTATGTATTTTCGTTCATGGCAGTTTAAATATTTCTATTATATCTACTTAATATTATAAATGCGAAAGTAATACGCTCAGTTCCTCTGCCTATTTGTTACGTTTTCTCGGTTCAACCGCTCAACCGATCTTCATGGTTTTTCAGACAAATTTTAGTTCAGGCTAATTTAAGACGGACATAGGAAACTTTTCATCCCAGAAAATCAAATCATTTCCACTGAATATTTAAAAAAACCTATATCCACGCGGGCATCAGCTAGCCGAAAATGGCAGGTTTTTTATATTTAAAACAGTACCTGCTTTGTCCTTACTATCCGCTGATGTATTCCAGTATATTTGTGATAGGTATAGTTAAGCGACAGTAGCTTGGGTGTGAGGAGGGATATCGCGCTGATTAAATATCTGTGAAAAGTGAGTCAAGGGTGGGTACATTACCCGGATGTGCTCACAGCATATAGGCCTGATGGGTACGTGTGGTTCCTTCGCCGACCCCCATTACTTCTCGTGCTGCCTGAACTAACTTGATTCAGAACACCCCCTGTCACGTGCGATACGTTACTTTAATATTATCTCTCAGGATATTGATAGTTTTTCTTGTCAGTCAGTCGTCAGTCGAAATTTACAATAGTGTAACAGAAGAGAAATAAAACACGTACGAACACTAGTAATAGTCTTAACTTATTTATTCTCCACGTAATTTGTATAGAATAACAACGCATCAGAGTGCGCACAACGTAATATAATCAAAGTGAGTGTTCTTCGGTTTATATAACGTCATCCCCTCCATATCGAGCGCGTTAGGATGTGACGTCACAAAAGGTCATTGATAGACTTATTTATTGGATCGGCGTGGCACACCGTGGCAGGGCGTGGCTTGGCGTGGCATGGCGTGGCATGGCGTGGCATGGCATGGCATGGCGTGGCGTGGCGTTACAGTCGGCCATCCTGTAACAATTGCTCCCGCAATGGGACACAAGGTTTCGGTTAGCTTTGCAGTAGATCAATAAGGTCTTCAGTTTCTAGTTGGTCATCAGAGCTGCTGGCACTGTCAGATACTGGAACCACAGTACGATAGGGTCGCAATGAATCAGCGGAGACAAGTCCAGTGAAACTTTTATATCCCCTTAAACCCTTTATACTCCTGATTCGATATCTGTCATTACCAACAACTTTAATTATAATATACGGGCCCGAATACATGTCATCTAGCTTTGTTTTAACCCTGGCAGCACTACTTGTAGGTGCCTGCCGCCACAGAACAAAGTCTCCCTTCTTGTATATATGACTGTTTTTGCGGCGTTTGTCAAAATTAAGTTTAATCTTAGCGCTAGCTTTTTTAATACGTACACTAGCCTTATCGCGTTTAGACTGGGTTGGTTCAGTAACACGTTCCGGAATAGTTACGTCGCATACTGATCTGCCACTACGTGCAAACATCAAATCGTATGGTTTGAAACCAGTAGTGTCATTGAAAGTATTATTAATACCCCAAATAACATCGGGAAGGCAATTAGACCAGTTATTAGCAGCTTCGCTGGGATCAGTGGCTCGCAAAGCATTCAGTATGGTACGATTAGTACGTTCAACTTGTCCATTAGCACGAGGGCACGCAATTGCGTTCAATGTATGTTTGAACTGCTTGTCGGAAGCAAATTTTTTAAAATACCTACTAGTGAACGCTTTTCCGTGGTCTGTTACCACTCTGTCTGGGTAACCGAACAAGGCAAAAATTTTTTTGAGAATTCTAATTGTTTCTACCGAATTAACTGTCCGAGTAGACTCCGCTATTACAAATTTTGAAAATGCGTCGGTTATTACTAACATATACTCATGACCTTTTTTTTGTCCTACAGAATGGTCCTAAATGATCGACGTGGACCATTCGAAAAGGTTCATTTGGTTTAGGAATAGGGTGCAGCTTGCCTTCCTTCTTACCATATTCACCCTTTCCATAAGCACAGTGTAAACAGGATGTTACATACTTTCTTATGAACCGTGTCATTTTGGGGAACCAGAAATCGCTTTTAATTAAATCTGTAGTACGCTTCAGCCCTATGTGCCCTATATCGTCATGATGCATTTGAACAATTTTCCATCTAGCCGGTTCGGGAACTACGAGTCTGTTTCCCAGGAGAGTCTTTCTATATAACCTATCATCTATCAGCGCTTAATTGTTTATAATATCAGGTACGGCTGAGCCTTTTTTTAATTGATCGATTATATTTTTACTTTTTTCATCCTGACACTGAACCGTATAAAACCAATCAGTGACTTCAAGACGATTAATATTTATAGCATCAACTGGATTTCTACTTAGTGCATCGACATGTCTCATACGCTCCCCGGGTCTATACTCCACACTGATATCGTACTCTTGTATTAACAGCCACCATCTTGCGATACGTGGAATAATATCACGTTTCGTAAGAGTCGCGCGAACGGCGGTACAGTCTGTGACCACCTTTACGTGTTTACCTACGACGTACACCCGAAATTTACGTAACGATTCTACTACTGCTAATGTTTCGAGTTCATAGCTGTGATACATACTTTCTTCCCTAGATGTCACTCGACTGAAATATATAACAGGTCGCAAGGTCCCGTCGGACTGTTGCTGTAATAATATACCCGCTACCCCCGCTTTGCACGCATCGGTATGTATTTCTGTTGGTAAAATCGAGTCATACAAAGCTAACACCGGTTTAGAGCATAGACACTTTTTCAATTCTTCAAAGCTATTTGCCTGTTTAATACCCCATAGCCATGGTACGTTCTTCTTAGTTAAGTCAGTTAGGGGGTGAGCAATAAGCGCGAATTTATAAATAAATTTACGAAAATAACTGCAAAGGCCTATAAATTGGCGCACTTCGTGAACATTGCTAGGCACAGGAAATTTAGAAACTGCGGTTAGTTTTGACTCTGCAGGTTGCACGCCCTCATGAGAAATTTCATGCCCTAAATAGGTAATTTTATTTTGTAAAAATGAACACTTTTTCATATTTAATTTTAAGTTTTCTGACTGAAATTTTTGCAACACAGTTTCTTACATTTCTATACCAGAATTAAAATCTACAGAGGGTAGTAACAAATCATCTAAAAATGCAAGAATTTCATTAGGGGAACTGTCAGACTGTGCGTAATGCATGGAATTAACGATTCTGTTAACGAAACGCATAAAAACCGACGGGGCGTTCGCCAAACCAAACGGGACGCGCAAGTATTCATAATGACCTTGAGGCGTAATGAAAGCAGTTTTATGAGTGTCAAATTGGCAGCTGATGGTAGCTTTGAGCCATATCAAGAATAGTGAAATATCTCTTGCCGGCCAATTTTGAAACCTGATCATCTATATTAGGTAATGGGTATCGGTCTTTTAAAGTTATTGCGTTAAGCGAACGATAATCAACGCACAACCTACTATCACCGTTTTTTTTCTTGGTTATGATTACGGGAAAGGCATACTCTGACTCAGATTCTTTAATAATACCGGCGTCTAATAAATCGCGAACTTTGGATTTAACTATCTCTTGTTCCGCATGAGATAACCTATAAGGTTGACGGTGTATCGGCTGCTGAGTAGTAAGTTTAATCTTCATGTGTAATAAGTCGGTACAACCCAGATCTTTTGTACTATTTGCAAAGGTGTGTTTATAACGTAATAATAAATCGATTAAACCGTCACGTTCGTTTTTAGTTAAATTGCCTATCCTTATTTCGGTTATTGGTACTCCACCTATGCTACTGTCAATGATTCGATTCACGGTAAAATAGGGGCAGACGGAATTGGTAAATCACACAAATTAGGAAATTCAGTCACTAAAGAGTTAGACATTTTTGGCAATCTAGACATTGGCTTGGCATGGTAACTAACCTGGCATGGCCGTCTGGTTGACTTGCAGCAACTCTCTGCGCGTACTAGAGTTTTTCCAGCTTCCCAACTAAGGTTATTGGCTCCAGTGTTGATGATCTTCATGTAGCCCTCGCAGCCTCGAAGTAACGTGGCTGGTAAGGAATAAGAGATTCCTTGTAGTTCGAAGTGACGCGGCGCAGTACAAACATCATTTCCCTCTGTATTCTCCAGCACCCTGACCTTTATTATTGAGGTGCCGGGTGGTAAGGATTCTTTGCTTGACGTTACCACTTTAAATTTCTGAACACTTTATACGACACTAAATTCTGTCGAAGCATTAGGATCCTGTCTTAATGTAGTAGTTCCATTACTCACCACAAGTGACACATGATCAGCGTTTATTATGGGCTGGCCAATCAATAAATGAATACCCTCCATGTCAATATCAGTAATATGTGCTTTACATCGAACTTCAATGTTATCAATTTCTAGGTCTAATTCTACTTCACCGCGGCTAGTTAACAAGCCACCAGAAAAACCCTTTAAGATAGTCCTTGTTGGTTTAACCGTGAGTGCTAAAAGCTTAACAATTTGAATATTTATAACATTGACTTGACTTCCCGTATCGATATAAGACTTCAGAAAAACTCCGTTTACCCTCACAGTCTTCTTGTAAATCTCGTTGTAATTCTGAACTAATTTTATTTCCTTGATGTTGCTATATGCGTCAGAAGAGCTTTTAGTATGGGTTGATGGGCTAGAACAGCGGGTGGCAATGTGACCTTGTACACCACATTTAAAACAAAAACGTTTGTCGGGTAGTGTACAATTTCGTAAAATATGTCCCGTTTTCTTACAACGCGAACATGGGTCAACTTCAGGATTGATTTTCTTGTCTGGGATTGGTAACTGCTTGGTATCCTTAGTCAATGCACGTGCTTCGAAGGTGGGTACACGATAGTCGTCAAGCGAACAAAGAAAAGCTTCGTAGAGTTCATCAGGTCGCGTGCACTGGAATGCACGTGCATTTGGTTGCAATGAGTTTGGTAAGCCTCTGATAATACACGAGACACTAGCGCTATCTGATAACTTACAACGAAAGCACAAGGTGACTTTATCCTGATAATATTTCGTCATAGTTTCGTTCGGCAACTTTCTTCTTTGCATCATTTCGTCTAATAATGAGCTATAATCGCGATGTTTGGGGAAAGCTCGTTCCAACATGCGCTTCCACTCCAACCACGTGTAATTATATTCGTCTAGTCTGTTGTACCACTTACGCGCTTGTCCACGTAATTTGTCTTGCAGGTGAAACGCTTTAATTTGGTCGTCCCATCCGTGAATGTCCCCCAGCTGATCGATCTTTTTCAACCACGCAAACACCGTGCAATCCTCTGCATCGGGGTCAAATTCTGGGATTAGTGACGCCGCATGGTGATCTTTGAAACGTCCGAGTGATGGGGTTTCTTGATTGAGTTCGCGTATCGCCCTGTCAACTTTATTTTCCAGCAAATTTTTAAGTAGTTTTCGGGCAGGAGGTGATGAACAATCCACACCTTCGCTGTCTTGGTGTTGTTCTTGCTCAATAAATCCTGGTGGACGGACTCCGTGGCCAGCATCGCTAGGACGATTACGCTTCATATCCCACTTCTGAGTGTAACAGAAGAGAAATAAAACACGTACGAACACTAGTAATAGTCTTAACTTATTTATTCTCCACGTAATTTGTACAGAATAACAACGCATCAGAGTGCGCACAACGTAAGATAATCAAAGTGAGTGTTCTTCGGTTTATATAACGTCATCCCCTCCATATCGAGCGCGTTAGGATGTGACGTCACCAAAGGTCATTGATAGACTTATTTATTGGATCGGCGTGGATCGGCGTGGCACACCGTGGCAGGGCGTGGCATGGCGTGGCATGGCGTGGAATGGCGTGGAATGGCGTGGAATGGTGTGGCATGGCGTGGCATGGCATGGCATGGCGTGGCGTGGCGTTACAATAGCATCATACAAATGCGTAGACGGAGTTTACTGATTATTTTATGTAATTTTAATTTTTTCTTCTTCTTTCCCTTCTGTGTATAAGCATTGCGTTGATATTCAAAATAATAAGATACAAGCAAAATTCATAATCATCATCATCAATATCATACTTTTAGCAATTTTAACGTTTAGATTTTGTTTAAGGTTTTGGATAAATGAAAAAATATAGGTCACTATTATAACTACGCGGTAGTAGTCATTATGCTATGAGATGATACTCGTAACAAGAACTGCCGTGAGTTTTTGTTACCAGTTTAAGAGGGTCGTTTCATTAAGATTTGCCCTTGACAAAAAATCAAAGCAAAAGTCATTATTGAAGTGTAGAACAATGACGAAACCCCGTATAAGATATTTTTATTCTTAAGTAGGCAATATATAACACCACAGTACGTACATAAACAGTAAAATAAATAAATAAAAATAACACCACAGTAAGTAAAATAATATTTTTTTATGGAAGATAGTGATTACACAAACAAATTGTTCATCTGATGGTAAGTGCAACGTCTGCCCATATCAAATGCTTTGTCATACAGAAAACTTTTGTGTGGCACCATACTACGCTCATCATCTTGAGACATTAGTTATTAAGTCTCATCTACCCTGCAATTACATTTGCTAACAGTGCTCTTCATACCGCAGCACAGTAATGTTTGCACACTGCTGTAATGCTTTACGACAGATCCGTCTATACTCACACTACCACCGCAGTGCTAGTTATGGTATTCCTGCCTGGATATCCTACCGTAAGTAAACCAAGTTGCTTTTTTTATTGGAATAAGTGATGAAAAGAGCAAAACGTTCACCTGATGGTAAGTCAAACGTCTGCCCATAACAAATTATATGTCACCCAGAATATTGTCTGTGTGACAACACACTGCTCCAGTCCACATGAGACATCAGTTTTTAAGTCTCAGCTGCCTGTGATTACACCAGCTCTCAGTGCTCTTCATACCGAAACACAGTAATGTTAGCACACTACTACTTCACGGCAGAATAACTGGCCTAGTTGGATGGATTTCTGCCTGGTCCTACCACCAGTACTTAAAGTAGTTCACGTTGCATTCAAGGCAAACAATTCCCTGAGAGGGGCTTATAATTTTAAAGACAAATTTGACAATCGCCAAAAATCCGGCGTTTATAAGCTTGTTTGTAGTGAATGCAGCGCTGTTTACGTTGATCAGGACTGGCCGCAATTTCAGCACTCGTTACACTCCTCATAACGAGTGTCGAAGTTGCATTTGGCCGCGTTCAGAAATTGCAATCCCGATAGATCGCATTTCGCGAAACTGGATATAATCTAACCCGGGATCATACATTTAACACGGTGTTCTTCAAAAACTGGGTAATACACACAATACTATTATGGCTGTAGGATGCAGTGTCAAAGATGTCAAATCCTATTTTTGAACTTTTTGTTTTTTTTTTATTTGGACTCCTCACCGTAGTACTCAAGTATTCTGATATTGCTGAGAGAATTGTTGTTCTGCCTACATTCTGTGCATTTTCGTCGGCATTAATGGCAAACCGAAGATTAATGTATTCCTCAGAACGGAGTTTTGCCTGGTTCAACCTGATAAACGTCAATCGCTCAGTTTCAACTATCAGTTAAATATCCACATCACATTGGTAAAAGAGACGCCGACATTTTAAGATGTCATTGTCCGCATTTTCTAGAACCTTCAGTCTGTGTGAATAATAATTCATTGAACAAACTTTTTTGTTCGTTTCGGGACCTATAAACAAACACTTGTGTTATAATATCATAAATTCACGTTGTGATAAAGGTAGTAAACGCAGTTTTGTTACCTGTATCTGGATTTATCATCTTCATTGAAAAATTATACCCTTCTTCACCTTTCCAAAATGTGATAGGATATTGTTGCAGACATAGGACACATGCTTCAGTTGACTGTTACGCCGATGTAAAACAATATCTCGGTTTTATAAATTTTCACCCACAACGACAATAGAGACTTCATCAATTGTTGGCGCATTAAAACGTCTTGGATGTTGTCGTGCAGGCGTCTTATCGGCTTTGATGAAAATTTTGTGGTTATCAGATGGCATGCGGTCTAATGCGGTCGTGAATATGGCAACCAATTCGTTGTGTTGATGGAAAAACATTAGGAGTTGTTCAACAATTGGTTTTTTCACCGAATTGTTGTATGCACAACGCTGATCGACTTGTCTTGCTGAATCGCCCATAAAATAAATTGGCGAAAAATTGTAGTCACTGTCCGGCATTGGCATTATGGAACCTGTTATGATATATTTGACCCTGATTCTGCAAAGGTAAACAGATAATAAATAGATGTAATATAGGATATTGTGCAGCGAATTGTTTGTACCACCATGTGGCTCTCTAAATACTTTGTCAGCACTGCCATTCCCCAATCAACTTTTTTAAACGCAATCACTTTCGGCTGCTTTTGCCAATTTACCGAGCTACAAACGTACTTTAAGCCATTTCAATTGATACACCATTTCAATTGAAAGCTGCCAACGTATTTTGCATAAGGCACGTGGTGGTAAAATAATTGTTTTTTTAATATACTTACCATGAAAGTTGGCATATCGAAGAACGCTTGTTGCGCCAAATGACGTCATTTGAAAGCAATTATTGTATTGCAAGATATGAGTCAAAAAATGTTGAGAGTCTGGCCTATTTCCGGAAACCAATGATTGAGCTAAGGTCGGCCACCTTAGCTCAATCATTGGTTAATATCAAATGGCGTCAATTTGACTTAACCGCTTGCGCAACACGATCCAGGGGCTTAATTTTCAAAGTTACAGGTCTTTCAATATTGACACACAATGTTCATTGGTCCTATTGCAACGAATTACTCTAAATGCTTTCGATTTCCTCGTTATATATAATTAAATGCAACTCGATAGGTGTTAAACGCAACATTTCTATGTTGTTGATTTCGATTTCATGGAGTCCGTTCAACTTCATTCAGAGTTTCGTGTTACTCGTCAGTTTAACTTGCTCTTGTATCTTGTATCTTTGACTTGTAGCATTGTAGATTGTAGAAACTTACCAAAACTCAATAATTAATTGAATTTTTAATATTAGGCGTTATTACTGAAATAAACGTGATGAACAAACCCTTTGACACATTATTACAGCAGTTACACGATTTTATGTTTCGTAATTCTTCTTCCTCTTCTTGATTGAATGATTGAATTTTTGATCCTGGCAATCGGCTATTAAGTAAAGTCATTTTTGCTAATGTCAAGTAATAATTTAATTGTACTAAAGACTTCGTTTTGATCGACAGTAAAATGATAGGTTTGACTGATGAATGGTGATGAGTATGATTTACTGACTGGAGACAAAACGAAAAATATAATTTGTTCTTGAATTGAATTATTGTACATTTCTACGAGCACTTGCTGCATAATAAACTATCTATAATAAACATCAAAACTCAAAATATACACAAATTCAATAAAAACACTTCCGCCACTTTTCGTGTTGGCGTCAAAAGTCCTTCATAATTTAAATTGTACGTTTTAAGAGCGCCACTGAGGGGCTAACTAATGTTACCGATGACACATCAATATTTTATGATTCGTTATAAACATTTCGTTAATTTGTCAGTTGTTCTTAATTGTTCGACATAAACATTTCGTTTGTTAATCGTTTGTTCTTGATTTTTCAATAATTTTTTTTATTTTTTTTTTTGTTTATTAACAATTATTTAAATGTTAAGCCCTAAGTTAAGCACTAATGGCAGCTTTTTTCTTTTTGTGTAAGCTTCCTTTAGTTATAGTCGCGCATGCACAATAGCACGTGCCACTAGTAAAATCAAGTTTATTGGAATATTGCGCCGCATACACAAGTAATAATTAAATATAAGGAGACCGGCTGCTCAGAGCCCAAATGCAGCAGGCGGTTCTCCTTTATACATGTCGTCCGCCGCAAGGAACATAACACAGAAATACTCTCTCTAACGAGAGAAGAAGTTCCGCACACAAAGGACAAAAAAAAATAGGGACATAATACAAAATAACTTTAAATATTCACATTGATACCATACCATACATACCGCTTCGTTTTTGATTGAAGAGTTCTGGTAAAAGGATATAGATAAATAAATTGGTTGTCTGTAAAGTCGGTTTACGGACAATAGTTTTACGTGATAACATCTTATAGAAACATTGATGAATAAAAACATTAATTTTTAATTTACAAATATTATTTACAGTTTTTGCAAATTTAATTTAAATAATTTGTTTCAATATAATCACGACCAATTAGTTACAATCATATTATTCTTTATTTATTATTAGTCATATTATTCTAAAAATGCAAGAATTAATTACCTTTTTTGCCGCTGTTTTGAGAAAAACAGTTAATTGAAGTGAACAAAATGAAATTGAAATGAACAAATTGAAGTGAACAAAGTGAACAAAAAAATTAGACTGAAAATTATGAAGGAAATCATCAATTACATCTTATTAAATTGTAGAAATAAACACAAAAACACAAAACACGTTGTCGCGTATTCAACATTTGTTATAAATAATCGCTTCCGTCGAGGTGGGCGAGGGTTATTGTAAAGTTCTCGAAGAAGCTCGCGTGGCAGCGTTTCAGTAGCAGAACTATTCCAACTGCTAGCTCTGACATCACGCGAGAAGAGAGATATGTCGGAGTCAGCGATTGCTGAGCGATAGCGCCGCCAACCTCTTGTTTATGCGGTACAGGGTAACTTGTGTACATAGCGCAGAATAAAAATTTCAAATGTTCCTCGTGTAATAATTTAACCTTACTACGCTTAACCACCAATTACCTAGGTAAACCGACCGTTTTGTTGTGAAGTAGTGACAACGTCGGTGTCTCGAATTCAACTGCCCCCGAACAATCAGAACTCTTGTTGTGTCTGTCAAACTTGTGTGTGAACTGTCAAATGAGCAACTTAATATTTGACGATATCGTTTTTCCCGACACGGCCATCAAGACAACTTACACGTCCTCGTGTGCGCCATCTGAAACAAGAGTTCATCCAAACTAAACAACGTCTAGCAAGTAAACAGTCTTCCGCTCGGTCTTCCTGACCGGGGTGTGATGAACTAGTTAAATGATACCTCAAACTTAGCCAACACTTCAATGAGTCCAGTATGCAATACTCTACACCTCAACCCATTGCCTCCATCCACCTTACTTCAACACAAAACACACAAATGCCTTCATCTGGCTCGCAAGTGGGACTTCCATCCAGTACACTTACACACTTCAAATCACACAACACTTGGCGATGCCTCCATCCGGCATCCTTACGATTGCTTCCATCTCCATACCAGACATTGGTCACACTAAGGACAACTACAGCTAGCAAAGAGTTGCAGGCGACCTGAGAGATTTGCATACTACACTCACTCTCCACATGAAGATCATTAACACAATCGTGGAATTGCAACTACAGAACATAACGGTCTACGTCAGACACGTTTTTATTAATGGCTCCATAAAATTTCATGAAGTTCAGTCAAACCATTTCCGATAGTTTATAACCACAATACATTATTTGCAGTAAACTACACCTCCACTGCGTCCTCACTCCTATTACTGAACTAAACATCTGTTAGAATGCTCCCGCAGAATACCCAGCACAGCAACATAGACACTCCTTCGTGTACCAAAGAAACACTGCAAACATTATGATGCAAAATTAAATACTGCATTAGCATAGGCTGCTGGAAGTCATTGGTCGCCAACGAAAAGGAGAGCTTCAGTTAACTCCACCGCGCCATCAATGCGCAGAGTTCCGCGAAAGATCCTCGGAGAGACCTTCACAAAATCGGTGACGATATCGGCGACACGCAATAATCCGCCCCGTCGCGTTGGCCAGTCAACTGTAACTTCAACAACACATTAGAACATTGGGTGGCCCTAATGATAGTTTGGACTATCTTTATTTAACTATATCTTTCGTCATTGTTAACGTCTTTTTTTTAAACTTCAAGATTACTCACCATTTATTTTAATTAAGAATAACACAATTAAGCAGTTTCGGTAGCCAGCTACTACACTGAAACTGTAATAAACTTTCCATCGTCACGGTCTTTACAAACCAAACCACTACAAATTATCGGGTTATTGACGACTGCTTATGCCTATGCACCGGTTTTAAAGGCCTCCTGTGTAATTTCCGCGACTAAGTATAATTCCTTACTTCAACGGACTTACAACATCAATAGTATTGGTCTAATAACTTTTCAAACCCTCTACTTCTGTAACACGAAAAATAGACAAACTATCGAAGATGAGGGTACTTCCAAAACTAAATTATACAGACTAATTTAAAAACCGAATAACCTAATAAAAGTTTGCTTCCTAAAACCCTCTGTTACGATTCAATAATGACTCCAAAGCCTGTACACAAATAAATGAAATCAAACTGATCTTTAAAACTAATTTAGAATATAACACATGAAATGGAGAAAAAGAGAAAGACAATGATCACAACAGAAATAATAATCGTATGTGACATGGGAAAGCTCTTTCCAATGCCTTAATCGTTCGAATCAGTTTAAACACTCTTATCGAATAAAGCGACGAAGCTAGCAAAACGACCACCTGTGAAGTTACAACTCACAGATTACTTGACAAGAGAACAAAATAAAAATTGTACGTCTCACCAAATTGTTGTCATTGTCCATTAGCATCTCTAACATTGTGGGCCAGCGAAACTCGGATCCCACTTCTGATGTCGGAACCAGCGATGGCTGAGCGATAGCGCCGCCAACCTCTTGTATAAGCGGTACAGAGTAACTTGTGTAGATAGCGCAGAATAAAAATTTCAAAAGCTCCTCGTGTAATAATTTCACCTTACTACGCTTAACCACCAATTAACTAGGTAAACCGATAGTTTAGTTGTGAATTATTGACAAAGTCGGTGTCTCGAATTCAACTTCCCCTGAACAATCCGAACTCATAAATAAGACTCTTACCACGTGCCGCTATTACAATAACAAGTGACGTCACGGTGTTTACCACTTCCTCAGTACTACAATAATCAAATGAGCAACTTAATATTTGACGATATCGTTTTTCCCGTACAGATATGTGTCACAAGCCAACGCTTCGGCCGATCGTGCCTCTCTATCGCTTGTTGCGCGCTTTAAGGTACTTAGGTGGAACGAAACATTTTCCGTGCGCGCTGCCGGTGTTCATCAATTTATAACAAAATTAAAGAAAGAATAGGAATAGAAGTAAAATAAAATATACCAGGCCCAAATTTTGTCAACAGTTTATGTGATAAATTTACTGAATAGGGAATGAAGACTTTGTTCCGGAGATGTCGCTTTAAACACAACTTTTTTTCTGTGTTTTTATGTTGTTAATAACAAAAGTTATTAAAATTATTTTAATGTGAATAATATAATAAAAATCAAAATAAACATTATTTCTTTGTTGGGTTGTTAAACCCTGCTATTTTTTCACTAGTCACCTCATAGCCACTATAATGACCCCGCATTCAGTATGAATAGGGAAATATTTTAGCAAAAATATTAATAACGTCAAAAGTTTTTATAATTTTTAGAATTGTCTCGTAATTTTCCAGCAACGGGATGACTTTTACAGTTTTATAATATTATTATTATTTCGCAACCTAGTTAGTTTATTGCATAAAGTTGTTTCGTCTTCACCCCATTTTCGGTATCTATACTGTCTAAAACGTCAAAAAACGTATGACACTTGTCAAAAACTATACGTCAAAAATTATACGTCATATTGTCAAATTACACATCACTACTATTAAATCATAGATTCTTAAGCTTTTATTATGTATTCTTAAGATATACTATTTTTTTATAATGTTTCTTTAAGTTCTTGTTATATAAAATGGACCAAAGTAATCACTCAAGACAAGATTTAGATAGTTTTAGGAATGATGAACATGGATACGATAGAGCACGTATGAGAAGACAGTCCGGAGGTTTTGTTGACTTAGGGAATGAATCACAATATGGTACAGGTGGACACCAAGCTTCAGGGGCGAACGAAATTTTCGCGGATATACAGGTGATAGCTCATATTAATTTGTATTCTTACTGTCTTGAGTTTTATATGCCAGTATTTAGTCTAGTCATTTATGAATTTTTATGTTTTTATTTAATATAATTTTATGTCGATTATTATTTAACCGCAATCACGCAAATCGTATTCGTATTGCGGCAGAGTGTAGAAAAATCCCAGTTGTGTTCAATCACAATCTTTTTGTTGTTTTAAATTAAATTTCAACCATTTCTTCGTTATGAAAGTAATTCATTTAAAGTGACTAAATAAAAAATAATGTTAAACTTGAGAATGTCAGTTTTTTGAGATTTTTTTAGAAATATCTTCACTTCAATATCTTATCTTCATTTTTCATTTTCATAAAATGTTTCACTATCCACAAGCATAATGACATCATTTGCGCGTTTTGTCAAAAAAAAACTTACAATCCAAATACTAACCAAAATGCCATTCATCACTCTTAGTACCAGGCAGTCCCTTATAGGCCTATAAAAAAAAATTCAAAATTTTAACCAAGAATAGGAAAAAATAAACAAAAAAAATTTACTATCTATTTTATGCAGACAATAATTGATTCTAACTTAACCTTAACCTTTAACTTTGGACATGCAGTCTGACAGAGCTTCCGCATCTTTACTTGTTTTAGTTTTAGTGGCGTGGACTAAGCAGTGCTTGTAGAAGTTACAAACTGATCCATATTAGTGTTACAAATGCAAATTTTGGATTTATTGTATTTTTAATCTCAAAATGGTATACAACAATCACACCTTTTTCCCATATAATGGGTAAGCAGAGGCTATTGTGTCTATTTATACGTCAAATTTAGATGGATCAAGTTGTTCAGGAACTAAACATACCTCATAATCTAATAATGACAAACCCATTTTGAAAGTTTTACACATTGACAATAGCAGATTCAAACAGGTTGTTAATGATTTTGATAATACATCACTGTGAGTACCTGTTCAGAAACATGGTTCCACAAATTGAAGGCTTCTCTTGTGTGTCCTCACAATTTAAAAAGAAAGTCTTCCAATACATATTTGACTTGTAATATAGCTGTATATCTTTGGTGATCTAAACAATTTTTACACATTGATTGCAATGGATTAAATTAAACATGAGGACTTTTCAAAAAAAAATGTTCTGTTAGATTTGCATGAAATAATATTTTTTTTGTTTGACATTAGATAGATTTTGTAGATGATTGAAAACTTAAGATTTTGATAATTTTTAAAAACACATGTAAAGTAATATTTGGAAAAAAAGTCTAATCAATGCCTACTTCAGTTTAATTTTCTTATGTACCACTTATAAATAAAAAAAAATGTAATTTAATATGCATGTGGTGGGAATACCAGGAGTGGGTGAGCATCTTCTCAAAGTTATTTTATTTAAGTGTATTGTGTTATATGTACCACTAGTTGGGGATCATCATCATCATCATCATTTCAGCCTACCATAGTCCACTGTTGAACATAGGCCTCCCCCATAGATTGCCACAAAACACGGTCCTGAGCCACCTGCATCCATCGACTTCCTGCAAAACCGTGTAGGTCGTCGCTCCATCTAGTGGGGGGTCGCCCTACACTGCGTTTGCCGGTACGAGGTTGCCACTCGAGAACCTTTCTTCCCCAACGGTTATCGGTTCTCCGAGCTATATGGCCGGCCCATTGCCACTTCAGCTTGCTAATCCTTAGGGCTATGTCGGTTACTCTAGTTCTGCTGCGGATAACATCGTTACGGATTTTATCTCGCAGAGAAACTCCGAGCATAGCCCTTTCCATAGCTCGCTGAGCGATTCTGAGCTTCCTCATGCGGCCTGCAGTGAAGGACCACGTCTCGGTTCCATATGTTATCACTGGCAACACGCACTGGTTGTACACTTTTGTTTTGAGGGATTGCGGTATACTCGACGAGAAGATGTGACGCAGTTTCCCGAACGCTGCCCAGCCGAGTTGGATCCGTCGATTGACCTCTTGGTCGAAGTTGGACCTACCTAGTCGGACAATCTGTCCTAGGTATACATATTCGTCAACAACTTCGATCGTAGTGTTCCCAACAATAACCGGTATAGGTGTGACATGGACGTTAGACATGATCTTCGTCTTGTCCATGTTCATCTTAAGACCTACCCGTTGGGAGACACTATTGAGGTCATTGAGCATAGCGCTAAGGTGCTCCAGCGATTCTGCCATTATGACTATGTCGTCGGCAAATCGAAGGTGAGTGATGTATTCGCCATTGATGTTGATACCGTATCCTTTCCAGTCCAGTAGCTTGAAAACATTTTCCAATGCAGCGGTGAAGAGTTTCGGGGATATTACATCACCCTGTCTTACACCTTTCTGCAATTGGATCGGTTTCGTACTCTGGTTCTGTACTCGGATAGCCATCGTAGCATTGGTATACAAGCACTGCAACGCATCGATATACCGACAGTCAATTCGGCACCGCTGAAGCGACTCTAGCACCGCCCAAATTTCGACGGAATCGAAGGCTTTCTCATAGTCCACATACGCCAGACATAGCGGAAGATTGTACTCTTCGGTCTTTTGTACAATCTGGCGAAGGGTATGTATGTGGTCTATGGTACTATAGCCTTTTCGGAATCCGGCTTGTTCGGGAGGCTGGAAGTCATCAAGTCTGCTTGCGAGACGATTCGTTATGACTCTCGAAAACAGCACGTAGACGCGGCTTAGAAGCGATATCGGTCTATAGTTCTTCAAGAGGGCGTTATCGCCCTTCTTGAAGAACAGGACAACCACGCTTCTACTCCACGCTTCCGGCGTAGCGCCGCCCCGGATGACGGAATTAAAGAGCTTCTGAAGGACTACTAGTATCGGCTTTCCACCCGCTTTCAGAAGCTCTGCTGTGATTCCATCTTCACCCGGCGCTTTGCCATTCTTAAGCTGTTTGAGAGCCATACTAATCTCGCTCAGACTGACGTCCGGGATATCATCGGAATAGTGTCGGACGAGACTTGCTCTTGGGTCGTTACTCACACTAGTGTGTGGCTCCAACGACGATGTGTACAGCTGTCCATAAAATCTCTCGATCTCACTCAAAATCTCTGCTCCAGCGGAAATGACGCCACCGCTTTCGGTCCTCAACTTAGTCAGTTGGCTCTTTCCGGCAGACAGATCCCTGGCAAAAACCTTGGAGCCTTGGTTTCGCTCTATCGCTTCCTCAATACGAGCTGTATTGAAGTTGCGAAGGTCTCGCCGCATACATTTGGAGATCTGTCTGTTCAGTTGCCGATATGCTGACGCATCAGTTGAGGACTGTAGCCTCATTTCTCGCCTAGCCTCCATGAGATTAAGAGTGTGGTCGGCGAGTTTCTGGATCTTTTTTGTGCGGTGGGTCTTGCAAAACTTTGCCCCCACCGCATGGACAGTTTCCACGAGCCTCTCGTTCATATCATCCACTGTAACGCAATCTTCCAGGCACTGAAAACGATTTTGCAACTCGAGCTGGAAGCTTTCGGGGTTTTGGATAAGGGCACGAGATGGACGGAGCGTGGACTTCACCAGACGCGACCTCTCCAGCTTTACGTTCAGGTTCAATGTGCCTCTTACCATTCGGTGATCACTGCCGGTTTTCACCCTAGCGATCACAGAGACATCATTGAACAGCTGTCGTTTGGTCGTCATGATGAAGTCGATCTCATTTTTGGTGGAACCGTCCGGGCTCATCCAGGTCCACTTTCTGTGGGGCCGCTTTTGAAAGAAGGAGTTCATCATAAAGAGTCCCTCCTTCTCCATAAAGTCGGCCAGCTGTTGGCCCCTTTGGTTCCGTTGCCCTATTCCAAATTGCCCCACTACCAGCTCATCGTCTTTTTTCATGCCCAGCTTCGCGTTAAAGTCTCCCATCAACACCGTGTAGTGAGTTTTGGAGGAATGTATGGCTCTTGATATGTCCTCATACATTACCTCCACCTCATCATCAGGATGTGCCGAGGTAGGTGCGTATACCTGTATGACCTTCAGCGAATACCGTTTGGTTATTCTGAGTATAAGGTACGCAACCCTAGTCGACACACTCCCGATCTTGACAATGTTGTTAATGAGAGACTTGTGGACGATAAACCCGACACCTCCTTGGGACAGATGGTCGCCCTCCCGGTGGTAGAACAAGTTACCGGATTCAAGGATTACCGTGTCCTCCCCCTGTCTTCGGACTTCAGATAGATTTACAGTTATTTGTGTTGATAGCAGTATCATTTTATAATATTGATAACCCTCCAATACAGCCGATCACAATTATAATTACAGTTATTAATGCAGTTGTCATTATAATTTATATCATATGATAACCCTCGACAATCCAGCCCCTGTCTGATTCGGCGCTTCCACCAGTAATCTGACATGCCAATTTTATGTGTATGAAATTTTTTTCGTTAATGCATGATTAACAACAGTCAACTTTTTTTCAATTTATTTATGGAAACAGCAGTAACTATATTTCGGTGTCAAATAACATCCAGGTATGCAATCTTTAAGCAGCAAGACTTTTGATCGACATATAATGATAGTTGATTTTTACTGAAGATTTGTATGGACTGATGGAGACAAAACGAAAAGTACGATTTTGGTCTTGAATCGTATTTTCCAATCGCTTTATCCTTTCACGTGCACTTGCTGCATAATAAACTATAAATATTAAACATCAAAACTCAAAATATACACAGAAATTACAAAAATCGATAAAAACACTACTGCCACTCTTCGAGTTGGAGGCAAAAGTCTACAGTTTTATTTTCTCTTTTACAATGTCTTAACAATAAATCGATGAGAAGCCTGCTTTGTATCCTTCCCGAAGAACTCCGAAAAATATTAGTAGGGGAAATAGCCCTTGGTTAATTAATATATCTCCACAAATAAGAAATTTTGGTGAGAGGAAATTTTACACTCATTGCCTGTCAGGGGTTAAGTAATCTATTTTGCAATGCATTGAATTCAGTTTTGTTTTTAGGGGGATGTACCATGGTGGAAATCGAATTTTTTCATATCACAACCAGTTCTTTTTGGAACCTGGGATGGAGTATTTACTTCTTGCCTCATCAATATTTTTGGAGTGATCGTCTTTCTGAGGTCTGGATGGATAGTCGGACAAGCTGGCTTAGTGAATGCAATATTTATAGTGATATTTACAGGTGTGTATTCAAGCCTAAGAATTTGTAATTTATTTAATTTGCTTGGAAATTATTATAAATGTATCTGTTTTTAAATCTGTTATAATTTTAAGCCGATAGGTGTTTGGCAGAGTAGAATAGCCCCTACCTCTTTCCCACCAAGATATTGTAAGAGGCGACTAAGGCATTGTACACACCGGCTTTATTCATTCAGAATAACATCATAATATGCAATGCTTTCACTATACTGCTCGTCGGAAGTAAGAATTTTTTGACTCTACCAAAATGGCGGCGACATGGTTCGCAACTCGTCACATTTCGTTTCGCCCGCGAGGGCAAAAAGTGGGCGAAAAATATGTTATAATTTTAATTCATAAAATATGTTATTTGCAAAAATATATGCTGGACATTAAATTACCTCATCATTATCATCATCTCAGTTTATCACTAGTCCACTGTTGAACATAGGCCTACCCCATAGATTTCCACAAGAGTTAGTAGGTCTCATTTTGGGGGGGTTTTACCATAGTTGCCACTCTTGGCAGGCGGGTTGGTAACCGCAACTTATTTATAGATGTTCCTATTAAAAATAAGTTTTTAAAATTCTTATTGATAAAGATATGTATAATAAGTTACCATACAATTATTTTTTTCAGTGTTCGTGGCACTGATTTCAGTTCTTTCAGCAGTTGGAATATGTGAAAGATGTAGAATAGAAAGTGGCGGAGTTTACTTTTTACTGGGACACACCCTGGGATCCAGAATGGGTGGCACATTGGGCATGATATATTGTTTTGGACAAGTATGTAGTAATAAGTATATGTAATTTATACTTTATTACTTATCTGTCTGTTTTATACTTCCATACTAATATTTTAAATGCGAAAGTAACTCTCTCTATCCCTCTGTCTGTTTGTTACCTTTTCACGGCTCAACTGTTAAATCAAATTTGATAAAATTCAGCACAGAAACTGAAGACCCAGGATGCAAGCATTTTCTGTCTGGACATAGAATACTTTTTATTCTAATACTTACATATATTTTATTATTAAAACACGAAATCAGAGCTGTCATTAAATACCTCTGCTTGAAAAAAATGTCTACCAAAGACATACACAGCGACTTGGTGGAAACATTAGGGGACTCTTCTCCTCCATATTCCACAGTTGCACGCTGGGCTAAGGAGTTTAAGTTGGGAAGAACATCGACGGAAGACGAACACCGCGAAGGACGCCCATCGACGTCCCTCACTGAAGAAAATGTGAAAAAAGTTGAAGAAGTTGTATTGGAAGATCGAAGAGTGACTATCAGGCATGTAGCTGAGGTCACAGGGATCTCATATGGCAGCATTCAAAGAATCCTTGCGAACGAATTGCATATGAGAAAGGTCTCCGCGCGTTGGGTACCGAAAATGTTAAACGACGAGCAAAAGAAGAAACGAGTCGACATGTCAAGAGCAAATCTCGAAAAGTTCCAGGCAGACAAGGATAATTTTTTGTCACGTTTTGTGACCATGGACGAGACCTGGATCCACCATTTTGATCCTGAAACAAAACAACAATCGATGACATGGAAACGATCCGATGAACCGACGCCGAAGAAATTCAAAGTGTCAAGCTCAGCAGGGAAGGTTATGGCGTCTGTTTTTTGGGACGCTGAAGGAATAATCATGGTGGACTACTTGGAAAAGGGGGCCACTATTACAGGCTCCTACTATGCAGAACAAATAAGAAGATTGCGGGAGGCTATTAAGGAGAAAAGGCGAGGCAAACTGCGGGCTGGAGTGCTGTTCCATCAAGACAACGCACCGGTTCACAAAGCTGCAATTGCCATGGCTGCCATTCAGGAAGCGGGCTTTGAGCTGGTGGAACACCCCCCCTATTCACCAGATCTAGCCCCCAGCGACTTCTATCTCTTTCCACGACTCAAGGAACACCTCCGAGGCAAGAAATTTGACGATGATAGCGACGTGATGGCCGCGGTTGAGGACTTTTTTGAGAGTCAAGATAAAGATTTTTTTTCTAAGGGAATTTTAGGATTAGAAAAGAGATGAATCGAAAATGAGAGTTCCTTGCATACATTTTTGCAGACTTCAGCAAGTGACACATAAACATTCTATATGAATACAATTATTGGTAGTCATATAAAATGATGTTGATTACAAGCATTAGTACCATTATTATTTTGAGATAAAAAGTTACCTCTTAGGACAATGAAAGCAACATTTTTTATTTATGTTCATCTGTAATTTACTATTATTCTTACAGGCAGTGGGCTGTGCTCTAAATGTATTTGGTTTTGGGGAGTCTATGGCAAACCTAGTTGGCTCTGATAATACATGGGCAGCTCGTGGTTTTGCAATAGCAGCCGTGCTTTTATTGGGAGTTATAAA
Source organism: Luehdorfia chinensis (assembly GCA_019845155.1). Lineage (NCBI taxonomy): Eukaryota > Metazoa > Arthropoda > Insecta > Lepidoptera > Papilionidae > Luehdorfia > Luehdorfia chinensis. Next base: position 12,301,335 of record JAHVAK010000527.1, read on the forward strand.
TGTTGCAGGTGTTAAATGGGTTATCAAGTTGCAATTTGTTTTGCTTCTAATTATCTTACTAGCTGCCATAGACTTTTTTGTTGGCTCTCTTACAACTGTTCCAAGTAAGTAATAAAATTTATTGAGAAAATACATAGCATGTCTTATACATGATTGAGAAATAGTTTAAAAAGTCTTGTGTTTCGGGTGTGGTCTCTGCCTATTCCTCATACGGTAAAAAGGCGTGACTGTATGTACGTATGTATGTGTTATCACTTAGCACTAGTTTTTAGCACACCGCTGTGTGGTGGCGGCGTAAGAGAATCTACCACCCATCTCATGTCGTAAAAGTGTCGACAAAGGGAAAATGAAAACCAGGAGATGGGCAGGCAGCATCTTCCTGGAAGATCTGAATAAATAAACTGCGGTTACCAACCCCTGCCATGCGTGGCAACTATGGTAAAATCCCCACAAAATCAGAGCTGCAAACTTTTGTGGTCATCTATGGGGGAGGCCTATGTTCAGCAGTGGACTTTTGATAGTCTGAAACGACGAACATAAGCAGTATAATAATTTTGTTCTTTTGTTTCAATTAAAAAAATCAAAAACCATCAATTTAATGAAAGTTAAGTGTAATGTTATTATTGGTGGTAGGAATTCTATACAGGAATCTGTCTAAGTAGGTATCACCGCAGTGGCAGTGGCAGAATGCCATCAAGCAGTGTGCAAACATTAGAGTTTGAAGGGCACTGACCTTAGCTAGTGTAATTACAGGACACATGAGACTTAAGAACTGATCTCTCAGGGTCATGAGCACAGTGTGATGCCACTTAGAAATGTTCTAGGTGACACAGCATTACCATCAGTCGAATGATTGTCTTGTCACTTTGTTCTATAAAAAATCAATCTCAAATTTGGGGACTTTCAGACCTTAGAATCAAGAATTTGTGAAGTGTGAAATATTGACTGTCTAGGATTTCTCTCAGGAACAATGACTTCGTAGTTAGATATGTTGGCCACTGACAGTTTATCTAGTTTCATCATAATAATCAGTGGTACTAGCCTAGTGGTCGGAGTACCTGACTTCTATGCCGCGGGTCCTGGGTTCGAATCCCAGCCGGAGCCATCATTTGTGCTAAAACACAAATTGTTGGTTTTCGGGTCTGGTTGTGTTGTGATTGTCCCCGTGTTTCTGACACTGCATCCTAGCCTACCTCCGATCTTATTCGCATCAGCGTTACATCGGGCAAGGGAAGGTTGGGACAAGTGAGTGCCTCTGTGTTTGCGCGTACACTTTTGGCACTATAATATCTCCTGCGCAGTTGATGGCTCTCGAGAACATCATCATCATCATCAATTCAGCCCATTGCAAGTCCGCGGCTTGAACATGTAGTGTAGAGCTTAGTAATGTCTAAATATTGTGTACTTTAAACCCTAATAGGTGTGTTTTAGTTGAATCTTTATTTATATCATCGCCTTCAAGTTTTTTAAATGCTGAAAATTACCCCTATGTTTTCCATATTGCCCTTGTGTATGGCACTCCTTAAAATAATAAATGTTATTTTCTGAATTCATTTCTGTCTGTGTAACTCAATTTACACATATTGTTATTTCAATAGTGTGTAATAATTTTAGCTGCTGAATTCAAAGGATGGCTGGGTGGTACAATAGCTAATAACACTTGGTCCAGTTATCAAGATGACTACACATGGTTTAAATGTTTTGGTGTTTTCTTCCCCACAATTACTGGTATTTTGGCAGGAATTAATATGAGCGGGGATTTAAGAAATCCATCAATCAATATTCCTAATGGTTCTCTAGCAGCTATTAGTACTGGGTATGTATTGCTATTGCATTTCACCTTGCAAATTTCTTAAGAGGTATTTAAAAGGACTTGTTTTTACTTAGTAGTAGGTTTAGGGAATCCAAAGGACTATCAGACCTGACAGGTTTTGCAACTTTGGTTGGAAAACCAGGCTTTTACAAATATGACGGGTCTAATTGGGTAGTAGAAAATCTGACGGCCAGTAGCTTAAGAGCCTTACAAAGCATGGAGATTACAGTCCGTATGGAGGCCCGCAGCCTCCCTCGGACGGTCATTAAACGACTTAAAATCATTTTGAGATATTCTAAATCGCGCAAGCACGCAGCGAACGCGACAGTCCGAATTTCGAGGTTATTGTAGGAGTTTATTTATGTATTTATGTTTAGGTCAAACCAAACCTGGCACGCGGGCTCTGGGCCCGTGAGCACAGTATCCGATGAAGCTGTAAAAGCCAAAAAAGGCTAACAGCAATTACAACACCGAAATTATATTATATAAGCATGGAGGCATCTTGGATAAATGCAAGTAAAGAGCTGTCATCAGCTGGTGCCATCGGGTTTAATTGCTTAACCACAACAATTGTTTCGTCTACCTATGTCTAATAAAATGAAAATTCTTTATTTCAATGTAAAAAAAAAATCGTTTGTCACACGTATTTTTTTATAATGTACACGTCTTTACTAGATATCGAAAATTAAATTCATATGCTCTTTTGATTTTATTAAGACATAAAAATATGAGTAATACTGATAATTTTCATTTCCAGAACCTTCTTGTATCTTATGTTTGTCATCACGTTAGCTGCGACGGTAACGCGCGAAGCTCTTCTTAAAAACTTTTCAATTACTGCCGACATATCAGCGGTTACAGTTCTACTCCTTGCAGGATTGTATGTAAGCTCTATGAGCTCATGTCTAGGAGCAATGTACGGCACGCCTAGAGTTTTGCAGAGTATTGCCAATGAGAAAGTAATACCTGGACTAGATATACTCGGACATGGGGTAAATATATTACAATAAAATTAGAATCTAATTACTATCTGTTCATTATATGTATTTCAACAATGTTTATGTTAACATATAAACAGCTATGATCGTATTTGTACGCACCGGACGATTAAGATACATTTCAAATTTGCAAGATAATTTTAGATAAATACATTTTAATGTTTCTTTTGGATCAAAATTTTCATTTATTGCTAACATAACTCGTACTGGCAATATTTAGCTCACCTTTATTCTCGGTATTATCATTCTTCTTGTCTCGTCTATGTCGCCGTATTACTTTCATTTGAACTATTGTTGTAGTACCTCAAATAGAGATGTTTATTAGAAAAAATATTTTAATGTTATCTTCGGACCATAAGACGCACCCAAAATTTGAGTCCATTAAAAAGAAAACTTTTTAAAAAGGCGCGTCTTATATTCCGAATAATACGGTAGATTGTAAATGATAACCAATTACGACCAGTTTAATACTGAAAGTGGTCAACTGCGCAGGCTATATGAAAGTGCCGCATTTACTTACTACTAATTTAAAAAAAAAACATGTGTGCAGTTCACACGCGGTAGAAGTGAAACCTTCAGAAAACTAAACTTCGAGAGAATGAGACGAATGCTTTATTATGATATTGTTACCAACTTTAAAAATTATTTTACATTTTATTCTTTAATTAATTATTTCAACAAATGACACAAGTAGCTTATGGTGGGGTTTATCAATATTTCTTTAAAATATAGTGCAAATTACTGTTTTTCATCTTGTTGTCGAGCTAATGAGAGCAAAATCTACGAAGAAATCGAAGATTTAGACGAATTCGAAGATATAAATATAATAGGAAACACTGTATACTGTATTCTATCTCATTCTCTCGCAGACTAAATCTTGTCGATGTATATGCTTTTTCGTTTCATCTTGTTTCAAATCACAACAATACTAAAGAAGTTTTCATTTTAAAAAACAAACAAAGCCCCACAGTAGGATTTATGCTATACCGTGGGTGCGTATTACAGACATACATTTTACATACACTACACAACCAGAGCCGAAAACCAACAGTTTATGTTTTTGAACAAATGTTGGCTCCGGTTGGGATTTGAACCCAGGACCGGCGGCATAGAAGTCAGGTACTCTGACTACTAGGCCACGCGGTCGTCGAAATTACTACTATACTTTTTCACACCCAATTTTTTTAAATATATCTTATTTCTATTTTATAAATTTGGAATTACGACATTGACTGGACTTTGCCAATCTGTTTTTAATTTTCTGATAGTTGTTTACAACACACAATATGTCTTCACTTTCCACTGTCCATGTCCAAAGACTAACTTCTTTGGAGAGTGATTGCCATGCTTTGTAAGCAGGATTTTATAATTTTGTGTAAAAGGACGCTGTTTTGACCATTTATCCAAATTACATACAAATTACTACAATAATATGTTGGTACGCGGGGGAGAAAAGTGGTCTGCGTTTGCGGCTTCCGACTACCCCTTAGATAGGAAAAAGGCGTGACTGTATGCATGTGCTATGAATCTGAGGACAGATAAAATTAAAATGCGCACATAGTTGCCAGAAGCAGAAAATGGTACAGCCATAAATATTTTAATATGTATTTTTGTCTTTTCAGAGGGGTCCAAACAAGGTGCCTATATATTCAATGGTAGTAGTCGCAATAGTGACTGTTACTTTCATCATTATTGGCGACATTAACAAACTAGCACCCATTGTCACAATGCCATTTCTAATAACTTACGCTAGTATTGATTATTCTTATTTTGCTCTCGCCCAGACATTTGATTTGCAGCACAATCGTGAAATGAGGTAAGATTTCTTTAATAATGATGATTATAATTTCGCCGTTAGGAGGCGGCTTAAGAGAATCTGTGGGTGTCGTTAAAGTCGACAAGGGGAAAATCAAAACCTATGTGCAGCAGCATCTTCCTGGAACATCTCAATAAATAAAATTCGGTTGCCAACCCGCCTGCCAAGCGGACTATGGCAAAATCCTCTGAAATATGAGCTACAAACTTTTGTGGCAATCTATGAGGGAAGCCTATGTTCAGCAGTGGATTAATGATAAATAAAATTTTCTCCGGTTGTTTGCAACTCGTGCTATAAATTATACGGGCGTCAAGTTGAAGATAAAGGTGTTATTTTTATTACATCGCCTTATCGATTTATTTTAATGCATCTTACTGTAATAAATAAAAAAAATGTGAGGAGGAGCGGCCTTAATAATTTTTAAGCATGAGGGAGAGGTCCGACAAAATGATTTGTGGCCCAGGGAATAGTTATAACGCCGCCATTATTTCATAAGTACCTATTTATTGCTTGAACTCCATCTTCCACATTATTTTCCAGATTCCAGGGTCACTTACAAAGAGATCCTCAAGTATATGGAGCCACAGGTAGCGATCTTGATCTCTTGTTTCCAGAAAGAATACGGCACAAAAACGTCGGCGTAAGTGGCTGGTTGGAATATTTTAAAAAAAAATTATAGGAGAAAATGACGAGACGAGCAAAACGCAAAACACCTGATGGTAAGTGCAACGTCTGCCCCATAAAAGCCCCATGAGGTGGAGACTTAGAATAGATGTAGCAATTTAGATAGTAATTTAATGGGTAAGGTATGGTGGTAGGATTTCTATACAGAAATCTGTCTAGGTAGGTACCACCCCAGGCCGTGAAGCAGTAATGTGGAAACATTATTGTGTCGGTCTGAAGGGCACTGATAACTAGTATAATTACTGGGCATATGAAATCTAACAACTGATGTCTCAAGGTGACGAGCACAATCTGACGCCACACCGAAATGTTCTGGGTGGCACAGAATTTGCTGTAGGCAGTTGTTGCACTTACCATTAGGCCATCCTTTCATCACGTGAGGTTTTTTATACCATTTTATACCCTCTCCCCCCTCCCTCTCCCTTGGTGATATGTCGTGGTGATTAAGGCTACCCCTCGTCCCAGCATCACGTGTATTTTTTATTATTGTGACGCTCTTAATTAAAAAAAATAGTTCAATTCATTCAAATATATTTTAGACTTTATACAATAAATTACAATTTTCGACCCCCGCCCCCATCGTAATTAACTGTGATTTCTTTGACCCTCCCCCTTATTCAAATCTCACGTGATTAAAGGACCCGTTATGATCTCTTATTTTCTACAATAAAAAACATTCCCTTCAAGTCTTAGTACCGTAGGAGTTGACCGCCTTGTTTCCGCTTGCCTCTACTTTATCATATCTAAACGCAAAATGAAAGTTAAAACTCGTAAGAAGGCACAAATGGAAATAGTTAGTGTAATTTCTGGGCATATGAGAAGTTTTTAATTTATTTGATAACAGTGACGGAACGAGCAGCACGTTCACCTGGTGGTCACCAGAACATTTCTGTGTGACACCACACTGCGCCCGTCACCCTTGAGACATCAGTTCTTCAGTCTCATATGCCCAGTGATTACGCTTAAGATCTTAAGACTGTGTCTGAGTGACGAATGCAGTGTCATGCCACACAGTAATTTGCATTTGAGTGTTCTGGGTAACACTGCAGCTGTTATGGACAGAAGTTGCACTTACTATTAGATGAACGATTTGGTCTTCTCGTCACTTTCTCCCGAAAAAATTAGAGTCGACAATACGCTTATATGCCCTTATTGTTATGTTTATAAATATTAAGTGTTTTCTTATATTTTCGTTTAGGATTTCACACCGTCTCCAACTGATCCAGCGATAATGAATGGCCGCATGTCGAACGGAGACGTACGTCGACCCAGCATCAGTGTACATTCTAAAAACAAAAATTGGTATTCACATCTGTGCAACCGTTGGTTGTCACTTGCCGGAGTAAGTATACTTTATACATACAAACAGTCACGCCTTTTTCCCATATAAGAGTAAGCAGAGGATACTCACGTAGTCCACTACACCACGTCGTCGCCATTTTGGTGCGAGTAAAAAAAATCTTACTATCCCTTTGCGTTCCCACGAGTAGTATAGTATTGCATATTAAGGTATTATTCTGCACGAATAAAGGCTGTCCGTACATTACCTTAGTCGCCTCTTACGACACCTCGGTAGGAAAGAGGTAGGTGCTATTCTACTCAGCCGGACACCTATCGGCTAATACTTTATACATACACTAATAAAAAAGATTATTTTTCAATCTTTATAAAGCTCTTAGTTTTTCCTGGCCACGAGACCACTCCCTTTGTAAACTTACCAAATGAACGTGGCGCGATTGGGGTTCATAAATTATCTACGCTGTCAACATAACTCAATTAAACTTATTATAATTTGAATAAATCTTCAGTCATTTCTCAATAATGTTTTTTTATATGATAAAGTGACGAGACGAGCAAAACGTTCACCAGATGGCAAATGCAACGTCTGCCTATAACAAATGTTATGTCACCCAGAACGTTTCTATGTGGCAACGCACTGTGCCCGTCACCCAGAGACATCAATTCTTAAGTTTTATATGCACAGTGATTACTCTAGCTCTCAGAGCCCTTGAAACCGAAATATAGTTATGTTTGCACACTACTCCTTCACGGCTGAGTAACTGACCTCGGGTGGTACCTACCTAAACGGATTCCTGCAATCACCAAGTAATCACATGTGCTGGTGGTTGTTGTAACAATGTCTGTAACCTCATGATACCTCGTGGATGTCTTACGAGACGACGGAATGCATCCGGAAAATCTTGCTTGGCGGCGGCGAAGATGCCGAAATAACATCAGTGTCAGCAAAATCTGAAGACAACGTTTTAATATCACCAGGGCGTTGTGTCTAAAAAAATGATTTAGACAAATTTTACTAGAAATTAAAATACAATTACGTATTATTATTGTGGTGTCTGGTAGTGGCATAAGAGAGCCCTACCACCCCATCTCATCCTGTAGGTGTCGTAAAAGTCGACAGAGGGAAAATAAAAACCAGGAAATGGGCAGTAGCATCTTCCTGGAACATCTGAATAAATAAACTGCAGTTCCCAACCCTAACCGGTGGCAACTATAACTAAACTTCTCTTTTGTGGCAATCTATGGGAGAGGCCTGTGTTCAACAGTGGACTAGTGAAAGGCTGAAGTGATGATGATTGATATTGAATCGTTCATATACCTATGCGTGAGTGACGGGAGGTAGAACTTGAGATTGGGTTATATAATCGAATAGGCTATGCTGTTTATATAAAAACCTATATATCCATGAATCACAGACGATTACTTCTATAATGATTTCTTATATGTCTTAGATTTACGTATCTGTAGTATTCTACACATTTAAATAAAACTAGATTTTACGAATTTTATCGCGTTTAATTTACTATTTAGAACTCGCCCTATTATTAATAAAATTAAATCAAAAACCAAGCACTTCAAGACACAGTAAGCTCATTCTGCGTAGATCGGACTAAAACTTATAATTAAAAGCTGAAGGTACGCCGGGTCAACGATGACGCCGGGTGCTGTAAAGCTAGAAACGTCAGGCTATAAAAAGTAAATTAAACGTGATAAAATCCGTAAGACTTGGCGGCAACTCGAAAAGTGGCGGTAGTGTTTTTATTTAATTTTGTAATTTCTGTGTATATTTGGAGTTTTGATGTTTAATATTGATAGTTTATTATGCAGCAAGTGCTCCTGAAAGTGTACAATCATTGGAAAATTCAATTCAAGACCAATATTATGCTTTTCGTTTTGTCGCCAGTCAATCAGTCCAGCAAATCTTCAATCATTTTACTGTTGATCGAAATCGAAATTTTAACGAAGATTCAAAGATTGTATACTTGGATATATGGCTGACGCACATACCTTGCAGGTCAAGAAATGTCGAAATTAATAAATATAAGCTGAAAAGCGCGGGAAACGTCGAAAGAGCTATTGTGATAATATGTGAAACTATGAAGTTACATTTTTTATTTAATTTGTCAGCGGCATATGCGCAAACCGCGCCATGCCAATTTTTATTTAAAAAAAATCCGTAAAATCTAGTTTCATAAACATAACTTCAAATATTTTTTGTTGAGGTTTTATATTTTATATTCTGTATTTTCAGGTGGCAATTAAAATTCTATTAATGTTCTTAGTACATTGGGTGTACGCTCTCGGTTGTTTATCGATCCTATGGCTTATTTGGTTGTACATCGGAGCTGCCAACCCTGCGGTGAAGCCTGGTAGAGCATCGGAGTTCCGATTTTTCCACTGGTTAAAAGTATCTTTTCTACAGGCTATTGGGTAATCATTTTTAACTCAGTTATTAAGTTTCATAATTTTTTTCCCTAGGATCTTTTTAATACTATAATAAGTAGGTTTCTGTGTTTAGTTTGCATAAATTTTAAAAAGGGCATACGGAAGTAAAATCAAGGTTAATATCAGCGCGATCGAATACCATTGTGTAATGGATAATATTAACTTAATAACTAGTTACATACTAATTGCCCACATTACCTAACAGACATTAATTTCCTTAGTTGCATGATACGTAATTGTGCTTGTTAAGTATAAAGTTAATTGCTCGAATCGTCGGGAATATAAAGTTAATTAAACGCGATTAAATCTATACTAATGTTAATTATGGGGGAGGCCTGTGTTTAACAGTTGACTAAGATAGGCTGAAACGATGACGATATCATTAGGTATAATGGGTATAATAAATTCGGTTTAATTCAAAACACATACATTTGCTTAACTAACAGTAGTCAAATGTAATCAATAAAAAGTATAAGTTTAGCTTTCACTGGTGGTAAGATTCCTATGCAGTTATTATTGCGCAAATATTACTGTTTCGTTTTTAAGGCTCTGATAGCTGGTGTAATTACTGGGCATATGAGAATTAAGAAATGTCTCCGGGTGACGAGCGCAGTGGTGCCAGTCTCGTCTCATCATTTCTGTCATAAAAAAATGTACTTCCCCCGCGTGGTGGCGGCTTAAGAGAATGCAGCCACATATATCCACCACACACATATCTCATCCGTGGGTGTCGTAGATGTCGACAGAGGAAAAATAAAAACCAGGAGATGGGCAGGAGCGCCTTCCTGGAACATCTGAATAAATAAACTGCTGTTTCCAACCCGCCTGCCAAGCATGGCAACTATAGCAAAATCCCCCCAAAATAGCTACAAACTTTTATGTCAATATTTGGGGGAGGCCTATGTACAGATGTGGACTATGATACGCTGAAATGATGATATATTAAAGAAATCTTCGGTGTATGACCAAAAAGCAATGAAAGGAAGCAGCGAAGGTGATTGGCGTCTGGGGGCTTACTACGAAAATCGTAGTACGAAGTTTCGGATCGATGCTAAGCAACGACGGACATCAAACATAAACCCTACTACCGAATTACTTCGGATGCAACTTCGTAAAGTGTGATGGGAACGTGCTATCCGTCAGCCGAAACTTCTTATTTTGTAGTAGACCCCTGTGCTGGATTCTGCCAGGAATCCGCCTGGCAAGCGTTGCAATTATCCAAATCCTTTCAACTTGAGATTGCCTTATATTCAGTAGTGGACAGTTTGATATTTTTTTTAATATGTCGCTTCTTCGAAGTACAGACGTTAATTTTTGTATTTTAAACAGAAAACGACCACTAGAATATGAGCAACTAGTAGTAACCCCAGTGCACTCTGACATCGCTGTGGAGCAAGAGAGACTGAACGACGACAACGAAGATTTTGCATCGCGTCGCCGCTACCATCAGTCCACCGCACTACAAAGTCACCTCGTGAGCGTCGATACATAAATGGATAATTGTTAAATCTAGACTGATCTTAATTAGGAGAAGACTAGCACTAGAATGGAGATAAATTTTTTACTACTTTTTATAATGGAATTATCATAAGCTACATGACTAATATACTCCACCATCTATGTGATATCAACAGTCAAGCAAACAAGCCCGACCTATTTCAACGTAACGACTGAATTAAATTTTAAGAGCATTATTGACCACATTGTTACTGGTGGTAGGATTCCAATGAAGGATTCCGTTTAGGTAGGTACCACTGCAGTGTCAGTTATTTTGCCGTTAAGGAGTGGTGTGCAAATATTTCTGTGTTTCGGTTTGAAGTTCACTGATAACTAGTGTAATTACTGGGCATATGAGATCTAAGAACTGATGTCTCTAGGTGACGAGCACAGTCTGACGCCACACCGAAATGTTCTGGGCGGCACAGCATTTGTTGTAGGCAGTTGTTGCACTTACCATCAGGCCATCCTTTGATCACGAGAGGTTTTTTATACCATTTTATACCCTCTCCCCTCCCCCCCCTCTCCTTTGGTGATATGTCGTGGGGTTTAAGGCTACCCTCGTCCCAGCATCACGTGTATTTTTTATTATTGTGACGCTTTTAATAGAATTCAATTCATTCAAAAATATTTTAGACGTTATACAATAAATTATATTTTTCGACCCCCGCCCCCATCGTGATTAACTGTGATTTCTTTGACCCTCCTCCTTGTTCAAACCTCACGTGATTAAAGGACCCGTTATGATCTCTTATTTTCTACAATGAAAAACATTCCCTACACGTCGGAGCCCTTCCGGTGACATTTGCTGTGTCGTGTGGCCGAAGGTGGCCTGGTCTTTAGCTCTTAACGCTTGGCTATGTCGCCGTAACTCAAATTGTCTCTGAAAATCTTCTGTCAGTGACTTCTAGTGTAACAGGTCTATGCCACATCTCATCTTCATGTGATGCTTGAGCACGTCTTAGTACCGTAGGAGTTGACGCCTTGTTTCCGCTTGCCCTGCAGCTTCGCCTATGATACAGCTTAGTCTAATCTACTTAATCATATCTAAACGCAAAATGAAAGTTAAACTCGTAAGAAGGCGTAAATGAAAATAGTTATGTGCATTGTACATATTTTCACGACACTTTTAACGTTGTACCTCTCTTGACATTATTATATAATCTGTGCTGATAACAATTTCAGTAGTAACTGTAGATGACGCCAGAATCGAGGTAACGAAGTATTGATTTATCGGACAAAAAGTGATATAATTAGATAGACAGAAAACATTGTTCGAAAAATAATATCGTTTATGACTTAATAATATTATGATACGTAAATTCCGTGAATAAGTTGATATCTCGCAAACGTAAACTTGACAGAGCACCTATTTTAAAGTATTTGTGATATTCAATGAACATGAAAATCGAATATGTTATTATTAAATTTAACATAATGTTTGAATAACATTGAATTATTGTTAATTACGAAAAATAAAAAAGACATCAAGTTCACCAATGACTTGTTAACTTTGTTTGTTGTCATCGCTTGTACGGAATTGTTCATGTAAACTACAATTTAAAAAAAAAACATGACAAATTGTGTGAACTACGTATCAATCAAAAAATTATTATAACAATTCGCATATTTTAAAATTGGAAAAAACAATTAAGAAATATTTTTTTACATTTTAGTATAAAATTCACAATTTACTGTTTCACTTTTGATACTCATTATATACAAGATTTATTAGACGCCATAGTCTGTGTTTGTATTTATTAACGTGATATACATTACATTTATGTGAAAATTAAAATTAAGAAATAAAAGCATAGTTTCTCATGAATTCGTAATATGTAAGATTTTTTTCCAGTCATTATACTTATTCTAAATTTTCAATAATTTTATTATTTATTAAATGAAATTATTTACTAATTGAAATTATTACTAACCTTAAAAATTGATTTTGCAATTACTTTCACATTATAAAACAACATTAATTAATAAATAAAGCTAACCTTAAGCTTACGATAGGTTTTGTAGCTATAAATGTGGGAGGCCTATGTTCAACAGTATACTAGTGATAGGCTGAAATGATGATGATGATACAGGTTAGCGAATTTCTATTTGATTTCGTCAAATAAATTTAGGAATACTTTTATTTATTTACTGAATAGCTAATCTTTAAATTAAATGTTGCGTAATAATAACCTTATATAATCGAATGACTTATATTCATTTTACCCTACCCTTAAAACTATTAGTTATTTAAACAGAAATGAACATGCAAATATAACTTATTTTATTTATTTATTTTTATTGCACTAACAAAGTGAACACCATCACAATCAACAAAACGATTATGCTTAAAACCAGTTTAGTGCCACTCCAATTAGAGGTGCAAACTAAAATGCAATAACTGAACAACAGAATTAGGCTTACAAAAGTAAAAATAAGTTACAAAAACATATATGTAAGAAAACAATAAAATTCCTAAATTAAACAAAGCTACAAATTAATTTCAACTATTGGTTAATTATAATACATTATAAATACCAAATTAAAAAATAATAAAGAAATTTAAAAATTGTAAAATGATTGTCTGCTGTATGTAAATTTTAAATTTAGGGAAACTGTTTGAGAAAATATCTATTTCAGCAAATTTTTTGCCATTATCGCAACAGCCTTCTTTTTTAAAGATATTATGTGTTATGTGTCACTTACAAAGAATGCTGCTTCTGTTTTCGGTAACAATATTAAAGCGTAGTTTGTATAGCCTCATAATTTTTTATATCAAAATAATACATGCAGCGTATTAGCTATAATGTTTTTTATTCAAAGAAATTAATATTTAAATTAATTTGGAAATTCGTGTCGTATGCGGAAAATTTCCCCGCGAAACAACCCAGACGTCTGGGCATCCTCAAACCGAATACGGTCAGACACGATTCTAACACTAGACTCTACACGCTACACTTAGTTACAGTTATTAGAAACACACTCACGACGACGTGTGACCGCAACGCCGAAGAGAGCGAGCACTATGTCCAACAGTCCGTACATACGATACACCTATTCCAAGGTGGTTCACACCGCTCGAGTTACCGTTACAATATCGATAGCCCGAAAGGATGTCCGCACTTCCTTCGTACAGTGTACAATTTACTTATAATAATAACTAGACACACTTGAAACTCAACATTTACTTTATGATGATAATATTAAATTTACTTGTGTATTGTTGTCGGGTTGGTAGTCCTACCAAACCAAGCTCAGTTGCCCGATGAAGCTGTAAAAGCCAAGAAGGTTAACAGCGAATAAATAAAATTCCGACAGAGCCAAATCTTCGCAGAGACCTTAGGTTTACCACAAGGAATAAAGTGTCAAAAGTCCCCATCGGTCCCATGTGAGCTTAGGGACTTATTCGGGGCCCAAGGTCAAAATTTTCGGTTTTTTGGATTTTTCTCGAAAACTGTAAGTTTTATCGAAAAAGTACATTAGAGCAAAGTTGTAGATCTTAAAATTCTCTATAAAAATGGTCCTCATGATTTTTTCTCTCAAGACCCACTATTTCTCAGATATTGCGCTTGTAAGAATCATGTTCTACATAGTATTCACACAAATGCCACGATCCGATGAAGCTGTAAAATCCGATGAAGCTGTAAAAGCCGAGACGGCTAACAGCAATTACATCACCGAAAATATATACAAATGCCACGTATATACATATTTAGGTACTCAAGCAAGCAAAAATGCTTACTCGTGTCTCTTTTATGTATACATTATACTAGTTCCGAATGACGCCGATGTCCTCATAATTGAAACAGCAATAGAACAATTTAATGCAAGAAATACAACTATTGTAGTGGGTGAAGATGTTGATTTATTAGTACTACTCACTGCAAGGACTCCATCTGATAAAATTATTTACTTTTTAAAACCTGGGAAGGCGCAGCAACGGACAGAAATATATTCTTCTAAAAGTTTATCAGCTTATCCAAAATGCCAAAACTTTATTTTATTTTTACATGCGATACTACGTCAGCAATGTTTAGAAGGGGCAAAAATTCAGTATTAAAATTATTCGAATAAAATGATTTGATTGACTGCGCAAAAGTATTTACAGAAATTAATTCTTCACCTCAAATACTAATTACTAAAGGAATTCGGTTTCTTCTTGCGGTTTATGGAGCTCCAAAAAAAAATTGATTGCATAGATACGTAGAGATATTTAACATTTGTAAAAAATACACGAAACAAAAAGCAAGTACAACTATCTTGTCTTCCTTCAACATCGGCATCTGCTACTCAACATTTGTTTCGAGTATACTATTAAGTTCAGACATGGCAAGGCAATGAACTGTACCCTGAAGACTGGGGTTGGAAATTGATAAATAATACTTTGGAACCGATTCGAACTTTACTGCCCCCTGCTCCAGAAAAATTTCTTAACACTATTTTTTGCAATTGCAAGAAAGGTTGTAGTGCCAAATGTGGCTGTAAAAAAGTAGGGTTGCAGTGTTCTCCAGCGTGTACCAATTGCCAAGGTGTCTCTTGCTCAAATGTTCAATTAAATACAAGAGAGGAAGATTCATTTGATTTTGATGAAGAGACAACTGATTCATCTTCATTTGAACAATTTCTAAGCGTTCATCAACAGGACGGAGAAGAAGAAGAACAAGAAGAAATTGAAGAAAACATAATTGCTGAAGTTGAATATGAAGAGTATGAGTCAGATTAAAGTAATAAAAAAAGAACAACAGGTAAACTAAGTAACCCATATCAATAATCTTCATACTATTAAATAATTATTGTTCCTGAAAATAACGTCATAAAGGTTCGTGGAATAGGCCTACCGGGGATACCACGTTAAAAAAAACGCGCCGAGTACACTACCTCACAGGTGGTGTGGAAATGTGTGCATATTATGTAGAACGTGATTCTTACAAGCGCAATATCTGGGAAATAGTGGGTCTTAGAGAAAAAAATCATGAGGACCATTTTTATAGAGAATTTTAAGATCTACAACTTTGCTCTAATGTACTTTTTCGATAAAACTTACAGTTTTCGAGAAAAATCCAAAAAACCGAAAATTTTGACCTTGGGCCCCGAATAAGTCCCTAAGCTCACATGGGACTGATGGGGACTTTTGACACTTTATTCCTTGTGGTAAACCTAAGGTCTCAACGAAGATTTGGCTCTGTCGGAATTTTCTTTATTTGATCACTATTTTTATGTCTAAATTGACCGGACTATGTGTGGTCTGTCAACAACTTGAACATGTTCAATCTCGATTCTAATATACAAATTCGAAAATATACAAATTGCAATAAGTTGAAAAACTTTTGAAATATCTGCGAAATCAAGGAATTACACTTTACTTGTCATATTAAAGCTTTTATAGTTACGAAATCTTAAAAAATAATAATTAGTTAAGAAACATTAATTGAAACCTTTTTTCTAATAAAGTTTTAGAGGTATCCAAGTATACAATCTTCAAGCAGCAAGACTAAAATTTTGTACGACAGTAAATTGATAGTTGACTTTTACTGAAGATTTGCTGGTCTGATGGAGACAAAACGAAAAGCACAATTTTGGTCTTGAATTGCATTTTCCAATCACTGTACACTTTCAGGAGCACTTGCTGCATAATAAACTATCAATATTAAACATCAAAACTCCAAATATAAACAGAAATTACAAAATTAAATAAAAACACTACCGCCACTTTTCAAGTTGGCGCCAAAAGTCCATCGAATATTTTCCCCGGTTTATAATTATTACCCGGTTTTATCCCTGAGAATGAAATGAAACGTGCTGATGAAATAGGGTGCGTTCAAAATATATTATTTATCCCCGCTTAACTAAAATAAAATAATAGTTGTAATTAAATTCTCCTATAATAAACTAAAAGACTTCTTAAAATTAAATTCTTCAGAAAAAATTATGAGATTTTTCCACAACAGTATAAATTAAAGCAAGAATTTTTAGATTCAATAAGATAAATGAGGCGGGAAAACATTGATGGGAACGGATCCATTTAAAACGGAAAATAAGAGAGTTTCCTTTAAAAAATATTGGCCTTACTCAGTGTTAGATATTTGAATTTTGCAACACAGTAACTCCGGCGCATCTAAGTCAAAATTGCGGCATGGCGCAGTAAATTAGAACGCGCCGAGTTAGCTGTGAAGTGATTTTAGTACAAGCAGAGATGAGATGTCGTTGTGTGCTCTGTGTTGAGGGAGGTCGACTCACCGGTACGTTGACTGTTGTGTTGTATCGTGGCGCGTTGTCCATAATAACTTTTAAATTATGCAGCCCTGTGCGCCAATACATTTCGAAGAAGTGAGTCAACAGAGTAAGCTGTATAAATTAATAATAATATATAGTAACTGACGGTCTATTAAGATTTATTCGATACTAGCTGAAGCCCGCGACTACGTCTGCGCGGATTTAGGTTTTTTTTTTTTAAATATCGTAACAACTCTTTGATGTTGTGAAATACAAAGTATCCTATATTTATCCCCAGGATACAAGCTATCCCTTTGCCAAATTTCGTCAAGATCGGTTCAGCGGTTGAGCCGTGAAATGGTAACCGACAGAGTTACTTTTGCATTTATTATATTAGTATGGATATCGCATGAAAATACATCGAATATTTCTCTGCTTTGTAAAACATCGAACACTAATCGATATATCGAACGATGACATAGAATAGTTCGGATCGGAAAAATACGAGTGAGATGGTATAATCTGTGTTGTGTGGCATATGCTTTCGGAGAACAGTGTCTCGTAAAGAATTTTATGTTCTGTGGGCATACACTGGTTATGTTTTCTGAAAGTGTTGTTTGTGATAGAACTTCGTCTATAATTGTATTATTTTTAGTTTAGTTATTAGATATTTATTGTAATACGTAGGGCTGTCTTTTACAAACCAAGTGTAATTTATATGAATTTAAATACACAATGGCAGAAGATTTAAGGAACTACAAATTGCAGTTACAACAGGTAACTATGACAGTATACTATCGATAGTAGGTTGAAATAATTACTATTTATTAAGTTAATAAAATTTTTGTTGTTTTTTTTTTAGGTAGAAGCAGCGCTACTTACTGACCCTGAAAATGAAGAACTTCTCAAATTGAAAACGGATTTGGAAGAAGTAATTGAGTTGACACAAGATCTTATAAAAACTCAAGAGGGTGACACCAAAGTTCATGATATTCATAGTTCTAGTAATAATGATAATGTTACAGCTTCCCCGCTGGCCGACGACGACGACGCTTCCTTAAGTAATCCTGCTTTCAAGTGGCATATTGGAGAGAAGTGCCTTGCTAAGTGGAAAGCTGATGGCATGTTCGTATAATTTATTTTGTTTTATTGTGTTGAAAGAAAAAATATATAAATAGTAATCCGTGTGGTAGCGGCTTAAGAGAATCTACCACCCCATCTTATCCCGTGGGTGTCGTAAAAGTCGACAAAGGGAAAATTAAAACCAGAAGATGGGCAGCAGCATCTTCCTGGATCCTCTGAATAAATAAACTGCGGTTGCCAACCCGCCTGCCAAGCGTGGCAACTATGGCAATATTCCCCCCAAAATGAGAACTACAAAATTTTTAAGTAATCTATGGGGGAAGCCTATGTTCAGCTGTCGACTAGTGATAGGCTGAAATGATGATGATGATGATAAATCCCTGTGCAATATGTACATAGACATTTTAATAATATAACATTTGTCTTAACTTAATTCATCACAACCATCAGTAACTTTATTGCTTTAACAATTTGAATATGAATAAAAAAGTTTTATTTATTTGATAAGAACTCTTTTATATATTTGACTGTCAAATTAGATTTGTAAAAAATATTGAGCAATTTGAGTCTATGTTTATATTTCTTAATTAATATTAATACAATATAACTTACAGGTTCTATGAAGCTATTATTGAGGAAATTGCTCTTGACAATTTAAAAGTAAAGTTCGAAGGATATACTACTTCAGAGGTTGTGTCCATTCATGATGTTAAATCTGCAAATTCAGGAATGAAGAGGCCTCTTAGTATTGACGAAAGCAAGTAAGTTCTCTATATATATGCTTTTGCTGTAACAATTTAGATTTGTGGTAACTCAATTAAATTTTATAGTATAAGAGCGACCTGAGTTCTATCTCCAGTCTGAAATTTCTGTATCTATCTGAAATTTTATGTACTGATTTACTATATGCTCAGTGGTGAAGGATAACATTGTGAGAAAACTTGTGGAATAAAAATATTTCAAGGATGTGTTGTCTGCCAAACTACATTGGAGCAGCATAGTAGACTCTCCAAAACACTACAAAATAAAAGGCCTGTGCTCACCAGAGGGACATTTATATGCTGTTACTATAAAAAAAGAAAAATATAATCTGCCAAATCTTAAATCCAGACTTCTACAACTTGAAGTAATGATGTGTTATGACTGTCATGGCAGATATGATAGTATTTCACTTATTAATAAATTAAGATAAAAAGTACCCATAAGAATGCATTGACATAATGTAAGTCAAATGCTGGCAAAGGTCTCAAATGTATAAGCTAATGAACTCAAAGAATGCACATTTCAATTGTATCAACTTAATGTTTTTGCAGATAGGAATGTTTAAAAAGGCAGTAATGGCGATAATTAGGTGCCTTTAGAATTAATTGTTAGTTATGAGTTAAGAATGACCTTAGTATTTACACTTAATTGTAATACCTTAAAAACTATGTTACACAACCTTTATACTTTTTCTTTATAATTGGCAGTTACCAGTGCTATTGGAACACTAAAAGATAATTGTGTACAACTGTTATTTATAAAGTAATATTGTGTTTACTGTTTAATTAAAACCCTTATAAATTAAAAAAGAAAGCAATTCCTCAAATTATATTAATCATTAATTACGAAAGTTAAAAGTTTTTGAAATTGAAAGGAAGAACTAAACTCATATAAAATAAAATTAACTTGAAGTTTG
The DNA here is from genome assembly GCA_019845155.1 of Luehdorfia chinensis. Taxonomy (NCBI): domain Eukaryota; kingdom Metazoa; phylum Arthropoda; class Insecta; order Lepidoptera; family Papilionidae; genus Luehdorfia; species Luehdorfia chinensis. The sequence goes on from JAHVAK010000527.1 coordinate 12,320,861, forward strand.
ATTTCATTAAGTTATAAAGTTATAAAAGCAAAAAGGGCACCATACTGGATGACTTACCAACTGACCACTTACCAATAATTTTTTGGACAAAATGAAAGATACTCTTTCTTCTTATGACAAAGTAGATGAAAATTGCTTATTTGATTACTTTTTGCTATTAATGAGGTATTTGTAAAAGAGTGCAATAGGAAACTTGTTCCACATACATGCTATACATGTGCAAAGTCAAACTTTAGTAACAGCTATTTTCATATAAGTTTATGGCATATTTAAATTATGGCATGACTAGCAATAATTGTAAATAAGCCAAAAACTAATATATATCATCATCCCAGTGCCAGTTACTGAAGTAGTGTTGTAAAAACATTACTGTGATTCTATTTGAAGGGGACTGTGAGCTAGTGTGAGTTTGAAGTCAAAATATTTCATATTTATATGGACTGATAATTGTTGTTATTGTACTGTTGTCATTGTATGTGATTCATCTTTGTAATATTTTAAACATTTACAGGCCTGGAAAAGGTTATAACAGAGAATACCTTAAAAAGAAAAAACAGAAGAAACAACAAAGGTTTAAACAAATTGAGGAAGAAAGGGAAAGTGAAAAAAACAAATGGCTTTCATTTCATACAAAAGCATCTAAAAAACCTGGAGTGCGTACAAAAAGTATATTTGCATCACCTGACAATTTGTCTGGTAGAGTTGGAATAGGAACATGTGGTATATCTGGAAAGCCTATGACAGAGTATACCCCTGGCGAAAAATGGAAGAAGGGGGGATAATATGTTAATACTAATATATAATAGTGTAATTTTACTTTAAGTTAGGCATCCTCACTGAATAAAATTATATAAAATTTTTATTTTTATTATGTCATTATTATTATTGTAATAGCATGTTAATTATTCTACTCTACATCTACGGAAATGAGCTAGTACTGAGAAAATATTCTCTCATTTGATTGGCCATAAGACATGTGATTGAGTGAAGACAACAATACTATTTACTAACTAAATAGTAATAGTGTTCAAATGGTACTCCTGCTGACCAGTTATATTTGTTGTTACATCTATCTTTGTCCTTGTATTTTACATACAATTTGAGACAAAGAAATTGCTTAGGTAGATCAGTTTAATGGATGTTTTGAAAGTTATTGTTATCATAAGCTTAGTGATTTGCAACATATTAATTTTTTTAACAAACATTAAAGTACAAAGTTTTAATTATTTTACAATGAATTATCAATAGTTCATGTTGTTTAAACTTTAAACTTAAAAGTTAAAATTTCATAGTTCACAGCTAACTGTGAAACATGTCCAAAAATACACCTCTCACAAGTAAAAATGATTTTGCCATATTTGCTAGAATTTGTATATGGATTGGCAATCCTTGTACCAGACACTTCACGTCTTTGATGCTGCTGTCCATCACTGGGCTGTGTATTGTTAGTTTGGCTGATAGCTGATTCGCCATTTGTAAAGCCTCTTTCGGAAGCCAAGTTATTATACAGTGCACGAGATTTCCTTAGTCGACCTTAACGACGCTCCTACCTCGCGACCACATTACTATAGTCCGGCGAGAGTGTGTGACAGACGTTGGGAGAAGCAAGGTAATACGTCATACTAGTGCCCGGCTACGCATGTAGAGAAGCGTAGTTACACGCGCTTCCCAATTATTTAAACCTTTTTTTATCAAACTTTTGAAGATATTAAATAACAAATGTTGGTTTGATACTCATGCTCGAATCGAATATAAGTAAACAAATTACACAGAGCATGTGTGACTGGAGGTGTAGTTAAAATTTAAAGTTGCTAAAGTGTATAATCATTTAAAGAATTTGCCTCTCATCTCATCCAGTGGGTGTCTAAAAGTCGACAGATGGAAAAATGGAAACCAGGCCCATCTCCTGGTTTCCATATTCCCTCTGTCGACTTTATCAGCCTATCACTAGTCCACTGCTGAACATAAGCCTCCCCCATAATCCACACCACATAAGTTTGTAGTTCTCGTTTTGGTTGGATTTTACTATTTTTGTCACACTTGGCAGGCGGGTTGACAACCGAAGTTTATTGATTCAGATGTTCCAGAAAGATGCTGCTGTCGACAGAGGGAAAATGGAAACCAGGAGATGCCATCTCCTGGTTACCATTTTACAACCTACCTGCCAGGTGTGACAAAAATGGTAAAATCCAACTAAAACGAGAACTGCAAAGTTATGTTGCAATCTATAGGGGAGGCTTATGTTCAGCAGTGGACTAGTGATAGGCTGAAAGGATGTGCTGATTAAAAATACAAATCATCATCGTAAAGTTCATTCATCCATACTAATATTATTCAATGCGAAAGTAACTCTCTTTGTACCTGTCTCTTTGTTACCTTTTCACGCTTCAACCGCCGGACCGATCATGACGAAATTTGCCACAGAGATAACTTGCATCCTGGAGACGTACATAGGAGGTTTTTTTTATCCCTCTAATCAAATAGTTCCCAATCAAAAAACCTATAGCCATGCAGACGAAGTCGCGGGAATCAGCTAGTTTTTAATAAAAGAAAACAATAGCTTCAAAACTAGTTTAGCTACTGAAGAAAATAACAGCACTCGTGGTGTGCTGTTACAATGGTGGTGAATGTACACCACGTGTGCTGTATTGAGTTAATATTACATACATACAGTCACTCCTTTTTCCCATATAATGGGTAGGCAGATGCCATTCACGTAGCCCCCTTTTCGCCCTCGCGGGAAACAATACTTGACGGGTGGCGAACCACGTCGTCGCCATTTCAGTCAAAATCTTCTTACTCCCCATTGCGTTCCCACGAGCAGTATAGTGACAGCATTGCATATTATGGTACTAATCTGTATCATTAAAGGCTGTCCGTAGAGTCCGAACAATACCTAACGACGCCTCGGTAGGAAAGAGGCAGGCGATATTGTCTCTGCTGATTGATATTGTATCTGCTGTTAATCGGCTGTTAATAATAATATTTATTGGATATAAAATAAAACTTAATAATGTGTATATCAATAAATAAATGGCTTAACAATAATATGAACCATCAGTTCCAAGTCTCATATGCCCACTAATTACACAAGTTCTGTGTAGCCATTGAGACCGAAACACTTAAGTTTGCACATAACTGCTTTACGGCAGAATAATTGGCCCTGCGGTGGTACCCACCTGGACAGATTCCTGTGAAAGAATCCTATCGCCAGACTACAAGTACTTATACTAGGTGGCGCAAAAGTATTCAATAAAATACTTAAGGTAGGGTCTTCATAAATAAATAAAAATAATTCGTGCTGAATATTGACTATAATTATTTCTTGAAACTATATGGTCAATTGACTTTCAGGGGGTTTAATGGAAATATGTTATGTGTTACAAGCGGATTTTTAGTGCTGAAAAGCGATGATTTTGTTTATGGACGTAACTATATACATCTGTGGAAATGCGTCTCGTCACTTGTAATGATCTTCAATGGAAATCATCCTCGTCGCAGTAGAGGTTTCGGAGATTGGCGGTTTGTAAGCATTAACTGACACACTATTTGTAATTGTACGGAACATAGTTTGCAAATGTCTTTTACCTAAATTCGTTGTAAAGACCGTCTGTTAATGCTGGCCTGATTGGCCCGTCGTCTGGTTGATAGCTAAGAGTACTATTGGACATCTGTTGCCAAAGAAGCGATATTTTCGGTCGAATGGACGGTCCGAGGTCGATTTACTCAGGCCTCTAGTTTAGTTAACATTTTCGCGCTTGATTTGTGCAGGTGTGGTACGATCAGGGAATCGACGGTGACAATAACGTTGAGTCAAAACCGTCGACCGATTTTATACCAAAAATATGAAAAACCATAGGACATTCTTAAAGAGTGATCATAGTTTTGTTCCACCAGTGACATTATCATCATCTTAGCCTGTTATGATGTCCTTCTGGCCAATTTTCGATAACGGCGACAACTTCCGAATAGTGTCAAAAACATCAATTGCGCAGAAGGTATTTTTTATATATTTTACAAAATGTAACGCTCATGCGCTAAGATCGGTAGTGTCAGAAGCTCGGTAGTAGTGTCAGAAGCTCGGTTGCCGTAACAGTGGCGGTTCCCGCTGGCTTGTGCACGCCAATGTGGGAGGACGAGTGGTGCTTTTCAAAAACTAGGTAATAGCTTTATTTAGAGTTGACTAAGGAAATAAAATGAAAAAACTACATATTGTTACTAACCTGACATTTATTATAATAAAACTATATATGTGGAGCTTTCCATAGGAACTACCACTTACTAGCAGGTAAACTGTGTTCTTGTATGTTATTTCAATTAAACAAACAAAACCAGAACACTGATTTAATAAGCGGTTTGTGAAGGTATTCAATTATTTCCATGGAAATAATTTCCAGGCAAAGACTAAATTCGACCATAATTCATAAAAAAAATTGTTTTTACGTTGTTGAGGTATTAGTAGAATTTTTAAATTAAATTTGCGATAATCTCTACTCAGTGCAACTGTTTGACCTCAGACTACTATGTATTTGTCATTGGCACTGGACTGTCAGTGCATCCAAATATAATACGAGTATATATTTTCGGTGATGTAATTGCTGTTAGCCTTTTTGGCTTTTACAGCTTCATCGGATACTGTGCTCACGGGCCAGGGGCCCGCGTGCCAGGTTTGGTTTGACCCAAACATAAATACTTAAATAAACTCCTACAAGTAAATCGAAATTCGGATTGTGTCGCGCGTGCTTGCGCGACTTCGAATACGAATATCTCAAATGATTTTACGTCGTCTAATGACCGTCCGAGGGAGGCTGCGGGCCTCCATTCGGACTGTCGACTTGTGTGTCGGTAACTCTGGGCGGTGAGGACCGCCCTGGAACACGGGTGTATCGTGTGTATGCGGTGTGATTGTCGACTGCTGCGCGCCGCTCTCTACGGCGGTCGCGCGTCGTCAAATATAATAGAAGCCCATTTCTAGACCACTGCCGAATTTAGGCATCACCGTATACCGTGGCCTCGGGCCATTTGTATCTATTGACTTAACCTACACTTATAGTTATCCGATAATACAATTTTTATTTGATATATATTTACTTGTTTCATCAATTGCATTTAAATATGTGGTCTAAATTAAACTAAACCGATTTTCATGATTGAGGAGTCATTCAACCTAATCCTTAAGATCGGTTCAGGAAAATTATTAGCAAACTTTTGCTGTATTTTATAGCTTTTATACGACTTCTGAAGTCGGTTAATTGCTTTTTAATTTCCGTAATCTCTACTACTTGTACTAATAATAAACTTGCCACTTGAGACATCCGGTCCTCTAGATAAAAAAAATAAACTGAATTAAGTGCGATGGCCTAAATACTAATTCCAAAAGACTCCCGATTTTTATTTGCAGTAATCATCACAAGGAAGTAGACGTAAACATCGTTGTTTAAGTATGAGTACTGTTTGAAGTCTATTTGGTAGTGGCGTCATTTATGTTAGTGGCGAGACTGAGTCTCGCCACTAACATAAATAACGCGTATGGTTGAGAATACGGGAATATAAAAGCTTGCAATTGTATATATGCTCATTCGACGGGCTTCAATGTGTAAAAACGATGTACAGGTTCGGATCGCATCTACCAAATTGGGATGATTTGCTGAAGTTAATAGTCACTTTTGGCAGGCGTATAACTCTGTAAACTCAGACGCCTCGCTGTGTAGACACTGCTGGACAGGAAAGTGTCTACACATAATAATATAAAAATATATTTTTGATTTCGATAACTATCGGAGGCCACATAATTGTTCTTCTTACTTAACATTTACGACAACTACGATACGAGATTGGATTAAAGAAATAAAAAAAATCAGACGTTCATTATTTTCTGACAAACTGAAAACTATATTTAATCTTTATTTACACACTTAATGCCTAGAGGCATTCTCTGCCAGGCTGAGTTGAGCCGATTAGCTATGTAACATTTTATAGATGCAGAGTGAGAAGAAGGACTAATTTTTGAGGTACAATATTATAATATAGCTTTATTGTTTTACCTTTAAAGGATACTATGGGCGGACTTAATCTGTCTGTTGGCATTTTCTGCGAATCAACCTAGGACGTAGCGAAACATTGTGGTAGTTGTTTTTACTTAGAAAGAAACTCATTTACTAAACCTAAAAATAATTATATTCAATGGTAATCAGACAGTTAGATTTAAGTGGTACTTATGAATGGATCAAACATTATTTGTTACAATGTACTTGTACCTATCCAGTTTAAAAATAAAGAACGTTATTATGACTATATAATGGTTATAAAAAACAACTTTTATTAGAAACAAGTACTACAACATCCTTATTACTGGCAGCCTGAACAAGTAATTAGAAATATTATGGCCCGCACGTTTTAAATAGGAAATCAAAGTACGTCTTCATTTTAATTTTAAATTTTTGCCGCTATTTTTAAACAGTTCTTATAAACTTTGTCTAACTTTATTTTTAAAAATGGCTAAGAGTTGATCGACAAAAAAAATAATAGCGAATTAGCATTTGTATCGAAATTGGAGCTTGAGAAAGATCGGCAATCTGATCTGGGGAAGACGTCTCCTTCAACCAGTTTTTTTGAATATGTAGTACGTTGTTAGCCCGGCAGCTTTTACAGCTTCGACGGAAGATACTTGCGAGCAAGAGGCCCGGGAGTAAGGAGTATAACGGCGCTACCGGCCATAACTTGTCGCTACTGACGAATAAATTGTACCCGATGATCCAAGCTCTCTTAAGGAGGTTGAAACCGCGACTTGAATCGCTGTTGATAAGGGTGATAAAAAAGTAATTAGTCGCTCCCAAAACTTTGTCGCTATGGGCCCAATTAGACCTTACGTAAATACACTCCTAGTGCTAACCATTAAAAGTAACTTTGTTTTTGTATATGTTTAAGTATTCCACAGTGCTTCGGACGAGACTGTTATAAAAACAATATTTTTGTCCCATTTTTATCAAGTACCCTGGCTTGACTGATTATGGAATCTCAGAGAAATCAAGGAAATCTTCAAAAATAATAGGCACATACAATGTGCTTATTAAGATTTCATAACTTATTCTGATCAGTCATCATTTCATGCTGTTGAGCTGATTAGGAAGGCTACAGCACTCCTTAACGATTAAGAGTTAGGGGATATTACTATGATTTGTCGACAGAAACTACTTAATAGTGTCTTGGGTAGAAGTGGCGACTTCAAAAAAGTAATATATATATTTTTAATGTATGTTCGGGCATAACTTCTTTGCTTATGAACAGATTTTATTAATTATTTTTTGCGTTGGGTTCAGTATAGTTTCAAGGTTCATCGGTATTGGATATTGGACTTCACAGATACACTGGTGAACTCCTCAAAACCAAATAATAAATGTTTATATGTGATTGAGGTACTGTTAGGTTTATGATCGTCATAGAACATTGTAGGTAGCTAATTATGGTCAAGGACGTCCATAAAATCTCTCGATCTCACTCAAAATCTGCGGTCCAGCGGAAATGACGCTACCGCTCTCGGTCCTCAACTTAGTCAGTTGGGTCTTCCCGCAGACAGATCCCTGGCAAAGACCTTGGAGCATTGGTTTCGCTTAATCGCTTCTTAAATACGGGTTGTATTGAAGTTGCGCAGGTCCATCCGCATACATTGGGAGATCTGTCTGTTCAGTTGCCGATATGCTGACGCGTCAGTTGAGGACTGCAGCTTCATTTCACGCCTAGACTCCATGAGACTGAGAGTGTGATCGGAGAGCTTCTGGAGCTTTTTGCGGTGGGTCTTTCAAAAATTTTCCCCCACCGCCTGAACAGCTTCCACGAGCCTCTCGTTCATATCGTCCACTCTAACGCAATCTTCTAGGCACTACAAGCGATTATGCAATTCGAGCTGGAAGGTCTCGGGGTTTTGGATAAGGGCTCGAGATGGACGGAGCGTAGACTTCACCAGACGTGACCACTCCAGCTTAATGTTTATGTTCAATGTGCCTCTTAGGATTCGGTGATGACAGAGACATCATTCTCGTTTTTGGTATATCGTCTATCTCATTTTTGGTAGAACCATTCAGGCTCATCCAGGTCCACTTTCTGTGGGGCCGCTTTTTGAAGAAAGAGTTCATCATATAGAGAGTTCCGTTGCCCTGTTCCAAATGGCCATCATAGTTCGTCGTCTTTCTTCATGCCTAGCTTCGCGTTGAAGTCTCCCATCAGCACCGTGTAGTGAGTTTTGGAGGAATGGATGGCTTTTGAGATATCCTCATACATTTCCTCCACCTTATCGTAAGGGTGTGCCGAGGTAGGCGCGTATACCTGTATGACCTTCAGCTAATACCATTTGGTTATTCTGAGTATAAGGTACGGAACCACGACACACTCCTGATCTTGACAACGTTGCTAATGAGAGACTTGTGGACGATAAACCCGACACCTCCTTGGGACAGATGGTCGCCCTCCCGGTGGTAGAGCAAGTTACCGAATTTGAGGATTGCCGTGACCCCCTGTCTTCGGACTTCAGATAATCCTATAATGTCGCACTGTAACTTGTCCACCTCTTCTTCCAGCTCCAGGATCCTGTCGTCGGTCCTCAGCGTACGTGCGTTGTATGTTGCTATGTCCAGTCGTCGTGGGTGAGCGCTACATCTCCTCGTCCGGAGATTCTTCGCACCCCCTGCCCCGCCGTTACCATGACTGCTACCGTAGCCAGGACTAGCGGGGCCGCCGGAGACTAGGGGCTATTCTTTCGTAGCTCTCATTTTGTGGGGATTTTGCCATAGTTGTAACGCTTGGCAGGCGGGTTGACAACCGCAGTTTGTTTATTATGATGTTCCAGGAAGACGCTGCTGCCCATCTCCTGGTTATAATTTTCCCTCTGTCGACTTTTACGAGACTCATGGGTTTAGACGCGGTGGTAGATTCTCTTTAGCCGCTACCTCACCGCACATCATTGTAAACTACATATCATTATAAATGTATTAAAAGTATGAAGTAATTTAACGAAAATATGTTTTCTTATCTTGCTCTTAAAAAAGGGATGGTAGCACTACCAATGTCCTCTCATTTTTGGGAGGGTTTTAGAGCCGAGAGACTGCATGCACGATTCACATACAAACAAGCAATGCCTTTTTCATGTAAGGGGTAGGCAGAACCACACCCGCATCCCGTTTTTCCCCTCGCAAGAAACGAAAGTTGACGGGTTGCGAATCACGTCGCCGAAATGTTAGTACGGGTCTAGAAATTATTACTCCCCATTGTGTTCCCACGAGCAGTATAGTGACAGCATTGCACATTATGGTATTATCCTGAACGAATAAAGGCTGTCAGTACAATACCTCAGTCGCATCATACGTCACCTCGGTAGGAAAGAGGTATGCTACTCTACTCTACCACACACCCATCGGCACCTATCAGAATTCACATGTTGAAATATTTGTTTATTTCTCAGACATAATTTAGTTTAATTTAGTGTTATGCTGCGATGTACGATGGTGACTCAGCACCTGGAATAAATCCTTACAATTCCTTGAAACATTTCCCGTGTTAAACGCGAAAAATATACAAAGAGACGCAACGTCTCTTCGCAAGCTCATAAGTAACTGAACAGTTGGTATAGTTTTTAGTTTTTTCGTATATTTCGAAAATAGCTAATTAATACGGACACCACATAAATGGGATGGTTCAAACAGGGAACGCATCATCATCATAAGCCTATAAGTAGTCCACTGCTGGACGTAGGCCTCTGCTGAAATTCAGAGTATTGTCCGTAATCGGCAAGCTTTGGCAAGCGGATTGCCGACCGCAGTATCAGGACTAACCTACCTAAGATTTTGCTGGTTCCTGCCCGACACTGGTCTGAGTATTTTAGAAAAGCTTATTTCAAAATCTTTCGGAGGCTTCATTTCTAAAACTTTGGTTAGCCGACTAGCACGACACTTCCATAGTCGTAAAAGGAATTGTTGTGACTGTTAGATGACGTGATATAAACTATAACTTAGAACTTCGTTATTGTATGTGAACAAGTAGTACTCAAATCAATCATACTCGTATTAAGAAAGTTGGCCAACAACTAATTAACAAACTGTTAACCGAAATACTCGTAGTTTCCTTTAACAGAGCTCCTATTCCTTATCCTTTAAGAACATGATTTCTAGACTTTGCCGTAGGCGTTCCCCATTTTATTGTTTTCCGGAAACCTTCAGGCCTTTCCTAAATTTATTATCTTCAACGTGTACCCCTATTTACATATCGAAAACCCCCATTTTTATGGCAAAATGAACCCCTCGGTGTCCATATAGACTTATCTACGTCTATGCGAATAAAATTGCGGGCTCAGCATGTTAAGAATAAAAGGGCACATTGTAAATATATATATCAACAGGTAAACGACACAACACAGTAAATTATCTATACTTAAATATTATAAATGCGAAAGTAACTCCGTCCCCCTGTCTGTTTGTTACCCTTTCACAACACAATCGTTGAACCAATCTTGATGAAATTTAGCACATAGGTAGCTTGCGTAGCATACTTTTTATTCCGGAATTTAAAAGAGTTTCCATAGTATTTTTCAAAAACCTAATTCCACGTGGATGTAGTCGCCGGTTTCACCTAGTACTCTATACAGTTTTCTTTTCTAATTTCTCATTTCATAACTATGAAATATCGATCGAACGCTAAACATGGTATCTCACTTCTTCTCTTATTTAAAAATAGTAAGTTGTTAAACTGTTAGGAAACAGTAAGGAAACAGTTGGCAAGAAAAACAGAATAAAGTACTTTATTTATATTCTTATAAAATAATTTACTAAGCTGTTTCTAACAGATTGGTATTACCTATACTTAAATCCGCTTCATTCTCTTCAAGCACATTACCGCAAGTAAACAAGAATATTGGCATGTAGCGGAGAAACTTAGGAAAAAAGAAATGTAACCAACCCATCATTTAGCATATCTTCTTAGTCTATCAGCCGATTCGTTTCATTTAAATTTTAATAATCGTTACGTAAATGGAGCATGGGTAATACGATCGGTAAATGATAAGATGGGCGTGAGAGGCGGTTTCGGGCGCTATCTTAATCGTTTAGCGTTCTAAGGATATTTATGAGGCCAGTAATAAGTTATCAGAAGCCTAATTACGGCCGCGAAACCACCTGTCCGCTATCATCACTGTACATAGGACTTCGCATATACTTCCGTGCGTCTTACGCGTGGGCCCTCCCTCGCGGCGCGATTGGTCGGCGAAGAGGGTGCGCGCGCAACGACCCTCCTCGCTGCCGGTGTGAGACGGTGAGACTTCAGAGAAGCCGGTCGTCGCAATGTTCAACCGCCGACAGTGCCGCCGCGACATCGCCGCCACGTTGTTGTTCATCGACACGTCGTCGCGACCGCGCTCGAACTATACACGCATCCGACTGCTCGGCAAATATTATTGTAAATTTTAGTTTTCTAAGTTTTTAAAAGTTATGTTTGACTTTGTAACTTTTGCGAAATAATTTAATATTTCATCAGTGATTTGTAGAATAAAAAAACTGAAGTTATAGTTGGTGATGTGCAATGGGTAAGCGCGACGAGGCAAGGCCGGCGCTGGCGGCTTGCGCGTTGGCTTGCGTGCTGCTTGTTGTAGCGGCGGTGGACGCGCACACCGACGTCGACACTTCCACTGGCCTCGGTGATAATACACTCACTAATTCAGGTACATTTATGTTTAAGTTATCATATAAATTTAAGACAGAGATGAGTGCACATCGATAATATTATGAATACAGTCTTCTAACAATATTCAAACTCTTCATTCGTCATTAATTATGGTCACTGCTGAATATAGGCCACCTTCTTAGGAGTATAGAGCTAAGTTATTAATTGCCATCGTTGCTCCTCTTGGTTGGCGGGTTGGCTTCTGCAGTATAATGGTTTTCGCTACAGAATTCTGCTGTCCATCTTTTGGCATGTTTTTGCAGTTACCCACGTGATGAGATAGAGTAACGGATTCTCTTACGACTTCACATCGTGGCTGTATGACTATGATTGTTAGAGTAATACTTATTCAAAGAACTTATGTTGTATATTGTGGTTTATTCTTGTTGCACGCACGTTGGTAGAGCAAATTGTCTGCTCTGCCCCGTTATCTTATTATATGTTTAGTGCACTAAATTATCGTTTGTCATAATAAACAACACCCATGTCACGTGCAGTATGAAACTATTAAAAAAATAAAACATTAGATGTTAAACATATAACTTTCGTTTGTATTAGTATTAGTCGGTGTTTCGAATTATAATAATATTTGAAAAAAGTTTGTAATTTTTTGTTTAAATTGCATTCTCTTTTTTCCGCCTCTTAAAGTAAAATTAGTGCTTCTGAGATAAATTTAGCATTTCGATTTCATGATTTCGCGTAAGACAAATGAAAAATAATTGGCAACTTTCCACTACTTCTACCCACACGCTACAATGTTTCAACATTTTGGTATAAATTATGAATGATTAGAAGTGTGAATTATTGGTAGACTTAAAAAGAAATGGCTGAATGTGTTGTAAATGGATAACGAAGTTTATTACATAGTAGTCACCAAGCGAGCCATGATAGCCAGGCGCACGCTTTTAATTTCGTAGAACGCGAGTAACCTGTAAACCCTATGTCGTTTTTATCTTCCGCGAGGTGAAAAGTTTGATGCAGTTATAGTTGTGTTGTCTTGCACAATTGTTCCAACCACGGAGTGATTGTTACCAAGTGCTCAGCGGTGAAGGAAAATATCCTAAGGGGTTTCCTTACAATTATTTCCCTTGAGAAATAAACTTCATATCTGAGAAGTAAAAATACTTTAGAGACATGTAGACTTCGCCAATCCGTATAGGAGCAGTGTGGCAAACCCTTCCCAGCTCCCTCTCAAAAGTGAAAGTTTTCCTCTCAATTGTGGGACATTTATAGGCTGTTACTTACTTGTTTATGCGTAACTTTGAACTAAAATTATTTTTTGTTTCATGATCTTGAATACTTCTTGAGTTATGTGAATTCTTAACTCCACACGTACTAAGTCGCGAGCTCATCCCGTAGATTAAGAAGACTGCACTGTACTCTAGGTAATATATTAGCATTTTATGTCGGACTCCGCTCTTATACTCTAAATCTTGTAGGTGTTGTTTCTTATCCATGAATTGCCTTCTTCGAACCGACGACGGTGAGCGTTGCATAGAGATTTACGACTGCTTTTTAAATTTAAACTAGTGTTTAGTGTACTTTGATCTCGAATTAAATAGTTAACGAGTCCTATTTTTACTGTTCTAATAAATAGTGCTGATGAAACAATTTTGGCCGTGTGGTTTTAGCGTTAAATTTTTTCAATTTCATCCCATGGGTGCCGTATGAGGCGACTACGAGTAATGCCAGAAAAATTGAAGGCGGAATAATCATCTCAAATACGCTAGACCCAAGTTACCCAGTCTGTTGTCGGGAAGCAGAGTCTTTGGTGTCAAGTACCAATACGCCTGCCAAACGATTACGGCAAATCGTCCAAACTTGGGAGAGTCCAGATTTGAGATGTCCAGAAGTGAACTTTTTAGTGACTGATGAAGACGAAATAATTTTACCTATTCTTGTGTATTGTTTTTAATATTATTGTTAGTACCGGTTGTCGCTCTAGTTCACCATATACATTAGAGCGACGATTTTACAGTTATACTAGTACATGAAGTAAATTAATACAAATAGTTGTTTTGTGGCAATGTATGGCCTGTTCAGCGGTGGACTTGCGATGGGCTGAAATAATAGTAATATAAGTAAATAAAAAGCTATAATGGGACAAATTTTCGTGTACTGACATTTAAGTTAGCTGGAGCTATGACTATTAATTTGTATATAATTTTTAATTTATAACTTAAGATATTATTGCATGTCATATATGTATTTATTGACAAAAATTGTTAACTCAAAGTTTTTTAAGCATGTTATTGTAATGTTTTATTAAACTGTTATTCAATTTAATTAATTAATAAATTTAATAGTATAAATTAATTAACTTAGTATGTTTGTGATGGCAATCGACATACTATACTATATTTTAGAATAATTTATTTTTATTTTAAATTTTACAAAATACCACAGTGAAATGTTTCGTAAAAAATCTTATGGTATATACTATTAGTGCTTAAGAGGATCAATACTGACTGTTAGGACACAAAAGTTGACTGTTATAAAAATCTTGATTCTGTAAGAAAATATTTACGCAAAAACAGATTCCCAAATATTAATTTTTCCTGAAACAATTCCTTAAAATTCTCATTGCCGAAGTTATTCTTGAAAGAGAAATGCTTCTTTCTTGTACGAGAATATATCCTGAAAATGTTTCACGGGTTTGTAATTTCTGTGAGAAGTAGTTGAAAACTTTATTAATTATTATGTACATATTATACATATTAGATACCATATCTAAACAGTGAGAAAGAGTAGTAGTTAGCCGTGTGGGTGTCGTTAAACTCGACAGTGGGAAAATGAAAACCAGGAGATGGGCTGCAGCATCTTCCTGGAACATCTGAATAAATAAACTGCGGTTGCCAACCCGCCCGCCAAGCGTGGTGACCATGGCAAAATCCCCCCAAAATGAAAGCTATAAACTGTGGCTAAAATCTGTGGGGGAGGCATATGTTAGTACAAAGGCGAACTTAACTCTAAAAGAGCTTTCTACCAGTTCAACTTTACTTAATTAATTTTGTATATGAAATATGAATTAAACATTTCTGAAAGTCCTTACGAAAACAGTTTAAAATGTGATTAAAATAAATAACAGTTACATAGTCTTAGTAACTTTATTTAAATCAAATTTAAAAAAAAACTGCTTACGAAATTTAATAGTACATTTACAAAGTTTTTAAGTTACAATAAATGCAAGTAGGCGGCGATTAGAGATAGATCAATATCTAATTGATATCAATTACCTTCTTTATGTAAATACAAAGTTATCAAATAATACAATGATTATGAAAGAGTATAAAGAATTATTATAACACGTAATAAACAGATTTAATGTCTTCATGAACTCGTAATTGATCAGGTAAATTTTATTCGAGGATTAATAGTTGCATTAAGTAAATATTCTTAACATTTGCGTGATATTGGACCAACAATTTAAAAGTTTAAACCGAAGTAACATTTGAGAAGTACGTATCAGTTAATTATTTCCGCGATTTAATCAATGGTGACAAAGGGCAGAATAATATAATAATAACGGCGAGTTTTGCTATAACGCTGTATTCGTAAGGCTTATATTAGATAGCCAGACATAGTCATGCGAGTAATTTGGCTAGTCATAAATTACACGTTTAACTGAATTACGCGCGCTGAAAGCATTCCGCCACTGCCGAATGCGAACCATTTTCATTCCCCTGCAACTCTCGCGCGGCCACTGATATGTAGGCATTCGACGCACTTCCCAAATGAGCTTTGAATCAATGAAATTTAATTACAGAGTCGTTTTGTTATGAGTATGTCATTTGATCGCAACATTTGTGAGTTAAGCGTAATTATATTAAATTTTTATATTATTATTCTTATATCTTCCTGTCCTAAAATTATTTTTTCTTTTGAATGATTTTAAAAAAATATGCCAGCTTATTTATCTTGAACACATGTCCGCATAACAGTTCTGCATGTAATATGAATGTACAGTTAGCGTTGGCGAAATTAGCTTATCTAACCATGTTTGCTGTTTCTGGCAAACAAGTGATGAAAAGTCATTCATGCAGGCGTGGTTATGTTAAAAACACCGACGTGACGGTAATATATATATGTCGTTACAGACATATATATATTGCCAATGAAGCACTGAAACACTGTACTGACAATAACAACAAAGTGGAAGCTAATATTTGTTTTATTTGTATATATTCTGGTTCAAATGATAATGGTGATTATGATGACGATGGTGGTGGTGATTATGATATATCTATATATATTTGATATCTGACTATATATATCTGAGCTGCTTTTGAAGTTACAGGTTACCAATTCATTTATAAATATAACCTTTATAATAATTATTTTTTCTTACGGATATAAAATAGTCGGAAGAGCAATTGATGATATATTAATCGATAGGCTTTAATGATTTTTGATAATAAATATAATAATTATATTTTAGGTTTTTGAACCACGCTACAGTTAGGTACTGACTGCTGCACATAACTGGGACAGCTCAACTGGAGAATTACCACGGTCTCACAGAATATGAGTGTAACTACTATATGTTCGTCTCGAAAGTGAAGAGAACGTAAACCCAATTACTTATAAATAAGTATTCCGTTATAGTCACCTGGGGTGGGCAATACATCTTCACAACTGTTATTTCATTATCGTCGGATGTAGGTTTTTATGCGCAACATTCAGGTAGAATGTGTCCTAGTTCATTAGCCGACCTAAAAAAAATATCATCATTTTCCCTTTTCCGCATAGTACGGTCAAGTAACAACTCATTGACTTCCCACACACCCTGGACAGTTCATAATTTTATGTTGAATTTTCCTAACTAGAAGTTTGTTTTATTGACATACCATAAAATAATAAAATATAGCTTAATTAATACATTACATTGTGTTTTTACTAACGTTTAAGATACTATAACTGTGAATTCGACGTCTATCATATTTGAAATATCAATAACAATTTGTGAACATTGGACTACTACCGCACAGAAGTTTGTAAATGCTCCGCTGCAATTATTCAATCGTTGGCTTTTCATGAAAGTTCTTCGGCCGCTAACTGGCGATAACCTCGTAACGTATTAATCAAAATTTCATCTCGACTCTAATATGAGTCTTGATTAGTGGCTGAGAACAATGGAGTTGGAGCCGCGGCGGATTCAAAGTTGCTGAAGTTGAATCACTACGTGCCTACGACTGTAAAGCTCCTTTGTTACAAAACCAAGTAATGAAAGCGCTGGCTGATAATAATTTACGAATAGCAGAAGTGTCGTTGTATAATGGCGAAAATAGGGGTCCGAGAAGCATTCCAACGGGTGAGCGGGCGGACGGGCCAGCGTCGACTGACAGCCGCGTCGACACAAACTAAAATAATTATCATCATTGTCTCTGGCCACGGCGGACGCTTTAATTGTTCATTTACATTTGCAATGATGATACCAGTTTGGAACTATTTTGTCCAGCATTCATTTGACTCGGGTGCTCCGTTACCGTGTTATTATCCAGGGTTAATGGTCCGTAAAATCGAAATAAATTGGAATTGCTCTGATTTTGTGACAGTATATCAGCCACGGATGTAACTTATTTGGCTCTGCATGTAAATACGAGTAGTATAACTTTGGTCGACTAATTTAATACATATAGTGCCAAAATGCTCGTGCTGGCCGTAAGGCTGTTCCATAGGATTAGGTGTAGTACTCACCTGTGGGGTAGGATTCCAATGATTTAATTCGATACAGAACCAAAGTGGTTGACCTACGCCCACATCTCGAGAGATTTATGTCGCACACTCCGTCCAAAACTCACTTTCATATCGATACTTCATCGAGTATGGGTTTCTGTATGTCTGGCCACTAGGTGCCTGAGACCACCTTCCATCAGGTAGTGTTGACCTTGTATAAAATATTCTGCGAAGGCATTCCCCTTGAAGTATTTATAAAACAACAGGTAAATAGTTACTAGTACAGTGGTCCACGGAAATTATTGTTTTTTTTTTATCGTCACATCTACATCGTCATTTCTAACTTAAGACGATCACCATCTGAGATCTTACCACCACTTAACATCCGGTGGGTTCCTGGTTTAACTGACGGTTCTTCACAATAAAAAGTACTATTTGCAAAATTAATAACGCAGTATTTGGCGATTGTTATAACGATAAGCCTTACAGCCGCTACCACCGCACCACGTGATTTGATACTTACGACCCCTTACTGACAGCGATCACCATCTGAGATCTTACCACCACTTAACTTCCGGTGGGTTCCTGGTTTAACTGCCGGTTCTTCACAATAAAAAGTACTATTTGCCAAATTAATAACGCAGTATTTGGCGATTGTTATAACGATAAGCCTTACAGCCGCTACCACCGCACCACGACATTTGTAAGTAACAAATGGTGGTAGCGGCTGTAAAGTCTCAAAAATATAAAATGAACACAAAGTGATTTTTGTTTTTTTATAGGAGTAAGGGACGCGCTTTATGTTCACCTGATGGTAAGTGCAACGTCTAAACATAACAGCCGTGTCACTCAGAACCTTTCTGGTTGGCACCACACTGCGCCAGTCCCCCTAAAACATCATATCTTAAGTCCAATATGCCCAGTAATTACAGTGGCTCTCAGTGACCTTCAGACTGAAACACAGTCATGTTTGCACATTACTGTTTCACGGCAGAATAACTGGCCCTGCGATGGTACCTACCCAGACGGCCTGCATATGAGTGCTACCATCAGTATGCCACTCAGATAACGAAGAAGCATTGGTTGGTGTCAGAAAAACTGTGCAAGAGACTAAGGATCAGTCGCTTCTGGGTAAGAAGCCCAATGAACTAGTCTACTTGAAGTAACATGAATATTAAACTGGTCATTGATGAAAGTCTACACACCCTCTATATCGTGCTACTTTTCTATATTCTTAATACCTATAAGATTGTTTTACCTGAAATGAGATTGCAATACTCAACTGAAACATCAGTCTATGGACAGTTTGAGTTACATTAATAAAAGGTGTTTATAAGCCCATAAACACCTTAAAATGGGCTATGCGTGATGGAATAAAAGCGGAGTTTTTTGAATGCGGGTGAAAAACTAAGAGCAACAGAGTCTTCAGTGTTGCAGCTTACATAAAATTGCTCAAAGTAATAAGCCAAAATTTAAAACCAGAGCGTGTTTAATGCGATGGGCTACGGTCATAGTTCTTACCCGTATCGATCACTACTTATCTGCGTTATTATGTCACTGGGTCTATGCTCTAATAGCTATCACTACTAGTTTCTAGAGAAAGCTTAAAGCCACTCAGCAATCTATGGAAAAATATACATAATGGGAGTATTTTTGCATATTTAAATACCAAAAGAAAATTCGTAGTTGAACCAGAGTAGCTAACATATATACAATCATACCTTTTTCCCATATAAGGGCAGGCGGAAACCACACACGTGGCCACTTTTCGCCCCGCCGAGAAACGAAATGTGACGTGTGGCGAACAACGTCGCCGCCATTTTGCAACGAGTCAAAAAAAGTCTTACTTCCCATTGCGTTCCCACGAGCAGTATAGTGACAGCATTGCATATTATGGTGTTATTCTGCACGAATAAAGGCTGTCCGGACAATACCTTAGCAGTAAACGCAATCCAAGATTTGGGAATACAAAGTCGTTATCACAGTTATGGAGATAAGGGCCCTCCAGACGGCATCCAGAGAACTGTGACTGGATAGTGTACCGGAACTTTTCTGATAAGAAAGTTCGCGAAGAGCACACTCATCGTAGCCGCTATCACAAGGTCATCGATTTGGTTGACAGATTGGTACTCCTAGTCAGATTCCTAAAGCTACGAATAAGCTTGCATTGTCAATCAATGTACCAACTATGGTTCGTTATCAAACTTAGGCCAGATATTAATAAGTGCTAAATTTAACAAAAAATATGACTTTGAAAAAAATATTACTATTAACGTATTATTTAATATTATTAAATAACCGATTATAATCAAATTAGAATTAGATTAGGATAATTTCCTGTCTTCTCTATTAGCACATTATTAGGTACACTTTGATTCTATAAGTGTGATATTTTTATTAGTAAATATTTAAAATTATGAACGATAAAACTTGAAGCAACTATAACAATATATATCCATGCCCTGGGTTCAAATTTTTTTTTATAAGAATACAATAAAGAATAAATAAATAAAAACTCCACTGCTGGACATAAGTCCACCAAAAGAAGAGCAGGTTTGTCATACCACGCTTGATATGCAGAGTGACCTTCTATGGGTAATTTAAGTCTGGCTTATTTAAGATGCTGTTCCGCCACCTGTCGGAAGTCCTATTTACGACGGTCGCGGGATGAGGCGGAGTGGCAGATATTCCTACGCTGCAACCACACTACTCGGGATTTCTTAATTACATTTTCACGCATTTCGTTGGCTACACCTATATGCATTTATTATGTAAATAAATCTTGATATCCGATATTTACTTAATTTTTGACCTTGCATTGACTTGCAACTATTTTGTCCACGTCTTAACATACAATGAAATAATTTGATGCCCTTGACCGTATTCTTCAGCTATGATCATCAGTTCATAGTGAAACTTCTTAACGGGTTGATTAATCTTTTAGAATATAAAAGAAATAAGTTTCAGCCTATAAATGTCCCACTACTGAACACAGGCCTCCTCTCATTTCTGAGAGGGTTTTGGAGCTAGGAAGAATCCGCCACGCTGCTCCAATGCACACTGTTGACTATTGACTGTTTTCCTTCACCGCCGAGCACGTGGTGAATCATTACTTAAAATTGCAATTAACAATTTTAGTGGTGCCGGCACCGGGAATCGAACCCAGGTCACACGTACTGTGAAATTTAAAGCGAGCGCCTAGTCCCTGAGCTAACATGGCTCTCACGTTGCGTTTATTCTCGTTTTAGGACGGTTTCAATATCCAACCGATTGCCAGATTTGCCTACCAAAAATTGTTATCGAACCGAAACTCAAGTTATGTCGGTATTTTCTCGGATCGTGGATCTCTCGATTATTAGAACCGCCATTATCATTATGCATTTAAGGTGATCATTTGCCTTTGAATTTAACTAATTTTGCAGTGTATGAACACCTTTTACTCTTTTTATTATGTTTTCCAGATCATTTTGAAATAAGAGTGTTTTTAGTTTCTATTATATTTTTATTGGAGACTGACTTTATTTATTACATTAGGCTCAAGAAATCTTAGATTAATTTTTTTTTAATTTGGCTATAAAATGATTATATATTTTTTAAATTGCTATTAAAATATGTAAAAATACATTGAATAAAATATTATTTGATATTTATCAAAAAAACAATATATATATATATTTTGATAATCTTTGTAAAAATGACATCTGTATAATTTCCAATTTAATCAATGTCCAGATATATCAGCAAATAGGCGTAATATAATAACTTCGTTTTGCTCAAATATTTTTAATTAAGAGGTAATAATTTTAATTGAATACATCCTAGGAACTAGAATAAATATAATTAATACTGGGATATCTATTCACTTTTATCTCAAATACCTTCACGTATTGTAATGTCGCCCGTAGGGGCGCGATGGTATTACAAAATGAAATTACAAGAGACGCTCGTAGAGTCCTCGCGCGGCATTAATTTGTATCAAGGAATTTGTAGAGATTTAGCTTGAGCCGGGACGGAGTGTTCATCGCAGCCGGCGAACGTTAACACTTATTAAGGGGGTGCATCCCTGCGACAGATGTAGGGGAGGTCCCGCCATTTGCGTAATGTCAGGAATGGTTACACTCGATTTAATAAAACTCCGACAGCATTTTATTTTCAAGAATTTAAGAGTCAATTCATTTTAAACGCCACAGAGGCATAGCGAGAAAAAACGGTGAGTCGAAACGTGCCTGGAATACATTGCTTGGGCTTGGATTTCTTATCGATGGCAATTGAGATGAGTAGGTACTTATGGCTTTTCGACTGGCTCGGCTTCCTTTAATTTGTTGTTTCAACGCGGAATTTTTATTAACGTCTCCCTCGCTTTACGTTAGGAGATGCCACGCCGTAAGAAGTATAGATGAGGAGGCCTTACCTCCTCTTATTCAATGTCCGGCGTTTCATGATTGATAAATTGCTTAAGTAAAGCTACGTATAAGTTATTATTTTATATTACATTCCGCGGTCGCTACCTCAAATAATTGTGGCTAAAGCGGAGGTTGGTTAATTGACTTAGTTATAGCTACATAACTATGAGTTTGTGTACGATTATTCATATATACTTATATATATTTATATATATGAATAATCGTAAACAAACTCATCTCATCAAACTTTTATGATGTATCTGTACCATAATACCTTTCAAATTCTTATATATGATAGTAAAGTAAAAAAAGTAAAGTTTCAGCCTATAAATGTCCCACTACTGAGCACAGGCCTCCTCTCATTTCTGAGAGGGTTTTGGAGCTAGGAAGAATCTGTCACGCTGCTCCAATGCGGGTTGGCGGACTTCACATGTCTTCGAAATATTTTTAACTTCTCAGACATGCAGGTTTCCTCACGATGTTTTCCTTCACCGCCGAGCACGTGGTAAGTCAGCACTTAAAATTGCAATTAACAATTTTAGTGGTGCCGGCACCGGGAATCGTACCCAGGTCACTCGCGTACTATGAAATTAAAAGCGAGCGCCTAGCCCCTGAACTACCACGGCTCTATGTTATCAGCCACTGCTTTAACAACTACTACTTTACTGGTGAAGTTTAGCTCAGGCTGCGAGGAGAAAGGTTAAAGTTGTTGCCATATTTTGTAATCCAACGAGTTTGAGTCTAAGCTGGAAGAGAGCCACTCGTCGTTCCTGATGAAGTCGATTCCACGGGTATAACCCATTTCGCGTGCTTGCTGCCCGATGAGATGGAATGCCCAACGTTTGTAAAAACGGTATTTTTATTCAAAACAGCGCTAGTTTCCACACATTTTCACAGAAAAACACCTCTGTTAGGCCTGAATACGAGACCTCCAAGACGACCATAAATGATGAAGGATAATGCCCACGCTGGATTCTTGGGATACGCTCGCTTCTTCACTGCTGTGGGCATATTTTATCATTTCGTTTGTTGTATCTTTCTTCGATGTTAATAATATATTTGTCTGAAAAAAGGATTTCGTGGTATGTTTTCCCGCGAGAGACCAGACCTCACAAGCCCTAATTTTTTCAGACGCTAATTATAAGATTATCTTTCCCTTTTTTTGAGTCTCAGGTTTTCTTTTAGCACTCTTTTGACCGTCGTTCTGCTTAACTCCAATGGAAGGGCTAATTTTTTTTGCTTGCGGACGAGATTTCCTTAGATTCGTCCCCGCATTGTTTTGATGACCGCTGGGCTCCTAACCGTACAAGGTCGGCCGCTCCTTTTACAGTCTTCAAAGATCGAATTTCCTTTAATCGAATGATTGTATGATATACGAACCTCAGCGTTATTTCCAAATTTTGTAGAAGTTTAAAAATTTCAGTTGTCGCGTAACCCAGTGGTGAAGCGCAATAACACAAACTCGACAGGAGACGAACCCGCTCTGTAGCGCTTACGCATTTTTCAAGTATTTTTTTCTGAACTTGTATGTAGAGCAGCTCGTCCCATAGCCTCTGTGAAATTTAATATATCGGGAAATTTTGGTCCGACGGATCTTTAGCATGCCAAGCGTCCTTGGCCTCAGTTAAATACGAAAGCTCTATATCATCAAGTGAAGGATGATGCAGAGGTTTATGATTACAAATACAGGAGATGTGTAAGAAGTTATATACCAAATCCGTGCTTCGAGTCCGTTGACGGAAGGCAACCTGGCTACCGATTGATGACGAAACATCTATTCGAAAACCTACAGACTAGTTACGGGGATCACTGAAATGACGGTACTAGTACTGCAATTAGCAGGCTGCGTGCCCAGTATGAGTATGGTCCAATATTATAAGAAACGTATGACAGGTTTTTTTGTAACTTTGTTGAAACATTAATGTTCAGCTGTAGACTAATAAAGGCGAGGGATGAATGGACTTCGGAACAAGGCTTCGGTCGTTAATCACTCATCATCATCACTTCAGTCCATCACTAGTCCATTGTTGAACATAGGCCTCCCTCATAGATTGCCACAAAACTTTGTAGCTCTGGTTTTGGGGGGACTTTGTCATAGTTGCCACGATTAGCAGGCAGGTTGACAACCGCAGTTTATTTATTCAGATGTTCCAGGAAGATGCTGCTGCCCATCTTCTGGTTTTAATTTTCCCTCTGTCGACTTTTACGACACCCACGGGATGAGATGGAGTGGTAGATTCTCTGGCCGCTATCACACGGCGAACTTCGGTCGTTACTTTACTTAATTACTACTTGCCTTCATAGCCTCGATATCTTGAATGCCTTGAAAGTGTTGATATTGTTAGAGTAGATGTTGACAGAAAGATGCGAAATCCACAACAACATTTTAAAAAAATGCGTAAAAACTCAAAGACTAAACCAAATTCTATCTACATCTAATTTTAAATTTGATACAAAATTGTAAATTTTTTAAATTGTTACTAAAGGATATTTTAATTCTGTTCAATAACAATAAAAATAAACATAAATACAGAATCTTAAGTTTACTTACAAAAGCAATATTCAATAAGTAAGTTAAAAATTCGCAAACCTATCTAAGTTAACAGCACTCTTCTGTTCTTTATTTACGTAAGTACCGTCTCATAAAATAAGTAAGCCCATCAAAGCTCCGAAACCTTTTTGCCGAATGTAACGATTTATTGGGTTAGGTACACATTTTACTTGCAAATATAATCACATTATGTCCAAGTCTCTGTATTAACTTTGTGACGGGGTTCAGAAATTAATAGCAACACAGAGCGAGTGCAGATCGGGGAGCAAGAGGGGACCACTCAGCAGATGCTTATCTACACACGCGCTCACTAACATTGCGCCTTCTACGTTGATCATTTCTGAATTTCGTTTTGTTTAACTTGCAACAATTTGGTTCTCCCTATGATGCTGTTGTTTGTTAACTGCCGATATTCACTGTATTTTAGTAATAACGTGAAAAGTTTACCAACATTCTTTGTATCGTCTATGTAGTATTTGTAACATTATATTTTATCGACAAGAGAGTAAAGTACATAAAGACACAGAACTTAGAGAAGTTGAAATTATTTTTTATGCTATTTATGACGAATGCATAATGTTGCTAATAATATAAATATTATTTAGGACTTCAAACGAACAATCAATACTACAAACGATCTTATTGAACTCGAAACTACGTTTAGTGCAAATTGTACACTATTGTTAAAAATGTTATTACTTTTTAACTTTTTAAGAGAGTATTGTGCATACCTGTATGACACATGTTGACTGCGGGGTTTCGCACGCGTTTGAATATTATTATTATCAAATATCTCTGTAAAATTAAAAAAAAAATTATATTTTCATCACCAACATTTTTAGCGCCTGATACTTTAAAGACGTTTAATATCTTTGTTTAGTGAAAAAAGGGCTGTCAATCTATGCTATATGCTAATCCATGTAGATTCATTAGTTAAATAGTCTGCTTTGCCTATTACAGCTTCGCCAAAAAGGTTTTGCTGAACATATAACAAATTGTACGTCCAAAACTATAACTCACAATTTTAGTAATTATTTTTAACACGAATCTATATTAGTAATATGATTTATGTAGCAATAAACAGTACGTTTTGTTATAAGTACGGCACATGTGGTGCGTAAATATTACACACGTAATGTTATTAATGATCGATTGTAGCTTGTCAACCATAGAAAGCGTACGTCGGAACCCTCCGCAAATCTTTACCGACGCAAAATAGGAGTCCCCTGAGAATACCGTGCCTTTTAATTTGCAAGCGTTAGGGTGCGCTCTAGGCCCGCACTGATCAAAAAATATTTTTTTGAATTTGGTATTTTTTAGATCAGTATTTTTTTATATTGTGGACTTAAATTCCAATTAGCTATTTGGATCGTTATTACAAAACCATAGTTGGTTGAAAGTTTTTACGAGTATAGTATCATCATCAAAAATATTTTAATTTTTTTTTATTTATTTATTTATTTATTTAACTTTTTATACAGTAAGTATAAAGGCGGACTTAATGCCAGAGGCATTCTCTACCAGTCAACCTCAAGGGTGGTGCAGAGATAGAAAGAGGTAGGTGCGGGTAAATAATATATAATACATAAGGGTAATATATACATACATATATAAATACTTATATACACACATATATATAAACATATACACATACTTATACATATATAACATAAAACAGAATAGTAAATATATACATAAATACATATAAATAAATAATAAAAAGTGTCGATAAACTATTACTGAGATGATTCTGCCAACTTATTTTGAAGCAGTTCCCGAACTTTAAATTTGAAGCAGCGACGATTATTAGCTGTTCTAATTTCGAGAGGGAGTGAGTTCCAGAGAAGGACGGATTGAATAGGAAAGGATGAATGGACGAGGGAAGAGCTATGAGAGGGACACTGAAGCAGTAAGTTATTTGATGAGCGAAGGTTTTTATCATGGGTAGAGCAGAGATACTGAAAGTGGGGAGTCAAGTAGGAAGGGGCAGTAGGAGACGTAAGGATAGAATAAAGGGTAGTGAGTGCACGCAGACTTCGGCGCTGACGAATGGGTAGCCACTTTAATCGAGAACGATAAGCAGACACATGATCATACTTACGAAGATTGTAAATGAATCGAATGCAGTTATTCAGAAGACGATCATATTTATTGAGGAGATCTGCATTCAGATCGAAATAACACACATCACCATAGTCGATCAAGGGAAAAATTAAGGTTTGCACAAGCATCATTTTGGTTCCAGAAGGGAGAAAATTTTTTAGGCGATACAGAGCTCGTAAGGTACCTGTTACCTTCTGACTTACATGTGTCGCTTGGGTTTGCCAGCTCAGAGTATTGTCAATGTATAAACCAAGATTTTTAACAGATGAACACAGTTCAAGAGCAGTGCCGTTAAAAACGATTGGAGGGAGCGCTACAGAGTTCATTTTTTTAATCATCCGATTGCTACCTACTATTATGGCCTGACACTTAGATGGGTTGACCATAAGGCCAAACCGGACAGACCAGTTCTTAATATACTCTAGGTCCCTGTTAATCATCTCAACAGCTGTTGACACACATTCGACACTCGCATGTGTGTACAACTGCAAGTCATCAGCATACAGATGATACGCACACTGAAGGTTCTGGGTAATGAGATTTATAAATACTGAAAATAACAGAGGAGATAGAATGCCGCCTTGAGGGACACCAGCATGTATGTCAAACCACCTAGATGAAGACTCATCTATGTGGACCGACTGCTGACGTCCGCGAAGATAAGTTGAAAACCAATCCAGCACTTTGGGAGAGATCATAGAATGGGAAAGGATAGATAGTAGGATGTCGTAACTGATGGTATTAAATGCATTCGAAAAGTCAACCAAAGCCAACACAGTGACTTTCGTGTCCTCCATTCCCGCTCTAATATCACCAGTGACTTTGAGGAGCGCGGAAACAGTACTGTGACCGGGCCTGAAGCCAGATTGCAATGGACTTAATAAGTTGTTACCATAAACAAACTGAGATAGCTGCTTATGCACACAGGCCTCAAGTACCTTGGATAGGAAAGGAAGAACGGAGATGGGTCGAAAGTGATTAGGTAATGAAGGATTTAGATTCTTAGGCAAAGGAATAACATATGCCTTGCGCCATAATGAAGGAAAAAAACCGGAATCCAAGGAAAAGTTACAGATGTGAGAGATAACTGGGAGGACATGGTCTAGGATATAGATAATCATACGGCGGCTGACATTGTCGCAGCCCACAGCGTTAGATTTGATGGAGAGTATTATCTTCTTAACCTCGTCCGTAGTAACTGGAGAAAAGTTGAAGGGATCGATTTTTAGACGGGGTAAAGCCTTTAGGAGTTCTATAGTGTGACACTTGGTTAGGTGATCCATAGAAGTGTACAAGACGAAATGACGATTGATATCATCCAAACCAATTGTCTTCGGGAGTACGAGACGTTGCTGTTTGCCGATACCCATAGTCCCGAGGAACTTCCAGATATCAGCAGGGGAAGAGGAAGAGATATTACTGAAAATATATCGGCGTTTGGCGTTGCGTATCATCTGGTTACACCGATTCCTCGCAGTCTTAAACAGAGTCCAGTATTCATCGCTGCGATATTTTTTAAACTTGCGAAAAGCCCGATCCCTACGCTTCATCGCTATGCGAACCCCATTCGTTAACCAAGGCGCAGGCGGACGCTTGAGTTTCACTCTTTTAAGAGGAGCGTGTTGGTCGTATAGTTTGAGGACAACTTCATTAAATGCTTCGACTTTTTCGTCCACTGTGGAGGCAGCCATAACATTGAACCAGTTCAACTTAGAGGCCTCCTCGCAGAGTTTTTCAACATCCATCCGGCCAAAACGACGCATGTGCAGAATTTTAGGCTGGGGTTTGGGGGGTTTTAAGACGTAGGAAAGAAAAATGAGGTCATGGTGGGAAAACCCAGGAGCAGGGTATTGACCGTGGGAAGAGACAAGGGTGGGGTTTGAGGTAAGGATTATGTCGAGCCAAGTATCGTCCACATCCAAATTGTGATGAGTAGCTTGTAAAGGAAGAACATGGAGGCCAACCGACTCGACCATTTGAAGGAATTTAGAGGAGCGATGTGAGCGAGGAACCAGAAGGTCAGTATTGAAATCGCCCATGATGATGTGATGACAGTATTCCGACCCTAAAGATTCCAGAATCGTCTCGAGACTGGAGAAGTAATCAGCAGAAGGCGGGCAGTAGACGACACCAAGAACAGATTTAGCTCCTTTTACACATACTTCAAGAAAGAGAAACTCTGCCGATGCGGAGTAAAACGGTGAGGAGGAAGCTAGAATTTTATATGGGAAGTCACTCCGAAGATATATAGCAACACCACCCCCCCCTCCTATCAACTCGATCGTTACGTATCAAAGTAAATCCCGGGAGGGGGTAAGTGGTTGAAAGCAGATGTGATTTAAGCCAACTCTCAGAAATCAGAACAGCATGAACGTGAACGGTAGAGAAAGCTTCGATCAGGTCATTATAATGACTGGCTATGCTCTGTGCATTAATATGACACACATTAAATACAGAACAGGTCCGATCAATTGCACGACGCACAAAATCACCCAGCGTATCACTAGCAGAATGAAAACTATTGTCATTTGAAGATGTGTTTGATTCATTGGCAGAAAGATAAGAATCATCATCAGAAAACATTGGATATTTATAAATATATAAATATGAACAATACTGTATACAAAATATGGGGTATATAATATAAGAAAGCTACGATAATAAGGCAAACAAAGAATTATATATCTAAGTGTGATGGTGGAACAGCACTGCACCACCCGCCAGCTGATACACACAGAATAAATGAACGCAGAATGTAACACATAATAACAGAAATATAAAATACTGAAATAAAATCACAAAACAAACAAAAAAAAACCCGCAGGAAAATTATATAAGAATAATATGTAACAAAAACAGTCCGCTGCAAGTTTCCGAACGCAGCAAAATCTATGAAACGTCAAATTAACAAGCGTGACAAGTGACAGTTATCAATAAATGTTAGTTTACTAACGTAAGTCTGACTGCAAAGAGAATGTAAACACTACTTTTTACTGTGTTATACGCTTAAAACAAATGAACAAAGTTACATACATTTTGCCTACAATATACACAGTTGAAAAATAACGTACGGTATATGAAGCATAAAATAAGTACAATAGAAGCAAAAAGTAAACTAAGAATTAAAGTAGTTCTTAATAACCAAATAAAAGAAAAAAAGAAATAGGCAAATCACTTCACTGCAACGAAATTCACCGAAAGTACTACAACTAAGTTACAAATCTGCTATCATTTACGTGGTTTAGAACTCAAACCCGAAGATCCAGCGTTCCCGACGACCTTGCTCTCCACCAAAGATTCGGCAGTCGCCTTCGGATGTTTCTTAGTAAGCGAGTTCAGCTCGTCTATAGTGGTGATTTTATGACGAAATCCATCAGCAGTTTGCACTACTATTACACCATCCTGTGTCCAGCATGCTCTCATGCCGAAATGCTGCCGGGCTTTACCAAAAACTGTCTGGCGTACCTTCGTCAAAAACTCCTTAACAGAAAATGAAGTACCTTTTAGCCGGGACTTGGCTCTCCATACCAGTGATCTAAAATCAACGCTAGCAAACCGTACTAAGATTGGTCGATGATGATCGCTGGCAACTCCAATCCTGTGACAGGTTCCAATGCTAGATGCCGTGATATCCCTCAACTCCATCTTGTGAATCACATTCAGTACAGCAGCCTTGCAGTCCTCCTTCTCAACTTCCGGAACTCCCAAGAAGATGAGTGCTTTACGACGATGCCTGGTTTCAATGATATCCACCATGCGGGAACATTCATTAATCTGTTTACGGAGCAGGCCGAGCATGGAGAATATAAGCTCCCTGAAAGTCCGGAACTCCTCTGCCACCTTTGCAACAGTGTCCTTTGCGGGTCCCCCATAGTGTAGCTGTGCTTCTAACTCAGCCATCCTTTTAGAGAAGCATTCCTCCAGAGTATTCTGTGCAGTTTTAATATCATCGAGTTGTGACATTATGTGTGAATGTAATGTGCTGGCAGGTGGTGTATTCAACAAGAATCAATTCACATATACACAACTGTGCAAATGTAAGTACGAATGATTAAACTTTTGTTGCACTCAAAAATGACGTAAATAATACACAATACTGTATATATTAATTAAAAGTAAAATTATGAAATTGTAAGAACGTGTTAACTTTTTCGCCAACTTTTAATGTACGTCACATTAAAATATATTTTGTAATATACATACCAACTCTTAAGGTAAAAGATGTATAAAAGTGTCTTGCCTTTTTAATGTTAAAAGACGCATTATTCATGCAAGAACTTTCCAATAAAATAATTTCTATAAAGCAAGCGAGATCTATGAACGGCAGATTGCTAAAATAAATTGCCCCTCTACAATTTTTCATTTTCTACCACTTACACCGTTTGTTTAATGTAGTAAATGGCCGCAGGCTATGCCCGTGGCGATTATTGAGTTTGTACGTATACATTGTTTTCATTGTCGAAATACATATATTCCAACGATCTATTTTATAACACGCTTTATCTAATAATGTCTTTTTGACAAGATTTTTGAAATCTTTGTCCTATTTTTGTTCACACTTCTAGGAATTATATTATAAAATTTTATAGCTATACTAAGAAAAGACTATCTAGTTGTATCCAACCTAAACATAGAAACGTTAGCGTGTCGCCTCGACCTATTCTACACTTTTTGGTTTAGTAAATTAATGTTTTCCGTACGTAAATATTATTTTTAAAAATAAACAATGACGAAAGTGTCAAAATATTAATCTCCTTGTATAGTTCTCGTAACGACCCGCGAGGACCCCAGTTAAGGATTGCTTCCAACCCGACTCCAACCCGATCCGGTAGATCCCCACAGTAATACGCCATAGGACATAATACTGTGGAAGTATCAAAACATATTAATTTATCTGTAACTTCAGTTCAGACATCAATCAACGGTCTAATCCTTCATAATACTTTAGAATACAAGTAATTGCACTATGCGTGTGATGGACTACACTGCGTTTCAAGTCTCAGGCCACTGGCTGCTACTACTGGGTATATCACGATTAGTATTTCCAAATGATGATTTATTAAGGGATTGGTCTAATCCTGCACGCACACGGTCAATTTCGTGGGGAGATTAGCTTTATTTGTATTACAATAGCTATGATATCGTCGTTGAACCAAACAGTAATAAGGATTAGTGAAAAATAAATTATGGAATTAAGTATAAGTATCGTGGTAGCTCGCCAAGTGCTCGCCTTAATTTCTTTGTACGTGCGTAACCTGGGTTCGATCTCCGGTGCCAGCACATCTAAAATTGTTCTAAAATTTTAAGTGCTGATTTACCACGTGCTCAGCGGTGAAGGAAAACATCGTGAGGAAACCAGCATATCCGAGGAATAGAAATATTTCGATGACATGTGAAGTCCGCCAACCCGCATCGGAGCAGCGTGGCGGACTATTTCCCGCTCCAAAACCCTCTCAGAAATAAGAGGAGGCGTGTGCTCAGCAGTGGGACATTTGCAGGCTGTTACTTTACTTTTTTACAATCACATATGACTTGGCCATGGCTTTGATATTGATCGCTTTGTTTACATTGGCAAGGTGAAATATTCTCTGTTTCAATTTTTGAGATGAGCGCAGTTATTTGAAGATTTATATTTCTCAAACAGTTTTGGCGGATGATACTGCCAAGGAAAAGGGCTAGCTACCCGCCAGATCGAATAGTCTGATCTGGGGAGGACGTCTCCTCCAACTAGTAATATTTAGATGTTGTATAGTTCGCATATCAGAAAACTTTCATAGCGCGATTATGGAATGTATGAAATATTTCTTCAGTTTCTCATGTGGCGACATAGATGTCGCTACATCACTCCCCCACTGAGACTGGAAGTCGTAGTTAGCGTGGAGAACTTGAGACGTCAGGCGATGAGGTGCAGTCTGGCGATGTGGTGAACCTGTGTCCAGATCTTCAGTGCGTCGAGACGTATGGAGGCAGTGTGGATGCCGCAGGAGTCAGCCTGAGGAGAGGGACCGCCGTTGATGATCCTCAGTGGCTGAGAGACTAGGAAGCACGCGGTGTGCCAACAGTGGTCTAGTGCTGTGACTGCGATGGCGATGACGTTGTTACTGTGGTTCGAAGAAGCTAGTTGCGATGTTCATATCGGGGTCACCATTTTGGCGAATGATATTACCAATGAAAAGGGTACACGCCAGATCGAGTGGTCTGATCTGGGGAGGACGTCTTCTCCGACTAGTAATATTTAGATGTTGTATAGTTCGCATGTCAGAAAACTTCCATAGCGCGGTTGTGGAATGTATGAAATATTTCTTCAGCTTCTCATGTGGCGACATAGATGTCGCTACACAGTATTCTAACCATACTCTTGCTATTTGAACGTAGCGAAAAATACAAAAAAATTGTCTCAACTTTATTTGTGGCTTAACGAAAACGGAAAATAATTATAATAAAATAATATCGCATATTTAAACGTCAAAAATTTGTCAGATATAACGACATTAATTTTTTTATCCCATAAAATGATTAGATAATCATTTAGGTCAAATTTGGGCGATACATAATCAGTTCAGCCGGGGCTTGAGAATAAAATGAATATGTTTGCAGTTGGAATCCAGAGTAAAGAAGTAGGTGCCGAACATATCGATAAGATAACAACTAATTTGTTGTGGTTAAACTATAAATGTATTATTCAGAAGTAAAGAATCGGAAGGCCATTTTTGTTGTTTCAATGTATTCTAATTCAGAAAAGTCAAGCTTGCAGAATGCTGATAGGTTAGGAGTCTCCCGGTTGAACTGAAAAAAAATAGTAAATGATATGTGAAATTCAGCCGCCGTGTTTGTCAAAATTATTTAATATTCACTTACCTCTTCTAACGCGAATCACTACTGAACACGAATTAAGAAATGGTTAATATATTTTTTTAATTCTATTCTAAAATTGCATATTTATAGTTCCTTTGCACTTTGTGTCTATACGTTAATATTATTATCATAAAAAATATGACATAAAAATAGTTTCGCGACTTGGTAGGCTTGTTCTTCTTAGCGGGAAAGATGAAAACTATTACTTAATTCCAAACACTGGTACTCAATGAAAATAAATTAACTTGCAAGTGTGCGTCTGTGTGTCATGTATTGGCGACTGTTTGGGCTTGTTGTCGTTATGTTATTCACTGTTAACTTTTATATTACAATAAGCTAGATCGATTTCATGAATCAAAAAAACCCTTTACTAAATTTCTTTGAATTATTAATTTATTTGAGCCGTTTAAAAGAAATTAATTAGAAATACTCTTTTTTACTATACAAGAAAAACTCTTTTTGGTTTTCATAAAGTATTTTTTTTATGATATAAAGTGTAAAACGTGCAAAACGTTCATCGTAAGTAAGTCGACCTCACAAGGCCGACGAAAATGACGATTAGAACAGTCCACGGAAGGACAAATGGCGCCCCGGACTTAAGATTTCAATCATCGGCATTTCGGTATGGCATATTTTGAGATGGTTCATCATCATCATTTTAGCCTATCACTAGTTCACTGCTGTACATAGGCCTCCCCCATAGATTGCCATTAAAGTTTGTAGTTCTTATTTTGGAGGGATTTTGCCATAGTTGCCAACCCCGCCTATGGGTGGGTTGGCAACGGCAGTTTATTTATTCCGATGTTGCAGGAAGATGCTGATGCCCATCTCCTGGTTTTATTATCTCTCTGCCGACTTTTACGACACCCGTGGGATGAGATACGTTGATAAAGCCTAAGCTGTCACCACACGGCTGAGATGGTTATTCTTTTAGTATTTTTTTGATACCAACGGGACAAGGACGTGAAAAATGGCAAACAAAATTCCCATATCACTAATGGTAAGTAGCGGCATGGCATCTGGTACACCAATAAACTTTAATTAGACCTAATGTTTGTTGGACTCAAATTACGTATTTTTACAGAATATTTGGAAATTATTTTTGGCAGCGGCTTGCTTTTTAATGATGAATGGTTTTCATTTACATTCATTTCATTTCCGGAGACAATCAAAGTGTAATTTGGGAATCATCCCAGGATAGAAATATTTTTTAACAAAAATGTTCTAAAAAAATCATTTTTGTTCAAACCGTACTTGGGCTACTAAACGTACGACAAAGCTAATCATATTATAATTTAAAATTGCTTGACCTGAAGGCGTCTTTATGTCATAAAGTATTTTTTCAATCTGTTTAAATTTCTTCTCAGAGCAGGGTTTGACTTTTAAACAAATTATTCCTTTTTTTATAAATCATGGAAAAATACTAAATAGCTATTTTATTTCAACCATTCTTATATTTGTTTAAGCTGTTAAGTTCCGTCAATATTGTATCGAAATTTTTAATCATACAATTTATGTTATTTGTGATTTACGTAAAAAAAAACATCGCGAAGTTACAAAATTTAATTAAATATAGTTTGTACATATAAATTACTATTTTTGTTGTTGTTTTTTTCAACACTAGATTTTGTGTTTTTTTATATTTGAAATTCAGTCCATTATTAAAATTGAAACGTTCTCATTATTACTGTTTTACGAAAAACATGTGAACTGCTAATAAAAGATTTTGGTATTTATGAATCTTATCGAGCCGTGTGGTGGCGGCTCATTAAAAGAATACTACCACTCCATCTCATCCAATGGATCTCGTAAAAGGCGAGTAAGGAATTAAACTGCACTGTGCACAGCGCATGGTGGCGATGGGCTCACCACCTATCACACCAAGTGCATTATATTGTTTTGGGGAAACGTGGATTGTGGCAGTCATCTGTTTTTGCAGTGAGTGCCCAGACTCAGACTACCCCTTATGGGATACAGTCGTGATCTTATGTATGTATGTATGTGTATGAATCTTATTTCACTTTACGTTTTTCGTAGTTCGTCTTTACAATAAAATATTTAATTTTTACTCAAAGCAAAGAATAACTAAGACTTAGTTTAAATTGCTTAAATAACAAGTTTGTTTTGTAAATCGAAATGTTGGAGAGAATTTTTGGAATTCACTTTAAAACGCTTCGTGTAGCGGATCTTCTTATACAGCTCCGAAGATGCAAAAGGTAAAAAAAAATATAAGGCAATATAAACCGCACGCTGTTATTTTTATTTTTTTTTATAATTTTAGATATGATGTCGGTTCTATAAAGTTCTCATAAAAAATGTGTAATTTTTTTAGAAACTAAAATCTATATATATTAAACAAAGTCGGGTTAGTTACACCATATATAATTCAAGCAAGGCTGGACCGAATTTTTATGACGTTGGATTTGTTTGATTTGTCTCTGCCCGGAATATTAGAATAACTATTAAAACATCAACATCAACAAAAAAATATGAAAAAAATAAATTTTTCCCATACATTCTCCGAATACAACGTTATCTGTGATACAAGACAGAAACAATACTTATATTATTTTGAATGCATGACGATTCTACGACAACAAATACTTTTTCTTTTTTTCTGTCTTTTTTTTCATTATCCTCTAACGGCTTATTCAGCTGCACAGTCCATAGATAGCACACTAAGTACGGAGGTGCAGTATTTTCATTGCATACCATTGAGTTAGCTGTGCAGACAGGCGATTTATCACCATTTTTTTTGAGCTTTCACCAATTTACATTCAGTTTTCGACCGTTATTGCATTTATAAGTCTAACGGTATGTTGCCTTCGAAGATGTTCACTTTGTGAGGTTATCAAATTTACATGTATACATACATACACTTTTCGTCCCCTTGGGAAACGAGACGTGACGGGTGGCGAACCACCATTTTGGTTCGAGACGAAAAAAATCTTACTCTTCATTGTGTTCCCACGAGCAGTATAGTGACAGCATTGCATATTATGGTGTTATTCTACACGAATAAAGGCTGTCCGTATAATATTTGCCTTAGTCGCCTCTTTCAGCACTTCGTTCGTCCTGTTCTGCCGGACACCGGCTGCTAATTAGTTATCAAATTTGTGATTGATAATGCTTCATCATGTAATTTTGAATCGCGTCACCAATTTTCCAGTGTTATTTACAATACCGCGAGTCAGAAGATCTAATCTTTCACATCGAAGCCGTAGTGCAAATAGACTACGCAATATTGAGATTCGTTGCAGTTGAAAATTACAATACTTAACGTTGAAAACGCCTCGAATGTTTTGGAAAGATGTGGCGAATACGGACCAATCCAAGTGTCCACCACAAAAACTTTTTCTTTCACTTTCGTTGTGATAGTTCTACCGTCATGACCGTGCATAGTTGTAGGCAAGTGTTTGAAGCGTAATCCACGAAATATGTTGGCGGAGACAATCACTGGCAACGATGGTTATACAATGTATCGGTTATATAATACAATTACAAAAGTTAAATAGAGAACCAAAAAAGAAAATTACAAAATCCGACCCGGTAGGTGGCACTGTGATCGTGTGGTTGCAAAGTTTCATACTTAAATGTAATTCAGAAATCAAACTCATCGCATCACAAACCGGAACGGGCAGGACAACATCTGCTGGGCCAGCTATACCGTATGCGTTCTTGTATATGATAATTAATAGAATCAGGAATAGTTCTGCAGAGATCTACCGCTAACAAATGCCTGTTTCTTCACCAAAGGGCGGACGCCCGAACCATTACGATAGCAGTAGTACCAGTAGTTCGCTCACGCTTTTGCAAGTGGGGAAAGGTATTTGTTGCATTGAAAGTGTTTTCTAGGTGTACCACCTTAAATTTTTTGGTTTTTCCTTCCGCATTTGTGAAAAGTTAGTGGGTCATATCGCACTAACTATTAGCTGAAATAAAATAATTATTTTGAAACTTCCATATTATTTATAAAGACCTATCTTACGATACCTCACACGCTTATATGCACTGATTTTTTCATTCCTCAGATGCATGGTGTGCCACCTCTCTATTTTTCGTAATTTCACTACACCATTGCATAGCGTTTCATAAAAACACTTTCCTTCAATATTTTATTTTTGTAGTGCTAATAGTCTCCAAGTAAAATGGCTGTGACATACGGGCAGACGGACAAGAAGAGTTCCCTTTTTACTACAGAATCCCTAAAAACGTACCTGTAGTAAAGGCTTTCAATAGGTACCTACCCTGTTTATCAGTTTGGCAAGTTAATAAAATACCAGTGCTTTTAACCCGTTGGTTATTAGAGCATGTTCACATCAGCAAAATTTATTTTACAAAATTCCGAAGATAGCAAATATGAAAACATCTTGGTATTAAACCTTAGAGCTGTCGTTGTTCAAGTATTACTCTATCCTCTTTTAGTGCATAAGTACATACATCTAACTTATAGTTGTATAGTGTTGTAAACTTTGTTTCAACATATAGGCACGTGTAACTGTGTATCTATCGAGCCATTTTTGCCAATGTCGAGTTTAAAATATAGCGGATATGTATTTTGATGTCAATTGATAAAGGTTTGCGTGTTATGAAATGAACAGACTTTAACCAAAAATTTCAATAGGAAAAAAAAGGAAACGTAAAGTACTAGAGCAAGTTTAACAATAATCAAACAAAATTAAGTTCATTAATCAAAGTATTTTGATAAGTCAAAATGACTCTAAATTGACCTGATAACAATAACTGTTTGTAACTTTCATTAAGTTTAACGTGACGTGAAATGGAAGTAAATGATTATTGTCGACTAAATATTTACAGATAATACTTTTATTTATTGTATTAGGTGACGACGAGATAATACTTTAATTTACATGAATGTAAATAAGGCGACGTATTATATATGTATTTTGTATTGACTATAGTTGAATATCCCACAAAATCATGTATAATTTAGTATTTTTCACATAACTTCAATTGCTGTACAGCAGTAAATAACATTTGTTTTTGAAATGATTCGTAAAATACGAGATAATATAATTGTACGACTAAACTAGACAATGGGTTTTGATAGTGTTAGTTTCACCGGTTTGGAAGTTATGAACATTTTTTCGATAATATTTTACAGAACGCTATGTGAGTTGTTTTTCAGAGGAACATACTTGTATACTGATCTAAAATAATATATCAAGCGCCAATTGCTTAATTTTGCTTTTTGAGTAGTTAAAAGGAATAAAAGTAATGTAATAACATTGCAAGTAATATTAAATAAAAGAAACTAAATCCATAAGAGTTCATTATTTAAATTAAGTAAGAAGTTATGTCAACAGCCAGGTGATTCCGGACAATGCGTTCACCAGTTTTGTATAAATGTCTTGAGGAATTGTGACAAAATTATGTGGAAAGATTTTATAGATGCGGCGCGCACGAAGAGATCGATTGTTTTTCATTGTCTTTATGAAAAATTAAAAAGTCGATAAAAACATTTAGCGAGTATTATTTCATTTGCGTCTTATGTAGTTTCCCCAATAGTAATATTCAAAAAAGTCTGTGCAAAACATTACTATTAATGTTCTTTTTTAAATATTTACAAATCCAATAAAATAAAGTTTATAGATTCAGGCGTAACTTTGCGGAAATCTTACTACTAAATAAAGCTGGAGAGTTTGTATGTTTGATCTCGTTAATGTTAGGCAACACTGATTCAATTTTAAAAAATAATTTTGTGTTTGATAACCAGTTTATTGAGAAAAGTTTTAGCTTGAAAATTTTACACTATGACCTTTTGACTCGCACGCTGAGAATCGAATATTACTTGTACCAAGAAGGGTCGAACTGTGAATGCTCAAGTCACCGAGGTAACATGTCGTACGGTGCTATGATGTAGTCGGCTTATTTTACGCGGGTGAAGCCGCGAGGCACAGCTAGACCATTATACTCGTAATAATTAAGTTAATTTTCTAGGATCCGCATGCAAAATATAAAATGGCGTATTACCAAGTTTTTGAAGAGCACACACTATTTTAAATTTTGCATGCGGATCTTAGAAAATTAATTTTCTTTGTTTTATTAAGTCAATAAGATAATTAAATGACATTGTATGCTTTGGGCATAAAACTGTTAATGTATAACTATGATAAATAATTTCCGAGCCGGTTGGTCGTTTTCTAGTACCTATATAAAAACATGTGTGTGTTTATTGATTTATTTACTCTTCCTGACCATCCATATGCTAAAGGTACAATTGGTGAAAATACTATATGCATTCTATACTAGTCTACGTGTTCTGGAAGACTTGTACTGTATACTGTATACTGTATACTGTATCCTAGTCTACCTCCGATTTCATCGTAATAGAGTTACATTGTTCGCGAGTAAATTAGGACAAGTGAGTGCCTCTGAGTTTGCGCGTACTACTTGTGGCACTATAATATCTCCTGCGCACTTGATAGATTCCGTGAATATTGGGAAGAAATCGCCGCTGTTGAAAATCGGTCATGCCAGTTTGCAAACATTGTTGTGATTCGATCTGAAGGGTACTGAGAGCTAGTGTAATAACTTTGTATGTGAGACTTTAAGACAAAAGAAGTGATGTCTCAGGGTTTTATTATTTGACGTGCAAACAATGCACTTTCCTAAGGTAAACGTGAAAGCTCTCTAGTCACATTCGCTTATAAAACAGACAATTTTTATGCTCAGGAGTGACAATGAATCTACATTGTGGATTTTTTTTTTAGTTTCGTATATACTACTCAGCATTAGCGATTTTCCTACATATTATACATATTTCCTACATTTTTTACAGACATAAATTCTGCAAACAGAAATATCCCAGAACCGGGACAACTATCTCTAGGCCAATATCTGATTTGGTTATCTGTTTGGTGGCCGGTCTCTTGGTTCTCTATAGGTTACATTTCCGAGACTGTGCGCAGGAATTATACGAATTAATTACCCAATTACCCTCTCCATCATCGGACAACAAGACGCAGGGCAGGTTTCCATCCTTTTGCTGTGACTATACCTAGAAATCGTATAAAGCGTTTTGCTTCATCGTTCATAATGCCTACAACAAAGGACTGGAATAATTTGCCTGCATCAGTCTTTCCGTCCGATTACAATGTGAGTGTCTTCCCGCGAAGAGTGAATAGGATTTTACCAATGTGTAAAATACAAGTGCGTTTACCATCCAAAAATCGCCGCTTGCCATAAGGTGTAACCGTGGTTAAGCACTAGCTAATAAATTAAAAAAAAATATTACTCTCATACGGGAATTGTATCCAAAATGGATAGCGCAGAACCCAATCGCTGAGTCACTGCACCAACCGAGATGATACATACTCGTATATGTACATCAGTGTAGGGGCAGTTGACCGGGATCACATTGCATTGCTCCGTAAAATAACATGTCTCGGCCGTGATCACTGATTCAAAGGAAAGACAAGTAAAAAGTTTTTCACCGAAGATACGAAATCATAGAGCGATTTCTTTTACGACTTCGGTTTCAACTTCATAGCGATGAATTATGCAGAAAGGCGAGAGATTTCCTACGATAAAAGTCGTAACACCCAAGAGTGCCCTAAAAGGAGCTCTTACAATATCGCTGAAAAGAAATGTTAATATTTCTTATGCATACACTAAATCTGAAACATTTTACAGTTTAAGAGTTATTATTATGTAATTGACATCTTTATATATGCACTATTTATAATTTTGTGTAAGCTATAAAAATATATATTAGTATATGACGATATATGTAAAAAACACATCAAATTTTATCACGATTTTGTACGTGATATTACCGCGACGTTATTTGGTTGCCTTTGATAGTGCGGCAATGCACCTACGTCTACGAGACTACATTACAGACCTTCGTAGAGCGGAAGCGACTGTAGGCCGCCGTCTCCAGACGTTGTGCGCGGGGTGTGCGGTGTGCGCCCTGAATACCTAATTGGCTAATATTAGTTGCTGTGAGGGGAACTTCCTTAAAGGTGAACGCAAAACTTGAGACAAAGAACACGTACCTACAAAGCTTGCAAGGGCTACTTTCGGGGCTTAATATGAGAACTTTACCGTACCTTTATTGATGCACTCGTGCTATTCTTAATTACTTTGAAAAACATAAATAGCAGAAATCGACTAAAATTTAATGTTATGTTATTTTGTTTTTAGGCGTTCGCAAACAGAGCTAACTTTGGTGTTACGAAGTTCATGGTCATTTAGAAATAAACATATTAAACCATAGCTATAAGAACTATTTAATTGGTTTAAAATTCATAGTATGTAAGCGAACAAAGTACAGTACAGATGTACCAAATATTGCAAATCTACTGGTGAAAGACCAGGAATTCATCTAGGTCGGTACTACGACAGTGTCCGTTAATCTGCTGTTAAGCAGTGGTGTGTAAACAATACTGTGTTTAATGTTTAAAAGGCACTGAAGCTAGTGTAATTACTGGTGGTAGGATTCCTATGCAGGAATCCGTCTAGGTAGGTACCAAACCAGGGCCAGTTATTCTGTTGTGAAGCAATAGTGTGCAAACATTACTGTGTTTCGGTTTGAAGGGCACTGTGAGCTAGCGTAATCACTGGGCATATGACACTTAAGAACTTATGTCTCAGGGTGATGGTCACAGTGTGGTGTCACACAGAATTTTTTTGGGTGATACAGCATTTGTTATGGGCAGACGTTGCACTTACCATCAGGTGAACGTTTTGCTCGTTTCATCACTTTATCCAATAATAAAAAAAAACAGAGCGTATGAGTCTTAAGAACCGCTGTCTCATATTGACGTGTGCAGTGTCGTGCTACAGTAAACCTTCCAATGAAAACCTCAACTGCTATGGGTAGATGTGGTTTTGCAATATATCATAATATTATTACCAATTAAAGGCCTTCTGCAGGTCGCGAAACGCGATGTGTTGAGATTATGAGCAAACTCTCACTCACTCACTCAACAGGGGGTAGAGATAGACTATCGTACTGTAGTTTGGAAGGAAGCCATATTGACATTGCTTCAGTACAGAAGTGAAAATTTAAACTCCTTTGATTTACTTTTTCTACTGGACAAAATACGACAAATCCGTAATTAGGATCACATTAAATGAGAAGAACATACACACTCGATGACCCAAAACAAAATACATGAATTTATATTGGAATGTAATAAGGTTACATTGCTTTCCTATTTTTCATGATTTGTTGTACGTCTTGGGCTGTATAAACTATGTAATTTTTAAGATTCAATTTCTTGACACATTTTTAGCAATACCTTTTTTCCCTAAGTGTAGCTGATTTTTTTATAAAAGAGCGGGCAAACGAGCAAGCGGCTCACCTGATGTGAAGTGAATCACCGCCGCCCATAAGCATCCGCAACACCAGGGGAATCTCGGTGCGTTGCCGGCCTTTGAGAAAGGAATTGGCTCTTTTCTTGAAGGTCCCTAAGTTGTATCGATTTCTCGTTATTTCACTAACAACATTTCTCTATCGTCCTGTCTATCGTAGATGTACCGCCTGTGGTTTTGAGAACACTTCTTCCACGTCTGGTAAATGTCGATTGAATCTTTCTTACAGTTTGTAGCGAAACATAATTGAAAAAGATTAGTTTTTCTATTCATTTTATACTTTTTATTTAATAATATTTGTTAGGCTTTGTAGTACAGTAACTTTGATTATGAATTGAGGATAATGTCAACAACGCCCGAATATTGGTTATACAGTGCTAAAAGTGTATGTGCAAACGTAGTGCCACTCACTCGTCCTAAGGCCACGTCGTGGGTAGGCCACGTCCGATGTAACGCTCGTGCAAAAAGATAGAGATAGGCGAGGATGCAGAGTCGGAGACAGGGGAACAATCACACCACAACCACGCCCGAACTCAGGACCCGCGGCAATAGTTAGGTTCTCTGGTCACTAGGCTACACGGTCGACGGCCACAGTAACTTTCATCATCATCATTATCATCATCATTTCAGCCTATCACTAGGCCACTACTGAACAGCCTCTCCCATAGATTGCCACAAAAGTTTGTAGCTCTCATTTTAAGAGGATTTTTCCATCGTTGCCACGCTTGCCAGGCGGATTGGCAACCGCTGTTAATTTATTCAGACGTTCCAGGAAGATGCTGCTGCCCATCTCCTGGTTTTCATACAGTAAATTTAATGGTACATAAAAGGCTAGTTTGATAGGTACACTAGATTGCATTATGAGACCATTCTAAGTGCAACCGAGGCGGGAGAGAAAGGACGAGTTCTAAATTAAATAAATTCCATTAACGTAAATTGTTAGAAGCAAGTGACCGAGCCTGCGACGCTCCGTCTCGATGCCCTGCTTGAAAGTTATCAAGAGTAAGCAGGTGTTCGAATAAGGTTGTTATCCAAAATGTAAAATCAACGCTGCAAGACAGATTGCTTAGAAAAAGTAAATAATTCAATTGAACATTAGTACGCCGTAAAAGGCGGCGCATTTACTGAATACAGTTTCAGGTTACTTTGTTATGCTAATCTTCATAATTCTTTAGGCGGAGGAAGTTTTGTCCAAGTTGCTTTTTTGAGAATAACTTACAATTTTGTTGTAATTTGTTACTGCGTGCTGAGAATCCGACCATAAATAAAGCACAGAATATGAATATTAGAGTATGACACAAAATCTAAGTACAACTGTAAAACACCTATTTTGAACTTTGCAGTCAAAAAGCTCTTAGAAACAAATTGAAAAGTGTTCATAATTTTTTTATATGACATATTTAAAAAAACTAAGCGAGATAATAATCAAATCGACATTGTTCTTTAAACTTTTCTGACAGTTTGGTGAACCTCTGGCTTGTTCAAATTAACGAAGAAAACTTCACGATCAAGTCCGTCTACCTGAAAACACAAAGTAAACTCCGTGCTTTCGTAACTTATCCATTAACTTAAGTAGAATCTGTAGACAGCATAGAAGATAATAGTGCCTCCCACCACCACATTCTCGTCGCGATAGGTAATAATTGGAACGTAAGGAAATTTATGATGTTAGATTGATGTATATAAGTAGTTTGTGATGTTGTGCGTAACAA
This sequence comes from Luehdorfia chinensis, assembly GCA_019845155.1. NCBI lineage: Eukaryota > Metazoa > Arthropoda > Insecta > Lepidoptera > Papilionidae > Luehdorfia > Luehdorfia chinensis. Next base: position 12,365,206 of record JAHVAK010000527.1, read on the forward strand.
TTTCGTCTTTTTTTAGGCTGACTTGTAATTTATCGAGATGTTTGAGTGAAAGGAATGCGGTTTTGCGACAACAACGCCCCAAATAACGACGAGTCACCCTTCTACATCAAGCGTCTGTAACAAACGGCTCGATCATGCGGAACATGTTTTCGAATATTCATGCGTCTCCATGTTAACAGTTATAGTTCTTCCCTCAAGTTTATGTCAATAGAAAAGGAAAACGTTTTCAATATTTTTTTTTAATTAAAGATCAAGAAGTCAGAGTCGTCTTCATTAATTCTTCATGAATTTTAGGTAACTTTCTAAAATTTCTTTGACTCCAGACCCCCAAATGAATAATATTTTTTTTTAATTTTACTTCGCTTAAAATCTGCACAATGTTGTAGTCGACGACCGCTTTATTATTTATGACAAGGAACACGAAACTCATCTCGAGTTATAAACTTCTTGGAATTTCTCCTGAAGTAATATAGAGCTATTATTATGATGTCCCCACAAAAAATATTCGCCGCACAGCGGCGCTAGGGTCGGGCACGGGGGCACCGGGTGGACAAATATAGTCGGGCAGTGAAGTTCACAAGGGACAGACGTCTCCGGCAGGGTTTATATTGCCGCCACCCAGAGGAAAATGCATTCTAAATTGCATCTGTCAATAGAGTTCTAAGTAGAAATTTACCTTCAGAAATTCCAGCGACGATTTGGTTAAGCACATTAGCTGTTTATTTTTATATTAACTGCAAAATTTGCCATTCACATTTTGTTTTGTATAATTTGCACTAATTTTTGCAAAAACTTGTTCGTATGTCTCTCTACATATTTAGAATGAAACTATTTGTTATTTTATAGTCATGAAAAAAGTTATTAAAAATCAACACTTTGCCGATTAATTGAATGAAAATTATGTGTGTTGTTTTAAAAATAACGTGGAAGTAAGGGAGAAAAAGATCATTTCATAAGACACAACAGCGTCGATAAACTCGCTTTGAGGCCCACTTAAAGTTGTGGAGCTTTACTTGAAGACTTGCGAAGGTTAATATTACGAAGACCTCAGAAAAATTAAAGAAGAGGCTCTTTACTAACTTTTAAAGCGTTCTTATTGTTATCACTTTCTCGTGTATTGAACAAAGACGCATTTATTTAGTCTTAGTGCACAATTGCCTAAATGTTTAATTTTCAATTTCCATTTTGGAGGTAGAAAACTTAGTATGCGCTATTCGAACCTTTCCTTTATATTACTTAATAACATTCTTCATTCAGTATATGAAGGGGCATATTAAAATTCTATATTATTAGTATATACTATATTACCGTAGGTATGTATTTATACGTCTATGTATAGTTTATAGTATGATGGACGACGATGTTCTCCTAGCCGATTTCGACCACGGCGACAACTTCCGACTACAGTCGAGAGCCATCAATTGCGCAAGAGATATTATAGTGCCACAAGTGTACGCGCAAACACAGAGGCACTCACTCGTGCCAACCTACCTGCGCCCGATGTAACGCTGATGCGATAAGATCGGAGGTAGGCTAGGATGCAGCGTCAGAAACACGAGGACAATCACAACACAACCAGACCCGAAAACCAACAATTTATGTTTTAGCACATAGTTGGCTCCGGCTGGGATTCGAACCCAGGACCCGCGGCTTAGAAGTCAGGTACTCTGACCACTAGGCCACGCGGTCGTCAGTAGTTAGTCAGTTTATAGTATATCAATAGTCTATCTATAGTATAACTTCAGTAGTAGTCTTTTTCATGAATGCAGCAGCAGCACTCTAAGTCATATGGTGAATAAAGCGGTTATTCCACGCGCTGGAGCAAAATTGTCATATTCGTACTTTTTTTAAGGCGCTAATTTCAATTGTCTTCTTATCCTGCAAACAGACTCAGTGTCGGTTATGCTTTGGTTCCATATATCTGAGATTGTTGATGTATTGATATAAATATAGAACATCATGTACCTACTTCCAGGTCAATTTTTGACCACGGCTATAACTTCCGAATATTCAGAATTTATCAACTGTGCGGGAGATATTATAGTCCTAAAAGCGCACGCACTACCCGGTATCCGCGTACGATATATCACTAATGCGCTAACATCGGAGATAAGCTAAGATGCAGTGTCAGAGATACAGGGACAATCACTACACAATCTAATCCGGCACCAACAATTAAAGTTTTTAGCACAAATTATGGAACCGACTGGGATACGAGTCTAGGGCCCTCATCGTAGGAGATATCTACTCTGACCACTAGACCACGGGGTCGTAGGAATATACATATAGTACAACAAATACTGCACATCTAAAACGTTCGCAAATCCTGCGTCATATCAGAGTAACTACTTTCTGAGTTATGGAAGCTCAGAGATAGAGCGCTAGCCTGAAATTTTGTAGTATTTCAGCAACCTGAAGTCGGTTTGTGACTCCCTTCCAATTGTTAATTGCAATTATAAATATTGATTTATCACATGTTCGGCGGTGAAAGCCTGCCTGTCTAAAAAATAAAAATATTTCGATAATAAATAATGTCTGCTAATCCTGGAACTGAAACACCATGGCGGTCTACTCCCAGCTTTGGAATACTCTCAAATTGACGACCGTGTGGCCTAGTGGTATGGTGTATAGTATAGTGATACCTGACTACCTCGCCGCCGGTCCTCGGTTCGAATCCCAGCCGGAGCCAACATTTGTGCAAATACACAAATAGTTGGTTTTGGGATCTGGTTGTGATGTGATTGTCCTTGTGTCTCTGATACTGCATCCTAGCCTACCACCGATTTTAACGCATGAGCGTTACTTCTGGTAGGGGTAGGTTAGGACGACGGAGTGCCCTTGTGTTTGCGCGTAAACTGGTGGCACATTAACATCTCCTGCACTCTTGATAACTTCCAACAACATTCGGTAGTTGTCACTGTGGTTGTAAATCTGCCAGGAGAAGATTCTCACAAAATTGTGGTTTAAAAAACTAAAAAACATGCTTGAACAGCGCTTGAATAAGCTGGTGATCCTGGTGAGAATACCACGTCATAGTCATGAACTTATTGTATTGTATTGTCATCGGTCCTTAATTTGTATGCTAAATTTCCAGTTATTCGACGTCTGGTAGCGGTTGGAAATTGAATTAGAAGATTTCATAACATTCATACAGGTCAAGCTCATAAAAAGGTGTTTAAAATGGGAGGAGATCTGTGGCCAGGAGTGAGACGCATTTAGACTGGTATTTAACGTAAACTAATGTCATTAAAAATGATGCCTATAAAACATAATTTTCGGTAGTAAAAATAACATTTGCAATACAATTTTGATAATTGGAAATGGCTAAAGTTCTTAAAAAAATAGGCAAAACGCCTTTTATCGCCGTGCCTTTATCCTGTTATTGAAAACATTTATCTCGTTAAGGCGACAACATAAATCCTGTACCTATAGGATACATACCCCTTACATGGGCTACGACAATAAGAAAAGTTTTTCTGATGTTTTTCTTCCAAACCACTTAACAAGCTTGGCGCACGTAGACATGTTTGTGTCGTGCTTGCATTATGACACCGTGTTGCTGTGAGATTTAGAGGGGGCAAAAGTAAGGAGACTCTATGGCGCCGGCGTAAGCAACGCTTACTTTGTCAGAAGCACCAGTATGATTATATGAGCTTCTATGAATTTACAAAGTTGAAAAATATTTGGATTGCATGTTTTAATCGGTTGTCTTTGTATTGTTTATTAAAATTATTAGACAATTCAAAAGATTCTTAAGTAGGAAGATAAATATTAAATATTGTAAAAGTAACAGTCTAAAAGTGTTCCACCGCTGACAGGACCCTCATTTTTGAAAGGATTTTGGAGCTGGGAAGAGTCCGGCATGCAGCTGCGGGTCGGCGAACTTCACATGTACTCGAAATATTTTTATTAATCAGATATGCAGGTTTCCTCATAATGTTTTCTTCCCACCGCTGAGCACCTGGTAAACCAGCACTTACAACTGCAGAACAATTTTAGAGATGCAAGCACCTGGAATCGAACACAGGTCACTCGAGTACTATAAAATTTAACGAGAGCTCCCGGCCTCTCTGAGGTAGTAGGTAGCTCAGAGAGAGGGTGGTGGAAGCCACTAGGGCTTAATATTAAATGTATTTTATATTTAACAAATGCTGTGTCACCTAGAACATTTTCGTGTGGCATCACATTGCGCCCGTCCCCATGAGACATCAGTTCTTAAAACTCATAAGTCCTGTGATTACACTAGCTCTAAGTGTCCCTTCGGACTCTAAACACAGTCATGTTGCACATCACTACTTCACAGCAGAATAATTGGCTCTGCGGTGGTCCCACCTAGACGGATTCCTGCATAAGAATTCCCTCACCAGTCATTCCTTGAAAAGTATCGCTAGTTCTCTTCTAATAAATAGTTCATCATTTTATTATATTTTTGAATTGCAAATAAATTGTAAATAATTTTTAATGTGAACAGGAAAACTTAGGGGTATAAAAGTGAGGTTTTAGGCTACCTCCTCCCATTCCCCCACCCAGCATCACGTGTATTTTTTATTATTGTTTCGTACAGTTCTATTCAGTTTATTATTGGTAAAAATATTTTATACGTCACACATAAAATTAGATTTTTTCGTGGAACCTAATATAAATACATAATAAATAAAATAAAAATAAAACTATTCATAAAAAATATTGAGACACTTTATTAAAATACTACTTTATCAAGTAACTGCTACAGTATGCTATACTCGCATACACAACATAGCAGAACTATGCTACGAATGCTCTTTTACGTAAATTAAATAGTTTTTTGTTTAAAAGGTTATTTGAGACTAAAACTATCCTCAATAAAGCGTTGACGACTGTGTAGCCTAGTGGTCAGAGAACGTGACTGCTAAGCCGCGGGTCCTGGATTCGAATCTCAGCTGGAGTCAACATTTGTGCGAAAACAAAACTTGTTGGTTTTCGGGTCTGGTTATATTGTGATTGATTATCGCATGGCCGTTACATCCAACGTGCCTCTTCCACTTCAATATCTCCTGCTCAGATATCCTTCCTATTCTTAGAATTCCTATGCAGGAGTCCGTCTAGGTAGGTACCAAACCAGGGCCAGTTATTCTGCCGTGAAGCAGTAGTGAGCAAACATTACTGTGTTTCGGTTTGAAGGGCACTGTGAGCTAGCGTAATCACAGGGCATATGAGACTTAAGAACCTATGTCTCAGGGTGACGGGCACAGTGTAGTGTCACACAGAAGTTTTTTGGGTGGCACAGCATTTGTTATGGGCAGACGTTTCACTTACCATCAGGTGAACGTTTTGCTCGTTTCATCACTTTATGCAATAAAAAAAAAAGAATTCCTGTGCAGGAATCCGTCTAGGTAGGTACCACCCCAGGGCCAGGTATTCTGCCGTGAAGCAGTAATGTGCAAACGTTACTATGTTTCGGTCTGAAGGGCACTGAGAGCTAGTGTAATCATTGAGCATATGAGACTTATGAGTTGATGTCTCAGGGTGACGGGCGCAGTGTGGTGCCACACAGGAATGTTTTGGGAGACACATCATTTGTTATGGACCATAATAACGTGAACGTTTGGCTCGTCTCGTCACTTCATCCAATAAAAAAAAAGTTTTTTTTATGTTGTTTTCGAATAGTCGGAAGCTATGTCAGTGGTCGAATTTAATTGTACGCTCTTCAGATATTAATGACCATAGTCATGAAGATATATGTAGTCTGAATTGTAAAAAAAAACTATTGTTAAAGCATAAATTTTATATTGTCCGGTAAACTTAAAATATATATTTTATATAATTTATTTTGTTGCTTAAAAGTTATGTTATGGCAAACTTTCCCTCGGCCTAGGTTATTAAGAAGAGAAGTGACGCTTCGCTGTCTACTCTTATTACGTAGGACTTTGTTGTAAATTATTCATGCAGCAAGTCTTGCGAAGAGGCGATGTTGATGTTACCTTAAATATTATTAGTGTACAATGCAGTTAAGGAAAGGTTAAAGTGTGTAACTAAATTTTGGTGACTTAAAATAGACAAGCGCAAATAAACTGAAAATTTCTAGACAGATTTTTTCGACGTTCTTCGTGTTTCGCCTTCTCATATCTTTTTATGTACGTTATAATTTTCATTATGTAAATATTAACGCGCGTTGCCTTTACGCGAGAGTCAAGAGTATCGACTGCCACAAATGTGAAAGTAGGTGTGTTTAAAAATTCTTCATTTTCATGCATAACTTGATTAACTAATTTTGATTTTAAGATCTGTGGTAAAAAAAGTATTTTTCTGATTGCTTTTATTTTTCAAGAAAACAAACAAGAAGCGACTACAATGCTTGGTATGTATTTTAAATTACGAGGATAGTAAGGCCGTAGTAGCTGAGGCGAGGAGCTCGCCTCTTTTAAAGTACACGAACAACTTCAGCAGGAGAAATTATAGTGCTACAAGTGTAAAAAATATATGTACGCGCAAACATTAGGGCACTCACGTGACCTTACCTACCTTCCTAATATAATGATATCTTATATTTACGCGAACACTACACATAACTAATTTTACGGATTTTATAGCGTTTAATTTTTTACTATTTATAACCCGACTTTTCGAGTGCTTTACAGCACCCATGGTCACGGGAGGACTGAGGTGACAGATGTCCTGATGTCATAGTTAACCTGGGGTACCTTGAGCTTTTAATTATTATTTTTGGTCCGATCTACGCAGGAAGAGCTAACTGTGGCTTGAAGTATTGCAGTGGTATGCTTGGTTTTTGATTTAATTTTATTTATTATTGGATCCCAAGCAGGTGGTAATACCCAACCATCTTCCCTATTGAAATTAGGATGTTTTTTGATTTGCAATAGCCTCGCGAATCATCCTTGGTAGGAATCGGTTTTCTTTTGCAAGGATCTGTGGTTTATCAAATCTATTATCTATTATCTACATCTGTCACCTCAGTCCTCACGTGACCAAGGGTGCTTGTAAAGCACTCGAAACGTCGGGTTATAAATAGTAAAAAATTAAACGCGATAAAATCCGTAAATTAGTTTAATTTGAAATACCTACCTAATGTACCTAACTTACCTAATGCTCATACGATTATCAAAGGGTAGGCTAGGATGCAGTGTCGGAAACACAAGGACGAACTTGACAACTAGACCCGAAAACCAACAATTTGAGTCTTTTAGCACAAATGTTGGCTCCGGCTGACATTCGCAGCCAGGGCCCGCAACGTAGCAGTCAGGTACTCTAATTACTTGGCCACGCGGTCGTAAGTATATATTAAAGTGCAGTCTAGTAAAATATTCAAGGACGCCAACAGCCTGCCAAACTGCACTGGCGCAGAATGGCGAATTCTTTTCGATTTCATTATCCACTGGCACAGGCATATGCCCATCAGTGGGAAGTTCATGAGTTTGATTCTTTTTTATAGCAACGCTAGAAACAACTTCTTTCATTAAAAATCTGAATTTACGTTAATTCTAAAATCCAACTATAATTACGCGACACGACGAAATACCGACTATTAATCAAAAATTTATTCAAATCTATTTTTAATCACAGTAGATAAAATAAGGCGACTATTGTGTTAAATTTTTATTTACTTGAAATTGAAAGAGAAGATAGAATAAGGCTATTGTATAAAATTTCAAAATTCAAAAATCAAAACTGACTTAGTTAGTAGCAACTTATACATGACTTATCTAGTCAAGAAAAGGGATTACAACCAACCTTTAATAAAAAAGGGATTAGATTATGTAAATTATCACCCAATTTTTATAAGATAAAAAACTTTAATACCTTAATGTAAGAGAAGCGAAGTTAAGAAGCGCCCAGCGGGTGATGTCTCGGCGCTGCGCAATATACGTTAACAGGGCCGAGAGAAGACAAATGTGTTTTCTCTCGGCGGCTATTACACGCAGCGTGCCCGCCAGCGCCCTCTCCCTAGCGCCCGCTACTGATTAAAATCAATAGCTTATTATTAGATATTATTATTAAAGCTATAATAAAAAAAAAACATCTTCTCAGCTCCTCGTGTGTCATGGGTTCGAAACCAGCCGAAATCAATATTTAAGTAATAACATTATTATTGGTTATCGCGTCATGCAAGGAATATCGTTAGCCTCGTATTTCTGACACTGAATCCCTTCATTATAGAATGTAAGTCGTTCAATTCGATAGGTGTAGGTATAAGCGTCTCTGTAGTCTTACATATAAAGTCAGTTTATACGCCCTGCTGCAGGCTACAGATCCCTGCATTAATATATAAATAATTCCAACAAAAAATATCTACCATGAGATGAACAGTAAGGTTCACCCGTACTAAAATATGCCGGTTTCTTCTCAATGTTTATTTACCGTAAAGCATTACGGTAATTTGTCTTACAACTAAAGTTGAACCAAAGTTGAAAACTACCTATGAATTCGCAGTCAAAACATATGATGTAAAAAGGTACAAAAAGGTTTTATGAATTCATGACTTGCGATTATTTTAATGCCTGTAATTATGCCTAATTTTAGACCCAATAAGAGGCCTAAAAATATTAGTTATGCTCTTTTAATGATACGAAATAAAGTGTCTAGAAAATTTGAGAAATCTGAAATAATTAAAAAAAGTATATGTTTCCCCTCTCCTATTGAAATGCCAATAGTAATCTGATTAGGAATACAAGAGATAACAAATGAAAGACGTACGAGGACAATAGTTATCGAACGGTGATCTGGGTGGTTCCAGTACAAGGCGCTCGCAATAAATTCAATTTGCGCGAACGCTGACGACGGGAGCTTTCGCGCTACTAACTAGATACGACATGAATATTGTTACTCCTGTACTTTTAGTTATACTTAACGGTTTCGGACCTGGCTCTCCTCATTACGTATCATTGTCCTTGTAACATATCTTATGTAATTTCTTTCTAATATGTAACATGACACTGGCTAGCCAGTCGTAGTAATTTTATCTTTCTGATGGGTCTCAGATCAGGGTTGGATTTAATGTATATATTATTGTATACAATTTTCCTTTAACTGATTTAGAAAAAAACGTTGTAGCGTCATCTATGTCGTCACATGGACACCTGAAGAAATATCTCATACATTTCATAATGACAGTTTTCTGAGATGCGAACTATATATACTCGTACAACGTCTAAATACTCGTACTACTAGTTGGATGTCCTCCCCAGTTCAGACCATTCGATCTGGTGGGTAGCTAACCTTTTCCTTGGCAATATCAGCTGCCGAACTGGTGATCCTGCTATGAACATCGTAGCCAGCTTCTCCGAACACAGCAAGAACGTCATCGGCAGTCATTGCACTTAAAAGCACCAGACTACTGTCGGCACAACGCGTTCTTTCTAGTCTCTCAGCCGCCGTCGCTATACGCCTGACGTCACAAGTTTATAAAATTATTATCTGTTTTACTAAATTTTAATTTTATTCGAAATAGAACATACATATATGTATATACCTAACCAGGTAGCCTTTAATAATACATACGGTTCCCGAATACCGAATACATAAAGTGTTTAAACTTAATTTTTTATTAAAATTGATTTTCACGAACTTTTTGAACTACGACATATAAACTGTATTAAATATAAGTAAATTTTATAACGGGTGGTGGCGGCTCAAGATAATCTACCACCCCATCTCATCCCATGGGTGTCATATATTAACATAAATTAACTGTGATTGCCAACCCGCTTGCCAACGGACAACAGCTGGTCGAATTTATGGCGAAGGAGAGATTTTACAATCTATTCATTCTTCCAAAAGCGGTCCCCCAGAATGAGGACCTTAACGAGCCCGGATGGTTTTACAAAAAATTTGATCGACTTCATCATGACCACCAAATAACAGTTGTCTCTGTGATCACTAGGGCAACCGGCAGTGACCAGCGAATGATAAGAGGCATATTGAACATGAACGCAAAGCTAGAGAGGTATCGTCTGGTGAAGTCCACGCTTCGTTCATCTCTTGCCCTTATCCAAAACCTCAAGAGTTTCTAAGTCGAATTGCATAATCGCTTTCAGTGCCTGGATGATACAGTTACAGTAGACGATATGAACGAGAGACTTGTGGAAACTGTCCAGGGAGTGGGGGCAGAGTTATTCAAGATCCGCACAGAGATCTAGAAGCTCTCCGAACACACTCTCAATGAAGCGGCTGCCAGCATATCGACATCCGAGCAGACAGATCTCTCAATGTATGCGACGAAACCTGCTTTCAATTGTGTTGAAGAAGCGATTAAGCGTAATTAAGGCTCGAAGGTCTTTGCCGGGGATTTGTCTATCCCGGACGTTAGTCTAACTAAGAATCGAATGGCTTTCAAACAGCTTACGCGCCAGGCGAACACGAAATTACAGCTGAACTACTGAAAGCGGAAGAAATGTAGGATTGTAGTCTTTCAGAAACTATTTAATTCCTTGCAATTGTGGCAGCGCTACGCCAGGAAGTGTGAAGTAGAAGCGTGGTACACTTTTTCTTCAAAAAAGGGCGATTACGTCCAACTTTCACTATGAGGTCAGTCGACGGATCCAAATCGGCTTGGCATCGTTCATATATCTTAATGTTTCAAAACCAAAGTCTTTAATCAGTGCTTGTTGCCAGTGATGTACATACAGAATCCAGCTTTAGTCCTTCAATGCAGACCACGCAAAGAAGCTCTGAGTCCCTCAGCGTGCTATGGACAGAGCTGTGCTTGATATTTCTCTGTGAGATTGAATCACTAACGATGATATCCGCAATGCAACTAGAGTACTCAACAAAGTCCCTGAGGATCTACAAGTTCAAGTAGCAATGGGCCGGCCATATAGCTTGTAGAACCGATAACCATCGAGGAAGAAAGGTTCTCGACGACGGCAACCTAGCATCGGCAAATTCAGTGTAGGGCGACGTCCCACTAGGTGGAGTAACGACCTGCATGTTTTTGCGGGAAGTTGATGGATCTATTTGAGCAGTGGGCTCGTGACGGGCTGAAAATGGTGATATGTTATAGTCAATAAGTCGCTAATTCTATATTATAATTTTTTTTAAAAAAGTTAAGTTTCAGTAAAAGAATTTTACAAAGAAAAGTTCTTGTTTACCTTACATACAATTAATCATAAAAATTGCTTTAAAAAAGGGAAGATAATACTAACGTTGAGATGAAAATTAATAATAATCAACACCGTCTAATTATTTATTCATTCTTTACTAGGCTCAAAATGTGACTTTTTTCAAAATATTTACCTAATTGCGAAGAGCTTTCCTTGGCAAGCTCAACGGCGCTGTTTCGTGAGTTACACGACGCAAACCTCATTTGGCAGTAGCTATTTAGTTGCGGCGCAAGTTGAAAATTAGCGCGCTTTATTAAATTAATTTTAATTTTGTCCGGTTTTATAAGCCGTTCATGCTTACGGCATTTCCCGATGTATACGTCAGAAAAAATGTATTGCTTCCGAGCATGTACTCGTACAACGGCGATTGCCTTTTCTATATTAATATTACTATTATCGTATCGTACGAGTATAATTAAGTTGGAGAGTTTGTATGTTTGAACGCACTAATATCCGGAAATACTTATCCGACTAGAAAAAAAAAAATATGCATTAGATAGTCCGTTTATCGAGAAAGGTTATGAAACTTACATGTTATGCTTTAAAGAAGCCGAACGCTGAGAACCGAACATTAATGAGAAGGGTCGAACTGTGCAGGCTGAAAGTACGAGTCAACAAGGTATCGTGGCTTATTTTACGCGGGCGAAACCGCAGTGCGCAGTTAGTCATATGAATTTTTTTCAGGTATATGTCTCGAAAAAATATTAGTGATAAGAAAACTTACCATAGTTGTTACGACAAAAACAATATATTTTTTATATAAATTTTAATAAATATACCTAGTCCTGCCATAAGTTCTGTTACAAATGAAAATGCATTTTTTTATGAAGTAATGTAATACTATTCTCAACATGATCCAAGACTGTATCTTGATACACTTTGGCTGAAGTTTTCACTCCTTTTTCCCAAAAATGTAGTTTTGTGACTCCTTGATAAGACACGCCCCACCAAACCATCACTGACGCAGGATGATGACCACGTTGTACCTTTCCGACCACTTTAAGCAGCTTCTTAGAACTGTGAGCGAACACTTTATCATTTTGCTTATATTTCTGTGCCTTTCACCTGCGTATCGCGACAGAAGGCGTTTTGATCGATCCACTCTCTTTAATTGTGAAGATTGATTTAGCGCATGTCCTGTATACCGACGATAAGCACCGAGCTTCAGGTCTTGTTTTATAATACGCGACAGAGTCCTAGCGGGAATCTTCATTTCTCGCGATAAGATTTTTTGCTTCCTAATGGGGTTTCGACGAATTCTGGCTTTAACATCATTAACAGCCTTTGTAGTTCTAACAGCTAGCGGCCGCCCGATCTTTTCTGGTTTTCGACAGAGGCAGTGTTGTTGTATCTGTTGATAGTACGATATACGAACATACGGCTGACACCAAGCTTTTGAAGTGTCTGGAATATGACCGACGGCTCCATACCCACTTTGTGCAAGGCGATCACTGCAATCCTATTTTCTTTAACACCCCATTCCATATTGTAATTTGATAATGAACACGAAAAAATATGTGAAATGGCGCAAAATCGAAAGAAATCGAATGAAATTATATACGTGTTCCAAATTCAAAATAATTAAAAAGTTGAAAAAGTTATATGTTCGAATCTTTCCTTTTTATCTTTGCTTTTATGCGGATGGGATCTCTTATTTTTAATATTTCGTGATTAATCGTATCTCTTATAGTCGCCTTTGTTTCCAAATTCCGAAAGGTGATCCAAATATATTTTGTTTACAACTTCTATCTAACTTTGATTATGCATTCAATAGAATTTTATTTTTTCACTAGCCTTGTGCCCAATGGGAATCCGCATCGGAAACACCTACTTTTCTCAATTTTTAAAGTTTCTTGGTAACCTTGTTTCCCCATGCCCACTGTTTACCCGTTGGTCGCGGCGAGGAATTAGTTTAATCGTACGAATTTTGCAAAACGCTCGTAACATCATTAGTGGAGAATCATCTTCTTCTATACATATAATATTAATGTAAACTGCATGTGTGTATACATTAAAAAAATTCGCGAGATAAATGTTTGAGGTTTGTGAACGCATCACATCTACAGTACCAAATTTATTCGAAAATCTCAGTAAGAATATCATCTCATAGAGTATCTTCCATCGATATATATATATAAAATTACTATTTTTGAATTTTTAATATTTTGTTACATTACAAATTAATTCATGGATAAATCATTACTTTTAAAATAATCTATCGCTAAAAATTCTGTTGTCCGAGTGATTTATACTATGTAATGCTACATCATCATCATTTCAGGTTATCACTAATCCACTGCTAAAAGTAGGCCTCTCCTATTGATTGCCACTTAGATTTTAAACAGTTGTCACGCTTGGCAAGCGGGTTGGTAACCGCAGTTTATTTATTCAGATGTTCCAAGAAGGTGCTGCTGGTCATCTTCCGGTTTTAATTTACCTTCTGTCGACTTTTACGACACCCACTGGATGAGATGGGGTGGTAGATTACTCCTAAGCCGCCACCACACGGCCACTAATGCTACCTCCACCTGAAATTATAGTCTGGGAAGAAGTGTCCCAGAAGTACAGACAAAATAAGTTTCATAAAATATTAAAGTTTACGAACAATAAGCCACAACTCCGACTTTATATGAAGCAAGTTTAAGAACATTTAAAACAAAATAATATGAAATTTCCCTTTCTAAAATCAAGTTAGTATGAGTATTACATTGTAGCATGAGTTGCGTTTTATCGAGTGTTAGCGAGATTAATGGCGGTTCGTCGCGTTCTCGGCAATTACACGCGCGATGTGGCGCCATCATGGTTTTGTTGCGCTCACTAACCGAACGTACATATGTTAGGGAAATGACACGCGTGAAGCTCAGCTCGGCGTATATTTGCCCGTGCTGTTTGCTACTATATTTTATTTTACAATATTTTTAACTAAGTAGTTGAGACAATGAGATATAGCACATTCTGTCCTCTGGCACATTAAATTACGACATCACGTGCTCATTATTTTATTATGGTGTTTATGATTATTTTAATGACTTTGGTAATATTATTTACGATTCTAGAATTGATGAAATGACAGCTTGTATTGACAAGCTCGTAAACAATCCATCGCATGATGTAGAAGACTAAATGTATTTTAGAAAATTATATTAACTTTTTCTTGAAATTATTGACAGAAGCTTTCGAAAAAATCTACGATGCAGTAACATCACGCAAGTTTCCTGATTTATCCTTACATCGAAAACTTGTATCGATTGTAACTATGACTTGCATTATAAAGATAATGTAATAAAAAAAAATCAAAAGGCCTTTTTAAATAACAGTATTTCTATAAAAAATGGGCTTTAATTTCCTAAAGTCTTTTTATTTCTCATTAATGTGTGAAACAGTAAAATATATTCATTAGGTATGCAAATTTATATAATTTCCCTCTAGTAGCCACGTGCTCATACATATGAAATACTCATTCATAAAATATTCAAAACGGTTTCATGCTTCTTAATTATATGTTTGTACGTCGGCACAAAGTTTTACACGTCGTTTCAAATTCGGAATCTGTTTTACTTTCATTTATTAACAGATACAAATCAAGTAGCATTTGTTCGCTATACGTAATTATTTTTTATTTAAACATACAAATATTGCACATATCTCGCGTTTATTGCACTTACCGATACACTAAATATATATTTGAAATATTGTTGAATACATTTACATTTATAAGCAGCACATTAACAATTCCACATACCTTAAAATGAGTAGAAGTCACAGCTTATAAATATCCCACTGCTTGAGATCAGACCAATTCTTATTTTCGGGAGACTTTTTCGAACCTTGAAAAGTTCGTCAGCTGCTTCTGTGTGAGTCGGCAGTTTCATATGTGGTCGGAACATTTGTTGATTCTCAGACGTGAAGGTTTCCTTATTCTTTCCTTTACCGCCAATTACGTAGAAAATCAAATATAATTTTTTTAATTTTCTAACACAAAATGTTTCCAATAAATGAGCTGAAGTAGCAGGATGCTTGTATAAGAAAATGATAATAACCGGAAACGCGATATTGTCAATAGTGTGGTAGCTCTTTGCCTGTAGCTTGTAGCCGCGTAGCACGTGCCGGCCGTCAGCTGGGCGTCGCAATTACATGTCAAATGACGTACAACTAGTAATTTAGTTTGTATGTACATTTTGCAGTGGTACTGTTGTAATATTATTCTGGACGGATACAGGATACAGCTTTAATAACTGTCGCTTTTGTACACTAAATTTCTCCATTTCAGATTACTAAATTGTTTTGTTATAAATACAACATATCTACTCGTACATCCATAGATACAGTACTCGGACCATTACTATAAAATAATGATATTGTAACATTTGTTTACGTTTTGTGAACAGCTAGAATGTGCACATACGTTAAGTAAATCTGCTAAAAGGCCTATCTCGCCGGAACGTGACTGAATCGAAAAGAATCTGTCCTGCTAAAGCCACAGCTTTTTCTCGCATTCGATGGTTCAGATAGAGATAGTAGTCCCTCCGTACGAATGACCCAACTAAATCCTTAACACTCAACTAGAGTGGTAACTCGTGGCTCTTTTTTATTTTATCTTTTCTGTGTATTTTACGTCCGAGCACTAACTTCGTGGTTAGAATAAGATTTAGAATAATATATTTTTTTATCTTTTAGTGTTTCAATACGATACAATCAATATATTATTGTCGAGATACTTTGCGCCATGAAATTGGATGATTTGCCATAAAGATCATTTATAATCCTTTAAATAATTAAAGGATTAAACATAAATATAACGTTTTGTGTTAAGTTATTCCTTTGACAATATATTTGTTCTTGAATAAGATCTTTGTATTTTAAAAAACAGCGTTCCGAAGTATTAAAAAATATTTAAATGTTAGATTTTAAAATCAAATGTGACGACAACCAACGATAAAATCAAAGAGAATAATGAAAACGAAGCGTCAGTCAGTGCGAGGCAATCGCCTTGCTCCGCTCTCAGCAGGTGCAGAGATGTTCCATGATTTAATTTGGGACTTGGGGATCTGCTCTATTGAATCTATTGAATTGTACAATCTTTTCACATCGCCGTGTTCCACCAATATTCACTTCACGTTCTCCACTCACGTAAATTATATTAAGCATCGTTCTGTCTAGTTATCAAGTATTAACGAGCAACAAAATACGGTTATTTCAAATACGAACGATACACGATCAAACAATTACACTTAACGCATGGGGTAATTTTACATAACTATACATTTTGAACAAATATCAGTATACTGTTTTGTTTCACGATAAATGGTATTCGAAATAACAAAATAACCACAGGAAAGCGCCCAGACACTGAACAAACGCACAAAAACAAAATCACGCATGGTTGAGCGCGCTGTGAGCCGCCGGAAAAATGAATGGTTATTTTGCAATAATTGCGATCCCCAGTCAGACAATGCACGGCTTTTATTGATACATTTCGGTTTTAGAAATAACCTGAGCGTGATGGTGACAATAGTTGTAAAGTAAAAAAGACGTACATAGGTATTTTATTTATTTAAAGTGATAAATTAAACGAATGAGGGTTAGAATGATGCTTTACTAGTCGATATTCGACCAAAGCGACAGCTACCGATCGTTGTCGGAAACTGTCAACTGCACCGAAAATATTATAGTGCCACCGGTGTATGCGTAAACACAAGGGTATTCAATCGTCACAACATACAAGTGTCCGATGAAACGCTCATGCTGATAAGATCGCAGGTAGGCGAGGATACAGTGTCAGAGACAAGGAAAATCACAACACAATCAGACCCGAACCAACAATGAGTTTTTGCACAAATGTTTGCTTCGGCTCGGATTCGTACCCAGTACTCGCGGCGTGGTAAATAGATACTCTAACCACTAAGCCACACGGTCATCAATCAATTTAAGATACTACAGTAACAAGTACGTATCAAAATAATCAGTAATTGCTTTTAAGGTGAAATAATGTTTTATACTTTAACTTCTTATATAACAGCTAATGTTGGGATGGTGGAAGTCGCGGAGGCATCGCCGGCCGGACAGGCCTCCGTGTAACGAATATCAAACAGGCTCTAGCAGCAGGCTTGCTAATATTGTGCTGAGTCATATACCTTGAGCTAATGTGCCCCTTTTATCGCTATACTCCGTTCCTTCGTTATTGTGGAAAGTTTTTTAATTAACCACATTTACATTGAAAGGAGAGAAATACATTATTACAGATGTATAATGACATTATTTGGTGTTATATTTGATTATCTATGAATACAAGGTTCATGAATCAAAAATAACGAAGGTTTTTAATATACCAATATTAAAAACCTTTTTAGCTTTACAATCAAATCTTTGCTAATCAATACAAGAAATATACTCGTAGCATGTCTGTAACATAAAGTAGGCGAAAGTAAATATGCAAGAAAATGTAACTAATTTTTAAACATGGCTTTTAACATATGAAGCAACTTTTGTACGCAAATATATAGCGCTACTTGAAAAATGACTGTAGTCTATGTCTTTGGCCGATACGTCATTTTTTAAACTCACTGATGCGCATAAATAATGCCTCTGGGAAGAACCAACAAGAAACCCAGAAGGCAATTATTTTTCTTACTAATCATTTCAAAAACAGTATAATATAATATCTCAGTAGTAATATAAATGTATAGTTGAAGAAAAAACTTTTAGAAATAATAATATTTCTATGGCATGTGAAATTCGCCAATCTGCATTGGAGTAACGCAGAGAACTAGGACACTTATAGACTTTTTACTGGTTTACCGCTTGTTCGACGGTAAAGGTAAATACGAGTCGCGTGTTTACGCAAGTTGCATGGTTTAGAAATGAAATAAAATATGTCGATGACATATGTAGTCTGTTTACCTTCACTGGATCAGGGTGGCGGACTTTTCCAGGATCCCAAATGCTCTCAGAAACTAGAGGTAAGACATTTACAAGCAATTACTTAAATCGAGTTGACTGTTAGTGGAAAGGATTGTATTTATATGAACGACAATGCTATAATAAGGCTTTTAGATACCAATATGCAAAATGCCAGAATTTTTGTTTTGGATTGACCAATACGAAGTCCTAACTGCAGTCCGATAGAGCGTTCCGTGATATCAATACGAAAAACATACATCAGTACGTACCAAAAACATAATAAAAGCTAAAAAGTGTAATCTTCGCGGAGTGGCAATATTCTACAATATATGAAAAAGCACCATCACAAACATGCTTAAAAAATTAAAAGTGTAATTTTAGGAGAGGTTTGGGACGTTACTACACTTTAAATTTATTTTCCGGCCTTTTTATTTTGTATGAGTATTAAAATGCTTTGTTATTTTCTTCATATATATTTGTCAGTTTTTATATACACGAAAGTTGGTACGTAGGAGTTAATTGTGTGTTTACATTAAAACATAATAACAGTGTTTACTTGCAGGAAACTGGCTTCCCTACCTAATTTATAAACATAATAGAAACCGAGCGTTCTATCATGTTCGTCGCCGTCATTTGAATTGCATTCAAGTATGATCTGATTTGTGATCGAATGACGTGTTTTGATATTCAAATTATGTGATCATAACCGAATGCAATCGTCAATCGATTTGTTTGGTATGTATACAGTCATATTGTAAATACTTATATAATGTCCGGCATAACGAAATATACGTCGATGTGTACAATCTACTTGTAGAAATTCACTAATATGTACCTATAATCAAAACTGATGTTATAAAAACAGTATATTTATCGTTTTAGTCAGACAGTTGAAATCCCCGCAGAAGTTGTGCGGTGTCTGTTCATTGAAATACTCAAAATTTCGTTAAATCATGTCCCTTCTATCTAGTGCACTTGTATATTAGTATTAGACAATTCTTTAAGGCGGTAGGATTTTAAGATATTGCCCCGATTAGCAGGCGGATTTGCGTTTGTAGAACCAGACACCTCACACCTTGAACGAAATAATGATGATGACCGTCATAAGTCTGAGTATTTTAAATCTTGTATATTTAAGATGGTTATTCCGCCATATGTTAAGGCTACGACATTTTTCTGGCACTGGTGTAGGATTTCTATGTATAATTGTTCAAGGTAGTGTAAGCAAACATTATTGTGTATCGGTCTGAAGGGCACTGATAGCTGGTGTAATTACTGGGCATAGGAGACCTCGTTCTGACACTAGCAAAAAAAATCTGCCAGTCAATTTTTACGGCATCTACGAAATGGAATGGAACATAGATGGCTTCAAAAATTAGAAACTGCACTAAATTTTAGTATAAATGTTTTTCTCTTTCGGTTGGTAGAAATTACTAACATACGTATTCAATTTCATTACAATTAAATATTTATAGTTTGATACGCGTAGATCAAATAACAAAGACCCCATTAAAAACGAAACATGTACGCTACATATGGTGTATGCTAGAGCCATGTTCAATTTTTTTCTATAAGAGTACATTTCCAATTGAATCACGAGAAGGAAGTGCCACCGGAGTAAAATATTCGCTTCCGGCAGTAACAAAGCTTAAAGCTACTGTAAGGTGACGCAGGATGCAGCCAATAAAGGATGGAAATGTTACGGTCAAAACAGTCTAGATCAGTCAAAGCGTCATGAAGTTTACTTAAAATTTCCCTTAGACCAAGAAATTAAAAAAAGTCTATACCTTTTGTTAGCTGTTGTAATTACTTCATTTTTAACGTTAAAATGAATGTATGTTAAAAATATGTACGTTAATAATCATACACACACATTATGATAAAAAAATATTTACTTACTTTTATATAAACATAATTTCACCATCTATTTTGTTAAACAAATTAACCTATATTTGCATGTTTACGTATTATTCATGATAGCAGCAGCTTTCAAAACCTAAGCAGCAGTCATTATTATTACATTTTGCGATACATGTGATTAGAGGTTTTTCGTAAAAAATAAACGCACGTTGTAATAAAAAAGAAATTAAAAAAGCAGCAAAAGAATAAGCATATGAATCGTCAAAAACCGTACAAGAGTCAATATTACCTTCACAGTGTAATAAATGCATGTGTAACCGTGCGTTAATCTCTAAGATAATAAATCCAACGCGTTACTTCTCGCTTCTTTATCGCACCGCTGAAATCGTACTTCTTTGTGAGTAATCCCTCCACGTTCCGAGTATGTCGCCGACGAAGATAGAGCACGATCTTCACAAATAATGTCACATGCGATTCGTTTCAGGCGACGTGACTCGCATCACCGCGGTCTTTGCCGTGCCGTGCATAATGGGATAAATATGCTGTGGTTATGCCGGCGCATGGCTCTCAAATTAAGTGAGCGCTATTTACTGCACGCCGCGAAACTTCTTTAGCCGCCGCTTGATTAACTAGATTGTGTTTACCTATACACCCCACGTATTAAATGGATCATGTTTGCATGCAAATTTGTATTAATGTATGTATTTTATACAAAAAACATGGTATAAGGCAAGAAGCTGTAAAATAACACGGAAGCTGTAAAAGATGATAAGATATCTTAGTGCATTAAACCATTATTTAAAACTCCTACTAATATATCGAAAAACGTTAGCGATTTGGGAGCAGTATCAAGTAAAATATGTAATTTAAGATAAAGCGGCATCCCATTCCAGATAAGGGCAGCACGACCCACGTCGTGAACCATCCAACTCGTTACGCGCCGCCCGAAGCGAGGTGTGATACAAAATCATCAATCTTGCCTGAGATTGTACTATTAAATGCCTCCTCGGTCTTTTCCTTCGAACTCGGGACCAGAAACAAATGTAAAAAGTTGTGTGATAAGTTCAATTTGAATTTGTAAAGCCCCTTTCAACGTTCCTCGGCTGTTTATCTCGGCGAGGAGAGAGCGGAAAATACAAAAGTAAGAGATAGGAAATGAAGAGGCGGAAAAAAGTGTCGGGTGCGGAACAAACGCGGAAAAGTTGGCGTTATCCGGGAGACAAGTTAAATCGCAATTTATTAGGGCGTACTAGCGGGCTTAGCCGAGCAGCCGGGACATCCCGCGGTCGTGCCGCCCTGTCGTTTGCTCGCGCTTGGCTTTGTCTGACACCTATGTTGCCGATTTATAGGATTTAAAAAGTTAATTTGGCGTGAATTGCCAAATTAACTTTTTAAATCCTGATAACATGATAGATAGATGATTATGAATTTGTTACAAATTATATTTTTAAACGATATTTAGGAGGCATTTTTCGAACAGTGTTATGTATACATTATTACATGAAATTAAAATGAAATCAGCGTCATTGCTACTACTCAGAGAATATTTTATGATAAAAAACACAAGTAAAAGTTAAGCAAAAAAAAGTAAAGTAACAGCCTATAAATGTCTCACTGCTGAGCACAGGCCAGGCCTCCTCTCATTTCCGAGAGGGTTTTGGAAGAATCCGCCATGCTGCTCCAATGCGGGTTGGCAGACTTCACATAAAGTAAAAAAGTAAAGTTTCAGCCTATAAATGTCCTACTACTGAGCACAGGCCTCCTCTCATTTCTGAGAGGGTTTTGGAGCTAGGAAGAATCCGCCACGCTGCTCCAATGCGGGTTGGCGGACTTCACATGTCTTCGAAATATTTTTAATTTCTCAGACATGCAGGTTTCCTCACGATGTTTTCCTTCACCGCCGAGCACGTGGCAAGTCAGCACTTAAAATTGCAATTAACAATTTTAGTGGTGCCGGCACCGGGAATCGAACCCAGGTCACTCGCATACTATGAAATTAAAAGCGAGCGCCTAGCCCCTGAGCTACCACGGCTCTACTTCACATGTCTTCGAAATATTTTTAATTTCTCAGACATGGAGGTTTCACGGTGTTTTCCTTCACCGCCGAGCACGTGGTAAATCAGCACTTAAAATTGCAATTAATAATTTTAGTGGTGCCGGCACCGGGAATCGAACCCAGGTCACTCACGTACTATGAAATTTAAAGCGAGCGCCTAACCCCTGGGCTACAACGGTTAAGCAAACTGGCTAATAGAGTAAAAGTTAATGTTTATACAAACAATAAAAAACCCATGTGGTTGCGGCGGTAAAAATCTGTCAGTCCATTTCATTCCGCGGATGTCCTAAATATCAATAAAGGCAATGGCAGGCATGGCGGAATAACCATAATCATTATGCCAGAACTAAATTATCTAGACCGATGACAGGCACCAGCGTTTAAGGAGATAAGTATCTGATACTGCGATCTTTAAATCTTCCTCCGCTATTGGGAAAACCTGAGAGACACTTATTTTAGCTACATGCTTTATTTTTTATAGGTATTAAGTGACGAGACGAGCAAAACGCTTACCTGATGGTAAGTGCAACTTCTGCCTTTAACAAAGGGAGTCACCCAGAACATTTCTGCATGTTACCACACTGCGCTCCTCACCCTGAGACATCCGTTCTCAAGTCTCATCATATGCCCTGTAATTCACTAGCTCTCAGTGCTCTTCAGACCGAAACACAGTCATGTTTGCACAATACTGCTCTATGGCTGGCCCTGGGGTGGTACCTACCTAGATGAATACCTGCATAGGAATCCTACCACTAGTAAATTGATTATACAAATAAATATTAATATATACGAGTATGATACCAGCGGGCACTTGGCCCGCACTGGTGGCTATCTGTGAACGCCACAGCTTATACCATTGTTGTTATTATAATATATACAATAGGTATGCTACTAACTTAACAAAGTGTCTGTATTAAAATATTACAAACTAGCTGAAGCCCGCGACTTCGTCCGCGTGCTTTTTAAATATCAAACGCCCGTGGAAACTATTTAATTTTCCGGGATAAAAGCTTAGGTTGTTCTCGAGCCTCTAAACTGTCTGCATACCATTAGATTGATCGGTCACTCCGTTGAAGCATGTAAGGGCGAACTTCGTGAACATAACGTCGTAATTAACAAACATTTATTAATTGATCAAAACGGCGGCCTAGTCCTTCTCAGGTTCGTGAGAGTCCCGAGTTCGAATTTCCACAAAATGCTATAATTGCGCAACACACAAATAATTGGTAATCGAGTCTGAATGTTAGGTGAATCTGTAATTGTTGATCGAAAGAAAAAAAGTTATCGATTAAAACCTATGACATATTTTTTACATCAATGTAACTATTAGATGATTCTTCGAAACTTCATTACAGCAAGGTTTTTTATGACGAAACTACACGAATTAAGTTAGAACATACAACAAAGCGAAGACATCAATTGTCTAATAGTTAAGCGGCGTTTTCACTGCGCCAACAGCCGCCGTCGCCGGCGACCGCAACCGCTTTGAACTCAACCGCCCGCTAACCGTGTAAACAACTTCAATCATTTACGTCAATACATTCGCCTGCTGACGTGGTTTACTTTAATTATGACATTAAGAAGATAAATGCTTGGAGAATATTTCATAATATACGATCACAATAAGGGTTAAGAACAGTGTATTATTTAAATAATACAGTAACAACATTTTATGTCTGCTATTATTATTCATTTATAAGTTATCTATGGTTTAACTTCAATAAAAAAATCGTAAACTACAATCTTATTAAGCTAAATCAAATCAAGACGTAAATGATTGTAATTTTCATTTAATTATTTAGAGTAATGATCATATAATACCATAACCTAAAAAATTACTCCTTTCATAATTTTTGGGAGAAATTATATTTTCCTCTCGATTTTTTCTCGTTTACTCACTGAATAAGTAACGCAAGCTAATAAGTCACGTATGCATGTTATCCTATATTTTGAAGTCCATTCGCATATTATATTATATCACGATGATGAACTTTCAAGTCGATTTAGTTCACATTGACATTTTTTAGTTATCACAAGCGATAAATTGAACATTACGGCACATAAATTACAGTGTCGTAAGTGCAAAGTGGAAACACGAAGGCATTTCTTCCCTTTCCCCTTTCCGTAATTAATAAAAAGGTTATGCAATAACATTGAATGAAAAGTCGCACTTAGGATTGTACTTGATTAAACACGGAACAACTATATCCAGGTCCAAAAACCGATAATTTATGTGTTCCACAAATATTAATTTCACATATATTCGCTTAAATCTTTGGACCCAAGACTCAAGAGACTGCAGGGGGATCAGCAGCTGACTGAGTAACACGGTCAGCAAAATTCTAAATCAAATTTAAAAGAACAAAGTCAAAAAATCTTTCCAACGTCTTGTACTACCCTAAAAATGTCCTACTGCCTGCATGAGCGCAGGAGCTTCTCATTTCTTAGAAGGTTCTGGTGCTGTGAAGATTCCGCCGAGCTACCTCAACACGGTTTGGCGAACTACACGTCGAAATATTTTTTTTCTGACACTGTTTACTTGTACCAAACAGCACGTGGTTAAACAGTATTTAAAAATTAACATTTTTAAAGTTGCCTTTACTGGGGATGGAACCCACGTCATTCGCGTACGAATTTTAACATGCACCCAGCTCCTGAGCTCCTACGGCTTATCGTGTAATCTGCAATTTACAATGAATTTAAAGTTATAATTGTATTTTTTTTAATTTTACTAAAAGAAACAACGTTTGTAATAGCTAACAAGAAAGCCCGCGCGTGCTTATGGCTAAATTCTATTATCACGTATCTTCAGCTTCACTCGCAACTTAACAATCTTTATTCATGTCCCGAGTTTACTTCCAGTGAAAAGAGCGCTAAGGGACACCCTCACCGTGTTTGTACAAACTAATAATTTCAATAAAAAAACTTTCACCATTTCTGTAACGTCCGCAGTTAATAAAATATAAAAACATAATCTGTTTTGATTTTAATGACAATAGCGGGAACATGCTTTCAATAAACTTTTTTGTGCATTTTTACATAAATGATGCTTTAGAATATCTGGAAATAATTCCCGACAAATTTTATAATACATTAATGTAATAATATAATAAAATCTTAAAATGTTTAAGAAATATTCGACTTCATAGCTGACTATTCTAAAACTGAATAAAATGTATGAGTATACATTTAAAAATACTTTGTTGTTAAATTTGCTAATTGTTGCGGAGACTAATCTAGTCCTCTACCGTCTGCATATTCCATTATCTGCGGGATCGTGCCTATCCATCCATAAATATTCATGTGATGTTCGATGAATCGGATGCCCAATATATTTACTGCCTTTATAAATGCAGATACGTACAATTTTTCATCGTACATCTAAACAACGGGCTACTTATTTATACAAAGTTAAGCCGCAGAATGGGTTGACATGACAGTACCCCGCTCTCATTAAGCAGCATAACACTGTCATTTTTCGTATGGAGGACAAAGAAGCATATCGATGGAAAAGATACACTTGTATCCGGGTTAAACGTGATGATTACGGCAAAACTTCTTTGAGAAAACTTTGAAGAGGCCTATACTCTGCAGTAAACTTTTTTTACAAGCTTGTGAAGAAGAGTCACAATGACCACTTACCATCGACTCGACTGTATGATCGTTTGTCACCCTTATGTAGTATACTATGTGGTATACAAAAAACCAAACAGGCTGCGATCTAAATTTATTTCTCTGTCGAATCAATGCCGGCTCTAGTAAGACGCCACTTCCATTGGGAAATTCTGAAAACAAACTTTTTAATTAGTCTGAGAGGACAAACAAGCTGTGTCTTCTTAGTTCCTCCGATATATTTGTACTTTCTTGTCTTTATCTAAATATAATAGATTAATTTTATTCTGCTGATTTATCAAATTAAACTAGTATCGTAATTTAAATATAAAAATATTTTAAATTAAAATCTGTAATAGGAAATACAAAGTCAAAAAATCTGAAACTATCTTCACAGATATTACTAAATAACTGAGTGATGGTATGAACATACTATCAGTAAAGTAACTAAATAACAACGTGATTAATTCAAAACATAATTATCCGTCTATTGTTTAACGGCGATTTGTTATAATGATTAGTAAACATGCTCGCTATAACGTCTCGCTGGTTCCTCATTGCGAACTGATTGTCGATGTTTATTTTATTACATCAATCGTCGCTTATTTTCGCCACATTTAACTGTTATTTGCAACGAGACGTGGCGAATATTTTAGTTCTATATACGGCTAAGCTAAAATTAATCATAAATTAAGCCATGTTTGTGCGATCTTTTATGCGTATTTTTCTCGTCAAAGTCGACAGTATTACATCGTGTTGTTAGATAGGATCGGATCGTATTAGACGAACGTAATTATCGCCGGAGGCAATAAACAAATTGGATAACTAATTGCATAATATACTAATGGATACAGAAAGAATTAGTTTAATATAAGTGTAGGGGATAGAGGTGACAATTTGTACGATCAAATCGCGTAAGCGAGGCTCGACTGTCAGGCGCCACAATTATGCAAGCATCCGTAAATCATAAACATCAACCCTCCATTTAATCCAAATAGTCCATCGTTAGTCGAGCAGTCTGCGTCTAATTTGTCTCTCTAATTCGAGATTAATTTATAAGGATTAATTGCATGATAATTTCACTACCCAATTCTTAACTTTTTGTATGTATCGTTATATGTTACTAAATTGTGATGGTATTGCATAATGTAAAAAAAAACTAGATCGTTTCATATTTGTATTTTATTAATTTTCGTTTGCAATATGTTGCACCGGTTTCCCAAAGTACATTGGCCCGGATGAAACTAAATGGAGCATAACTTTTTATGGATGTTTTGTTTCGTGTACTTTTACTTATTATATAAGTTTGCCCGGATAAACTAATAAAGTAAGTAGACAATCTGGGTAGTTTATCCATATTTTTATACTAGGTACATAGATGACACTGAATTTAGAAACAGTTAATTGTATGCTTTCGAAAAAAATGTCGTTAAACGAAACGTCTAATGACATTATTTTCAAAAGCATAAATGTGAATCATATATTTTTTAATATAAAGTATCTTTACCTAGCCAGGAAGCACTTGACCTTGTTGCCTTGTCCGGCTAATACGGTAGAGTACCGGGTAAGCGAACCCGTCCTCTTGAGCTGCTACTGTCTATTTATTTATTTATTTATTTACACTTTATTGTACAAACTGTACAAACGGCGGACTTAATGCCATATGGCATTTTCTACCAGTCAACCAGAAAGTTAGTGGCAAAAGCGTGTAGGGCGGTGGGCAGGGGCGAAAAACATACACAAGTGAAAAAAAAAGATACATATATTTACATATACTTAGATATATGAATAAACACACACTCATGTACACACACACACACATACATATATATATATATATATATATATATATATATATATTTATATATATATAATATATATATATATATATATATATATATATACATATATATATGAATAACTATATATAAAGAACAGTATACTAAACAAAAATATACAAAGTAAGTCTATCCTGCTCCTTCTGATATATTAGTATCTTACGCCTTTTATTTCGTTCCTCAACTTCCGTATTCCCTACGCCAAGTCCATTTCCTACCTATTCCTTTTTCCCTTCCTCTCCGCCAAGACACTAGTTGCCTTGGCGATGGCTGCATGACTAGGAGCGAGCCTTGTCGTTAGCGTGTCCATCTGCTCCTTACCCAAGCATGCGGGTCGTTGTTCGGGTGGACAACATCGTCCCTAGCTTCTCGTGGGAACGCAATGTGGCGGCAACGTGGTTCGCCACCCGTCACGTCTAGTTTCCTGGGGGGCCGAAAAGTGAGCTACAGATGTGGTATCTGCCTACCCCTACTGGAAAAAAGCGTGACTGTATGTATGAGTGTTTATTTAGTCGCTGTAATAGAAAAATAAAATAATAAACATTTACCGTAAAATAAATTAATTAAAAACCCTAAAATTTTTCCGTTTTTTTTTTATTATAATCAGAGCATTGATTAAATTGAAGTGATTCTTTTTATTGCATTTTCAGAAGAAGAAACGTGTACCACTGCCAATCGGTACAATTTAATTAAAAAATATGTCGTGTATATCGATAACGGTCCGCTTTGATGTGAAAAATTATTTCGAAGTACTATCAAAAAATTCGCTTCAATTTGCATTAATTTAAGTCTACTGCAGTGAGCGAGTGTTTTTGTCCATATTTATTGCGATCTATTAGTTTTTGCCGTTTCGTATGGTATACGTATGTATACATAGATAGTAGGTACATAACTCAAACATTTAAACTTTCTGTCAGACTAATAAATAAATTAAGAACGCATTGCCCACATTCTCGCAATCAACACCTACATTTTTTTATATCTACAAGCGGTGTGTATCGTTTCGAGTTTAGCGTTTCGTTACTTTCCAAATAAAGGGTTGAACGGTGCTGACAGTTGGTTGGAAAATTGCGGAAAATCGTCCGCGGAAAAATTACGTGGAGCGGTCGCCAGCCACATGACGCGCGACGATACGCCCTACATAACTGATGACTTTTCGATGGCTATTCATTCGCGGCCACGCCGCCGTTCGTCGAACCAACTCTCGCTTTTATTTTAAAATAAAAATTAATGGTTGTTTGTTAACATTAATATATCTCCGACAGCCATCACAATTTTGAATAAAAATTATAATATATTGTTTTTTTTTAATATATGCTCTGAAACGAACATTTCATTTACTTCCATTCGACGATCTAAAAAGATTTTTAAAAATAATGTTTTCATCATAGTTAGAAGTAATGTGCAATTAAAAAAAGTTAAAAACAATTGGGCTAATACAGTTACATTAACATTTATGTTATTTGTTAACTTACTAAAGTTATGTAATTTTTGAAAAATTTTTTGGTGTTTTCTAAAATAAAAATGGCTGCAGATTGTTGCGAGATTCAGTATTTATTTCGTTTTTATCTTCGTTTTACTTAATATTTATATACGCAACTACATAAAAACCTCACTAAATTACATCAGTGGTGCTTGTGGAACACGAATTCCCCTAATATAGCAGATTAGCTAACATACCCTTTCAAAATCGGTAACGTATTAAGTTCACCTAACGTGTATGAATTTTTGTAGATAAACATTTAACAAGAAAATATTTTTGGTTTATTTGTAAATCCAGTTTAAAGTATCTTGTAATCGATAATATAACAAAGTTGTGGTCGAAGTAAAAATTTCAAGTAACTAGACAGTCTTTCATTATTGTTGTCAAAGTAATTAAAAAGTTGGGGGTTGATCGCTGAGTGGATGAGCACCCTTCGCGACATTCGGCACATGAAGCTGTGAAATTGTGATATACGTTTTTATGATCTTGTTCTCAAAATTAAACGTGGTGATAGTTCGTAGCTTAGCATTAAACAGTACTAAATGTTTTAGCTAATAATTATTTTAGCTTTATTAGCATTTTTGACTATATTTTTTAAAAGTGAAATGTAAATAATATTTAAATGTGAATCATTTAAGCGACATGCAAATCATTTGATATTGAAAATGTACATACATTCAACGAATCCTGTATTCATTTGAATTACTATCATCTTTTTCTCGACATCGAGAGCAAGATATGAACTTAAAGTATTTCTCACTATTATTAGGAATTAAATTTTGTATCCATATGTTTTTGATTGAAGTAATAATGAAAGTTGTGGGTTGAAAAAAATAAAATAAAGGTAAGTGGAATTACAGAATTCAATTAAAGCGCGGTATCCATAATAGGAATGTATTCTTAGTCGTCAGGATAGATAGGCACCGGAGCACTCAGTAGCAAACTTGAACGTTGAGTTGTCGCAGAATAACTTTTGTTAGCAGTGCATCTTCGAAGTATATTTCTGGCTGGAATTCAGTTTGAGTTATTTTTATGTATGCTTTATTACCCAATACTGGAATATTTATGCATCAGATACCATGGCGTTGTATACATATGTATATAGATAACCCATCGCACCTCCTTATCCCATGGGTATCGTAAAAACATTACAAGAGAAATGCCAGGAAATCGTCAATATCCAATCCACCAGGTACTTCGATTTCTCTGTCTGCTTAGCGACTAGGTGGGAGCGGGCTTTATCCAGGAATGGGCGGTTCATCAGTAGGACGTTTTAATGATGTTCATAAAACAGCTATCTGTGAACATTCCACCTTTTAAGGTTCAACGTGAACAAAAAAGTGCTTCTATTGCAGTGGATAAAATAATGTTGCTTAAAATAAAATCGTTCAATTTTATTTTCATTCATGTAATCGCAAGCATTTAACACATAATTGGTAATACATAGCACTTACAAAATTACTTACAATATTTATGAAAAAATCAATAGACCAAGATGTATTTGAAATTATTTTGCATTATTCTAACAGTATATCAACATTAGTTTGGGTTGGTTCTACCATGGATTATAGTTGATAGATAGATAGAAACTTTATCCATTACAAACACAATAAAACAATTAAAAAATAGTTACTACTAAAAAATAGAAATAATTTCAGATACGATAAAAAATAATAATAATTGAAAATAAAGAAAAGATAAAAATATCAAAACCAAATAATTTTGTAACCTAAATTTTTATTAGACATTATAACTTCTGTACTACAGTGTGACGCGACGAACAGGTCCGCGTATAAGTAGCAGTATAAGTTACGGATGCCCGTAACACTGATTATCACCACACCTTGAATATAATCTTGAGATGGTAGTGTCTGCTATACTACAGTTTTATTATATAATTCTACAAAATATCACACGTAAACTTTCTACAAAATCTCCTTAATATGACGAAAAAAAATATAACCCATGTTTACGATGTTAATTACGGATCAGAGCGGAAAGTTTTAGTAACAATAAATTCTTATTCTTGATTGAATAGTTAACGGCTCAACAACCATTATTTTTATTATTGTTTTTTGTTTTAATACACTCGTATGGCCTCTTTGAACGGGAGCCGAGCGCAACGAGGTGACGGCAGCTCATTGAGGCAAACAGAGGCAATGTACAAATGGCCATTTTGCCGCTCTGTTACTGCCGCTGTTCGATGTTTAAACAAAATTGTAAAAATCTATTTTTATGATCATGTCAGACTATATAAATTTGCAAACGTAGTAACGATTAACCTGTAATCCTTACTTTTCAGAATTTTTATATACCTATATGTAGATATATTTAATTAGGCCTCCCTCAATGATTGCCACAAAAGTTTGTAGGTCTCATTTTTTGTGGATTTTGTCATTGTTGCCACGCTTGGCAGGCGGGTCAGCAACCGCAGTTTATTGATGCAGATGTTCCAGGAAGATGCTGATGCCTATCTTCTGGTTTTAATTTTCCCTCTGTCGACCTTTACGACACCCACGGCATGAAATGGTGAGGTAAACTCTCTTAAGCCACACGGCTGAATAAATAAAAATAATAGTAAATAATTGGGATGCATTGAGCGATTAAAAAATCAAAACTAAAACACTAATAAGAACACAATATCAGATATCGACGATTTTGGTACGAGTAAAAAAAAACTTGCTATCCTATTCGTTGCGTTCCCACGACAGCATTGCATATGATGGTGTCTGCACGAATAAAGGCTGTCCGTACAATACCATAGTCGCCTCTTACGACAATTAGATAGGTGCTATTCTACACTGCCGGACACCTATTGGCTAACAGAACATCATCCCCATACTCATTTTACTATCGGACGACATGACGCACGGGATGTTTTCACCATTCCGTGATTAACGTGCTTCGGACCGGGACAAAGGATTTGCATCTTCGTTTCTGGTGCACACAGCAAGAGGGTGGTTCAACACCACTATCATATGGCATTCTCATTTATTTATTTATAAGCAGACACGACGACCGTGAAACATTTACTATTACGTGATTCCTAAATAAATAAATTTTAACTAAGTAGGTTCTTATTTTTTTATATCGTATAGTATTACTCACTCCTTGGGCGCAACGACCCCGACATGGCCCCGGCAGGTCGCTTGTCCATGTCCTGCGCCATCTCTCGCCAGTTATCTCTGACTTTAAGTATATTTGGCACGATCGATCGCACGTCGGTCAATCAGTTGACCCATGATTTCTATACGTTTCGACCGTCTCCCATCCGATCCACATGACCAAGCCACCAGAGATGGTGTGCATTGATTTCATCAATGATATTGGGCTCGTCAATGAGATCTTCTAATTCTGATTCGGACTGCCATCCTAAGTGGACCCAACGTCTTCCTGAGAATTTCCTCCCTGCAACTACAATATTGGTTTCCTTCTTTTGAGTAAGTGTCCGGGCTTCTCAACCGTACATAAAATTGGGTCCTATGACAATGTTACAAATAAAGATTTTAGATTTTCTACTGAGAAGCCTGGACACTAGACTTTATGCAGGGCAGCAAAATACCTTAGGGAATTTTGGATGGGTAATTCAATTTCTTTCTCTCTAGTGTTAGTGTCCGTGATGGTGCAGCCCAGATTAGATGTGACCACTCATTTGTACCTTGTATCTCCAATATGTATGTATCCTGGCGCTGAATGCGAGTGTTTTTGTAGCGTTTCATGTGGAGGTACTGTTTTAGTGTAGTTGATCCTGAGTCCAACCTTTGTTGCTTCTCCTTCCAAGATCCTAGCTGTCAATCAATCGTGCTGCGAATTCGGCGGAACCCATACTGGTAATAACTCAAGATTCTTTCCGCATAGGGTTTAGTCTCCTTAGAAGTATATATGAAAAGATCTTATACGACGTAGATAATAGATCTATTCTGCGATAGTTATTACATTTCTTTTTACAGCTTTTTTTGTAAACGGGACAGATAACTCCTGTATTCCAATCAGTCGTTTGTCTACCACCTACTCTTAAGTTTATTAGAAGTTCATACAGCTTAGAATATAGTAGTAATGCATCAAAATTTTATCGTTGTGTTGTGTATTTCTATGTACTTTATAGACATATGGGCCTAAACCTGAAATAAAGTTTTACTTAAAACAACGTTACAAATTAACAAAAGAGTGTCAAAAAATTATACATGCAAATTATTCCCGTATCTTTATTTGGCGCATGTGTAATGAGTTGTGAAATATGTCCATATCAGCTTTTTTACTGTAACATCTGTAGAATCTTTAAGGCAAGGAAAACCTTGACATAAGGCAGACAAATAGGCTTCTTCTTTTTTTTACATGGGGAAATGCCTAATGCATACCCGCCCCCACAGGGGCAAGGACGGGTTATGTCAGACTCGCACCGACTAAAACCCTATGGTGTTCCACCTTCGCCGCATGATGGCAGGGCCACGGGAATGCTTGCGTACACCTCCGCGACTCCACCAGCACCGGAAGCCTATCGTCGGCGGCCACTCCTAAGGATAGGATAGCTCCTGTCCTCTCTCATTCCTAGTAAGGCGCGCCGAAACGCGCGACGCGCCTTCCAACACGGCCTTCCTTTTATGTACGCAACGTACCTCTAAAGTCCGACACGCGGTGGCCACGGGGTCAGGAAATGTGCGGTCGAAAGCACCAGCTTCCCGGCCCCGGCGGTGGATCTGATTCGTGGCTCCGCAGCCGACCACATTACGGCCGCGGAGGATAGGGAGAGAGGCAACGATACACCAACACTCCGCTCCCCCCGCAGCCCCACCACCGCCGCATCTACGGTGCGTCTTCGCCAGAGTCGTGGAAGATAGGTAGAGAGGCACACCTAGACTTCTCTTCCCCCGCGACTCCACCTCGGCTGCGAAGGGCAGAGTACTACTCCCCCCAGCAGTCCCTTTGTTCGCATCGCAGTTGCGCGCAACCGCCTCGGGCCAGTCTGGTGCCACAGGCCGACCGGGTTCCTCTTAGCTTTATCGTGGGCGACCAAGCCACGGTTAATAAGCCGGCAGTGGAATAACCTAAGACTCGACCAAAGCCAGATCTAAAAACAGGGAGATGATCAAAAAGAAGAAGATTTCTGTCATTTACAGGTCGAAAAATTGTTTATAAATATAATTGTATATATAATATTATGATACGCCACACACTCATTCATATTTTTAATTCAATGCAAAATGGTATTTAAATATCCCAATAATGAGGGTAAGCCATAGACGCAGCAATGTGCTCCCGTGAGACTACTTCTCGAAAGCCCTTTGATAAACATTTTATGCTCCTAACAAGTGTTATTCGCATAACGCGATGTGCTTAAATATACTTTTTTCAATACAGTTTTAATAAGTACTGTAAATGAAAAATTATGCGACATTTGGTATTAATTCACAAAATTATTGTCTAGGCTTCATTGGTAGCAAATACAAATTTATAGTTTATGTGAATTTAAAAGAAAATGGGGATATAAAATTAAACGTAGTTGTACTACAATTCAAGTCGAATCAAACAAAACAAAGCGCGGATTTTGCGGTGCAACGTGGACCAGGTGACCGTCCTTACAAACACGTGAATAATTTTTACACAGATCATAAAAGCTTTCTTGTACGTCAGATAAAAAAATAAGACTTCGAATATTTCAGAGCTTTGGAGCTGAGCTGAGAAGTGTCTGCCTGTGTTCACGAAAAGCCTACAAATAAAGAAGACATTTATCGCTCAAGCAATACAATAACCTCAAACACTACATAAAACCTCGGGATTAAGTTGGAAGGATAAAAACGAATTTATCGAATATTGTTTAGTTATGAATTAGTAAAACCAAATTATTGAACCAAAAGACTGTTTGGCAAAATAAATAAAATTAGAATTTTATAAATTTTTCTACGAAGATTAATAATTGTTGAATATAGGTCCAAAGAGACTCATGTGGGACAATTACTTATTAAGCTTGGACTACGGTTGTGCAACTACTGCGTTTTTCACCATCCCCTGGTTTGTTTATGCCGTTACTTGTTTTTAGACAAGGACTAATGTTAATTAACAAAATGGAAACGCGATGCTTATTTCCGACGCGGCCAGACGAACAGTTAAATAAAATAGATAAATCGCGACACATGCCGACGGGGGCACTTAGTAACTTTTTCTGATGTCAACACTTTTATATTTATATAAAGTTCAGCAAATAAGCTTGTATTGTTTGAATATATATGTATCCTTCTATAAAGATACATGTGTTAAAGACACGACAGTTTACGTAATATTTATTAAATTTCTACATTGTATTTATAATAAAAATTATTTTGCTGTTTTGTTGGTTAGGGACAGAATTAAAGAAACAAATATTTTTTACTCAAACTTGCACGTTTTTTTAGTGGTTTCCTTCCCCACCGAACATGTGGTAAATCAGCACATAAAACTGTCATCAATATATTTATATGCCTTCGGGTATCAACTCCAGGTCACTCGTATACTATTAAATTTTGGAGAGGATTTCGTTCGCAATACCAAAACCAGGGTTTTCCAGGCATTTTTAATGAAAAAGGACTAGGATTTCCCCTATATCGTGGGTGCGTTTTACAGACAAGAATTGCACATTCACAACACAACCAGGCTTTAAGACCAACAGTTTTTGCACAAGTGTTGGCTCCGGTTGTGAACTCTGACCACTAAGCCACGCGGTCGTCAAATTCCCTTAATCGACGAATTTCTTATACACCATTTTACATTTTTTTTTTATCTTACTTTTGTTTGACTTATACGAAATAAGCGACATTTCAGAACGATAATTACGAAAAGTTACACTACAGAAAATATAAAATTTTTCTATAGAAATACTAATAAGTACTTTTAGGTCGTCCCAGTTGAATTATTGCAAATACTGTCACTTCAATAACTTACGATTTTTGCATAAAATTTAATTGATTTAAATCTATATTTGAATATACTGTGATATTCGAAATGAATACGAATATGATTACGATTAAATGAAACATCCCGAACACAAAGATATCAAATGGCGAGGGGTCGAGGAAGCGGCTACGAATTACTGTATGCTTGCTTCGCGTTTTAAACTTGGACGCTTCATTTAATCAAGAGTTGGTTCTTTGAGTGTTTATTTGATAAAAATATCTGTAGATGTTTTCAATTAATTCCTCTTTTCTTTTTCATTCGCCAAAGTTACCTGTGCAATTTTTAAAGAGGCCGAATACTTTTTCAGATTGCAAAAAACTTTGCTTTGAGCTGGCAAATAGCAGAGTAATAGAATTGAAACTATGTGGAAAAGAGGAACAACAGGCTTAAAATATTTTAACTGAAATGTTATCAAATGAAAATCTATTTAAAAAATCTTTAATTTTAATACAGCTAGGAATGCTTATGTATACTAAAGCAATTCTTTTTAGATTCCTATTTATTCCTTAAACTTTTAATATTTATAAAGAAATGTTATAGGCAAATCTTGAACAGTAATTTTACCTTTATCATTGGCAGGCCGAAGTCTTGTAAGAAGTTTTAATATCTATTCCGATTAGATGCAGTGTCAGGAAGGAACTCACACAGCGTCGTCAGAGTTGGAAGGAAGTATTAGATGGATCGGGCTTCAAATACAAATATGGAGTGATAGGAAAATCGGATTCGCCTGTAGTCCCAGACGTGTAGTATTGTCGTTCTATTTTTGTGAAAGTAAAAGTAAAGTAAAGTTTCAGCCTGATGAGAATTCTTCATTCTCTTCCTAGCTCCAAAACCTTCTGAATGAGAAGGTGAGAAGGTTTTGGAGCTAGGAAGAATCCTCCACGCTGCTCCAATGCGCCGGCGGACTTCACATGTCTTCGAAATATTATATATTTCTGAGACATGCAGGTTTTTTCACGATGTTTTCCTTCACCGCCGAGCACGTGGTAAATCAGCACTTAAAATTGCAATTAACAATTTTAGTGGTGCCGGCACCGGGAATCGAACCCAGGTCACTCGCGTACTATGAAATTTAAAGCGAGCGCCTAGCCCCTGAGCTACCACGACTTTGTGAAGCCTGTCATATTTTAATAATACATACTTCTTACAAATATACCATCTAACATATAACACAATACTTTTGTAACAAATTGAAAAAAAAACAGATTTTATCGTGTTTAATTAACTTTAATGAAATGAGAAAAAAACATATAACCTAGTTTCATTAAATTTCTAGAATTGTAAGAAATCATTCTAGATATCAAATTAGTGTACTACAATGGCTTAAAAAAATTACTACTAAATGATACAAAGGGGAAAACAAATAAACTAGAGTAAAAGTAAAGTAAAGTTTCAGCCTATAAATGTCCCAGTGCTAAGCACAGGCCTCCTCTCATTTCTGAGAGGGTTTTTGGAGCTAGGAAGAATCCGCCACGCGGCTCCAATGCGGGTTGGCGGACTTCACAAGTCCTCGAAATATTTCTATTCCTCGGACATGCAGGTTTCCTCACGATGTTTTCCTTCATCGCTAAGCACGTGGTAAATCAGCACTTAAAATTGTAGAACAATTTTAGAGATGCTGGCACCGGTAATCGAACCCAGGTTACTCGCTTACTAAGAAATTAAAGGCGAGAACCAGGCCCCTGAGCTAGAGTACTCGACGTTAACTACTCAATATTTTCAGTTAGCTGTCACCGTTGAATATTATCCTAATAAATTAAATAGTTATGTACTCAGATCAATAACATGTTGCATTACTTCGAATAAAAGTCTTCCACTCTTATATTGTGAGTATAGTCACTAACTAATCGGTGGTGTAGGTGTAAAGTAGAATAGTAGCAAGGCGGTGGCGTTACGGGACCGTTCTCCCACTAATTAAATCTCGTCGACGCGGATGGCGCGGTTACAAACCGACAGCCTCTTAATTATTGTTCCGGCTCTTAACATTTGTCTTAATGTCACTTTCATTTTAATTCAAAAATTCTTTGGGAATAAGAAATGTTAATTGCTGCAGTCGAAATAAAACGCTATAATATTCACGAAGACAATTTTGAGTTTCAATTAATTAAGTTGCTATCAATGAAAATATTTGACCGTAACAAATAGTCACTGCATCTAGAATACCAAGAAAAACAGCAAAATTCGCGGCATCACAAATATTTTAATTATTATCTTTTGTATATTTATAACTGCATAATTGAATTGAATTTATTTCTAATTAATTGAAAAATTTAAACTCCATTTTATTATAAATTTATACACAAAATAACTCAAAGCGCAGACTGTTTAATTCGTATAAACACCCAGAAGTTTTTAATTTTCTTGCCGGTAAACAAATGGGTTTCAGAAGCTAGGAAGAAGCACTCGCCTCCGTATTTCGGCCAGACTTGGAGTCGAATACAAATGAAGAGGCAGATTTCCTTCCCGGAAAACTAGTCCACAATGTGCAACTTCTTGCTTTGAGATCATTCCTATCAGTTCTAATTAAAGTGCAGGGAACATGGACGTTCAAAGTAACTTTAAAAAAGTAACGAAACCAAAGTAATCAAATCTAAATTTCAAACATCTACAGTGTTTTAGTTAAATAAATTTTTATTTGTGTTTCAAAGTGGACAGGGTGGAGACGGTAGTTCTAATTAGCACTAACTTTGGCCAAGTCGAGGCAGACTGCGTCGAACTCCTTAATTATTTATGCGTTGCAGGCTGAATAAGGAACACACTCTTGTTTCACTGCGCCAAATTAGAAAAAAAAAACTGAATTAGGGAATGAAATATTTGTATGACCTACAGATAGTTGTTCCGGATCTGGGCGTAAGTACAATATATGTCTGTTAACGCACCTATGGTACATGGGAAATCTGATGTACCGAAATGAAATGTTCTGAAAAGTTGTACTATAAACAGATTCAGGCTCATTTTAAATCTACAGAATATTATTAATGCCTATTTTCCTAACAATCCATATTTGAAACCTTACTATAAAACATCTTTTATGCCCTACTTAGTTAAAGTACACTTTTCTTGTTTTACACAAGTTGTTTAAAATAATATAATTATTTTACAAATCTCGATTAAACCTAATTTATTTCAAATTATGCTTGATCAGATTTAATTATTTTCTTGTCTTTCAGATTATGTCGTCAAGTTTTTACTTAATATTGCTCATTTATTAAGTCAAATTAACTTCGAGCATCTTTTAAAAGGACGCAAACATATCGGACCCGACGAGCAAGCCAGGGGCGCGCCAGTCAGTACAAAGGGCCCAGAGCAGTGAGGACGGAAAGTTTTAATATCCCTCCGATTAGATTCAGCCGCAGCCAGGGACGAAGGTACGGCGGAGGGATTGAAGGGAAATATATCACTATTGAACACGAATACGAATATCTAAAGATAAGGAAATCTTCCCAGTTTCACTGGATTTCTCGGCAGTTGTGTGTTTCTGTGTTACAAATGTATTTCACAGCCTATGTATTATTAATAAATCAGTAACTTCATTTGATTTGTAACGGCACATGAGTGTTTCTTTATGCTTTTAGTTTTTGTTGGATAATAAATACGAATATTAACGAATTGAAATGAAAATACAAACTTTATGCTAAATAAAGCGTAAAATAAATTAACAGTTTATTGAATAAATTTTAATAGCCTGTTAAGCAATGAAATGTAATTAAGCCTAAAATAATCATTTAAAGACTAAAGTAATCATTTAAATTGATTTTACCTAAGTACGTACAGTATTTTAAAAATATGTGTTAACGGTATAGCTCCGTTGTCACACAAGGAACCTTGGCATAAACTTACGACGTACTCGTAGATCTCAATTTTAGGAATACAAAAAAGTTCCCTACACATGTGAAGTGAGGATGAATTTTTTTGGGCACCCTCTTCTGTGGAGTATCATTTGAACTCTTTCAAATAAGGACTTGTTATTTATCAGTCGTATTATAAAAGTATTCCCTACTTTGCAATTAACAACATGTCACCTTGTAATTTATAAATAAACTGTTTGACAGTGTTTGTGAAGTAGTGTAACCCATTTCAGGTATCGTGTGATTAAAACTTTACGAGTTTTTGAGGCAAAACTGTGTAACATTTAGATAACTACGGAACCGTACACTATGTCGCACCGATACGCACTTAGCTGGTTTATCAAATACTACGTATATACGAGAGTTTTCATCTTGTTATTACCCGCAGATTATTTTTCGGTTGTCCGACCGCGTCGATAGGGCACGGGGGTGCGCCAGTGGGCGAATGAAATGGGGAAGACTCTAAATCCATATTCGATCGACGGGATCCTTACTGAGCCGATCTGACAAGCTGCCGATCTGTTTTGCATTTATATAAACAGCCCTTTCCTACCTTTAATGTACGTGTTATCTTCCCCGTTAAGCCCCTTTCGCGATTTTTTATTTGAACTTGTGCAATAACGGCTTGATCAAAATTTTCCTTTCACCAAGTAGGTATTGAAATTACTAAGCGCACGACACTAAACTAGCCATAAAGTTTTTTTTAAAAAAACTTCACAATTCGTACTTGTATAGTGGGGTTTTCATAGATTGTACAGCTATATAAATATTTGTTCCGTGCAGGAATTACACTCACGACTCAAAGCACAGAACGCAGTCGCTAAGCCACTGCGTTTATCGCGCCGCCAAAGGTGACGAGTATAGTGCAATGTCATACATGACTCCAGTTTAAAGTTACACATCTGTTACGAACTTACGTGGCAATGCCCGTCAGGTGAACTGCTTGTCCGTCTCACCTTACTACCATCAAATTGTATATTTTATATAATGTATCTGAATTCATCTTCGTTTAGTGCTAATAATTTTATTTCTGCACTGAAATCGAATTCGCCAAATTTACGACTCGATCGCTGAGCCATTGCGCCTGCCGTACTGGTCGATGATTAGAAGCAGTAATCATTGGTACGAGCCAAGCACAATCCATTTAAACCTGTTGACCAAAAATTTGTAAGTTACACAAATATTGGCTTTTACATTCCCATTTATCATTGGCTTCAACCCCGAATTCATTAGAAGATACTGATTTTTTTGAATCATTATTAAGAAATGAAATGGTCTTAGATTGTAATTAATCGTTTATATGTATGTAAGTAAAAGTTCACACTTTGGATTCTGTCAGGAATCGGTACGAAGGGAGGGTGCGGCCTGGACCTTCATCAAGTGGTTGACTGGTATTAGGGGCAGCAATTGTTCCCCGCGCCGCATTCCGCGTTCCACACAACACACCCGCAGATTTTACAAATTAGCGCTTCGTCTCTAATAGTAGTTAGTTGGCAAGCGTATCCACTTCGACAAGGTCTGTTTACCGCGATTTCGTGGAAAAAGAGTTCAATAACTTACGCTTTTAGTATTAAAATTTCTCATAGTATTTTTTATTTTAACATTACCCTGGGAAACCTTTAATTTTAATGTATTGAATAATCTGAAGTCCATTATTTCCCCTGAGGCTCAAATACATAATTTAAACTTTCTGTTAGGTTATCGCTTGGTAAAATACAGGATAGGACCACTTTTGTTTCGCATATATTTGATAGGCAGACACCTACTCAGATTTACTGGTGGTCGCTTTGTCGAAATGTGACCTTAACTCATACTTTTTTTAGGTTTGAACGTTATTGAGGTTTGAGTAATTATTTGTTGGCATCATTTTAAAATTCTGTGGTGACAATCTCTTGTCTATACGACTGTTTGACCACAAATTATTATGTGCTTGTATTTGTGACGTGGTTCGCCAACCGTCAAGGCTCGTTTCCCAAGGAGGCGAAAAGTACTCTACGTTTGTGGCCTGTGTGGATATAGGAAAAAGACGTGACTGTATTTATGTTCTCCATACAACTTTATCTATGCCATATAGCACTCACACTCCTCAGTGCGCGCAGTATACTTAAAAAGGGGTACAAAGTTTTTTCCTCACGTATTAATATATAGATATATCTTGTGTTTCAATAATTTAGTTACAACTTTATATCCAAGAATAAAATTTGGTATGTTAATAGTGTCGTTAAATGGTGTTTGCTGTGATGTCTGCAATGACAAACATAGTTAATTAACAGAAATAAATGGATTGACTCAATTTGTGAACCTTTAGGGACTGCTAGATGAGGAATAACGATGGTTGTTATTCATATTTTATCTATTTATATTATATATATATCATATTTTTCGAACTGTATCCACTTCAATTAATATAGATAGATAGAGAGATAACTCGTGTATTTGGACACTACAACACTGATACAATTTACATACAAAAGTTACATTACAAGAATGACAGCGAAAGCAAGAAATAACACGGAATTACACAGTAAACAATAACAATAAAAAATAAAAATTGTGTTAATTTATAGAAACAAAGACCAATAAACAAAGTGTGTGCTGCAGTGACAAAAAAGGCCATAGCTCAGTGCATTTATGCTCAAGGAGCAAACACTGATTTTCACCTATTACCTTGAGGGTAAAGAGTATTTAAATAAAATATTATAATAATATATACGATAAAAGTACATATTTATGATTGTATTTTTGTTAATACAAAGTGTAGAATATGTCACATGCGATATATGTAGATATACGCTCACGGTGCATATTTTTTACGTATAAATACTTAAAAGAGAAAGCTTTGAAAGAGATATAATTATAGTCCAATAATTAATAATTAAAAATAGATATATATAATTGTGAAATATGTTATATAAGTGATTTAATGGGAAACATTTACTGGCTCCAACGCCACTTACGAGAAATGCTATAGAATATCCAATTTCTGCTTTTCAAGTAAATAGCACTTAAATGTTTTTTAAAGGTACAAATTGTGTTGCTTCTTAGTTGCGGTGGTGTGTTGTTCCAGCATTTTGTCGCTTGGTAGCGGAAACTGCCAGTGAAGGCCACAGTTTTGTGTGAGTGATATGTGAGTTTTGAACGAATGCATCTTGGACTGTATCTACTACCAAACTAAGAAATTTTAGTTTAGAATACAAATAATATGGTTTCTTAATATGCAATTGCCTACGTGACTCCATGTTCAACATTTTGTGATATGTGGCTGCGTGGAGGAATATCGTAGCAAAACATACAACAAGCATTTTGAACCCTTTGTATCGAAAGTCTTGTTATTTTAAGCAGCCGTGGACCAAAGATGACATCTCCATAATATAGTCTAGACAATATTAATTAATTTTTGTGGCGTTCTATGGGAGAGGCCTGTGTTCAGCAGTGGACTAGTGATAGGCTGAAGTGATGAATCTAAATTTATCATACTATCAGTATTTATGTAAAATAAATGCAGAATATATGGCAGCTTCTAATCCGAAAACAAACAGTTAATATGTTAAAATGTATTAGGAATAAAAATATTAAAAATAAGAGGCAAGAACAAATATTTTACTAATTTACTGGCACTTATTTTGTTGTATCATACAGAATTTACTTTACGAATGTGACTGTAACGTACGTATGCTTAATTTGTTTGCCTCTAGCATCTATGATAATTGAATTCAAAATTTAAACGTCGAAAATACCAAATTCCACTTACATTTCACATCAAAGAATAAAAACTGTTTGTACAAGAGGTGTAATTACAAAATCCCTCGCGCACCAAATTTGCCAATGTTTTCGCGCGGCGCGAGTACGTGCCGTAAAAATAATTCGACGCTCCTCCGGGATCGTTTGTAAAACGTCACGCGTAAAACATATTATAAAGCCAATAAAACGTGTTTACAAGGGTGAGTAGAACTCGCCGTCCTCGGGGCGTTCCGTTCCCGCTATATCCGTAAACATTTTAGCACTGCAATAAATTTAACATTATCCAACTCACAAGACATTCTGTTTTCTTCCACGCCGGGATCAGTTGGTTAACGGTTGTAATTCCGGTTAACTTGGATACACTGCTTTCCGAGACCAAGAATCACATAATATGATGTGTTATGGTCTTTTATGTCAACTTTAATTATGGCAACTTCTACTTAAATGATAAATACCAATAAACATAAAAGCGATGTGATGTTTTTGTTAATAATGTCTTTTCATTGCTTATAAACTACAGTTGAATAAATAAATATTTACTTAAAAGCTATTCAAATAAATCACATAAGTATTTTCCGGCTAAAACAAATTTTACAGCAAAAGAAAGCTAAACTTGCAACTGCGAAGCTATTTAATAAAATACACTATGAGCCTGGAATTCCGGCGGCGTCAGTCAAACACGTAACCTCAAACAAACCTGAGAAAATAAGCGCCCTTGTTTTCTTCGCAACCGACAAGGGTGAGAGTGGAGTGTCTACACTCATGAAAGTGTGTTGGTCAATCTCTGTCTTTTACTTTTAGCCTTTTATAGGCTTGTCATTTTCCTTGTACCAACTAAGTGGACCTAAATACCGTCGTTTGAAGAAATTAAATAAAATTCTATTGGGAATAACTCAGTTTACAAGTTGTGACAAAATGCCATGTTATTAATTTTTAAATTAAATTTAGTAAACATTAATGTTGTCTACATAATTTCATCATTACTTAGATAAACTTTTATTGAAGTGTTTAAAATGCTTTACTAAATAAAATATGTATTATATATTACTAGTTTATAGTGATGTAAAGAGTAGAAGCGTCGGCAGTGCATTTTAATCAGAGTTGATATTGTTTTATGCAAATAAAATGTTAGTGGTAGCAAAACTCGATTA
Organism: Luehdorfia chinensis; assembly: GCA_019845155.1. Classification (NCBI taxonomy): domain Eukaryota; kingdom Metazoa; phylum Arthropoda; class Insecta; order Lepidoptera; family Papilionidae; genus Luehdorfia; species Luehdorfia chinensis. The sequence continues at coordinate 12,409,718 of JAHVAK010000527.1, forward strand.
CGTATGTATCGAGACGCGCTGGGAGCTGCGAGCGCGTGACATACCTAACTACCGCTTATTTTGTATTCGGTTAGAGAAACTTGTTCACCCAGTGGGTTTTTATTTTTTTTACGGATAATATTTATTGTCTTACCACCCTTCTTATTTATACGAACATTGTATACAGTCACATCATTTATTTCATGAAACAAATGGTCTATGCTTGCCTCAAAAATTTTAAACATTTATTTTTATTTGTACGTCCTCATCGAGTAAAGGGGTATAGTATAATAAATACATTAATCAGAGAAGAGTCTACTGCAATGGCCTTTTGCAACGCTGATCCACTTTTCTACGGATGCGAGATTAAAGGGGAGAGTAACAAAATGAGAAATGTAACGATTTCAGGACGCATTGTTAGACGGTCGGCCGTTGTCGGATTTATGACAAAGAACAGCCGGATGATTCAATCAGGCCAGTTCTTTAGTTTGTTACGTTCACGTTACAGGCAGCATACATGAGACTTTTTGTAGCAAGCATGTTTTTTTAAGTTCCATCTGAAAAGTTGTCATGATTCTTATTTCATATATGAATTAAGAAATGCTGTATGAATAGTTTTACTTCAAAAAGCGTTCGATAATTTTATATTACAATAAGGTGTTTCGTGTATGTTTAAAACAGATTGAATTCAGAACATTTATTTAATTCATGTACCATTAGTAAGGGCAGTGATAGTTTGAGAACACGGCGCTAAGTTTGTCGACTTTATTTGCAATTTTTAGTGTTGATTTGATGATGACGATGATATTTTACTTTCTTAGTAGTTTAGTGTCGTTTTACTAGCTTTAATCCCATAAGTGTACGCGCAAATACAAAGGCACTAACTCGTCGTTGTGTGTATGCTTTGCGATATATGTAATGCTATACGATAAGATCGGTGAGAAGTATCGAGTGCAGTGTCAGAGAAACGAGGATAAATATGGTAACTACAAGACCAGTAAAACCTTAAAATAAAAACATTGGCTTGTATAAAGTGCTCTAACCATCAAGCCAGGAATTTCTCGAACGCTAATTTAGTATGTGCTCTGTGGTCGGCGGCACGTGAGTAAACCTGAACATCAGAGAAATCAAAAAATACTTCAAGGACTTGTAAAGTCCATCCATCAACAACATAGGGATACTTCCCGGGCCTGAAACGCTACCAAAAATAACATGATACCTGTGCCCAGTTGTAGGATGTCTTCGAACTGTTTTCATATATTGCGTTACTTTATTTCTTTATTCCTTAACCTATTTGTTTAGCACGTTTAAAGCCAATTTACTTTTTGGTTATCAATTACAGGAATCCAGAAACAAACATTTTAAACAATATTTTATATACAGTTATAATAATAACGTGTGGATCACACTTGAAATCACCGCACATATAGACTGTTAACATTTCCGCGAGACGCAAGGGGAAGCGATTGTAAAAAGGGCAACCTTTCAGCAAATAGGTATTCAGTACAGGGGTGCAATTTACAATTTAAATATTCTTAATGTCTCCAAGTTGTCACTGCGGAGAGTGAAGGCGGGGGAACAACGTGGGCCGCGGGATGAGGTACAAGTAGACTTCCACTACATCAATCACTCGCGGACTCTGCACTTGAACAATTCTAATTATTCGACTTGCTTTGAACCGTTAAAGCGTTCGCTATTGTAACGTTTACTTTGGTATTCGTACTTATTTGCGGTAATATCTTCTTAAAATATACTTAGCATCCATACCTTTATCTAAAATACTTTCTAATAGAAATTGAAATTTGCAATGTTAATCACGTAAATTTATCACGACTCTCCATTTATGAAAATTTACCGTTGTTTTCTAGGCATGATAATGTCATCATCGACGTTTTCCAGTAAATAACCTGAAGGTGTCACCTGAACAGAATATATTATAGTGTCGTAAGTATTGCACAAACACAAGGGCGCATTCATTTACTTCTCTTTCCTTAATCTGATGAAAGAAATATGTGAGAAGGTCGTAAAAAGGATCATTTGCAATATTATTGGTATAGAACAATCACAATACATCCAGATTCAAAACCAGTAGTTGGTGCACAAATATTAATTTTAGCTGGGATTTGAATCCAGAACACAGCGGTTAGACTGCTAACCTCTGAGTCACGTAAAGCATATGACGTCTAGCGCTAGGACATAATATTATCTAACATATTATTCACAGAATTTATTTTTTATAGATATGTCTTGTTTATGTGTGTGAGTAATCGTATCAGATTATAGTGGCAATAATTGTAAAAGTCACGGTGCAGAATATGGCCATCGTGTGTGCGCTTTCACCCATTAAACTTAATTTGAGAGCGTTGTTCTCCATATTTTGTCACGGTCGTGTTTGCTCACAAATGTCCCAGGAAGGGGCGACTCGTCTCAAGCACCTCTCTTCTTCGACAAGTGCCCTCTCGCGAGGTGACAGCCACTGTCTAATCTCCGCAGCCTTAATGCCTTTTCAACTGCGTGTGTACTGCCATTCACTTTCAGCGCCACTTAATTAATCTATTGTCCTTTAGTTTTAAGTAACTGATAATAATTTCTAAGCGTTCTATAGACTGGCCCTTATACACTAAGTATGTTATTCTAATTAGTAACAATAGATTTTTTTTTGTATTGAAAGCGGTGTATTATAAACATATTCATCAGTTTTAATTAATACGCGTAAGTCTACATCACTGCATCCAATTTGTCAGATAAACAGATAATTAATACTGCTACTTATACCAAAAATAATATTTATTTTTTGACTTAAGAGAGCGAGTATGTAATTGAAAACGTCCAATCCATTACAGGTTTTTTTAAATGATTGAATGTCTTTTTGTTTAATTTTTTTCTTCAAGCGAATTTCTGTTGATCATAAATAAATTCTGTTAATATAATCTTGATCAATCATTCGGAAATGTAACAAAAAATGTATGCGTAACATTTACGTCCATTAAAGGAATGAGAGCAGCCAACACGTCGAGGATACAATGGACGTGTTTACAGGAAATCAGAGTCAACGCCTTCACGCCGGGCCCGCCGCATACGCAAACATTCCCTTTATACGATAAATTTGTCAAAGTACGCAAATTCATTGTCGCTGTATCGATTTTTTTATTTTTTATTTTATAAAGTGACAAAATGAGCAAAACTTTCACCTGATGGTAAGTGCAACGTCCGCCCACAACAAATGCTGTGTCACCCAGAATATTTCTGTGTGTCACCACACTGCGTCCGTATTTATTAAAAAATTAAAAAAAATTAAATTAATTTCCCCTATTTTAAACCAACAGTATATTAAAAATTTTAATCCTACATAACACGATTTTACCGCGTCCTTATAAAATTTACTTTGTAAAAGAAACGATATGAAGTTTCTTACGGACATGCATAATATGCCTACAGAAAATTAATAATGGATAGATCAAAGAACTGTCTAATAAATATCATAATTTGCAAACTTTCACAATGACCAAACTTTAATTCAGTTTTAATACTTGAATAATGTTTGAACACTTTCGTCCTCCCGATTGCTACACAGACGCGCAGACGATAGCTAGATCTGTATTCAGACGCGGTTCGTTGCCGTTATGAATACCTATGGCATGTCGCTGGCATTATCTGCGTGTTCGGTAATATATTCAAATATGTATCAAGCCCCATCCGCACCGTGTTGTCGTTGTTATTTTATTTCATACGTGTGACGCCGCACCGGCTTTATTTTTCTGCGATATAAGAATATCATATGGTCCTCACAGTAAGACAACTTGTACGAACATTAATGTAGATATAGAACGAAATAGTACTAGCTTTTATTAGTCTTTTTGAAAGCATTGTTACAATTTTTTTTATTGATAAAAATTTTGTTATGCAAAAAAATTATTAAAACTTTTTTTAATTCCTTCTTTACGTTGTATATTGTTGTTGCTCGTTAAGGAAGAGAAATGATAAATATATGGTTGAATGTTTTACACACTGCGCCCCTATTCATCTGTGGTAAAATTACATAGGTATTATTTACAGTTATAAAAAACAATTAGTAACGTGTTGTAAGTAGGTCTTACGTAATGCGCTCGCGCACGTACGTGGGGGACAAAAATTTCTCCACATAAGGGACACCCCTGTCCGCGCTCTCGGCGTTCAAACGGATATTGATTGCTCGTCTGTAAGGAATACAAATGTGCAAGGAAACTGTGTTCTAGCGCTCGTCTGAGCGCCATCCTTTGTTCTGACATCTAACATTAAACTTCATAGATGGCCTTATGCTTCGTACAACGTAGATAAAATATACGTTGCTGCATTGAAATTTATTACATCCACACATCTATCAATTTTATAATAATATTGATAGCTTAGGAGAATAGAGATACAATTTTTATATTATTTATATTATACGTCGAGTTAACGGTTGAAGCAATGAGAGCCCGCGGCAGCTAACTAGCAGGTGCACGTTAGCAAAGAAAAATGAAATAACGCAAAAAGGAGAAGTCGAGTTGGGTGGGGGCGGCGAAACCGTCGGGGTGGTTCTTTCGTAGAAAAGCCAGTTTCCTTTAGTGGAAACAGATAACGATCCGCTGCCGACGACAGAATACGTAACTGCATTCGCTAAGCATACATCTACATACTAACGGCGCATTGGCCTGTCAAAGGTATCTAAACACAACAGATTCCTTTACAAGAATGAATGAGTTTCGTTTTCGAAAGACGATGGTCCGATTTATGTTAAGTTGATTATTTCAGCGAAAATGCATTAAGTATTTCATACTATATTGCAATATTTTTGTTCGCACAATATAAAAAGAATAGACAGCCATATTTCTTCGATATTAAAGGCTTTTTTAAAAATCGCGTTTATATATATTTTTTTATTTGACAAAGTGTCGAAACTAGCAAAACGTTCATCTGATCGTAATGTGTGACACCTAATTGTGCCCAGTGTTTACGCTAGATCACAGTGCCCTTCAAATCGAAACCCAGTAATGTTTGCACACTGCTTCACGGCAGAATAAATGGCCCTAGGGTGGTACCTATCTAGACGGATTCCTGTATAGGAATCCTACCACCAGTTAAAAGGCGTGGCTATGATAATACACTTATATATAATAATGACTAATACTAGTTAATCCGTGCGAAAATTTTGCACTGAACAATGAAGCTATCTAACTTCTTTGGAGAATGTAAACAACTCCAACCTACAGCTGTCGTGAATGTTAGTTGAACGGATTGTCAACAGATGGCCCTTTGTACATATAATTTATAAATTAAATGTTTTCAATATATTTTTTTAAAGAAAACATTAATTTTAAGATATTAATTAATTTCCGTCATTAGAGACAAACATTAATATTAATAATATAGTATTATGTGAGATATTTCATACCGACATAAAACACCTTTAAGAAATAATATGTATAAATAGGTAATATTTATTTCATAGTCAATTAGACGACCGCGTGACCTAGTGGTCGCAGTGCCTGACTTCTGTGCTGTCGGTTTTAGTTTCGAATCCGAGGTGAAACCGACACTTATGGAAAGGCGAAAATTTATCGTCTTCGGGTCTGATTGTGTTGTTACAGTCCTCGATAATTGAGGACACTGCATCCTTAGCTTCCTAGCTAACACTTGTGATATTGCGGAATTGATTGCTTTCGACACTGCGAAAAATGTCACTGTAATCGAAAATTTACTAGGAATCGATCTACTCATCTTGTTATATAATAAATAAATACACATACGTATACGTATACGTATGTGTATTTATTTAATATGTGTATTCAACAATATATATAAACAAACAGTAAAGGTATTTCACTGATCATACTTATGATGGAAGGTCCACCGTAGAATAAGGGATGAAGGTTTTACTGGTATGTGGATTCTGTACAACTATTCGGCGTGCGTGAGCCTTCGGGCGTCGATGCTCGTGACCTGCATCTATTGCAGCGATATGCTACGTGATCGCATCGTATATTACATCACTAGTCTTACCAAACGATTTCCCTCGAAAGGAAATTCTTGATGTTACGCCATATATAACAGTCTTCATAGTCACAGTGTAGAAAAAAAAACTGTATTTAAATATGTAATAGTACTCTTTATATTGCTAAGCTAAAACTATTATAGTAATTTTGTTATGTGGAAAAGATGCCTTGTTTGTTTATTGTATTAATGTTGCCAATATTGCCATATACGGATAAAATAACCTATTTGTTTGATTTTCTCTGGATAAGGTCCATGTATACATGACAGGCGGAGTGACGACTTATTTACGTAGATCATTATTTCATTTTGTGGGAGCGTGTTTCCACTACAATCGTTGTCTGCACTGTAACGAAACATATAGCAGTATAATTCCTTAGGCTTTAAGAGTGAGCGACGAGCTTAGCAGACGACCGCTTGGCACAGTATTTGACTTCTACGCCGCGGATCTTGGGTTCATATCCTAGTCAGAGCCATCATTTGTGCAAAAACAATGATTGGATATCAAATGTTGGATATCGTGTCTGGTTTTGTTGTCATTGTCCCCGAGTCTCCGACACTGAGATCCGACATGAGAGAAGAGCACAGCCAAGATTCAAGGCTTGTGTTTTTCATTGGAGAAAGACACGAGACCAGCAAAACATTGACCTGATCTTAAATGCAACGTCCGCCCATAACAAATTTGAAAAGCCCAGAACATTTCTGTGTGACAACACACTGCACCCGTCCACATGAGACAGCAGTTCTTAAGTCTCAGTTGCCTGTGAATACACTAGCTCTAAGTGCCCTTCAGATCGAAACACAATAATGTTTGCATACTACTGCTGTACGGCAGAATAGCTGGTCCTGCGGCGGTACCTACCTAGACAGATTCCTGCATAAGAATCATACCACCAGTAAAGTTACCGTCTGTTCAAGTGAACGTTATTACGTAGGTCGGTTACTACGTGGTACGTAGCAAACAAATTATAACTGAAGAATTTTCACGCGTAGCTCGACATAAATCTTGGAGACTGTAACGCACTATGTATAGATAGCGACCAGATATAGTTATTCCTTAGTGAAGAAATAGAACATGTTTAATTTCAGCGGCGATCCTTTCGTTATTAGTAAAAAATTGTCACGTGCGCAGAATATTCGATGGTTTTGATGCAAAGATTAAATGTGATCATAGAATAACTAGAAATTATTCCTTTTTTATTCAAATCTGTTCCAAATATATTTTAAATACATTTTTAAGTCAAGATCATAGAATAAAAAATACAAAACATAATATCGTAGGCAACCGAAACACGCGCCATGATAAAATTTCAAATAAGACAAACTCCATAACAGCACCTGTTCACATGTATGACGCATTGGACAGCAATCGCCCTCCTCTACTATATTAAATCAAAATGGGTGCCCCGCCAATTAATAAAACAATAATTAATAAAAGTAAAATTAATTTCCCACCATACCGCAATATAGAAATCGCTCTAACTTTCACCGAAATAACACACAGTTATGTGAATGAAACATTTATATTATTAATGTTCCAATAACTAACCAGTCAACCCGCTTCAAAATTCAATACATCTAAGGCCAGGATATCTATTTCGTTCTCAGTACTGCAAAGATTATGCTTGGTTTGATGTATCAATCAATTAAGGCTAACTTAAATAGATGTTATGTTATTGAAAAATATTCATCTGTTAAACAAGTTCTGTTAAAGTTCTTATATTTTAGTATAAAATTATTTTTATTCAATATATATTATTTTCATAATACTCATTGAACGTCATTGTTTTATACATACGTATAAAATCCTCTTGTCCGATTTTGTTTACACGATATGTACATACTTCGTGTATAGTTATCATCTGTGCATTGTGTATTAGTTAACATAAACAGAGGCACTTACTCGTCCTAACCTCTCCGTAAACAATGTCGAAAGGAGTGTCGCGCAATGTCGGAGACACGAGGCATTCACAATCTTCTATATATTAATACGTGTAGAGAAAACTTTGTACCTCTTTTAAAGCATATTGTGTGCACGAAGGAGTGAGAGATTTGGCATAGTTAAAGTTTGTATGGAGAAGAAGTGGGGAAACATATTAATTTGGGTAAAATAATACATTCAGTATTTACGTTCATACTGACAGTGTCAATCACATAATAATCTGTCGTTTGCCTACGTTTATACTGCCAATTTCAAACTGTTATCAAAAAATCGCACAGAGTAGATATTGTCGCAATAAAATTTTAAAATGTTGACAACAAATATTTTCTCAATCTTCAATAACGTTTTGAACGTTTTTAAAAAAAATAGTTAAAAAAAGTTTATTTAAAAAAAATTAATTTCGGTCTAATTATATAAAAAAAAACTACTAGTAATATATAAAAACGCAAACCAATAACTTGTAAAACAAATGTTAGTTTTTAAGCCTTTTTAAGCTAAACTTACGTAGTGTTAATTTTAAGTACATAATAAGTGGTAGCTCAGAGAGAGCCGTAGTAGGCCGGGCGCTCGCCTTAAATTTCATGGTACTCACGACGTAGGCTGGGACGCAGTGTCGGAGACACGAAGAAAATCACAACACAACTAGACCTGAAAGCCAACAATTTGTTTTTATGCACAAATGTTGGCTCCGTCTGGAATTCGAACCAAGGACCTCGTGGCGTGGAAATCGGGTATTCTGATTACTAGGGCACGGGGTCGCCAAATAACAACTATTGTAATGTTGTAACAAAGCAGGTGTTCCTAAACCTCCTCATACAAAATTGTGCAAAATTTCACTTCTTCTTTGTATGAATAGTGGATGCAAATGGATATTGACACAAAATTTAAAATGCAATTGCAAAACCACAGCCATATAATATTTCCGAATCGCGTAAAATATTTGACGATTGCTATAATATCGTTCATCATTTACGTACCGAAATTAAGTAATCAGTTCAAATTTTGCCAAGTGGCGTCGAGTCGGGAGCGCGGCTAATGGCAGCATTACGATTCCGAGCCGGTAGGTGCGCGGTAACCCGCCCGACCGCCTTGTGAATATGCAAAGTGAGCAACGTTAAATATTGAACTGCCTTATTGTGTCTAAATGAGCCTTTAAAATCTTCTTTACCTTTAAACTTTGGGACTTTTAATAACTACAACTGACTGAAATTTTTAAATATTATATTTAGCGTTTAAAAAAGTAGCATATTCGTAACGTTCACGTTCACGCAAAACAACATGACATCATAATTTGGCTAAAATATATAAATGTAAACAAAATTACAAAGTCCATAATAATCTCTTATTGTTAATAATTAAAGCAATCTATGCGCCTTAATGGCTCATCAAACGCACCATTTTTAATTTTGCATCAGGATCTCGGCAGATTAACTTTATTTTTGTCCTTCACTACTCGTATAATGGATTTCCGCAAAGTAACGCTCGATTCTATTAACAAATAAAAAAAATCCCTTACGGTTAAATTCATTACATCAGCGTTACATCGGGCGGGTAGGCTGGGAGGAGTGAGTGCCTCTGTGTTTGTGGCACTATATATCCTGTGCATTTAATAGCTCTCGACAATATTCACAAGTTGTTGCCGTGGTCGAAATCGGCCGGGGGAACATCATTACTCACCAACACGGAAATTCTATACATTTGTTTATTCGTTTGGTAATGAAATGCAATAATACAATGCTTTAAATTTTTGGCGGATAATATATTTTTTATGTATATTGGGCATAACGTGCCCGTTTATGAACAGATTTTTGTGATACTTTTTATTATAAATAAAAAAACTCATTTAAATGAAACTAATTTTACGGATTTTATCGCGTTTAATTATTTTTTTTTTACTATTTATAACCCGACGTTTCGAGTGCTTTACAGCACCCATGGTCACGGGTGGACTGAGGTAACAGATGTCCTGATGTAGTTATATAGTTATAGTTCACCTGGGGTACCTTCAGCTTTTAATTATTATTTTTGGTCCGATCTACGCAGAAAGAGCTAACTGTGTCTTGAAGTGTTGCAGTGGTATGCTTGGTTTTTGATTTAATTTTATTTATTATTGGATCCCAAGCTGGTGGTAATACCCAACCATCTTCTCTATTGAAATTAGGATGTTTTTTGATTTCAATAGCCTCGCGAATCATCCTTGGTAGGAATCGGTGTTCTTTGCAAGGATCTGTGGTTTATCAAATCTTATGTAATGGTTGGGATGATCCAGAACATGGTCACAGACTGGAGACTTCCTAGAACTACGATGCTTCACGTCAGCTATGTGTTCTTTTACGCGGGTTTTTATCGATCTTTTTGTTTGGCCTATGTAGGAGAGACCACATTCACAATCTAGCTTGTATACTCCTGCGTCTTGTAGAGGGATGTTACACTTGACAGATGGTAAAAACTGACTTATCTTCTTCGGCGGCTTGAAGAATGTTCTTATGGAAGCCCGCTTCAAGACATAAGGTAGAACAGCAGGTACACGCTCGACTGTGGCCGGTTTCACTCGGTCACTGCGACGTAGGCGCGGAACCCGAAGCTTGTTGTCGTGCAAAACTTGCTTGACATGCTGAAGCTCGGCGGCCAGGTGTTTCCTGTCACAGATTCCTCGTGCTCTCTGAAACAAAGATTTACCCACGGTAGCTAACTGTGATGGATGGTGGTGAGATTCACCGTTTAAATATCTGTTAGTATGGGTCTTTTTTCTATACACAGCGTGACTCAAGGTGTTATTAGGATTCCGAATTACTAAACATCTAGAAAAGCTAAAGAGTTATTTGCCTCTAACTCCATTGTAAATTGAATTTTAGAGTTTAGGGAGTTAAGGTGGTCTAGAAATGCAGTTACTTTATCTGATGGTAAAATTGTGAAAGTATCATCTACATACCGCTTTTAAAATCTTGGATTTACTGGAGAAGTACGGAGGGCTCTCTCCTCAAAGTCTTCCATGAAGATGTCGGCGACAATGGAAGATACTGGGGAGCCCATCGCCACACCATCTACTTGCTTGTAGTATTGTTCCTTCCACAATAGATAGCCAGATGTAAGGCAATGTCTTAGTAGTTCTGCATATTCCGCTGGCATGTTGTTCTCAGCTAGCTTCCTAGATACAATTGAGATGCAGTCGTCTACCGGTAGGCATGTGAATAGAGACTGGACATCAAAACTGACCATAGTTTCATTGTCAGTCAGGTGTAGGTCTTTAATCTCACTGACAAAATAGTATGAATCCTTTGTGTGTGCTCTAGAGTGTCCTCTGTGTGGTGAGAGTACTTTAGCCACATGCTGAGCCAATCTGTAGGTTAGTGAATCGATCTGGCTCACTATTGGACGTAGTGCAGCATTTGGTTTATGTATCTTTGGTAACCCATACAACTTCGGTGATTTGGCACAAGATGGTATTATCGAACAAACGTCCAGATTCAATTTTTCGGAGTGTTTCTTAATAAGATCGCTAGTCGTTTTAAGCGTATTAGTAGTTGGGTCTGATTTGACCTTTTTATATGTACTTTCGTCCGACAAAAGTTCTTGTATTTTAAAATTGTAATCTGACGTATCCATGACTACCGTAGCATTACCTTTATCTGCGCGGAGGATCGTGAGTTCAGGTCTGTGACCATGTTCTGGATCATCCCAACCATTACATCAGATTTGATAAACCACAGATCCTTGCAAAAGAACACCGATTCCTACCAAGGATGATTCGCGAGGCTATTGAAATCAAATAACATCCTAATTTCAATAGAGAAGATGGTTGGGTATTACCACCAGCTTGGGATCCAATTATAAATAAAATTAAATCAAAAACCAAGCATACCACTGCAAGACTTCAAGACACAGTTAGCTCTTTCTGCGTAGATCGGACCAAAAATAATAATTAAAAGCTGAAGGTACCCCAGGTTAACTATGACATAAGGACATCTGTCACCCTGAGTCCTCCCGTGACCATGGGTGCTGTAAAGCACTCGAAACGTCGGGTTATAAATAGTAAAAAAAAAAAAATTTAACGCGATAAAATCCGTAAAATTAGTTTCATTTAAATGAGTAGTGTTTCGCGTAAATATAAGAAATCATTAAAAAAACTCATATAAATTATATTTGGTCAAGTTCTCATGATGGGACCCATGAGAAAATCATGAAACTACAAAATGTGCATAAGCATGTTAGGTGATGCTGCGAGAAGTCGAATTTGATTAAATAATTTTTATACATATAACTCGGTCGTAGTACTAGGTTGTCAACTCCGACTTACGTTAAAAAGTGTGATGTAGAAAAATAATACTAGAATAAACGTAATATTGGGTACGACTACATCTACTAGTACTTCATTAGAGGAATTTCTTCCACCTGTACAACTCTCGTCACTCATTTTGGTGCGAAACACTGGCCTCCTCTCATTTTTAAGAAGGTTCCGATCGTAAGCCGGTAATAGTCCGTCACTCCGGACTAGCTTTGCCAGGTGCCCCGATTTGCGCGAGACGTCCCGATTTTCAAGGATCTGGGGACACGTCCCGATTCAAATAATTTTATTTACTTTGATTTTTTTGATTAACTTTTATCGGAACGCCTAATGTCCCGACTTTTCTCTAACCTCTAAATTTATCTAGTTTAAGTTTTATTTGTTTTGTTTCTACCAATGGTAACATATCATTAAAAAAAACAAAATAACGGTAACAAAAACCTGTATTTGTTTGGTCCAGATTTGAAATCGTTGTGGTTTCACCTTCCGTCTCGAAATTTGACACACTGGACTTGCAACACTATTCAGGACTGATGCGGGTAAAAAACTTTACTAGTCCTTAAACATTTTTTAATTTTAAACATGCCCTATTCCCCTGATGTTTTCCTTGACTGCAGAGAACGTGATAAATTGGAAATGAAAATTATTAATTATGGTAAGCCGACTCCAAGTATTGAACTCGATAATTTTAAACGACCTATCCGTGATATCATGACCTACCACGGTGAAAAAAAATGTTGTTTCTATTGTAGTAAGTTCTTTGTTTCACTTAGTAATAATGCATTAAAAAAAGGAAAGTATCAGTCTATAGATATCCCACTGCTGAGCACATGCCTCTTCCTATTTTTTGAGAGAGCTTTGGAGCTACGAATAGTCCGCCACGCTGCTCCAATGCGATTTGGCGGACTTCACATGTCTTCGGAATATTTCCATTCCTCATGCAGTTTTCCTCACGATGTTTTCTTTTACCGCTGAGCACGTGGTAAATCAGCACTTAAAATTGCGGAACTATTTTAGAGGTGCACCGGGGACTGAACTCAGGTCACTCGCTTACTATGAAATTTAAGGTGAGCGCCCGACCTCTGAGCTACGAGTACCATGGCTCTAATAAGCCACCATGGCTATAATAATGCAATTGTTTTGTTATTTTTAAATTGAACTTCTAATAAGAAACGGTAGGAATTAGAAAGTGGTTAATCAATAAAAAATGTAAGGCGTAAGACCGTAATCTAGTGATGGATACAAAAAAAAAAACAATCGTCTTCGGAGCTTGTTGACGAACGGTTCTGTGTTCAATGTTGCTTTAAATTTAAATAATCAGTAACTGTCGATTTAACTCTTTAGTTGTAGTACTAGGGTTGATTTTGTAATAGTGAAGTGTTGTGAACTCGGTATAGTACACCCGACTCTGTCCATCGCGTGTTAACAATACAGTGCGTCTCTCTCACTTGTTTCCAACTGCGGTGCGTCTTACTTCACAGTGTATCAATACCTACGTACCTATACAATGATGAGTGGACAGCGTACGTCACCACAAAAACAATACTCGGGGTCCCTAACCAACTTACATCAATTAAAGACCGACGACTTGATTGGTCAAAATACTAAAAAAAGAAAGACCCCAGAGTGTGATGATTTTGCGTTGAATGAAATTAGAAAAGACATGTCGGAAAGTATGGCAGACTATCGACGAGATTTAAATGAATCTCTTAAAGAATTCCAAAAATATATTACGTCATCCTTCGAATCCTTTCTCGTTAAACAAACCGAAAATATGAAATTTCTCCAGGAAGACCTAAAGGAAATAAAATGTCAAATAACCAATATGAAGCAAACAAACGTAACTTTACAAAAAATACAAAGTGAAATGTCTAACGAAATATCTGATTTAAAAACAACTAATGCTACCACCACATCTAAGGTCGATTCTTTAAACAATAATCTCCGCGAAGTCGAACTTCGACTGTCTAAACTCTCTGAAAAACTCTGCGCAAAAGAACAACTGGGAAGACTGAACAATCTAGAAATATCGGGAGTACCACTGATAAAAGGCGAAAACCTCCATAACTACTTGGAAAGAATTGCAATTAAAGTGGGTTTTCCTATTACAAACACAGATATAGATTATATTCATCGCGTTCGTCAATTTAACAACAGCGGCAATGACAGTGGTGGCGAGAACTACAGGCATCCAAACATCATCGTGAGATTCACGCAACGTAAGCGAAAAAACGACATGTTGGCTGCAGTGCGCGCGCGCAGAGGTCTCGCCACGACTGACATGGATATTGACGGCCCAGCCCGATCTATCTATATCAACGACCACCTTGCCCCCGATAACAAGATTATTTACGGTAAAGCACGTAAATTGAAAAAGGAACATGGGTATAAGTACATTTGGGTTAAAGATTGTAAAATATTCGTGCGTAAGACTGATATATCGAAGGTTATACTAATCGCATGCGAAAAAGACTTAGACAAAATTAAGTGACTCCTTTATTCATATTTTCTTTTTGTAATATTTTCCTTATACCACAAAATAAGGAATAGTACAAGCTTATATCATATTTTTTATGTAGGAGTAAAAACATGTTATTCTTTATCACGTAAACACCATATTTATTTCTATTTACTATTAATAAATGTGGGTAGTGTAAAAACTTTTAAAATATGTCTTGTTGTTTACTTATCCATGAGCGTTGACTATAAAAGAATTATAAAAAGTGATAAGGGAGCGGTATTGCAAATTAATTATTCGTGCACTTACAGCTATCGGAAACTGAACGAGATGTTTGATATTGTCATCCCATTATTACGATTCTCGTGTAGTGTGCGGTATCGCTCTTTTACAATACTTATATTTTATCGTATAATATACAACATTGAAGTATGTATTTTTAATATGAAGATAAAGCTATTATCTTTGTGTAATGCAGGTAATTATATTGATAAAACGCATTTATGTGGTAGTGCAATGGTACAAAAAATAATAACAATAAATATACTTTCTATTATATTTTACAATTAAAAATGACGTACTTACAAAACTTATCTATTTATTATCAAAACGCGAGGGGTATACGGACTAAGGCGCATGAATTCCTGAGTAATATTTTGAACAGTAATTATGACGTTATTTGCATCACGGAAACTTGGCTTAATGATTCCTTTTATAACTCTGAATATTTCGACTCCCGATACGAAGTATTTAGATGCGATCGTGACGCGGCAGCCTCAGGATCGTGCCGTGGCGGCGGCGTGGCCGTGGCGGTGCGGCGCGCGCTGTGTCCGACCGCGCGCCCCACCTACAGCGCGCCTCCGCCGGCCGAGGAGCTGTGGGTCACCATACCACTCGCTGGCCGGACAACTGGCGCTGCCGCTCGCATCGCTACTGCCCCGTTTGCCGCTAGTTCCGACTATTACTTACATATAGCCTGTACATATATACCGCACGGCCCTAGGCATGATTTATTATTAACTTCGTATTTCGAACGCGTTACCGATCGGATGATTTCGTATCCTAACGACATTTATCTAATAGTTGGTGATTTTAATGTAACAAACGCTGAATGGGAAATAGAAAACCAGTCTAGTAGTATGATTATAAAGTCCTGTAATGATTCATTAACATCCCTAACTGCCGATTTTATGAGCTACTCATCATTAAATCAATATAATAAACATTTTAACGTAAATAATAGACTCCTCGACTTAATATTCTCTAATAAACCATGTATTGTATCTCTTCCTTATAAAAGTCTTGTCCCAGAGGATTCCCACCATAAGCCATTGGATATCGAAATTTTGATTAATCTACCTGTACCCTTAAAGAATAAGCCAAACAAAAAATTATTATTTTTTAAAGCTAATTTTGACCTGATACGAACTGAGCTCGCGTTGATAGATTGGGATAAAGAATTTGCAAACATATATGACGTTGAATCGATGGTTAATATATTTTACAACATTGTTAATAAATTAATGACTAAATATGTACCTACTTGTAATACTATAAATACAAACAAATACCCGCCATGGTATTCTAGACCATTAATTAAGCTGAGAAACGAAAAACGTAAATACCATAAAAAATGGAAAACTTATCACAATAACAGTGATTATAGAACATTCTCATTGCTTAGGTCCAGATTACAAGACATGGAAAGGAAATATTATAATAATTATATAAGTTTTTCAGAGGATAAAATTTTTGAATTTCCAAAATATTTTTGGAATTTCGTAAACTCTAAAAAATTGGTGGGGGAAGTACCACAGAATATGGTCTATCGTGGTCGCATCCTAATATCCGGCCAAGAAATATGCGAAGCTTTTAATGAACACTTTCATTCCGTCTTTATTAATACTACAACTAACGAAACTAATGATCCTCATAACCTTTCTATACCGACTCAGTCCCATTCCAGTATTGATCTCCACAACATTAATATAGATCCCAATATTGTGTACAAGGAACTATCCCAAGTCAATATTCATAAAGGGTCAGGATCTGATAACATACATCCTTTATTTATATCTAAATGTGCTAAAGAACTCACGAAACCGATTTATATAATTTTTCAAAATTCATTGCGAACCGGTATATTCCCTAGTGTTTGGAAAACAGCCTTAATAACACCAATACCTAAGAATAACTTAAAGCAGCAAATTGAACAATACAGACCAATTTCAAAATTATCGATATTCGGAAAAATTTTGGAAAAAATTGTAACTAATCAAATGAACGAATCACTTCGAAATTACGTCTCACAAAATCAACATGGTTTTGTAAAATCCCGTAGCGTTGAAACTAATATGCTCACTTTCAGTGACTTTCTTTTACAGGTAATGGAAGATAATCTACAGGTGGATGTGGTGTACACCGATTTTTCTAAAGCTTTCGATAAAATTAATCATAATATATTAATTAACAAGTTAGGAAAGATCGGTGTACATGGAGATCTACTAAGGTGGTTAGAATCTTATATTAAAAATCGTTCACAAGCAGTCTGTTTAAAAGGTTACCGTTCCAGCTATCTTCCAGTGCCGTCAGGAATTCCACAAGGTTCTCATCTCGGCCCCGTATTATTTTCCCTGTATATAAACGACATCGGCGACGCATTAACTAACACTAACTACATTTTGTATGCAGACGATACTAAAATATTTAGAAAAGTTACATGTCTAGATGATTGTCTTGAAATACAAAAAGATATTGACGCCTTATCACAATACTGTGTAAATAACCAACTTTACTTAAACGTAGATAAATGCCATATAATCACATTTACGCGGAAAAATAACCCCCTTTTACATAATTATAAACTTACCAACTCCGATCTAAAACGTGTAACTCATATCCGGGACCTGGGAATTATCATGGATGATCAACTATCTTTCAAGTTACATATCGAATCTATCATCCGTAGAGCATTTAAAAATTTAGGATTCATAAGCCGAGTCACCAAACCTTTCAGAAGAGGTTCAACATTAAAGATCTTATACTTCAGCTTAGTTAGATCAATATTGGACTTCGGTAGCGTCGTTTGGAACCCCTGTTATAAACATCATATTGATAGAATTGAAAGAATTCAAAGGAAATATCTAAAGATGTTCAATTATCGTAACCAATATAATAGTCTCTCCTATGAAGACTCCCTCATAGATAATAAACTCTTATCACTAAATAACCGGCGAACACAATTTGACATTATTTTCCTGTTTAAAATAATAAACTCCCAAATAGACTCTCCTTCACTGTTATCAAAAATAAACATTATTGCTAAAGCTCGTATACCCCTTAGAAAATCACGTTCTCTAAACATTTTTGTACCACCACAAAGAAAAAAGAACTATACCAAGAATGGCTTTTTCTGTCGCACTTTAAATATGTACAACAGACATTTCAATGACATTGACATTTTTAATATCTCACTAAATTCACTTAAAAAGGAACTGTTTAAAAAATTAGCACCCTCACGTCCAAATTAAAACGCTGACTATTGTATATTTATTATTTAACTAAGATTACTTAATATGTCTAATATCGATACTTAATATCGAATATAACCTTACTCACTATTACTACTCATATTTAAATAACTAAAATTTAATAAAAATTTAGAATTATCATCTCTCCGTAAACTTAAGAATTTAAGAAGTATGAAAACACTGTAATACTTACTAACTTATATTTTAATATTATCACAGAACCTAGTTTACTTAACAAGCTCTTAGTATAATAATTTTCAACTAAAAACACTGTTTCGGCACTGTAAATCTTTTGTATATTAATTATCATAAGATCTAAACTTACTTTAGATTATAAAATGTATTTTTATAATGATTGTTTGTGCCAAAATAAAATAAAAAAAAAAAAAAAAAAAAAATACAAATAATAATTGAGACTCTTATAAATCGTATAATTAACATCAGGCAAGACATTATCACAACAAACAAGTAAAAATAACAAGCGCAGTCTTTAGAGCTAAATTAATTGAATAAAGAAATCTTTAAATCAAGTAAATAAACGATAGTTTTATATTTATATATTATGTCCTGCGCAGTTGATAATTTCCGACAGAATTCGGTCGTTGTCGCCGTGATCGAAAATCGGCCACGAAGTCACCACTCAGTCAGTGCTCTGGTATTCTGACTACTAGGCCACTTCATAATAATATTTTGTTAAATTGGTCGATTCGACTTCGACTCTGCGTCCAAGCCCTTTGCCGAACGTATTGCGTAGACTTCCCATCATAAATCGCAAGTGAGTATTCGTTCAATACTAATTTATAGTTCTATACTTCATAATTTTTAATACATTCAACATTTATAATATATACTTTCCAGTCTTTAGCGCAACCCTTCTATCTTTCTAGGGTATAGACAAAGCAACTGAGTCTTTTAAAAAATTAACCTTGTATAACAACACCTGTGAACAAAAACATAGGAAAAATCTTTTAACAATTACTTTGTATTAAAAAGCCCGTTACAATGCCAACCCGACAAGTTAGTAAGTAAAGTTAAATGTTTAATAAAATTAATATGCATATACAATTCGAAAATTTCGTAATGGAAAATCTTCGTAATAACCTGATCGACGTGCCAGCAACAAAATGACGGGGCACGTTCACGAACGTTCCGCCAGTGAACGACGCGTGCCTCTCAACGCTGCCGACCACTCGAATTTGCAATGCGACTGCTCGCGGCGACTGCTCGCGACGAATGCTTAAATTATGAATAATATAAAAATCCGACGTTTATACGTGCAAATAATATTACATGTTCACGATCGCATCAGTAAAATTTGTTGATTTGACGTAACGTCTCTGAAAATTTGTTGGAATGTATGTATTTTCCTTGAAGGAGTTTTACCCTGCTTTGTTCGTATATATGAATATTATTTTCTTAAATCGTTTTTTAAGTAATGCTTAAATTTTGAACAGATTCCTTTTATTACTTTACAGTAATTATATGTCTCTTCTAGATTTATCGTGAACAAATAGATTCTGCAATAAAATTCAGACAATAGTAAATCTAGACTTTCAGAACTTACTACAGTATAAATAGCAATCTAATACTGGGTACGAAAATAAAAAATAGAGAAAGAGCTTAATTATGATGTTTTCTTTTATTTACGCGAATATTACACATTTAAATGAAACTACTTTTTACGGATTTTATCGCGTTTAATTTAGAACTATTTTTTAACCCGACGTTTCGGGCGCTTTACATCACCCATGGCCACGGCGGGACTGAGGTGACAGTTGTCCCGATGTCATAGTTAACCCGGAGTACCTTCAGCTTTTTATTATTATTTTTAGTCCGATCTAATAATTAAAAGCTGAAGGTACTCCGGGTTAACTATGACATCGGGACAACTGTCACCTCAGTCCCCCGTGACCACGGGTGCTGTAAAGCGCCCGAAACGTCGGGTTAAAAAATAATTCTAAATTAATCGCGATAAAATCCGTAAAAAGTAGTTTTATTTAAAAGCTTAATTATGACTCAACAAATTTTAATTCCAGATGAATTCACTAAAATTATTTAAGTTCTTTAGTCATATTCTCGAGAAATATTTGTTTTGTTGACGCAATAAATGTTGAAGAAATAAAATACGGCGAAAACGTTTTCGATAAACTGATAAAAAGCGAGCGTTGACATGTCACAACAAAAATTGCAAGCGTCCCTCGCCATGCGGCATTGTGCCCGAAATGACACGTGAAAGGCGTTAAGAGCGTCGCGCTTCGCCTTCACAAAAGGCTTACAGATGCGCGCACCAGAAGATTTTAATGAGGCAACGACTCTGTGTGATTTTATCGCGTGTGCCTTAATGAGAAATAACCAAGCGCATCCTCTTTGACTACACTCGCACGCAGCTGCTATCAAAATGCTACAATGACGTCAGCGCGCGACGAATGCCGAGCGCTCGAAAAGCGAAACTAGGTGCACCTACATGTATACATTCTAGATTACTGTCTTCTCATTACGATCTTTTTAATTGAAAATAAAAACGCAGTAAAATGCAGAAAATTTAACTTTTCAAATTTGCATTCTCAGTGTTATTTTTTTAATGTTAAAGGGTTAAAATAATGATTTAACAACGACATCGCAGGTATAATGGTGACTGTCTTACAAAAGCAATGAAATAAATTAGCCGACAAGTAAGTTACGGAAGCGGAGTATACTAGCCAATTCTCATCAATGCAAATCACGTTGTCGACTCGTCAACCCAATTACCAAGAAGTGAATTTAAATAAAGATAAGTATCGCCCTCGAGGAGACAATGCTAATAGGAGGTGGAGGCGTGATAATAGGCCCCGACTGGGGTTCGCGGCGCACCGCGGTAGGTGCCTTAATTAGATCTCTCGACTTACGCGCCCGTGAGCCTCAAAACACTTGTTCAATTAGTGATCAGTCTTAAGAAACTGTATTATGCAAACGTTGATTCGCTTAAGAGCATGTATTTCGCTGCAGGAAACACTTTATTAACTTGCTCCTACTTCGTTTTATTTTAAAATTTTACTTAACTAAATTTACGATGCGCATTATAATTACGAAGTGCACAACTGCATAAGTGAGAGCTATGAGCGCACACTCAGCTATAATCCTGATTGTATCATTTGTAAAAACGAGCAAGTTGCTACAATTTACGACGCCAACTCGGCACGGCAATTTCACGCAATGAAAACATTATTTGGGTGGTCACGTAAACGTAGCGTGAGCGAAATCTTTCCAAGCATTTTAGGTACTTTTTTGGCTTAGGCACGTACTTAGAAGTAAATGTATTGACTAATATGTTGACAACATTTTGTAAGAGAAAGCTGCTAATCGTAAACTTAGTGGAGGCTTTGAAAATTCTTTTTATTATTTGTAAGAGATATAAATGGAAACTTTTCCGCCGTTGGAATTGTTAATGAAACTTTGCTTAATTATGGATTCCTTTGAATAATAATTACTTATTTGGTATTATAATATTTACTTATGAGTGGTAGTAGCTTATGGGCCAGGTGCTCATCTCAAATTTTATAGTACGACGAGTGACCTGACTTCGATCCCCGGTGCCTTATCCTCTAAGATTGTTATTTCAGGTGCTGCACCCACACACGTTTACCACGTGGTAAAGCGGTGAAAATAAACATCGTGAGGAAACCTGCATGTCTGAGGAAATAAAACCCGGTGGCGGGCTCTTCACGGCTCCAAAACCCTCTCAGAAATGACAGGTAGGGAATAAATGTTCACCAGTGGGATATTTATAGGCTATAACATTTTTAACTTGTTTGATGCTCTTTCTTATATAAATAAACCAATAAATATGATGACCACTTGTCTCAGACCTGCTGATACAATATGTTTTAGAATTATGAAGTACTGTATTCGAGTCTCTCAATGTGAGAGCATACGGACCCTCATCCAATCTATTTTCTGAGACTTACCAACGGGTTTTGTGAGTGTGAGAAGAAGAAGAGTTGGAGAATGTGTGATAGTGAGTGTCGCAGACTCTTCGACTTCATAACATGTCCAGCGCCGATGCAAACTTCCAGTAGTGATAGAAAGACGTCACCGTTTCCAACATATTAAAATATATGTATTTTTATTTGTAAGTCTTTGCTATTTAAATACAATAAGGATTGTACAAAAGAAAACGTACATTAAACAGATATTCGGCTGTATTTCTTTCAAACAACTACAGGATATTGAATGGGCGTTCAGACGATTGTTCGTAAGCAGGGGTGACAGGACGCCGGGTGGGCGGCAGCGCGGGGCGGGGGCGGCTGTCAACATCTGCTTCCGCACTTCCGACTAACTGACCGCGACATCCCGCGCCCATCACGACGCCGGAAATGATTTTTACAACTAAGATATCATCAATAGAATTATGTAAAAATATATACAAAGAGCTGAGTTACATTGTTTTAACTATATTGTTTAAGTAACTTGTAAATATGCTTAAGAATATATGAGAAATGTAAAAAAGTGCAGTTATTAATTAACTGAGGAAATATAACATAAAAATTGTGGAGTAATAATTATTATATTATTTACTGAAACTTTCTATGGGGAGGTCTATGTTAACAGTGGACTCCAGTGATAGGCTGAAATGATGATGAGTAGTCCGCCAATCCGATATATTTATGTATGTTATAGATTTGGTGAATAGAATAGAATAAAATAAAATTTATTCAATATAGATTATTAACATAATCCTTATTGAAAGTCATTTTTTTTAAACTACACTGGTTCGCAAATAATGCTTCTGTCCTGGGAAGAACCAGTAAGAAACCCAGCGGGATTTTTTTTTCAGTCATTTTTAAAATAATGTAGAATAACAGCAGTAGTATAAAGAAGCAGTAGTAGAAATAGCTTTGCGGCGATCTCCTCATTCCCAGGTGTTATCATCATCTATGTATTCTTTAATATTATAATAACCCTTTTTATTAAGTCTTTGTTTAATATATAATTTGAACTTTCGATTGAAAGACTTTGTGTTTGTGTGTTTGTTGACTTTTGTCTTCAAAGTTTTTATGGCAACAGATTAAATTTAAAAGTATGTTTTTTATGTACCGAACACACGTCAAATACCTTACTTTATAGAACTCTTCGCTTCTGTTACTATATTTGTTTTTAAAAACAATGTGAGTGGATATAAAACAAATAGGTATTATTTTCTCAATCCGTCCACTAGAAGATAATATGATACTTTATTTCTATTTTCCGTATTCACTCAGGGTTTATGTATCTCGAATAGTCACGTTCAGTCCTCGCGAAGGGTAAAGCATACAAATAAGTGAAAGTCCGAACCACCCAAACTCCCGACGCGACGCCATGTTCTTTATCTACGGATATCTTAAAAGAATTTGATCGTATATGACAATATTACAAGCAACATCTGTGACAAGGGACGAATAAACTTAAATGTTCGGCCTCATGGCCCCGTTTTGATAAACTAAATCGTATGTTGGAAAAAATGTCTATTACCTGATTATAAATATTAAGTTTAATGTGTTTTTCATCTAGGTGTATGGATTTTAATGTAGTTTTGTATGGCAACGGCATAAGCCTCTCAAGATGGGGTAATGCCGTATCTCCATGAGGAAACTGAAAGACACGATACTAAGGAAATACACGGGCCACAAGATGAACAGTAGCATCTTGTTAGATCTCCACTACGATGACTATTACTTTGTCTTACTACGAGGTATGGTAATATACGACTTGTAATTATAAAGAAGGACAACAAAAAACAATAATGACATCTAGATTTTTGGAACGAAGTTCCCTATGGGGCGTTGCGGAGGGGTACCCCAGCCGGCAAAAAACGTCCGTAACGTTAAAAGAAAAAAGCGTAAGATTTTTATTTATACTAATATTATAAAGAGGAAGGATATGTTTGTTTTCAATGATTAAACTCAAAAACTACTGTACCGATTTTAAAAATTCTTTCACTTATTTACAACTGCATTATCACCGAATAACATGAGTTGTATTTTATTAAAAAAAAAACCGAGATCCCTACGAAAATTGCTATGATGTAACTCAAGGTATCAAAATTTTACTGATCAAAGTCATTATTTGGCGTGCGCTGCAAAAACTATTTATGATAAAGAAAATAAGTACTACATTTTCATAGTACTCATCATTACTCACAAAAAAGTCCGCAAGGCTATTTGTCTAACTATTATAGTTTAGTCACAATAACCACTTTTTGTTCAAATTATTCTATCAAAACACGAGTAGAATCGAAAGATGATGACATGGTATCATGATATTAATCATCCTACAAAATAGTTTCATAGTGAAGGTTGGCTATATACTCGTACATGTACAGTCCTCCTTAAATTGTTCGAATCGGACCTATCGTTAGAAGTTACGAGAGGTATAAAAATGCTAAAAGTAAGAAAAATTCCGCGGTGTGAGCTACCAGGGAGCGAACTACGCTCGCCTGCTATACTACCTATTAGTTACTTACCTACTCTTATTTTTTTTTGTAAACTAGAAACGAGAAGTAAAATAAAAAGAAATTTTACTAATATTACAAGCCACTACTAATTTTAATAATTTTTTTTTTATTTAAAACTTTGAAACGCTCTATAAAAATAGCTGTTTCTTTGTATATTATATATTTTATAAATCATTGTAAACAAAATAAAGATGTTAAGATAATTTTGTAAAGTAGTTTTTTTGATTTTTATCGATAAAAAAATCATGATTAAAAATGTATACCCGAATAATTATTTTTTTATGCCTCGAATAGAACTTGAAATTAATATTTTTATAATAAGTAACTTCGTTCCTATCTGGTGTCCCACGACACCACACGACTTTTTTTTATTTAAGCCACTGGAGTCGAGGTTGGTCAGGGGTCGGGCGTCGTCATCATCATCATCATCATTTCAAGTCCACTACTGAACATAGGCCTCCCCCATAGATAGCTACAAAAGTTAGTAGCTCTCATTTTGGGCGGGTTGATTTAAAATTTGCTATCATAGGTCGTTAGCGTACTGTTCCTCCATGTCCTGTTTGTTTTCTGCATCCTGTACATAAGTATATTATTTGTATCTCAGAAAAAAAATCAAAGATTTGGATGAAATTTTATTAATAGATAATATTTCGCTTTACAAGTTTATCTAGGTTTAATAGAATTCGTTTTCACAGAAATAATAAAACTACTTTTGTAATATATACCTATTAAAAATTTAAATTTATTTTTGCTACTTTAGAACAAGATGGCACTACATGTAAAATATTTGTTAAGATGACAGCAGGTAGCGTCACTTAACGTTATAAACATCCTATATATAACTTAACGAGCATAACTTGTAAATAATTGATCTCACAGAAACGTCTGTAACGATTTTAATAAAATTTTGCATATTATCTCTCATCTAATCTATCTATAATCTAATATAATAGAAATGAATATAAGCAAATCCGAAAGAAGCCGAGCGTTGCTCCTTCGCCCAGATACTTACGAGTACATACACAAATGCTGTCACCCCGTTATCCCAAAATATGGGGTAGGCAGAGGCCACACACGTAGCCCACTTTTCGCCCCCGCGGGTAACGAGCCGCGACGGGTGGCGAACCAAGTCGCCGCCATTTTACCTACGAGCAGTATAGTGACAGCATTGCATATTAAGGTGTTATTCTGCACGAATAAAGTCCGTACTGGCCGTACAATACCTTAGTCGCCTCTTACGACACCTCGGTAGGAAAGAGGTAGGTGCTATTCTGCTCTGCCGGACACCTATCGGCAGATATTTGATTTATCATATACAGTGTTTTCCAATTTAACTAATGTTTTTCATTTATACTTTAATAATTGAAACTGAAACTTAAAATAATCTAATTATGTTTTGCAAGCAGTCTTCGCCTATAGCGACTAGCCCAGCCTAGCTACGAGTTATCTCTGTATGTCTTGCATCTTATTAATTTTAACAAATAATTATGTTGGTGTTTATTTAAATTAAGAAATAAGTCACATTTGGCAAAAATACCCCCGATTTTTTATCGTATACTTATTAGCGATGTAACGAAAATTCGTATTTGCATTCGCATATTTCTTGACATTCGTATTCGCAAAAATCATGCGAATGTGAGCGTCAGAAATACTTATAAAAATATATTTTACGTATAAAAATTGTGAAAATCATATAAAACAACCTAAAAAGCTTAAGTTTTATAACGAACTTTTATTATAAAAGATTGCCACATGGGTAAAGCAAACTGAATTATGAATAGAGTTATAAAATCAGTATGTATTTTTTCCAAATATCATTTAAATTCAATAGTAATAAATTAAAATACAAATGAAACTGGACAAATAATTAAGTAAGATGAATTAATTGTTCGAGAATTGTTTCAAATGAAACGTAGAGTTAAAAAATTGCATTTATGTGAGCATTTGCATTCTGCAAACGAAAAAAGGCAAATGATGTATTCATTTTTTTATACTAAAATTAATAATTACACCGGCGAGGCATGGACTGTATCGATTTTTGACACTTTGTCACAGCTATACAGTTCCATCCTTCTAAGAAAGCGTAGTACAGCTCTCTAAATAGCCAGCCACATTATTGATTTGATACCCTTTTATTGTCTTCGCATCAAAGATGTTCCATTGGATTTAGGTTAGGTGTTTTGTTTGTTTATATTAATCTTTATAGAATTTTTCACTGTCTGTCTGTCAGTTATTGTAACTGTGAGACGGGCTTGCCTATGACAACGTTTCAAGTTGCTGTACTTCCGTGCAACTTTTCTTTCACCAAACGCTTTCGAATAGTGCGTGCCGAGATTACAATCATCTTATACGACTAATTCTTCTCACGAAGTTAATTGTGACATAGATCCGTCACAATTGTCGTTTTAATGAAGTAATCACGCTTAAGACTTTTAAATTGCGCCAAAATTATATGAAAAGTGACCTAACCTCAGTGTTATCTGTAAACATCAAAACAATCAATAATAAACTATTCAACGTTCTTAATTATGTGATCAGCAGCAGTAAGTAGTAATACTAGGTTCTGATGTTACATTTATCTAATCAATACAATTTATCGGTTTATTGTTGAATTAATCATGTGTGTAAATGAAAGTACCGCTAGTATGGAAAAGTTTTGCGATAACTCCAGAAATATAAAATAATAAATGCAATAAAGTATACTGCTTAGTAAGTACTGAAAAAAAAAATTGTCTTTAAACTTTATTATTTTTTGATCTGGAATCATTATTTCATGTGCTTAACTTTATTGAACTGCTAAACTTTTTTATTTGTTTCAGTTTAAATAAGAAATGTTTACATGTAGTTATTTTCTTTTCCATCTGAAATTTACTGATGCACCTTTAATTAAGGAACTAAATGTGGCGCTCCCAGTGGCGACTAGTATTACTAAGATTATAATATTCGCATTCGTATTCGCGAATGTCAATGACAATTATTCGAATTCGCATTCGCGAATACTTAAAAATGTACATTTATTACTTCAATAATGCTGAGCTGAGCTGCTCCAATGCGGGTTGGGGGACTGCACATGTCTCCGAAATATTTTTTATATCTCAGACATGCAGGTTTCCTCACGATGTTTTCCTTCACCGCTGAGCACGTTTGATATCAGCACTAAAATACAATTTTAGTGGTGCTGGCCCCAGGAATCAAACCCAGGTCACTCGCGTACTATGAAATTTAAAGCGAGCGCCTAGCCCCTGAGCTACCACGGCTCTAATACTTACTTATTAATAAATGTCTTAGAAATTGCTTTTTAGAAAGAAGAGAAAACAGCTGTATGTATATTCGAAGCAATCGTAAACATAAATGAATATATTTAATATCGCTTATGTATTTTTCACTATTTGTTTCTATAACAGGACCAGAATGCGTATATTGATATCAAAATTAGTTCGCATTTTGTGCATTTCCCTCATTCCTGTAGCCCTTTAATAGCTATTTAGCCGTCACACTACGATAGGCTTCACCAATAGAAATTTAATTCGACGCTTCCACCTAGTACGTCTAGAAACAAAGTGATTCTGTTGATACATGGAAAGATTTTATTACATTTACCGAATTTTTAAAAGCTTTTATTTCCATGTTATAACGACAGTGACCTTTTAAAAGAAATCTTGGTTTCAAATTTTCGCCAATACTTTATATATGTATGTGTATATATAGCTATAGCTACGGGACCACCACTACAGTTATGCTGATTTCATCGTGGAGAAAGGAAAACATCGTGAGGAAACCGGCATGTTCGTAAAATTAAAATATTTCGACGACATGTTTGTGAAGTCCGCCAACCCGCATTGGAATAGCGTGGTGGATTGTTCTCGGCAACCCCTACCCTCTTAGAAATCAGAGGAGGCCTGTCCTCAGCAGAGGGAGTAGGCTGTTACTTTACTTTTTTATTTAATCGCAGTCAAAATTGATCCTCATGCCTATTTTTAAAATTTTTAACGTATCGGTCACAATAACTCGACAGAAATCACATCAAAATTCAAGATGACCTTTTCAAAGAAATCGTCTGAAATAACCATGTACGCTCCTACGCTACGTTGAACTATATTACATCTCTGTTTCCCTCAAATGTTGATTTAATTCTAAACATGGTGGATATACAACCACAGGTTTAAGGCCGTTAGATAAATGATTGTAAGAATGGAAGTCGTGTTAGCTCTAGGGGCATCCGCTCTCTTTTAATTTTGCGATTTCGCACAAACTTGGTTCCCATCCCGATACCGGCATCACAAAAACTGTATTGTAAATTTCAATTTTAAGATGCTTGTGCTCGGCGGTCAAGGCAATCATTATGAAGAAATCAGCATGTAAAAAATATTTTAGTTAAACGTAAAGTTCGCCTACCCAAGAGAGCAGCGTGGTCGACTTTTCCTAACTCCAAAACCCTACGAAGCAAGAGAACATTTATTGGCTACTTTCTTTTAGTATTGTCACTGAATGTTGTTTTTGGCTTGGTTTCAGCTAACATTTTTATATCATTGATCTTATACGACTGTTAATATATCAATTACAAAACTTGATCAATACTTCCAAGGTATTTTATCTACAGGACGATAGCGCTATTTATCAACGATACGTCATTGCAACGTTAACGATGTGCCTGTGAAGCCACAATTAATTAGGCGGCGCGGACGGCTGTCAATTTGCGGCGGGTCGGATCGCGCTCCTGATGACTTCCGAGTGACCGACTCCGATTTGCATAAGGGCTCAGCCTGATTATTGGATTATTTTCGAATTAACGTCTCGCTATACGAACCAATTCGTTATTAATTTTAAAATATTAATTTGCAACAATTTCAGAAAATACAATTAGCATTTTGACAATTATTTTTAAACAAACATCATACTACAGTCAATATTTAAGATATCTCCTAGATATTCGTCTACAAAATCTTTAAGTTGTTATTGAATAAAAATATTTCGAAATCTTGAATAAAACCAGTTTTGCTGTTTTTACCCCGTTAGTTTAATTATACATTCCCGGCGTTTTGAGAGCTTTGTAGCCCGGATTAAAAATGACTTCAATGCTTAAGTCATTGTTAATCCTAAAAGCGACCATACGGTCACGAGACGATGAGGTGTTAGACACCTCAGTGTCTCTGTAACCAAACCTTTCGAGGCGAAATATTAAATTTAATTGAACGCGATGAAATTCGTAAATATAGTTTAATTCAATCTATAGTATTCGAATAAATATAAGAAATCACCTTAAAACTTTTAAAACGCTGGTTCGAAATATAACGTCATATACAATCGATCGTCGAAATAACATTCCTCCTAATTGTTTAATTATTAAAATTCAGAAAATAGAATTTCGATCAGCAAAGACTGAAACTAGTGTTTAATAATGTACATTTTAACGACAGCGTCTGCAATTTCCCATTAATCTTTTTCATAAATTCTTACTTACAGTCCGGCCGCTGAGAGAATGCGTTCATGACGTCTATCATTTATTTTTTAACACTAGCTGTGCCCCGTGGGTTCACCCGCGTAAAAAAGCCGACCCCTATCGATTATATACATATATACTCCCAGATTTGAAATAAATGATGGATTTTGGAGTTTTTTTTTTTTTCGCGATTCCCTAACGATTTTTCTAAAATAAAAGTAGCCTAAGTTACCCGCTATAATATCAGCTATCTGTCAGTGGAAGTCCCGGCACAATCGGCCCAGACATTTCAAAGATTTATTTTAAATACCGTATACACTGAGTAAAACGCTGTTATTTTATTTATTTGTTTCATAATTTTATTGTAAGTTGACATAAATATTATTCGTCAGTAGGGCAAGTAAACAATAATGATCGTAAATTCTTTGCCACTTCCAC
Organism: Luehdorfia chinensis; assembly: GCA_019845155.1. Taxonomy (NCBI): domain Eukaryota; kingdom Metazoa; phylum Arthropoda; class Insecta; order Lepidoptera; family Papilionidae; genus Luehdorfia; species Luehdorfia chinensis. Next base: position 12,440,271 of record JAHVAK010000527.1, read on the forward strand.
TTCACTTCAAAGTTACAACGTCCATTCTATGACGACCCGTCAGAAACGCATTCTCTCAGCGACCGCACTGTAGTTACATACATACCTCGTCTGAAAAAACAAAAAAGAACTAAAAGAAATAATGTTTGTTAAAGTACTTAGTAATAAAACACGTACAAGCAAAAGCCCAATTTTCTAGAAGGAAATCAATAATTAAATTAATTTAAAAAAATAAACTAAGCAACTAATTACCTACTGATCGTGCGTCGACATAAGGAACAAAATAAAACGCGTTACATATTAGTAGTCAGCCGAGCCATCGTCTTGCGACTGGTGACAAAGGGATTACAACCTCCCCCGAACCCCTCCCGCATACTACTGTCTGCGGTTTCTTAATTAACCCCTAAATACCCTGCATGCGCCGCACTGCCTCATGCGGTGTGTAAGATTATTGCCAACGTTACCCCGCTTAATTTTAATGTACGCTATTATTGAAACAAATAGAACGGCTCGTCTCGTCTCGCCGTGTTCATTAGCTTTATTGCATGTTTGCTCGTACTCATTGCGTCACTTTCAGGCTTATTAAGTGTCTACGTTTTATATCTTCATTTAATTGGCGATAGACACAAACAAAACGCTGTGTATCGTTCTACTTGGTGACATTAATGATGGATGCGGTCTTCTTTGTTTATGTTAATTCTTCTAAGTGGTTAGTGAAAAATATTGTAGTATAAGGTACGGGTTTCTATGAAATAATTTTTAATGGTTTTTATGAAACGTGATTTGCTATTGCCGCCTATTTAAATAATTAATTGGAAACGCATTCACTTATCACGTGAAATAAAACCGGTAGTGAGTAATTTGCTATAATTTTGTTATCGGTTTTCATAATTTCAATTTTATATTATATTCATCAACAGTCTGTAAAAAGTCCTACGCTAGATGAGCTTTTCCAAATACAAAGGATTCGCTGGGGATAGACGGTCTAGATCACCGGTCTGGGATATTTTAGGTCTGTCTTATATTAGATGGTTACTCCGCCAACTGTCGGTGGCCAAGAACATTTTCTGGCACTTCGGTTAATCGGCTTTTAACAGCACCACGCGATGAGTGGGGTGGCATACTCATATTGCAATACTTATAATATTACTTTTTATTTTTTTAAAGGTTACAAACGATCAAAATTCCATCTGATGATGTATCCTCAATGAATAATGATATTGAAGGTCAGTTGTCAGTTGTCACCTCTGAATAATTTTTTAAGTAACTCGCACTCTAATGGGCCATTCCGAATGTGTTCGACGATGTCAATGGCCTGAGACAGGAATTAATCAATAACCATATTTGTCGACTAAGAAAAGCATGCACGGCTAAAAGGGTGCGTTATGGTTGGTAATGCGCGATTTACATCAGTTGAGTCAGGGGCAGCGGCGTAGAAAATGGAGCATCGTGCTTAGAGCTAATACGATCAGGTGAGCAAACACGTAACGTGGAGCTTTCATCTTCAGTCGGGTATATGTTAGTAATGCGCTACTTCATACACACAAACGTAGACGAACATAAACGCATTTGTGTATTGGGGTTGAGCATATCTCGTAGATATACTTATAATATATGAGAAAAATACCTTTTAATAGGAATTGATTTCTACAGAGGCAATTTTTTAATGTAGTAAAATGTTACGATAATTGTTTATTATATTTAAATAACGCCTGAGCCTTTATTGCAAAATTACAATTCATATGGGAGCAGGACTTTTATATTTAAAGAAAATCTTGATCTCGAAATCATAACACGAACGTGGAATAAACGAAATACAGCGGTGCCAGTTCGTACGAAACTGTGATACGTAAACAAGTAGGGGCGGACGATGTGCAAGTTTATTCTTCAAACAGTGCGGTTGTGCTCGAACTGACACCGAGCCAACTAAGATTTTCGCGACTTCCTTCCGATCTACTCCGTTTGCTGAATGACAAATGTTTTCGTAGTAAAACCTCTGGACAACTCTGCTTCATAAGTCTTTGCAACACTATAACTCCATCGATGTTGTCTGGTATTAACTCATTTCCTTAATATTTCGGAATTTCCTGGGGTATCTTTTATTGCTTACCTTGACACGTTAAAGTAAAAACGCGCTGAGTATACAAAGAGAGCCAATTTGGCTAGTCGAAGACAAACGTGTTTAAAATGGGCAGAGTAGAACAGCAGCCATCTATCTTCGAGCTTGATAAACGACGACATTATTCCTTATCGCCCACTCAATTTGTTTAAAAGCGTTCTACTTTGATAATTTGAAAATTACAAATCGTATCTCCTGAGTCAAAAATGTCCTTATACCAGTGAAATCTCGCCAGCTACTAGATAAGACGAAGGGGAGAAAAGATTGCCACGATTTATCTAAATTTAATATCTTTTACATTCCTCTTTGTTACAGTCGTAAAATATATTTTAAAATATGTAAGTTGTCGATGCGATCGACGTTCCTAAAAATCTTTTTCTTTTTTTACAGTTATGGAGGAGCCCGAGTTCACTGATGTTATACAAAACGTGACAGTGCCCGCCGGTAGGAGCGTGCGCCTTGCCTGCTCTGTTAAAAATCTCGGATCTTATAAGGTAATTTTAGACGCAGCGCATTCGGTTCGTTTTAAGAGTTTCATCAGTTCCTTTAATTTTTTTTTAAAGTTACGCGACGACCAAATCTTTTACCAGCTGGTAAGTCTGCCCACAAAAGATGCTGTACACGCAATATACGCGCTAGACCGGCCCGTTGCAATCTACAATGTATGTCCAGTAATGTTAGCACACTACTGCTTGATAGAGAAATAACTCTCACTGAGGCGCTTCCTACCTAGACGGATTCCTGTATAGGAATCCCAACACCACTAAAATTTCCGCCCTTTGGGTCGTGGCATAGATTCCCGCGTAGGGCAAACATTTGTAAGTCCTATAGATAGTTATCCCGGATGTGGTGTTTGTGAATGTACAATTTACATCTGTTGCATTAACCCCACGATGCAGGGGGAATCTTAGTCGCATGTTTTTTTAATGTGACTAATTTAGCTAAAGTTGCACTGCATTACACTGCATTACACAAGTTTATGTTACGTTTAGTCGTATTTACTTGACGACCGCGTGGCCTTACTGGTTAGAGTACCTGACTACTACGTTGCGGGTCCTGAGTTCGAATCAAAGCCGGAGCCAAAATTTGTGCAAAAACACAATTTGTTGGTTTTCGGGTCTGGTTGTCGTGTTTGTCCTTGTGTCTCTGACACTGCACCCTAGCCTACCTCCGATTTTATTGCATGAGTGTTACATCGGGTATGGGTAGGTTGGTACAAGTGAGTGCCCCTATGTTTGTGCTTACACTTGTGGCACTATGATATCTCCTGGCAGTTGATAACTTCGGACAATACTAAGTAGTTGACGCCATAGTTGAAAATCAGCCAGGAAGACATCGACATCGGATCTTAAATTATTGGTATTGAATCTTATTATTGGTATAGAATCTTTATTTTAGCCGAATTTAACATTTACAAATTTAACCACTTGAACGAAAACTATTAACCTCTAACATTGCTACAAATTCATATGTATATTTCAGTAGTATCAAAACAAAACATAAAATAAGAAGCTTTTTATCATTTGATTTAGAACGCGCCGTCGTAATAAAGTGTCCATATAAATGGAAGCAGATATGATTTACAACCTCTACGCTGTGTTTGCACCTCGCTCTGGTTGTTAAGACGACTTAAAAAACTAAATGTAACGATAGAATGAAACTAAATGTGCCCGTGGATATTCTAATTTAGTATATGACACAACGAGTCGTGGTCGTACAATATTACTATAATATTAGTACATCGTATTCTATGACATACTAATATTATATACCTAATCCTAAAACCTAAAACCTAAGTTATAAGTTACATTTACCTATTATATTTTTAGCAAAAACTAATCATTTCTCCACTTTGGCTTAAATGGTTTCCGAGCAGTTTTAGGACAGAGTATGCCCGAGAAGTTTTTTAAACGCAACACACAATCAGAGATGGCATCTACGTGAGGTACTGCGCGGTGCGCGCTCGCTACTGCGTTTCGACTACATTTCGCCTCTAGTAGCATCGATGCTCTCGTGGACTAGTAGTTGTGTCAATTGATTTTCGATATTATACAAACGCAAGCTAAGTCGATAATGGTTTGCTAGTGAATAATTCTCTGTCTGCGCCTCGCCAGACGTGCACGGCCTATATTCGTTCTCCAAATTGTTTTAACGATAAAGAGAAATACTCCTACTGTACAAAGCCTACACGACTCGTTTTTTTTTTCAAACATACAATCAACATATAAAACAAGACAAATGTCTTGGTTTTAAAAAAAAAAAACGTCGCAACCTCAGGATTTATGAATCGTGAGTGCGTTTAACAAACATAAATTCCACATGCACAAACCGCCCAGACCCTGAGCAACTATCTGTAGAGCACACTAATGTTTTTTTCGTACAGGAATTGAACCCGTGACCAATTCACTGACTTGACTAATTCACTGCGCCAACCGAGCACCGACACAAACATATTAAATTAATGTAGGTAATTATACGACAATGCCATCTGAAAAAAGGAGAATACAGGGTATAGTATAATTTTGTTACGTACGTCCGGCTTTTATTATCAAATAGATTTTTTCCACAATTTCCGTATTTAATGTCTCTTTTCTTGTGTAGGTACTTAGAGTTAACTTAGAGTTTAGACTTAGCTTTTACTAATGTCACAGGAACCAACTTATATCCTTCGATAATCCCATCACTGGTCTAATAATTGATTTGGAATGCACTATATGGAATTTCCTTGAAAACGCTACAAATCAGTGATTAAAACAACGAAAGTTATAAAATAAAGTATTTCACACTGTCATAGACAGTTTCGCAATTTTGTGAGCTAAATCTCTGTTTTTATAAACAAGGTTCCAGAAGCAATTATAAAATCATTTAAAATTTGTCTCATTACAACTTACTGATTAGTGACTACTTCACTATAAATTTATATAAGAAGGATACGTTGTTGTGAGGGACCGATGTTCGAGATTGGTTTTATAAAAACTTGAGATTTTATTTCTAACCCACTAGCTTATTTATCAACGAATGTTTCGCCATTGCTACCGAGAGTGTCAAAGCTCACGCAAAAATGTCACGCTTAGGTTGTTAATGGAAACTGTCATATCATTGTTTTCCCTACAATGTGGTAGACTGCTAAGTTACGGGATTATATTTATATCGCGGGTACGATACCCGCACGGTACAAATAATTTTGCGACCTACAAATAGTACCTATGTAAATTTTAGTGCATTCGAGTGGTTGCCTCGTCTGGCAAATACGGTGGAGTACAAGCGACGCCATCCTCCCGAGCGACTGCTGTCTCCTCCTGCTCCTTCCGAGACATTAGTATCCTACACCTTATGGTTCCTTTCCCAACTTCCACTTTCCGTACCCCTAGTCCATTACCTTTTCCGTTCCTCCTCGCAAAGCCAGTGGTTACCGTGCCGATGGCTGCGTTGCTAAGATCGTGCCTAGACATTAGCGTGCCGATCTGCTCTGGGACCAGGCCAACCTAGAATAAGGCTAGCCTTACTCAAGCATGCTGGGCTCTTTTTGGGTGGACAACTTCTTCCATAACTATTCGTGAAAACACAATAGGGAGCAAGAAATTTAACTTTTACCAAAATGGTGGTGATGTGGTTCACCACTGGACTACGCATGTGGTCTCTGCCTACCCCAATGGGAAAAAGGTGTGAATTTATTTGTGTATGTTACTGTGCGATACGATAATGACAGGTAGCAAGCCTACTTACTATTTCTTCATCATCACAAAAAAAGTAAAGTTGCAGCCTGTAAATGTCCCACTGCTGAGCACAGGCCTCCTCTTGTTTTTGAGAGGGTTTTGGAGCTGGGTAGAATCCGCCACGCTGCTCCAATGCGGGTTGGCGGACTGCACATGTCTTCGAAATATTTTTTATTTCTCAGACATGCAGGTATCCTCACGATGTTTTCCTTCGCCGCCGAGCACGTGGTAAACCAGCACTTAAAATTGCAATTAACAATTTTAGCCGTGGTAGCTCAAGGGCTAGGCGCTCTCTTTAAATTTCATAGTACGCAAGTGATCTGGGTTCGATTCATCATTATCATTATCATAATTAGAGTCTATCACAAGTCCTTTGCTGAATTTAAGTATATCTTGAAAATTGCCACATAATACGGTATTAAGCCACCATCATCTATCGACTAACCGCCAAATATTAAAGTGTCTAGTAGTATTTGGATATTGTGTGCTGGTTCTCAACAAAGCGTATGCCGGCACGAGGCTGCCACTCGAAAATTCTTACTTCAGAAATTTATGTATGTATTCATATATTATACCTCTTAATTTACTAATCCGAAATCGCCTACTATTTCTTTTGAGACTCTGAACGGTATCACTTGAACAATAATCTATCAAAAGTTTCCACTCGAAAATAAATTGCCTATGAAACCCAACATCAGCAATTAGATGCTCGAATACATCAATATGACGGCGGTAATGAACAGAGCGTTCGGCGAGTTCGGACAAGTTGTAGTTGCGACGACAGCCGGCGTAACCGAACGCACGCTAAGCCGCAAGGTGACGCCAAACTGCCGCGGCTACTCGCCCTCCTCCTCCCTACAGAGATTTGGGGTCACCCTAGGACCCCTACCCGTTTGATTGCACCCGCTGCTCTCCAAAACATAGATTAGCTTCAACTTAAAATTCGTTTCGTTTCGAAATTATTTACTAATCTGCGATATCTTAAATATTAAATGAAGAACGGCGACTTTTATTTCTTATAGTAATTGGAAAAAATGTTTCTGTTAATTTTTTTTTCTATATCATTTACAATATTTTTTTTAAGTTCGTGATGCAGGTATGATACATTACCCCTATTTACAAATGTATTGATAACTAACTCTATGGTTAATAGAATCAGGCGTTACTTTGCGGAAATCCATTATAATGAAGAAAAGTAAGTTACTTTGCTAAGATCCGCATGCAAAATATAAAAATGGTGTATATTACCTAGTTTTTTGAAGTGCACCACCCGCCCTCCCTCAGTAGCGTGCACAAGCAAACTAACACCGCCACCAGGAACCGCCACCAGGTACCCTCCACCAACCACTACAATACCACCACTAGATAATATACACCACCGAAGCCGAGAACACGACACGCGTTTCGCCCCAAAACGAGGCACTACCAAGCGTAACAGACTCTACGACACTCGGCGGCCGTCTGTGGCGGTGTTGGTTTGCTTGTGCACGCTACTGAGGGAGGGCGGGTGGTGCACTTCAAAAAACTAGGTAATATACACCATTTTTATATTTTGCATGCGGATCTTAGCAAAGTAACTTACTTTTCTTCATTAACTCTATGGGTCACTGCATTCAGCAAAATTGACAGGTCATTGCCCCATCCAGTGGCCGTGTTCTACTACGTTTGCCGGAGAGAGGTAGCTACTCGAGAACTTTTCTCCACTTACGGTTGTCGATTCTGCAAGCTACGGAGCCGACTTACACTAGATTGCCTGATATTTATATATTTAAAAATGATACGAGGGTGGATTGAAAAGTACTCGGCCTAACCAAGAAAATAAACACGTAATAAATCAGTTATATTTTTATTTTTCTACATAATCACCATCAAGTTCAATACACTTTTGCCACCTCCCCTTCCAAGCATTTAGACCGTTAAAAAAAAATGATTCTTCCTTAGAGTCAAAATATGCGTCTACAGCTGCTTTGACCTCGTCGTTTGTCGAAAATCTTTGACCTCCCAAGTGCTTTTTTAGGTTAGGGAACAGAAAGAAGTCTGATGGTGCCAGATCAGGTGAATACGGCGGATGCGGTAACAGTTCAAAGCCACAGTTGTGAATTCCAGCCATTGACTGTACTGACGTGTGAACACGGGCGTTATCTTGATGAAACAGGACTTTTCTTCTGAGCATTCCTCGACGTTTTTCTTTTATTTCCTCTCGTAAACGACGTAGTAAGGTGCAGTAGTAATCAGAGTTTATAGTCTGACCCCTTTCAAGATAATCAATCATAATCACACCTTTCGAGTCCCAGAATACTGAAGACATCACCTTATTTGCCGACAAAATCGACTTAGCCTTTTTAGGGGGTGGTGAACCAGGTCTTCTCCACTGTTTTGATTGTTGTTATGTTTCCGGTGTACAGTAATGAACCCATGTTTCGTCCATAGTAACAAAACGATTCAAAAAATCATCTGCATCGGCTTCAAATAACTCCAAACAGTCGCGTGAAATAGTCAATCGCGTCCTTTTTTGTTCAACTGAAAGCAGTCGCGGAACCCACCTCGCAGACACCTTGTGGAAACCCAACTCGTTGACAATGATGTTTTGAGTTCGTTCATAAGAGATGCCTATAATCTCGGCTATCTCTCTAATTTTTAATCTGCGGTCTCCCATTATTAAATCAAGTACTTTTTTAATATTTTCGTCAGTAGTTGACGTCGAAGGCCTTCCAGAGCGGGGTTCATCTTTCACACTCTCTCTACCACGCTTAAATTCTGCTATCCATTTTTTGACGGATGAATATGACAGAGCACAATCGCCTAATGTACTGACCATGGCTGACTGATGGCTTTTGATGATAGCCCCTTCTTATGGAGGTACTTAATGACGGCATGCTGCTCGATTTGCTCCATTCGCGGAAATTATGACCGATTACTTTGTTAATAAATTTATAAAATCACAACTAATTATCGCACACGTTTCGAACTTCACACAATGAACTAGTCTGAACTGAACTAAATAATGTGGGTAGATTTGATTTTTAGAATTGAATGGATCTGTGTTAGGCCGAGTAATTTTCAATCCACCCTCGTATAATTAAGTGCGAATAGAAGGTGCGAGTTGATTTTCTTAATATAATCGCTTAGAGTGGACTATGACATTCAAGATACAAACAAACATGTGATACGCCAAAGCAACCTCTCACCAATTGCATATCAGTTTTTTGTGTTGTTATTTCTTACTTTATAAATAATCAAACTTTTTGTGAATGTATTGTAATCGCGCTTTCATAAAGTTTATTATTAAACAATTTAAGATATTTATATTATTTTCAAAATATTTTAAGCGAAAGTTTCCTAAAGTTAAGTTTGCACGTTGTACATACATACAATATGATCTGGTATTGAGAGTATTGATTTTTATTTTAGTTCCATTGAGATTTTCTATTCCTTTTATTCTATTAACTTACGTCTGTACCTATCTGTAATGCGAGCGCAATAAAAGCCGAGATAGTGTTCTTTTACTTCTGAAATAAAGGCTTAAAGGAGGAAGCCATCACGGTTGCCCTGTATTGACAACAAGAAGCGGATTTTCCCGAAAGCCTCGCCTGTGCCATTAGTTTTCCGCCTCGGTTAAAAAGATTTGCCTCTTCGTCCGTCTTTTTAGAATTATTGAGTCACGTGAAATATTGCGATGAAAGGACGAAACATACTCTCCATTTTCAGTTCGCCTTTACTATTACAATAAATTACGAAAACAATTTATTTACCTATATTGTGTGCAATATGATGATTACGTCGCATATCTCTTAGATCAAATATTTCTATTTTACAACCTTTCTTGTCTATTATCAGTGAAACGAAGTTGGAAGTGTACTTATTATATATTTATTTGATTTGTTCTATGCCACATTCTTAATAAATTTATTTTATTTATTAATACGTGTTATCTATGATAAGAATGCATGTAAGTACTTGTAATTATTCGAATTACTTTAAGCACAACTTTTGCTCATGGCTCTCCTTCAGCTTCTAACTAGTCTAGTGCAGCACATCGAGCTCTCTCAGATCGACCATTCGAACCTAAAACTTCACCCTTCTAAGTCCTCGTTACCAGTTTGGATATTTAAAATAGATATTCTGCTACAAGTAAATATATAAGCTATCTTAGTCGATTTTTACAGCATCAAAAATATGTTATGAATTATTGTATTACGATCCAATCACACGGAAAAGTTACATTTCGATATAATTAAAACAAACAAATAATATTTTCCTGATACAACGTTAAATATACATTAAAAAAGTCTCTGAAATTTTATTTATAATGTATACAAAATATTTGTACACAGTCGGTTCATTGGCATGAAATGTCAAATAGGCGGCAGCGCCACGTACGTATGTAGGTTTGCAATAACATGCCGCAACGAGTCGCAGCTATGTTACGCCCGCTCCGCATACGAGCGCCGGCTGCTCACATTCTGACATATTTCTGCTGCCCTAATATCATCTGGCTTAAGTTTACACGTAATATTAACATTCATTTGAATATTTGCTGCTAGAAATTTAATATTTTAATACGTTAAATTAACCAAAGGCTTGCTGTGGTTTATTTAGATCGCTGTTTTATGTTCGAATACATCTTTGTTCTTTTAATACCTGTACACATAATGTTTTATATTATTCTATGTTATAATTTCCTTGTTATCCTTTTTTGATTTTATAGACCACTAAACAAAAAGCTTTTTTTAGGATAAAGTGATGAGACGAGAAGTGCAACGTCTGCTGTGTCACCTTCATTGCGCCCTTCTTCTTCTATGTCCAGTAATTGATCCAGTAGTGCTCTTCAGAGCGAAACACAGTAATATAGTTTAGAGTTTTTTATATGAGGGTATCGGTACCTGTCATAGTTACAACACTTAAGCAGGTGAGTTATTAACTGTAGTACAATGTTGAGTTTAAGAGGATGGTGCTGCCCAACTTCTGCTTTATTTATTCCATTAGTTGCCTATTACGAGTCCCACGAGACAAGTTGTGGTGAAGGATTTGCCTACATCACCACACTGCACTTATATCGTATTAATGTCTTGTAGTGATGATTCGTTTATGTATTTTTTTTGTTGGATAAAGTGATGAAAAAAGCTAAACGTTCACCTGATGGTAAGTGCAACGTCTGCCCATAACAAATGCTGTGTCACCCAGAAAATTTTGTGTCATACCATACTGTGCCCATCACCCTGAGACATAAGTTCTTAGGTCTCATATGCCCAGTGATTACGCTAGCTCACAGTGCCCTTCAAACCGAAACACAGTAATGTTTGCACACTAGTGCTTCACGGCAGAATAACTGGCCCTGGGGTGGAACCTACTCAGACGGATTCCCGCATAGGAATCCTACCACAGTGTCTCAGCGGTACTTGCCTGAGGAGCTGTGGGTTCTGCGTTCAAATCGAAGCCAGTTAGGTGACTTTCCGTTTTATATTGCATTTTAAATCCGATAAAATGTAAACGGGAAGGTGAAGAAAGGCGAGAGCTTCTGTGCTTATACAAATTTTTACAGCACTTTAATACACGTATACCCATACCTATCTGACTACCTACCTACTTTTGGTTGTTAATTGGAAGAATCGAATTTTATCGAAATCTGCTTGGTGGATTTCATTTCCCTGAGTTATACGAGATAATAAACAAAAAAATATTTTATATTCGATATAAAAATAAATCGATAATCGAACGATACTATTCACATATATCCAGAAATAACTTATCAGCCGAAGATTTGCGAAAAGGTTCCCTCGGCACAAATCCGCACCAAAGAGAACTCTAAGTGGGCTTTTAGTGGAAATAAGCTAAGCCGTACCGTGCAAGATGTTACTCATTTATGTGTGCGACACTGCATTACTTAGTGCGTCATCTAACTACCACACTCAAATGCATTATCTACACAATTGCACAAACATTTTAAAAATCAAAATACGGCATGCCGTTTAAGAAAAATCGGAATTTCAATAGAAGCTCGTTGGTGCTGTGGCTCAGCGATTGGCTTCTGCGCTTCGCGGCTCGCGGTTTTTATTCCCGAACGGAACAAACATTTGTATGGTATACGGAGTTGTTGGGGTAAAAGTTAAAAAAGTAAAGTTTCAGCCTATAAATATCCCACTACTGAGCACAGGCCTCCTCTCATTTCTGAGAGGGTTTTTGGAGCTAGGAAGAATCCGCCACGCTGCTCCAATGCGGGTTGGCGGACTTCACATGTCTTCGAAATATTTTTTATTCCTCAGACATGCAGGTTTCCTCACGATGTTTTCCTTCACCGCCGAGCACGTGGTAAATCAGCACTTAAAATTGCAATTAACAATTTTAGTGGTGCCGGCACCGGGGATCGAACCCAGGTCACTCGCGTACTATGAAATTTAAAGCGAGCGCCTAGCCCCTGAGCTACCACGGCTCTATAGTCCTAGTGTGGGGTAATATTTTTTAATTATAGAATAAAAACGCGTTCATAATTGATGTGTTTACAAGTTATTAACGTTATTAACACATACAAATAAGTTTACGCTAAAAACGCTAATTACGCTTACAAACTTCGATCATTTATTAAATTATTTGTAAAGCGTTTTCATAGATTAAGTAGAAGTTTTTTTATTGAAGGAAGTTACGAGACGAGCAAATGCTTCACCGGATGGTTAGTGTAATGTGTGCTTTACGGCAGAATAACTGGCACTGTCGGGGTACCTACTTAGACGGTACGTTCAAAAATTGATACTTAAAACGATAAATTCAGTAAACAGATAACATTACATCAGTCTCTAAGTAGTCTCTGGCTAGACCTAGGCCTCTCTATCAACTACTATCGCAACAGACGCTTCGCACCTTAGCCGCTAATGTTCATCACTTGAACATATTTGAGATGGTTATTTCACCTAACTGGTGGAAGGATTCATACGTATGCATCCGTCTAAGCAAGTACCGCCATAGTGCCAGTTATTCTGCCGACAAGTAGAAGTGTGCAAACTTTGCAGTGTTTTGGTTTGAAGGGCACTGATGGCTAGTGTAATTACACTACAGTAATTACTGGACATATGAGATTAAAGAACTGATGTCTCAGGGTGACGAGCGCAGTGGGGTGCCACACAGAAATGATCTGAGTGACAAAGCATTTGTTATTTTTCTATGTTTTAGTTTTGCTAGACCCGCCACATTCTACATTATAATAAATACATTTGTAGGGGGCTCTAAGACTTTTTGGACGTTTCTCCTAGTCAACGTTTTCCACACACGCAGAACAAGACAAGATCACGAATTCTATTACACCGCCACCTCAACACGCAATTCAATTCGATTTACAAGAATACGTTACAATAATACATACAAATATAATCATACGAGTATGTTACAAATGAAGGAAAGAATGTTAATAATGTACTAAAATCCGCATTCAAACTTTAAAATGGTGTGTATTACCTAGTTTTTGAAGCCCGCCCTCCCTCAATAACGTGCAAGTGCAAACTAATACCGCCTTCGGGAGCCGCCACCTAGATACCCTCCACCACCTAAATACTACTACTAAGTAATACACACCACTGAAGTCGATAACACGCTATGTTACACCTCAAAACTTTTTGTTTTGTTTCACCTCAACACGAGGCATTATCAAGTGATATTGACTCTACGACAGTCAGCCGCGGAGTCGGCGGGCCGGCGGTGCTCTTCAAAAACTAGGTAATACACACCATTTTAAATTTTGCATATGGATCTTAGCAAATTACTTTCTTTTCTTCATTATCATTATCATTATCAATGGGTTTCCGCAAAGTAACGCCTCATTCTATTATCTTGTATGTTAGAAATGTAAACTTAATTTAGGCGTTTTTTTTCTTAAGTGTAATCTGTATATTTCATTCTTTGTCACCTTTTTTACCGGCAATGAGCTTTATTTTCTGCTATTCCAAAGGTTGACTAGTATAGAATGCACCCGCGACTCTCCTGGTGTTGCGGATGTTCATGGGCGGCGGCGATCACTTAACATCAGGTGAGCCGCTTGCTCGTTTGCCCCCTCTTCTATAAAAAAAAAAACCGCCTATTGTATCTATACTCTTGTATGGTCAATAATAATTAAATAAATAAATACATTTAGTTAGTGAACACACAAACAAATTGAAGTAAGTGGTTTATAAGAATACTTCACAAATGTCTCGCTACGCAGATGCTTCAAAGATACAGACGAATGATATTACTGGCCAAAAATGTAATAAACAACTTGTTTGTGAACATGTTTTTGCACTTCGAAGCATTCTACTGCTCGAGCGAGAAGGTTTTATATCAGAACAGTGTGATATTTGCTATTTACATTTACTTCTTTAGGACATTTTTACATTACGCTCTTGAGGAGTTATTTCAAGTAAAGCGTAAAATGCGGTAAGGGTACATCATTAGCAAACAATGACATTCTTTACGTTCGTGTCTTTGTTTATTACTCAGTAACCGGCCTAGTGGTCAGAGTATCGCCACGGGTCCTGGGTTCGATCCCAGCTGGAACCAACATTTGTGCAAAACTACAAATTGTTGGTTTACGGGTCTGGCTAACTGCATCCTACCGACAACCAATCTTATCGCAAGAGCATTACATCGGACGCGAGTAGGTAGAGACGAGTGAGTGCCTCTGTGTTTGCGAATACATTCGTGGCACTTTAATATCTTCTGCGCAGTTGATAGCTTCTGACAGTATTCGGTAGTTGTCGCCGTGGTTATAAATCGACCAAGAGGACATCATTATTTAGTACAAGTATTCTTGATCGATTTTGTACGTACTTATCAGGTAAAACACAGAATCCGATGACGCTGTAAAATCCAAGAAGGCTAACAGCGGAAACTTTACATATACCATAACATAATTCCTTGTCTTTACTTTCCGGTATCTGTATTTGAGCATTCTCGTATGTGATAAACTAATGAAGGGTCAGATGAAAGATTAGAGACGCCGGACAAATCTCAATACCTGTTAAAGCAAATAATTGCACAAATATTGACTACGACTAAATGGCCCCCCGACCAAGCCCAAAGGGAGGTTTATTTTTAAAAACATTTAAAAATAAACAAAAAAGCATGCAAACAATTAACAAAATAAGTAAAAGTTTAGAAGTGTAAGAAACTACTATACATAATTATATTACAAAACTTAAAAAATAATGATCCTAGGATATAAGTTAGTCAAGTAGACACTTTTCTTGCCTTTTTATTAGACTTATTTATAAACAACCATACGAACAAACATACGAACACGATTTTAGTTTTTCAAGATTTACTGCTTATATGGACAGTCCGATAGCAGATGTTCTGCCATTTAAGTTCTTGCATAATTTTTAGTCAGGTTGATCTCAGAAAAACTCCGAAGATATAAGAGAGGAAGAGGTCAGAAATAGGAATCATATTTTCGTTGTGCATTCATTAATAAGAGGAATATGAGATTGTGGAGAACATATATGCATTTTTGCCTTCTAGACTTTAGGGCCCCTGTAACTCGGGCCCCCGTATCATTGATACGGCTGATACGGCGGTAGCTACGCCTCTGAGTCAAATCCATGGTACGAACGAATCCACTACGAAACTTTACGTCTTTACTATCCTAAGGGGTAAGCAGACTTCCTGTAGATGCACAACACTCTTGCGCAACTAAAATTCACATGCTCTTTCATATATTCACTATACACGTATTGTTTATGTGAACTCTGAAACTAACTTTTAAATAACGAAGTAAAGATAATACAGTAAGTTGAAGCGCTTTAAACGTTTCATAATTAAATCTGTCGTAATATTATTAAACACGTCTAGGAATCATCTCCTGCGGCGATGGGGCCCGTCGTTAAGGAGGTTCGGTGCGGTTCGCGGCAGAATGGCTAAAGTTTGCAACGAGTCCATTATAAATCAAACGACGCCTTCGAGGCATGTCCTGAGGGACGCGAGCGTCTCCCGCCGTGCTTCAAAGTTCAAATTCACCTCCTTAATGCCCCAACAATTAAGATAAAAAGAAAGAAGGGCCTAAATTAAAGGTGGTTAAAAGATAACGAGTTAATAGGCCTCTATCTAACTTCAACACTAAAACTTTGAAACGCGTGACCTGAAAGGTACAAGTAAAATGCCATCTTTTTTAGAATTTTTTTAGAACATTATAATCTCTTATAAAAGTAGTTTCTTTAACTATTAGTATTAACGCTCTGAAAACGTAAATCGTTACTCTTTATAGTTTACAAGCAGACGACACACAGATTACAAATGTATCTATGTGTAATCTGTGGTTATATGGTATCAAAAACGAAGAAAAAAATAGCAGTATAACAATCGTTCAACAGAAGGAATTTCGAGTGTGTTTAATCAGGTAAATAAATAACAATGATTATGAAGTATACATATTTTAAAAGCTAAAACCTAAAATTCATATTATATTCGTAACAAAAGGCACCATCTAGATGGTTTTCTAGAAAAGTGACGTTACGGTAGTGCCATAACTCGTTTAGGTTCCGCAGACGAATCAAATTAGTTGGCTGCTGCCTCCATTTCAAATATCATATTTGCATCTGCCGGCTTCATTACCCACTTGGCGGGCTTAGAAATGACTTTTCTGAAAATGTATTCGCTAATTCAGATATAAATTTTGCGGTCTTCTCAGGAGGTAATAGTAGTTATTATATTTTAGCCGTACAAAAATATTATTTGATAAGAAAAAAACGAAATTCTGTTTACTGCTACTACAGTTTAATTATGTTTATGGAAATGTCGTATTTAATCATCTTTAAATTAAATCACTTTTTAAACTCTTGTTATAAATATTGTTATCGGGAGCCGGAACCGAATACTTTTCACAATTGCTGACTACGGCTGGGATTCAAACTAAGGACCTGCGGCGTAGACGCCATGTATCACTGGGTAACCCGGTCGGCGGAAATGTATATCTAAAATATAAAGAGCTTAGTTAAATGGTATTGATTACATCATTCTGTAATGTTACCGATAATGAAAGATTATAGACATTTCAATATTCCAATATTTTATATTGGTATGTGATGTAGTCAAAAGCTGCCGAATCGGAGGGATCTAGAAATGATTAAGTCCAAACTCGAATAAGAGTTTTGTAACGGACTTTCACCGATGAGTATTAGTCAAACCTAAAAGTGACTCTAAACTCACCAATTCCTATTTACTTGAAACTAATTAATATACGGCGTTTTGTTTTATCTGTTTAATTAACTCGCTCGACGCTCTTTTGGATAGCTCCTAGAATCTTCCAGAGTATGGAGAGGAATCAGATTCGACTTTTCAAAGTTCCAAAAGATTTTATTGTTTGAAGTTGGGCTGCTTAATTTTGCTAAAGTTACTAAAAACTGGTTAGTCAAAGCCCGACGTATAGTCTGTCAGTGGTTCCTGCGCCAGACTATGCGTTGGCTTTTGGCGACAACATATGTACATAAAAGACTTATTGAAGTTACAAGAATATAACTGGCTAATGTTTATAGGGTAGATAATTTATTTATTTAAATATCTTTCCAGACTTATGTACTAGCAGTTTAAAACACAAATTAAAAAAAAATCAAAAATGTGCTTAGGCAACAATAATAGTTAGTGTACATATTATTTATATTTGCGTATCAAATTGTTTACTAGTCTTATAATACAAATGCGTAGATCTAATCTGAAATCATAAAATGAAAAATACTTTAAAACACCCACAGAAATAATTAAATCAAAGTAACATAATTGTACAATACGTTTCAATTCGTTTGCGTTTCACAATTCCACTCTTTAAGTTGTGCATTTCATTATCCGGATTCCATCCAACTTGGGACGTTACAAAATATTTCGTTCCGACCCCACCGACCGCGGTATCCAAAACTCTTGAACTTCAACACTCAAAGCTTATCTTATAAGCAGTTGTAAATTTTGATTCCTTCACAATTTTATCTTAATTGTTCAAGCAATAAATGAAGTTTGTAAGGTATCCGATTGAAAATGTCTTAAGACTAACTCGATGTAAATTTCCAATAAGTTGAATATCTTTATATAATATCTTCTAAACCTTTATCCTTTGTTTTAGCAATGAATAAATAACAGAAAATTAGAAAATGGTTTAACTAAAATATTATGAAAACCTACAGAAGTTTGTCCTCTTTTAAAACTTTCTTTAAAGTAGAAAATCAACATACTGACGCTTTGCTTATTAAACTTTAGAAAGATTTCTGTCTCACCTATTGAAATTTGTGAAAATCTTTTACAAAAATGATCTGTGGTGAGCGCATCTCCAGTCGATAAATGTTACAAGCATTAAATAATCGAACAAAAAGAGGTATTCTTAGAATAAAACAAATTTACAACTTTGACAAATACTGTAATCTAGTTAATGTTTATTAGTTCTAGTTAAGTATACGTATTTAACTGAATTAATAATCAAAATATTTACCTAATGATAAGGCTATGCATCGAGGTGTGCGACACGGCGCGGCGGCTGTGGCCCGTAATTCAATCAGCGCCAACAGACGGACACAGCACCCTGATTAGATTAGACGTCGACCACAATTACGCAGATCAGATTTACATCTGCCTCCGCTAAAGTTGCGCGCCTTAACACAAATTATTAAATATAAAATCAACTAAAATACCAATAACGTTTGCATAGTACAAAAAATAATAATAGTACTATAGAAAAAGGCGTGCAACTCAGTACATGTGACAGAGTAAAACCTATATAAATGTGAAATTCGATTAAAATTCAAATAAAAAAACATGAATTCAAATGATTGCTCAGTGTATAAACAATTATTAGTTAATCGATAAATATTAATTAAGAATTACAGAAACGTTGCACGAAAATGCTCTCAAGTTCGACGTCGATATTTAAGTCTCATCGCGCCCAAAGAAGTTTTACTTTAACAATCTTATTAGAACCAAAAGTGAACGTAAAATTTTGACTATTTAATTTGAAACTTTTACTATTAATGATACAAAAAATCGAATATAAACCTTTGCTTAATATCCTGAAAGGCCCAGGTTATGCCCACAAGTCAGGTCGTCGTCATTAGAGAGGTTACCCTCCCATTGCATAATAAAATGGGCGAAGTTTCCTCAAGTCCATTATAAATTAGAGAAGCGGCAGAGAGCCGCATCACTTAAGATAGGTAAGATGTGACCCGGCACGAGTCAGCTAACAAACTTCCTTCTATATTGCCTCCGCAATCTTGATAAAAAGAACTACCCGTGATTCGAACTTATCGCTGGATTAAAAGATGAAGAATGTTCTCTAACTTTTAAATTTTTAAAATTGGTCCCCTTTACTTGCTTTATTTGCTCAATTTTTACCGCAATAAACAGCTAGGACAGTTTCCCTTTTATATTACAACGACTAACATTTTTATATTGCACTACGCTTCATAATGTACGTAACACTTTAAAGGCAAGTGTGTCGTATTTGCTTCTCCAAAGGGAAGTTGTAAGAAATACTTTTATTAAATCGAATGTTTCAAAGTCGTCATTAAAAGTAGCAAGATGGTTTCAAGTATAACAATCTCTGTAAAATGCATTTTAAGCGGTTAATGTCGTGGAAATTGGTGCAAAGCGAGGACGCGATGGAAGCTACTTGCAATTACACAGATGTCGCACTGGGCCCCGTATCATTGTGTTATAGCGACTCCTAAAAGTTTAATTGTGCTATGCATTTCTGTAAATTCATCTATTCATCACAAATTTTCGTCCAAAAAATTATCACAGTCTTACATAATTTCTTTATGGGTCCTAACGTTTGTCTGAAAATGATTTAGTTGTACTAGCATTACAGATGTTACTTTGAATAACACAACCTGCTTAAAATTTGAAAAAATATTAAGTATTTCGGAAACGGGGCGACTTTTTAATTTCCGTTACGTCAAACGCCAAATTTAAAAGACGTTCGGAAATTATTCACGCAACATATTTCGAAGTCGTTTCGCATTTCTTTTATATAAAAAAAATATTTCTAGTTACATAACTACAATTTTGATTAAAAATCGTAATAGAAAAAATTTGAATTCATAAAAAACACATATCGACAAATTCAGAAACAATTACATAAACATGTTTCTACCTTTTATTTCTTTTATTTTCAAAAATAATATTCTTTCCCCATATCAGTCTGGTCATGGTACAAAAACTGCCCTTCTCAAGGTCACTGAAGATATCCAAGAGGGTATGGAAAACTTCATATTTACAGTTCTTCTCTTAATAAATTTGTCTAACGTATTCAACGCTGTTGACCATGATATTCTGCTAGCTCTTCTCTCTCACTTGAACATCTCATCTTCAGCTCAGGAATGGTTCTCATCTTATCTTCGAGGGCGCCAGCAGGCCGTGCGTACTGGCCAAAAAGTGTCTGATTGGTGTAATGAACTCACCGACGTTCCTCAAGGCGGTATACTATCTCCTCTTTTATTTTCCATTTTTATTAATCTTATCACATTTAATCTTAAATGCTCTTACCATCTGTGTGCTGATGATTTGCAACTATACATGCAAGCGGGACCTTGACCAACAATGATTTCAGTCATTAATGCGATATAATTATTGAACGAAGAACTGCAGTGTAGTGTTGCAATTAGTCCGCTGTTTATGGTATTAATGTGAACCCCTCCAAATGCCAAGCCATAATCATAGGCAGCTCTAGATTTATATCAAGACTCGATTACTCCACATTGCCATCGGTTATGTTTAACAACAACGCATTTCGTCCACATGTAAAAAATCTCGGTATGTATATTGACAACTGTATTACATGGAGCAAACAGATTCAGGAGGTAAGTCGCAAAACTACTGCAACCTTACGATCTCTTTATCGTTGGAAGAATTTTATTCCAACCTCAACCAAGGTTTTGCTTGTCCAATCTCTTATTCTGCCGATTATCGACTATGCTGATGTGTGTTGCCCTGATTTGTCTTAGCAACATCTTAACACATTCGATCGTCTCCTCAATAACTGTATCAGATACATTTATGGTCTACGTAAGTTTGACCATGTATCTTCCTTTCGTAATCAGCTCAACTGGCTACCTATTCGTCAACGCAGGTATGTTAGAATACTCTGCACCCTTTTCACAATTCTAAACGATCCATGTGCTCCTGAGTATTTGAAATCTAGGTTTCAATATCTGGAGTTTCTCTCCGTTCCTCGGGTAATTGACTGTTCTCTCCGTTCCTCGGGTAATCTCAAATTGCTCACGCCATTACACCGATCTGGTTACTCATCTCACTCTTTCGCCTAAACGGCTATAAGACTCTGAAACGATATACCTCTTGACAATAAAAAAGCTCATAACAAGTTTGCGTTCAAAAATAAAGTACGGGAATATTTTAAAAATTCGCTGCAAGTTTGAATTCTATTTTTCTCTCTTAATCGTGTGTATGTGTGTTTATTTATATATGTGTGTATGTATGTATATATATACTTGTATATGTGTATCTGTGTATATGTATGTATTGGTATAATTATGTATTTATATCTGCCGTGTGGTGGCGGCTCGTTAAAGGAATACTGGCAGTATTCCTCCATCTCATCCAATGGATCTCGTAAAAGGCAAGTAAGGAATTAAACTGTACTCTGCACCCAACAGCGCATGGTGGCGATGGGCTCGCCACCTATGAAACGTGGATTGTGGCAGTCATCTGTTTTTGCAGTGAGGGCCCAGTCTCTGACTACCCCTTATGGGATAAAGTCGTGATCTTATGTATGTATGTGTATTTATAGATTTGGTCATAATAATTTTTTTTTACTCTCTTATTGTTCGCTGCTCCGCCTATCATATTATGTTTTTCTCTGCTTTGCCTTATGGGTGACTGGTAGAGAATGCCTTTAGGCATTAACCGCCATATGTACCACATGTGCATAAAAGCTGAAAATAAATAAATATTTATTAATTAAACAAAAGATATTTATAAAATTAATACATTTTCTAAACTTATACATGGCTTCTTTATTCGGCTGTTATATTATATATATACGAGTATATATAAATAGATACATGTACATACATAAAACGTTATGCGGTTTCGAAAGAAGTTGTAACGGATTCGTTCATAGGCATTGTAATGTTTCTATTGTTAATAAAATGAAGAAAAAAAGTATATTATTAAATATCACAGAAATTAAGTGATACCAAACTAGCACCTTACTAATTGATATACAATTTTGTATAACAATGATCTAACTATAATTTCTGTATAGTCGACTGCTTGTAATAATTTGTATTTTATTCAGTAAGAAAAGTGGAACGAATGCTATAACGTACAATTTATTAACAATATTTTCACTACTGTAACAATAAAAAAGAATGGTTAAGTAACTTCAAATGTAAAAATGTACATATAGACAATATGTAAAATCATTACTGCAGCACACACAATGTGATACAAAACGGCATACGCGTCGTTCATGTATTATAAAAGTGAAAGTGTCGGCTTTTACAAAAAGAGGCATACAATTATTATAAGCTTATTGTTTATCCAACAAAATTAATAATTTATCATCTTTGTACAATCGCGTAATATAGGGTAATTTTATTATGATCTTACATGTAAGCAGAATAGCAAGGAACAACATTTTTACTACAAGAACTACCCATAGGGCATACATACATCCGTGAGCCTCGAATGCGATAAAGTCGTGCAATTCAAACGAAAACAGTATTATCTTGTGTACCAGGGCCAGTTATTGTGCCGTGAAGCGGTAGTGTGCAAGCATTACTGTGTTTCGATTTGAAGGGCACTGTGAACTAGCGTAATCACTGGGCATTTAAGACTTGAGAACTGATGTCTCAGGGTGCAGTGTGGTGTCACACAGAAATATTCTGGGTGACACGGATTTGTTGTGGGCGGACGTTGCACTTGCCATCAGGTGAACGTTTTGCTGTTTCAGATTACCTATCTACCAACCTACATACTCCGTTATTAGTTATAAGTTAAAATATCTCTACGTTCTGTAACATTTGATACACTATAAGTATAATCTAATAAATTACTTTACCCAGGTGGCCTGGATGCATTTCGAACAATCAGCGATCCTGACAGTACACAACCACGTGATCACACGTAATCCACGGGTGAGCGTAACCCACGACAAGCACCGCACCTGGTTTCTGCACATCTCGGACGTGCGAGAGGAGGACCGCGGCCGCTACATGTGCCAAATAAACACCGTCACTGCCAAAACTCAATTCGGATATTTGCATGTAGTTGGTAAGAGTTTCAGTATAACTTTAATTTTTATCGTTATAATTATTATTATTAATCCCGCTCGAACGGCTTGAAGCGAATTTAATAACATTTTGCCGATTACATATGCCATAAAATTTTGCACATTTTGTCAGTGGAAAATGTTATAGGATACGTTTTAAAACAATTGTTTTAGAACATAAAAATCTATTATATTTAAATATTAATTTATGCCAAGCGAAGCCTGCGGGAAACGGCTAGTATTTTGTAAAACATAATTAATTATATAAATACATTGACTCACAAACTTTATTTTTATACAACAAAAGATATTTTTTTAAATTTAGCCGAACATTATACACTGTATAAAACTAAATTTTGAATTGTACATTTTGAGTGCTTTACAACACCCAGTCACGGGATGACTTAGGTTTTATACATTCTGGTGTCATAGTTAATCCGATATAACTTCAGATTTGAATTATAAATTTTGATTAAATTTACGCAGCGGTTTGGTCTGATCTTGTTGGATCCGTAAATTTAGTTTTCAAAGGAGATATTTTTTATGTAAGTGACAGTGACAAATTACGAGTAGCATACTGTTCACATGATAGTATCGATTCCCAGTGAATAGATGCACATAGATAAGTGCACATAGATACCAACAGCCATCCTTGATGTAGTATGAAGTTTAGTTTTAGTGGATGATCCTTAATGTTTATTTTAAACATGAAGAATCTAATCGCCTAAATAAAATTGCTATTTTTGATCCCAGAGAATTAGTAAAGCTACGAACAATAGTTCTATTTACTGCTTTATATTAAATATACCTTCCGTGGTATTAATAAGGAAAACCTTTTCAAGAAAACATTAACGTATCTCCAGTCATAGAGAAATGTACGAAACGCGACATGTGATTCCAAAAGTTGACTTATCCTCATTTACAGTGCCACCTTCAATCGACGACTCGTTGAGCTCGAGCGACGTTATCGTCCGAGAGGGAGCCAACGTCACTCTGACGTGTCGCGCTAATGGCTCTCCTAAGCCTACCATCAAGTGGAAACGGGATGACAGCTCAAAAATCTCCATCAGCAAAGGGCATTCTGGTTCGTTCTTATTAACGACGAAATAATTTATTTAAAACGATCATTATCGACACTAAAATTTGTATTATTATTACAGTTTCTGAATGGGAGGGCGAATGTGTTGGAAATGGCAAGAATTTCTCGTTTAGATATGGGTGCATATCTATGCATTGCTAGTAACGGCGTCCCGCCCACTGTTTCTAAAAGAGTCAAAGTGAGCGTTGATTGTAAGTACATATTTTAGTAATATATACTAATTTGTAAATTAATATTTCATTGCGAATTTGCATGTTACAGTTCCCCCTATGTTATGGATTCCTCATCAGCTCGTCGGTGCTCCTCTTTACTATAATGTGACCTTAGAATGTTTCACTGAAGCTCATCCAACCTCTTTAAATTACTGGACTAGAGATGATGGGCATATGATCCATGAAAGCCCTAAATATCACATGGAGAATATAATTGGAATACCAGCGTATAAGACGCACATGAAATTGCTTATAAGACATATTGTGACAGAAGACTACGGCACATACAAATGTGTTGCTAAGAACCCAAGGGGAGAATCAGACGGAACCATACGATTATACAGTAAGTAGTTATAAGTGGTGTGTTGTGGCAATTGAATTTGTATTCATATTATTAAAACATTCTCTGTTTAGCTTCTTCACCACCTACAACAACTCCTGATCCTCGAGCGATGACCATTCCACC
This sequence comes from Luehdorfia chinensis, assembly GCA_019845155.1. NCBI lineage: Eukaryota > Metazoa > Arthropoda > Insecta > Lepidoptera > Papilionidae > Luehdorfia > Luehdorfia chinensis. The sequence continues at coordinate 12,465,089 of JAHVAK010000527.1, forward strand.
ACCTTCTCGACCACCACGACGGGACACCCCACTAACGGACAAAGGTTGTTAATTAAAGCCATTCTTTACATGTGTTAATACGATAATACGAAGATAATATTTAAAGTTTCATTTAAATATCTATCTTCATTCCTTGCCAACATCAATGTCATAATACTGATCTATTTTTTTTGTATCCATGTATATGTTATTTAAAATTAACAATCGTGTGTCAAAGGCTGCCTCATTTAAGTCAGCCTTCTCGAAATTGGCAAAGTAAGTTTCAATGTTTTTACGAAAACTTTTCGCAAATTTACATAGAAACAAATATCAATGAATTTTGTACAGAAGTTCGTTAATTTCTGATGGAGCAGCCGATAAACTGCTTCGAAACAGGACTTTTATGTTGGCGATTTCGTTTATTAAGAGATAATATTACCTTTACGAGTTGTATCCCTCGAGATTATTCAGTTTATTTTCATTGTTTGTTGCTGTTTCAGTTATTATTAGTGGTCGTTATATTTGTTTATAGGCCGTAAACCATTACGGCTCCCTGCTTGTCGCCAGTCGGTAGGTTGTTAACTGGCTACGAATGTTATGCTGATCGTAAAATGCAAACAAATCGTTTATAAACGAACGGTTTACGAAGTGGTTGGAGCGTTTGCTTATTTTATATCAACATTAATAGATATAAATATAAAGAGATCTACATTAAATACAATTTTTTTAAATTTTAAAATACTCAAAAGCATATACACAGTTATGACACAACGTACTTGTACCAGATTATGCTTATGAGATTTATCGGCTAATTGTTTCAAATGCGATATTGTTACAAATAGTTGTATACAATAGGTTGCAAACAACTATTGTACTTGATGATAGCGTCGCTCGTCGGTGTACCGTACCAGCCTTCCGAATTAGATTTGAATCCCAGCGAAGCCGAATTTTTTGCAACTCATATTTTTTTTATTCATGTAATAATTCGGCTAGTGGTAAATTTTAATTGTGGCAAATCATTATCGACACTAACATTCATCCATCCTTAATTAACAATAAAAATATAATATAGTTAATAGAATCAGGCGTTACTTTGCGGAAATCCATTATAATGAAGAAAAGTAAGTTAATTTGCTTAGATCCGCATGCAAATTATAAAAATGGTGTATATTACCTAGTTTTTTAAAGAGAACTGCCCGCCCTCCCTCAGTAGCGTGCACAAGCAAACTAACACCGCCACCCGGTACCCTCCACCAACCACTACAATACTACCACTAGATAATATACACAACTGAAGTCGAGAACACGACACGTGTTTCGCCCCAAAACGAGGCATTATCAAGCGTCATAGACTCTACGACAGACGGCCGCTGAGACTCGCCGAGACACAATTTTTATATTTTGCATGCGGATCTTAGCAAATTAACTTACTTTGCTTTATTAAAAATATAATAGATAAATTGTCTCCCTTGAAGCCTATAATGATATTTGCCTCTGATAATAATGGGATCCCTGGTTCTAAATCAGACCCATCCTTTTGCTGGTTCCGCTCGAATAACAAGTAAAAGTTTCGGCTCCGAAAATCAAATCGTACTATGAAATTTTGAGTTGATCGAATTGCGCCTGACCTGAGATACCATGAGTATGTCTGATAGCTAATTAATTATTTTAAAATATCAAAATATATTCAGAAACAAACACTTTTTATAATATTTAAATTAGTCAGATACGAAGAATAGAAGACGAAGCAACCGCAAATAATTTAAGGTTCATCATCATCATCATCATTTCAGCCCACACCAGTCCACGGTTCATAATAGGCCTCCCCGATAGATTGCCACAAAACACAGTCCTGTGAGATGAGAGGTACAAAATAAAAATTTAAAGTTATGGTCAAACAATTATTTACACTGCCGCGTTGTAATATCGTGGCTCATAACTTGCTTGTTGCGCGTCATTAGCCTGCTGTTGTTGTAAAGTTTGGCGTTTTCCCTGACACGTCGCCGCCGGACAGCGACATCTTGCTTGACAACCTATTACAACAGAGCGTCAACTTCCGGCTTCCCGACGTCGAACTTCTTCCGATACGATTTTCTTTACAACTTTCCATTATATAAATTAAAACCCCGCAAAACTACCGCCTACTTACATTTGACTATTAATATAAAACAGACCTTTAATATCGTATAGATTTTTAAGTTAATAAAACTAAAATTGTTTAATGTAGTTACGAGTGGGATTTAAGCTTAGAAACTATTAACAGAACTCGAGTTACATGAGTGATAAAGAGGTGTGTCAGTCATCTTAGAGCAGAAAAATAGACGGTACGATAACGAGCGGATACCTAAGTTTCGCGGCAGTTTTTGCGCAACGCGGTAAAAGCGCGCCGAGGACATCGACCGTCCTCGCTGTTTTACTTTTTGTGTCCATTACGAATTTACGGCCAGCCAGGCCACTCGACAATATTGCACGACTTTTCAATAACTGGCGGCCGCTCGGCCCGTCCCTTGCCATATTGAATCTTTTACCTAATGAGTTGTCCTACTTTTATAACGATGTTCATATACGAGTAGCTTTATAACTGCATATTTGTAATTAAAATAAACAAGTGTTACCTACTGGTGGTAGGATTCCTACGCAGGAATATGCCGTGAAGCAGTAGTGAGCGAACATAACGTTTGAAGGGCACTGATAGCTAGAGTAATTTCTGGGATATTCAAATGAGACTTAAGAACTAATGTCTCATTGTGATGACCGCAATTTGGTGTCACAAATAAATCTTCTGTGTGACACAGCATTTGTTTTTGTTTTTTTTTATATGATAAAGTGACGGAACGAGCAAAACGTTCACCTGATGGTAAGTGCAACGTCTACCCATAACAAATGCTGTGTCATCCAGAACATTTCTGTGTGACACCACACTGCGCCCGTCATCCTGAGACATCAGTTCTTAAGTCTCATATGCCCAGTGAATACGCTAGCTCTCACTGCCGTTCAAACCGAAACACAGTAATTTTTACACACTACTGCTTGACGACAGAATAACTGACCCTGGGGTGGTACCTACCTAGACGGATTCCTGCATAAGATGGTGCAAACGTTGCACATACCGTCCCTTGTGTCCATACCAAAAAAAAAACAAATGTCTAATTATATTGGAAACAGATAAAACACAGAAATCGTTATTCAATTCATAATGTATGAGAATTAATGTATTGCGAGTATTCTTAATACTGGACGATTTTAAAACAGTAATTCGAAAATTTAACAAATAGGCTTTAGTTTAATTTTATTACAATTATTAAATCGAGCTTTTCACTGAGGTTAAAAATTGTATAATTTCAAATTATTTAGAAAATGACTATTGTAATTAATAATAAAACTTCTTTCTAGGAAACAAATATCAATCAAACCTTAACGAAATCGATAGACGAGAATCAGGGAAGCAGAAAACAGATGAGGGTGGCGGAAAATCACATCTCAATTGGGTGGGTGGTGCATCGCAAGTCACAGGTAAAATTTTTACCTTTTTAACACATTTTTATTAGCTTGATCTTTATGTATTTTATAAAGAAATCTTTTAACTCGAATTTTAATTTACTCCCAGACGAGCTACGCTAACATTAAATTTTGTAAACGTTTCAAGAACCGATGACATTCAAAAACTTGATAAGCACGACCTTAGTTAGTTATATTTTAGCTCTTACGACATCCCCCACGGATTACGATATAAAATACAAATCAATAAATAAGCTTGCAGAGCTTTGTTTACACTCGTGTTAAAAAAAGCAAAATGAATCGATTTATTTTTAAAAAAACATCATAAATTACAATTGTATGTTTTTTTTTAAATAAGACAATTATTTATTTAACTAATTAGAGAATTCCTTGAGTAATGATTTAATTCTAAGGTTTTCCCTACAATATATGTACTTTAAAATAGGCGTGTCTTAATGCATTAAACTACTAGAGTTAGAGACTATTCGCTAAGAGTTATTCAAAAATAAAAGATCTAAATGAAACAGCTCTGTCCTGCGTTGGCCACACTAGGAATTCTCTTCTATTGTGGGTGCGTTTTACAGACATAAATCTCATATGCGCAATACAACCAGACCCGAAAAATCAACAATTTTTACACAAATGTTGACTCCGGCTGGTATTCGAACGCAGGAACCTGTGGCGTAGAAGTCAGTTACTCTGACCACTAAGCCGCTGATTATTATTTAATTGTACATAAATATGATAAAGAATTATTTACTTCTTACAGGGGACGCAGATTGGAGAAGAAGCCAGCCATGGATTATTCTATCGCTCTATTTTATTTATCACCTTTAAGGAATTTTGGTGTTATTAGATAATTTATTCGCGAAATTATACATATAATAAAATTTGAATATTTACTGTAAAAATACAGTAAACGTAAGTTTCATTGTAACGACACCCATGGAGAATAAAGATATTTGTAAGTTTTTTGCGACTACGAGTATATATGAATGGTTTGTGTCTAATGGAGTTTCTGAGTTTTCGTACTACAATGCACATTGCATTTTTAAAATATTTCCTCCTTTAATTTAGTCGCTGCAGTTCTCGATGTCTCTGAACACAGGTACTTAGATTAAACTTAGTAATAAAGATAGCAATAAGCATATTGTCACAAACTTCAAACATTAGTTAAGGATTACAACCTTCTTGGTTTGCAAATATACAATTATTTATAAATTTATAAATATGTATAAATTGTTATTGTATTTATTATAATGTATAACAGTTCCTTGGATATTAATTATAACATCGAGGTGAAGCAGATTTTGAAAACATTATTGTTTACTGTACACACAGAACTTTTTGTGGGTTATTTTATATTTAATGAATCTGCTGAACCATGATACTAAACTTCGGATCATCGCACACGTATTAATACAATATAAAGTGCACACAAATCGTAATGATTAATAAAATACATAGCGTAAGACTGAAAAAAAAAATATAACTTCTTAACAATTTACTTACGAGCTTTTCTAAGCATCATGTTCGCTGTGATAAATGATTTGAGTTAGCAACACTTTAAAATCATAAACTTTTAAGTAATCATTCATTCTGTATTAAAATTAAAGTGGTAATAAAAACATCGTTGTAAGTTTATAATTTAAAGAGTAACTTGTTTACTCTATTTAATAAACTATATTTACGGATTATATCGCATTTTCTTTAATTTTATATTTCGTTTGTAGTACTCGGTAAGGAATTATTACTGTTTATGCTATTTCAAAAAACTTATTTATGTAGAATGTTTTAAAATCTTTTTTTTTATTTTAATATAATTTATTTACATAGTTTTATCATGTGCTTGTTGTGTTTGTACTTAAAATAATATATTTGTTACCAATCCGCCGCACTGAAGAAGACTTAGGGAACTCTTTGGCCCTTTCGGTTCCAAAATCCACAAACATGAGAAGAGACTTGTTCCCAACAACGGGACATTTCTTAGGTGTCACTTAGTGCGAGATAGTATTTACATGTACACTATATTTTAAAGTGTTGTTAAATTCAGATTGTTCTAGTTTTGCATTATCTTTTGTAAAAGTATTGTTTTTATTATTCCATGAATAGAAATTTTTAAACGTAGAAAATATCAAATTAAGCAACAGTGCCCGAACTGTAAATTTGGTCGAGCACTATTTAAGCCTAAAGGGTAGTAGAAAACTTTGTAAAATATTTTTTGGCGATTTACCCGCATCGAGCAGTTTATTTTCACATAATCTGTTAATGAACTGATCCCAAGTTTCTTCTGTCAATTAGTCTTTTAAATTATTATTGTATTAACTCTAATGTTACACATAACATGTTGCCAAAGCGCTGAGTATAAGATGAAAGCTGCATAGTTAAAATTGATGTAAATATATTCTTTAAGCCGAAGTAATGGAGTGTGTTTTTAATAACAGAGTGTATTGACTGTTTAAAATGTGCACTATACAAGATATTAAAATTTGTAAGCCCTCTTACGTAATCATACGTAATGATATTGTGAATGAATAGGTTATAAACAAATTAAAGCTTGTTTTAAATAACCTTTTTTAATTGAACCAATCATCACAGTCTCTTCTATATATCATTTGTATTACACGTTATTCATTACACAACGATGCACAGTGATTCGTTTAAAGTATGTATAATAAAATACCATCTACACAAGTTACATACGTACAGTCACGCCTTTTTTGCTATATAAAGGGGTAGGCAGGAGCCACACACATAGCCCACTTTTCGCCCTCGTGTTGTCCCCGTCCGTCCCCAGGATGCAAGCTATCTCTGTGCCAAATTTCGTCAATATTGGTTCAGTGGTTGAACCGTGAAAAGGTAACAAACAGACTGAGGGACAGAGAGAGTTACTTTCGCATTTATAGTATTAGTACGGATTGTTTAAGCACGAAGCTCTATTACAAAGAAACTTATCGGTTACTTGAAACCAAACTTTGACTAATAACACAGAACGAGTTTCATCGGAGCTGCCTACTATACATTTGGTGTCAGGTTCTTAGCTATTACAAATGACTAATCATATAACTTAAATTACCAATCAACACGTTGTTTTGATATCGCTATCCAGGTGCAGAAGGTGCATAACTATCTGGAGGCCATAGGACCCATCAACCAAGCCGTGGATAAAAATAAATAAGAATATGTTTTACATAATAACAAATACAATACTATACTATTTTTAATTCAGTATACAACTATTAAATTTCTTAAATACGAAAGATATAAAACTTAAATGCTAAGCTAGGCTAAAAAAAAACAATGTTTTATTTACAATATTTGCATTTGATTTACAAAGGTTCTAATAAGAATTCTAAAGACAAAATTAGGATTAAAGCAACGGACTGGTCTATCCCACAAACATAATTTATGCAGGGAAAGTTTTCATCCATCATATTTTGATGGACCGAAATGCTTGCAAACAATATGCGACGGATCTTTGAAGATTAGGGCTGGCTTTTGGGGCGCCGAAGAGGCTCCAACTATGTATGGCCGCCCGCCAACTCCCGTAAGCCAATCTAACTTCTTTTAAATGTGTTTTTGATGTAAAGAACACATTACGGTACGCATCGCTTGCCGCAAATCTCAAATTAGTTTTTGATTTATAGAACCTTAAGTTTATAACTGCCTAATATTGGGGGCGTTATATAAATTATAAACTTTTCTTTTACGATTTACGTTATAATATCATTTGGCAAAGTAAACCTGTATTAAAATATTACGTAGGTTTTTAAATTTAAATATAAATAACCAACAATACTTTGTAACTTATTGATGAAAAATTGGCAGTCACAATTTAAACTTATCGAATGTCACTCCTTGGTAAACGTTCGTACAAAGAACTTGTAATAAAATAAACTATATAAAACCTTAGCTAAATCCCATAAAGTTTAAAATTCAGTGAACAATGAAGAATATCATGTAACATTTTATCATAATTGTCACGTTTGTAGCAGCAGGCTCATTACTTAGCCGCAACACGGTAGGCGTGGACTTACTTCCGTCGAAACCGGACACCATGGGGCGACCAAATAAAATTAACGCTTATTGCCTTCCGCTGAAATCACCCTTAAATTACGGGGTTGAGTTTTACAAAGGTCCTTTTAATTTGTCACACTTTATAAAACTACTTAAAGTACATTGGCTATCATGTCTGATTATTTGTTACAAAATATTTTTCTTGTAACTAAAACTGTAATTGTAACATTATTAATAGTTATTAATATTTTAATGTATAAATATCTGATGAGTAATGGAAGTCATCGGAAGTGAATATTTTTGGTTCTTTTATGATAAATACATTATTTTACTACGAAAGTCGAATTTAGTTGAATTCCTGCTGAATGACAAACTACCTACTTTTTTACTCGTGCCCGTGTCTTCGATCAATTTCCTGATAAAACTATAAACAATGTGAAAGTCGATCAATCTTAGCCTAAGTTTAAGATATGTTTTGCGTTTTTACATGTTTGAAATGTTCTTAAAAAAAGAAAAACATGTATAAGAATTTGTTTGAGATGAAATATAAACCTGTCATGTAATAGATTGAATATTTAGGAACTAACGGTAAAAGTTTTTAAACGATTACTTACCAACTTATTATTCTCATATCACCGTTACATGTTAAACTATAAAAATTACATACATACCACATTTCACAGTCACGGTCGCCTTTTTCCCATATAAAGAATACGCAGAGGCCACACACGTAGCACACTTTTCTCCCCTGCAGGAAACAAGACGTGATGGGTGGCGAACCACACCGCCATTTTGGTACGAGTCAAAAAAATCTTACTCCCCATTACGTTCCCACGATCAGTATAGTGACAGCAATGCATACTTTGGTGATATTCTGAACGAATAGCTGCTGTCCGTACAATACCTTAGTCGCCTCTTACGACACCTTGGTCGGAAAGAGGTAGGTGCTATTCTACTCTGCCGGACACTTAAATTAATGAAATACAAATAAGTTAAAAGCTAATCATTCCTTCGCAGTGTTCTTTATAAATCTCTACGAATATGTAGACAAGTTTGTTAAAGAAATAATTAGAGGTACGAGTATAACTATCATTAGTGGTCGCCCAACGGTCGAAATGCGACTGTAATTCATGAACCTTTTTTAGAATTTAATGTACATATTTGTACATACATACATACATACAGACACGGCTGTCCGTACAAAACTTTAGTCGCCTCTTACGACACCTCGGTAGGAAAGCTATCGACTGTCACTAGCATCATAAAACACATTATTTTATATAATGTGTGTTACAAATACATTAAATTAAATATACACTATAAAATATAGCTTTCTTATAAACTTTAATTCTGCCGAATCTCACGCTCTCTCCTCCGTCCGTGTATGCTTAAAAAGTGGTACAGTTTTCTCTTCACCTATTAATATATAGATATACTACCGATAACCAATAAATATTAATAAACAGTTAAGTAACATATGAAACTACGTTACTAAATTAAAATCTGAGTATCCCTTTAGTCACCAATATAACCTAGATTATTCTCTAAATGCAATACTGAATATAATACCAAAATGTATCAATTCGTACATATAGAGATGGTCACCGCAACGTACACAAAGCGCTGTAACTTATAGATAACCCATCTTTATGTATCGAGCTAAGATAAATTGACTGTGCAAGTGCCGGTGAAAACAAAGCAATATTATCCGGACTAGTGAATGCGATCGTCTGGTTACGCTTTATACAGAGGCCTCCATAATTTCCAGGAGGCAAATTAATCCGGGAACGGGCAAGCCGATCGGCGCCGGTCAACGCGTCCCCGCATACTAATGCTATTGTTTATCGAAGGGGCTAATCTGTGCGTACCAGCCGTTACTGGCCACTCTAGAAATTATAATGGATCACTTTCGGCCCCGTCTAATCCGCCGCTACCAAGTCAGACGTGCGCCTCTAGCTCTTCTGCTGATTGTTCATTATTCAAACCGTGTTGTAATCGATCGGTTTCAGTTTTTGAACTAGCCGAGTACACTCCGCGAAACTTCGATAATATCGGTAGCTCGATGTATGGTCGCAAATAATCTCCTTTAACCTGCCTAATAGTAAATATGTTAACATAATTGATTTCAAAATTATTAAAAAAATGAAGAATAGGTTTTGCTTCATGATGTTAATAAATAAACCAAGGCGATATATTATTAAAATACCGTAAATACTGTTACTAGTACGCACGGACACAGATTTACTAACTTGTCGTCACTTTCTCTTATCCGCTACTTATCCAATTTCAAGTTGAATTGTATTTCCGTGAGTGTGTGTGTATTGCTGAGGTGCAAAAAAATTAAAATTAGAAAAGAATAAAAGAGGAAAAATTTCTTCACTGATGCACATAGTCCACCCACTCTTGAGAGGGCAATGGAGTAGAGGAGTGTCCGCCATGTCTGAGTTTTCTCAGTCAGACCGCTTTCTTAACGATATTTCCCTTCTCCGCCGCGCTTGTGATAAATTGCCACTTAATATTACAATTAACAACTTTAGTGGTGTCGGTGCCACGGCTTGCTATCATGCATTGTAGTTTAAGACAAGAGCTCAGCCTCTAATAAACCACAGCTTTCTGCAGACTTAAATTAATCTATCGGCGAGAGCAAAAATGCATTACTAGAGTGTAATTTATACTAAGTTGAGTTGACTCAGCTGATCATTTAAATAAATCTACAATTTGGATTCGATCGCACTTGTAAAGTTATACATTAAGAATGTATAACTAGTAGAATCACCAAATAGAAATAGTAGAACAGAAGCCCCCCAGTACAGAAGACCAACAGTAACGCGAAGAAAACGAAAAACTTTAATTTCCATTTCAAACCCAACAAATTATAGTAGCATGTGTAAAGCTGTAAAAGCACCGTCCTTCACTGAGTGATAATAAAGGTAACCCTCTGCCTCTCGTCTGCGGCGCCTTTATTGTTATCGAATAAAAATAATCCCGGGATTTTTTGGGATGATCGTAAATTATGGCGGAAACCGCAGGGGTGCGAGAGACGCGCGAATATAGCTACGGTTAACGGTTTTTACATCTTAAGTACCCACTCTTCTATGTTCTCGTAAAATTAAGCGTCTAGGAAATTTATAGTGAAGACTAAAATCGTATTCTTATAAAATTACATTGATACTGAATATATGTATCTCTACGACTTTAAAATTTTCTCTGGTCTTTGTTTAAACAATAATCCACAGAAGTATTTCTCCTGTATCGTGGGTGCTTTTTACAGACATATATATCACATCGGCTGAGATTCGAACCCACGACCTGCGGCGTAGAAGTCAGTATGCTAAACACTAGGCCACGCGGTTGGTCTTTGGTAGAAAAATATGAATTAATAACTTGGTGGTCCGAAATACAAGTACCCCTGTTGGGTTTAATGTCCCGCTGTTGAGCCTCGTTTATTTAAAGATGTGAATTTGAGAAGCAAACGATTTTTTCATCTCATGTACGGTATTTTACTGCTACTTTATGCAGATATTCGGCGAGGGCCTGGTACTCTAGTGCCTGGCCACAACGCGGCTGTGGCACATAACCTCATAGCCCGTTATTCGATATTTTTTTTCATCACTCACCATACAAAAGGAAGCAGGTTTTTCAAAGCAATAATGCTTCACCGTTCAGCATATCATAAATATCTTCAAAGGTTACCGGGTTTTGAAGTAAGATTTCTATTTTTGAAGTAAGATTACTTCGAAGTCAAACGTAAGCACCTTCCCTTAATTGAATCGAAAGAATGATGAATTGACGGCGTTATCTGTCGAATAAGGTAATCTTCTAGTTAAAATCCAGAAGTTTTATCTGCACAATATAATATACAGTTTCAGTTATGTTTATACCTACTTTCACAATTGAGGTGATACGCAGTTTTTTATGACATGAATTCGAACACTGATGGCTCGACTCAGCAGGCTAGTTCGCCTAGTACTAGATGCACCTTTCCGCCAAAATTCAAATTTTATGATCTCACTTAACCATTTGCACCGTGTGGTGGCGGCTCGTTAAAAGAATACTACCACTCCATCTCATCCAATGATCTCGTAAAAGGCGAGTAAGGAATTAAACTTCACTGTGCACCCAACAGCGCATGGTGGCGATGGGCTCACCATCTATCACACCAAGTGCATTATATTGTTTTGGTGAAACGTGGATTGTGGCAGTCATCTGTTTTTGCAGTGAGTGCCCAGTCTCTGACTACCTCTTATGGGATACAGCCATGATCTTATGTATGTATGTACTTAACCATACATACTTTTTATGCTTCACATAGTCATAATATTAAATATTCAATCAATGCAGTTTGCATTGAATTAATTAAAGAATTTACAGCACATATAACTTACAAAGTCAATATTAATAACAACAAGGTATAAAGGTGAATTTAGGTAAATTGCTCATTAAACCAATAGAAATAACTGCCTAAATGCCTTACTTAAGTAGACAATGAGAATAAAAGTAAAAAGGCTTTCAAAATAACGAGACGGCGGTGAGAGTGCGGTTGGAAAATAACGGTACGCACATTTTTGACGGTGTGAAACGCTGAAAGGCCACCGATACCAACAAAAGTGGCAACTGAAACTAATGAATTATTCATAGAGGCGGTGCGGTGCATGTTCTATCACTGTTTTATCTATTGCGGGCCCGCCGCGACCGCGACCCGCTCTCCCCCCACTTCGAACCCCGCCCGCAAGGGTTAACTACCTTCTAACCAACAATTTTAGTGCCGTTTGAGAAAACTAGATAAGCATGGTGCAAATAAACATTACCTTAATGCGACCGCCAACACAATTACCGCCTCAGGGCCGTTCATTTATTCATTTTAGATTGTTTCGACAAGGTTCACGGCTAATTATGTTTGCTTTTAATTTATATAATCTACTACTGGTGATATTAAGCAAATTATAAAGTAAACGTGTAGCCACATTAAATTTGAAAAGGAGAAGTTTGTGTGCAAAATTCAGTGAAAACAATTTGCAAAGAAATACAGTAAAATAAACTATTATCACATATAAAGAGAATTAATCTTTATATGCCGTGTTGTGGCGGCTTAATAGAAACTACCACCCCATCTCATTCTGTGGGTGCGGTCCTAGTCGACAGAGGCAAAATTAAAACCAGCAAGATGAAAAGCAACATCTTTCTGGAAAAACTGAATAAATAAACTGCGGTTACCAACCCGCCTGCCAGGCGTGGCAACTATGGCTAAATCCCCCCAATATTAGAGCTACAAAGTTTTGTGGCAATCACTGACTGGTAATGGGTTGAAATGATGATGATGAATTCTCTTGATATGAAAATGTAATCCAACACACCTTCGTATGTTCTCATAAAAATAACGTTTCATAACTAAACAAATATCTTTTATTACAACAAATAGTTTGGATATACTCTAGTAAAATAAACAAATACGTAAGCACAAAATTTTAATGATCGTCTAATATTTTAGTCAAAACTTATCTGGTCGTGTACTAGCGGCGGTACAGAATCTTGCACACAATTTGATCCCGTGGGTGTGGTAAAAGTCGACTTAGGGAATACCAGAAAACGTATAGCCCCCTATATCCATCTCAGGTATCCCAGACCCTAAATTCCTACATCTAGACTGCAGACGAACAGCAGCCTCTAAGGTGCGAAATGTCTGACCGCCTGCCGAGCATGGCGATTACGGAAAATAACGCCATATGAGCATATATACATATCTTTATCTTGAAAGAAAAACATTAAGAATTAAAGTTAATGAATATTTGAAGTAATAAATACTTTCTTACTTTCTTTCCAAAAAGTAAATTTGGCATAGCGACATCATATATAATATATGCATGCATAGAATTAGTGCGTATGTTTTCTATATAAATATGAAATCATCTGATAAAAGAGAAAGTCCTGAAAGTTACGATGCTATATAAGAAAAATCAGACAATAATTTTCTAAAACAAAGAAAAGTAGCAATCTCATTTAAAAGCTTTCCGTATTGTTAAACTGTGACAATATCTTTGTGTCAAACGTATTAAGTAACCAGGTATGTTGAAGAAAATGACGGATAACTTTAATCCAAATCATATGGAAACTGATTTATATAATTATCGAATTTATTGGCAATTTCAATGAAGATAGATTTAAAATTATTCATCGGCATTTGTTTTCCTTATAACTAAGATCACTTTCTCATTTCCCACACAGTTCTGCTTTTATCCTTTTTTTTGACAGCAAAATTTCATATGATTGTGTTTGTAGGATCTTCTCCAGAAAACTAGCAAAAAAGCGCATACATTTCGAAAGCTATCCTGCAAAAAAACAGGATCTTTCATCAATATAATAACGCATTCATCAATATAATCGTGGTTGATCAGACAGAAATCATTTCCAGCAGTAAAAGTAAAAAATGTTATAAGATTTAAATGTTCTAGTTATTTGACGATTTTATTTAATTTTTTTTAACTGATTTTATTTAACTTTTTATCAAAAATACAATAAATGGACTACCGGACTATCCAGTTCAGATCCAGACGTCTGGAAACCTTATAACCCACTAGTCCAGCAGACACGCCGACGCCATCGCCCGGACGCGTTGCCGTAAACAAGATAAAGCTGCCCGCTCGCCGCCGGTAACGCACGACACATAAATCTGCGCAGATTTCATTGTCGGCTCCCACTTGATCCACGATCTTCCAGGTATTCTTTGCCCGGGACATTCTTGATATTTTTTAAGAAGCTTCCAAAGCTATAAACGGCACATAAACGCTATGAAACCTTTACTGTAAGTACGAATGCTCTTGTATGAAGAAGTAGTGGTTATTGCTTTTCTCAAAGGTAAGTTTTAAATAAATTATACTTTTTTAATCATTAATGTTATTTAATACAATTGTGTATTTAATTTATATTCCCCTGCTAAACATTTGTATCAATGTAACTATAAATGTTGGCTCTGTTGGCGCAGTAGCTAAGCGATTGACTTCTGCGCTGTGGTCGCGGATTTGATTCCGCACGGGACAAATATTTGTATGGCCTACAGATAGTTGTCCCAGGTCTGAGTGTTTGTGCATGTGCAATTTACGTCTGAAAAAGTAATTCACGACAATGGTGATGTTCTAGTGTGGGGGCACCGTTTTTTCTAGAGAAAAAAAAACAGTACAGTTGTAAACACAATAAAGTAAGCTGCTGTCGTTATACAATTCTGATATAATAATCCTCTCCGAAGCTGATATGAGGTTTCGAATATTACACGGTAGTAAGCAAACATGTAAAAAGTACGTAACTAAAGACAAATATTTAATTATCTTTAACCATCTAAAACTTGCAATTTGGTGGCGGCGTAAGAGAATCCAGCATTCCATCTTGTCCCCTTGATGATTCTTTTTCTTTAATAATAGAACAAGAGGCTATGAAGTAACTAACTACTAAAGCTATTGATAAAAATTTTGTATCAGTCTCCCAAATCAAACACATTCATGAAATAAAAGGCATAAAGTATACTTTTATTGATTTACAATAATTTATGAAATGAATTGTAAAATTATGAAGATTAAATTATATTAATACTTTTACTTGCGTAATATTAGATTTTAGATTTTTTAAATAAAGTGCTTTAATTGATTTGATTTGAAATGCTGTAGCTTACGGCGCAATAAACTCCTTTATGTTTCGTATACGTATTCATGTTCGTCCCGTGGTTACCGTAAAAGTCGATTGAAGGGCATTCCAGGAAAGTCTCGAAGACCCCAAAAGTAGAATAACCTCTAATAGTTGATATATTAAGTACTCTGACTTGTTGTGTGACAACAACGAACTTATAATGTACTGTATTTGTTATATTTGAAAATGGTGATAATAAAAAGATCAAAAATGTTACAGAAAAACGTATTCTATAACATAATCTGCAATTTTATGATATAAACAGCAGTTGTTGCAGTACAACAGAATAGAATAAAAATATTTTTATTCTACATAAATTATTTTTCTAATGCTTATTGTATGACATTTCTTTACTACTTGTTTGAAGTTGATATAAAGTTGACCGAAGCTTGAAGCGTCCTGGAAAGTGCCAGTAAGAAACTGTCTTTTGAAAAATCATTGTTAAATAAATCTTAGGCCATATTGTACAATTTTTTAAAAATAGCTTGGCAGCAAACACTTTATTGCCAAAGGTTTATAATACATGTATTCCTTTGCATTATACTAACCCTTTTTCACGTTTTTTTTTAAATAATAGCCTGTAGTCGGTATCTAATATAAAAAAAACTTGTTAGTGAAAAGACTGAACACTTTCTGGGATTTTGGTTTCAAAAGCGTATACTCTCAATACATCTCAACTCAATGAATTACTGGCCCTACGTGTTCTAATAATTAGTATTACTAGCATATGCACAGTGTTACTGCTGCCAGGTGCACCATGGGTCGTGGGTTCGATTTCTCTCACGGAAGTCTTTGTCCGACCTACAGACAATTTATTAAAAATACTAGCTGTGCTCCACGGTTTCACCGGCGTAAAAAAGCCGGCCCCGATCGATCATATACATATATACTCTCCAGTTGAATCGAATTTTGGTATTCGCACCGTGGAAGTATGCAAAATAGATTAATTTAGCTGAAGACTCACCAGTCAGCTGTCCGATCCTTCTAATAGGAAAAATGCCAGAATCACAACATATTTTTTTAGAACTTAATTTCGAAACAATTTTTTTTAATATATGCTCCTTACTGTAGCTTGGAATTAATAGCGATTCCAATAAATACAGTTGAATTTTCTAAAGAAAGGTTAAAATTTTCCAAATTAATATATTATGCGTCGACTTAGACATTCTAAAGTGGGTTTTTTAAACAATTTGCTTACCCGTCTATGAAAGTAAATTATTTGCAGCAAACCATTTGAAAACCATATCCAAGGTTTTATTGGGCTGTTATTAGGTAATTTCTGTTATCCAGGCATTTTTTGTACCAAATAAGAAAGAACATTAATGTAAACCAAGAACAGTAATGGGCCAAGGATCCATCCCTGAGGAGCACCCATGTTTACTAAACACACCGTTAATCGTTAATTTTTGCTCCCGATTTGTTAGGTACGGTGATAAAAAATCTAGCGAGGGTTCACGAATGTCGTATTATTTAAGTTTAGAAATTAAATGATTATGCTCTACACAGTCAGATGTCTTTGAGAGATCAGAAAACCCACCGATCGTATCATGAAAATCTTCCCAGGCTTGTGCAGACCGAACATGCGAGACTAGTTAAACACCGGCATCAGTCCTTCCTGTTGTAAAGACAAATTGCTTGTCGTTAAAAATACTGTTTTTACTAAAATTAACGACCATTGGTTCTAGCATAATATTTTCAAATATTTTACTTAAAGCAGGCAACACAGAAATGGCTCGGTAATTTGTAGGAACTGTACTATTTTCATCAGATCAGGAAAGACACCAAAAGTAACACAGATATTAAAAATCCTGCTGTGTTTAAATTGAAAGTAAGGAATGTCACTGTTTACATATTCTCTTAGGAATGACTCGACAGGCAAATGTTTAGTTGTTTTAGTAGATATATTTGAAAAAGCATTAAGAAACTCATTTGCAACTTTATATTTATCTTTAACTGCACTGTTTAACATACTGATGAAATTTTATAATAGCTGTAAGTGATATGTTAGCATAGAGATATACGACGTGCCTGTATACGACAGGAAACGCTTCTAGTAAAGGTGCAAATGCACCCTCTTGTCGGCTTTTACTCACAGTCACCCACGAGATTAGATGGAGTGGCAGATTTTCTGAGGTCACCATCACACAGCGAGATATTTATTAGTAACTAACTAGCGCTTTATCCAACTTATGGTAAATGTTTACTTTCATTCATTACTTTCGTTCTGAAAGATAGTGTTAGCTAGTATAATTATTGGTCGTATGAAACTTAGGACTGTTGTCTCAGGATGACGAGGTCAGTGTGGTGCCATGCGGATTTTTTTTTGAAAATTGTCAGTTCACGTTGTTGAGTTGAGCAGACGTTGCACTTAGCAGTTTTCTCGTTTGCATAAATCCATAAAAAATTATCTTCGATGGAGAGACAATCAAGATGTTACTTTGTATTGTTGGAGTGCTCCATAATAGGAAAATATGTTATGTGTAGTTGCAAACGAAAGAAGTCAAAATATTTTATAGAGTTGCAAAGACTACGTTGATACAAGTCGCCGTTCCGTCTGTGCACTATAAACAACCTTCGCAATTAAACTTTCATTCGGGAGGCCGATATTGCTTCGCGCATAGCTATATTTTGCTTATCGACTCTGCGCAACTTACTGTAAGCGAGTCCCACTTGCTTACTTATTAAAAAGTTGTGTAACTAATACATTTCAAATAACTCCATTTCCAAATTTGAAATTGATTTTTTAATAACAATAATAAATAAACAAATATCAGTTCAGTACATAAAATAACGTAACAGGATGTAACCGTAAATAAAACTAAATTTATATTTTATTTATTTATTTCCCGATGTACATAATTTCGGCGATGTAATTGCTGCAAGCCTTTTTTGGCTTCGCCGCTCTCTACGGCGGTCGCGCGTCGTGGTGCGTTTTATATTAAAGCTATTAACTGTGTGTACAGTGTAGCCTGGATCGTGACTGACCGTATCGTGGTCAGAGAGTGCTGAGACGTCCGTGTCGTCTAGCACGTTTCGCGGGCGACGATTGCGTTCGGTCTCGTTTCCAATTCGTCGGTAATTTGCTGCTTTAACCACCCGCGGGTTTGGATGACCCGCGGCTTTTTCGAAAAACCGCAGTGATAATGCTCTGAAGTGTTCAGAGATTAGGGGCATTTCACAGTCGCTGTGAAGATCTACGTTGCGTTGGTACCAACCGGCTCCGATGGCATTTCGCAAGAATCGATTTTGAACGCTCTGTAACTTCTTTTTTTTTCCCCGATGTACGAACACTTTATAGCCCTCATGGTTACGGATACTGAAATATAAGACGTCCTGATTTTAATTTTTATCATTATTTATACCACTAGAAGATTTCCGTCTAGGTATGTACCACCCCAGGGCCAGTTATTAGCGCTCCGCCTTTGAGCTACCATGGCCTTAGCAAGTGCAGATATAAATATATATAGGAAATCCACAATTTTAATTTGTATACATTTTGAATTAATTAGCCAATTGAATAGCGCAAAAAAAGTTTTAGTAATATATCTATAAGCGCATAGACGTCAATGTCTAGTAAATTAACATTTTCTAGCATGGCATTAAAATATGCTGGCAGACTGAAATATAAAAGACATCGAGAATATCGACAAATAATAAAAACTTTTAATTAATTTCCGCTTTATACAGCAGTGTATTTTAAAACCATAGTTTCAAGTATTATTGACAAAGTTTTCGCATTAAGTTTTTACGTTCATGAGAATATGCTTAGCAAATAGCGAGGTAGTTTACATAGAATCCAGATCGCGTTTCGCTTTATCTTAAATTATACAGTCGTGAATCCTGCCAACTGAATTCCGTATACCAATGATTTTGTAATGTACATAATACTTGGAAATTTTTGATACTAATTTCTGTTTTGCTCGAACTTTGAACGTTGTACCTAACGCATGTAAGCAGTAATGGGATCTGTTTGAATCTTTTGTGCAATAATATCATGGAAAGTTTTAAAACAATTGGTTGCATAGAATTGTTTTATTCCGCAATTGGAACGGAATAGTTTTTAATTTTAGTCAAGACTACTGGTTGTAGGAATCCTGTGCAGGAATCCGTCTAGGTAGGTACCACCCCAGGACCAGTCATTTTTTGCCGTGAAGCAATAGTGTGCAAACATTACTGTGTTTCGGTTTGAAGGGCAATGACAGCCAGCATAATCGCATATGAGACTTAAGTACTCATGTCTCAAGGCGACATGTGCAGTGTGGTGTCACACAGCAATGTTCTGTGTAAAACACAGCATTTCTTATGGGCAGACGTTGCACTTACCATCAGGTGAACGTTTGGCTCGTTTCATCACCTTATCCAATAAAAAAGACTTTTAAAAATAAGTAAAACTGCAAAGCAATACATCATTTATACTATCCATCTAAAGTTAAAAAATCTGTTCAATGCACTCGTTTTGATATCCTGTGTACATATAAGTATTCAGTTGCAGCCGCTGCATAAATTAACAATATACTATAACAAATTACAATGTTGTTACTACCTGTACTATAATAATATTATCTACTAAACTGAAAATAAACTATTTTATTGAGTTTTATAATTCAGAAATAAGCGCCGGTTAGCGACCCGATGGCGATCTCTGGCGGAGGCTCGGGCGTCCTCACAGTCTCCAAATCAAGTTCCATAGGTACAATTATTTTTATCGTGTCGTGAGGTCGTCATCGCAACGCCTCGTTCAACTGCCATCTTCCTTCTCTATTCACTGCTGATGATTCATGAAAAGCACGAAAAATAAAAATAAGGTTAAACAGCGGTTACACGTCTTACGGCGGTATTATAATCATTATGTTTCCATACCTTTGTTGTGGACATACCTTGCATTTAGACGAAGCTTTTTGCTTCGTCGCTCATAATGCGTACAGCAAAGGACTGGAATAATTTGCCTGCATCAGTCTTCGCGTCCGATTACAATGTGGGTGTCTTCAAGAAAAGAGTGAATAGGCTTTTTCTAAGCTAGTGTGTTTACTATGAAAAACTACATCGCCACTTACCATCATGTGGGATCGTAGTTTAACGCTAGCTTAGAAATTTAAAAAAGCAATGATAACTTGAATAACCGTGGGTGTCGTGAGGCAACCTCGCACCGGCAAATACAGTATAGGGCGATCTCCCAGAAGAAGGTATGACGACATACGAGGTTTGCAGTAATGCAGGTAGCCCCGGACCGTGTTTTGTGGCAACCTATGTGGGAGGCGTATGTTCAACAGTGGACTTGTGATGGGAAATGAAATGACGAACAAAACGAAACTAGTGGTAAGATTCCTATGCAGGAATCCGTCTAGGTAGGTACCACCCCAGGGCCAGTTATTCTGCCGTGAAGCAGTAGTGTGCAAACATTACTGTGTTTCGGTTTGAAAGGCACTGTGAGCTAGCGTAATCACTGGGCGTATGAGACTTAAGAACTGATGTCTCAGGGTGATGGACACAGTGTGGTGTCACGCAGAAATTTTCTGAGTTACACAGCATTTGTTATGGGCAGACGTTGCACTTACCATCAGGTGAACGTTTTGCTCGTTTCATCACTTTATCCAATAAAAAAAAAGAAAACGATGAACGTTGACGCTGACGAAGCGCATGTTAATAGAGTAGATAAGTGTTATCTCTTTCTTTGGAAATGTTATCTATATATTAATACGTGAAGAGAAATATTTGTACCCATTTTTAAGCATATTGTGCGCTCACAGGAGTGTGAGATTTGGAATAGTTAAAGTTTATATGAAGAAGAAGTGCAGAAAGCTGAAATGTGAATATAATATGTGTTACAACTACTTTAAATTAAAAAAAATGAAATACCTTTGGGCAACCACTAGTAAATATCCTCCCGTTAACTGTTCCAGCTAAACTAAAACTGCAGTACGAGATTGTTCACGACAACGTATTGGTATTGTATTGTACGGACAGCCTTTATTTGTGCAAATCAAAAACCATAGTATGCAATGCTGACACTATACTGCACGGGAGAACGCAATGGGGAGTAAGAATTTTTGACTCGTACCAAAGTGGCGGCGACGCAGTTTGCTACTGGTCACGTCTCCTTTCCTGCGAAGGCGGAAAGTTGGCTACGGGTGTAGTCTCTGCCTACCCCTTATATAGGAAAAAGGCGTAGCTGTATGTATGTATGTATAAATAATGTCTGAAATAAAAACTAAACAAACGCGGAATCATGGAGTTAAGGAAACATTTTAATCAAGATTGTGCTCCAAAAAAAAAGTGTTTATATAAAATAAATAAATAAAACTTCTAAGCAGCATATCATTTACACTGTCCTTTATGTATCTGTTGAATTCAATCATATAAGAGTATCCCGTGGAAACTAACGTAGCAAAAATGATTTACAGTGTAATTATCAAATTATAATCAAAAAATTATTAATAGACGTGAGATTTGAGTGTTACAGAAATATATTGTTGTGTACATGCTGAAATCTTGCTACATATAATGAAGTTGTAAGCGCAATGATATCCGCAGTAGAACTGGAGTAACCAACAAGCTGAAGTGGCAATGGCCTAGCTCTTCGAACCGTTCTCGAGTTGCAACTTCGTGCTGAAAATTCAGTATAGGGTGACTCGCACGGTTTTGCGGGCAGTCGATAAATGATGAATGACGACCGCGTCGCCTTGAGGTTAGCGTACCTGACTTCTACGATGCGTGTCTTGGGTTCGAAATCCAGCCGGTGTTAACATTTGTGCAAAAACATAAATCGTTGGGTTTCGGGTCTGATTGTGTTAACAGTGTTGTTAACAGAATAGATACCTGTTATATTTTCTTTTTGCAATTTTAATAAACATAAATAGAACTTCCGTTAACTGTTCCCACTAAAGTACGAGATTTTAGGAATCCGTCTAGTCACGTACCGCCCCAGTGCCAGTTATTCTGCCGTGAAGCAGTAGTGTTTCGTTGCCGTCTTTCGGTTTGAAGGGTACTGCGAGCTAGTGTTATCACTGCAGCACTGACGGGCGCAGTGTTCTGGGTGACAGAGCATTTGCTATGGGCAGACGTTGCACTTACCATCAAGTTTTGCCCGTTTCGTCGCTTCATCAGATAAACAAAAAAAAAGATTGTTCACTACAATCGTCATAATGGTGGATTCAAACACAACGACAATTTTTTAAACAATGTGTTTAATCAATCTGCAATAGGCGATTTTCGATTCAGTATTCTTATTTTGAAGAGTTATACTGGTCTATGATAATTTACGCTGACGAATAATTTTCATTTTTTGACTGTGGGTATATGATAAACGACGAAACAAAACAAGTGAGGAATTAAAGAAGCAAGGTATTCTTTGAAAACGCGGTCCTTCACACCGTAGTCTTTTCTAGTGGTAAGCTTTCTATGCAGTAGTCGACCAATGTAAGACGAAGTTGTTATTTTGCCACTAAATGTTAGTGTACAAGCATAGCTAGTAACTGATATCTCAGCTTAATAAGCGCACTCAGTGCTATACAACTGCTTACAATTGTTACTCGTCTTCACCTTCCCATATGCGATAAGATCAGACTGGGACATAGTGAAGGATAATACATATACACGAAAAGTAATGATTTGTGTGTTGCGCAAATGAGCATTCTCTGTGATTTGAACTCAGGACGCACGCCTCAGCAAGTATGCAGATCACGGAGCCACACAGTCATAAACATAGTCACAATTATTTCCTAATTTTTTTTAATAATCATTATGCTTCTTATGCGAATGTCTAATATTAAATGCTTACTTATTCCATGAATATCAATGACAACTGCACTGTGATAATATTGACAATAGATAAACTAATTATACATCAAAATACTGATATCTTAATTGCATAAACACCATGAGTTTATTTACAGTGTATTTTTGAATATTTGGAATCAATTAAATAAAAATATTATAATAAAGCTCATTTTAACATTAATATTTCATATTGCTTATTATTGTTTTAACACGGTCATTAAAACAAAGAAGATTTAAACATACCTATCTCAAACACGTGCTAGAAATTGATTTATTTACCTTGATTTTGGAAAGCAAAGGCCTTAGTATTGCAAACTGCGACATGAAGCTTTATAGTGGGGCTACGGCTACGCGATGTAGCACTCTACGGCTGTCCTCCAATAAATCTTGCTAGCAATATGAGACGCCTCGATATCACAATAACCCGTTCCCGCAACGATGCCATCGCTTCACTTCCCACTGCCAACTATGAGACCCGCTAAAATTGAAATTATAATATATTCTGAGAGAGTTTTGTTGAAGCATACCAAAGGTACACGCTTACTAGAAAGATCTTTTTTAGTTTGTTGTATAGAAAATAAAGAAATATTTTGTGGCCGAGCTCTTATCAAAATTATAGATTTACTGTATCGTTCACTAAATAATAAGTTATAGTTTGTCACATAATGAACACTGAACAAATATGTACTATCGATACAGAGTCCCCGAATCGTCCTTTACCCAATAAATCCAGTGATAACACATTTCACAACTGATTAAATTTCACAAATTTGTACATAGATAGGTATCTAAACGCCGAACAGAGGAACGTAGCGAAACACGATCTCATTATTCAAATGCATCGAAGCAAATTATGGTAATCTGGGAAACCTGTTCTGTTTCAGTAATATTAATACACAACACAACCGTCGGCGAGCCGGTTCGTCATCGGAACTAGTTTGCTCATTCAACGCACCCATTTCAATGCACATGTTGACTTTTATTTTACACTAATCTAATCAAAAATGAAAACTTTGTTGACCGAAATTGCTGAATTTTGCGTATCAAAATATTATTTTGTAAATATAGATTGATTTAAAAGAACAATGATATACAATTAATAATAGTTTTTAAACAAAACCCTCCGAAAATTGTTTGGTACAGGGACCAGAATTTAATAAAGCAACTCTATTTCCCCACGTCACTGTGCATTGTGACATGTTCGGCGACATGAAGCGCGGAAAACGTGCTATTATAGTAGCGCACAGCCAACCTCGATGCGGTCTACTTTAGCTACGCTGGCGACTAATGAATGAGCAAATACTTTTTATGTTACAGCTATTTATTTCATTTTTTTTAAATAATAGAAAGTTCATGCTACGCTGAACCAGAACGTAAATTCAAAGCAACATTCTTTCAAACATTGAAATACGGGTTTTTAAATTAGCGTATCATATGAAAAAATTGTTCTTTTCAAGAAAAAGATGACTATAAACTATTTAATTATCAACAGCACTAAACACTTATTTGAAAACCTATAAATCAGCCATAGTTATAATCAAATACGCATGCTAGCGGCGAAGAAGGTTATTTTACGACGATAATAATTTCTTAAAGAATTCAAGACTTGAGGGATACTCAATATTCCTATTAATATTTTTATTTCGCTATCGGAAATTTAATGTGGGCTAAAGTAATTTTCCGCGAGCGTAGAGCGGAAATTACCACATAGTGTAGTGACGTGTTCGACAAACGTCACGTAGCCGGATCCGAGCGCGGAGATCCTTATATCCAATTTCCGGCCGTTTTTGTTGGAAATGAGAATTAGCTGACGTGACGTGACGGAAAGCTAAATATCAATGTCGATCTTATCGAGCAATCGCTACTGGACGCGATTCGCCTACGGACAGCATTGGTGATTAGCGATCGCCCTTCCTAGCTATCGATTTAAATGATTAGTGGCTCCTAACAAAAACAAATCTTGCAAGCTTTTTAGAGTAAAAATATATAATTAAAAGACATGTGATTAGGCAAACATATATCAGTAAATGCTGTTTTTAATAAATTAATAATAAGTTATACCTATGATGAGGTTATGTAACTTGCATTGATGATATCATTATCATTAACATAGTGCCAAGAAAGTACAAATTGATAATGTACTATCTACCATGACTAATAAACAGCAGTTTTGTGATATAAATCAAGTAAATTAAAAAATAAAATGTGTAAACGAATGTAACATTTTTCTTTAAAACTTACAGAAACATATCTGGCATTGTTTTTATATGTTGAACTTATAACATGCCTCTAGTCATTTTGGTCTACATATTTAAACGAATTGAAAAAATCCAACAACCGTAGGAAATTTTAAATTATCACTTATTTTTATTAATTACTTAGCATTTGACATTGCATAACCGTAATAAAAACCTAAACTTATTATATTCGTTTTCGTTAGCTAATTGGCTTAAATGAAAGCTTGTTTTGAAAAGGTCTTTTGATTTATTTTATATTTATTATTCTTGCATCACGTTCCTACAGCGACTAAATTTAAATATATGTAGGTTATTGTTTACTGGCTTTCTTTAGATTTAACAGCAAATATTATGTTTGTGTTTAATTTAGTACGAAACCTACGAAAAAAAAGTAGTAAAATCTCAAATTGTTACCGTGGAAATTATTGCGTAGGAGACAGAAGTATGGTGTACTCTAATTATGAAGATATTACGGCACTGTTACGTAACGTCATTTTTTGCGCCACTACTACGTACTACTCATGGCTAAAACGGCCATATTATTAAAGATGATTACACTGGCTCTTTGTACTGGCCTCTGACCACTTTTACGACACCCATGAGATGGGGTGGTAGACTCTCTTAAGCCGCCACTATACGGTAACATTATGCTCATATTCGCCTAATTACATTTAATACAGAACAGAGAAAAAATTAATTAGAACCAAGCGAAAATACAGCAATAACAACTGTGAACACATTACATTATTATCCTACTGCCTCGAACGATCGTATAGGAATCTCGTATTTGCATCCAAGCGTATATTGAAACGAAAGGGGTCTGACGACCGTACGATGATATGAAAAAAGTAACTTTTCATAAGTATTGCAGTAGTTTTTTTTAATGGCAACACCAAGTGAGTGCTAAAGCAGGTAAGTATTTTTCAGCGTAGTCGAAATGTCTCTCGAGTTGCATATGAACGGAACGGAATTTTTTTATTCATAAAAATTTGAACGAAATCTATTCATTGGAGTTGATTTTTTGGAGAAGCGTTCTTACAACGAAGATACAAGAGGGAAATGTATTTGACGTAAAATCCTCACTATAAATGCATCCGTTAGTTTTACTTTAAATTAATTCTGGTTAGAATTTATTTTGAAACACAAGATGAGTTTGAAAGTGGAGACAGAATGTAAAATATCGGTGTGTCGAGTGCGGCCCTCAGAAGCGGCGTGAAGCTCGGAGGAGCAGGCAGCGGGATCGTTACGTGCGCACCGCTGAGTCCGCGAGTGACACCGACGAGCCTCTCCACGACCAAATCTCACCCGCCAAAGTATATTAAATAAAAAACACATCTTTTTCAACTCTCTCGACGAATTTCGAGTGGATAGAATAACTTCAAAAAGTTGGGAGTAGTTTCAGTCGCAATAAAAACAAAACTATGTGTAATGTTGGAATGGGATGATTCTTTTAATTGTTTTAAATATGTAATGCGTTTTATTGTAATTGTATATAATATCATATCATATTTTACTATAATATTAATACATTTTCATTAAAACGATCACTCAATGGATCACCAAATCATGTGATTATTTTCTTCGTCGTTTCAGCCTATAATTAGTCCACTGCTGAACATAGGCCTCCCCCATAGATTGCTACAAAAGTTTGTAGCTCTCGTTTTGAGGGGATTTTGCCATAGTTGCCACGCTTGGCAGACGGGTTGGCAACCGCAGTTTATTCATTCAGATGTTCCAGCAAGATGCTGCTGCTCATCTCCTAGTTTTCATTTTCCCTCTGTCGACTTTTACGACACCCACGGGATGAGATGGGGTGGTAGATTCTGTTAGGCCGCTACCACACGGCATTTACTTAATATTTACTAAATAATAATAATTATCATAAACTACGGAAATACCCCAGAGATAAAAATAATATTTACTTAAATAGACAAACCTACATACCTATATAATGGCACATTAGTAGATTGTAATAAATATAAACGTACTTACTATCATTATAATTATTAAATTTATTAATTAATAAAATAATTATAAAAACAATTATAAATTAAAAAGATAATTATTAAGCGATAAATCGCTGATTTTTTTTTAATTATTTGTTATCAAAAGGTTTATTTCGCAATTGTGAAGAAAATACATACTTTGGTTCGAGTAATTTCTTATCACCAATCATTCATTGGTACCTACTTTTATTACATTTCGCGCCTTGTAGTACGTACTTAGTAGTGGTAAGTACTTGTCTAGACATATACCCAAAATATAGCCCAAAAACGACGGAGTTATCATGAGTAGGTATTTGATTAGTTTCTATGACCACTTTCCAGCTCCATAATGAGACCCTGGACATCATCTAGATAGGACTTGTCAAGACAAATCCGAACTGGTCCAAATACGACGAAGCTATTGTGAGTACTTGAGGAATTCCTATGATTACTTCCTAGCTCCGTAATGAGATCCTGGATCTATTCTCTTAATCTCTATAATATCTTAATCATCTAGGTCTATTCTCTTAACATTTAGTTTTCATCATCAATAGTTTAATTGCTATATTTTATTAAAATATTTCTAAATATTAAAATATAGCTTAGGAAGGAGCAGGACGTGTTTTATTATTTTCAAATCTAATACCGCTGATATACCATTAATGGTCATTCACGGAAACAGCAAACAACCATGCGTTTGCTGGCAATAAATAAAATAAATAAATTGTAGACATGTATAAATAGATAGTATAGTAAAGATAATAATGAATGATAAACCAAAAGTCGTCGAAGTAATCCAATAACATAAATAAAATATTATATATATTTAATAAGGACACTGACTCCGTTTGCAAGTGACTATATTAGCCGAGCCGTGTACAAGCAAATTAAACGTCTCAAGTACTCGTCTCGTATATGAGACTTCGCATGTGAGACTTACGAACTGATGTCTCAGGGTGATGAGCGCAGTATGGTGTCACAGAAATGATGATTGGGGTGACACAGCATTTGTTATGGGCAGACATTGCACTTACCATCACGTGAAAGTTTTTCTAGATTCATCGCTATATCCAAAAGTCCCAAGTATCTATGTAAAAATTGTATTTGTAAAACTTAAGTGTATTTTTCCAACGGTTTATATGTGTTGTATGTATGAAATAAAAGTTTAATAATATTAGTAGTTTTTTAAACGTTTCCATACAACAGTATTTGTCGGTTTTACATTATTTAACGGTTTCATTTGTACAGTCATAAATTGCACATGCACAAAAAGCCAGATGCGGAACAACTACGCTAAACATTTTGTTTAGTTGTTCAACAAATCCGGATCTGGCCATCAGCATTTGTTGTTGATAATTAAACCTGGGGCCGCAAGATAGTGCAGAAGCCACTAAGACATTAACGCAGCTCAGCTGAACCGGCTTAATTCGGTACAAAACATTGTTAGTGATTAATTGTTTAAAGGGTTACATATGACTATAATGTTAACCAATTATTGATGTCTTATTTGGGAATAGTCGTCATCATTATCATTTCAGCCTATCCGACCACTGCTGAACATAGGCTTCGCCCATAGATTGCCATAAAAGTTAATGCAGTGTAGCTCTCATTTTGAGGTATTTTGCCATAGTTGGCACGTTTTTTAACCGCAGTTTATTTATTCAGATGTCCCAGGAAGATACTACTGCCCATCTCCTGGTTTTTATCTGGTTTTTGTCTGGTTCCCTTCTTCGTCTTTTACGACACCCATGGACAATAGTATTTGGCCTGAAAGTAGCTTAGATTTAATAAAATTATAGTCAAAGTGCTTCTCTACCAAAAGTAATTTTGTCAGTTTATTTCCCTAATGTTCCCTGTTTTGGAGAAAACATGCTAATGTTGGGTTTGAGGAAAACAGGGAAAAATTCTACATACTAATCCATTTTACCCTTTCTGAACAATACAAGCCGTGCGGTGGCGGCTCGTTAACCACTCCATCTCATCCAATGGATCTCGTAAAAGGCGAGTAAGGAATTAAACTGCACTGTGCACCCAACAGCGCATGGTGGCGATGGGCTCACCACCTATCACACCAAGTACATTATATTGTGCAGGTGAAACGTGGATTGTGGCAGTCATCTGTTTTTGCAGTGAGTGCCCAGTCTCTGACTACCCCTTATGGGATACAGTCGTGATCTTATGTATGTATGTATGTATGAACAATACACTATGTACTATCATTAAATGTCTTGAACAATTATATTCAATATTTCCCTTTTACTGTAAAAATGTAGCAAAATTCAAGTACCTATATCCGTATATTAGATACGCGAGTAACCGGATTTTGAACTCCAGTGCCGAAATCACTGTGATTTTTCAATCCTATTTTATACCATTTTTCATTAATTATTATGACATACTGTTAGCACCTACCTGCGGAATCTTTGTGGGTGCTTTTTGAAATCGAAATTCAGCCAAAGACTATATTCGTTAAAAACTAACAAATATGACAAGGTGAAAACGAGGTAGTGCAACTATTTACGCTTATACTTTCGGCACTATAATAAATCTTAAGTATATTGATGACAACATAAGCTTGATAAGGGGAAAATGACGCCAGGGACAAAATCGAACCAGGAGAACATCATCATCTTTACGTTACTGCTTTTTTTACCTTCAACACGTATAACGACTTTAAATATTTTTATTTCAATAAATATCTCGTGAAGGAAATTATACGGGTAAATGCAGACATAAAAATGATATCCGTAACAATTGTAACAGGAACAATCAAATGTTTCCTGCGACCAATACGAGTAGCAATCGACAAATATATCCCCCTTCTTTATGCTACTCTGCAGAATATTCAGTACTGTGGAAACAACTTCAAACACCAGTATTTTCTTTGACTTCAAGTTGCATATACGGCCCAATAGGCGCAATCTCTAAGCGATTGGCGTACGACTACGCTACTAATCGCGAGTTCGATTCCCGAACGGGGTAGATGTTTGTATGGCCTACAGATAGTTGCTCAGGGTTTGGGTACTTGGGCCTTTGCAATTTGTCTCTGTAAAACGCACCCATGACACATATCCTAGTGTGTGTCGGTATCCCATCAGCTACACCTTAAGTAAGGTAGATGTTTATGGACAGAGATGATCACGTGCCTTCAAGTAAACCTTGTACTCATTTTTCCCTAGTGCTATAAAAAAGTAACTAGTTACATGTCACATTTATACATACACTCATACACACATGTAACTGCGCTTATGTGTGTATGAGAGTATGTATAAATATAAGTTTGTCAGTGTGGGTATATATAGATGGGTATATACTCCTTAGCCTTATAGTGTCAGTATGTGTTAAGTGATTGGGTATCATCAAGGTTGGGTTGAGTAAGAATATTAAATGTGTGTTAACGAAAGATTTTCAGTTTGTTATAGAGTAATGGCCCCATGAAGTATAAGAAGTTTACATTGTAACATTAAATTTTACATTGTAACATTGACTTATACTAAATTGTATTGATTTTTTTCTCGCAAATGATATTATTATAGTTGCTTACTGGTAAAGTTGGAGATCGGTGATTTGGTAAAATCATATGGCTTTTTTTGGGGATAAAAAGAAAATTCTATATTACAGAAGTATCATCATCATCATCATTATTTCAGACTATCACTAGTCCACTGCTGAACATAGGTCTTCCCCATAGATTGCCACAAAAATTTGTAGTGCTCATATTGGGGGGAATTTTGCCATGGTTGCCATGCTTGGCAGGCGGTTTGGCAACCGCAGCATATTAATCCCCATGTTCCTGGAAGATGCTGATGCCCATTTTCTGGTTTTAGTTTTCCCTCTGTCGACTTTTACGACACCCACAGGATGCGAATAATATTGTAATATTCATTACAAAATGCATAGATAGAAAAACATCGGAAAAACATTAAAAAGGTGTAAGAGGACCTCTAATTATCGATTATGTAATAAAATGTACATATCATAAGAAGTACATTACCATACCATAATCTGGAGGTGGCGATATTAATAGTTCTAGAAATGTTAGTTATTTACTACATGGTCAGAGGTGAAAGAAAATATTGTTAGGAAACCTGCATGTAAAGTCCATCAACCCGTACACAATCACATGGCGGACTTTTACGGCTCGAAACCCCTTTAAAAAACGTTAAAAGTCCTCTGCTCAACAGTCGGATATTTATGGGTTGTTGCTTTATTATAAATACAAGATCAACAGCATGCTAACTTACCACCGCTGAACATAGGCCTACACAATGACTAAAATGTAAGAATTAACAAAAACAAAATAAAAAAAAAAAAAATATTTATACATCAAAATATAAAACTATCCAAGGTATGCCTGCACTGCAGTATGACAAAACAAAAGGGTCTACACTCAGCATGAGCTGCGATCATACGCAGCGCTGATTTTCAGTGCAACCCTCGGTCCATCTCAGACAGGTAGTGTACCTTTACTAAAATACTTAAAATTAGTTACGAAATTATTACAAAAACCAAAAAAACCAAAAACAAAAAAACGCAAAATGCTATAAAACAGAACATCAACATGCAAACATAATTATATTAAAGACTGCGACAAAAAACAAAATTTTTTTTTTTTACGTCTGCTTTTGTATGTTTAGGAGCCAAGCCTTATACTTGACCCTAAAGTTATTTATTGTCAGAACGTTTCGTAATGGTGGAGGCAGATTATTCCAGCATTTTGTCGCATTGTATTTGAAACTGCCTCGAAAAGCAGCTGAACAGTGTATATTTCGTTTCCTTAATAATTATCTTTACGTTGCTGTTGCAACGTTGAACGCATATAGTAGCATAAAAATTGACAAGAAGCCTTAAAGTCCGTTACTCATCTTTAATTCGATGCAAAGGATAATTGACAATAGTAAGCGGTATTTAAATTTGTTACATTGGATAATACATATGAATGTCATTTGTATAGAGAAGTGAGTGCCCCCTGTCTGCAAAAAAGTCAACCCCAGTTTATTTACCGAGAGTTTGACGAACGTGCTACATGTTACGTGCTAGATCGAACAGAGAAGGAACACACTCTCATTTAACACCAGCGTAAACAAGCAGAATGAAACTGCTGCGTTTCCTTTGGCGATTTATCGACCTCCTTTAATGGGGCCCGTGGATCACTTTTTTATTCGTATTCGGAGTAAACTCAGCAACGTCCTCCTTACTCGCGAGCCATCTGCTCGAGTATTTTTAAATAACACCGTAAAAGCTGCAGGACTAACAGCATAATACACAGTCAAAAAATGGTGACTGGCGGGAACCGGTGCCCGGCAACGCGGCATTTCCACTGTGGAACTCTAATTATATTTTGATACGTCACTCCTTCATAATTATGAATATCCTTCATCGATGTAGAATTAAGGCGTGGCTCTATATGATATGGTGGTTATGATTTAAAGTGACGGCTTACCGTTAAATGAAGTATTCCCGTTGTTATCACTGCTACATACTCGTAAAAAAATAGTTTTAACTGATACAGGTGAACATCTTCATATATATAATTTTTCTGTGCGTGTGTATGTCACTGAACTCCTTCCAGACGTCTGGATCGAAGTTGATGTATTTTTTTATGTGTTTTTGTGTAGTTCTCTGGATGGTTTAGATTCAGAATTGGACCCGGTAGGTGGCGCTGCGATAGAGTTCTAAGAACATGAGAAAAGTCACTTACTATATAGTTTATCGATAATTCAAATATCGAAAAATCGTTTGCTGAATATGTTAACAGCAGGCAAGCCCACGTTCGGGCAGGACGTCTGTCGAGTCCGCTTGTATGTTTATAATTATCATTACATTTAAGATAGTAGATAAAATAACAACAAATATTTAATAATTTCGACAAAACGCAAAGAGAGTTATTATGTAATTATATAAAATGGAGATAACGAGCAATATACACAACAATGTCTTTGCATGCCGTCTTGATACACAGAGAATTTCTTAAGTTCTACGGGTCGGTTAAAGTCGGCATCGGTTAATGTGCTAAGGGAAGGAAAGTTTCAGGTAAGCGTATTCTTGAGAGACGTGAGCAGCTTACCTTATGTTTGTTGTGCCACGCTAGTGTGCTGTCTTCACAGTAAAAGTAGCCACGACTGACGTAATTATTTAATAAAATATATTACATTTCCATTTTTTGTGTACCAATTTAATTGTTGTGTTGTAATGTTATTAGAGCGATGCAACATTGTTTTGTAATTTTTGCTGATCAAATACGTGTTAAACTTTACTAATTGTAAATATTTGGAATATTAAACTATCATAAAATGTACAATATCATATATACCACAATTAACAAGAAACACAACTCACCAAGTCAGCCGTGAAATCGAATTTTAAACGTGAGAGGAAAAAATCAAAGATCTACGTAATGTACGTATATTACTTACGCGCCACAACTCCCAGTCGTGGGACCTGCTGAAGATGAAAATATAATAATAGAGGCGCATCAAACGTGATGTTATTAAGGGGTTCCGTGACCGGGGTTGCGATGGCGAAGCAGGGGCGAGAGAGACGGGCGGCGCGCACGCACCACGCGTGCATCGAATACGAACCCATTCGCATGCAAAATCAACTGCTCACGACATATTTTGCGCGATTTCGTAAGTTTCAGTAAATATGGTTGGATGGTGATTTTGTTTTCCAACTTTTATTCCAAATTGCTAAGGAATTTAGAACATTTTCAACGCGTTTCAATATTCCTTGACTGGAGACATGGCAGCTTGAAATGTTTAACGATATTACGAAAAAATTAGTAGAATTTGAACAAAAGTTTAATAAAATCATATTGTGAACGTCCAACCTATCGAGGTTCTAATTAATAAAGTTACGTAAATACGTAATAACAGTCATTTACCATAACAATTTTTAATCATATAAAATCGGTTCATAAACAACGAAATTATGGCCGAACATAAAAAATATATATTATACAGATGAATTGAGGATCCTTCGTTTTTGATGACAGTTAAAAAGAGATATATTATAAAGAATATTATTTGTAATATCCAATTGTTAAAAAGAAAGAAAATAAGCAATGACTTTGTAGTTTGATAGTCGACATATCTTATACTTGTTCAGTTTAATCCAATTTATAAAGCGTAAAACATTTGTGCACGTTCCCGTTCTCAAGGCGATTTCTTCAGTTGGTCGTAAAGAGTGAAATACTTTTATTTGTTGCAGAAGAGTAGCAACGCCCGTCGGCGCCTAATCAAGGAGTTGGCCGGGACCCGCGCCGCTAACGAACAGGTGTACCTATAAATACTTTCCGAGGCGATTGCTCCAGGCTTTAATCAGCGCCGCGGCGCCACTTTACCGCTTTTCATTGACTCCCGACTGACCTGCTACCGCCGATTGGAAACCTACACTCAGGGATATAAGCTAGAAATTCTATGTGCATTTTCGAATTCTCCACAATTATACTTTAAAGAAAGAAACCATATAAATATATTTAACTCAAATATTTTCCATTACTATAGTTTACATTCATCGATAAATTAAAATATTAGTGTTAATCAAATCGTTACTGTATTTTTAAAAGACCGGCATCTTAACTTAGACTTGTTTAAATACTAAATATTATTAAACCATGTTTAAAATATTCACACCATCCTCTACAAAATTATGTGCTGTTGAGCCTTGAATAAGATGTAAGTTGAATTATGAACGAGTATGACTATTCCCCGCACGTCGTAGGCGCACGCGCTTTGTGCCAAACTTTGGACTGGATCGAATTAAAAATGAATGCAATGAGCGACGTGCGTAGGGCTGCCTGCATTTTTATACTTATATCACCAGTTAAACACTAAATGAATATTATTACTTAATTGTAATTTTTCTTAATATTCTTTTAAATAGTTAACATTTACTTACTAACAATTTCTTTTGTTTTTTCACTCATTAAATTTTGTAATCGATTAATTATGTTACAATGATAAAGTCCTCTGAACATTTTATATAAAACAGAGGTATAACCATAGTGGCATATGTGTCCAACTTGTAGTAATTACTAATGATCCATAGTAAAAACCTAACACTTTTGTAATGCCATGACCAAATAAAAGACTAAGTACAAATATTCTAAAGATAGACTCTGGTAAAGGTTCAGCTCCAATAAAACAAAATAAGCGTCTGTCAAAATCCGAAATTTTATTATTAATTTTATTATTCATGATTTTTTTTAAATACCATCTATTTTAGATAAATGTTCTAAATTCTGATTTCAATTGTACTGATAACTGGGTTAAGACTAAATTAATGAATATGTGTATGAAATGTATTTCTTTGCGCATTTGTTTCAAGAACGCATATTTTTTTTTGTATTAAGCGTCTACCTTAATGTGAAATCAATACTGTTCTATTTTTGTTTGTAAACAGACAACCCTAAGCAACGATGCACCACAGATGTAACCTATATATGTTCTGCATGTACTAAAAGTACGCTTCGCTTTTTCAATACAACGTAAACTCTGTAGCTTTTAATTGGGTTCCTGTCGCTTCTCACGATTTGTCCTCCTGATTCAAATACAAAAATGAACAACCCAACGAAACTAATATCGCTAACTAATTAAATTTTCTGATTTACATTTTAATTAGTAGTGTCCAATTTACATTGCACTGTATCTATGCCACAAATAAATTTCGAAAATAACGTAAGTTGAAACACGTACAAATTTTATTTATATACGACGAAAATTTTATGAGATATAATTACTTTTATAAAAATCAACCATTATCTAATTATAACTTAACAATGAAAATGTATCATGTGCTCGTAATGAATAACAATAAATCAGTAAGAGCAATCCTTAACTTTTCAAGTAAATTAATATAAAGTTGTGCAATCCTTCGTGCATTGGTATTCAGAGGCTACGGCCATATAACAGGGAAACGAAAGATTTTAATGAAAGCCTGCCATCTTGGGATTCACACCGAGCTGATTACACGATCGTCAGAAAACATTTTTGAAATTGGAACGCTTATTTATCTTTGATAAATTGCATAATATTGAAAAATATATAGTGTTTAGTAGTTTGTACTTATGGTGTCATATTATTGTTAAAATTATATAATGATTATTTTGCATTTTTTTTATTTAAATAATAATAAGAAATATATCAGATCAACATAATTTTTATTCGTCGTCGTCGTTTCAGCCTATCAATAGTCCACTGCTGAACATAGGCCTCCCCCATAGATTGCCACAAAAGTTTGTAGCTCTCGTTTTGGGGGATTTTGCCATAGTTGCCACGCTTGGCAGACGGGTTGGCAACCGCAGTTTATTTATTCAGATGTTCCAGCAAGATGCTGCTGTCCATCTCCTGGTTTTCATTTTCCTTCTGTCGACTTTTACGACACCCACGGGATGAGATGGGGTGGTAGATTCTCTTAAGCCGCTACCACACGTAATTTTTATTAAGAAATACATATATACTTAAATGTATAACAAATTATTGCTATATTATTTAATAAGTATGTAACCAACAACGTTAACCACAAGTTACCAGAGAATATAATATTTAATGTTTGGCTTTGGTAATTTATAAATACACAGAACTATATTTAAAAGTTAAATCAAGTTGTTTATTACTAATATTAATTTGCCTAATAGGAATTTGATTTTTCTTTTTTAATTATGTCCTTTAAAAAGCCTTTAAAATTAATCATTAAAAGTTAAATCATATATGAACTCATATCATTACCAACACGTAAAAATAAATCTTACGGAATACTATGTTTACGAAGGAAAAGATAGAAGCATTTCAAGATTACACCCTGCCAGTAAATAAGAAAAAGTGTTTACGCTTATCTATGAAACAATCCGTATGTGTATCAATCAATAAAAATTCGTCAACAACTGGTATATTTGGAAGATGGATAGTTTTTTACTGTAAAGCTTATACAAATGAATGTGTTTTGGTGATGTAAGAGATCTCCAGATGAACTCCATCGATTTATTCTGTCCCGTGTGTGTCGTAAGGGGACGGTCAGAATAATTAAATCAAAGGTTGAGCAATAACGTCTTTTGGAATTCAGTGATTCTACCGCGCTCATCTTACTGAGTTTTCACATCTGCTCTGTTCAATATATTATCATGGATATATATATATATATATATATCGTAGATAATATATATTTTTTAAATATAGGGCAAGCGTATGTTTTGCAGTGAATTATATAGAAGACATTGATAATGATACAATACTTCACTTTTAATGTTTGCTATAAATAATTAAATAGAATATAAAACACAAACTCTATAAATATGCGCACCGCGGTAGCATACTTGCGCTCGCAACGGTCGCAACAGCTGGTTCCTTTAAGTACTTCTACTTGTGCGGCCGACCACCCTCGCGCTCTTTAATTATTTGCCCTGCCCCTATTTCATTACAAATTGGCAGTCATCTTCCGCAAATGCAACGTTGATTTTATATAAAAGTTATGAATAATTCTTAATAATTTAATTTGCCGCACAAATTGTTTTGCTGTACGGTTATTTTCATTCAATTTCGTTTTCACTTACAAACATGCAAAACATGCTTATATGCTAGGCAGGACTTGCCAATTATCGTTGAAAGTAGTGGTAGGATTTCTATGCAGGAATCCGTCTAGGTGGGCGCGGTCATCTGTCTGTAGCGCACATTTTGTGGTAATTTTGCCACGCTTGGCAGGCGGGTTGGCAACCGCAGTTGGATTTTTTTTCTTTTTATTGAATAAAATGAGGAAACAAGCAAAATGTTCACTTGGTAAGTGCAACGTCTGCCCGTAACAAATGCTGTGTCACTCGGAACATTTCTGTATGACGCTACACTGCGCTGGTCACTTTGAGACATCAGCTCTTAAGTCTCATATGCCCAGTGATTACGGCTATTCAGTGCCTGTATTTTGGCACACTACAGTTATTCTGAAAGTGAAAAGTGCTCTGTAGTGCGCTACTGATAGACAACTGCGCCCAGTCTCCGGCGGTCCCGCTACAACGGTAGCAGTCATGGTAACGGCAGGGAGTGGAAAGAAGCTCCGGAGGAGGAATATCATGCATTCATGAATGCGTCCATTTCACATGTACAACACAACCATACCCGAAAACCAGCAATGTATGTTTTTGCACTAATTTTGGCTCCGGCTGGGATTTAAACCCAGGACCCGTGGCGTAGAAGTCAGGTACTCTGACCACTGAGCCACGCGGTCGTCCAATAGAATCCGGTAAGTTGTTTTATCCTCCAGGAGGGCGACCATCTATCCCTAGGAAGTGTCGGGTTTATCATCCATAAGTCTCTCATTGACAATGTTATTAAGATTGGAAGAATAATACCTACTTCTTTCCTACCAAGGTGTTCGTAGAAAGCGACTAAGGTATTGACTTTATTCGTGCAGAATACACCATAATATGCAATGCTATCAATATACTGCTCGTGGGAACGCAATCGTAGTATGATTTTATTGACTCGTACCAAAATGGCAGCGAAAGGGTTGGCACCCGTCACGTATCGTTTCCCTCGGGGGGTGAAAAAAGGTGTATGTGTGTGTGGACTCTGCCTACCCCATATATGGGAAAAAGGCGTGACTGTATGTATATTTATCTATGTATTAAGATCGGCTTTGTGATGACTAGTGCGCGCACATTATACTCAGAAAAACCAAGTATGCGCTGAATGTCTTACAGGTAGGTATATGAATCTACCTCGGTACACCGTGATAATGAGGTGGAGATAATGTATGACTATACAACTATTTAACGACATTCCATTCCTCAAAAACTTATTACTCGGTGTTGGTGGCAGACTTTAACGCAAAACTGGGCATAAAAAAGACGATGAGCTGGTAGTGGGGGAAATTTGGAATAGGGCATCGGAACTCAAGGGGCCAACAGCTGGCCGACTTTATGGAGAAGGAGTGACTTTTCTCTATGAACTCCTTCTTTCAAAAACAGTCCTACAGATAGTGGATCTGAATGTGACGGGACGGTTCCATCAAAGCTAAGATCGACTTCATCAAGATGACCAAACGACGCTGGGGTGAAAACAACAATGATCACCGAATGATAAAACATATTGAACCTTAACGTAAAGCTGGAGAGGTCTTGACCAGTGAGGTCCATTCCTCCTCGTGCCCTTATCCCAAAATCTCGTGAGCTTCCAGCTATAATTGCATAATCGCTTTCAGCGCCTGGATGATTGCGTCACAGTGGATGATATCAACGAGATTCTCGTCCATGCAGTTGGCCTAAAATATTGTAAGAACCGCCGCGCAAACAAGATAAGCTCTTCGACTACACTCCCAATCTCATAGCGGCTAGGCGTAAAGTTGCAGTCTTCAACTGTTGGGTCAGCATATCGGCAACAGAACAGATAGATCGCCAAATGGATGCAGGCGAGACCTACGCAACTTCAGTACAGCTCGTATTGAGTAAGCGATAGAGCAAAACCAAGGCACTAAGGTCCCAGAGATCTGTCTGCCGAAAAGAGCCAACTAACTAGGTTAAAAACCGAGTCCGGTGGCGTCATTTTCGCTGGACCAGAGATTTTGAGTGAGATGGACATTTTTTTATGGACAGCTGTACATATCATCGTTAAAGCCACACACTAGGGTGAGTAACGACCCATGAGCAAAACTACGGCCGACACTATTCCGATGATGTCACGGACGTCAGTCTAAGCGAGATTAGTATAGCTCTCAATCAGTTTAAGAATGGCAAAGCGGCGTATGAGGACGCAATTACAGCGGAGCTTCCTTTCGAAGTCCTTTAGAAGCTATTTAATTCCGTCATCCGCCGTGGCGCTACGCCGGAGTGACGAAGCGTGCAGTAGAAGCGTCGTTGTCCTGTTCTTCAAGAAGGGCGATAACGCATCTGAGCTACGTCTACGTGCTGTTTTCGTGAGTCATTACGAATAGGTGACTCAGGGCCGTGTTTTGTGGTAATCTATGAGGTAGACCTATATTAAACAGTGGACTAAGATAGATTGATGATTCGTTGCATGAGGCCGTATTTTCAATATACGAAATTAGTACCTTGGCAAAAAGATTAAAAAAAACAATTTGTATTAAGGTGTTATGTAGGTACGAGTACCAAGCTTATCATGTATTCTAAAGTGCATTTGCTTAGGTTTTACTTCATAAAGACACTCACATAGTCTTATCACATGTTTCACTTATTTTATTTTTAACAGTATGAACCAACATCAGTCAGTAGTATGTAAGTGATAAAAATGAGTATTATAGGCCT
This sequence comes from Luehdorfia chinensis, assembly GCA_019845155.1. Lineage (NCBI taxonomy): Eukaryota > Metazoa > Arthropoda > Insecta > Lepidoptera > Papilionidae > Luehdorfia > Luehdorfia chinensis. Next base: position 12,505,504 of record JAHVAK010000527.1, read on the forward strand.
GTTTAGCTCGCAACGATTCACGCATTGTTCACGTGCAACGAACGTCGTTTCCTTTGTCGCTCCTCACATCACAAAGAGATTCAGTTTTGAATAGTAAAATAAAAAATAAAATATAATTTTGAAATCGGACTCGTGAATTTGGACACTTCAAGAAAACTTCTAAGTAAGAATGATCGGTTAAATCTGTAAGATAAAATATTAAAATAATGTTTCATTTTAAAAAAATTAGATCAGTATATAGAAAGAAAAAAAATATAGTATGTTTTTGTATTTGTTATGATTTAAAATAAAACATTATTATTTTATATACTCATGCTTCACTGCAGGTACCCATCTGATTACATAGGATACAAGTAAAATAATCATTACTGGTGGTTGTAGGATTCCAATACAAGAATCCGTCTAGGTTACCATCGCAAGGCCAGTTATTCTGCCGTGAAGTAGTAGTGAGAAAACATTACTGTGCTTCGGTCTGAATAGCACTGACAGCTAGTGTCATAAATACTGGGCATATAGGACTTAAGAACTGATGTCTCAGGGTAACGGACGCAGTTTGGTGCCACCATGTATTCTGGGTGACACAGCAATTTATTTGGGCAGTCGTTGCACTTACCATCCAGTAAACGATTTCCTCGTCTCGACACTTTCTCGTATAAAACAAATAGTTTAAAAACAAAAAAAAAACACACTTTAACATCAATGTGCTGATCCTGGTGAGAATATCAGTTCATTGTCATGAAATTATTCTATAATCATCGGTCCTTAATACGTGTGCATAATTTTAAATTATTCGGACAAACGGAAATATGTGACAATTGAATTGAAAGATTCCATTAGAATCATGCTACTCGTAAAAGCGTATTAATAAAGGGAAATTTGATTGTAAGAAAATTGTTTATGAATAATGGACATGAAGTTGTAGTTGTAACAGTTTTGAATTTCATTATAATTGGCGCTTAATAATTTAAACTCAATTCTTAACAAAAAATCAAAACGACGCATCCTTTCGCAAAATCTGCGTTTTTACTGTCACCAACATATGTTACTTTTTAACATATTTAAAATTTGATTGCTACACAGTATAAAAGCATTTCCCCAACGTTGCAACTTGATAACAGCCGTTCTCTGGGCTCATTAAATCCGGCTATTTGTTTAGGACCGCAACCCAAACACCAACACACCAGGTATAAGATATGTATTATGGATTTTACGGCTTAAAATATTCAAGGAGTTATTTTGCCTCTCCGCATTTATAACACAACATAATAATTAACAAATATGGCTATTTTAACAATTTTTGGTACTCTCTCTTAACTTTTTAATTGAAAATTTATGTTTTTAAATATGATTATTAATGAAAGCAAGAACTTTTCGCCAAGAAAATCGTTTACATGATAGTTAGATAGATAGTAGTAGATAGATAGTAGCAACTTCTGCCCACAACAAATGCTGTAGCTCCACACTGCGCTTGTCACCGGCACACTGAGACATCAGTTATTAAGTCTCCTAAGCTCAGTAATTACACTGGCCATCAGTGTCCTTCAGACCGAAACACAGCAACGTTTGCACACTCGTGCTTGACGGAAAAATAAATGGCACTGCTGTGGTACCCACTTAGACGGTTACCTGCATAGGCATCCTATTATAAATAAACTTAATATAAATTCAATGCAATATAATAAATCGCAACATAGTTCCTATGTAGATAGATACGTAAGTAAAATCTTCATCATCCACTCATCCATTTGTATAAATATTTGTTACGATCGACAGTCATGGCAGGCTAATTGGGGATTGCCTAAACATTTCGCAACTTAGAAATTACAGCTGCATACAAGGAGCAGCATTTAGGATTGGCATAACTGACATAATTATACAACCATCAACCAGAAGAAATACATATTTATGATGATATATAGATTTTTCTGAAATTTCTCTTAGTCGACGGGTATACTGTATTGACTCTTAGAATTATACCAGTTCGAGTGAAACATCAGATAACAATTGCAATGCACGTTGATTCGGGAAATTTTCATTGCAAATTCCGTCATCGTGTTCCATATACGGCAGAGTAGCTCCACAAACATCCACGTTATGGATGTCAAACTTAAACGAACCGAAATCGACCTCCACTGCGAACTGAACGCACATACATTGAATATAGGGATGTCTCTGATATCAACATTTAAAAACAACATCTTAAACATCAACCGATGCTTAAGCGTTAAAAATACGAGTAGTCTCAGTTTTAATGTAATTCAAATTTAACGCGCTGATAGGAAGTATAATGGATATAATAAAATAGCACTCACCGTAATTGATTAGATTTATCAAAGACTGGAATAAGGCATTAAGGCAGCCCTGCATATTTCACGTATTCATTCTCTAGTGCTCAGTAACGAAGCTCAGAATACGTGCGTTTATAGTAAGGAACTATTGGTCTATGCTCAGCTTACAGAAATCAGGTAAGTTGTTTTACTTGATTTATATATAAAAACGTTGAAGTTTAGTTATTTTATGACAAATAATTTTGATTTAAACACGGTAGCAAACACGATGAAATATTAATTACATTAAATCCTTTTGTACATTATCGAAAGGTAACGATTTATTTACAGTTTAATTAATTTATATGAAACTAGTCCGCGACGACGTCGGCGTGATTTTAAGTTTTTTTAAAATACCTAGTGAACTCTTTGATTTTACAGAATAGAAAGTATTCTATGTTCGTCTTCAGGATCGTGAAAATGTAACAAACAGACATAGGGACAGAGAGAGTTAGTTTCGTATTTTAACATTGGTATGGATGAATAAATAAGTAGTAAAAATTTAATAACTACGCCATAAAAGATTGCGTATGATAAAGTATTCAAATTTAATAGGCCCTGCTCGTTAAAGAACACTATAATATATTTCTAGTCCTGCAACAGTTTGGAAAACTTATAATAATAGTCCGTCGTTTTGCTTTTATCGTTTTAGGTTAATAATAATAATATTAGAATAAATATTATGTCAATAAATATTAGGCCTATGTTCAACAGTGGACTATGATAGTCTGACATGGTGATGATGATGATGAAATATTATGTTATGTTTGGGCCGTCACCTCTAACGAAATGAGTAATAAGTGTTAGGTTATAATAGCAATTATTGATGTAAGTTTTTTTTTCAAATATTAACAAGCTCACTAAGGTCATCGTCAGAATTTAAACAACTGATCCGATTACATCATAGATTAATTAATTTGTCGTAAATTAATTTGACCCTCTCCACCCTGATCGATCTCAGTTTTTTTTCCTTTTCTTTTAAAAAAAATCGATGCCCCACAGTAGTATTTCTCTTGTGTTTTGTGGGTGCGTTTGAACTATATTTCACATGCACAACACCGACTGGGATTCGAATCCAGGACCCGCAGCGTAGAAGTCAGATGCTCTGACCATTAGGCCACGCGATCGGCAATTTTCAGAGACGTAACGAAATGTATCTGGCATTTGAAAATAAAAAACCTTGAGGCATACATTATTAACAAATAAATATTCTGTCTTATATGTCACAACTGCCAACTTGAGTTTTAAAACCCAATCTGCAAAGAGCATACTAAGAAGATTGGCCGAAGTTAATATAAATTGCAAGACGCATAACGTAACTCCTTTAGGTAGTTGTGAACATTTGAGTTCAATGTATCTGGACATACAACTTCGCTTACGAATTTTATGTAACCATTCGGTGTGAGCGATAAAGTAAAAGGTTTTTTTAAACATATATGTTTAAACAGATACAAAATGAAAGATTACTTTTTCATTCACGTAATGAGAAAACAACATGCTTTAGGCTGAAACTTAAGTCTATTTTCAAAATACTACAAAATGGACCGTAATTTATAATTTAATTTTTTATTTAAACGTTATTGGCGTTTGATTAATTTTTTGTTGGCAACATTTTGAAATTCTTATGCGACAATCTATTCTTTGTGCGACTGTTTGACCACAGACTAGTATGTGTGTCAAACAGGCAGTATGAACGTAAACAAAAGACAGACTTTTTTTATTGGATAGAGTGACGAAACGAGCAAAACGTTTACCTGACAGGAAAGTGCAACGTCTACCCGTATCAAATGCTTCGTCACCCAGAACATTTCTGTGTGACACTACACTACGCCCCTCACCCTGAGACATCCGTTATTACGTCATATGCCCAGTGGTTACGTTGGCTCACATTGCCCTTCAAACCGAAACACAGTAATGTTTGCACACTACTGCTTCGCGGCAGAATAACTGGCCCTGGGATGGTACCTACATAGACGGATTCCTGCATATGTGATCAGTTATGTGATTAAAATTGCCAGTATGAACATAAGTAATGAATGTCTTATTTTATGTATTTGTAACACATATTGTACATAAATTTTAGCTTTTTCGCTTCTTCTCCATACAAACTTTCACTATGCTTCACACTCAGAATTCTTCATGCGCGCAATATGGTTAAAAAGGGGCAGTTTTCTCTTTACATATTAATATATTGATTAGATATAAGTACAACTATAAATTGAAAACCTGAAAAAGTTGAAACATTATGCCAAATACAAGTCTATAACCATTATTTACTCTGATATAAATTATATCGGATTTTTTCTCGTACTAAACATGTTCACATAATAGACATTAACAAAATTACATCTCTACAGCAGATCGTCGTTATTTGATGGTTAGATAGTGTAGTTTTATTTATTAGTGAAAGAAAAATATAAATCTTTAAACAAAAAAAATAGATTTTAAAAATGTATATTTTATTTTCCACCGCCAACGTCACTTTCCCACCTCAAATAATATAAAAAAATAATAATGATGACGTAATAAAATAAATAAACTGACATCAAATTGTATTGAAGTTGCTTTAATTCTTCAAAAATAAATATCTTTTAATTACATATCTATGTAATTTATATTATCTATCTTGAAAATAGCTGCATTGATATTTTATGTTACAGGTGCGTATGTTAGAAGGACCTGCAAAATAAATAACAAAGGAATACTAATTATAAATAAATAAGAAATATATACTTTTTATTAATAATTATATATAAAATCCGCCGCCGCCGCCCAGCGCTTTGCACCACAGCGCTGTCTGTGGGCGTGTGCCGTTCACGCATATGCTTGTACAGCCATCGAAAGGTCTGTACGCCTGACTAAATTGTAAATATCGACATAGAATGTACTTCAAACGTCTGTCAAGACGGCAAGGTCACTGATGATATGAGGAATAAACGAATGCCATCATTACTAGAAGGAATCTAAAACTTGGAAAAATAGTAAAAGTGGTCAAATAAATCAGCCGCATAGTCTCTGCCACCTTAAGATCGCTCTATCGTCTATAACACTTTCTTCCATATAAGACAAAGCTTATGCTTGTGCAATCTTTAGTCATACCCACTATTGATTATGCTGATGTTGTTTAGCCGTGTGGTGGCGGCTCGTTAAAGAATACTACCACTCCATCTCATCCAATGGATCTCGTAAAAGGCGAGTACGGAATTAAACTGCACTGTGCACCCAACAGCGCATGGTGGCGATGGGCTCACCACCTATCACACCAAGTGCATTATATTGTTTTGGTGAAACGTGGATTGTGGCAGTCATCTGTTTTTGCAGTGAGTGCACAGTTTCTGACTTCCCTTATGGGATACAGTCTCGATCTTATGTATGTATCTATGTTTGTTACCCAGACCTGAATCAAAATCTTCTGAAGAAACTAGAGCGCCTCCTTAACAATTGTATTACATTTGTTTTCGGTCTTCGTAAATATGACCATATCTCTCAATATCGTATTCGCCTTAAATTGGCTTACTATCCCACAGAGGCATCAATCTAGAATTTTATCTGTTCTCTTTTCCATTTTAAATTATGTTTCTGCACCTTCTTATCTTCAGGATAAACTTCAGTTTCGTTTTCGTTATCTCATGATAGGGTTCTTCGTTCTTTATCTAATCTTAAGATCACTGTTCCATCACACTGCACTTGCTTTATCGGCAACTCGTTTACTGTTCAGGCAATACAACTCTGGAGCTCCTTGCCCGAAGCTATTAGAAAGGTGCGAAACAAGAACTCCTTTAAGGAACTTTTCTAAAAACTGTACACAATACCATTTCATAGTGATTATAAATTGCTTGCTACTATTATATGTATATATATGTATGTTGTATATAAATGTGTGTGGATGTATATACACAAAGTTATTCATAATTGGTGTAACATCACGACACCTACCCTATCAAAGTAGCATTACTTTGATCTGATAAACACAACGGTGAAGCTTTAATGACGAAAATCGAATACTAAAAATGTCCATACAAAACTTTAAAATTATTTGTTTTGTAAAACTTTACGCGACCCTATTTCAGAAAGTCGTTGCCCCATCATCATCATCATCATTTCAGCTTATCACTAGTCCACTGCTGAACATAGGCCTTCCCAGTAGATTACCACAAGTTTGTAGCTCCCATTTTGGGGGATTTTGCCATAGTCGCCACGCTTGGCAGGCGGGTTAGCAACCGCAGTTTATTTATTCAGATGTTCCAGGAAGATGCTGCTGCCCGTCTCCTGGTTTTTATTTTCCCTCAGTACGACTTTTACGACACCCACGAAATGAGAGAGAGAGAGTAGATTCTCTTAAGCCCCCAAACCAGACAAACTCAAAATACGTTTTCTTCTCCATTTAATTTATATTACCCTACTACGGCGTCATACTAACAGATTTACTTCGCAACAGATTTCCTTAAGCTGAAGCTTAAGGAAATCTACAAGTACTAGGATAACATGAATGTTATCCTAGTATTTGCAAGTTCTTTCGATGGCAGCTCAATGGAAAACGCCCAATTAAATTTATGAGTTCATTGCCTCGATCAGCTGTATAACAGGGTAGTCACCTATGAGTTTTAAGCAAATTCTTCATTATATTTTTTGGGGCATATACACATCGTCCCTAAGCTCAGCCTGCCGGGATGTATAGGACATTACGAATGACCCCGTATATACATATTTTATTATTTAATAAATAATAAAGCTGCTACCGCTCTTTCCCACGCCATGGGTTGACTAGCAGAGAATGCCTATAGGCATTAAGTCCGCCCATTGTTATACTTTATTTTAAGGTCTACAATAAAGGTTTTAAATAAATAAATAAAAATAGTACTGTTATTATAATAATCAATATTTTAGTATAAAAATAGTTTTTATTAGTTTATTGTCAATAAAGAGAACGATTTATTCTTTTTAATAAAGTAACTTTCAAATTAAAAGTCAAAATCAATCTTTATTATTAGCTACAGCAGAGATTTAAAAAATTCAAATACGCCTACACCAATAATTCACCATCCTTGGAGACTATCAGAGTTCGCAAATCGAGGCTCGCAATAAGCGCGTACAAAACACCAAGCAATGCAGTATGGATATGGCATATTGATCGAGTCATCGATGCGACAACAATTTGCCGATGTGCCCGCTTCCAGTGTCGCTATGCAAATGTTCAACTTCATTTTCCGCTGGGCCGAGGGCTTCGCGGGGGCCTTGCGACGGGGAAAGAGAAAGGGGGGACTGCATGCCGGATGTTCCGCTGTCGTCGCAGGAAATTGATAGCGCTGCATAACCTCATCCTGCAAACCAAATTTGATTTGACCTAATCCGGATATTGATACGAAACAAACACCGCCAACTGATATTTTAATGATTTCGATACGAGCCTCTTGTTCACTTTTTGTAATCAAAATCCCTTATTAATCTAATTTGTAACAACAGTATGTTCATGTGTAGGCACTTAAGGAGACCTCATACAGCGAAGTATAGAAGCCGGAACCGTGAAATATTGGCGTGCGAATTGAATACGTGCAAGTATTCGTAGTTACGAGAACGTTGTGTTTTCCGAAAGGTACGAGTACTATGAATGATTCCTTTTTAAATTTTAAAATAATACTTTTGAAACGAACTTTTGCCCACCATAATTAAAGTCTGGTAGACTGATCGCCGTGTGGTGGCGGCTTAAGAGAATCTACCACCCCATCTCATCCCGTGGGTGTCGTAAAAGTCGACAGAGGGAAAATGAAAACCAAAAGATGGGCAGCAGCATCATTCTGGAACATCTGAAAAAATAAACTGCGGTTGCCAACCCGCCTGCCAAGCGTGGCAACTATGGCAAATCCCCCCCAAAATGAGAGCTACTAACTTTTGTGGCAATCTATGAGGGAGGCCTATGTTCAGCAGTGGACTAGTGATAGGCTGAAAAGAAGAAGAAGAAGAAGAAGACTGATGTAATAAGTGACATTTTTAAGGTATGACAAATGCAAAATAAATAACAGTCGCATATATATATTTATATACTATTATATATATTATTATATATACATAAAGTATTTAAAGTCTCCGTCATTGATGTTTTGAACCCGAAACAAATTAGTGTATTTAGTTTACATTAGTTCGAAATTATGTACTATATTTATATTCTTACGGTATTTTATTAATGGGACATGCGGCTGACGTTATTACAATCTTTACTTAATGTTTTCTTTTATTTACGCGAATACTACACATTTAAATAAAACTATTTTTTACGGATTTTATCGCGTTTATTTTAAACTATTTATAGATGGACGTTTCGGGCGCTTTACAGCAAAGAACAGACCGCGCAATCTATAATATGCGCTCTCGTGATTCGCTAAGGGAACTGTTTTGAATAGAATACAATAGAATAAATTTTATTCAATATAGATTATTTACATAATACTTATTGAAAGTCATTTTTATGCTGCACTGGTTCGCAAAAAAATGTCTGTCATGGGAAGAACCAGTAAGTAACCCAGCAGGATATATTTTTTCGGTAATTTTTAAAATAATGTACAATAACAGCTATAATAAAATAAAACCCTTTTCATGAAGACTTTTTTTAATATAAAATTTAAACTTTTTGATTGAAAGACTTTGTGCACTTTCTGGGATTTTGTTGTAAAAACGTATACATTGCCCCTTATAATTGTTACTGACCCTGTGAAGTCGAGTAACTGGCATTATTAATTTATGCTTGTTCCTGGTATTTACAATATGAACATCACTTTTTTTAGTAAACTTATTTATATTCTTGTGTACATACAAAACGTTTTCAAATACATATATATTGAAAGGCCAAGGTTAAAATATTAATTTCTTTAAATTTATCTCTAAGAGAAACTTTAGAGCCAAGATTATAAATATAGCTCTTACGGCCCTATTTAGCAAAACAAAAATCGCTTCTACATCAGTCGCATTTCCCCATAGCAAAATACCATAAGATATTATGCTATGAAAATAACTAAAATAAACTAATCTATCAGTTTCAACATTAGTCAAATGCCTAATTTTTCTAGTCTACTAGCTAGTTTAGATATATGGGGGCTCCGTTGAAGTTTTGCGTCAAGAGTTATTCCAAGAAAGAGTAGTATCCACAAGGCTCAACTCTTCCACATTCACAAGCACATTTACATCTAATTGTTTAACATTTGGTGTTGTGAATTTAATACATTTGGTTTTATTGCCGTTTAAAACAAATTGTTAACGTTAAACCAATGTACTAGTTTTGAAATAGCATTATTCACCTCGTCATATAATAATAGTTGACGTTTTATCTTAAAAATCAAAGAAGTATCATCAGCAAATAACACAACAGAAATAGAAATGGGCCGAGAATCGAACCCTGCGGGACACCCATAGGTACTGCTGATCCGGAAGAACTCGTACTATTGATAAATACCTTCTGCGTTCTATTGCTCAAATATGAAATTAGAAGTTTAAGTGCAGAATTTCTTTTACCGTAATGATGTAGTTTCCTGATAAGTGTTTCATGATCAACGCAATCGAAGGCCTTAGAAAGATCATAGAAAACACCCAAGACATCCTGTGAACTCTCCCAGGCATCAAATATATTCTTAATAACCTGCATCGGTTGTAGAACGACCCCTTGTACAACCAAATTGGTTTTTCTGAAACAATTTATGAAAATTAAAATGTTTTAACATTTGATTAAGTATAATTTTTTAGAAATTTTTCTTAATGTTGCTAGTACGGGAATAGGTCTAAAGTTAGCAGGGTTCGATGTACTACCAGATTTAAATAAAGGTATAATTTAACTAACTATGCTTCATCAAATCAGGAAACATACCAAATTCAATACCGGAATTAAACATTTTGGCTAATTGAGGTGCAATTATATCTATAACAGACGCATTAACTTCAACGGACATACCCTATAGATCAGCGGTTCTAATAAAATCAATAGTTTTAAAAATATTTAGAATGTAATTTGCATCTACTATATGAAATTTAAAATGTTTTGTACAAGAACTTACATTTTGTTTTAGTAATGTCTCAGCGGCAGTAGGAAAAGCATTTAATGGCTTGGTTATTGAAATTGGAATATCACTAAAAACTTTTCAAAGGCTGTAGCAACATCTTAATCAGATGTCATAAGCTTGTTGTTAGAATTTATTTTGTAATCATTGTTGCGGTCCTTGACTTTCCCGGTTTCACTATTAATAATACTCATTTTTATTTTATCTGATGCTTTCTTTATTTTATTGCTTATGTGTAATGACTCGGCTGCAGAGCATACTTTTTTATATAATTTTGAATAGTTTTTAACATATTTTTAAATGTGTTACTGTTATTGAATGACTTTTCATTGTAAAGTTCATACAACCTTTGCCTTCTGTGGATTCCTACTGTCGCCCATTCATTAAAAGTCTTGCGACTGTTCAAGGAATTAGTTTTAGAAGTAAAAATAGCATTAAAACCCTTGCTCAAAAGGATAAACAATAAAAGTAAAAAGTAAAGTTTCAGCCTATAAATGTCCCACTGCTGAGAGGAGGCTTTTCCTGATCTCATTTCTGAGAGGGTTTTGGGGCTAGGATGAATCCGCCACGCTGCTCCAATGCGGGTTGGCAAACTGCACATGTCTTCGAAATATTTTTTATTTCTCGAAATGTTTTCCTCACGATGTTTTCCTTCAACGCCGAACACGTGGTAAATCAGCACTTAAAACTCCAATTAACAATTTCAGTGGTGCCAGAACCTGGAATCGAACCCAGGTCACTCGCGTATTATGAAATTTTAAAGCGAGTGTCTAGCCCCTGAGCTACCACGGCTCTGGATAAACAATACTTCACACAAATAGTCGTATTATTATTATATGGAAGTAATAGTAGTTTTTTTATTTACGTTACTTGTAAACTTCTCTTAGCGATACTTATTTACAGGAACAAACATATTTTTTTATTATTTTGTTTTTTGCATATCTAAAGTAACGGTACTAAGTGTCCAGAATGATCAGAACTTATTTTGTCAATTATGGATCGGTGCACAGGCTTAACATCTGAAAAAATATGTCTATACAAGTTGCACTAGATCCAGTAATACGTGTTGGTTCTAAAAACATGGTAATTAGATTGAATGATTTCAACAAAGAAATAAATTTAATAGTGATGGAAGAAGCTTCTAGGAGATTGATGTTAAAGTCTCTGCATATGAAAAACGAATAAAAGAAAAGAATAAATGAAATTAATATTTTAACTTTTTCATGACAATATATTTATGAAAACGTTATCCATATACGTAAATTTAAATCACTATTTTCGAAGAATAGTGACAATCATAATTTAAATATAAGAAATGATAATAAACTAGATAATTCAAAATTTATACTGAATAAAGAAAAAAAATCTTTTATGGGTCAATGTACACGAATTTATAATAAAGTTCCAGAAGATACAGTTAATCTAACAGAGGCTTCATTTAAAACTTATATTAAAAAATCAATGCTATAATTTGAATGATTATTTCAATGATAAGGACGCATGGAAAGTATCCATCCAGGAAGACATCAAGTAATGTATAACACAATGTGATTGTTATTTTGTAACCAGCTACTTAATATGTATTTTTAGGTTATATGTAACATTTTTAAAAACAAAAAAATGTCAATTGTGTTATGGAACACTATAACGGCGCTCTGTAAAGCAAAAGTCAATAATTTACGAATAATGTAAAGTAATGTTAATTTGTTTGGTGGACTTACGTATGTCATGCTCGCTTTAATGTCTCTGCTTCCGACGGCGTCGTGTATCGGGTCGTCTACTTCCCTTTGAAATGGTTAAGGAGGGCGATGGCTGCCACATACGTCATACTTGTGAACAGGTGCTGTTGGTGGAGGTTGGTCTCCTCAAGCTTACAATTATCTAATATATTGATTAAATTACATACATACATATACACAGTCACGCCTCTTTCCCATAGGGGTAAGCAGAGACCACATCTTTCCACTTGCTACGATCCTGACACACATCTTTAGCTTCTTCAACTTTCATTATCGTTTTCGCAGTTGCGGGTACTTTTAACGTGATCATTCCTCAAAAGTTCACCGATCTGATTGTGATACGTACGCCTAGGTCGACCCTTACCGGCTTTCCCATTCACACTTGCCTCATAAATCTGTTTAATCTCCTTTTATTCATCCTCTCTAAGTGTCCAAACCATCTAAGCATGCCTTTCTCTATCTTTTTCACTACATCTTCAACCACACCGCAACGTTCCTTTATCACGCTGTTTCTCACTTTGTCAATCAGAGTTACTCCAGTTATACTTCTCAAACTTCTCATTTCCACAGCGTTAATCTTACTTTCAGGCTTCTTCTGCCAGACCCAGCATTCACTACCATACATAAGTGTGGGGAATAGAACCCCCCTATGTGCAGCCAGTCGTGCCTTTTTAGATACGTTCTGGCTACTGATAAAGTATTCACTTGATTTCCTGCCAATACTCTTCTCTCAATATCACAGTCATACTTACCGTCTCTCGTAAACTTAGAACCCAGGTACACAAACTCTTTCACTTGTTCCACTCTTTCTCCTTCAATCAGATCTTTGCAATCCGACATACTTTCTTCTCTTTCAAAAACCATTACTTTCGTCTTATCTACATTAATTTTCATCCTTTTGCTTTGTACAGCATCATTCATAATGAAATACTTAACTTTTATGCGCTCTTAACCATTGCCTGCAACTCCTCCTCCCATAATGCTAATATAACCTGATCATTGGCGTATAGGAGGCATTTGATGGTCAGATCATTCATTCTCAATCCAAACACACTCTTTCAAATCTTTTAAGCAATTGTCTATGAATAGGTTAAACAGCCAAGGAAGCTATACATCCCTGTCTAACACCTTTTTCGATGTTAAATCAGTCTGTGTAAGCCTCGTTTACCCTGACACAGGTACTGGAATCCTTATAGAGGGATTTCAGTGCTCGTATCAATCAATCAATGTCAACCACAATTCATTCCTCATCTATCCTATCATAGGCCTTTTCCAAGTCCACGAATGCGCAATAGACCTTTTGACTTTGAGCCAAGAATTTTTCGGTTATGCTTCGTAAGGAAAAGACCTGATCCATGCATCCTATTCCTTATCCTGAATCCCGCTTGTACATCCTATATCTTCTCTTCAGTCTCATTCATCACTCTCTTAATCAAAACCTTTGCATACAGTTTGCCGACGATACTGAGCAAGCTAATGCCTCGGTATTTTTTTGCATTCTTGCTGCGACCCTTTTCCTTTGTAAAGCGGTACGATAACGGCCTTACACCAATCTACTGGTACGTTGCCGCGCCTCCAGCACAGGTTAAAAAGGCGGTACAGCTGACTAGCTACCACGCCATGTCCAGCTTTTAGCATCTCAATCGTAATTCTATCATACCCTGCAGCTTTGCCCAATTTCATACTTTTCATCGCTTCCACAATTTCTTTCATCGCAACGATCATTATGTCCCCGGATGGGGCCTGTGCTTGCATATCCTCTTTCTCAAATAAGCTTTCGAAATATTCCTTCCATGTCTTTAGAATGCATTCCTCACCTCTCGCAATACTTCCATCCTGGTTTCTGATTTTGTCCAGTTGCGCGGTCGTGTTTATACCTCTGGCTGTTCTTATGGACTTCCAGAAGAACTTTATGTTGTTCTGAAAGTCGTCAGATAACCTCGTATCAAATTCATCTCATCATTCTCTTTCTTTCTTCCCACAACCTCTTTTGCTACACCTTTTAACCTGTTATACTCACTCCAGGCCATGCTTACATCCTTATTCGTTGCTTATTGCATTTTTTTGATTAGCTATTGTAGCCCACCAGTCCAGCCAAGCTTTCTTCTTCTCGGACACTACCCTTTGAACCTCTACACACACAGTCTTTTACTTACACCCTTTTCTTCTTCTACTTACACCACACACTTCAATAGCAACTTCCAAGTTCCTTGCTTAAACGGCTTCCATAATTTTTCAACCTCACATTCCTCATTTAAAGTATCAAACTGCTTGGTCAGTTTACTTACAAATTCTTCTCTCACCTCTTTCTCTTGCAAATACTTAACTTTTATGCGCTCTTGTCCAGTACACTAATAGATTCATGCACACGATGCCGTCATCGCTTCAAGAGCCCTCTTAGTCGGCTAAACACCAGGAAGTGGTCTGTGTGAATGCCGACACTGCGTCATGCCCGAGTGTCTAGCACTTTCTTTCTCAGTCTTTCCTCCACAATCACAAAATCAATCAAACTTCTCTGGTTCCCTTCTTCTCTAGTATACAAGTGGATCTTTTTATGGTCAAACATTGTGTTTGTTATCACAAGATTCCACTCCAAACACACTTCAAGCAGACTTTCCCCATTTTCATTCACTCTTTCATAGCCGCAACTTCCTACCACACTCATATCCATCACGCTTCACTCCCACCCACCCACTAAAATCGCCTAGCATTATGATCCTTTCATTTTGGTTGCATTTGTTCAAAAGATCTTTCACGCTATCCCAAAGCTCCTGATTGAATTAATTTTGTCTAAGATTTGAACATGGAGCGTGCTTTGGTTTTCCTTGACAATATTCTTTGTAATTTTATTTATAATGTATTTGTGACTGACATAAAAAAGGATTTACGAAAAAAGAGGATACCTACGGAGTTTCTTTCGCCTGTTTCTTCTCCGTCAGAGGAACCTCATTACGAAACGTCGGCAGATTGTAAAGAAATTTATATTTTTTATGTTGCAAAAAATTAAGAAATTTCCTGTCATTTCATTTCATTATAGTTTACAATTTTATAAAAAAAAAGTATGTTACTATGCTTTTAATAACGTATATTTTTCCATGCAACTCTCAAAGTCGTTTACGAATCACATGCGCAATTATCGGAGGACCGTCCGTCATAGAATCAAACACAAATTTCTTTTTCCTTTTCCCAACGAAACGTGATTTCATAAGAAATTCCAATACGAAAATTGCTCATCGGCTCTTTCCACCTGTTCTCTGTGATTAAAGTGCGTTTTCACAAACACTCCGGCTAGAGCAAAGCGTCGGCGCGCCGCCAAATGTAAATGTTAGCCGAAGGAACCCATTTGCGGCAGACCTAAAGAAAATTTACACGTTAGGTGCTTTTAGATTGTATTTTATTTACTTTTTTAACGTTTGATGTGTAGAAATATTCAAAATAATTTTACTGGAATAAATAAACATGATTTGCACAACTTAAGTCACCTGTGTCAAGCGTAAAACATACGTATGTTAAAGATAAAACATCCTAACCCTATTATAATCGAAAGAAATCTTTCTTTGAACTATCCCCTTATAAGAAAATTCTATATTATAATCATTTTAAACTGATGGGAAATCGATAACAAATATGGCCATACAATTGAAATTCTGTACTAATATCGACGAAATATAAAAATAAAAATAAACAGGGGAAAATTATTAGCGTCTTACATGGAAAGCGCAAATTTTATTCAGTTGGCACTCTCAGTTACTTTTTTATTTCAGACTCAATGAACTGAGACTTATTTTTACCATGACAACGAGAATACGTTTTTCTGCACGCTTAAAAAATGTAAGCATTTACATGCATATGGTGTTGAAAACTTGAATTATCTACCTCACAGTATAACTCAGGTCCTTTTTACATGTTATTGTTCCCCGCAGGTTTCGCGTAACTATTCACAAAGATTATAATAAGTCCAGTTTTTTTTTTCAGTCCAAAAAAACCTACGACACATTATGTATATCATATAACGTGACTTACGTTATGTGATCTAAAATGGTTTTTGATTATATCACACATTAGCAAAAGCTAAGTCCAAGTGATTCTATCGACGCGAAGCGGAGCTGGGTAGGGCAGGGGGTACATTAAATTCAATAACACGAGTTAGAGAGTTCGACGCTCGCTCCGACCGTCCTCAAATAAGTAAAGAAAACTTTTGGAAAACTCGGCTCAACTTGTACTTGTAGTATGTATAAAATTTTTGCGAACCATACTAAAATAAGCATCCATTTACGAATTGTGTTGTAAAATTTTCATTAGGTAAATTTTGTACTAACGTATCTTTTAATACATAGAAAACAATAGAATTTAGTACGTATTATTATAAAAGTAAAGGTTGTTTACCTTTAAATATATAAGGCGCACCATTTTTCAAAAGTTTTTTAGTTGTGTAGACTCCACCTCAAAATATTTCTTATTCCTCAGACATGCTTCTTACTTAGTAAAGTAAGAATTAACATAGAACGATATTTAATAGTTATAGTGATTCCGGCATTGAAGATCGAATCCAGGTTGTTCGCCTATTACTAAATTCAAGGCGAGCGCCCAGCCCGCAAGAAGTAATCGCAACACAAGACGTCTCACGCCTTAGAAGTTAGTGCCTGACACTATGTTTGTGTGTGACACGTCAGGGGCATTTTTCGAGAAGGTTATCGCTCCACTTATCAGACGCCATAAGATTTACTAGACATTATAATGTCCATTTCCCTCCATCCATCGGGGTGGTAAATTTTCTTACACTACCACCACACGGCATAAGCATAAGAGACCAATCTGTTCTTCTTTTCTTTAGTGCAAGAGTTTTATTATCATCATTATCATCATTTCAGCCTATCACTAGTCCACTGCTGAATATAGGCCTCCCTCATAGATTTCTACTATAGGATTAACCTAAATAATGATGTAACGTTACTGCGTTTCGTATGGTGAGTGATGTGAACCAGAGATCCAATTGCTAGGCAACAAGACATTCTATTATAGTAGATGATGTCCTCGAGGCCGATTCACGACTACGGCCAGAACATCCAAATACTATTGGAAGCTATCAACTTGTATTATATATTTATTAAACTATTAGGTAAGACAAGTGTACGCGCAGAGATGAACTCACGTCGTAACTTCCCCGCGCCTGATGTACCGCTCATTCAATAAGGACAGAGGCAGGCTAGGGTACAGTGTCAGAGACATAAGGATTATTGGTGGTAGGATTCCTATGCAGGTATCCGTCTAGGTAGGTACCACTCCAGGGCCAGTTATTCTGCCGTGAAGCAGTCGTGTGCAAACATTACTGTGTTTCGATTTGAAGGGCACTGTGATCTAGCGCAATCACTGGGCATATGAGACTTAAGAACTGATGTCTCAGGGTGATGGGCGCAGTGAGGTGTCACCCAGAAATGTTCTAGGTGACACTGCATTTGGGCGGACGTTGCACTTACCATCAGGTGAGCGTTTTGCTCGTTTCATCACTTTCAACAATAAAAAAAAACAAGCATCTCAGCGCAATGCATCGAACCGATCCACGGTATACTATCAGTTTTTTTTTCTAAACACAATAAACACAAGTACATATTTTTCATGTGCATATTATTGTCGATTCGTTTTTCAGTATTCCACGTTGGGACTTGAAATTAAAAGAGATTCCGAAAAATACTGTGGATCATGATTCACAATCGAGAATGGATGTAAGCTGTTTATGACATTTTCTTACGCTACCACCACACAGCATAATTACGAAACAACCGTGATCACTTACCTGAACTGAAACTTAGTTAACTGAGTGCTTCAAAACACATTTACTAAAATAAAAAAATGTCGAATCATAGACATTTACTATGAATTCAGTATAATACACAGAGTTCCGAGAAGCATATATAACATCTCTACTAATATTATAAATGCGAAAGTACTCATAACTCTCTCTGTTCCTTTGTTTGTTGCCATTTCACGGTTCCACCGCTAAACTCATCTTGACGAAATCTGGCACAGAGATAGCTTGCATCCTATAGACAGACCCATTGTATTCCTGAAATTCAAGAACTTCCCATGGGATATTTAAAAGACCTATATCCACGCGCACCAGTCGCAGTCATAACCTAGTAATCTATATAACCATAATTAATTTTCTAAAATGTAATTGAGTTTATTTTTTAGTTTTTAAAACATACGTTAGTCAAATATATTTTTTTAATAAATAAATTAAAATATTTCTTATTAAATCTGCTTTTAATTAAACGATGACTACAAAATTAAAAATTGAAAACCAATAAAATTGATACTAATTAATATATGTACTATATAACTTTATTAAAAAACACACACAAATAAAACTGTTTTCTTTTTAATTTTCAATTTATTAAGCAGGTCCAGTGCTGTGTTATGGCAGGGGGCGACGTAGGGGACGTCAGTAGTAACTGCAACGTTGATGATGATGTCAAAACATAATTAAGTTTCGTACCACAATGGAATAATTTAGAATAAAACAAAAGTTTGTACTATAACTTGTTCAAAGATATTGAAGTAAGTTCTGAGAGTCGTTACTGTTTGTACAGGCGCTGTCGTCGAAGTAGCATTTTGTACATTATTATTCGCTAGAAGTCGGGGACAGTTTACTTGTTAGGACATTCTAAAGTCGCGTCGCCCCGCTGCCTCGCCACAGTTAGTGCCTATGACTAAACTAATACGTATCCGCCAGTTTTTTCCATTTTCTCCCGAACATTTCCATCTTAATGAAACGGAACTAATGTATCATTAGGAATAGTTGTATCATATACTATGTATTCACTGGTGGTAGGAATCCCATGCTGGAATCGACCTAGGTAGATCCACACCACCGCTGTGCCAGTTTCAAAGTAGTGTAATTACAGTGTATATAAAACTAATGGCTCGTGTTGTACGTGTGACGAGCACAGTGCGGTAGCACCTTCGGACTGTTAGTTCTCAGTGACTCCGTAACTGTTATGGGCAAGCGTTGCTCTCGTCATCAGAAGAACGAATAAAAAAAATTGTATGTTAAATGGCATATCGCAATATATAATAAAAATGGTATTAACGACATGCATATTTTTAAGCCTGGCGTAACGTCTGATAAAAAATGTCTGAACAACACTTTTCATCAAGCAGCAAAGTATTAAATTCTTCGTTAAAAAAAATATAACGTTACACTACAGTGCACAGATCTCTTCTCATTTTCGAGAGGATTTTGTAGCCGGGATGCGAAACGCTGCACAAGAGCGAGTTGGATTTTAAGTGCTGTTTGACCTCGTGTTGACCCAAAACATCGCGATGTTACTCTGACTATTTCGTCCTATTTAGCCTTGATTACGACGCAATGCAATCAACAATTTACTATGAAAATATTAATAATGAAATAAACGTTGTAAGCACTGTATAAGATATACAATTTTAAAATGTAATTCACATTTTAACAAAGTTTGTCTATTCTTGTTGCAGCTCTTTCTTATGCATATTTTAAGCGTAGCGTCTATTCCGTTGAAGTTTAGACTGTTAGGTGCTATTATTTTTGTATGAAGGTGTTCAAGAAAGTTGGTGAACTAAACATTCAGACCGAACAATAGGGGCTCAAGTGGTAATTAATTTAGTAAAACAATAGCCGCTTGTGAGGTCTCTCAGTTCCGACCTGCGGCTTTTACTTAAAACTTGCCTAGCACGTTTTTTTACATTATCTTGTTTTGTTATATATAAATTTTAATAAAAGATTTCTAGTACTACGTGTTGATGTGCAAAAAGCAGTAAAGGTATAGTGTAGTATGTGGCTATGATTATTTCCGTAGTGGGTTATACAATCAAACATATTCCGTAAAAACCAAATCAATGAAATGTTATTTTTTACATACGAAGAAAAATATTATTTTGAAATCTCTTTTCTCTGGAAATAATCCTAAAAAAACATAAAAAAACGCTTGAACCGCAATGACTTTATGATCCTCGTGAGAATACACGTCAAAACAAAATATTGTATTATCATCGGTGTGCAAAATTTGAAATAATTTTGACTTTTGGGAGTGGGTGAAATTGTGGGTTGTTTGGTTGGTTGATGAAAAATACAGTATTAGTTACATACGGACATACAGGTCAAGTTAACAAAAGCGTGTTAAAAATGCAACTTCATAAATTTCATCATATTTTAAAGGGCACAAAATTTAATACTAATTTTTATTATAAAATATCTACAAATTTAATGGTAGCAAGAAGGCGAGCAATGCAGTCTCTCACCAAGTAGGCATTATAAGCGCACCATGTTTTTCAAACGGCCACCATCAGCGCATGGCTTCCTGATTCAAATTAATCCTCTACTACAATATTGTTTGGCAAAATTGAGATAATCTTCTTTGTGGAGGATACAGCGTGTTGTTAAAAATAGAAAAACAATACCGGTGGCTGCAACATTAATTATCTTCCCCTCTACCTCTACGTCGGACCGTGACTTCTACCGTGAGTTTGCATATAATTTTCTACTCAATAAAAGCTACGTGGTGTTGATATGAAAATAATCATTCTTCTCTTATGCATTCCAATGAAATTAACGTGAATATTCTTCATATTTTATGTATATGTTTTAATTTTATTTTATAACTCATATACCGAGCTCGTATACATATAATTACAGAGCATATGATATATAAGAACTGATGTATCAGGGAACGTGTGCAGCGCGTTGACATAGAGCTTAGCAACTAAAATTTCTGTCCATAAGTGATGTGGTGTTGAGTGACACCTAAAACAAAAATTATATCAATTTAACACGTAATTCAAAAAATAACACCATTGTGTATGGCAAACTCGTGTAGGTAAGGGTTGCGAAATGTACGCATACTTACTGGTAGTAGGATTCCTAAGCAGGGATCCGTCTAGGTAGGCACCATCCCAGGGCCAGTTATTCTGTCGTGAAGCAGTAGTGTGCAAACATTACTGTGTTTCGGTTTAATGGGCACTGAGAGCTAAGGTCATCAGGGGACATATGAGACTAATGTAATTACTGGGAACATAAGAGTTAAGAACTAATGTGTCAGGGTGACGAGCGCAGTATGGTGCCACACATAAACGTTCCGGGAGACACAGCATTTGTTATGGACAAATATATTTACCATCAGATGAACGATTTTGTCGTCTCTTCGCTATAAAAATGAAACACTATTGAGAATAACATAGAGGCCCGATAACTTAACAAACCAGCAGCAGGTTTGCGGATCCGTTTCCGTACCTTCGTTTTACCAAAGTTCACAGTGGAATATATAAGACCATCGATTTTGTTCTCCATTGTAAAATAATCAAAGTACGCCACCTAATACTGATATAGTGCGTCGCTGAAGTCGTAGTGAGAAATTCTGTACGGTGTTCCCGGCATCGAGCTGCAAGCCCCCCTCCTACCAATGGATGGCAATAAACCGCGCATTCCACTTGCAAGTCACGGACTAGATTACCGAAGCGGCCGCCACATCCTTTCGATCGAGACACCGGACATATGTTTGATTACTCCTTGTCCTTTCCCAATGTCGCTATTAATTGTCTTTTTGTTGCAGAAATAGTACATGCTTTTTTATTTTGGTTTTATTATTAACTAGCTGTGCCCCGCGGTTTAACCCGCGTAAGATAAACCGATCATGTAATAACATTAAAAATAATATATATATATTCATTGCGATATCTTATATATTCATATATAAGAAATCGAAAGTAAACATACATGAAAATTTAAGTTAAAATTCCTGTTTTAATCTTTAAAAGTTTCATAGAAATCCGTTGAGCCGTTTCGGAGCCTATTCGCGACAAATTTTCAGACAGACAGACGGTCAGAAGTTCTATCATATTAACGGTAATTTATGATTAGGCATAGCAGTTTTCACTTAATTTTATTATTGGTATAGATGAACTTTTTTGAATTGATTTCAAATAAACAATCAAAACGGTTAGAATCAATATCTCAAATATTTTTTTATACATATAAAAACCGAACCGAGCGGCGTTCGCCCTCGGCCGACTACATCCGTTGTTAAATAAAAATTATAAAATGTCCCTACGTAATAAAATTACACTATATAAAGCCTGTATTCGGCCAATTATGACATACGCAGGCCCCGTTTTTTCGCATGCCTCCCCGCATCAAATTCACCGACTTCAGGTACTACAAAATCGATTCATGCGCAAAGCCACGGGAGCATCGTGGTTCATACGTAATGTAAATCTTAGCATTGATTTAGGGCTTCCCACAATAGCCCAATATCTAAAGTTGGCCTCCCGCCGATTCATGGACTCTGCCACCACGCACCCCAACCCATTGGTTGTAAGTGCCGCCACATACAACCCCCTCGCGTCAAAGAGGAGACCGAGGCACGTCCTCGAGGACCCTGACGACGCGACCACTAGGGCCCAGGCGCTCTACTCAACATTTTTTTACACAATTTTTGACCGAATCTAACTAAGTATAGGGAAATGTCTTCTATTACATAAGAAACGCTTTATTATAATACGAGTATATATATTAATGATAATACGATAAATAAAATAATAAAACGAAAAGTGTTCATATAAACACTTTTCATTTCTATTTCAATCCAAAATGCCATCATGCCGATGACTGATTTTGACCACGATAACAAACTGAAAATATCATCTCGCAAACATAAGAGGCATTCGCTCTTCGTCCCATTTCTGTATCCGGGATGCTTATGCGATAATGTTGAAGAAAGGGTTAGACGCAGTGTCCGTCCTCGACACAGTACCATTACTATATAAGCAGACCCAAATGCTAATAACTTGTGTGTTGTATGAATATTTGCTTTAGCTAGAATTCGAATTGTTCTAGATTCATATTATATTCAAATCCAAGTAACTGTGGTTTTTTGGGCGATGATAAGAAACGCTATCATTTAATGATACTAAATCACCAGGTAAATGTCAAACCAATCACAGACTGTTTTTATGGTAATATTTAAACTAGTTTAGCCTACTTTACTACTTAACTAAATGTGCATGATACCTCCACACTTTTTTTATTAGATAAGGTATCTAAACGGGCAAAACGTTCACCTGATGGTAAGTGCAACGTTAGCCCATAACAAATGCTGTATCACCCAGAAAATTTCTGTGTGACACCACACTGTGCCCATCACCCTGAGGCATCAGTTATTAAGTCTTATATGCTCAGTGATTACCCTCGCTCTCAATGCTCTTCAAACCAAAACACAGTACTGTCCGCACACTACCGTTTCACGGCAGAATAACTGGCCCTCTGGTGGTACCTACCTAGACGGATTCCTGTATTAGAATCCTACCACCAGTGTGATCATTTCTTATCGTCTCCGAAAACAAAAATACGCGCTATGCAAACAGATGTACATTGTATGTTCAGATTCACCACGTACTAAACGGTGAAGGAAAATAATGTGAGGAAGTCTGCGTTCCCGAGAACAATGTATTACATTCATACATACATTCACGACTTTCTCCCATATAAACGGTAGGCAGATGCAACTCACGTAGTCAACTTTTCACCCTAGCAGGAAACGAGTGGCGAACCACGTCGCCGCCATTTTTGTACGAGTCAAAATAATCTTACATCCCATTACATTGCCACGATCAGTATAGTGACAGCATTGCATGTTATGGTGTTATTCTGCACGAATAAAGGTTGTTGTGTTGTGTGCCTATATTTTATTGTAACTGTAAAATCATCAACAAGTATGTCTATTTCATTTTTTAAACGCTACAATAAAACTTAAAATAACAGCCTAGGAATATCCCACTGCTGAGCACAGACCTCCTCTAATTTTCAAAAGGGTTTTGGAGCTGGGAATGAGCTTTTACACCTCTAAATTATATATTCTATGTTGCGACTGAATAAGAGATCAACTTTTATAAGCTATTAAAAACGCATGCATATTTTTACATATATTGAAAAAAACGATTTAATTATATTACTGGCCACTTTGTGTTTCGAAAGCTTCCGTTTCAATTCGATTTACAAAATAAAATTAAATGCATCTAATACCAACGACTTTCTTTTTTTTTGAAAATCTACATTTCATTTGGCCTTCTGAAACTAAATTTAGTTTACGTGATTATCTAAATAATAAAATATCCTACCATCAAGTGTAAAGACGACAAAAGGTAGTATACTCGTATAGTTAAAGCTAATTCAAGTCAAAATACAGCTGACTTCACAGCTTGGTTTGATGTGATTAGTGATAAAAACATTCATGATCGCTAACAGGAAGGAAGACACCCTAACCTTCAATGATCGCATTCATCGGATACCGGTATATCAGGAACATGCAACCACACGGTATGGAGCTTTTCTCTTTGGGTGTACTACGGCTTAATATATCTTGCACCGATGGTAACTCCGAGCTATAAACAGAAGATCCACTGAAACTAAATAATTTAATTTTTATAAAATTTGTAAAGTAAATTACATGAACATTGACTTTCCTTGTTGTTCAAAACCTTGATAAATTAAAAGTGGTCAAGAAAACCATGGACTATCAATAAGTGGCAGGACAGTTGGCAAATTGAATTGAATAAAACACACAACTCCGCTAACGAGCCGGTGTTTACCCAAGTGGACACTAATTGGCTTAGCCAGCGGTCGCCGTCGCCGTAACGTAACTTCGCAAACCAAAACTTCTAACCATAAAAATGGATAGGGCAGATGTAACATAAATTAAATTTCCGCATATCCTATGTTATGATTTAGTATTCTATATGCAAATAAATCTTTCAGAAGCTTAACAAATTTTATATACAATCCAAAAAGGTAACTAAGTGTCAGGGTGCCCGCCTTACATTTCATAGTAACCGAACAACATGAATTCGATTTTTGGAAGGAATCGGTGTTCTTTTACAAGGATTTGTGGTTTATCAAATCAGAAAAATTATATATGTAATATTCGCATAAATATAAGAAATCATACATACATACATACATAAGATCACGACAGTATCCCATAAGGGATAGTCAGAGACTGGGCACTCACTGCCAAGATGACTGCCACAATCCACTTTTCACCAAAACAATATAATGCACTTGGTGTGATAGGTGGTGAGCCCATCGCCACCATGCGCTGCTGGGTGCACAGTGCGGTTTTATTCCTTAGTCGCCTTTTACGAGATCCATTGGTCGAGATAGAGTGGTAGTATTCTCTTAACGAGCCGCCACCACACGGCAAAAATCACTAAACTAAAAACATTTTTAAGGACTAGTTCGCCACACAGCTCTTAAGTGAGTTGGAGCCGGTAAAAGTACATCACACAGCTCTCTTAGAAGACTCTTTCCGTCTCCTAAGCCCTATTCAATATTATAGACTTACTTTTTTTAATATTTAATTTATCCAACTTGACATTTAATACCGCATCCAATTTTGTTTTAATCAAATAAACCATGTATAAAAGCATTTGGTCAAGGCGACTTCTGAATGAAGATGCAATCACTGTAACTAGACGCGTGCCTTATGTTACAGTTTCTTAATTTCGCTTTTAATAACAAATGAAATTAGGCACCAATTACACACATTTAGCGGAACATAATAGAGGTAGCATAAAATACTACAAAAAAATCAGTTTTTATGCCATTGTTTAATTTTTATACATTATTCGTTACTATAAAGTTTCCTTCTGTATTGAAGAGTAAGTAGATCCCAAAAAGTGTGTTTGTAATGCTTCGAAATATCACTAGGGCAAAGAAATCAGCTACATGCAAAAAATGTGTCAGGTTTACAACTTTAACTTTCTTACTTGCTTTTTATGCCATAGTCATAAGTAAAATGACGATACAGAACAAGCGTAGTAATAAATTACATAATGTAGTTACGAGTATTATATCATTGGCATCATCATCCGAACTTATCAGTCCATTGCTGGACATAAGCAGCTCCCAACTTGACTGAATTTCTGTTTAGGCCAAACTTATTATTGATATCTTAGACGCAGAGCATATTCGAACATATTCGAAATGGTAATTTAACCAACTATCAGAAGGCGACGTATTTTTTTTTATTGACGAAAGAAACGAAGCGACCCAAACGGTTACCTGATGGTTAGTGCAACGTCTCCCAATAACAATTGCTTTGTCGCTCAGAACATTTATATGTGGTGCCACATTGCGCCTGTTACCCTGAGACATCAGTCTTTAAGTCACATATGCCTTGTAATTACACTAGCTCTCAGTGCCCGTCAGACACACCGACACACAGCAATGTTTGCACACTACTGCTTTACAAAAGAATTCATCACATCATCTAGTGATAGATCATCTCTTACACTGCCTAACCCGGTGTAACATTACATGTAATGTCAGTATAAGCGAAGAAGCACGTACTCACCCACACCTTTCGATCGATTTTGAAATGAATTTTGAAATTTAATCAAAGGAAGGTTTCGGCTGCAGTGTCAGAAATACTAGCACACACTAATACGTTATGTGAATCCTCAGTCTCAAAAATCAAATGATTGTGTGTTTTTTCCAAACTCATAACCCACAACTAAATAGATAAAATCCCTAATCGCTAAGTTCACGGCCACATCTAAAGCAATAGCGGACGCGTAAGAAGCTATTTATTATATGACATGAAATAACTTACTCTCATAACGTTTAAATGATGAAAAGAAAATGAAAAACCTCAATAGAAGGCGAGTAATTTTGAAAACGCCGCAAGGAAAACGCTAACACAGCCATACTTCTTTTATTTACCCTCCAGAGCAAAGAACGCAAAGGAAAATTTTAAATAAACAGCAGGTGGTTTACAGATGTTGCAATTGCCTTTAAAAATAAATATGTTAGCTATTTTTATTAGACAACCTATTTAGAGAGTACTATTTTTTTGTCTTACATTTTTAAGTAACGTCCTAGAAAACGTTTTTTATAACTTTAATATTCTTTCATTACATCTACATATTCACATAATTTAAAAAAAAACAGTTTCTAATTTGTTTTGCAATAATCTATTACACGTCAACAAGATCAAGATATGCTACAATGTTCACGGTGTCTTCACGTTGAAGTCAAAAGAAAGATACGACAAACAATATGTACGGTATTCAGTGTGCGAAAGTAATTTTAGAAGTGTTAATACAAACGGGGTGCGTCGCTCTCTACTGTCGACAGGCGGCGGTATCATTGGCTTGTATCTTGTGTTCAATTTGCATATAAATTGTGTCTTCCGGATAGCCCGCCAAGATGACACGTCGGCGATGTGTCCGCAACCAAAGGTCCATTATTGCATACTTCGACTCGGATTTACAAACGTATAATTTTAATTAACATATACACAAAATGTATAAGCAAAAATGTGTATTTAAAGTTGTGTATTTTTTATATTTGAAAATTTTAA
Source organism: Luehdorfia chinensis (assembly GCA_019845155.1). Lineage (NCBI taxonomy): Eukaryota > Metazoa > Arthropoda > Insecta > Lepidoptera > Papilionidae > Luehdorfia > Luehdorfia chinensis. The sequence goes on from JAHVAK010000527.1 coordinate 12,532,998, forward strand.
CTACTATGTTATAATTGTATTACCACATTTAAAAGAGAATCTTAATTTAAATAGGCCTAAAATATATAATGTTATTCTAGATTAGATATATAGTTTCATAAATTATAAAATTACATACATACATACAGTCACGCCCTTTTCTAAAATCCGATAGGTATCCGGCAGAGTAAAATAGCACTTTCCTCTTTCCTACCGAGGTGTCGTAAGAAGCGACTAAGGTATTGTACGTACAGCTTTGATTCGTGCAAAATAACACCATAACATGCAATGCTGTCACTATGATGATGTTCTCCTAGCCGATTTCGACCACGGCGACAACTTCCGAATAGTGTCGAGAGCCATCAACTGCGCAGGAGATATTATAGTGCCTACAAGTGTACGCGCCAACACAGAGGCACTCACTCGTCCCAACCTACCCGCGCCCTATGTAACGCAGATGCAATAAGATCGGAGGTAGGCTAGGATGAAGTGTCAGAAACACGGGGACATTCACAACACAACCAGACCCGAAAACCAACAATTTGCGTTTTAGCACGAAGGTTGGCTCCGGCTGGGATTCGAACCCAGGACCCGCGGCTTAGAAGTCAGGTACCCTGACCACCAGGCCACGCGCTGTCACTATACTGCTCGTGGAAACGTAATGGGGAGTAAGAATTCTTTGAATCGTACCAAAATTCGCCACCCGTCACGTCACGTTTCCCGTGAGTGCAAAATTGGGCTATGTGAGTGGCCTACCCCTTATAAAATAATACTAAAATAGCGCCTGTTTTCTAAGATTTTAAAAATCGGTTTAGTGTAATGAAAATAATGTTTAGTAATTTTTCGCTTTAATTGTGCGTACAACTTAATAGCTGTAATAAATCTATCCTTTTATCGTCACTAAGTATAATTAACGCCTATATTAGTCTTCATCGCCGTCGCTTCCAACGTGAACGTCATGAAGCAATAAAACGATGAAAAGAAAGAAGCTAATTTTTTAGCGAATCATCTCCGGCCCCATAAAGTCATCAATATTCATTTTGCGGCGCGCCTCCGAAACAAACACCTTTCCAAAGTAGCAACATGGTGCCTTTGAAGGGAACTATAAAGCGGGTGACTGTGACGGGCACGGGCAGACGCTAACTCAATTTATTTGGATAATTGGCTTGTTTCACGAACGTGCCCCACACCAATAAATTGTTTCGCTTTAACGAATAAATTACACAAATACCATAACTAGTTTTACAATGAGTATAAAACGGAGCCACAATCAATGCCAGGTCCGTCTGCACCTATGTCACGTACGCTTTATGTACAACAATGTGACGACCACGTGGCTCAGCATTTACACCTGCTGAGTCGTGGTTCCTGAATTCGATTTCCAGCCGAAGTAAATATTTGTACAACATACAAATTATTGATTTTCGGATCTGGATGTACTTTGTTCTGGTGTCTGGCGTTATGCGGGAAGGGAGAGGAGTGACTGCCACTATGTTTTACGTCATGGTTTTTTGTACCTTGCGCAAATGACAACTTCCGTTTGCTAATCATTAGAAGACTGCGTGATCGGACGATCAGATTTCGAAACATGAAAAAATTTAATGAAAAGAAAGTACAGGTTGGTAGACTATTTTTTTTAAACGATGCACATGCACAAACACCTAGACCTGCAACAACTGTTTGTAAGCTATACAAATATTTGTTCCGAGGGGAAATCGAACCGGGAACGGTCACGGTACCGTCGCCGACGACCTCAAAGGTAAATCAGCACTTAAAATTGCAATTACTAATTGTAATAGTCTCGGCACCGGGGTCGAACCCAATTCATTCGCGTACTAATTTAATGCAAGCGTCGTTCCTTAAGCTTGCAAGGCTTAACGCTAATAACACTAAATTATATATGTATCATATGCTGATGACTACTCTGCGACATCAAACACAATGTACCATAATTATAGAAATCAGACAGATATATACTCGTAAAAGACAATAAGTGATAGATAAAATTAACTAATAAGATAATATTAACTAAATCAATATTATATTTTACTATTATCAAATTTAATTAAACAAAATTTCCCATATGAGGAATATTCAATAATTTTCTTAACAAAATGGAACTTCTGAATAGAAATTGTCAATTGCAGCAATTCTTTACGCTTTCAAATAATTGTCTATATTCGTATACATATTTATATCGAATAATTCCCAGTATTTTAAGACATTAGGTTAGTTATGATTAGGTATAACACAGCACGTCATTCTAAAGGAGTTTTTCAGATATGAAGCCTTCACGACTGTTTCCTTGTCAAATACACTCAGAATAAATCTCTTCTAATATTGATAAAAAAGGTTTATATCTTTTATATCGACGTAGTGATGATATTAATAACAAATGCTTTTACTATTTTATTTTTATTCTCGTAAACTAAATTCAAGAGAAAGTCTAGTACCTTAGTCTTCAAGCGATTTACGTTACTCAAAACAATTACATTTAGAAATCATCCTCAATAATATTGACGGCAGCCTATAATTTATAGGAAGGTCCAGTTACCGCACGGCTCCGTAGTCCGTTGCCCAACTACTACGACCGACAAGTACTTTCGTAGCACTACGTAGCGGCGTTATAGCGCCCACTTTCGTATTTACATATAAATTGTGTCTCTAAAAATATTAAAATATGGAATCATGGTATATCAAAGTGTATGTTTTTTTAATTTATACATTAATATAGTTATAAATGTTTTTGATCGTTTAACTAAATATGTTTAGAGGAAACGGAAATTAAGAAACATAACAAAATAATTGAAATTTACAGGCCGTCTAGGTAGGTACCACCCCAGGGCCAGTTATTCTGCCGTGAAGCATCAGTGTGCAAACATTACTGTGTTTCGGTTTGAAGAGCACTGAGAGCTAGCGTAATCACTGGGCATATGAGACTTAAGAACTTATGTCTCAGGGTGATGGGCACAGTGTGGTGTCACACAGAAATATTCTGGACACAGCATTTGTTATGGGCAGACGTTGCACTTATCATCATTGAAAGTTTTGCTCGTTTCATCACTAACAACAGACTAAAAAAATTGTGATATGAATTAAAACTCTAGTCTAGTGTTTACGTATTACGCACATATATTTTTTTTTTATTTGACGATATTATCCCAATTCCAATTCTCCAATTCAATTGCAAAAAAAATTAAAGACGAAGCAGTGTCGAAGCTATAATATTTATTGAATAAGTTTTTATAATGAAACGAGGGCAGTGGACGAGCGGACTTGGCGTAGCCAATGCACGTACTCGGCGGTCCAGCCAGCCACGAGTCCGACGTCATTACTGCGGCTTGGCGCCAAATTGCAACATCCGCAGCCAGCTTTTGGACTCTACCTCCCAGGTAGTTAAGTTAAACTATTTCTATTTGTGATAATTTGATGCTCTTAATTTAGATTTATAAAAAACACAGAGGAGTAAAATAGTATTAGATTTGGTAGGATTTCTTTACTGACTTTATTAGCCAGTCAATGTGAGTGGAAAGATGCACAGATTCTATACACAACTAAGATCGCACACTTTACATAAATAGGACCTATAAATTTTTGTAACATAAGAAAATATTTTATATGTATATTTTCCGAGCACACATTAATTCCCTGTATAATAAGCTCTAATGACTTTCTAACTTAAGATATTGTATCTTTAGTCATCATAAACACTCAAAATTTAGAAGTTACTTTCACAATATTAGTATCCTACGGCAACGGCTCCTTCTGTCCCGGTGCGCTAACTGTCTACAGTAACAAGCCACTCTTGTTTATTTTACCGCAATGAATTCCATGCAGTATTTTCTCCGTTTTTTCTTTAAAAAAATTTGAATACATTGAGTACAATTCTCGGTGGCGGTCGCGCGCCCCTGGCAATCTCCAAATTGCCTCTTTATGTGCAGATGTTCCGACCGACGGTTTTTCCGTCTTTTGAATGTCATTTTGCTGTTAAATAACGTGGTCTTCTATTGTAATTTGGATCCTTAAGTCCATATCCAACTAACATCAGATTGGGTTTATACTTTTTATGATTTATATAATACAAAAACATTTATTAATCAACTGACGTTCTTGAAAAATGTTTTACCTGTTTATAAAGGTGATATTAAAGAAACATCAAATCTTTGCTAATGAACTGGAAACTTTCAAGTTTCACTAAAAACTGGAATTGCCTCACTCTAGGATTCCTCCTGTATCTGGATAGAGAAGATAGGGCATAATACCCACATACATTTAATAGCACGTACACAAAAACCCAAACATGTGGACATTATTGTAGATCACACAAATATTTGTTCCATGCGGTCATGGAAGTAGTGACCCGTAGCGCAGAAACCAATCCATTGTTAACACACACTAAGTAATTCTATAAAAGTCGCAATAACTTAAAAAGAATTAATCGTGCAGATCTGCTCAACATTAATTATATTGCGAAAACACAAGAGAGATCCGTCTTCACTCGCCAATTTAGGTTAAATATCTGTATTAATTTCCAACTTCAATGTTGTAGCTCTCCTAAGCATCCACTCAAGTTACAAAAGCAAACAAAAACTGGATTTTTAAAATTACTTCCCAGGGAGGGAGTTTCTTTGAATTTCATTTCACTAAAGATCACAATTACACGTTTTACAACATTCGAACTCATTTATTTTTCCCGAAGAAATTATTTCTCGTGAAGCAAATTAATTCCTTAGCATTATACTTCTTTCAAAATCTGAATAAACTTGAGCAAGATTTCATAAAAAATAGACGAGCCGAGGGCCTGCGGCTAACGCAAAATTACGTCGTTATTTACAAGTACTTACTTTTTTCTCAAGGCAGGTGAAATATCATCAAGTGATGTCTCTAAAATGTCGCTATTAAAATGCGAAAACAAAAGTATTAAACATTTAATACTATTTATAATAAAGTACGGATAGGTTAAAAGATAACTTTTCATTTTTCATAAACAATTACATCAAATAAATAGAGTCTGCGAAATATTACTTCGTATGTCATGAAATAGGTATTTATGGTGTTTGAAATAAAAATCAATGTATTTGCTATAAAAACTAAATTTTATTATGTTACATTACTCGTTTCGTCAGCTTTGTTCTAGTTTTAGAATAAGAAATAAAACTGAAACAAAAATTACATATTTAAAAAATGTACGTCTGCGACTATATAAAATTAAACAATGAAGGTTATTATTTATGAATGAAACCTAAGCAAACTTTTTCTAAATTAGTTTCAAAAGTTTTAAGAACTTTACTTGTGGTAGAATTTTTTATAAGAAGGAAAGGGAAGCCAACAAAAAATTTACTGTATAAATTTTTAAAAAATATTATTCATACTATAAAATGTTAACATCTCAACAAATTGCAATAGCACTGATAATCCCACAAAATAAATTTGAAACGGACTGGAGAATAATCAGCAAAATCGGCTAATGACGTGGTATACGTCCTTAGCTGGTAATTCTAACCTAATGTCAAAATTGCTTGCACAACGGCGGTATAACAATTTTCTGATTTTTATATTTTTAGGATCGATTTCAGTCGATTTGTTAATTTTTTTTTTATTTCAGTATTGACAAACGAACTGAACTGTCCACCTGACAGTCTTGGAGCTGTCTTTGGAGCCAATAGCCAACCACATTCATCCTCTATTTATAATCAAGATGCGTTGTGACCCCCGTAGACTAAGACGCCCCCTTTCAAATAAATTGTTTCATATAAAATTTTAAATATTTTTCTATAAACAAAATAGCTTCAATGCTTTTTTAATTAATTGCTTTGCACTTATTTTGATACTTAAACAAACATTCTGTAAAAGCCCTTAGTCAATTTAAAATAATATAAAATTTTTAATATTTTTAAATAAAAAAATAGCTTCGATGCTTTTTTAATTAATTGCTTTGCACTTATTTTGATACTTAAACAAACATTCTGTAAAAGCCCTTAGTCGATTTAAAATAGATACAACATTTTTAATATTGTAACATGAACTAGATGTCTGTTGTGCTTAGTCTATTTTATATAAAGGGTTAACGAACACAGCCGTTAAAAGCTCGCTATGGAATTTGTGTCTAGCAAACCATACTGCGAATTATCCGCAGAACTAAATATTAACAATAACACAATTAAAATATATAATAGGTCCATAAAATATAACTAAATAGAGAATGGTTTTAACGTATTTACAGACCGACTGCACAGTAGCGCAATTACGACATTTACTTCGCGGTGGACACAGTGATAATTGTCCAGTGACAATGCCATGGTAATCCATTAATTCAAACATATGTAGTTCTATATCGTCCAGTAGTAGATATCGACGACAAGTCGAATCGTGAATCTTTATACAAAATGTTTAATGTTGGCAACATGATAAACGTTATCTTCAGTTTCTTTCAATCTACTGCTGTAGAGCTCCCCGAAGTTGAAAGGATTCGCCATAACGCCCATGCTAGGTCTGGATATGTCTTAAGAGAACCAACCTATCACTCCATCGTATTCCATTTGTGACGTAAAAGTCGACAGAGGAAAAATGAAGACTGGATGATGGATGACGAGATTTTCAATTGTATAATGGACCGTTACGCCACCTGCTGGGCACGAAAATGTGTCCGTAAATGTTTAATTTTACTTCTCATTAACTTACAAAGCGTTTAATAAAACTACAAAAATGTATTTTATAAATGAAGTCGTTTCCTTCTATATACCAAAAGGCATTAGAGATAATCGTAAAAACAAATGTTTCGTAACTTCTGTACGCCACGAAAATAGTTACATAACAACTGTCGCTGATACTAACCTACATAAAGTTTATTAATTTGGCAAAACTAACAAAACCATTAAAATTGCATTGCAATTATTAAATGTATTTCGTTATATGTTATATATAGACTTTGAAATTTAAAGACAATGACACTTTTCGAATTTCATGTTTTTGTTTTTTACGATTGAGAAACGCAACCTTACACGTTTTTTTTTTCGATTGACACTTGTCTTTTTTAATTATTTATTTAAGGATTACCAACAAGGTTAACAGATAACAGAAACACTTATTACTAATAAAAAAAGGCTTGTGCCACCTTACTTAAAGACAACCACGGAAAGTCAGGTGACACAGTCTGTTACAGCTTACAGATGGATTATAACTATAATTAAAATAACTTCTATAATTACTATTTGAAACTAACATGAGAAAAAATAAACGAAAAGAAAAAAATAAACTATTTTAAAATTAAATAAACTAGTTACCATAATATAGTGACCTGGGTTCGATTCCCGGTCGGCACAACTAAAATTGTTAATTGCAATTTTAAGTGCTGATTTACCACGTGCTCGGCGGTGAAGGAAAATATCGTGAGGAAACCTGCATGTCTGAGAAATAAAAAATATTTCGAAGACATGTGCAGTCCGCCAACCCGCATTAGAGCAGCGTGGCGGATTCTTCCTAGCCTCCCTCTCCCCTCTCAGAAATGAGAGGAGGCCTGTGCTCAGCAGTGGGACATTTATAGGCTGAAACTTTACTTTTTTTAATATATGTGGCAAAAATAACAAGCAATTAAAAAAAATTAAACAATGATTTAAAAAACTATGATTGCGACTGCAAGAGCAAACTCTTGTACAGTAAATTTGCATTTGAGTTCTAGACGACAAGTCTCAGAGGAAGTCTTAGACGAGACCTAGTCTTAGGTTCAGATTCTTCAAGCCAACGATTCAAGCCAAATTATGAGTTTTCGAGTGAAAATATTAATTTATTGTGACTACTTCCGTATATTGCTTAGGATCTTAATCAAACAGAGCGAAGCAAATGGCAACGTCAAGTAGAGATTAGAGTCGCATATCAAACTACAAATTTATACGTAATAAAAAACTTACATCAGGGTCCTTTTGGTATGAGCATTTGTGAACATCAAACACTCTTTGACATTTATCTTTATCCGGTGTATCTGATAAATAATTGTCAAATAAGAAATGATGATAGCAATTATTATTAATGAAATATATTATAACAAATAAATACTCGTATAACTTACCTAAGTGTTTACACGAAAATACCATTTTATGTACTCTGTCGAAATACTGCTCTGGTATTAAGCTGACCATCATATCATAATCTACATTGTCATCTTCGTCTATCTATCAGAAATATAAATCAATTATATTCAACAAACAAAAAATAGATTGCACGCTCGTCTTTCTTTTTTAAAACAAAAATGTTGAGACATTACGATAGTACATGTAATTGAGACTAAGTCTGTCCCAGTGTTTCGGTAATAAAGTTGATTTTTTCATGAGAGCACTTGAATAAAAACGACGTCTACTATGTATGCTCATTTATTTGAAAACTGACCACAAAGTGAATTATTATTTATTTATTTATGATAACAGTCGCAAACTTTTTGCCAGTGTCAAAATACAGTAACGTAGATAACTTCAATCTTCAAATTTGTAGCAAAGCTTCAAAGTTTGTAAGAATATCGACAGTAAAATATTAGTTCACTTTTACTGAAGATATGTTAGTCTGATGGAAACAAAACGAAAAGCAAGATTTCGTTCTTGCATTAAATCTTTAAACCGAAAATTAAGTTTTTGACTTAATTTTCGGTTTAAAGATGAATCGAAAATTATTATCAATGCCATGAAAAAAAAAACGAAGTATATATAGAAGTAACAAAATTTAATGAAAAAACACAACCGCTACTTATATTCCAGTAGGCGCCCAAATTCGAGTAAATTGTTACCTTAGTTGTTTACAAGTTACAAATGTGGAGTGCATAGTTTATATCTAAAACTCAACACCCAGTGTTACTATTGAAGATAGTAACAGACAACACTGGAACAGACTTTTATGTCAGAAGATTCGTTAGTTTTTGCATCAGCTCGGACATATAGATAGATATTTTATCAGATTTTGTTCAGTGAGTTTGTTAAAATTTGCTTATTTTATTCACTATGTATAAATTATTGATAATAATAGAATAAAACGAGCTCAACTCGTGGGCTTTGCATTTCATTTGTGAGATTACAATGATACAAAGCCTCAATTAATCTCAAAGTTATTCTAAACAAGTTTACGGTAAAAAGCTCGATTATTGATAAAATTCCGGTTGAACACATGCTGACAGATTAATATAAATATATATTTTGTCCAATGTTCTAATATGCACGTGGAAACCCTAATGAAATTCAAAAATCACACTAGTTTATTTATGTATATGAATACAACTGTTTTATTGAATGGATTATGCGTACATAAACAAATGAGAAATAACTCACAAGGCTCGCCTCCTCCAGCAAGCAATACATATAGCACTTCAATTTCGCGTCCTCCTTAAATATGCCGTTTTCGCAATTCGTTATATCCTCTGGGGGTAAGTAAGAATAAAGACTCTTTAAATGTACGCAAACATGAGACGTGTTTTCATAAACAGTAAACTTGAAACGTGTAGAGGCGACGACAGTCTATTTTACTACTACTTGAAATATAAACGAAAACAATGATTAAAACAAATTATTTAAATTACTCATCATATTTTATATAATGAATGCCCTGCCATGAGATTCATAAAGACTGTAATGAATGAATGTGCGGCCTAGTGGTCAGAGTACCTGGCTTCTACGCTGCGTGTCCTGGGTTCGAATCCCAGCCGGAAGTAAGTTTTTTTACTGTTTTATCCTCTGATGGGTAAAAATAGAAGAGATGTGTTTTTGTCTTTTTATCATCTTTTGAATTTAATTATGAATTATTTTAATATAATAGTCCCATAGTCATCAGAAGTATGGTCTGTATAAAATTCACATGTATTAATATAACAAAATTATTATTAATAGTTTATATATAGCCGTTTGCTCGTTTACCCCTAATCTATAAAAAAGAGCGAGGATGACACAATACACTGGCCGATAGGTCTGATAGACAAATATAAGAAGACAACGCTATGATAGAATATGAAACTAAATTATGATGTAAAGAAAAGCATAACGCCTAAAGTTACTAACAACGAGGCATTCTATCATAGTTAATGTACGATTTACAACCATGACTGTCAGAAACTATCAACTGCGCAGAAGATATTATAGTGTCACAAGTGTACGCGAAAGCACAGAAGCACTCACTCGTCTTTACCTAACCGCGTTCGATGTGAAGCTTTTGCGATTAGATCAGAGACACATGGACAATCACAAATATTGGCTCTGACTAGGATTTGAACTCGGGACCCGGGACTCTGGCGACTAGGTTACGCGTTCGTCATCGTCTTCATAATTCACAGAGATGACGATGCACCTTCGAGTACATCTTGATTCTTCATCAATAATGGATTCCGGAGTCTTCGACCTCGGTTACCATCAGGAATAGATATGTACATGTTTATCGCTCTTAGCAGCTTCATAGAAAACCGACTTATTCAATGACTATATGAAAAAAATAAAGTTCTTTCTACGAAAATCATAGCACTCCAGTGCGAAGCTGAGCCGCGCCGAATGTTTCACGTCAGTCACAAGCAAGTACAGAACAAAGGTAAACGGAAATAAAATTTTCTTTGACGAACTTACCCTCGGCGACCCCCGTTTTACCAACGCACTCGTTGTGAACATGTTGGATTATTTCTTTGATTTCATCACTAAGTTCCTGAAAAGGAGTTTAAAGTAGTAGTCATATTAGTAGTTACTTTGATCTTTTTAAGTAAAAAGCAGTATCGTAAATGAAATGTAATTATAACATAGACTCTATTTACTTAAAGCGTCATGAGATTAGCAAGCATTATTACATTAGTATCGAGAGATCTATGTAACTTCGAGCTGACTCGTAGAAAATGCTGAAAGCTGTAGGATAAAGTTTTTTTTATTCGATAAAGTGATGAAACGAGCAAAACGTTCACCTGATGGTAAGTGCAACGTCTTGCCCATAACAAATGCTGTGTAACCCAGAACATTTCTGTATGGCAACGCTGTGAGATGAGGTCTTAAGTCTCATATGCCCAGTGATTACGCTAGCTCTCAGTGCCCTTCAAACCGAAACACAGTAGTGTTTGCACACTACTGCTTCACAGCAGAATAACTGGCCCTGGGGTGGTGTCCACCTAGACAGATTCCATCATAGGAATCCTACCATCAATATAAATAATTAGAAAATAGTCCATTGCTGCAAATAAGTATTAGTTTTTATGGAGGAAAGCGACAGACTGAGCAAATCATTCATCTGACGGCAACCAGCGACTTTAAGAAGAAGTACAACTCTGCTTCCAAGTCCTTCAAAAGAGTAATTGCTACGGCAAAGTCAGAGCACATTGGCAGAATTGGGGAGAAACTAGGTCGCCTTTCCTTTGGGAACCCGTGCGTTCTGGTCTCTCGCCAAGGCTGTTCAAGGGAATTTCTGTCAGCCATCACTTCCATCTCTGCACAGGGAGGACGATTCGCTGGCCCATGACGCAAAGGAGAAAGCCGATCTTCTGGGCTCTCTTTTTGCGTCCAACTCGACTCTTGACGACAGGGGGAGCTCACCGCCGACCATCCCGCGGTGTGAGTGCTCTATGCCAGACATCAGGTTCTGGCAAAGATCAGTGCGCTCAGCACTACTCTCCCTAGATATCAACAAGTCGAGTGGGCCTGTTGGCATCCCGCCTATTGTGCTGAGGATGTGTGCTCCAGAGTTGGCACCGGTTTTAACGCGTCTGTTCCGGTACTCCTACTCTCTAGGCGTCGTCCCGAAGTCATAGAAGACAGCTTTGGTGCACCCGATCCTTAAAAAAGGCGACCGCTCAGATCCGTCCAACTACAGGCCGATTGCCATCACCTCCTTGCTCTCCAAAATAATGGAGTCCATTATGAACTGCCAGCTCTTGAGGTACTTAGAGGAGCACCAGCTTATTAGCGACCGCCAGTACGGTTTCCGTCAGGGTCGCTCAGCTGGTGATCTTCTAGTGTACCTCACTCATCGATGGGCGGAGCAGTCGAGAGCAAGGGGGAGGCCCTGGCAGTTAGCTTGGACATAGCGAAGGCCTTTGATTGGGTCTGGAACAAAGCGCTTCTTTCGAAGCTGCCTTCTTACGGGCTTCCCGAGAAGTTTTGCAATTGGGTCACCAATTTTCTCACAGACCGGAGCATAAAGGTCGTAGTTGACGGTGCATGCTCGGACTCTAAGTCTGTGAATGCTGGTGTCCCACAACCCTGTTTCTTCTGCATATCAATGATATGTTACAAATAAGTAACATTCATTGCTATGCAGATGACAGCACCGGTGATGCCGTATACACCGGCCGTGCTCATATTTCCCGGGAACACGTGGAAGGGAAAGCCAAATTGGCTTCCAAAAAGCTTGGCGTGCTCAGTAGAGCGCGACAGTACTTCATGCCGGCCCAACGCTTGCAACTTTATAAGGCGCAGGTTCGGCCGCACATGGAGTACTGTTCTCATCTCTGGGCGGGGGCGCCCCAGTGTCAGCTACTTCCATTTCACCGCATTCAACGAAGAGCGGCTCGAATCCCCTGGATTTGCGAAGAGGTGTTGCATCCCTTTGCATTTTTTATAGGATCTACCATGGAGAGTGTTCCGAGAAATTGTTCGGATTAATTCCAGCCGCTGATTTTCACCATCGCACATTGCGGCACAGCGCAAAATTCCATCGTCACCACCTTGATGGTTGGCATTCCAGCACAGTGCGTTTTACGCGCAATTTTTTGCCACGCACAAGCACTTTATGGAATGATGACTTAGGGACCTTCAAGAAAAGAGCCTATTCCTTTCCTTCCTTTTCCTCAAAGGCCGGCAACGCATCTGCTATTGCTCGTTTGCCCCCTATTCCATCAAAAAAAACGCAACGTCGCTGCTGTTTCACCTAGAAAAGTCAGAAAAGTCAGTTCTGAAGTCTCATTTGCCCAGTAATTACACTAGCTAACAGTGCACTTCCGGCCGACACATAGTTATGTTTGCACTTGACGGCAGAAAAACCGACACTTCCATTGTACCTACTTTCATTGAGGATTGAATCCTACCACCCGGAAAAAGCATGCCCTAAGGTAACGATTATTTGCCGTAGGTAATAGTTACACTAAGCAGGCAGATTATCATATGCAGTACCACTTCGGATAGTAAAAAAAAAGTAAAGCTTCAGCCTATAAATGTCCCACTGCAGAGCACAGGCCTCTTCTCATTTCTGAGAGGGTTTTGGAGCTAGGGAGAATTCAATTCTATTTAAAATTCAATGATGATAATTATACAACTTTCACAGTAAAAAAAAATGTAATACCTTAAAAATAGATAGGTGTCCGGCAATAGCACCTACCGAGTTGTCATAAGAGGCGAGTAAAGTATTGTACGCATAGTCTTTATTCGTGCAGAATAACACCATAATATACAATGCTGTCACTATACTGCTCGTGGGAACGCAATAGGGAGTAATGAATTTTTGGACTCGTACCAAAATTGCGGGGAAGTGGTTCGCCACCCGTCACATCTCATTTCCCGCGAGGGCGAATAGTGGGCAACGTGAACGTCCTCTGCCTATCCCTTATATGGGAAAAGGAGTTACTGTATGTATGTATGAATGTAAAAATGTATTACTAAAAATATCTAATAACGATAATAAAAGTGAACGAAAGGCTGAGATTAGTCCCGCTTAGAACCCCTAAAAATGATTCATACACCTATTCAATGTAGTTTCATTATTCAGTCCCCGAGTCTGTCTAACCGTGATCTACATACGTTACCTTTGTGAACAACGAAAGGTAAGAAGACGTTTCAATATTAAAAATGAGATAAAATTCTCAAAGAAAAATTATTAAGTCGAGATTCCATGGGGACCAACCCAATGCGCATCAAGTTGTATCATAACGTTAAATATTAATTTATACGGTGTGAGCTTGTTTCCATTGTCGTCTGAGAATATTTCTAAAGCATATAATAAATTAAGAACCACATAGAGCCTTTATACGATTTAATATCATTGCCATATAATATTCCTTCAGGTGCAGAGAAAAAGTAACATCTAATATTCAACATAAATGTTAAATAACAGTTATTACATTATTTTATTGAAAGTGACGAGACGATCTAGACGGTGGAAAATTCTGTGTACTATAGCACTGCTCTCATCGCCACTAGACATGACACAGGTCCTGCCGGTTGTAGAAGGCCGCTGCCAAATACGCAGTTAAAAATCAACTTAGCAACTTAGTACTCAGTAGGGTGGCGTGCCAAGAAGGCTTATCGGTAACCCTGATTTGGTTACTAACAATTTCTCGGTTTTAGCTTTGGAGAGTGCGCAGAAACTATTTACTTCTCCCTTCACCTTTCCATCGTCGGACAACTGGACACGGTATGTTTTCATCCTTTCGCTGTGGATTTCCATCCAGACGAAGTGAATTCTTCGTCATTCATAGTGCATACAACGAATGTCTGGAATAATTTGCCAGCATCTTTCTATGTGATTTTAATGGATTCTTACTCTTCATTACGTTTCCACGACTATATTATGGTGTATTCTAGCAGGCTACAATACCTTTTCTTTTATTGCAAATAGTTACGAAACGGGCAAAACGTTCACGTGATGGTAAGTGCAACGTCTGCCCATAACAAATGCTATTTCACCCACAATATTTCTGTGTGACACCACACTGCGCCCACACCATAGTCGCCTCTTACGGTAGGAGAGGGGTAGGTGATATTCTTACTCTGCCGGACATCTATCGGCTAATAAAATGTATTGTTTTAAATATTGTTAATTAAGATTTTATTTTTTCATGATGGAAAGAAAGTTAATTCACTAAGATACGCATGCAAAATTCCTTCATTATAATGAATTTCCGTAAAATAACGCCTGTTTCTATTAACTATATTTATTTTATTTCAATATATCGCGTATCACTGGAACCGAGCATCAATGTCAACGGAAACACAGCAGTCCGTGCCTTCTGCATTTAGTATTCGGAGACGACATTGAGCAATAATGTCTCGCTTGTGTTTCCATACCGTCACTCATCCATCAACCCTCACCTAACCCGTACTACGCACGAAAACATTTTATAAAGTACGCGACACGTCCGCTTTACGTGAAAAATTAACTTTGTTAAAGTGCCTCTAAATGTCTTTGGAGGATTACTACGCGATTTGTTTTAGTACTACCAAATAGCTTTTTGCGCTCATAGTCCTCTAGTATTTTTTATAGAAGCATAGGGATAAGCGAGCAAGCGGCTCACCTGATGGAAAGTGAACACCTCCGCCCATGAATATTGGCCATCGAGAAAGAAGTACGCTCTTTTTTTGAAGGTCCCTAAGTCATTTCGATTCGGAAAAACCGCTGGCGCATCAGAATCCATAAAGTGATCGTGCGTGGTAGAAAATTCCGCAAGTCTAGTTACTGTCACAAGCATAAAATAATAGTCATATATCGACTGCAGCTTGGTAAGAAATCTAATTGATGACTGGTCAATACAGTAACTACTCATCATCATTTCAGCCTATCACTACCTGAACCACTGCTGAACATAGGCCTACCCCATAGATTGCCACAAAAGTTTGTAGCTCTCATTTTAGGGTGATTTTGCCATAGTTGCCACGCTTGGCAGGCGGGTTGACTACTCGCTTTTATATTTAACGCCCTATCATGCCTATTATCCGACCATTATAGGAACACCTAAATATATGACATTCTATCTACTCTTTCTCATGTAGTCAAGCTTTTATTCAATACTACTAAAATTGCCAGAATATTAAAAATAGCTAACGAGAAAAAAAGTTGCAGAAAGCATCAGAACATAACTTTAGTAATCGGTTATAAAAATATATCCCGAAACCGATGTCCCTAAACAAAAAAACTTTTATTAATGATTTTAAAAGCAGTCCGTCGATCAATATGTTTAGACTAGGTAAATTTTATTTCTGTTTCCTCTGTAATGGCAACAGACTAAACTAAAAAGCTGTTACCACCACCACTTTAAACCTTAAGTTTTAACCCTTCATCTATAACAAATAACTATCTTACCGGTTTTTCCTTAGCACCATAGCCGACAACAATTAACAGAAAAAACACTGGCAGCGTCGCCGTGGACATGGCGACAAACTGCCTGTGCTGTAGTGAGATCTGCAGTAAACCTTCGTCTGATACTACCTGAGGTAACTTGATATAAACGCTATTAATTGGCGTAGTTACCTGAAGGTGACAATTACAACATTAACGGCGCGCGGCGATTTTCTTGCAACACAAGCTATAATCATGCGGGAAGTTTCTGACGTGCATGAATTAACAGGAAGGCTGAAGACTAGACTGCAATTAGTTGTTAGACGACGTACGATGTAATTTAGGAAACAATTCTAGACATTTCAATAAATACATCAGTCTGTTCATTTTGTATTTAATATTGTTGTGGTGGTAATGTACTCCCAACTGATGTCGACCACGGTAACACTTTGCTTTTTGTTACCGTCATCCACATCAAGTTATAGTAAGTATTGCTCAAAATTTGGGTTTCGCTAGAATTACAAACCCTAATCCGCCCTGATGGAGACTGACACACACACCAAGCAAAATCGGTTATAATAAACATACATACATACAATCACGCCTTTTTCCCATATAAGGAGTAGGCAGAGACCAAACCCGTAGTCCACTTTTGGAACCTGCGGAAAACAAGACGTGAAGGGTGGCGATGTTATTTTGGTTCGATGCAAGAAATTCTTAGTTCCTATTGCGTTTCCACGAACAGTATATTGACAGCATTGAACATTATAATAATGGCGGACTATAATTAAATTGCTCAGTAGCTAGTTGCTGTACTTGCGTACGAGACGTACGTATACAGTAAGTAGCTAGTAGCTGTACTTCGATTTTTGTATCCTCCAAAATGTTTGTCCTTCAAAATAATCAAAAACAGAGTTATAAAACTACCAATAATATAGACTCAACTCAACAAGACTGTCAGTGTTCTCAGTGCGATGTTGCAGTGTTCACTAGTAATAAAAAGCTTAAAAAGGTATCACTGAGGTTGTTAATGCCAGCTAAACAAATGCATATAAATACAATCAAGATCTCGATAAATAATCGACTTTAATGGTTTGGTATAAACGGACAAAACAAGGCATTTACTATGTATTAACTTTTTGACCACGTCGCCTAAATAACCCTATAGTCACATTATAGACTCGTATGACGGAAAAGAAAGGTAATAGATTTTTTACTGCACCTTATGGCGCACCCTATGGCGAATCCTTATTACACGCAAATCCGAAAAGAGCATTGTTCTATTTACAGTAGAGGCTGTCTTTCCTAACGTTTATATGACAACCGTGAAATCATCATCATCCAATTAAACAGAATTTCAAGTTCAAATACGAGTATTTATTTGGCGTTTATGTCATACTTTAAAGTATTTATTTACCTTCTATTATCAAAAATGTATCATGTTGTTAGATAATAATTTATGAGCATCCACGTAACTACATGCTCGAGTTATAGTGTAGAAAGTGCGTACACGAATTTTAGAATTTTGGGCATCGCTTTGACGCCGTTTACTTTCGTAAGAACTGCGCTATTGTTATCCAAAAGGTAATTAGTTATTTCATTTATGTCAAAATTTTCGTACGCCCTAGCGGGTAATACGTCAGGAACCCATATCAACTTTAACGATAATTAATAGTTAACTGACAGCGTATGAAACAAGTCTACTCGTATCCGATGCCAAATTATAAAATACGGATATTCCACATCAGTGCGCTAATTGTAAAAATACTGGCAAACATATTACCCGGGTTATCGGTTCAAATAAATCCATTGTCTAGCTAGGCAAATACTATGATAGCGATGCAAAAATACCTATGATAACGGTCGGATTGAGATTTATATTTATGAAATATCTATTAAACGTTTCAGTAATCTCGCACGCATACCTATGCCGTGTTCAATCGACATGAAAAATCCATTAGGGTCTTTTGCGTCGGCAAACGGGCTGGCGTAGGCAGCGGCAGTGACCGTGCTAAGCGGATTTGGTGCGTCCCTGTCTGATGCATCGCATATCCATTCCCTAGATAGAATTCATATCCGCATTCGGATATTAATTCAATATAGTAAAGAGAGAATACCAATCCGTTGTTGTGTTTTTTATATCTACATTCAAAAATTTGTCGGAATGGAAAGAACCACACTACTGCTTCACTGACCCTGCGGTGGTATCTACCTAAACGGACTTCTATCACCTACAACCAGTTATAAAAAGAATAAGATATTTGTTTTTAACGTAGTGTTAGATTGATTTTATAAATTTTCTCAACTATACCGAATTTAAGAGCAAAACCACGTGTGAAAACTTCGTTGAGCCATAGAGGAAACTAAAACAAAATCATAGTTATATACATTTATTAATTCGTAGAAAAAAGTTTTCTTAAAATTAATCAATAATGCTTAATCGTACACCAAGTACTATGAAACGCGATAAAAGCAATGAGCAGATTAATAAAAACTCACAGCATTATCACCATCATCAGCCAAAAATTCCAAAAAAAAATACGTAAAAGACAGTGAACAGCATCCCTCTTCAGCCGAGGGACTCCTTCGTACGAGCGAGTACGATAATTTTAAAATTACTTCAGTCACAATTAAGACTTTTCCGAATTTTTTTATACATTTTGATTTTGATTGAGTTTTTACGTTAAGGAGCATGTGATAATCTGAGGGATGGGCGTTAGTAGTAGTGACATACATTACTGTCCCCGTGTCTCCATTACCTTCGTTTGATAATTAGTCATGCCATGCTGATACTCATCCTAACTAATTTTATGTAGGTACATGAAAACTTCTCGTAATTAATGTCTGGTATTTGAAAAATTTTGTAGGATTCCTATGCAGGAATCCGTCTAGGTAGGTACCACCCCCGGGCCAGATATTCTGCCGTGAAGCAGTAGTGTGCAAACATTACTATATTTCGGTTTGAAGGGCACTGAGAGCTAGTGTAATCACTGGGCATATGAGACTTAAGAACTGATGTCTCAGGGTGACGAGCGCAGTGTGGTGTCACACAGTAATATTCTGGGTGACACAGCATTTTTTATGGGCAGACGTTACACTTATCATCAGGTGAACGTTTTGCTCGTTCCGTCACTTTTATGAAATAAAAAAAAATCATCATTAGCGTTGTTCATCAGTTAGTGGCTAACGAGTCCGTTGCCCTTCCAGTTGCCTTTCAGAATTTGGACACATTATTATTAGCGCTTATTACTCTTTACTAGATTTATTTTTATGCTGGGCTTACGGCTGCTGTATGAGAATGTGTTCACATTTCTTATACATGGACGTGAAAGCAAAGAAGTTTCGTGTTCCACCTTTACTTACCAACGAATTCAAAGTACAGATTTACCACTTGCTAGATCAAAGTTAATATTCTTATGTATCAAACAATAATAAAAAAATAGTATTATTAGAAATTAAAATACTAGACTACTTATGAAGTGCACCAACTGGAACAATCAAACGTTTTGCTGTTACTTTTTATATATGTATCTGTAACCTAAATGTCTTATGTATACGAATATAATTTGAATATAGAGACATATTCACTATACAAACCTATAGTTCACTATATAAACCATCAGAAGACTCGAAATTAACTATATTTACTTTCTTACATAATACTCGCACTAAATTTCAAAAAAACGACTTTTTTAAAATATAATTTGCAGTCTGACTAATATGCAACTTAAATATTAAAAAAATATATTTTTAAAAAGTAATCTAAGTTACAGATTCTACTGCCTGCCTTTGAATCGAGAGCGAGTGTCGTTTTAAGTAATTTAATGTCACAAGTATCTCATAGAAACACGACATGAAGTCGAGTAATTAAAAAGATACGCATTAATTTGTAAAGAAATAATTATTCGAAGATAGTGAGTAGAAACAAGTGGAGAGGCAAGCGGGACTGAGAGACGTCATTACCGCAATCAAAGCTTCCGAAGCCGCAGAGCTCCAGCCCCGCGCCTCGCTCGCCTCCGCTAACGACGAGTGCTCTCGATAAAAATTAAAAACACGTGCAAGCCCAGCCTGAGGAAAGTTTTAATGAGAGTACACGGCTCGCGCTCCACCGACAGACAGTATACCTATAGGTGACTTGTGTTATGTGCGAACACTTTTTCCAAATTAGATATTAAATCCGCTCCCTGCGCTCTCCCCCATAACGATACGCCATTAAAAAAAGACTTAATCGCTCACGGTTTAGATTTGAAAATAATAGGAAACGTTAAGAAAATTAAGGATTTTTATTACTAAAATTGATCAATTCTGTGTTATTAAACGTAGTCGAATGGTAACTATATACATACATACAAACAGTCACGCCATTTTCTCATATAAGGAGCAGGCGGAGGCCACTCACGTCGCCCACTTTTCGCCCTCGCGAGAGATGTGACGGATGGCGAACCACGTCGCCGCCATTTTGGTACGATTCAAACGAGCAGTGTACTGACAAAATTGCATATTATAGTAGTGTTATTCTGCACGAATAAAGGCTGCCCGTACCATACCATAGTCGCTTCTTACGACATCTCGGTAGGAAAGAGGTAGGTCCTATTCGACTCTGCCGGACACTTATCGGCCTTGGTACATAAAAATATAGAAATGTTACACAAAATAATTAAATTATTATTAGGGTACCTAATATTTTTAAACCACAGCTCTTTAGTATGAACAAATAACATAATGATATGTTGTTTTTGCAAATTAACTATTTTAAGTTAGTATCTAAGTTATTGCGACTTCTCGTACAGCATAAAAGTATCCTTTTCTGGACTACAATCTAGGACGACGAAGGACGAAACAAGTGTCATACGTAAGGTCTCTCGTCTATACAAGAAACTTGGTTAATGGCCACCAGTCTGACCTGATTTTTAAGGCCTATATTTGACTTGTATCGTTTATTCAAAGTGATTCATAGAAATTTATGTATCGAAGTAAAATAAGTCTATTCACCACTCGTTTTGGTCAAGTTTAGTCGCACGCTTTATATAATTTAATGCTTTTTATATTAATTTGTGATTGATTTTTTTATAAAGTGATATGATTTATTTAAGTTGTTAATTAAATAGTGTTCCAGAAATATAAAAACCAATTCGATTTGAAGAAATAAATCCTGAGCGTTTGGAGACTTGCAGCAGTCGCGTTCAACAACGAGAGTGTAGTCAGTTGACCGTACCTAAGAGGATTTATTTGTATCAACAGATTTTTGCAATGTTTACGTGAATTTTGATATTCCATAAAATAAAAGCTAACTAATATATACAGTATCGACGTAATATTTCTGAAATCACGATAAAGGTTTCCAAGATTTTTCAAGGGGTAGACCCCTAGAACTAGAACCAAAATAATGTTTTGTTAATAGTTCGTAGTTAAGTTTAGACACTGAAGATAACATCAACTGTACAATCTTGTGCAAACTTAGCTGACATATAAAATTTTGTGCAAAAACTAAAAGATCACACAAATAAATCAATACTTTAAAGAAAAAATTACTAGTGCAAACTACATATATGTCCATTTAATTCTGCGGCTTATGCTATAAAAACAAAATTCTGACAAATATTGAAATAACGAGAATAGTTTATTTTCGTTATTTCCATAGCATAAGCAGACGGTATTTTGGTATGGTGCAATGCGACCGATATAGAAACTATTTTTGTATTGTAAATGAGGGCAATAAGAGGTGTTTACAACATTGGTTCTAGAGTATCTGTTAAAACTAAACTTAAAGAAATAAGTAACTAATAATGTTTAATAACTATTAATATTTTTTCATATATATCTTTATATATATTATTCTTCTGTGCGTGTGTATGTCACTGAACTCCTCCAAAACTTCTGGAGCGATATTGATGAATTTTTTGGTGTGTGTTTGTGTGGTTCCCTGGATAGTTTAGATTCAGAATTGGACCCGCTAGGTGGCGCTGATAGAGAGTTGTAGGAAAATGACTAAAGTCACTCAGTACATAGTTTATCGATAATTGGAATGTCGAAAAATCGTTTTCTGAATCTGTTAACAGCAGGCAAGCCAACGTTCGGGCAGGACAACTTCTATCGGGTCCGCTAGTGTGTATATAAAAATGTATTACGTAAACAAGGACATAAATATGCATAAGAAGGCTTAGCTACTGTGCCAACCAAACCGACAAAATATCAATTAATTGACTTAATAGTCAGTAAAACATTCACGTATACAGACTTCTACGCCTTAGTTCATGGGTTTGAATCCCAGCCAAAGCCAACGATTGCTCAAAAACACAAATTGTTCGTTTTCGGGTCTTGTTATGTTGTGATTGTCCCCGTGTTTCTATCACTGCATCCTAGTCTACCTCCGATCTTATTGCATGATGGTTTCATCGGGCTCGCGTAGGTTGGGACAAGTGAGTGGCTCTGTGTTCGCGCGAACACTTGAGACACTATAATATCTCCTGCGCAGTTGATAAGTTCCGTCAGCATTGGAAGTAGTCGGCGTGGTCGAAAATAGGCCAGGAGGACATTCACCATCATACATCATCATTTCAGCCTATCACTAGCCCATTGCTGAGCATAGACTTCCCCATACATTGCCACAGAAGTTTGTAGCTCTTATTTTGAGGGGATTTTGCCATAGTTGCCACACTTGGCAGACTGGATTGGCGACCGCAGTTTATTTATTCAGATGTCTCAGGAAGATGGTGCTGCCCATTCTCTAGTTTTGAATTTTTCCTCTGTCGACTTTTACAACACCCACGGGATGAGATGGGGTGGTAGGTGGTATTAAGCCGCAACCACACGGTAAACATACATACATACATAAGATCACGACTGTATTCCAGAAGGGGTAGTCAGAGACTGGGCACTCACTGCAAAAACAGAAGACTGCCACAATCCACGTTTCACCAAAACAATCCCATCGCCACCATGCGCTGTTGGGTGCACAGTTCAGTTTAATTCCTTACTCGCCTTTTACGAGATCCATTGGATGAGATGGAGTGGTAGTATTCTTTTAACGAGCCGCCACCACACGGCAAAAGAAGAAGTTAAGAAGGTAAACATCATTAGTACATATAGGGGCTTACCGATATCCTCTTGTTACTTCATTATATACGGGCGAACATAAAAATTAATAGAGTAATAGAAACTAAAACTTTAAACTTAAATAAAGTCTTCGCCTTATGATTTATATGTCTGGAGATAGTTTATGTCTCTTTCATTGAGTACATGAGATTTTTATGACTGATGATCACTGTTAGCCCAAAAGGCTTACAGCGTCGCCCGGATTGAGAGATGGCCGAGCGATGAGAGCGCCTAGCCGAAACCTTTTCTATGGGTAACTAGCGGAAAGGCTCCCTGTAAGTAGCTGACTCGAGGGCGCCCCAGAAGGCCCAATCACGGCTCGATCGACTTCTAGCGGGACGACGTTTTTAAGCATCAGTATTTTCTTCCAATTGGGAATGCGTAGAAGCTGGAGAAGAAATGGCGCAAGAAAATCCAGCGACGCTTCTAATCATAATTAAGGATGATAAAACCGGCCAGAAGGGCCGTATCGCGATGATTAATATGTATGGTAATAATAATTGTGTATGTTTGTGTGTTGAAATAGTGAGATACGGCACTTGCAACAAGTAGGGCTATTAAGCTTGAAAGTTAACTACAGCGTTAATGGCATGTTAGTAGCGCATGGCTGCATGGATCCTATCTTCGGGTTTACCGTTGGTAGCTTTGAGTGCCTGTGCAAGGGCTGAAACATCGGCGCCGTTGCAACGGGAGTGACAAGTGTGTTCGGTGAAACCGAATTTTTATAATGGACGCGGAGGTCGCGAGTTCCCTCCATACGGAGGGTGGAGGGATGTGAGGAGCATGGAGCTCTTTAACATGATGTTGATTTGTACTCGACGACAATGCCAATAACTACCACGTACGGTTCCGGTATTTGAACTAATGGCGGCCGCCGCTTTGTATTCGTACACTTTCGAGATGTATGAATATAAATATGAGAGGATATTTTGGTGATGATCCTGGGAACCTGTTGAACCGTTTACCGTAAACTACGTATTGTCAAGAGTGACAAGTCTGGATGAATGGCATCTAAAGAATGTTGACTTAGGCTTATGAATAATCGGGATAACAGTGACCTGTTAGCCCGAAGGCTTTCACAGCTTCGCCGGATTGAAAGCTGGCCGAGCGCTGAGGGTGCTTAGCCGAACCTTTATAATGGGTAACTAGCGCAAGGGCCCCCAAGAGGGGACTTCGGCTTGGACTATTACTGGATATTGGACTGTTATTGGACAAGGCCGATGAGATTTGCGGCCATTTATTTTTCTCCTGTATAAAAATAGCAGGCGGACGTTTTGACGATAAGGCAGCGGGATGCTGCGAAGCGGTGGCTTGCTGTGAGGCAGCAGGGGCTTGCTGTGAGGCAGCAGGGGCTTGCTGTGAAGCAGTAGGGGCTTGCTGTGAAGCAGCGGGGACTTGCCTTGTGGCGGCAGAGGTCTGTCATGGGTCGACAGGAGCTTGCTGCAAGGCAGCAGTGATTTGCCGAGGGTCGGCGGAGGGTTGCTTTGTAGCAATGGGAACTTGCCTCGGGCGGCGGAGCTCTACTTTAAGACAGCACGGTTCGAGGTGGAGGCGGAGGCTTTGGCAGCCTTCACGACGGTGGCGGGTACCGGCGACGGAGCCTTTTTTCGCTTGTTTTTTTTTTGGCTTTCTCTACAAGACTGAAGCCGGTGTCGGGTTTGGACGTTTCGCACTCCATTTCAGAGTCTGACGTTGACGATTCTGTTTCGTCAGATGAAGAGGCGGCTGAAGAGGGGGGCCTAGATAGCGCTTCAAAAGCTAAGGCAACTGCTGGCAGAGCTAATAGCCGGCAGAATATATCCGGGTGCGTCGCCTGCATCTCTATGACTTACCTAACGCTTCCACCACACTTCTTATCTAATTTTTCTTTTTCCTTATCTAATTTTCTACGGGGAAGTGGCCGCCGGTGGGATGCCGGGGTATTTGGCCCAACTTCCCTTACCGCCGGGTATAGACAGAGAGGATGAATGCCTAAGGTGTGTATCCCCAGTGCGTGCAAGTGCGGATCTTTTTTTGCACACTTTTGTGTGTGTGCTTAAAAATAATTAAAACTACGCGGGGACTTAGTCCAATCGAGTTAGTCTACGTTGACTAGGGCTCTACCGAAGGCCAACTTATGTGGAACACTTCCGAACTGCGTTTCCCAGAAAGGGAACCGCGGGCAAACGGGGCTAGGCCTGCACTAGCTTCGTTAACACCGTTAAGGATCCACTAAGCGCAACAACCCGAGAGTGGGTTTACAATATGACGTCGTCTGTAATTCCTTTCTAAGAACAATAGAACAAAGCAATCAAAATTGCTTTGTTTATTATTTCGCGAAAAGGGTTGGAGCAGGTAGCTGCACGGGATAGACCGGACTGCCTGAGCGGGTCGAAGCGGGGCGCTAGCGACCGTCTGGCTTGGAGCGTCAAGTGAAACCAGTCAGCAGTTTGTAATTGCTGAAAATAATTGACTTAGCGATCCGCCCCGGCTTCGCACGGGTAGATATATATTACAAAGATAAAGTAGTACTTTATTTGGACAAATAGAACAAAAAAAAATCCTTACACTAACATTTTTTTGTAGCGACTGAGTGGTGGTGCCGTATGGAAGCGGCTGAAGATAATCTACCACCCCATCTCATTCCATGGGTGTCGTAAAAGTCGACAGTGGGAAAATCAAAACCGAAAAGGAGATGAGCAGCGTCTGCCTGGAACATCTGAATAAGTAACCTGCGGTTGCCAACCCGCCTGCCAAGCGTGGCAACTATGGCAAAATCCCCCAAATTTTTCGTAGGGAACTCAGTATTTTTTTTAATTAAATACAAGTTATGTTAGTCTCTGATAATTTAGCTGTAGTTGAAAGAATTTTTAAAATTGCTTTAGTAGTTTTTGAGTTTATTCATTAAAGGAACATTGAACCAAACAAACACACAAAAAACAAATATTTTCTATTTATAATATTATATATTATAGTATAGTTTAGATTAAAAAGAATTTACTACTCTGAATTGTCGAAGAATATTACACTATAACCGTTAAGAAAAACTAACAGAGATAGGGAGTGTGATTTAAGAAAATCACGTCAGGTACACATGCAAGGAGCAATACCAGAAAAGAAAAAAATAGGAGGACTATCTACAAAAAGAAGTGAGATCCCATCAAATATATAAAATGTAAAAAATATATGTCAAAACTCGCATCACAACCGTTATACCATAAAAAGTTGTGAAATCCTATGTAGAGTCAAGTCTGTTATTTTATTGTCATCGAATCGCCAAATGTCTCTCATTATTACACATCTTTCACGATATTTTTTATATAAACAAAGATGTGTAATAATGACAGGCCCAAAATATTGGTTATTAATTAAGAAATGTACTAATTTATACAAAGTTGTTTAATTTTTCTTTTTTATAAAAAAAAAGTCAAAAGCATTTGATTACTGGAGAAAATGTACTGTAGCAACAGAAGATTTTCTCCAATACGAGGGTGCAATTTCAGATGTATCTATCTCACATGCACAACACAACACAACCAGACCCGAAAAACCAACAAAGTGTGTTTTGCACAAATGTTGGCTCCGTCTGGGATTCGAACCCAGGACCCGCGGCGTAGAAGTCAGGGGCGCTAACCACTAGGCAACGCGGATGACGAATTAAAAATTTAAATTGGCGATTCGATGACAATAACAGTATAGACTTGGCTCTACATGGGATCTCACAACTTTTTACGGTATACAAGTTTCAATGCGAGGCTTGGCATATACTTTTAACATTTTAATGTTTTGATGGGATAGAACTATCTTTTACAAGCTTCTTAAGTGTCTCAAAAGTTCAATTAATTTATTCGACTGCAGTTTTATTACCAGGTTATATAGTACATGTATACTTTATTGTGCGTGTGTCAGCTGGCGGATGGTGCAGAGAAATTAATGTTGCACCAACCTTCATATTGTCAAATCACATTTTTTTTAGTTTTAATTATATTTAAATCATATATAATATACTTAAATAATACTAATTTTTACGGTATTTGTCGCGTTCAATCTTGAACTATTTCTAACCCGACGTTTCGAGTGCTTACAGCACCCATGGTCATGGGAGGACTGAGGTGACAGATGTCCTGAAAGAGTATGTAAATACTCCGATGTCCTGATGTCATAGTTAACCTGGGGTACGCTGTAGTAATAAGTAAAGCTGTAGCTTTTAATTATTATTTTTGAACCGATCTACGCAGAAAGAGGTAACTGTGTCTTGAAGTCATGCAGTGGTATGCTTGGTTTTTGATTTAATTTTATAAATTATTGGATCCCAAGCCGGTGGTAATTGCCAAGTATCATCTCTATTGAAATTAGGATGTTTATTAATTTCAGTAGCCTCGCGAATCATCCTTGGTAGGAATCGATGTTCTTTTGCAAGGATTTCCAGGATTTTCCATTTCAAGGATCCAGTACATGGTCACAGACTTCCTATAACGACGACATAAGAAATCACTACATAATATATTTATTCATATACGAGGGTGGATTGAAAAGTACTCGGCCTAACCAAGAAAATAAACACATATTAAATCAGTTATATTTTTATTTTTCTACATAATCACCATCAAGTTCAATACACTTTTGCCACCTCCCCTTCCAAGCATTTAGACCGTTAAAAAAAATGATTCTTCCTTAGAGTCAAAATATGCGTCTACAGCTGCTTTGACCTCGACGTTTGTCGAAAATCTTTGACCTCCCAAGTGCTTTTTTAGGTTAGGGAACAGAAAGAAGTCTGATGGTGCCAGATCAGGTGAATACGGCGGATGCGGTAACAGTTCAAAGCCACAGTTGTGAATTCCAGCCATTGACTGTACTGACGTGTGAACACGGGCGTTATCTTGATGAAACAGGACTTTTCTTCTGAGCATTCCTCGTCGTTTTTCTTTTATTTCCTCTCGTAAACGACGTAGTAAGGTGCAGTAGTAATCAGAGTTTATAGTCTGACCCCTTTCAAGATAATCAATCATAATCACACCTTTCGAGTCCCAGAATACTGAAGCCATCACCTTATTTGCCGACAAAATCGACTTAGCCTTTTTAGGGGGTGGTGAACCAGGTCTTCTCCACTGTTTTGATTGTTGTTTTGTTTCCGGTGTACAGTAATGAACCCATGTTTCGTCCATAGTAACAAAACGATTCAAAAAATCATCTGCATCGGCTTCAAATAACTCCAAACAGTCGCGTGAAATAGTCAATCGCGTCCTTTTTTGTTCAACTGAAAGCAGTCGCGGAACCCACCTCGCAGACACCTTGTGGAAACCCAACTCGTTGACAATGATGTTTTGAGTTCGTTCATAAGAGATGCCTATAATCTCGGCTATCTCTCTAATTTTTAATCTGCGGTCTCCCATTATTAAATCAAGTACTTTTTTAATATTTTCGTCAGTAGTTGACGTCGAAGGCCTTCCAGAGCGGGGTTCATCTTTCACACTCTCTCTACCACGCTTAAATTCTGCTATCCATTTTTTGACGGATGAATATGACAGAGCACAATCGCCTAATGTACTGACCATGTCATCATGGATGGCTTTTGATGATAGCCCCTTCTTATGGAGGTACTTAATGACGGCACGCTGCTCGATTTGCTCCATTCGCGGAAATTATGACCGATTACTTTGTTAATAAATTTATAAAATCACAACTAATTATCGCACACGTCTCGAACTTCACACAATGAACTAATCTGAACTGAACTAAATAATGTGGGTAGATTTGATTTTTAGAATTGAATGGATCTGTGTTAGGCCGAGTACTTTTCAATCCACCTAGTATAATAATATTTATTGATATTTGTCTTTACCATGTCTTCTTATGGATGATTGTTTTTCTTCTGCCAACGAATCTAATAAATTGTTTAATGACGACAGTTTCTGCTCTGTATACGATACGTTAGGTGATTTTGTGTGCAATATGTTTGTTAGCCACCAGTCTCGCATTTTGTTGAATGTGTGCCATATTATGCACAAAGCGTACCTAGTCTTTCTTTCTCTAACGCTGATGTTCATGCTGTTCGGATTTCAGAGAGTTGTTTCAAACCTCATCTTCTTTCTACCACTTACCCCCTTCCAGGTTTCACTCTTATACGCAACGATCGCCTTAATAGGAGAGGGAGCGGTGTTGCTATATACCTTCGTAGTGACTTCCCTTATAAAATTCTTGCTTCCTCCTCACCTTATTACTCCGCATCTGCAGAGTTTCTTTTTCTAGAGGTTCGAGTGAAAGATGCTAAATCTGTCCTTAGTGTCTTGCTCTCATTCTGTCGATTATTTATCTGGTCTCGAGACGATTCTGGAATCTTTAGGGTCGGAATACTCACACAACATCATCATGGGCGATTTCAATACTGATCAGTACAGTCCTGTCTTCCTTTTCACTTTGCTTCCTCGAAACTTCTTGAAATTGTCGAGCCTGTTGCCTCCACGTTCTATCTTTACAAGCCACTCACCACAATATTGACGTGGAGGATACTTGGCTCGACTTAATCCTTACCTCAAATCCTACCCTAGTCTCCTCTCACGGCCAACCTGACTTTTCCCATCATGACCTAATCTTCCCTTCCTACATCCGAAAATCTCCCAAGCCTCCGTCTAAAGTCTGCACTTGCGTTGTTTTTAGCCGTCATGGATGTTTTATACGCTATATAAGGATGCTGCTAAATTAAACTGGAATCATCTGGTGGCCACTCCTACAGTACATATAAAGATCTGTGCATTTAGTGATTTTTTTATCTTTTATTATCTTCAGACTTTACGACAAACATGCTGCCGTAAAAATAGTGAAGTTAAAACGTCCAACTGCCCCTTGGATGACGAGAGGGGACCGCATGGCGAAGAGGCGTAGGGATCATGCTTTTCGAAAGTACAGAAAAGATCGTTGTGAGGAAAGCTGGGCTTTGGCTTTGTTTAAAGCTGCTAGGAATCGGTATAATCAGATGATACGCAACGCCAAATGCTAACACATCTTAAGTAATATATTTCCCTCTTCTTCTGCTGATATCTAGAAGTTTCTTGGAACCATGGGTATTGTATACAAACAGCCTCGTTTTGAGTTTCAGGAGTCAATTTGATTAGAATGATATCAATAGCCATTTTGCCCTCTCACACTCCTTTAGATCACGAAACAAAGTGTCGCACCAGTTAAACACCTATTTCGTTTATCACGTCCTAATATCGATTCCTTTCACTTCACTCCAGTTGAACCTGATGATATCAGGAAGATTATCCTATCCATCACATCCAACGCCGTAGGTTGTGACAATATCAGACGCATTATGATTATTAATATCCTTGACCACATCCTTCACTGCTATCTCTCAGATTATCAACTTCTCCTTGGATTCTGAAATTTTTTCCTGCAATGTGGCGCAAAGCCTACGTTGTTCCTTTGCCCAAGAATCCAAATCCTTCTTTGTCTAGTCATTTCCGACTATATCCAATCTTCCCTTTCTCTCCAAAGTACTTGAAGCATGTGTGCATAAACAGCTATCTGAGTTTATCTATCGTAACAACCTATTAAATCCTCTTCATTCAGGCTTCAGGCCCGGTCACAGCGCTGTTTCAACTCTCCTCAAAGTCGTTGGTGATATAAGGGCGGGCGTGGAGGACACTCGAGCCACTGTGTTGGTTTTGGTAGACTTTTCGAACGCCTTTAATAAAATCGGTCATGACATCCTACTGACTTTTCTTTTCAATTCTTTGATGAGCTCACGCCAAGCGCTGCATTGGTTCTCAACTTATCTTTGAGGGCGCCAGCAGTCAGTCTGCATTAATGAGTTTTCATCAAGCTGAAACGACATACTTGCTGGTGTTCCTCAAGGCGGTATTCTTTGTCCTTTGTTGTTTTCGTCTTCTGAATAACAGCATTCGATTCATTTTTAATATTCGAAAGTATGACCACGTCTCTACTTACCGGTCTCCTATTATTCTGTCTCTACATCGCCTTTGGTAAACTGGTCCGCCTATACTTGAGTGTATATTAAGTTAAATAAATAAATACTGTTATAATCATTATTATAAAGTTTTTAGGAATCGGGTTAGAAGTACCTATACTTATGTTCAACTACACTGCTAAATCAAACTAGTAATGTGAAAACTGATGTACACAAACATTTCTCTTGATTCGTCATTATCGTTCTGAGTAACTACACTTTTTCGCAATTTATTTCGTGTGTCGTAATTTCGATTAAGATAGTGATTAAGTTTGCAGTCAAGTCACGATAAATCTTATTACAGAAATCAATACTCGAAGGATGGAAATAAACATCTTTTAAATTTATTTGCTCTCTATTATCAGCGGAATTCCATCAACTGTGAATCCGTCCGGTCAGTTCTAATCGGTACAAATCTTCTGCCTTGACAATATCCTCGCCCACTGTACGTACGTACGTTATACAACGAAGTCTTTCAACATTATTCTTCCAGCACACCTTTTCCATAAAATTTGCGAGCTAATCAATAAACTGAATTTTCTCTATTTACCGAAGAAATAAGGAATTATTTCATTTGTTAATTCTTGTATACAATTAGCAATAAGCGAATCATTCAATGGGTGGACGATCAGAGAAGGACCACGTTTTCATATAATAATAATCGGCGTCAAGTAGTGCGACATTTGCACTACTTTATGTTAATCTGAGTTTTGATTTTCACAACAGAGTTTTTTCTCAAAGGTTTTTTATTGGATTAAAAAACTATGAATTCGTTAAAGCAATTATGTAAATTATCTTTAAGGACATATATTTTATACGTATTCTCTAAATCTAGGGCCAAACACAGTCACATCCAATATGCATTAAATTTCAGAAGAAAGACATCGTATTTATAATTGCCAGGTTATACTTTTTATAACCACCAGACATAAATAAATACAAAGAAAATATTTAAATTCTACGTGTTTTACTTTCAATTTGCCCTGTATAAAAAATTAATCCCTTTGGTTACCCAGCATTTCATTTTTCTCTACTATCTCCTCCAGCATTCAAATGAATAAAATTGATATTATAGTTTATACATGGATTTACAACAATTATCTAAAATAATGGAATATAACATCTTATCTGTCTTTAAAATTGGCCACTATCATAAATCATATCCAAATACACAATGTAAATAATGATTTAATTTCATTATAACAGAGAACAAGCACCCTAATTCTTCTGCCTCAGAATTCTAAAGAACACAAAAGCTTTTCATTTCAGCGTAACCAAAAAAGCAGATGCTTTATTGTTCTCAATAACCTTCCCGGCGCGATGCAGTCGAGTAAAAATAGGAATAAATTGTGAGGATCTTTGCAAAACAATAGTTGGAAATGGTCTACGCGAGAAAAAGCCGGATGCAAATGCCATTCATATTAATTAGCAAAGCGAGACGGGGCTTTTACGAAATTAGACCGTGATTTCAGTGAAGATTTATTGTTGTGTTTGAAACGGTTTTTAGAGCAAAGGTAGCCATTTAGACGGGAGCAAATTGGTGTTGTCAAACTGGGCTTTAAATTGAATTGACTAAAGTCGCTTGTTTACTTAGAACGATCGCTTTGAGAAGAGATAGGTGTTGGTTCTTATTTACGGCGCAAAGATTGGGGTGCGATGATCTTAGTGATTAATGTACCACTTAGCAAGCGTAATCGCCTGATAGCAACAACGAAATATTGTAACTAATGATCTAGCTGAAATACTCGAAATGAGAGATCGGTGTTCTTTTCAGATATTTAGCATATCTTAGTACTTTTAACCAGTGGGAATAAATTATTTAAATATTTTAAAAATAATTTTTACCGACAAACGAATTCTGAATTTCGTATTTACACTTAAGAGAATTTATGGACGCCCCATATCAGATTTTTTATATTAGTCAGTTTGACACGATTATATCTAATATGAGTCGCGATAGCTCAGGGGCCGGACGCACGCCTTAAATTTCATAGTACGCGAGTGACTTAAGCGATTCCGGTGTCGGCACATCAAAAATTGTTCTGCAATTTTTGTAATGCACGTGACCAGTTTGTTACTCCGTACTGTAATATAATTGAATAGTAACATATATAGCTGACACATAATACCTTCCCTTCAAAGAGGCTATATCATCATTTTGTACTTTTTTGGATTAATTAGACTTAAGTTCAGTTCATCTCCAGGCACGGTTCAAGTCAGACCAAAGTTTATCATCTGTTCAAAGTTATATTTTAAATTCTGTATTAACACTGGTGGTAGGACTCCTATGCAGGAATCCGTCTAGGTTGGTACCTACCCCAGGGCCAGTTATTCTGCCGTGAAGCAGTAGTGAGCAAACATTACTGCGTTTCGGTTTGAAAGGCACTGAGAGCTACCGTAATCACTGGGCATATGAGACTTAAGAAATTATGTCTCAGGGTGATGGGCAGTGTGGTGTCACACAGAAATTTTCTGGGTGATACAGCATTTGTTATGGGCAAACGTTGCACTTACCATCAGATGAACGTTTTGCTCGTTTCAACACTTTATCGAATAAAAAAAAATATTTCAGTGTTAAATATGTATTTTTTTAAGACAAAACAGTACGTTATTAAATCCAGTGCCCAGCGACCCAAACTATCTTTAATTCTTCTAACTTTTTGTATACGATTGTATTGGAAATTCTGCATATATATGTATATCCGACAACATGATATGAATATGGTGTCAAAGAGCTAATTTGGTTAAGATGTTAAAGTCTACACTATGACACACTAAGACAGTATTTTCACTTACATACATACATACATAAGATCACGACTGTATCCCTTAAGGAGTAGTCAGAGACTGGGCACTCACTGCAAAAACGGATGACTGCCACAATCTACGTTTTACCAAAACAATATAATGCACTTGGTGTGATAGGTGGTGAGCCCATCGCCACCATGCGCTGTTGGGTGCACAGTGCAGTTTAATTCCTTACTCGCCTTCTACGAGATCCATTGGACGAGATGGAGTAGCAGTATTCGTTTAACGAGCCGCCACCACACGGCTTAATGGCACTTAAAGTCATCTATTTCGTAATAATACTTACATTTTAAATGTAATATATTTTTACAATAAATATTGATTGAGAAAGAAAGAGGCAAATACAAATAAAACCTGAAAAAATAGGATCCACCAATTTTTCAAGTTTAATGTAACAAAGCAGAACCATGCCATGTAATGTTTTTTATTGAGTCGGTAGTAACTCAAGTCAAGTAACTCTCTCAAAAATTTATATAATTTTTAAATGCCATTACATCTTGGTTTTTAGCTGGATTCGATTTGATAATTAAGCCGTAAAATGATCAAACAATCTTGGCTCTGGTCAACGAAGAACCGCCAGATTTGGGTTCGCTAGATTGATCTCGATGCGTACGTGGATTGTAGATAGTGAGTACACTAACAAGATACGTTGTTTGTGTTTAACTTATCAGTAAAGGCCATTAATGTCAACTGTATGAATGATATGTGCTTATCTATAAAAATAAATAAAATTGGAGATGGAGCAATCACAGACAAACGTCTGTGATTTGTCAATAAAGATTGTTTCTTAATCTCATCAAGATTCTTTTTCATTGGCAGATATAGGTTTTTTTAAAGAGCAATCTAAGGTACTTTTTATATTATTAGTTCTTTCGATGGCGTCCTTCTTTTGACGACGGCGTGGCCTAGTGGTCAGAGTACCTGACTTCTACGCCGCGGGTCCTGGATTCGAATCCCTGCCGGAGCCAACATTTGTGCTGAAACACAAATTGTTGGTTTTCGGGTCTGGTTGTGTTGTGAATGTCCCCGTGTTTCTGACACTGCATCCTAGCCTACCTTCGATCTTATCGCATCAGCGTTACATCGGGCGCGGGAAGGTTGGGACGAGTGAGTGCCTCTGTGTTTGCGCGTACACTTGTGGCACTATAATATCTCCTGCGCAGTTGATGGCTCTTGACAGTATTCGGAAGTTGTCGCCGTGGTCGAAATCGGCTAGGAGAACATCACATCACATCTTTCGATAGCAGCTCAATGGAAAAACGCCCAATTAAATTTATGAGTTCATTGCCTCGATCAGCTGTATAACAGGGTAGTCACCTATGAGTTTTAAGCAAATTCTTTAAGTCGACCTATCTCCTACAGGTATCAAGGTACGAGGCTCATTTTATTTTTTGGGGCATATACACATCGGCCCTAAGCCCAACCTGCCGGGATGTATAGGACGTTACGAACCAGCCTGTATAACTCAATTCAACAAAAATAAAAACTTACTAAATTAATTATTATTACTTCGTAATAGATAATTCGCCGCTTCACCAAAGGTACACACGGCTGGGTCGGCTCGGTTCGCAGAGTGGCCAAGCGATTGACATGTGCCCGCCGGCGCCGAGGATTTGAATGCAAAGAATTTAGAGCAATTTATGTGTCTAAGATGAACCTTTGAAACAGTATCGAGGCATCGATTAAAACGAGTATACTACTTGGCATTTGCCCAAATTCATTTATAAAATTGTATAAGGCACCTCAGTATTTACAATACTGCGGTCATTGTATCAAATAGATAGTGAGCATCGCATTTATTTCGGACATTTCTATAGGTCGTTTGAAATAGTCCATTGTAAGAAGATATAATGTTTTTATATTATTAAATGTCGTCTCGGTTGGCGCAGTGGCTAAGCTATAGTGCGCTGTGGTTCGCAGTTCGATAACCGTACGGGACTAATATTTGTAAAGCCTTAAGATATTTGTGTAGCCTACAGATACTTTTGTTTCTGGTCTGGGTGTTGCTGCATGTCAAATTTTTACAACGCAATGCGCAAAAAATATAAGTATACTGACAAGAAAATATGAATTTTGTGTTTTCCTAACATGACTGACTAAAACACCCGGTTAATTCCACTGGGTTCCGAATTTCGTTTGGAACTACATATTTCTAAATTCAGCATAATTATAGTACATATACTACTGATACTTGGCAGACTATGTTACCGACATACTTTCAACGTATTACTTTATTCATAATATGGATATTCGATGACAAAACTGAAAACAAAATTTTCGTACAACACAGAACAATGGAGAAGTGGTTTAGATATCAGATTAAGAGAATGAATGAGAAATACTGATATACGCAACATAACAAGTTAACAACAACAATCAGTTATATGAAGGAAGAGAAGGGCTGGCCACATTGCAAGATCCACGGACGAAGGTGAACAACAAGGATAATAAAATGGGAAAGGCCACAAGGATCTCTGATCTATCTAGAGGTAGGTCGGCCAAGTTCCTGAAGGGAAGACGAAACAGTTGCGACTGCTGCAAAAGAATAGTTTAGTACTGCAAAGGACAGAGAGAAGTGGCATAAAATGAAGCCTGGGAGTTTGTGTTCGAACGCGCTAATTTCATGAAACACTAATCCGAATTAAAATAATATTTTTTGCCGTAGATAGCCCGGTTACTGAGGAAGGTTCTTGGCTTAATGCTGCGGCCTTATTACCGAGAAGAGCCGAACTGTGAATGCTCAGGTCAGCGATGTATCATGCCGTACGGCGCAATCATGATCGGCTTATTTCACGCGGCTGAAAGCTGGTACTGCTGGGATACCTAGTCGGGTCGTAAGTTCTGTCACAAACACTTCATTAAATAAATTGTACTTCTTTTGTTATTCACATAAAACATATATATGAAAACAAAACTAGGTAAATAAAAGGTGATCTTTAATACAGGCGCTCAACCTCCGCGGAGAGTCATCAATCGCAGTACGCACAATGTTCATGTCTATATCACTAACTGCTTTAAATAGCGATGGTATGAGAGACTCCAAATTCTGGTGTGGTTTAGGCGCAATGTTTCTCCTCAAAATGTTACCATATTTTGTAATCCAACGGGTTGAATTCTGGGCTGGAAGACGGCTACTAGTCGTACCTGATGAAGTCGATTCCATGAGTGATAAGCCAGTTTTGCGTGCTTGCTGCCGGAAGTACTGGCGCTGAATCTTGTTGCAATACCCAGAGTCTGTTTTCGAACATTATTTGAGAAAGAGGTTCCACAACGTTTGTAAGAACGCTACTTTTATACACAACAGCGCCAGTTTCCACACCTTTTCCACAGAAAAACATCTCAGGCCTGAACGAAACTTCAAACCTATACCATAAATTATGAATGATGCCCACGCTGGATTCTCGGAATACGGCTGCTCGCTTCTTCACTGTTGTGGGCATACACTTTATCATTTTTTTTGTTGTAACTTTCTTCGACGATAAAAGTTTTTTCAAAGTTAAAAGATTAAAAGCCTAAACAAAATCCAGGATCTCTCGAGCCTTTATTTTCTCAGACGCTCATTAATATAATGCCCTGTTTTTCTTATGTCGATAAGCTAGAAGTCTCGGGTTTTCATTTAGCACTTTTTTGATCGTAGTTCTGATTGATCCCCAATTGAAGAGGTAACCTTTTTTGCTTGCGGACGGGATTTCATTGGATTCGCGCCCGCACGATTCGATGCTTTGATGACCGCTGTTGTCTTAACCGTGCGAGATCAGGCTGTTCCTTTTACGGTCTTCAGAGGTAAAATCTTAACTTCATCGTTTGATGGTACGATGTAACCTCAGTGTTATTTCAAAATTTTGCAGAAGTTTCAAAATCTCAATTGGCGCGTAACCGCAAGCGGTTCAGCTCAATAACCGCGTCTCAGTCATCCTTTTGGGTCCATTCCATTTTTTTAAATGAAACAAAATCAATTTCTTTTTTGTTTTAAGATGGTGCAAAAGTTCCTTATTCAAAATCAGTTCAAACATTTCTGGCCAGTATTCGAAATTTAAATTTAATAAAGATGTGACAGAACTTTTGACCTGACTAGCTATATACGGCAATTTACCACTGACTCATTACGATATCTCCGAAACTACATGACGTACAGACTTCAAATTTGGCTTTCATATTCCTTTCCCAACATAGACATCCAATAAGAAAGGATTTTACAAAGATTTACTCCTAAATGTTCAAATTTGATGCTGTTTTTCTCTATTCCGTCTTAACAATAACTTCCGAGCGAAGCCATGGCGGGTGTTGTTATATTTTTGGCGTAGACAATAACATTTAACGTTACTTCTTCTAATACAAAACTACAAATAATTTTAACTATTTAAAACTTTTTTTAAAGCTGTGTGGTGGCGGCTTGTTAAAAGAATACTACCACTCCATCTCATCCAATGAATGTCGTAAAAGGCGAGTAAGGAATTAAACTGCACTGTGCACCCAACAGCGCATGGTGGCGATGGGCTCACCACCTATCACACCAAGTGCATTATATTGACTGTACGCCCCAAACCTATAGTTTAGGAACAGAAATTTCTTAACCACAACTTCCTCGAAATTTTATACAGCTTATATATATTGACCGGAAACATATGAGCTGAGATGAGCTTCTTCTTGCTCACCAATGAGGGATATGGTGCGAGGTCTGGGCTGTGAGGGCAGTGGCGTAACAGTACGGTTGCACGACGCTCAAAATGCCACGGGTCTCCGACCGGAGGGGGACCCTACCTAGTGTAGGTACTACCTATAAATACCTACCTAAAAATTGAAATGTGTGGAAATTTGTAATAAAAATTTTATTTTCCTTTTTCCTTTCATCCAATATTGCTCTTTAAATTAAAAGTTACTATAAAATCGACGAAAAACTTATAATACAAAAACAATAATTATAATAGCGTTTGTACATACGTACGTTATGTAGTAATTTATTAAAAAGAAACTACAACGTTGGTTGAGCTTCTTCATATTGAGACGGCCCCATCCGATGAATTTGTCACTTTGCGACTGTGTGAGGGTAAAACTTTCAGAACAAAAACATTTCCTCATGTATTTTCTAGTGACACCTGCATTATGGTGCATGAATTTGTTCACTTATTCGAATACACCGAGTATACAAATGTAAATATTAGTAAGTGGCAATATAAACTTTGACAATTTAAGAGCTAGAGCTAGCGTTATCACTGGGCATATAAGACTTAAGAACTTATGTCTGAGGGTGATGGACACTGTGTGGTGTCACACAGAAATTTTCTGGGTGACACAGCAACTGTTATGTGCAGACGTTACACTTACCATCAGATGAACGTTTTGCTCGTTTCATCACTTTACCCAATAAAAAAAAAATTGCTACATATCATGCTTGTCGTCATTTTGTTGAGCTGCTGTTAACATAAACACCAATTCACAACACTAAATCCATATTTCATATTCTGTTTCATATTGTGCGCTTGGGCCCTAGTGGTCGCATCGTCAGGATCCTCTA
Source organism: Luehdorfia chinensis (assembly GCA_019845155.1). Taxonomy (NCBI): domain Eukaryota; kingdom Metazoa; phylum Arthropoda; class Insecta; order Lepidoptera; family Papilionidae; genus Luehdorfia; species Luehdorfia chinensis. The sequence goes on from JAHVAK010000527.1 coordinate 12,572,330, forward strand.
AGGACGTGCCTCCGTCTCCTTTTCCAGCGAGTCGAGTTTTGGGATTTGAAGCGACAATAAATAAGATACGCGCCAATAGCGTTAATAATGGTTTAATGCACTGACTGCTAAACATGACGTCGCAGGATGGAGTCCGCCATTCGACACTCCTAGCACAAACTTTGAAGCTTAGTTGGAGTGGTTAATAGGAAAATTATTTATGTTTCATTATTTAAAAAAAAGTCAAATGATATTACAGCATATTTAATAAGTCATGGCATTGTACTGTATGTTGCATAGTTGAAATAAATAATGGCTAAAAAAGGTACAAATACTCATTTTAAAACTTGGAATGTAATCTAAAAATGATATACAGATATTGAATAGAAATAGAGTAGAAGTACTTTTATTGAATAATAACACTACACAACACAAGGAAAACATTTAAAATATATATATGCCTACCAAAATTTTGCCGAATTGCGCTGCAACAGTGTCTCACCCAAGGGTGCACTGCTAAGCATTAAATGCTAAAACATAGCGGTACTACTGTTGTATATACTGATTTTCAGCAGTGCCCCATATTAAAGTAACGCGATATGTTACTTTAAAAACAAATGCATAAAGTAGATTAGTCACAACCATAAAGGAAATCAGGTGTATTTTTATTTTAGCAGAATTATAACCAATCGTAACTTCTTAACACTTAAAATGGGAAATGTAAATTTGTTTACATTTCCCATTTTAATACAATCTACAATAAGCTAATAGTACAATCGAAATGTGTTTAACATTATAATAAAATTATTTAAAAAAAAATTGGCACTGAAAGCAATAGAATGTGAAACAAAGTCTAAAGTTCACCCTTTGTAATAAATCATCTTATAGTACAAGTTTCGCATTTCGAGGGGTTAAAAGTAATATTAGTAATAAGAACATCTTGCTTGTATTTTCAAAAATTGAATATTTCCACTTTGTTAAGCACTACATTATTTCAATATTTTTTTTGCTACATTAGATATAATTACTATGTACCTAATACTTATTAATAGGATTAACGAATTACAACCAATATTTATTACAACAGTTTTGTATATGAGTTGTTTTTATATTCAATAATGAACTTTTCATATATCGTAATCACTGGATAACTTCATTTTGTGACATGAAATCCTGATAAACACATACCAGACTTAATGATAAGAGATAAGATAATATTGTGTATAAGATTATAAAAATGACACTTTGTATAACTGAATGTAGTAATATTCTCTGTCATCGCCTTAATCTAGTGTGGGTCTATTAATTGAGTAGCAGAAAATATAAAAAAAGGAAATATAAATTATGATATGAGGACAAAGACGTGTAAGTCAACCACATATGTTACGATATACCTTCGGAAGTTTAGACTTGCACACATATGGATCACTATCCTAGTGGCCATAGACAGTTCAACTATGCTTGAGCAACAACATTTCTTTGAAAGTGAGGACTGGAAATGTTGTTGTCTGGTTCTTTTTGTGACACTAATGTTCGTGTTCAATAAACTAAATGAGAGCCGTTTGAGTCATTAATCCCATTAAGTTACTCTGACACTGTGTTCCAAATGTTCCAAAACAATCAACCAAATGAAACACATCACTGATCTGGATTTTAGCACTGTTCCAGATGCAATTATTCCAATCTCCCTAAAGACACTCTTTTGCCATGTCTACAGCATGCCACATACGTTTATTGTAAACTGATGTGACATATCTGTTTGTAATGTAAAAATAACAGCTTTTAACTAAATGCATATGAAAGTATTATATTGCAGAGCAAAGGCCTCCTTACCCTCTTTCCACTCTTCCCGGTCCTGAACAACAGTCTCAAAAAAAAACCGTCAACTTATAAAAGAAAAAGAAATTAAAATTTTTGTCTTTCTGTCTGTTTGTTCCGGCTAATCTTCGAAACGGCTAGGCCGATATTGACGGGACTTTCACTGGCAGATAGCTGATGTTATAAGGAATAACTTAGACTACTTTTATTTTAGAAAATAATTAGGGTTCAGCGCAATAAAAACAAGGGCCAAACTGTTAATGCTCAGATAAGCCAGGTACCATGGCGTACGGCGCAATCATGTTTGGCTTATTTTACTAGCTAGTGATAAACTTGTGCAAACCTAGAAATGTGTGCAAACTACTATACATATAGTTGTGCAAGTCTAAACTTGCGCATGTATATCATAACATATCTTTACTCTGCACTATCAGTCCCTCTAGCTACCAAAACACATAAAAAATATTGTTATTTATATGATATTGTAACATTGTAATTACCTTGAGCATTTGTTACTATTATTAGCTTACAGATGAATAAAAGATGGGTGTATATCTTCTTCCTAATATTTAGTTTTTAAATATTTTGACTAAACCAGATTTGATGCTATCAAATTTTCTCTGTCTGTATGTTTGAGCCTCTATAACTCAAAACCTACTGACTCAGAGGCTATTGATTTAAAACAGCTGTAGTAGTAAGCAATCCTGGGACTAACTTATTCTTTATTTCATCTCAATGGCTAAATAGGTTCTGGAAGTACATTCATTGAAATATCTACATAGTTACAGGCACAGTTGCCATCTTACATACTTAAATTAAGACTTTACTTAGTTGAATGTGGTTTGAATGCAGTAATAAAATTTGATGCACATTTGTCTTGTGCATATCTCTGTGTCACAAGCATGGAGGAGGTAAAGGCATATCAATCAACTTACAGACTTCTAGGAGGAAGTTTTTTAATACAGCTGCCTGGTTACCCCTAGAGCCATTTAATGTTATTGTAGGAATAAAGCTTGGCTTAATTATATTTGTATCATCACCATGTTTCTTAAGTAATGCTGAACCATGTTCATTTAAAGCACAATTACTTATTGGTTCTGGATCAATCTTCATTTCCTTTGCACACTGAAATTGGGATAAATAATGATAATTAATATTATGTAACCTGTAATTAGATAATTTATCTTTGGATAAAAAAGTTTTTGCTGTATGTTTTGCCATATTGTGGCAGCAAAAGAGGATTAACCACTCCATTTTCTCTCCCATTTAAATTAAAATTATCATAAAGATGAAATAAATCTCTAGAAGAATAACCGTCTGGCCTAGTGGCCTCTAATAATATTAATAATAATAACCTTTATTTGTCGATCATATGTGAGACTCGGAAAGATGTTAACATTTGATTATGTCCTATATGATCTGCCATCAGTTGGCATACAAATTTTTAAGAACGGGTTTAGTCTTAGACACATTAATTTAACATTGAAATTAAAATAAAAATGAAAATCGTATAGTCAAACTTATTACTCTTAATTTACATTACAATTGTCATTTATTTTCTAATTAATGTCCATAAAATAAAACAAAAAAAAATTAAAAATAATAAATTTGCAAAGTCACATGCAACATGTCAAATCTTATCACAAAGAAATTCCTGTACTGTGTAATAAACTCTTTCAACCAATAATGTTTTTAATTTTTTCTTAAAATCGTCTATTTTATCGTTCTTTATATCTTCAGGTAAATGGTACACTAGTTGCACTATAATAACTCTTGTGCAGTTGGTAACTTCTGACAGTATTCAGTAGATGTGACAATGGTCGAAAATTGGTCAGGAGGTTATCAACCGTCCTGTATAAGGCAGAAAAGTGATGCACACAGGTGACTGGGAGAATTCCCTAAGATGTGAGGTTTTTGGAACTACAATCACTAACCAGCCTGCCAAGTGTGGTAGTTATGGCAAAACTTTGGGGAAAGGGGCCTTTATCCACCACTGTACTATTTACGGGCTCTTGATAATTTGGAAATATAAATATATATCTATGAGTATCTTATTACCCTTTCAAGAGCCTTATCAGGATCCAGATTGTCCACAATCATACAGTCTGTAAACTTCACAGACATGCTCATGTTTGCTAAAGCTTCAATGGAACATGAGTGGATTTTATTAGCGTAGCACTCTTCTTCGCCATGTTGACACATGAAGTAATATTGTCCATTTTCTTCTTTAGTCTGCAATATTATATAGCTATTGTACTAATTATTGTTTGGACACAACCAAGTTATCTTTATTAATAAATTCACTTTATAATTTGTGAAACAACTAATACTTATGTTTAATAAATATTGTTATAAATTTAATTTAATTTATATTCAATTGTATGTACTATTTTTCAATATTACACATAATGTAATTTAAAAAGAAATTTATCACCATCGATTAACAATATATTTCTAATTAATAATATTTATTTTATGACTGAAAAAAATAAATAATTATATATACAGAAAACTTACACTAGCTTTTCCATAAGGAACTAATGTTACATCTAGGAATTCTGATAATTGTTCTGTAACTGGACTTAAGTGTTTAATAAAGAAATGCTTGGAATCAGGACATAAAGCCTCATAGTATACACGCACTTTTACTCTGTCTTGCTTATGCTTATTATATTTATCATCTTCTAATACAACAATATCTTCCTGAAATTAAAATATTATTAACACACAGAATCTAAAAATAATTAACAAAGGATTATTGTTAAAAATTGAAAAATCCATTGCATTTACCCCCGACAATTGCGACGCTGGTTTTTCAGGTATAAGTCTCATAATTTGCCACATAATTAATATGAGTAATAAAAAGACAATTAATCGGTAACGAGTACAAGGATAAAAAACCATTTTCCCAGTATTTCAGAAATTATATATTACTCAATGAGATCAATTAACCATAATTTTCTAACGACTAGTTAATAATCATTTATTCTAGATATAAAAAGTATAATAATTAACTTATTAACATTATTTTTGTTTAATTGACAGTTTAGTCTTCTTTTTCTTAGAGTTTTGGCCTAACACATTATGAGTGTTGATAAAATATCGATATATTGAAATATCGATATTTGTGAATGAAATGATCTAAAGTTCAATATCTATCTACCTAGATATCGACGATCGATATTTTTTTTAAAGTTTTTCTTTTTGTTTTATTCGTAAATCATTTAAACTATATTATTGTAAGTTATATAATGTAATATATATTACTAGACTAGAGCGATCAGTCAACGTATAGTCCACCCCGCCCGGCCGGCAACATGAATGGTGACATCATCCCGCGATCGAGAGCCGCCCGCGTTTTAAAATATTTTTTTAACGATAATGCGCTCTATGATCTTACTTTTCTTTGCCATTTTTAAACATAGAAAAAAGTAAAAACGCAGTTAATAGCGTAATTTTTTCTATATTACTTTGGCATTTCCAGTAAAAAACGTTTGTCATCTCCATTGTCATCATATATTAGATAATTAGATTATCCACAGCATAAGAGTTGTGTCTGTGATATTTATCAATAGTGGGAGTTGTCACTAGTCAAGTTATTTACTGTAATAAATATTACTGTAAATTATTGTTTCCTGCGGCGGCGTAAAAGTGGGCTTCAGGTGTGGTCTCTGCCTACCTTTTATATGGGAAAATGGCGTGACTATATGGATGTATGTATGTTTATAGACTATGTTGTCTTTTTTCCACACCTTTAGTCATCATTATTCTTTAAAAAAAAACTTTATCTATGGTGGACTGTATGTGTCTAAAGCTATTACCGAAGTTGAAACGAAAAGTATAAGTTAATGCTATTGTTGGCAAAAGCACATGTATATTCTGATCAATTCAATTAACTGGTTATTTTTTTTAAATTAATATACTTTATTAAAAAACTGTGTAACTCGTTTTTGGACTGACTTATTTATTTAAATAAACATATTGATATATCGAAAAATCGATATTTTGTTTTCGTTATATCGATTTTGTCGGATCGACTCCGATATTGATACATTTAAAAATATCGATAAATCGAAAATCCGATATTTTCAAATGTATCTATATAACTATGATTATGACAAACAATTGACAAGTGTTATCTCTCATTGTTATATATCACAGACACAGCTGTTAATCTGCGGATAACCTGATTATCTAATGTATAATGACAATGGAGAACAACGTTTTTTCTGCACATGCCAAATGCCAAAGTAACATAGAAAAAAATACGAAATTAGCTGCATTTTTACTTTTGTTCTATATAAAAATGGCAAAGAAAATTAAGATCAAAGAGCGCATTTTAGTGCGGGCGGCTCTCGATCGCGGGATGGTCACTATTCCTGCCGCCGGCCGGGCGGGGTGGGCCATTTGTTGACTGATCGCTCGCGCTTACCTTCATTCGTAAAATTTTGCTAAAGCGCATCTAGAGTAGTCGCTAAAAATTAATAATAAATACTCTGTTGTGCCACAGTGTTATAATTTCTATGTAAAAACACCGTAAAAGCTGTCCAAAATTCCAGAAAGAAATGGATGATAGCTATACGATGAGTTGATTCCATAGGACCGAAATGCTACATTTTCTCACTGTCAGTTGTAGGTATATTATTTTACTGAAAATGAACTACGTAAATATTTATTATTGAATAAACAGATCTGGTTTCATGTTTAGTATATAAGGTACTAGGTAGGAAAATGGGTATTCGTAAGTAACTAAGAAAACGCTACAAAATCATGAATTACAACAAAACCAGAATTATTATAGCAGTTTATATGGCAGCTAGGTATATTTTTCTCTAGTCCATGAAGTTAATATCACATTCAGTTATAAGTTCGAAATAGGAATCATGAAAGTATTTATAAGTACCTAACCTAAGTGTTAGAACAAATAAGATACACCTTTTCATTTTTATAAAAATTTTGTAACAAATATTGAGCCACCATTAGGCTATCCACTCTTGGCAGATTGTCCGACAGGCTTTTCTGAAATCCTTTTTCCATGGTGTTAGGGTTAAAGGAATTTATAAAATGAAAAATTTATATAGGGATACTTAACCATTATTTGTTATAACTATAACGAACTAACGGATACGTACTATTTCGGCAACAGAATTAAAACAAAGCGCGCGCGATTAGCTATACTCGTATGAGTTTCAGTATGGCGGGAAGCGCGGGGGCGATACCACGGGACCCGTGAAGTCACACTGATATCGCATGTATTTACGTGAAATAAAAACTAATATAACGTACGTAGTCTAAGCTTTGATGTTGGGTATATTTTAGTGTAACATTTTAACCCTTTAGAGCTAAACATTTACGATTATATTCTCCTAAATAATCGTCAAATTTTATCAAATATTTCAATAGCCATAGTTATAATATAAATAATTTCTATAGTAAAATTAATTGATAAAACATTTACATTAATTATTAACTTCTGCCATAAAACGACTTTGGAGTGGGACATTTTTCCTAAATTTACACCCGTAATTACAACTCCGACACCGGCGTCAAACGAAATAAACAATTATAATATAAATCTCTAGAATAGGCTACCCTACCAAAATATTTTGCTAAATGTTAAAATAATGTAAAATTAATTTTCAATATAGTAATTTTGGATTAAACGATATTTTTAAACAGCCGTTATCTCAAAGCATCCTTAGCTACTATACGGCAGAATAACAGGCTCTGCGCTAGACCAGGGTCAGTTACAAAAAAAACTGTGTTCCGATCTGAAGGGTACTGATAGCCTAAGTAATCACTGGGCAAATAAGATATAAAAATTGATATCACAAGATGACGGACGCAATGTGATGCCACACAGAAATGTTCTAGGTGAGATTACATTTGTTAGGGGAAGATATTTACTTACCATCATGTGACAAAAGACCGAAAACTGTAGTCGGCCGGCTAACTAACGCATAGTCTATCACTTCGTCGAGGACATGGGTTTTTTGAGGAAACTATTTTATTTTCCGGGATGAAGGACCATATGTCTAAGAAGTAATACTAAAAAAAATGATCGAAATCAATCCAGTCGTTTTTGTGTGATGCGCGCACAACGGCAGACCTCTATCATTTTATTTATATACATTGGATTAGAAGTGAATATAATCACTATGTAACGTGTAAGCATAGATTAATTGAGGTCTTGTTCGCTATGGCCACACAAATTGAACGATTATATTCATTTGCCGTGTGGTAGCGACTTCAGAGAATCTACCGCCCCATATTATCCCGTGGGTGTCGTAAAAGTCCACAGAAGGAAATTACAACTAGAAGATGAGCAGCAGCATCTTCCTGGATAAATAAACTGCGGTTGCCAACCCGCCTGCCAAGCGTGGCAACTACGGTAAAATCCTCCTAAAATGAGAGCTACAAACTTAAACTTGTAGCAATCTATGGGAGAGGCCTATGTTCGGCAATGGACTCGTGATAGGCTGAAATGATGATTCAATGGGTAGCGACGATGGCACCCGTCCGGACACAGTGGCACCTCAAGATGACCTCGCGACAGCCCAACGCAGCCGAATGCGTTCGACGGAATGCGAAATTGAGAAGGCTAGCGAAAGGTCCCTCAAAGTAACCGTATTCAATATAATAAAACAAAAATGTCCTAAAACATAAATGAGATACTTTTGGCATGATTATAATGAGTCAGTTTCTAAATCAAATCTTACTTCACAGATTGGTGAGGACGACATAGTAGTATCGTATATTCTTAGCCGTGGCTCGCTATAAATTTCAAGAGCACGCAGTAGCAACCATTAGTATGTTTAATCGTAATTTTAACTGCTATGTGTTTATATCGTCGTCAGTGCTTAAAGAAAACATCAATATTTTTCGAACATATATCGATGTTTATGTATACACGAAATCCACATGTGCATAAAAGCTTAAATAAATAAATAAATAAATATTTCGAGGAAATGTGAAGGTCGCCAACCTGTATTGGAGCAGCACGACCGTGTATTGGAGCAACATGAACCTGCCAAAAATTAAAAGAGGCCTATGGTTAACAGAGGCAACTTTACTTCTTTTATTAGCTATAGCCCTGATTTAGCTTCGTGCGACATGTGTCCCTTAATAAAATTGAAAGATTGATGATTGATTGATTGATTCTTTAAAGACATACAGAGATGCATTCGTTTAAACAGTATTTTAAGCGTATGAATCGCTGTATAGAGTAATGTAATAAATAATGGTTACTGACAACTGTACTGTGCATTACAAACAATCAGCGGTGGCGATATACTGTAACCATAAGGACAAAGTAGATTGGGGGAACATACAACCAAGAGGCGGCTAGACAAAGATGCTGTTCCTTGAACATATATAATAAATAAACTAATATATATGTACGTATGTACAAGGTACCGAAGTGAAAATACTACGCTATTAAAATAAACACCAAATACGCACTCACCTTCAATATACCAACAAGATGATGATAACACATAATGGTTGTTTGCTGGTATTTAGTATGAACGTTATGATTCCCATTCCTGTAAATGGGCGAGGTCTTCCTACCCTATTCAAAAAGTTTATTTAACAGACCCTATGTAGTAATGGTTATTATAATATAAAATAATATATAAATAATTATAAGACAATATAAAATAATTAATATATCGGTGATAATAACCCCTGGGAATGAGGTGATCGCTGCCAGGCAGTTTCTTAATACAAATTCCTCATGTAATATATACATTTCTTAATTATTATTCTTAAAGAACATTGGAAAATGACTAAAAACGGGGACGCCTGCGGAGTTTCTTTCGCCTGTTTCTTCTACGTACAGAGGAATTAAGTACAGTACAGAAGAAACGGTGGTAGATTTAAAAAAACTACATTTGACAAACGAAATCTGAATTTCTTACGTCGGAGAATAAAGATATTTCACTTTTTCTGATTTGAGTTCTTACGAACTTATACATTTTGAAAGGATCGAAGCAGAAGAAAGCGAAGTTGTCATTCACGACAAACGAGGCCTGAACAGCAGCCACGCGGGTGATCACATTGTCTCTAAGTAAGAATCCGTCTAGGTAGATACCACCCTAGGCCCAGTTATTCTGCCGTGAAGCAGTAGTGTGCAAACATTACTGTGTTTTGGTTTGAAGGGCACTGTGAGCTAGCATAATCACTGGGCATATGAGACTTAAGAACCTATGTCTCAGGGTGATGGACACAGTGTGGTGTCACACAGAAATTTTCTGGGCGACACAGCATTTGTTATGGGCAGACGATGCACTCACCATCAGGTGAACGTTTTGCTCGTTTCATCACTTTATTCAATAAAAAAAAAGTGTACCGAAAACAGACGACAGGAGGAACACCGTGGGGTTTTAACGAGAAAAGCCCCCAATATTTCCAGCAGTAGACTGATAAAGAAAAAAACTACTGGTGGTAAGATTCCTATGCAGTACTCCGTCTACGTAGGTACCACCGAAGGGCCAGTTAGTTTGCCGTGAAACAGTATTGTACGTCGTCGTTTCAGCCTATCACAAGTCCACTGCTGAACATAGGCCTCCCCCAATGATAGCCACAAAAGTTTGTAGCTGTCATTTTGGAGGACTTTGCCATAGTTGCCACGCTTGGCAGGCGTTCACTTGATGGTAAGTGCAACGTATGCCCACAAATGCTGTCATTTCGTTCTTGCGCTCTGGCGCAGAACGGACCTTAACCGACAGCGCTCTATGCTAACCAAGCTGACAGCCCGCATAATTTAACGACCGCAGTCTGTAATTTTTTGCAATCCCGCGCCGGAATTCATACAACTCGCGGAGTTTTTGCGTGCCGCGCACCCCGAGATCTGGGCTCAGTTCCGATCGAATTGCCTCGTATCCGACTCGGTACCGCAGAGGAGCCACACGGCCTCGTTCGACACCGAAGGCCCGTCATCGCCGGCTTTAGAGCCCGCCTCACCTCCACCTGCGCACGGTGACTCATCCGCACCTCTGTGCGAGTCAATTAGCGGCTTAATAGCCGACAATAAAACCGCCGCGCCGACCGTGTCCGCATTGTGTGAGGCACCTGCGGGTAATAAACCCGACGTTAATGAGTGCAATAAACACTTAAATACAGCGTCTAACGCACCTGCGCCTTCCTTCCGGGAATCGCAATCTATCGTTGGGCCCGCGGCCCTTTCGGACTCGGGATCCGATATGAATTGCGAGGAAGCCAGGCACGACGACGACTTTACCGTCGTCGTGAGAAAAGCGAAGAAACGCGCCGCGAAGAGTGATACCGAGCCTAACTCGGGTACCACATCGCCGTCCGCTTCACGGAACCCGGCCAAGAAGGGCGTGTCTAACACACGGAAGACTATCGAAATGTCGCTGCCCGCGCATCCCGCGGCGCAAGCTAACAAAGCTCTTCCGCCAATAATCCTACAGGATAAGGCGCAGACGAACGATTTGTAACTATGTATAACAAAAAAATTGTGTGCCCGAAGGCGCACACGGCAATGCAAGGTATCCGCGTATACCTAAGCACAGTCAGCGACTTCAGGGCCGTCCGGGCCACTTGCGTGGAAGGAACATCAGCGTCCACACTTACTCGCTCGCTGAAGAACGTACGAGTAGACTCCGCGTAGTCATTAGAGGCTTGCGCAAAGAATTGGAGACAAGCCACATTCTCAGTGACCTTAAGTCACAGAATATACCTGTTTTGGAGGTGCATCGTATGCATCACCCCCATAATAAAAAGTCATACGAACTGATATTAGCCATACTGGATTTAACTCCAGAAGGCAAACAGGTCTTTAATGTCAAAACGATTTGCAGGTCTCTCAGGCCTTTCTATAGAGGCACCCCGTAACAGGGGCATCATTGGCCAGTGCCACCGATGCCAACTGTACGGACACTCTGCCCGTAATTGCTTCGCCCGCCCTCGTTGCGTCAAATGCCTCGAGGATCACGGCACTCAAGAATGCGCTCGTACACCGGAAGCGCAAGAACCCCCAAGCTGCATACTCTGCGGCGAGCTGGGACACCCTGCGAATTACCGCGGGTGTAACAGAGCGCCGAAGAGTAAGAAGCGCAGGGGAGGCAAAAAGAACGGCCGTAGGAAGGGCCCCAGGGCCCCGCAGCCTCAGATTCCCGCTCCTAAGCCGGCAACAAAGCCCGCGCCTAAAACAACGCCCGCGCCCGCTCCGGCCGCAGCGAAACCAGGTCCCACTGACGAGACTACCGGGCCGATCAAAAGCCAGTGCGCCGCGCCGGCACCGAACGCATGAACAAAACCGTTGCCCATGACGCAGAAGAGCGCAGCCACTTCACGGCCCGCGCCTCGAATGGCAGAGCCCAAAATCCAGGGCTCGCCGCAGACTTTTCTTTTATTTGCGGCTTCATGCGCCGCATTAATGTTGCGGAACTATCCAGCTTAGCGCGTAAAATACGCGAAGCAAAGTCCCCACCCCACATGAGTGGGGTGGGGACTCATGGCGCCGACTCATGGCGACCGTGGAGTACATGAGCGTAATCGACGCGATTTGGACGTTTCAATGCGCCTAAAACATCACGCGCCGCGTCGACCATAAATAAACTTTTAATTGTTACCAATGGCGTCCCATATAGGTAGAATTAAACCTCGCTCTCTGACTGTCTCGTATTTTAACGCAAACGGTCTTAAGACGCAGTTAGTTGAAGTCGCGAATTTCCTTCGTGATCATGACATCGACGTTATTCTAGTGCAAGAGACTTTCTTAAAACCTAGTATGCGCGATCCTAAGATAGCCAATTACAAATGCATCCGTAATGACAGAGCGACCGCGAAAAGCGGCACTCTGATTTACTATAAAAAGTCCTTGCACTGTATCGCGCCCGATACTCCAGACTTAATTAATATAGAAGCTTCCGCGTGTAGGTTAACAATGACCGGCCACAGGCCGCTTGTACTAGCATTAGTTTACCTCTCGCCATCCAGACAAACATTAGAATCAGATTTAAAATCTCTACTAGATTTAGGTCGTTCTGTTATACTTGCCGGTGACTTGAACAGCAAGCACGGCAGTTGGAATTCCAACGTTAATAACACGAACGGTAATAAACTGTACGACTTAGACGAGAGCCTTAACGTAAACGTTATAGCTCCCGAAACATCAACTAGAGTACCGACGCAATTACATCAGCAGCCGGATATTCTAGACGTAGCTATAATTAAGGACGTCAACTTAGCAATAGACTCTATAGTTACGCTTCACGAACTTGAGTCGGACCACCGTCCGGTCATTTTTAAGCTGGGCCAGCCAAATGGTGAGGTCACTCAGACCAAAACCATTGTGGACTGGCGTACCCTTGGAGTCAAACTCGAGGCTACGAGCTCTCAGCACTTAGACGAAATTTCTAATACTATCGACTCGCCAGAGGTAGCCTGCCGAGCGATAAAATCCTTTTCGAATCATCTCAAAACAGCCGTCGGAGAATCCTCCCGGACGGTTACGGTGTCGAGCGATCGACGCTGTAACCTACCCGCGGACCTCCGACGCCTGATTAGAGAAAAGAACCGTGCGACTAAAGCGCACGATAGATATAGAACAGACGAAAATAGACTCGGACTGCGCCTTCTACAAAGGGATGTTAAAGAGCGCTTATCTGAGTACAATCAAGACACCTGGGACACTATGCTTGGAGAAATCGAGCCGTCGCACACTGCCTACTGGCAGCTAGTACGATCTCTCAAAGCAGAGCCGGTCTCACCCATGCCGCCACTCATTAGATCTAACGATAATTCGCTCGCCTTCGACGACAACGAAAAAGCCGAATGCCTCGCAGACAGTTTAGAGAGCCAATGCACTCCGTCTTTTGCGCCTGCGGATCCCGACGACCTGCAGCAGGTGGCCGCGGGACTCGAAGGCAGGACTGCAATACCACCAATGGGCGAACCACTGCCTCCAGTGACTCTCGACGAAGTCACTAAGATAGTCAAAAATCTTAAAAACCGATCCGCGCCTGGCCTCGACGGCATAAACAACAGGGTGATGAAATGTTTAACTACGCCGTTATTGTGTCTGTTAGTCAGTATTTTTAACGCGCTCTTCTCCAGCTGCTCCATCCCGGAGGACTGGAAGGAAGCCGACGTTATAGGCATTCCGAAGCCTAATAAGCCTAGGAACATTCCGTGTAATTATCGCCCAATAAGTCGCCTCAACTCGATGGCTAAGATTTATGAGCGAATTATACTCAGTCGATTAAAAGACTAAGTCCTTACAAATAATATTCTTCCAGACGAGCAGTTCGGCTTTCGCCCCGAACACTCGAGTACTCATCAAGTGCACCGCTTAACGGAGCACATTTCAGAGAATTTAAACGAACGCCCTAAGCCTGTAGGCACAGGGGCCTTATTTTTCGATGTCGCAAAGGCATTTGACAAAGTCTGGCACGACGGCTTGTATTACAAGTTGTATCACACTAAAGTGCCAGACAGACCTTCTTGTCTAACCGCCGAGTGGAGGGAACGCGCTCCTCAAGCCGCCCTCTCCGAGCGGGTGTCCCTCAGGGCTCCTGCCTCTCCCCACTCCTTTTCTCGCTATACAGTAGCGATATTCCTAAAGACCCGAAAGTCAATCTTGCGCTTTTCGCAGATGACACGGCCCTGTACTATTCCGACAAGTACAAGGGCCGCATTACGATTCAACTCCAAGCCGCAGCCGATCGCCTAGGCGAATGGTTCCGGAAATGGAGAATAGAGGTAAACCCTGAGAAAAGTATAGCGATATACTTCGAGCGGGGCACACCAAAGCCCGCTAGACGATGTCACCCAATCGGCAACAATGAGCTAGGCACGATCACCCTGTTCGGACGCCCTAATTCCTGGGAAAAGAGCGTCAAATACCTCGTGGTCATTTTAGACGCAGCGATGTCGTTCGCTACACACATTAAAAATATACGCAATAGAGCGGCTTTTATCTCAAGCCGTCTATACCATTAACTTGCTCCTCAAGCAAAATGTGCTTAAGACACAAACTTCGCCTCTATAAGACTTGCATAAGACCCGTAATGGACTATACTTGCGTCGCTTTCGCTCACGCGACGGGCAATCAATTAAAGAAATTACAGAGCGTTCAAAATCGATTCTGGCGAACTGCCACCGGAGCCGGTTGGTATCAACGCAATGTAGATCTTCACAGCGACTGTGAAATGCCCTTAATCTCTGAACACTTCAGAGAATTATCACGGCGGTTTTTTGAACCTACCTAGCCCTCTATACTAGCCACTATGACTATATATACCTACCTAGACGGATTCCTGCATAGGAATCCTACCACCAGTAACTACTGTGTTTCCATCTGAAGGGCACTGAGGAGCTAGTGTAATTATGGGGCATATAAGACTTGTGAACTGATGTCTCAGAGGGACAGGCGCAGTGTGGTGCCACTCATAAATTTCCTGGGCGACACAGCATTTGTTATGAGCCGACGTTGCACTTACCATCAGGTGAACGTTTTGCTCGTTTCATCACTTACTCCAATACAAAAAAAAAGACACGAAAATATTTTGGGTGACACAGATCTTGTTATAGACGCATGCAGACATTGCACTTAAAAAAAGAGGAAGGTAAAAAATTAAAAATCAATACTCATTTACGTCTTAAAAATAAATTATATTTGACTTATTCGGTTAATTGCAAAGTATTGAACTTCTCCATATCATAGAAACCTGCTTTTACTTGTCTTCCGCCGAAGAATCTACCATTTAAGTCAACGACTGCCTTAATGGCACTTTCGATTCTCTTGAACTCCACAAATATTCGTACCGCTTCTTCATGTGGAACATTGGGTAGTTCAAAGATCAAAACTTTTATTACATCACCATACTTTGTATTGCATTCATCTTTAACTTCCGGTTCCAGTTCTTCATCAACATCTCCAGGTCCTACCATGTTCTGAAAAAGTATTTCATAAAAATAATAAATAAAACAAAACATAGCTGGTCATGAATTGAAATCATTTTGCAATGTATTGTTAAATTACGTATTTGAATCGAATAAAGAAACCATTACGTTTATATTTGTTTTTATTTATTGAAATCATATACACGGATTAATATTGACGTTGACGTTATGTGTAAAATTTCATAGTACTCACGGTACATTTAAAATTATTCTGCAATGTTAAGTGCTGATTTACCACGTGCACAGCGGTGTAAGAAAACATCGTAGACTCATGTAGGTCTCACGATGTGATCACGAAATCGTTTTTTATATACTAATGTGACGAGACGAGCAAATCATTCACCTAAAATTAATTGCAAAGTCTGCCGATAACAAATGCTGTTTCACCTAGAACAGTTCTGTGTGGTACCACACTGCACCCGTCAGCCTGAGACATTCAAGTTCTTTAGTATCGTATGCCTATAATTATAAAGATACATTGCAAAACGTAAATGAATGAAACATTGCTTCAGCACTCAGCTTGTTTTTACAATTTTCAATTTTACTTCAGTGATAATAAAATTAGTAATGCTATTTTAGCAATATTGTTTTTAAATTAAATTTTATATAAATTACAATAATATTGTTTTGAGTCTAACTATTTAGCAAATTAACGCAAAACTGGGCATGAAGTAAGACGATGAGATGGTAGTGGGGCAATTTGGAATAGGGCAACGGAACCCAAGGGGCCAAGAGCTGTCTGATTTTATGGATTCTTTCAGAATCGGCCCCACAAAGTGCACGAGGAAGAGCCTGCACGGTTCCACCAAAAACGAGACCGACTTCATCATGACGACCAAACGACAGCTGTTCAATGATGTCTCTGTGATTGCTAGTGTGCTAACCAACAGTGATCAACGAATGGTAAGAGACACATTTAACCTGAACGTAAAGCTGGAGAGGTCTTGTCTGGTGAAGTCCAAGCTCCGTCCATCTCGTGCCCTTATCCAAAACCCCGAAAGCTTCCAGCTCGAATTGAATAATCGCTTTCATATCCCGGATAATTTCATTACCGTGGACGATATGAACGAGAATCTCGTAGAAACTGTCCATGCGGTGGCAAAAAAGATTCAGAAACGCTTTGATCACATTCTCAATGTCATAGATGTAGGCATGAAATGAGGCAGCAGCCTTAACTGATGCGTTAGCACATCGTCAACTGAACAGACATATCTCCAAATGTATCCGGCCAGACCTACACAACTTCAATACACTCGTATTGAGTAAGTCCATAGAGCGAAACCAAGGCTCCAAGGTCTTTGCCAGGAATCTGTCTGCCGGAAGAAGCCAACTTAGATGAGGACCGAGAGCGGTGGCGTCATTTCCGCCTGAACCAGAGATTTTGAGCTGTACACATCTTGACGCTGATTACAGACTTGACGACTTCCAGCCTCCCGAAAAAGCTGGATTCCGAAAAAGCTTTAGTACCATAGACCACATACATGCCCTTCGTCAGACTGTACAGAAGTCCGAAGAGTACAATCTTCCGCTATATCTGGCGTATGTGGACTATGAGAAAACCTTCGTTGCGGTGCTTGTACAGTAAAGCTGCGATGGCTACCCGAGTACAGAAACAGAGTATGAAAATTATTATATTATACAGATTAGCAAGCTGAAGTGGCAATGTCCGTGTGCAAGTTCGTACCGGCAAACGCAGTGTAGGGGGACCCCCTTCTATGCGGAGCGTCGACCTGCACAGTTTTGCGGGAAATCAATGGATGCAGGTATCTCTGGATCGTGCCATGTGGCAATCTATAAGGTAGGCACATGCCCGACAGTGGACTATGATAGGCAGAAATGAAGATTATGATGATACATAATGCTTGTAGATTGTCAATTGGACAACAACAGGCTGGTTTCCGCAACTCAACGTCTAACAGACAGCATTGATTTTGCAATATGGGTAAATACTATATTAATAAAATTGAATTACATTTAAATACTCACTCTTAATAACACTACTTTACTAGGGGATTTCATGATTTCAGTAATTGTAGGCTCTGATTTCGACATTTGGGGTGAATCTGAAGATGCATTTGGTGAATCTGTAAATAAGAGACTTTTTTCTTACATACATTGCAAAATAACAACCATAAGTTTAATATTTATGTAACATACACATATTTACATGTACTTTAACGTCACCTTAATTTTAATGAAATAATTTTATTATCATACTAATAACAATAGTACTCTTTCTTATACAAAATGGATCTCCCCGCCCTTACTGTTAACTTATAATTATAACTTCCTCTCAAACATATTCCAAAATTCTATATACAGTATGTGACACTTGGATAACTTCATCAGATTTTCGTATGCAATAATATACAAAAAATATTTTAATCAGTCGGATTTGTACGTATATCTGTTTGAACTGTGAGTACCTGCTTAGTCGTATTTACCTGATAACCTCACTAGTTTTATTTCGACTCTGAGGGGGAATGCACATCCGTTATTTTTATGAAATACATTGCACACTATTAAGTAACACACCGAAGGTTACGATTTATTTTATTGTAGCGAAATGCCTCGTGGAAAAATACTTAAGTTACTTACGTAGTGAAGAAATAGCCTAAATTATTATATTAAAAAAAGAAATTATTCCAATCGTGAAATTGCAATTGAAACGAAGCAAAGAATAAAACGAAGTAATAGATAATTATTTCGTTTTATTCTTAAAATAAAAATGAAAAATAATACAAAAACAGCGAAGTCAACAACCAAGAGAGAGTGACGTCCTATATTAACAGAAGCTTAGAATTTAGTGAGTACAGCAAGACGGATTAAAGCAAGTGTGGGAGTTACGGCCAGTCTTAGCTAATTATAAAATGTTCACGCCATATTCAACACAAGAAAAGGAAGCCTGTTCTTAGCTTAAAACATCGTGAAAGTCGACTTGCATTGCACATGCTCATAGGGGATGGACAGACGAATAGAGAAATGTCGTTTTCACCGATGATTTTCATGATTTAAGAAAAAAATTAGCTGATTTTGTTACGGGAACTAGTTCACGGTGGTAATGTTATGGCTTGGGAAGCAATGACTAGCAAAGGAGCTGTAGATATTGTTTGTTTGGACGGAAAGCTACATGCAGAAAAACATTTAAATATTTAAAATAAAGAAGTAATTTCTAAACAAGATATAATGAAAGGCATAAACTGGATTTTTCAGCAGGATAACTCAAAATTTCATATAAATAGACATATTATAGTTTTAGAGTGGCCAGCTGTTTCCCCGGATTTAAATATCATAGAAAACTTGTGAATATCTTGCAAGAGAAGACTGTGCTGAAAAATGGGATCATAACTTGCTAATAGATAATTCCCATAAATTAATTACAAACCTCTGAATCAATGACGCAAATAATGCGTCATTGAGTCATAGAATTTTAGCAGGTTTAGCATCCTATTTGAAAAGGGTGGTCATACTAAACTAAATATTAATAACATGTTAAATATGATAATGACATTTCTAACTAATTTTGTTTTTGACGTTATCCCAGTCGCCTTTACAATTATTTTATTTTGTAAATTTTATTGATTTAAATTATTAATAAGCGATTTTTTTAATTTTATGACGTAAATTTCTAAAGATGGAATGAGGTTATCCAAGTGTTGCATAATGTAAATGAATTGTAAGGTGTGTTTGCATATGGGGTCTCCAATTGCATTGTAAGCAAATAATTTAAAATTTAAAATAGCAGCTGATGGAAAACTCTTGGAAACTCTCTCAAAAATAATCTAATATATACATTAGATTATTTTTGATTACACAAAATTAAATGCCACAATTTTGTTGAAGTGTATTTATACTAAGTGCCTTTACACTAAAGTTCTACTTCACAATAAAGAACAGAGCTCCTCACTTTACAACAGTGTACAAAGAATAGGTGCCATGCTTCTTTATTGCTATCATACATTAGAATAATATGTATATTAAATATTTTTGATTTGCTTTTGCGTTTTTGTAGAGCCTGTGTTATTGAGCCAGTAGAACTGTACTGGAAATTTTAAATTTTCTTATTGTGTGGGTATTAACAAAAGAAAGAATGTTAATTTGCTAAAATCCACATACAAAATTTAAAATGATGTGTAACTATTACCTAGGTTTACGCCACTAGACAATATACACCACTTAAGTTGAAGAACATGTTACATGTTTTATCTTAAAAAAAGCTGCCGAGGAGCAGGATGTCTTTCAAAAAATTTATATCACTTGATAATGCCTACATAGTGCACAATGAAGTGCACTGAGTAGTTCATACACAATTCTTTTTACTAATTCGCTATTTAACTTTCATCACTTATAATAAAGTTTCTAATAACATCAGTTAATCACCAATCATTGTTAAACTAACCTGGCCCTGGAGGTGCTGACATAGAAAAACCAGGAGGTGGCATGACACTTCCATCTTTTTCATGAATAATGCGTCCACCCCTTTTAGATGTCTTCTCAACTTGCAAAGCTACTGACATTCCTTGTTCTTTCTTTCCTAAGCCTTGGCCTTCCTGAAATTCACAAAACAAATATCTAATAGAAAAAGTAAATATTAGGTTATCTTATGCTGTAAAACTGTAATGCAGAATTCAAGTTTTTGGATCTCCTTTTGTAGTGGATCTTGCAAAACTTTGCCTGTATTGCATAGACAGTTTCCACAATTCTCTCGTTTATACCCCATAACATCCTAGTGCATCCTTTTACTGTTTACCTTTTCTTCCAGCTCCAGGATATTTCCATTGGTTTTCAGCATTGGTGACTACTGGGCCTCTTTTCTCTTACTTTAATTGGGAAGGAATATTGCCATATTTGCCAAGCTTTGCATGTGGGTTGGCACCGCAGTTTGTTTATTTAGATGTTTCCGGAAAATCCTGCTGTTACCCATCTTCTGGTTTTTATGATACCAAAAGGGACAATATAGATTATCTTATGCACACTGTCTCAGCATATATAAGAATTCATGCATATATGCATATATAAGAATTCTAACTTACCTTAAATCCATACTTTGCCATGATTTTAGCAGCTACTGAACTAGCACCATAGCCACCTATAGAGAAACCAACTGAAGGTACATTTACTGGAGTAGACAAAGGCAAAAGTGGTGGTGATGAAGTTTCTACAGTTAATGATGGTGGAGGGGCGATAGCAGCTCCAGTAGCTCGTTTTGATATTTCTTCAGCCTCTTCTTCTTCCGGTTGCTGAAAAAATGAGATAGTTCAAATTTACAAAATCAATACAAAGTATAATTAAAAAATAAAATTTAGCATACAATATCTTATAAAATAAAAATTACGCCATTTACAGCACCCATGGTCACAGGAGTAAGGTAGAACTAACCAGTCATAGTTAACCCATGCCAGGTTAACTATGACCTTACCTTTCTTTCAGATTTTATTATTTTGTACCATACAAGTATGCTGCATGTTTTTACCATTATAAGTATAACTTTATATTGTGTTGAAATCATTTTGTACGTCTGTATAGTTGTTAACATTAACTATTGATAAAAAATGTCAATGAAAACACATGTTTTCTTAAAATGTCTTAATAAATTCTTTATATGACAATGCAAGATTATATTGTGATTAATTTTTTTTTCAACCCAAAGGCACTCACTCATTCTCACCTTTCCACAACATGATGTAATGCTCATGAGATAAAATCGGAGGTAAGTTAGGATACAGTGTCAGAGATACAGTGACAAACACAACACAACTTCAACTTGAAACCAATGATTTGTGTTTCTGCATAAATGTTGGCTCTAGCTTCCCAGCTCAAAAAACCCAGAAACCTAGGTGTAGAAGTCTGGAACTCTGTCACTAGGCTATGTAGTTGTCATAACATAATAAACAATGTAATATTTTTTATTTTGTAATTGTATGTAAGTAATATTTGCATCTGCGGTGAGGTGGCAGGGTAAGAGAATCTACCGCCCACATATCTATCACATCCCGCAGCAGTCATAAAAGACGACAGATAGGAAAATTAAAACCAAGACATGGGCAGCAACATCTTCCTTGAATGTCTATAGAAATGAAATGTGGTTGCCAACCAGCTGGTCAAGCATGGCAACTATCGCAAATTCCCTCCAGAATCTGTGGGGAATGCTTAAGTTTAGCAGTGGATAATGGCTGAAAGGAGGAGGAATATTACCATTGGAATAAGAGTCTTTTCCGGAACTGCATCTTCATCATCACCAAATCTTGATTTTCGTTTTCTTTCTGGTCTCTCATTTCTGTCACCACCGTCAAGTTGTAATCTTTTAGCTTGAAGCTCTTAAAACATAGAAATTGTAATGTTTTATTGATTGAAACCAGATTATTTACATATGACGTACTATAAAGACCATAGCTTATTATAAAGCGTAAATTACAAAATTTACTTTAAGTATCTCATAGGTAAAGAGAACTCTTACCTTTAGCAACTTTTTCATAATCATTTGGCCACATGGGATCATATTCATTAGCCACATTCCAATCAAAATCAGAAACATTCAATGAAGGTGCGAACGACTTAGGTTGCAAATTTGGACTGTTTGAATTAGACTCATCTTCATCTTTTTGTTTGCTTTTTAAGTCTATTACAGGAGTTAGCACCTATTTAATTTAGAAAATTAAAATCAAAGTACAATGAGATTTGTTTTCATGTTCTAAGAGTTCTTAGTTAATACCTGTGTCGAACGCCTTAAAGCTTCTCTTTTAGGTTGAGTTACAGCAGCTTTTTTTAACTGTAACTGGGATTGTAATAATTTGATACCCGAGGACCACCCTGCTACCTTTTCCGTTGTTCGCGCTTTGATTGTATCTAAATCATCATATAAAGACATCTTGTCGGGAACATCTGCAAAAAAGTAATGCTATTTATGTAAGTAAACAACACAAAAAAATGTAACTGCTTCGTAAAAGTTACTTTACCAATTTTCTAAAAATTATTAAAAGGCATAATATTTCGTTAAAAGTTATTGTATATATTTTATTTCTTTCAAAAGAAGTAAAACTAGAATTAATAAATCAAAATGAAATAGTTGGTCTGATCATTGAAAACTGAAAGTGAAAAGTAAACTTGACAATTGACATTGGCAATTATCTATCGACGATTTAGCTTTACATTTTAATCTGTTCTATGACAGTAGATTATTATTGGTGACACATCAATATTTTATATATTGTTTACAATTTGTTTGTTCTTAATTGTGCTAAAATAACTGGCGTTTGGTCTATTTTATTTTGATAAACAATTATCAAAATGTTAACCCTGTTGGCATTAAAGGCAGGTGTTTCAATATTTTTTCTTTTTCTAATCCGTCGTCCGAGCTATAAATAGCCTTGTTCGGTTAAAAATTCGACCATTAATAATTTTTTAATGAAAAATTATATATGTAACTAAAGTCGCGCTTGCGCAATAAAACTTGCCACTGTTAAATGTAGTTTTATTTGAATTGTGTGCCGTCTATGTAGTAATAATCTTAGTAATAAGAGGCTTAGGGTAGTGACGACTACACCGCTCACTGTCGTAACAGTTTATGTGAGAAAACTTACATCAGCGCAATCAGTCAGCACCTTGCCAAAAGGTGTTAGCACCGTGCCTCGGCAGCATGCAGGTTGCCAGCTGAGCGCGAGGTGTTGCACAACCACCTAGCAGGTCCTCGCATCCATCATCCCCACATGGGTGCATAGGGTGGATTATGCCACATGCGCTGAAAATCTGATATGATACAGAACGCATCGTGGGCGTACTTTAGGGCGAAAGGAAGAGAAACTTTTGAGTTGAGAATGTTGGCTGTTGAGAGTGAGGGCTAGGATGCACCGCTATTTTGCTGAGCTGGAGCCATCTGTTACTGTTATGTAGCAAAATCTGGCAGACCGAATTCGGTACATCAACGCTCGAAAATATTTGATGGTGCTGAAATTGAACCACTAAGACGTGAGGCTATTCCGTTATTGGATGAAAATACTGCGGCGGCTGAAAAGATGCGCTCCACAAGTCGTGAACCAACATGTAGATACGGATGCTGCCGTAAATCTCGAAGTTGTGGTGGATTGTGATTGTGACTGTGATTGTGATTCAAAAGATGATGGAATAGTCACCCATGAAATAAAACAGATGAGGAAGACATTGTAGGAAGCGCTTTTGGAAACGTGCAGTACGGTTTTGGAATCGAGCTGGTAAGGCTGTTTCCAATCCACGAGACCTCACAGTTACGATATATAGATACTCACAGTTATCAAGCGCCAAAGAACCGGAGATGACTTGCCTAAGCGACACGCCGGGACGTCGACAAGCTCGATAGACGCTGACGGTGCTATCCCTTAGAATATATCTCCGATAGTTATTGGTTTTAATAATCTGTTCATGTATCACACAGACAAAACCTTCGGTTTTTCCCAAAGAGGTCAACTAAACGAAACGTAGTGGAGGGAGGAGTCTGTTTCTACGAAAGGCTCGCGAAGACCTAGGTAGAACCTCCCGTGGAGTTATTTCGCTTTCTATACGGTCTCCCGGTCGGAAATGCTCTGTACTGCGGGGTCTACCCATTGTTCGTTCGCGTGAGAGGGGTGAGAGGAAGGGAGGGAGTGAGAGGGGTAATCCCTTTATCACATGTAATGACGTTCGTACACAGTGCCTCACCCAATTTCGACAGGAAGTAATTACGGAGGATGCACACTTCACGATTTTGCATGGTGAGGGCACTTACAAAGCCACGTCCATTATGCCTCTGCGGCAAGTGAAACCTTATCACCGATGGTCTCGGAAGATGCATTCAGTGGGACGTCATTATTGTGCGGACTTTTCTATCTAGGGTTTCTATTCAGTTTGTATCTAACTGAATATGCCAAAGATATATATAAGGACAGGCATGACCCAACCGTTGTATACGTGTGCCTTGTCCACGCCCGATAAAAGGATGTTACACACATTTATCACACGAACGAATTGTTTCATGTCAGCCCCATCGATACCTATGTTTTGTGACATACCCAGGTATCGGTATGTTTCAGCCACAGAAAGAGTCCTTTTGTTAACAGTCATTGATAAATCTAAGCCTTCGGAATGCCCGACCCTGTCCCTTTTAACATGGAGGACCGTACACCTGTCCGCCCCCCGCAATATTCTGATAGACTTCCTAAATTCACAAGTGATTTAAATGAAACTAATTTTACGGATTTTATCACGTTTAATTTTATTACTAACTATGACATCGGGACATCTGTCACCTCAGTCCCCCCGTGACCATGGGTGCTGTAAAGCACTTGTAACGTCGGGTTATAAATAATAAAATTAAACGCGATAAGATCCGTAAAATTAGTTTCATTTAAATGTGTAGTGTTCGCGCAAATATAAGAAATCTTCACAAGTGATTTTAAGCAAATCCATAAAGAAATGGTGGGTCACTTTTGTTCCTCCCCTCTGCTGAGAGGGTTTAGAGAGAGGCAAAGCTAGATAAGACTCAAACAGTCACACTGCAGGATGTCCCTTCGTACAATATCCGCTCGCCTAGATGACAAAAATCTTACTCCATTGCCCCATACACTGCCTGAGGAAGTTTCTTACTGTACAGTCAACCTTACATAGCTCGAGGGCCCCTCCTGCTCCTGCCTGCCGGGATGTATAGTACATTACGAATGACCCTTATATAGACAATATCAATCGAAATTTATTCCTCCATTGCCCCATACACTGCCTGAGGAAGTTTCTTACTGTACAGTCAACCTTACATAGCTCGAGGGCCCCTCCTGCTCCTGCCTGCCGGGATGTATAGTACATTACGAATGACCCTTATATAGACAATATCAATCGAAATTTATTCCTCACCACTACGTCATAAGTCTGACTCTCTGTGTGTCTCTGATGTGCGGACCGAAAGTGAGTCTTGTATCGAGAAGTACGCCCTAGTATTTGGTTGTCTTTTCCCAGGGTATTAGACGGTCAAATAACTGTATCGTAAGGAGATGTCGCTGTACATGCCGAGAGAAGTACATTGGCTGCACTTTTAGTAGGATTAACCTCGATTCTCCATTTCCGGAACTAGTTCCCTAAGGATTTCTTATATTTACGCGAACACTACACATTTAAATGAAACTAATTTTACGGATTTTATCGCGTTTTATTTTATTAATTTTTTATTTATAACCCGACGTTTCGAGTGCTTTACAGCACCCATGGTCACGGGCGGACTGAGGTGACAGATGTCCCGATGTCATAGTTAACCCGGAGTACCTTCAGCTTTTAATTATTATTCCTTGTCCGATCTACGCAGAAAGAGCTTAACAGTCCGCCCGTGACCATGGGTGCTGTAAAGCACTCGAAACGTACGGGTTATAAATAAAAAATTAATAAAATAAAACGCGATAAAATCCGTAAAATTAGTTTCATTTAAATAGTTCCCTAAGGTTAAGACTGCGGATTGTAGGTTTGGTTTACGTCCAGACACGTACAGACATGTGTCGTCGGCGAAGAGGACCAGTTTGACCCCACGGTCTGTCGTTTAAGAGAGTATATAGGATCAGACCTAGGACTGAGCCTTGAGGTATACCAGCATTAACGGGCATCAGAGCGAACCCCTTCGCGAATGGTTCCACTGCGAGGAAAATTTCGTATGATGAGTACGAGTCAATCTGGCACACCGAGTTCGTATAACTTATATACCTTGTCGAATGCCTTCGCCATGTCTAAGAAGAGTGCTCCGGTATGGTGCCCGTGAAGGAATTTGTATTGTTTGTGCTCCGTGACGCGGTGCACCTGTCGGGTACATGAGTGTTTGGCTCGGAATCCAAATTGCTCGTGGATGGCAAATTCTGTACCGTAGGAAAAGGGTAACTGCTATACTTCTCTGCTGGACACCTATTGGCGTAATGAAATCAAATCAAATTTTCCAATCACTGTACATACTAACGGGAACTTGCTGCATCGGTATTAATAGACTACACAAAACAATATATTTGGCAATATTGTGGAACTTTTAAACTTTTGAATATAAAATACTTCTGAATAAAAGAAGCTTAACATGTTTAAAAAATTGGATCGGGTAGGACAATAGCCTCAGATCATACACAGTTAGATATTTTTAATACAATCTTCAGAGATCACAGAGCTAAATTATTTATCGGCTTAAACTTTAACTAATTTTAAATCGATTTGAAATTTGAAATAATTATTTTGTAAAAATAAATAATTCGTGTGTAAGTATTTATGGGATAATGACATTTTCAATTTGAAAATCTGATCAAAATCCGAGAAAAATATTTAACAAGACATTGTAACTCCACTTAGCAATGTAAACAGGCATTGCCAAGTGGAGTTACAGCCTAGAATCATCTTTTTTTATGTAATAACATAATTCGCGAGAGCTACTAACTTGTCGCAATCTATGGGGGAGGCCTATGTTCAGCAGTGAACTAGTGATAGGCTGGAATTATGATGATGATGAATTTCGAAGATTTAAAAATCTTTCAGTTTTCACCGCCTTGATAGATTATTCGTATTCGAGAGATTCAGGTCAAATCCAGTCTTCTCTAAATGAATATTATTTTGGGCACTAGTAAAAAAATCTAACTCTGTTTTTGTGAACCAGGACATGGAAGGCAAATAGTGTCACATATGAAGGTCTCTTTTTTCAGATGCAGCCCTCAGGCATAAATAAAAATCGAAGGTGCCATTAAAACTGATGGACTTCATTATGATCATAATACTGACTGCTTCTGAAAAAAGAGACCTTCAATTAGGTAAAAAAAATTGTTTCTATGATCACTACAGTCAAAAATGATCAATAACTTAATGGTGTACAACAATAAATAACGTGACACAAATAACATAAGATAAATACGGACAATGCTACTTAATCAAATGAACTGCTTTAGTTGAAAGTTGTTTTTACGTTAGGTAGACTCGTTGAAGTTTGCAAAAAGCTAAAAGTTGGCCGTAAATTATTCTTTATATTTTATTTAAAACGATTCAGGTTTTTACTTTGGTATTCTCTTTGGTTTTTCAGTTGGTTTTCAGTTCGACGTTAGAAATATAAATTGCATGTATTAAATTTGTACTAAAATATTAAAATAACTGAAGTATTAAATTTGTTTTCGTAAACTTACAATGGGAATTATATTAAGCAAAGATACGAGAAGAATAAGTTTTGATAATAACTTTGAAATAAATCCAACTTTACTAATCGAAAAATCGATTGAAGAAAAAAATACATTTGAAATCAATGACTTAGAAAATGTAAGCATTTTTTTTGAGTAATTCATCATCGTCATTATCATTACAGCTGAATATTACACATTTAATAAAACTAATTTTACGGATTTTATCGCATTTAATATTTAAACTATTTAATACCCGACGTTTCGAGTAGGTACTTTACAGTCCCGATGCTATAGTTAAACCGGGGTACATTCAGATTTTAATTATTATTTTTGGTCCGATCTACGCAAAATGAGTTTACAGTATCTTGAAGTATTGCAGTGGTATGCTTGGTTTTTGATTTAATTTTATTAATTATAGGATCCCAAGCCGGTGGCAGTACTCAACCATCTTCTCTATTGAAATTAGGATGCTTTTTAATTTCAATAGCCTCGCGAATCATCCTTGGCAGGAATCGGTGTTCTTTTGCAAGGAAATGTGGTCAAATCTGATGTAATGGTTGGGGTGATCTAGAATATGGTCACAGACTGCAGTCTTCCTAGAGCGACGATGCTTCACGTTAGCTATGTGTTCTTTAACGCGAATTTTTATAGATCTCTAAGTTTTTCATATGTAAGGGAGACCACATTCACAATCTAGCTTGTATACTCCTGTATTCTGTCCTGTAGAGGGACATTACACGTGACAGATGTTAAAAACTGACTTATCTTCTTCGGCGGCTTGAAAAATGTTCTTATGGAAGCCCGCTTTCAGGTACAGCCAAACTAGTGCGAGACTCCTCTGACATAAATGGTAAAACAGCAGGTACACGCTCGACTGTGATCGCTTTCACTCGGTTCCTGTGACGTAGGCGCGGGACTCGAAGCTCTTTGTCACATCCAGATCGATTCACCAACTTACAGATTGGCTCAACATGTAGCGAAAATAATCTTACCGCTCAAAGGAGACACAAGAGCACACACGAAGGATTCTTACCATTTTGCCAGTGAGATAAAAGACCTTCATCTCGCTGACAATTAAACTATGGTCAGTTTTGATGTCCAGTCGCTATTCAGATGCTTAACTGTTGAAGATTGCAACTTTATTATAACTAGGAAGCTAGCAGAAAACAACATGCCAGCGGAATATACAGAATTGCTTAGAAATTGCCTAACATCTGTCTATCTATTGTGGAACAATACTAAAAGCTAGTAGATGGTGTGGCAATGGGCTCTCCAGTATCTCCCATTGTCGCCGATGTCTTCTTAGAAGACTTTGAGGAGAAAAACCCTCCGTACTTCTCCTGTAAATCCAAGATTCTCTACTAGCGGTACGTAGATGACACATTCACAATTTTACCACCAGATAAAGTAACTGCATTTTAAACCACCATAATATATCTCCATAAACTCTAAAATTCAATTTACAATGCTTTTTAGATGTTTTAGTAATTCGGAATCCTAATAAAACTTTGAGATATACTGTGTATAAATAAGACTCTAACCTATATACTAACAGATATAAAACCGTGAATCTCAAATCCATCCTTCACAGTTAGCTACTGTGGGAAACTCTTTGTTACAGAGAGCACAAGGGATCTGTGTCAAGAAACTCTTGGCTTAGTTACAAAGGACAAGGAAAAGAAACATAAAGATCTATTAAAATCCGCGTAAAAGGACATCTGTCACCTAAGTCCTCCCGTGATCATGGGTGCTGTAAAGTACTCGAAACGTCGGGTTATAAATAGTTTAAAAAGTAAACGCGATAAAATCTGTAAAATTAGTTTAATTATTAGCCCTCTTTTATAAATTACTGTAAACAATTTCGCGCATTTCAGTAATACGTAATCGGTCGATATATTCGAGTCAAAGTATATCATTACAAGATGATGTGAAGACCAATTCATGCTGTTAATAGACAGTAACGCCATAAGATACGAGGCGACTGGTACTGCGATCACCAATCCGCCAGACATACGTGATAATTACAGCAAACCTACTCCTGCTTGGGTGATGCCTATGTCCAGCGGTGGACTGTTAACAAGCTGATGTTGAAGAAAATCATAACGTTGTAATATGTCAACAGATTTAGATTGTTTAGGGTTAATCATAGACATTCTGTAAATATTATTAATAGCAGAAGTCGCCACATATACGCTGCCGCAGTACGTGGATTGTGACCATCATATATAAATGAAGCTCGAAGAAAATATATTAATATTGTATGGAGACCTCGTTAAAATAAAATTATAGAATCAAGCGTTACTTTGATACAATCCATTACAGTAACGGAAAGAAACTAAGTTAATTCGAAAAGAATGTTGTTTGTTTACGTTAACAGAAACCGAAATGATATCCGTTTTTTTGCCTAACTCACAGTTCACCGCACAGTAACTCGACCGAGTTGGTGTTAGAGTTTGCTCTCAATGTTAGAGTGTTTCTTTGTTAGTAATTTCACTGCGTGTAATCGCAGTGAAACGAGTCAGCGAGATGAAAACTTGCTTTTCTTTAGATCTTTTTTCTTGTAAAACTGGGGAACGGTTATATGTCGTAAAACTGCATCTATTCATTCTCCAGAAAACAGGCACGGAAGTATCTTTTCGGACTATCTATCGTATCTATCTTGCCGGAACACGACAAAAGTCATTTGGCGGCATGTCTTTGCCAAGTGGGTGATGACTAGCCACGTCTGAAGCCTACCACCAGAAATAGTGCTGCTCGTTTAGTACAACTCATTTAATTATTATATTAATACAAAAAAAAATGTCAGTAGTATTTAATTTAAATGCTTCGTAACTTCGCTTTATACTGTATCCATTATATTTAGGTTTTAACCCAACATAGTAGTTACAGATACTGTCGGTAACTGTTGGTAGGAGTTACCGTAATAATTACTTTTTCCTAGCCCCTTTTGCAAAAAAATTAAGTTGGTGGTTGGTTAACTATTTTTATTTAAATAAAGTCAGCGGCGGCGTTAAAAATATGGCGTTTCCCGACACCAAATGCTCCACGCCAGTAAAACAATAATAACGGCTAATAAAATAACTAAAGCTGAGAACATGGCATGTGCTTAACTCGACAACGCGGCATTATCAAGTTATATGACAACTTATGCCCTACGGCAGACAACCGCCGATTGAGTGAAGTTAATTTAATCCTAATCGAAAATACGTATTTCACAGGAATACATAAGTGAGCCGATTTTTTATGAAAATATTCCTTGCAAAGATATACAGGATGAAGAACATAAATATTGGTCAGGTAGAATTGAAAGCTTAAGAAATGAGCACCAAACGATTACTAAGATAATTGAATCAGAATATGAAAAGAAAATTGAAGACGCAAATAGACTATATGACCAACCAAAAATGACAGACAACCAATTAAAAAAAATTAAACCATGTTATAATTGGCGAGCCAAGGTATGTTCATTTAATATTTGGTCGCATAAACATCTATTTCGGATGACATTAATTAATCGTTATATTAGGATTTTTAATCAATATTTGATTGTTTAGATGTTACAATGCTACGAAAATAATCCTGGCCAGTCTCTAGTGTGTTCGCCAGTGGTGCAAGCATTTAATCAATATATAGAGTCGTGTAGATTCGATGAATAAAAATATCCATTAAATATAATAACGTCACGAAAATAGTATTAATTATTAATGATCGACTTCGATATCTATCTTATACACAACAAATGTCCGTGATTTTAATATAATACATGGTATTTTTAAATACAACTGAGCTTATTTTATTTATTAATCATACGAGTATAATCTACAACAAGACCATATAAATATGTATAAAAATTCTTCGTACGGCTTATTTACAGCGCCACATCTAATAAAATAATAATATGTAATTAACTTGTTTATAATGTTGACAAATTCTATTATGCTTTATACCCACTGACATCTTCAAATATTTTTAAATCGTACCTTTTTCACGAAGTGCTTACAGTCAGCCTGTGGCACATGGGTAGAAATAATATCCACATTTCTTCATTTTAATAATACGTTCGTTATGCCGTGTGGTGGCGGCTCGTTAAAAGAATACTACCACTCCATCTCATCCAATGGATCTCGTAAAAGGCGAGTAATGAATTAAACTGTGCACCCAACAGCGCATGGTGGCGATGGCCTCACCACCTATCACACCAAGTGCATTATATTGTTTTGGTGAAACGTGGATTGTGGAAGTCATCTGTTTTTGCAGAGAGTGCCCAGTCTCTGACTACCCCTTATGGGATACAGTCGTGATCTTATGTATGTACGTATGTAATAATACGTTCAGAGATCATTTTGTTACTTTTAAATTGTGGTTGCAGTCGCTCGCATAGGATATTTAGGATCCATCATTAATATTCACAATGATTCATAACACGGCCCTTAGTAATATCTTTATTTTGAACTCTTTTCACAAAGATCATATACATTCAAACCATTTTTCGATAGAAATCCATTTCAGCAGGCTTTTTAAATAACTCTTATTTAGGCGATGGGAATATTTAGTAAAATTATAGCTAAAATAGTTAACTGTGAATATAATTTCGGTGATGTCATTGCTGTTAGCTTTTTGGCTTTTACAGCATCATCGGATATGTTAACTGCGTGTTATAGTGGTCTGGCTAAACTAGTGTACAGTAAGATCAAGTGTACAGTATGCCCTTAATCATGTACAATGTCATTCGCAATTTCGCTCATCTATATTTGGTCGGATATAATGTGTACGACATAGAGAGAGAAGGATCCCGGTCGGTTATATGTAAAAATCGTGTAGGTACTAGAAAAGTAAAACACTATGTTAATACAAAATTTCATCCAAATCGTTAGAACCGTTTCCGAGAAACAAATTACATATATTAGAAGTACTCGTTAATAAAATAGGTGGTATTATAACAAATGTATTACTGAATATGGTACTTTATTTGTTTATTAATTGAAACAGTCGTAAATTATTTTCCAGTGTCAAGTAACATATCCAGTTATAAATATATTATTTTTAGTTAAGTAGCAATAAATGATTGCTAGCAACAAGATTACAAAATTTCGATCGACAGTAAAATTATAGTTACTTTTACTGAAGGTTTTCTGGATTGATGGTGAAAATGTACTGTGTTTCACGAGCACTTACTGATTATTAAACTATGTTTTTAATATATTACAAAATATATTAAAAACACTACTGCCACTTATCGAGTTGGAGCAAAAACCAAAATATAGCACTTTAACACTGACAGAAAGTTTGTGACTGTTTCCATAAATACAAAAAAATACAGACTTGGTACAGCAGTTCGCCATTAAGAGTCCTCAATTTTGTATTCCACTGTGTGATGGAGCGTCCGCCTGAAAAGTAAATCCGCCTGAAAAATATAAGTATATATAATTTCGGTGATGTTAGCCTTTTCGAATTTCACAGCTTCATCGGATACTGTGCTCACGGGCCAGGGGCCCACGTGCTAGGTTTGGTTTGACCCAAAGATAAATACATAAATAAACTCCTACAAAAACCTTGAAATTCGGACTGTCGCGTTCGCTGCGTGCTTGCGCGATTTAGAATATCTTAAAATGATTTTAAGTCGTCTAATAACCGTCCGAGGGAGGCTGCGGGCCTCCATTCGGACTGTGAATTGTGTGTCGGTAACTCTGGGCGGTGAGAACCGCCCTGGAACACGGGTGTATCGTGTGTACGCGGTGTGATCGTCGACTGCTGCGCGCCGCTCTCTACGGCGGATGCGCGTCGTGGTGCGTGTTATATTAAAGCTATTAACTGTGTTTACAGTGTAGAATGGATCGTGACTGACCGTATCGTGTTCAGGGAGTGCTGAGACGTCCGTGTCTTCTAGCACGTTTTGCGGGCGACGTTTGCGTTCGGTCGTGCGTTCGGTCTATCTGGTCGGTAATTTGCTGCTTTAACCACCAGCTGGTTTGGATGAACCGCGGCTTTTTTGAAAAACCGCTGTGATGATGCTCTGAAGTGTTCAGAGATTAAGGGCATTTCACAGTCGCTGTGAAGGTCTACGTTGCGTTGGTACCAACCGGTTCCGGTGGCAGTTCGCAAGAATCGATTTTGAACGCTCTGTAACATCTTTATTTGATTGCCCGTCGCGTGAGCGAAAGCGGCGCATGCATGGGCCATTACGGGTCTAATGCAAGTCTTATAGAGGCGAAGTTTGTGTCTTAAGCACATTTTGCTTGAAGAGAATGTTAATGGATATAATCGGCTTGAGATAAAAGCCGCCCTATTTCGAACGTTTTTTATGTTTACGACATCGCTGCGTCTAAAGTGACCCCGAGGTATTTGACGCCCTTTTCCCAGTGAATAGAGCGTCCGAATAGGGTGATCGTGTCTACTTGATTGTTGCCGATTGTGTGAATTCGTCTAGCGGGCTTTGGCGTGCCCCTCGAGAAGTATATCGCTACACTTTTCTCGGTGTTTACACCTATTCTCCATTTCCGGAACCATTCGCCTAGGCGATCGGCTGCGGCTTGGAGATGAATCGTTATGCGGCCCATAGGCTTGTCGGAATAGTACAGGGCCGTGTCATCTGCGAAAAGCGCAAGATTGACTTTCGGGTCTTTAGGAATATCGCTAGTATATAGCGAGAAAAGGAGTGGGGGGAGGCAGGAGCCCACTCACGATACAGGAGAAAACCTAGTGTGCATCATTTAAAGAAAAAAAGAAATACTGAGAGTGGAATCATCGACGAACTAGTTAGTTGCATAGTTCGACTATAAGAACGCTCTTCTGACCTAGGTCGTTCGCGAGCTACTAAAGACTAGTGGTTATGGTAATAGTTATGTTCTCTTTGGTTGATTGTCAATGTCATATTTTCATGTATTTGTAACGTTCAGACATACTTTAAATTTAAACTGTTAAATACAAACTTTCTTTCCACAATGTTTTTTTATTCAATTATACATAATAAAGTTAACATGTATACTTACTGATTTGTGTCATTTTTAGTTTAAGCCATTATAATTATCAGTATGAATTCAAATGATTCAAAAGTAGATACTGATAACTCTCTTCGTCACACAATTTTAGAAAAGATCAATGCCAATAATGAAGATATAAATACTAATAAGGTGGTAACAAACACATTTTGTATTCTATGTGTAATTACAGTTCTTGTTTGCATATCAAAATACTGTTCATTTGAAAAAGTTCAATGGTTATATTAATCTTATATTTGTTTAGGCACCCGATATCAACGATTTTACGATAATTAAGCCTATTAGCCGAGGTGCATTTGGCAAAGTGTTTCTTGCTCACAAAAAGAGTAACAAAGAACAGATGTTTGCAATAAAAGTAATGAAGAAATCAGACATGATTAATAAAAATATGGTTACTCAGGTTGTTACTGAGAGAAATGCATTGGCCCTATCAAGAAGTCCATTTTGTGTTCATTTATTTTATTCATTACAATCGGTGTCGTCTGTGTACTTGGTGAGAAATTTTACATATTTAATAGCATAGGTATTAATTGTTTCAGTTTTCATCTAACTTTTTCCTTTATTACTATTGTATATCATTTTCACTTTATTTTAAATAATCTGACCTAAACTATTCACTAGTTTTTCTAAAAATATTGCATTTTAATCTTAACTTATTAACTATACTTTTGTGTTATACACATTCTGTATTTTTATTTTTGTATTGTATTGAATGATTGAATGAACAATATTTCTTTAAGGTCATGGAATACATGGTAGGTGGTGATATGAAGTCCCTTTTGGGTGTTTATGGTTTTTTAGAAGAATCAATGGCAGTTTTCTATGTGGCAGAAGTTACTCTTGCATTGGACTATTTGCACAAACATAATATAGTTCACAGAGATTTAAAACCAGATAATATGTTGATATCCAAGACTGGCCATGTAAAGCTTACAGACTTTGGATTATCAAAAATTGAAATTCACCGAGGTACCAGTTAACAAACATCACAATAATATACTGTTCTTTCTTTTCTCTAAAATGATTGATTTTTATTGTTTCCAGATTTGGAGATTTCTGATTTTGTCAATCATACACCAAGTTTGAATATGAGAACACCTGGTCAGCTCCTATCATTAACATCACATCTGTCTTTTGGTTCCGGGGGAGGTGACAGCTTGCACAACTCTGTTGTAGATGCCTGTGAGAACCTTCTTCATGAACTTAAGGAGACTTGTATGATTTTATTGTTTAAGATTTCCAATCATTTTATGAAATTCCTATTTTGACTAATCTGCTTCTATCACAGGTAAATTGAAAGATATGTTTGACGGGGTCAGTGGATTGGAAAGCTCTCCACTAGTGGATCATTCACAGTTATCAGGAATTCATCCATTTTTGAGTGCAGATAGTATAAACTTAGATGAAATAGCTGCAAGTATTTAATATTCCAAATTATTAATTGACACTTTCGCAGATACAACCTTCCATAAATGACTTCATAATATAAAAATATTGGCTTGGTTGGCAAAGTGGCTAAACCCTTTAGTTTCTGCTCCATAAGTCATGGTATAAATTCCTGTATGGAATAAATATTAGTATGACCTACAGATAGTTGGATGGTTGTGCATGTAGAATTTATGTCTGTAAAAGGCATTCACTACACAGGAGAAATCCTAGAATGGGGCAACTTCTCTTAATAATGATATTTTTTTCCACAAAAGGATGAAAGCGCAGTCTATACAACTGATTACTTTGGTTCATAGATATCACACATGTCTATCCTTGATAAAACATACACATGTCACTCTGTTGCCAAAAACATTGCAGTATTCCGATCCTCAGTTAAACAGAGATAATTGCATGCTGTAACCAGTATCCACAATGCACATCCACCATATGATAAATATCAGAGAGTTTTGCAGAATGTCATCTAAAAAGACCTTACATTGATGTCATCATAATCAATCTGTAAATAGGAAGCGGCTGGAGATAAGCGATCAACCTTTCTCAAGTTTAAAAGTATTTGCATCTGTTTTCATTATGCAAAATATGCAGATAGACAAGGAGTGGCTTAAACCAGTGCATAGCAATCTACAATTGCTCATATTGTATACGCTAAAGAGTTTGAAAATATTTCACTGAGACCCAATATACGAGGGTGGATTGAAAAGTACTCGGCCTAACCAAGAAAATAAACACATACTAAATCAGTTATATTTTTATTTTTCTACATAATCACCATCAAGTTCAATACACTTTTGCCACCTCCTCTTCCAAGCATTTAGACCGTTAAAAAAAATGATTCTTCCTTAGAGTCAAAATATGCGTCTACAGCTGCTTTGACCTCGTCGTTTGTCGAAAATCTTTGACCTCCCAAGTGCTTTTTTAGGTTAGGGAACAGAAAGAAGTCTGATGGTGCCAGATCAGGTGAATACGGCGCATGCGGTAACAGTTCAAAGCCACAGTTGTGAATTCCAGCCATTGACTGTACTGACGTGTGAACAGGGGCGTTATCTTGATGAAACAGGACTTTTCTTCTGAGCATTCCTCGACGTTTTTCTTTTATTTCCTCTCGTAAACGATGTAGTAAGATGCAGTAGTAATCAGAGTTTATAGTCTGACCCCTTTCAAGATAATCAATCATAATCACACCTTTCGAGTCCCAGAATACTGAAGCCATCACCTTATTTGCCGACAAAATCGACTTAGCCTTTTTAGGGGGTGGTGAACCAGGTCTTCTCCACTGTTTTGATTGTTGTTTTGTTTCCGGTGTACAGTAATGAACCCATGTTTCGTCCATAGTAACAAAACGATTCAAAAAATCATCTGCATCGGCTTCAAATAACTCCAAACAGTCGCGTGAAATAGTCAATCGCGTCCTTTTTTGTTCAACTGAAAGCAGTCGCGGAACCCACCTCGCAGACACCTTGTGGAAACCCAACTCGTTGACAATGATGTTTTGAGTTCGTTCATAAGAGATGCCTATAATCTCGGCTATCTCTCTAATTTTTAATCTGCGGTCTCCCATTATTAAATCAAGTACTTTTTTAATATTTTCGTCAGTAGTTGACGTCGAAGGCCTTCCGGAGCGGGGTTCATCTTTCACACTCTCTCTACCACGCTTAAATTCTGCTATCCATTTTTTGACGGATGAATATGACAGAGCACAATCGCCTAATGTACTGACCATGTCATCATGGATGGCATTTGATGATAGCCCCTTCTTATGGAGGTGCTTAATGACGGCACGCTGCTCGATTTGCTCCATTCGCGGAAATTATGACCGATTACTTTGTTAATAAATTTATAAAATCACAACTAATTATCGCACACGTTTCGAACTTCACACAATGAACTAGTCTGAACTGAACTAAATAATGTGGGTAGATTTGATTTTTAGAATTGAATGGATCTGTGTTAGGCCGAGTACTTTTCAATCCACCCTCGTATAAAGCTAATAAAGGTTTTATAAGAAAAGTGAGAAAAAAGGAACATCTTAAGCAAAAATCAGTAAAGAAATGTTCCAAATACTGTTGAAAGCTATCAACTGCGCAGGAAATATTATAGTGCCACAAGTATATGCACGAACACATAACTGCGCCCGATGTAACGCTATTGCTAATATTATTGCGGTAGACTTTGATGCAGTGCCAGAGACACGGGCAATCTCAACACAACCATACCCGAAAACTATCAATTTCAGTTTTGTCACAAATCTTGGTTCTGGCTGTGATTTCAACCCAAGACCCAAGGTGTAAAAATCAGGTACTCTGACCACTAGGCCACATTATTATAACAATAATAAGTTCTGATATAATAATAAGTTCTCAGCATCTAGTTAACCTAAATATTATGAATGTCTTGAAGGTGTTCATTTATGCGAAAGTGTTGATTATCTTTTTTGTATTAAAATATAGGTATTTTGATAGTTACTCTTTATATTAACTTTTACAGTGCCCAGACTCAGGTTCCGAGTCAATAAGTTCTTACCATACATGTGAAAGCTCTAAGAACAGTACAAATTCAAAGAGTAACAAGTCAACAGATGTAAGCAGCAATAATGGCTC
Source organism: Luehdorfia chinensis (assembly GCA_019845155.1). Taxonomy (NCBI): domain Eukaryota; kingdom Metazoa; phylum Arthropoda; class Insecta; order Lepidoptera; family Papilionidae; genus Luehdorfia; species Luehdorfia chinensis. Next base: position 12,611,231 of record JAHVAK010000527.1, read on the forward strand.
CTCAGTGGAATCTTCTGTGCTGACCGATACTCAGCATGATCAATCTACTTCTCCACTTTGCAGAGGACACTCTTTAAAGAGGATACCTAGGTAAAAAATTCTACAAATACTTAATTTTCTAAACAAGTTCTAGATCAATAAGATTACAAAAAAAAAATGATATAATATCAAAAATAAATGTGTTTAATAACTAAATATTTTTACTTCTTAGACATGCACATTTCTCCACAATGATTGCTTTGTGATAAATGTGTGGCGTTCGCTGCGTGCTTGCGCGATTTCGAATATCTCAAATGATTTTAAGTCGTCTAATGACCGTCCGAGGGAGGCTGCGGGCCTCTATTCGGACTGTCGACTTGTGTGTCGGTAACTCTGGGCGATGAGAACCGCCCTGGAACACGGGTGTATCGTGTGTACGCGGTGTGATTGTAGACTGCTGCGCGCCGCTCTCAACGGCGGTCGCGCGTCGTGGTGCGTGTTATATTAAAGCTATTAACTGTGTGTACAGTGTAGCCTGGATCGTGACTGACCGTATCGTGGTCAGGGAGTGCTGAGACGTCCGTGTCGTCTAGCACGTTTCACGGGCGACGTTTGCGTACGGTCGCGTTTCTGTCTGGTCGGTAATTTGCTGCTTTAACCACCAGCGGGTTTGGATGAACCGCGGCTTTTTCGAAAAACCGCCGTGATACTTCTCTGAAGTGTTCAGATATTATAGGCATTTCACAGTCGCTGTGAAGGTCTACGTTGCGTTGATACCAACCGGCTCCGGTGGCAGTTCGCAAGAATCGATTTTGAACGCTCTGTAACTTCTTTAATTGATTGCCCGTCGCGTGAGCGAAAGCGTCGCAAGCATAGGCCATTACGGGTCTTATGCAAGTCTTATAGAGGCGAAGTTTGTGTCTTAAGCACATTTTGCTTGAAGAGCAACTTAACGGATATATCTTACTCCTGTTCGTAACGGAAAGAGATGCTCGCAACTTGGCGACCTATTTTTTTTGGACTGATGATCACTTTTAGCCTAAAGGCTGTCACAGCTTCGCCGGATTGAAAGGCATAGCGCTGAGGGCGCTTAGCCGAAACTTTTATTTATGGATGACTAGCGCAAGGGCCCCCGTGAGGTGGTACCTCCGTCCGGACCGTCATCAACAGAAACTGACTCGAGGGTGCCCAAGGGGCCGGCCTCGGCACGGTCAATTACTTCAATCGGGAGAGCAATATTACTAATACTATTAATATTATCGGTATTACGTCGGCGACCGTGAACTTTAGAATTCTCAGTCCAGAAACTTTGGAAATATTACATTAATTGAAAACTAGAAGTTTTTATTACCTTTTATTATTAATTCTGATACGATCTAAGCAAAACTATGACATCAGGATGTCTAACCTAAGTCCTCTTATGACCATGGGTGCTGTAAAATGTGTGTCAGGATTATAAATTAATTTTAGTTGTATTCCAATTCATAGTTTTTGCATAATGTAATAATGTACAAAATCATTCAAATTAACTAATTAAACTTTGCAAACTGTTTCAATTCTCATGCCAACAGCTTTAGTAGTATTTTATTTTAACTTTTAAGTTTTCGAGCAAAGAAAAGAAAGAGAATATTGGATTGCGAGGGAGACACACCAACTGGTGTAACAAGTCTGATGGATTGTAAGGAAAACCACAGCGGTCTTACTCAGGAGATTATGGCGTTAGAACTAAGTCAGAATACGCCAAAACGAATATCAATACACCCAACACCTGAACGACGCAAAAATCCCATAAAAGGTGTGTTAAAGAAAAGGTTAGTTTTAACAATATTTTTTGTAATCTATTCATACATTATAACACCAATTGATACTTGACAAAAATAAACAGATCCTTTTTACTGGTGGTTTTTACTAATATTCCTATACAGGAATCCGTCTAGGTACGAGTAGGTACCAACGCGAGGCTAGTTATTCTGCCGTGTAGCAGAGTAGTGTGCAAACATTACTGTGTTTAAGTGTGAATGGCACTGAGAGCAAATGTAATTACTGGGCATATGAGACTTAAGAACTGATTGTTATAGGTCAGGCAGGGAGGGATGACGTCGCCAAAGCTTTTTAGCCTTTATTTTCAGCCGGCTGATTAAGGACCTTAGCAGCGCCATGGTGGGATGTTCTATAGATGGTACTTTTGTCAATAATATTAGTTACGCTGATGATATGGTGTTGCTGAGTCTCTCAATCAGCGCACTTAGAAAATTACTGAGCATATGTGAAAGGTATGCAGATGGTCATGGTCTCAGGTATAACGCTGATAAAAACGAGTTACTAGTCTTTAAAGCAGGTGTTAATAGCTATTCATCAATTTCGCCGGTCACAAGAAGAGGCACTCCGCTCAAGACAGTGCCGGAATTTAAGTACCTGGGACACTGGGTCACTGCAAACCAAAGTGATGACTTGGACGTAGAAAGGGAGCGTAGGGCGCTGGCAGTAAGAAGTAATATGCTGATACGCAGGTTTGCAAAGTGTACTAAAAATGTTAAGGTGACTTTGTTTAGAGCTTATTGCCAGTCATTTTACACTAGCAGCCTGTGGATCGAATATTCTAAGAAGGCTTACAGCGTCCTGCGTGTCCAATATAATAATGCGTATAGGGCATTGATGGGACTGCCACGAAACTGCAGCGCCTCAGGGATGTTCGCGGAAGACCGTGTGGATGATTTTTACGCGATAATGAGCAAACGAGTGGCATCCCTGTGGAAGCGGGTGCGTGCCAGCCCCAACAAAATTGTGCGCACGGTGGCGGATAGAGCAGATGGCCCGATTTTTAAGCACTGGACTACAATGCATGTGTCGCCATCATCCCGTGCCGCAAAATAATAATGTTCTGGCATATTTTATTTTTATTTAATTTTTACTTACATTAGATTAAGTATTGTCATTGTTACTAACTCGAATATGGATGCAAAGTCCGAATTAAATGATTATTATTATTATTATTATAGGCAGACGATGCACGTACCCTAAAGTGGACGTTTTGCTTATCTCGTCACTTTCTCGTATTAAAATAGGCTGTGCCCCGCGGTAGACCCGCGTAATATAAGCCGACCGCATGATTGCGCCGTACGTCATGGTACCTCGCCCGAGCATTCACAGTATGGCTCTTTTCGGTAATGTTCGGTTTTTAGTATGCGGCCCTTTAAAGTTTTTTAGCCTAGAAATTTCCTCTCAATAAACGGACGACCTTATTCAAAATGCTTTTTAAAATCTGAATAGTATTTCCTGAGATTAGCGTGTTCTAACATGCAAACTTTTCTTATCTTTGATCTTTATTGTAGTAGCAACTATTACTAGTAGTAAGTATTATTTTGTACTGTACAAACAGTACTATCGTCACATGTAAGACTCTCCTGGCTATCGGCAGATGTCGGAATATTAAGTATCCTATCGTCTGCTAAGCGGCGCGATTACAAAAAATACTCTCAACTTTGTAGGGGCATATGTCTTTTACTGGAATCTTTAGAGGGTGAAGATATTTGAGGTAGTGATCTCATTGAGGTTACGAGATTTTCAGTAGTCACCTTTTACGACACCAAGTATTCGTGTATATTACGTATTCTTATCTTATTTATTTGCTTATTTATTTTAACATATCTATGTACTTGTCATTAATTTATTAATAATGGTTACGTAGATGGGCTTCACAAGAGGACAGTCATCATTTTAACGTGGGCGTAATATTCTCCACGCCAGTATCTAACAGCAAATCGCCGGATAGTAAGAAGCGACAAAAAGCGACGCGCTTCAATCTGCCTATTGATGAGCCATTGTCCGGAGCGAAAGAAAAGTCCTTTACATTTAGCAAACATGTTTCCACTAGTTTGGAAATATTCCCCACAAGAAGATTAAGCAAGGTAATAAAACATTTACACCAAACAATAATACGCCAAAGACACAAAAACATTACAATAAGTAATAAACAAACAATGTATACAACAGACAGGAAAATACATTAAACAACAACATCACAAAACTGAAAGTTGTATTAAACATCATGTGTGTTGTCGTGTCGTATTGGGCAAACAGGTCTCACTCAGTTTAATGCCGCATTTGAGACTACAGCGACTGTTTTCATTGAGTGGCGAGAGACGTACTGGCCGACGTATCATGTTTTGTGCAATGATGAAATTGTTTGTAAATTCGGACAACATTATTTTTCAGGGTGAGGCCAGTAATAGATCCCCGACTGATTTATGTAAAACTCCATTGGCAACTGCGCATACTCCATACAGAACACCTAAAAGTGTGAGAAGAGGCAATCAAGTATCAGACCAAAGAATCTTAGGTACTCCTGACTATTTAGCACCAGAATTACTTTTAAAGTAAGTACAATTTTTAGAATATAATTAGTAGGGATGATATGGTCAGTTCATCGCAGTTGGCAGCGGCGTTGGTAGGGGACATATTTCAGCTAATTAATATTATACTATCCCGAGCTTACTAGTTCTAATGAACTAGTAAACTCGGGATAGTATTACTTTATGGTAAATTTTTTACTGGTGGTAGGATTCCTATGCAGGAGTCCGTCTAGGTAGGTACCACCCCAGGGCCAGTCATTCTGCCGTGAAGCAGTAGTGTGCAAGCATTACTGTGTTTCGGTTTGAAGGGCACTGTGAGCTAGCGTAATCACTGGGCATTTGAGACTTAAGAACTGATGTCTCAGGGTGACGGGCGCAGTGTGGTGTCACACAGAAATATTCTGGGTGACAAAGCATTTGTTGTGGGCGGACGTTACACTTACCATCAAGTGAACGTTTTGCTCGTTGCGTCACTTTATACAATAAAAAAAATGGCACAGTGTAACATTATCCATACCTCCATCTAGTCGGGGATCGCCCTAAACTGCGTTTGTCGTTACGAGTTTGTTCTTATTATGAACGTAAAAATCTGCATCAGTTCGAAAAACAAGTCCTTCTCAGAGAAGAACCTGCCAGAATTTGTTAGGGCAGTTGTAAAAATTTTTAAAATAAAAGAAATAAATATTCCACAATCGGTATGATTGCTTTACTATAGGCTCGACTAGTCATGGGTCTGTATGAGTTAAGAAATACAGTGAAACCTGGATAAGTGGGCCCTGGATATGTGAGAAACCTGTTTGAGGGAACACTTTTGCACTTTTGACTTGATTTTTTCGATTTTGACTTTGGAGCTCAATAGCCCATATAAGTGGTACAATTTATCAGGTTTGGACAAGTTATTCTTATACTGCTTCCATACTTGCTTTATTTGTCAGTATTGTCTAAGAGTTTGTACGAACGAAACTGTAATTCTTTAACAGCCGCTGATAAATTAAAGTTGGGACCCTCTATAAATAAGACTGTCATGTAACCTGCCTATTTGGGAAACTGGGTAAACGAAAAGCCTCTATAAGTGATTAAAAAATAGAGGTCCTTTCCACTGATCCAGGTTTGGCTGTATTTATATAAATGTATATTGATCTTTCATGTGTAACTTCGTACAATATTTAGAATATTGGACTTGCTTTGTTGTAATTTATAAATAATAAAACATAATTTGTAATAAATCCCTACCTTAAATGAATTACTATTGTTTTCAGGAAGGGGCATGGACCTCAGGTCGATTGGTGGGCACTAGGTGTGTGTCTGTATGAATTTATGACGGGGGTACCTCCTTTTAATGATGAAACACCTCAAGCTGTTTTTAAAAATATACTATCTAGAAGTAAGTTTAAATAATAAAGGTTTTCACTTATACTATTTGCTAAAGCGATTTTTCAAGAAAAAAAAAGTTAAATAAAGATAAACCAAAAGGAAACTATACTGTATGTTTTATTTTTTTGGGATTCATAATGCAGGTAACCATTTATCCCAAGAAACGTGGCAACTCCAGAAGAGCTCCCTTTTTACTTGTAAAAATATGGGAATAACTTGAAGTAAAAATTGTTTTTATATCTCAGACATAGAATGGCCGGAAGCAGATGAGGCATTATCACCTGAAGCAGTAAGCGCCATAGATGCACTCCTTACTATGGAACCCACTGAGCGACCCGCAGCATCAGAAGTTCGCGCGATGTCGTTGTTTCGGAACGTCGATTGGGAAAATCAGCTTGATATGCAGCCACCGTTTGTACCGACTCCAGATGATCTGCATGATACTGGATACTTCCAAGGTATATAAATAAATTGAATCGACTTCAAATTCTTCTTGATATTAGACAAATAATAATACAGATGTACTACTAACTCGCGCCTTATCTACGTCTGTATGTTATAGATACCCTCCACCAACCACAACAATACTACCACTAGACTCTACGACAGATTGTCGTAGAGTCTATGACACTTGATAATGTCTCGTTTTGGGGCGAAACACGTGTCGTGTTCTCAACTTCAGAGGTGTATATTATCTAGTGGTAGTATTGTTGTGGTTCGTGGAGGTTATCTGGTGGCGGTTCCTAGTGGCGGTGTTAGTTTACTTCTGCACGCTACTGAATTAGGGAGGGCGGTGCTTCAAAAAACTAGGTAATATACACCATTTTTATATTTTGAAGCGGATCTTATCAAATTAACTTACTTTCCTTAATTTTTCGAGATGGTTATTGCGCCGTTTGAAAACTGTAAGATTTTCAACAACCAAGATCCTATGGTCTTTTTAACTCGTACCATAGACTGCTGCACGTCACTGTTCTATGACCGTCAGTTTTTCAGTTACGTCGCATTTTTGAGATGGTTATTTCGCCGCCTGGAAATTATAAGTTTCAGAACCAAGATAGTGGTCCTTCTAACTCGCACCATAGTTTCTGCTGCGCGTCTCTACAAAATTTTCTCTTCACGTATTAATATTGGTATATATTCTCTTACCAAACATAATTTTATCGTTTTTTAATATATTATAAAAGTAACGTAATTGTTTTTAAGTATTATTCATAGACTGTTCTATCATCATCATCATTTCAGTCTGTCTCAGTCCACTGTTGAACATAGGCCTCCCCCATTGATTGCCACAAATCGCGCTCCTGAGCCACGCGCATGTCCTTGAATTACTATTAATTGATCTTTATTTTATTTCCAGCCCGAAATATTTTGCAGCAATTGCATGTATCCAATTTTGACATGTAAAAATATTGGCAATAGAAGTCTACAACAAAGTTAATATATTAGCGAATTACGAGATATTGTGTAATATATGGACATGTATAAATATAATTATCTACATTAATATAATGGGGTCAACAGCCGATCAAGCTGACTAATTAAGGTTGGTCCTAAGCATTACATCCTCTAGCAACTCTATTCGCATCAACACATACAGTATATAAAATTTGTTTTACAGTGATGTTATTTTTAGTCAATTATTGTTGCGATTTGATATTTAACTATTCATTTGCTGCTTTATCATGTAACAATATAGTATAATCAAAGTAAAATAAACAATGTTCTGATTGTGAGGTTAATAATTGTTAAATAAAGTATAATGCACATGTTAATTGTTTATTTCATAAAAAAATCTTAAACTATTTGGCACGTGTTCTGGAATTTTTATTTCTATGCCTTTTCCCCCAGATGGTATAACCAATTTATTAAGAAAGGCAAGATACCAGTATTGCCTTTCTCAAAATAATTGATGATTAAAAGTATTTAAATGTTTGCTACTGGAATAGAGATAGTTTGAAATTATAAAATATAAATCAATGTTTTATTTTTAGTTTTCTTAGTTCTGAGAATTCTTCTGTATCCAGGGTAGGAATGAAGTTACACGTGTATATACACCAGGGTATTGTCCTTTTCCACAGCCTATGCCCCAAGATACTACTCCAACTTGAGTCCAGCGGCCGCCTTCGTTGACCATTAAAGGACCACCGCTATCGCCCTGTAAAATAGAAACAGTTAATACATACATATAGTTCGCCTTTTTCCCATATAATGGGATAGGCAAAGGCCATACACGTAGCCCACTTTTCGCCCCCGGGGGAAACAAGAAGTGACATGTACATTGCGTTCGAACGAGCAGTGTAGTGTCAGCATTGCATATTATGGTGTTATTCTGCACGAATAAAGGCTGCCCGTAAGCCTTAGTAGCCTCTTACGACACCTCGGTAGGAAAGAGGTAGATGATATTCTACACTGCCGGACACCTATCGGCACTTAATAAATCAGCACTTAATATCGCGCAGGGGGATCGAGCCCACGTTACTCGAGTAATATTTAAAGCGAGCGCTCAGTCCCTGAGCATTCCTCAACAGTTTAAAAGTTTTTTAGGTGAATATTTTTGGGTGCTACTTCCCCTACACATTGTGTTATGTTAAATTTTTCTTATGGTATTAAGTGTGACTACTACTTGTACGCAGTACACCTGTTTGTGTCTCACTAAGATGAGGTTGTAGATATTGTAAGGTAGAAAAACTGTACTGAAGACCTGTTTTATATACGAGTTTAATAAACGCATTAATACTAAAAAAAATAACCTCAAATTTCGACCACCCTTTCCAAAGGAAAATTTCATCGTCAACCAGGTCACTTTTGTGTTCAAACAACTGGCCCTAGGGTGGACCTAGACGGGATTCCTGCACAGGAATCCTACCACCAGAAAATGCGTCACCTGATGTGAGAAGAATGGTAGTACAAATATTTTTAGTAGACCTACACGGAAAGTAGTACGACGTTTATTACTTTGCTTGTAATATGACTAATAACAAACGGCGCACTGCAACTAGCCCAGGCATTTGTACTTCAGGCCAAAAATAATCTTACTGACCCATATATTACCTAGTAGAAACGATTTCCGACCTATATATGGTCATAAACGTCTCCAGTAGTTATTAGAATAGAATAGAATATAATAAATTTTTATTCAATATAGATTATTTACATAATACTTATTGAAAGTCATTTTTTTTTCTTTTTTTAAACTACACTGGTTCGCAAAAAATGCCTCTGTCCTGAGAAGAACCAGTAAGAAACCCAGCGGGATTTTTTTAGTCATTTTTAAAATTAATTATAATACTCGTACTGCTGTTAATGTACACTACATTATCAGCAGTATTATAAAGATGTAGAAATGGCTTGGCGGCGATCACCTCATTTCCAGGGGTTATCATCATCTATGTATTCTTTAATATTATAATAACCCTTTTTATGAAGTCTTTGTTTAATATAAAATTTGAACTTTTTGATTGAAAGTCTTGGCCCCATAAAAGAGTTACTGACTCTGTGAAGTCTGGTAACTGGCATAATTAATTTGTGCTTGTTCCTGGTATTCACATTATGAACATCACTTTTTTTAGTGAACTGGTTTATGTTCTTGTATACATACAAAACGTTTTCAAATATATATTGAGAGGCCAAGGTTAAGATATTAATTTCTTTAAATTTATCTCTAAGAGACACTTTAGAGCCAAGATTATAAATAGCTCTTTCGGCCCTCTTTTGCAAAACAAAAATCATTTCTACATCAGTTGCATTTCCCCATAGCAAAATACCATAAGACATTATGCTATGAAAATAACTAAAATAAACCAATCTAGCAGTTTCAACGTTAGTCAAATTCCCAATTTTTTTACAGCATAAGCTGCAGAGCTAGTTGAAGTTTTTATTGTTTATGTATAGTGGAATGGAGTCACATTCGAATACATACATATATACATACAGTCACGACTCTTTCCCATAGGGGTAGGCAGAGATCACATCTTTCCACTTTCTTCGATCCTGACACACATCTTTAGCTTCTTCTACTTTCATTAGCGTTTTCATACACGCTCGTCGGTTGCGGGTACTTTTAACGTGACCTTTCCTCAAAAGTTCACCGATCTGATTGTGATTCGTACGCCTAGGTCGACCCTTACCGGCTTTTCCATTCACACTTGCCTCATAAATCTGTTTTGTCAATCTCCTTTTATTCATCCTCTCTACGTGTCCAAACCATCTAAGCATGCCTTTCTCTATCTTTATCACTACATCTTCAACCACACCGCAACGTTCCCTTATCACGCTGTTTCTCACTTTGTCAATCAGAGTTACTCCAGCTATACTTCTCAAACTTCTCATTTCCACAGCGTTAATCCTACTTTCATGCTTCTTCTGCCAGAGCCCAGCATTCACTACCATACATAAGTGTGGGGACCAGAACTCCCCTATGTACAGCCAGTCGTGCCTTTTTAGATACGTTCTGGCTACACGATAAAGTTATGCAGAGCCCCATTCACTTGATTTCCTTTCCAATACTCTTCTCTCAATATCACAGTCATACTTTCCGTCTCTCGTAAATTTAGAACCCAGGTACACAAACTCTTTCACTTGTTCCACTCTTTCTCCTTAAATCAGAACTTTGCAATCCGACATACTTTCTTCTCTTTCAAAAACCATTACTTTCGTCCTATCTACATTAATTTTCATTCCTTTGCTTTGTAGAGCACCATGCATAATATTAACCATCGCCTGCAACCCCAACTCTGATGATGCAACTATAACCTGATCATCGGCGTATAGGCATTTGACGGTCAAATCATTCATTCTTAATCCAAACACACTCTTTCAAATCTTTTAAGCAATTGTCTATGAATAGGTTAAACAGCCACGGCGAAGCCACACATCCCTGTCTAACACCTTTTTCGATGTTAAACCAGTCTGTGTAAGCCCCGTTTACCCTGACACAAGCACTGGAATCCGTATAGAGTGATTCCAGTGCTCGTATCAAGCTGCCGTTCACCCCATACATATGCTATATCGACCACAATTCAGTCCTCACTACCCTATCATAGACCTTTTCCAAGTCCACGAATGCGCAATAGACCTTTTGACTTTGAGCCAAGAATTTTTCGGCTATGCTTCGTAAGGAAAATACCTGATCCATGCATCCCATTCCTCTCCTTGAATCCCGCTTGTACATCCCATATCTTCTCTTCAGTTTCATTCATCACTGTCTTAAAACCTTTGCATACAGTTTGCCGACGATACTGAGCAAGCTAATGCCTCGGTAGTTTTTGCAGTCTTGCTGCGACCCTTTTCCTTTGTAAAGCGGTACGATAACGGCCTTACACCAGTCTACTGGTACGTTGCCGCTCCTCCGGCAAAGGTTAAAAAGGCAGTAAAGCTGACTAGCTTACCACGCTCTGTCCAGCTTTCAGCACATTCGAATGAAACTTTTAAGTTACTTAAATCGCTATTCGCTAAATGGAATATGAGAGTAGGCGGAAAAATGTACACATACACTACACGAGTCCATGCTAGCCCTGCCCGCGCAAATCATGTGATCGACGATACCGCCGGGAGCCGCGGAGCCGTACTTCAGTCGACAGTCGGAGTTTTGCCAAATTGGAATCGACACTTCTTGTAAAATTGATGGCTGAGGCCCACCTGGAAAGTAGTAATAAAATTATACACAGCGTCTAATACATACGGTTTTTAAAAATTATGTTCTCCTGGTCGAATTCGACCACGGCGACGTCTTCAGGTCGTTAGATAGATCGTATCAACTGCGTAAACAAGCATTCAATGTTGTTATTGTCGCTTTCCAGTTCCGCGGTAAAGGCCATTGTCGCAGGTAATGGCCATGCCCATTATCTGAGGAAGGTTCGGGTGTAGCCTTAACGACACCGGACAGCCATAACCCATACACCCAGACTCTATTTCCAACAATTTGTGTTTAGTAAAAATGTTGACCCGGCTAGGACCAGCGAAGCGACTCTGTAGCCAGGTACTCTATTAGACCTGCGGCCATATGATAATATTGTCCGTTTAAAGCGGTTATAGAAAGCAAACCTGTTATGGTAAATTAAATCAAAGTATCAAAATTAAATTAACCCCTAAATACTTATGTCTCAAACAGAATTTTTTTTAATCGCTGCAGTTTGTAATGGCAGACCTTTTTGTGATGATTACTTCGCTACTTTGCGGAGGCCATGAGGTTTTCCTAACATTTTTTACGTCACGGGATAATATTCGCAATAAAGTCTGTTACGCAAGGCAATTAGGCAATCTTTATTATCTTAGGTAATATACTACATATATAGGGTAGTTATTAGTGGGGGTAGTTACTTTCTCGCAAACTTCCCCATCCGATGACTGTAGCCGTAACACCAGCGTAGGCGCGGCTGCTACCAGGCAAACATATCGGGCGAATTGTTTTTGAGAACGTCACTGGTTGGTCTAACGTAAGTATCGAAATGTCATGGTACTGAAAAAAAAAATTATTTGGGGCATGAATACAGTTACTACATATTAATGATGTTATGTTCTGGTAGATTTTCCGCCACGCCAAAAACTTCCGAATACCGTTTACTACCATTGTTATTTTTTCGACTGAATTCCGCGACGCCAGCCGGAGCCAAAATTTGTGCAAAAAACAGATTATTGGTGTATCTGGTTGTGTTGTGATTGTCCTTGTGTCTCCGATGTTATCGCATGAGCATCGGGCACGAGCCCCTGTGTTTACGCGTATACTTATGGCTCTGTAATAACTCCTGCTCAGTTGATAACTTCCGACAGTATTCGGTAGTCGTTGCCGTGGTAGAAATCGGCCAGAAGTTTTACTTTTTGCAAACACAGAGCCACTAACTCATCCTAATCGAGTTACTGCGGATGTAACGTTCATGAAATCAGCTCAGAGGTAAGCTAGGATGCAGTGTCAAAGGTTCAAACAACAAAACCTGACTCGAAAACCAATAATTTGTGTTATTAAACAAATGTTGGCTCCGGCTGGGATTCGAATCCAGGAGTCGCGGCTTAGCAGTCAGGTACTCTAACCACTATATCATGCGGTCGTAATAGGATACTATGTAAAGATCTACCTAACCACATAAAGACAAAAAATCTGTCGTAGCAGTTGCTATGGTTGATGTTATATGTGATTTCAAAAGGCTTGACATGACCGAAGGAAGGATGTCAAACCATATGATTTTGATTTAGACAAGAAATGTTTGGGAAGCATATTGGCTAACATAAAATGATTCGCTTACATCGGGAATAACTGACAATAAGGCGTTTTGTATTAATCGACGAGGATGACACATATATCCGCATTTAGATTTTTTTATTAATCTATAAATAGGCTATTGTGACGTCATCAAAAAATATATGCAAGTTTACGTGTCTACGTTAACCTGCATATGTTTTTATTATGGGAGAAAGTGACAATACGAGCAAAACGTTCATCTGATAGCAAGTGAAAAGAGAAAGTGAAAATGAATGAAAAGTATAAGAAAATAACTAATTGATTCAGCAAGTTAGTGTTTCTTTTGTCAATATAATTTTGTCTTAAAAAATACTACTTATAGGTGTAAGTACAGTTTTAATAACTCCTGTTAAAACTGTACTATTCATCAACATAATGAATGCGTAATTGTTTAAAATATTTGGGTAAAAAATACCAATGTCTGCATGTTGAAACCTCGATGTCTGACAACTCTCTTGATCTTCCTCTCAACGTGTTGTGTTTCGGAATTAGTTCTGATATTATGATCGCCGAGACGTGCGGTTAAGCGAGCCACATCCCATGAAGTCATGCTAAAATAACATAAGAAGAAATTTGAATTTTGGTGTTGGAATGACACATTCTACGTTATTTAGTTAATAATATTACACTGATGAATATCTTTACAAAATTTAAGCCAACGTTTGACCACAATCGCCCCTAATGTTAGGTGGTGACAAAATACCTATCCACTCTCACCTTTAAGGTGTAAATTGAATTTTAATTTCATTTCATTTCTACCACGATGCCTGTTGTTCGTTTTTCTAAAAGTTCAGTTACTATTATGTACACTAAGATGTAAGTTTAACAGTGGTAGAGCCACGCATCAGCTTTTGCTGTTACATGAATCGGGCCGGCTCGATCGGGGAAGTACAAGACCTCATAGAATACCGGCGTGAAGTAGATGTTTAACAAACTTTTGCGTTTCGTCTGGTGAGTGCAGGTCACTGGAGGAACCATCACCTCCTTGCTCTCCAAAATAATGGAGTCCATTATGAACTGCCAGCTCTTGAGGTTCTTAGAGGAGCACCAGCTGATTAGCGACCGCCAGTACGGTTTCCGACGGGGTCGCTCAGGTGGTGATGTGATCTTCTAGTGTACCTCACTCATCGATGGGCGGAGGCAGTAGAGAGCAAAAGGGAGACCCTGGCAGGTAGCTTGGACATAGTTAAGGCTTTTGATAGGGTCTGGCACAAAGCGCTTCTTTCGAAGCTGCCTTCTTACGGGCTTCCCGAGAAGTTTTGTAATTGGCTCACCAGTTTTCTCACAGACCGGAGCATAAAAGTCGTAGTTGACGGTGCATGCTCGGACTCTAAGTCTGTGAATGCTGGTGTCCCACAAGGCTGTGTGCTATCACCAACCCTGTTTCTTCTGCATATCAATAACATGTTACAAATTAGTAAAATTCATTGCTATGCAGATGGCAGCACTGGTGATGCCGTATTACACCGGCCGTGCTTATATTTCTCGGGAACACGTGGACGAGTACCGGAACAAACTTATGCCTGAAGCCGAGATTTTGTTAAACAAAATCTCGGATTGCGGCCGACTAAATGTGTATCGGTATTCTTAGGCGTCGACATATCGAGTGACGTTCAGTTTCGCGGTCACCTGGAAGGGAAGGCCAAATTGGCTTCCAAAAAGCTTGGCGTGCTCAGTAGAGCGCGACAATACTTCATGCCGGCCCAACGCTTGCAACTTTATTAGGCGCAGGTTCGGCCGCACATGTAGTACTGTTCTCATCTCTGGGCGGGGGCGCCCCAGTGTCAGCTACTTCCATTTGACCGCATTCAACGAAGAGCGGCTTGAACCGTCGACGACCATGTTCTATCTGATCGGCTTGATCCACTAGCTTTGCAAAGAGATGTTGCATCTCTTTACATTTTTTATAGGATCTACAATGGGGAGTGTGCCGAGGAATTGTTCGGATTAATTCCAGCCGCTGATTTTCACCATCGCACATTGCGGCACAGCGCAAAATTCCATCGTCACCACTTTAATGGTTGGCATTCCACCACAGTGCGTTTTTCGCGCAATATTCTGCAACGCACAAGCACTTTATGGAATTTGCTGCCGCCAGCGGTTTTACCGGACCGATGCGACTTAGGGACCTTTAAGAAAAGAGCCTATTCCTTTCTCAAAGGCCGGCAACGCATCTGCTATTCCTCTGGTATTGTAGATGTTCATGGGCGGCGGTGATCACGTACCATCAGGTGAGCCGCTTGCTCGAAAATAAAGTATGACGTCTAGGATTTTTCTGTCTTAATTCTAATAAGTATTATATAGTTTCATGAGAAGGATACAAACTCGTAGTTAATATTTTAAAACAAAATGTTATCTGCACCAAAAGTCTGTATTAGAGGTTTGAGTTATTATACTCGTATACAACCGCGGGCGTAGTTACCGCCGTATCAGCCGTATCAATGATGAAAATTACTTTTATTTATTACTTTGCTTAAATTTGCAAACAAACACTTTGCTTACTTTGCACTTATGTGGAACAAGAACTGCTATCGGACTGTCCACAGAAGAAGTAGATCTTAAAAAACTGAAATCGTGTTCGGATGTTTTAATAACTAAGTTTAAAGAAAAAAAAAGGTAAGAAAAGTGTCTATCTGACTAATCTATATCCTGGGATATTTTTTTTTGAAGTTTTGTAATATAATATATACTTATGTATAGTAGTTTCTTATACTTTTAAATATACTTATTTCGATCATTTTATTTTCATACTTAATTAGATTTTGACGTTCATAAGAGCTTTAAACAAAATTGAATAAAGAAATTTTGACTTTGGCTTTGACTTTGATAATGCAAGTTTTTTTTTAAAAAACGTTACCTTCCGTTTGGGCTTCGCCGCAGTCGGGGAAACTAAAAGGCCCCCCAAACCAATTTTGATATGTGGCCCATTTAAGTCTAGTTACGCCACTGTGCACTACGTACTGGAGGCGACACTTCAACTTTATTATTTGTAACACAAGTGCATGCGCTCAATAAACAGTATGTCGCATCTATGAGAACATAAGCCCTCGTTAGCCTGTCGTAGAGTCATAGAGTTGCGCGACATATTTAATTTAAAATAGCTTCTCTACTACGTAGTACATTAAAACTCAAAAATGATAGGTTAAATTATTTGATGTATATTAAATACAGTATGGATTCGAAAATAATTTTTGTTTCTCGGCACAACAGCTGGCAGAGAGGTATTGTAATTTTTTTTTCTTTTTTATCTTTTTTGACAAAGGAACCGCTAATACGAAACTGACAGTCATTATATTTTGACTTATTCATATTCAAAAGGTCCATTAAACGTGGAAGAACATTTTGATGTCGTATAATGTTCCACCTAAATAATCAAGTAACGCCATCTAACTTTTAAGTCCCTTAACAAAATGGCCATGATATGCTAAGCTATTTTCATCGTAGTACTGATCAAAACTCCGTACGAAAACTAGGGTTTACGTACTCGGCCGTAATGTGAACAAGAAATTTAACCAATTTATTAAAGCAGTAATAGGTACTTACTGAGCTACACAATGCGCTGCGGAGAGAACGTGTCTATCATCGATGAGGGACCCACCGCAGAATTGCCGACCACCGTTAAACAACGCTGCGATCCATGGCCACTCGTTTAATTCTGCATTATGACCACCCACAATCCGCTCTTCATCTTGCAATTCATAAGTACTTTCGTAAGTCTGAAGCCAAATAGAAATGTTAGTTAAATGAAAATGTTAGAAACCTTTATTAACTCACGTAGTTCCAACCGTATGAACCCACAATTTTTTTACAAATTAATAGAATCTCGTATAACCTAACCTATGGATAATTTGTATTAATATTACAACTATGACACGGTGGCGGTATTAGTTTGCTTGTGCAGGCTATTGCTGGAGGGCGGGCGGTTGTTTCCAAAAACTGGACAATCCACGCCATTTTAATGTTAATGCGGCATAATCTTAGCAATTAAACATTGTTTCTCCCCATAGGAGTAATGGATTTCCGCAAAGCAACGCCTGATTCTATTAACTAAAACAAAATTCATTTGAATCTCCTGAGGGTAAAAGAACACTTATACCTCTTGGGATAAACTCCACATTGAATCCTAATATACTTTATTAAATATTGTATTTACTATAAATATTATGCAACAGAATCAGATCGTCTGAGTTGACATAGTATAAAATGAAGTTATAGGAATTTATGAAGAATGTATTAATTACCTGAGGTCCATTCTTTATGCCACAAGAACCGTCCACGGCAGGTTGAGTTGTTGGTCTAGTTGGCTGTGTTGGGTAAGCAGGAGCCCATGTCTGGAAGAAAAAAAGTCCTGTAGCGAGTGACTTGTTACGGAATATTTCAGTTACGTATACACCCGCTACAGTAATTTCGCCGCCCAGACGGACCAAAATTATATTAAAAATTAAAATTTTAGTAATTAGTTACATCATACATACATACGAATAACTTTTTGTTTCATATGTTTATTTTCCAAAAATCTCACTCAGATCCTCTTTTGCGACACCCACGGGATAAGGTGTTAGATTTTCTTACACAAATTTGATTATTTATTGCTTTTATTAGTTTTTATTTACTACAATTTTCACGGTGGAGCTTAATAATATCATGGCGATTTTATAAATATTTAAATCTCTTTTTATCTTGCCTGTTTTGTGGTACTTGCTGGAGGCTTTGTCCCCCAAGTAGTTGTCGGTGTGCTGGGGTAGCCGGGCATGCTCGTTGTTGGCCTAGTCGGCACGGCAATACCTGCGAATAAAAAACATTTTACGAAATACATATTCATCCTTTGTATATCCATACTAACTGAAAAATAAATGTAAAGTAAGTATTAATAAAACCCGATGTTTTCACAATTTTTTGCTAAAACAAACAGTTGTGTTTTTATATTGTAGAATGTAAGTTGAACTATAACTAGTAACAGGGGAATAGGGTGATGGATTCTCACATGACATTTTATAATTTTAAGGTACAAAAAAATTAAAGTAACAGCAAATAACTCTACCAGCTACCCACTGCTGAGAAAAAGCTTCGCCTTGATTTTTTTTAAAGGGATTTGGAGTAGGAAACAGTCCGCCATACAGCTCCAAAGCTGGTCAACGGACATCAAATTTCGTCGAAATATTTATAATAAATATTTAATTTTTAGACATGCAATCTCGGTGTTTTCCTTTACTGGTGCCCGTGGTAAATCAGAACTTAAAAGTGCTAATCAATAATTTTAGTGGTGTCGGCACTGACTGTCGTACAGATAAGTACGCCTACCATCTAATTTTAGGCGAGCGCCTGCTTTCGAACCATCGGTCTGTTTTTAATCTTAAACCTAGCAATGATAAGCACATAGTATTTTCTGTGCTGAAGCCGCTTTCTAAGTCATACCTTAGTGACGTTTTCTTCCACTTGAACTATTGCTCACATTAAGATAAGCAAACGTGTAAGTATTTACCGGGTGAAGGTGGATGTGTAGGTGCCGAGTGGTCAGGTGGGTGTGTAGGCAGAGGAGGTATGGTGGGTGGCCAGTTCGCAGGAATTTGTCGCACACGGTTCGCATCACCAAATATCCATTGTTCCGATAGTGTTGATACTACGTTCCCCGGAAATCTAGGAACAACAACAAAGGATTTGAAACTTTCCAATAAAGTAATCCCTTGTACTTTGGGATTATCTTATTTCCCGTGTGGTAGCGGCTTAAGAAAATCTACCATCACATCTCATCCCATGGGTGTCGTAAAAGTCGCGAAGGGAAAACTAAAACCTAGAAGACGGGCAGCAGCATCTTCCTGGAACATCTGAAATAAATAAACTGCGGTTGCCAACCTGCCTGTCAAGCGTGGCAACTATGGCAAAATCACCCCAAAATAAGACCTACAAATTTTTGTGGTAATCTAGAAGTGGTAAATCTAAACAGAGATATACTGAAATGATGATGATGATGATGCGCCTTGGGAGTAGCTAGTTGGCTAGTCGCTCTTTGTATAGAACGGTTACATTAGCGGCTTCTTATATTAGAGGTACTTCTGTCCGCAGCTGCATTAAAAGAATTAGGTAACTGACGCAACAGATAGTTGTACATCAAAGTCAAGAAGCTAAAATTTATTTTAAGTATCATGTATAAATTTCTAGAGTATTAAGATTTTTGTGATAACCTTCTGGTCAATTTCAACTACGGCGACATCTTCTGCTTAACAATCAGAACACGTCAACTACGCAGGATATGTTATAGTGCCGTATGTATTAGCACATACTTATAGGCATTCACTCGTCTTTATCCTTCCATTATCCCGCGTAATACCTACATGATAATATTTGAGGACGGGTCAGATTCAAAGTCAGAGACACCAGATAATCTAAATCGAATATTGTACAATCAATATTGGCTTCGATTGGGATTTGAAACTCAGGATGCACGATAGCAGGTACGTTGTTAGTTAGGCATTGTTATGCTGCAACTTACTACTATAGTAACGGAAAAGATTGATGAGAGAAGAAGAAAAGATGGATGTGTATTTTAATAGCAATAATATAGAATTAGCGTACGTGTACTTTACAATTGTTTTGAATTACGTATAACGTTTAATTGCTTCTTACCCGACTATATGAGTTGGCGGTGCCTGCGCTGGTATCACATGAGGAAGCAGACCGAGTCGTTGAACATCAGGATCTTGCTGTGGGGGTGTGCCCACTGGTTCCGTACAGCAGACTCCGAAAACCTATCGTAATGTTTTTTAATATCGAATTCTTATATGTTCCAGCATGCAACAAGCTTCACTCGCCGGGTGTGATTTAGAATTGTTGTTACAAGATGACAATACAAGGTAAGCAGGTTGTCATGTAATGCAACGCTAGTCCTTCTTGTTCTATATTTATTTTTAAGTTCAGGGTTTTTTTTTTTCTTCTGTCTCATCTACAGACATATTATGTGTTTAAAATGTATCAAGAATTTAATTATTGTAAACGTTAAAAGAACGAATTTGCATTAGGATATCCATACATAAACATAATTCCACTTAGTTGTATTAAGCTACATTAATTACTTCTTAATTGTTCTCTTGACCGATGTCCACCATAAGTGACATTTTTTAATTTTCTTAACGATGCTCCTCCGCACCAGAATATTCCCTGTACAGTAGGTGCGTTGTACATGTATAAATTTCACACACACAAAAAACTAGACTCGAAATAAAAACAAATTATTTTTGTACAAATGTGGATCGGGCTGGTTTGAACCAAAGACCCGTCAACGAGAAGGATATATTATAGCGTTATAGTTATTAAAGCATACATAGATTTGGGAGCATTTTCACGCTCTCAAATTCGTCATAATACTTTAAGGGCATGATTGGTAGAAAGTTTGGATACAGTATTAGAGATAAGAGATTTTTTTTAAATAGATACACGACCCTATTTCAACATATTGGTTTCAGCTGGTTTACCAGACTAAAACCCCTACCTTGGCTATGACCATTGATAAAATCTAAGTAAACATGTTTTATTTCGACTAACAGTTTGTATAAAAGGTATACAATGAATGAATGATAACAAAAAAAAATATATCGTCTCACCTCCATATTGTTAGAATTGACGTAACTGCATGTATCGTAGTGGCCCATCACCCATCCATCCCACCCTGATAGATCAGCTACCTTGAAAAGCGGGTAACAATCGCGAAAACTCTTACATGTTCCCTTTTTGCTCACAGTTGTTTCACAATCCAACCCGAACGCACCATCATCCGTTGTTTGCGCCTGATTAATATTGACATAGATACTTTGTGACAAAAAAAATAAAATAAAAATAAGAGTAAGATAAACTTGACGGCAAGACCCTCGAGTATTTAAAACCAAACTAAAAGCTTACAAGGCTTTTTTCTGTTTCGATAAATCTCTCAATCGTCATGTCACCTTCTTTTTATGTAACCAATAATAAATTTATAATATAATATTTTCCATGAAGTGATAATATAATTACAATATATTTGTACAGAAATCTTTTTTTCAATAGACTAAGTCAGAGAACCAAAAAAGAAACAGTGAACAAAAAATCACACTTTAAATATTATGTGTCAGTGTCTACGAGCTTCAGACCGTATGTTAAAAAATAAAGATTTCAGTAGAAAAAAAAACGGATAAAAAATTGTCACTTTTTACTACAAAATTTGTTACACAGGCATCCAGGGAGCTCCGAATATACTATATAAAAAAAGTGACAGCACACACCGTCCCCAATTTTTCAAGGATTTATAGCCGGGAAGCTGCTGATTTACGGACTTAAAATGTCGGAGAAATATTTTTTATTCAGCAGCGGCATTTTATTTTTAGCAAATATGGCAAATCCTTTGCAACTTGAAGATGTTCAGTTGTGGACTATGAGGAGGATGATGATGATGATAATGATGATAGCGATGATGATTAACCTCTCTGTTGGAAATATGTCGTGTGCCTAGAGTTAGCCGCGTTTTCTAATACGAGAATGTAAAATTGCCTTTCATCTTGAGGTTTTAAATGACAACTAAGAGTGGGGAAAAAATCCCTCGATTTTCATTTTTTAGATCAGAAAAAGTTGTTCAACACGGATTCTCGATTTTAAAAGACAGAGTATTGACATCGGACCCGGAAGAGCTCTCATAGCAGAACTTATCAATATCTGGATAATCAGAAACACAAACAGATCTTAAACTGGGAAGACAACGGAGTAGACAAGGCTAAAAATGCTAGAGTAAATACCTAAAGCTCGAAGTAGAAGCGTTTCACCCACTAAGGGCGGATTTCACCGTTGAAACTAAACGCGATCAGTTCAAGAAAAACGAAGTTTAAGCGTGTAACTGAGTTCAATGCTACTGTTTGCATTTCATCAACATCAAATGAACGCAGTCAATGCTAAACGCGGTTCAAATTCTGAACGCCAAATTTCCGAGGTTCAGCTCTTTATACGCGTTTAGAGAGCTGTCATTGTCAATTTTTAATTCGTATTATTTATTTTTTGCATACCTATGTAACCTATGCATAAAAACAGGCTGTTTGATGTCGCAAAATACGAAATAAATCGTCTTTTTGTTTTAGATTGTGACGATATTTCATGTAAACTTCGTTTTTCTAAGCGCGATCAAAATAGAGTCGGTGAAATCGGTTAGACGAAAACCGAGACCAAATTATTCATTTGAACTCAGTTAAGTAAAACATGGTTTTATAAACTTGGTTTCCAATGCGATCGGTGAAATCGGGTCTCCGAGATTAAAGTACTTAAATGCAGAAAGCCCAAATTTGCAATGAATGACTTGTAATTTGGTAACGGGTTGAAAACAGATAGAGATAAAATTTGTGTTATCTATTACTATGACAAAATATAATGGAAAACTTACCTGTCTAGGTCGCAGGGATAGCATTTGTTTGGCATCGCGAGTAGTGTTTACCGCTTGACGACGCACACGCGACACTGCAGCTGTAATAAAATTTAGTTTACAAACTTTGAGACAAATTAAACTTTTGTTTAGTTGGGCATTAATACTAAGACATCGAGAATAGCATTTCAAAAAGCTATTTTCTTTCTTAACATCAAAGTTAATATTATATAAATAAACCTGAATGTTTGGTATTGAAAAATGTTGGTATAAAGATTAAATTTTGGTAATAGGGCATTAACCACGAGCCGTCCACTAATCGATACTAACATTGTAAAAAGTTTTTGCCCTTCTGAAGACCAAAATTCGAAAACATTAGATATTGTAAAATGACGGTAAAATATGTAAAGACGTTCTGATCAAAAAGTTGATTTTAATATTTTTTAAATTAAAATAACCTCATTATAGTTTCGCTTGCAACATTAAATTTACATAATGCCTTTAAACAGATTAAAAAGAGTCTTGAAAAACATCTTTATCAGTAGAATCGTTGTAATTCAATAATGTAATCAAATTAAGAGCTTTAAATGGTTTTGCCAATAAATATCCAACAATAAACAAAGTCATTAAATGAGGCTAATCATATACAATAAAAAATCAATAATACTAAAACCACTACTAAAACGAAATTAAAGGTCCTATCTTGCTTTTTATTTAAACGTGAGTGACCTAACGGCTGTAATTATTATTCACAAAACAGTTTGTATACTCAGATTTTTTAACGAAAATTTTATAGACTCTTATTTACAATAGCATTTGCTACATTTACAATTAGAAATTAATGTAGTGCTATGTTTGTTTTCGTAAGAAATTCCTGCATGCGTTTACCTTCTTCTTGCTTTTTCTTTACGAGCCTATCTGATGGTGTGGTGTGAAGTATGTGTAAGCGTTATCCAATTGATTATTCTAAAGGCGTCCAAAAAGCAATGGTACCAACATGCATACAAGTTATTTTGATCGCTGCTTAACGGTTACTGTTTTGTATAATATCAACGCATAAGCACCCGACGCCGATTTAAATTGTGTCTGCGATCTATGTGAATGGTAATTGTAGTGTCATACATAACTGATGTAAATTACGGAGCACTAAACGGCGAAGATATGATGATAACACAAAGTTCGTTAACTTTAATCACGTTTTTTAATACGTTATAATACGTATTAAAAATATGAGATATTGTGGTATATTGCGGTATATTTTCCATAATTTTTAATAATTTAAATTAAAAGGTCAACTACTCGTATTTATTAAATTTTCCATACATGAATACACATTCGAACATTAAAACATGCTTTAGAAATGGTTTTGGTATGGTTATGGAAGAGCAGGAGTCTCTGATACGTCTTTCAAGCACTTGAAAGATGCTCTCAACATTATTTTGTATCATTGTTAGTAATAGCTTTACGTAATAAAAGAAAAAAATAATTTATTGGAAAACGCTGGCTAAAAATAAATATTATTTATTGTTAACGGCTTTGTCACAACATACATAATTTATCAGCGACCCGTCCCGGCTTCGCACGGGTGTAGTTTAGAAAAAGAGCTAAAAAATGTGTAGTACTGCCTTTGATTATAGTATTTCTTTATAAGCAATGTTTGCAGATGACATTTCGGTACACAATACGAATGTGATGCGCGAAAGCATAATTAGGTTTTTTGCCTGTAAGTTTTTAACTATATAGCAATTCAACGAGGAGACCATCTAAAGACTTTACTCTGCTCAAGGCAACATACGCTTGTCCAACAGCGAAAAGTTTTGGTTCTAAGTAAACCACGGCACGATCGACAGTGCTGCTCTGCATCTTATGCAGGCTTATCTTATTAAGGCCCAACATAGTACCATAGGTAACATTCTTCGTTCGGTCGTGCTTTAACTGTAATTAGCCGGAAACTGAATTGATTTAGGTTTTATAATGTGAACTCCGTCCTTACCGAAATCTACATCTACTGATGGTATAACTGAATCGGAAATTTGTGGTCACCGAAAGTAAGGTCAGATTGCAATTATTTGCAGTCATGAACTGCTTTTGACATTCATATATCGGTGCATCCATCTATCAGACTCACAAGACAAAGCCAGCGAGCTCAAACACGACGGAGTTACCATGAGTACTTGAGGAGTTCCTATGACCACCTTTCGGCTCCATCATGAGACCCTGAACATCTAGGTCTACAGTAATTACCAAGACAAATCCAACGAGCCCAAGTACGAAAGACTTACGATGGGTACTTCAGAAGTTTCTATGACCACTTCCCGGCTCTATCATGAGACTCTGGAAATCATCTTGGTCTATAGTACTTGACAAGATAGATCCAGCGAGCCCAAACACGTCGGAGTTATATTGAGAAGTTGAGGTGTTCCTATGGTACCACCATATTATTGCATTGTCATCGAAGTTACATATGTGTTCCAAATTTAAGCTCAATTAATTGGGGGGAACTTGTCTAAAGTTCAGTTCCATGTAAAATAAAAGCTTGTAAAAAGTAACCGCTTATAATTTTCCAATAAAGGTGCCCTATAGAGAGCGTAGCGACGCATAGGTGCAGGTACGATTCTTAACCATTTTTGCAATAATAACCTATAGTGCAATAAAAAATTTAAGTGGTTCCGACACTTCGGCGCAATGATCGAACTCGAACTGCTCGTGTAAAGTTAGATAATTAAGTACCTTGTTTTACCTATTTATTGCCCCTCGGCAATAAATAGGTAAAACAAGGTAAGGCTTGGCTTCCTCAGCCATCATACAGCAAAAACCCCATTCTAATTTATTCAGTGGTTTTGGAAAAGAAAAATGACAACGCGAAAATACATTTGTAGATAATAGTGTAACAGGTTAACACAATTTCTATCTTGTCATCATCATCATCATTTCAGTCCGTCACAAGTCCACTGCTGAACATGGGCCTCCCCTATAGATTGCCTCAAGGCACGGTCCTGAGCCACCTGCATCTATCGACTTCCTGCAAAACTAGTGGGGATCGCTCTATACTGCGTTGCCACTCTAGAACCTTTCTTCCCCAACGGTGATCGATTCTACGAGCAATATGGCCGGTCCATTGCCACTTCAGCTTACTAATCCTTGAGGCTATGTGTTATGCTTTTAATTGGTATTAAATACAAATTTAAACTTTCTGTAGATTTGACGATTTATTGTTAGTTTATTCGCCCAATAATTTCCACTAAAAACCTATATTGGGTATGTATTGAGTCAATTAATTCAATACAGCCACTCGACTGACACCATGCTTAGGTACTGTTTTTATTAGGGATGGTTTTATAGTCATGAATTGCACATGCACAAACACACACTATATGAAGGCTATAAAAATATATGTGGGAATCCATATGGCAAAAGTCAATCGCTTCCCCACTGCGGCTACGGATCTGTTCGATATATATGTGATATTTTTGCTGGAACAAATTCGCAATGTGTTATTAAAAATAAACAAATGGAATTAAAAGTATATTATACATTAAAAATATGTACAAAAATATGTTTTATCTAGATTACATACTGTACATATATATTTATTATGTGATCAGCCAAGCGGTACTGGCTTAAAAAATATAAGTGGGTCAGCAGTCAACCTATGAATTACTAGGCCTACATGATAAAGTAGAATATTTACTTAAAGTAACATATATCACATAGATGCACCTTTAATAAGATTCTGCATTGAAGATCGTGGTTGATATTTTTATTTTTTTATTTTATAAAGTGACGAAACGAGCAAAACGTTCACCTGATGGTAAGTGCAACGTCTACCCATAACAAATGCTGTGTCATCCAGAACATTTCTGTGTGTCACCACACTGCGCTCGTCACCCAGTGACATAAGTTCTTAAGTCTCATTTGCCCCGTGATTACGCTAGCTCTCAGTGCCCTTCGAACCGAAACACAGTAATGTATGCAAACTACTGCTTCACGACAGAATAACTGGCACTGGGGTGGTACCTAGCTAGACGGATTCCTGCATAGAAATCCTTCCTCCAGTAAAATGTCTATTGGCCATAGGGATCACTTACCATTGGGTAGAAACATAAAAAATACTCGTTATTAATTTAACATAGATGCTATGCTGTATTTTTATGTTATTGTCACTTACCAGTTACGCCTAAATCTAATCTTTAACCGAAAACTTATTTCTCTGTGTTTTCCTGTTCATTATTTTTGAAATGATCTTATCACTTAGTGAGTAGTATATCAATCAATTGAATACTGATCAGTAGGTAATAAGTAAGAAAAAATACTGGAGATAATGACACAAATTCATATAGGGATAATGTCATCAAAACAATTGCAAAAATAACTCAGAAAACAGAAAAAAAAATAAGCGTAAATAACCGGCCTTGGAGATTGTGGCAGTTGTATACAAGTTGCGACCGAATCATCTCAGTGATTAAATCCGATTTCAGACGACACTAATGAGAATGTACTGGCAATAAAAATTCCTAGGTTCAACTTTTTAAAAATAAAATATATAGAAAATTAAACTTTAGCGCGGGATTCCGAAGTATTGTGTTGTTACAAATCGAAATGGATTGTCATCGTTGAAAATGGCATGGGACACGCAAACATGGCATATTTTGCATAGTATCGAATTTCGGTATTATATTGAATTTTATGTAATAATTGGTCTAAAAATCAATCTTATTTACATAAACCGTAAGCAGATCTTTTCCAGATTAAATGTGTCGCAGGAACTAAAAAGCGGTAATGAGTATTTGTATGTTGGCTCATTGATACAAACTATTGGCAACAGCATTCTGTCCTAATTCTTAAAAGCAATGTGTAAGAGAATAGAACAAGAGCACCCGTTAGATGGTGTGGTGGGATATATATACACTTCTTGCATATAAATCTATTACTGTATTCTAAATTAACATACACTGCTAGGGACAGGAACGATTAGGGATTTGCTGATATGCCTCAATCCATGACGGTCACGACATTCAGTAAATTTAAGAAAAGACAGATTAAGAATATCTAACTATGACGAATTGCGAAGATTGCCCATTTTAGATATTATTCTTTTTTAAACATCATATTATTAATTATTGTGTTAAGAGATAGTTCACTATAATCGTATATCAGGGCACAAATCTGCGACGCAAAGTTTAGCACTTTATAGCCCCAATCATAAGATGATGTCGCTTAAAATAAATAATTAAAAAACAATGCTATGATTACCGTACACGTAGCAAATGATATATTAGATAATTTTTATTGTTTTCTAAATACACAGACACAC
This sequence comes from Luehdorfia chinensis, assembly GCA_019845155.1. Classification (NCBI taxonomy): domain Eukaryota; kingdom Metazoa; phylum Arthropoda; class Insecta; order Lepidoptera; family Papilionidae; genus Luehdorfia; species Luehdorfia chinensis. Next base: position 12,638,860 of record JAHVAK010000527.1, read on the forward strand.
ACATAATATACGCATCAGGTACGATTCTCCGTTTTCAAAAAGTCTTCAAATATAGACCACAAGTTAGCACTATAATGTACTAACTGTCATAAGACAGACAGACAGACAGAAAAACAGCACCAGTCCGTTTACACATTAATAAGTAAATGTTTGTCAAATGCCTTCTCAGCGGGTGTCTATGGCGGGAAAGGAATATGTATGTCAAATTTTAAGTCAATAGGCCTTGTAGTTTCAGAAAATTCGTGATGAGTCAGTGGTAAATCGCTATTATATGTATAGAAGAAAGATATTTATCCGAGGCGTCAATATATTAATTCGTTTTTTTACATGATCAACAACATCAATCAACTTCATCATAGTTTTATTGACTCAAAATGGCTCATTAGGCGTTAAACGGATGTAAAGTGGTAAAAAAAAATATTTTCTCTGTAATATTACAATTTATTGGAACTATATAGAACACTAAACATAAGGTAGATAGCGGCGTGATAGAATTTACCGAATCATCTTATCCCGTGGGTGCCGTAAAAGTCGATTAAGGGAAATGTCGGAATAATCTTGTGACCTTCGACATTTGGCGGAATAACTATTTTAAATAGGCTGCATTATTATAAAGTAATTTCATTGTATTTGTTAGGTATGTTGTATGTTTGTATGTATGTTTGTTCTTGTAATTTAGATTCCGGTAATCTTTCCAATTTATTTTTATCTTTCTTCTTTTAAGCTTCCATTGTTTGAAGACTAGGTATGTCCGCCAGCATTTAATATTTTCGTCGTAAACAAGTTTGGTTGGTGATAAATACAATTAATTGTCTTTTGGATTCCGGGTTCAGGCTTCAATATAAGAAAATGTCAGCGGAGTTGAGTACTCTTTCGGTTCGATCTAATTAATGCCTTCAATCTTTCGCTTGTTACATTTTTTGCGTCTTTACGCAAAAAATGTAACAAGCGGGTACTATTAGACTCAACGGTTCCACCGTAGAGGACAATACTTGATTGATGTGGCTTGCGGTGGCGTGTGGGCGTTCGAAAATTTGCATTGAATCGGTCTTGTCGACATTATCCGAATAATAGGATGGCTCGGGTTGACGACCATGTCCTTTGCCAAAAATGTTTTTATGGCTTTTAAAATTTTTAGCACTTCTTCTGTATCAAATATAATCATAAAATAAATTTAATGCGTTTTCGTCACATAATTATCGATAATAACATAATATTTAGTATGGTTGTCAACGGTTTACCGGACATCTAAATCCAAAATTATAACTTTCTCTAGCCTCAAAACCTCATATTCACATGTCGTGCATTGTTTTGAGACCGCACAGTGGAAATACTTGATGTACGCTTAGTAATTTTGAGTGTTTAAAATATTAATAAATCTATATTGGGAAAATACACATAAGTATTCCAATTAAAAAATAATCATATTTTTCAATGCATTATGTATGATTTTGTAAATTTTATCAAAGGAATTTACTTTATCAGCTTTATTAATGTAAAAACATTCATAACGAACTCTTTTAATTCACACTGCACTAAAAATAATTTTATAACTTCTTACCGTTAATAACGACAGCATCTTCGATGTAAAACGCACCATTAATTTCCGAAAAATCATATCTCTTATCAAAAACACTACCGCAAACTGCAGCCGTAAACCCAAACCAAAGTATGATAAATTTATTACTAATAAACATCTTTACTTTTTAGAAATTACATTCACAAATAAAAATAAATCAAATTAAAATACAGAAAACGACTGCAGCGCGACGCGAGCAGTAAGTAGGTACGTCCTGCAAGGAGTTTCTTCGCAAAATGCTTTGGCAACTTGTTACGCTCCTTTATAATATTTTCACAAAGACGCTCTACATTAGGTTTAAAAGATAACAGAGCTTTTACTCTTTTTGTATTGAGCTGACATTTGCCGCCCATTTTAATCAAGCACTATAAAATATGACATTCGGTTTAGAACCTGCATTCATAAAATGTGATCAAAGATTGATAGCGTTTAATTTTGAAACGCTCACACGGCATCTTAAGATCGTACCAGAGATTTCATTACTCATTTTAGAGATCAACGAACCACTTACGATGCTTCATTAGGATCAAAGCAATAATGAAAAATACGAATTAGTTCCCGATGCAATAAATTGTTGGGATAAGAACCTAAATAAATAATTTTACTTGTCGAACGGAGGGTTCCCAATCCCGAGATCGGGTGGTCTCTCGGGCTACTATTGAAAACATTGAGCCAAATATTTTATGAAATTAAATTACTTCGTGAACCGGGCGATAAATTTGTAAATAATCAAAGCGTTAAAGTCTCAAGAACAAATCAAACTTATATTAAGCGTAATTTATCAAAAGACAATATCTTAATGTAATGAAATAAATTTATATCCTTAAATTACCACATTTTTGCAGTGAAAGATTAAACAAATTAATTATTTCCCTATCAGTTATTCAAATGCTTCTGCGAATTCTAATGCATCCAATTAAAAATACTTTATTACAGAATTTAACAGTAAAAGAAAGGATATTATAACGGTAAATGATAATAATATTATAATATTATAATGGAGACATTTTGATTTGGATGGCATGTTAGATTTTGTGTATAGGTTTAAAAATTATGTCTTTTTTTTAAAACTTGAAGCTCAAAATTGTGGCAAAGAGAAACTCCAGAGGACATCAAATTTTGTTTATTGCATGGAAAGTCCACACTCATCAGACAATGTCCAATAAAAAAACTTGTTTTGATAAAACAGTAATTATGGATACGCATTATTGTACGGATGTTACATTTTAAAGTTGTGAGTTCTTTTTGGTATTGAAAAGTTATAATATATAGGTTGTGCATCGCATCCTTTTTTCCAATTTGAATTATTATTCCCTAAACCGTTTTATGTCCTTACTGTAACAAAAAATAGAACATTTACATTTTACGGAGGTTACATTTTAAGTTGTGCAATCTTTTTGCTACTTAAAAGCTGTAATAATATATAGGGTGTGCATTGCTTCCTTTTTTCGAATTAGAATAATTATTCCATTAAACCGTTTTATATCCTTACTTAAAATAGTACATTAACATTTTAAAATTAAACGGTTCGTAGTTGTGTCATACATTACATACATTGTACTATCAACTTTCTTTACACTTTGTGAATTCGTCATTCCATTTAGTTTGGGAATTGCCGCACTGCAATTGCTTCCATGAGGTTATCATACAATAATCTAAGTTAATCATAACCGGGCAAGAGTGTTTAGGGTACGAGGGGTCTGGCGAAAAAATTATCTCGAAAAATGGCAGACTGAAAATACACACGAACGGTTACGGGCACCGTCTGAGGCGTGAGGCGTCTTTTTATGGAAGAAAGTGACCGGACGAGCATATTGTTTACCTGATGGTAAGTGCAACCTCTGCCCATTACAAATGCTGTATCACTTAGAACATTTCTGTGGGGTAGCATATTGCGCCCGTCACCGTGGGACATTAGTTCTTAGGTCTCATAAGCCTAGCGATTACACTAGCTCTCAGTGGCCCTTCAGAACGAAACACAGTAATGTTTGCACACTATTACTTGACGGCAGAATAACTGGCAGTGGTGGTACCTACCTAAACGGATTCCTGCAAAGGAATCCAACCATCAATAAAATGCCTGGTACTGCGATCGTCGTCCGCCTCCAAGAGTAGCAATAACGGCAATTCTTCCCTTAAAAATCGCCTCTAGACAAAGTACATTATCAACAGGCGGATGATGATGATAAATCTTGTCTACTTCATAATTGCCGAGCTAAGTTGCCGGCTTTTTTAAACAGGCGATGCCCCACAGTAGGATTACTCCTGTATCGTGGGTGCGTTTTACAGACATACATTTCACATGCACAACACAACCAAACCCGAAAACCAACAATTTGTGTCTTTGCACTAATGCTGGCTCCGACTGGGATTCGAACACAGGACCCGCGGCGTAGAAGTCAGGTACGCTATCTACTAGGCCACGCGGTTGTCAAAGTTAGTAAAAAGAGTTCTACTACCGATACTCTTGCTTTGGACTGTATTACCCAGGGAATCACCGAGTATAGCATACTAGCTGATGCCCGTCCTATTCCCATCTCCAGGATACAAGCTACTTCTGTGCCAAATTTCGTCAAGATCGGTTCAGCGGTTGAATCGTGAAAAACACAGAGGGACAGACAGAGTTACTTTCGCATTTTTAATATTCTTATAGATACAGAAAAACTCATCATTAACTTGATGAAACCTATTCATTAAGCAGGACTAAAAAGTTCTAACTTAAAAATTAATAATAAGACCCTAAAATTTTCGATTCAAAATGAGAACAACTATTATAATGATGGAATGTATTTGGGTTTTTCAGTGTCGCATTAAGAGATTATGTTTTACAAAATCGCAGGTATAAACGTTAGTCAGCAAGCGAATCAACTCAATTAAAAGAAATTAAATCGGTATTAAGATATCAAAATAATTTGTAAGCGATTTAGTAAGGTAATGATTAATAAAAATATATTAAGCGAATACGAAAAACATTTTTAATGTTTACCTTGAATCTTAGTACTATAATACAACTGTAGAGTTTGTGTGTTTGCACGCTCTAATTTCAGGAAATACTGGACAATCAGTCCAGTATATCCGAATATGAAAAATTACTTTTACATTAGATATCCTGTTTATTGATGATGGTTCTAGGCTATAAAGTATAAACCTCTATGCTACGACATTTAGGAGCCGCACCCTCAGACCCGAACATTATCGAGCAGGGCTGAAGTGGGAATACTCATCCGTTTCGTTTCACTCCGTTTCGTTCAAGCTTTCACAGCTTCGCCGGATTGAAAGGTGGCTGAGCGCTGAGGGCGCTTAGCTGAAACCTTTATTTATGGATGGCTGGCGCAAGAGAACCCGAAAGGAAACCTCGGCTTGGACCGTCATCCTGTGCGCGAGAGTAACTAACTCGAGGGTGCCCAAGGGGGCCGGCCTCGGCTCGGTCAGTTACTTCAATCGGAAGGGCAATATTACTTTACATATTAATATTATCAGGATTATTACTCATCAAGCCGTACGACGCAGAAAAGTGGTCAGCTTAATTTATGGGGGTAAAACTGCAGAGCACAGCTAGTGTATCAATATGGAGGAAACATTCGGGTGTAATGGAACTACATCACACGTTAACTACATATTTTTGACTTAATTTGCATACGTGGATAAATGAATATAACCGAATAAATTAACAAAACTAAAACGTAAGTTAGTGGCAGAAGTCTAGCCGATATATATACTTATGATGGTAGCTGAATCCTTGACTTTTCTATTTAATAATTATAATTCCAATACGTTAATTGCGATAACATTTAATAATTAATCACATGTGTAAAAAAGGCACTAATCTGCTTTTTTTATTGGTGGTAGGATTTATGCAGGAATCCGTCTAGGTAGGCATCACCTCAGGACCAGTTACATTGCCAAGAAGCAGTAGTGTGCAAACATTACTTTGTTTCGGTCTGAAGGGCACTAAGAGCTAGTGAAACTTAACTGTGAGACTTAAGGACTGATGTCTCAGGGGGACAATGTTCAGATGTTACACTTACCCTCAGATGAACGTTTTGCTCGTCACGACCCTTTCTCCTATAAAAACCATGTTGGGCCAAAATTTATGCAAAAACACAAATTGTTGGTTTTAGGGTCTGGTAGGGTTGTGATTATTCCGTGTCTATGGCACTTAATATGAGCCTACCTCCGATTATCGCGCGTTACTAACTTCCGACGTTATTCGGGAGTTGTCGCCGTAATCGAAAATTGCCCAGGAGGACATTTGTCAAGAAAGAAATTAGTACTGAGTAAATAATATTACGCTGTATACTTAAATACCAAAGTGAAACTTATGCATATTATCCTAATTATATATAAAAAAATTACATAATATGAATGTGATCATGAATGTTCTTATATAACGATCCCTCCGAAAACGGTATCCATTGTACGTTTTTATTTATTTATAATTAATGATGCCCCACACACAGGACTTGCACATGCACAAAACCGGAACAATTAACTTTGGCCATATAAATATATACATTTGTCTCGCGCGGGAAATGAATCCGGGGCCCACAGCGTAAAAGCCATTTGCTACGCCAAACGAGCAGACTTTTATGACTGTTAATAATTTAGAAGTTAAATGACCAATTCGTTATTCCCAATTTAAATTTAAAAGTAAATAAGTACAAAAACTAACAGACACACTACACCTAAATGTCGACAAAGTAAATAAAAAAATGTCAACCGCTCGATGTTTTTATATAAAGCTTAATGGCTTCTAAGAATGATTTAGATTTGCCTGATAGTTAATTCCTGACCTATCGATTTGTACAGAGATGAATCACTTCTGCAACTTTGCTTATAATTTGCGTCATATCGGAATACAGGATAATAGGAGGTTTGCGTTCTTATACTTTCGTAAGATCTTGTGCGCACAATAATTTGCATACATACGCATCGCATAACATTTTTATACACCTTTGTCTCCTTATTTTCTTAATAATTTATGGTTATGGTTCGGTATTAAGATATTAAGATAATCGGTTAATTTCATTAATTATTAATGTCACTGTGAGACTGCGGGTGTGATTGTTTAATACCGTAATCACAGTCAAACAGAATGCTGAACCACAAAGCCACCAACTAAAGGTTGATGACCCTTTCAAAAAAGTCTCATTATTTAAAAAGTTGTAAGCGTAGCGTTTGATTTTATCTAACTCATCAATTTTCTTATGAAACTGGAACAGAATTAACCTTTTTCTTTAATTTAAAAATTTATAAAGGCATAATTGTTTAGGAATCAACGTAGAATCTTATATTTCCTAAATAATACAGCAAGTCAATATATTTTTTGTTGCCAAGATGAAACAGAAACTTGAAAGGGTTATAATTAAATTATGAAGAACTATTTTGACAGTAACATGAACAGTCTGAAAACATTTCTGGAAATTTCTGTTACGCTGCATGAAACCTACCTATTTTTATATTATACATTGAGTAAAATAATTAAGCAAGTAAAGATTTTATACATAAAATAATGTTTAATAGTTTTAAAATTGAGTACTTCTTACATTCAAATCCTGCCAAAGACAGCAATTTCAAAACAAATTATTATTTGTGACCTTGTCTTTAAATAGGATCCATGGAGAGGCACATGTTTAGTTGAACTATGGTATAATAAGTTACAGTAATGAAACAGGACTTTAAAATATTTAAGTCAGTATCGACAGGATTATTATATAGATATAATATAGATATATTATTATTAAATAGATGAAAGAAATGTTTAGAAAGATGTTATCAAAGTAATTTAAGAAAAAGGCTACTACTGCGTCTACTCGAATTTTCATTTAAATAAAACTACTTTTTTACGGATTTTATCGCGTTTAATTTTTGAACTATAGGTAAAGGGTAAAAATAGTTCAAAAATTAAACGCGATAAAATCCGTAAAAAAGTAGTTTTATTTAAATGTGTAATATTCGAATTTTCATGTTACAATATTTACAATATATTTTTTTTATTTGATAAAGTGACGAGACGAGCAAAACGTTCAGCTGGTGGTAAGTGCAACGTCTGCCCATAACAGGTGCTGTGTTACTCAGAGTATTTCTGTGTAGCACCACATTGCGCCCGTCACCTTGAGACATAAGTTCTTAAGTCTCATATGCCCAGTGATTAGTCTAGCTCTCAGTGCCCTTCAGACTGAAGCACATGAATGTTTGCACTTTACTGCTTCACGGCAGAATAACTGGCCCTGGGGTACCACCCCCGCCAGTTATTCTGCTACTACCTACCAACTACCTACCTACTACCTAGATCGGTTATAATAAATAAATGTTATACATTAGAAAAATGGTCGCTTATTATCCTTGTAATGCATTTTTATACATGGCCTTGTAAAATAAAGAGCAGAAAAAAATTTATCCTCACTAGGGATTTGCAAATGAGAACATAATATACGAAAATGAGATATTATGATCAATTTAAATTGTATGTATGGCTTGCACAACACAACAGCACAACTAACTTCTTATTTCATTATATATTCAGTCTCTAGTTGAAGATCTAACCGTATGCCTTTTTTATTTTATTACTGCATTTAAAATACATACATCCATAATAATCCACATAATTTTTTGGGATGTTGATATCCCTCTGATTCGATACGCGACAATATCTTCCGGATGCTAACTCAAATTATCTTTCCGACATCGAGGAATCATTTATTGGATTTGTTAAGCGATCAAAGATTTTAAATAGATTTATGTATAGGTCATATATATGATCAAATTAAAACTAACTACGGTAATACAATCAGTGTCCCGTAAAAGCGTTAACGTTTTATGGATACAACTCGTATTAATAAAAGATAAATGAAAAACTGTTGCAAGCAATGCGAATCTAGACGAAGTTTGTGTCTCACAAAAACGGGACGGGAATGCTGATACCGAATATCGCTACGTAGGCATAACAAGTAAGAAGAATGAACTTAAACGCGTACGTTATAAGCCTCATTAATCTTCAGTTATCCCGTTATGTTAAACTATTGATCACTATCAGGCCAATACAAAAACATACGACCACATGTACATATTTCAACTAATGTGATTAAGAGTAACAGTTATGCCTACAATTTACGTTTAATCCATCGAGTACGAAGCACTTGAACAATACGCAGTATACAAAGCATTTTTTTTTATGTTTCGCGTATTGTTCACGAAGGCTTTGAATCACATTTAAAACTTCTGTTAATTTCCAGACAAGTCATGATAACCTACGATGTATCACGATGGAAGAATTTCGTCGTGTTTTAATTTTAACTAGAAATCTCTTGCAATGTAATCTTTTAATTTTCATTTTATTGTCTTTATCGTGTTTATCTTGTATTACTGTTTATGCTTGTATTTTTTGGCATTGTTTTGTTTCTGAAACGGAAATAGCATATGTTATTTTAAATTTTATGTGAACTTACTAAAAATTAGTTCTATTCGAAGAAAGTTATGCGTGGCTAATTTAACGACAAATTCGCCAGTGAGTTATAAAAATTCTCAGTGTGTATATCAACAATACGTTTGTAGCACTAATGGAGTGGCACACAGACCGGTTTCCTTAAATTTCATCCTGGATTCAATTCCCAGAGCCGGTACTTCTAAAATTGTTTTACAATTTTTAACTGCGTGTTTAAGTACTCGGCTGTGATCCTCCGCAACCCGCAAAGGAGCAGTTTGGCAGACTCTCCTCGACTCCAAAGCCCTCTCAAAAAGACGGAAGGCCTGTGCTCAGCAGTGGGACATTTCATCATGTATACAAAATCCTGTTACAGTTTACTTATTGTTGATCCGAGTGATATATTCATGCCGTGTGGTGGCGGCTCGTTAAAAGAATACTACCACTCCATCTCATCCAATGGATCTCGTAAAAGGCGAGTAAGCAATTAAACTGCACTGTGCACCCAACAGCGCATGATGGCGATGGGCTCACCACCTATCACACCAAGTGCATTATATAGTTTTGGTGAAACATGGATTGTGGCAGTCATCTGTTTTTGCAGTGAGTGCCCAGTCTCTGACTACCCCTTATGGGATACAGTCGTGATCTTATGTATGTATGTATATTCATAACTTATAAATTATTTTACGAACACTGTGTTCATGAAATAAGGCACTAGAATTGCTTAATAACGGAGAATTTTCTTATTTTACACAAAAATCTTTTCGATCAGAAGGCGGTCTGACACTATTAACTCGTATCCAAAAAGAAGACGACATGTGCACCGAAACGAAAAGTTAAAAAATAATGTACACCTACTACATTCCTTCGAGTTTTTTTTGCGTGATTGCAGGTTGACTTTTAATAATACTTTACTGGAGCGCTGCGAACCAGCCGGCTATATTTAATGATTAGGGCAATTACCCCGTGGTGGCTATAGTGAGGCCCTGTTCATGGGATGTCCACGTTATGAATAAAACGAAAAAAGGATGTACATGTGTCTGTCAAAGTCTCACATAACCTATATTTTTACGTTAAAAAAATAAGAAAGACACTGTAGTTACAAATCCACTTATGAAATTATGATGACGACCACGTGGCTTAGTGAACACACAGAAGCCTACCGAGTCATAAGTCTTGGGTTCCAAGCCTAGCAAAATATAATGTTTACGCACCAAACAAGATATTGATTGTCGCGTGTCTATGACACTGCATCTAGGCTCTATCTCCGATATTGTAGTCTAACAATATTTCGGATACGAGTAGGTGAGGAAGTTAGTAAAGTTATACTTGCCGCATTTCCATATATCTTGTCAGATGACATGGTCAGGTTGTTAGCCGGAAGATCCGGGTTCGTCGAGGGAACTATTTGAATTTCCGGGATAAAAAGTATCTTGTGTCCGTCTCCAGCGTGCAAACTATTCTTCTTCTCTATAAATTTCGCTTATTTTGCGCGGGTGAATTCGCAGGGAGCAGCTAGTATATTTAATAATAATATGTTAGTGACCTGTTTTGGACCTACGGCAAATTGTATTCTAATCATTTTTAAATGATTACAACCTTTTTGTGCATGTCAGAAGTTCTTCTTTTTTGATCCTGGCAATTAGCTACCAAATCAAGCCATTTTTGCCAATGTCGAGTAATAATTGAATTATTACAAAGACTACGTTTCGATCGACAGTAAAATAATAGTTGACTTTTACTGAAGATAAGCTGGACTGATGAAAGATGATAGTGAAGAAGATTTGCTAGACTAAAGAAAGAAAAGAAAATAAAAAAAAATTATTTGCTAGAAACGGACGTACACAAAAGTAATACGTAATAAAGAAATATATAAAGTACAAAAATATACAAAAAAAAGAAACTAATACACCATTAATACTTACAATAAAAGTATGGAAATCGTACGCCATACTCCTAGTAAACGAGGTTGACAACTCAGTATACACTGAGCGAATTCCGTCACAGCACTGTTTTTCAGTGTCAACCCCCGTTGCACTCCGATGTCGTTTAAAGCAAAAAAATATATTAGAATGTAATATAAAAATAATTGTAATATTACTGTAATAATTTATAACATAGTATGAAAATTTGAAAAAAAATACGTAGCTTTCTGATTTATTAATTCCGTAAAACAATGGATTTCATCATGGCATGGATTTCCATGTGTAGCGTCGTGCCGTGTGGTAGCGGCTTAAGAGAATCTACCACCCCATCTCATCCCGTGGGTGTCGTAAAAGTCGACAGAGGGAAAATATAAATCAGAAGTAGGGCAGCAGCATCTCCTGGAACATCTGAATAAATAAACTGCGGTTGCCAACCCGCCTGCCAAGCGTGGCAACTATAGCAAAATCCCCCCAAAATGAGAGCTACAACTTTTGTGGCAATCTATGGGGGAGGCCTATGTTCAGCAGTGGACTAGTGATAGGCTGAAATGATGATGGATTTCCATCTTATTTCGTGCAAGCAAAACTTACCAATAAAATTAAATTCTATAAGATGTTCTAATCGATGTCTTTTTGTTGCTTGGACTTATCATAGATGATTATGATAATCGAACACATTACAGGACAACCAATGTCGAAACTCACACGGGCCGCCCTCAATTCTTCAAATTCCCATCTCGCTCAGGGGCCAGACGATTTATGTATGTACACGACTATATGAACTTTGGCTGATGGAGACAAAACGAAAAGTACAATTTTGGTCTTAAATTGAATCTTTCATGAGCACTTGCTGCATAATAAACTATCAATATTAAACCTCAAGCCCAAAATACACACAGAAATTAATAAATTCAATAAAAAAAAACACTGCAATTTTTCGAGTAGGCACTAAATGGCAAGTCAGAAATTATTACTGCTCAAGTTTTACATTAATATGACATGTACTGACTTATAATCTTCCTTGCAGCTAAAAGACATCATTGTAAGCTTAATTAGCCACACTGTTTTCGCGGGCTTTTAGAGGCACTGTTACATACACTGCGCCTCACTGGAAGTAAATAAGTAAAGTCAGGCAAGGGGACATTGCTATTATCTTCTATTTATTTTAATATAAGTTAATAATTTAAAAAATAGATCAAGAATAATGTTTTAATAATACGGCAATATTAATAGGTCGCTATTTTTAGAACATTCTACTCGAAGGAACGACGAGATGGAAACATGAAAGGTACCGTACTGTTTTCATTTTTTAGTTTTATATCAATAGTTTCTATATGTTGCAGATATTCTGTGGACCACAAAGTGTAAGAGAATGAACAGAAAATAATACTTTTTATTGGCATTTTCAGCTAATTCACTCTTTCGTTATTTGCTATGCCAATATCGTGTAACACTCAAGTTATCGGTGTTCGGCTCGTGATCTGGGTAACCCAGGATTTGCTATGGGAAGACGTTATACTTACGATTAGGTGAACGTTTTGCTCTTTTCATAACTTTATCCAATAAAAATAAAAAAATAAAAAAACCACAGTGACGAGCATGAATAGCTACTAAAAATATATATTTTTATGCTGTTTCTGGGTAAAACTTGTAGGTGGTGACATAAAAATACAATATGAACTCGAATAAAATAAAAAATATACTTATAAATTTATTTGTATAGCAAGAATTTACAAAAAATACTCCATTAAAACACATTTATTAATAAATACTTACACAATGTTTAAACGTACTGCAATGAGTCTTTTATAACATTAATTTGAAATAATAATAATTTCGGACGGTTTCACTTACTTAAAAAGTTTCATCGCATATAATTAACACTAAAACCAATTAAAACACTTTGATATGCAAAAAAATCACTTCAAAAAGCGTTCTCGATCGATGAAAACATAAAAATAAAGACAAAGATAAAAAAATCGATTAAATAAACACAATTTCATCTTCGGCCCACGACATAAAGTAACTTTTTAAATGAACTACTATCGCTCGACGACGGTTTGACAGTCCTTGCATTGACACGGTTGTTAAAACGAAGCGAACGCATTGATCGCTCTTTTTTTGAGGATGTTTTTGAGTCGCTGACTGTGTATCTGGGAGTTTTTGCATATCAATTTTAAACCATTAAAAATCTTTATCAGCATCTAAATTGATTGATGAACAGTACAACATCGTAAACGGTTAATGGCTGGATATAGGCCTCTACTTAATTGTCAAGATTTATAGGATGTGATATATTTTTTTAAGTAATGAATAATGTGTGTACAAAGTAAACCTTTTCTTTTTCTTTTCCTTAATTTAATGGCTCATCTTTAATATCAAGTCAGTCATGGTCATAGGAGTGACAATTGTAAACTCTTTTTTGAATTTTCGATAAATACTAAGTTTTCTTTCTGTTTAATTAATTGCTATTAATTTTTGCCAGGCACCATATTCATCATATTGGACTAGACACCGAAGAACTTGATATAGGTTGAAATTGTTTTCATAAGTATGTCACCAGGTAGCGTTACTAAAGCATAATTTATTGTTGAATTAGAAATAGATTAAAATATAAAATTAAATGTGTATTTCAAAAATAAATTATTGAACATATTAACTTTATAGAATATAATTTTTTTACTAATTAATACAAGTAGTTAAATGACCTTGTTCAACTACATTGGTTCTGAAACATTTTATTTATTCGGGTTATACCTGCCTATTTTTATGATAATTTATTTTAAAGTAATTAGAAATTACTTTAATATTAATAAAAGTAATAAAAGTTTTGAGAGTTTTAGCTTAAATATTACTATCTATAAACAGAAAACAATTGTCTTACAAGTAGAGGAATCTAATGAAATAAGTGCGTCGTGACGCATTAAAATGAGACGATGGCGGCGGACATGGTTTGATCCATCGCCTGATATCTTAGCCCCTGAGGCAAGCGCACGGTGTTCATGCGCACATCTAAATGTAGAGTGTAAGGCATCGTCTATCTACTGGAGACCACCGTCGTCAGGACTGCGGTAGTTCTCGATAGCGTTCTCGTAGTCTCGACAAATAGTAATAAGATAAACACCGTAGGGTTTAGCCGGTAATAGGATGTTCCTTACAAACAGAGACATTTTGAGTCATGATCTGTTTTAAAAAAAATGCAAAATACCACCCATTTCAAAACTAAACTGAAATGAGAAATTGTTTGGTTTGATATTTTCAATAAAGCACTTATGCCTTTTTGAAAATATTAAATATCTTAAATACTTTTAAAAATATTGTCCATACAATTGAATCATTACTTAATTATAATATGAATATTAATATCTTGTCATTTTATTAATTAAAGAAGGAATTGTCTCTTAAATGTAGAACTTACTACGGGATCTTTAATAATTTTTAGGCACTTTTTAATGATAGCAATATCAATACAGTAATTACGAGTAAACAATTATATTTATTTATTTATTCTTTAATGAACCATTGAAAAGGAACAAAAGGCGGACTTAATGCTAAAAGCATTCTCTGCCAGTCAACCTTAGGGCAGTGAGTAAACAGCGATTGCGGTTATTAAAATAAATATAATATTATTAACTAAATAAACGAATATACATATACATATACATAGATAAACATACCTAAACACTATATGACAATATACGAATACATACTATTAATACAATATAAATAATACATATTATTCTAAACAAGGATACTATATACTAATGATGATGATGATGATCATTGTTAGGATAAGATTTATAATAGGAAATATGAGCAAAGATTTTCTTTTTGAATGCGTATTTGCTGGAGGGTTGTCTTAGATTTTCAGGCAGCGCATTCCATAGTCGGGCGGCTTGGACAGCGAACGATGATGAAGAGAAACCAGAGTGGTGAAATGGAATAGACAGAGTAAAAGTCTCTGAAGAACGAAGCTGTCGGCTGTGAGTGTCGCACAATAACTGAAATTTGCGTTTAAGATAATCAGGGTAGTTGTTATCAAATAAAACAGAGAAAACTGTAGAAAGTATCCTGAAACGTCTTCGTTGACGAATAGGAAGCCAATTGAGCTGAGAGCGGAAAGAGGAAACATGATCAAACTTGCGAAGGCAAAAGATGAAACGGATACAGTTATTGACGAGACGATCCAGCTTGTCCAAAAGATCCTCATTAATAACAGGATAACACACATCAGCATAATCAATTATGGGAAAAATAAGTGATTGCACCAGAGTTACCTTTACCTTGATTGGAAGAAAGTTTCTAAGGCGATTCAGAGCACTCAGCTTACCAATCACTGAACCACTGATTTTTTGAATTTGGGTAGACCAACTTAACGTTGAGTCAAAGTATACACCCAGATTCTTCACATGATCGGAAAACGGTATAATAGAACCCGCAAACGAGACAGGTGATACATTCATAACATCTAGTTTGGCTAATTGCCGAACACTACCAATTACTATAGCTTGACATTTACGAGGGTTAAATTGAATGCCAAATTTACAAGCCCAGTTATTCAAATTAGTCAAATCATAATTAAGCCTGTCTACAGCATTGTTTATAGTGACGACGTCTGCCTGAGTGTAGATCTGCAAATCATCGGCATAGAAATGGTAAGAGCAGTTGAGCTGAGACGAAAGAAAGTTAATAAAAATGGAGAACATGAGAGGAGATAATATTCCACCTTGCGGAACGCCAGACAAGAGTTGACACCAGTCAGATGTATTATTTCCACAACGAACGGCTTGCTGACGCTCACAAAGGTAAGAAGAAAACCAATCTAAAGCAGTGGGAGAAAATTTAAGATAATGAAGCATTGCAAGAAGGATATCGTGGCCAACCGTGTTAAATGCATTAGTGAAATCGATTAGTACAAGTACTGTGTGTGTAAATGACCTTTTTATCCTCCATGCCCTCTCGAATGTCTTCAGTAACTTTAAGAAGAGCAGTGGTAGTGCTGTGTCCAGGTCGAAAACCTGATTGAAACTGAGACAGTAAGTTATTTTTGTAAATATAACGAGACACTTGTTGGTGAACAACAGATTCGAGAAGTTTTGATAAGAAGGGTAAGATAGAGATTGGTCTGTAGTTGTTGAGCTCTGAGGGGTTCGTAGATTTAGGAAGAGCGATTATATAGGCTTTACGCCACGAAGATGGAAAAGCCCCTGACGACAGAGAGAAATTGATTATGTGAGTTATAACTGGGAGAAAGTGTTCTAGAACTGAAGAAATCATAGTACGACTCACATCATCACATCCCACTGCTTTAGATTTAATAGACATAAAGGTTTTACGCATGTCGTCAACGGATACTAGAGAAAAAGAAAAGGGTTCATGTTGAGGTTTGGCCAAGGAAGTAATTTCTGAAATTGTTTGAATCTTAATAGCAGGAGAAATAATAGTACTTGCTGAAAAATGAGAGTTTAAATCGTTTAGTGGGAAAGAGATGTTTTTGTTTTGAACGGTTTGCTTACCTAATCCGAGAGATTTTAGAAAGTTCCAGATATCAGCCGAAGAAGAGTTAGAAATATTGTCATGGAAGTAGCAGCGTTTAGCTGTCCTTACCAATTGATTGCAGCGATTACGGGCCGTTTAACTCCTCTAGTTATCCAAGGCGCTGGAGGTCGCTTTACTCTGACAGCTCTCACCGGTGCATGCGCATCAAACAGTTTCAGAGTTATGTTGTGAAAAAAAGAAACTTTATCATCAACTGATGATGAATCATACACTGGTGAGAAGTCAATAGATGATGCATCTTTTAGTAAAGCATCAAGATTCATTCGGGCAAAACTTCGAACCAAAATGACTTCCGGTTTAGTTTTCAGAGGTTTCAACTTATATGCAAGGTAAATTAAATCATGGCGCGAAAAACCGGGAGCAGACAACTGACCATGTTTAGCCACTAGTTGGGGACATGAGGTAATAATTAGATCTAACCAAGTGTCGGGAGAGTCAGGATTGTGGTGAGTGGGAGCACTGGGCAGAACGGACAAATTAACAGAGGAAAGGATATTAAGAAGCTTAGCTTTTTAAGTAGAAGTTTTGAGTAGGTCAGTATTAAAGTCTCCCATGATAATGTGATGTGTGTAGTCCGCACAGAGTGATTCTAAGACCGCTTCTAAGCTGGAGAAATAGTCTACAGAGGGAGGACAGTAAACGACACCAAGCACGACCCCGGAACGCCCCACCTGAATTTCCAAGAATAAATATTCTGCAGACGCGGAGTATTGTGAAGTTGAAGAAGCTATAACAGTGAAGGGAATGTCAGAATGTAGGTAGATAGCAACGCCACCACCACCTTTGCCAACTCGGTCATTCCTTATTAAAACAAACCCTGGTAAACAGTAGGAGAACGATGAAAGAGTTGGCTTGAGCCAGCTTTCCGAAATAAGTATAGCCCGTATAGTTGAATAAGAAGAAGAAAAAGTATCTAAAAGGTCTACATAATGTGAGGGTATGCTCTGAGCATTGATGTGGCAAATATTGAAGAAGGAGGAAGAATGTTCTAGAGAGTTTTCCAGCGAATTACGCTGAGATTCAGGCTCATCAAAAGAATCTAAACTTGCAGAAGAATCACAAGCTGAATAGAATGAATCATCATCGGACACCATAATAATAATAAATATCAATAATATAATGTATAAAAAATAAATATAAAATAAAGACTTTACTTAGATACAATATTAATAAAAAAAAAAAATTAACACAATAGTGTCTACTAACATACCATATGTTATATATTCACTGTCTAAAAAACATATACAATACATACTCGTTAAACAAAGTTAAATACTATTAATATATGTTTTTCATTTTTTTAATTAAAGTTCTACCAGTAGCAGTGAGGAACGTCACTATCATCATCTGTTCAGCCCATGACAAAGCCACTGCTGAACGTAGGTCTCCCCACAGATTACCATAAAACATGGCTCTCAACCACCTGCATCGACTTTCAACAAAAATACGTTCTACGTGCAATATGGTTCATTACATGATCAGTGATTTAGATGCAACATAACAAACATTTGAGCCGTTTTTGTGTAGGAATTTCAATACAATCATTCTGTTTCTGTCTGTCTTCAATTTATTATGCCAGATTAATTAGAATTGAAGGCTTTGAAAGGCATTTACATAATGTTTCACAGATTTCACTGGAGAAATATATCACGATCTCGATAAATAATATTGATTTCTTGCATATATAAAAAATACTGCATTGCAGTATATCCTTCATTGTCCCCGCGGTGCAGCTATGTTTATATAATAGTAAGTGCAAATCTGCGCATAACACGCAATCTTCAAACAACACACCAAGCAGGCGCAGCAAAAGTGTTACTCCGTGAGGTACTCAAACTTCCTTTGAAAAACAAACTTAGGGTGTACTAAATATATTATGACCCGGCTAATTTATCTAAATAGAAAATCATCGTTGTTTTAATCATCGGTGTATACTGGTGCGTAAATAACAGCATAATTGAAAGAGACTTCGGACATGCAACCTAGATGTGTCCCTGATGTGCCTAGCAACAACAATGTTTGAACGCGGAACGCAGGAATCCGTCTGGGTAGGTACCACCCCAGGGCCAATTATTCTGCCGTGAAGCAGTTGTGTGCAAATATTAC
This sequence comes from Luehdorfia chinensis, assembly GCA_019845155.1. Taxonomy (NCBI): domain Eukaryota; kingdom Metazoa; phylum Arthropoda; class Insecta; order Lepidoptera; family Papilionidae; genus Luehdorfia; species Luehdorfia chinensis. Next base: position 12,657,455 of record JAHVAK010000527.1, read on the forward strand.
TGTTTCGGTCTGAAGAGCACTGAGAGCTAGAGAATTCACTGGGCAAATGAGACTTAATAACTGATGTCTCAGGGTGACGGGCACAGTGTGATGCGACACACACATTTTCTGGGCGACACAGCTTGTTTTGCACTAACCATCACCACCTAAAAAAATACAAAAAATAATCGCCCAATTATTGTATACCGATTTGCAAAGATTGTCTATTTTTATTAACGATATCCTTAAGGAAGATTCCATAGTGCTTGCACTGTACGCAGTCGATGCAGTTTATTTTGTAAAATCGCCTAATGCAACGCACGCAGCATGCAACCTTCTAACAACACACCATACAGTTTATAAAAGGCGCAGCAAGAGCGCTTCTCCGCCTGGACAGTCCGAATGGAGGCCCGCAGCCTCACCCGGACGGTTATTAGACGACTTTAAATCATTTGAGATATTCGAAATCTCGCAAGCACGCAGCAAACGCCACACAGTCCGAATTTCGATGTTTTTGTTATAGTTTATTTAAGTATTTATGTTTGAGTCAAACCAAACCTAGCAGGCGGGCCCCTGGCCCGTGAACACAGTATCCGATGAAGCTGCAAAAGCCAAAAAGGCTAACAGCAATTACAGCACCGAAATTATATATCTCCGCCAGGTACTTAACTCAAGACTTTCTTTGCGTGGCTAATTCATGTCGCAACGGCATGGTCCGTCCTCGCCGGCGCCTGCTTTTAATCGAAATCAGAAATTCAAGAGATTGTCGCCATTCGGACCATCATCGGTGTATTCTGGTGCGTGAATAACACCATAACTACGGACATGAAAACCTAGTTGCGTGCCTGAAGTTCGTAGGTAACTACAATGTTTTAACGCGGACGGATCCCAGTATTACAACTTGTAACCTTTGGACGAATTTCATCTACATCATATAATGAAAATCGTTCAGCTGCACACTCGACCTCTCCTACGTGCGATTCGAGCTTATACTTGATCGATTTTTTAAAAGTTGTTATACTGGAGTATTTATATTCGTGATTGTAGTTTTGAATTTTATATAGAACGGCATTTAGCTCATTCAGATGAGATGTAAACTATATGTTTTTAAACCATTATATTTAGCAAGGTAATGATTTGATTTACTTAGTTATTTACTTGGTGGTGACATGTTGCATCGATGCAAATGGCAATTGAAAGAAACGTGAAGATTATATTATATATGGGAACTAATTATGGTTGAAACGTTTATGTAGTACTTGATAGTAACAACAAAAACTAAGTCAGTTAAAAGTTATAGTCCCCCGCAAAAATGAATTAACTGATTATATATATGAAGAAGAGATGATATTACCTTGTAATGCAGCTTATTCCGAGTACAATGGTGAATTTTGTCTCAACTCTTCTTCTGTTATAAAGTGCACAATTTTTAAATACAGAACATAAATAGTGTAAGTTATTACATGTCACGCCTCTTTTCCATTGGGGTAGGCAGAGACAACATCACTTGCTATGATAACTATATAATTGGTAATTTAAATATATAATAATTCCTATCTTCGTGGTCGCTATTTTAAGTTTGTGTTAACATTCTTTTGTATTGCTATTACATAAAATAAATATTATTCAAATTACTGTGGAATTAGTAAATTTTTATTTGTTGTAATTATTTTTATTTATTGAAGATAAAATATTGTAGCAGGAATATTATTTAAGATAGGAGAATAAGAAATGAAATATTATATGGGGTTGTAAAAGAGTTTTCAGTGAAGTTTGATAAACTCACGACTATAAAATTTAGTGAAAGGCACACCAGGGAAATGTTTGAGTTTTAAGTATATTATTTATTTACTATTTTTAACATAAATGATCGTCTAGATAAACTATATTGGATCCTACAAATTGTGAAGAGTATAGTTTTTATTCAAATCTTTTTTTAACATTGCTAAACGTAAAGCTAGTCCTAGATATAGTAAAGCATATTTTATGCTTTATGAATAAACCTCATGTATAATTTTCAAGGCAGTTTAGATAATTCTGTTAGTAGAACGCGTATTCAAAAAATACGACAACGTCTATTAATCTTTTAATCATTAAATCGAAGCAAAATGCTTTCCTAATTTCCGATTTGCCCACGATGTTTGTAATTTTAACATATAACTAAAAAAAGGTATTGTACGGACAGCCTTTATTCGTGCAGATGAACACCATAATACCATAAATATTGTCTAAAGCTTAAACATGCAGCGTAGTTTGATTTTCTTTAAAACTATACTTTGTAAATTAATTTATAATGTATTTTTGACTAAGATAAAAAAATGATTTGATATACGAGTATATAAAAAGATGAACCACATTACAGTAGATTGTTAAAAGTGACGTCTGACAAATGAAATTGATATTTCTTAGGTCCACAAATAAAGAATTTACTTTTCATTTCATAATATGCAATGATGACACTATTATCTATTATTTCATCTTTTATTCTCTGTTACCGGTGAAATGGGATCTAAAGAATGAGTAAATGCTTTCTATTTTCAAGAATATCGATCGATCGTCAACTGTTATCAATGAATTAACACTAAGCTCTATTTATACATAAGCCCCATGCTCTGAATTTCCACTACGGCGCAGCACGACTTGAACAGCAAACACGGCAGTTGGAACTCCAAGGTTAATAAAACGAACGGTAATAAACTGTACGACATAGCGGAGAGCCTTAACGTAAACGTTATAGCTCCCGAAACCCCAACCAGTAAAGAGTACCGACGCAATTACGTCAGCAGCCGGATATTCTAAACGTAGCAATTATTAAGGACGTGAACTTAGCAATATACTCTATAGTTCGCTTCACGAATTTGAATCGGAACACCGTCCGGTCATTTTTAAGCTGGGCCAGCCAAATGGTGAGGTCACTCAGACCAAAACCATTGTAGACTGGAGTACCCTCGGAGTCAAACTCGAGGCTACGAGCTCTCAGCACTTAGACGAAATTCCTAATACTATCGACTCGCCAGAGGTAGCCTGCCGAGCGATAAAATCTACCGACTCATCTCAAAACAGTCGTCGGAGTATCCTCCCGAACGGTTACAGTGTCGATCGCTCGACACCGTAACCGTCCGGCGGAACCTCCGACGCCTGATAACAGAAAAGAATCCCGCCGCTAAAGCGCACGAACGCTTATCTCAGTATAGTCAAAACAGCTGGGACATTATGCTTGGAGAAATCGGGCCGTCGTACACTGCCTACTGGCAGTTGGCACGATCTCTCAAAGCAGAGCAAGTCTCACCCATGCCTCCGCTCATTACATCACTCGACAACTCGCTCGCCTTCGACGACAGCGAAAAAGCCGAATGCCTCGCAGACAGTCTAGAGAGCCAATGCACTCCGTCTCTCGCGCCTGCGGATCCCGACCACCTGCAGCAGGTGGCCACGGAACTCAAACGCAGGGCTGCCATACCATCAGTGGGCGAACCACTGCCTCCAGTGACTCTCGACGAAGTCACTAAGATAGTTAAAAAGATTAAAAACCGATCCGCGCCTGGCCTCGGCGGCGTAAACAACAGGGTGACATTTCATATGTATAACTACGCCGATATTGTCTCTGTTAGTTACTATTTTTAACGCGCTCCTCTCCAGCTGCTTCTTTCCGGACGACTGGAAGGAAGCCGACGTTACAGGCATTCCGTAGCCTAACAAGCCTAGGAAAATTCCGTCCAATTATCGCCCAATAAGTCTCCTCAACTCGATGGCTAAGATTTATGAGCGAGTTATACTCAGTCGATTAAAAGACTATGTTCATATCTTACTAATAACATTCTTCCCGACGAACAATTCGACTTTCGCCCCGAACACTCGTGTACTCATCAAGTGCACCGCTTAACGGAGCATTTTAGAGAATTTATGCGACCGCCCTAAGCCTGTAGGCACAGGGGCCTTATTTTTCGATGTCGCAAAGTCATTTGACAAAGTCTGGCACGACAGCTTGTATTACAAGTTGTATCACACTAAATTGCTGGACAGACTCGTGAATATCATATGAGCCTTCTTGTCCAACCGCCTCTTTCGATTCCGGGTAGAGGGAACGCGCTCTTCAAGCCGCCCTCTCCGCGCGGGTGCCCCTCAGGGCTCCTGACTCTCCCCACTCCTTTTCTCAATATACTAGCGATATTCCTAGATACCCGAAAGTCAATCCTGCGCTTTTCGTAGATGACACGGCCTTGTACTATTCCGACAAGCACAAGGGCCGCATAACGATTCATCTCCAAGCCGCAGCCGATCGCCTAGGCCCTAGGCGAATGGTTCCGAAAATGGAAAATAGAGGTAAAAGCCGAGAAAAGCGTAGCGATATACTTCTCGAGGGGCACGCCAAAGCCCGCTAGACGAATTCACACAATCGGCAACAATCAACTAGGCACGATCACCCTGTTCAGACGCCCTATTCCCTGGGAAAAGAGCGTCAAATACCTCTGGGTCACTTAAGACGTAGCGATGTCGTTCGCTGCACACATAAAAAACGTTTGAAATAGAGCGGCTTTTATCTCAAGCCGACTATACGTCCATTAGACCCGTAATGGCTTATGCTTGCGTCGCTTTCGCTCACGCGACGGGCAACCAATTAAAGAAGTTACAGAGCGTTCAAAATCGATTCTTGCGAACTGCCACCGGAGCCGGTTGGTATCAACGCAATGTAGATCTTCACAGCGACTGTGAAATGCCCTTAATCTCTGAACACTTCAGAGAATTATCACGGCGGTTTTTCGAAAAAGCCGCGGTTCCTCCAAACCCGTTGGTGGTTAAAGCAGCAAATTACCGACCAGATAGAAACGCGACCGTACGCAAACGTCGCCCGCGGAACGTGCTAGACGACACCGACGTCTCAGCACTCCCTGAGCACGATACGGTCAGTCACGATCCAGGCTACACTGTACACACAGTAAATAGCTTAAATACGACACGCACCACGACGCGCGATCGCCGTAGAGAGCGGCGCGCAGCAGTCGACAATCACACCGCGTTCACACGATACACCTGTGTTCCAGGGCGGTTCTCACCACCCAGAGTTACCGACACACAAGTCGACAGTCCGAATGGAGGTCCGCCGCCTCCCTCAGACGGTCATTAGACGACTTAAAATCATTTTAGATATTCGAAATCGCGCAAGCATGCAGCGAACGCGACACTGTCCGAATTTCGAGGTTTTTGTAGGAGTTTGTTTAAGTATTTATGTTTGGGTCAAACCAAACCTGGCACGCGGGCCCCTGGCACGCGGGCCCCTGGCACGAGGGCCCCTGGCACGCGGGCCCCTGGCACGCGGGCCCCTGGCACGCGGGCTCCTGGCCCGTGAGCACAGTATCCGATGAAACTGTAAAAGCCAAAAAGGCTAACAGCAATTACATCACCGAAATTATATATACGGCGCAGCATGTCCGAAAATAGGCGTAACCCAGATATAAGAAACTTTCTTGGATGATAATCATAGAATTGTGAAACTTTATTAATGTTTTCTGGGATTCTCAAGGCACTTTGTCAAAATCATATGGTCCAGCTCCAAAAGCTGCCTCATGCTGTGCGAAAATCGGCCGTAAATTCTCGAAATCAAACTTCTTCACGACAACTAAGTCCGGGAACTGCAAAATTGACCTGTGAACTTCTAAAACACCTGGATTCGATCACTGCCCAATCACCCAGCCCAGGCCTGCTACCGTTCGACTATCGTCTTTTCCTGGCTACTAAAGCGGTACCTACGAAAAGTTCAAAAACTACGATTATGTCATAAGTGACTTAGCTGACTTTTTCGATAACCAGTCACACTCTTTCTGGACGATGCCTAGTAAATGGTTAAGTAATCTGGGTACGTAATGAATATAAAGTTGTAGACGTTTGTTTTATTGGAAATTAAAATATTTTGTCTATGTTTAAATAAAAAGTGGGTTCGAAATTATGTAACACCACGATACTAAACTCAAATTAGCATTGCTCTAATACTGCTTTAGAAAACAATATACGAAATATTTTTATATAATATTTCGTTAAAAAACGGGCTATTATAAAATTTTATGCTCTACCAAATAAAAATGTATGTGCCAAGTTTTAATGATGCTAAAATTAAATGCAAAATTGATCTTAAAACAATAATTTTGTTTTAGAATACTATGCTTAGCTAAAAAACACAACAGTGATGGAAGAAGAACAAAAGTGGAATATACTCGAACAAATTTAAAGAAAACTTACAACATAATTTAGAGTAGGTACCGTCGTCAGTTTATACAACCATGTCTCCCCGGCTGGGTTCGGATATAGTGACACTTTCCAGAAGTTGTCATCTGTATAGACTCTTTACATACTACTATAGACTTATTTATTACTACTATCTACTACTATATTTATCACTCTATACTATACAGTGTACCTCAATGTCGCTAGCGTACATGTTAACGAAAATAATGTAAATATGCAAGTGAAAAAACGGAAGAAGGTGTATTATTCATTCTTCCAACTGTCCTCTATCCTTTCATATCCAATGGAACGTCAGAGTGATAAGTTGAAGGAAGGTTCAAAAAATCTTTGGAGACACGGTACGATAGTCACAATATATCCAGAACTGAAAATCAACAGCATATCAACGGTTGGGATTGAATCCACTAGCTATCTTATAGTTTGCAGGTATGCTGACCTCTGCCAACCATTTTATTACTTAGAAGGAAGTTTAAGCGAACTTTATTTATTCCTAAATTTTACCTATAAAAATGAGTCTTCCAGAGACACTAGTTATAAAAGATCCTCGACAAATGTATTTTTGAAAACTATTTTAAGTTGTACTAACTTGCAGTTAAGTACTCGTATTTTCAATGAACCGGAACAAATGCTGATTATCGATTATTTATCTGGGCCTTCATTTTTAGACATTAACTGTTTTTAAATATTTCAATGCTCATCGAATTGAGTACGTTCGTTGTAAACATTTTACAATGGAACAAATCGTAAACAAGATACATATAGACAACATGTCATTGTCCTCTGTTTTAATTACAAAAAATGGTTGAAAATGTGTGATTGTTGAAAACCTTGTGCTTTTTTTTAGTATCTGAGTTTCTATTATTTTAATTTTTGCAATAAGAATTTAAATCACGGAAAGATTTAATCAACATGCACCATCCTATTAAAAATTAAAGCATTTAATTCATTTAAATAAAAAGATATGGCCTTTCAAATCGATTCTCACTCAAAACTTACTACCTGCTGACCTACAACATTGAAATTTAGCACAAAAGAAGGTCTTCTACAAGTAGATCATAAAAAATATTTTATGGAGAATTATTACGTAACAAATAGTAAGAGACATTATAGCTGAAATAATGTCAAATAATAAGGGACTTAACATTATACTACTTAATAAGGTTTAACAATAACCCCATACTTTTGCCAAAAACCATTATTTTGTAACCATTCAAATACAACGTGTATTGTTACTACTACGATTAATATAGCTCTCGGAGCCCGAGTCCTGCTTCCGCCTGATATCCTATTTTTAATAAGTGCACTTGCTTTTATGGATTACCTCATACAGATAAAATTAATTGTTATTGTGTTAAATTATTTCTATAATTTCGACAGTGATGGCAAAAATATAAGACCTTGTGTAAAGAGTGGTAATCTGGATACCGAATTAATTATTTAATAAATATAAATAATTCAGCTACTAGCAACTAGCTACTATGACCGATATTTAATTAATCAATGAACTTTTGCATATATGTACATGTTTATTAGACAGTTCACGTTGATAAAAATGAATAGAATTTTCTGACGTTGAGGAATTTTAGGAAATCTTTAGATTTAAAATCAAAAGACAAGAACGTTAGTTGAAGTTAGTTTTAGCATCTGTCTGTAAGTACTCCACTACTGGACATAACGCCTAACGCCTTTGGATTTGTAGTAATCACCATACTTAGAAGGCAGACTGGCGTTCGCAATAAAAGACAACTCGTACCTTAGACGCTTATCCGTATTTATCAAAATCTGTTTTTAATTGGACTATTGGACGGTGGTTTCTAGTAAAATGATACTAAATGTGAGATAAAAAAAGTTTGTAGTTTTTAAAATGCTTAAGATAATCGACATAAGTATTCCGTTCAACCAGTGGGTGACATTGAAAGCGACTTGTATTTATGCAATCTCAGGTCCGCTGACGACCCACACCTCTTGCTGGCAGACCGCGACGTTTCTTGCAATAGGCATCAAAGACTGTGACGTATCAGTCGCCTCCGTTCTCAAGAAATAATAAATTCTAGCAATTAAATTATTTCACACAAAACGTACAATGTTTCAGGCTAATGTATATCGAATTTGTTTATTAGTGGCTGTATTTAGAAACTGTTATGGAGCAATTGACATTGGTAAGTTTCATTTTCATTAAATTACACCAAAAGTCACGTTTTCTAATATTAAACTATAAGTGTAAATAATTTGATTAAATATTACAATATTTAAATAAGTTTCTTAATTTCTTTAGATAATGTAGAAATAGTTTATAAACATATTATTAAAAAGTCATGCACATTATAGTCTCAGTATTACGAGTAAATAAATATATTAGTTTTTTTTTTATTGGATAAAGTGATGAATCGAGCAAAACGTTCACCTGGTGGTAAGTGCAACGTCTGCCCATAACAAATGTGTGCCACCCAGAAAATTTCTGTGCGACACGTCACTGGGCCCATCACCCTGAGACATCAGTTCTCATATGCCCAGTGATTACACTAGCTCACAGTGCCCTTCAAACTGAAACACAGTAATGCTTGCACACTACTGCTTCAAGGCAGAATAACTGGTCCCGGGGTGGTACCTACCTAGACGGAATCCTGCATAGGAATCCTACCACCAGTAAACCGAACTGTTTTTGCACGAGTACTATGTAATTTAAGGTACCCAGCCCGTATACCGCCAAATACGTAAAGTTACACTTTGAGAAAGACACCAAAAATATTATTCATATGTGTTAGTATTTCTAGCTACAGTTCACCAAGTAAACTTCATTTCATTTCTTTTTTTTTAAACTGTTATTTGAAAGAATTTATATGTTAGGTAAAATTTTGTAAGAAGTTTTCTTTAAACTGCTAGTGATAACAATTTCGGAGCTATATTCACTACAGTAAAATTATGTCGTATTGTAATTTGATAATTTAAATTAGATACACTAAAAGGTTCAATTTGGCTATCAAGGCGCAAGAGAATCCATCACACATCTAATCACATAAGTGTTATGTTAATTTAATTATAAAGCAAAGGTAAATGCATGCAGATATTCTGCGGTTCGATTTGTTTCTTCAATCTGCAGTTTAGCAGTGGACAACAATAGGCTGAAATAAGTAGTATTGACGAGAGAGATGGGAAATTAACAAAAAAAACAAATAATAATAACTTTCTCATAAAAAATCTTTTTACAGGTTTACGCTCATTAGACGTAACCGTTTCATTAAATTCATTATTAATAAAATTTCGATAAACCTGCCATAGTTAAACTGATACTATGAGATACTTAAGCATTATTTTGTTGTTGTTCTGAAAAATCCATATATTAAAAAACTGAAAACAACCAAAAAACTTAATGCAATTGCGTCATTCCATGTAAATATTAAGATAATTATGTAAACGATTTTTATTGCAAAATAAAGCTTAACTAAAAATAAAGTATCTAAAAAGTGGCCTCTAGGTAGACTCGGTTAAAACAGCAATTGTCTTAATACTCGTACCAACATATTTTTACAGGAAGAGAAAACCGTCAATGTCCAGTACCTTTAATCATAATAATATAGTATCTTCCAGTCGTTTCGTTCATTGAAAACAAAAATATTGCCCCGAAAGATGGAATTTTGATGTAATTCGCTGATTCGGACCTATCGCATGAGTTCTTATGGTGCAAATGCCATTTAAAGTTGATTAAATAATAACTCCTTATGTGTATATACATGCTTTAAAGTTTAGAAGTGCTGAATTCACGACTACCCAATCTTGTGGCGGTTCAGACTTGCAACTCTGGTAAGGCTTGGAATCTTGCCTGAAGACACCAATGATGAAGGCTGCCGTATTTTCATTAAAGCGGGTAGACTTTGAACTTTACGTCGGGCAAAGTTGAAATAACCTTTTTATTTACTTTATTTTATAAAGTAATATAAAAATGGTAAATAAATAACAATTTAAAATCAAGTTAACCTCAATCCAATTTCCCGCGATTTTTTATTTACTTGACCTTATTTCAACTTAAACTGAGATTTTTGTTTGCCGAGTTAGTCTTTGTTTGATTCGGTTTCCGGTTTAAAAATTCTTTGTCTAAAACTACAAAATTACACTTAGAAGACAATAAAATTATGTTTTATAGTGGTGCAGTGAGCATGCTTAATTAATGATATTTTAAAACATCAGAATTTATTTACATAAAATATAAAGATACTTAATACTATTTTTAACGAGGGAACGTATAAACAATATTTAGTTTAGAATTAACATATTTTATGGCTGATTATACAATTTAGCTCCTTCATACATAATATGTAGTAAGTATATCAGTTCTTATGCAGGAATCCTACCACTTCACTATGGGCCGACGTTGCACTTATTATCAGGTGAATGTTTTGCTAGTCTCGTCATTTTCTTCAAAAAAAGTGCAAGTATTAAATGTATATAATAATTATTAGGACGTCTCTCATATCGAAATCCGATTATTCTGATAGGTTTTCGCTAGTATATTCCGGTATTCCCAAGATAACTATATTCCTTAGCCGTTCATTTCGTTCCTGGCATTCTTTTGTAATTTCTTCATGGGTGGGAAAAGTAATTTGTGGCCATGTACTATTAGTACAATTCCTATTTTTTTGAAGAAATTTTATATTATTTTTATTTGCAGCACAGACAGTTTTAAGATGGTCCAGCTCAATCTTCATTTTATTCGAACCCTAATATTATTTACTTGTTCCTTAATTTCTGTCATATCTTATTGTAGTAAATTTCCTTTTGCTTGTTTGCAGAACTCTTCGGAAATGTTCTCACTTCGTTTTTTTATTGCATAAAGTGATGAAACGAGCACAACGTTCACCGGATGGTAAGTGCAACGTCTGCCCATAACAAATGCTGTGTCACCCAGAAAATTTCTTTGTGACACCACACTGCGCCCGTCACCCTGAGACATCAGTTCTTAAGTCTCAAATGCCCAGTGATTACGCTAGCTCACAGTGCCCTTCAAACCGAAACACAGTAATGTTTGCACACTAGCTGCTTCACGGCAGAATAACTGGCCCTGGGGTGGTACCTACCTAGACGGATTCCTGCATAGGAATCCTCCCACACCATACCTCCCACCAGTATATCCTCCCACCTCCGGCTCCGGTCCGTTTCGTTTTCTGAATGTGACTAGGGGTTTCTCTGTTAAATTACCATCATCATCGTCGTCATCTGGAGATCTTAATATACATAAACATTATTCGGAACCATTTTTTTTTGCAGAATGTAGGTTCTAGGTCATAAAATGAAAGTAAGTATATTGTAAAATATACGGTGCACTACACTTTTGTTTTCATACAAGTGAAATTGTAATCAATACTGCAACGCAAAATACAACTTATTATTACAAAGCTATAGCTAATTTTAGCTTAACTGGAGTCCCGAATGAAATAAAAACGGATCACTTTGTAGTTCGTGTGCCTTTCTCCGCGTCAAGAAACCTTTTCCCAAGGACAGGAAGTGGAATCAATTTGAAATTAAAGTCAAATGAGAGACCTTAGGTTTACAAAGCTATAGTTCTATATAAATCGAAGCTTGGACTTGAAGTATCAGCAATCAATGAACAAAAACAACAACAGCAACGGACAAACAAACATTCACACTTTTTTTTCTTGTATCAACATATCCCCTGCATTTTTTAGTACTTATATAATAAACATTGGTCATTAAAAATACTACTAACTATCTGCGAAATCTATTAAATATGTAGTCATTTAATTTAACCTTGAAGTTAAATGACTACATGCTTACAATGTTTAAGGGAAATGTCAAATCTGTACCAGTTGTTGTTGAGATACTTCGCTCGAAGTGCGAATTTGTCAAAACTGTAAAAGCTTGTCTATTATACCTCTAAACAGTCTGAAAACAAAACACTTTAACCAATGTAGTTTGCCAGTGGTGACATACAGAAGTGAGAAGTGATTTGCATGATTTGCATTACGGTTCTTTATAGATTTAATTTTATTTACTATTGCATGAATACTTATCTATATTTATTGTGGTAGCGAGTGCCGTGTGTTGGCGGCTTACGGGAATACACCATCTCGTCTTTGCAAATTAACTTTGTTTCTGTCCTACACTGTAAACGATTACTGCCAGATTCTAATAACTATTAATGACCTTTTCAAGTCTGACGTAGTTTACCTATTATATAAATATGGGGCAATAACTTGCACAAAAATGGGTTAGGAACCCACAATCTTATATAATGTATTGTGTACCAATGTAGTGTGTACATTGTAAGCACAACGAACTAGTATCTAGGTTTCATTGTAGCAAGTGGCGTGTACCGCAGACCACATATTGACAACGAAGTAATCGAATGTAGTCCAAAGAAGCGATACCTAGGACAACTCATGTATTTCTTTATCGAGGTAGACTGGATGTTCCTCTGGCACCGTTATTAAGAAAAAACGCTATTTTCTACACAGGACGTACATTGACTTTATGGCAACTACTGCCTGTGATCAATAAAGTGACAATTATATTTTTGTGTGTGCTAACCTATAAAACTTAAGAATTGTCTTATAGGTCGGGCGCAGTGTGGTGCCACACAAACATGTTCTGGGTGATACAGCATTTATTATGGGCAAACTTTGCACTTACCATCAGGTGAATGTTTCGCCAGTCTCGTCACTTTGTCGTATAAAAAAAATGTTAAGTGATATAGTTTATAAGCGCCCCAATCTGATATCTGAGACGTTTATGGAGCTGGTAAGAATTCGTAATGCTGCTCCTGATCTGGATGACGGACTTTACATACGGTTATTTCTATTCCACTGAGCTCGTGGTAAATAAAGACTCAAAATTTAAGGGGGCCCCTTATGTGCCTATGACAGATAGGTTTTCGTAAAGCTTGTTTATCGTAGTCACGTCAAAACTTAATGAAGATATTATTTGTGGAAGTAATATAAGTCCTTAGCTACGTTAATAATAGTTTCCTTTAGTTCTTGTTTGTTGTATATATAATAATATTCACTAGTTCGACGAGTAGTAAAACAATACATATAATATATAAATTTGCTAAGTGGTGAGATCATACAGACATAATTGTTTACTCACTACATATCCCCAAGGTCATTTCAGCTGCATTAAATAGCATTTAGTGACTTTGACCGAATCCTATTGTCACTAGGCCATTATAGACGTTTGCAAGGAGGAAGAACATTGGAATTGTTGTTTTTTCTACTGCTTATCAAATTTTTTTTCGTGCATCATTTTTTTCGTGTAAGTATCAAATTTTTGATAATTAAGTAAAATTTTAATAGTATATTTTACTTAACGTTTATTTGTTTTATTTTTCTTTCGCTTTTGAAACAAGTTTTCAATATTGAAGCAAGAATAACAAACTGTTTCTTGATATGAAATCAGCACGTTATTTTTTCCGTTGAGACGGCCGTATAGAATAATATAAATATAATCTAGACAAATACACACGGTAATAATTGCAGATTATTACTCGTAAATCACTCCCTTTTTTTAAGTTAGTCTAACTTTGTTCCAGGTAAATACCTCCCCGTTTGCGACAGAAATTCACCAGAAGTCAACGATTGTCTGATTGACGCAGTGCGTAAAGGTCTCGTAGTTGTGGGAAACGGTATTAAAGATTTAGGGGTGCCACCTATTGACCCTTTCCATCAAAAGGAGTTAAAAGTCGAGTACAATAATAATCAGGTGGGTACATTTGATGAAATGTAATTATTTAATTAAGATCCTTCAACGTGTATTGTCAATGTATGTGCACACTCCTGCATTATAAAATACTAAAAGTGTAAGAAAATAGTGGAACTAGAATGATAGAACATTATTTTGTTTGTCTTTTGTTATAAACTAGCTGGCGCGGCAGACGTCGTCCTACCCATTTCGATAAGTGACGCGATGAGTTTGTTTTAAGAATTACATTTAAGTATGAAACTTTACAGCTTCACGACCACAGCGCCACCTACCGGGTCGAATTTTGTAATTTTCTTTTTTGATTTTCATCTTAAATTTTAGAATTAAATTAACGACTAGCTGATACTCTCTACTTCGTCAACGTGGATATATGTTTTTCAAATATCCCGTGGAGACTGTTTGATTTTCTGGGATTAAAAGTATTCCATGTCTATCTCTATGATTCAAGCTTTTGAACCGTGAAAAGTTAAAAATCAGTCAAGAGACAGAGTGTCTGTGTACTGTACTTTCGCATTTATGATATTAGTATGGATTAGTATTAGTATAGATAATTATGAATTCAGAAAAATAGCTTAAACAGCCATGAACGACAATAATAATGACAAAAATGCAATTTAAAGCCGCGCGTAATACGTCCATCCGCCCTAATTTCAACAGTTTTTGAAATTTTAGGAAGGAACCCTGAATATTTCCGCCATAAAAAGGAGCTTTGATCGCTCTCTGTAAAGTTCCCTTCCTGCTTATGAAAGTCCCATCAGAATCGATTTAACCGTTTCGGAGATTAGCTCGGGACAAACAAACAAAGTGGGAATTGACTCGCATGCAGAGGGCCCAACAGTTTTTTTTAACAACAATACACAACAAATAAGAGCATATATAAATAGACACATTGAATTTGATTGACGAAATGAAATTGTATGAGATAAATTTGAATATTCCATGCTCTTTTATGCGATTAACGATTCAGTGATTTGATTCGAATTTTTTTTTTACTGTTATGTCATCGATACGTAAATTTCTCCGTTATCATGCAACCATATAACACTATAGTAATCTCAATAATAGAGAATGCGCATGAGTATAAACCAACTTATTATATAACCAATTTCACGTTATGCTCATTGTGTAATTCAAGAAATACGCAAACACGTATTATTATTTTGACAATGATGTCTAGCTGTTTTATCTAGCTTATTATGTTTTAACGAACGGTGTAGCAAAGCAGTATTTGTTGGTTACTTTCACTCTTTGGACTGTTCAGAACCACTCTCTCATAAAGAACTCTATCACAAAATATATTTTTACAAATAATCTCCTGGTCGGGCACTCGACTTCAGTTTCACAGCACGCGAGTAACCTGGGCTCGATCCTCGGTAGCGATACCATTAAAATTGTTAAGTGAAATTTTCTAGTGCTGATTCGACATATTTGGTAGTGAAGGAAAAAGTCGCCAGGATGTCTGAGAAGTAAATACCATTTCGATGTCCGCCACACGACACTAGAGCAGCGCAGCGGAATCTTTATCGCTTAAAAATCCTTAAGGAGCCATGAGCCCTGAAGTTAGACATGAATGTTTGGCACATCAACCCTTACGAATTACATGTTTTTCTTTTCATCCCGGCAATCAAATATTAAAAACTAAACTCAGTTGGGAGAAACTTTTTGAAGTTGACTTATTTCATACGAAAACTATTGCCTTAACCACACAAAACTTCAACCGAACATGGTGAAGTCGTAAAGAAAAATATAACAAAAAAGATGATAGCAATGACTCCTTCAATTAAAACGGGTATTACATAAAAGTTTACCAAACAAATGAACTTTTCTTGAGAGTGAATACTTCGTAGTTATTAAATTGTTATCAAAATTCAGTGTACTTGCTTAGGACAGTTTATTAAAAGTATGACAAACCGGTGTCCTTTTAAACTATCTAAAAATTCTAAAATCTTCGAAATCAAACACAATAGTAAAGATTTTACTTTTACCATTATATCAACGGGGGAATTATGCAATTTTAAAATGTGTTACAAAACAATTACATTTTAAATATGTACTTACAAACATTGGTGTGAGAGTTAAAAAATACAATACATTCTTCAGGACAGCCTTCGGACAACGACCTTTTCGTGCGTTACTTTAATTAATTGACGTTTTTATAAGGATTAAATAATATTGTCATTTTAAAATGTCCAAGAGCGTTTTTCATGATCTAAAATAATGAAACTGCAAAGTGAACCCATTAGGAGTAAAGTTAATACTTAGTAGAGTTCAGGTAAAACTATGTGGGAGACATATTAAGTAAAAATGTCATACAGTTAAAAGAATGTTTATTGCGATTTTTATCTATGACAGACTATGTTTTAAATTGTAGCTTGTATGGTAATCCAGTATGACAATTCATCGTGACATGCCGTTTCCTGAGACATGGTTTCCTGATTACGTGAAATAATTACTTTAATTACACGTATCTTCCTTCAAAATAGAATTGCGCTTCAAGTATTGTACAATATCTAGTTTATACTGATCGCGTCACTCAATAGTTAGTATACCAACCTGGTTTCAATTCCTACCAACATTTAAGAAAAATACAAATTATAGGTTTGCAGGTCTGGATTAATGAACGCTGACTGTATTTATTCCGTTCAGATAACAGAAAAAGATATTATTTTTTTTATTTCGGAAAAACAAAATAGATGTGTAACACTTTATATGATCCAATTTATATATATTTAAACATCGGTCGGTCTAACACAATTTCGTGTCGGCATTTCAGCGATGTACATGAAGTACTCATTTCAACTTTTTTCAAATTGTTTATTTCGGGAATTCTTTAAACTGGTTTCAAAAAATAATTCATATTAATTATATAATTGACATTATAATTAACAATTGTAATGCTTTAGACAAGCGCTGTACCAACGTATTACCTATATTCATTTTAATAAAGTTGTCGCTATAGATTAGAATTTGACGCACATGTTTCTAAAATCAAGTTCGTAAGGACTTACGAGGCCTCAAGTTAAAGATTGCCCGGATTGCTTTAGCATTATGTTTACAAATATAATGATATAGAGATAATAATGCAGCTATCAATAATTGTAGCATGTGCATAGACAACGACATATAATATGTCACATGCTTGATCTACAACAGTTCTAGGATCTGATGTTTTCTGTGATTTTATTCATGTCACGTATTTCATAATAGCTTCTCAAGTGATCATGGTAATCGTGTTATCCTTGTTTCCACTTGAATTGCCTTAACTTTGACCGCACATTGCTTCGTTTAATAATAGTGCGGTTGAAGTTGTAACGAGCATTTACGAGTACGTTCGAGTTCGCAAAATACGCTTAAACATTTTAATTGCAAATAATGCAGTCTAAGGACATACAACTATGTACGTACGTATTTTCGTCTATTTCCTCCTAGCTACTAAACTAATTTTTACTTACTACTTAGTACTTTAACTAATGGGGTATCGTCTAATAATTGTTGGTGCTTCACGTATTTTAATCTACGTAACGAAATTACACTAAATTCGTTATATATACATATATAATTTAGTGTAGCCTCAAAATGTATTTTATTGTGAACTAGCTTTCTTCACTGCTTCAAATTCCAAATCAGCAATTAAAATTCCTATTGTAGTAGTGCCGGCAATGGCAGTCGAATCCAGATAAAGCGTGGGCTATGAAATTTAAGGCTGAAATTTTTGCGAATGCGGACGTCGCAAGTTCTCGAAAAAATCTGTGCACACAAATATGTTGCAGTCAGACTTTAATTCTTTAAATTTTTAACTTGCGTTTTATGTGATCATAGAGAATGGAAATTACTTCAATACCCAAATATCTTGATCTCTAACAGTGATTTTTTCATATTTCACCTTTCAAAGTTTTCTGTAACAAAAATTAATATAATTAATAACTATGGTTAAATCTTTAAAAAAAATACCTTTTTTTATCGAAACTAATATTATAAAGAGGAAACATTTGATTTTTTGTGTGTTTGGTTGTAATTATTTAACTCGAAAACTACTGAACCGATTTTAAAAATTCTTTCACCTATATACAACTACATTATCACCGAATAACGTGAGTCGTATTTAATTTAAAAAAACTCAAGGTTTCAAAAATTTACTGATTACAGTCGTTATTTGACGTGCGCTGCAAAAACTATTAATGATAAAGATTACTCACAAAAAAGTCCGCGGGGCTATATGTCTAACTACTCGTATTATAGTTAAGTCACAATAACCACTTTTTGTTCATATTAGTCATTCAAAACACGGGTAGAATCGAAAGATGATGACATTCTTATGCATAATATTAATCCTTATCCTACTAAATAGTTTTATAGACAAGTTTGATTATGTACATGTAAATTCCTCTTAAAATTATTCGAATCGGACCTATCGTTTAGAAGTTACGACGGGTATAAAAATGCTAAAAGTAAGAAAAATGCGAACAGCCATAGCGCTCGCCCGCGCTACTCGCGATTGGACTCAGTTCTATTGATTACCTATCTACTCATTTTAATTTTTGTAAACTAGAAATAATTGAATAGTGGTTAGTAATTTTAATTTTTTTTTATTTAGAACTTTGAAACGCTCTAAAATAAATACAGCGGCTGCGGTTTTGAACGCCGCGCCGCCCGGATTCATGCGACTTGGGCATCATCGAGGTGCGCGGCTTCCTTTGCGCAGCGGTCGAGAGCGGTCGTTTTGTTTTGCTAACACGACATCAAATATTGTTTACAAGGAAGCTCTGAGCCACTAAACTTTCATGGCTTATGTTCCCGTAAATAAAACATTATTTTGGTAACTTAATCTTACTTGACCAGCTGCAGATTCGCCGATGTGCATAGTTGCTACAAAAAATGTTTGTGAAGGGGTTGTTGTTGTTCTGTTTGTCCAAATAAAGTACTAATTTATCTTTCTAATATCTATTTACCCGTGCGAAGCCGGGGCGGATCGCTAGTTCTGTTATTAGCTAAACGATTTGCTGTCTAGTCACGTTCTTCCGTAGAAAAAAATTCATTCTTGAGGAATTCAGATTCTTAATTAAACACTAATTTACTTTTTTAAGTCTTTGATCCCCATCTTCTCATGAGATGAAATGAAGTTCAGATTTAAACAAATCTAAATAAAAGAATAATAGCTTTGTCTAGTTTAGAAGTGTATTAAAAATTTTATAGTTTTTAGGAGAAATTCGAATTCTATTAATTATCATCATCGTTATCATCATCATCATTTCATCCTATCACTAGTCCACTACTGAATATAGGCCTCTGAGATACGTGAACAGTTTTATTTATTTTATTGGATAGAGTGACGAGATGAGCAAATGCTGTATCCCCCAGTACCCTTCTGAGTGGCACAACACTGCCCCGTCATCTTAAGAAATCAGTTCTTAAGTCTCATATGCTATGTGATTACACTATTTCTCAGTGACCTTCAGACCAAAACACAGTAATGCTTGCATGCTACTGCTTCACGGCAGAATAACTGGTTTAAATGTTATTTACACTGTGTTTTGGTTCGGATTCTTTGTAATTTATAATAATGTGCATATTATAAGCATTCAGATAACCATGTTTTTGTTACTTCTTTTTTTGTTTAAATGAAGTTCCTTCTACGCTTACATTAACTTGTAACTCACTTTGTTCTGTACCTACGCATTATTCATTGTAATGATTATAAAAAATAAATTTCTTTGTTTAATTACATAGTAGATCAGATAATAGTTGACATTGATTTCCGTTTTTAAATAATATAGATCCTCTTCACCTTCCAGTTATTAAGAATAAGGTCTACGTGGCAACGTTGGGAGGGTCGGATAAACATTGTTTTCGTAATTTATAAAATGTAAGGCTGACATTTTCAGGTCATTAGAAATACTAATTTTATAAATAAGTAAGCAATTATACTTGCCCTTAATATTTAGAGGTAACAGAGGGCGGACTCAATCAATATCAGCATTCTCTGGCAAAATATATGTTTATAGTGCGAAACATTGCGACTAGTACATACGTGTGTGAACCTTATATGACGGTGATTGTGTCTGTGTAATTACTACAATAAAACATCAAGAAATTGTGGTGTAAGAAGCATTTTAATATTTATAAAATCTTATATCTTCAATCTCCCGGACCTACCCCAACTCGCAATTCGCTCGCTGTGACGTAGTACGGCAATATTTACTTGCTAATCTTTTAGCGCCTGGATAAAATAATTAGCACATACTAGTTAACAAACTTTTTCTAGAAAATTTTAAAAGTTGTTTTTAGAGTATTCTATTGCGCCTAAAATGGATAAACAATTCTGTGGAGCTTGCAGGGCATTAATATCTGATAAAAGATAAACAGAAGTATGACCTTCAATGCGCTAATATCTCACCACAGCGGTATAGAGCGTTAAATGATGAGACTAAGCGTAATTGGAGATGCCTGGAATGTAAAAGTAAAATAAGAAGGATAACACAAACACACCTATACGCCCATCTCACCAGACAGAGTCGGCAGTTCCCGATAACGCAGATAACTTGAACGTAACGTTGCGTAAAAAATCTGATTTGACATTTGACTACATAACGGAAAAAAAGTTGAAGGATGGCTTGGGGGCTGAAAGATAAGAATTAAGAATTGTTATTCAATCAAGCCTCAAGGAATTATCAGATCAGTTAACCACAATAAAAAACCACTTCCACTTCACTTCTGAATTGAAATGTATAAGAGAAGAAAATAAAAGTCTAAAAAATAGTGTTACTGCACAAGCTGCAAGGATTAAAGCATTGGAAGACGAAAACTTGAGACAACAACAGTGGACACGAATGCAGAATATAGAGATAACAGGGATTTCTGAGAATAAGGCCGAAGATACTAAACAAATAGTATTGAAACTCTCGCAGCATATTGGGGCTCCTATTCAGCAGACTGATATCGATTTCGCACACCGGGTCCAACCTCGGCGCGCTGTGAGTGCAGCCCGCGCACGCCCCATTGTTGTGCATCTAAGACAACGTGCCGTCAAAGACAAACTTATAGCAGCGGGTCGCAAGTATCGTACTCTGAATGCTAAGGATTTGGGAATGGGTGATGAGACTAACAGAGTTTATATCAATGAGCACCTTACAAAAGAAAATAAAATTCTTTTAAATACATGCAAACAAAAAGCCAAGGAGATAAATTATAAATTTGTATGGACAAAAAACTGCCGTATCTTCGTTCGAAAGGACGAGGCCTCACCCCCTATTCCAATATCCTCATCAACCGATATATCCAAAATAATGTAAAACACTGTTTGATATTTAATAATTACTCACCTTTCAATGTATGCAATAATCCTCCCTTACACTTACATAAAATATTTTTACACTTCTCTACACTCAACTCCATTTACACACTTATTGATTATGCAGTGCAAGAATACCTCACAAGTTTATCCTTTCCATGTGAACTACACTCCTATTTTAAACCGAAGCAAATTCTTGTAGTGCCACATTTAAATGCTATTATAAACTACGGCTTAACTTATAGTTATACATTGACCTTTAAGGTTTGCGAATATTTATCTATATTAATTAATAACTTTGGCTTAAAAATAATAGTTTATTTTTCCATTAAATATTTAACATTTTATAGAGTGTACGTTTATCGATTTCACCACTACTACCCTGTCAGAAATGGATGAAAATAGTAAAAATAGTAACAACCTTACATTGCTTTATCAAAACGTTAGAGGGCTACGAACAAAGACTAATACGTTTTATAATAATCTGTTACTGTCTGAGATCAATGTAGTTATGATTTCTGAAACATGGTTATGTGATGGTATTTTGGACGCAGAACTAAGTGACGATAATTATAAAATTTTTCGTAGAGATCGAGGATCACTTAGGAGGTGATGTAATGTTACTTTGTAAATCAAAGCTACACGCGCACATGAGACCAGAATGGAATAATACCGATCTGGAATGCATTTGGATTACCATTCCAGGAAGTAACATAGGCTCTTCATATGACATACACATTTCGGTAGTTTATATACCACCTAATCATCAAATATCTTCGCGCACAAAGGATCTCATTAACACACTGTTAGCTGTTCGTGATAAATATCCAAATGACTATATAATTGTTTCAGGAGATTTTAATTTACCATGTATTGACTGGACTTCTGAAGACCCAGTTGTACGTAGGAAAGGATCAGTCGAAGTTCAAACTGCAGCATCTGATCTTATATCTTGTTGTTCTTTCATAGGCCTTTCTCAATACAATAGCACTCTTAAACAGTAGCAAGAACACTCTAGACTTAATCTTTTCATCTTTCCCGATAAAAGTTCAAAAATCTGAATTTGTGCTTGTTATAGTAGATGCATATCATCCAGCTCTGTACATATCCGCGACGGACATCTTAGTACCTTCACGTAGGCCTTATTTTAGGACTAAATATCAATTTAAGCGAGCAGACTACCGTAGTATGAATGATTTACTTTTGAAACAAGTCTGGGCTTTTATCACAAGGGAAACAAGTTTAGATCATGATACTGATAAATTTTACAGTATAATAAATGAATTAATTGAAAAATTCGTTCCTAAAATCCGATGTAGTGGTAATTATTCTTATCCAATATGGTACAGCAGAGCACTAATTAACCTTATAAAAGAAAAGAGTAAATTGCACTCTAGTTGGAAGAAGCATAAAAATCCGATTGATTACGCAGACTTTTCGGAGCTGAGAAAACGAAAAAAGATACCTACAGCAACAATGTTATAAACTGTACCTAGCACGCACTCAAGAGAATATTAAACATAACCCCAAAGCTTTCTGGAGTTATGTAAAGTCTAAGCGTAAAAACCATTCGTTCATCCAATTTGATTATCCTCAAGAAATGACATACGGAGACACTAAAGTGAATAACCCAATAGCAATCTGCTCGTCATTTAACGATTTTTTTAAAAGTAATTTTACTAAATCTATTGACAATAATTTGACTATACGATCCGATAATTTAAATTTAAATGTAATCCAAGATATTGCAATAAATCCAGAGAAAGTTAAGAATTTAATTTGTAAGCTTGACATTACGAAAGGTGCCGGTAGCGATAAATTGCCTCCTGTATTATTTGTAAAATGTGCAAAATACTTATCTGTTCCTATAGCACTATTATTCAACAGGTGTCTTCGCGATGGCTACTTTCCAAGTATTTGGAAGGAAGCTCATGTTGTACCTATACACAAGAAAGGGCTGAAGACAATAATTGAGAATTACCGGCCAATATCAATACTCAATGTGTTAAGTAAATTGCTAGAAAGAATCGTTCATATGCACATATACCCCATCATATTACCTTCAATACCCCCAGAACAACATGGCTTTGTGAAAGGGCGCTCTACAGCAACTAACTTGGGCGCATTTATTGATTATACTACCTCAAATATGGATGGAGGGTCGCAAGTAGATGTCATTTACACTGACTTTGAGAAAGCCTTTGATCGCGTAGATCACATCATATTACTACGTAAGCTTTTTGAGCTAGGGCATACGAGGTAACCTTTTCAGGTGGATGGAATCATATCTGTGGAAACGATCTCAGGCAGTAGTCTTAGGAGGGTTCCGTTCTGACTTCGTGGAAATAACATCCGGAGTTCCACAAGGTTCTATTTTGGGTCCTCTACTGTACGTGTGCTATCTATATGATGTGGGCAAGGGTTTTCATAATGCTAAGTTTCTGATGTACGCTGATGACACTAAAATACGAGTATATATGAAAATCACTGATTATGTAGATTGCATGAAACTTCAAGATGATCTTGTGCGACTTGGTAACTATTATGTAATAAATCGTATAGGAGTTAATGTCAGAAAGTGTCTTTACGTTTCTTTCACAAGGAAAAGAGAACCTACAAATTTCAACTACCAAATAAATCACCTTAATATAACTAAGAAAGAATTAGTGAAGGATCTGGGGATATTACTGGATTGCAAGTTAAGCTTCTCAAAACATATTGAAACAATAACGCACTCGGCCTACAAAAGCCTTGGCTTCATCCTACGCGTAAGCAGACCCTTTACTGATATTAACTGTATTAAATTACTTTACTTTTCATATGTTAGAAGCGTCCTTGAATATTGCAGTACTGTATGGAGCCCGCATTACACTGTTCATGTAAATAACTTAAAACAAATTCAGCACAAATTCCTGAGACATTTAAAGTATAGAAATTTTATTTACACTAATAACTATGGAGAGTCTTGTAGATATTTCAAAAATAATAAGCCTTGAAGATAGAACGTACTCTATGGACATGGCATTTTTGCATGGTTTATGTAATGGAAGTATTGACTGTGTAACTTTAGCTGATAGAGTTCTCTGCTTTTGTACTCCGAAACGTAGAACGAGACATACACCTTTGTTTGCGGTTGTTAAGACAAAGACAAACTATGCATAAAACTCTCTGGTGAATCGTTTACAAAAAGTTTATAATAAAAGATTCCACTCAGTTGATATTTTCCATTCCAGTAAGGATAAGTTTAAAAAGGATGTCTTGAAACTTCTGATGTAGTGAGTTTAGGTAACTCATTAACTCATACACACACACACACGCACGCACACACACGCACGCACGCACGCACGCACGCACGCACGCACGCACGCACGCACGCACGCACGCACGCACGCACGCACGCACACACACACACACACACACAACACACACACACACACACACACACACACACACACACACACACACACACACACACACACACACACACACACACACACACACACACACACACACACACACACACACACACACACACACACACACACACACACACACACACACACATGCCCGCGTGCGAGGGAGGCGCATACGAGCATTATGTATGTTGAAAATCTTTTAATTTTCTTGTAATGTTTTCTAGATGTTTAAAAATATGTATTTTTAGTCCCAACTACTTTGTCTTCAACATGTCCGTTATAAATTGAAAATACTATTTAAATAATGTAAATCCGTTTTTGGCTATAATTTAAGATCATAAGATGTACGTACGAGTACGATGTAACAAAGAGCTGTGGATTTTGTTTGAAATAAAAAAAAAAATGTAATGTGGAATATTTTGAATATCTAGGCATTTTCAATGATACATAGCAGAATACAAAACAAATACCATTAATTTGCTTAATTATCTTTAACTGAATTTTTACTTACTCTTATAGTTCCATGGAGATATCCTCCTTTCCTTAAAATATTTTGCCTCTAGACTTGCAGAATTTTACATCAACCTTCAAAATAGCTACGACTACATCGTTTAATAAATTCTTATAAATCAGTCAGTACTATATTTATGTTTATTTTTGCATAAACCTTGACGCTATTTGTAGCAGTCAGGAAATGGGCAGCAGCATCTTTCTGGAACATGTGAAGAAATAAACTGCGGTTGTCAACCCGCCTAGTTGCCAAGGGTGGCAACTATGGCAAAATCCTCCCAAAATGAGAGCATATTTTCAACAGTGGACTTGTGATAGGCTGAGTTGATTATGATAATGATGAATGTTAACTTTAGAGAAAATATTCATTGCCGTGGACTTCTTGCAAAGCTTATTAGTTATTTAAAACTAATATCTAAGGCGTTAATGCTTATTTTGCACACGTTTTAAATATAAAGTATAATTTTATATTTATTCCAAATGAAGTATTAAGATCTAAAATGTAACAGTAGGTATATAAATGTCTCACTCCTAAGCACATGCCTCCTTTCATTACTAAGTTTCTATTTTTGTGCCGGAAAGAGAACCGCTATGCAGGTTGTCGGAATTTGCACGTCGAAATATATTTTTTTCTAAGATATATGCCTCCATCGCAATAACAATTCTTATAAGATACTTTTAAGTACATTGAAACACAATTAAAGTAAGTGGCTTCATTAAAGCAACAATCTCGAGCATGTTTTTTTTTCTCCGAGATTTTGGGAATTGGTTGTTCTTTAAACCAACTAATAATTTATACAAAAAATTTAGTTGAGGAGTTAATGTCGATTTGCTTATAAAACTAAACAAAAAAAAAACAAGAACGGCAACAAAAGTGTACAAATTTTAGCTATTTTAATTCAATGTAAGAATTTAAATGCAATGGTTCTGCAGAAATATCGCATTACTTACCTTATTAAATTATTAATTACTTATGAAATACATAGTTACACTAATCTAGGATCTCGCCTTGGGCAGTGACGTAAATGAATATATAAACCCATTTCATCCCGTGGGTGTAGTAGTCTTCTAGTAGCAAATATGGCAGGGATAAAGACTGGCGTTGACTCCACAGGGCCTGGTCGTTTGGGTTTCGGCACCTTGGGGCGGCCTAAAATAAAACACAAGAGGGTTCGCCGAAGGTGGCTAACATGGGTTTTGTCCCTGTTGTCTGGGACAATCTATGGTTGCGTGATCGCCTAGGCACTTTACACACCTAACTGTTCCTTGCGAAATGGCCATAAAGCTGTCATTTACGACATAAGCAGGGGGCGGAATTTTTGTGGAAGGCTTCCACTGAGAGCCCCGAAAGATTACAGGCAGGTCTTCAAATAGCTTCCCTACTGAGAAACGCTCAAAAGAAACGAGCACCATATTGCAGGGCGCCTTTGTGCGGCCGACAAAAAACGGTGGACCGTGGGATAGGAAGGCAGTAGGTTGCTGCGAAGCGATGGTGTGCCGTGTGGCAGCGACTACGCGGAGGACTTACGTTGGAGTCCAAGGGGTAAGTCTACATTGGCTAGGTCTCTACCCAAGACCAACTTGTGTAGACTACTTCCGATTGGCGACTACTTGGCGAATGATTCTCGACCTAGCTAGTGCGCGTGCCGAATTATTAGTTGTTTTGGTCCATGTTCATTTTCATTCATTAACTTATCATACCTCACCCCACCCACGACAAATTATCAACTCGTAAACGTATGTATGTATTTAAAGTCGTAAATAAAAAAGACATAATGAAAAAGAGTTATTCTTATGAAATTAGTGCTTAATTAAGTAACTGTTCCTCGTCTCTAGCGTCTATTATAGTATGTGTTTATTTACAGCAATGTCTAAGTCATGTTGTATTTGTAAAATATATATTTATTTTGTGTACGAATTGAAGTTTTTTAGTTTCTTCCAGTGGCACCTATTTTAAAAAATTATAATACCAGGCGATATGATTGATGACCAACCCATAAGAGATAATACGGTGGAATCCGTAAGATCTGTATAACACAAGATTTTTAACTAAGATATTTTATGATACAATCAAATATCACGTTATACCTACCTTTTTTCGTTAAAATTATTTAAAAAATTAAGATGGTTACCGCTATCAAATAGTAAGGGTTTAATATGTTACCTATTTGTTTATCTTGTAACCTAAACCATTTGACTTACCCAAACGAAGCGGTTATTCATTTTAAAGCTTAAGCAGATGAAGGGCTTATGCAGTTCCTGTTCCTACCTAAAGGGCCCTCGTATGAAAATGTTTGTCTACAAGAAATTCCTCATAGGCTAACTTTATATATGTGGACTGATTATTATTTTTTTCTTTTTTAAAAACGCGTCTTCCACGCACCACTCGTCACACACTGAGTCCCGGAAGAACCATCTGAAGGCCATACAAATATTGTAACTTTTTAATTCAAATTTGTATTTTTATTAAGTTGCGTTAATGTTGTAGCGTTGTTATATTTTTTTTGCAGATATCAGTAACAATGGTTGTGAGTGATATTTACGTACTTGGCGTCGTAAAATCTACGGTGAAAGACGTAAGGTCAGTGTTCTAAAAAAATACCAAAAAAAAAGGAATTTTCGTGTAATGTGTGTGACAAATAGATCAAGGATATTGCTAGAAAAATGTCACGGCTTTCAACAGATGGCAGAATAATCATCTCTAATAAGTCCGATCTAAATCATTATCATACCACTATGAGATGCCTATCTCATCCTGTGGATCTTAAAGAGGTTGATGCTGATAATACATTAAATAATATATTTTAGTTTTATACTTCCAAAATTAAAAATGGAGATATAACGAAAGATGAAGTTATAGAATACGAAAATCATAATTTTTCGGTGATATCAGTTTTTATTAGGCAAGACCAACTAATGCTAACGCAGAAGAGGACGAGAGACGTGTAATGGTAAAAAAAAGAATCATTATTATAACTATTTTTCTTCGAACAGCTTTAACTGTTTATTAGCTTTTACTATAATTTTTTTAAATATACCCATTTCAGAATTGAACTACATTTCAGTTTTTTTAATCGCATGCCAATACATGGTTGTGGTTTTTAGAGACATACCACCACCAGGTACCACCTCAAGGGCAGTCATTCTGCCGTGAAGCAGTTTGCAAACATTACTGTGTTTCGATTTGAAGGGCACTGTGAGCTAGTGTAATCACAGGGCATATGAGACTTAAGAACTGATGTCTCATGGTGACGGGCGCAGTGTATTGTCACACAGCATTTGTTATGGTCAAACTTTGCACTTACTAACAGGTGAACGTTTAGCTCGTTTCATCACTTAATCCAATTTCAAAAAAACATAGAGATATATTCATCGTTTCAGCCTATCACAAGACCACTGCTAAACATAAGCCTGCCCATAGATAGCCACAAAAGTTTATAGCTCTCATTTTGGAGGAATTTTGCCATCGTTGCCACACTTGGCAGGCGGGTTGGCAACCGCAGTTTATTTATTCAGATGTTTCAGAAAGATGCTGCTGCCCATCTCCTGGTTTTCATTTTTCCTCTGTCGACTTTTACGACATCTACGAGATGAGATGCGGTGGTAGATTCTCTTAGGCCGCCAACACGCGGCGACATATTCTTCATCATATTATATAGTGTTATATAGTGTGTAGACGGAGAGAAGTTTTAAGCGAAACTGGTACAATATGATGATAAACACAGAAAACACATTGTTTGTAGATAATCGATAATATTTTTCATGTTTCCAGCGCTTTAAAGTATAAATTATATACATATATATATATATATATATATATATATATATATATATATATATATATACATTTTACAATTACATATGTATACAGTTTAATCCAGTTTAAGTTTGTATTATTTGCAGACTGCGTGCCGACGATGACAATTTCCATTTGGAAATAGATATGTTCACGGAGAAAATACAATGCAAGGGCCGCTACAGCGGATCAGGAAATTACAACGCATTACGGATCAAAGCTTCTGGGGATTTCAATACCACTATGAGTTAGTAAGCTTGTATGCTATGCACACATATAAATAACTGGTGTTGACGGTGGCACCCGCGTAGCCAGCGGTCAGCGTTATTGTCATCTCAGTTGTCGGTCATGGGATTGAGTCCCAGCCGTAGCTAATAGTTCTGAAACACGAAAATTTTGGTTTTTACGCCTTTTGTATCAGGGGGCGCTACAATTTTTAAATTATTTATTCTTCATTGTCACCTTAAGCTAAGGGCTACAATGATGTTATATTTGCAGATGATATATATGCAGATGATGATGATGAAAAAATGGCTTCGAAATTAAGTTCTGCTATTTTTGCCATGAGAAGGATCTGACAGTTTGATGAGGCTACAGCTTAATCAGTTTAGTTTTTATATTATTATAAAAATATATAGTACGTACGGAAACACATGTATTTATTTAATAAAAAAGTGACTGTCCTGTAGAATGGGCCGAGGCGACACGCTAGAGGTTTTCTGAGTTTAGGTTGGCCAAAACTAGAAAATCTTTTCTTAGTAGATCCATAAGATAATTAGTAGACTCAAAAAACTGACATAGAAACCAACAAACTTGTGAAGAAGACATTATTATAAAAAGTGTATTATAAAATAGATAATTACATAGAGGACAGACATGTGTGGAAATAACTCTTACTCTGCACTTACAAACCCCCTAGCTACTCAATTTATGACGTAATTTATAAACAACATTATGTAATACGGCATTGAAAAAAAGAAAGACCCCCAGAGTTCCTTGCCGGTTCTTCTCTGAGGTCTTATTTTTTTGAACCGGTGTAGATTTTGACTACGTAAGGGCCTAATTTGAATAAAGAAAATTGAATTTTGAATGGGCGGACTTAATCCCTTGTGGCAACCTTGCCAGTCAACCCTGGTTGATGCTGAAAAAAAATATGGCAAGTTTACTTTTTTTACTTTAGCTATATAAAAGTAAGAAAGCCTAACCGTTTTTTATTCAATTCAAACCAGACAGAACCCACTTTGGAGATGGAGGGATATGTAGACGACCACCACAACTGTAGTGACCTGCCTACCTCCGATCTTATCGCATCAGCGTTACATCGGGCGCGGGTAGGTTGGGACGAGTGAGTGCCCTCTGTGTTTGCGCGTACACTTGTGGCACTATAATATCTCCTGCGCAGTTGATGGCTCTCGACAGTAGTCGGAAGTTGTCGCCGTGGTCGAAATCGGCTAGGAGAACATCATCAGTGACTGCCCAAATTTGTGGAATATAGAAATACTTGATGTCCACGATCTAACAAGATGTCTATGTTTAAATATCTCGTTTTCAGTAATTGTGTTTCCGGTTATCTTTACGATGCTTTTTTACAGTATACTGTGTGACACGCTCACATGAACGTCATCATCATCGACATCGATACCTACGTCATCACCGATGGAAATCGAAGTATTTACATGCAACTGCCAATATCTAGTTACAACGTGGCTCCATTACTGACTCCTCCGCTCGAAACTGTAAAATTAACTCTGGAGGAGCCTCTTGTCCCAGGGTTTTTGCAAGCAGGCAGTAAGATCACCAAAGCAAAGTTACTGACTGTTGCCCAGGGTGAACGGGCACAAAATGCTCCCCATGCTTCCAGACGAATCAAAGGGGACTAGTAACAGTCAAACTTCTCACGAGCACGTACCGTATCCCAACCTCAGATTAAATCACTGAATTATTACAAATGATGTTGTAATAATCTAAAAGTTATAAAATTTATCATTGCAGGTGATTTAACGTATACATGGAAATTAGACGGAACTCCTGAAAAAATCAACGGGGAAACGTATATTAAAATTACCAATTTCTACATGCGACCTGATGTCGGCAATATGGTAACATTCCTCACTAATGAAAATCCGGACAGCAGGGATTTAAGTAAGTTATTTTTTTTTAATTATTTTATCATCCGCTAAATAATATCCGCAGTAATAGTAATATATTTTTCAAAAAATATTTTTTTTATAATAGTAATTCATTCGTAAACCATTTCGAATTTAAAGCGCCGACATTAATAAGTAATGTTATTAATTCGACATTAAGGAGGTACTTTACATTTTGTCCGTATAAATTTTATAAGCTCCCCATATGTTTTGATATTAAGTAACAAGACGAGCAAATCGTGCACCTAATGGTAGATTCTACGTCTGTCCTTAACAGTCGCAGTGTCACCGAGAACTTTGAACTGCAGTTCTGTGACACTGCAACGTAAACGGGTATTACATATTTTGGCGGATGATATTGCCAAGGAAAAGGGTAGCTACCCGCCAGATCGGTTGGTCTGATCTGGAGAGGACGTCTCCTCCAACTAGTAACATTTGGATGTTGTATATATTGTTCGCAATCTCAGAAAACTTTAAAAGCGCGACTATGGATTGTATGAAATATTTCTTGAGCTTCTCATGTTCCTTCAACACTCCCCCGCCAAGACTGGAAGTCGTAGGTTAACGTGGAGAGCTTGTTACGTCAGGCGATGAGGTGCAGTCTGGCGTTGCGGTGAACCTGTGTCCAGGTCTTCAGTGCGTCGAGAAGTGTGGAGACAGGTGTTGATGCAGCAGGAGTCAGCCTGAGGAGAGGGGCCGCTCGTTGATGATCCTCAGTGGCTGAGAGACTAGGAAGCACGCGTTGTGCCGACAGTAGTCTGGTGCTGTGACTGCGATGGCTGCCGATGACGTTGTTGCTGTGGTTCGGAGAAGCTGGCTGCGGGATGCTCATACCGGGTTTACCATTTTGGCGAATGATATTGCCAATGAAAAGAGTATCTACCCGCCAGATCGAATCGATCGTATATATCTCAGAATACTTTCATAGCACGATAATGGATTGTATGAAATATTTCTACAGTTAACGATCAACTATTACATTTAGCTGATGGTGGTGATTGTCGGAAGTCCTAGAATGCTGGCTAAGGTTGATCACGAAAGTTCTACTGTTTTTTATAATGGAACCTTGATCCCATTCTGCCACTCTATGAAAAACCTTGGCTTGCATATGGACAAAACTATGAGGTTGGAATTACAGGTTGCTTAAATTCTCCGTAAATTCGTTGCCACCCTGCGATCTATTTATCGTCTGAAAATCTTCTTACCTTTCAAAACCAAGCTCATGCTAGTTCATTCGCTTATTATACCTATTATCGATTATGTAGATGTGTTTTATCCAGATCCATCCCAAAATCTTCACTAAGTTGGAGCGCCTTCTTAATAAATTTCTATACCATTCATTCATTTACAGTTTACGTAAGTATGACATTTCCCTTTATCGTTTAAAGCTTAAATGGCTCTCTATTTGTCAAAGACATAGAATTTTCTTAGCACTTGATTCTCTTTAAAACGATCCTAATTTTCAGTCTTATCTTCAGAATAACTTCCAATTTCTTTATTTAACTCGTGATCGCATTCCTCGCTTTTCAAATACTCTAAAGATTAGTATTCCACAGCATCGTATTGGGGTTTTCAGCTGTTATTTCACAGTTCAGGCTACACTTCTCTGGAACGTCCTTCCTGGTGATATCATGCACCTAACGAAAACTCCTTCAAAAGACTTCTTCCTCAACATTTGAAGGCAAATTGAATCTTTAATGTCACCTCTCATTTTCTTTATATATGTATTATTGGTGTATTATATTTATTATATGTATGTATGTATCGATTTAAAAAGTAAAACAGGTAACTTTGCTGCATACTTGATTTTAAAGTTGATCAGTGTACGTAATTTCTACATAACAACTAGTTCCTTTTTCATAATACTTAGATAAGGTACCCGAATCCATAGAATCGGAATAAACGCCAAAACAGAAAGTGACAGTCTAAGCCAAGTTGAAAGACAGTAGAAGCTCAAAAATAACGTCCACTAAGGCTATTTATTATTGTACTTTAGAACATATAATATACATAATACGTTGCTTTAATATTTTCAGCTGATCTGGGGATTCGAATTACCAACGAAAATTGGAGATTATTATATCGCGAGCTGTTACCGATTGCACAAAGCAACTGGGACAAGTCTGGAACTCGAGTCGCCAACAAAATTTTCCTTAAAGTACCTTACGATCAGTTGTTCCCCGTAAAATCTTGATTCTCCGTTTAAATCAAATGTGTTTATGTATTTCTTTATTTAGGTGTTAACAGATGCGATGCGAATGGCAGGTTGTGATAGTATGTTAAAGGTTTAGGGAATATTAATTTAATTTATAAATAGCATAAGTCATGGTAGGAATTAATACTTCGTAGCTATTAAAATATTGTGTTTCAATATTTTCGTAACCAGTTCTATTTACATCACAGTTGTTACTGTTATTTTTACATTGTGCCTTGTGAATATTAAACCATTAAAATAATATTTTGATACTATATTGTTTATTACTGTGTTAATGTATGCTTTTGAGACAAGTTCCATGACAGCTAGAATTCAAAATTTTAACATAGAAATAGTCACGCCTCTTGCCCTTGGGTAGGCCAAGACCACATCCTTCGAATTGTGACGATCCTGACACACATCTTATTTTATTTATGTTTATAGAAATTCTAAAAAACGCGCTATAAAAGATTATCACGAATTTTATTAATTTAAGTTATTTCACAGGGATTGGCTTAATGTATGTAATATTTTAATTTTAAAATAAATATTTAAGAATACTTGTTTTTTTTTAAATTTCACATAATTTTTAACTAAAAAGTTTACCACTCCACACATTTTCTCTTTTAAGTCAATTAGATTAAAACCACAAAATATAGAGAGCTTTATTTTGTGCTAAAACTGCCCTTTTTCTTTTAAAAATCTTAATTTCGTTACTTAGATATCTAACTTGTACTTTCCCGAATTTTCCATTTCTTGATTTTTATTTCGACTGCTACTCGTATCATCTGGTATTTTATATTCACTTCTATAATTGATATACATTACTACTTTCTTCCATATTCCTTCTGTAGCTACATCAGTTCTCTACACAAAGGAAGAAATCGCTTGCAGATATTTTTTTTATGGGATCAGGTGATGAAACGTGCAAAACGTTCACCTGATGCTAAGTGCAACGTCTGCCCATAACAAATGATGTGTTACCCAGGAAATTTCTTTGTGCCCATCACCCTAAGACATAAGTTCTTAAGTCTCATATGACCAGTGATTACGCTAGCTCACAGTGCCCTTCAAACCGAAATACAGTAATGTTTGCACACTACTGCTTCACGGCAGAATATCTGGCCCAGGGGTGGTACCTACCTAGACGGATTCCTGCGTAGGAATCCTACCACCAGTAGTAAAAGCCTATTGTAACATAGTTTTTATATAATACTTCTGATTATCTCTTCCTATTGATGTACAAGAATGAATAACTGTGAAATAAAAAATCGTGGTGAAACCTGAATGTCTATTAAATCTATACGAAATAAATAAAATTGGAGTGGCTGACTAGGATTTCGACATAAAGACTTTTTCTTAGTCTCATATGGTAGTTTGCAGGACACCAAAACTCAAACACGCGATTTTAACATTTTAGTCTGTATGTTTGTTTGGCTGGGCTATTCTCGAAAACGGCTGAATCGATTTTGATAGGACTTTCATTGACAGGTAGAGGACTGTTCAGAGAGCAATCTAAGCTAGCTTTTCTTTGGATTTTTTTTAGGGTTCCTGTTTAAAATCTAAAAAAACTGTAGAAATTAGGGGCTATGCGTTCTTAAGCGTGCCTTAAGTAAACTTAGGTTAAGGCTGTTATTTTGTTAACTTTCTTATAAGTATGGTAGGGCCTCCTCTATTTCCAAAATACACTCTCTGGTATAGTAATTTATTCACAGGAAAGAAGACATACTACGTCCCCATTATCATACTAAATATAGTAGTCGCTGCCCATTGATGTCCTTTTAACAGTGGCGGACTGAGGCGGACGGTTGCGAGCAGGGCAATCGCATCGCAAATCCCCCTGCAAGACCGAGGTTGCAGGGGGGATTTTTCGTAATTAGACATAATTGAAAAATTCATTACTTTTTAAAATCTAGCGTCTCGAGTTTTAGGAAATCCACTTGATTTTAAACACTTATGCCTTGAAATTAAAAACAAGTGATGCTAGAAATTGCATTCATTTAGTAAATATTGCTGTTTTAAATTGCTCTTCGGCGCTTATCAACAATAGGACAGTAGTCATAGACATAGTAATGTCTGAACGTTTCGAAGATTGTACCTTATTGAATGCACTAGAGACTGTTAAAGATGAATTTGAAATTGTAGATGCGCCATGTATCTCGAATTGTAAAAATCATGTTGTTAGTTTATTAGCCGGTTTTGTTGTGAAGTTCTTAACTAAGAAATTGAAATGTTTTAATTGTGTTGACAATTTAACTTCAAATAATCGTATTTGGTTTCTCCAATTTGTAATATTAAAAGAGGGACGTGGATTGTCATATGTTTTCTGTTCTGTGGCCATATGCCCCTGAGGACGTATTTTTAAAAGGCATTATTTCCGAATCCATAATACAGAATATGGACTAAGTGTCAAACACAGGTAGGTATCTAGTTGGAGCGCAGTGGAGACCAATTCTTAACCTAAAGGTTAAAACCGTCACTGCCTATTAAAATAAGATACGAGGGTGGATTGAAAAGTACTCGGCCTAACCAAGAAAATAAACACATACTAAATCAGTTATATTTTTATTTTTCTACATAATCACCATCAAGTTCAATACACTTTTGCCACCTCCTCTTCCAAGCATTTAGACCGTTAAAAAAAAATGATTCTTCCTTAAAGTCAAAATATGCGTCTACAGCTGCTTTGACCTCGTCGTTTGTCGAAAATCTTTGACCTCCCAAGTGCTTTTTTAGGTTAGGGAACAGAAAGAAGTCTGATCTGCCAGATCAGGTGAATACGGCGGATGCGGTAACAGTTCAAAGCCACAGTTGTGAATTCCAGCCATTGACTGTACTGACGTGTGAACACGGGCGTTATCTTGATGAAACAGGACTTTTCTTCTGAGCATTCCTCGACGTTTTTCTTTTATTTCCTCTCGTAAACGACGTAGTAAGGTGCAGTAGTAATCAGAGTTTATAGTCTGACCCCTTTCAAGATAATCAATCATAATCACACCTTTCGAGTCCCAGAATACTGAAGCCATCACCTTATTTGCCGACAAAATCGACTTAGCCTTTTTAGGGGGTGGTGAAACCAGGTCTTCTCCACTGTTTTGATTGTTGTTTTGTTTCCGGTGTACAGTAATGAACCCATGTTTCGTCCATAGTAACAAAACGATTCAAAAAATCATCTGCATCGGCTTCAAATAACTCCAAACAGTCGCGTGAAATAGTCAATCGCGTCCTTTTTTGTTCAACTGAAAGCAGTCGCGGAACCCACCTCGCAGACACCTTGTGGAAACCCAACTCGTTGACAATGATGTTTTGAGTTCGTTCATAAGAGATGCCTATAATCTCGGCTATCTCTCTAATTTTAATTCTGCGGTCTCCCATTATTAAATCAAGTACTTTTTTTAATATTTTCGTCAGTAGTTGACGTCGAAGGCCTTCCAGAGCGGGGTTCATCTTTCACACTCTCTCTACCACGCTTAAATTCTGCTATCCATTTTTTGACGGATGAATATGACAGAGCACAATCGCCTAATGTACTGACCATGTCATCATGGATGGCTTTTGATGATAGCCCCTTCTTATGGAGGTACTTAATGACGCCACGCTGCTCGATTTGCTCCATTCGCGGAAATTATGATATTTATGAAAATATAAAATCACAACTAATTATCGCACACGTTTCCAACTTCACACAATGAACTAGTCTGAACTGAACTAAATAATGTGGGTAGATTTGATTTTTAGAATTGAATGGATCTGTGTTAGGCCGAGTACTTTTCAATCCACCCTCGTATTTTTCATATCTGTATGATTTTATTCATATTAAAAAATACAATTTATATATATAGTTAAACAAAATTAATATGCAAATTTTTAGTTGATTTTATAGTAAATTTTAATTTAGCTCAGCAAAAGCGTTAATGACAACTTCAACAATAAGTTCAAATTTCGGACCGTGGAAAGTTCAATCCACACTAATCCATACTAATATTATAAATGCGAAAGTAACCCTTTGTCCATCTGTCTGTTTGTCACCTTTTCACGGTTTAACCGCTAAACCGATCTTGACGAAATTTGGCACAGTTTGCATCCTGAAGACGGACATGGGATACCTTTTATCCCGAAAAATTAAATAGTTCGCTCTATATAAAAAATATAAATATAAAAATATGTCTACGCGGACGAAGTCGCGGACTTCAAATAGTAGCTATTTAAAGGTCACGGGCAAAATGCCAGGCATTTTGCTCATCCGACCAGCCTATTGTTACGCCACTGTTTTTACATATATTTATCAATAACAATAACAATAGCAATATTTCGAACTAAGTAATAATTAACTATTACTGTAATTTAAAAAAATATATAAATTAATAAGATAAGCTATAAATAATAATTAATAGGTTTTAACGCTACGAAATGGGGATAAAATAATGGAACATTTTCCTTAGAGATGTTCCAACTCGGAAAAATCTCGACTCCAGTTGAAGTTTATGTAACTCGAATTTAAATCGAGTTATACTACACGAGTTGGCAGGACGAAACTGAGTAAATGATTTACAACAAATCCATAGTATAATAAAGTTGAAGTTTATTTGATTCGAACGGGTTACTTTTTGGAACTTTTTTTTTATGGAAGAGGGTGCAAACGACCAAGCGGCTACCTTATGGTCAGTGATCACCGCCGCCCATGAACATCTGCAATACCAGAGGAATAGCAGATGCGTTGCCGGTCTTTGAGAAAGGAATAGGCTCTTTTCTTGAAGGTCCCTAAGTCGTATCGGTCCGGAAAAACCGCTGGCGGCAGCAGATTCCATAGAGTGCTTGTGCGTTGCAGAAAATTGTGCGAAAAACGCACTGTGCTGGAATGCCAACCATCAAGGTGATGACGATGGAATTTTGCGCTGTGCCGCAATGTGCGATGGTGAAAATCAGCGACTGGAATTAATCCGATCAATTCCTCGGAACACTCCCCGTGGTAGAGCCTGTAAAAAATGCAAAGAGATGCAATATCTCTTCGCAAAGCCCTTCTGGCTCAAGACCAAGCCGATCAGATAGGACATGGTCGTCGACGATTCGAGCCGCTGTTCGTTGAATGCGGTCAAATGGAAGAGGCTGATACTGGGGTGCCCCCGCCCAGAGATGAGAACACTACTCTATGTGCGGCCGAACCAGCGCCTTATAAAGTTGCAAGCGTTGGGCCAACATGAAGTACTGTCGCGCTCTACTGAGCACGCCAAGCTTTTTGAAAGCCAATTTGGCCGTCCCTTCCAGGTGACCGCGAAACCGAACGTCACTCGATATGTCGACGCCAAGAATACCGATACTGGCTGAGGCAACGAGGGTAGTGCTCTCAAAATGAGGTGATACGACGAAGGGTTATTTTTTGCGGTAAACGCGCAAACCTGTGTCTTCTTGGGGTTGAACTAGACTAGATTTAGTCGACCCCAATCCGAGATTTTGTCTAACAAAATCTCGAACTTTTGACACAAGTTTGTTCCGGTACTCGTCGACGTGTTTCCGAGAAATATTAGCACGGCCGGTGTATATGGCATCACCAGTGCTGTCATCTGCATAGCAATGAATGTAACTAATTTGTAATATATATCATTGATATGCAGAAGAAACAGGGTTGGCTGATAGCACACAGCCTCGTGGGACACCAGCATTCACAGACTTAGACTCCGAGCACGACGACCTTTACACTCCGGTCTGTGAGAAAACTGGTGACCCAATTGCAACCTTCTCGGGAAGCCCGTAAGAAGGCAGCTTCGAAAGAAGCGCTTTGTGTCAGATCCGAAAACAAAGGCCTTGGCTATGTCCAAGCTCAATTGAGCCGCCCATCGATGAGTCAGGTACACTAGAAGATCACCAGCCGAGCGACCCCGACGGAAACCGTACCGACGGTCGCTAATCAGCTGGTGCTCCTCTAAGTACCTCAAGAGCTGGCAGTTCATAATGGACTCCATAATTTTGGAGAGCAAGGAGGTGATGGCAAACGGCCTGTAGTTGGACGGATCTGAGCGGTCGCCTCTTTTAGGGATCGGGTGCACTAAACTTCCATGACTTCGGGACGACACCTTGAGAGTAGGAGTACCGGAAAAGATGCGTTAAAATCGGTGCCAACTCTGGAGCACACATCCTCAGCACAATAGGCGGGATGCCATCAGGTCCACTCGACTCGATTGTTGATATCTAGGGAGAGTAGTGCTTTGCGCACTGAGCTTTGCCGGAACCTGATGTCTGGCATAGAGCACTCACACCACGGGATGGTCGGCGGTGAGCTCCCCCTGTCGTCAAGAGTCGAATTGGACGCAAAAAGAGAGCCCAGAAGATCGACTTTCTCCTTTGCGTCATGGGCCAGCGAATCGTCCTCCCTGTGCAGAGATGGAAGTGATGGCTGACAGAAATTCCCTTGAACAGCCTTGGCGAGAGACCAGAACGCACGGGTTCCCGAAGGAAGGCGACCTAGTTTCTCGCCAATGCTGCAAATGTGCTCCGACTTCGCCGTAGCAATTACTCTTTTGAAAGACCTTGAAGCAGAGTTGTACTTCTTCTTAAAGTCGCTGGTTTTTAAATCCCGGGACGCCGATGTATAGGCCCAGGCCCGGTAACACTGCTGCTTTTGGCGAGATGCCATTCTGCAGGTGCCACCAAACCAAGGTTGGGATCTACCGCCAATGGGCACCACAGAGGATGGAACGAAGAGTTCAATTCCCTGAAGCACCACATCAGTGACAGACCCGGCAACGATGTCGGGATCATCCAGCGAGAAGCAAACCCGCCCCCATGGGTAGGATGTAAAGAAAGACCGCATCCCATCCCAATCCGCTGACCTGTAGTGCCATACACAGCGCGAACCTGTAGATCGCGATCGCATTGGGCACATGATAGGCACTGTACTCAGGATCAGACAGTGGTCCGAAGATCCCAGAGAAGCATTGACGGAGACCACATAGCCGTCCGGATGAGAGGTCAGCAGAAGATCCAGCAGGGAAGGTGTATGATCCTCCACATCTGTTACCCGCGTCCGCGAAGTAACCAGATAACTGGTTACTTTGCCAGATCATATGCCAGGGAAAAGTCACAGACAGATCTCCCAGCATGATCGGTGGTTCCAGATCCAAGCCATTCGGCGTGGTGGGCGTTGAAGTCGCAGAGTATCATGATCTTTGCGGATGGAATCTGCTGTAGCACAGAATCTGCAGCCATTTGAATGTAGTCGATGAGTCGGTCAGTTTACGGTATTACCACTGTGGGACCTATAGAGGCTCTCATAGACGCGAGGGAGGTCATCGCTGTCTATGCGTAGCCAAAGGGTGGACAGGCCCCTACATTCTAGACTGCCGAGGCGTTGAGAACATATATCCTCTCTGACGCACAAACCCCGGCCCAGGGCACAAAGTAATGTTCCAAGCTTGTACCCCGGGTAAGAAAGATAAGAGGTATCCGCCGGAGATGATATCTGCCTCTTGGTAAGAAAACGCAAGGCCGGCTTTGCCGTCGGATGCCCAGAGATTCACAGTCACACACGCCCAGACATTCCATACAGAGGGGATTCACCAGCAACGGTGGTGCTGGTACCCCCCTGGTGTAGATTTTTTAATTCCGCTGTTTTGGGGGGTCGATGGGCCTTCCGGTTACCTGCACTCACCAGACGAAACGCATAAGTTTGTTAAACATCTACATCACGTCGGTATCTGTGAGGTCGTGGTACTTCCCCGGTCGAGCCGGCCCATTCATGAAACAACAAAAGTTGGATTTGAGAAAATCTTTTTAGATTTGATAGCCCAAATCTTGAAGAAGGTTAGGCTATTTAACATCACGCTACCGCTCTTAGGAGCCAAACAAAAAAGTAATAGGAACGCTAAGAGGAAACGAAGTAATAGCGCGAGTGGGCGTCGCTGTTGGTCGGGGCCGAGAGTGGTCAAGCTATAAAATTTAATGCTACGGCTTTAAGCATGCTGAGAACAGAACATTGCCTAGATCTGATTAACTGTGAACGTGAATTTGTCCTACAATCGTTTCTGTGTCGGGATAATAATCATTAATAGACAAAGACCGATCGCTTTGGAAACACAGTTTTATAAAACCACGTTTTACTTAACGGAGTTCAAATGAATAAATTGATCTCGGTTTTCGTCTAACCGATTTCACCAGCTCCATATTGATCGCGATTACAGTAAATATAGTCACAATCTAAAACAAAAACTCGATGATTCGTATTTTTAGACATCAAAACAGCTTGTGTTTATACATAGGTCACATAGGTAAGCAAACAATAAACATATAAAACTAAAAATAACAATAGAAAAAAAACATTTTTAGGGTTTAAATAGTTTTGCAATTGACAATGACAGCTCTCTGAACGCGTTTAGAGTTGAACGTCGGGCGTTCGGGAATTTAAATCGCGTATAGCTTTAATTGCGTTCATTTTGATGTTGATGAAATGCAAACTGCAGCATTGAACTCAGTTAAACGCTTAAACTTCGTTTAGGTTGAACTGACCGCGTTTATTTTCAACGGCGAAATCCGCCCTCAATGGGGTTAAAAACTGAAAGCTCGTTACTGATGGCGCTACTGTTGAGTGATCCTAGAAGGCCTAATTGTGAGTTTTGGTTTTCTTTTTTTACAAACGAATTTTCAAAAATACGTAATCTAATGTATTTTATATGGAGTATTGTGCAATTAAAAATTTCGAGTTGTGGAAGTAGAACTTGGCATATGTTTCAAACCCAGTGTAGAATGCAATAATACTATCATTATCTTTATATCTTTCTATTGATCCATAAATATGTTCAAAGTTAACTTGAGTAGTTTTCGATTCAGTGGAAGAGATAGTATGGGTGTTCCCAAGCAATTCAATCTGTGTATGGATATGGATGGATATTATTTCCACTTGTACAGACAGTTCATCTCTAAATTGAGTTTAAAACTTATTTTCGGTTTGAACTCCGCTAGTTCCAGGAATTTGATCATCAGCTGTTCCAAAACAAAGCTTCTTTCTGCTTCTTTCTAAAAGTCTATCTGACCGTTGTTGCTGATGGGTTTGCTGGTTTCACTTTAGTAAATGAAAATATAGATGGGACTGCAGTTTTTCTGAATACTTTGTTTATATTTTCATCACCTATAATATAAAAACGAAACTATTAATATGTACCTAACCAAGGTATCTAAATAGGTTAATTTAACTTAATAATTACATATTATAGTTGTATACTTGTGTAGGAATTCCTCATAAAGTAATCATAATGTTTAAAATGATCAGCACATAACCTCTAGGTTATATAGCTAGGTTATTTACTTGGCATCCAATTTTTTTCTTCGTAAAGCGTATAACCATTGTTTCTCTTTTGATATCGTTAGGCAATACATGGATTCCCGTGTTTTTACAATCCACTGCTGAACATA
Organism: Luehdorfia chinensis; assembly: GCA_019845155.1. Classification (NCBI taxonomy): domain Eukaryota; kingdom Metazoa; phylum Arthropoda; class Insecta; order Lepidoptera; family Papilionidae; genus Luehdorfia; species Luehdorfia chinensis. The sequence continues at coordinate 12,700,140 of JAHVAK010000527.1, forward strand.
ACGTCATACTAATGAAACAATTACTATTAACTTTGTTTACAAAACAATGTATGGAGAATGACAGATAAATGTGAAACTAGGGAACACTCAACAGTGCTGCCATTTGAAGTTAGCAAAATCAGTTTTTTACGCCTGAAATAAAAAAGGTATTCATAGTATGTATCTTGCATATATGCATTTTTGGTTGTAGTCGTAGTTATAGTAAATACCTATATTTAATAACAAAACTATACAGTCCTATATTATTAAACACTGTATAGTGACTTCATTTTCCTGCTTATGTTATTATTAAATGATTTTATCAAAGTATTACATAAGATAAAGATAATATATTGCCGTGTGTTGGCAGCATATGAGAATCCATCACATTATCTCATCCCGTGGGTGTTGACAGAGATAGGGATAGAAAATTAAAACCAGGAGATAGGCAGCGGGATCTTCCTGGAACCTAAGAATAAATAAACTGCGGTTGCCAACCTAAAATGGAAATCCCCCCAAAATGAGAGATACAAACTTTTGTAGCATTCTATGGGGATGGTCAGGAGTGGACTAGTGATAGGCTGAAATGATGATGATGATGAACGCCTGATTCTATTAACTATTTTTTTCAAATAGACAACAACAAGGAAAACAAACGTTAACAACAGACAACCGCTAATAATAACCAAATCAATTCAATGAAATCTGTTTTATTTGATCGGCAAACTTCGTATCATTGCCGTCGCCATTCGTTTGATGCACTAGGGCGGAAGAAAGATGTGCGCTTGACAAACGTATCGCGCTCTCGCTCTTTCGCTTGGGTCGCTCATTTATCGTCAGCCCGAAGTCGAGTTAGTGAGAATCAACCTCGATTAAACTCGAATTGGGCGCAACTCGAGTTGACATCCCTATTTTCCCAGTAACCTAAATTGTAATTTTCGTTATCTGTGTTTTATGTTTCTTTTGCGGGGAATATAGGTTTTAAATTCTTAAAAAATGTAAAAAGAGTTTCCTGTTTTAGTGCTAAGAATAAAAAACATCCAATGGCTCTAATATTTAGATATTTCATTGCTGGTTTGGTTAGATATTGGCTTATTCACATAGATTATTGGCAAACAATAGCTAATAGAGTCGAAATTGCGACTCCTCTAAACTCCTGGAAGAGATTAATAGAAGGTGTATACTTATACGATAATGACATAAATCCTTACGAAGGCGATTCATTCCACGAATCACCGTTAATGCTTCTTTTCTTCCACTTTGTTATGAAGAAATTCCCGTACATACTGCCTCTTCTGTTTACAATTTTTGACTTAGCTACAGGTTTTCTATTATACAAAACTTCAAAATCGTTTGCGAGGATGTTCAAGAATTCACAAGATGATATAAAAGATGATGTAAACGATGATTCGAAAACTTTGCTTTTAAGTAATTTAAGATCAAATGAAGCACCCGAATATGTTTTGTCAGTATATCTTTTTAACCCTTACTCTGTATTAAACTGCGCTGGTATGACTACCACAGTAATTCAAAATTTATTAGTCGCAGCATCTTTATGGGGTGCTACTAGTGGACAAAGAATACTGGCTTGTGTATTCATAGCCCTAGCTACACATCAGGCTTTGTATCCTGTTCTGCTAATAGTTCCTGTTGCTATTTTATTAGCAGATGTAAATAAAGGATGTAATAAATGTTCATATATTAAAACTTTATTGGCTTTTGTGCTCTGTTGGGGTTTCTTAATATACATTTCAGCATATATAATGGATGGATCATATAAATATGTCTATAATACTTATGGATTTATGTAAGGACATTTTTAACATTTATAGCACTTAGATTATTAAAACTTTTTTTGATGTAAAATCATAACTCAATAATATACCTTTTTATCAAGAGATATAGAGCTATAAACCATTAAGAAGTATTAGTGTAGGCTTTCTAATGGATACAGATTGTAGAGGCGAAATAAGCTTCTTTATTTTCAGCTCTGTAACACCTTATTTTGCAGTAAGGTCTTCCGGTACCTAGTAACAGTAATCATTATTGAAAGTAGCCTGGAACTAATCATCTTCTCTTTTTGGAAACTTAATTTCTTTTATATTATTTTGATGCAGTATATTTTCAATTCTTTGCACTTATTTATTTCTCAACTAATAAAACCATATTTTCACGCTGTTCATAAGAGATTATAATTGATTGATTGATGAGATTTTTTTTTCAGATTAGCAGTGCCAGACTTAAAACCTAATATTGGTTTATTTTGGTATTTCTTTACTGAGATGTTTGAACACTTCAGGCTACTGTTTGTATGTGCATTCCAGATAAATGCTTTAGCACTTTACATTGTTCCACTCACTCTGAGATTTAAAAAAGAGCCTGTCCTCCTGGCAACGGTTTTAATAGCATTGTCTGCCATATTCAGATCATACCCTTGTGTGGGTGATGTTGGATTTTATCTGGCTCTATTACCAATGTGGAAGCATTTATTTTCATGTATGTAAAAATTATAATTAAAACATAAGTTTTTATTTTTTTTCTGTATCTAATGGTATATTTTTTTTCAGTTATGCAACAGAAGTTTATAGTGGGATGTGCTTTTATAATAACATCAGCACTTGGACCAACAGTGTGGCATTTATGGATCTATTCCGGTTCAGCAAATGCAAATTTTTTCTTTGGTGTTACACTCTCCTTTGCAACTGCACAAATTTTCCTCATAACTGACTTATTGTTTGCATACATAAAGAGGGAATTTACTCTCAAGAATGGATCATCTCGTCAGATTGATGGAAAACCTGCAAAATTAGTGTTACGATAAACTTCTGTGTTATTAACTTTTTACGATTGATGCATTTAACATTGAACAATTTTTTTTAACTTAACAATAATTAACTAAATACTCTTAATATTTTAGCTATATAGCTTAACAGTTATTTTGATGGTTACTGTATGCTACATTTTTCCGCACTAAAAAAGGTTTAAATTTACAGAAGTTTTATTTAGTTAAATATGAATAAAAATGGTTACATATGGTAATATAGTGCGCAAAAGGCTATCTACACTAGTCTCAATATAGTTTATTTATATTGTCATTGTGGTGAGGTGGAGTATTGGAGAGACATCTTGACTTCCAGTCCCTGCCAGTCACCTTGTGTAGACCATTCATTTGTATAATCATTACATATTGCACACATTATAATTGGCAGTAATAACTGAATGAATTTCACATTTTTGACAGCTGAGCTCAGCTGCTATTTAACTATTAAACTATTTTTCATGCCGATAACAACTACAAGAGAACAGCTATAAAAAAAAGAATAAATTTTACAAACTCATTGTTTAAATGGTTAAATAATTAATATTGTATGAAAAAAAATTGTCATATTATCATGGCTGCTTATACCAAATAATTTAATTGTGACATTATAGACAACTAGTTAATCATTATTTCTTGCATAGATAGTAACCTTAAAGTTACTTTAGCAGTAATTCAACTTTCAAAAAGTTATAATGCTTGTGTAGCAGCAGGTGACTCCATTAATATCTGAGATTATGTTTGTAAACTCTATATTATTGGTGTTATATGTATATATATAAATTTGTTATTAAAATAACCTGTTGATTATACAAGTACAAACTTTAATTGATAATTTGTAACATATTTCAACATATCTATTAATTTTGGACTGTTATTCTAAAAGGACTGCTTATGGTAATTCATTAACTATATCTCGCAACAGAGCACTTACAAAAAAAGTTGAGAAAAATTTAACGAATGTCCAGTAATAATTTTTTGCATTGCTTCAACAACTTCTAAATTTTTTTTTAAAAATAATTCAATAAAGTACACTAGCATATTAGTTTGTAAACATCTCTAACATAATAACTAGTACCTAGTGTTGTGAAATATGAATTAAAAGGGATTTATTGCCAATAAATATAATTTATTTTTATATTTTGTCTAATCAGTTCAATTTGTTATTGCCCGCTTTCAAATATAGGGCAATATAGGCCTTCCATATAGTTTCTAGTTGTCACACTTACCAGGTGGGTCAGTAACCAAATTATAATAGATTATTTCAAACTTGACCAGTCTTGACTTTTGTTGTTAAGTTCCCTTAATCAAAAACAAGATACAAATATCAATTAGGTACCTTGGATAATGTGCCGAGACGAGCAAAACGTTCACCTGATCGATTAGATTTTAACATTCAGAAGAGCAGTATACAAGCCTAAACTGAATAAAGAAATTTTGACTTTAATTCTGGAGTGAACGCTTAACGCGTTCGTAGCACAAGCAGACATCACGTTTCTATAGTGAGAGTCAGTGCTAACATAACTTTTCGATATTCCACCTCAAACGCACACCAGGTAAATGATTACAAAGTCCTAATGAAGCGCTCAGCACCAACAGGTTGAGAAAGATTTCGATCGTCGAAAAGGTTTATATTTCTACTATAATATAGTTATTACAATATAAGGGATATAATGCAAATTATAATAGCATTTCTACGTAGCGTTCATGTTGTTGTGTGATAATTAATGCAACATTGTGATAATGACAGCTGTTACGTTCATCCAGAACAGCACTGGATATAAACAGACCTCTTCCTTCCTCCTTCGGCAATTAAAAAAAGGCATACGCGTACGCCCTACTTTCATAATGATTCATTATCTTATCTATCAGCTAACAGACACTCCTTGGCGCGTAACAATACCCACTGTGTTGTTTCACTCAAGCACCTGTCGAATAAAGTAAATTAGTTGTAGATGATGAAGAAACTGTTATTAATTGTTTTAATAGTATATTGTGAGTATCAATGCTGAGTAAAAGAACCATTATTCGTCAACGTATTTTATTCTAATGCAGTGTGTTCATTTTCTGCCGGAAGATGTATTTTCTTTGATTATTATGAATCTAGGATATAACGTAAGAAATAAATTAGTTCCTTTTTTATTGCAATTTAACTGTTGTTCTTTATTGTGTTAAGTATTTATGTAGGTTAAAATAGTTGAGCATGTACATACAATTATGTAATTTAATTAAAAATTGTTTATGTAGAATCTGTCTATAACAGAATTATAAAAGGGAAATATAATTTTACTAGTAGTGTTTATAAGGTTATAAAAGTAGGTTTTTTTATTGAATAAAGTGACGAAATAATCGAAACGTTTACCTGATAGTATGTCCGTCTGCCCGTAACTCTGCCACCCGTCACCCTGAGACACCAGTTTATAAATCTATTATGCCCAGTTATTACACTAGCTCTCAGTGCCCCTGAGACCGAAACAGTTGTTTCAATTTCAGCAGTCCACTGCTAGACAAAGGACTTTCCCGAGTTGGGAGGATTCGCAGCAAACGCCATGCTTGCCTGGTAGGTGGGCCATCGCCTGGATAACTCCCCGTCCTCGACTTGGCATATTTGTGATTATAATTCGCGTATTTATTAGTATACTTTATTAGTTAATATTTATTAGATGAATCTCTTGGTATATTGCGTAGCTTCTGATGCTGAGGTGTTATCAAGCATACCAACCCATCTGATAGCATGCTACCGCAATGGAGGTCCGCTTCTAAACGTTCCGCGTCGTCTCGACGTGTTCCTGTCATTGTTGAGACGTTTAGAACTTTCAGCTCGACTTGATATGAGATTGTTTAGCGCTTCTTTACTGCGAAGGTACGTACATATTGTTTTATTTAAGTATAGCTATTTTTATTTCAATGAGAACAGATTTATGTTGGATCGTAATCTCGCCTGGTGTAGTGATTTAATGTAATAGGTACTTCAACATGCTGCACTTGATAAAGGCTGATAAGAAATAGTAATACTTATACTATTTCCTAATACAGTTTAAAAATATGGGCTTAATTCTATAATCACATCACAATTTTCGGCAACGTCAGTAACTGGCGGCCGCCTATTTTAAACAAGATAATGCGATTTGCGAATGCCTGACGATATAGGGTTTTATCGAAAAGTTTCTAGGTTCGCTGAGTACCATATTTAATTCGACAATTATTCACAAACATTGATCAACATTGTTGACGAGATCTGTGCTGGTCATGACTGTACGAATTTCATCAATTCAAACTCTCAAACCAAATACTTACTGCTTATACATTGCTATTTCCTTGCGCGTGGCCTAGTGGTACAGAGTACCTGACTTCTACGCCGCGGGTCCTGGGTTCGATTCCCAGCCGGAGCCAACATTTGTGCTAAAACACAAATTGTTTGTTTTCGGGTCTGGTTGTGTTGTGATTGTCCCCGTGTTTCTATATAAATATTTTCGGTGATGTAATTGCTGCCTTCTCGGCTTTTAAAGCTTCAACGGATACTGTGCTCGCGGGCCAGGGGCCCGCGTGCCAGGTTTGGTTTGACCCAAACATAAATAAATAAATAAAAACTCCTACAAAAACCTCGAAGTTCGGACTGTGTCGCGTTCGCTGCGTGCTTTCGCGATTTCGAAAATCTTAAATATTTTAAGTCGTCAAATACCGTCCGAGGGAGGCTGCGGGTCTCACTTCGGACTGTCGACTTGTGTGTCGGTAACTCTGGGCGGTGAGAACCGCCCTGGAACACGGGTGAATCGTGTGTACGCGGTGTGATTATTGACTATTGCGCGCCGCTCTCTACGGCGGTCGCGCGTCGTGGTGTGTGTTATATTAAAGCTATTGACTGTACAGTGTGGCCTGGGTCGTGACTGACCGTATCGTGGTCAGGAAGAGCTGAGACGTCCGTGTCGTCTAGCACCTTTCGCGGGCGACGTTTGCGTTCGGTCGCGTTTCTGTTTGGTCGGTAATTTGCTGCTTTAACCACCAGAGGGTTTGAATGAACCGGGGCTTTTTCGAAAAACCGCCGTGATAATTCTCTGTAGTGTTCAGAGATTAAGGGCATTTCCCTGTGAAGATCTACGCTGCGTTGATACCAACCGGCTCCGTTGGCAGTTCGCAAGAATTGATTCTGAACGCTCTGTAACTTCTTTATTTTGATTGCCCGTCGCGTGAGCGAAAGCGCCGCAAGCATAGGCCGTTACGGGTCTTATGCAAGTCTTATAGAGGCGAAGTTTGTGTCTTAAGCACATTTTGCTCGAAGAGCTAAGTTAAACTAAGTTAATGGGTATAGACTGCTTGAGATAGAAGCCGCTCTATTGCGTATATTTTTAATGTGTGTAGCGAACGACATCGCTGCGTCTAAAGTGACCCCGAGGTATTTTACGTTCTTTTCCCAGGGAATCGGGCGTCCGAACAGGGTGATCGTGCCTAGTTGATTGTTGCAGATTGTGTGAATTCGTCTAGCGGGCTTTGGCGTGCCCCTCGAGAAGTATATCGCTACACTTTTCTCGGGGTTTACCTCTATTCTCCATTTCCGGAACCATTCGCCTAAGTTATCGGCTGCGCCTTAGAGTTGAATCGTTATGCGGCCCTTGTACTTGTCGGAATAGTACAGGGCCGTGTCATCTGCGAATAGCGCAAGATTCACTTTCGGGTCTTTAGGGATATCGCTAGTGTATAGCGAGAACAGGAGTGGGGAGAGGGAGGAGCCCTGAGGGACACCCGCTCGGAGAGGGCGGCTTGAGGAGCGCGTTCCCTCTACCCGGAAGCGAAATAGGCGGTTAGACAAGAAGGTCTGTCTGGCACTTTAGTGTGATACAACTTGTAATACAAGCCGTCGTGCCAGACTTTGTCAAATGCCTTTGCGACATCGAAAAATAAGGCCCCTGTGCCTACAGGCTTAGGGCGGTCGTTTAAATTCTCTAAAATGTGCTCCGTTAAGCGGTGCACTCGATAAGTACACGAGTGTTCGGGGCGAAAGCCGAACTGCTCGTCTGGAAGAATATTATTTGTAAGGACATAGTCTTTTAATCGACTGAGTATAATTCGCTCATAAATCTTAGCCATCGAGTTGAGGAGACTTATTGGGCGATAATTAGACGGAATGTTCCTAGGCTTATTAGGCTTCGGAATGCCTATAACGTCGGCTTCCTTCCAGTCATCCGGGAAGGAGCAGCTGAAGAGGAGCGCGTTAAGAATACTACCTAACAGACACAATAACGGCGTAGTTAGATATTTCATCATCCTGTTGTTTATGCCGTCGAGGCCGGGCGCGGATCGGTTTTTAAGATTTTTGACTATATTAGTGACTTCGTCGAGAGTCACTGGAGGCAGTGGTTCGCCCACTGGTGGTATTGCAGCCCTGCGTTCGAGTTCCGCGGCCACCTGCTGCAGGTGGTCGGGATCCGCAGGCGCGAGAGACGGAGTGCATTGGCTCTCTAAACTATCTGCGAGGCATTCGGATAAGATCTTGTCGTTATTTTGATCTTAACTTTGATTCTATTTTTAGCTCTTAAAACTGTACGATTCGTATTGCTTTTTAAAACCCGTTTCCATTATGGAACATAATGTAGATTCTGCTCTTCAAGGTCCTCTAATTATGGGAGTTATTTGTGCGCCTGTATTGGAGTGGGACTTACTCCGAGAACTATGATGGAATACCTCGTTCTCAATAATTGGGTCTCTGCCTCTCGTCATTGACCATTCGAAATGCAGCACTATTCTGAACAGATATTGAATGTTCATAATTTATTTACCTTATTTTCTTATTTGTTTATACTGAAATAACTGATGCCCGCGACTTCGTGTGGATTTAAGTTTTTTGAATATCCCGTGGGAGCTATTTGATTTTCCGGTATAAAAATTCTTTTGTAAGATTCGTTCAGCGGCTGTACAGTGAAAAGGTAAAAAGCAGACACAGGGACAGACAGAGTTACTTTCGCATTAGAGCTACTATGAATAAGACGTTGCCTCATTTTACATTCATTTTAATTTAAATCCAAATTAGATTCCGTCTGGATGGTATAGAACAAGCCTCGAATCCAGTTGAAACAGAATTTGTACTACCATACAGAGCATCTGCCTTTCAATTTCACAAGTACAAACTCCTTATGGATCTATTTCTGCCGACTCAGAACCTTTTGGAAATGGACGAAAGTCTCTCGCTAATAGAAAGTTGTTTGCTACATAAAATGCTGAGTTCAGCGGTGCAACCGTGGGAGAGAGGTGATGAAAACCTGACCTGTCCAGTGTCTACAGAACAGAGGCAGAATATGTTGACACAGAGCTCCAGGAGGTACGTTAAATCTGTTCTTTATTCAATCACCATCATCGTCGTCGTCATCCATCCGTAAAAAAGGCCACTGCTTGACCTGTGCCTTGGTCTCAAACTTAGAGAATTCTCTAAATCATCACGTTCAATGCGAATGGCAATCGCAATATTAAATACAACACGTCTCAAGGTGTCTACACACTAAAGCTGACGGGACGGGCCGCCGGGCATATTTTGAAACGATTACGACGGCGGGTTGCGCCCGCGCGTTGACCGGTGGCTTGCACCGAGTAGTAACTTGTCGTGAGGTGTTTTTGTTTCTTATTAACTCTTACGTCCTCGTCCATATTAAATATTGAAATATGACTCAATTATCCGAAAAACACAATCTCTCCGTACCGCAGATGTGTCGGCGGCTATTCCAGGCCGGACGTTGTGAAGAAGCCGGGCTAACTCGCTGGCTCTAACCAGTCCGCTTGGGCTCCCAGGCCGGTGACTTTTTTTTTAAATTAAACCCACACTAGGATTTCTCAAGTGTGGTGGATGTATTAGGTTAGTGTTCGAGTCTGGTTGTATTGTGCATATGAAATTTATAGCGGCACCGAGAATCGAACTCAGTTCACTCCCATACTATGACATTTAAGGCGAGCGCCTACACAACGGCTCTACGCCGCGGGTTCTGGTTTCGAATCCCAACCGGATTCGTGCAAATACAACTTTTGTTGGTTTGGAGTCTGTTTGTATTTTGCAAGTGAAATTTATATCTGTAAAACGGTGAAGGAGAAATCCTAGTATGGATCGCTTTAAATATATATATAGGTTAGTAAAACGCATTATTTTGTTTTCAGAATATACAGCAGATGTCCTATAGAAGACGGAGTAATCCAAACAGACTGGGGTCCCATAGCACCGGGAACAGTCGTGGCCGCAATAACAGCGTCACTGGAAGCGCAACGAGTGTCAATCACGAACATATTTAGCGCCAACGTTTATAAATCAGAAGTATCACAATCCTTGATTGAATTGGCCATGCAAGACTGGGATAAAACTGTAGAGCAAATTAATTCTGTTGAAAATCATGCAAATTTTGAAATATCAGAGACGGTAAACGATCAGTTAGATGTTAGCAATGTATGGGTAGCGACCCTTGCGGGTACGTGCTTAATATATCTATTTATCTTCTATGTTCTTCTTTCTTCGATGTCCGCGTGGCCTAGTGGTCAGAGGACTTCTACGCCGCGGGTCATGGGTTCGAATCCCAGCCGGAGCCAACATTTGTGCTAAAACACAAATTGTTGGTTTTCGGGTCTGGTTGTGTTGTGAATGTCCCCGTGTTTCTGGCACTGCATCCTAGCCTACCTCCGATCTTATCGCATCAGCGTTACATCGGGCGTGGGTTTGCGCGTACACTTGTGGCAATATAATACCTCCTGCGCAGTTGATGGCTCTCGACAGTATTCGGAAGTTGTCGCCTTGGTCGACTAGGAGAACATCATCATCTTCTTTCTTCTATCTATTCGTATCTTCTATCTTTTTTTTTATTGGATGAGGTCACGAAATGAGCAAAACGTTTACCTGATGGTAAGTGCAACGTCTGCCCATAACAAAAGATGTGTCACCTAGAAAATTTCTGTGTTAATGCGCCTGTCACCCTTTGACATCAGTTATTAAGTCTCATATGCCTAGTGATTACGCTTGCTCTCAGTGCCCTTCAAACTGAAACAGTAATGTTTGCACACTACTGCTTCACGGCAGAATAACAGGGCAGTGGTGGCACCTACCTAGACAGATTCCTGCATAGGAATCCTACCACCAGTAAAAAAGTATATATATATAAATAACAATCAATTACCGCATGAATGAAAGTTCATCATCACTCTAGAACGGCTCGACCGATTTGGCAATTTTTTTTGCTGTGTTTGTAACATAGTAATTGTTCGAAAAAGGTTTGTATGAAAGATACTTTTTGGAAAATGTACCGTAAGGGTCGGTAATTTTGATACTGTTTTTGCCGACAGGTGTCCGGCTGAGTAGAATAACACCCACCTCTTTCCTACCGAGATGTCGTAAGAGGCGACTAAGGTATTGTACGGACAGCCTTTAATCGTGCAGAATAATACCATTATATGCAATGCTTTCACTACAATTAGAAGCAAGAATTCCTTGACCCGTACCAAAATGGCGGCGACGTGGTTCGCCACCCATCACGTCTTGTTTCTGTGTGTTGCATTTTGCCGTGTTCAAGTGGGCTACGTCAGTGGCCTCTGCCCCTTATATGGGAAAAAGGCGTGGCTGTATGAATGTATGTATGTTTTTGTATTAAAATCTTAATAAAAGTGTCGTTCAATTTGACAGTTCTGCTGACATGTTTACAAGACTTTTTGCTAAGCGCACTTCTCATTTTCTTCATTAATAAATTGCACCCGTGCGAAGCCGTGCGAGTCGCTAGTTACTTATAAATGACTAGCTGATGCCCGCGACTTCGTCCGCGTGGATATGGGTATTTTTATCCTGCGGGAACTACTTTATTTTCCGGGATAAAAAGTATCCCATGCCCATGCCCATGCTGCCAGCTATCAGTGTGCCAAATTTCGTCAAGATTGGTTCAGCGGTTGAACCGTGAAAAGGTAACAAACAGACAGGGACAGAGAGAGTTACTTTCGAATTTATAATATTAGTATGGATGGATGGATAGAATCTACTACCCCATCTCTTCCCGTGGGTGTCGTTAAAGTCGACAGAGTGAAATATAAACCAGAATATGGGCAGCAGAATCCTCCCGTATTGGTTCCTGGATTGGTTGTTATAGGCAGACGTTGCACTTAGTTAATAGAATCAGGCGTTACTTTGCGAAAATCCATTATAATAAAAGAAAGAAAGTAAATTTGCTAAAATTAACTTTCTTTCCTTTATTAGACGTTGCATTTAATTTTTCTTTCCTTTATTTTCAATGAGGTGAACGATTTGCTCGTCGCGTCACTTTAATCCATAAAAAAATAGATTTTAATTATTGGACAAAGTGTTTGATTGATTATACTAATCGTTGGGGTATCATTTTAGGTGATTTAGCTGAAGTAATAGTGAACCAGGGGCCGCGGGTAGGCGCCTCGCCCCTACATATGGTTATAGGCAGCAACAACAGATGGAATGACACATTTTTACCGCGCCGTTTTTATCTCTTGCCTCTGAACAGCAGCATTGTTGACTGGCATTATACGGATGCGGAAATACTGGCGGGCGTTGACGGTAATACAATATAACTACAAAAAAACACGGTTGAATTATTTACTATTATTTCAGCCCATCACCAATCCACTACTGAACGTGGGTTAACGTTACTGGTGGTAGGATTCCTATGCAGGAATCCGTCTAGGTAGGTACAACCTCAGGGCCAGTTATTCTGCCGTGAAGCAGTAGTGTGCAAACATTACTGTGTTTCGGTTTGAAGGTCACTGAGAGCTAGCGTAAACAGTGGGCATATGAGACTTAAGAACTTATGTCTCAGGGTGATGAGCACAGTGTGGGGTAACACAGAAATTTTCTGGGTGACAAAGCATTTGTTATGGGCAGACGTTGCACTTACCATAAGGTGAACGTTTTGCTTGTTTCATCAGTTTATCCAATAAAAAAGGTCTCATCCATAGACTGCCACAAAACGCGGTCCTGAGACTATTTTTGGTAGGATTCCTATGCAAGAATCCGTCTAGATAGGTACCACCCCTCGCCAGTTATTCTGCCGTGAAGCAGTAGTGTGAATGCCTAACTGTGTTTTAGTCTGAAGGGCAATGAGAGCTAGTGTAATGGGCACTGGGCATATGAGACTTAAGAGCTGATGCCACAGGGTGACGAACACTGTGTGATACCACACAGTAATGTTCTGCGTGACACAGCATTTGTTATGGGCAGACGTTGCACTTACAATCAGGTCTACTTTTTGCACGACTCTTGACTTTCTCCTATGAAACAAACATGCATCAATCGACTTTTCGCTTATCCGTGCAAGCCGTCGCTCCATCTACTGCGTTTGCCGGCATAAGGTTGCTGCTCCAGAACCTTTCTTCCCCAAACGGTTATCAGTTCATCGAGCTATATGGCCGTCTCATTGTCACTTCAGCTTGCTGATTCTTAGGGCTTTGTCTGCTGTGGATATCGTCGGTACAGACTTCATCTCACTAAGCATAAAAATGTACGACAGACCAGATATACATTTTTATTTAAAATTTTATACCACTACCTAAACTATTATTTATGCACATTTCTTTTTTCGGATATATCTGCATGTTCCGTTGTGTGGTGACGGCTTAAGATCCCGTGGTTATCGTAAAAGTCGACAGAGGCTAAATAAAATTCAGAAGATGGGCAGCAGCATTTTTCTGGAAACTCTGAATAAATAAACTGCGGTTGCCAACTTGCCTGGCAACTATGACATTATCCCTCAAAAATTAGAGCCACGAACTTGTGTCGCAATCAAGCAAATGATGATGATGATCTGCATGTTATTTTCCGATAATTTTTAGGTTTAATACTAGCAAGCTACATGTCTTCGTGGATAGAACGGCGCAGGTCCCTACGACTATCGCAAGTCATAGAGATGTACTATTCGAACGATGGGGTGTCGTTCGACCCCACTGTGCGAGCGTGCAATAGGCCTGCTTTGTTCTCAAATGTTGTAAACAGTTCGCTTCTGATGACGCAGACTTTGAGATTCGCGCACATCTTGTCACTTACACAAATAACCGTGTACATACCGTTAGAGGAAATGCGGAGGATGTGCGAAGCCGCCGTCACCGCTTTCTTGGAATATGTCCGTAAGTATTTTCATTTATAGTACACCTAGCAGTACCTGCAATGGATTCGCGTGGAGTTTAGAATATTTAATTCCTATTTTTTTCGTTTACAGTACGTTTTATAGTTGGAACGTTATTCAGTTTTGAGTAATTATTTGTTTTTAATAAAACTACTATTACGGATTTTATCGCGTTTAATTTTAAACTGAGATAACCCAACGTTTCGAGTACTTTACAGCACCCATGGTCACGGGGGTGCTTGGTTTTTGATTGTGCGCATGGAGCAGCGTGGCGAAATCCGGCTCCAAAAACCTCTTAGAAATGAGAGGAGGCCGGTGTTCTGCCTGCAGTTGGATATTTATAGCCTGTTACTTTACTTTCTATTTTGATGATCCTTCATCAACCTGTAAAATTTCTACTGCTGGACCATGCTTGGCAGACAGATTGGCGATCATTGTATTAGACAATTAAGATGCTTCTGCTCATCACTACAGACTGTCATCAACCAGATATCTATGAATTTTTTCGGGCAATTCTCTAAAACACATTTAGCGATTAGGGATTGATTTGATTAGGGATAATACTGTCAAGGAAAAGGGGTAGCTGCTCGCCGGATCGGGTGGTCTGATCTGGGGATGACGTCTCCTCTAACCAGATATTTAGATGTTGTATATATAGTTCGGATGTATGAGATATTTCTCGATGTGGTTATGTGGCGACACAGATGTCGCTACAGGGATAAAAGGATTCTCAGACGCTACCACCATACGGCAACCCATTTTTTTAATAACTTTTTTATAATTCTAGCATCCGTAATAAGGCGGCATCATCGTAATTGTCAATTAAGCCGCAACGTTCCTGTTATCGATTTAATAGTGGCGACCGATGGCTCCTGGAAAGGATACGACGTTGAACAGTTTATGTCGTGAGTATACAGTTTAATATGTGGCAGTAACTTTTTAACCGCCGATAAATTTAGCAACAGTTATTATTGCTTCATCTTAAACAGAATATTACATAATATTAAAGTTAATATTATATGACTCATTCGGCGGTTCTCTGCTGTCGCCTTTTCTTTTCACAAAGTTTCCAGACGAGCAAAACTTTTACCTGATGGTAAGTGGAACGTCTGCCCATAACAAATGCTGTGTCTACACTGCTCCCGTCACCCTGAGACATCAGTTCTTAAGTCTCATATGCCCAGTGATTACACTAGCACTCAGTGCCCTTCAAACTGAAACACAGTAATGTTTTCACACTACTGCTTCACGACAGAATAACTGACCCTGGGGTGTTACCTACCTAGATGGATTCCTAGATAGGTATGATTACCACCACCAGTTATTTTGCCATCTGTTGATGTCGAAATTTTTGCGTCTTTCATGAGACGGATGTGCTGATGTATTATTTTAATCTCCCACCGCGCGGAGCATACGTTTTTTTTGAAAAACTAAATATACTACTATAAACTAAGCAATTATTGCTTACAATCCATCGCGTTTTCCGGCAGTTGGATCGGTGGGACATTGGAAATAGACGCACAAAGAAGTACGGTGGGTTTACTTCACGGCAACACGGCGCAATGGATCGCGCCTCCGTCCAAAAATATGACTGCGTTTTTCGGTCATATCGCAAACTTCACTGACGAATGTATGTACCACAGTTTAATGTGTATGTTAAGGTATAAAAACACACACATAAATATCTTTTTATATATAATTATTCCGAGCGTGTGTATGTCACTGAACTCCTAACGTCTGGGCCGATGTTGATGATTTTTTTTGCGTGTTTGTGTGGCTCCCTGGAAGGTTTAGATTCAAAATTGGACCCGGTAGGTGGCGCTGCGATAGAGATTTAGGAAAATGACAAAAGTCACTATAGTTTATTGATAATTCGAATATCGAAAAATCGTTTGCTGCATCTGTTAACAGCAGGCAAGCCAACGTTCGGGCATATTATTCATAAATTGTATATATTTTTTTTTATTGTACTCGTATAAAGTGACGAAACGAGCAAAACGTTCACCTAACGTAAGTGCAACGTCCGCCCACAACAAATGCTGCGCCCATCACCCAGAGACATCAGTTCTTAAGTCTCAAATGCCCAGTGATTACACTAGCTCACAGTGCCCTTCAAACCGAAACTCAGTAATGCTGGCACACTACTGCTTCACGGCAGAATAACTGGCCCTGGGGTGGTACCTACCTAGACGGATTCCTGCATAGGAATTCTACTACCAGTCTAATAGGATTATAATCATTCTGATAATGTGGTGGCCTACCTTGGATCACCTGGTCTTGATTTCTGGTAAATTTTAAACCATACTGCATCACTCGATTATATATATGAAAATGTTATACTTATGAAGTAAATGATTATGTCTTTCTGGTCGATTTTCGAACACGGCGAGAACTGACTGCTTAGGAGATATTATAGTGCACAAGTGTATGCGTAAACACAGATGCGCTCACTCGTCACCTTGATAGGCAGTTTCAGAGACACTGGGACAATCACATATAAAGCCAAAGGCAACAAAACAATTTGTGTTTTTGCATAAATGTTGGCGACGACAATAGTCGAATGCTGGGGCTCGATCCTGTGCTGACATGTTTCGCAGTACATACCCGAAAACATTAGGCTATTGGCTCTTATAGCACTTATATTAGTAGAATAGCACCTACCTCTTTCCTACGGAGTCGTCGTAATCGTAAGAGGCGACTAAGGTACTGTACGGACAGCCTTTATTTGTGCAGAATAACACCAGACTGCTGTCACTATACTGCTTGTGGGGACGCAATGGGAGAGTAGGAGTTTCCCGCGGGGGCGAAAAGTAGGCTACGGATGTGGTCTCTGCCTACCCCTTACATTATCCTACATGGGAAAAAGGTGTGAATGTATGTATGTATATTTATTACGATAATGTAAGTTATTTAAAAATGAGTGACAGAATTCCAATTGGATAAAGCATCGACCCATCTTGTGGAACTGTACGTTGTTGCAATCTTTAAGGCAGGGCTATGTACAACAATTGGCTTGGGATGGGCTGCAAAATGATGATGATGAAAATCATGAAGTAGCGGAACTTACTCGTCCGTTTTATTAAAGAAATAAACATGTGAATCTCTAACATATAATATAATGTACATCTTCCTTCTTCATTTATGGGATACTGTACATTTTGCAGGGCCCAATCGTCTCAATCTGCCAAACATAATATCAAGGATAATCCAGCACTTGCGTAATCAAACACTACAAGAAATTGCTGACGAAGCCGCAGCAGGACGGAGTACTGTCGTTTTGATAATTAGTCCAAGTGGACAGCCCTCCGGCGTTGAATTAGAGAGATCTAGAGAGCTCATGTATTACCTTAGGTCCACTTACTTCGATACCTATTTCGCCTATGCAGCACAGGATTTGTCTAACTATCAGAATATAAATAACGAATATCTGGATTACTCAGAGATATTTATTACGGTAATACAATTTTTTGTCTTATTTATTAAATTATACCAATTATTTATTTAAACTTAAATCATTTATTTATTAAATTGTACCAAAAATTGACTACTAAGTATGTAGGTATTTTCCAATGCGGGTTGTTGGACTTCACATGCCCTGAAATATTTTTACTTCTAAGATATGCAGATTTCCTAACGATGTTTTCCTTCACCGCTGCGCACGTGATTCATCAGTAATTAAAATTTTGAACAATTTCAGAGGTGCCGGCAACGGGATTCTAACTCAGGTCACTCCCATACTAAGACGAGCGCTCGGCCCCTGAGCTACAACGGAAATATTTTCTGATTCGGAACAACTTGTGGAATGAATAATTATGCCATACTTTTTTCTTTATTTTTAGTTGACTTCGACTTGCGTGCAAGACGTTGCTAAGGCAATTGATACATTTCTGATCAAGACTGACATTCCGAAGAGAATAGTTGGAGTTCAGTGTCCTTTTAATGGAACAGTGTTTGATCAAATTTCTTATGAAGATGCTGTAATTCCTGGTCGAAAACAAAATTATCGCATTCATCCTTTTTATTTAAGACAGCGGACTCGTATTCAAGTTCAGGTAGTTACAGCGCCATCTATTGGAGTCGTTTTAGTTTTGTAGGAATACGAAATTTAAATAAACCATTTAGTTTGATCTACACTTACAAGAGGGCACAGTTATTGTTATTTTTGATAACAAAATTACGTTCGTTCTATTTTTGAACCTGCCAATTAGTAATAATTTAATTATAATGTAGACTTCATTTCGATCGACAGTAAAATGAAAGTTGACTTTTACTGAAGACTTGCTGAACTAATGAATGATGATGAAGATGAGATTTGATGAACTGATGAATGATGATGGAGATGAAGATTTTCTGGACTGATGAAGACAAAACGAAAATCACAATTTTTAATGATTTCTTATATTTACGCGAACAATACACATTTAAATGAAACTAATTTTACGGATTTTATCGCTTTTAATTTTACTATTTATAACCCGACGTTTCGAGTGCTTTACAGCGTCCATGGTCACGGGGGGGACTGAGTTGACAGATGTCCTGATGTCACAGTTAACCCGGAGTACCTTCAGCTTTTAATTATTATTTTTGGTCCGATCTACGCAGAAAGAGCTAACTGTGTCTTGAAGTCTTGCAGTGGTATGCTTGGTTTTTGATTTAATTTTATTAATTATAGGATTCCAAACTGGTGGTAACACCCAACCATCTTCTCTATTAAAATTAGGATGTTTTATTTAATTTCAATAGCCTCGCGAATCGTCCTTGTTAGGAATCGATGTTCTTTTGCGAGGATTTCTGGTTTATCAAATCTGATGTAATGGTTGGGATGATCCTGAACATGGTCACAGATTGCAGACTTCCTGGAGCGACGATCGTCGATCGATTTTTGTCTTGAATTGAATTTTCCAATCACTGTACACTTTCACGAGCACTTGCTGCATAATAAACTATCAATACAATAATAAACATCGAAGCTCAAAATTTACACAGAAATTACAAAATTCTATAATGTTTTTATTACCTACCGCCACTTTTCGAGTTGGCGCCAAAAGACCTAAAATGTGGAACGCTTCATGATTTTGCGTGTCATCCTTGCGCAGGAAATCTACCTACCTTTAATTGAATTATTTTCATTTATGTCAATAACATAAAAAATGAATAGCGTTCTTTAATGCATTATGCCCTTTGATTTATTTTCTTTTTCCACATAACCGCAGCATATAACTGATATTGTTAGTGAGTTATTTATGAGTAACAAATCACCGATTGTTTTAATTTTATTATATTTGCAGTTTCGCAATGATGGCCACGGCAGAATATTGGTGTGTATGTGGCGCGGTGCAGAGGTATCACAAGGCTGTCAAACGATAAGCGAACGAGATGTATACACGTTTAACCTCACCGCACCCTGTCCTTCGCCCGACTTTTGTCCGCCAGCACATTTTGTTGTTACGGCACTTTCTACATTAAATTCTTGTGCCCGTAAGCAATTTAGTTTTTTGTTGTAATAAAAGATAAACATCAAAAAAGATATATTTCAATCCACTAAGGCCCCGGGGGGATTCGAACCCCCGATCTCCTGTTTACTAGACAGGCGCTTTAACCAACTAAGCCACGGCGCCGTTGTAAACACTCTTGAAATTAATAATTATATATATTCATGCTAAAAATATTTAAAAATAAATTATCTAATGAAAATAAAAAAGTTTTCATAATTACTAATAAGTAATATCTGATAAAAAAAATGATAAGTAGTAATTAAATTTTACTTGTATGTTAGTAAAGAGTAAATAAATATTGAACTATTCATTTAAAAAACTTAATTCTTAGATTATTTTAATGATTTTATTTTGTTTTATTAAAATGTACAAGATCATCTCAAAGTACGTAAGTGAACAAATATGGATTCAGATTTTCTGTATGCGCTCAAAACTTTAAATTAAACACGGAAGAGAACGCTTTTTATTTTGTGAAACATTAATTATTTATGCGATTCTGTTTTTTCCTTCATTTGTGTAATAATATGCATTAATTTTGCCTGTCATTTCTAATATAAAACACAATAATCATACATTTTATTATGTTGTTAATAATTATTTTTTTCTTTGTCTTTTTTTATATATCTTATTTGTTCCACAGTTTTTGTGAGAGTTTCAATAAAATACTGAATGAAATAAATAAGTATAAAACAGGACTTCGTTTTTTTCAGAATATAAAATAAATATGAAAAGTAATGTGAATTGCATAGACTATAGAATATACTAGTACATTACATTATAACTCAGTGGTGAATTGATATTTTTTTAGTGAAACATTAAACATTGCGTTTTAAGAATAAAATATTTCACTAAATTTTTAGTATAGAATAATTTTGAACTGAATATTTTTTTGTCATTAAATAATATTGCGAATATCTTTCAGATACTGATTGCCGGCTGCCAAATCAAGTGGGCTACTATATTGGACATTCAGGTTTCCGTTGCTGGCCTTTGCTTGGGGCTGCAGCCGCAATGTCGCCGTTTTGGAAAGTGCACTTAGGACTTTCTCTTATGATCTCAATGTTGTTTTCCAATCAATAAACATAAATATAAAAGCAATCAGTTGTTTTTGAATTTATCGGTGAAATTAAATTCCTGATATTTTAAGTTCAGTATAAAAATAATTGTCTCGGCTAAAAGTCATTATCGAAGATACAGTAACGCATTTTATATCGTAACACATGCAAGTGTAGATTTATTAATAACAGTCAATAAGAAACATCGAGGAACAAATAATAAATAGTAATACGTAATGTGTATTAGTTTCTTTATGTACACGTAATTTAAAAAAAATATCATCTGTTTATTTTAAATTATACATATTTTAAACGGCGAAGCCAAATAACCCTTAACTTAGCTCATACTCGTATCTTTTAACCACTCGATCGATTTTGACAAATCTCATCTTCACAAGCATACAGTAGTACTCTATTTTTGTGATATAGTCATTTTTATATCATTCAAATGATAAATGACTGATGGAGACAAAACGAAAAGTACACTTTTGGTTTTGAATTGAATTTTCCAATTACTGTACACTTTCACGAGGACTTGCTGCATAATATACTATCAATATTAAACATTAAAACTCAAAATATACACAGAAATTACAAAATTCAATAAAAACACCACCGCTACTTTTATGGCGCCAAAAATCGTTGCGTTGCAAATGCGAGGCGAGTGATCAACTTTGAATCGAGGTTTTAATCCTAAATCGGGTTTGGTGCTTTTTTTAACTTTTTACTTGTTTGTCGGAAAATTATATAAGTAACTACATTTGCAGGTATTTTTTTTCATGCCCTTATCAACAACTCCACTTTTTACACATTGATTAAATTTTTTAAAAAGAAAGTATGAATCATAAGATACAAAATATTTAGGTACTGCTCCATTTTTTTAGCACCTTGTTATTTGATTTAAAATATGAGAATTTTTAAAACAAAATTCCGCTTAGTTTTCAAATGTTTTGTAGACTAATAATTATGTATTTATATATTCTTCATAGCATTACCTAATTAATATAAAAGGTCACAATATGCGAACCTATTACGTCACCACATGGCGACTTTGTGAAAGGTGCAGCAAGTCCCATTTTAGAAAAAGACGAATTAAAAAAGAATATTACTTACCGTGGACAACATTGATCTCGGAAATACGAAATAAATTTAACGCGACTTTTAAGTTTTCATACATGTAACAACGTTTAGGAATATTCTTTTTTATAAGATTTAATGCAACAAAAAATTATAAAAATACCCCTGGTGGGACTCGAACCCACAATCCCCGGCTTAGGAGGCCGATGCCTTATCCATTAGGCCACAGGGGCGACGACGTAATAATTCTATTTATTGCATGAATTGTTCCAAATAAATTATATTTAAAAAAATTAAATTCATGATCAAAAATGTTATATTATTTTTATTCTTTATTTATTCCTAGACGAAAACTTCTCCGATGTTTAAAAAATTTTAACAGATTAGCCACATCGCCATCTGGGCGTTTTAGGCATAATTGAGATAATAATTCCGCCATCTGTCGGAGGCGTGTAGATTTTACCACTGCTTCTCTTTGTCAACAGCTGCCATCACAATAACTACTTAACTACAGTACCTGCCATGATCCGAATATTTGCAAATTTAAAAATGTAATACCACTTTTTACGATTTTATTTTAAATTAACAGAATAATGAGTACTGTGCACAAAGTTATATTATTAGAAAATGTATAAGAATATGTTTTTTTTATTTGAATTTAATCTTGCTGGCTAGCTTTTCTATATTTATCAATTTGTTTAAATATGCCATCTGTCTATGATCATAGGTAATCTTGCTTGTTCTTAATTCATTATTTCAATTATAGAGGGCGCTCTGTAATAGGTTTTGTATGGAAACAATTTGTTTTGTTTTAGTGTGTGTTCTTAGTATTTATATATTTTTATATTCGTCGTTACTGTTTAATGTAAATAATTATACTTTCTAAATTACCATTATTACAAGTATTTCATTCAGTCACTTCATCGACTCCGTGGCGCAACGGTAGCGCGTCTGACTCCAGATCAGAAGGTTGCGTGTTCAAATCACGTCGGGGTCAACTAATTTATTTTTGGACACATTTTTTTACAGTAACACTGAATCTTGTTACTTAAATAAAAAATTCAGAGTTCGTGAATAGCCCGGAAGAAATTTTATTCGTAGTCGGTACATTCATTTATCTATTAGGAACACTAGGTTACAAAAGAATAACAACATTACGTTATCGAAGTTCCCTAAATTATTCTAATTACTTCGGGGACCTAAGCACTTAGACTCTTAGATGTGATCATTTATTACTGGAAATTACTTCAGTGCTAACTAAACTGGGCCGCGTCGTAGCGGACGATGACATTATATTTCTCAGAAATTTGTTTGATAAAATTTTTAGCAAATTTGCACAAAAACTCATAACTATTTTATATACATTAGCTTTTATAATGCTTTTTCTCACCTAATAAGAAGTGGTTTAAATATAAGTATAATTTTATTTTTACCCTTTTGCTATAAGAGACTATTTTTATTGCTTTTTAAGCGCGATGTCTTGTGTCTATAGATAAGCGAAAAGTGGAATTTGACATAACTTTGTGGATAAGATAAGACATTTCGAATATTGACTGGAAAATTCTTCATTTGTGATCTTGACATGAACGTTCATATCATATCAATCCTACATTGAATCTTGACGTAAGAAATTTAAAGTTTACTTTTAAAGTGTCAGTGGTGTACTTACAACGTTTCTTTGTTATGGAGTTCTGGCGAGACGGTCAGGTGACTGGCATACGTGTCTACTGGCGCCTTTTCAAATAAATCGCATTCTTGAATGTGCACACATATGCACAATGCGCCTGTGTTGCTTTCTGCATAACTACAACCAGTTATGTGCACGTACACGAACACACCTTCTATCTTTGCATGTGTGAGAGAACGAAGGCTTGTATGTGTTTAACCTGGAGGTCATATGGTGATTGGAGAACGAAGTGAAAAACGTTTTTTGTGGCGTCCATACGTGTTTAGTTAATTAACACTTATTAGGAATTTATGCGTTATACGTGATGATTGAGACAATTTATTTTCAGCGATTTTGTCATACCTAGTCGCTGGTAATTTTTACACAGAATATTCCATGTTAATTTCCAAGAAAACCTTATTTTAATACGTCGTTTAATTATTGTATATTAATGTATTAGTTTAAACATTATGTTTTAAATATACATTAATTAATTTATTAAGTGATACAGATACCTACAATTTCTTTTAGTAAAATTTTATCGAACACAAAATAAAACTACTGAACAGATTATGACAGTAATTTCACTAAAGTATATTTTGTGGTGTCCTTTAAAATATCACTATGTAAAATATTTTAAGTAAATAAAGAATAAAATAAATTGGTACAAAATTTTTAAGTTTGTCACATAACTTTAAGCTGTCGAATTAAGGCGCCATTATCCCTTCCTCGCAATTATGTTGATTCATTGAGGCTACTTTTTCGATGCATGAAACCGCAAAAAAATCTAGATTACCTTAAATTCATCCTTAGACTCATATTTAAGTGTACTAGTACAGTTATTGTCTAACTTGAGTTGTGTGAAAATCTGTGTTGAAAGCTTTCTTGTCAAAACCCGTCAAGTGCGTGTCGAACTTCGCATAGGATAGGGTTCTGTAGTTTGTCGTCGCACAGTTTTGCATCCATAATTTGAATAGTTTTTATTAGGGTATGCCTGCATTATTTTCACAATTAGTTAACGTGGATGATTTTTATAAGTCCCTTGGTCAATCATAAAAGGTTAGGGGGAACGGGGTTGCACATTATTTACGGTTTGACAGGGTATATCCAACAATCAATCCTGCTTTATCCCCATCATTGCTCTTAGTGAAAGAAGTTATGAGGCTATGTCAGACTGGGACCGATGCATGTTTTGAACGATCTAAGATCGTAAACAAAGCATCGTCGATCTTTGTTTCCTTGTTCGATATACGGAACCCTTAAATACTATAGATAAGCAGAAAAACGGAAGCTATTAATATTATCTGTGAAGTCTCTTCCTAGTATAGTTTTGCATCGCCGTATATTTTTTTTGACCTTCATAGACTTGCACAATTAGGTAGTAACTAGTTCTATGACGCTAATACAAATGTTGACGCAAATCGTCAAACATCCACCTAATATGTCTTGATGATTGTCAATTAAGTTTTTTGTGAACTTTTCGGTCCAATTGACCCTCATTCTAGTTGGCGTGCGTGCACTGTGTCACACAACATAAAACATAAAATACTAAAATATACATCAACGATATGTAGGTATCTATATCAATCGTGTAATCGTGTAAGTCGTGAATTTCACACCACATATTCGCGGTAAAAAAATTTAGCGCGAAACTAGTTTCGTCTTACTTAAAAAAAACTTTATGTCAAAGATTTAAAATGTAAAGGAGTATAAAATAACTCATCACCAAATCAGTCCGGCTTTAACAGCCGAAACCTGATAATATTAAAAGTAAGCATGATGTCAGTAAGTACATTACTAGATGATGTGTCAAACCGTGCTTTGTGATTTTTAGTAATTTGATTTCTATGTTTAAAAAAAAACAACGTTTGATGATTAAAAATAAAGGAAGGAAGCTTTTTTGTTTAATCGAGTCACTAATGTGTAATATATTATTTAAAGAAATTTTGTTTAGTAGTCTTGCTTTGTGGCTTACTTGACTGCTGAAGTGAGGGCCCTGGGTGAAACACACTCAGTGTGGACACACAAATTATTGGTTTTTGGTTCTGGTTGTATTGCGGCGATCTTAAGTCTCATTGGACACGAGGAGGTGAGGACGTGTGAGTTCTTTGCGTAGTGTATTTTTTGTGTAATGTGTTACTGTATTTTTTTTAACCTCGTAATTTAATTACCCTAGGCAACAGTGTATTTCAGACCGACAGACAGGCAGTATTGTGCACACTATTGCTTACCTATGCCTAGACAAATTCCTGCGTAGGAATAGAATTTAAATATTTATGCCGCCCATGTTTAGAGGATTTGCTGAAATCGCCACGCTTGGCAGGTGTATATTCGGTCTGGATAATTTAGATAATATATTTCAGGTAATATTTCAGATGGCTATTCCGAGATCTCTCGATAGTCATAACTGGTGGTAGGATTCCTATGAAGTAATCCGTCTAGGTATGTAACACAGTGTTACGGGCAGACGTTGCACTTAACATCGGGTGAACGTATTGCGAGATTCGTCACTTTATCCAATAAAAAACATGTCTTCGGGATTTTTCTTTAGTCGCCTTTTATGACGTTTATGATATTAGGTTATAGGGTGGCAGATTCTCTTACTCCACTACGACGACTTTTTGGCCTTGTAGTCAGAATATCTGATTTCTACGCGGCGGGTCTTAGTTTAGAATCCGTGCTAGAATCAACATTTGTGCAAAAACTGTAACATAGCCATGAGTTGGTGCCCTGTGTTTGCAAGTCCAACTGCCGCACTGCAAAATCTTCTGCGCAGTTGACACTTTCCAACTGTATTCGGAATTTGTTACCGTGGTCGAAAATCGGCAAAGTAGAGGACAGTATAAAATAGTATACGCATATAACATCATCAATTCAGCCTATCGCTTCTCCGCTGAACAAAAGTTTGTACCTCTCATTTTGGGAGGTTTCGCAATAGTTGTAACGCTTGGCAGGCGGGTTGGCAACCGCAGTTGATTTATTCAGATGTTACAGGAAGATGCTGCTGCCCATCTCCTGGTTTTAATTTTCCCTCTGCTGACTTTTATAACATCCTCAGAATGAGATGGGGAGGTAAATTCTCTTAAGCCGCCAGCACACGGCAAAATTATACGCATTCACATGGAATATATTATAAGCCCGCGACTTGTTTGCTGTATTTAACCATTCATATAAATGCAGTATCTGAGAACATCGTCTCTTCATCGTCTCTACTTTAAAATCCATAAGCAAGATATCTCCTGTTTTTTATATTCACTCTGTCGACTTTTTCGAGACCCGCGGGAGGAGATGGGGTGGTAGATTGTCTTAAGCCGCCAATACACGGACAATACATAAGAATACAAACAATAAATAAAAAACAGGAGATGGGCAGCAGTTTTTCCTGGAACATCTGAATAAATAAACTGCGGTTGCCAAACCGCACACTAAGCGTGGCAACTACGTCAACATCCCTCTAAAATCAGAGCTATAAACTTTTGTTGCAATCTATGGGGGAGGCCTATGTTCAACAGTGGACTAGAGATAGGCTGAAACTGATGATGATGATGTTGAAACGAGATATTGCTTTTATGTCGTCGTAAATGTCATAACAACAAAAAAACTGTCATAATAATTATCAGATGCCATTGAGCCAGGATTTATTTAACTCTTAATTATTGTTTTGTATTTATAATGCGACAGTAAATTTTTCTAAGCCTAGCGCTTATTTTCATCGTACAATGTTATTTTCTTATAAAATACGTAATGTCATTTCTTGTTAATTTTTATGTCATTAATAATTCAATACTATTATTTAATTATAAATAATTGCAATGGCGTTACAAATAATTGCAATACAATTATTTGAATTTTTATAGTTTTTGTACTAGATATTAACAAAATGCAATGGTACAAATGGCCTTAAAGATGGTAGCTAATTATTGTTATTAAGGACATTTATTATTAGAAACATTGCTGTTCTAAAATTTTTCCTGTTGTATTGAAATATGCATTTACCTCTTGTTTTCTATTGTAATCACAATAATTATTGTATCACATAAACTTTGTCTTTAATGTACGAGTACTAGTCAAGTTCTTAGCGTTTTCTATGACTTGAATTTCAATTTAGTTTTAATACATCCATTTTGATGTTGTTCGTTGACGTTTGAAAATGTACTCAATAAAAGGGCATGCAATTCAGTTCGCATGCGCTCTTTTTTTCACGTTTAACGTGAACGCAGTAAAACTAATATATATAAGAAATTTGATAAATTAAAATTTTATAAAGATGAATGAACAAAAATATTAATTCATTGTATTTTTGATCTTAGCAAATAAAGTTCCTTTCCTATGAAGGGAAGGATGTTGATTTGCTAAAATTCGAATGCAAAATTTAAAATGTTGTTTATCAGCTAGTTTTGGAAGAGCACCGGCCGCCCTCCCACAATACGAGAACAGTCAAACTAATACCGCCACCGGGAACCGCCACCAGACATCTACACTCCACCGCTACCACTAGGCAATACACAAGACTGACACGTGTTTCAGCTCATAACGAAGCATTATCAAGTGATATTGACTCTGATCCAGACAGCCGCAGAGGCAAAAACTAGGTAATACACATCATTTAAAATTTTACATGCTGCTATTAGGAAATTAACTTTATTTCCTTCTTTATGATGGATTTCCGCAAATATTATGAGTGATTCTATTAACTATATAAAAATATTACTCACTGTAAGATAACTGTTTAGAATCTCAGTTATTATTATAGATTGATCGAAAAATATTAATTAAGAATAACAAAAACGTTGCACGAAAACGCTGCACTCAAACTAGACCTTGAAATCTTGCTCTAATTTTGCACAAAAAAACTTCACTACAACAATTTGTTTACGAATTGGACAATGTTTGAATTCTAAATAACACATCATAAAGGTAATTTTTTTAATAACAACTAAGTAGTTGATAAGAAGCGACTTAAGAGTCTACCACCCCATCAGATCCCGTGGGTGTCGTTAAAGTCGACAGAGAAAAAATTAAAACCAGAAGATGGGCAGCGGCATCTTCCTGGAACATCGGAATAAATAAACTGCGGTTGCCAACCCGCCTGCCAAGTGTGGCAACTATGGCAAAATTACCCCAAAATGAGAGCTACAAACTTTAATTGCAATCTATGGGGGAGGCCTATGTTCAGCAGTGGACTGGTGGTAGGCTGAAATCATGAAAATGAATTTATATCGACAGAAAAATTATAATGACTTTTACTGATGTTAGGATTTTGATGGAGGAATCCGTCTAGGTAGGTACCACCGCAGGGCCAGTCATTCTGCCGTGAAGCGGTAGTGTGCAAGCATTATGTGTTTCGGTCTGGAGGGCACTGAGAGCTTGTGTAATTACTGGGCATATGAGACTTAAGAACTGATGTCTCAGGGTTAGGTGCGGTGCCACACAAAATATGCTGGGCGGGACAGCATTTGTGATGGGTAGACGTTGCACTTACCATCAGGTGAACGTTCTGTACGTCTCGTCACTTTCTCCAACAAAATAAAACGAAAATGATTCGAATAATTTGCGCGTGTCGCTGATCAGCACACGCCTCCATTTATGTTCAATTATGACCATAACTCAACAGTTGGTTCAGTCACGTGTAAAGTATACCGCAGTTAACGAGGCGCCAATCGACGCAGACAATTAAACACACGTGGCTTATATTATCGGTGATGTCGGTATTAACTAATTACATATAGCTTTTAAGATTGTTATCCCTAATGAGACTTTATTGCTATCTGTTTTGTCTTAAAAAAAACGATGCCTCACACTAGAATTTCGATTATGCGTTCTACGTGCATTAAATTAACTAAGCACAAACACCCAGACCCAAACTAAACTAAACTAAACTATCTGTAGTAAAAAAGTAAAGTATTAATATCCAACTGCAGGCAGAATACAGGCCTCTCATTTCTGGGAGGGTTTCAGAGCAACGTGTCTGACTCTCACGCCGCATTGGAGCAACGTGACGTGAGAGTACGCCACGCTGTTACAGTGCGGGTTGGCGGACTTGACATGACTTCGAAATATTTATTTTCCTCAGAGATGGAGGTTTCCTCGTGATATTTTCCTTCACTGCTAAATCAGATGCTGTCATCATGATGCTGTGGTAAATCAGCACTTAAAATTGCAAAACAATTTTAAAAGTGCCGGCACCGGGGATCGAACTCAGGTCTTTCGCGTACTATGAAATTTAAGGCGAGCTCCCGGCCTCAGCTACCAGGGCTCTATAGGCCATACAAATATTTTTCCATGCAGAAATCCAACCCGTGACCCAAAGCACAGAAGCCAGTCATTTAGCCACTGCACCAAACATGCCAATATTTAGCATTATTGATACATACATACATACATAGGATCACGACTGTTCCCATAAGGGGTAGTCAGAGACTGGCCACTCACTGAAAAAACAGATGACTGCCACAATCCACGTTTCACCAAAACAATATAATGCACTTGGTGTGATAGGTGGTGAGCCCATCGTCACCATGCGCTGTTGGGTGCACAGTGCAGTTTAATTCATTATTCGCCTTTTACGAGATCCATTGGATGAGATGGAGTGGTAGTATTATTTTAACGAGCCGCCACCACACGGCTTAGCATGATGATGATGAGAATTATTGATAGAACTCTAGAATGAGGTAAAACTTTGAAAACTGCTCTGCAGAAGTTATTGATACAGAAATGGTATAAAAATGCTACAAGAGCATTTGTATGAAGTTGATTGACTCCTAGCCGATTTTCTACCATGGCGGCAACTTCATATTATTAATGAAAGTTATCAACTGCGCAGAAGAAATTGTAGTGCCACAAGAGAACGCGCAAACACAGCTCAGTCTACCCGATGCAGTGTCGCACACGCGGGGACAATCATGATACAACCAGACTCCAAAAGCAAAAGTTTGTGTTTTAGTATAAATGTTGGACATTAGGAGACCAAATTTTATTAGCCAGCTTGGCCGACTGGCTTCCCCCGAAGCTACTGACCCCTTGCCATTTAGTGGCGGCTAGAATCTACCACGCATCTCATCCCGTGGGTGTCGTTAAAGTCGACAACGAGAAAATTAAAACCAGAAGACCAAACCAGGACAGCAGCGTCTTTCTGAGCCATCTGAATAAATCTGCGGTTGCCAAAAGCCCCCCTAAATAAGGCTGAATAATAGGCTGAAATAATAATGATGATGATGATAAATGTTGGCTTCGGCTGAAATTCGAAGTCAGGCCCGTGGACGTCAAGCATTCTAACCACTAGACCACTCAGTCGTCAGACCAGTATATAGTATATATCTATTATACCTCACGTTAACGAGTAGATACGTGAGAATAGTACGCTTTCGCTTTAATCTCATTGTATATAATATTCTCAAGTCTTTGCAATGTTCAACAGTACTTTTAAATTTATTTAATGATGGGAAACTTTAAGTAGTAATTATTTCAAATTTTAAACACTTGCAACAATCATGGCTGGCGACAAGCTCATTCGATTATGTCTCAAAAGAATCTAAATTAATGTAGTAATTGCATTTGATGTAAATAATGCTAAAATAAAGAGTCATAAATAAAAATTTAAGAGCTCGCTGATTGAGATTTAATAATTTTATTCTCCTGACTGTGTAATAATACTAATGGACGATGTGCAAAGCCTTGTCTTTGAAATGATCGGTTGCTTCTAAGCGCAACATTTATTTTTTTGATATAGTATATTCGTGCGACCTAGTGCTACAGCGGTCACTGAGACTTTTAAGTTGACTTTTAGACGAAGGCGACATTTTCAAATCGCATATTTTTTTATCGGACAAAACGATGAGAAGAGCAAAACATTGATGTGACGTCTACTCATAACAAATGCTGTGTTATACAGAACATTTTCTTATGACATGACACTGTTCATAGGCGGCGGTGGTCACTTAACATCAGGTGAGCCGTTTGCTCGTTTGCCCCTTCTTCCATTAAAAAACACTGCTCTCGTCACCCTGAGACATAGTTATTAAATTTCATATCTACATCTCCATCTTCTTCATTTCAGCCTACCACCAGTCCACTGCTGAACATTATTTTTGGAGGATTTTGCCATAGTTGCCACGCTTGGCAGGCGGGTTGGCAACCGCAGTTTATTTATTGAGATGCTTCTAGAAAGATGTTGCTGCCCATCTCCTGGTTTTCATTTTCCCTCTGTCGACACCCACGGGAAGAAATGGGGTGGTAGATTCTCTTAAGCCGTCACCACGCAGATAAATTTCATACATACATACACCCGCACATTATATAAAACCACACTTGTAGCTCTTATCCCCCGCAAGAAACGGGACCTGACGGGTGGTGAAGCACGTCGCTGCCATTTTGGTACGAAACAGGTAGGTGCTGTTCTTCTCTGTCGGACACCTATCTCATATACCCTGTAATTGTACTAGTTAACGTGTACGGTAGGATAACTTACAATGCGGTGGTACCCTCCTAGATGGATTCGTTCATAGGAATCCTACCACTGGTTACAGCTAGTTTGGGGCTACACTTATGCACTATAAAATTTCCTGCGTAAATTACAATTTACGTAGAATATGCATACCACGAGGATATCATCATCGTACCATTTTGGGATATCTTCTCTTCACACATTGTAGGGATTATATATAAGAAAAAGGTTATGGGTGTACCAACTATTAAAAATAAATAAGTAAGCATTGTTCGATAGTTATTCGAAAACATAAAAAGAGTATGTTCATTTCGTCACGTACATAACTAAATAATAATATGTTATAAACGGCCGTTAATTTGAAGGAAAAACTAGTCCTAAATTTGACTCATCACCATGACTATTTGGTGGGTGTGTCGGTATTAATAAGAATTGTTGTTTTGTAGAGATAAATGTGGCTGAATGACTGAAGTCACGAGTCACTGCGGCTACGTGATATCGCATGACGCGTGGGGGCTTGGTAGAGCCGGCCAATGGGAGGCTGCCAACAGAATGTTGCGTCAGTAACGGAAAATAGTGTAATTATTATACAATGTTATTTGTGCCAAAATATTATTGTTATAATAATAATGAGCGGTCGAGATAGTACCGAAATGGACATTGAGTAGGAAAATATTCATACTAATATTATAAATGCGAAAATAATTCTCTCTGTCCCTCTGTCTGTTACCTTCTAACGGCGCAGCCGATGAACCGATCGTGACGAAATTCGGCACAGAGATAGCTTACATCCTGGAGACGGACATAAGATTTTATTCCGAAAAATCAAAGACATCCAACGGTATTTAAAAAAAAACTAAAAACCTTGAGGACGTAGTGGCGGGATTCAGTTTGTACTAAATAATAATGCTAGTGAATGGTTTTTGGATATACATTATGTGGATTAGATACCTTCATTATAAAGCATCACATAATTTTGAAGAATGTAAAAATGTGTGTGTAAGGATTGCGAAATAGATTTTTTTTGTTATGACATCAATACCTCACCGAGAATTGAACATAAATGTTATAGCGATTTAAGGAATTTCATGTAAATGGTTATCAAACTGATGCAACGTTGCGTAGAGGTTGCCAACTGGCATGACGGATTTAGACGTCGCGTTCGTTGTCGGCGGTGCGTTAGCAAAGTACGTAGTAAATGTACTGGTCGGGCCACACCCCCGCGCCTGGCACTGCATAGCGCAACGACTTTCTAATCGTTGACGTCACTGACCTCCAGAGTATGGGACTGTCGCTAAATATAGACAACCCTTTTAATAGCTTATAAAAACATTGAACGTTTGCGAGTTTGCATTACTCGACAAAAATGAAATTAAATGCTTCAATCCAAAATTTGATTATTAATATTCAACATAATTCAAAATAAAATATACAACACAATTAATAAGAAATGTGCGTAAAAAAACACCAGTCTGCAAAACAATGTGCGATAACGTCATGAAAAATTAAACCTACATTTATTTCGTCGAATTAATATTCAGTTACCATGTAGTATTGTACGAGTTTACTTATTCTTATCGCGGAATAAAACTCATGACTAAACACGTGCTCTGTTCAACACTCAGATATATAAATACATACAAATAATATGTATTTACGTCTCAAGTCGTCGTACACATACATTTTACTTTTAAAAAATTTCTTTGAATAAATTATCAAATTGAGTTTATCTTGTGGTTCTCAATTAAATGTATATACAGTGTACAGTCATTATTGTCAGCCTAGTAATATTCATGACCAGCAAATTTGTTTTTGTTAATATGCCAAGGGTGTGTCATGACTGTAAAGAAAATTTTTGCAGTCATCAAATTACGAAATGTGACGAAATAATTTTGATGGATGTCATAAATTTAATACAGGGAATTAAATAAAATATACGTTTTAAATAAGAAAGGGAAAGCAATATGAATTAGACAGGCAATGCAAGGTAGGTAATATCCGTAAATATTAACGATCTCTACTTTGACGAGTTAGACATACGTAGAAAAGATCACGACTGTATCCCATAAGGGATAGTCAGAGACTGGGCACTCACTGCAAAAACAGATGACTGCCACAATCCACGTTTCACCAAAGCAATATAATGCACTTGGTGTGATAGTTAGAATATCGGTTTAATATCTTTTTTAATATAGCTATCTGTTCCGATTATCTGTGCTACTACCCCAAGCAGAAAGGTCTTCAGTATCAACATCGTACCGGCAAACGCGAGCAACCCCTCTCTCTCAAGACAATGTTTAGTAGCAATCTAAACAACAATCTATGGGGAGGCCTATGTTCATCAGTGGACTTATGGGCTATAATGATGATGATTATCTTTTTAACGCCGCTTAGTGAAAGTGTGTCATTATTAGTTAGTAATAACGATTACATTTACGCTGATTTAACAAACAATTTATTTTATATATTTAAGTAACAGGTCGGTTTTGCCAACTGGCATCATCAGCGTAACAAAATTCTAAATAAACGTGTATAAATAAACGTATAACACTGTGTTTCGGTCTGAAAGGCACTGATAGCTAGTACTAGTGTAATTACAGTGGAGAGTTACTCAGAAATGTTTTGGGGCGACACAGCATTTATTATGGGTAGACGTTGCACTTACCACAATATGAACGATTTGCGCGTCTCGTTTCTATCATCCATAAGAAAATACATTTTGATTTTCTACACGTTCCTTTGTATAACAATAGTATAATTTATTTATTTTAAGGGCAATTTCAAAATTAATATAAAGAAATAGAAGATTTATCATCATCATTTCAGACTATCTTCTTTATCCTCATGCAGCCAGCAATGATGGGCCACGTTTCTGTTCCGTATATGATCACTGGCAACCCTCACTGGCCACCCTCACTGGCGTTGAGACGAGAAGATGTGACGCAGTTTCTCAAACGCTGTCCAGCCGAGTTATATCCGACGATAGACCTCTTGGTCGAAGTTGGACTTACCTAGTCGGACAATCTATCTTAGGTATACATATTCGTCAACAACTTCAAGCGTAGTGTTCCCCATAATAACCGGTATAGGTGTGACATGGACATGATCTCCGTCTTGTCCATGTTCACCTTAAGACCTACCTATTGAAGTCATTGAGCATAGTGCTAAGTTCCTCCAGCGATTCTGCCATTATGACTATATCGTCGGCTTATCGGTTTCGTACTCTGGTTCTGTACTTACTACGAAAATACTTTATTTAAAAAAATGCTTCTGGTCTGGGCATGATAAAAAGTTTTCAGTTGAATAAAATAAATTTTCGAGTTATATAAATTCTATTTTTATGGGATATTATTACTACGGGAGTAAATGTAACACATAACTCATCTGTGCTAAATTTCCTACGCTGAGTTCTGTTTTAATTAATAAAAACAAACGCAGTGTGATTTTGATAGGCTATTATTTTATATAAAATGTGATTTTTTCTCTTTTTAATTTCTTGGAAAAGTCGGAAGTAAAGCGGTGAGTAATTTAAATTAAGACCATATGTACAAAAAAGTTACCCCCGACATTTTATTTTGCGGTCACGCGGTGACGGCGTAAAAAAATTGATCTACCTCGTCTCATTTCCGTATTAGGAGGTTACAAATATTATAACTTCTCTGATGAACAAACCAGGGAATGAAAAGTGTGTATGGGGCTATACAGAGGGTTCAAAATGCATGCATGGGATATTGCTACTCCATACCAAAACGACACCACATATCACCGTTTTTGGCGGAGAAAGGTGTGTTAAATATGAGGAACACGAGAACTTTAAAACTGGCTTGTTTTATGAGCTCGTTGATGAAATTTAAAGTGCCACGGTATCTATACAGTAAGGTTAAGTGGGCACCTAATAATGTTTGCCAAAGACTAAGGTCTCGTGTCTATTCCCTTATCGTACCTAGACGCACTCTTGCACAAACCCGGGGATGTTTTAAATGCCGGGGATGCTTCAAAATGCTGCAATGATTTACCTTCACCGCTTCGTGGGATGATCTTATTAAGTCGCTTTAAAAGAAAATGTCGGAACTGGCTTTTGATGCAGCAACCCCTAGGTCCGTCTGTCCATAATTAATATATGGATATATATATGAAAATGTGTGTGTGTGTGTATAAATATAAAAACATATAGCTTGTACGTACATTGTTTAAAGTTTTGTTTTAGTATCTAAGTTCTATTTTTTATTTTTTTATTAATGTGTTAAAGTGTGTTATTGTTTTGTTTTCAATTTCGGGCTGGGATAGAATATCAGCAGTGTACACCATGTGAGTGACCAAGCTGAATCCTAGACCCCTTTGTCGAAAACGAGATTTATATTCAATATTATTAAAATTTAACTTGTATACCTGTTTTTAGACAAATAAACTTCTATTATTATTATTTTGGGGTATTATTATTATTATTATTGTACTGTGTATACTATACAATTGATGATACCTTGCTGCGGTTGCCAACCTGCCTGCCAAGCTTGAAAACTATGGAAACCTCCTTATGAGAATCTATGGGGGCTATTTTCAACCGTGTATTATAATCTTGAATACTAGAATTAATAATACAAACGCTGATGTAAATATTGATTTCGAGTAAATGTATAAAAAACTACTAACTATAATTCAGTAATCTGCGAAGATTTTTAGTAGAACTTTGCATAAGCTCAGAGACGTACAAGCGTCCTTCTTTACTATATACGATGAAAGACATAAACACTATTGGCGGAAGGTACGCAGTGTATGTAGTGTCAAAGTCTATTAATTAATCTGATGTTTGAGTAATGAGACCGACTGAGATAAGTCAAGTTGAGAGTGACATTAGCTTCTTTGCAAGTCTTTTTATCACCAGTTCAAACGACATTTCAGATGGGAACGATTCGAGAATTAAATCGAAAATAACAAAGTACGAGTGAATCGTCATCGACCATTTATATTTTGTTGTCTTTATTAAGGAATGAGTCCGCGCAGCCGAGACAACGAATAAACTAGATTGATCGAAATCATTGGCGCCGATCGATAGTGGAATTTTCCAATTGCCGACGAAAGGGTTATATACCCTGAAAATTTATTAATTTTTTCCTGCTAATTTAATATTTCCATAGAGTCTATTTAAAAATGCAAACGCTTTAAATAATTTGGGACCGCGTAAATATTAAGTCCTTTCTATCTACAAACATTTGAGATGCCGTTTGTTGAGTAAATATGTTAATAATTTTTTGGTTTTGATTATTTTTTAAAATTACATCCACGGTGTTATCACCATTGAAATGATGATTAAGTGAACTTTTAAAATCTGGGGTACAATGTATTTTATGGTAAAATAAAAACGTCCTAAGATAAAAATAGTTTTGCGCACTGTCTATGATTGCATCCGTTAACGCCAATTAATGTCCCAATAGAAACATATAAAAGATAATACTCGTATTTTTAATCGAAATATTGTCCCATAAGTGTAAGTACATTTGCATTTAATAGTAATTAAACAATTACTCTTCTAGCAAAAGTGTCAATTTCTAATGAAGATAAGAATTACTTGGATGTGTTATTAACTGAGAGTAACTATTGAGATTTTTTCCCATATTTATTTTTCAAAATTTTTGACAATATTGTACACTGATATTTGGTAAATACCATCCAGTGGAAGAGTACAGCTTTAATCAGAATCGAAACAGTCCGTTGTGCACGTCAGAGTTGACGCATGTTTACTTTTGGAGTTATTTCAGCTCAAACAGTGTAGATCTTTAAAGCATCTTTACAATGGTACAAAATTTTAGAAAATTATACAATATTATTGCCACTAACATCGATGGTTATTGCACACACACAAATTAAAAGAAATAATCTTATATATACATAAGATCTTAATCATCTTATATACATATTATTCTAATATAATTTATAAGATATAGATAAAAAGTATGTTTTCGAAACTTACGCATTTTGAAAATGACACTTTGGATTGCGAACAGAGCAGACGTGTCAATTGTTGTCTTCAAAAATATTAATTTACGCTGTACCGTGTTTTCAAATTTGTGCAAACGATGTAAGATTCAAATTAAGTGACTATTACCGTGCTATTAAGACATTTTTAAACCGTACCTGTTAATACACGTAACACGAATCAAAATGAGTGTACAACGATCTCCGACTGGAAGTGGCAAGACTAAATATTGCAGGAGTGATTCTCAACCCAACCTAACGAGGGAAGACCAACCGTATGAAGGATGTTCTGAAGGCCCGAATGTCACTATTCGAAACAAGCGTAAGAAAATAGATGACATTGAACAAATTAAAAAAGATATGTCACAAGTAAACATACAAATAGCAAAAATCATGGCCATGTTAACTGCCATCAGTACTTCTCAAACAGAATTTATGAACAAAATGTCTGAAGATATTTCTACTATCAAGGAAGAAATGCGAGCCGTAAAATCTACTACTGAAAATCTTTGTACAGAGCATCGTGTTCTTAAACAGGACGTAATTAATCTGCAAAGTCAAAGTTCTTGTTTGGATAAAAAGGTAACTGCTATTGAAACAGATATAAATAATATAAAAGAAACGTTCCACTTAGAAATGCCTTTAAAAAGTGACAATTTTATGCCACCTACATACGAAGATATCATTTTGGAAGTGTCAGAACGTAATAAAAGATGTAAAAATATCATACTAATGAAATTTCCTGAGCCAAAATCGGAAAACCAAGATGAAAGGCAAAACACAGATAAATCCGAAGTTTTAAAAATAATAAAAACAATTACTTCAGAAGAAATTATACCATCAAAAATTATCCGACTTGGAAAATACTCACCTAATAAAACTCGGCCGATAAAAGTATGCTTTGAAACAGAATATATTGCTAAAAGAATACTGCGTAGTAAAAATAAAACTAAATGCGAGCCTATTAAGATATATTCAGATCAAACGCCACATCAGTTAAAATACTTTAAAAAAATAAAAGAAGAGCTCACACAACGTACAGAAAATGGTGAGAATGACTTAGTTATTAAATACGTAAAGGCTGTCCCTAAAATAGTGTATCTACCAAAAAACCAAAACTAGAAACAAAAAATTGCTTAACATTCAGGAGGGATAACAATGAGACATATCAATTAGTTAGTAATTACGAACACATTGAAACGAGTAAAAAATCTTTAAAATTTTTATATGCTAACACTCGCAGTATCGTAAAGCCAGGAAAATTTGATGAGTTAAGGTGTGTAGTGCAGTCTTTTAGATGTATTATCCACGTTATAGTACTGACTGAGACTTGGCTCAAATCGGAAGATGAAGCTAAAAGATATCAACTACCAGGATATACACATTATTTTAACTATAGAACTGGTAAACGAGGAGGTGGAGTTTCAATATATGTCCATAAAAATCTGAACCACAGCTTGGTTGAAGAAAAATGCCTTAACGACAACCATTACCTTTGGGTATGTCTAGAAAAGTATTCATTAAACATTGGTGTCGTGTACAGAAAACCCGAGCGGTCAAATAATCAGGAATTTTTGGATATATTCGGTTACCAGCTTCAAAGGATGAAAAGAGCTATAGTCTTTGGAGACTTTAATTATGACCTTTTAAAAGAGGATCAAGCTACCACGCTTTACAAAGAAACTCTACAAGAAAGTGGCTACAATACGATCAATAATATAAGTGAAAAGTTCTGCACTCGAGAAAATTCTCTAACCAAGACAATACTTGACCACGTTAATACAAATTTGAAGGAAATTGATACTCATTTTGCTATCATCGAGTCTCCCATGTCCGACCACAAACAAATATATTTCGAACTTAAGAATTACAAAACTAAAACAAAAATAAAAACACATTATGATAAAATTGATTACGAAAAGTTATTTACAATAGTAGCTGATATTAAACAAAGAGACGACTCCTATGCGTCTCTCGAAGACAGATTATTAACCGGATTACAAAATAGTAAAATCAACAAAATCAAGGTTATGAATCCACCTAAACAAGATTGGATTAACAAAGAAATCATAAATAAAATAAATGAGAGAAACAAACTTTTTTATCATCATAAGAGAAACCGAATGAACAAAACTACAGAGCACGATTTTTTAAAGAAAAGAAACGAAGTAACTCAAGCTATTAAAAATACTAAAAGCAAATACTACTTCAAACAATTTTCGAACTGCAAGGGAAAACCTGCCAAAATGTGGACTCTTATAAATAATCTTTCTAGTAATAAAGTTAAAGGACCTATAACTGTGACTAAACTGGAAACATCGGAAGGTACAATTTCAGACGAAACAGACATCTGTGAGAGTTTTAACGTATTTTTTTCTACTGTTGGTTCGATATTAGCAAGTCAAATACCTCAAAAATATCATACTACTAAAATATGTACAGTAAAACCAGACGTAGCAGGTTGTGAAAAAGCTAAACTATGTGAGCTTTCCTTTGCTACGAAAGACGAAATAGAAAAAATAATTACTAATTTAAACCCTAACACTAGTTCCGGGCTTGATGGCATAACTACCAAATCCATAAAATGCGTAAAAATTTTGATAATTGATGACCTAACTAGTTGCATAAATAACTCCTTAGAACTAGGTATGTTCCCAGACAGTCTTAAAATTGCAAAAGTCACCCCAATTTATAAAACCGGTTTAAAGTCTGATCCAGGAAACTACCGCCCAATATCAATTCTTCCAGTAATATCAAAAATTTACGAGAGAATTATCTTTAAACGCCTAGATGAGTACTTGTCATCACACAAAATTATTAATGAAAACCAATATGGATTTAGACCAAAAAGTAACACACTTTCAGCAACTGTCGACCTAGTCACTAAAATAAAAATAAGCATAGATCAAAAGCAAATTGCTCTAGGCGTATTTATAGACCTAAAAAAGGCTTTTGATACAGTTAGTCATGAACGGTTACTGAGTAAATTGGGTGATTTGGGCATTTCAGGATCTGCATACGACATATTTGCCTCATATCTATCAAATCGACGTCAGGTAGTAAAAATTGGTAAAAATCAAAGTAAGCCGCAACCTATAACCTGTGGTATTCCACAAGGATCGATCCTAGGTCCTCTCCTCTTTCTTATATATATCAA
This sequence comes from Luehdorfia chinensis, assembly GCA_019845155.1. Taxonomy (NCBI): domain Eukaryota; kingdom Metazoa; phylum Arthropoda; class Insecta; order Lepidoptera; family Papilionidae; genus Luehdorfia; species Luehdorfia chinensis. The sequence continues at coordinate 12,740,899 of JAHVAK010000527.1, forward strand.
CAACATACGGGATATAGGTTTGAAGGGAGATATTACTCTATATGCTGACGACACTAGCCTATTTTACTTTAGTCACTCAGTTCACACGGCTATGGCAGATGCACAAAATGACTTAAATATGTTAAATGTTTGGTTCAAGTGCAATTTACTTACAATTAATATTTCAAAAACGAATTATATAATTTTTTCAGCAAAAAACAAAAAAATTCCTAATAATTTAGCATTAGAAATAGATAATCAGTCAATTACAAAGGTACGACAAGAAAAATATCTCGGGTTAATTTTGGATGCATTTTTGACGTGGAAACCACACATTAATAAAGTAAAATCAAAACTTTGTTCTCTCACCGGAGTATTACGTGGCATTGTGCGATGTCTCCCACACGAAATACGTTACACCATATACAACTCGCTTGTCAAACCACACATAGATTATCTCATAGAAATTTGGGGCACAGCAGCAAAATCAAATCTAGAAATAATACAAATTGCACAAAATAAACTACTTAAAGTATTGTTTAACTATGATTTTCATACTCCTACCAAAAAGTTATACGAAGAAACAAAAATAATGAATATTACGCAAACCTATATATATAACACATGTTTATTAATTCGTAGAATACTGAACAATGATATACACACACAGATGAGCTTCACGAAAAAGCACCAATCACAACGGATACGATTAAGAAATGCAAATGATTTAAATTTACACTTACCGCGAACAAATTACGGCAAAAAATGCCTTCTGTACGAGGGGGCTAAAATATATAATAAACTACCAAAAGACATTAAAGAATGTAAAACACATTATACTTTTAAAAAATCATTAAAGCATTATATCACAAAAATATAAAAATTACAAATATTGAATTTAGTTCATAATAGCTTCAAAATAATAAAGTTCATCATAATAAAGTTCATACAGCATCAAACATTATTTTTAATATCGCACTTAAGCCATTAAAGTAATTAATACGCTGTATAATCATTTTAATAAAAATACTACTTCTAATAACAAAAAAAAATACCTTTCAATAAAAATACAAAAAAAAAAAATAATAAGTTTATTACGTCCCTTCTAGTGAAGCTTATCTTTGTGTCTACGTAAGTGTTTTGCTTCGAATAGACCGCATATCTCTTTGTGATGCAAAATATTTTCTACGACTACCTTAATTATGTTTGTAATATTCTGTTTTTGTGTATTTTACGTTTCGTTATCCATGTATTAATGTAAAACACATTTGTATGTAATTTCTCATGTAAGTGAATTAATTTCTTATGGGAAATAAATAAATTCTTAACCTCAAATTCTTAACCTCAAAAATGATAACACATAAAATATGTATGTGAATTTGTAATTCCTAGTTAAACGAAATGTAATCTAGTTCAAGGTGGCCCGCACGGCATATTTATAGATAACACTTATCGATTATCTTTTCGTAGTAGTTGACAGAGTGAAACCATCCACCAGCACCATCTTCCTGGAACATCTGAATAAATAAACTGCGGTTGCCAATCCGCCTACCAAGCGTGGCAACTATGACAAAATCTCCCCAAAACGAGAGCTACTTCCGCTAACTTTTAGTTTCAAAGTTTAGAATAAAAAAGAAAAATTAAAATAACTAAACACTATTCAATTGATTCCAGCTTACAAAAAAAATGACTAGGTAGGTAATTACTAGATTTTAATCTATTCGGGCGTAGCGCGGGAGAGCGTAGAGCTGTTCGCTCACACCGCGGCATTTTTCTTACTCTTAGCATTTTTATACCCGTCGTAACTTCTAAACGATAGGTCCGATTCGAATAATTTAAAAAGGAATTTACATGTACATAATCAACCTTGACTATGAAACTATTTTGTAGGATAAGGATTAATATTATGATAGGAATGTCATCATCTTTAGATTCTATCCGTGTTTTGATTGACTAATTTGAACATAAAGCGGTTATTGTGGTTTAACTATAATAGTTAGACATATAGCCTCGCGAATTTTTTGTGAGTAATGATGAGTACCATGAAAATTACTACATTACTTTACTTATCATCAATAGTTTTTGGAGCGCACGCCATTTAATGATTTTTATTAGAAAATTTTTGATACCTTGAATTTCATCATCCAATTTTCGTAGAGATCTCAGTTTTTTTTTATTAAAAATAACTCATGTTAAACGCTGATAATGTAGCTGTATATAGGTGAAAGAATTTTTAAAATCGGTTCAGTAGTTTTTGAGTCTATTCATTACAACCAAACATACAAAAAAAGTCTTTCAAGTCAAGTCTTTCCTCTTTAAATATTATTAGTTTAGATTGATACGAGGAATCTACTCGTATATAGGTACATATCCATATGTTTAGAAACAGCCATACATTTAAGATCGTGTTCAACGTAGATAAGATTGATATCTGGCTATGAGTATTTGACGATTAGATGTATCAGAGATAATGATTTAGGGAAGGGTTTATAGAGAGCTGTATTTAAAAAAAAAGGGTGCAAGGGCTTAAAAATTACTAAGCACATCTACCGATGTAATGTACCCTACCGGGTACATATTTCAGTTCTCATATTTCAGTATACAATGAAAGTAACTAACCAAATCTGTGACACTGAATTTTGAACGATTTCTTCGATCGTCTGTGCTTAGGATTTCCATTGGATATGGAAAGGCACACCTACACACGTCCATGTCGGTAATAATGTCGTAACTAATAATTTTAAGTCCACACTAATTTCATTTTAGCCCATTTTGGTTTACTGCTGAATGAAGAGGTCACTTCACACATCCCCCATATTTTTATATCTAAGCTAAAGTAATGTAACGGCCTAGGGATATCATACTCCTGAGCACAGGCTTCTTCTAATTTTCGAGAGGGCTTTAGAGTTGGGAAGAGTCTACCACTGCTCAAATGCGGGTATGTCCCGACGAACTTCCGTATGTCCTCGAAATATTATCGACCCTCAGACATGCAGGTTCCGTCACGATGGATATAAATTATCCTGCCGTGCAGCAATGTGCAAGAATTAGAATTGATGTCTTAGAGTGACGAGCGCAGTGTAGTGTCACACAGAAATGTTCTGGGTGACACAGCATTTGTTATGGGCAGACGTTGCACTCGCGTACTATGAAATTTAAGGCGACCGCCGGACCCCTGCACTACCATGGCGGTTGTTACGGCATATTATATCTCTTATTTGTAAATATTGAAATAATGTAAATATTGCATTAATGTCTAACAAATCTTCGTTGTATTTTATGTAACGTATGTTGCATCAGCACGACTTACAAAGTAGCGGGAGAAGACGCTCTTAGGTGTATGAAACAATACACCTATTAATAAACAATAAACATACCTTTGTTATGCATTGGGCAATTGGAAACTTCGTCTAATGACCGTCCGAGAGAGCCTGCGGGCCTCCATTCGGACTGTCGACTTGTGTGCCAGTAACTCTGGGCGGTGAGAACGGCCCTGGAACACGGGTGAATCGTGTGTATGCGGTGTGATTGTCGACTGCTGCGCGCCGCTCTCTACGGCGGTCGCGCGTCGTGGTGCGTGTCATATTAAAGCTATTAACTGTGTATACAGTGTAGCCTGGATCGTGACTGACCGTATCGTGGTCAAGGAGTGCTGAGACGTCCGTGTCGTCTAGCACGTTTCGCGGGCGACGTTTGCGTTCAGTCGCGTTTCTATTTGGTCGGTAATTTGCTACTTTAACACCATTCACAGTCGCTGTGAAGATCTACGTTGCGTTGGTACCAACCGGCTCCGGTGGCAGTTCGCAAGAATCGATTTTGAACGCTCTGTAACTTCTTTAATTGATTGCCCGTGAGCGAAAGCGATGCATGCATAGGCCATTATGGGTCTTATGCAAGTCTTATAGAGGCGAAGTTTGTGTCTAAAGCACATTTTGCTTGAAGAGCAAGTTAATGGATATACTAATATCTATCTACCCGTGCGAAGCCGGGGCGGATCGCTAGTATATAATAAATCATAATTACGCGCGGCTTAAATTTGCACTTTGGTCATTATTGTTTTACATCATGGCTGTTTAACTATTTCTCCTTATATCTTAATATGTGGTTTATAAAATTCATAGTTTTTTCAGAAACTTTACCTTATCTATACAAATAAAAAAAAATGAAGTGTTTGTCTGTGATTTCGCAATAAAGACTTTTTCTTAATCTTCTATGATAATTTGGATGCTAAATCATCAAACACGCATTTTGCACGACTAGTTATTATTATTTTATGTATAAATCAAAAATCAAGCATACCTCTGCAAGACTTCAAGACACACTGAGCTCATTTTGCGTAGATCGGGAAAAAGTAATTTTATTTATTTGTTTATGGAAACAGTAGTATACTGTTTTCCAGTATCAAGTACAAATAAATAAATAAGTAATTAATATGACATCGGGACGTCATGTCAGTCTTCCGCTCGAAACGTCGGATGATAAATAGTAAAAATAAAGTGCGATAAAATCCGTAAACTTAGTTCTATTAAAAGTTATAATGGTTAATAAAGTACTTGTAAATCAGAAATGCGTTTCTCTTCTGGAACGTTCTGAACAAAATACTACACCATATTAGTGTAATTACGACTAAATCAATAAGAGACAATCTAAGTGTAGGTGCTATTAACATATGCATTAAATCCTACACACACCAATTCCTCTACAGTAATTCATAAAACGATCTTATCAATATTTATGGTGTGTATTAAGCGAGTCCATGATGTTATAGAAGCATTGAATATGAATTACCTATGTGACTTAACTATAAATAATAAATAACCCATTCATTTAATTATCATTTAATAGTAATTTTTAATTTCATTATGTGACACACATTGTAGTTACAGCGCAGTTTGACAAAGCGAATATTATCAACAGAACTACCTATAATAAATTTTACACAGTATTTCGTTTTTTTAACATGACTACGTTCTTGGTTAAATGTATGATACTTATTTATATAATTTAGTAGCTAGTTATGATTGACAAAAAACCATCGTAGCCTGACGCAATGATCGTTGCATCCAAGGCTGACTGAACAAAGGCCAATGCATCGAAAGTACTGATTACAGTACGCGGCGAAGGCCTGTGATTGGTCGCTTCGGGAGGCCTGGCCGGGTGTGGCGAAACGTGTTGTGCCTCGTTCCGTTTGAAATGTCAGTCGTTTTTCAAGGTATGTTGATTAAACAAAAAATAGAATACTAGGAACTAAGAACGATTTATGTATACAAATAAATTTACTGAGATTTCGCTGTAACGGAGTGTAAAATGAGAAATAAAAAGATCGACAAACTTTGTTAAATCGAAAACAGAAAAGCGTACTTAATATCATTGAGTTATTAAGTACCTACTGTGAGATATAATGAATAATGTACTGTAATATCTGTTACCCAAGGCTACATACTGTTATGAACATAATATATATGTACTATGTACAGAGTTTTTAGCTGTTAGAGCAGACGATGTCAAATGCTTATAGAAGTAATTAAATGTAATTTTATGGAAAAGCTGTGTGGTAACGGCGTAAGAGCATCTACAGCCCCATATCATCCCGTGGGTGTCGTAAAAGTCGAAAAAGGGAAAATTAAAACCAGAACATGGGCAGCAGCATCCTCCTGGATCAGAGAATAAATAAACTGCGGTTGTCAACCCACCTGCCAAGCGTGGCAAGTATGGCAAATTCCCCTCAGATGAAAGCTAAAAACGTTTGTAGAAATCTATGGAGGACGCCTATGTTCAGCAGTGGACTAGTGATAGGCTGAAATTATGATGATGATGATGATATGGAAAAGTAAATGTGATAGATCACTTCATCAGTCCATTCATGTCTAAATAACCTTTGATTCAAACTAATAAGTCTGGCGTCGCAAACGGCTGCTTCAGATATGGCCTAAATCTTTAACATTCATTGTCTATTTAGGTAGACCTAGTTTATGATTACTATAGCCATGCCTTTGCATGTACGCAATGCAAAAATGCAACGTCTAAATGTCAACAGTAATGTTGATACGAAATAGATGTTTGAGTATGAAAGGTTGAGTCATCTCGCATATCGATAATGATAAGATACGAATAATAAATATGTTTTGATAAATTCATATTGCGCAATAAAAGTATAAGTTCATAATGACTGCGTTAATTTTTTTTACAAGCAGGGTGGGATAAAATCCATTGTAAACAACAAAAAATCAGAAGTTTACCGTAACGGAAAAATTGGTAATTCACGTAATGTCTGAGTTAATATGAACTAATGAACATCAATAAAAAATAAAAAGTCATAAAATTAAGATTAATATTCTATTTAAGTAGTAATTAATTAAATTAATCTAATTAATTACTAATTAGAATAAAATAAATCGAAAAATTTCTATACATCGCGCTCTATGTATTGTTTGAAATTCTCAAAAAACATATTTATACTTTACTCATTTCTCAAAGACTGATATAAATTATATTCGTGAGATGTAGGTTAATCCCTCTCAACTCGTATCGTAATAGCCGATTAAAGGAAAATCTTGTGGTGTCCGATAGATGGCGGAATAAACATCTCATATTTGCCATCCTAAAGGACGTGAAGTGAGATTACGGCAAATGGTGCCAACTAACGAAAAAACCAACTTGGTGGTCTATGAAAAATTTATATATAAATACTTACTGAACAATTTTGTTCAATAAATTTGTTTCCATATCTTTCTCAATTAATTTTTCTCTTCAATACAATAAAAGACAACGAATGATCATCTAATTTCTTTTAACAGATGTTCTTATGACGTTCTTATTAGTAACCAGAAGCTGTTGTCGAGCTTCTAATAGTAACAAGAACCTGTAGCTGTGCTTGAAAGCAGCCAGTATATCTTATTTTGTATTCAAAATAACGAAGCGTTAACGTAGCAGAACTAATTTGTCTACACTACCGGCAGCGATTAAAACTGAAAAGGCCAAATTAAATAAAACCTAGGCGTTTTTACTCTTATAAATTATAATAAAATAGAATATAGTGTGTGTAGTGTTACAAGGGACTAAAACGCTTAAGAATAAACGAACTCTAGTTAAGCTAGCGAAAGTACCATAGAGTTTCTATAATCGTTTTTAACCAACATGGAAATGTATATATTAATTGTTATCTTGGTATTGATACTTGAAATAATGACCTTTTCTGTCTACTACCACATTATTTTAGCTGTGGAGACCGGGCCACAAGTAGCCGCGATGACACGAGGACGCATCGTTTCCCTCTTTAGACAAGGACACTTGAATGGTTAAAATTATCCAGACCAAAAATAAAAGATTTTGTTAGCTCAAAATTTTAATTATTAATAACACATTACTTAATAATTGCTTACAAGAATAAGGTATAAGCAGGGCTACCTTGTACCTGAAATTTGATGAATAGTAAAATCAGCATAGTTGGTGCTATGTTTAGACTTATACCGGCCAAACCAAAATGATTTACGCTAAATGTCAACATGCGACTCCTATCTTAACAAGTTTTAGATAGAAAGTATGTTTCTCGTAGTCTTTAAATAATGATTTGATTTAAAATGTAACTTGGTTCACATTTACTTGTCTAGGTCTTAAGTTGTTGTTTCTATACCGTTCCTAACAATACAATTTTTTTAAACATGAAGTGATGAGTTCTGTCACTACAATTATATCATCTCGTTACCACCAGAAATTATCATTTGCGCTGGTGCCATAGCCACTCGCTGTCACTTTCCTGTACCCGATGAAAAGACTTCAATTCAATTCAACTTTTATTTGCTTAAAACATGGTTACAATTAGATGTTGTTTTAAAAAAATCTATGTATCTACATGTGAATGTATACATAACGTGCATTTTTTTCTGTTATTCTATTTTTATATAATAACAAATATCTTGATTAACAATTATCTTTTGTAAAGTGGGTACAGAATCAAATAAATAATCAATTACAATTACATTTGCCTCGATACGATTGTGGATATAAACTTAAATACAATATTAATATTAATAGATATCTTTAAAAGAACAGAAATGTCAAAAAAAATTAACGTCAGTATTATTACATATTGAATAAAATTATTACATGTTTAAAAATTCGGCAGTGGGCAGTGTTAAGCTGCTATTTCCCGCAGGGATTATGTGACTGCATAATCGTTTCCGAACCGGTATGTTGAGCCGACCTACTTCCGTGCAATCAGACGAAGGGAATCTGGGAAGCTGTCGCCGATCGACGCAGTTGCAATAGCTATAACTATGGCCATAGATGTTCTGTCGTTCATTGTAAGAATGTAGCATCTGCGTAGTATTGTACTGCGTAGTTGTCCTTAAAGAATTTGATCACAACGTTACTTAATATGTAAATGCAGTCAATAAACATCAGAAAATCTGTCATGCACCTTATACATATATTTTGTTGTAATATACCCATTGCACATTACCTGTTCCGTGTGTAATACTTTATAAAATAAATATTATACTGTTTGCACAGTCATGTTCGTATTTAAATAATATTAATGGGTATCTTAATACGAGTATGTTTACTGTAATTATGTACCTTTGGAATGACTACTTTACTCGTAATTTTCCATTTAACATTTACTCATTAACTTCTCTCTAATCTGCATCTGTTGTGCGTATTGAAATACTTGCTCAAAATTTCAATTCTTTACTAGCTGTATCCGCCACTTCGTGGACTTTTGGATTCTTTAGACAGATAATAAAAAAATAGGTGAAGTATAAATATATAGTAAGGATGATAACAAGGGTCCTGCTACTATACCATAGATCGAATTCTGTGGAATGTTATCGAAATAATGTTCATAACTTCGGAACCTGTGAAACGAACACGGTGAAACGATCACAGTGAAACACAGTTCGTCACAGGGTTATTCTCTATAACTTAAGTGAAATTCACGTCAATAGCTCTAGCAGTTCTCGTGTTAAATCTTTTCATACAGACAGACAAAAAAGTACTTCCATTTTTTATATAAGTAAGTATGCAAGTATCCATTTTTTCTGATTTTAATGCATAAATGCGGATAAAATATTTTTTTTGAGTATAAGCACGGCATTTGATCTAGATTCATGGTTGAACAATATTGAGTCTCTATGGGAAATTTGCCTCTAAATAGTCTACTACTTGATTAAGGTTTTTAAGTTGGTGTGATTTGCCGTAATCGCCAAGTGTGCCAGATAGATTGGCGATATAATTATTATCAGACACCCTGAAATAGAGACGCTTGTGTCAACCATTAGACTGGTTATTCCAAGTATGAGGTGTATGTCTTATTTATTCCGCCATCTGTTGGAGGGCACGAGAATTTACGGCACCTCATGACGAGATGTAGTGATGAATACGTTTACGTCTGTACTCCCTTGCACACAGCAAGGGGCACACGGCGAAGTCCTTAGAATAGAATAGAATTATTTTTATTGAATGAAAGAATTACATGCAATTTTTTTAAGCTACACTGGTTTGCAAAAAGTGCAACGGGCATTTTAGACGCTGCCGTACCCACTGTTTAATTCCGGTTACTGTATCCAATAAAAAAATCTTTTTATATAATTTATTTAATTAAAAAACAATCAATGCCGCACATTAAGATTTTTACTACATTGTGTGTGCAAATTTATGTCTTACAAACATAAATTTCAGATGCACAACACTACTAGACCTGAAAATCAACGTATGTTTTTGCACAAATGTTAACATCGGCTGAGATACGAACTCGGGACCCCCGGCCGCAGAAGTTAGGTACTCTAACAACTAGGCCACGCGGTCAAAAATTCTCATTAGCACACATCGCTTAAACTCTATTTAGAATGTCCCACACGGGAGGGAACTCACAATATTTTTCGATCTCACATCGATTTCAATATAGAAGTGATTAGCAAAAGAAGAAAAGAAATTACTCGACTTTTGTATTATGTTAATGATGTTCACACTATCACGTAGTATTAAAATTCATAAAAATAGTTTCGGCGAGCTCTGTAAAGGTTAGTTGTATTACTAGACTGCTTGTTTAAGGCAAATGAGTTTTTATTTCGTTTTGCTGTATAAATTGCGATATTGTTGTAGACATCATATTATATAAATATCGTTTGTGTAGGAGCTTTAAACGCGTAGGTTTTAAGAAACTTTTTAAATTTACGCGATTCGACTGAAGCAATTCACTGCGCGGGAGATGTCATACTACCATAAGGGAACGCACACAAGTAGAGGCATTCACTCGTCTTAACCTACCAGCGCCCGATGTAAAGCTCATGCGATAATATCGGACGTAGGCTAGGATGCAGTATCAGGGACACTGCGACAAACAGAATACAACCAGACCAAAAACGAATTTGTGTTTCACAAATGTTGGCTCCGGCTAGGTGTCGAACCCAGGACCTATGGCGTAGGCCACGCGGAAGGCCACGCGGAATTACATTATTTACAGTCTGTTAATAATCCACTGCCTAAATCAAGTCTTGAGGAATTACTACGATCCTTAAGCTTTTATTGGAGATTCCATACTACTACTACTACTAGTTTTAGACTTTTATTTTTTGTATTTTAGGTCTGGCATATTTTAAACCTTTGAATCTGTCGAAGGCATTCCTTCTTTACTAATTTAACAATAATTAATTTAAAAATAAAGTCGATAGAGGAATGCCTCCTAGTAACAAATACAATTTCTGCAGATTTTGAGCAAAATTTTGAGAATCTAGCAAACTATATGAAAACGTATTCACGTATTGCAAAAACAGTACAACTTCTTGTTAACGTATAAACTATTTAGTAAGAACAGTTTCGGCTGTTATCAAGAACGTGCTCTGTCGATTGTCTGCTACTGACTACGAATACTATCGCAGATAGGAGACAAATGGCGAGAAACGCTAGAGGCCGATATTTAAAAGATCGTAAATATCCGCCGTTTATATTTTTTATTATTACAAATTTGTATCATAATTGAAGTATTATGTATTACAAATTTACGACACTGCACTAAAATATCTGTGGTACTTAAGCTTTCTATTGCCAAAAAGTGTCACTTGAGTGAATGCACCTTGCATTGCACTACAAATATGACACTACGCAACTCCACTGCGCACTCCACGTCCCCTCAGAGACGATTTAATAAAGAGCAGCCGAAGCTACAACCCGCGTTGCCTCCACAAGAGAAAATTCTACGTCGGTAAAAGTAATACTGAATAATACGCAAAATTATATTTGAAAAAATACTACGTTATACTCATCTAAGTTACTATATATACATATGTTTTTGAGAAAAAATTATTCGTCTTTCAATAAATTATGGAAAAAAGTATTTAACCATATAAAGAATAATTAGGCGCCTCCACTCATTTGTTGCCCAAGGACTTCACTACTAAATCCGGCCCTGCGTGCCCGCAGTTTAAAACACGAGTAATCTTTGTAAATGGACCCGCAAATTAATAAGTACTAGTAGTCACCCAATTAGCTATGAATTTTAGCTTTCTGCACTCCTTCTCTATAAAACGTTCACTAAGCAAAACCTGTCACTCATCCGTACGCGCAATATGGTTAAAAAGGGGTACAAAGTTTTCTCTTCACGTATTAATATTTAGAAGATTTCAATTTAACCCAATAGATAGAATACAATAGTTACACCTTGGTTTTTATTTATAGAAGTTTATTTTTGGAACATTTATAATTTATCGGGCATTCGAGGTATGTTGAATTTCTAAGAAAAGTAAGTAATTAAAAGAATAACAAGTTGATATATAAGTACCTAAATAAAATAAGCATGTGCTTAGGTAAACTAGGGGCTAATTTTAATCAGAAGTGGACCGTGTTCTGTAACACGATATGCAATAAACGGATGCGTGAGACAGGATACTATACTTAGCGATCAGGTCAGGACAGAAAAAGCGGCAACTCTGCTTGTGAGGACCGGTTCATAGTGTGCAGCGCCTTTAGGAACCGGTCCACTGGAGCTCATAATAGACACAAGGAGAGGCGGCGAGCTATTAAAAGAAAATAAACAAGGGAAAGAGATCTCTTAGGACGGACGGAGTCGAACGACAGATGCATCATTCGTTTAATATTTCCAATTGATTTGACATTGGATACATAGATCTATGATGAATTGAATACGAAGTATAAACAACATACATATCTTAGAAATTTAGCTTTAAATTATATAAAAATCTATTATGTGTACGCTCGTACCTTCGTTTTTATTTTTTTGTTGTGTACAAAGAAAGAGGTCTGAAACACATTATCGGGCCACATCTACAGGAAAAAAATAACCACTTAGAAGAATATAATTAATCTATAAGCCTCTATGATAAACAAACAATTATTTGATTAGTTTATTATTAAATAAATAATAGCAGCTCCAAACATGCTTATGCGAATTTAAGAGTTCCATGATTTTCTATTGATCGCACTATCAGAACTTTATGAAATTTGTATCGAACCGCCCTCCAGTATATAACATATAAAAAGAATGCAGCTATAAAAAGAATCATTGAAATCGGTTCACAATTTCCGAAGATATAACGTACAAAATATATAAACACAAAAAAAATCGAACTGAAAAGCGTCTTCTTTTTTGAATACTTTAGAACTGTCCCAGAACATTTTATTCCGTTTCGCATTTGCATGACTCGATAAACCAGAGGATACGATGCAGCTTCCTTCTGTATGTATACTGACTGTATACTGCGGTTTCCAAATCTTTCAATTCCAATCCAAATCAAGATCTTATCCTTTCTACCTTATGGAAAAGAATATTTTCAGTAGCACATGGTACATTTATAACTGATTCAGCAATGGGCTGAAATAAAGATGATGTCGCTGTAATTGTGAAAACATTTCGGGTCTTGAAGAATTGCGTTACCAAAGCAATAGAAGTAGTAAAACTTTATTTATTTATTTAAACTTTTATGCACTAGTGGTACATATGGCGTACTTAATGCCTAAAGGCATTCTCTCCAGTCAACCCTATGCAAAAGCAGAGATAAACATAATATGATAGGCGGTGCAGCGAACAATAAGAGGATACCTGATCAATATTGCAGTTATAAATTCAGCGCTTCCCAATAAAAAGGATTTTTTTGGTTTTAGTTTGAGTTTTTCTTATTGGAGAGGGTGACGTAACGAACAAAACGTTCCCTGATGGTACTCGTAAGTGCAATGCTGTATCACCACACTGCGCCCGCCACCTTTAGACTTATTAGTATCTTTTAATGTTACGTAACTATTTAAATAGTCAACAGTGACAAGACATTGTTACTGAGAAAAAATATGTACTCAATAAAATAAGAAAAGTAAATTATACAAATTCGGAGAATGAATGGCGTTACTATGCGGAAATCCACTTCAGATAACTAAAAAAACACCAAGTAAAATTTATATAGCCTTCTTCTCTTATATAATAAATCTTGTGTGATTTCAAGGGTAGAGTGAATTTAATAATGATGCTGTAAGACTTTTTCCGTTGATTTTTAATGGATTTGATGATAATGTGACTTAACGGTCAGTGCACCTGCTTTTTAACAGACTTCAAAAGAGAAAAGAGGAGGCGGTTATTGTTTGTCTGCATTTTTTTATGTATGTTCATCGATATTTAATTGAGGAACAATTTAAAAAAAAATTGTTTGAAATGTGATACCGTTATTACCCACACTGTGGGTGGTGGTCGGTTTGTCAAATTCTGATGATGGGATCCTGCATAATTAAATTCGTATGCTTTGAGCTGTTGTGTTGAAGTAGGTTTTTTGATTAAAAACTAACATTTATTGAGTAGTAGGTTCTGGATTGAGCAACATACAAATAAATCATCGGCGTATATAGAAGAGCAGGGAAAGCGCGTGCCAGGCGTAGGATTTTGGGTTCCCAATCCAAAATTCTGGGGTAGGCACTTGTTCACACAAATACACTTTGAAATTTATAAAAAAATTATGTGGTGGACACAACATATTAAATTCCACTGTATTAATTTTAAAGTCTCAAAAATTATCAAATCCAGAAATATTATAACGACATGGAAAAGTAATTACGCGTACAGACGGCTTTCTCTTCATCGACCATCGCTTTTTAGAGCCAGGCCGTCCCTGACAAAATAACCCAGATACGTCAATGGTCAAAATTATGTTTCGTCGCATTTGTTTATTCTTTTAAAAATCAATGCCCAGCAGTTGGATTTCTCCTGTATCGTGGGTGCATTTTACATACATACATTTCACATGCACAACACAACCAGACCCGAACAAACAATTTTGTTTTGAACAGATGTTGGCTGAGATTTGAACCCAGGACCCGCAGCGTAGAAGTCAGTTACGCTGACCACTAGGCCACGCGGTCTTCGAGGCCTTCCTTTGATACAAGAAGATACGAGTGAATACCTCTGTTCGCGGAGAAACTAACTGCATAATTGATAACTTCTGGTAGTAAATGGAAGACATCGCTGTTGTTGCAATGGTTTTGGAGGATATTCCTTTGAATGTAATTGGTCTTTGTTTTGTTTAGTTTTAGCAGCGGATCTTAGCTTATTAGTTTATTTCTATCAATCTATCTAGTGAAACAGTAAACAGTTTCGGACACCGTTTTGGAGTCATAATTATATATATATTAAGAGACAAATTGTCATAAGTTTGTAATTGCAATCGTTTTCAAACATGATGATGTTCTCCTGACCTCCTGACCTCGGCCACACTTTCCCGTATACTGACGGAAATAATACACAGAAGATATTATAATGGCGCAAATAAAAATAAGAAAAGAGGCACTCACCGATCCTAACATACCCGCGCCCTATGTAACGCTCATGCGATAAGATCGGAGGTTGGCTAGAATGCAGTGTCAGAGACTCGGGGACAACCAGAACATAACCAGACCAGAAAATTAACAATTTGTGTGTTAACCACAAATGTTGGCACCGTCTGGGATTCGAAGCCAAGACCCGCGGTGTAGAAGTCAAAATTCTTATTCAAGACCGTAGCTTCGGAAGATTAGCAGGCTTAACTCTTATTTGGTTTACGAGTGATGAAAAGCTTTTTGTTACTCACGTTACTGTATTGTTAAATGTATGGTACATGTCATTGGATTGTTACACGTCCAGTAAACTTTATTGTATTGTTACACGTGTGGTATACGTTACTGGATTGTAACACGTGTGGTACATGTTATTGGATTGTTACACGTCTGGTACACTTTACTGTATTGTTACGCATACGATATACGTTATTGGATGCATTTATTGTTTTAAGCGTAGATTTAAGTCGATCATACTAATTATCATCGTGAGCCTTCTTCACAAGGCAATAGGACTTGAGTATTTTTTTGCTATTTCCCTTAGTCGGCTTTGACGACCCTCACGGTATGATATAGCGTTGCTACCACAAGGCATTTAGTCGCCTTTTATACCAATAGAATAATTAAAAACATTCTTGTAATAAGGAAATACGAAAATTCTGAAGTTGAACGTCTGCCCCAAAATAAAACTTGTTCTCGAGGTTTTGTAAGAGGCCGCACTGTTCCTGTTATTCAAGGTTAATAAAAAAACGAAGAAGCTTCATAAGTATGATCCAAGACGGGTCGCACGTTTATGTATGCTGACTTAAGGTCTGCGTTCCACGGTAAGATATTTATAAAGTAACAATATTAGTGACACAAATAAAATAAAAGTGACTTTTTTATTATTTGGTTACTACCCATCATCTTATTTCTGAAATCATTGAAATTAAAACTTCTGATTTTTCTTACATGAAATTTTGGGTCCATTATTGATAGTAGCTCTGGGGTCAATTTAGTTATTTCTTTCATCCTTCTTCTTCATCAGTATGCCACTGCTGGGCATAGGCCACTCCCAAGAAGGAAGGGTTTACCGTAATTACTACGTTTGGCAGGTGGATCGTAGATCGCACCTTAGCCTTAGATGTTGCTGCCCGCCACCGGAGCGTCTATTTCCGATTTGTCGAAATATATAGTCGATTACGACACCTACGGAATAAAATTGGGTAACAGATTTTCTTACACTATTTCGAAGAGGTCCCCAAAGTGTTACATAAATTCTATATACAATTTTTGACGTGAATCACTGGTGTGCAATTTTTTTTTGTTTCGGTTTCGGTCTGAAGGGCACTGAGAGCTAGTGTAATTACTGGGCATATGAGATTTAAGAATTAATGTCTCAAGGTGACGCGGGCGCAGTACGGTGCCACACAGAAATGTTCTGAGTGACACAGCACTTGTTATAGGCGGACGTTGCACTTAGCATCAGGTGAATGAATGTTTTCCTCGTCTCGTCACTTTCAAACTCAAATCGATCTAAGGAAATTAAATAAAAATACAATTTCTTTATTTCATTACTTTTTTGATAATAAGAATTTTAAATTTCGTCTATATATTCGTAGATTCAGAAGCCATAAGATTTTTTATGGCATTCTAAAGGAATCCACACAATTTAAACAATAATTATAAATCAACAGTTTTCTTTTCTTCATTAATAACTTATATGATTCGCAAGTACGTTAGTAGTTTATAAAATAATCGTTATAAGCTATACAACTAACTACATTACTATAATGCACTTTGTCTTAGTTACAGGTTGCTATAAAGCAGAAGTGAACAATTTGCAAAACAAAAACTCATTTTTAAAAGAAACAAAACTTAGAAATCTGTAATTCGTCAAAATATTTCGAAAATCTGATATGATTAATGTAAGTCAAGTTTTAATAACTTTCAATTATGTAAAAACATACAAGAAGCGTTATTTATTCCTAACTAATCATGATGTACGACTATTTGGGGAGTTCGGTGATTTATTGCTGTCATTAACTGGATGAGCCATGTATGCGGAGAACGGAAGACTTTACCATTAGTCGTGTGTTATCATCATGTCAACATATACGGTGTGGCCGTACTATGTATAGCCGTATCTATGAAGCCATACGTTCAGTTCAAAGACCTTTAAAATCCGTGTATCATAAACCACGCTAGGTCAGTTATTTCTAGTATAATGTCCTCTTGGTTAATTTTCGAACACGGCGACGGTTTCTGAATACTGTCTGAAGCTTTCAATTGCGCAAGAGATATCAACTGCCACAAATGTACGCGCAAGCACAGAGGCACTCATCATCATTATTTCGGCCTATTACTAGTCCACTGCTGAACATAGGCCTCCCGCATAGATTGCCACAAAAGTTTGCAGCTCTCAATTTGGGGGGATTTTGCCATAGTCGCATGAACTGCGGTTACCAACCCACCTGGGGTTGGTAACCGCAGTTCATTTGCAGGAAGATGCTGTTGCCCATCTCCTGGTTTTTATTTTGCCCCTGTCGCCGTTACTGGCCTAACCAGATTTCAGGCCAAACTAGTTTGTCATAGGCCAGACCGGTTTATCCTACGCGTGTCAGGATGAACCGGTTAATTTTTTTCCTAGGACAAACTAATTAGTTACGCCTAGGCCGGACTGACACACATACAACGTTAGAACAAAAATTTGAAAATTTTTCGGCATAATTATAAATCGCGACTGCTCCGGCGCTGCAGAAAGTGCAGCATTCGCCTCGCCAGCATCGGCCTTATGGCGGGTTTTGGCGACCAGCCTCTGCCGTCCCCCCTCGTGTTGGTGTCTGCGCTTTATCACAGTTAGCGGATTCTGACCTCCCTCCGCGCCTCCAGCTTTACAAGAACACTCTAGGGATAGGGCAGACAAGACCACGTGGAGTCGGGGTTGTCACTTACAACGATTCAAAATCAGTTCAGCTTAAACCAATGAGAACGTGGTAAGTTAGCAGATGAAATTGTAGAACAATTTTAGAGTTGCCGCCTCCGGGAATCGAGCTCAGCTCACTCGCGGACTATGGAATTTAAAGCGAGCTCCCGGCCCTAAGCTACTACGGCTCGTTAGATGTGCCTCAATGTAATTATTTATTTAATTATAAAAACAAACATAAGTTTTTCTTTAGTTTAGTTTAATTTTTGTCTTAATGTAACTGTTATGTAAAAATACTAGAAGAGTTAAACATTCCTTACTACAAAAAAATTTGTTTTTGATAGGGGAGCAATATAGCAATTTTCTCTCCACGTTCATGCGATAACATCAGAGGTAGGGTAGTATGTCAGAGACACGGGGACAATCAACATACAACCAGTCCCGAAAACAACTATTTGTGTTTTTGCATAAATGTTGGCTCCAGTGGATCCGGGATGGCGTAGAAGTCAGGTATTCTGACCACCAGGCCACGCAGTCGTCGTGACTTAAAACCAATTTATATTTATATGCACATACGAGTACATATAAAAAGTATTGTGCATTTGAGTAAAGTTACACTTTGTTGGTTTTATTATTTCCACCACCATCATTTCAGCCTACCATTAGTCTACTGCTGAACATAGGCCTCCCCCATAGATTGCCTCAAAAGTTTGTAGCTCTCATTTTGGGTGGATTTTGCCATAGTTGCCACGCTTAGCAGGCGGGTTGGCAACTGCAGTTTCTTTATTATGATGTTCCAGGAAGATTCTGCTGCCCATCTTCGAGATTTAATTTTCCCTCTGTCGACTTTTACGACACCCACGGGATGAGATGGGTGGTAGATTCTCTTCTTAAATTAAAAATTAAAACGCGGTAACAGTGGATTATGGCATTTTTGTTATGACGATTTGTGTAATTTGTTTAAAGTACGTAAAGTGCCGTGTGGTAGCGGCCTAAGAAAATCTACCACCCCATCTCATCCCGTGGGTGTCGTAAAAGTCGACAGAGGGAAAATGAAAACCAGGAGATGGGCAGCAGCATCTTGCTGGAACATCTGAATAAATAAACTACGGTTGCCAACCCGTCTGCCAAGCGTGGCAACTATGGCAAAATCGCCCCAAAACGAGATCTACAAACTTTTATGGCAATCTATGGGGGAGGCCTATGTTCAGCAGTGGACTATTGATAGGCTGAAACGACGACGACGACGTAAAGTGCCATATATATAGTATAACTATACAACAAAAGTACTGTAATTGTCATAATGGGTAAACAAAAACAATTAGACGTTTGTTATGCTTTATTCACTGTTTATTATGGACTGCATCTGAATCAATAATTACAATTAATTACTATTCTTACGGGTTTAAGAGATTAACCCTACTTGCCCATTCTTTGAATAGACCACTCTTGCTGGCAGAGGGGGCATCGGTTATTCTGTTTCACCCAAAGTGACATGCAGCAGAAGTGAAAACTGTGGTTGCACTCTCCCCACACGACAACGCAGTCCTGCTTCCCGTATGAGTCCTTTTTGCTTTCGCCTTGACATCTTAGGCAGGCATCTGGGAATAAAATAAGAAAAGTTAAAATAGGTATAAGAATATTAACACGCGATGAAATTCTCGATTCGGATCTAAAGTTTTAAGTAAAGTCTAGCATAGTAAAATACAGTTAAGTCAACATTGTCTAAGTGATTGCATTATAACTGATAAGGTAATCAGCGGCTAACATGATAGTCACGTAGAAATAGACGATTATATTGTCTCAGGTAAAATTTCCACTTCCATACGAAAAATGACGTGAGTTGAATCGAATTGCGCTTACTGTTGGCAAATCGGAACGTATCTAGAATAATCATCTGTATAATCATTTATGAGAAAACATATGAGATTCTTAGTGCCAATTATATCATTAAACTGTGATATCATTAAATTAAAATAAGCTAACATAATTATAATTAAAATTTTACATATTACGCTGTGCAATATATAAAATTTTTGTGTAATATAATGGTGGCTTATTTTAATTTAATTATATCACAGTTTAATTATGTAATTGGCACTAACAATCTCAATAGTATATTTATATATTACGCTGCGTAATATTACGCAGCGTAATATATAAATATACTATTCTATAAAAAATATACTTCGAGTAGACTAGTTCAAACTCTAGAAGCTTTCGAAGATATTACAATGAAACAAAGATTAAGTTTGTTTCATTGTATTGTGGTTTGGTATCTATAATATGCGTAAAATCCATATTGGTTGCTTTAATATTGTTTTGATAAAGTCATTCGAATAGACAGACAGAGTATTTTATAACGAACCAAGATTTTTTTTAAAGGAAGTGAAGAGACGAGCGGTCATTTACCTGTCACGCACGTGTCACGCTGTTCATAAGAGTTTAAGTGTCGCCGCGAAATTTACATTAAGAAGTTACGAGTACGTGCAACACCACACTGTAGGGATGGGCGATATTGAATAAAAGTCCAGTGAATGAATAATCAAATGATGGATGAATAAAAAACCCTTAATAACCATAGACTTGTTTTCTTTTACAACTATGAAATCAAAAATATGTATTAGTAAAACCGAGCATAAACAATAAGAACTACTTCGCAATGATCGAAATGTGCATTAATAGAATAAAATCGTTTGGAAATTTAATTTTTATATCTTGAAGTCTTGGTTAAGCTCAATTTGATTTTTACACGAAGTAAAATTGGAAACATCGGTTTTCGATATTTTTGTTCACATCATCGATGGATCGATGTTTAAAACTACCTAATATCGATGTTAAAACATCGATGTTTTCACGCTAAACATGGATGTTTTGATGAATATCGATCATCCCTACCACTCTGCGCTCTTCACCATGGAACCTCGGTACTCAAGTCTCCTATCGTCGTCGTCGTTTCAGCCTATCACTAGTCCACTGCTGAGCACAGGCCTCCCCTATAGATTGCAACAAAAGTTAGTAGGTCTCATTTTGAGGGGATTAGTCGCGTGTGGTGGCGGCTTAAGAGAATCTGACACCCCATCTCATCCCGTGGGAGTCGCAAAAGTCGACAGAGGGAAAATAAAAACCAGGAGATGGGCAGCAGCATCTTCCTGGCACATCTACATAAATATACTACGGTTGCCAACCCGCCTGCCAAGCGTGGCAACTATGGCGAAATCCCCCAAGTCTCCTATGCTCTGTAGTTACAGTAGTTCCAGTGCCATTTAAACCAAAACATAGAGATGTTAGTAACTACTACTTGATGGCGGAATAACTGGCACTGCGAAAATTGATAAAATTGAAGTGTCTATGATTTCAAATCGCCATGTGGTGGCGGCTTTAGATAATCTACCACCCCGACTCATCCCGTGGGTGTGGTCTAAGTCGACAGAGGGAAAATCATAACCAAACGATGGGCAGCAGCATCGTTGTGGAACATATGAATATATAAACTGCGGTTGCCAACCTTGCCTGTCAAGCGTGGCAAATATGGCAAACTTTTGTGCGATCTGTGGGAGAGGCCTATGTTCAGCAGTGGACTAGTTATAGGCTGAAATGATGATGATGATGATTTCAAAATAAATGGCAAAATTTTAAGTGATAACTGCTATTTATAAGATGCCTGTCTGGAAGCCTGACTTCATCGGCTCCGAAACGGCTGAACAGATTTCAATGTCAAAAAATTTTGGGATTAAAACAAGAATTTTAACTTAAACTTTCATGTATGTTCCATTTCGATATCTTATAGAGTTCAGAAGATATGAATAAAAATATTTGCAACTATAATCATGGGGTCGGCATATATAACGCAACTCGTATAAAATACATATGAATCCAACAACCAGTGATTAGTTACTCAAGATAATAAGCTAACCGTAAAAGTATATGAAACACCACGTTTGACGACCATGTGGTCTAGAGCACCTGCCGCAGCCAACGTTTGGGCAAAAACACAAATTGTTGGTTTTCCAGTCTGGTTGTGTTGTGATTGTTCCCGTGTTTCTGACACTGAATCATAGCCTACATCCCGATCTTATCGCATCAGCGTAACATCGGCCGCGAGTAGGTTGGGATGAGTGAGTGCCTCTGTGTTTGCACGTACACTTGTGGCACTATAATATCTCCTGCGCAGTTGATAGCTCTTGACAATATTCGGAAGTTATCACCGTGTTCAAAATCATCGTCACCATAATATGAAACAGAAAATCTCTGGTAAAGTTTTATTTATATATTTGTATTCTTTGAAAATGAAAACATGAAAATAAAATTGTTGAATGCTATCATGTCTGCAGTTGAGCCGAATGTATAACACCTAGTTTGTTACAGTAATTACATTACAATTGCAGTTTATCCGCTGCTCTTGACCTACACACACATGCGATGTAAGAGCATCTACCTCTAGTTTCTTTTAAATCTTGTTTCCATAATACTTTCCTATCTTTCGTAACTGGCAGTAGTAAAATTGATAAGTAAATAAAATTTAGTTAGTCATACGTGATATAAAATGTGGAACATAAACTTTCGAAGCTTTCTAAGAAACACCTTTTCTAAATCTTATGATTGCCTTGATAGCGTAATTTTAGAACTATGAATATTCATGTGACGTTGTCATGTGTTTGTCAAGCCCTCGTAGTATTTGACAGGCCACTTTATGTGTCCCCTTGGTAGACTTAAAAGTAAATAGTTTTTTTTTATCTACTCATCCTTTCAATTTGAAATCTTGAATTTAAAATAACTTTCACTTTGAAGTTGTCATAACTTTGCATCGATTTGAAATTTAAATGCCGGAAAAAGTTTTTGTGGATTAAAAACTATATCCAAATAGTTTTTAATCCACAAAAACTCCGTACGTCCAGAAAGTACTTGACCTAATTGCCTTATCCGGTAAGTATGGTAAAGTACCAGATAAGCGACTCCGCCCTCCGGTGCTACTGTTGTCTGCTACTTCCAAGATCGTAGTATCCTACACCTTATAGTTCCTTTCCCAACTTTAAATTCTCTACCAAATGTGCATGTCCCACCTAAGGCTTTTCCCTTCCTCTCCGCCAAGCTAGTGGCTGCCATGCCGATGATCAGCTACTCGTGGGAACGCAATGGGGAGAAAAAAATTCAACTCGTCACGTCTTGTTCTCAAAGTACATGGAAAAAGGCGTGACTGGTTGTGTGTATGTAAAAAACTTCGTCATTAACATCATAACACTTATTTCTATACAGCACTTTATTTGAATAAACCAATTTTTTCTTTAAAGAATGTTATGAGACGAGTAATTCGTTCTTCTGATGGGAAGTGCAGCGCCTTGCCTTTAGTAAAAATTGTGGTGTCACCCAGAACATTTCTGTGTGGCACCACACTACGCCTGTCATCCTGAGACATAAGTTCTTAAGTCTTGGGTGCCCAGTAATTACACTAGCTATGAGTGCCCTTCAGAGCGAAACACAGTAATGTTCGGACACTCTGCTTCACGGCAGAATAACTGGCCCTACGGTGATACCTACCTAGACAAGGAATTCTGCCACTACTCCCTACAAACTAACGTTATTACTAGTTATTTTAAAGGGTTGAATGTCCAAACAAAACGTGGATATGTAGAGACAGGTATGGAGGAGATGAACGTCATTGTCTGGTAATAAAGAAATACCACTACAACTATCAATTCGACAAAAAAACAAATAAAATATATGAATTCATGTATATATCGTACCTGCGAAAGATACAGATATAAGGATTGTAAGAATCACTTCACGTCATCAAGGTAATAGTGTTGGTCCAAGGGTGACAATAAACCAATTTTGATAATTGGATACAGAAAGTACGAGTATATTTGACCATAACAATATTGTCTAGTATGCAGCTTTAAAATTCAATCTATTGTAAAGTTTTAACCTTAACCTATAGAGTAAATCTAAACAAATAAATAAAATCTAAGTGTCTGTCTGTGATTCCGCAATAAAGACTTTTTCTCAATGTCTTGTAATTTGCAGGATACGAACTCTCGAACACGCGTTTTTAAAATGCTGTCTGTTGGTTTGTCCGGGCTAATCTCCAAAACGGCTGAATCGATAGGTAAAGGACTTTTCAGAGAACAATCTAAGCTTTATTTGTTTCATAAATATTCAGGGTTCCTGAGTAAAATCTGAAATACTGTAGAAAAGTCCGGAAATATATTTACTTAAGCTTTTATGCACTAGTAGTATTTATGGCGGACTGAATGCCTAAAGGCATACTCTCCTGGTCAACCAAAAAGCAAAGCAAAAATAAACATTATGGTGGTGCTGCGAAAATATTATGAGCAAATATATAAATATAAAAACATTATCAATAAAAGTATATATAAATATACACCACCTTTACATATACACATATACAAACACGTGCATACGAATATATACAAACACACGAATTAGAGAGAAAAAAGGTTTCAAGGTTGAAAAGAAGAACATACTCGGAAGACTTAACTTCGGTTTGCCGATGATATTACCATTTGCTTCATGAGCACCACGTAAAAATTAATCAAAAAAATCATTTGTACCTCGGCTAATAACTTTTTACTCTAGACAATAGCGGACTGACTACAGATATAGACCGTCGTTTTAGATTAGTATAGGTCTGGTTCAGTAAATTTTTTGAGATTTTAAGACAAAGATGACAACTTATTTCAAATGTGCTTTTGATATGTGCATTCTTACTATTATAACATATGGAGCGGATACAAATAACTCTAGTAAAGATAGTGAAGGGAATGCTTGGTATTTGGTAAAATAATGGATCCGCGTGAGGATCAGAAACAGGCTTGCAAAACTAA
The DNA here is from genome assembly GCA_019845155.1 of Luehdorfia chinensis. Taxonomy (NCBI): domain Eukaryota; kingdom Metazoa; phylum Arthropoda; class Insecta; order Lepidoptera; family Papilionidae; genus Luehdorfia; species Luehdorfia chinensis. The sequence goes on from JAHVAK010000527.1 coordinate 12,765,433, forward strand.
CAGACACAGTCTGAAAAATGAAATAGCGGAAATAGCGATGTGCGGGCCAAGTTAACCGCAGATACAGCGACATGAGGAGTCAATTCATAAAGTATTGGACTGGAGACGAAGGACGGACAGACGACGCAACCAAAAGAGCTAGGCAAAATTAAATACAAAAAGCTTATGTTTTAAGGGATCGAGGATAACAATGAGGAGATAAAGATTAAAGAAGGAATATTTTAATACTTAGTCTTTTTAAAATTTTCTTGTAGAATTATTGAACAGATCGGTGGTATGACTTAATATCAATATTTATAAGCTAATCGAATGATAATTCAGATTCGTCCAAGATTCACCATATTGGAAGGTAGCATAAATCGATAATAATACTATAGTGTATGCATGTCGTAACTGAATTTGACCTAGGGTAAAGGACGTTTTATGAAGGAACTACGCAACATTTGAGTGTTCATCGACAAAAATATATGGCAACTAGCGAATCCGCCCCGGCTTCGCACGGGTAGATAGATATTAGAAAGGTAAATTAGTACTTTATAGGGACAAATAGAACAACCATAATTCCTTTACACACATTTTTTACACTAACATTTTTTGTAGCGACTATTCTCATCGGTGGCTCTACAGCTGGTCAGATAAGATTACGTTATTTTATCAAAATAATGTTTTATTTATGGGAACATAAGCCATGAAATATAGCCAATATTTGATGTCTTCTTAGCAAAATAAAAAGACCGCTCTCAAGCGCTGCGCAAAGGAGCCGCGCATCTCGATGATGCCCAAGTTGCATGAAGCCGTGCGGCGGCGCGGCTATCGAGAGGACTGCGGCCGCGTTATTGTTTATAGAGCGTGTCAAAGTTTTAAATAAAAAAATATATAATTGAAATTACGAACCACTATTCAATTGTTTCTAGTTTACAAAAAATAATATGAGTAGGTAAGTAATTAATAGATCTTAGGGCTCTCTCGAGCGGAGGGCTCTTCGCTCATACCGCAGCATTTTTCTTACTTTTAGCATTTTTATACCTATTGTAACTTCTAAACGATAGGTCCGATTCGAATAATTTAAAGAGGACTTTACATGTACATAATCAACCTTGACTATGAAACTATTTTGTAGGATAAGAATTAATATCATGATACAAATGTCATCATCTTTCGATTCTTACCCGTGTTTTGATAGACTAATTTGCGGTTATTGTGACTCAACTGTAATTAGTTTTACTATAGTACTTATATATTATATACTTTAGACATATACCAATTAGTAAGACATATAGCCTCGCAGACTTTTTTGTCAGTAATGATGAGTACTATGAAAATGAAGTACATTATTTTCTTTATCATCAATAGTTTTTGCAGCCCACGCCAAATAATGACTTTTATCAGTAAATTTTTGATACCTTGAGTTACATCATAGCAATTTTCGTAGAAATCTAGGTTTTTTTGTAAGTAAATACAACTCATGTTAGTCGGTGATAATGTAGTTGTATATAGATAAAAGAATTTTTAAAATCGGTTCATTACTTTTTGAGTTTATTCATTACAACCAAACATACAAAAAATCAAATCTTTCCTCTATCAAATATTAGTTTAGTTAAACATTTGGCGCTACCCACAAAAATAGGATAATATTAATAAACACGTCATTTCCTTTTTTTTGACAATCGACAATCGATCGATTGAATCTGATTGATCCGGAACAAACAGCAGACCACAAAACACATTTAATAAAAAAAAATTAAAATTGTAATAGAAGTAGTTTAACGAGAAGAATGTATTACTACTAGTTATTAAACAAATGTATTGCGCCAGAACTCGAAATGTGTACATCAAATGACGAAAAGTACTAAAAAGTGACTTACAAAACCACGATAGAGTAACTAAGATTATCGTGGGACACTGAGTAAAGCTCTACATCTGTATTAAGGTAGGTATTGTATCATGTTAATATAGATGAATAACAAGTGTACAAACAATAAGTTTATTTTTAATTTTTGATTAACAGTTATTCTATAAAACATATACATCTGTATATATGGATGAGTCTATAGATAGAAACTCTACAACAAACTAGTCTTCGTTTCATAGTTACTCATAGGTGTGTCCCTCAGCAGTGTCAATTATTCTACCACTAAGCAGTGGTATGCGAAAACCACTGTTTCGGTCTAAAGGGCAACTGATAGCTAGTATAAGGTACAGGATCTATGAGAATTAAGAACTCATATCCTATGATGTCGAGCAAAGAATGATGGCACAAAGAAATGTTCTGGGACAGAATTTGGTATTCTTTATTGTAATTCAATTCAATTAAAAAATAAAAAGGATACAAAGGACGGACTTATAGACTTTTAGGCTTTCAACCCTGGCATAGGAGAAATATTGTAATAGATGCTTCAAAAACTTCAAAATTTATAAATAAATTAATTCATCATCATTTCAGCCTATCACTAGGTCCACTGCTGAACATAGGCCTCCCCCGTAGATTGCTAATAAACGTTTGCTAGCTTTCATCTGAGGGGAAATTTGCCATAGTTGCCACGCTTGGCAGGCGGATTGGCAACCGCAGTTTATTTATTCTGATGATCCAATAAGATGCTGCTGCCCATGTTCTGGTTTTAATTTTCCCCCTGTCGACTTTTACGACACCCACGGGATGAGAAGGGGTGGTGGATTCTCTTCAGCCGCCACCACAGGCCAGATTAAATAGTTATGTACTAATAAAGAAACATTAGACAAACATTATTTATATTTTTTCATTATTATCACAAACAAACAAACACACATACAGTCAGTCTTTTTCTCATAAAAGGGGTAGGAAGAGACCAAACTTGCTGTCCACTTTTCGCCCCGCGGGAAACGAGACGGCGGCGACTGAAATTTACGAGTATCTTACTTACCATAAGCTAAACGATTTGCTCGCCTCGTCACTTTATCCACAAAGTTGCAAAGTTGCGTGCACAAAATGTTATTAATATAATAGTAACATTATTTTCATATAGCTAGCCAAACATTTTTAGATTCATTTTATTCGTTTATTTAATGTCGTATGACAAATAGTTTAAAGCAAAAAAGATGTATCCAAAACAAGGATATTCCAGGATTCAATTGTTATAAATTAATACAAGGAAATATTTGAATAACTAAAACAAGTCTTTTTAATATTCTACATGAAACTCCTAAGGAAAATATAACTATAAATTGTTATTTATAGGGACTATTAAATATATTTTTAAACCAATATTATAAAGTCTCTAAAAACGTTAATTAACGAATTAAAGCTTATTGTGGAGATTTCCAAATGGACGGTCAGAATTGTTCTTCGAAAAGAAGTCATTAATCTATATACATAAAACAAAGTCGGGTAAGTTACACCATTTATAACTCAAGAACGACTTGGTTTTGTCTCCGCTCCGAATACCAAAATGACTGAAATTATTGCATTTGTAAGTCAAACGATAAGTTGCCTTTGAAAATGTTAACTTTGTGAGGTTGCTTAATTGTGTAATTTTGAATTGAGCAACCAATTTTCCAGTGTTATTTACAATGCGGAGAGCCAGAAGATCTTATCTTTCACTACTAAGCCGTAATGCAATTTGACTTTGAAATATTTAGAATCAATCAACTGAAGATGAAAATTACAATACTCCAAGTTGCAATGCCTTGAATGTCTTCAGAAAGAAGTGGTGAATACGGAACAATCCAAGTGTTGCCGGCCACAGAATCGTTTCCTTTCACTTTCGTTGTGATAATTTTACCGTTATCACCGTGCATGGTCGCCGGCAAGTTTATTATTCACCAAATTTGTACGACAGAGACTATCACTTGCAATGATGGTTATCCAATTAATCGTCGTCGATATAACCGTACAAAATTGTTAATCGCTAGCACATCGTTAATATATTTCTAAAATTTAAGTTGTAAAGGAAAATGTGGGAAAGTTACAAAATCCCACCCGATAGGTGGCGCTGTGATCGTGTGGCTGTAAAGTTTCATACTGAAATGTAATTCAGAAATCAAACTCATCGCGTCACATACCGGAACGGGCAGGACAACGTCTGCCGGGCCAGCTAGTGAATTATAAAAGAGCAAATATCATGCGGTGTTTTTTGGGGATTTTTTAGGTCATTACCAAATACATTTGCTAGTTCTTTAACGTGCACATATAAGTTGCTTTAACAAGCTGACAACTATTAAAATGTTAACATTATTCAACCGTCGCGTCGTTCACTAGACGACGGTAAAAAACGATTCAGGTTCAGACAAATAGTATTTTTTTGTGCAGCTAAGCATAATGCGGAACTGTGTTCAATGACACTAGTTATTAAAAAAATTTAGCATTGTTATCACACGTCAGTTCCTTTTTTTCTTGGAAATGAAATGATATTAAAAATTAACCTTTTGTACAGTTTCAGTAACAATTTTAAAAACGGTAGTTTTAGTGTGAGTATTAGAATTTTGATTAGAAAAAAACACCTTTCCTTGTACCGAGGGCGACGTAAGATGCGATTAAGAGAATAAACAAACTGTTAGATTTTAATTACCAAGCCTGAAATGCGTAACAATCATGACTGTAATGTCTTCGTAGGTGATTTCATGATTGTTTATGCAACACAATTGAATGTTCTTGCTATGTTGTAGATATGAACTTATATTCTTTAATCGTTTTATTATGCAGAATCCGTCTAGGTAGGTACCACCCCAGGGCTAGTTATTCTGCCGTGAAGCAGTAGTGTGTAAACATTACTGTGTTTCGGTTTGAAGGCCACTTAAACCTAGTGTAATCACTGGGCATATGAGATTTCAGAACTGATGTCTCATAGCTCAAGTCACGCATTTGTTATAGGCAGACGTTGCACTTACCATTAGGTGAACGTTTTGCATCGTTTCGTCACTAGCTCCATTAAAAAAAATGTAGATGCTATCTTGTATAAATGTAACCTAAATTGGAATTGGGTATACTAATTTAAAAAAAAATGTTGTACTGTACGACTAGGCTACGCTGAGCTTATTGCCATTTTGACTACCGTACGATTACATACGGTAGTCAAAATGGCAATAAACAAAAAGTTAGAGATTATTTTGCCTCGTCAGAGGTGTGTGCGATTATATAATATTTATTCAGAGTGAGAGAGTATTTTAGGAAGTAATAAAACTGACTGGCGAAGTACTCGTTATTTCATAGTCGTGATTGTAATGCGGTAGTAGATGACTAATATTTTACAAGATATGACATATAATATCGGAAACAAGTTAGATAATAAATTTTAAATATTGATTTTTATAAGGTGCATACAATAGACTTAGAAGAATACATCATATTAGGATAAAATCCTCAGTAAGAAGCGATTAAGAGAATAAACAAGTTGGAAGGATGGGCATCAGCGTACTTTTATATGAACCATACTACGGTTACAAACTCGTATGCCAAACATGGCAACTAAGGCAAGTCCTTGAGTTTATTCCATACCAATGTCCATATTTAGCAGCAATAAGCCTATGTTAAACAACGTGCTGAAATTTTGATAGGATATACAGTATTATTTCTAAAGAAATATAATAATAAATACAGCATTAAATAAATTTTATTTTAGGCAACCCTAAGTATTATTAACGATATCGCAAAGCAAATATTCTCATTGCTAGTATTGGCGTCATAGCTGTATAAAACCACATTTACATTGTACTGGTGGTTTGTTATTTTCTCGCTTCAATGTTGTGCTAATAAGCATGTTTTCGTGACTACTTCAGTATGTAATATCTGAAGAAATATTCCACTAACACTACGTTTTTTTACGTTAACGCGAATACTTCTGAACTTATTCTGTTTACCTTTATCACACACAATGCCAATAAAAAAAAGATTTGTCCATAAAAAAGAAAATGATAATTATGATAAAAAGCACAATGCCAATTAAAAAGAAATGGTTTGTCCATTAAAAGAAATTCTAATTACGATAATAATCAGACACGCTGCCCGAGTCTGGGTTGGCGGACAATTTATTATAAATATTTAAAAATATTACTCTAGTAACCTTCTTTTTGGCTTTGTCGTAGTCGGGTTACTAGAATATAAAGATTTGATATGATTTATATTGTTACTCACCAATAAAACGATACTCCGAAGATAGATGTATATATTCCTAATTCATCTAATTAATCAACTTGTCACTAGCTCTTGATTCGCTCTGTAGCTCGTCTAAACTCAGACTCTTTTAATTTGCCTTAATGTATGCCATCAAATATTTTAGAGCGTCGAGTAATTCTAAAAATCCCGATATACAATGTTCATATTAAATCCAGAAACTTCGTTATTCGCTAAGACGAAAATACATCATACTAGAAACCTCTATTTATTAAGGGGAAGACATACATAACGTTTTAGAAACTTCTCTATTTGTAAAAAGGGGAAGACAACGTTCTAGAAACTTCTCTATTTCTTAAGGGGAAGACATAAAGTTCTAGAACGTTCGTAACACTACCACAATACACTTAAGTTGGAGCTTCGGTGATGTTCCCTTTCGCCGCACTGGTTATGAAGCCAGACCAATGTTCCTTCTTCGAAACCTTTTTTTATTTACCTTGTATGTAGCCTTTTCAGTCATATCTAATTTTCATTCTTTCGCTGGATTACCGAGCATTATCTTAAACCAGAGTGTGGATTTCGTTTAACTGTCACATAATCAGATACTTCTAGCTGCTTGTTAGGGGCCAAACCTACAAAAGTAAATTCTACTGGTAGCCATAATCTCTCGACAGAACATAACACAAGCTGGTGTTTTTCTTATACTTTCATGTTCTGCTGATCGGTAGGCAGTATTGGTATATGCTGATGCCAGTTTCTCTGATGCGCATTTATCAGGTTGGCCAAGTGTTGTTCCAAAGTCTGATTAAACCTTTCAATCATTCTGTTTGATTGAGGATGGTATGCCGTAGTCCTAGTCTTATGTATTCCCAAAAAAATACTTACCTTCTGGAACAGCTGTGATTTAAAATTTCGGCCTTGGTCTGAATGGAATTCCAATGGTACCCTATATATACAGATTAAGTCGTTAACCAACGTTGTGGCTACAGAAGAGGCTTTTTGGTTCAGTATTGCAAATACATTGGGCCATTTTGTAAAGTAATCTATCACAACCATGATGTACTTGTTGCCTTCATTTGTTACCGAAAATGGTCCAGCAATATCCAGGGCAATTTTTTCCTATGGTGCTCCAACATTGTAAGTTTTACTGTAGCGCACACATGCGCTGAAATCATAAACCTTGTTTTGGCTTTGCCGTAGTCGGGTAAAATTAAGACTCAGACTGTAAGTAAGATTCCGCAGATTTTTTTTTGAGCTTTAAAGCGTCTGGAAATTACCGCCGATGGGAGTTGACTTACAGTGTTGATTATTAATTTTTAACAATATTCTGTAAAATATACATAAAAATCTGCACTTAAACTTTGAGAAATGTGAGTAATGTTTTACCTATCTGTCTTAGGTACCTGGTACCTGTAAATTGATCGTCGGCCCAAGCTAGCAGGTATGCTTACGTTCATAGTACATACTAACACTACTTTATCCCACACTTTTTGTCACTCAGAAAAAAAGCCTGGGCACTGGGACCTTGGACTATAATATGTTATGCAATTTCAACATGTCAATATTAATATAAAAAATAGTAAGTAAAGTTTCAGCCTATAAATGTCCCACTACTGAGCACAGGCCTCCTCACATTTCTGAGAGGGTTTTCGGAGCTAGGATTAATATATAATATAATAATTCTGCGGTTTTGTAAAGTTGCACAAATTATAATGGGCTGAATAAGAGGTGAGGGTTTCATACGAAAACAAAGACTCTTGAAATATTTTGCATTAACATTTTCAAAACGATCTGTGTGATCCAAGGCACCTGGTGTGGTATAGTACCATGGAGTACTTGACATGTCAATAATAAGAGTGTTCTCTAAATTATATTTGGAATTCACAACCATACTGCAACCCTCAATACTGTGAATGCTGCGAAATATTTTAAAATCATCTGCATTCAGCAGACAAGATGACGTTAAATTTAGCACAAAATCATTTATAATCATAGTAAATAATAATGGACCTAGTTTGGAACACTGTGAATGCCTAATGTTACCGAAAATGATTCTGTTTTCAATATACGATTGTATTAAAGGACGCAAACTGCCATGGTTAAACATTATAAATTTTGATAAATAGTAACCCTGGGACGAATTAAGCTGTTACATCTTTTTACCTCAAAAGGTTATCGATTAACATTAATTCCGAAGTCGTTGATAACGAAGCGACGGGCACAGTATATTTTTTTCAATAAAAAAATTCTTTACTAGAATAACACAAGGTCTTTCCAGGCCAGGGATCTGTCGCCGGGAAGAGCCAACTGTCTAAGTTGAGGATCAAGAGCAGTAGCGTCATTTCAGCTGGATCAGAGATTTTGAGTGAGATCGAGAGATTAAATGGACAGCTTTACACATCGTCGTTGAAGTCACACACTGGTGTGAGTTACGACCCACGAGCAAAACACGTCCGACACTATTCCGATGATATCCCAGATGTCAGCCTGAGCGAGATTAGTATGGCTCTCAAACAGCTCAAAAATGGCAGAAAGCCGGGTGAGGACGGAATTACAGCTTCTGAAACCGGGTGGAAAACCGGTACTTTTAGTCCTTCAAAAACTATTTAATTCCGTCACCCACGGCGGCGCTACACCGGAATCTTGGAGCAGAAGCGTGGTTGTCCTGTTCTTCAAGAAGGGCGATAATGCCCTCTTGAAGAACTATAGACCCATATCGCTCCTGAGTCGCGTATATGTGCTGTTTAAGAGAGTCATTACGAATCGTCTCGCAAGCAGACTTGACGACCTTCCAGCCTCCCGAACAAGCCGGATTCCGAAAAGGCTTTAGTACCATAGACCACATACATACCCTTCGCCAGATTGTACAAAAGACCGAAGAGTGCAATCTCCCACTATGTCTGGCATATGTGGACTATGAGAAATCCTTTGATTCTGTCGAAATTTGGGCGGTGCTTCAGTCACTTCAGCGGGGCCGAATTGACTGTCGGTATATCGAAGTGCTGCAGTGTTTGTACAATAAGGCTACGATGGCTATCCGAGTACAGAACACGAGTACGAAACCGATCCAATTGCAGAAAGGTAAGACAGGGCGATGTCATATCCCCGAAACTCTTCACCGCTGCGTTGGAAGATGTCTTCAAGCTACTGGACTGGAAAGGAGAATACAGCACTCAACTTCGATTTGCCGACGAAATAGTCATAATGGCAGAATTACTGGAGGAGCTGGGCACTGTGCTCAATGACCTCAACGGGTAGATTTTAATATGAACATGGACAAGCCGAATTATCAATGTTCAACGTCCATGTCACACCTATACCGGTTGTTGTTTGGAACACTAAGCTCAAAGTTGACGAATATGTATACCTAGGACAGATTGTCCGACTAGGTAGGTTCAACTTCGACCAAGATGTCAATCAACGGATCCAACTCGGCTGGGCAGCGTTCGGGAAACTGCGTCACATCTTCTCGTCGTGTATACCTCAATGTGCCAAAACCAACGTTTTCTATCAGTGCGTGTTGCCAGTGATGACAAACGGAACAGAGACTTGGTCCTTCACTGCGGGCCGCATGAGGAGGCTCAGAGTCGCTCAGCGAGCTATTGAAAGGGCTATGCTCGGAGTTTCTCTGCGTGATAAAATCCGTAATGATGATATCCGTAGCAGAACTGAAGTAACCGACATGGCTCTAAGAATTAGTAAGCTGAAGTGGCAATGGGCCGGCCATAAAGCTCGTAAAACCGCTAACCGTTGGGGAAGAAAGGTTCTCAAGTGGCAACCTCGTACCGGCAAACGGAGTGTAGGTCGCCCCCCACTAGATGGAGCGACGACCTGCACGGTTTTGCGGGAAGTGGATGGATGCAGGTGGCTCAGGACCGTGTTTGGTGGCAATCTATGGGGGAAGCCTATGTTCAACAGTGGACTAAAATAAGCTGAAATGATGATGATGATGAGAATAATTACTCTTTGTTTTCTATATTTATTATAAGTTTATCTGATACATCTTATAATAACATCCAAAGAATGAGCAAAGAACTGATTCTTTACTTTTAATCATGAAATATCATACTATTCTAGCTTAGCCTAAAAGGTTGTAGTTGGAGATGGTTCATGAGAATAATCCGATGGAAGGTTCGATACTGCGATATCGTGGTTCGCAATCAGTGCACTAAACCATTATACGTTATTGGAAAGTAGGACATATGTCAATCAATAGACATTATGGAACAATAAAAAAAATAGCGCAATAATTTCATATTCATTCTGTCAAGAAGGAAAACTAAGGGTTATTTATAAAGCGATAACTTACGCTTAAAGAATAGTTGAGGCTCTTATTTTCATTTTTAATTCTTAGATTCGTGCATTTTAAAGTTAGATAAGAGATTTGTGCATTGTAGAGTTTTCGTTGGCTGCGACATGTGCGGCGTCGGATCATGCAACGGCAAAGTGATTGATCTATCCTCGAGTATCTTAGTATTTTTGTAAATTATTTTTACAAATGAATTAATTATTCCTCCTATAATAAATTGATAAAGTAATACGACATCGAAATAATTCATTTAAACTCATTCATGGCGCATCGTATTTAATCATCAATGAAGTCTAGATTGTTTATTTGCATATTCGGACTTTAGTTTGCGGACATTTATATGTAATATGTGTGGAAATTTTGTATTTTTTTCATGTAGTCTGTTATGAATGTTTTTGTATTCAGTTACGCAGCGCTTGCTTGTAGAGATGAATGCGATGTTTTGCTTTTATAAAACGCAACTGCAACTGCAATTGCCATATGAAATCGCGTTGTTATTATTCGTTCATAAGGGAGCTGAAAATATTTTTTTTTATTATGTATATTTTTAATAATGTATAAGCCATATTAACGAGTTTTTGTTTCAATTCTTGTAGTCGTAGAATACTGTTCAAATTCTTTTTCACGAAAAGATTGCAATTTTTTTTAAACAGATGAAGTTTAAACGATCCATATATATATTCTTGACTAGTTTTTGGCATACACAGAAAAAAAAGATAAATGTTATTAAAAACAAAAGAATAGTTTGTATACACTAAAATATATATGCATCATTATCGACAACTGTTACGAATTTATAAACATTTTGATAAATCGGAATTTAATAATTAGCCAACCGCTAAATCCAAGGCTTATTTCAAACGCCTACTCTGGGAGCATTACATAACAATTAAATAGTAATTTCTAATATTTCTTCGTACTGCTTCTTCCATTAAATTTTATATTACTTCTTCTTATATATGATCCTTATACATAGTTTAATTTCAGAACTTGTCAATATTTATGTGTGTATATTTATGTATGTATGTTTAATATATGTTATATAATATTAAATATATGCAATAAATCATATTTATTTATAAAAAATGTTAAGCATAGCGATCTATAAATATGTTTTATAGTTTAGTAAATGGTAATGATAATTTTAACTGCCAAAGAAGATCCTACAACAAGATCAGAATAAGCCTGCGCAAGTAAATCGTGTATTGGTGGCGCCTCGATTTACACTTTTACACAGGCGCATTTATATACGTGCATTGAATAGAGGTGTGAGTGTCGTGTTTAATATAACAAGACATCGAGATAGTGTGTCCAGTTTACTGTTGTAGTTGACTACTTATTCAGGTTCGTCAGAGGTGCCCAATCTTTCTGAAAATATCTTCAGAGTTACGGCCAACGAACGACTGATATTGTCGTATGCCCGAAATGTAGGAAAACACATCATAAGAAATGATACACAGGAAAATTTACTTTCCGTGAAATAGCTTATTATTAAAGTTACATTAGCTTTTATACCGATAAAATAAAGTGCTTCAACTAGCGTAAATATTTTCATAGAAACGTTTAAGTTTTGTTATAAACCTTTAACAAAAATGTTGGCAACAGCTTACACGTACCAATGGACCGTTGGTTCGTGCACTTTTCTTCCAGTACTTTTCCATCAAAACCTTGGCGCATTCGTTAGTAAAAACAGATAAATGTATATCCGACTCATTCTAACACACGCAAGCGTACCATCCTACTGATTCTGTGTGAGGGTTGATGTAGACGTTGAGTAATTGCGTACGAGAATGCCGGCGCCGTACCAAATATTGGAGAAAACGTTTGTTGTAATTCAACAGTTATGACAGAGTTATTTATTTCAGAATATGGTGTAGACCGTTATGATGTTATAACAAATTGCCGGTAATTAAAGAATATAGAAAATAAATATTCATTGCTGCTGACCTATTTAAAGGTCCAACTAAATTAGCATATTGAAAATATTTTAAGCAAAACGTTTTATAAATATATTTTTTTTCAATATTACAAATGCAATGAAACTTGTATAATTATATATTACATGTAAATGATTGTTTTCATTACAATACTATTTAAAGAGCTTACATCATCATTGCTTTCAAATTAATACGTAATGACAATCTCATCCGAAATACAGGATGTTTTCATTTATAGAAGAAGTATAAAAAAAGAAGGAATAAACGAGGAGATACCTCGAAGGTTATTACCGGAATTACTTTGACCGTTAATTGTCGTCCACGTAACACTGCAGTTACGGACTTGACATTGGCAAATGTCAACGGAAGACCAGAGTTAAACAAAGGAAATTTTAGTATAGTTCGTATCAAACGTTTTATGACATGCATATATGAACTATGCAAAACGGTGACACACGCGAAAATAATTTGTCTGCAAACGTCCCAGAGGGACGTCCAGCAGGGCAAACGCAAACGCAAGTCCAGCGCTGGTTGGCGGATATCATCCAACATCATAATTTGAATATTACGAAGTTATTAAAAAATAAGAGCGCTCTCAGTACACGTGACAGAAGGGAAACTCTATAAGTTTTTAGAAATTTGATTAAATAAAAATTAAAACAAATAAATATGTAAAATAGTTTCTCGGTATATAAACAATTATATATTAATGGATAAATATGTATTAAGAATAACAGAAAAGTGAAGTATGCCGTGTCGTGGCGACCTAAGAGAATCTACCACCCCATCTTATTCCGTGGGCGTCGTAAAACATGACAGAGGAAAAATGAAGACCAGGGGATGGGCAGCAGCATCTCTCTGTAGCATCTAAATAAATAAACTGGGTTGCCAACCGTGGCAACATGTCAAACTGTCCCAAAATGAGAGCTACAAACGTTTGTGGCAATCTATGGGAGAGGCCTATGTTCAGCAGTGGGCTAGAGATAAGCGAAAATGATGATGATGGTGAACAGAAATGACGGACGAAAATATTGCACTTTAATTCGACCTTGAAAGTTTACTCTCATCGCGCTCATAGAAGTTTCACTTTAAAACCTAAAGTAAAACAGCTACTATATCTTAACTTATATAGTTTTGTTTAATAGCTTATGAATGTCCAACGGCTTCCTCTAATTTTTGAAAGAGTTCATAGTACCCGGATTCGAACCCGGTATTCATTAAAATATACAGTCTTCGATCAATATTATACACATGACGTTATCCAAGTTAAGTTAAGTTGAGATGTTACATTAGCATAATTTGTTGCTGAATATGGATAATTCTATTCAAATACATTTATGACGTAACTTATGAAAATGCGGGTGTTTTTCATTAATACATATTCAGTGAAGCAATTTGTAATTTTCTGACAGTGATGTTCTAATAGAGTGGCAAATTGTGTTCTAAATTCATCAGATTTCAATTATGGGCCTAAAGGGAGAGGGGGAGGGGTAAGACTTGTAGAACTAAGCGCTTTCCTCTTTACTCATTCACATAAAAAAAGTTAGGTTATCCCTTTAACAACATTCTAGTAAATTATTGATATTAAAGAACTAAACTAACTAGATAAAATAATCATTGAAAAGTAGATTATATTTCAACTATATTGTGATATTTTTACATTAAAATTTAATTTGTTATACATTATTACATCACTAAAACCAGTACAACATATGTAAAACTAGCGTCGATTATGTCCGCGAGGAGTCAGGTTTGTAAAAATACCGTGGGAACTCTTTAATTTTCTAGAATAAAAAGTATCGTAGGTACGTCTCCAAGCGCAAGCTATATCTGTGTAGAATTCCGTCAAGATCGGTTCAACGGTTGAACTATGAAAAGGTAACTAATAGATAGACGGGACAGGCAGCGTTACTTTTTTCGTTATTAGTATGGCGGATTAAAGTATGGATATCACAAGATATGTTTATATATTTACTACGATAGAGGGATAAGGCAGTGTGGTGGTTCTTAAAATAACCTAGGGAATGTACCACAAATAGAATCAGTCGCCCGGCGTATTCTCTTTAAATAATCTTTTTTTAGATGTGCAACACAACATCCCGGCTCTTATTTTTATAGGACGCTGTCTAACAGGCAACACGTTGTACCTGTTAATGCGTATGCGTATGTATGTATACCTAATCTATGTATATCTATGTATATCTAATGTATGTATATCTAAAGTTTTCATTAATTTGCTTTAGTAATATTTAGACAAATTATTCAAAATGTTTTTGTCGATGCAGAATTTTGATAGCAACGGAATAATGTACAGATAGATCGTGATCACTGATTTTCGGCGAAAAGTCTGTCGACATTATGCATGGTATTATAAAATGACAATTACGCGATTTAGTGATCAAAGTACATAGGTCCGAATCCAGCCGGCGCCAAAATTGTTTCATAAACGCAAAATGTTTGTTTTCGGGTCTGGTTTGGGACGGGTCTGGCTCTGACACTGCATACTAGCCACCTCCGAATTTTTTGATTTTTTATGGGAGAAAGGGACGAGACGGGCAAAACTTTCACCTAATAGTAAGTGCATCGTCCGTTCATAGCAGTGCTGTGTCAGTGCGGAATATTTCTGTGTGAAACCACATTGCGCCCGTCCCCCTGAGACGTCAGTTCTTAAGTCCCATATGCCCAGTGATTACACTAGCTCTCAGTGCCATTCAGACCGAAACACAGTAATGTTTGCACACTACAAAATTGCTCCTATACAATATCATACGAGGGTGGATTGAAAAGTACTCGGCCTAACACAGATCCATTCAATTCTAAAAATCAAATCTACCCACATTATTTAGTTCAGTTCAGACTAGTTCATTCTGTGAAGTTCGAAACGTGTGCGATAATTAGTTGTGATTTTATAAATTTATTATCAAAGTAATCGGTCATAATTTCCGCGAATGGAGCAAATCGAGCAGCGTGCCGTCATTAAGTACCTCCATAAGAAGGGGCTATCATCAAAAGCCATCCATGATGACATGGTCAGTAAATTAGGCGATTGTGCTCTGTCATATTCATCCGTCAAAAAATGGATAGCAGAATTTAAGCGTGGTAGAGAGAGTGTGAAAGATGAACCCCGCTCTGGAAGGCCTTCGACGTCAACTACTGACGAAAATATTAAAAAAGTACTTGATTTAATAATGGGATACCGCAGATTAAAAATTAGAGAGATAGCCGAGATTATAGGCATCTCTTATGAACGAACTCAAAACATCATTGTCAACGAGTTGGGTTTCCACAAGGTGTCTGCGAGGTGGGTTCCGCGACTGCTTTCAGTTGAACAAAAAAGGACGCGATTGACTATTTCACGCGACTGTTTGGAGTTATTTGAAGCCGATGCAGATGATTTTTTGAATCGTTTTGTTACTATGGACGAAACATGGGTTCATTACTGTACACCGGAAACAAAACAACAATCAAAACAGTGGAGAAGACCTGGTTCACCACCCCTAAAAAGGCTAAGTCGATTTTGTCGGCAAATAAGGTGATGGCTTCAGTATTCTGGGACTCGAAAGGTGTGATTATGATTGATTATCTTGAAAGGGGTCAGACTATAAACTCTGATTACTACTGCACCTTACTACGTCGTTTACGAGAGTGAAATAAAAGAAAAAACGTCGAGGAATGATCAAGAAGAAGTTCTGTTCATCAAGATACCGCCCGGTTCACACGTCAGTACAGCATGGCTGGAATTCACAACTGTGGCTTGAACGTGACAGCATCCGCCGTATCACCTGATTGGCCCAACAGACTTTCTTCTGGTTCCCTCACCTAAAAAAGCCACTTGGGAGGTCAACGATTTCGACAAACGACGAGGTCAACGCAGCTGTAGAGCATATTTGACTATAAGGAAGAATCCTTTTTTGTAACGGGTCTAATGCTGGGAAGGGAGGTGGCAAAAGTGTATTGAACTGATGTGATTATGTAGAAAAATACAAATATAACTGATTTAGTATGTGTTTATTTTCTTGGTTAGGCCGAGTACTTTTCAATCCACCCTCGTACGCAGAAATCCTACCAGGATTTTATCGCATAAGCGCAATATACCGAGCGCGCGTAGATCAGGGTAGTGCTTCTGTGTTTGGGTTTTCCGACAGTATTTGAAAGTCGTCGCCGTGATCCAAAATCGGCCAGGTAGACAGTATGAAATATCTTATACATAAATCCGCGACTGCGATTGCTGGATTACAATTCATGTCAATGCACAATATCTTCTGCGACGTTTCTTAAAAACTAACTACCTTGTCGGAATAACGGCCTTCGACTTTAGTGGAAATATCATGTCAACAGCTCAAATCATTTTGACTTAAAACAGACGGACCATAAATAAGCCATAATATATAACTAAACACGTACTAATTAAAAAAACACTTTTTGTATCCACTGAATATGTTTACATATTTTTACTAGCCGTGCCCCGCGGTTTCATCCGCTTAAAAAGCCTATACCGATCGATGATATACATACTCGTATATACGAGGAGGGATCAAAAAGTAATGAGAATGAGATAGAATATAATGACTATTGATAACTTAATAATTTATTTTTCTACATAGTCTCCGAGTCTCTCTACACACCGAGTCCAGCGCTTTTCCAAGGCATCAATCCTTTTCAAAAAAAGTTTTGTCTTGGTCCTGCAAAAAGCTCTCCACGGCGTCCATCACCTCGTTATCGTCTTCGTACCGGTTTCCCCTTAAGTATTCTTTCAATTTGGGGAACAGATAAAAATCGCCAGGCGCCAGATCTGGTGAACCAATTCGAAGCCAGCTTGCTGAATGGCAGCCATCGCAACTGCCGACCTGTGCGCGGGTGCGTTGTCGTGATGAAACAGCACGCCCATTCGAAGTTTCGCTCTCCTTTTCTCTTTGATGGCATTCCTCAACTTGGGAATTAAAGCTGCATAATATTGGCCTGTAATAGTGGTTTCACGCTCCAGGTATCAATCAACAATATTCCTTCAGAGTAACAGAGACCCCAAAATACTGAGGCCATAATAACCTTGCCAGCCGGTCGGCGGTCGGTGATGATGGCCGTTTCCATTGCGAAGATTGCTGTTTTGTCTCGGGATCAAAATGATGAACCCATGTTTCGTCCATTGTTACGAAACGAGACAAAAACTTTTCAGAATCTTCTTGAAACTTGTCCAACAATATCTTCGAAATTTCAAGTCGATTTTGTTTTTGAATGTCGGATAACATTCTCGGCCCCATCTTGCGAAGACTTTTCTCATATTCAAAGATTGTTTCAATATGGATTGAATACTTCCATATGAAATGCCCGTTTCTTGAATTAAGTATTGGATGATAACTTTTCGATCACTCAATACAATTTTCTCGACTTTCGCAACATTTTCTTGGGTGACTGACGTCGATGGACGGCCGCATGTTCGTCTTCCGTGCTCGTTCTCCCTACTCGAAATTGAGAAGCCCACCCTGCGACAGTGGAATACGGCGGAGCAGACTCTCCTAATGTTGCCTCCAAATCGCAATGAATCTCTTGCATCGTTAACTTTTTTAAACAGAGGTATTTAATAACGGCTCGCACTTCGTTTTTCAACAAATGACTACATTTAGAAAAAAACAAAAGAGAATCTAAGATTTTTTTCTTCATTAATATTACAAATATGTATCTGAGTATTTATTTTTTTTCTTACCAAGGCGTATGTCGTTCTCACTAATTTTTGATCCCTCCTCGTACTTCCCTAATTGAATCGGATTTTGGGATTTTCATTTTTTTGCGCGGTACCCTAATTATTTTTCTTAAATTAAAGTAGCAGAAGTTACTATAATATCAGCTATCTGTCAGTGAAAGTTCCGTCAAAATCGGTCCTGCCGTTTTAGAGATTAGCTGGAAAAAACAAACAGTCAGACAGGCAAAATGTAAAAAAAAATCTGATAAGTACCGTATATATTTATCGTTTCATAAGCATTGAGTTAAAAGCTGTTATTTTGTTATTACAAACCGACACTACGATTTTATTTATTTGTATAGATTTGCCTTTGTAATCGAAATAATATGCAGAAAATATAGAAAAGCTATTTATATTTAATAATTGTTTTGGTTCTATATCTATCTAACGTAGAAGTTTTTTGACCACTAGGCCACACATTCGTCAAAATGCACTTAGTACATAAATATTTAATTGAATATTCTTAAAATCCAAATAAATACTCTTGATGTAGCCTTATTATTTTACTAGTCTGCTTTGAAAAAATACGAAAAGATAGACAAAGCAAAGAGGTAAAACGAAGTTTACTAAACGATAACATAGCCCTATGTTACTCAACTATTTATAAATGAAAACAAAAATACCAGTCGTAGCGCGCATTATACGTCGATATTTAATTTATTTATAGCTTGGCATTTCAACTACGTAGGAGTAGGTAGGAATATTTTTCCCGCCAACATTTAGTTACGTTATCTTATCTATGCGCTGATAGGAACGATAGAGTAACAACTACAAGTTATTACTTTTTGGTATATTTTTAATTAATCATGTGTCGTGAGTAGACATTGCATATACCTTCTAGTCTGAAATCCTTTCGAGGTACACATAAAGTTAAAAACATGTAAGGAACTATTATGTTTCATTTAATTATTGTCACAATATTAGTTGCGCGTTGCTATTTAACGGTTATAGTATTATTCAACTGGAATACCAGGAACAGACGAGTTTGTGTGAGGGGCTTGGCTTGCCTGACCTTCGCGTTTACGCAACAGTGGCTCAGGCAAGGACGGCCGTTGCCTCTCGCTTAATCTTGGCATCTAGTTCTACAAGTCCAACTTGCAGCTTCGTCTTATTATTATACAAGAATGTTATGAAAGATATTGTTTTAGACACTAAGTTCAAAATATGTTCTCCCTTATAATTGACCTTACAAAACTAAAACATAGCTACATATATTCTTTAAATAATCTAAGATGGAGAGACGACCTTGCGCGGTTTCACAGGAAGTCGATAGTGATGTAGGTGGCTCAGGATAGTGTTTTGTTGCGATCTGTGGAGGCCAATTTTTGGCGTTGCTGATTGTATAATTCGGAAACAATTTCGGAAACAAAAAACGGTCTAAACAGAATGTAACGACCAAAACGATAATTATATTGCGAATTTTAACTTAGGCTGCAACGAATGCTTCTCATGTTTATGTTAATAGTTAGGTAACTAATTTTACGGAGTTTATTTTTTAATTATTTATTATGTTCATTTGGTTATCAACCGTGGAAAGATGTGATCTCTGCCTACCCCAAAAGGAAATAGGCAAGACTGTATGTACGAGTATATAACATTTCTTACTAGGAACCTTACCTACTTACTAGGAAACATTGATAGGGTTTTGATGAAATATGGGGAATATCCAAAATGTTGCTGCTTGTTTATAGAGTGTGACGAGCACGCAAGACCAAGCCATTATAGCTTAATAACTGATGTTTCATGGTAAGAAGCGTAGTGCGGTGCAGTGAAGAGCATTGCAATGCAATGAAATTTATTTATTTTTCGACGTAGAAAATATAAATATATGTGTATATGTGTGTATATATATATGTGTGTATATATATATGTATATATACATATGTATATATATATATATATATATATATATATTATTTTAATTTTATTTATTTAGTTTATTGATTTGATTTTATCAATTTGTACACTGCCGTCCTTTTTTGTCAAATTTTAATTTCTGTCCATCCAAAGGTTGCCTGGAAGAGATCGCTTTTAGCGATAAGGCCGCCCATTGTACATTTCATTAATTTTTTTTTCCCTTTATGGTAATTTTTTATGGTGTACAATAAAGTTATATTTAATTTAATTTAATTTAAATTTTGTTAGTCAAACGTCAATCATCTACCACAGATTGTTTTACAATGAGACAGGAATCCGTCTAGTTATGCACAGGGCCAGATATTCTGCCGTGAAGCAGTAGTGTGCAAACATTACTGCTTTTCGGTGTGAAGGGCACTGAGACCTAGTCTAATTACTGGGTATATGAGGCTTAAGACCTGGTATCTCTGGGTGATGAACGCAGTGCAGTAACACACAGAAATGTTCTGGGTTTTTTCTTTTCTAATTATCTTACTCATAAAACCATGATAAATTTGCACCACAATTGCAATTCAAAGTTCTGGTTGATACTGTAGTTGTTATAAGCAGGCGTGACATTTACAGGTGAATGACTTGCTCGTATCGTCGCTCAATACCATACAAACGTTCGGGGCGCTGAGCCAATGATAGTAGTAGAAAACGAATGAAATGAGAATTCTTTATTCTTTTACGTAAGAAAACTATAAATTTCGTTAGTCAAACGTTATCAACGTCCCACCCTCTGTAGTATTCACGGCTCAACTTTTGAAGTGATCTTAACGAAATTCGACATAGAGGTTGAAACCTTGCATACTGGAGACGGGATAGGATGTTTTTTAATTCCGGAAAATGAAAAAAAAACTTAAATGCACGCGGACGAAGTCGTGGGCTTCATCTAGTATTTTTAAAATCGACAGCCGTTTCATAAAGAGGTTTCATTAATAGAGAATAACCAGGCGAAATAAACAAAAAACTTATAATGAGTAAAGGCTATAAATTATTAAAATTACAAAATTTTAGACTAATTTTAAAATATATTATTACATCGTTAACACAAGCCCTCCAGCTTCCACGAGCAGCACTGGTTCACAAGTATGGTGTATATGTGTGTCAGCTAGTTAATTTATCATCGGGGATGGATTGTACCCTATATCCCATTTCAGTCCGTGGGTCTCGTGAGAGAGAATAGGAAAATGCATTGAAAATCTTATGTCTACCGTCCGACAAGTGGCAAATCACCTTAATCTTGAATACCAGACTGAAAAAAAAATACACTCTACATCAAAGCTGATGACTCTATATTCCATACAAACATTTTGTACGTCGAAGTCGAAATTTTTGGAGTATATGTACCACGTAAGTAAAATTGTAATATTATACAATAATTATGATCTACAATTTTAGTGAATTTTATTAAAATGCATGTATTAATCGCGAATAGGTGTCCGGTAGAGTAGAATAGCACCTACCTCTTTCCTACCAAGGTGTAGTAAGAGGCGACTAAGGTATTGTGCAGACAGCCTTTATTCATGAAGAATAACACCATAATATGCAATTCTGTCACTACACTGTTCGAGGGATCGCAATGGGGAGTAACAAAATGGTGGCGACGTAGTTCGCCACCCGTCACGTCTCGTTTCCCGCGAAGGCGAAAAGTGGACTACGTAAGTGGCCTCTGCCTACCCTTTATATGGGAAAAGGGCGTGACTTTATGTATGTGGCGTAGACGTAAGGGAATCAATAACTTCATTTCGTTCCATAGGCATCGTACGATTTGACACATACAAACAATTTATGCAATATATGTAAACTATAAGTCACAAATTGGGTCCACTAAAGATCATACACTATGGTTGTCCAGCACGTAGTAGTTTCCTCCCTCCCTCTCATAACTTTAATTATATATTTGTCTATTATTTACTTTATTTATTAAGATCATCATCATCATCATCATTTCAGCCTACCATAATGTTGAACACAATGGCTAGAAAAAAAAAACCACATTGGCACATCAACTCCACTTATACGTCGTAATTGTTTTTGTCAAACAAAACGCTGACTCATTAAAAATGTTCGCAAAGCGGCAAATATGGATACAATTTAAGCTGGAAAGTGCTGGAAACTTCAAGAACACTAACCGATGTACAATAGCTCGGTTGACGAAATGTAAACAAACGCTTTGAGTACTGTCGCGGAGACACAGAGAACATGTAATTAAAGTTACGCTGTCAACATGTATTATTCGCATCATTTAATAACAAAATCAGTAACATCCTTCACTCATAAATTTGTAATCCCCTTCCGGGACTGAACAAACTTGATGTATGAAAGAAATTTGATTTAAAAAGAGAATGACGCTTAAAACGGTTTAGCGTTTGCCCGGGAAAAGTCTACTAAGCTCATATTATGAATAAGCTATTTTGAACTCATTTATGACCTTTATTTGTATCCATAGAGCTAATAATATTTTTTATATCATTAGTGCACCTGTCTAATGGTATCCGGTTCACTCCACTTAAGACTACCATACGAAATGGACGCTGCGGCGTTACGCTGCCACTTTAATTTATTTTGAGTACATCGTACTTTTCCGGCCGAGATGGCCTGCATCATAAGTAGCTTCTGTAGTGTGGCTCTACTATATGTTAGAGTGTATGTAATAAATAGTAGAGAGACATGTAACATGAGTATCTTCATCAGCCTAGATAAAGGCTTGTCTCAATATAATAGGCGACTGCAGAACAAGACCCATAAGATGAAGTTGGGTGTCAAGTTTATCGAAAATATTCCAATTCATTGGATCGATACTCATTCACTAAACACAAAAACATATTTATCACGTCTTTTTATTACTTTAAATAAGTTAAGCCCCGTGTGGTAGCAGCCAAGACAATCTACCACCCCATCCCATCCCGTGGGTGTCGTAAAAGTCGACAGAGGGAAATTAAAACCAGGGGATGGGCAGCAGCATCTTCCTGGAACATCTGAATAAATAAACTGCGGTTGCCAACCCGCCCGCCAAGCGTGGCAACTATGGCAAAATCCCTCCAATATGAGAGCTACAAACTCTTGTGGCTATCTATGGGGGAGGCCTATGTTCAGCAGTGGACTCGTGATAGACTGAAACGACGACCAACAATGGATTCGTGATAGGCTGAAACGACGACCAACAGTTATAAAAGGGAATCCATTATTGATTGCTTCCTTTTCTATGTTTTCAAGTTTGCAATTTATTATTTGAGCTGAAGTCACGTTGTGTATCAAATATCTTTGCGGTAATCTATTCTTGGATGTCCTTGATTTGAAGTTTGCATTCTGTGGGAGTGTTGGTTAATACTCGTAGCTTACATAATGGCAAAATTCCAGGGACGAAGATCAGTTGAAGGCGGCGTTAAGGAAGCAGAATACATAAAAAAAATGTATTTTATGTTGACCATTAATACCGTAAGCTCAGAACTTTTCAGCCATTTCCCGCTCACCGCTATATGACATTTTTTAAACTTGCGAATTATTACTCAGCAGAAGAAAGTAGACATTAAAAATGTTAAAAATGTCAAAAAAACTAATTTAGTAACGATACTTTTTTTTTAGATTTCTTTACCGCCATTCTAGATGCTGTATAAAATGACCACCGGCCATAGCCAAGTGTTGCAACTTCTACTTAGACATTAGCGGAAACTTTTTAATCACTCTTTTATCTAAATTTATTGATAAGATAAGATACTCTTACTGAGGCGAGACGCCTGACACGAATATGCGTTTTGATTATAAATTACCTTTATCTCGTCGTCTCGGAAAGGAATCAAAATGACGTGATAATAATTTTCACAATTTAAGATTGCTTAAAAAGATACTGCGACGCGCAAAATAATTTCCAAGGACATGAAATGCATTCGGATTCCTTAAGTTTTATTTTTAATAATTTTTCTGTTAAAAACTATATACATAACTGTAAAAAAACCATGAAGATTTCGATAAAATGTAGAGTCGATATCAAGTATTTTTTTTAAATAAAGTTGATGATAAAAATATTCAAGTTCATTTTTGAATTGTTAAAATATAAAAAAGCGTTCTAATATGTCTACAGCTTAATTTTCAATGAGGAATTGATTTTGAAGAGCAGGCTGTATCGTATCTGCTATGGCAAAGAAACAATAATAACTTAAAAAGATATTCGAGTTTTAATGGTTTCGTGGTTTAAGTTTCAAGGAATGAGAAAAAAAGCGGAATCCTTATAGAATGACTTTGTGTTTTGCCTGCTCATCTGTTTGTCTGATAAAACGCATTTTCTCCAGAATGTTTAAGAGAATGTTGCAATTTGTGTTGACGGGTACTTTTACGCTACCAACACAACGCGGATAATAAATTTTAAATTTCGTGTCTATGTAGTCACGATGATATAAAAAACGCTATAGAATGATTTGGGCATGATCCCACTCGTACTTGACAATTTTTTAAGCAATTACAAATTATAGTGTATAACATTGAGTGGCATCTCAAGGTTCTACAGACTGAAGGGTTCTACTATCTTAGCATGTAATTATACATGCATCTTTTTCTCCCTCTTACACAACATAATATATTTAAATTACTACGTATGTTCAAACATTACAATAGTATTTATATTCGGGGTTATTACTTTGATGATATTCATTAAATCAGTTTGTTTAGAGTTAACTGCAAACATTCGTTTTATACGTATTATCACTTTGTATTTTTTACTATTGTTTGTGTTACTATTGTACATTGTATGTTACTATTGTATTTATTACTATGTAATAATTATTCATTATAAGAATGAAATTTATAAAACCTCTCTAATCGCGGCGGGCTTCCTTCAGTTTAAGCGCGGACTTCGGGTAGCGCCATTTCATTCAAGAATGTTCGAGAATCCGCGGTACTCGCTCAGTGCCGCTAGTAATATTCCACTGACTTTTTGAAATCTTGACGTATGTGTGTGCATGCGTATATAAAGACATGTGCGTGCCGCTGCATGCAACACAGTCGACGTCGCTTTTTAGTGCGTTTAGTCCAGGCGGTTATGTAACAAGAAAAATAACAATATTTATGAGTGTTTACTGATATATTTTCGTTAGATGAATTAAGCCATAAAGCTGGATTACCGAAATATTCGTCACAGCGATTTAAAAATAAGCAATTTTGTGGTTATATTTTAATAAAAGTATAAATTACAACCAAGAAAATTGACATTAACTACTATATCTGCTTACGGTTCACACGTCACACTAACGTCACAAAAACTTTGCATTAATACTATAGGTAGTACATTTACCAGGTCTGCGGGCCAATAAAAAAGGAAATTTGGCGTTAGAAAAAGATTCATTTTGACATTATGCAATGTTATTCATAATTGGTATAATATCCCGGCACCTACACATGCTATTTGAATGACAAAATTGAATACTAAAAATGTCCATACAAAACTTTAAAATTATTTGTTTTGTAAAACTACGCGACCCTAACTCAGAAAGTCGTTTTCTTCTCATTAAATTCTTATTTACTTTTTCTCTTACTTCAATCATTTAATTTACGTTACGTCATAATAACAGATTTACGTCGCAACAGATTTCCTTAAGCTTCAATGTTATCCTAGTACTTGCGAGTTCTTTCGATGGCAGCTCAATGGAAAAACGCCCAATTAAATTTATGAGTTCATTGCCTCGATCAGCTGTAAAACAGGGTAGTCATCTATGAGTTTTAAGCAAATTCTTTAAGTCGACATATCTGTTATAGGTATCACGCTTCGAGGCCATTATATTTTTGCGGCATACACACATCGCCCCCAAGCCCAGCCTGCCGGGATGTATAGGACATTACGAATGACCCTGTATAAGCAGAAAAACAAGTAACAACTGTCATCAAAACCTATAATTTTTTCTAGTGCCGCTTTTCTTAGACAGTTCGAAGAATAAAGTTAATTAAAAAAATTAGAGGTGAACTAAAATATGCTAAGAGTCACACCAGCAAGACATTTTACTAAATTGCTTTTTGGCTGGCTGTTCTATGACGCGCATGTGTGACGCAGGAGCTTGAGCTTTTCTGCGTGTGTGCGTAGGTTCGAGGGCGGGGCAAGCCCGCGTACGGTGTTTTCGGGCGATGTGCAGCACCCGTCACGTATCTAACTTTACCAATGTCTCCTTGCGCACGTGATGTGGTGCACGCATGCGTTACTAAGAATAGGAAATTACGACGTATCCGAATTGAGGTTGACACATTTATTTTTGGACATTTGGAATCGAAAATGAAACGAAGATATCTATCGAAATTTAGGACAGCTATTGTATAAAACATTTTAATGTCACTATGAATTCCCGTGGCCGTGGTAGATCAAGAGCCGGGCGTAGGCTTCATAGTTCGCGAGCGACCTGGGTTCGATTGCCGGTGCCACTGAAATTGTTAATTGCTATTTTAAGTGCTAATTTGCTACGTGCTTACAGGAGAAGGATCTTCATGAGGACATTTCACAGAGTATTAAATGACATCTTAATTCATCTTAAAATATTTCAAATCTTTTAAAAACCTTTTTATTAGGATTATGAAATTTTATAACAACAAAATACATGGGTACCATGCATTTGTAGAAACAACGCTGCCTTTAGGTTTTTTTTTTTAAAAAAAAAACAATGCCCCACAGTAGGATTTCTCCTGTGTAGTGGGTACGTTTTACAGACATAAATTCCACATGCACAAACCACCCAGACCCGGAAAAACTATCTGTAGGCCATACAAATATTTGTCCCGTGCGGGAATCGAACCCGCGACCCGCGGCGCAGAAGCCAAGGGCTTAGCCACTGCGCCAATCGAGCCGACAATGCAAACATTAGGTATATCAGGTATATATAGCATATTAGGTATAGCAAACATAAACGAGATTTTATACATAAATATATTGCACGGATAAAAACAAAATGACAACGTTTTCCTGGCCCATTTCGACGTTTATCACTATCCTGAATTCGGTGTATGCTATAAAATGAAATATGTCAAAACAAGGGGAAAGTAACATTATTTCTACTGTCAAAAACTGGTCATTTGTGTGCCATTTTAGTTTAAGCGGGGACTCGAACTAAGCACCTATGACTCAGCCAACAAAGCTCAACAAAACAAACGGATTGATAAGTGCAAGAACATACATATCAATACTAGCAACTCATAGATTACCAAAAATAAATTTACTTGCGATTACTTGATGATAAATATCTGTATTATATTTATCAACAAGTTTTTTTGAGCAGTTACAATAATTGTACGAACGCGAAATTTGCAAAAATATTTTCTTTTTATTTTCAAACAGTGTTTATGACTTGCGTCAAAACGTTAATAAGAAAATTGTAGCCGCATGGTTTGCGACTGATACTTATTGCTCGTGTCAACCAAGCTGTCCGGCCTTAAACGAAAGGCATACCACAATACGTTTAATGAAGCGGCGGTCGGAGCGCGGATTTTACAGGCCACGCGGACGCCGGTGTGACGTATGTGCTCCGCCTACATTCCGATATAAGCATAACTACAACGCGAAGCAAAATGACGTCCAACTTTTATTATGCTACACAAGCAGTTCCCTACATGTTGCTTTGTCTGATCCAATCTCACTGACACGATATTCTCGTTGCACCTTGATATCCTTGTGTTATTGATGATTTAACGAGAGAAGACAAATTGGTTCACGGAATGATTATGAAGTTTAGGCAGTAAATTTCCAACGTATTGATTTCAAGTTGAATGCATCGCTATAACATTAAAAAAATCAATACTGTTCTCTTCCTGTAGCGCCCTGTTTTCGATGCAATAATCTGTACAAGGTTAATGATTAGAGATTTGATCGATCGGCCGGTAAATTACTGAGTGTAATTATTACGTCTTAATTTCCTTACAACAAAGTGTTGTGTTGATGTTAATGCTGAAACATGTAAAGATAACACTCAAAGTAATAACGAAAAAATGTATAAGTGAAATGTAAGAAACAGCAAAGAGAAAATGCACGAATTATGTAGGTGTATATTATATTTTTTATTACAATAAATGTTACAAACGCACTAGTATATCAATAATTTAACTCGGCATGATTTTATTCTACCTTCTTTTAGGCCGCACTTAAGGCAAGTCTATAAACAATATCTTATTCTAACATATTATGCAAATATTCAATTCAGGTGTACATTCAGCCGATCGGGTTTAGTGTGCGTGTTCGCACACAAAACCGTTTTCACACAGGCACAGCATTGTAAAGCGTTCACGTAAGGCGACGGCGAAGGGTGCGCGGGGAGAGCGTCGACTGCTGCCAACCTTCCTATAAAACACTGCGCTGCCATCTGCAAGTTTCAATAGATAACTTGAGCTCTGAAGAAATATCGCGCTGCCAACATTTTCGTGTGTTGGGCAGGCCTGAAAAATATTTGAATGTTGTGCGCCCTTGCAGGAAGCGGCGCGAAATTAACAACATACTAAATGAAAACAAACGAGTTTTCACACTATATACGTTTTGACGATAAAATAAACTGTGTCAAGTCGCGAGTCCAGTGTACGTTCGCTTTCCTGCCGCGGCTAGCCTGAAGTCACACATCCTCCAGCTATAAACGTGCGAATGATGTGTTTAGTTTAATTTGTGATTTCTCGCGAATCTGGATTATATAGAACTTTTGCATTTGAGAGAAGAAACTGTTGTTCCAAGTGTTATATTTTATAGACATTATCATTTTGACGTTCCTTGACATATTTTAAGACTTTTGCACTTTAGCACATTGCTAGTGGTCAAGATGAGCTTTAATAAGAACAACCCCAACGCGGTGGGGAAACTCATGGGATATCTGAAGCAGCTCTCAACCGAAATGGTAAGTCTGTGATGTAGACAATATGCAATAATTTATACCATAAGCCACCGGCGTTGATGAATAATAATGACGTCGGATAAGCTACTATATGTAAAAGTATAAAAATTTCGAATTTCTGAAAAGTAAAAATGCTTAGTGCGCTTCGGAATGATCTGGAAGGCGCGTGGTGGGTTGCGCGAGGCGACCGGCACTACAGGCGGTCGATGCTGCCTGTTGCTCGGCAACCACAATTTCAGTTCTTTCCCTATGTTTTTAATTTCAATAGGAATTTTGAAATTTATAAATGAGTATATTTGTTAAAGAGACAAATTATGTGCATTTTGAGATGCTTTCAAGCTAAAGCGGCATTGCAAGGTCGGCGAGTTTGTAACTGACCAATATTACCATACTTCTGTGAAATCTTTACTTTCGATTTTAAAGTGTTTGGACATGATGAACTTATAATTTTTTTTAAATAGTATAACAGTAAACAACAACATTTACAATACGAGTTAGTGCACAAACTTGTAAATGTTTATAAACGCCATTCTAAACAGTGTATGAATATTTTAAAAGGCGATTTCTCGTTTATAATGCAGTGTGCATTGAGTAGACATTTCGTCCAATCGTCCATTACAATATCTTACATAAAAAACTTTCTGTCTAGCAGCGCCATCTAAAGGCAAACTGGTAAACTTGAATATTAACTAATTAAGCAACTATCAAACAGTTGTAACTGTTTAGTGTTTCATGGGATAGATGGCTCTAGCAGTACGTTAATAAATACTGTTTTTAACATTTTTTAATTTCCCACTGCAATGTAGCAACTGCGATTCGATCCGGTTTTTATTTTTAGGTTAATTTCAAAAGGTTCATTCTTATTATTAGGAGTCCACCAACAATATTCCTCTGTTACAACTAAAAGACATCGTACAAAGTCACCATAAAATGAAATAGATCAAATTACATACACAGTACTACTGATGTTTTATTACAACACATGTGTATCCTGTATATTCAAACTTTTTATTACCGGTACTTGCAGCCCATTATAGTTTTTTGCTAAACAAACTTTGGTATCTAGAAATGAGTTTTTGTACTTAAAAAAATCGGTATCCCGCAAATGATTGTAACTGCACGGGAAAAAAATGCAGACCCGGTACAATTATTTGTAGGCAATACAAATATTTGTTCGGCGCGGGAATCGAAACAGCGACCAACAGGAGCCAATAGCTTAGCAACTGCACCAACCGAGCCGAACATAATTTTCATTGCCAATGTTGTCACGAGGGGCAGGAGGCTGAGCATGAACAGTTTGAAGTTTTAATTTATTTTCTGTTAATTACGGTGACAAACGAGCTCACATCTTTGGATGGTGAGTGGTCGCTGTGATCAATGGTCAGTGTCAATATATACATCGATCCTCAATGAATTATCAGAGTTTAGATGCGTTGTCAATTCCGAGGGCAAAGATGAAATGCATCAACACCAGTAATTGGGTCTTCGGTTTTTGACGCTCACTAAACCAGACGCAGCGGAATGCTGTTTATTAGCGCTGATATTCTGTGATAGCGTAGTACCTCCCCAATCCCCAACCAATTTATGTACTACTTGCCAGTACCTAGTACCTTGTCCCTAAGATGAAGAGAATGCTGCCGTTCATCACCTGGCATTATTTATAGCAATAAATGAAGAGCAAAACGTTCACCTTTTGTGAGTGCAACTTCTGTCTATAACAAATAATGTGTTGCACACAAACTGTTTCACGGTAGAATAACTGAACCCGCGGTACATACGTAGACGGATTCCTGGATAGGAATCCTACTACCAGTAGTCTGGCTGACTCATTCCCTACATCGCCCCTGCATATACCCAAGGCACACGATGGGTTGCTGGGTTATCTTGCCTCGATCTCTTACTAATCAAACATTCGCATTTCTAATCTTGAAACTGAAATATCATTAAAAGAAAAATATTTTATGTGTATTTTTTTATTGACACTTTTTAAATAACACGTAACTTGAAACAATAAAACTTGACAACGTCTCTCTTATACTATTCGAACATCATCATCATCATCATTTCAGCTTATAACTAGTCCACTGCTTAACATAGGCCTCCCCAAGAATTGCCACAAGTTTGTAGCGCTCATTTTGGAGGAATTTTGCTATAGTTGCCACGTCGTCTTGGCATTCGGTTTGGCAACATCAAATTATTTATTAGATGCTGCTGCCCATCTTCTGATTTTAATTTTAACTCTATCGACTTTTACGACACCCATGGGATGAGATGGGTTGGTAGATTTTCTTACCACACTATTACAGTTTTAGTTTTAGTAATTAGTTAATAGATAGTTACTTAGTACAAGCAGAAATATTCATTTTATTACTGAAATATTAACTAATGTTACCCTGGTAGTTGATGGTGAAAAGGAAAACACTGCATAAACGTGACGCTGTTCCGCCCTTTCAGTACATTACAGACAGCTTAAGGTTGAAAGAGTTTGATGAATTAAAAAAAAAATAGAGTTATAAATTTGCATTAATACACACATTTTGATAAAGACGGGCTGGTAGATGTAATGAGTAATTTTTTACATGAAATGAAATCAAAGGAACATATTTGGTATCGATTATTAAAAGACGAGACTGCCCATCACGAGTAAACAAAATGTCCAATATTGACGTAACATTAATAAAATTTGATATTCAAATAAATATGAATATGATAATTCTAGGAACATTTTATAAGTAGGGTGTTAAAACAAATCTAAAATTATTTGATATATTGTAATTTAGAAATAAAAGAAATATATACAAAAGAAATATTTCACATAATATTGCAGTTCAACTTGCAGCTATTAGGCATATTTATTCCTCCTATCGGGCACGTGCAGCTTGACCCGTAATGTAAAAGATCATTAGACATAACACACGAGCAAGAAAATATTGGAACAGATATGTCAATACTCGGGAACAATGAAATTAAATATTATAATTTAAATGTCATTATGTAGGTTATACCTCTGTAGTAAAATAAAAGTGATGTTGTCAAAACAGGAAAGAAATTGACAAAAATAAATATTTTATTAAGAAAACAAATAATGTTTACTTGCATTGATATCAAAATGTTACAGTATTAATGGACGAAAACGGTAATAAAGTTCATAAAATGGTCACGAATTATTATACATTTAGCAATGATCTTGAGGTAATTCCGATGCACGATTATTTCATATTTGAATATATAACAAGAATATATCTGTTATCAAAAGCAATGGCCATTGCCAGAAATAAAAGTGGTAGAACATTTAAAGAACAATTTACTACAGGTACGCCAACTGAAGGAAGAGTTTATATTTTGTTTCATAAACATCATTATAGTCGGACAGCCTCCTGATAATATCAATAATCGATATAAACAATGGTCTGACACTCGTTCGTTATTCGAAGACAGTTTCTTCGGGGAGGTGCACCTTTGAATTATAAACACTTCGGTGAAAAGGAGTAATAAAAATATCTTAATCCAGTGTGATGTCTGTACCGGGAATTGACGTGGCGATCAGGTCAGGGTGGACGATTTATGTATCATTAGGTTATCTTGTACATGCTACGATCATATGGACTGTGGTCAATAAGCAATGTTTTCTTAAGTCTGACCTCAGACTCAGTTCATAACTCTTATCTTCATACGACTGAGTTACGCACATAAGATAGCGGATATAATAAATGGGGTATGTGTGCGGATGTCAACATCAGTATTGACCGTTAAGTGGGCACGACAAACCAAATAAATTTAGGGTCTTACAATTAAGGGTAAATATCGTCTATGACAGTTGTAGCAATGGTTTATAATTAACAAAATTGTACTAAAGATTTGCATTTGATTGTTGACAGGGTGGGAGCGAACAATCCCGCCGTGGCCAAGGCGACGAAGAACGCCTGTATAGAACCAGAGGACCCAAATACGCCAGGGTGCCATCACGACCGACTTTGTCAGCGTCTACCACCAGCACCTCATTAGCGACTTCCTGTGGCTCTCAAGGAACCCTAGCACCACACTACGCAGCGATCCCTGAGAACGTTACCACGGAGAGCAGTAGCGAAGACGAGCAAGATTCCTTTGAGAAAACACGTCGTCATTTCCAACAATTGCGTCAAATCAGCTTAGGAAACGAGTTCAAATACAAAATGGAAATGGAAATCAAAAGCGCCAAGAAAGAGAATCTGCGCAATTCTGTGCCATTCGTGAAACAATTAAGCACTGATAGCAATAAAGTTAAAACTGATTATACAATCAACGGAGACAACCAACCGTATAATGCTCCAACAACACAGCGACTGTTTCTTTGGACACAGGTAGGATTATTTCTTTTTCACTATCTCAGGTTTAATCGAGATCCAAAATGAATTTAAGAATCTAAGACAGATTTCATAGTAATTACTACTATAATTTCCCAATAATATATTCTTGCATCACTCCGTACTTTGACGAATCTTAACCAACGTGCACATTTAATATGTAAAACTCACACACGATAAGGGAACAATAAACCGAGATTAAATGCTTTCGTCGACATCGTTCGAATTTTTCGCACTTTACAATTATTTGATTTTAAATTTTCTTACATTGTACGTTTACGTATTTCATGAACAACGACAAACAAACATAAAGTTCGAAATAGCATTTGTGTTTACCGCAGTTCCCATTTGTGTACTAAGGGGTTAAGGTAAAAATCCATATTTATGGGAAGATCAACAGGCGTAGTTGGTACATATAAGACTGAACCGCCCACTAAAGTTCAGAGCTTTACAAGTAGACTTTCTGTAACTACGTCTTGTTGAAATGCTCAAGAATTTCAAATAAATTGCGCATTATGCATTTGTTGTCAATTTCTGCACAAGTAAAAGTTAGGTTTTTAAATTTACATATTAAAAAATGATAGAAGGTTCAGAACAGGTTACTTAGCTCACCAACTTAGTATATTGATCAAATGTAAACTTAAAATAATTATTAATATGAAAATCTAAATTTTTTCAGGTTTTTGCGGCATTCGCTGTTTCTATGGGATCAATGATAGTTGGGTTTTCTTCTGGCTACACTTCGCCAGCTCTTTCCAGCATGAACTCAACTTTCGTTATTGGAAAAGAAGAGGTAAATATTAGACAGTGTAAATTTTTGATTATTCTACATTTGAAATTTCCCTGACTATTTAATAGGAGGAATCTTCCCTGTTGAAAATTACTATTAAAATTATAAAGTATTAGTTTTTATGGCAAATGTTAAAATTATCTCATAAGACATTTAATACAAATGACAATGTGGATATATAGGATGAACAGACTAAAATATAAATATAAATGGACTAAGATATAAAGATAAACGTCTTAATTGGTACTTTCTTTTTCTTTTACAGAAAAGTTGGATTGGTGGTATAATGCCTTTGGCGGCATTGGTTGGCGGTGTCTTGGGTGGTGCACTCATAGAAGCCATTGGGAGAAAACTTACTATAATGGGAACTGCGGTACCATTTTTCATGGGATGGATGTTAATTGCTAACGCAAATGGAGTTAGTATGATATTGGCTGGGCGAGCTTTCTGCGGATTATGCGTTGGCGTTGGAAGTCTCGCTTTCCCCGTTTATCTTGGAGAAACGATTCAGCCGGAAGTTCGAGGTGCTCTTGGTTTACTACCAACTGCGTTTGGTAATATAGGAATATTGCTGGCTTTTCTCATCGGCGCGTACATCGACTGGTCGAGCTTGGCGTTTTTTGGAGCCGCACTTTCCATACCATTCTTCTTGTTAATGATTATAACGCCGGAGACTCCTCGTTGGTATGTCACGAAGGGACGCGCTGAAGATGCTCGTAAAGCTCTCCAATGGTTAAGAGGCAAAAATGTCAATATAGAAAAAGAGATGCGAGAGCTTACGAGATCTCAAGCCGAATCTGACCTCATCGGTGGTAATCTCTTCAAGCAACTGTTTACTAAGAAATATATACCTGCAGTTCTCATCTCTTTGGGACTTATGTTTTTCCAACAATTAAGCGGTATTAACGCGGTCATATTCTATGCTTCTGCAATCTTCAAGTCAGCAGGTAGCACTATCGATGAAGACGTATCATCTGTTATCATCGGAGTGGTCAATTTTGTGTCGACATTCATCGCAACAGTTCTCATTGACAGACTGGGAAGGAAAATGTTATTATACATTTCTTCTGTGTCAATGATTATAACTTTGGTAACTTTGGGATCTTATTACTACGTACAGAATGTGGGAGTCGATGTGAGCTCCTACGGGTGGTTGCCACTTGCTTGCCTAGTGATCTACGTACTAGGATTCTCGATTGGATTCGGACCCATCCCATGGTTGATGCTTGGCGAGATTCTACCATCGAAGATCCGTGGTACAGCAGCATCGTTGGCGACCGGATTCAACTGGACCTGCACTTTTATTGTTACCAAAACATTCCTTAATATAACTGAAGCTATTTACATGCACGGTACCGTGTGGTTATTTTCTGTGATATGCCTCATTGGCCTATTTTTCGTAATTTTCTGTGTACCAGAAACACGTGGTAAAAGTTTAGAGGAGATTGAGAAGAAATTAACGGGTGGTTCGCGTAGAATACGGAACATTAACAGCAACAAACAAATGCAAAACGGCTGTTAACTTTAGTACGTATGTAGCTACTAAACTAGTTATGGTGCATGTTTTAAGGGCTGGGGGGCAGAAAGCTCAGCTGCTCTATAGTTCGAATGTGATTTAGGTACAAAATAGAGGGGAAGCGGTGCTACACGCCGTGTGTGTACGCAGAAGACTGACTTGGAATGTAATCATATATTTTGTACAGTATATAATAGTTAATGCACGAGCACTTTATTGATAAGTAAATTATAGTTCCTTTAGACATAATTTATGGCATTTTTTTACTTTTAAGAGTAAGATAAATTAAAAGTGATATATTTTTATCGCAGAATCTCCATGTGGACCCGTCAAAAGCCCAGTCTATTTTAGAAAAAAGTTTTTTACAAATAATTTAAATATGTAAATATTTGAATAAGACGTACTTGAATTGTACTAATTTTTGAGAACTATGATTTTTGAATTATATTAAAATGAACATGACACTAGAGTTAACTAATATAACCAAATTAATGTACTTTAAAGATGGAATAAAATTAACAGTAATGGCGCTATATTCACATAATTATGTTAAGCATAGAATGTTACGAATGTGTTTCCGTATATTACGGAAACATTATTTATTATATTTGTTATCATTTTCAATATAAACAGTTTAAACTAACACGTGTATTTTATTTACAAAATAATTTTTCCTCTTATATATAGAGATCAAAGTAGGAAGCTGCCAAATGACTGCAGAATATGGTTCAATTTTCTTTTCACAATGTAATTTCTGTGCTGACGAATTTGGAGGGTGATCAATGTCATACTTCTTAAGTTTTCTTTATTTTCGAAAGGGTAAACTTTCTGAATGATAAATGATTTATTCTCAAAAATAAACAACAATAAAGTAATAAATAAATTGTAACGATAGTGTTATCAAAAAACTTTTTTATGGAAGAACTATGAAACGTAGGCATTTGGTGAGTTTTTTTTGTATAGTCAATAATTTTGCAAAATATTTTTTTTACTTCTCAATTGTAATAGTTGTGAACAGTTTGCCCGTCTCAAAGTTAGGGCAAATAGTTAGCGGTAAAAGCGAAAAGACTGATAAAATATGGACGCAAGAATTAAAAGATCAAAAGATCTGTAATAATTATGTAAATTACATACAGTGTTCCAGCATTACACTTCAATTACTTAATAACGAAGAAGAAGCTCAATGTATGTTGGGTTAAATTTCAACCAACCAACTATGGGTAGAGCGGCACTACATTTATGTAAGTTCCGTACTAACATTCAAGCATTTCATCATCATCATCATTTCAGCCTATTTTAGTCCACTGTTGAACATAGGCCTTCCCCATAGATTGCCAAAAAACACCATCCTGAGCCACATTAAGCATTTACCTAGTCACATTTCGTAAATGTAAATTAAAAGGGTTTTCTTATCTCTTTCGTATTTCGGTCTGTTCCTCGGTAATGAAACTTCTCTCTTTTAATTGTGTACAGTATGCACTGTTCTCTCTCTCACTTTTTAAACCTTATAATTTAGATTAGTTCTCGCGATCTCTTTATCGCTTAAAACATTTCCTTCCTTTTAAAACAAGGCTCATGCTAGTACAGACGCTCATTTTGCCCATAATTGATTACGCAGGTGTGTGTTACCCAGATTTATCCCAAGATCTTCTTACCAAGCTAGAACGCCTCCTTAATAATTGCGTCAGATACATCTTCGGCTTACGAAAGTATGACCATATTTCAAAATATCGATCTGAGCTTCAATTGGCTTACTATCAGACAGAGGCGGCATTCTAGAATACTGCTTGTTCTTTTCTCTATTTTAAATGATCCATCTTCACCTTCTTACCTCAAGGATAAATTTGAGTATCTTTCTTCATCTCATGATAGGGAACTTCGATCGTCATCTAACAATAAGATTCGTATCCCAACGCACTTCTCCGGGTTCTATGGCAACTCCTTCACTGTTCAGGCCACACTCCTTTGGAACTCTTTGCCCGAAAACATCAGAAACACTACCAATAAATGCGCCTTCAAAAGGTTGAATTCGTGAGCATTTAGGGAATCCGGTTATTACTACCTGAATCATTTATTATCATTAGCAGTTATTAGTACGTGTGTATATATGTATATATACAGGGTCTGTCGTAAATAATGGATAACCCGTAAACTGGAGTTGGTCCGGATGTGAAACTGTAAGAAAATCGTATCTTCTTGCCAGGCTTTCTAACCATATCAAAATGGCGTAGGCTTTTATACTTTTTTATAAATTTCGCTACTTTTTTCATTCATTCCGTTGCCATTTCATCAAATTTAGGTATTTCAGTGTGATTTTTTTAGTATTATACTCCTGAAGACGTGTATTATTTAATTTTAGTACAACTTTAGGTGTTTTTAACGTTAAACATTTTCAAAATCGTCATTTTAAGTTCTTTTTTAAACAATTTTTTTCTTAATGTCAACTTTTGATAATTTACTGTGAAAAAAAAAGTACTGCGCTATAGCTGCCCATGATCTTAATAAATTGTCTAGTATGTCTAGATTCTAAAAAGATATTACAATGTGTACTTTACAAGCAATATTAAGTTACAGGAGCGAGATCAATATTAAGGTCAGAATTTTGATGTTCCAAGTATTTTTATAAATGGTTATAAAACTTTGTCATAATGATTTTATTCTACCTATCTATTTTAAATCTCTCTATAATCTATTTTAAAGAATCTTTCTTTACACAAAAAATATCGGGCCACTATTAAGGATATTCAGAAGAAAACCAGGTTAATTTTAGTAAAAAAATATTTATCAATAACTTAAACTAAATGCTCGAAGTGCCCTCCGCCGGCAGCAATACATGCTCTACATCGCCTAATAAAAGATCTTTTAATCCGACGCGCATAACCGGCTTCTTCAATTTTACTTGAATGCGCGCACGCAACTCTTCCACAGAACTTATTGCTTCGCTGTACACTTTTTCCTTAATACAGCCCCAGTAAAAAAAGTCCAACGGGTTAAGGTTACTCCAGTTTACGGGTTATCCATTATTTACGACAGACCCTGTATATATATATATATATATATATATATTTATATATTATAAATATATTTATTTATTTGTGCGTCTGTATATATATATATATAATATATGTATTGTATGTAAGTATTAATGTGTGTATGTATGTATGTTTAGTTTATGTATTTTATGCACCTATCACAAGTTTTCACCACACCATGGGTTGGCTGGTAGAGAATGCCTATAGGCATTAAGTCCGCCCTTTGTTACCTTTTTTATTTAAGTTTTGCAATAAAGTTTAAATTAATAAAATAAATAAAAATTAGTTAAATTAAAATTAATACAATATATAGAAATATATATGTAAGTATCGTTATATATATAGTATTAGATACAATAAACTTCGCTATTATTTTGTAACATATATTGATATGCATAAGGATGAAGGAAGCACCCACGATACAGGAAAAGTCCTACTGTGGGGCATCGTGTCTTAAAAAAAATGGCGAATTGGCATGCAAATTTTGAGAGATTTAGAATTAACTATTTTCATCGACTAAAAAAAAGAATATTTTCAATTCGGTTGTATTTTTTTATGTTTGATATCTCAGAAGTCCGTCATTTATAAACCGATTTGGTAGTTTTTTTTATAAGGAAGGAGAAATCGTAAGGGTAGTCCCATATAAATTTGGTCTGGTCCCATATAAATCTGTGTATTTTCAGTCTGGCGTTTTTAATGATGGATATTCCGCCTTTTCAGACTGCTCACGGATTTGAAAAGATGGCAGATTTTCTTACGCCGCCACCACCCTTTATTATAGTACTGTGAAATACTTGTTTTCGAGACTCCCTTCGAGAACTTGCTAGTATAAGATATGGCCGCTTCAGCACTAAGTTAAGAGATTGTTTAATTTCTTAAGTCTCATATGCCCAGTGATTATACTAGCTCTCAGTGCTCTTCAGACCGAAACACAGTAATATCTAGACACTACTGCTTCACGGCAGAATAAATGGCCCTGGGGTGGTTCCTACCTAGAGGGATTCCTGCATAGGAATCCTACCACCAGTCAAAGTAGTATGTTTGTTTGTCATTCAATACGCTCAAACGGCTGAAGAATACTGTTGGTGAATCAAGTGCATTGTAGAAATTATAGTGTCACAAGTGTACGCGCAAAAACAGAAGCGCTTACCCAGTCACTCCTTCTTTCGCCCAATGCGTAGTCCAACCGATAAGGTCAGAGGAAGCCTAATATGCAGTGTCAGAAACATGGGGACACAACCATAACCGAAAACCAACAATTTTGAGTTTTAGCACAAGTATTGGCTCCGGCTGGGTTCGATTCCAGGACCCGCGCCATCGAGTACTCTGATCACTGGGTCATGTGGCCGCCGACTTGTGACATTGAAACTAGGTCACCTACTGCATAACTGTATTTATCCAAATTTGTAATGTTTCCGACTTACATACATTTAATACGTAGCACCAATTAGGAACCTTAATTAACAAACAGAAGTTGCTACCCTGAGTAAAATAAAAAAGATTGAACAAAAAATAGATATTAAAAAACAGGCTTTTATTTACGGAAGTATATTAAAGTATTCTCGTCTCGGTAGTGTGTATAGCGTAGTGTTAGTGCGGTAGTGATATTAAGCTTTGGTGGAGGCAGCAGTTGGCATGTGCGAGGAGCTGGTACTCTTCAAAAAGTAGGTAAAACACACCATTTTAATATAATTAACATGATAATTTCTCATACAATACAAAAATTTAATTATTATTTATGTATTTAAAAGAACATTCAGAACCGATAAAACTTTGCAAATTTAGTGATTTCAATATTCTTTTAAATCTTACACCCTGATGACGTCGTAAGGCGAACCCGGTCCGCTTATAAATAAATTATTTATGTAACGACTACAAGTGTAATTCGTATCTATACCAATAATAAAACTTAAGTGTCTGCGGTCTGTGTTTTCAAAATAAATGATATATATGCCTAATAATAAATTACCGTTTTAAGAATTTTTGTCTGTCTAAAGTTTGTGTCGAATAGGCTTCGAAATGGCTCAGATATCAATGAACATTTTTGGGATTAAAATAGAAATTTTATCTAAAATTTTCGTATATCCGTTTCGATATCTTGCAGGGTTTAGAAGATATGAATATAACTATTTGTAATATAATCACTTGGTCGGCTTATTTTTCGCGGGTGGAACCGCGGGGCACAGCTAGTAATTAATTATTTAAGTCTACAATTCCTGTTTGCAGATTGACAACAATCGCACAAACAATTTGTGGACCTTATTGTAGTCGATAACAACTTTAATAAGTGAAATCGCTTATAGTAAAGTAGATGAAGGAAATTATTTTTAAATAATCGCCTGATATCTAACATAACACTAATCGTTTCCACCTTGTATAGTTTGATTGAGACAGCTAATGAAAAAATAAAAGTAACCAATAAGAGATAGTCTGCGCCAGTTTTTTTTAAGCGATGCCATTTCTCTTGTGTCACGTACAGACATAAACACATGCATAAACACCAAGCCTCCTCAAGGCCTTAGGCAAGATATACGAACGCCTACTTCTCGCCCGCTTAAGAGACTTCGCCCGTCCGATCCCACCGCATATCGGCCTATAAGCCTCCTCAAGGCCTTAGGCAAGATATACGAACGCCTACTTCTCGCCCGCTTAAGAGACTTCATGCAGTCTCGAGGGATCCCCATCCACGAGCAGTTTGGATTCCGTGCCAAACACTCATGTACCCAGCAGGTGCACCGCATAACGGAGCACATTCAATCCCGCTTCATACGCGGGCTACATACCGGAGCGCTCTTCTTCGACGTGGCGAAAGCGTTCGACAAGGTCTGGCACAACGGGCTCATATACAAGTTATATGGACTCGGTGTGCCGGATCACCTCGTACTCATCATACGAGACTTCTTACGCAGTCGAACCTTCCGCTACCGCGTCGAGGGGGTGCGATCCGAATCACATCCCATCCTAGCCGGCGTACCACAAGGCTCAGTCCTAGGTCCCGTGCTCTACACCCTTTTCACGAACGACATACCGCACACCAGCGGCGTCGAACTCGCCCTCTTCGCAGATGATACCTGCCTATATGTGTCTGGACGTAATCCAGACACTATCTCTAAACGCCTCCAATCCGCAGCCCGAACCCTCGGGAACTGGTTTCGGAAATGGAGGATCGAGGTCAACCCAATCAAAAGTGCAGCCATGTACTTCTCGCGGCGCATAACGCAGCATCTCCCCACCATAGAGTTATTCGATCGTCCAATCCCCTGGGAAAAGACAGTCAAATACCTAGGCGTCCTATTAGACTCGAGACTCAGCTTCAGGTCCACATATTAACCGAGTAAGGAACCGAGCGGCGTTCGTCCTCGGTCGATTACATCCGTTACTAAATAAAAATAGCAAAATGTCCCTACGTAATAAAATTACACTTTACAAAGCCTATATTCGGCCAATTATGACATACGCAAGCCCCGTATTTGCGCATGCCTCCCCGCGTCAAATTCACCGACTTCAGGTAATACAAAATCGATTCATGCGTAAAGCCACGGGAGCACCGTGGTTCGTGCGTAATGCTAACCTTCATATCGATTTAGGGCTTCCTACCATAGCCCAATATCTAAAGTTGGCCTCTCGCCGATACTTCGACTCTGCCGCCACGCACCCCAACCCACTGGTTGTCAGTGCCGCCACTTACAACCCCCTCGCGATACACCAAAACTCGACCTGCGGAAAAAGGAGACCGAGGCACGTCCTCGAGGACCCTGACGACGCGACCACTATTGCCCAAGCGCTCTACTCAACACTACACAAACACCCATTATCACCATCATACCGCCCCCGCCGTCGGCGTGGGCGTATCAGACAAAGTTATTCGCGATACCGCCGCATCTCAGGCCGGTTCTCCCCTAGCAGTAGTGTCATAAACAGAAGCGTCGCTGGAGTTTCTTGCGCCATTTCTTCTCCAGCGGAAACGCATTCCGAATTGGTGGTAAACTTATCTAATAATAATCATGGTATTAATAATTATAGTAGTAGTAATATTGCCCTCCCGATTGCAGTAACTGACCGAGCCGAGACCGGCCCCCTTGGGCACCCTCGAGTCTGTTACTCTCGCGAACAGGATGACGGTCCAAGCCGAGGTCCCCTCTCGGGGGCCCTTGCGCCAGTCATCCATAAATAAAGGTTTCGTCTAATCGCCCTCAGCGCTATGCCACCTTTCAATCCGGCGAAGCTGTAAAAGCCTTCGGGCTAACAGTTACCATCAGTCCTAAAAAAAAAAAAAAAAGCATAAACACCTGGACCCAGGAAGAACTGCCTGCAGGCCTTATAAATATTTGTACCATGCGGGAATTGAACCTGCGACTCCCTCACATAACAAAAGCCAATCGCCTTGTCACTGAAAACGGAGTTGTGCAAACACAAGTTTATACGGTTATAACTTAAAAATAACTAAGGCTGTCTGGAAATTATTAACGGTTAATTGGGATCATAAAATTTGCTATTACCATTCATTTTGTGTCATAAATTTAAAAGTCCAAACAAAACAAAGCCGCGCTGCGGG
Source organism: Luehdorfia chinensis (assembly GCA_019845155.1). Lineage (NCBI taxonomy): Eukaryota > Metazoa > Arthropoda > Insecta > Lepidoptera > Papilionidae > Luehdorfia > Luehdorfia chinensis. Next base: position 12,808,482 of record JAHVAK010000527.1, read on the forward strand.
GCACTGGCCTTCTCCCTATTTAATCCTACTTCAAAAAATTCAGAGGTTCTCAATTTCTCTTATTTTTTATAATTTTAAATGGTTTTGGAGTCTCGAATAGTTTGCCACGGTACTACAGTGCGCAGTTGGCAGACTGCACGTCAAAATATTTTCCCTTCACCGCCAAAGTCCGGTAACATCGAACTTTAAATTGCAATTAATAATTTTAGTAGTCGGCACCGGAAATCGAACCTAGGTCACTCGGGTACTATAAAATTTAAGGCGAGTGCCTGGCCCCTGAGCTACCGCGCCTATGTATAATAAAAATAAACTCGAACTCTCTCGATGAAGATATCTGCCTTAACATTAAGCGAGAGAAATAATTACTAGAAGCTGTCATTTTGTTCAGGATTTATTATTAAGGAATTAATTGTGTAAACACAGAGAAACTTACTCCCCCGACCTTTCCGTTTCTGATAGAGGCTGACCGATAGGATTCGAGGTTATATCATACGCAGTGTCAAGGGCAGAGAAAACGTTCACATTACATTTTAAACCCGGAGATATTGAATACTGTTGCGTAAAAATTGGCTACGGCTGGAATTCGAACTTGGAGCTCCCTACTGGATGGCCTATAAGCTACATATAAGCCCTATGAGTAGTTCTCTACAAGGATATAGCGGATATAGCAATGTTTCTTTTTCACTTTAGAAAAGGGATGGTACATATTTTGTGACTAAAGAAAAGAAAGAATGGCTTTAGCGGTTTGTCTCTGCATGTATGTAGGTATGTTTATCTATTCCCTCAGCTGCTCATACCCTCGAGAAATCATGAGGGAACAGAAGATCTAATTTTTAGATCTACGAATTAATTTTATGCAAAAGGAAATGACTCTGCATTTGCTGACACGAGATTAATCACATGCAGCGCTGATTTTCAGGCACTCCAGTCTCCTTGAGATGTTATGCGGAAGTTGTGGTATTTTAGGGCTACCCAATCACCATTAAATATTGGAATTTGCCAGATGTCATTACATTATTATACGGTAGAGCATAAAAAGAAAAATAAAAATTATATAAAGCCTACAAAAAAGCTACTAACATAAAGGAATAAAAATAAGAATTAATCATTTCTTACTCGTAACTGTCGAATGTGTTTGTGTGCGTTTGGGTGTGTGCGTGTGTGTATATATATATGTTTTGGAAGTGGATGCGTAAGTGGGCGTATCTGTATTTGTAAAAGTATTTTCAAAGGGATATTAAACATTTTTAAGAACAAAAAAATTTTTTAATTTCCAGTAATTACAGTGTGTATGTTTTATATTCTCTGCAGCAAGTTGGCGCTTCAGCAGGGCTGATTTATATTTTATTTTGAAGTTGTCCGTACTTATTTTATTACTGAGAGGGCAAATCGTTCGACATTCTTGCTGCAGTTAATTTTAAACAGCCACTATAACATGTACGAGTACTTTTATGTTTTGGCATCTATAGAAGATTTAATGCATTCGTACGTAGGCTTCTGTTAGCAATTACCCTATGAACAGCGTAGGTGACGCTCTCTTTTAGCACTCATGTTAAGTAAGCCTTAATGTTTAGATAGGGGGTTATGCATTCTTTTTTCGGTACATTAAAACAGAATAGAATACACGCATTTTAAACTCGTTTTATAGCTAGTACCGTAGGTGGAACTACAATGAAGGAATTGGGAGAGCACCAGTGAATCATATAAAATTACACGTAACTCCTCCTTTACGTAAGAAAGACCTGATCTTGTAGAGCGTTTTCATTTGAAGAAGGCTGTTCTGATTTTGTTACTTATATGTTCAACAAAGTCAAGTTCAAGTTCCCCGGCTAGAATCACACAAGATTACGTACGGATGTTACTCGCTTAAGAGCAAAATTATTGATTTTTATTTTATATTCCATGTCTAATGCATTTTATATCATCTATAAAGATGTAGCAAGATTCTCAATCACACAATTTATAAACTTTTCTCGTGTTGTAGAAAATATATCTACATCATAGCTGTTGATATAGAAAATATATCAACAGCGATTCAATTTTCAAATTCAATTTTCACATCAAGATTAAATTTAAATAGCGATTTCATGATACGCCGCAAAGGCGCTTTTTCGCCAGCATTAAATCTACTTAGCCTAGGTGAGAATAGTAAATAATTATATGTGCCACGTATACATTTACAATGGCTAAGAATTTTCGCTTATGTCACTTAAATCAAGTACTGTATATTCGTATACAGTTTATTCAATGCAATCACATCTACTCTTATTTTGTAAGAGAGTGATCTTCTTGATTTAATTGAAATAAGCGAAAATTCATTTAATAGGTTATCATATGGTTTTATTTTACGAAAGCATTTATAATAAACGTGATGTCTCATAGTGAAAAGCGTGCGATGCTATACAGAACTTTCCAAAGCTAATTTTTGGGTTACTTCCATGAATAAATAAATATAAATTAGTTTCAACGAGATAACAAGTCCGATGATCTGTTCATGAGTATCTCGACTTCCCGATGGAAGTAGGTGCTCAGGCTTGTAATTGCAATCTATATGGGAGGCCTAGAGTCGTTCAGAACAATAGACTGCAATACAATGACGCAAATTATTGATTTTCGGAATTTAAGCGACCTCGTGTCTATGAAACTTTATCGCATAAACAACTTTTGGGGGTTAGCAATACGTCTCTACGGTTGAAATTCGCTAATAGATTTTAAATATTGCATCTTCTCTGTCTACAGTGTTCTCTTAATTTATATTGGGTAAAAAAAACATTAGGTTTCTATTTGCGGAACATGGAAATTTTGAAGTTGAAGATGCAACATCACGCATAATTCCTTTCCGGCTTTTAAGAAAGTTTTAACGAATCATATTCTCACTCTAGCCGTGTGGTAGCGGCCAGAGAATCTACCACCCCATCTCATCCCATGGGTGTCGTAAAAGTCGACGGAGGGAAAATCAAAATCAGAAGATGGGCAGCAGCATCTTCCTGAAACATCTGCATAAATAAACTGCGGTTGCCAAGCGCTGGCTACAAACTTTTGTGGCAAACTATTGGGGGGGGGCCTATGTTCAGCAGTGGACTGGTGGTGAGCTGAGGTGATGATGATGATTCTCACTCTTTAAAATGCAGCTTTGTATAATTATTCTTATTTACATTATAGTGATAATATACTTTAAACTTCTTAAAAAATTCTGATATAAATATTTCCTGTAAATATCTTTATCTTTTATTATCTCAGTTTTTTTATAATCTAAATACATTTATTTTACATTTGTGTAACTATATATAAATAAATATATAATACACAATCTACTACAGTGTGCTGTAGATTGCTAGACGGTTACTCGTTTTATTTAAGTTTCAGTTAGTGAATAAGAAGCGGTTAATAGTGTAAGGAATTTTGATTCCGCTCAACTGTTTAACAACGGTATGCAGTAGGGTTATCATTGAGAGAATAAGTTTGATTAGCTCAATATGAAAGAGACATTTGTTTAAATTAACTTTCTTCACTGTTTTAGACTCAACGGAAATTACTGAAGAAAATGATGCATATTCTTTTTTTGTTTCAGATATGGAAAAAAATGTATGTACCCCCATGCGTCAGATGGTTTCTGTAATGAAGAGAAAGTGTGGACAGTTGCTAAGCATGTTACGCTACCTCGTCTTTGTCTAGTTGTTAGTCCCCCGTCCATTCACCATACAAGCCTAACTCTGTGGTTGTGAATGGAATTAGGGAAATTTTTAAGATTTTAGATTGTGACGTATCAGTTTATAACTATTATATATAGCACCGTCTCGCTCACAATCATAGCATATGCATGTTTGTTGTTTTGCTTGAGACACGTTTATAACACAACAAATCTATACCCTTAAACCAATTCCCATAATTAGGTATAAAAGTTATCCTGGAGAAACCTTGTGTGCAAAACGTGACGCAGAAATTATTTTTTATTAATATATAAAATAATAAAAATATTGCCTACTGTATTGATCCCCTTTAACCAGTGTTATTCGTACTTATAAAGAATGGAGCGGTTGCCTTTATCAATTGCTTAATGTAAGAAACTATAAAAGTAATACATGTGTAACAGAAATAAGCTAGCTACTTCTTAGACAGGTATATGATGAACTTATACTTTGCAGTCATTCGTGTCTTGACAGATCTTTAATAATAGCTATTTTTTGTGTTATTATTGTTAAGTGATGAGACGAGCAAATTGTTGACCTGATGGTAATCTGCAACGTCTGCTTATAACGTATGCTGTGCCATCCACTTCTGTGTGGCACTATGCAAGAATCTGTCTAGTCCAGGCAAGTTATTCTGCCGTGAGGCAGAAGTGCGCAAGGATTACTGGGTTTCGGACTGAAGGGCACCGAGAGCTAGTGTAATCACTGGACATATGAGACTTAAGAACTGATGTCTCAGGGTGACGTTTTGCTCGTCTAATCACTTTCTGTCATAAAAACATATCCATTATTAAAGATCTGTCAGTGACGCACGACTGCAGAGCTTAATCCCGTACCTCTATAATTGTTATTTTTACCAATATTTTTATCAATATATTTATAAATTGTGTTATTAAAAATACTCGTCACTTTATCCCATAAAAAAAGAATCTTGTTTACAGTGATTGATACTAGTGTATAACTTGTTCATGTTTAGTACGCCTCTTGAAGGTGTGTCACTGCGTGCAACAAAGCATGCACATTAAACTGTGTAACTTCCAACACATGATGCATCGTAAATAGGCATAGCATAGCTACATGCAGTAACGTTTATAACATCATTGATTACGTTCATAAATTTTGTTTATCGAATGTTCATCGCATAGCGGGGAGTTTCGAACATCACATGTGGAAATGAACGGCGGGATTGTTTTTTATTTCTTCATAACTATTATATGGGTGTAAGAAAGATCGAATACCAGCCATATTTGCGCAGCATAAATACAATTTGTTTTTCGACTCCGAAGTTTTTCTCTCATTTACTTTGATTAAGTATACGTATTAGAAATTGAGTTTTTTTATTGCTAGTCACTCTTGCTTCCCTTTTCACCCCGTACGGTACTGAAAGGTTCAGGAACTTTCCACTGACATTAAAATAAATTAATTTAAATTTCTGGAAACGTAATTAAATTGTCTAGAATAAATTTTATTGTATTGCCTGTTTGTATTCCGAGGGATTTAAAAACAAGAAAACTCTCTTTTTATGATTTCCGCTACAGTTTAAATCAACAAGACAGTTACCAAAGTATTCAATTAGCATTTGGTGATAAAGCTACATCACGTAGTTCTGCGTACTTCTGGTACTATGAATGCCGCAAAAGTTATAGCAAGTTCATGTCCATACTTTGTATATTTTACCACACCAAGTTTTTCAACGACAGCGTGTAGAGTGATTTGGTAAAATGTTACAAAAATACGACGGCGATCTTTAGCAGTGTACGATATCATCGTGACAGGGAACGAAAATTGGGTGTTCTGTTTTAAACCGGACAAACAAAAGATAATCAAAGGGATGGTTATTCCTTTTGAGGATTGATGAAAGTTATGAAAGGCCGAAAGATTGAAAAACGAAATACAATTCCTGCAGAGCGATATCTTAAAATTTGTTTACCCAGTGCTTTAGACATCGTTCACCACATATATACTCCGCTAATAACGGCAATACCTTCTCCGCTAAGGTAATAGCGGAGTGTTTTAAGAACTTCACCTTGGTACTAATACCGCATTATGCAGTCAAGACTTTGAATCATGCGAGTTATTTTTGTTTCTACAAATCAAGAAAATATAATATTCTAAGAATAAGGAATAGAGGCATACGAAGAGGCTATTGAAGAGATCACTTAAGAAGACTGAACTAACTATTTTTGCAATGGTTTCAGAGATTGCAAAAGTGTATTAATTGTCAGGAACAAATATTTGGAAAAACATAATGTTAATATAAACTTTATGTTTTACTTACCTTTTCCTAAGTAGTTACATAATTTCAGTGACAGGATGAGCTCTAATAAAAACTACTGTGATAATATGCCCCAACTGTAAACACTTATTGTATTACCCCAATATTAAGGAAAACATTATGCTATAAATTTAATTGACAACAAAATACTATTTATAGATTCGAATGCTTTACAGCATCCATGGTCACATGGTAAATAATGTGTTAGACATCTTGATGTTATTGTTAAGCCAGGCTACATTCAGCTTTGTGTCGAATCTATGCAGACCGAGCTTAAAGTGCCTTGCAGTGATATGCTTGGTTTTTTTATTTAATTTTATTAATTAAAGTATCTTATCACGATCTGATCGAAGACGTTGTAAGGAAAGGCCACTTTAAAAGTACCCGCAACCGATGTACTTCAAAAAAAAAAAATACTTATGCATGAAATTTAAAAAAGGAAGTATACAGAGACCAGTCAATATCATTATCATTTCAGCCTATCACTAGTTCACTGCTGAACATAGGCCTCACCCATAGATTGGCACAAGTTTGTAGTTCTCATTTTGGGGGGATTTTGCCATAGTTGCTACGCTTGGCAGGCGGATTGGTAACCGCAGATCATTTGTTCAGATGTACCAGGAAGATGCTGCTGCCCATCTCCTGATTTTTGTTTTCTCTCTGTCGATTTTTACGACACCCACGGGATGTTACGGGGTGGTAGATTCTCTTAAGATACCAATAATATATACATATATATGTATAAATAGTAAAAAAAAATAATGTATGTAACATTTAGAAAGTACAACAAGTAGTAGTTGGTCTTCTTTTATTCATTCATTATTCTTTTTATTTTGCGAACTATATAAATACGATATCTAAAGATTACTGATTTGAGGAGACGTCCTCTCCAGATCAGACCACCCGATTTGGCAGTTAACTACCCTCTTCCCTGGCGACATCATCCGCCAAACTATAATTCTTTTCATGGCATCGCCTCTTATTCACATTTTTTGAGCTTTCTCGTATCTTTTACTGATATATTATTAATATTTTTTTAATTTTAAGTTATTTTGCCAATAATAACCCGTAATTCCTTTCAATAGTTGACAGTGACACTTGGACACTGGGCAGGACATTCCTTGTTACGTTGAATGATGAAATTCGAATGTTGCCACAATTATCTCGTTTTTGGATTTTATGTGACATTCCATGTACCCTTCCTATGAAAACGCTAATGAAAGTAGAAGCGAAAGATGTTTGTCAAGATCGTATCCGATGAAAAGATGTGGTCTCTGCCTACCCCAATGGGAAAGAGGCGCGACTGCATGTAGTATGTATTACAGGGATTCCAATCCGGCATTATCATCTTCTCTATTTGAAGTTAGGATGTTTTCTTTATTTTAAATAGCCTCGCGAATCATCCTTGGCAAGAATCGGCGTTCTTTAGCGAGGATTTAATTTAACGCTAAAATTAACGGACCGTGCAATGTACGTTATCGTAAGTAAAATTTTTTTTTGCATTAATGTGGATATCATTCATTTAAGTCATCAAGCATTAAGTATTCGTTATGAACGACAAATAAACATGGTTTAGACAAAAACAAAATAATAGATTTGCGACGTCGAATTTACGAACAGCATTATTTTCAATAGCATAGCCTCGAAAGCCAATCAGTTTCGTCAATCAATTTGTGCTCATATAAATCGCGACGACAGCAAGGAGACGTTTATTTCTTCAGTCGCCTATGCCGGACGCGTGCAGTGCGTTTTCAGTCGCCGTCTAGTGCAGAACTTTGTATGTAAAGTGAATATAAAAAAACAAACATGAAGATATTAATGAGGGCAGACACCCATTACAGTATAGTGGTTAGGGACAGTGAATATGAAGAACCGAAATATACTTTGTCCCAGGTGTGTAAAGTTACGATGTTTTTTGTTAAGTTGTCCAGAGGTTCTCTCTTTGACGGAAGTTTGGACTTGGAGTTCTATTTTGTAACCCCGAAACCAACCACAGTTAAACAGTAGACCCCCAGATCTCTGATAGTAACAAATAATAAAACTATGATAAAATCAGTTACCTTAAAATTGAATGATTACACAGTGTTTTTAATACATAGCGTCAACTTACCTTCAAAACTATATTTGCTAGTACACTTAATAATTTGCTTCGACGATCTGTACTAATGGCATTAATACTCAGGACCGGCTTACTATTGTCATTGTCTTAATAAAATAGAGAGAGATTTCTTGGAACTACGAGTATAAAGGATAATGATGGAAAAATATGAATGATTTTTTTTAAATCCCAACTGAAACTGTTTAAGAATATCCGAATTACTGCAGACAGAATTGTCATAAGACTTAATTGATAAATTGTTTCATGAATGTCTCAACTCGCATCACAATGTAGGGAGCTCGTCAATTCATACCAAAGTATGAAACCTAACTTGTTTGGCATATTGCTCTGTACATACGTCCACTTCATGCATTTTTTAATTTCCACGCTTTATTACGTTATCATTTTATACAATAACGGAGGTAACTCAACCAAACACATATGCAGATAAAAAGAGCACGTGCAACTCAGTACATGTGACAGAAGTTAATAAGATATTTTGATAATAATATAATTAAATAAACATGAATTAACAAAAATATCACTCACAGTAAAATAACCACTCACTGTATAAACAATTATTAATTATTCAATAAATATAAATTATGAATAACATAAACGTTGAATGAAAATGCTGCACTCAAATTCGACATTAAAATTTTACTCTCGACGCGCCGTAAGAAGTATCATTTCAAAAATTTTTTCATTTTTTTTTCACAGCAACCCATAATTACTCTTATTCAGTATTCTCCTCTTTATATGCCAGTTTGTATGACAAGCTTAGAGTTCACCGAGTGCAAGTGATCACAGTAGCTATAGCAACATTCGTCCTCGACGAAGAATGATGACATATTTTATGATTTCCCGTTTTCATCACCCACCATACTAAACGGTTTAAGTTACTAGCTGACGCCCGCAAATAAGTCCGTGATGTTTTTTTTTAAATACCGTGAGAACTCCTTGATTTTCCGGAATAAAGCTATCGTATGTCAGTAGGTCCAGGATGCAAGCTATGTAAGTGTCGAATTTTGTCAATATCGACTCAGCGGTTTAGGTGTGAAAAGGTAACAAACAGATAAAGGCACAGCGAGAATTACGTTCGCATTTTTAATCCACTAGCTAAAGCTTGAGAATACGAGTACGTCGTGGACTTAGGTTTTTTAAAAATACTGGGAACTCTTTGATTTTTCGGGATGAAAAGTATGTTATGACCGTCTTAAGGATACTATTTCTGTGCTGAATTTCGGCAAGATCGGTTCCACGGTTGCGCCGTGAAAAGTTAACAAACAGATAGAGGGACATATAGAGTTACTTTCGCATTTATAATATTAATATAATCCATAATAGACAAGTATATTATAAGTAATAAATATGGATGATTCTGCTTTAAGCTGGTATTTTGTAATAGCGTGATAATTCCCGAATCAAGCTTAATTATATTTCGTTTTAAATAATAAATAGGTCGTATTTATGTTTATTACGTTACGTTTTAATACAGCGTAGTTTTTTTTAATAAATACTACGCCATATCAAATCCGAGTGTTTCAATATCTATGATGGCATTTAGTATGACATGTAAGTGGGCACAATCAGGACTGATGATTGTTTAAATTGGTCGTAGGCGGAGCGCACACACCTCCATATTAAACGTCATAATATAGCATTCGATAATAGGACAACATAGTACAAGTATAAGGGAATCTCTCTGAAGCCATTTTTATTAAATAATTACGGTGTCACTAAAATTTCATCTGTATCGTGAGTTTTTAGTCGTGTGGTGGCGGCTCGTTAAAAGAATACTACCACTCCATCTCATCCAATGGATCTCGTAAAAGGCGAGTAAGCAATTAAATTGCACTGTGCACCCAACAGCGCATGGTGGCGATGGGCTCACCACCTATCACACCAAGTGCATTATATTGTTTTGGTGAAACGTGGATTGTGGCGGTCAACTGTTTTCGCAGTGAGTGCCCAATCTCTGACTACTCCTTATGGGATACAGTCGTGATCTTGTAACACATCCATTCTTTTATTGGAGAAAATGACGAGACGAGCAAACCGTTCAACGTAAGTGCAACATTTCTGTGTGGTACTTCACTGCGCTCGCTCATCGTCATGAAATATCAGATCTACCTACCTAGACGGATTCCAGCATAGGAATCCTACCACCATACTCGAAAAACAAATTATTGGCTTCGGTCGGGATTCAAACCCAGTATCCGCGGCTACCACCCCATCTTATTTCGTGGGTGCCGTAAAAGTCGACAGAGGGAAAATAGGGCCAGGAGATTGGCAGCAGCATCATTCTGGAAAATCTGAATAAATAAAAAGTAGAGAACTAGAGGTAGGCTGAAATTATGAGGATGATAATCCGCGGCACAGAAGTCAGCTATTCTGACCGCTACATTACTGTCGAACAGACAGTAGACAGATATTTAGATTCTTAATAAAAAAAAATAATAAGTACGGGTGATATACGAGCACATACACTACGCCTATAGAAACAAACATCCATCTTCGACGAAGGATTAAAATGCGGGTTATCAATCTGTGGATCAAAATAGAATGCCCATTTGACTGATTTGGTATCAGGAGAAGGCACTCACAAGATGAATTGCAGCAGCGATATGCTCGTGCTTTACGCTGGTCTGTAAAAGAACCTAGAACTCTTCGATCAAGCCGATACATTCACGTGTTACAAACAGTATCAAGCGTGTCTTTCCTACTCAGACACTCTATGAAGTTTAAGCAAAAACGCAATACAAAAATATAAGTGTAATGTCAGTGAACATAGGTTTTAAGATAAATATTAAAAGTTGTCGTCTTGCGGGTAAGATATATCACAGATAGGAGGGAAGCCTGGACAGGCTTAATACACTAATGAATGAATTACAGTAAAATAGCATAATTAATAATCTGAATTTAAATTTTAATGAAAATAAATGATTTAGTAAGTTTCGGTTTAAGTTATACTTTACTTTAACTACTTTACAACAAAGACAAGTTAGTCTATAAGCTACATCTGTTAAATATGCAAGTTTCATGTAGACAGCTTTATTTACTTTTTTAGTTGTATATACTATATTTTTTATGATAGGTACAGAATGTGTTATTTTTGTTATTTGTATGGACCTGAGAAATCCACACTAATACATAAGTAAAATTGGAAATACGGTATTACAATCCATGACTTTACTTTAGATTATAGGTTTAGTAGTTTCGAAAATCAGACACGATCGAGCCTAGGTCCGTCTGAGCTACTTCTATGAATCTTAGGTAGTCTTTTTCGCTTGTTTTTCGAAACATATTCTATTTCAAATTATTTTAAAAAACACCTAGCTGTTCCCAGCTCGCTCGGCTCTGCGTAAATTATAATGTAATAATTGTTATAAAAGTATTCTATAACATTTTCTATGGCAAAATGTACCTCTATGTCAAATTTCATTAAAATTCCTTCAGCCGTTTGAGCATGATTGAATAACAAATGAACTTTCACCTTTATTATAATCCATACTAATATTATAAATGCGTTAGTAACTCTTTCTGTCCGTTACCTTTTCATGGCTGAACCGCTGAACCGATCTTGACGAAATTTGTCACAGAGATAGTTTTATTCCGAAAAATCAAATAGTTCCCACGGGATATTTAAAAAACCTATACCAAGCGGATGAAGTCGCGGCATCAGCCAGTAATCCTAAGGAACCTATTAAATGATTTATTTTGCCGTCTAAAATTCTTATATGAACATATTAACGTTTTAACTAGTTCAAATTATGTAAGTTAATTAACTAAGAATAAAAAAACAGATTCTCTTAATTATTTCGAGCTCATCTTGTATAGCGTTGTCTTGATGGAACAGCACTCCAGCCCGCAGTTTGCCTCGCCTTTTCTCCTTAATAGCCTCCCGCAATCTTCTTATTTGTTCTGCATAGTAGGAGCCTGTAATAGTGGCCCCCTTTTCCAAGTAGTCCACCATGATTATTCCTTCAGCGTCCCAAAAAACAGACGCCATAACCTTCCCTGCTGAGCTTGACACTTTGAATTTCTTCGGCGTCGGTTCATCGGATCGTTTCCATGTCATCGATTGTTGTTTTGTTTCAGGATCAAAATGGTGGATCCAGGTCTCGTCCATGGTCACAAAACGTGACAAAAAATTATCCTTGTCTGCCTGGAACTTTTCGAGATTTGCTCTTGACATGTCGACTCGTTTCTTCTTTTGCTCGTCGTTTAACATTTTCGGTACCCAACGCGCGGAGACCTTTCTCATATGCAATTCGTTCGCAAGGATTCTTTGAATGCTGCCATATGAGATCCCTGTGACCTCAGCTACATGCCTGATTGACAGTCCGGATCAGAATAGCTTAATCGCATTATATGATTTTTTTTCCCTCCTGCTTGACTGATGTATTTTGGAGGTATCTTACTTGGTGTACTATGGCAAATTTCGAGTCCCTTTGATGTGGAGGTACACTGTGACAGTCACACAAGTGATATTGTAATGGTTATTTTTAAAGAACATACGTTCCGTACTTTCTTATAGAGAAGATCCTTACATAGACATGAACAAATATGGATATTTGATAGTAACGTGATTCAATTGTATCTTTTATAATTCAAATTATATCACAATAGATCTTTCACTTTTAAAACCTTACGTGATTTTGACGAGTGATGTTACATTTCCGTTTCCACGTTATTGTGTATTAAGGATCAACTTAGCTTTTTATGAACGTATCCATTGTTTTATACTCGAACGGGATTATCGATTTTAGTATCTAGCTTATGAATCATGAAAATATTAGTTAATTCGTTTTACATACAAATTTCGTTAATTTAATTTACTAATAGAGTAAATATGGAGTTTAAGAACTAACCCTCTCATAGTCCCGAATGTCGGATTATATTTTTTTTATTGGAGAAACGTGACAAGACCAGCGAAACGTTCACCTTATGGCAAGTGCAATGCCTGCCCATAACAAAAACTGTGTCATTTATGTGTTGCACCGCACTGCGACCATCACAATGAGGCATCAGTTGTTAAATCTCACATGCCCAGTATTTGTACACTATTGGTTCACGGCAGAATAACTGGCCAGGCGGTAATACCTACCTAGACGGATTCCTGCTTAAGAATCCTACCACCAGTTATATAGTTTTTATAATAATTGCAGGTGTTAGCTGCAGTGGCCGTGTCAATGGGGTCTATGATTGTCGGCTTTTCTTCGGCTTATACGTCACCCGCTCTAGTTACCATGGAGAACAGCACGTCTATATCAGTTTCAGAAGAGGAGGTAAGGAAATTCTATGTGATTTATAAAGAATAGTGACATCATTTCATAATTAAATTAAATTAATGGTAGTACGGTTCCTATGCAGGAATCCGCTTTGGTACAAGTAGGTAACCGCAGTGCCAGTCATTCTGCCGTGAAGCAGTAGTGTGAAAACATTACGTTGTTTCGGTGAGAACGTTTCTGATAGCTAGTGTAATTACTGGGCATATGCGACTTGGGAACTGATGTTGCAATAACTATCAGGTGAACGATTTTATAGTCCATTTAAAAAATAACAGAATATAATCGTTTTTTTTATTTTAGTAACAGTTTAGACTGACAGATAACTTTGGTTGATACAAGCGGCCAAGTGACATAGTTATAATAATAACGCTGGATGAACAGAAAATCAAAATAAGATATAATTAAGCTAAACTCAAATTGAGATTTTTGGATTTGGTCAAAGGATGATCCTCCTGGCCGATTTTCAACCACGCTGACAACTACCGAATACTGTTAGAAGTTATCAACTAGGCAAGGATATTATAGTGCCACAAGTGTACGCGCAAACACCGGGGCACTCACTCATCCCGACCTACCCGTGCCGATGTTACGCTCATGCGATAAGGTCGGAGATAGACTAGGATGCAGTGTCAGAGAACTAAGGACAATCATCGTGGCGTGGTAGTCAGTTACTGTAAGCACAGGCCACGCGGTGGTCAAAGGATATCAATAAAACGTAGAACTACATTTTTGTCATTTGTTGGGTAAATAATTCTGTTATCGGCGTGACAAAAATGGTAAATGTAATTTCCGCTTCATCAACTAAAATTATTTTCCTGTTTCATTTTATTACGCGCAAAATGTCTTAGGCACAAAACTTATAAAATAATACTGTGATTATATTTCTGTAAACACATTAGTTATGCGTAGTATTCAATTGATATTTTCCTTCAACTTCCGGAAACGGTTGGAATACTGTCGTAACGTAAGATGTCAACTGCGCAGGAGACTCACTCGTCCTTAACTGCTCGCGCCCTAATATATACGTATTGCGTATTGCGATATGTATGCGTATGCGATAAGATCGGAGAGTGGTTAGGATGCAGTGTCAGAAACACGTGGACACACAACACAACTAGGCCCAGAAACCAACAATTTGCCAACAAAATATTTGTCCCGGTTCCCAGAATCCCAGATTCGACCCCAGTGTCTGCGACATAGTAATCAGGTACTGACAAGAGGCCACGCATTCGTCAATTACTCGGTACGTCGTAATACGTCGTAACAAGGTCCATGCTGTCTGTTGAAAACTTTATTTGCCTCTTATAAATACATATCTTGAAACTGAACTATTGAAATTCTTACAGGCGAGCTGGGTCGGCGGACTAATGCCATTAGCGGCACTCGCGGGAGGAGTAGTAGGCGGCCCTCTGGTGGACTACATTGGGCGCCGGAAAACTATTTTAGTCACCGCCCTACCTTTCTTTGTTGGATGGATGCTTATAGCCACAGCGAAGATTGTACACCTAGTCTTAGCGGGACGTGCCATATGCGGATTGTGTGTTCGGCATTGGATCTCTGGCTTTTCCTGTATACCTTGGCGAAACCATACAGCCAGAGGTGCGCGGTACTCTTGGGCTATTCCCGACTGCTATCGGAAATATTGGTATTTTAATATGCTACGTTGCGGGAAAATACCTTGATTGGTCACAACTTGCTTATCTAGGAGCTTCACTGCCGATTCCATTTCTTATACTTATGTTCCTGATCCCGGAGACACCACGATGGTACATAACGCAAGGGCGAACTGAAGAAGCGCGAAAAGCGTTACAGTGGCTTCGTGGGTCCCACACTAATATCGATAATGAAATTCGGGACATCGCTTTATCAGACGCCGAAATGGGTAAAGATTCCTCCATCGCTGAAATTCTCAGCATGAAATATATGAAGTCTATATTAATCTGTTTAGGGTTAATGGCTTTTCAACAGTTATCTGGGATAAATGCGGTAATATTTTATACAGTTAAAATCTTCAAAATGTCCGGGAGTTCGATTGATGAAAATTTGTCTACGATTATAGTGGGCGTAGTCAACTTTATATCGACATTTATAGCTACAGCTTTAATTGATCGCGCTGGTCGTAAGATGCTTTTATACATATCTTCAGTAACTATGACGTTAACGTTAGTTGTATTGGGCACGTTTTTCTACGTACGCGACAATCTTCATTTGGACGTGTCTACATTAGGATGGCTTCCACTTACTAGTGTCATGTTTTATTTGCTGGGATTCTCTTTAGCGTTTGGGCCTATCCCCTGGCTCATGATGGGTGAGATACTGCCAGCAAAAATCAGAGGTGCTGCAGCTTCAATATGCACCGCTTTTAATTGGCTGTGTACGTTTACAGTTACTAAAACATTTCACAACATAATAGTGGGTATAGGTCCATCGGGCACATTTTGGTTATTTGGCTCCATATGCTTTATTGGCTTATTTTTTGTAATTGTATGCGTACCAGAAACTCGTGGTAAAAGTCTTGAACAAATAGAGAATAAAATGACAGGCAGAAAAACAGCCAGGACACGAAGAATGAGCTCCATTGCTAATATTAAACCATTACCAAGTGGCTGTTGATGTACAAACAAAACAGATTCATAATATATTCTGTTAGCTAAAACTAAAACTACATTTAGGGCAAAATTTGTCACAATAAGTGTGATTCTTGGACAAAATAAACTTAGCAATTGGTACTTAATGTTGCGATTTATTTCTGAAATGCGTAGTAGTAAGTAATTTTACTTTAGTATGCAACAACTAAATATGAATATTACGTTATAAATATCCGAGTTTGTGATTCGATATTTTCACAAGTTGTTTTTTACTTTTAATTTAGAAACTTTTAGCATTGCCTATTTTAGCATAATCGGAAAGCATTTCTTGATTCCAGTTCGAATTCATTTAAAAATTCTTATGCGTGAATGCGTTTACACTTGCCACATTTTTTAAGATTGAGACTAATGCACGTTTTCATCCCTTACCTACATTATCTTTCTTCCGACGCTAAGTAAAACTTGTGTTTGTAAGGCTCATTATAGTTTTAAGAGAACTCCTGAACCAGGCAATGTCTTCCATTGCCCGTATTTTTCTTTAAGTCATCTCTTACAAAATTCACGAGAGAGAGCTATGAGATAACAGATTCCTTAAAGCCGCTATCATAAGTAATTGTGACTAAAGCGAGAGTAAAATTAAGTTTATTGTACTTAATTCAAATTTTGTGTACGACATTTTAATAATAATAATTATTATTATTAAACAACGAGCGAATAAAAGCATTAGAAGTATCTAAAAAAATAGTCTTCCGACGACAATAAGTTCTAGACATTGTCACTTCTTACATACTTGGTATAATATATTTAATGAAATGGTACTGTTATACGATCAATGTTAAAATCAAAAATAAATTAACACAAAAACTTTAACGATGCGGAATTATTCATCTACAACATTTTTCAATTGATCCCAAAAGCAGACATCTCTGCAGTCGTTATTTACACTGAAAAATGCAAAGACAAAATAGTCCTCTTCCGTGATAATGTATAGACAAAATTTGCGCAGAAGAACTCCCGATCCGTTAGATATAAATGCAATAAACAACGCACAAGAAAATGATTTCTTAACTATTTTCGGGACAAGTGTCACAAGAGTACGCGCAAATACAGATGCACTCACTCGTCGTAACCTACACGATACGGCTAGGATGCAGTGTCAGATAAACGGAGACAATCATAACACAACCAGATCCGAAAATCAGAATTTCTGTTGAAGGAGAACGGAAGTCAAAAAAAATTGTAATTAATATTAAGTATATTATTAATTTTTAAATTTTATTATTATTCCTCATAAGTATTGAATGTCCAATCAGGAACTGTGCGCCTTCCCATAAGATAACATTTATTTGTACTTTTGTCACACGAAAAGATTGATAATAATATATTTGAATAAATTTTCTTAATCATTGACAACTACACCTAAGAATGGATTGAAGTAAAGCAAGTTTAAAAGAAATTTGATATCCCCGCGACTATGTTCGCGCGGACTTTAGTAACTGTGTAAATTATGCATTATGTAGTAATTCAGAAGTAAAATTAATTCCATTCAGACATGGAAATTGTTTTTTATGATATATACAGGTAATAGTTATTGGAAAGCAAAAATTCGAAAAGTTGTGAAGTGTTACTAAAAAAAAAACCCAATCATTTAATCCACTATGTAACAATAAACCATTGGAAAACCTAAATAAATTATATTTTATTATCCTAACAATATATCTCTCTAACAGTTATTTTTTTAAGTAGTGACAAATCTAAAAGTTATTATAGTAGTCACTGATTTGTTTTCTTAAGTAATTTGTTTTCTATAGACAATTTGTAAAATATTAATTACATAAAATAAAATTTGATCACGTCAAATAATCTTTTTTTTTTCTATCTCATGAAACAACACATTAAGTTTAAAAATGTATAACATAAATTAAATGAGTTTAGGCAGACACAACATATTTATGTAGAGGTAATCAGTTTAAGATAATCTCAAACCAAGTCATCTCAGGGTTATCAAAGTGAATTATAGGATTCTTTTTTTTATAGGAGTAAATGACAAGACAAGTGAAACATTCACATGATGGAAAGTGCAACATCTGCTCATAGTAAATGCTGTAACACCCAGAAGATTTCTGTGTGGCACCACACTGTGCCCGTGCTCTTGAGACATCAGTTCTAAAGTCTCATATGCCCAGTAATTTCCACTATCAGTGCCCTTCTGATCGAAACAAAATGATGTTCGCACACTACAGCTTCAGGGCAGAATACCTGGCCCTGCAGTGGTACCTATCTAGACGGATTAAGAACCTACATAGAAATCCTACCACCAGTAAGTAAAGTAGTTTATGCAGACACAACATAACTTCATTATGTAGAGGTGATCAGCTTAAGATAATCTATCAAGCCCAGTCATCACATGGATGTTTTTAAAGTGAAGTATGGAAAATGCAATTAAAATCTTGAAACCTCTGACAAATGGTGGAATAATCTATCTATCAATATTGTTTCTCATTTTATTGGTATGAAATATCTCCCTTAATACTGTAAGAGTTGGTGTTTGATCTGCCATTTTGAAGTTTATTTTTCTCTCTAATGACGAAAAAGTAGTAAATGTCTTGAAATGTATGTTTCCGAAAAACAAAATATTTAATAGATTGAATTAATTTAATTGTATTAAGCACCACCAGCATTTGTTATGGCAGATGTGGCACTTATCATCAGGTGAATGTTTTGATTGTTTCATTACTTAATCCAACAAAAAAAAATCTGTTGACAATCTGTTAAAATCACGTCCACAACAGCTGTTGGTTGGAGTTGTTAACTTTTTTTTTTTATTTAATAAAAGTCACGGAGCAAATCCGTCCGCCCATAACAAATGCTATGTCACCTAGAACAGTGTGACACCACAATGCGCCCGTCACCCTGAGACATCAGTTCTTAAGTCTCATATTCCCAGAGATTACGCTAGCTCTCAGTGCCCTTCAAACCGAAACACAGTAATGTTTGCACACTACTGCTTCACGGCAGAATAACTGGCCCTGGGGTGGTACCTACCTAGACGGGTTCCTGCATAGGAATCCTACCACCAGTCATAGTTATGTTAACATCCTTTAAAGAAGGTAGAAGTGCCATCTGTTCATTATCACGATATTCTAGAATTTAGATGTTTTCAGGTGTGAGAAATATGGCACTTCTTTGCCAATCTGACTTTCATCGACCAAGAATATAGAAAAAAACTCTCACACATTTATAGGGAATTACGTCAAGTAGTTAATTATTTCGATAAAAGATTGTGACAATCTTTTATCGAAATAATTAAACAACTCTCTAATTTTCACAGAAATTACTGGTTCTTATGGTTTTACTGTGACTGTCAAATTCTACTATAATTTTCGGTTTTGACCAGAAGATGACATCCCATACAATATTGGTGAAAATCGTCCGCATTGAGTATTTTCAGTACAAAAATAAAGAATTATGCCATATTTATACTTTACTCTTCCTGGGAAAAGCCTATGTCCAGCAGTGGACTATAAAGAGGCTGATGACATGAAACGATATTGTAATGAAAATTGTTTATTATTCTTGCATTTTTTTTTTACAATTTACCACCATTTCATAAGGAAAAGAAACAACAGACACTGACAAAAAATCATTATCTTTTTATAAAAGTAAGAAGTGTTATTGAACAAAAAAAAAGAAATTAAGTGTCACTTGAGGTTTGAGAAAGAATTAACATAAGAAAGTTTCCAAAAACAACAGTCTATATTCCGAACAGACATATTAGTTTGCAACATCTTAAACTTTCGTCAATAATAAAAAATAAGTAGCCATGAGTTGTTTTTAAAATATATTTATGCTGAAAAAATTTGCTACTTCTAATAATAAAATAAGAGACAAGCTGTCATTACAAGCTTTGAATAACATTCAGTGATGAATGGAACATACATACAGTCACACCTTTTTCCCATATAAATGGTAGACAGAGACCACTCACTTAACTCATTTTTCGCAATTGCAGTATACGAGAGTATGAGTCAAAAAATTCTTGCTTCCTATTGCATCCCACAATCACTATGCTGATTGTGGGCAGTGACAGCATTGCACATGATGGTGTTAGTCTGCACAAATAATGGCAGTCCACGCAATAACTTAAGTCACCTCTTACGATACCTAGGTAGGAAAGAGGTAGGTGCTATTCTATTCTGCCTGACGCCTATACAGACAGATGATATAACAATAAGTTATGTGCTATAAAATTGAAATTGATATTGGCACTTACTCCAAAAGTGACATTGGTTTTTTTATTGAATTTTGTTATTTCTGTGTATATTTTGAGTTTTTATGTTTAATATTAATAGTTTATTATGCAGCAAGTGCTAATGAAAGAGTACAGTGATTGGAAAATCAATTCAAGACAAAATGGTACTTCTCGTTTTGTCTCCATCAGTTGCAGTAAATCTTTATTTCTGTCATCATTCAACAATCCTACAAATCTTCAGTAAAAATCCACTATCATTTTACTCTTGATCCTAACCATGTCCTTGTTATAAAATTAATTAGAACTTATCTATGGCAAAAATTGGCTGGATTTGGCAGCTCCTTCCCAGACTCAAAAAAGAAGAAGAAAATTCAACTTAACTATGGGAACATATTTAAGGTAGTCCTACAACAAACTGTCATTTTAGAGTTTGTAAGGATACTAAGTATGAATGATGTCTGCTGGTACTCAATTACCATTACAAAGAGGTTGAATCACGCGATCGCAAATAACAAAAACTACTATTCATTTGTTATGCTATAGGGTAGTAACATATCTTGCTAATAATATTTTACCTTCTTAAATATTTAGTACAAATCCATGAAACAGAAACTTACGAACAGATAGTCTTGAAAATCGTCAATGTATTGGTAATTTAGAGTAGGAAACAGTAAATCTTGGCATCAAATTCACTTACCCATCACCTGAACTCGACAAATAGCACAAGTATCACACTCCACATCCCAGCTCCACATGGCAACTGCATTCCACTTTTTCAGCGTAAACATTTTATCAGATTTGGGACCGTCGCCATCACCACGATCTAGGGCTTCGCAATCTTCTCCTGACATTTTAAACAGTGAAATTGAGAAGCCGATTTTATTATTTTAAATTGAATTCGTAAGAGTTGCGGGTATAACAAGTTGCTTGTTTATTTACACTTCCACTAACGTTTACGAAGTAACTTTAACAATAATATTATTTAAACAAGGAATATGTTTATAAAATATTCTTAATTCACCTGAAAATTAAACAATAAATAAGCTTTATATAAAAGCCTTTGTTTAATTTTCAGGTGTAAAAGAGCATAATAACAATGAAAAAGTTAAAAAGCAAGTTTTAATTTTTCAACCGGAATTATAAATTTACATTCTTCTTCTAACATTACCTAAAAATATACTAGTAACGTCAATGTCAATTGTCAATGGACACAGATTATAACAATTAACTCAAATACTTTTTATTCCCAGCAATAATTTTTTTACTAACGAAATATTTTTTTTCTATGATGTGATGACTTCCTGCCTATATCTGGCTACAACTTCTGAATACTGTCGAGAGCTATCAGCTGCGCAGGAGATGTTATTGTTGTTGAAGAGCTAACGTAACCTACTTGCACGAAATGATACATACTGGCCATTAATGAGCGTTTGATAAAACATGTCTGTCATTCTTATTCTATTGTATTTATGAACGTAATGTCTTATAAAAAGTATAATGGTTGCATGTAAAATAAAACAGCAATATTATCTTCCAGATCATTTCATTTATATAAGGTTATGGGCTCCCCAGAGTAAATAAAAGGGACTGGAAGTGATATAAAGCCAAAATGGCTAGCACCTCGTACCAGCTACCTAAACAGAAACAATTATGACACTTGGAAGGTTCAGGCAAAAGCCGTTATGATAAAAGCAGGTTTGTGGAATTATGTTCTAAATCCGAAACCGCCGAATACTGAAAAAGATCCTGAGGTTATTGCAAATTATGAAGACAATGAAGTCCTTGCCTGGTCAGAACTTCTTTTGATAATTTCATCTCAAGAAATAAAATATGTAAAAAACTGTAAAACTGCTAACTGCTAAAAATGTATGGCAAAAACTCGAGGATATATATGAAAGTAAGCAAACTACTAAGAAGGCTTCGCTCCTCAAAAAAATAATTGTTGCAAAATATAAAAAAGGTGATGATTTAAGAGAGCACTTAGACAATTTAACAGACATTGTGGATACACTCGCCAACATGAATGTCGATATAAATGCAGATCTTTTATCCGTCATAATGCTCTACTCCTTATCATCGAAATTCGAGAATTTTCGCATAGCGATCGAATCGCGTGATGAACTGCCTTCTCCAGAGGAGCTAGAGATAAAAAATTTAGAAGAAACCGAAGCTCGTAAACACACTTAAGACAGTATAGTTAAAACCAACGCAATGTATACGAAAAAAAATTATGTACCTTATAAAAATAAAAATAAACAAGATTTCTGCCAAATTTGTAAGAAGCAAGGGCATAAAACAAAAAATTGCCGATTCCGCAATGACCGTAAGAAAAAAAAAACGATCTCATGCTGCACAAAACATTTGTTTAGCTACGGAACGAAATAAAAATACAAAGAGATGATGTATTGATAGTGGATGCACATCGCATATGTGTCACAACTTGAAGAGTTTCTCACAAATAAAGAAATCTGATGGCATACTCAAATTAACAGCCGATGACAGCACTGCTAAAATTGAAGGAAGAGACAGAAACGTGCAAATAAAAGTTAATGATAAAAACATAAAACCAGAAGACTCCCTGTACGTACCAAATCTTGCAACCAACCTATTGTCTGTTTCAAAAATAACGAAAAGGGGAAAGACCGTACTATTCAAAGAAAATACAGCGACAGTTAAAGATTTAAAAACAAGGAAAATTGAACTTACAGCTAAAAATATTAATGGTCTTTTCTACTTAATGGACAAAAAGGATGATAATGATTTTAAAGGCCAAGAAGAAACTAATTTTAATGCTGAAATTGATGATTGGCACAGAAAACTTGGACATATAAATGAAAAAAGTTTAAAACAAGCTTTAAAAGATGAAGCAATGAATGGACTCAAGTTTGAAATGCATCAAAAATTAAAGGAATGTGAAATATGCATAAAAGGAAAGATGACCCCACTGCCTTTTCCTAAAAATAATCAAAACTTGAGAACGACACCACGTCTTGAACTAGTTCAGACGTGTGTGGACCAATGAATGTAGAATCCGTCAGTGGAGGAATTTTGTCACATTTATTGACGAATATTCTCGATACTCAAAAGTATACATAATCCAAAAGTAAGTTGGGAGGCTAAGAAGCTGAGGACAGTCGCACTTAGTACAGTTGACGCGGAGTACATGGCTCTAACGGAGGCATCGAAAGAAGCCATATACCAGAAAACTTGCTGAATGAGCTGAATATAAAAAACAGGAATCATTGATATTTATAATGATAATCAAGCCGCGTAAAAGTTGGTCAAGAACCCAACTATAAGCACTAAATCCAAACATATCAGCATCAAGTAGCATTTTATCAGAGATGCTATGAAGGATGGACACATACATGTCAAATACCGTGCTACAGATGATATGGAGGCAGATGTGCTCACAAAAGCTTTACCTGCCATGAAGTTTATTAAACTTAGGACTAAGATGAATATAGTCTGATCTGATTTCGTGAGGCGGAGTGTTGAAGAGCTAACGTAACCTACTTGCACGAAATGATACATACTGGCCATTAATGAGCGTTATAAAGCATGTCTGTCATTCTTATTCTATTGTATTGATTTTAATAAGAACGTAATGTCTTATAAAAAGTGTAATGGTTGCATGTAAAATAAAACAACAATATTATCATCCAGATCTTTTCATTTATATCAATAGTGCCACAAGTGTACGCGCAAACACAGACACACCTTGTCTTAACCTAGTCACGCAGATGTAACGTTCTTGAAAATTACTGAACCTAAAATTTGTGTTTTTGCACAAATGTTGACTCCAGCTGGAATTCGAACCTACGTCACGCAGCGTATTAGATACTCTGACCCTAGGCCACGCGGTGATCAACGTCATGGTTATATCACCATGCTAAAAACTGAAGAAGAAGAGGATATAATTTTAGATATATAAATATTAATATTGTTATGGCATTTTCGGTAGACCCAGTGGAAAATAAAGATATTTGTCATTATATAGCACTGATTCATTATGGTACAGTTCCATACCCCGCGGTAGAAGGCAGACGGCAGGCGACAGACGGTCGACGTCATTAGTCGACGGCCGTCACTCGTGTCGATTCCGAAGCCGGCATTGCAGTTGTGTCGCGGCAATTAAAATAATATTTTTGTTCCCAAGTAGATATCTTGGCAAACAAGAATCGTAAATCGGATACAATAATTTGTAATAAGTTTATAATAAAATAAATCGTATATACGTAATAGCTTTATTTTTTTTACTAAACTTATTACTTACTGTTTTTATTAAGTTCTTGAGCGATTTCTCTCCAAATGTTTTCTCTTGTTTTTATAGTTATTATTTCTACTATTAAATAAAGCAGGACGTTGACACGCCGAACACGAGAGCCATCAAACTTCCACGGCAGTACTACATATGTTTCCGCGGTAGTGTCGTCTGCTGCTACGCGTCAAACCAAAGTTCCGACGTACCGTGCGTCAGTTGCAGTAGTATGTCGGAAACGGTCTCGTACAAATTAAAACTGTTCAGCAATGCTATATGCCGTCGTGGCACATGCCATTGCCGTCAGCCGCTGCCGTCTGCCTACTGCCGCTGTCGTCTGCCGCGGGGCAAAGAACCGTACCTTCTCAGAGTTCGTTTTAAAGTTTCTTCTCTGTTCCCCGCTTTCTTGTTACCCACCAGCTCAATGCTGATTCTTTATTCAGAGCACTAATTGTATCGATACCATTGAAAAATATTCATAGAAAAACTTTTATTAAAATGAAAGGCCCCATCCCCCCCCCACACTGACTGTGAAACTATAACGCGTTGACGTAAATTAAGAGCTTTTATTTTCATCGGGTTTTTTCATTAAAACAACTGTTAATTCGTTGAAAAACCAAAAGTCGTTAAAAATCAGATTGTTAATTTAACCACCACCTCTAGTACTAATCGATGGCAAATTGGCCCATTATTAGTCGAATGGCACGGTTCTTAAAAAAAAACATTTGGTTCATCTAATCTAACGACAAATAAAACACAGAATTAATATTCAATTTCTTGTGTGCGTTTACAAATAAAACTTTTATTCATTAAATAAAACTACACTAATTTTACTTACATCTTTGAAATATATTATTAATTACCTAAAAAGCTTACCCTGTTCACAATTGTTGAAATTATAAAGTAAATTATAATTTACTTTACAATAATATTTTCTTTACTGAGTCGTATAATTGTCGTTGCTTATTTTATAACGAATATCCAGATAGCCTTTAAGTATAAAAATTTCGACAGTTTTGGTTCTTAACCGAATGGGCCCATTTTTTTGGGATATTCGCAATAATTATAAGAAATCATTATATTTACTTGAAGTTAGTAATCTTTGGCTGTTCTCATTGACTGCTAATAAGCAAACTTTGGGAAACTACATCTACGCCTAAATATAATTAAGCATACTGTCATACTTTTCTTTAATTACTTGTTTTAAATAGAGATGAGACAAATAAAAAATGCAGTCTTCACGAAAATTTTAAATGGTATTTCCAATTTGGTTTTTCACCATGCAATGCCTGATTAAGCATTCGACTAAATCACACAGCAGACCTTAAAGTGTATAAGTACAACAGTTCGATGTCATTAATACGAGTATATTATACATGTTCTCTTATATACAACAAGATTATAAAATGTTTAAAGTAGTTGATGATAGTAGAATTTATCTAGCCTTTATATTTATCTATCAACCTATGCACTCTTATCGACTCCCTATATTTCTATCACGAGCAAATAAGCTGGTCAATAGTACATATACTTACATGATATAATTTACAATTAATATGTAACAATACTATAATTTGAAAGAAAAAAAGAATGGTTGCAATGAAATAACAATATTTTTAAGAAATCAAATAATTATTATAGTCTATCGTATCAGGATTATCTAATAAGGTCGACGTTTTATTATTTTAGGGATTTAAATGCAAAGGCTAATTAACTGTTATTGGTAATTCTTGGCAGTGATTCGACCATTATTAAATTATAAAATGCAATTGTTGTTTATAAAAATTTACTGGATATAAAACTAGTTTCATAACATGTTTTTCAGGTAGTCATGTCACATTATATTTTGTTTTTTTATACTTTTATTAACTATCCTCTTTTATTAAGCCTCCATTTTACGGTAAGAGATGACGAAGTCTACTTTTATAATTTTGTACATAATTAGTAAAAAAAACGAAATTCACAATTACTGCCAATTGAGCAAGTTAAACATAAATGCGGACATCAATAATACGAAGCTGACTCCTATTGTGCCTGCGCTGCTGAAGCATCCCAACTCTTCAACTTGCACCTGGTATCTGATATTGTAAGGAAATCTACACGCGTTTTCTGAAAAATAAACATGAAAGTATAAAGTCATTCGTATAATTCGTACAGTTCACCAAGTAACTTTAAAAACCATGAAATAAACAATTTAAGTATAAATAAAATCGTGTATTGCGCTTAACTCACAATAGGAAATATCGAGATACTGAATAATCAGTTTTAACCTCCAGATACCTTGAATATCGCTTTGAGCAATTGAAACATCATGGCCAGAGATGAATAATATTTCTTTTTTATATTAAGCAACTTTAGTCGGTATTTTAAACAATCTGCAGGCTTTTTTACTTATAAACATATTTTGTATTAAATAAAAGCGTGCAGCAAAAATTTGATTTCTTACCAGTACAAATAGCACTCAGTGATGACGAAGACGTTGCTGATGATTGCACCGAAATGTAAAAGGACGGACAAGAATTAATCGTCCAGTAATTATCACAAGCGTTTCGAAGACTGATTTCTACATTTCCACTTGACGCCAATGTCTGACAGGTAACTGTTCCCTCGTCGACGCCCGAAAGAGTAGCATTTTGTCTGCAAATGCATAAATAAAGTTCTTAAAAATATATTATTAATTTGTTAGTTATACACCGCTACACTTATACCTATGTATTATACTATAATTAATCCTTCGTTTACTCTATATTGAAGCATATAACTTAGTTCTAACTGTACGAATACATTATTTAACGTGAATTGCCATTCTTCGAATGGGCCATTTCAACATTTTAAGAGCCTATGTTTTCCTACATCATTAGTTTTATGTTGCACAAAATGATCTGAATTATTCTTTACCTTCATCATTATCATCAGAATTTCCAATTAGACTGCTGAACACAGGCTTTTCCAAATTTATATTCTTTATTACGATTGCTAATCATTAGGAATAAAGTCATGTTAAAAACATTTAATACTATCCGTCTGTCCATCCGTTCCAGTCTGTCATAGCTACATGACTTCTACGGTTAGTGCACAGCGGAAACTTAATGAAAATTATGTTGTATATCATGTGAATAAAAGTAAGTAAGGAACAGCACTTGGCAGGTTGTTTCTTACCTTGGTTGTGTGGCAAAACGCGAGTAGCAAATAATCAAGCTTCCAACTGCGGCGCCGCTGCGTGAAATACGTATCTTTCTATTATCATTGTTTAAATAGAAATAATTTGAACTCATTGCATAGTAATTTATATAACCAGGTTCCACGAAATCTTCGAATTGCCTGGTACCTGCTGATGAATCTGCCGGGTACGTGGAACCGCAAGTCGGGTTGATAATCCTTCTTCCAACTGTAAGTGGTATGAAAATTGATTTGACTATGTAGACGATTTTAATATATATGTGGTTTGGCTGTGTAGTCGATTTTATGATAGATATGTGTAAATAAATAAATCAAAGGTGTAAGACTCCCTTTGCGCAGAACTTTCTAGTAGGAACCTTTATTGCCTTTTGGCGAAAATATTATCGTTAATATGAAGGCATTTTACTCTTTATCCTCATCTTGTCT
Organism: Luehdorfia chinensis; assembly: GCA_019845155.1. Classification (NCBI taxonomy): domain Eukaryota; kingdom Metazoa; phylum Arthropoda; class Insecta; order Lepidoptera; family Papilionidae; genus Luehdorfia; species Luehdorfia chinensis. Next base: position 12,836,545 of record JAHVAK010000527.1, read on the forward strand.
CACCCATTATAGAACTAAAGCGATGAAATCGGAACCATGAGATGCCATCAGAGACACGGGACAATCATTCATCGAATAACAATAACTTGTGTGTTGCAAAAAAAATCCAAGACCAGCAGCTAACGTCTGCCCATTATAGCCTATCACTAGCTGTACGCCACTGCTGAACATAGGCCTCCCACATAGATTGCCACAAAAGTTTTTTAATTTTTTAGTTTAGTTTGTTTAAGGGAATCTTGGGAGATTCTCTTTTACAGTAAACAGAGGGAAAATGAAAACCAGGAGATGGACAGCAACATCTTCCTGGAACATCAAAATAAATAAACTGCGATTACCAACCCGCCTGCCAAGCGTAGGCAGCAATGGCGAAATCCCCCCGAAAAGAGCTACAACTTTTGAGATAATATATGGGGGAGGCCTATTAGTGGATTAGTCATAGGCAGATGTGTGTGTGACATTTTTTGTGCTTGCTTCATCATACGAATCAATTATTAGTTGACAATTACCTTGAGCGATTCTTTCCAGTACTGGATTCATAGTGATTTCTACATTCGTTCCTTCCGTATTTAGTGGAATCGTTTTAATATCATTGTGTACATCTCGTACCAAGTTCCACAGATTGTCGAACTGATTTGTTGCTGTTGCGAAAAGAATCTTCAGATCTACAATAAAATTATTACTTTATTTAAAATTCTAGTATACTATACTAAGGAAAAATAGATATCATACTTACCCGGTACAGTCTCGTTAAGGATTCTGACCTGCTCCCAGACGGTCAGCGTGTTTTGTATGTTGCCACTGTTAAGTAGGAATAAGAGTACAGTGGAGTTGCCGCCTACGTAGTTACTAGTTTTCTCGTTTTCAAGTTCACTTTGCATCATTAGACGGATGTTTGTGAAAGTTGATTCAAGATTCACCCCTGTAAGCACTGAAAAAAAGGGTTCTCGTTAAGACCATTTTTATTCATTTAAGCAAAGACTGGTTGGTCGGCAACGGCAGGGCTTAGACGTCAGAGTACCTGACTTCTCCGCCTTGGGTCCCTGGTTGGGGTTTAACCCAGACGGATCTAACATTTGTGCAAAAACAGGTATGAGCGATGTAAAGGTGCTGGAGGATTAGGAGGAGTAAGCTCCCCTGTATTTGTGCGTACACCAGATGCACTATAATTTCTCCTGCGTAGCTTCTGACAGTATAAAAGCCATGGTCGAAAATCGGTTAGGAGGACATCACACATACGAGTACATACAGTCACAACTTTTTCCCAAATAAGGGTTCCACTTTTCGCACTCGCGAGAAACGAGACCTGACGGGTGGCGAACCACGCCAGCGCCATTTTGGTATGAGTCCTAAAACCACCCGGAGGACATCATCACAGCACAAAATCTTGTTTTCTGTTACTCAGTGACGTATCAAAATAGGCTAATGAAGGAAAGAAACTTAATTTGCTAAGATCCGCATGCAAAATATAAAATGGTGTATGTAACCTAGTTGTGAAGAGCAACGCCCGCCCTCCCACAGTAGCATGCACAACTAAACTTACACCGATATCGGGAACCGCCACAAGATACCCTCCACCACTAGGCAATAAACACCATGGAAGTCGAGACCACGGCACGTGTTTCACCTCAAAACGAGGCATTATCAAGTGATATTTACTCTACGACAGTCCGTCACTCGGCGGCGGACGGTTGTGGTGACGGTTCCCGGTGGCGGTGTTAGTTTGCTCGTGCATGCTACTGTGGGAGGGCGTGCGGTGGTCTTCAGAACTAGGTAATATACACCATTTTATATTTTGCATGTGGATTTTAGAAAATTAACTTTCTTTCCTTCATTATAATGGATTTCCGCTGAAATGGAAGTAACGCCTGATTCTATTAATAAAGTAGGCTAGTTTATTTAGGTTTCACATATTCGCAAATCATCGTCATAATTTACGCCTATCACTAGTCCACTGCTGAATAAAGGCTTCCCACGATAGATTGCGACAAAAATTTATAGCTCTCATTTTGGGGAGATTTTGCCATAGTTGCCACGCTAGGCAGGCGGATTGACAACAGCAGTTTATTCATTCAGATGTTCCAGGAAGATGCTGCTGCCCATCTCCTGGTTTTAGTTTCCTTCTTTCGACATTTACGACACCCACGGGATGAGATGGGGTGGTAGATTCTCTGAAGCCATCACCACACGGCAAATACGCACATGCATTAATGTTTAAGTTTTTTAGACATTGACTTAAAGAGTCGATAAGTAAAAATAGTAAAATTAGCACAGCCTATATAGGTATAATCTTCCACTACTAAGAACTCGTCACCTCTCAATTTGGAGTCGGGAATAGTTCCCTTCTCTCCAGTGCTGGTTGGCGGACTTTAGTAAATATCATCAAAATATTTGTTTTTAATTTCTCTGACTTGCAGGTTTCCTAGCGTTGTTTTTCATTTACCGTCGAGCTTAAGGTTACGTCTAATGCATGTCGCTTTGATTCATAAAAAATTGTACCAATATGCGCCTAACAATTGTAATTTTACTAAATCTCTCATTAGACCCGTTATAGTTCTCTGCTGAACTATATATACGCGCAACAGTTGATATAAGAGGTAATTTTCCATCGTTGCAACACAATTTATCTAGGTTTTAAAGTATATTTTGCGTGCTGCCCATCTACTGACTTAAATATTTAAATATTACTTTTTTAGTTTACTTTCACGATTCCCCTAGAATGGAAAGAACTAGAGTGATGTTTTAAGACCATCACAATATTGCAACCAAATTGTACCTTTATTAACATTAGGACAAATGCTACAAATTAAGTTTTACTTTCAAACCCTAAATGTAGTAATGTCATTTATTAAACAAGGAGAAAGAGAACGATGCTTTAAAAATATGTATATGTGTTGGTATATATGCTTCATTAAACAATCACAGGAAGTATATCATTAATTGATCCATTATTACGTTTAAATGTCAATGACATTTTTTAGGACTCAAAATCTTAATTCCTGTTATCCTAATAAATATTTTTAAATAAATTTCAACTTTAAATTAAATTATTACAATAAGTTAAATATATTACGAAGCTATACTTACACGTCTGATGCCTGGATAAAGTGTATTCTGTATGGAAATCCGCGACCGAGAAAGTTTTGTTCAAAATTATGTTCCCGTCGAAGGCGCTTAACAGCGTTACACTTGAGCCGTATTTACTGACTTCTATGTAATCCAGAATGTATGATAGGGCAGGGTATATAGCTTGATACTGCCACGTGGCATCTAGTACTATGTACAAGTTAGTTTTGAAGCGATAGTCCACTGTAGTCGCTTCCGTTGTAATGCAGTTCATGTCATTCATGTTGTTTGCTAAAAATAAAGTAAGTACATGTGTTTTAAGTTTCGTCTAGATCAAGCAATGGTGTGCAAAGGTTTTTAATATTTGGAACATGTATAATAAATACATACAATTTATTGCACACCAAAAACAATAACAAAAAAATTATGAGATTTCATAGATAAAGGCGGGCCATTGTGTGATTGATTTCTTCCAGACGGCCTCGGGATGTTATCATCATCATGAGCCAGTTGATAGTCTATTTCTAGACATAGCCTTGTTTCAAATTGGAAGAATCTCAAGATATTGCCAAGATTGGCGATCGCAGTGACGTCTAGTATCTCGCTGTTTAGATGCTGAACTCTGTCACTGATCTGTGTGTTACGTGGGCTTTAGATCTGGTATATTTGTGAATGTTTATTCCGCAGGTCTGCAGGAGACACACATTTTCCCTTAGTCGACACTACGAGACTAAGTAGGGACGAAATAGGCAAAGGCGATGTGTGACATATGAGCTAAACTTAGAAAAATGATAAAGGCCCAGTAAATAACACTTGAGAATCTTAATAGTTTATTATTAAATGTACTCCATTATATATTCTAATGTATTCTGTAGCCGGATAATAAAGTTTTTTTATGGAAGAAAGTGACTGCGCTCGGCACCTATGAGATATCAGTTCTTATGTCTCATATGCCCAATTATTACACTAGCTCTCAGTTCCATTAAAACCGAAACATAGTAATGTTTGCATACTACTGCTTCACGGCGGAGTAGCTGAGACTGCGGTGGTACCTACCTCGAAGGATTCCTGCATAGGTGATAAATGATACCATGCGGAAAGCAAGAATCTTGGTTTAAATTGAATATTTTCATTCTTTAGTAACTTACTAGTGTATGTTTGGAAATTATTGACAGCACTATTGATGAGGTCTTCCAGGCCCCCAGTGATGGTTCCTCTCAAAGGCATGTTAGTGTCTAAAGCCGCTGCAAACGTATATGTTTCTGGCACTAAATTGGTGCTTGTTATGTACTCCTGACTTAACGCTTGACGATTGCACGCTCGAAGTGTTGGGTTAAAAACTCCATTCTGAAACACAAAATTCCAAACAATTTATAAGAGCGATGAGATTTCCTTTGCTAAGCTGTCACTTTGTGACGCTGAATCGTGATTATTTATAAGTATTACACTAGTATTCGTTTGAAACGCATTTTTTAAACTGATTTTGCCTTGAGACATGTTTATTAGCTGAGAATATATTTTAAATTTTAACGGACTACAAAATTGAGGTGGTTCTCAATTCGTCTGTATATGTATTTTTTTGAATGTTCGGGAATACCTAACTTCTTATTTTGAACCGATTTTAATGATTCTTTTTGATCTAAAAACTTTGATTCATTAGTTAGTATAAATTAATCATAAATAATTTGTGTAAAAATTCACGTCAACATATTAAATACTTTTTAAGTTAAATCTTCGGACCATTTTTTTTTGAATCAGATTTAATTTATTGAATGAATGAATTACTTCATAAAAAATGCTGATTTTGTTAATTTAAATTAATAATTATAATACACATATTTGCCGCGTTATGGCAGAAATTACATAGGTTCGATCTTCGGTGGCGGTACCTCTAAAATTGTTATTTGTAAACTACATATTTGCAGATTTTCCACGTCCTCGACGGTAAAAAAAACATCTAAAGAAAATCAGCATGTTCTAGTAATAAATATACATACATTACGATGAATATTGATTTCACCAACATGGCCTGGAGCTCAAACCGGCTCATTTAAAAAGGAAAATGAGAGGAGGCCTGTGCTCAGCAGCGGGATGTTTATAATCAGTTATTTTAAATTCATATGTAGTTTTTATACACCTGTCTGATAATAATAACAGTCACGGGTTCGTCCAGGAAGATGGTTTTTGCTGGCAGTTAGGGAGGGAGTGGTCCCCACCAAGGTCATATATTCACTTTTACAGCGTTCAATGGCTTATATGAAAATGGCGGCAAGGCCAACATCACTTACCCTTGCAGTATAATACATATCCAATAGCTGTGATAACTTAATGGTACTAGATACTCCTAATACTGAAGATAAAGTGGTGCCAAGAACAAATCCATCGATGTCACCCCGTATTTCTGGATCGGTCATCTCGATGTCCACACGACTATGAAGCATGTAGAATCTAGTCGCATGGGAACTATTCCAGTTTCCTGCTGTGCCAATAGAGATTGATGGGTTGCCTCTTTCTGTCCCTTGGATGAGCACCGCTTCAGCCAAATCACCTGGAAAATGCAATTCTATTGTAACTTCGCTAGGATGATAGATTTATGGAAGAAAGTAACTAGACGAGTATTTTATTAATGCTTATCTAGTTACATAGAATACTTGATAATAATACATATAATATACCAAGGTTCTGGTTGTAAATTCTGTTAAAGTATGCTTTGACAATGTGAAGGGGATGAAACCTAGACGATTCAGCCTTCAGTATTATTTGTAATTTTTCCTGGTAAAAAAGATATAAATGAATCATGAACATCATCATTATTTCAGCCTATCACTAGTCCATTACTGAACATAAACCTCCCTCATTGATTGCCCAAAAAGTTAGTAGCTCATATTTTGTGGGGATTTTGCCATTGTTACCACGCTTGACTGGCGGGTTGGCAAGCGCAGTTTATTTATTCAGATGTTCCAGGAAGTTGCTGCTGCCCATCTCCTAGTTTTTATTTTCCCTCTGTCGACTTTTACGACACCCACGGGGTGAGATGGGGTGGTAGATTCACTTAAGCCGCCACCATACGCCGAAATTTTAATATGGTTCTCTAAATAATAAAAAATATTTAGACTTACTATACTATATACATTGTAACTGTTAAATTAGTTAAATTATTAAGAGTTTGAAATACTATCTTTCGCTTTTAAGAAAAACAATGATCTTCTGTTAACAAACGTAAACGTAACGAGGAAGCGTTTAAAGGCTTAATGCTTACCAGATAACGTCGCTGGGTAAATGGAAGAGACACTTTGTTGCACGTTGTTATAGTTCAGAACTGAGCTTTTGGTCAACTCTACAATTGGAACCTGTTGCAATTGCGCTCCAGCTGCGATTCCCGCTATGAGGTTACCAGCGGAGATAGCGCCCCATCGAGTGTTAACCACACCATTGAGTAATGGACATGTACTCTGTCCTAACACCTGACGTTCTGACTTCCAATTTCCAGAATATGTATAGTCGACATCGTCATTTGGATTGTTTTGTCTCATTTGGCCGTTTTTGTTTACTGTTTTCCTGGAATGAGAATATTAATTTCATTTTGTAGTCTAGTACTGTAGTTGTGTCTTCAACATCTTCATCAGTAGCAGGGCTTGCGTACGCGGGACTAATTAACATACTCGTACATATCTATACTAATATTATAAAGCTGAAGAGTTTGTTTTGTTAAACGCGCTAATCTCAGGAACTGCTGGTTCGAATTAAAGATTATTTTAGTGTTGGATAGCTCATTTTGGATGGCTTTATAACATCACCTTAAGGCCCTCAGAACGATTTATTTTAAATTAAACGGCGCGAAACCGCAGGGCACAGCTAGTACAAATACGAGTACATAACGCAAATTGCACGTCCATTCGTTCATCTTCGGTACGGTTTTTGTTAATCGATCTAGGCGAGATTGATTTGTGTTAAACGATCTAGGCGAGATTGATTTGTGTTAATTGATCTAGGCGGTGAGAACTGCCCCGATTCGAAGATTTATTTAGTAAGTGCTTATAGCATTTTTCACTACTGCGTAGCCCAGTGGTCTAGCGGAACATGGGTTCGAATCCCAGCCTACTTCTAACCTACTGCCGATTTTTTTTATTTCATAAAGTGACGATCAAAACGTTCACCTTAGACGTAAGTGCTTAAGTCTCATATTTTATCGCATTAGCGTGTTAGCGTGTTACATTGGGCGCGGGTAGGTTCGGACAGTGCGTAGTGTATATATATTTTCGGTGATATAATTGCTGTTAGCCTTCTCGGCTTTTACAGCTTCATCGGATATTGGTGCGTAGTGTCAAAGTAGTGAGTAGCACTATAATAATAATAATCTCGCACGCAGTTGATAGCTTCCAAAAGTATTCGGAAGTTGTCGGCGTGCTAGAAGATCGGCCAGGAGAACATCACAGCATTTTCACAAATGCTGTATTGCTGAGCTCTACCGCTATGGCAGAGCGCGGCGTTAGTTAAATGCAAATCAGGATTTGGATTTGTATTCAACATGATTAAGACTGATACGTTTAGATACTTACAGCATAGATAGATCCAGTATTTCAACATCCTCTTTCACGCGAGTGACATCTCTCCCAGTTCTTAAGGCTCGGTATTGCGACAATTGATTGCAGCTGTTCTCATTTCCGCGTACTCGAGCATCAACCGTTGTAGAGAGCATTTGATGAAGAGTACACTGCGATATAATATACAAACAAAATTGAATGCAAATTATTTATTTACATTTCATATTATCTTAGTTTGGACAAGGGAAGTGCGAATTTAGCGTTAGGTTACGTGGAATGGTCGTAGGGAATCGTTTCGTTTTTTATATTAAGATAAATTCTACTTTATTAACCGACTTCAAAAAAAGGAGGTGGTCCTCAAATCGTCTATAATATCGTAATATATTTTGTATGTTCGGGCATAACTTCTTTGTTTAAGAACCGATTTTAATGATTCCTTTTAATTATAAAGTTTTTTTATTAAATACTTATCCGAAAATATTCAATAATAGTGGCCATAACATGGCAGAAATAGGAAATAAAAGAGATTAAATGTATTATTTCAGACTCATTAGTAGAAAAATTCACACTGATAAAACCTTTATGATTTTGTAAATTATTTTCAAAGACACTCCTTACTGCTGCTTCGTAATTAAAAGAGAAGATAAATAATTTTGATTAATATCCAATAATTTTTCTCAAACTTACCTTTAAGTTAGAGTTCACCGTAGTGTTACTCAGTACTTGCATATTTCCTGGAATAATTCTCGTAAGGAGTAATCTGTGACGGTAAAATGAATGGAAAGTAGGTGCAAAAGGAAGAATCGTTGAGGAAACGCCTAAATTGACGTCTGGCTGATGGAATTCGATGCCATCTTGTCGGTACCTGAAAATTGTAAAATCAGACAAATAAAATCGGACGAAAGTGAAAGTAATTGAAAGTAAATGACGCCTAAATATACTTTTGTAAATTAGAGAACATGTAAAGGACGAACATATACATCGCGAGGCTATTGAAATCTAAAAACATCCTAATTTCAATAGAGAATATGGTTGGGTATTACCACCAGCTTGGGATCCAATAATAAATCAAATTAAATCAAAAACCAAGCATACCACTGCAAGACTTCAAGACACAGTTAGCTCTTTCTGCGTAGATCGGACCAAAAATAATAATTAAAAGCTGAAGGTACCCCAGGTTAACTATGACATCAGGACATCTGTCACCTCAGTCCTCCCGTGACCATGGGTGCTGTAAAGCACTCGAAACGTCGGGTTATAAATAGTAAAAAATTAAACGCAATAAAATCCGTAAAATTAGTTTCATTTAAATGAGTAGTGTTCGCGTAAATATAAGAAATCATTATATATAATACACTCTTTTGATTTAAAAATTTGTTTTTTTTTATATGAACAAATGTGTAAAGAATAGTTCCTTTTAAAATAATATACACATCACGTTTTATTAGATTTTTTTTATTTAAATCTGCCAACACAATAACTTCTTAATTTCTGTGACGCAATAACAGTCGACTGTCGAAAATTTCAGCCATTGATTTTAATGTAATAAAACTGTGTATATTTCCTGATCACATTTTATTGTACGTCTAAATAAAAAGTCACGAAATACTTCATTTCTCAAGTAAAACTTACGTGTGAAGTAACAGCACTGAAAGTTGTCTCAAATCTACATTAACATTGGGGTTGTCCTCTATCTTGCGGATGATATCGATAAGCACCGGCATGGTGGTCGGCGGAAGGTTGTTTCTGTTGACGAGCGTGGGGTCCGTGTAACATTCTCGTAACTCCGGTGCTAAGCTTGACTGAGCCGTCAATTGTGCGTTTGCTTTCGATATCACCACACAAACCACAGCTAACCAATACATTTCGATTGATCTGGAAATGGAAAAATAAATAATTATTATTACATATATTACGTTAAATGCATTTACACCACGGCGACGTGGTATGATACATATAATTTGCGCAAAATTTACTCTTTGATATTTATAATATTGTTTGCATTCGTGCAAAACTTCGACATCTACTTCAAGAATCTCAAAAATTCTCGTTCTCCGACAACACACGATTAATAATACCCAATGTCATATATTGTCTGTAAGAGAAAAAAAATCATGGCGTCTACGCACACTACACTCATCCATACTAATCTGTACAAATAAATAAAATTGAAGTGTCTGTTTGTAATAACAAAATAATAACGTTTTACTCAATGCTTATAAAAGTATATACGGTACTTATAAGAAAAAAACAATCTGTCCGTCTGTCTGTTTGTTCCGGCTAATCTCCGAAACGGCTGGTTAGGGCTCCGCGCAAAAAGATTAAGACCACAAAATCCGATTCAAATACGGAAGCCTATATGTATAGATCGGAGTCGCCTTTTTACGCGGCTGAAACCGCGGGGCACAGCTAGTCCATACTAATATTATGAATGCGAAACTAACACTATCTGTCCTGTCTGTTGTTACCTTTTCACGGTTCAACCGCTGAACCGCTTCGTATACAAGCGTTTATAAATGTGTTATCGCGAATGTATGATTAATATTATTACATGGATTTATTTGCCTTACATGTAATCTTACAAACAAAAGTGAAAGATATACTTACGATAAAGAGAGTATAGTATCGGTGACGATGTTTCAATGGTATTCGTTACTGTAATACTATTATAATGTTATCAGTAAGAATAAGGAGTGGCTGAGGAAATAGAATTTCTAAATTTTAAATGATTCATGGATGCTATAAAAAGATATTGGGAGCATGTCTCTAGTTTTTTGAAGTACGAGTACTATCCATTTTTAATTATATTAATTTCAGGAAATGTATAATCAAGGCTTTTTTATTTGTTCCCGCTTCCGTTGCGTTCTTATTAGTCTTCGTCTGAGAATAATTAGGTAGTTTTATGACTTGACTGCATTTAATCGTATCCATGACGTCTGAGATATGTCATAGGGACAAGAGAATCGGTGGCAGCGACCTAAGAGATATGATCTGGTGTTGCTAGAATGGACATAAGTTTGGCAAAGCAACGTTATTTGATCAAAGGTAGCTTCTAGCGTGTGTTGTTGTCAAAGGAAATATATATCGGTATTATAAGTAGTAGTTCGTACCCTACAAACGAGGAGTTGGCTCACGTGTTGGAAAGTTATTATCGCCGCCCATGAACATCCACATAGCAATACTAGAGGAACTGCAGGCGTGTTACCGAGTTTTGAGAAGTAAATAATGAATGGATAAGTTAAGAGAGTAGGTTCTTTTACTCGCGATCGCACTGTTGCAGAAAATTCCTTCGGAAGCGCACAGTGGAAAAAGTATACCGAAATGTTTTGCCAGGGTTGGCATATGGAGGTTGCGGTTTTTATCTGCATTCAGAATATAGAGTAATATACAGTGAGACACCAGTCCTGAAGGGTCTACGGGAAGACAGCGTCCCCTCGACGTCGAAACAAAAAATGCGATTCTTCAACTGTACTGTGCCTGGATGTCTTGTATTGGCCCATTGCTACTTCAGCTTGCCCTATCCCAAAGGGCTATGTCGGTTACTCAAGTTCGCTTGCGGGTATCATCGTAACGGATTCTACTCGTATCTTGCAGAGAAACACTGGTCCTCTCTACAGCTCGCTAAGCAATTTGAGCTTCTTAGTGCGGCCTGCTCTGAAATATATCTGTAGCCGTCATTGTAGTAGTAAGAGTAAAATAATTAGTATTTTATTTTATATGTATATACACATTAATTTACCTGCACATAAATTCTCTTCTATGCTCATTAGGTTTGCAAGAAGAAAACTCTTTCCGAGTAAAGTTCGTCATAGTACGTAATTTATAAATATATATTTTTATTTATTGTTCATAAAATGTTGATTTTATGTGATATAAAATCCGTAACGATGTTTTCCACCGTAGAACTGAAGTAACTAATATAGCCCTAAGGATTAGCTAGCTGAAGTAGCAAAGGGGTGGCCATGTAGCTCATAAATTTTGTAAAATAACTATAGTAGATCACTGGTAAAAGAAATTTAAAAGTGGCAAATTATATTTTATGAAGACTTTGATTCTTTGCGGCTTGATCACCTTCTAGGCGATTCCTTTGTGATTGTGGTAATTCACTTGGTACCGGCGATATATAAGAGCGCAAAATGGAGTCTCACGGGTCGTTATTGGTAAAAGCAGTATTATTTCTTGTTTTCTCTTTAACGCAATTGCGATTTTGCAGTATGTCCTACAGATTTGAATGAATGAAGTAAAATAAAGTAAAATGACAAAACGTAAATAAACCTCCGTTATAACTCTTTTCGATTTCTTGCGGAAGTTCCGCATTTGCGTAGGCGTAGGCGAGGTTCCGTTACGATCCTAATTAAAACACAATATAATTTAACTGTTAGATACTATAGTTTATAGAAATATAGTTTGAACGTATAATTAAGAAGTACTTGTAGTCATTCTATTTACCTAGATAAGCATCGCCTAGTTAAATAAAAATGATAGTGAATTTGATACCGAAAGTATGTCATCTCCAAAATCATATACAGTCATACTTAATGTGGCAATAAACTGTATATATGTTTATGAATCTACCACCCCATCTCATCCCGTGGGTGTCGTAAAAGTCGACTAAAAGTCGAGGGATAATAAAAACCAAGAGATGTGCAGCAGCATCTTCCTGGAACATCTAAATGCCAAGCGTGGCAACTATGGCAAATCCCCCCAAATTGAGAGCTACAAATTTTTGTAGCAATCTGTGGGGGAGGCCTATGTTCATCAGTGGACTAGTGATAGGCTGAAAGGAAGGAAGGATGTTTATGAATCAGTAAAATAACATAAAATGTGATAAACAAGACTTTCTAAAATGTGAACCAACTGTGCATTTGAATTAGGATGGAATAAAAATGGGGTTTCAACTAAAGTTAAGTATCAAAAAGTTGCAAGGCCCAGATAATATTATGTAGTACATTATTTTAATTACTTCAAGTCCTAGGATGTTAACTACAACGAATGGATTTTTTTCTTAAGTGTAATCTGTTTATATATCTTTGTCATCTTTTTGTACCGCCATTGAGTTTTTCTGCTATCCCAAAGGTTGGCTAGTATAGAATGCATATAGCATTAAGCCCGCCTATTATACCTTTACTTTTCTGGTCAATAAAGATTAAATAAATAAAAAAATGGATAACCGTTATGATCGATTTTTTTCTTTCAAGAATTCGGTAACAAAATTTTGTACAAAAATCAGTACGATTTTTCGTTAGGCTGCGATACCCGGTAATATAATTGGTTAAGGACTAGCAATGATAACTTGACGTGGATTTCTTTTGGAATGAGACATTGAAAAAGTGAAGCGACGAGGCAATTATGGTTAAAACATTGTTCTTATTCGTTGAATAAGTTAAATACATAAAAGTTGCCTTGTTCCGTTTTTCGTTTTTTTTCCATTTGTAATCTGTTTTGTAATTCTGTTTCTTTATCAATAGCAAATAAAGACCCAGTAAATATTAAAGTTAGCAAATGTTATTTCGTTTATTTAACAGTTATTAAAAAAAAGCATTTGACAATTTAGTAACCTTGTTACTTGAGTACAGAATCCAATGTTGATCAGCTTTCACTTTCTTTTATCACTTGACACCACACTAGCACAGTCACGAACAAGCCCTTTTTAACCAATTTAACATAAGGTATCAATATTTTTTAATGTAAAAATTAACAAAGCGCTCCAAAATTCGGGCGCACCATACGTTTTCCTAGCTTAGACTTGTAAAATAAAGGGCAACAGTTTTCATGATAAGATAATGAAAACAGGTCTAGATAAATTCGTACCGGGCGATAGCCATGCGTTGTGCGCCGTTATCTAGTTTATATCTGTTTTTTGCTCGCGATTATGGCGATAGTGTTGACTATGTCGAAATCGGGCGCTCAATATTTGATTAGTTTACCTTAATTACAATAAGGCACTGAACATAATTTCGTACTTACGCTCGTCTGTTTACATTTTTTTTTATAGGAGAAAGCGACGAGATGGGCAAAATGTTCACGTGATGGTAAGTGCAAATTATATGATGTGTCACACTGAACATTTTTTAATGGCACTTTTCTGCGACCGACTCCCTGAAACATCAGTTCTTAAGTCTCATGTGCCCACAAATTACACTAGCTCTCAGTACTCCTCAGACCGAAAAACAGTAATGTTTGCACATTACTGCTTCACGTCAGAATAGGGGTGGTATCTACCTAGTCCTTCACTGATCCATGCGTAGGTATCCTCCTACCAGTAAAGTTCAGATTTACTCAAAATACGAAATATAAACTATCGAGGTACAATTGTGTAAATAAAATAAGTCGGTTTTTAAAAAAAAATATTAATTTTGGTACATAAATTAACAAACAACTCCCGTATTCTTCTTTTTCATCATAAGGCTGTTGAAAGTTTGTCTTGGTCATAGGCCTCTCCCAAATTGGGAGGATTTGTCACAATCGCCACGAAATTGGTGAATTGGCGATGGGTCTGGTAATACAGAGATGGTTATTCGCCATGAGATTTTCCTTATATTTCCCTTAGTCGTCTCTACGGTACCGAAACATAATAGGCAGGTTTTATTATGAAGCCGCCACTTAAGGCACTCGATATAACCGATAAATCCATAGACGAACAAACCTCGATTAATCAAGGCGATATTTAGTCACCTGTGGTACTAAGATGGATAGGTCCGTTGTAACTTATGGGGTTTCCAGTTCTCGTCACCCACGGAACTCGGTAAACCTTTAGCCGCTACTCAGCGCTAGTATTATTTGAGAGCGTGGATTTTCGTGGTCGAGTCCACCATATTTAGGATATAACTATAGCAACTACCAGCATCGGATGGTGCCTTATTAGAAGTAAGACTTCTTTCATACATGATTATTTGATGTCGTAAGTATTCAAATGAATTCGGGGTTCTAACAGGGCGGACAATATTTATTCCCTTATTTTTTATATTATTAAGCTCGTATTTTATTAAAAAATACTAGACTCGTTTTTAGAAAACAAAAGAATCGACGAGGATGGGATTCGAACCCACGCGTGCAGAGCACATTGGATTAGCAGTCCAACGCCTTAACCACTCGGCCACCTCGTCATGTGTTCAGATTGACGTATTTTTGAATTGAGTTCATATTGAAATGATAATGATTAAAAAAATCTTAATTTTATACTTTCTTTATTCTTAATTCATTAATCTTAGTACAGTTTTTAGTCATATTACTTCCAATTGTCAGTAACTAAAAAATAAATGTAGACAAAATTAAACATTATTTAATATGGATTTTAAATAAATAATGAAATAATAAGCAGTATGTAAATACATAAGAACATTTTGTTGATTTCAGTAATCGTAGTATTAGATTGGGAAAAGTTCAGCAATTATTGTTCATAATTGAAATAAGCGCCATCTGTTATCAAAATGCTGCAGCTTAATAAAGACAATTTACTTTGAAAGCGACATCTAGTGATACCCATAAGCTTTTAAGTTTTTATTCTGAATCGAGTTCTAATTTTATTTTCGAGATGTCGCTAAAGTAAAATAATATTCAAAGATCAAACTAAATAAAATTACATATACATACGTGAATTTAAGTGAACAAATAAGAAAATAAAATAATTATTGTACGTGATTAGATATACCATAGCAGAATGTCGC
Source organism: Luehdorfia chinensis (assembly GCA_019845155.1). Lineage (NCBI taxonomy): Eukaryota > Metazoa > Arthropoda > Insecta > Lepidoptera > Papilionidae > Luehdorfia > Luehdorfia chinensis. Next base: position 12,851,819 of record JAHVAK010000527.1, read on the forward strand.
CTCGCTGGTCAAGCGCTGCCGCAGGATGAGATGATCATGATGATGAGATATATCGTAATAAAACAAAACTTATAACTTTTTAGGTGTTCCAAAATTCTTATCCGCGTTACCGAAGCCGTTTCTGTTAATTTAATTATTCATATCACTTTTATATTTTATATCCACTTTGGACCAAATAGACTGCGGTTGCCAACTCGGCTGCCAAGCGTGGCAACAATGGCAACATTCCCCCAAAATGAGAGCTACAAACCTGTCTGGTAATCTATAGGGGAGGCCAATGTTCGGAAGTGGACTAGTGATAGGCTGAAATGATGATGACGATGATGATGCCCGCGACTCGTCCTCGTGGATATAAGTTTTAAAAATCCCGTGGGACCTATATGATTTTCCGGAATAAATATCCTATGTCCGTTTCCAGGGTGCTATCTCTGTGCCAAATTTCGTCAAGATCGGTTTAGCGGTTGAACCGTCAAATGATAACAAACAGAGGGACAGATAGAGTTACTTTCACATTTATAATTATTATTAGTAGGGATGAGGGGTTTACTATATCGTTTATATATTTTTTAACTTCAGATACAGTATTTGCCGAATGAAGCAGACCATTGAGCTTTTCGTAATTAAGAAACTGTTACTATTTTTATAATTTTTTTTAATTACATTGAAAACTTTTTATTATTAGAGGTCTGATAAAGCTGTGAGAAACAAACAAGAACTAGACGATCACACATTATTAGAAGAATGTAATTAAAAGCAATATTCAGTTAACCTAGTTCCTACGTACCATTGGATTTTTATATGAGTCTGCGATTATTGCTTTCCGTCTGAATTGATTAATTAATCTTGGAACTCGGCAAAATGTTGATTGTTTAATAATCTAGACTAGACTAGACGTAACTTTATATTCAAATGCTTTTGTGTAGCATTATCTTTCGACACAACCCAATCGTTAGACTTTATGATATGAGGTTACAAGTTGTATTCAACCCAATTTTCAAGAGTAATTGTTAAATTCTAAGTAAGTTAGTTTTCACTTAAATATTAAAAAGGTTAAAACATTAAAAGAATTATAAAATAAAATGCGGTCTAAATACCGCAATATATATACCGCATAATAATCTATTCTTTATCTTTATGATCTTATCTACATGAATCTTTGACGCGCATAAATAATTAGAAAAAAAAGATGTGGACGCCAGGCAAATAAGGATAATGTATATGTCTGGATGATTGATAGTGAAATATTAAAGTGTAAAGAAAAATTGGAACATACTTGGAAGGTAAAAATAATGGTAGAGTAAAAATTGCGTACGTCTTTATAAGTTTGGCTGTTAGGACTTCTAGTGCGTGGAACAGTAGAGGAAATTCATCATGACACCGGGTAAACTGAAGAAGATGTAAACGATTTTTAGAATCGTTACGTTCGTTCTAAACTATATGATACATAAAAGTCAATAAGAATTCTCAAAGCGTCTGTGCTCAAACCTATAAATAATTAGACGTAATATGTTGTGCTATAAATAATTAAGAAAGTTGTTACTATGTTAGAATCCGATACAATCAATCCAGCTTAATACTCGTACAAAGTACCAAAACCTGGCCGGCGCGGTGATCTTAAGTTATTCGTGTATGTAATTTAAGGCGAGCGCCAGTCCCCTGATTTACCTTAGCCTGTAGCGATATCATCCCTGTGGACCACTATGGATTGCCTCGTTGCTTGTTTTGTGATCTTCGGTTCTCTGCTTATAAAGGAAACATCAGCATTGATAATCTAAACGTAGTTAACTATTTCATCAAGCTTAGGTTCATCAAGAATCCATTTATTTTTTAAAACAGCTATCAATGAGCTCATGAAAAATTAATCGTATGTGTTTTATGGATGTGATAAAGATGCCGGACGGTAGCGGCTTAAGAGAATCGACCATCCCATCACATCCCGTGGGTGTCTTAAAAGTCGACAGAGGGAAATTAAATACCAGGAGATGGGCAGCACAATCTTCCTGGAACATCTGAATAAATAAACTGCGGTTGCAAACAAGCATGCCAAGCGTGGCAAATATGGCAAAATACCCCCAAAATGAGTGCTACGAAGTTTTGTGGCAATCTATGTTCAGCAGTGGAGTGGGGTGGCTGAAATGATGATTGTGAATGATGTAAGCAACTAATAGGTATATACTACCCCTAATGTAGGCTTATTAAAGTAATTGAACATAAACAGATTTTCGGATTACATCGCGTTTGAATTGATGATTTCTTATATATTACGTTACGCGAATATTATAATATTATTGAAACTAATTTTACGGATTTCATCGCGTTTAATTCGTTTCCAACGTTTCGAGGGCTTTACAGCATCCATGGTCGCGGGAGGACTGAAATGTCTGACATCCTGATGCCTTTATAAGTAAGGCATCAGGATATCAGACCGGGGTATCTCAGTCTTTAATTATTATTTTTGGTCCGATCTACGCAAAATGAGTTTACTGCGTCTTAAAGTCTTACAGTGGTATGCTTGGTTTTTGATCAATTTTCAATTTTAATAATAAGATCCCAAGCTTATGGTAGTAACCAATCATCTTTTATATTAAAATTAGGACGTTTTTTAATTTCAGTGGCCTCGTAAATCATCCTTGATAGAAATAGGTGTTCTTTTGCAAGGATTTGTGGTCTATCAAATGCGATGTAATAATGGTTGGGATGATCTAGAACATGGTCACAGATTCCAAACTCATTAACTGTGACATCACAGCGTCAAATGTCTCAGTCCTCCCGTATGGGTGCTGTATAGCGCTCAAAACGTCGGGTAACCAATAGTAAAATATTGTATGCTATAAAATTCGTAAAGTTAGGCTTATTAAGCTTTTCTTTTACTTTATAATACGTTTTAAGTAAAAGTCTTAATTTTTATGGGATAATGTGACGAAACGAGCATAATGGTCACCTAATGGTAAGTGCGAAGTCTGCCCATAACAAATGCTTTGTCACCCAGAATAATTTTGTGTGACACCACACTGCACCCGTCACGGTGAGACATCAGTTCTTAAGTCTCATATGCCTAGTGATTACACTACTTCTAAATCTAGGTAGGCCCTGGGATGATACCTTTATACACTAGACGGATTCCTGCATAGGTTAAGTTCGGGTAAATATCATTATTTTGTAACTTGATGATTTAGGTTACCTAGATTGTTTGTTATAAAAAAATTAAAAATATATAATTTATTTTTGTCGCAAAACGTACAGGTTCTGGTTTAATTATAATTTATTACAAGCAATTCTCAACTGTATGTTAGGGCGTCTTAAAAAGGATTGTGGATGATCGACTTCAGTCTCGATACCATTGCATTATCTTCAGTGTGCCTATGTTCTGTAGGTTGTACATCGGAGAGCGTATGCAAATGATATATTTGTTGAAAGTATTAGAGATTTTATTTTAATGTACGTAAATGAAAATATTCCACCGGGTTTTTCGAGGTGTACCTACTCATTATTTTGCACCGCAACGGTAGTTTATAATATGTCTTCTGCTGATATTTTTATTCTTTTTAATTTAACGTCGTGCATTAGTAAAATGTATATTAACTAATAACATTATGTTGTTAGTTAATATATATTTTACTGAAAACAAATACGTTTTAAATTAGTTATTCTGAATTGGCCATTTTATATTACAACTAGAATACAGCTATACTAAATCACAAGAGTTTTTATTTTTGGATACAGCATAGACTTAGAATAAAGTCTATGGACGCAGCACTATCTAAGGTGGATTCAGGTACTGTGATCGCCAATCCACCTGGCAATTTGTCATGGCTCCTCTATTCTTGGGATGGGTCTATGTCCAACATTATACGTAACCTTCCGTCTTCCCATCTATATTGATCTCGTGTTTACCGAATGAATTTGTTACCATTTCCACGACCCTAGAAATAGTTATCTGAGAGCAGTCTAGTCTAGACAGTCTTTATATTTCCCTGCTTTCGTGCTGCATTTCTGCGACCATTGCGGCTTTGTGATTTGTGCGACCGACTGTAAAGTATCGGAACCATTTGCAATAATCATACTTCCATTGGCTTCGGGAATGTATATTGTGATAATTTAACCTAAACAGTCTTTATCATTTGTAGATTTTTTCTTTTATAGGATTGCTGGTCGTTGTTGATCTACACATCCACATCATAATAAATATTTATTCAGATAAAAATATGGCTTCAGAAAAAGTTTTGCGCTTCTTTTTACCTAAAACTAATTCAGGGATTTACAGTTTGCCTAAAATTATACTTTAACTAAGTTATATGTACCTAAAAGACAGCCCGAATAGACCATATATTAAATAACTTTTAGTAATAACCCAGTCAATCCCCAGTAACAATAATAATAACCCAGTCATCATCACCATAATAATCAGTCACATAGGTGTCGCTTAGACATTTAATAAAGCTTGCTTATCCACGTGTATCTTTGGTTTACCACAGATGGTCAGTAAAAAGGTTTTAATGCCATTTGCCCTATTTTGAGTACGAAGCAAGAAATCTGTTTTATTTGTTTTTTTTTAGATGTTTGCGTGGCCAAGTAGTCACAGTACCTGACTCCTACGCCCGGGTTCGAAATCCGACTGGTGCCGACATTTGTGCGTAAACACAAATTGCTAGGTTTGGGTTTGGTTGTGTTGTCATAGATATGTATATATAGACAAGCGTCATTACAATTATAAGTTGTTCATATAATATATTTATTTATTCGCCATGTGATAACGGCATAAGAGAATCCGCGACCCTCTTCTCATCCCAAAGATGAAATAGTAATTATTTTAAAAGTAGTTTAGTTAGATAGATTAGCTCCAAGATTTTAAGTTTTTTACGAACATCCTCCTGCTGCTGAAAATAACTCTAAATTTAAAGTGATAGGTTAGTAGTAGACAGACGCGTCGAGACGATGACAGGGTGCGGAGTGGAGATAGTTCGATAGTTGTCGTTCGTGATTCGGCCACCGTAGACTAGACCGCTGCGTTATCGTTAATATTATCCTGGAAATTCTAGTAACACTATTAATTATTTCAAATGCTAAATATATATTTTCACTTGTTGCAACTGTCCCATTATTATTTAACTAACGTAGTTATTATAAACTAGCCGTGCCCCGCGGTTTCACCCTCGTAAAAAAGCCGACTCCGATCGATGATATTTATACCCAGTGTCACCCAGAACATTACTGTGCGATACCACACTGCGCCCGTCACCCTAAGACATTAGTTCTTAAGTCTCATATGCCCAGTGATTACGCTAGCTCACAGTGCCCTTCAAACCGAAACACAGTAAAGTTTGCACATATATATGCACGTGAAGCAGTAGTCACGGCAGAATAACTGGCCCTGGGGTGGCAGGATTCCAATGCAGGATTCCGTCTAGGTAGGTACCATTGCAGTACCAGTTATTCTACTGTCAAGCAGTAGTTTGAAAACGTTACTGTCGTCGTCGTCGTTACAGACTACCACAAGTCCACTGCTGTACATAGGCCTCCCCATAGATGGCCACAAAAGTTTGTACTTCTCATTTTGTGGGGAATTTGCCATAGTTGCTTGGCAGGCGGGTTGACAAACGCAGTTCATTTATTCAGATATTCCAGGAAGATGCTGCTGCCCATCTCATGGTTTTTATTTTCCCTCTGTCGACTTTTACGATATCCGCGGGATGAGATGGGGTGGTAGATTCTCTTAAGCCGCCACCACACTCGATAATTGTACTGTGTTTAGTATAATTATTGAGACTTAACACTGAAGTCTTTTAAGAAACTTTTTATACTTAAAATGTAGAAACATTTTTGTTAAAACATATTTTATAGATAATTTTATATGGTAACTTTGAACTCGAGCAAAAACCTGACACGTTGCATACACATCGCGATCTAGCCGGCGATAAATCATGCGTACTATAATTAAGGGGCCCCTTTTGATTCACCTCAATATTTTCCTGCCTTTGCCATAGGATAAGAAACAAAAAATAAAAGAATATAATTGGTGAGACTCTTGTGTCTTATTCTTGTGCAATATTATTAGTTACAACATTTACAATATTTTGAGCGCGGTCCACGCTTCGGGCGCTCGTTTTAAATATTTAAGTACGCATGTAGTAACTTCGGTTCGATTCCTGGTGTCGGCACTACAAAATTGGTAATTGCAATTTCCAGTACTGATTTACCACCTGCTCGGCGGGGAATGAAAATGTAAGGAAATTTGTATGTCTGAGAAATAAGAAAATATTTTGATGATCGGTATAAGAAAAGCCCAACCCGCTGGAACAGCGTGGGGGTGGAAACGCAGATTAATAATTATGTAATGTCAATATACGCGTACAACTATGTACAAGCTCGAGACTAGGTGATGCATCATTGTTTGAGGCAAAGCTGTACAGCTTCGAGCTCCGACGTAGACTCGTTCGTCTGTTGCTATTCTATATGCTGCCATAAGGGGAACGTGCACAGGATTTCATCTATCTCCTTTTTGCCATCGAATGACACGCCGCACGGATGGATTGAACCTTACTTGGTTAACATATCATGAACCATCATTACGTAGATGTCGCTACATCACTCCCCCACTCCCCTGCCGAGACTGGAAGTCGTAGGTAACCGTGGAGGACTTGTGACGTCCGGCGATGATGTACAGTGTGGCGATGATGTACAGTGTGGCGATGAGGTGAAGCTGTGTCCAAGTGTGTGGGTTTCACCATTTTGGCGGATGTTATTGCCAAGGAAAAGTAGCTACAATCCGCCAGATCGAGTGGTCTTATCTGGAGAGGACGTCTCCTCCAGCCAGTAATCTTTAGATGTTGTATATATATTTCGCATCTTAGAAACATTCATAGCGCGATTATGATATTTCTTGAGCATAGTTAATAGAATCAGGCGTTACTTTGCGGAAATCCATTATAGTAAAGGACAGAAAGTTAATTTGCTAAGATCCGCATGCAAAATGTAAAATGGTGTGTATTACCTAGTTTTGAAGAGCAACGCCCGCCCTCCCTCAACAGCGTGCACAAGAAAACCAATACCGCCACCGGGAGCCGCCACCAGATACCCTCCACCACTACAACACTACCACTAGGCAATACACACCACTGAAGTCGAGAACACGACACGTGAAAACAAGGCATTATCAAGTGATATTGACTCTACGACTGTCAACCGCCGAGTGACGCTGAGCTTCTCATGTGGTGACATAGATGTCGCTACAGTCTTTTCAGACCCGTATCACATGGGACCTCTTCAAGGAAAAAGTGAGGCATCCTGAAGGCTGTGGCACCTACTTAGACGGATTCCTGCATAGGAATCTTAACACCAGAAAACTGTTGATCTTATACACACAAAGAGTCGTGATTTTTCTCTAACAAATCCTGTCATACCGAGTTCAATCATGTAAAATAAAATTTACAAAATTAATGAAATAATACGGTAAACAATTAAAAGTAAATAATTTGCCTTTAGATATTTATCAGCCAGAGAGCGGCAATTGAGTGCAGCCTCCGCTGCAATTAATTCATATTGCACGATTTCACCAGACAGGTAAAGGATTGCGCCCGTCCCCACTTTGTTTTAATTAATAAACCTTGTTCGGCCATGATTTAATAAAAACAGTATTATTCGTATTGCACAGACATAAATAAATGTTTTATTCTGCCATCTATTAGAGGCTTTGGGTTTATTCTGGCATTTCTCTTATTTTACCTTGCAGAACAGTTTAACGTGTGACTTGGAGCATATTGGGAGAGCGCTACAGACACATCGGTAATTATTTGAAAATTGTTGCGAACACAGCTTCTTCACCATTATAATTTATAGACGAATGGGTAATCGTCCTCATAATTACTTCACAGAAATAACAGCCTAGCGATTATAAGAGAAATTTTTGTTATTTATTGTAATTATGTACATTTATTTAGCAAAACACTAAATTTAGAGTAGCTAGAGGACGTAAGAATTATTTTCTTTAATTATTTATCATTAATATATTATATGATTTATAGAAAGTCAATTTTCTTGACTGGTCTTACATTAGTAAAAAATACTTTATAAAGTAATTTTTTCAAATATATATTTATTTTTGGATATGTAATATGTTTTTTGATAAAACTGACGGGGTTCATTTACCTAGAGTAATGTGAATTAATTGCAGCGGACGCTGCACTCTATTGCCGCTCTCTGGTTGATAAATTTCTAGAGGCGAATTAGTCACACTCAACTGTTTACTGTAATGTTCAAGTTAAATTATTTCTGTTATTTTAAACCTTTACTGATATTTATAGGAATTGTATAATTATCATTATCTTTTCAGCCCATCACAAGTCCCGTGCTGAACATAAACCCCATTAGCAGCCAGACTACTATAAAAACAGATCAGAGCCATCTGCATCCATCGACTTCCTGCTAAACTGTTTAGAGTTGCTCCGGTACGAGGTATCAAATCAAGAACCTTTTTCCCCAATGGTTATCGGTTCTACGAGCTATACGAGTTTATTCGGTCCATTGCCACTTCGGCTTTCCTGATTGACTGAATCACTTTATAACATACTATTATATTTTTGTTATTGGATAAAAGTATCGAGAGGTGTAAATCGTTCACCTGACGGAAAGTGCAACGTTTGCCCATTACAAATGCCTGTGTCACCCAGCACATTACGCTCGTCGCCCTGACACATCAGTTCTTATCTCTAATATACCAAGTAATTACAAAACTATCTATCAGTGCCCTTAAGACCGAAACACAGTAATTTTGTCACTGGTGGTAGGATTCCTATGCAGGAATCCGTTTAGGTATACCATCCCAGGGCCAGTTATTCTACTGTGAAGCAGTAGTGTGCAATCATTACTGTGTTTCAGGGATATGAGATTTAAGAACTGATGTTTCAAGGTGACGGGCGCAGTGAGATACCACTCAGAAATGTTTTGAGTGACACATCATATATCATCATATGGGAGCCGGGAAGAATCTGCTACACTGCTCCAATACGTGTTGGTGGACTTCAGATGTCTTCGGAATATGTTTTACTTCTCAGACATGCAGGTTTCCTGCGGCGCCGAGCACATAGTAAATCAGCACTTAAATTGCAATTAGTAATTTTAGAGGTGCCGGCACCGGGAATCGAACACAGGTTACTCGCGTAGTATGAAATTTAAAGCGCGCACCTAGCCCCTGAGCTACCACGGCTCTGTCGTAGAATTACTTTTTATTTCTCCGAAATGCAATTTATTTTTTATAACAAAAGATAGCAAAGTGTCATATTTTAATACAATCAAAAGTAGACCAGCTTTTGATTGTATTTAAAGATTTATTAGCTGAAAGTAATAACAATATTTTTAATTATAGAAATGAATTTTAATTATTAATTTGTTACAACGAATGCCTTACTTGTATAATGCAGAAAGGTACGTGTTCCAAATATTGATAAGTGGTTTTATATACACAATTATTGGTTTTCGAATTTAAATGTGCAGTAATTCTCTGGAGTTTCTCGTTCAACGGTTGCATGGCCCAAAGAGATGTTTTAATGTTTTACCGGCGGGACCTTGTCTTATATTATTTACGTAGAGAAATTCTGAATATAACCGTGCCAAGTGTATATAATATGTAGTTTGTCCGAGAAACATGAGCAACCTCTGCCATTAATTGTTTAAAAGCAAATATAGGACATAAGGTAACTTCTGGAAAATATCAGTGTTCTGGAGCATACTATAATGTTTAAAACATCTTTGAACTTTGCATCTTCATATATAAATAAGTATAGTCAGTCGGTAAAGAATTCTGAGAACATTTGAATGCTTTACGTCCATACAGAGGATTGTAGAGTAGTTGTAGTAGTAGTAATTAATGCTCCTTATATTTCATAAACAGAAAAGTTCGTTTTTATATAATGATAGACGAAAGAGTTTAAAAGAAAATGCTTTTTACCTTAATGTATGGGATGAAGAAACACATATTTGTCACTTTTCTGTTAAAAATATTATACTGATTTGATTTAGCAGCTTTAAAAGGTAGTTAATGGGTAGGAAGTCGGGTTGCTTTCAATGAAATCTCGTTGCAACAAACTGTTCGGTCCGACTTAAATTTAAATATAATTTGTTGAAACTGCATTTAATAAAAATTGCTTTGTGATACGAGTAATAGGTGTCACAAAGCGTTACGGAAATTCAAAAACCGACAATAAATTGCATACAATTTTCATTTGGTTTTTTGTCTACTTAATTAGACTTGAAATGGAAACGCAAATTGTTATGTGCAATTATTGCATTATTTATCACGCTAGCTGCGTTAGTAGTTAATACTATAATTGTGTAATATAAAATGCGGTGTAGATTTTTCAAAATTAATTATTTATGCGAAATTCATCATTTTAGTTCTGTGTCTTGCACTTTTTATAAGGATAATATTTATAAGGATAATATTTACCGAATTAATCTGTTATGTTAATAATAAAATATAATACATATGATACGTGAAGAAGTATTAAATAGTATAGTATATATGCATAATAAATGAATCCATATAATATTATTATAAATATGAAGGTTTGTAATTTGTCATTCAATCACGCTCAAACGGCTGAAGGTATTTCAATGAAATTTAACATAGAGGTACATTTTGTCAAGTTAGAGGATACTTTTATATGAAAAAAATTGTATCATAAAAACAATAATATCTAGATTTTAATGTACGCCGAGCGAAGCGGGCAAGAAACAGCTAGTAGATAATAATCGGTTCATGTGAATTAAATTTACAGATTTTGACGAGAACACTACTGAAACGTTTATTTTAATGAATAGGATGTTTAAATATGTACTCGTCATATCTTATTACATATGGCACTTGGTTAATTATTGTGAATTGCGTTATTCGAGTGTAAGAAGCAGTGGTTGCTACATTTTCTTGAAAATATGGTTCTGACTTTTTCGTATAAGATCTGGTTGCAGCAGGCGGTAAATTCAAGTTTGGAATAAAATTGAGACAGACTGCAATGCCGACGCAACCTTTTTAACAAAGTGAAAAGTTTGTGCTTTTAGAAATTTTAGATCTTTTAAGGCATAGAACAGAAAATAATATTTTTTATTTAAAGTAGTATTTTGTAATCTAACATTAAATCGAAAAAAGCCACTGTCCGATGTTTCACTATGCTTTTTAAAGAATTTACAAAAACACTATAATAAATATTTAGTATTCAGACAGCTTGGTAGCAATCACTTCATTCCTAGGGTTTTCGATCCATGTTTTCCTTAATATTACAATAACAAAAATGGATTTTTTTTATAGATGTACTTTGTATACTTTTTTAGATTTTTCTGTAAAAACCTACAAATACAAAGACTGCGATGTAAGTGCTAAATATAATAAAATACTTTAATGACAGTTCGGAAAAAAAAATATAAAAAAAAGTTATCCGTAAATTTAATAGCATAAACCGTATATAAGGGTTAGTTTCTTGTTTGGGGACTTATTGAAACTTTGAATTAAAAGTTTTACAATAAACAGTGGTCCATAAGGATATTTTCTCCTATTTACAAGTATATTGGTGACTAAATGTTTGTGTTTCAAATTATTGCCGTTTAAAGCAAATTTTTAACTTTAAACCAATGTAACATTTTTGAAATGACATATATCGAACTTCGTCATGTGCTTGAATTTGTCGTTAAATTCATAAAATGAATGAAATATTACCAGCAGGTACTACTGTAATATCCTGCTGAGGTCATCAATGTCAAACATTATTATAAGGAAGTAACAAAAAGGAGACATGAATTCAGCCCTGCGGAACGCTAATTAAAAGCGTCCCGGAAGAACTCGTACCATTGATAACAACGTTTTGTTTCGTTACATTACTCAGATAAGACGTAATGAGTATAAGTGGAATAGATTTTTCCGAGTCACAATGTCCGCTGAATATCGCCCATGTCCTATAATTGTCCCACTGTTGAGCACAGGCCTCGTCTCATTTCTGAGAGGGTTTTAGAGACGGGTACACTCTACCACACTGCTTGAATTCGGATTTGCGGACTTTACTTGTCTAAAAGCTGTATAAAGGTGTATATCTTTTTTATCTGACAAAACGGTTTCCTCACAATGTTTTCCTTCACCGTCGAGCACACGTGGTAAATCAACACCGGAAATCGAAACCAGGTCACTCGCGTACTATCAAATTTAAAGCGAGTGCCTAGCCTTTGACCTACGATTGTGAATTCGAAACAATAGTATTAATCACTAGATTAAGGGAAATTGGAATTATCTGTTAATGCAATTTACGAAACACGTATTTTTTATCATAATATTGTTATCCAGGCTGTTAACTATTTTGGAAAATAAATAGCTCTGTTTAAGTAACATAACCCCTCCGTGTGGTGGCGGCTTAAGAGAATCTCACACCCCATATAAAAGTCGACAGAGGGAAAATTGAAACCAGGAGATGGGCAGCATCTTTCTGGAATATTTGAATAAATAAACTGCAGTTGCCAACCCGCCTGCCAAGCTCAGCAGTGGACTAGTAATAGGCTGAAATAATATAATGATGAAGTAACACATAAAAAAACGTACTCAATTTGAATATTATTAATAACAAAAAAATATTTTTTATTACTTTTTATTATATACATAAGTTATTTAAGTTTCAATTGTTGAAGAGCATTAATAAGAAATGCTAATCCACATTTGGCGTAACAGATGTTTATCTACACACTAGTTTATTATTAATTCGCATTTAGATGAGTTACGCAATTTACGTATATTTAACAGAATTTGGTAATTTAGCACAGGCCAACAATTTTGTTTATATTATTTTGCATATATTAAGTTAAGCCACCAATAGCCAACTTTTGCCGTGAACCATCTCCTAGCACTAGCTTATGAGCGTAGTTATAGTGATTAACAGGAATATTAGTAATGTTTAATAGCACTAGCGGGCGCCGATAGGTGTCCGGCAGAGTAGAATACCTCCTACCTCTTTCCTACCTAGGTGTCGTATGTGGCGACTAAGGTATTGTACGGACAGCTTTTATTCGTGCAGAATAACAATATAATATGTAATGCTGTCACAATACTGGGAACTACGCACACGACGTACACTATACGTGAGAACGCAACGGATATTAATATTTTTTTGACTCGTACCAAAATAGCGACGGTGTGGTTCGCCACCCGTCACGTCTCGTTTCCCATGGGGGCTACGTGTGTGGCCTCTGCCTACCTGTGTGTATGTATGTTTAATAGCATTAGTCATTTTTTTTTAATATTGAAATCAATTATTATCAATCTCTACAATATAATGAACATGTAATCTTACCTACTCAACTACTCTTGATTACACGTATTAGTCATAAAGAATATAGTGACTATATTATTATTAATCTTTTTTTTACAAAAGTAGAAATGTCCTTTTCAAGAGATTTTGTTTGTCACTGTCTTAAACATATTAAAAATAGGGGGCCAGTACCCTAATGGTTTCAAGTACGAACTGTGAAAGTATATTACAGGTTAGAACCTGTTATTTGACTACTGTCGCGTGTATTTCCTTTAGTACGGTTAGTTACGGTTAGTAGAACAGTTATTTAAGACAGGGTTATTAATAATCTACATCGCAGAGCTTTTTAGGAAAACTAAAGTAAATTTTTCTATCAAAAGTATTAAAAGAATAAATTTAGAAAATAATCGCGAAGTTAGTAGACCATTGGCAAAGCATACAACGAAATTAATGTTGCCAATACTGATAGTGAACAGCTTTCCGTGTCTAGGTTCCTGATGCACGCGTTCAAAGGCAGTGAAATGGCTAATTTTAATCGCGAGTCTTACATACTTATTGTCTATATACGTTAAAATAGAGATCGTGTGTCATACATACGTAAAAATCTCTTTTACATTACGACATACAGTTTTTACGACGTTTTTAGTAACGATGATATCCGCAGCAGAACTAGAGGAACTTAATAGCCCTATGGATTAGCAAGCTGAAGTGACAATGGGCCGGCCATATAGCTCGTAGAACCGATATCCGTTGGCGAAGAAAACTCTCCCACTAGATAAAGCGACGACCTACATGGTTGCAGGTGGCTCAGGACCGGTGCCAGCACCTCTAAAATCGATCCCCGGTGCCAGCACCTCTAAAATTGTTCTACAATTTTAAGTGCTGATTTACCACGTGCTTAGCGGTGAAGGAAAACATCGTGAGGAAACCTGCATGTCCGAGGAATAGAAATATTTCGGGGACATGTGAAATCCGCAAACCCGCATTGGAGCAGCGTGGCGGATTCTTCCTAGCTCCTAAACCCTCTCAGAAATGAGAGGAGGCTTGTACTCAGCAGTGGGACATTTATAGGCTGAATCTTTACGTTTTTTTAAAGGACCGTGTTTTGTGGCAATCTATGGGGGAGACCTATGTTCAACGGTGGACTATGATGATCTGAAATGATGATGATAATTCAGTTTTTTTTAAATTAGTCGAGAACGTTAGTTAATCGACTAAGGTTAGTAAAATAATAGTACAAAAAATAACAGCAAAAATTTATTTCCGGTTATTGGAGAGCTTTAATTGATTGCATTTTTCACTACAATTAATTAATTCTGAAGTATTCCAGCGTGCATGGCGTCTATTTTTTTATTTATGAATTTATCGCGGAAGGGTTAAACATCATTCAATGTGAAATAAATGAGTTTTAATTGATTTTGATTGATTAAAACGAAATATTTAACCAAAACTGTTCTGATGAAGTTTTCAATTGAAGAATTTGGTGTTATGTCTAGTTTTGGACACTGTGATTTTAATAAATTAAAGCTTTTTAATATAATATCATATCTCCTGTATATGTGTATGTGTATGTCCTCAAAAATGTTCCTTTATCTTGTTTGTGTTGCGTTGTCACCCAAAACCATATTCGGATAGTTATTTGAGGCGTTTTACCGGCTATTTATTTTCTTTACGCTTGGCATGACGAGTTGGTAACCGCAGCTTATTTATTTAGATGTTCCAGGAAGATGTAGCTGCTCATCTGGTTTTTATTTTCCCTCTATCGAATTTTACGACACCCACGGAATGAGACGGGTGATCGATTCTCTTAAGCCGCCACCACACAGCATAGTAGTTGTATAGCAAAGATTGAATCATACGTATGAAAATTACGCGGTTTAAAATGCTAAAATTAAGGAAATTGAATGTATTTTGTCTAAAGATGTAGGAGTTTTGCAATCAGCGGGACTTTGCGTGTACATTTACGTGTGCAAACGCTACTTATTACGGCTTTATTGTTCCTTTGCATTTCATTCCGGGTTTTCTTTCCTTTTGTTCAAGAAAATGAAGTAATATGAAATAGTGAAATGGTATTAACGATACTAAAGTCATGCTAAGAATATATTTATAAGAAAATATACGAAATGTTACACATTTTACGTTTAAAGCCCCATGTTTTATCTTATAAAAAATTTGACTTACACTACGATTTCTCATGTTTCGTGCGTACATTTTACTGACATGCACTCGAATCCACATCTACAAATACTCAATACGATAACGATTTATTTTCTATGTCAATATGTCTAGACACGGAAACCAATAATAATGGATTGCACAAATTTGCCAAACCCATAATTGTTGGTTTTAAAATACTCTAGGGATGCTGTCAGCTGAGTTTATCCGGTCTGTGAACAATACAGGCATATACACGCACATATGTACACTGATTTCAATTGATGATTCATAAAAATACGAAGAAATAAATAATAAGTATTTTATCATGTTATTAATAGAAAGACAAAATTGTCTTTAAATTGTAGTATACTTTTCCTTATGAATGGGTTACTTACTCCAAGAAGTCGGAACTGGCATTACAGATTAGTGTTTGCTTTGACATTAGAACATCTCTTTTTCATTGACAATATCTTTAACTGGCGATATGTGTAATATTTAGTTAAAATTGTGGCAGGCGGGTAATTAATTTTGTAAAAAAAAACTTACGTATTTTTTTCTAATTTAAAACTGTCAGATTGCTAATCGACAATTCATTACAATCACTTTCAAACTTCACTTGTCGACCAACCAACCAACAAGCTAGTTTTTGTGTCACTCGTCGTAGACAAAAACTAGCTGCATAAGCAGGCGCTTAAATTGATTTGCAAATAAATTCAACCCTTTTCACACTACTAAACGAATACTGAGTATTTGAAATTTAGGTTTCAAAACCTGGGAGATTCTCATGATTGTTCTCTCCGTTCCTCGGTTAGTCACAAATCGCTCACGCAATTACACCGCTCTGGTTACACACCTCACTCTTTCGCCTTAACGGCTATAAGACTCTGGAACGAAATACCTTAGATCTTCACAGCGACTGTGAAATGCTCTTAATCTCTGAACACTTCAGAGCTTTATCACGGTGGTTTTTCGAAATAGCCACGGTTCATCCAAACCCGCTGGTGGTAAAAGCAGCAAATTACCGACCAAATAGAAACGCGACCGAACGCAAACGTCGCCCGCGAAACGTGCTAGACGACACGGACGTCTCAGCACTCCCTGACCACGATACGGTCAGTCACAATCCAGGCTACACTGTATATATATTTTTGGTGATGTAATTGCTGTTAGCCTTCTCGGCTTTTGCAGCTTCATCGGATACTGTGCTCGCGGGCCAGGGGTCCGCGTGCCAGGTTTGGTTTGACCCAAACATAAATAAATAAATAAAAACTCCTACAAAAACCTCGACGTTCGGACTGTGTCGCGTTTGCTGCGTGCTTTCGCGATTTCGAAAATCTTAAATATTTTAAGTCGTTTAATGACCGTCCGAGGGAGGCTGCGCGCGTCCATTCGGACTGTCGACTTGTGTGTCGGTAACTCGGGGCGGTGAGAACGCGGGCGACGTTTGCGTTCGGTCGCGTTTCTGTTTGGTCGGTAATTTTCTGCTTTTACCACCAGCGGGTTTGAATGAACCGCGGCTTTTTCGAAAAACCGCCGTGATAATTCTCTGAAGTGGTTAGAGATTAATGGGAATTTCACAGTCGCTGTGAAGATCTACATTGCGTTGATACCAACCGGCTCCGGTGGCAGTTCGCAAGAATCGATTTTGTCGCGTGAGCGAAAGCGACGCAAGCATAGTCCATTACGGGTCTTATGTAAGTCTTATAGAGGCGAAGTTTGTGTCTTAAGCACATTTTGCTTGAGGAGCAAGTGAATGGGTATAGACGGCTTGAGATAAAAGCCGCTCTATTGGGTATGTTTTTAATGTGTGGCTACACTGTACACACTGTTAATAGCAGAAACGCAACCGAACGCAAACGTCGCCCGCGAAACGTGCTAGACGACACGGACGTCTCAGCACTCCCTGACCACGATACGGTCAGTCACGATCCAGGCTACACTGTACACTCAGTTAATAGCTTTAATATAACACGCACCACGACGCGCGACCGCCGTAGAGAGCGGCGCGCAGCAGTCGACAATCACACCGCGTACACACGATCCACCCTTGTTCCAGGGCGGTTCTGACCGCCCAGAGCTACCGACACACAAGTCGACACGTCATCGGTCATTAGACGACTTAAAATCATTTTGAGATATTCTAAATCGCGCAAGCACGCAGCGAACGCGTCAGTCCGAATTTCGAGGTTATTGTAGGAGTTTATTTATGTATTTATGTTTGGGTCAAACCAAACCTGGCACGCAGGTCCCTGGCCCGTGAGCACAGTATCCGATGAAGCTGTAAAAGCCAAAAGAGGCTAACAGCAGTTACATCACCGAAATTATACGAAATACTTCTTTACATTAAAAAAACTCCTAACAAGTTTGCGTTCAAAAATAAAGTACGGGAATATTTTAAAAATTCGTTGCAAGTTTGAATTCTATTTTTCTTTCTCTTATTCGTGTGTATGTGTGTTTGTTTATTTATGTATGTATGTATGAGTATATGTACTTGCATATGTGTATCTGTGTTTATGTATTTATTGGTATAATTGTGTATAAATATTTTATAGTTTATGTATTTACATTTATAGATTTGGTCAATCGATTAATTATTCTTTTACTCTCTTATTGTTCGCTGCTCAGCCTATCATATTATGTTTATATCTGCTTTGCCTTATGGTTGACTGGGAGAGAATGCCTTTAGGCATTAAGTACATATGGCGGATATGTACCACTATTGCATAAAAGTTTAAGTAAATAAAATAAATAAAAATTTATTAATTAGGTGAAGGTATGAAAAAATTTACGAAATTTGTAATTGGGGATGCAAAGTTATGGTTTTTATTATGGCACAACTCATTGTAATAATGCAACTCGGAAATGAATAGTCAATCTTTAGATCTAGAGTTTACTCACGATTGCAGACTCAAATAAAAGGTAAAAACAAAGATGGAAAACGCTTTGCTCGATCTGGCATAGGTATTAAAAGGATAGCAGAATGATAAATTTTGCAAAATCTGTAAGCTTTTAGCAAAATTGCAACATGAAAGGAAACATCTGCTTATTCCATTCGCTGAAAGTATTTATTAAAATCTTCACTACTCATTAAGTTGATTTTGCAAATAAATATATTAAACAAAACAATTTAGTATAATTTTAGTGTTTTATGGATTATTAAATTGTTACTTAAATGTTGATTGTACACACCTAACATATATTTGTTACATATGAGTTAATATAAGTCAATAAACCTGTCAAGCAATGAATGTTGCCGTTATGTTTCTGAAGTTATACTTCTTTTAGCGCGTTTAGTAGAGGGTAAAATAGAAAGCTGTGCGCGCAGCCTGTTACAGAAGTGCGACATGATGAAGTTAGCCATCAATGACAAATAACAATGTAAATAAATTTTACTGACTTAGCTCGCTCATAGAAATCTCCGATAGCCGCTAGATGTCCGGCAAAGTAGAATAGCACCTACCTCTTTCCTACCGAAGAATCGTAAGATGCGACTACGGTATTGCACGGACAGCCTGTATTCGTGCAGAATAACACCATAATGCTCAATGCTGTGACTATACTGCTCGCGGGATCGCAATGGGTAGTAAGAATTTTTTGACTCGTACCAAAATGGCGGCGACATGGTTCGCTACCCGTCACGTCTCGTTTCCTCCAAAGGCGATAAGTGGGCTACGTGAGTGGCCTCTGCCTATCACTTAATTGAATGCCTCTGAGTTGTAGCATTTATATGTAAGCCACAGGCTTCTTCTTCGATGAACATACGACTAATTAGTTCACTGCAAATCACCTTGCAATGCACCTCAACAACATATAGTTTAGGTAATAGTATATTGAATCATTTAATAATGTCTAATAGACAGATGGGCAGAGTTGTCAAAATACTCACCTCAGTTACTGCAGTTAATGCCCATTTGAATAAAGCAAGACACATGTGTTAAACACTGAAATATTCTGACGATTGAGTGGCTAACTGCTGAATTGTACATCTTGGGTTGAAATCTCAACTGAAGCCAATATTATTATTAGTCGAACTCTGGACCAGAGGCAATAAGTAACAACTTTATTTAAACAGTAACTGAGTCTCACGCTTTCACCCGCGTAAAATAGGACGACCACATGGCTGCGCCGTACGGCATGGTATCTCGCAGATCTGAGTTTCAATGGCCTTTCGACCTTTCGCATTATTTTTATAAAGTTTTATAGCCTAAAACTGTTCTTAATAAACGTGATATTTAATATAAAACGAATTTCTTAAATCAAATTTGTATTTCCTGAGATTAGCGCGATTAAACATACAGATTCTCCAGCTTTTTAATATGGGTAGATAAGGTATTTGTGTAAGGTTAAGTAACGTATACGTAAAACGTTATTATTTTATCAAAAAACCGACTTCCACTCAGCAATTCCAAACACGCTCAACCAAATTTAAAAGTTTGATTTCCTCATGGATTCCATCATCAGAACTTGACCAAAATGATTTGGAACCAACTGTCTGTGATTTGGTCCACGTGGTAGAGAACTATCGCTGTACGTACGTAAAAAAAAACATTCCGACGAAAAGAGAACCTCATCCTTGTTTTGAAGTCTGTTAAGAAGAACTATCAATTTTCTTAACCTTAATATATTATGAGAAAAATTCAAGCTTCAAACTAAAATAGTGACCAAAATGCAAATTAAAGCGTAACACGTACATCCCAGTACGTGCAGTAATTTCTACAGTTTTTCAGATTTTACGCAGAAATCCTAAATGTTTCCGAAACAAAAAGTAGCTCTATATCCCAACGAGTCCCGTCAAAAGCGATTTATCCGTTTCAGATATTAACGCGGACAAACAGACAAAAATTTAAAAAACGCATGCTTGATTTTTGGTGTTAAATAGTAAAAAAATTATTTAATTTAATTTTGGTTTGTGCAATATTACCATATGAGATTAGGAAAAAATCTTCAATGCGAAATCACGGACTATATAACTCTATATAACTATATAACTAATCACGGACAATAAAGAATAAATAAAATTGGAGTGTCTCAATGTTATTTATTTGTAGTTAAGGTTATTTGTAGGTAAGTTAGGAACAATAGATAAGGTTAGGATTTAAGGTAAAGACGTAAATTTTCTGGGTGACACAACATTTGTTATGAGCAGACGTTACACTTACAATTAGATGAACGTTTTGCTCATCTGGTCACTTTATCCAATAAAAAATACGCGCTTATTCAATGTTCTGTAAATTATCTCAACACTAGACTATTTTTGCTCTAGTTTCTAATTTTAGTGGTTTAATATAAAAATTACCTCCATTTAATTTTTACTTTAGCTACAGATAATATTTCGTTATTAATTAAAATACTTATTGTCTATATACGTTAAAATAGAGATCGTGTGTCATACATACGTAAAAATCTCTTTTACATTACGACATACAGTTTTTACGACGTTTTTAGTAACGATGATATCCGCAGCAGAACTAGAGGAACTTAATAGCCCTATGGATTAGCAAGCTGA
Organism: Luehdorfia chinensis; assembly: GCA_019845155.1. Classification (NCBI taxonomy): domain Eukaryota; kingdom Metazoa; phylum Arthropoda; class Insecta; order Lepidoptera; family Papilionidae; genus Luehdorfia; species Luehdorfia chinensis. Next base: position 12,872,759 of record JAHVAK010000527.1, read on the forward strand.
AGTGACAATGGGCCGGCCATATAGCTCGTAGAACCGATATCCGTTGGCGAAGAAAACTCTCCCACTAGATAAAGCGACGACCTACATGGTTGCAGGTGGCTCAGGACCGGTGCCAGCACCTCTAAAATCGATCCCCGGTGCCAGCACCTCTAAAATTGTTCTACAATTTTAAGTGCTGATTTACCACGTGCTTAGCGGTGAAGGAAAACATCGTGAGGAAACCTGCATGTCCGAGGAATAGAAATATTTCGGGGACATGTGAAATCCGCAAACCCGCATTGGAGCAGCGTGGCGGATTCTTCCTAGCTCCTAAACCCTCTCAGAAATGAGAGGAGGCTTGTACTCAGCAGTGGGACATTTATAGGCTGAATCTTTACGTTTTTTTAAAGGACCGTGTTTTGTGGCAATCTATGGGGGAGACCTATGTTCAACGGTGGACTATGATGATCTGAAATGATGATGATAATTCAGTTTTTTTTAAATTAGTCGAGAACGTTAGTTAATCGACTAAGGTTAGTAAAATAATAGTACAAAAAATAACAGCAAAAATTTATTTCCGGTTATTGGAGAGCTTTAATTGATTGCATTTTTCACTACAATTAATTAATTCTGAAGTATTCCAGCGTGCATGGCGTCTATTTTTTTATTTATGAATTTATCGCGGAAGGGTTAAACATCATTCAATGTGAAATAAATGAGTTTTAATTGATTTTGATTGATTAAAACGAAATATTTAACCAAAACTGTTCTGATGAAGTTTTCAATTGAAGAATTTGGTGTTATGTCTAGTTTTGGACACTGTGATTTTAATAAATTAAAGCTTTTTAATATAATATCATATCTCCTGTATATGTGTATGTGTATGTCCTCAAAAATGTTCCTTTATCTTGTTTGTGTTGCGTTGTCACCCAAAACCATATTCGGATAGTTATTTGAGGCGTTTTACCGGCTATTTATTTTCTTTACGCTTGGCATGACGAGTTGGTAACCGCAGCTTATTTATTTAGATGTTCCAGGAAGATGTAGCTGCTCATCTGGTTTTTATTTTCCCTCTATCGAATTTTACGACACCCACGGAATGAGACGGGTGATCGATTCTCTTAAGCCGCCACCACACAGCATAGTAGTTGTATAGCAAAGATTGAATCATACGTATGAAAATTACGCGGTTTAAAATGCTAAAATTAAGGAAATTGAATGTATTTTGTCTAAAGATGTAGGAGTTTTGCAATCAGCGGGACTTTGCGTGTACATTTACGTGTGCAAACGCTACTTATTACGGCTTTATTGTTCCTTTGCATTTCATTCCGGGTTTTCTTTCCTTTTGTTCAAGAAAATGAAGTAATATGAAATAGTGAAATGGTATTAACGATACTAAAGTCATGCTAAGAATATATTTATAAGAAAATATACGAAATGTTACACATTTTACGTTTAAAGCCCCATGTTTTATCTTATAAAAAATTTGACTTACACTACGATTTCTCATGTTTCGTGCGTACATTTTACTGACATGCACTCGAATCCACATCTACAAATACTCAATACGATAACGATTTATTTTCTATGTCAATATGTCTAGACACGGAAACCAATAATAATGGATTGCACAAATTTGCCAAACCCATAATTGTTGGTTTTAAAATACTCTAGGGATGCTGTCAGCTGAGTTTATCCGGTCTGTGAACAATACAGGCATATACACGCACATATGTACACTGATTTCAATTGATGATTCATAAAAATACGAAGAAATAAATAATAAGTATTTTATCATGTTATTAATAGAAAGACAAAATTGTCTTTAAATTGTAGTATACTTTTCCTTATGAATGGGTTACTTACTCCAAGAAGTCGGAACTGGCATTACAGATTAGTGTTTGCTTTGACATTAGAACATCTCTTTTTCATTGACAATATCTTTAACTGGCGATATGTGTAATATTTAGTTAAAATTGTGGCAGGCGGGTAATTAATTTTGTAAAAAAAAACTTACGTATTTTTTTCTAATTTAAAACTGTCAGATTGCTAATCGACAATTCATTACAATCACTTTCAAACTTCACTTGTCGACCAACCAACCAACAAGCTAGTTTTTGTGTCACTCGTCGTAGACAAAAACTAGCTGCATAAGCAGGCGCTTAAATTGATTTGCAAATAAATTCAACCCTTTTCACACTACTAAACGAATACTGAGTATTTGAAATTTAGGTTTCAAAACCTGGGAGATTCTCATGATTGTTCTCTCCGTTCCTCGGTTAGTCACAAATCGCTCACGCAATTACACCGCTCTGGTTACACACCTCACTCTTTCGCCTTAACGGCTATAAGACTCTGGAACGAAATACCTTAGATCTTCACAGCGACTGTGAAATGCTCTTAATCTCTGAACACTTCAGAGCTTTATCACGGTGGTTTTTCGAAATAGCCACGGTTCATCCAAACCCGCTGGTGGTAAAAGCAGCAAATTACCGACCAAATAGAAACGCGACCGAACGCAAACGTCGCCCGCGAAACGTGCTAGACGACACGGACGTCTCAGCACTCCCTGACCACGATACGGTCAGTCACAATCCAGGCTACACTGTATATATATTTTTGGTGATGTAATTGCTGTTAGCCTTCTCGGCTTTTGCAGCTTCATCGGATACTGTGCTCGCGGGCCAGGGGTCCGCGTGCCAGGTTTGGTTTGACCCAAACATAAATAAATAAATAAAAACTCCTACAAAAACCTCGACGTTCGGACTGTGTCGCGTTTGCTGCGTGCTTTCGCGATTTCGAAAATCTTAAATATTTAAGTCGTTTAATGACCGTCCGAGGGAGGCTGCGCGCGTCCATTCGGACTGTCGACTTGTGTGTCGGTAACTCGGGGCGGTGAGAACGCGGGCGACGTTTGCGTTCGGTCGCGTTTCTGTTTGGTCGGTAATTTTCTGCTTTTACCACCAGCGGGTTTGAATGAACCGCGGCTTTTTCGAAAAACCGCCGTGATAATTCTCTGAAGTGGTTAGAGATTAATGGGAATTTCACAGTCGCTGTGAAGATCTACATTGCGTTGATACCAACCGGCTCCGGTGGCAGTTCGCAAGAATCGATTTTGTCGCGTGAGCGAAAGCGACGCAAGCATAGTCCATTACGGGTCTTATGTAAGTCTTATAGAGGCGAAGTTTGTGTCTTAAGCACATTTTGCTTGAGGAGCAAGTGAATGGGTATAGACGGCTTGAGATAAAAGCCGCTCTATTGGGTATGTTTTTAATGTGTGGCTACACTGTACACACTGTTAATAGCAGAAACGCAACCGAACGCAAACGTCGCCCGCGAAACGTGCTAGACGACACGGACGTCTCAGCACTCCCTGACCACGATACGGTCAGTCACGATCCAGGCTACACTGTACACTCAGTTAATAGCTTTAATATAACACGCACCACGACGCGCGACCGCCGTAGAGAGCGGCGCGCAGCAGTCGACAATCACACCGCGTACACACGATCCACCCTTGTTCCAGGGCGGTTCTGACCGCCCAGAGCTACCGACACACAAGTCGACACGTCATCGGTCATTAGACGACTTAAAATCATTTTGAGATATTCTAAATCGCGCAAGCACGCAGCGAACGCGTCAGTCCGAATTTCGAGGTTATTGTAGGAGTTTATTTATGTATTTATGTTTGGGTCAAACCAAACCTGGCACGCAGGTCCCTGGCCCGTGAGCACAGTATCCGATGAAGCTGTAAAAGCCAAAAGAGGCTAACAGCAGTTACATCACCGAAATTATACGAAATACTTCTTTACATTAAAAAAACTCCTAACAAGTTTGCGTTCAAAAATAAAGTACGGGAATATTTTAAAAATTCGTTGCAAGTTTGAATTCTATTTTTCTTTCTCTTATTCGTGTGTATGTGTGTTTGTTTATTTATGTATGTATGTATGAGTATATGTACTTGCATATGTGTATCTGTGTTTATGTATTTATTGGTATAATTGTGTATAAATATTTTATAGTTTATGTATTTACATTTATAGATTTGGTCAATCGATTAATTATTCTTTTACTCTCTTATTGTTCGCTGCTCAGCCTATCATATTATGTTTATATCTGCTTTGCCTTATGGTTGACTGGGAGAGAATGCCTTTAGGCATTAAGTACATATGGCGGATATGTACCACTATTGCATAAAAGTTTAAGTAAATAAAATAAATAAAAATTTATTAATTAGGTGAAGGTATGAAAAAATTTACGAAATTTGTAATTGGGGATGCAAAGTTATGGTTTTTATTATGGCACAACTCATTGTAATAATGCAACTCGGAAATGAATAGTCAATCTTTAGATCTAGAGTTTACTCACGATTGCAGACTCAAATAAAAGGTAAAAACAAAGATGGAAAACGCTTTGCTCGATCTGGCATAGGTATTAAAAGGATAGCAGAATGATAAATTTTGCAAAATCTGTAAGCTTTTAGCAAAATTGCAACATGAAAGGAAACATCTGCTTATTCCATTCGCTGAAAGTATTTATTAAAATCTTCACTACTCATTAAGTTGATTTTGCAAATAAATATATTAAACAAAACAATTTAGTATAATTTTAGTGTTTTATGGATTATTAAATTGTTACTTAAATGTTGATTGTACACACCTAACATATATTTGTTACATATGAGTTAATATAAGTCAATAAACCTGTCAAGCAATGAATGTTGCCGTTATGTTTCTGAAGTTATACTTCTTTTAGCGCGTTTAGTATAGGGTAAAATAGAAAGCTGTGCGCGCAGCCTGTTACAGAAGTGCGACATGATGAAGTTAGCCATCAATGACAAATAACAATGTAAATAAATTTTACTGACTTAGCTCGCTCATAGAAATCTCCGATAGCCGCTAGATGTCCGGCAAAGTAGAATAGCACCTACCTCTTTCCTACCGAAGAATCGTAAGATGCGACTACGGTATTGCACGGACAGCCTGTATTCGTGCAGAATAACACCATAATGCTCAATGCTGTGACTATACTGCTCGCGGGATCGCAATGGGTAGTAAGAATTTTTTGACTCGTACCAAAATGGCGGCGACATGGTTCGCTACCCGTCACGTCTCGTTTCCTCCAAAGGCGATAAGTGGGCTACGTGAGTGGCCTCTGCCTATCACTTAATTGAATGCCTCTGAGTTGTAGCATTTATATGTAAGCCACAGGCTTCTTCTTCGATGAACATACGACTAATTAGTTCACTGCAAATCACCTTGCAATGCACCTCAACAACATATAGTTTAGGTAATAGTATATTGAATCATTTAATAATGTCTAATAGACAGATGGGCAGAGTTGTCAAAATACTCACCTCAGTTACTGCAGTTAATGCCCATTTGAATAAAGCAAGACACATGTGTTAAACACTGAAATATTCTGACGATTGAGTGGCTAACTGCTGAATTGTACATCTTGGGTTGAAATCTCAACTGAAGCCAATATTATTATTAGTCGAACTCTGGACCAGAGGCAATAAGTAACAACTTTATTTAAACAGTAACTGAGTCTCACGCTTTCACCCGCGTAAAATAGGACGACCACATGGCTGCGCCGTACGGCATGGTATCTCGCAGATCTGAGTTTCAATGGCCTTTCGACCTTTCGCATTATTTTTATAAAGTTTTATAGCCTAAAACTGTTCTTAATAAACGTGATATTTAATATAAAACGAATTTCTTAAATCAAATTTGTATTTCCTGAGATTAGCGCGATTAAACATACAGATTCTCCAGCTTTTTAATATGGGTAGATAAGGTATTTGTGTAAGGTTAAGTAACGTATACGTAAAACGTTATTATTTTATCAAAAAACCGACTTCCACTCAGCAATTCCAAACACGCTCAACCAAATTTAAAAGTTTGATTTCCTCATGGATTCCATCATCAGAACTTGACCAAAATGATTTGGAACCAACTGTCTGTGATTTGGTCCACGTGGTAGAGAACTATCGCTGTACGTACGTAAAAAAAAACATTCCGACGAAAAGAGAACCTCATCCTTGTTTTGAAGTCTGTTAAGAAGAACTATCAATTTTCTTAACCTTAATATATTATGAGAAAAATTCAAGCTTCAAACTAAAATAGTGACCAAAATGCAAATTAAAGCGTAACACGTACATCCCAGTACGTGCAGTAATTTCTACAGTTTTTCAGATTTTACGCAGAAATCCTAAATGTTTCCGAAACAAAAAGTAGCTCTATATCCCAACGAGTCCCGTCAAAAGCGATTTATCCGTTTCAGATATTAACGCGGACAAACAGACAAAAATTTAAAAAACGCATGCTTGATTTTTGGTGTTAAATAGTAAAAAAATTATTTAATTTAATTTTGGTTTGTGCAATATTACCATATGAGATTAGGAAAAAATCTTCAATGCGAAATCACGGACTATATAACTCTATATAACTATATAACTAATCACGGATAATAAAGAATAAATAAAATTGGAGTGTCTCAATGTTATTTATTTGTAGTTAAGGTTATTTGTAGGTAAGTTAGGAACAATAGATAAGGTTAGGATTTAAGGTAAAGACGTAAATTTTCTGGGTGACACAACATTTGTTATGAGCAGACGTTACACTTACAATTAGATGAACGTTTTGCTCATCTGGTCACTTTATCCAATAAAAAATACGCGCTTATTCAATGTTCTGTAAATTATCTCAACACTAGACTATTTTTGCTCTAGTTTCTAATTTTAGTGGTTTAATATAAAAATTACCTCCATTTAATTTTTACTTTAGCTACAGATAATATTTCGTTATTAATTAAAATAAATTACAATATATTTATTAGCTGTTCTTACTAAGGTAGTATTTAGGAATATTGGAAAATACAAGGAAATCTTTGGTTGCTACCATATTTATACAAATAACTACTATATTTAAATGAAATTTAAATGAAACTAATTTTTACGGATTTTATCGCGTTTAATGTTTTACTATTTATAACCCGACGTTTCGGGCGCTTTACAGCTCCCATGGTCACGGGGGGACTGAGGTGACAGTTGTCCCGATATCATAGTTAACCCGGAGTACCTTCAGCTTTTAATTATTGTTTTTTAGTCCGATCTACGCAGAAAGAGCTTACTGTGTCTTGAAGCCTTGCAGTGGTATGCTTGGTTTTTGATTTAATTTTATTAATAATAGGATCCCAAGCAGGTGGTAATACCCAACCATCTTCCCTATTGAAATTAGGATGTTTTTTAATTTCAATAGCCTCGCGAATCATCCTTGGTAGGAATCGGTGTTCTTTTGCAAGGATTTGTGGTCTATCAAATCTGATGTAATGGTTGGGATGATCCAGAACATGGTCACAGACTGCAGACTTCCTAGAACGACGATGCTTCACGTCAGCTATGTGTTCTTTTACGCGGGTTTTTATCGATCTTCTTGTTTGGCCTATGTAAGAGAGACCACATTCACAATCCAGCTTGTATACTCCTGCGTCTTGTAGAGGGATGTTACACTTGACAGATGGTAAAAACTGACTTATCTTCTTCGGCGGCTTGAAGTATGTTTTTATGGAAGCCCGCTTCAAGATATAGCCAATCTTGTCCGTGACTCCTCTGACATAAGGTAGAATAGCAGGTACACGCTCGACTGTGGCCGGTTTCACTCGGTCACTGCGACGTAGGCGCGGAACCCGAAGCTTGTTGTCGTACAAAACTTGCTTGACATGCTGAACCTCGGCGGCCAGGTGTTTCCTGTCACAGATTCCTCGTGCTCTCTGAAACAAGGATTTACCTACGGTAGCTAACTGTGATGGATGGTGGTGAGATTCACCGTTTAAATATCTGTTAGTATGGGTCTTTTTCCTATACACAGTGTGACTCAAGGTGTTATTAGGATTCGAATTACTAAAACATCTAGAAAAGCTAAAGAGTTATTTGCCTCTAACTCCATTGTAAATAGAATTTTAGAGTTTAGGGAGTTAAGGTGGTCTAGAAATGCAGTTACTTTATCTGATGGTAAAATTGTGAAAGTATCATCTACATACCGCTTGTAGAATCTTGGATTTACTGGAGAAGTACGGAGGGCTTTCTCCTCAAAGTCTTCCATGAAGATATCGGCGACAATGGGAGATACTGGGGAGCCCATCGCCACACCATCTACTTGCTTGTAGTATTGTTCCTTCCACAATAGATAGCCAGATGTAAGGCAATGTCTTAGTAGTTCTGCATATTCCGCTGGCATGTTGTTTTCAGCTAGCTTCCTAGATACAATTGAGATGCAGTCGTCTACTGGTAGGAATGTGAATAGAGACTGGACATCAAAACTGACCATAGTTTCATTGTCAGTCAGGTGTAGGTTTTTAATCTCACTGACAAAATGGTATGAATCCTTTGTGTGTGCTCTAGTGTGTCCTCTGAGTGGTGAGAGTACTTTAGCCACATGCTGAGCCAATCTGTAGGTTGGTGAATCGATCTGGCTCACTATTGGACGTAGTGGAGCATTTGGTTTGTGTACTAACTAACTACTATATTATGAACAATGCTGTAAACCTAGAAATATTCTCCATATATGGGACATTATGGCAAATATCAGACCTAAAATAATCAAACCGGTGATGGTAAGCAGTGTTTAGCAAGTTGCGAAACATTTGATTCTGATCTGTCTGCCAAGTGTCAAGTTGAAAACCAAAAGACAACACTTCTAACACAGGACACAAAACTGTGCCAAGCCATGCACTGTTTACAGGATGATGTCGAAAATTGAATTTAAGTAATATTATCCAAGTTTAATTTAAAATCTTATTTAAGAGATAGTTGAAATAAAAAAACGAACATAATGCATGTAATTATTTTTGTTCTATAAATAACAAAGTGGAATATCTCGTATTTTTTATTGTTTAATAAAGGTTAATAATGAAAATTACACATCTTGAATTATCTACAGGATTTGTCATTTAATCCATTTGACACTAGCCACAGATAAAGTAAAAAAATGATATACATTTCATGACTAAAGAAATATCAACTGTACATCGGTAATAACTTTATTCATTATCTTGATTATCAGCCAGCAAGTAATTGACTGCGGGGCATAAAGTTTTTGCAAGTTAACAAAAGTATTCACCACACTTAGCAGGTGGATTAGTGATCCCAGAACCAGAATCTTATGAGTTATTTCTGTCCCTTAGAACGGTTCGACCCCTCGAGATTATTACGTTCTTTTCGGTATTGACTGTTAAAGCTGAAAGCAGCTTTATTGTTATAATTTTCTGTAGCAAAACTAGAACTTTAGACATACAAAACACACTCGTGTCTTTATTAGTACCAGTGGTCGCCATGCGGTTGAAATTCGTACGTAATTCATATTTTTCTTAAAGATCCGCATGCAAAAAATTAACCTTTTTTTCATTATAATGGATTTCCGCAAAGTAACGCCTGGTTCTTTTAACCATATTATGTGTTTGACATTGGCATGGAGTATGGACGTAAACAAACGACAGACTACAACGTGTTTGATATTTTCAGTATGAAAGTAAATAATGAATGTTTTCTTTAATTCAATTTAGAGTAGTTGTAACACATATAATATATAAACGCTACTCTATATAAACTTTAACTATGCCAAATCTCACACTTCTTCGCACGCGCAATATGGTTAAGTACTCCTTACATCGTTTTCTCTTCGCGTATTAATATATAGATATGAATAATATAAAGAGCTCGCTTTGAATTTTATGGTATGCGAGCAATACAATACAATTTATATGCCTGGTACCGGCACTAATAAATGTATGTATTCCAGTTACTTAAATTTGCTTAAGTGCTGCTTTTCTCCCCCTCGGGAAACTAGACGTGACGGGTGGCGCACTACGTCGCGTCGTCGTATCTCTCAAAAATATCCTAAGAAACTAATGAGCGCTCTCTTGATGATTCTATTTTATTTATTTTTTTATTAGATAAAGTGATGAAACGAGCAAAACGTTCACCTGATGGTAAGTGCAACATCTGCCCATAACAAATGCTTTGTCACCCAGAACATTTGTGTGTGACACCACACTGCCCATCACCCTGAGACATCAGTTCTTAAGTCTCATATGCCCAGTGATTACGCTAGCTCACAGTGCCCTTCAAACCGAAACACAGTAATGTTTGTAAACTAGTGCTTCACGGTAGAATAAGTGGCCCTGGGGTGGTACCTACCTAGACGGAATTATTTTTGTATCTACGATCCATCTCACAGTCATGTGAGTAGAGTGTGTTTCTTTCCTTTTATTGCTTTCTTGTTACGTTTAAATATTTTCTGCAACCATCTGTTAATGCTGGTATACATTTGCCATTATGAATCTGTTTGAACACCCATTTATTATACATAGATTTCTCTATTTCTCTACATGTTTCTAATCCTTAGCGAGAAAAACTGGTCTTAATTTAAATCGCTTGGAAATAGTTGCAATCAGATGGTAAGATATGCTAAACGCTATTTCCATGAAAATATTATTAACGCTTCTATCGCTGACATGTGGAAATTTCTTAAATCTCTTGGTATTTTAAAATCGTGTCCATTAGACCATGTCTCATCACTCACTTTGAATGACATAAACCAACATTTTATCTATAGACTCTATCCTATAGTCCGCTCTCAAACAATTACTTCTATTGGTTTTTTTGTTGGTTACAGTGAATTGAATAAATAAATTATCTGTGTTTCATGATTTTATCACACACGTATAGGATAGAATTCATTCTCGTATATTTTCATCTTCCTTCCACGTTCGTACCTACTAAATGCCATTTTAAAAAATAAATTTTTAATATGATTTATAAAATTATGTTTTTAGGTTTATTAGGTCTGTCGTTGTGCGCTCACTACTGGATAGATTTCGATAAATTTTTTTAGTATTACTTCTCAGACACTTGGCCCTTATCTAAAAAACAAATGTAACGATATTTTCATCCACACTACTATGATAAATGCGAAAGAATCTCTATCTGTCTCTCTATCTGTTTACCTTTTTAACAGCTCAACATTGAAACGAACCTAACAAAATTCGGCACAGAGAGCATCCTGGAGACGGACATAGGATACTTTTTATCCCCGAAAATCAAATACTCTCCACGGGATATTTAAAAAACCTATATCCACGCAGACGAAGTCACGGGCATCAGCTGGTTACAAATATAAGCCTAATTTAATAGGACGCTAAAACATTGACTGTCTCAAGAACGAAGATGACAAGAACATGAATTAATTTTGTTATATGCATAAAATTAATTTGCCTACGAAGTCTTTGCTTTGCTTCGCAACGTATGCCAAAACCTTATTTGTATAATTATTACTAAAGACGTCTGTGCCGTTTGTTACTTAGTAATATCCTATTAAAGGTCAACTTTTAAAATATTTTGTTTTCAAACAGTTAATCGAGTTTAAATACCTATCTTGGATTAAATAATTGATTATTATGAACAACTAAATATTTCCGTTTAAATAAAACTGCGGCTTGGAGCTGAACAATATTTCCGTCTTTTACCTTAATTATTGTAATTCTTTAAAATGCTTGAAAATACGTTCCCTAAAAGATGAGCTATAGATATGTGACTGTTGATAAAATATTATTTACTTAAATCCAAAAAAAAAAAACGGAGATTGAAGTATAAATTATTATTTTATAAATATATATGTAACATGTGACAGGGAATGCTACGTTGACGCCTCCTTTTTCTAATTACTCTTTGGTCATATTATATTAAAAATTATACAAATGGTTTCAGCTCAAATGTAGGGACGGAAAACAACAATTTTTGTTGTCAGCTTTGCTATGGATTTAAAAAATCATGATGAAAGAACGTAACATGCTACCCATCGATTTTCGACCTCGGTGACTACTTCCGAATAGTTGGCTTTAAATTCGGAAGCTATCAACTACGCAAGAGATAATATAGGGCCAGAAGTGAATGTGTAGACGACACCGTCTTAACCTAGCTTACGCATACATCTGCGGCATCACCGGCGCCGGCCGCCTCGAGAGAGGATAATTCTTACCTACTCTCCCTCCTAGCATGTTAAAGCTATTGACTGTGTGTACAGTGTTGCTTGGATCAAGGCTGACCGTATCGTGGTCAGGGAGTGCTGAGACGTCCGTGTCGTCTAGCACGTTTCGCGGGCGACGTTTGCGTTCGGTCGCGTTTTTATTAGATCGGTAATTCGCTGCTTTAACCACCAGCGGGTTTGGATGAACCGCGGCTTTTTCGAAAAACCGCCGTGATAATTCTCTGAAGTGTTCAGAGATTATGGGCATTTCACAGTCGCTTTGAAGGTCTACATTGCGTTGGTATCAGCCGGCTCCGGTGGCCCTACGCAAGAATCTATTTTGTATGCTCTGTAGTTTCTTTAAACGATTGCCCGTCGCGTGAGCGAAAGCGACGCATGCATAGGCCATTACTGGTCTAATGCATGTCTTGTAGAGGCGAAGTTTGTGTCTAAGGCACATTTTGCTTGAGGAGCAAGTTAACGGATGTAGGCGGCTTGAGATAAAAGCCGTCCTGTTACGCACGTTCTTAATGTGTTCAGCGAACGTCAACGCTGAGTCTAAAGTGACCCCGAGGTATTTGACGCTCTTTTTCCAAGGAATAGGGCGTCCGAACAGGGTGATCGAGCCGAGGTGATTATTGCCGATTGTGTGACAACGTGTAGTGGGCCTAGGCGTGCCCCTCGAGAAGTATATCGCTACACTTTTCTCGGGGTTTACCTCTATTCTCCATTTCCGGAACGGCAGCAGCTTGGAGCTGAATCGTTATGCGGCCCTTGTGCTTATCGGAATAGTACAGGGCCGTGTCATCTGCGAAAAGCAAGATAGACTTTAGGGTCTTTGGGTATATCGCTAGTGTATAGCGAGAAAAGGAGTGGGGAGAGGCAGGAGCCCTGAGAGACACCCGCACGGAGATGGCGGCTTGAGGAGCGCGTTCCCTCTTCCCGGAAGCGAAATAGGCGGTTGGACAAGAAGGCTCGTATGATGTTCACGAGTCTGTCCGGCACTTTAGTGTGATAACAATTTGTAATACAAGCCGTCGTGGCAGACTTTGTCAAATGCCTTTGCGAAATCGAAAAATAAGGCCCCTGTGCCTACTGGCTTGGGGCGGTCGTGAAAGTTCTCTAAGATATGCTCCGTTAGGCGGTGCACTTGATGAGTACACGAGTGTTCGGGGCGAAATCCGAACTGCTCGTCTGGAAGAATATTATTATTAAGGACATAGTCTTTTAATCGACTGAGAATTATTCGTTTATAAATCTTGGCCATCGAGTTGAGTAGACTTATTGGGCAATAATTTGTTGGTTGTTCAAATTTGGTTGGAATGTTCTTCGGCTTGTTAGGCTTCGGAATACCTATAACGTCGGCTTCCTTCCATTCGTCCGGGAAGGAGCAGCTGGAGAGGAGCGCGTTAAAAATACTAACTAACAGACATAACAGCGGCGTAGTTAGACATTTCATCACCCTGTTGTTTATGCCGTCGAGGCCGGGCGCGGATCGGTTTTTGAGATTTTTTACTATCTTAGTGACTTCGTCGAGAGTCACTGGAGGCAGTGGTTCGCCCACTGGTGGTATGGCAGCCCTGCGTTCGAGTTCCGCGGCCACCTGCTGCAGGTGGTCGGGATCCGCAGGCGCGAGAGACGGAGTGCATTGGCTCTCTAGACTGTCTGCGAGGCATTCGGCTTTTTCGCTGTCGTCGAAGTGGCGGAAGTGTTTAATTGACCCTCCAAGTTCTCCACGCGGCGCTAGACAGCACCGGACCCAGGAAAATAAGCACACGAAAGCACCAGCTTTTCCGGCCCCAGAGACGGACTGTCTGGCCTATGGCTCCGCTGTCGACCACATATCAGCCGCGGAGGGTAGATAGAGCGGTGTAACGTTATATCGTCACTCCTCTCCCGCCGCGACCCCACTACTGCCGCATCAACGGTGCGGCCCCGTCAAAGTCGCGAAGGATAGGGAGAGTGGCGCATCACAATAGGACAGGGCAGGGTGAGTGGCTCCACCCAGAGTGGGCTTGCTCAGTTCACTCAGAGCAACCACCTCAGACTAGCCTGACTAACGGGACTCCTCTTAGCTTCACCGTAGGTGACGCTACGTCTCACCTCACTAGAAAGGGCAAATCTGAGCCCTGTACTAAGAAGACAACACTTACAGGGCAAGGGTTTTCCAACTAATTTTGAGACCAACTAGTTTTGATACCAATATCCAAACAAATTTATTTAATTGTGTATATTTATGTCTGAGTTAGATAGTGTATAAATACTAAGTTTAATTTTTGCCTATATTCAAATCAACTAATTTGAAAAGAACCTTATGAAGAGAAAAGTGACGATTTTGTTTGATATTCAAAGGCTTGGGCGGAAAATATACTAAGGAATAAAAAGTGGACCCTTAATTGTAAACGTGGTTTATCACCTTTTAGATCGTAGCGTGTTCAGAGCATGTCAGTTTTTGTTTGTGTTTGAAATTGATAATACATCTCAACTTTATGCAAATAACTGCAACAAATTTGTGTTAAAATTAAGTTGAAATTGAAGGGAAATTGCAGTACATTTGATAAGAGGAAATACAATTGAAGAAAATGGAATTGTAATTGTAGATATAAAAAATAATAAAATTAACTCTAGAGAGACAATTTTGTAATTTGTAAAGGGGTTAAATTTATATGATAAACTACTTTCCATAAACGCAAACCACATTCGGCGATATAGTTGTTTATCTTATATTATTCTTCATAATTGAAATTTTCGCAATGAAAGAAACAAATCATTACAATCCAGGACAACTTGACTAGGTTACTGTTGCTTAAATCTAGATTTCGTTCCCTTCCATGACGAGATATATGTGACGCAATACATGCCGGAGCCCCACGCTCAACTTCTTCGTCGCAAATCTTTTTTATTTTGCAAATTGTATTCTCTTTTTTTAGAAAATCCGTTTTTGCCGTGGTTTAATCCAATAAGTTTTTCCTAATACAATCATTTAATCCCGCTCATGTGTATTTGAAGATACAATGCTCGTGTACCATGTATTTTCTTAACACATGTATGTTCATTTCAGTTAAAAATGAATTCATCAACTAGTCAATAAAAATACTATCGAGGTAGCACAGGGGCCCGGCGCTTGTCTTAAATTATGCGAGTGACCGAGAGTTCGATCACCGGTGATGGCATCTCTAAAATTGTTCAGCAATTTTAAGTGTCGATTTACCACATGCTCAGCCGCGGAGGAAAACATCGTGAGGAGACCTGAGCTGAGCATGTCTGAGAAATAAAAATATTTCGAAAACAAGTGAAGGCTGTTACCCGCATTGGAGCAGCATGGTTCTTCCGGCTCCAAATCCGTCTTAGAAATGAGAGGCCTATGCTCAGCAGTGGGGCATTTATAGGCTGTTACTTTATGTTTATTATCTTCAGCTCGTCAATCTCCAGTTTTTATTTTGACGATTAATAACTTCACTTCAAAAATAACATAAAAAATAGCAACTGAATAGATATTCACTTTGTTAATTATGATGCCTTTGATGCGTCAAGTCAACTGCCAAAAGTCAGTATGATTTATAAAAATAATTTAGGTTCTGCGCAATAAAATTAAAACCCTGAAATCCGATTCAAATAGGGAAGTATATGTATATATTTATCGTCTTATAAGTCGTCTATATATATCGTGTATAAGTCATCTATCGGGGTCGGCTTTTTTACGCGGATGAAACTGCTCGGCACAGCTAGTAATATAACATAATTCTTTGGATTCGTAGTTTCAAATACGTATATTTTAATGTAATTATTAATTTTAATTAAAATTTCAGAAAATAACTATTTTTACTGCCAGCAGACGTGACAGTATAGACACATATATCGTTAAAGCGACGCGGTATATATACCATCAAGAATAGTGGCATTATACATTTTCTGAATATTTTTACTAAACTTTATTCCCTCAGTCCGTCATATCTGCAGAAAATTGGAGACCTTACCCACGAGGCTCTCTGTTTACTGACATGATTCGTTTGCCTGTTCTCATAACTAATATCTCCCAAAAGTATTTTACATTTCCAAGCAATCTGAGTTATATCGTAAATTCGAAATCCTCATATTTCATTACAATGAAGGTTCACCATCACCTCATCAATGAATGTTTGGTAGCATTATTGATTTTTGGAATACTTAATATTTGTAGTACTTTATAAAAAAAACAAATACATATATTCGTGGAAAAATGTGTTATTAAACAAACATATTTTCATCTTAGCTATTGGAATATCACATTTAGCGGACTGGTTTTAAATTGGGTCACCCCATAACCGGCCAGTGACCTATTCTTTAATATTAAATAAAGGACAGATTGGGTTCTTTTTTGGAATACGTGTTTAGTTACTGTTTAACCCCAATCTCCACAAGGGGTCCAATCTGACAAGAGGTCCAGAATATTAAAAAGGTTTATGTTTATTAGACTTACGTCAAGGCAAGCTTGAGGTTAACCCTAAGCATATTTGACATGCAAACCCCGGCGGGTAATAGTTTTATAGTTGCACGTGAGATGTATGTGTATAAAAAAGTGAACGCTAAGACGATAAGTTAAGTACGTATGTAAAAAGCTTTATAATGAAAACATCCTAAGTCGTGTTAAGGTTTTAAAAAACTCTAGTATCTTACAGTTGTAATGATGATGATGTCCTCAGACGGCGGCGATTTGGCCATAATTTTTTTACATAGTTTAGTTTTGTAAATAAGTTTTTTTATTACATTATATTTCCTATTTATTTTATGTTTGTAAATAAACCAATAATTATTTTATAATGTTCTCTTGGATTTTAGCAACGGTGACGTTTCCCCTTTTAACAATCAGAAGTCGACATCCGTCTCATAAAATTGTATATTAACATATGTCTTTACCTTTTTGCATTCATCATATCGCTGCATTAAACACGAGCTGCAGAAAAGGTAAGAGTAGTATAGTGGCAGAGATCACTATGCATCAATATTCAAAATCAGATAATTTTTGTGTTGGCATAAATATTGACTCTACTTGGATTTTAGATTCGTGAGTCAGTAGGTAGGTACCCTGTCCGATAGGCGTTCGTCAAGCTGTTGACTATCGGTGAATATAAAACAGGATATGAGACGAAAAGATTCCTCAAGGCGGTAAACAGATCTATCTGTAGGTGCGTGATGTTAAACTTCGTTGTTTATTTGAAGTTTTAAGTGTTTCAAGGAAATGGCTCAAGTTGGCTTCTAGAACTCTATTTACTTGAACATAACAATTACGGGGCTTACAATGTTACTGCCCTAATTTTGTCGGTATACAAAGAAATGGGCGTAGTAAATCGTTTATACAAAAAATTATAAATAATACAATTAAGTACCATCAAAAAAATTTTACTCCCCATTGCGATTCCAAGAGTAGTACGAGTATAGTGACCGCGTTGCATATGATGGTATTATTCTGCACGAATAAAGGCTGCCTGTACAATACCTTAGTCGCCTCTTACGACACCTCGGTAGAAAAGAGGGAGGTGCAATTCTACTCTGCCGGACACCTATCGGCTAACAAGTAAACATATAGTAAATAAATATCAAACGTAAACATCAGCGCTAAGAATAAATCAATTTGTTCAACTACTATTTTTAAGTATAATTACGATCACTAATTTTCAATGAAGATTTATGATAATGCCTTAGATTAGACCATAGATGCAATAAATACCTCTTGGTCAGCACTTAAGTCATTAAGTGTCTGAGGTCTGCGGTAACACATCGAAACTGCGTTGTTTAATTGTTAGGACTTTATTTACTTTCATTATTTTACAGTTAATTTGAGGTAAATGTTGATGTCAAAAAATAAATTGCTAGGGGTACTATAATACAAACAAAAAAATTCCCGTCCGAAGAGTTACCGTCACACAAGTCGACAGTCCGAATGGAGGCCCGCAGCCTCCCTCGGACGGTCATTAGACGACTTAAAAACCTTTCAGAGATATTCTAAATCGTGCAAGCACATAGCGAACGCGACAGTCCGAATTTCGAGGTTATTGTAGGAGTTTATTTATGTATTTATGTTTGGGTCAAACCAAACCTGGCACGCGGGCCCCTGGCCCGTGAGTATCCGATGAAGCTGTAAAAGCCAAAAAAGGCTAACAGCAATTACATCACCGAAATTATATACAAACAAAATTATGTGAATTTAATAGCGTTTATAAATTGCATTGTTGTTGTAGTCTTCCATTGCAAATGGTATAGCGTGCACAAGCCGATAACGGCCGTTAAAGTAAATTACCACCAATACCTCATATTTGAGGACAGTGACGTCGGGGGCTCTCCAGCACTAACTTGGTAATATCATAGTAGAAAGACATACTGTAGGCGGACGCCTTTGATCTCTTGGTAAATGCCGACAACGTCTAGACAGTGTCTCGACAGTTCATGGAGGCAAACGTTGTCACAAATAAACAATATCTATTACTTTGCTTATGTATCATTATAATGTTAATGGCGATGTTACTGGATTTCGAAGTTCATTTCAATATCCAACAACTCATTGCGTCACGTGGGTGTCGTTAAACGTTGCTATATAATTAGCCAATGGCTAATAATATTGCTCACAGTATCCTTTTGTACAAATCATCCTGCTTACCCGCTTGCAAAAGGCAACACAATGTCAACCTACTGGTGGTAGGATTCCTATGCAGGAATCCGTCTAGGTAGGTACCACCCCAGGGCCAGTTATTCTGCCGTGAAGCAGTAGTGTGCAAACATTACAGTGTTTCCGTTAGGGCACTGAGAGCTAGCGTAATCACACTGCGCCCGTCACCCCGAGACATCAGTTCTTAAGTCTCATATGCCCACTGATTACGCTGGCTCCCAGTGCCCTTCAAACTGGACACAAACTAATGTTTGCACACTACTGCATCACGGCAGAGTAACTGGGTCTGCGGTGGTACCTACCTAGATGGATTCCTTCATAGGAATCCTACAGTCATTTGAGTTATTAACTACCTAGTCTGGCCATAAAAACTTTTCTTTTTTTCAACTTTTTAATTATTTTGAATTTGGACCAAGTATATTATTTTAAAAACTTCTTTCGATTTTGCGCCATTTTTCGTGTTCATTATCAAATTACAATATAGAATGGGGTGTTAAAGAAAAAGGATTGCAGTAATCGCCTTGCACAAAGTGGGTATGGAGCCGTCGGTCATATTCCAGACACCGCAAAAGCTTGGTATCAGCCGTATGTATGACGTGTTGTAACACTTCCTCTGTCGAAGACCTGAAAAGATCGGGGCGGCCGCGAGCTATTAGAACTACAAAGGCTGTTAATGCTGTTAAAGCCAGAATTCGTCGAAACCCCATTAGGAAGCAAAAAATCTTATCGCGAGAAATGAAGATTCCCGCTAGGACTCTGTCGCTTATTATAAAACATGACCTGAAGCTCGGTGCTTATCGTCGATATACAGGAAATGCCCTAAATCAATCTTTACAATTAAAGAGAGTGGATCGATCAAAACGCCTTGTGTGGTGATACGCAGGTGAAAGGCACAGAAATATCATCTTTACCGATGAAAAAAATTTCACGATTGAAGAACACTTCAATAAGCAAAATGATAAAGTGTGCGCTCACAGTTCTAAAGAAGCTGCTCAAGTGGTCGGAAAGGTACAACGTGGTCATCCTGCGTCAGTGATGGTTTGGTGGGGCGTATCTTATCAAGGAGTCACAAAACTACATTTTTGTAAAAAGGCGTGAAAACTTCAGCCAAAGTGTATCAAGATGCAGTCTTGAATCATGTTGTGAAATCATCATTCTCAGCAATACACTTTTTAAAAATATACCGTGGACTTTCCAGCAAAAGCTGAAGACTGGCCCTCATCTAGCCCAGACCTCAACCTTTTAGACTTCAAATTATGGTCAGTTATAGAGGACATGGCCTGCTCTTAACGACACGGCGACATTGAGTCTCATAAAAAAACTTTGGAGCAAGCAGTGGCGAAATTTCCCTTGGAAACAGTGCGTAAATCCATAGAGTCGTGGTCCAACAGACAACCTGTATAAAAGCCAAAGGTGGCCATTTCGAATAGAATATTGTTTTTATTTTTTGCTGAGACTAATAAATATGTAGGTATAAATTTTATTAGTATTACATTACTTCATAAAAAAAAAGAATTCTCATTTGTCACAGAACTTATGACCAGACCAGATTTGTGTAATTAAAGATATGAACTTTTGACCAGTGTTTCATAATTGGGGTACCCAGTTTGTCTACTAACATGTTCAAGATGCTGCCGGTGCCATGTCGGTATACAAGCATACATGATACACTGCAATGTCTCGGCTAGCCCAACAGCATCCAAAACGTCTCATTGTTCTGCACACGGAGGTCGTTCTACATCTTTTACCAAAAGCAGACCCACATGTTGCATTTGTAAATAGACTGTACTGACGTCTTAAAATCGTAGTGTCATTGTAAATTTATACAGTTGTTGTGTACAGCTGTAAATAGGATTGTAAAGTAATAAAAGATCATATTTAAGTATATCTCATAAAGTTGGACAAGATGTCCAACTTTATGAGATATATATGTAACTGTACCTATTTAAATGAATAAATTAATAATTATCAACTTTTATGATCAAGTGACCTTTGGTAACGAGAATTGATTGCAACTTTGAACTTCGAAACTTAATGAAATTCAAATAGTTGAATTACGTTTGTATCTCTGACACGGTTATACGAACAAAAGTTTTCGAGTTGAATCATTCGCGAGCAGCTAGGTTGAAGCAGGCTCGTGTCCCGAATATCTAACAACCATTAAGAGGCCTTTCCATTTAGACATTCGGGATACGAACCAAAAGCGCAACGTATACGTTAGGTTATCACGAACAACTCCTAAGTGTAAGTGTCGTTAAAAGCCATTACGTTACGGATTCCAACAAAGTATTTTTTTAATTTTTTTTATTTAAAAGACAAACAAGGTGGTAAACTTGATAACATCTTGTTTTTTACATACTTAAATTGCGACGGACCTCGCTAGTCTTTTTAAAAAAACAATTAAAACTTATTAAAAGATATTTAATGTTCTCTCGAAGGTGGTTAATTTTAGAATGAATGTTATTCTATGTTAGTTATTAAAACAAAGACAATACTGTAACCGGATAGCATGGGAATCGTTATCGCTAAACTCTAATTACCGTCTAATCCGGGTGGCCAATGCTTACGTAGGCGTTATAAACAAAGTACTAGGGTTGGAATGATGTGACATAACTCCTCCCTCCGCTAGTTCGAGATTATCTGAAGGATTATCTCGCTTTTCCTTTATACAAATTTTAATCAGTTTATGCTTAAAAAATACAAATAAAAGAATCAGTATTATAATTAAAATTACAATGTTCACTAAGCTAACACTTCTAAAGGCGATTTTACTTTTGTTACTATTACGTAACTCACTATCGTTACTAAATTCACTCCTACTTTTCTGCAATAATAAATTTAGAAACTGGACATCAGCTAAGTCGATTCCATTGAGGTTGATGGGCTTCATTAGCATACTTGGCGAGTCAGTTGTTATCTTAGGTAAGCTGATTACTGGCTGCTTCAGGTAGGTTACATCCTTTCCTAGAGTCTGATGTCTTTTCAGAACATATCCTTTGATTTCCACTCTGCAACTGTCATCCATTGTTAAAAGGTAAGTTCCCTGTATAATTTCTTGAGTTACTTCATTATCGCAGAACTGACTCATTATTGTTTCAGGATATGAATAAATAATCCAACGATTTGACTGTACACGGTATATCTTTACATTTTCCACAGTTACAGGAATCGGGTGGCAGCTGGAAATGTTAGTATGAAACTGCATGATTTCAATGACGCATTTGTCGTCGATGAAAGGTGGCACGTCGTTCTCGTAACACAGGAACCGATGCTCGTCGATCTCCCGACATGACTCTGTGAGCGGCGTTGCTTTCAACCCTTTCACTAGTAAGTATGGATTTTTAGGAAGGATAAGGGTTGTCTGGCCATTTTGGAAGATCGGTAAAGGAATTAATTTGTAATAGGTAAAAATATCTTTTCTTATGAGTGGAATACCCATAATGAACTTTATTTGATTTTGTTTTATATAAGCTTTTATCTCTATAGTTTGTTCTAATTTTACAATATTTTCATATTTTACAGGAAATACTAATTTTTCGGTTTGTTCTATTTCTTTTAATAGTAGCATAAGTTCATCTGTATCGACTATCGACTGATGTAATACATTAATTTTACTAAAAGCAATAGCTGTTTCAATTTCGTTTAGATGAATGTATAAGTTTTGAAAATTATCAAGAAAAATGTTATAGAAGTTAGTGACTTTAGTACTAGTTTGACGGAAATTCGATTCATTTAAAGCTTTATTTATATTCTGAATGCTTTCCTCTATTCGTATAAAATTACTTTTAGTAGAATTTGCAATATTCGTAAAAGAACCCACCATTTCGGCTACTATTGTTATTTTATTTTTAATCGCGTCCTGTTCGGTGTGCATTTCATTTATTAACCTTTCGTATGTTATAGCGTCATTATTATCTAAGTTACCTGTAATAGTTTTTATCAAAGAGCCTAAAGGGTTGAGGAGGCCTCTTTTTAATCGCATTGAAGGGAACAATTGTCTATACTTTTCAATGGTAATATTCATAGCGTAATCTGTTTGCGTTTCAACGTCAGTAAAATCCGAATCAAATATTTTAATATTAAAACAACTTTGAACATGCTTTTTAAGTGACCTATATCTATGTACACTTGTTTCTAATTCTTCGTAAATTAAGTTTAAATCTAAAATCTTAATCACTCTCCAGTTGTCATAGGTGACGAAGGCTTGACCTTCATTAACTGGTAGCAATCCCGGGTTCTTGTCAATCCGGAGCAGATGAAGGGCCTGGATTCCCATTGTTTGGATCACCAGAAGGATTAACCTGTGAAGGGCGTTTTATATCTTTAATAGGAACCGTAGTGCTTCTTTTATTGGTTACAACTCTAACTACATTTCTTTTAACAGTACCAGTGACATGAGCTTTCTGATAGCGAGGTTTATCTTTACTTCGTCTTGTATTGACACCTTTTATGAACACAGTATCACCTACGTCTATATCAAATTGCGATTCACCTGCACGTTTGTCTTTTACCGTAACCTTTCTATCAATCATCCTATTGGTTAAATACTCGTATAAATGTTTAGTTCTTTTAGCATGTTCCTTTACTAATTGTTGAGTGTACTGCTTATCGAAATTTACAGAAAATGTACTATTGGATTCTGTGTGTCCGAATACTACTTCAAATGGCGTGAGATTTGTTGTGGAATGAATAGAGTGATTATAAGACATAACAGCATATGTCATTACAGATGCTGCATCGGTGATTTTGTGTTCGTATTTTGCGATACGGTACACTTCGGTAATAGTTGAATGGAACCTTTCAACCAATCCCATAGAGTTAGGATTGTGCGGGGTGCTTATATGTAAATTGATTTTGTATAATGCTAGCATTTCCTTCATCAGTACATTATTGAATTCCATACCGGGATCTGAACATATTTTGGTAGGAGTTCCATAAAATGAAAAATATTTTATTAAGGCTCTAATTACCTCGGGAGTAGATCTGCTATTTATTTCAATAGCTTGTCCTAACTTACTGAATGCGTCAATTAAGGTAAGGAAATGCTTCCCTTCTATTGAAAATGTGTCGATAAATATTTCCTGGAATGGTTTCGATTGAGTTTGACTCAATTGTATTTCTGGTTTTAAAGGTTTACGATCGTATTTCATTTTCTTACACAATTCGCATGAATTAATGATGCTTGCTACCGTTTGACCCATGTTATTCCAGAAAAACGTTCGTCTTAGATGTACTAATGTTTCTTTGATTCCTCTATGGCAATTTTTACCCAAGTGATATTTTAGAACTACTTCACGTTGCTCGTTTTCGTCTTCTATGTATATTATCCTCTCAGTGCATTCATAAAATTTAACACTATCCTTTTTAAATAGTTGTGTTGTAACTTTTGAAAATTGATCACGGTGAAGATTATCTTCAAAGTAAAAGAAATATTTAATCTTAGGTCTAATGTATTCTTTTAGAAAACCTTTAATTAGCTCATAATTATTCAAAGGTAAGTGTACTTCTAATATTTTTTGTTTATCCCTAGACATGTTTTTTACTGAACATTCATTTCTATTCCAGGTATGTACGAGTATTTGGTTTGGTTTTGTGTCTATAGCTTCATGGAGAATAAGGATACCTGCTGTGTCTACATCTTTAGCCGAATGTACTGTATGTATACTACTTTGCCCTTCGGAGGCGGTGGCAGTGCTACTATTCGGAGAGGGCATTGAATACGGAGAACGTCTACCGTCTAAAGAGGAAATGCTTAAAGTTTCAGAATCAGATGAAATTGTTATGGGTTGTAATGGTTTTTTCTGTTTCCCAAGCTGTACAATTTCAGTGACAACATTATCTAAATATCTTTGTAGTTTTTGTTCCTTTTTGTCTAAATTAACTTTCATAGATACGTCGTCTTTTTCGTCTAAAACATTAATTCTAATACGAGATAAGGCATCTGCGTTACAATTTTGTTTTCCATTTTTGTAAATAATTTCGTAATCGAATTCTGCTAGTCTTAATTTCCACCTGATAAGTTTACTATTGGGCTCCTTTATAGAATTTAACCAGGCTAAAGGGCGATGGTCAGTAAATATAGTGAATTTTTTTCCATATAGATAGGGACGAAAATGTTTGACGGCCCAAATGATTGCTAAAAGTTCCTTCTCTATCGTGCTATATCTGGTCTCAGCATCGTTTAACGTACGGCTGGCAAAGGCAACTGGCTTATCACTACCAATAGGCCCTTGAGATAGGACTGCACCTAGAGCGAAGTTCGATGCATCCGTAGTGAGGACAAAAGGTCGAGAAAAGTCAGGATATTGCAAAAGCGGGGCATTCGTTAAAAGTTCTTTACACCTTTCGAAGGCCTCTATATATTCTTGGGTTATTTCAATTTTATTTTTCTTTTTCAAGCAAGATGTGAGCGGTTGTGTGAGCTTAGCAAAGTCTTTGATGAATTTTCGGTAGTAGCCTACTAGTCCGAGAAAACTCTTTATTTCGGTGGATGTTCGAGGTAACGGGAATTTTAATACCGATTTGACCTTATCATTGTTAGGCTTCAAGCCCTCTTTAGTGATTGTATGCCCTAAATACAAAACTTCTTTTCTCAAAAACTCGCACTTATCTAAAGTTACTTTTAAATTTGTTTCTCTGAGACGATCAAAAATTTTTCGTAATTTTTCAATCTGTTCTTGAAGACTGGATGAATAAACAATTATGTCATCGAGGTAAACTAGGCAATGAAGACCTTGAAGACCTCTTAGGACGTTATCCATTGCACGTTGGAACGTAGCTGGAGCTGTCTTTAAACCGAAGGGCATACGTTTAAATTCATAGTGCCCTGATTGTGTTGTGAAAGCAGTTTTCGACCTATCGGCTTCGTTAACTTCTATTTGGTGATAACCACTTGCCAAATCGATAGTACTAAAATATACTGATTTACCCAGTTTGTCGAAAAGGTCCGTTATGTTAGGTAAAGGGTATTTATCGTCTACTGTCTTTTCATTTAAACGCCGATAGTCAATAACCATTCTAAATTTTTGTTGACCGGTTGCGTCTAATTTCTTAGGTACCAAATGAACGGGCGCACTCCAAGGTGAGTGGGAATTTTGGATAACGTCATTTTGAAGGAGTTTGTCTACCTGACTTTGTATTTCCTCGTTTTGAAAAGGTGGATGACTATAAGGTCTTATATATGTCGGATCTTCATTAACGGTTCTTATGTTATGTTTTACTTGATTTGTAAATGAAAGTGGAATTTTCTCACTATAAAATATGTCGCGATATTCATAACATAATTTAGTAATAGCCATATGTTCTTCCTCATTGGTATGGTCTAAACGAAGCTTGTTTAGATTTTCCTTAAGAATTTTATCAATCTCGCATTCAGACATCGTCACATTTACTTCACATTCAATATTTTCAAACAGAGTAACATTAAATGGATCTGTAAATTTAATGGTAGCCTTCTCATTAGAGATATTTTGTATGACAGTTTCAGCAAAGAAATTTTCACATTTAACTAAAGCACTGGGCATACGCAATCCTTTACTAAATTGTGTAAAATTAACTATTGCGTCTCCGCTTTGTAAGTTTGTAGGAATTTTTACGCGGGTCTCAGACCTTGGTTCTAAATTTATTTCGTAAGGTGGATTATAAATTATTTGAATTTCTGCATTAGGTGTCCGCAATATTTGATGTTTCATGTCGATATTAGCTGCCAATTTCTTTAATAGGTCTGATCCAATAAGGCCGTCATATCTACCGTCTACGTCATAAATATAAAACTTATGTGGTAATTTACATTTAAATGTTTTCAATAGTGGTATAAAAATTATTTCGTTATGAACGCTTTGTGCATGAGTGCTTACGACTGTAAATGGTTCGTGATATTTAAATTTTTCGAAATATTCATTTGCCTTTACAGGACTAATAAAAGACCGACTACTGCCAGTGTCAATCAAAAATTTTGAATTGATTTCTGGAATTATAATGTGAGGTAATTTCAAAATATTGTCGGAATAATTCAAATGAATTATTTCACTGTGTCGTCGGGGGTTGTCATCTGAAAATTTACAGGCACTACATTATCTTCGATACAATTATCGGGTTCATTTGGATTTTCATAACAATAATTGTCCAAAGGAAATTCTTCTAAATGATTGTCACAGTAATCGTGGTAATTATTTTCAGAATTGTACTGAAGAGTATCTTGACAGAACGTCGATGGTTCTTCATTATAGAATAAGTCATTTGTTGTCATATTCTGCCTAATGGGCGCAGTGCGCATAGAGACGTCCGTGTCAATAACGTTTTTAGGTGGTTGCTGTGGGATGCCGAACTTAAACTGGTTAGGTTGGTGTTGAAAGCCATATTTAATTTGGTTGGGTTGTTGGTGCATGCCATACTTAAATTGATTGGGTTGCTGTTGATTTTGCATGCCGAATCCTGAACCTTGCTTTTGAGGGATGCCAAATCTAAATCCACCGCTTTGATACGGTGTTCGTGTTTGCTGGGCGAACGGATGGTTAAAATTACGTGACATCGTGTTACTTTGCTGTGGCCCAAAACGGTAACCTTGTGGAGTATTAGCGAATGTGCTAGGCTGCAAAAATTTTGGCCCTACTTGATTTTGAGGAATACCAAACTTAAAGTTATTTGACGTTGGATTTAAATTTTGGAACGCTAAGGGTTTAGAAATATTTTGTGGAATTAATTGTTGTACGGGTTTAATTTTATTGTTTTTTGCATTGTACTGTGTGAAGAAATTAAGTTCCTCTGTAACTACACTTAACGCATTCTCCAAGGTGGAGGTTCCCTTCAATCTAACGATTCTTATTAAGTCTTCTGGAAGATTATATAAAAACACGTTCAAGGCTGTGTTGTTATAAATTATAATTTTTGCAGCCTTAATTCCTTCGTCACGAATCCGTTGAACTTTAGCGAATAATGAACTTCTTATATTTTGTATTCTATTACAAAATTGAATAAACGATTCCCCGTGTTTTATTTTTAAGGACTCAAGCTCAATAGCAATACACTCTTCTGAACGGGGGTCGCCGAAATGTTGGGTTAAAATATTTTTTAAAGCTTCCCACGTCCTAACATCCGGGTTGTCGCTTAGTAGAGTCGCGGCTCTACCGATAAGCTTACTACTTAAGGCATGGAACCGATATAAGTTTTGTGCCAAATTTTCGTTGCCTCCTGAAGATGTTAAAACGTACTCACATTTTGAAATAAATAAGTTTAATAACTTTTCATCTCCATCGTATTTTGGAATTAAATCTAAAATGTCTTTTGGAATAACCGTGACCGACATATTTACGCTACTTTTACTAATCTTACGCAAATTACACACAAGAATATTATAGTCAACAAAATCAAATAAATTCAATTAATTAGATCTGACGATTTTAGTTCAGAAGATTTGGAAAAGAACGGGATATATGTAAACAGGAAGTGAAAAGGTTTACTCACAGTCTGTTCAACCCCATGTCCTCCTGGTGATTCTGACCACTTCGGCGACGTCGCAGGTCCAGCACGAGCTCTCGATTGATTTGGAAACGGATGCGCGTGCGTCGCGGGAGTTATTTATTTGGTTCGAGGATATCCGAACCTGCCGGCTGTACTAACCCTTAAACCGATTTTGGGGTCTAATAGACGTTAATGCAACAGCGAGATATATATACGGATATCCTACCGGCTGCGCCACTTAAATTGCGACGGACCTCGCTAGTCTTTTTAAAAAAACAATTAAAACTTATTAAAAGATATTTAATGTTCTCTCGAAGGTGGTTAATTTTAGAATGAATGTTATTCTATGTTAGTTATTAAAACAAAGACAATACTGTAACCGGATAGCATGGGAATCGTTATCGCTAAACTCTAATTACCGTCTAATCCGGGTGGCCAATGCTTACGTAGGCGTTATAAACAAAGTACTAGGGTTGGAATGATGTGACATAACTACATAGTAAATATTGTTAGTTTACCATCTCAAGAGAATAAAACATTTAGTGAAAAATTATAGTTGTAGGTAACACTTAGCAATTATAGTTACTTACAGTTAGATGGCAAGTTGCATAACAAATAGACATAAATAGTAAATGGAGCTTAACTAGTTTGTTTATGAGTAACTATAAGAATACGGGGCTACAGCGACAATTGCTTATCGGTAACTATGTAAGTAATTTTTTTAAAGCAATATTTGCTATTATTAAATTTATATAAATTCTACGTATAGGTGTTCTGATACCGAAATTTGTACGTGACGATGGTAAATGAAAAAGTTTAGAAGAACGGCGTGACATTCATTGCGGGGCACTTGATAAGAAATTTTGCGGACTAGATCCGAGCAATCATACAAGTTGTTTCATCTGCCAAGCTTTTCCGCGATGTTAGAGTGAGTAGTTTGTGTTGTGTAGTATGCTAAAGTAAAGAAGTCGCATTCGAGTTAATCTAAATTGAATTGCTTTTAACACTTTTTTCTGTATTAATTCTAGTTGGTTTTTATAGACAATATAATGAGAATTCCAAACAACTGAGGCATATTCAAGATATGATTGGTATAGTATTTTAAAAGTTTAGAACTTTCTAAAGTCTTTGCTAGTACGTAAGTTAAAGCCAAGCATTTGATGAGCTTTATTACATAAATCGTTGAGGTGAACGTTCAATAACATTTTTTCCTCAAAAGTTACTCCAAGATCTCTTATTGTAGATGTTGATTGAAGGATATGAGTATCAAGATAGTAGGTTCCATTTATATTGTTAATTTTTCGGGAGAAAAAAATGGTAATGATGGCACAACGAATGGTAAAACGGTTACTATAGAAGAAAACGTGGTTAAAAAAGTGAAAAGTTTAGATTAATAATCAGATTTTTAATCTTTAAATGCAAAATCTAGCATTATTGTCCATTAACCTATGAACTGTTTTATATATACGAGTATCTAAAAACAATGGTAACGGTAAAAAGTTGATTTACTAAGTGAGATATTAATTCAAAATTAAATTCGAATAGGTTGCCTAACCAATGTACCCGGAAACTACAATTTTTATTCCCACATCATAATAATTACTAGCACTAGGTAGTACAAATCGCCAAAGTTCAGAACACTACAAGTGGTTCGCTTCAAGTGATAAATAGACTGCGAAAGTATATCTCTAAGAGAGTATTTTTTGGACCGAAGGTCACTCTTAGCCCGAAGGCTTTTACAGCTTACTGGATTGGAAGCTGTAAAAGCGCGCTGAGCCGAAACCTTTATTTGTGGATGACCAGCGCAAGGGCCCACGAGAGGGGTCCACGGCTTGGACCGTCATCTTGAGCGCAAGAGTTACTGACAAGAAGATACCCAAGGGGACCGGCCTCGACTCGGTCTGTTACTTCATCCGGTAGGGCAATTGTACTATTATCGGAATTATCTACATTTACCACCAATTCGGAATGCGTTTCGGCTGGAGAAGAAATAGCGCAAGAAACTCCAGCGACGCTCTATTCATGATATTACTAGTAAGGGAAAACCTACCTGAGATGCGGCGGTATCGCGAATAAGTTTGTCTGATATGATAGTGATTGTGTAGTGCGTGTGTTGTGTTGAGAAGAGCGCTTGGGTTCTAGTGGTCGCAGTCTCATTTTTCTACGAGTCGAATTATGGTGTAACACGATGGGGTTGTAAATGTCGGCACTTACAACCAGTGGGTTGGGATGCGTGACGGCAGAGTTGAAATATCGGCAGGAGGCAAACTTCAGGTATTGGGCTATGGTAGGAAGCCCGAAATCGATGTGGAGGTTAATATTAAGCAGAAGTCACGGTGCTCCCGTCGCTTTGCGCATGAACCTATTCTGTATGACCTGAAGGCGGTGAATATGACGCGGGGAGGTGTGTGCAAATATAGGCATTGTAGAATGTAATTTTATTACGTTGAGACTTTTAGCTATTTTTATTTAGTAGAGAGTGTAATCAATCAAAAAAGCGAGTGTAATAATGGAAGCCGCTCGGTTCCTCACGAGAGTAATGTGTGGACCGAAGGTGAGCTTCGA
This sequence comes from Luehdorfia chinensis, assembly GCA_019845155.1. NCBI lineage: Eukaryota > Metazoa > Arthropoda > Insecta > Lepidoptera > Papilionidae > Luehdorfia > Luehdorfia chinensis. Next base: position 12,903,431 of record JAHVAK010000527.1, read on the forward strand.
GTCTAGTAGGACGCCTAAGTATATGACGGTATCTTCGCAGGGGATTGGACGATGAAATAGCTCTATGGTAGGGAGATGTAGCTTTATACGTCGAGAGAAGTACGTCGCTGTACTTTTGGTTGCGTTGGCCTTGATTCTCCTTTTTAGGAAACCAGATAGCAGTAAACCACGGGACATAAGACTGAGCTTTGAGGTACCCCGACGCGGATGGATTGTGCCTCAGATCACACCCCTTGCTGCGGTAACGGAAGTTAAGAAAGGCTTACTTATCTCAGTTAAGAAAAAATATCTTCTAGTAATCGGAAAACTTACATTGTACAATCATTTTCCAACAGTCTTTTAGCCAATTTTGATAAGAAAAAAAATCGACTATAATTACAAATCAAAAAGTTTTGTGTTCCTACAAACTTTAGTGTTGATATATGAAACATACTTTTCAACTTCTGAGAAAATCAGCTATTGTTTTCGATAACCATGCGTCATTGTTGAATTTTAAATACGTATTTTATCCATAAGCATAAAAAGGGGAATGAAATATGTGACGGGACATATCTAATTGTAAAAGCTATTGTGCTCACATTTCTATTCACCCTTCGTCTGGCTTTCATAAATGAAAGATTTTTTTTCTCTATTGGAAAGGCTGTACTCTAAATAAGGTTTGAGATATACATTATTTCATAAAGAAATATTATCTGTGTTTAACTAAATTTCTCTGTGCTAGAATTAAGTTTTGATTTTGAACAATTTTATCTCTAGCATTACGTTAACTTATGACCACATGTAGGTTTGTATTTTATTTTAATTTATATATAATCGAAAAACTTACAGCTAATTTACACAAATGTTAAAAAATGTAATGAGGATAAAACAGTACGAGGCAATTTACAAGTTTTCACTTATAGAGTATTAAAGAATATCACAAAAAAGTCTTAGACACAATAAATAATAACAAATCATCTGTTAATTAAAGTACTGTAAGTGTACTGTTAGTTAAAGTACTAAAAGCTAAGCATCAAAAAATAAAAATAAATTATTAGACAGAGAAAGTCTAAGTTGAACAACGCTGGTACAAAATAAATCTGGTACAATCAATGTCTATATTACTTGATAGAACATTAAACGACCTGCACGACCGAATTACAAAAGAATTATGTCGATTACGTACTTCTAGAAGAAGGCACAGATAACAGCAATGCTTTTCATAAACTAGATGAATGCGTGCGTAGTCCAATTTTTCTTAATGTTCTAGGTAATCGACATTTCCTTTCACTATTTTCAAAAGAAAAGAGAGATCTGCAATATTTATGCGTCTGTATAAGGGTAGAATATGAAATTTTTTACATGTACTCGTAACAATGTAGTCGGGCAAATATATTTTTGATTTCATTTGAAGAAAACGCATAAATCTTTTTTGAATGCTCTCAATCCCGTCAATATATACTTTGTATTATGGATTCCAAATTTCAGATGCATATTCCAAATGGCTGCGGACAAAAGCACAATATAGAATTATGATAGCCTTTATGTTGTTGAATTCGCTTGAATATCTCAGTATAAAACCTAGCGCTTTGTTAGCCTTTTTAACAATTTCCTCAATGTGGGTATCGAATAGCAGTTGAGAGTCAAAAGTAATGCCTAGATCTCTTATAGCATCAGTTCTACTTAAGGAAATATGGTGTAGCTTATAATCGTAAATTATGGGAATAAGCTTAAGAGTGAATGAACAAAAAAAACATTTAGAGACATTCAGTTCAAGTTTGTTGCTAGCACACTAAGTTTCCGGATTATAGAGATGCTGTTGCAGGCTAAAACAGCTCATTAAATCAGTAATAGGACAAGATCTTCATATCGTCAGCACAAAGAATAATTCTATACGCTTTAAAGCATGAACTGATGTCATTTATAAAAATTAAAAAGAGTAAAGGGCCCTAATAAGGATCCTTGAGGGACGCCCGACGACATACGAGTATATATGGTTGATGTTAGATAGTCACCAAGGACGACTGATTGACTTCGATTATTAATGTACGACGTAAACCATCAGAATAAGTCACCCATTTTAAAAAGTTCACGTAAAAGGGTCACATGATCAATTCTGTCAAATGCTTTGCAGTAGTCTGTGCAGACAACGTCAACCTGTAATGGCTTAGACATAAAGCTTGTTAGATAGTCTGAGCAAATCATAAGATTGGAAGTAGTGGATCGGTTTTTTAAAAATCCGTGTTGGTGTTCCCTAAATGTGTGACGTAGGCACGCATACACCTGATTGTAAACAATTTTCTCAAGTACTTTAGCGAAAAACAAAGTTTGGAAATGGAGCGATAAATTTGCACATCGTCTTTGGGTCCTTTTTTATGGATTGGAGTAATAAATACACTTTTACAAATATTCGGAAGCATGCTGTATCGCCGTTTTCTTAAGGAGGGTCCTTAAGAGAACGGCGATACAGTATGCTCAGAGGCAGAACTAGGGAATCGGCACAACCATATAAAGATAGCCGGGATACCTTCTGGTCCTGCAGACTTGTTCAGGTCGATAGCCTTCAGAAGTTCCAATACCTCGGATCATGGAACCTCCACGAAACTGATGTCAATAGCGGTTTGATAATTTTGCACGGCACTAACGTCATGACTGTCATCATCTAAGTTCAGTAGGAAGTGACAATTGAAAAATTGATTAAACATATCGCAAATAAATTCACCTTCGCCTGACGAATGCAATCCGAATTTCATAATAGAAGGATATGAATTTTTATGTTCCAGAAAGCTTTCGGTGATTTGCTAATGATAATTTATATAGCTTGAATGTAGTTCACATAAATAGTTTTTTCAAGAAGTTTCGCACATTCCCGCAATAATATGAAAGAATCAAGATCAGAAGTATTTCTATATTTTTTATTCTTAGAATGGTATTTCAATTTTTCTTTTAACATTTTAATGCTTTATACCAAGGAGGATACTTCAAAGTTGACTTCTCAATTTTAAAAGGAACATACGCATTACGCAAGATCTCTAATTTTTCATAGGACAGGGACACGGCCTCCTCTATAGTCCCCATTCTAAGACAAGTGGACCAGTCTGTTTCGTCGAGATGTAAAGATGTTAAGGCGTAGTCAGCTAAATGATACTGGAATTTAGTTCTAGGATGCGCTGTAAGCGTACGGTGGTGGATAAAGTCAGTTAATGCTATATAATGGGGGTCTATCGGAATAAGGGGATCGATACATTTCAGTACGTTTACGTTGTTAATGCAGAAAATTAAATCAAGAATTCTGTTATTACAGTTAAGGTGGCTGTTATATTGAGACAAGGAACACATATTGACGATATCAAAGAAGTCTGATTGAATGGGACCCTGGATATTTGTAGGATATAAGGATTGACCATCATCAGCTAGTAGCCACAATATATTCGGCAAATTAAAGTACCCAAAAATCCGAAAACAGTCTGATAAGATATTTAAAACAATTTCGTTTAATTTCGTATGAAAATTTTGTAACTGTTCCATTAACGAATCACCCAGATTTTGATGACATATACAAATATGTAGTTTGCTACACATATTTGGCGCAGTGCGTTTGTGGGATAGAGTTACCCAGAGATCCAAGCCGATGAACACCAGTCGCTACGACCAACAGCCACAAACTCTCGTCGAACAGCTACAACTTCCCCTAAGCTCTGATTGTGTCAGAATAATTCCTATCCCGCCTCTATACTAAATAACGATCGTCAAATAGTTCACTATCACTGAAGTCATTATTAAGCCACGTTTCCGTAAAGCATATTAAATCATAATTGTTCATAACCACACTCCTATATATAATTGCTACTTTTGTCCGCAGGTCACGGACATTTTGGTAATATATATTAAACATTATAAAAAAAAAACAGCAGAATGGGCACTAGATTAATACTTCAAATAACATGAACACATACACCTAGAATACAGTGTGATAAACAAGAAAATATTGGCCTATACTTATAAAATTTCGCGTAAGATCCATAAGAATAGTATATAGAAGCAAAACAGTAAAGGAGTTTAATTAGTGCAATAATAAAAAAATATTCTAGCAATTACATAAGCAATGCAACCGGTAAAATATGGTGTTATGTGTACTGAAAGCATAAGACTTATTATACAACTTGTATAAAAGACAATAAAGTAAATAAAATTTAAGAACCATTTCATTTTTTGTAATGCCGTAGGAACTATAGATTAACATTAATACTATTAACTTAAAGATATATGCAAAACACATAAAAATAATCAATATAAGTGTACCTATAAGCGTTAGTCATAAAACATAAATATAAAAACCAGTAACATCGCACAATTAAAGCAAATTTCGCACATAATAAAACGTTAGCAATTAACCATTTCAACAAGGGTAGTATAAAAACTAAATACTTAAGTGTTAATATTCCAAACGTCTCTATAAGCGTAACAACATAAGGTGCAAAATAAAAATAAAATATACCGGTAGCCAGACTGTACCCTGTTATTAGGTGAACATTTGCGAGATGCGAGTACACGATTAACGAATACACATTAACAGCGCTTCTCAAGTTTTGCGGATTAGTAAAAACTAAACAAAGCGATAATCTTAACATTTTAAAATTATTTTGCTTAAATCTGATTCCGTTTTTATGGCAAGAACAGGAGATGTTGTATTTTTTTGTGTTGCGAGTATTCTCTGTAAAAATGCTTACCCCTTATTGCTTTATATATTAATGTCATCATCTTTCGGGCTTAAAATTTGCCTAGAGTTCAAGTCGATTGATCATCATCATCAATATTTCGGCCCGTCACAAGTACACCACTTAAAATAGGCCTTCTCCGTAGATTGCCACTTAACACGGTCATGAGCCACCCGGAACCATAGAAATCCTGCAAAACCGTGCAGGTCGTTACTCCAACCAGTGCGGAATCACCTTAAACTGTGTTTGCCGATACGAGGTTGCCACTCAATAACCTTTCTTTTCTAACGGTTACGGGTTCTATGAGCTCTATGGCCGGCCCATTATCATATTAGCTTGCCGATCCTAGAGATTCTATCTCGCAAAGTAACAATAACGACCATCTTTCTTTTCATAGCTCGCTGAGCGACCCAGAGTTGAAGTGAAGACTGCAGTGAAGGTCCAAGTCTCGGTCCCGTATGTCACCACTGGCAACATGCACTGGTTGATACTGGTTGGCTGGATATTAGTTTTAGTAGACATTGAGGTATACTCGACGAGAAGATGTGACACAGTTTCTCGAACGCTGCCCAGCCAAGTTCGATCCGTCGATCGACCTCTTGGTCGAAGTTGAACCTACCTAGTCGGACAATCTAGGTAATAAGTATACATATTCGTCGACAAATTCGAGTTTAGTGTTCCCAATAATATAGGTGTGACATGGATATTTATTACACATGATTTTCGTCTTGTCCATGTTAATATTAAGTCTTACCCGTTAGCAGACACTATTGAAGACCTTAAAGTCTTCCAGCGATTCTGCCATAATAACTATAGCGTCGGCAAATTTAAGGTGAGTTGAGAGAAGGTAAGGTGATTCTTATAAATACCGTATCTCTTTCAGTCCAGTAGCTTAAAAGCATCTTCCTCTATACAGTGGTAAAGAGTTCCCTAAGTGCACAAACGGCACACAGAAGAATTCCCTAGTGTAAACCGGTAAAGTAATAAATTCTACTCATTATACTTCCATTCACAGAATTCTTGAAAAATTCTGTTATCAAAATATATTTTCATAAAAAGTTAGTAGTATATATTAGCAAAACCTAAAATAAATGTAACCGTTGTCTTATCTCTCTTTTTCTTATATTTATGAAAGGTCGTAAAGCCAACTCTATTTAAAGTTAAATCTGCTGTTTTTAATATTTAAAGAATAAAAAAACCCGATATTAGTCAGTTAGTCCATACTGTACCACTATCCGTATTTTAATTAATTTTATACAATAATTTTAATATAAAACATATTAACACTGTTTAAAAGTATTAACATGTAATATAAAACATGTAAAATGTTAATTCACAACATTTCGTCATGCTAGTTAAGTTTCATGTTGAGCGGTGCAAACTTTTGGCGTTCTTATTTCATATTATGTTAATATTGCATAGTGCTAGCTAGTAAACTTTCCAAATAAATAAATAGAGACCAGAATTTCAATAAAATGTTAAGTTGGGCAATAATTTAAAATTTAACAGCCACCGTTTGTAACAGTCAGTCTTTGAGCTTTTCTTGCGTACTGTAAATAGCAATAAAACTAGTTAACTTGAATCTGGAAGCAGCTACAACTGTACTATAAAAGTGAATGTTACAGTGAAAGCAAATAATTTAATATTTTTTTTAGTGCCATCGTCGTCATTAATCTGGTATCTACCACACCCTAAGCCCTCTTTTCACCTCCGAGGAAATCGAGATGTGACGGGTGGCGAACCACGTCGTCGCCATTTGGGTACGAATCAAAAAAAAATATATCCCATTGCGTTCCCTCTAGCAGTACAGTGACAGCATTGCACATTGTGGTATTATTCTGCACGAATTAAGCCTGTCCGTACAATACCTTCGTCGCCTCTTACGACACCTCGGTAGGAAAGAGGTAGGTGTTATTCTACTCTGCCTGACACCTATCTACTAACCACTTTATAGAATACATTTTTAAACACTAGGATTTCTTTTGTATCGTACGTGCATTTTACAGATATAAACGGAGCCGAAAATCATTGATTTGTGTTTGTGCACCAAAATTTTAGCTCCGGCAGGGATTCGAACCCAGAGCCCGCGGCGTAGACGTAAAATAAAATCTTAGGATAATAAGTCATCGGAAAATGATAGGCAGAAAAGTTCCAAGTGCCCAAAGGTTTTTATGGAAAAAAACTATATTATGGGTAGCTCGTCAAAACTGCAGAAGGTTTTTGAATGACCAAGTCTAAATTAGTCCGTTTCAGAGGCAAAAGTAATGAAATTATGGCTAATTCGTTAAAATAATAATAATATACTTACATTTCATTATGTTGGACACTCGGTCCTGCTTTAATGTTAGCATTATTATAGTCTAAATATACATATTAATCAACCTTCTTAAAGGTAGAAAAAGAAAACATGAAGCACTGAAATCTACCTCTATCTGACGATCTAAAATTCTTTATCGTTATTGTAGTAATAAAAAGTAAGTTTTGAAAAATATTTTGTAGCGGCATTAATAAAGAGGAAATACGAAACAGTGTTACGCCGGGCGACAAGACGGCGACGAGGCTACTCGGCTCAAGTGCCGCCGGCGACTGCACTGCACAGCCGCTTTAAACGTATTCTATCTAAGGTAGTAGCCATGTAAAACAAAACTTTGCTTATATGTATTTTTTTCAAAAAACGAAGCCCCACGCTTGGATTTATCCCGCATCATAGATGCGTTTTACACACATTCATTTCACATGCACAAACACCAAGACTCGTAACAGCTGTCTGTAGACCAATTTATTTCTCCATAGACAGAAGTCAGCCGCTTAGCCAGTACGATAACCGAATTGACATATTAGAAATTCATTTATTAGATGTTTTGTTGACTTTGTTAAGAGAAATGTAACTGAATGTCTATTGAGTTAAATTTGATTGAAAGCAATATGTTCACCTGATGGTAAGTGCAACGTCTGTCCATAACAAATGCTGTGTCTGGATGACACAGCATTTGTTTCGTACGTTTCTGTACGGCTCCACACTACGCCCGTCACTCTGAGACATCAGTTCTTAAGTCTCATTTGAGAAATGTTCTAGGTGACACTGCAGTTGTTATGGACAGACGTTGCACTTACCATCAGGCGAACGTTTAGCTCGTCTCGTCACTTTCTCGTATAAAAATAAAAATTATATCAATAGAGGCTTTTTTTTACATCTTTTACATATACCATAACGGTCGCTACTAGTTCACGAGATCACCCAAGAAACCTCAAAAGTGTTTACACTCTTCGCAGTTGTAGAATGACACGTGAAGTAAATTAGTTGTCACTCATTTTAGTGGGACTTATAGTTAAATAGGCATTGCACTTAGATAAAAAAATCTTATAAGCAGGTAGTCGGACATTCAGACAGGACAACATTATAAAGGCTCCGATTTTACCATCTGCTTACGGTGCCCTAATAAAAGGACATAAAAATCTTTCAATGCAAATGGAGTTAAGAGCCCTTTAAAACTCTGATAGAGAATTTATTCTTGTTTCGCTAAATTGAAAGTACGACTCCAACATTTTGCAGCAAACAGCAAAAAATGCTGCCACGTAGTATACTGCCTAACGTAAATTGTCTTTTTTATTTTATATTAATTATTTATTATTCGTAGAATTACTAATAATACGAGTATATACGAAATTAAAGGAATTTCAATTTTTTGTGCCTATACCTAGTCCGGCCATAAGTTCTGTTACAAATGAAAATGCATTTTTCTTAATGAAGTAATGTAATACTATTAAAATTTATACCTACATATTTATTAGTCTCAGCAAAAAATAAAAACAATATTCTATTCGAAATGTCCACCTTTGGCTTTTATACAGGCCTTTAATCTGTTTGACCACGACTCTATGGATTTACGCACGTTTTCCAAGGGAAATTTCGCCTGCTCCAAAGATTTTTTAAGAGACTCAATGTCGCCGTGTCGTTTAGTGCAGGCCATGTCCTCTAAGACTGACCATAATTTAAAGTCTAAAGAATTGAGGTCTGTGCTAGATGAGGGCCAGTCTTCAGCTCTTATAAAGAACGTATATAAGGAACGTTGGTTTCAAGCCAGGTTTGGGTAGTTCGTGCCATGTGACTAGGTGCAGAGTCCTACTGGAAAGTCCACGGTATGTTTTTAAAAAGTGTATTGCTGAGAGGTTTCACAACATGATCCAAGACTGTATCTTGATACACTTTGGCTGAAGTTTTCACACCTTTTTCACAAAAATGTAGTTTTGTGACTCCTTGATAAGTCACGCCCCACCAAACCACCACTGACGCAGGAGGATGACTACGTTGTACCTTTCCGACCACTTGAGCAGCTTCTTTAGAACTGTAAGCGTACACTTTATCATTTTGCTCATTGTAGTGTTCTTCAATCGTGAAATTTTTTTCATCGGTAAAGATGATATTTCTGTGCCTTTCACCTGCGTATCGCCACAGAAGGCGTTTTGATCGATCCACTCTCTTTAATTGTAAAGATTGATTTAGGGCATTTCCTGTATATCGACGATAAGCACCGAGCTTCAGGTCATGTTTTATAATACGCGACAGAGTCCTAGCGGGAATCTTCATTTCTCGCGATAAGATTTTTTGCTTTCTAATGGGGTTTCGATGAATTCTGGCTTTAACAGCATTAACAGCCTTTGTAGTTCTAACAGCACGCGGCCGCCCCGATAGAAAATATCGGGGCGGCCGAGTGCTGTTAGAACTTGCTCTTCGACAGAGTCTTGTTGTATCTGTTGATAGTACGATATACGAACATACGGCTGATACCAAGCTTTTGAAGTGTCTGGAATATGACCGACGGCTCCATACCCACTTTGTGCAAGGCGATCACTGCAATCCTATTTTCTTTAACACCCCATTCCATATTGTAATTTGATAATGAACACGAAAAAATATTTGAAATGGCACAAAATCGAAAGAAATAATATACGTGTTCCAAATTCAAAATAATTAAAAAGTTGAAAAAAGAAAAGTTTTTATGTAACAGTATCTATGGCCAGACTAGTTAGTTAAATTATTTACATCGTGATCCACTAAAATATATGATCTAAAGATTTAGTAAAATAAGTTAAAATGAAAAATAGCAAAAGTGAAACACAACTAAGCAAACACTTATACATAAGTCGAAATACAAAATATATTCAAAGAATACAAGATACAAAGAAATTTGGACAAAGAGCTACAAACTTTTGCTGCACTCTATGGGGGAGTCTTATGTTCAACAGTGGACTAGAGATAGGCTGAAACGATGGTGATATTTTATACATACATATTATATAATTACCTTAGATCCCCATTATCTGGCTGTTTGAAAGTCAAATGGCAAGAATGTGTACCTACTAAGAATATAGTATCTTGAATTCTTTTTATTTCTTGTTTTAAATTATTTTATCGCATTGCGTTGTAGCTCAGGGGATAGGCGCTCGCTTTAAATCTTATAGCACGCGAGTGACCTGAGCAAATCCAGGCGTCACACCCAGAATTCTTTTGGATGCAGTCAGACAAGTTTCTGCACCCCGAACAGACCATCCCTCCACCCTACGTATCGATGAAACTCTCGACGATCGCAGCAGCTGTGCGGTTTCAGCATGTAGTTTCAGCTATTCATTCGCGTCTCTCTCATTCACAACACACACACTTACACGATCATAATTAGCAAATATTATTATCATTCGCAATACCGCCAGCCTTCAGGCTGGTTTTCCCTAATTATAATTACGATTAGATTAGAGTCGCTGGAGTTTCGTGCGCCATTTCTTCATCAGCTGCCCCGCATTTCAAATTGGTGGCAAGTAAGGACGTTTTTAACGTCCTCCACGTGATCAGCGGTGAAGTAAGAGATCGCGAGGAAACCCGCATATCTGAAAAGTAAAATGATTTCGAGGACATGTGAAGTCGGCCAACCCGCATAAGAGCAGCGTGGCGGACACTTCCCAGCTCCAAAGCTCTCTCAAAAATAAAAGAGCCTCAGCAGTGGGATATTTTATTATATACGAAATTGTATATTGTTATAACCGTGTTAATTTTCCAGGCATAATTTTTGTGTGGAATATATAGGTTTAATACTGTTTCTTCACTTTCAGTTAGGGTAATATTAATTATATAAAAAAATATATATTTTTAATATAATTAATATTAATATTTTATTAATATAATTTATTTAAATGAAACTAATTTTACGGATTTTATCGCTTTTTATTATTATTTATAACCCGACGTTTCGAGTGCTTTACAGCACCCATGGTCACGGGCGGACTGAGGTGACAGATGTCCCGATGTCATAGTTAACCCGGAGTACCTTCAGCTTTTAATTATTATTCCTTGTCCGATCTACGCAGAAAGAGCTTACTGTGTCTTGAAGTCTTGCAGTGGTATGCTTGGTTTTTGATTTAATTTTATTAATTATAGGATCCCAAGCTGGTGGTAATACCCAACCATCTTCTCTATTAAAATTAGGATGTTTTTTAATTTCAATAGCCTCGCGAATCATCCTTGGTAGGAATCGGTGTTCTTTTGCGAGGATTTGTGGTTTATCAAATCTGATGTAATGGTTGGGATGATCCAGAACATGGTCACAGACTGCAGACTTCCTAGAGCGACGATGCTTCACGTCAGCTATGTGTTCTGAAATGTGTAGTGTTCGCGTAAACATAAGAAATCATAATATAATTTATATTTTTATATATATATATATATAAAATTATATAATTAAATTACGTTAATGGTAAAATAAAATACATTAAACGTAAAAAATAATTAAACGTAGAGACCTTGTATAACATTATGCATCGTCACGTGATAAACCGTGATATTACACGAGATACAACGTAACGTAACGTAAACTTTTTGAAATCCGTATTTTAAACAACTTGATGTTTATTTTCTACAAAACTGTTAAAAGTGATACTCGGGAAGAGTTTTTAGGAAAGGAAGGAGCATTTGAATATATAAAGAGTTGGATAATACATTTCATCGGCAACACGGTTCCGAGTTTTTTTAACAAGATCTCGTTGCAGCAGGCAGCTGGCGCTAGGTTAAAATTGAAATGAAATTGAGAGAGATTGCAGTTACCGACGCCAGCTTTCGATTAAGAGTGTAATTTAGATCGGATTGTAAATGTAAGCTATTGTTATTCTTATGTTGTTATATTTGTCTATTAGTAACAATATATCATACCATATATTTACATTTGTTTTGACAAAAAAAATTGATTATTATTTATATGCACGCACCCACGTTTATACGCACACGGGCACGTAAACGCATCTGCACACGTACACGCACATGCCCAATCACACGAAAGGTACACGCACAATCGCACAAACACGCACCATGCACACAGACACGCACTGTGCACACGGACACGCACACGGGCATCCACACGTTCGCGCACATTTTTCCAAACTCTTTGTACTGAGTAAGTAACCCTAGTCTTATTAAATTATTATATTGTTAATACAAATTGAAAAGATTTGCTATTGAAAACTGAAAGAAATATGAAAATATATGATGCTATATATATTGCTATTTATTTTCCTCGTGTACGGTATCAATAGATTGTTGCGACTCCATTACTTCACTTCGCGAACGTGTACACTTACCTACGTTTTTTTACCCGTTGCTAAGAAAATGGAGTTTTGATATCAATATGTAGTTGTAGACATCTTGCAAACGAAGTTTCATCGAAAGTGTTTTGATGCTGCAGAAATTTTTGTTTGTGTTTGCGCTGTTGAATATGTGACTTACTTAATTATATTTAGCTATCACTTTAAAAAACTCGGGAAAGCAAAGAGTGAGTGCCCGTGTTCGCGCGTAGCACTATAATACGAGTATCTCCTGCGCAGCTAATAGCTTCTCACAGTTTAGGAAGTAGTCGCCATAGTCGAAGTTTTTCGAAATATAAATATTAAAGTTACTTTAGGTGGAACAGGTATTTAAATAAAACTATTATGACATTCCTTGAAATACTCAGTATTTTTCCACAAATTAAAAGTAAGTATTTAAAGCACCGATTCGCTTGCCTCATATTTCGTGTAGTTAAGGAGTTGTGCACTTTTTGAGAGTTAAAACTGTTAGTAAAACATGCGTCAATTCATTAATTATGGTTAACTGGTAAACTACATAAATGTAAATAAATTTTCAAATTCAGAGTTACAATAATTTTTTTTTATTTCATCATTGAATCTACTGAGAATTATGCAGTTTATAGCCTTACTATCATCAGTGCTCTAGGCGACATCAAGCTCTGAATAATTTTCTTATGTTTATTTCAACAATTTTGCTCAGGGTTCAAAACTAAATCATACTATTTCTTATGCTGACCAACAGACAGATTGAAAAAAATATTCTATAAGTATCAAGTTTTACAGCTGCTGACGATTCCGTAAATATGTCCTTATGGCTAATTTACCATAAGTCTCAAATATGCCGGAATTTGGTAAACGAAGTAATAGTATATATAGACAATGTAATTGTACTGTTTACTGTTTAACATTTTTTAAACGTTCTTAATTTACTTGATAATTTATCGAACGGTGCCACATTACATAAAAGTATTAGCAGAACTGTGGCTGATAAGAAAGTGCACAGCGTAGTGTCCAAGAGACTAAGTTTTTAGAAGCTAACCAAACCTTTACGTGTGCGATATGCTCTACCAAAGACCTGGCAAGAAGCAATGGCTGGTGCCGAGCCGTCTTGAAATCGTTTCTACCATTTGTCAGGTGAGTGTGTTGTGAGTGAGTGCTTCATCTTCAATCTTGTGACCCTCTAACTAAGATTTGCGATAATCTGTCCGCTTTTCAGTGATTTAGCTGGGTTAAAAAATATCGAAATAGAGATATGTAATTTAATTCAAGTTCTATAAGGCGTAGTTAACCGAATAATAAATTCAGTTTGAAGTTTCGTCTTATTCTATATGAAATACCGAAACTAACAATATTAACTTTAGCTCTTTCAAGAGTAAACACTTGAAACAAGTTTCATATTACTTGAAATAGCAAAAGACTTTGTTTTTATTGCTTGAACTTTATCTGTTTAGAAAGGGTAATTAAACAATTTGTATTTTTTTCTAATTATATTATATTATAAACATTTCTGTATATTTCACTATAGATTTTGCTAATATCAATCTATAAAGGAAAACAAACACGTATCATGGATTAAAAAGCTCGTAGTTGTACAGTTTAAGTGAATGTCCAATGAGAAATGTTTATGTTTTAGACATTGTGTGATACCAATATTATATTCTCCCTGGATATCAACAAGTCGAGCCGATAGAATTCCTCCTGTTGTGCTGTGGATGTGTGCTCCAGAGTTGTCACCGGTTCTAGTGCGTCTTTTCCGGTACCCCTACTCTGTAGGCGTCGTCCCGAAATCATGGAAGACGGCTTTAGTGCACCCGATCCGTAAAAAAGGCAACGGCTCAGATCCGACTAACTACATGCCATTAGCCTTCACCTTCTTGCTCTCCAAAATAATGAGTCCATTGTCAACTGTCAGCTCCTGAGGTACCTAGAGGACTACCAGCTGATTAGTGATCGCCAGAACGGTTCCCAACGGGGTCGCTCGGCTTCGAGTGTAGGTACCTCACTCATCGATGGGCGGAGGCAGTTTAGAGCAAGGGGCAGTTGGTTTGAATACAATGAAGGCCTTTGATCGGGTCTGGCATGACGCACTTCTCTCGAAACTGCCTTCCGAACTGGCAATCAAGGTCGATAAAAGAACAAGGCGATAGACGCGGCTCAAAAGCGATATCGGTATATAGTTCTTCAAGAGGGCATTATCGCCTTTCTTGAAAAACAACGACGCTTTAACTCCACGCCGGCCCGGATGACGGGATTAAAGAGCTTCGGAAGAACTAATAGTTCCGGTTTTACACCCGCTTTCAGAAATTCTGCTGTAATTCCGTGATCACCCAGCGCTTTGTCATTCTTAAGATTTTTGAGAGCCATACAAATCTTGCGCAGACTGACGTCTAGAATATCATCGCAATAGACGAGAGAGATAGAACGAGTTTTGCTTTTGGGCTACTCAAACTAGTGTATGGGTCCAATCCGGTCTCTCGATCTCGTTCAAAATCTCCGATCAGCTCTGCCTCCACCACATCATCAGGGTGTGTCGAAGTAGGTATGTATACCGATATGACGTCCAGCGAATACAATTTGGTTATTCTGAGTATAAGGTACGCAACTCTAGACGACACACTCCCGATCTTGACAGCGTTGTTAATGAGAGACATGTGGACGATAACCTCCTTGGGACAGATGGTTACCCTCCCGGTTATAGGACAATTCACCGGATTCGAGGATTACCATGTCCTTCCCTTGTCTTCGGACTTCAGATAATGCTATAATATCCCAGCGTCACTTATGTTTCTTCTTAATAACCTAACCGAAGAGAAGATATATATATAATATATCTTCTCTTCGGTTCTCAGCGTGCATGCGCTGTAAGTTGCCAGGTCCAGTCGTCATAGAGACAGACTACCTGTTGGTAGCATGATCTCCTCCTCCTGGGATTCTTCGCACCCGTGCCCCACCGTAACCATGACCGCTACGTACGCGTGTTGGCAAATTCTCTACTACGCTGCCATCACAAATAATCACACAATAATCGTATAACCCACCAGCACATGTACGAAGGCTGATAATTATATTTAAATTATAACTATGATCTGATAATAAATAACAGAATCAAAGAAAATAATTTATTATGTCTATACCTTATACATACATTCATACATACAGTCTCGCCTTTTTCCCATATAAGGGGTAGGCAGAGGCTACGAGAACCACAAAAAAAATACTGACTCTCCGCTGCGTTCCCACGAGCAGTATAGTGACAGCATTGTAAAACTCCAGCGTTACACAATATCATTAATCCTTAAACATAGTTTATTCTCTATTAGGCACGTCTGGTAGAACAAATAAAGTTGGATTGAAGATTGGCAACAAAACTGCGTCCCTATGTATATATTTGAGAATCTGCTTTGTTATTTCTCCCAGGCATTTTAAAGATTTTAAAGAAGACGAAGAAAAAAGAAGAGAAAAGTCGATTTGTAGGTACGTAATTAATTACTTTGAGTGTAATTACCTACTCTTAGGTCGTAAAGATTTTGTCAGGCTTACTGATTTTACCATTTTGTTAAAAGAACAAAGAATTTACTCAGGTTGTAATAACTTAACAAAAGCTGGGAAAAAAGAAATTGATTATATACGTCAGTTTCTGTTACAATGATATTATAAGTTCTTTTAACATTTATATTTTTTGATTAGTAATTTTTTTACCACCAGTAAAAAATCAATCTTTCAAAGTTTCTTCCTAATCTGATCGAACCGAATTTTGCGAAACGAGATATACGAGTAGAATCTATCACGGCATCTCGAAGAATTGTATATTTTGTGTTTGATATAGCACGTGTCCGACCGACATGTCAATGTTCGGCGGTCTTTAAATGCTAATTATATGCTAATTTGAATTGACTCATATCAAGAAAACACTTTAATTTATTCATTAAAATTAGTTTGAAAAATTACCTAATATTACTACTTTAAAAAAATTGTCGTCGTGGTCTGAATGACTCGAAATATTTGAACTTCAATACGATTTTTTTTTTCTTATGAGTTAAATAAGCATCATGCGACGCACACTTTTGGATTTTCCAACCTTTTTATTCTACTACAATCACTTTGAAATATGTATAAAAGCAAACTGTGGCTTATGCGACCTCCTATAAAATACGGAGATTGTACCAGATGAATCAAAATATTTATTAATGTGTTTGTATTTGGGATGCACCGCTAAGATATTAAATTAACGGATAAAAGCGAAGAAACTTTATAAATTTTTTGTAGAAATTTAGTTCTGAGCTTCAACTCACGATTGCAGTCTCAAATGAAAGATAGAAACAAAGGGAGTGGAACACAATGCTTGATCTGACTCAGATATTAAAAGTAGAGCACGAAATGAAAGCAGAATGATGAATTCTGCAAAATCTGTAAGCCTCTAGCAAAACTGCAATATAAAAGGAGAAATTCCCTTATTCCATTCGCTGAACGTATTTATTAAAAATCTTTACAGGCGCTTGAGTTGATTTTGTAAATAGAAGGTTTTTGTATCATGATAAAATAGTACTATATACTCGTATGTACTTAGTATTATGGTACTGCTTACAAAATTTGAAATGACTTGTTCTTTGCCCATTACTTTAACTTACATTATTGTTTATCAAGATTTTCTTCATAAGCTGCGTTTTTTTTGCTTTTTTATATACTATTAAAATATTTCTGTAATCTGTAAATGTAGCTTATTGTTTGTAATTAGTATTATTACCAATACCCAATTTATCGACGAATTTTGATTTGACATCCTTCATAAATATAAACAAAAAACCTAGCGACGCTCTCATAGAGCGCCATGCTAAAGTAACAAGATATCGATACTGCATTTTATGTGGTGGCTGACTAGAACCGGAGTGTTAATAATTGGCAACGAGGCGTTCCATCATAGTCCTTAAAAGTGACAACGAACCTACATCTTTTGTTTTACTTCAAAGAAGGAAGTTGATGTCTATAATTTACAGAGACCTAAAAGATCAAGTGGACTGTGTGCTTACACCTTTAATTAACTAAAAAAAAAGAATATTTGCTGAAAAGCATCATAAAACTAATGCTTTTCGTATGGAGAGTGTTACCTATAAAAAAAAGCAATGACCTTACTGGCAACGAGGCAGTACAGTTGCTTCTCAGGATCGCTTTACTTTTAAGTTTATATTGAAGTAAATGTTTACTCTTCCGTTGTAAAGTGATCATGAACATGTAAGAGCATCTACGACATACATTATTTGTGGTCAACGAGAAGATGTGCAATATGATATTGTAACGATATACTATCTCTAATTACGTATTTTTACGTTTTAGAAAGATTTAAGAAAATATTAAAAATTATAAAAAAAAAAAAAAAAATGGTGGTCCAAAAAAGTTGGGAAAATATATATGAGGACCAATCCCAATAGTGAAATTTCATTATTTCCAATTTAATTTTTCTTGGCATAATATTACATAGATCAGTGCCTAAAAATTACTTTAAAACATATAAAATATATCCAAGAGACCTTATCTCTCGAAGTACTATAGAAGTTAATTAAAAATATTACAATATAAAATTAACTTCATTTGTATGGAAAATACTCTATATAGTTATTCATAATAAGGAAGTGTTCATGTAATGCCAATTATAAAACTATCTTAAAATATCTTAAAATTAGAAGGGGTTCGTGTAATGTCAATTACAAAACCAATCTTAAAATTAGGTGTTCGCGTATTGCTAATACCATACTATTAAGTCCGAGACGCGAGTACCGTGCGGAGGGGCATACCAACAGCTCAACATAGAGGTGTGTGAGGTCGAGCATGACTCTCTATAGTATCAAGTTGCATAGTGCTAATGTTCCATACAAAGATCCTATGTACGTAAAGTATATGATAAAATGGTCTATCATTGAAGGTCTCTTGTAAGATATGATATTATAAAAATGAGTTGGAACTTAAAATTATTAAGATAGAGAATTCATTAGACTTTCATACAATCACATAAGAGAGGGTGTGGCTTTTAGCATTTCGGTGCTGGAGCTTACTCTTTCGCCCCATGTCTTAGAGCATTAGTTCTATGATACATGGTTCATACACCGGCGTCTTAGTGGCTTACTACTATGACACGTTGGTAATTTTTTTTAGTTAAACAACTTTTGCCAAAGTCGATAATTATCATATAGGGGTGTTGTGAGGAGGCACCATCTATGTGATAGTCACAATAATACTTACTGCTATTGTGGTATTGTGTTTTTAGTGACGGTTATGTGAATGAGTTGCATCTGATTCAATACAACTTATGATTTGGGTTGACGGAGGTTTTTTGCAGAAGTGTAGATGTTTGCTAAGACTGTATAGAGGCCCTTGTGTTGGCGTATGTCTGAGCGATGGTCGTAATGATGCTTGTTGCACCTGTGACAATGCGTCCTAGTGACAGTTGCTTAGATGTCGTTAATGTAATGGTTGCGTCTTGCACTTGGTTTGACTCACATTTTCTTTAGATTTGTCCAAGTCGGGTCTCTCTATAACGAGACTGCAGACTGTCTGCCCTCCATGTGTTGAATAACAACAATATTAAATAAAGCTCTCAGTAAATTCCCACAAATGAATGATAACTGGAAACTTGGTGGTGGGTGAGACAAACTTGATCGAAATACATAATACTCAACGTCAATTACACAAACCCATTTGACGAATATAATAGAATGCTGATTGCCTGATGGCTGAATGATAATTATAAATGATAAATAATGGCAAAATACATCATTACAATGGTTGGTGGAGCTAATGCGTCTACTTCATGCGGATGGTAGCTGGCGGGAGGAGACTCTCAAGGCTGCAGCCGAAAGCTGCACAACGTGGGACCCCATACCCTTGAAGTGAGCAGTGGACTCACGACGTGCTCTGCGGCAAATTGCCGTGCTGACCTTGTATTGGATGTTGATGCCACACACTCGACATTCATCTGCAGTTGCAGCGGTCTGGCGAAGTGATGGCGCGTACGGAAGGCTTTACTTGTTTATTGGGCCGAGTGCTCATAACTGCTCGACGTGTGCCAAATCCATGCGACGTAAATTCACGAAGACTGGACTAGCTGTATACTTGTATGATGTAAACACGCATTGACATGCGAGACTTCGGTCTAAGTTTGTGCTTACGCACTAGCAAGAGGCCAAGCCCTCTTTTTGCTGGTTCGCCAGTGTTGCTGTGGACTACGGTCCTTGTTCCCGACTTCTTGTCCTGTGTCGGGGGGAGCGCATGGATTGGAAGGCGCTTACCGCACACGGCGGGAGTTGGAGCCGTGTGCCTTCCCCACATTTTTTTTAATAAAAATGTTGGGGGAGCGATAGCTTGTAGTGGGTTATTAATAATTTAAAGTTAATCTTATACAGGTGCGGAATACAAATCTCTTTGCAATAGATATTAAACATTTTGAACCCTTTACAAGAGTATAGGGAATAGTAATTAATTAGTATTAGTACACTGTCTTGGACTTGCAGTTTCTCTAGTGAATAAACATTTTTCCATGATACACCTAAAAGAACAAGTTACTAAAAATAAACACAACGTAGATAAAAGGGTCCTACCTATGACGATCACAATTAATTAACATATATCATTCAAATGGCCTAGAATGAAATAACCTTTAGAAAAGATCTTGAAAAAGATTAAGTCTATTTTCTGGTCACTTAATTAATTTTATCAACGTGAAAGTTGAATAGTTACAATATGTACGCAATATGATTTTTTTTGATACGTTCATAGAAAGGTTTGTAATTTGTGTCATAGTTGGCGATATTGGTTTTAAGGGTTTTAAGATAAATATTTTTTAACCGTTAATAAGATGAATTAAAGTAAACTTCAGAAAAATAAATAAAATATATAAACCGCAACAACGACATACGTAAAATAAAGCAAACTAACGAGGTAATAATCAGACAACATTGCTGATTGAACTTATGACAGTTGGGAAAGAAAGGTATTTTGCCGGAACTCAATGCATGCATGCGATGGGGGTGGCCAATGTTCAAAGGTGGACTGTTTAATTAAAAAAACTGCATATATGATGTGTTTAAGCGCCAGTTCGTGTTTGATATTTGTTTAACAGCTTGTACACTGTCTAGGCAATTCCTAAAATTGCGATACTTAGAAACTAAATAAAACCTAACGGATAATTTCTTTAATGTCAACTGCTAAGAACGTTTACAAGTTCACTACTTACGTACTGGTATATGAGATTGAAGCAGCTAATAACAATACATTGCTGAACATGGTCACTGGTCACTGGTCTCACCTAACTAAAAAAGGATTTGCCGTAGTTATCATCGCGCATGGCAGGCGGATTGGCAATAGTCTGGCATTTTTCGAAATAGTTATTAGAGTCACCTATCATAAGCCATAAGACTTTCCAAACTTCGTCCTTTCATTTGTCACTACTACACGACAAATTCCATATCAATTAAACTCAATGAGTTGTTATAAATTATTTCAAAAGTTCTTTTGATTAAAACGACGATCTTTAAACAGTTTCTTTGATTTACATCACAATTAAGTAAGACTTATCTTAAAATATAAGCCATAAAAATCATTTAATTGTTGGAGGAAACGAAATTTTGGTAAAGAAAGATTCCTTAACATAAAATCCTCCCTAAAACGCCCCTGAATTTTTTTAAGGTTCACTAAAATTGAGGTTCAGTGGGAAAAAACGGTCGTAATTATTTATAAAAAACTTAAACGTGCTGTGCATCATGTACTTGTCGGATAAAACAACAGAAAAAGTAATAAATTAGTGGATCGATAGCAGCATTCTCTTTAACTAACAAAACTATACTCAAACTGTCAAGCCACGTGCCAAACATCACAACTGTGTCTTACGATCACATCCCATCTTATTACGACAACATAGGCATCTTTATATGCTCTATACGCTAAAAGATTATTTTACGGTATCACCATGCAGGTATGATATATTATATATGATATCAAAAAAACATAACCATTCGATACACTGCCCCATACAGTATACAGAATTATAAATGTGTATTATTATAAACGTTTACTGTACTCTAATTCTCATATGTATAATCTATTTACGAGTAATATTATTTCCATTAGGTGGCAGCTGTCACCGCATACGAGACTTAATGACATTTGTAATGTTCAGATTCCAGTTCAGCCACTTTCTAAAGTTAGCGTTTATATTCTCTTTACCACGTTCTGAAAAATGACTGAACAATTTCTATTTCAGAGACAAACATTCCGTTTAAAATCAAATTTCCTATCCCTATGAATGGAAATTTATTATTCACCGCTCATCCTCTTCTAAAATAATATTGTTCACCGTCATCGAAGTCAAAGTTCCTCTACATCAGTTCAATTAGATTTTATTTAATTGGCTTATTCATCGATAGTTAGTTATTTAACACTCTGTCCAAACCTTCTTTCTTTGAGACATGAATGAATGGATAAAATTTGCGGGAATATAAATTACAGGACTGTAAAAATAAAAGATTCCTCAAGCCATTTGAAAAATTGGTATCGATTTAAATCGACTGTAAGTTTTTTTTAGAATTCCGTTAATTCTACAAATTAGAGATTATTGAATATTAAAACTGCATAATGTCATAATTTACTGAATAATAACAAGTCGTTAAACAATTGTTATTTATTTTTATATATTAGTTTTGAATATTATTACAGTTATAAAACTTGAGTTTAACTTAGAAATATAAATTGCATTTATCAGTTTCTTAACCATACATAGCGGTTATACGAGTATGTTCTGCCTTGTTTGTCACAGGTGTAGATTCTCACGGTACTCGATGATTATATTCTCGTTATGGAATGATGATAGTGCGATTTGGTATAATAATTACCCTCACTTATTCTGCTTAATATAACTGCTGTTATTCAGGAACGAAAGTTGAAGTTGAAGTTGTGTATTTTGACTGTATTTTTTTTTTGAAATGGTAATGCTAATGGTATTGAGCACTTGTCTTATTGCTTTTTAAATAAGATCGTTATTCCTTACTATTAATGATTTCTATTCTAACAAATTATCGCCGATATAGCTCCTGAAATATTGTAAACAGAAACTAATGCCTGTATCAGCCCTTCCATCCGATTACAATGGGCGTCTTAAAGAGAATAGTGAATAGGCTCTTACTAAATTAGTGTGTTTCGGTTTGTAGTTAAGCACTAGCTTATTAATTTATCAAAAGTGAGAACGAGTTTGGGCTAATATTTGCAAATTTTTAAGATATTCTGGCCATTTGGTCACTTGACGACTTTGATCAGAAGATGACATGGTAATGGCGGAAGATACGCTAAACTGTGCTGACAATAACTCAATTAGAACTAGAGGTACAATTTCTGTGCAAAAGCCGCCTAGATATATAACGCCATAGTGCTAGTTATCCTGCCACCAAATAGTACAGTGCAAGCATCACAGTGTTGTAATTTCGTGGGCATTGTACTTAGTGAAATTAATAAACACATGAGACTTAATAACTGATGTCTCAGGGTGACAAACGAAGTGCAGAACCACACATACTATTTTTTTGCCATAATAGAAAATTGACAAAATTTGGAAACGACAATTATAAAAATGTTAACTAAGGGGAGACAGGAGAATTAAGTGACAATTTTTTTCTTAATCGTACTGACTAAAGTCGTAACAAACCTTATTCGTATCGTAGTCCATCGCCAAAAAATATTTTATCAGAATTACTAAGTTTCTAAAACAATATTTTATAGACGATACAGAATTATTTGTTATAAAAGACATAAACATTTCTTTTTCAACTGTTTAATTACATGTGTAAGTAGATACTGTAACTTTAAACACGTTTTCTCAGACCTTTAGCGCTATGAGAAAAAGAAAGTGTCACGTATTCAGTTACTTTAAGTACACACTCGTACACGATGTGTAGTGGGAACTGAGTCTGTAAAGAAAAGGAACAAGATACTGTTAACGAGTATATGAAATAACTTCGAGGATTTGTTTATCCTAATTTTATTACAAAAAACGTTTTAAAGTAAGATTTAAGTCTGGACTAGTTAGTTTTGGTTTAAATTTAGCCCAGACTTTTGAACCAGTCCTTATTTACGAGAGTCGGATTATGAAAATACTTTTTAATGCGGTACTAAGACCGTGTGGTAGCGGCTTAAGAGAATCTACCACTCCATCTCATCCCGTGGGTGTCGCAAAATTCAACACAGGGAGAATTATCATCAGAAGATGGGCAGCAACATATTCCTGGAACATCAGAATAAATAAACTGCGGTTGCCAACTCGCCTGCCAATCGTGGAAACTATGGCGAAATTCCCCCTTAAAATGAGAGCTACAAACATTTGTAGCAATGGGGGAGGCCTATGTTCAGCAGTGGACTAGTGATAGGTTGAAATGATGATGATTATGACTAAGTTGACATATATAGGCCATGTTAAATTCAATACATTCGTTTTTATTCGTTCATTTAAATTTTGTTTTTATATATATATTAATTTTCATGCATCATTATATAATATTCTATAATTTAATAATCATTATATTTGTTTTAGACATAAATTTATAATATGGTATAAATGTTAATTAAAGTACCGAAGATTATTCATTGTTTGTGTTTCGTTTGCTCGCTATTCATACAATTAAACAATATTTTATTTGAACATTGAGTTCTAGCCGTAGCATAACCACATAGCACGGAACGTACCCACTTAAAACATTGACTCCACTTTCAGTATAAACAATCCATTTCTAAAATCTCCCTTTGACGACTAGAATGGAATTAATTGTTAACTGTTACTTATTTCGCAAGTGTTGCGGTCATATTCGTAATAGAATAATTTGACAATGTATATTAACAATGGAGTTTAATAAGTAAACAAGTGCCAACCTTTTATTAATTAGATAATTAATAAAAGGTCAATATGAAATTCATCTTTTCAATCATTCATTCAATTCATGAAAATCAATTATTATTATGTATATTATGTATGAAATATGTAATTACTTATTCTATTTGGTCGCTTTCAAGTCCATATCATCGATTATTATTTATTATTTATTCTCTGGTTACTGTCTGGTTTAAGTTTAGTACCATCGATAGTCAAGACTAAAGGCGTAAACCTCGTTCCGCAATAAGAATTTTTGTTGAACCCGAGTTAACATTGCTTGAAACCAGACTTAAAGTTAATCCAGCTCATGTAATATGACTGAGTAAGTCAATAATAAAATAGATATAGTTTCTTTTCTTGATCTCGATGTGTAAAGGCTCATAAAAATTAATTCTCTATTTCTGTTCAGTTTGGTGTACTCGTATGTGTGTACGTGTATATTTATTTTTGTTTATGAATATATAATTATTATTCCATATATATTGATAGCTATTCAATCGGCGGCACACCCCTTTTAATAGTTTCATCAGTTTCGTCCATTTACCGGTTGTCTGGAAGAAATCGCTTACAGCAATAAGATTGCCGATTGCTGTATCGTTTTTATTTATATTTCTCTTTCACATTTTTAATTTCTGTACAATAAAGTATAAAATAAAAAATAAATAAATAGAAATGTACTTAAAATTTTATTACAGATTAATCATACTGACGGGCCGACTAAACAGATAAGTAAGACGAAATATAGATGGTAAAATTATAAATTCATTCGGAAGTAAAAAACATAAACATACACTACAACAACACTAAACGAACACCATAACAGTTCGTTTAAAAGTTACTTCAGTAATTGAAAGAAAGTTGCCCGTGACTCCAGACTAATTGAAAATTCCAAAAAAAAATTTTAGTGTGTCGTAATAAATCGGGAATTTAATGTAATATGTATAAAAACTATATTTCTATAATTACTAAGTCTCTATTCTATAATAATGACTGTGGCGGTGTGGTGGAGATATAAGAAATTGCCATCCCGTCTCATTCCGGGGGTGTCGAAAATTTAGAAAATGTCATGGCTTTCTTCATGTGATCGGAATAAACATTTTGAAAAATGCCATACCAAAAAAACACAATACAGTTACAGATAACTATGTATGTCTAAGGTGCGTGTGATCTGATACTGCGATCACCAATCCACCTGCCAAGCGTAGCGATTGCGGCAAATACTTTCAACTTGGAAGATGCTGCTGATAATTTGCATTGATCATAAATCGGAATACATATAAACAATATTAATGAATTTTAAATGAATTGTGGCCGTTATAAAGAACTGTATTCATCATCATCATCATTTCAGCCTTTCACTAGTACACTGCTGGATGAGATGGGGTAGCAGATTCTCTTAAGGCGCCACCACACGGTACAAACTATAGGTATTCACCACACAGTATTCAGTGCGAGGTTTTTTTTATTATATAAAATGAAGAGACGAGCCAGACGTTCACCTGATGGTTAGTGCAACGACTGCCAATAACAAATATCAGCTACAACATTTCTGTGTGGCACCACACTGCACCCGTCACCCTGTGACACCAGTTCTTCATATGCCTAGTAATTACACTAGCTCTCAGTGCCCTTCAGACCGAAACGCAGTAAAGTCTGCACACTACTGTTTCACGGCAGAATAACCTACCTAGACGAATTTCTGCATAGCAATCCTACCACCAGTAAAATGTTTTTACTTTTACGTCACTGCCGCTGCATGAGGTTTGTCTCAAAGCCAGATTTTGTTCGTTGGAGCACGTGCGACATCTGTATGTAATTTAACCATTTGAAATACGTATTGTTGTGAAGTTTATATATGAAATCATATGACGTTTCTAAAGAGCACAAGCTATTTCGCTGCATTGTTGTCTGTGTGTGGGCAACATAAGAGTTACATCACCTCGTTCCGTCCTTTATAAACAAAGGTAAATCAGAGAAACAAGAACAGAGAAATCGGATTACAGTTTTCGTTTTGTTTATAATTTTATACTTTAGTTATCAAACCGTTACTCAGCATACACCACATATGAATAATCAATCGGAATGGTCAGCAGAGCGGAAAAAAAATCGATGGTTCAGCGGAAAAAAATCGCATAAGGCGCTAAAAAACGAATATAGACGGCAGATTGGAAACAGTACAATAACTCTTTTTTTCAACATATTCATTAGGCCTCTCTGTGTGTGTATCATTAATAAACGAAATAGGGTGATTTTCTCGTTTGCTGTTACTACACGACTGAAACTAAATCAATACGGTTATTTACTTTGTAATGTTTTTCTTTCATTTCGTGCAGTTGCCTTATATGATCACTAATGGTTTTGAATTTGGGTGTTCCCAAATTGTCTTTTATTAGAGTAGTTTATCTCTTTAAATATAAATAAACTTAAGTTTTCAATTTAGTATCATTATCAAATAAATGAAATAAACAAAAACGTATAAACACAAAATTCGATTTGATGATATATATTAAAAGTAAAATGTAGCCGCACGAAAAGAAATTACGAATTTGTAAAATCTATAAAGCTTTTAGCAAAATTGCAATATGAAATAAAAAATCTGCTTATTCCATTCGCTGATCGGATTTATTAAATTCTTTACAACCGGCTGAGTCAGATTTGCGAGTATATGTATATTAGGATTCAATAGAATTACTCGTACATTCACATTGATAATTCTTCGATGCTTCTATCTCATGCACTAACGTTATGTAATTAAGAATTTACAATTGGTTTCTTAAAGCTTATGTTACAAGATAATTTAAGATTAAGTTGTGATATCTTAGTCAGATAATTAAATTTTCTAATAGACTGCATATATATTATTTTTATTATATCTCACAAATATTTTAATTGCATCTTTACAAGCATTAAAAGACAAACATAAAGATGTCTTCCTGGTTGATTACGACCACGGTGTTTCCACAGAAATTTTTCTGATATCAACCGGTTTTTTTTATCTGTGCAGAATATAGTTCCGCAATCTAGACACGAAGACCAATTGTTTGGGAATCGCATAAATATTGTCTTCAACTGGAATTCGAACTCAAGTAAGAGCCATGTAAACACATTATATTTTTTTAAAAATTCCCGGCAACATGATTTCTATTGTATCGTGGGCGCGCTTTATAGACGTAAATTTCACACGCACAACCACGCACACGAGGAAGATCATTCTGTAGGCCGCGCAGCCGCACCGGCAGCAACTTTATCGACATTACAACATATCATTTAACCTCAGGACTCAAAGTTAATGCAAATTTTATACTGTTTCGTGGATACGTTAATTAATGCCATCATAAGCCTATGATGGCATCTCGAAGCTATTATAACTTAATTTCCTCTTGTAATGTATAAGGAGTGTGAGACGTAGGGAAACGCAATATAACAAAGCCGCAATAAGTCGGGCTCCACTATTGTGTTTACGGAGTCTGCAAATTGCGAAACTCGTCAGACTCATAAAACAAAGAAAAAAAATTTTCTTTAAGTAGTCTGCTACAACACCAACTATTATGTAAAAAATGGTTTAGATTAACATTTTGTATTATTGTTAATGGGATATTTACAAAATTTACTTTACGAAAATAGACTAAATCCCAATATTCTAACTACTCTAATAAAGCTGTAGAGTTTGTAAGTTTGAACGCGCAAATCTCAGTAAATAGCATTTACTGAGATTAGCAATCAATAGCATCCAATTTGAAAAATATTTTTCATTACTTAACCCGTTTATTGAGAAAGGTTATAGGTCATAAAACTTATTGCGAAGGACTTAGGGTGTTGCACGCTGAACACCGAACATTATCGAGAAAGACCGAACGCACGTCGCAATCATGAGATCGGCTTATTTTACTGAAATACTACTGTAACTACTGTAATATATTTTTGATGTAAAATTATACTGTATGTATAATTATAACGTAATTTTTATTTTACATTTGTTCACGTTTTATAATTTTATTTCAACACCTAAAAAGTAACAAGTTGAAAACCAAGCAATATAAATGATTAACGAAGTGACTAATTAGTTCATTACGAGATCGATAGATGTCTCTTTTTACAATTCATTAATAACCGAAGACAAAATACGCGCATTTTTTAACATTGGTTAAATTGTTGAATGAAAATTTATAAACACAAGATCATTAATCTAGCAATACGATTAGTGAATTTTATTGAACGACGCGAGACGCGAAATGTTTCTTTGTACTCCATGTTTATTTAAAGGTTTTCTTTTATATACAAATTCTTTGAATAACCATCCTTTTAGATGTTTCGACCTGCCGGGCGTCTCGTGACGGCCACATTTTTTTAATAGAAGAATTCTATGAAGTAATGAAATCCATTATTAGCTCTTGAGATACCTAGAGGAACACAGACCGATTTGTGTGTGTGACCGCCAGTACGGCTTCCGTCGGGGACGCTCAGCTGGTGATCTTCGTGTCTACTTAACTCATAAGTTAGCACTCAGGAATAATTAAGACATGCAGTCATTAGATAACACAAATAAATGTCAGACATTAAAAATTAAGCGTATTTTTTTATTAATAGTATTAATTTATTTGTATTAAGTCATCACGAAGATCATGATGATGACGCATGAGGTCACTGGTGCATAATTATATATTATTTTATAAGGTTATTAGATTAGGCACTCTTAGATTATTTTATTAGGCACTCTTAAATGACAAATGTTTTTAACATGAAAAAACAGTAAATATTTTTTTAAGTCAACGCAAAAAGGATTAAAATAGGAAAAAAACACCTATGCATCATAAATTTGTTCCTATCATACCCACTTGTACATATCGTCTAGCTGCATTCGGCTCCAGCGGAGTATTAAAGGTACAGATTTAATCAGACATTAATCGAATATTCCTAAAGGAGAGAGACTAGTCAGTACAATGGAAGAATAACACAACAATGTGACTAGATTAAATACACCAATAAACGAATTAATTGTACATTAATAAAGATTTTCTTATTAGACGTATTTTTATGTGATACCTCTAGTTAAGATATTGTATTAGTTCTAAAAAAAGCGATGGCTTCATTTAGTAATTAGTCGTACTTACTGTCGCTAATGAGGCATCAAAACTCTGAGATTTTTAAAATATAATCTAAATATTTATATTATCAATTTCAATATTCAACTTTTAACATTACTTTTAACTTCTTATCTTTCTAAAATAACGAATTTTCTTTAACTAAAATTTAAAAGTAGATAATTGAGCATTTAAACAATTTTAAAGCACTTATTACAAAAGTACTTACTTACTACCGGATTTTTAATATTCAGTTATATAAAGGCCTAACTTATTTATATTATATTTTAACACTAAATATTTCTGGCCTTGTCCACTTTACATACACAGCAGTTGACTTTCATTTGCCATATGTATGAAAAGGCAATTGATATATCCTTAACTAGGCGTTACTAGGAATTGCATCGCCACTCTATTGAAAATTTACTTACTTACTTATTGAAAATTTACTACCCGTTAAAAGAATACTGCCACTCCATGTCATCCAATGGATCTCGTAAAAGGCGAGTAAGGAATTAAACTGCACTGTGCACCCAACAGCGCATGGTGGCGATGGGCTCACCACCTATCACACCAAGTGCATTATATTGTTTTCGTGAAACGTGGATTGTGGCAGTCATCTGATTTTGCAGTGAGTGCCCAGTCCCTGACTACCCCTTATGGGATACAGTCGTGATCTTATGTATGTATGTATGTAACTAATACATGCACAGAATGATATGCAATGTTGTTTTAGGTACGATCAGCAAACAGTTCCACTTCAACTCTTTATTAGTGTCAGTATTCAGAGACTGATATGACGTTGACATGTTCAAGTTTCCAGGCTGTCCTTGGACAAACACTTTCGAACGTAACGCAGTTAAAATCTGGTAAAATCAGGGTCAAACTTAGGTCGAATAATCAAACTGTAACATGATAAAATGTTACAAAATTGAGACTTCGAAATGAACATAAAATATACCTAGAACGAAAATTTAGTTTAAAGATCAGTAAGAATATTTTATGAAATAGGTCTACCTCAAATCGAATTCCATAACCAATTATATAAGAAAGGAGAAAAAATTTCCTACGTTTATGAAAGCCATACGAAGGGTGAATAAAAATGCGAACACAATAGCTTTTACCCTTAGATGTCTCGTCACATATTATATTCCCCTCTTTTGAAAGAAGCTTATAGCAATAATATCAGCGACGACTGCATGGCTTAGTGGTCAGAGTACCGGACTACTACTCCACGGATACTGGGTTGGAATACCGGCCGGAGCCACGTTTAGTGTCAAAAGTTATTTATTGGTTTTTGAGTCTTATTGTGTTGTGATTGTCGTCGTGTCTCTGAGATGGTATTCCCGCCTCCGATCTCTTCGCATCAGCGTTAGATACTTTGAGTCAGGTAGGTAAAGACGAGTGAGTGCCTCTGTGTTGCTAGTGGCGCTATTACTCGTATATCTTGCGCTGTTGACAGCTTCAGATGATATCGCAAATGGCTAAGGTATTTAAAAAAATCCCGATATTGTAAAAGCACTATTTAATACCTCGAAAAGTTAAAGATTTTTAAAATTTAGTGTCGTGAATCCAAATAAAATTAAAAAAAAAACTAATATATCATTTTTCGTAATTAAAACTTAACACATGGAATTTTATTTCATATTCAATATAAAAATAAATTTTCTCATCTCAAAATATAATCTCTCTCTGTCATAAAAGTTGATAGAGGGAAAATGAAAACCAGGAGATGTGCAGCAGCATCTTCCTGGAACATTTGAATAAATAAACTGTGGTTGCCAACCCGCTTGGCAAGCGTGGCAACTATGGCAAAATTCTCCGTAAATGGAGCTACAAACTTTTGTGCCAATATATGGAGGCCTATGTTCAGCAGTGGACTAGGGATAGGCTGAAATGATGATGATGATGATGATGATGATATTGTGAGCCGAAAAATAATATCTGTAATAAAACACTTAAAGTAAGATTGCAGAGCCGCCAGACCTACGCCAGATGCATTAAAGCTCGAGAAAAAATTGGGCACCTACGTTATAGTAGTAAGCCTGCATTTTATATATATTATTTGAGTTACTATTTTAAGACATTTCGTAATCGGCCAGACCAATCCGACGAATGGCCTTACGTCGTCCCCATACAAGAAAAGATGGCTTTATTAAACAGCTTCATGAAATTTAAGTTGTTTATTTATCTTAACAGCATTTTCAACAATTATTGAATTTTCAACGATAAATAAAAAGATTTTTTTTAAAAATTGGCTACTAAATAAATGTTTTAAATATTCGTAATTTTATTAAATTTCGGTTTTAATGCAAATAAATGTAATGAAAGAACACAGTTAAAAATCGCCGCCTCTCATTTAACATAAAATGTGTGTGAAAAAGTAAAATATGTATGTTAAACAAGTTTGTAAACAGTGGCATTGCAAAACAAGATGTGTTGGAATTCTCGGCGACTATGAAATTATTATTTTTTATACTGATTATTTTCATGTATTTGTGCTTGCTATTGCTATGCCACCTAATTGATTTATTTGTTTTACAGAAGAATTAAATAACGATTCAGATGATGGTTGGTGATGATGATTTCAATAATCAATTTTTCTAATAAAAATTTAGTTTTCTTCATTTCGAATCTTAACCACCAGAGAAACACCGATCATAGCTCTTACCATTGCTCTCTGAGTGACTTTGATCTTGTAGAGCAGCCGTACCGTCAGTGGCCAAGTTTCAGAACATGAGTACATGCAGAACACACTGTTCCAAGACTTTCGTCTTTAGGCTTTGCGGTTAACGTAGTAGAGTAAAATGTTTATGTTCCTTTCGTACTTGAAAAATAGGGCCGCTTTCAAGCTGGCAAGTACGAATACGTTTTCAACTAACTACATATTACATATTTATAGAATTAATCTTAGCATTACTAAAATTGCGTAGGTCTGGAGGTTTTGGAATCATGGACTAAATAGATACTCATTCCAGTTGAAGTAACAACTGTGACAATGTTAAGCGCAAAAGTACAGACAAAAAGTGACAAATACTGATAAATTTGCAACGTATAACGGTTCTGTTTTTTTTTCTATCTGAATTGAAAGAAATGAGAAATACTTTAATACAAATACAATCTCGAGGCTCTTTCACTTTGAAAGTGAATTTGTTTGTTTTGCCAAATTCGTAATACGACGGCGATGTAACAAATTGCATAACTTATTTCTTTATTGATAAAATATTTATTTATTTAGCAGTGGATTTATGATAAGCATTGTTGTAAAGTTTCAGCCTATAAATATCCCACTACTGAGTACAGGCCTCCTCTCATTTCTGAGAGGGTTTTGGAGCTAGGAAGAATCCGCCACGTTGCTCCAATACGGGTTGGCGGACTTCACATGTCTTCGAAATATTTTTTATTCCTCAGACATGCAGGTTTCCTCACGGTGTTTGCTTTTACCGTCGAGCACGTGGTAAATCAGCACTTAAAATTGCAATTAACAACTTTAGTGGTGCCGGCACCGGGAATCGAACCCAGGTCACTCGCGTACTATGGAATTTAAAGCGAGCGCCTAGCCCCTACCACGCATTTAGCTACCACGGCATTGTTGATGATCCTGATAATATTTTAACTGTTAAGTGCTAAAACTATTGTTTCAAGTTAAGTCTTTGGTTAAAAGTAAGTGAAAAGCATTGTATATGGTCATATATGGGCCCCCATATATGGTCGCATGAGGAAGCTAATAATAGTGTCCATTTTTCTTTAGCAAACCCGTCCTTTGTAATCTGTGAATCGGAATTCATTTTCAGTTTCATTAATTTAATAAAACCCGAGCGACTATGCTTGCTCACTGGGGATCCCGAGTAGATGGTTGATTGCAAACTGAATTATTAGATATGAGCTTAGCCGGCCATTTTGTGCTTCATCTTGATATTCATGTAAATCTTAAAACTATTTAAATATTGCTTAAGAACGAAGTTGCTCTCAGTGGGGTTGTTTTAAGAATATTTGCGTTCAGATAGGCAGATAGATAGTTCGTGTGCTGACGGCCTAAGAGAATCTACCACCAAATCTCGTTCCGTGGGAGTCATAAAAGTCGCAAACCAGCGTCTTCCTGGAACAGCCAAATAAATAAACTGCAGTTGCCAAACCTCCTGCCAAGCACGGCATCTATGGCAAAATCCCCCCAATCTATCTACATATAATCTAATGATTTTTTATATTTACGCGAACACTACACATTTAAATGAAACTAATTTTATGGATTTTATCGCGTTTATTTTTATTATTTATAACCCGATGTTTCGAGTGCTTTACAGCACCCATGGCCACGGGGGGACTGAAGTGACAGATGTCCTGATGTCATAGTTAACCCGGAGTACCTCCAGCTTTTAATTATTATTTGTGGTCCGAGCTACGCAGAAAGAGCTAACTGTGTCTTGAAGTCTTGCAGTGGTATGCTTGGTTTTTGATTTAATTTTATTAATTATAGGATCCCAAGCTGGTGGTAATACCCAACCATCTTCTCTATTAAAATTAGGATGTTTTTTAATTTCAATAGCCTCGCGAATCATCCTTGGTAGGAATCGGTGTTCTTTTGCGAGGATTTGTGGTTTATCAAATCTGATGTAATGGGTGGGATAATACAGAACATGGTCAGACTGCAGACTTCCTGGAACGGCGATGCTTCCCATCAGCTATATGTTCTTTTACGCGGGTTTTACTGATCTTTTTGTTTGTCCTATGTAAGAGAGACCACATTCACAATCCAGCTTGTATATTCCTGCATCTTGTAGAGGGATGTTACACTTGACAGATGGTAAAAACTGACTTATCTTCTTCGGCGGCTTGAAAAATGTTAGAAGAATTGACAAATCTTTGTTTCAGAGAGCACAGGGGATCTGTGACAGTAAACACCTGGCCGCCGAGCTTCAGCATGTCAAGCAAGTTTTGCAAGACAACAAACTTCGGGTTCCGCGCCTTCGTCGCAGTGACCGAGTGAAGCCGGCCACAGTCGAGCGTGTACCTGCAGTCCTACCATATGTAAGAGGAGTCACGGACAAGATTGGCTATATCTTAAAGCGGGCTTCCATAAAAACATTTTTCAAGCCGCAGAAGAAGATAAGTCAGTTTTTACCAGCGACAGGTATATCATCTTAATAAAAAAATTGCTTATCATACCCTCGAAAAAAACTTTATCTGAATAATATTCAAACTTTTTTAAAAACGTATAACTTTACGAGTTTTTAATTTTAATAGCTATTAATTGCTTTCGCCAAGGACCTTCTTCTTGCTATTTTGAGAGCAATTAGATTATATACAAATTGCACCCTTGGCATCACTTGAGCGAGTGCAACCACTGCAGTCATTCGCACCACTACACCATAATTATAGCTGGATACAAAAGAACTGTAGGTAAAGGTGGTAATTACTTCTGTACAGTGGACAGAACATTCAGTGTAATTGGTATGCGAAGTTAAACGTAAAGAAAAGGCCAGTGCTCGTGATATTTTTAAACTAAAAATAATTTGAGCATAATAAATAGGAAACGAAGAATAACATTTGACTTTATACTTACTGTATAAAAAGTTAAATAAATAAAAAAAAAAAAAAAAAAAACATTTGATGATTTTATAGAAAAAGAAAGTGGATTTGCTAAGAGAGGCGGTTAACACACAGTCAATATCACTTGATAATGCCTCGTTTTGAGGTGAAACACTTGTCGTGTTCGCGACTTCAGTGTTGTGTATTGCCTAGTGGTAGTGTTGTAGTGGTGGAAGGTATCTGGTGGCGGTTCCCGGTGGCGGTATTGGTTTTCTTGTGCACCCTGTCGAGGGACGGCGGGCGGTGCTCTTCAAAACCAGGCAATACACACCATTTTACATTTTGCATGCGGATCCTAGCAAATTAACTTTCTTTCCTTTAATACACACCATTTTAAACGTTGCATGCGGATCTTGGCAAGTCAACTTTTTTCCTTTATGAGGGATTTGTGTAATTAGCACTGAGCTAGCAATCTCGCATCGCAGTACCACCACGTACACTGCTGTCCGTCACCAGTCTGCGTATTTTCGATCTGATGTTTTTATCTTAGTCATTAGATGAGCTGGCTATTTTTCTACTGTCGCCACTACTAGGCGTAGACTACTATTACTATTTTCGATATTATGCGGAGTAAGAGAATTATTAAAGAATTATATATTTAAGTCACTTTACATTAATGAACATAAACTCAGTTTTATCATGTATGAAAATTTTACCACTTTAGAAAAAAGTGTGTAATATGTGATATTATGTATATATATGAAATTATGTGGCTCAGAGCTTCCTTGTAAACAAAATTTGGAGTCGTGAAAAACGATCGCTCTCGACCAATGCGCAAAGGGAGCCGCGCACCTCAATGATGCCCAATTTGCATGAAGCCGGGCGGCGGCGCGGCGTTCGAGAGACACCGCGGCCGATGGATTTTTTATAGAGCGTTTTAAAGTTTTAAATTAAATAAAAATATATTTTAATTTACAAACGACTATTCAATAGTTTTTAGTTTACAAAAAATAATATGAGTAGGTAAGTAGTCAATGGATCTCAGTCTATTCGCGCGTAGCGCGGGCGAGCGCAGGCTGTTCGCTCACACGGCGGCATTTTACTTACTTTAAGCATATTTATACCCATCGTAACTTCTAAACGATAGGTCCGACTCGAATAATTTAAAGAGGAATTTACATATACATAATCCTTGATTTGAACCTTGACTATACAGAAACTATTTAGTAGGTTAGGGTTTAATGTGATGATACGAATGTCACCATCTTTTGATTCTACCCGTGTTTTGAGTTTATTCATTTTTGGTAACAGGCTTTGCTGTTTACTCACTGCCCGAAGGTTGACTGACAGAGAATGCTTTTATCATTAAGTCCGCCATTTGTTCCTTTCCAAGGATTCAATAAAGAATAGATAGAATAAATAAATAAATGTTTTTAAATTTATGTCTATACTAGCCGTGTGCCCTATGGGATTTTTCATCGGCGACATCTCAGACACCATCTGACTTTCTCAAATTTTAAAGTTTTTTGGAAATATGCAATTTGCGGTACTGTAAATGAAAAACATGATATACCTTTTTCCATCAGGTAGAAACGTATGATAACTCAGGTATTTATTTATTTTTATGGACGACACACAATTTGCAAAAGCACACGTGATGTGTACCATATTTTCTGGCCAAGGCCAGTATGGGTCGCAACCTCGCCCCGCACATACCGCGCAACTGTTCTGTTTAGAGAAATTCGTCGCCCCTCTGTAATACTATTTTTTCTTTGTGCTTTAGGTTAATAATAAAATTTAATATATTTTATACAATAATACTGAATGTACTTAGATAAATACATGGCTTATGATATTTGACTTTACGCTGAGCGCGACACGACAACCCTGCTACATAGGTCTCATTCTGGCCAAGGTCTTTAAGGGTCGCTACCTCGCCCCGCAGATACCGCACTAAACTTAACACTTAAATAAATAAGATCTTCATTTATCCGTCTACACAAGACTAACATTTTGAGATAGATATTGTTATAATTTTTTTTATGGGATATGGGGGCAAACGAGCAAGTGGCTCAACTGATAGCAAGTGATCACCGCCGCCCATGAACTTATATACCAAATACCAGAAGAATCGCGGGAGCCTGTGAGAAAGGACTAGGCTCTTTTCTAGAAGGTCCCTAAGACGTATCGGTCCGGAACAACCGCCGGCAGCAGCAGATTCGATAGTGTGGTCGTGCGCGGCAGAAAATTCCGCGAAAAACGCATTATGGTGGAATGCCATCCATCAAGGTGTTGACGATAGAATTTTGAGTTCTACCTCAAAGTGTGAAAACCAGCGGCTGGAATTAATCCGAACAATTCCTCGGAACACTCCCCGTAGTAAATTCTGTAAAAAATGGAAAGAGATGCAACATCTCTTCGCAAGGCCATTAAAATACGAGTACATTCGATTTGCAAGGACTTTTGCCATAATTTAAGTAATGTAATGTTTTAATGCTGAGGGTCGCGGGTTCAAATCCCTTAGAGACAAATATAAGATAGAGACTATGTCTGTAACTGATTCATTGATGTTGCTTTATCTATATTGTTATTTATGACATCGCTGTCTGGATCTAGCACTGGCGCCCAAGATACAGGCAGTCCTAGTTTGACAGTGGATGACATGTGTGATAAAGTTCTATTGTTAAGATGATCGCGTGGACGGGGGGTCCTTAGTTCGAATCCTATTCGAAGCCAACATTTGCGCAATAACACAAATTTTAGGTTTTCAGGTCTGGTTGTGCTGTGATCGTTCCCGGGTCTCTGGCACTGCATCCTAGCCTACCTCCGGTCTTATCGCATGAGCGTTACATCGGTCCCGGATAGATAAGAACGAGTGAGTTACTCTGTGTTTGCGTACTTTTATGGTAGTGTTTGCGCAGTTGATAGCTTCCGACAGAATTCGGAATAAGTCACCGTGGTCAAAAATCGGCCAGGAGGACATCATTTTTATTATAGACATAAAATAGTTTTAAGCGCATAAAAGACATGAATTTAATCGTAAATGTTCAATAGGTTATTTACATTTCATCATCATCATCATCATTACAGCCTATCAATAGTCCACTGCTGAACATGGCCCGCCCATAGATTGCTACAAAAGTTTGTAGCTCTCATTTTATGGGATTTTTGCCTAGTTGCCACACTTAGCAGGCGGGTTGGTAACCGCAGTTTATATTCTGATGTTCCAGGAAGATGCTGCTGCCTATCTTCTGGTTTTAATTTTCCCTTTGTCGACTTTTACGACACCCACGGGGTCAGATGTGGTGGAATATTCTCTTAAGCCGCTACCACACGCAACACATTATTTACATTTATGTAAATGTAATATAAATTTTGCATTACTAAACGTAATTAAATCACTGTAATTCGTTATTACGTATCGCACACGCCAATACATATTCGAAAGTACATATATGCAGGGTTCACACTACCAACGATGTCATTCAACCCTCCGTCTGACATCAACATGTGTATGTTGCTCTTTGTTTAAAATTTAATAATATGTTGAACGAGAGTGTGATTAATATGAATTGAAATAGTAAAAGATACTTCAATCTTTCAATAACATTGTATAGATGTTTCTAAAAAGGAGTGTTACAACAGTTAAATTACTTTATACGTATGTTCGGCTCGTTTAACGCAGTAGTTAAGCAATTGGCACCTGCGCTATGAGCAGCGGGTTCGATTCCCTCACTGGAAAAATATTTGGACAATGATTGAATGTTTTTGTATGTCGAAAGTATGTCTAAATACTCACTCCGCACTATAAATAGTGTGGGGCATCGTTTTGACAATGTCGATGATGATCAAACAACGCGCCCGATGCAACGCTCATGCGGTAGTGTTGCAATACAATACAACTCAGCCCGAAAACAAACAATATGCGTTTTTTTTCCTGATCGTTGGATGGGGTTCGAACCCAGAACCCGCAGCGCAGTGGTCACTAGTCAGTGGTACTCTGACTACTAGAACACGCAGTCGTCAATTCTCATGCATCCAAAGTACTGCCGTTATTTGTAGTTATCTTTCGATACATGTCATCATCATTTCAGCCTCTGCAAGTCCACTAATGAACATAGAACATCCCGACAGATTACCACAAAGCATGATTATGAGCCACCTGCATCCTTCAACTTCTCGCAAAACCGTGCTAGACATCGCTTCATCTAGTGGCGTGTCACCCTACAATGCGTTTGCCGGTCGCCAATCATGTTCTACAAGCTATATGGCCGGCCCATTGCCTCTTCAGCTTGCTGATCCATAGGCGTCGTCGTGTGATTGTATCAAAGGATCACCGTACGCCGTACATCAACTGAGCATTAGTAAAGAATTGTGCAAACATATAATTAAAACAGAACTATTGCTTCACAAGATGGAAGTACGAATTAATGAATGTACGCAACCCGGAGGCATTCATAAGCCGGTTGAACATGTGAATGGCGATTCATTCAGGAAAGTGTGTGATATTCTGTAATCCGCTACTAGCACTCATTTCGCGCTGCTATGTGTAATGAATCATGACTAGTTCTACAACGACAATCTGCCGTAGAATGATAATGTGGAAAAGATAGAAAAAAGACACTGAGTTATGTGCATGTTTTTGTAATAATATATTATTATGACAAAATCACCAAAACTATGCAAGCTAATTAATAATAATTAATAGTTTCATCAGTTATCCTCTTAATTCTCATAAACTGTACTAATGGACAATTTGAGTGTTTCCCAAAACGACATGGCCTTCGAAGTTACGTGTCCAAAAAAAATGTAAAAACGTTTAGCGCTTCGTTCTCGGCGTATACTACGAAATTATAATCCTAAACTGATTAAATTCAATGTGCGTACGCTGGAAGTTCGTCAAAAATACACAATAATGTAACTAACATATACACTATTTTTATTAGTTTATTACTATCTGCTATTCGTTTTAACACCTTTTCTAGATCCATGGCTCCCAAAATATTTTTATTATAATATGTACTGTATATGTCTACAAAAATA
Source organism: Luehdorfia chinensis (assembly GCA_019845155.1). Lineage (NCBI taxonomy): Eukaryota > Metazoa > Arthropoda > Insecta > Lepidoptera > Papilionidae > Luehdorfia > Luehdorfia chinensis. Next base: position 12,943,291 of record JAHVAK010000527.1, read on the forward strand.
ATACCTCGTACTGCAATCCCATGATAACAATGTGTAGACTGTATATTGAAATTGTTGAGAAAAGAGACGACGATGTTGAGACAGACATGTATATCATTTAGCCTGAATCACTTATATATTTTCCCAAGAAAGTATATTAATATTGACATAATCCATGAATGGCAGCTACATTATAGAAATATATTAAATTATTTATTTAAAAAATACATAGATTTACACGCAATGTTACATAATTATCTTCTTTTTTGGAGCAATGATAGGCCCTCTCCATAGGTTGCCACTTTGCAGTCCTTATCCATCTGCAAAGATTGCAGTGTGTGGGAAAAATACGTTGAATGTACTACATTAATGAAACGGCTCGGTTGGCTCAGTAGCCAAACGATTGGGTTTTGTGCGTCTGGTCGCATGTTCGAATCCCGCACGAAACAGTCTATTTGTATGGCCGGCAGATCGCTCTCCCGGGCCTAGGTGTTTGTGCATTTATTAGAATACAAACAAATCTTAATTTTTCTACAGTTTTCAGAGTGCATCGTTAAAATAATTACTGAGTTTCTAATGAAGATTATACCATAATAAAACTTTGTATTTGAAACGTTTAATTTTTATATAATTCGGCAACACGGAACATTAGCAATAACTGGAATGTCGCCATAAAGTAGAATTATGAAATGTGAATCATTCCCCTTACAGAGTTTTACGACTTTGAAGCCCTCCGTATTTATCTGGCAATCCCTGCGTTCGCAAGTTAAGTCATCACAGTTTTATGTTTTCTTTTGTACTAAGGTTTCTTTATATTTTTTGCTTATTATGATTTGTGCCTGTAAGTTTTACATTCGTTTACACGCAAGTTATTTCATGACAACGATGCAAAATTAAATCATAACTATGGCGTGGTATGCTCACCAGTATCATTAGCTTAATGCAGCCCAAGCGTGTTTTCTAGTTTTTAAACTATAATAAGGTTTTTTTAATGTCTTTCCAAGAGTACTTCTATGTAGTGGGTGCATTTATAGACATGAATTACTCATACACATTTTTACATACAAAACCAGAACAACTATCTGTAGGTCCTGAAAATGTGCAGGAATCCGTCTAGGTAAGTACCACCGTAGAGCCAGTTATTCTGCCGTGAAGCTGTAGTGTGCAAACATGACTGTGTTTCTGAGATGAGACTGGAGGACGGGTGCAGTATGGTGCCACGCAGAAATGTCCCGGGTGACACAGCATTGCTATGAGCGGATATTGCACTTACAATCAGGTGAACGTTTTTTTCGTCTGGTCCCTTTCTCTAATAAAAAAAAAATTAATTAAAACCGCAACCCAGAATGAAACTGCTTAGCAACTATGCCAAGCAAACATACTAACAATTGTACGTACTGGAATTGTATGTACTCGAATCCAATCCAATGTAGGTTCAGAGTACAGCTTTGGGATACGCCGATCACAGAAGCAAACGTCAGAAATAGAAACAAATTATCTATAATTAAAAAGGAAATTTCACTGTCAGTTCAGTAATTTACGCTAAATATTATGCGAATAATAAATGAATTATCGTATGAGTTTGTTTTTATAATGAAAAATATCTATATTTTAAGACTGCAGTAAATTTATATCTATCCGTGCATGTATAGGTAGGTATGTAGGTAGATAGGTATGTTTCCGTCTCGTTAGTATACATACTCGTAGGAACCACCGCAGAAACAGTTATTCTGCAGTAAAGCAGTAGTGCGCATCTGTAACGGGTGCAATCCGATGATGCTGTAAAAGCCAAAAGGCTAACAGCGATCACATCACCGAAAATATAGTAACGGGTGCAGTGTGGTGCCACACAGAATTGTTCTGGACGTTCTACTCGTCTCGTCACTTTATGTAATTAAAAAAAAATATTATTAAGTGAAATTTATTTTAAAGGACGAATTCGCTAATTTCTATTGATTTTTTAAATTAAATATTTTACTAAATAGTTAAAATAAATATGAAACTTAAGCTGAGACTGCGATTAGTGTAAAGTTGATAGTTCTGTATTGTATATAATTCGTTACCATACTTGCAACATAAAATTTCTTTAATCCTACATACAAAATAAAATTAACATATGATGCTTTACGGACAATTATAATTTTAACATTATGAATTGAACTACTTTTAAAAATTCTTCATAATAAAAATCTAGGTTTCGTACTATAAAACATATTATATTTTGTAACAAAAAATAACATATTTAAGAATTAATACTGTAATGACAGAATACATAAATTAATGGGGTAAACCGAAACTGAGTGAAACTTCTTCTTGAACAAATATAAGTATTCGATTTAATACACCTCGGTTACGACCCAGCCGCATTCATAAAGAGATGGAAAATCGCGAACGGCAACTCATTCAGGAAAGTGTGAAAGCAACTTTCTGTAATCCGCCACCGGCTTCACTTTGAGCAAAGGAAATCTTGATAAAAAATCTAGAACATGACTTGTACAAGTGTCTGCATGTCTGACTTTAACCACAACAATTGCTCGAACATATAGTAACCAGTAAGTACGCATCAACTAGTAGAGAATAATTTTTATTCAGTTTAGAAATTACATGTGATTACTTGATCTATTAAAATAAAACGCCGTTTCCAGCAAAGGACATTTATAAAGTATTACATTACCGTTACTGGTTATTTTCATTGTTAGTTTTTAGATATCATTGTATGCTCCATTGTTTGGCCTAAAAATGTTCCAGTTCTGGGAAAAACTGCCAAAAATCCTTCGGGATATTTATAACTTATTTTCAATGATACGTCTGTTAAAATAGCCTGACGATCACCTCATTTCACATTTGTCCAAACTTTTTTTAAATATAGTGTTGTTATATAGAACCACGAGTATGAAACCGATTCAAATGCAGGAAACTCCTGGAAACTCTTTAGTTTACTGGACGATATTGTCATGTTACTTAAAAATAGCTTCGAATTGCAAATAATATAGTCATTGTAGCAACATCCTAGATTCAGGAGGATTCAGTAGATTTTATTTCTCTTAAATCTTCAGTGCTGTAAAAATGTAAATGTATTCGACACATTGTTGAATATTCAACAAACAGGTAATGAATAAAAAAAAAAGTAAAGTTTCAGCCTATAAATGTCCCACTACTGAGCACAGGCCTCCTCTCATTTCTGAGAGGGTTTTGGAGCTAGGAAGAATCCGCCACGCTGCTCCAATGCGGGTTGGCGGACTTCACATATCTTCGAAATATTTTTTATTCCTCAGACATGCAGGTTTCCTCACGATGTTTTCCTTCACCGCCGAGCGCGTGGTAAATCAGCACTTAAAATTGCAATTAACAATTTTAGTGGTGCCGGCACCGGGAATCGAACCCAGGTCACTCGCGTACTATGAAATTTAAAGCGAGCGCCTAGCCTCTGAGCTACCACGGCTCAGGTAATGAATGGCGTGGATAAATAGTTTTCTATTTGATCCAGATAGCAGAAAACTATGTATCACATGCAGGTAACGGTAGTTGAACTTGATTTTAACATTAAGGTATCTTTCTTAACGCAAAAAAATATACTTTTGATTTACGTTGTGTTTAAGAAAAAGTTATTACTTAAGAAACTACTGACTATCAAAAGAAGAAAATATTTTACATATTGTACTATTTGAATACATTTAATAATAATTAAACTTAAAGTAAGTGTTTTTATGGCATTGTAAACCGTGTAGGGGTGCCACTGCAATTGTAGCTTTTTCAACGTAACGTACTACAAATTGCGTAACAATTTTATTTTTAAATTGGTACCGAATTCTAATTCTAGTAATCCATAGAGAACCTTGGTCACTTCTAAAGTATGATACGTATGTAATATGAACAAACGAGTACTAAGGCAGTGCAGTTTATATAAATAACCGTAAATATATTCAATCGCTCAAGACATTTACGCTGTTTGCAGTTATAACAAGATATATATATATGAATAAAAAAGTTTTAAAGTTTTTTTTTACAAAAGTGTAAGAGCAACAATTTAAGCTTTTGCACTAATATTGGCATCGGCTGAGATTCGAACCCAGGATCTGCGGCGTAGAAATCAGGCACTCTAAACACTAGGCCACGTGGCTTAATACACTCAGTGTCAACCTGCCATCTACACGTCCTACTCGAGTTGTTCATAGAGCTACTGCATACGTGACGCTCCCTTATTCTCAAAGCGACAGACCGCTAAAGTTCTAAGGAAACGTGTTTATTGTTTGTGCAACCACTCACCGTCTTTGGAGTGCCGTAACGGATGAAAAAAAAATGAAATGGGAATATTTGCTGCAATTTTTTTCACCATTTTACTTTTATAAAAAAGGAGGCAGGTGCGCTATGTGACATAATACTGTGCAAGTTTGCAAGAGACTAGATTATTTTTAAAAGCGAGCTCGGCACTGTAACTTCATCATCATTTCAGCCTATCGCTAGTCCACTGCTGAACATAGGCCTCCCCCATTGATTGCCAGAGTTGCCACGCTTGGCAGGCGGGTTGGTAACTTGGAATATATTGATTCCAAGAAACACAGACTTTCAAACGAAAGATAAGTTTTCTGTATTTTATCATGATGCACCGACTTGGACATTGTAAACTGTAAGCATTTTGTTTTACCCACATTTAAAATTTAGTTATTTGTAACAAACAATTAGGAAAAAATATCTAATTTGATTGGGCTATTGCAGTATTAGTTAGTTATTAATTTCTCTTTACTTTAAATAACAATGAGATATTAGCGGCAAACACAACTATCTCAGACGTTTTTTGTATTAATAAGTAAAATCATTAACGTTATGATTTCTTATATTTACGCGAACACTACTCATTCAAATGAAACTAATTTTTACGGATTTTATCGCGTTTAATATTTTACTATTTATAACCCGACGTTTCGGGCGCTTTACAGCTCCCATGGTCACGGGGGGACTGAGGTGACAGTTGTCCCAATGTCATAGTTACCCCGGAGTACCTTCAGCTTTTAATTATTATTTTTATTTTTAGTCCGATCTACGCAGAAAGAGCTTACTGTGTCTTGAAGCCTTGCAGTGGTATGCTTGGTTTTTGATTTAATTTTATTAATAATAGGATCCCAAGCCGGTGGTAATACCCAACCATCTTCCCTATTGAAATTAGGATGTTTTTTAATTTCAATAGCCTCGCGAATCATCCTTGGTAGGAATCGGTGTTCTTTTGCAAGGATTTGTGGTCTATCAAATCTGATGTAATGGTTGGGATGATCCAGAACATGGTCACAGACTGCAGACTTCCTAGAACGACGATGCTTCACGTCAGCTATGTGTTCTTTTACGCGGGTTTTTATCGATCTTCTTGTTTGGCCTATGTAAGAGAGACCACATTCACAATCCAGCTTGTATACTCCTGCGTCTTGTAGAGGGATGTTACACTTGACAGATGGTAAAAACTGACTTATCTTCTTCAGCGGCTTGAAGTATGTTTTTATGGAAGCCCGCTTCAAGATATAGCCAATCTTGTCCGTGACTCCTCTGACATAAGGTAGAATAGCAGGTACACGCTCGACTGTGGCCGGTTTCACTCGGTCACTGCGACGTAGGCGCGGAACCCGAAGCTTGTTGTCGTGCAAAACTTGCTTGACATGCTGAAGCTCGGCGGCCAGGTGTTTCCTGTCACAGATTCCTCGTGCTCTCTGAAACAAGGATAAAAAAAAAAAAAAAAAAAAAATATCAAAAAAAAAAAAAAAAAAAATATCAAAAATTAACGACCAAATTCAATGTCAAACATCAATCTCAACGCATGAACGGAACGCGACCGTTGACTACGGACAATGATCATAGATTACGCGCGGTCTATAATCTGTCAAAACAAACACTGGATGAATCTACATTAAAAGTATTATCGAAGGGCATGAATTTCGCAGTAACACCGCGAAGAATACCGTACGAAGAAATTATCTGTAGTGTCGAAGATTGTCTGTTTAAAAACAATATCAATAAAGAAGATTTGGAGGCCATACGTCAAGACATTTCGTCTATGTTACGTCGAAGTTCGGTGCCGAAACTAAATCTTTCTAAAGACGAATTAAAAGCGTTGAACAACCTACGGAACAGACCTGAACTCACGATCCTCCGCGCAGATAAAGGTAATGCTACGGTAGTCATGGATACGTCAGACTACAATTTTAAAATACAAGAACTTTTGTCGGACGAAAGTACATATAAAAAGGTCAAATCAGACCCAACTACTAATACGCTTAAAACAACTAGCGATCTTATTAAGAAACACTCCGAAAAATTGAATCTGGACGTTAGTTCGATAATACCATCTTGTGCTAAATCACCGAAGTTGTATGGGTTACCAAAGATACACAAACCAAATGCTCCACTACGTCCAATAGTGAGCCAGATCGATTCACCAACCTACAGATTGGCTCAGCATGTGGCTAAAGTACTCTCACCACTCAGAGGACACACTAGAGCACACACAAAGGATTCATACCATTTTGTCAGTGAGATTAAAGACCTTCACCTGACTGACAATGAAACTATGGTCAGTTTTGATGTCCAGTCTCTATTCACATGCCTACCAGTAGACGACTGCATCTCAATTGTATCTAGGAAGCTAGCTGAAAACAACATGCCAGTGGAATATGCAGAACTACTAAGACATTGCCTTACATCTGGCTATCTATTGTGGAAGGAACAATACTACAAGCAAGTAGATGGTGTGGCGATGGGCTCCCCAGTATCTCCCATTGTCGCCGACATCTTCATGGAAGACTTTGAGGAGAGAGCCCTCCGTACTTCTCCAGTAAATCCAAGATTCTACAAGCGGTATGTAGATGATACTTTCACAATTTTACCATCAGATAAAGTAACTGCATTTCTAGACCACCTTAACTCCCTAAACTCTAAAATTCAATTTACAATGGAGTTAGAGGCAAATAACTCTTTAGCTTTTCTAGATGTTTTAGTAATTCGGAATCCTAATAACACCTTGAGTCACACTGTGTATAGGAAAAAGACCCATACTAACAGATATTTAAACGGTGAATCTCACCACCATCCATCACAGTTAGCTACCGTGGGTAAATCCTTGTTTCAGAGAGCACGAGGAATCTGTGACAGGAAACACCTGGCCGCCGAGCTTCAGCATGTCAAGCAAGTTTTGCACGACAACAAGCTTCGGGTTCCGCGCCTACGTCGCAGTGACCGAGTGAAGCCGGCCACAGTCGAGCGTGTACCTGCTATTCTACCTTATGTCAGAGGAGTCACGGACAAGATTGGCTATATCCTGAAGCGGGCTTCCATTAAAACATACTTCAAGCCGCTGAAGAAGATAAGTCAGTTTTTACCATCTGTCAAGTGTAACATCCCTCTACAAGACGCAGGAGTATACAAGCTGGATTGTGAATGTGGTCTCTCTTACATAGGCCAAACAAGAAGATCGATAAAAACCCGCGTAAAAGAACACATAGCTGACGTGAAGCATCGTCGTTCTAGGAAGTCTGCAGTCTGTGACCATGTTCTGGATCATCCCAACCATTACATCAGATTTGATAGACCACAAATCCTTGCAAAAGAACACCGATTCCTACCAAGGATGATTCGCGAGGCTATTGAAATTAAAAAACATCCTAATTTCAATAGGGAAGATGGTTGGGTATTACCACCGGCTTGGGATCCTATTATTAATAAAATTAAATCAAAAACCAAGCATACCACTGCAAGGCTTCAAGACACAGTAAGCTCTTTCTGCGTAGATCGGACTAAAAATAAAAATAATAATTAAAAGCTGAAGGTACTCCGGGGTAACTATGACATTGGGACAACTGTCACCTCAGTCCCCCCGTGACCATGGGAGCTGTAAAGCGCCCGAAACGTCGGGTTATAAATAGTAAAATATTAAACGCGATAAAATCCGTAAAAATTAGTTTCATTTGAATCATTAACGTTAACTAAGAACAGAAATGGACCAACGATCGATCCCTGAGTAACATTAACTTTTACTACAAATTTGTCTATACTCAACACGGAATTGCTGTTGCATTTAGACAATAGAAACCTTTTATTTAATCTTTTTTAAAGAAAATACAAACTCGTGGAAATTTTGTTTTTTTTTTAAATTGTGTATCGAAAAAAATATACTAACATTTTAAATTCAAATTCCTTGTTTAACATTTGAAACTAAACTATCTCTTATACATATATGTACTGCCATCAATTTAATTTGCTCTATCTGTATAAATCTAGCGAACATAGTTACAGCGTTAATCAGGAAATTACTTTTCGTTGGCACGAAATCCCCACATAATACTAGTATTTACGGTAATACTACTATGCTCATATCATCTATAATATTAACTTATAACGCTATAAAATATTATGTTTAATAAAAAAGTCTTTTATTTATTCTTTATTTTGCGTTATTTTAGAGCAGTGCGTGGTAAAATGTAATTTTTATATTCTTATATTGTAATTTATATATTAGGATATTCTTGCCATGTTTAATAGAAACCTTGCAAGATTTTTTTGTGTTACAACGTCACGCTAGTGTTACCAACGAACCGCCTGACAGTAAGTTGTATTTGTGACCTAAGTAGTGTAGCTAGTATTTCAGGAAAATTTTAGGCGAAAGTGACCTCACGTTGACCTGATGGTAAGTGCCAATGTCTGCTCATAACAAAATGCTGTGTCACCCAGGACATATATGTGCGGCATCGTATAGCGCCCGGCACCCTGACATATCAGTTATTAAGTCCAATTATTAAATTCCATCGTCACCACCTGGATGGTTGGCATTCCACCACAGTGAGTTTTGCGCGGAATTTTCTGCCACGCACGACCACTTTATGGAATCTGCTGCCGCCGGCGGTTTTTCCGGATCGATACGACTTGGGACCTTCAAGAAAAGAGCATATTCCTTCCTCAAAGGCCGGCAACGCACCCGCGATTCCTCTGGTATTGCGGATGTTCATGGGCGGTGGTGATCACTTACCATCAGGTGAGCCTTTTGCTCGTTTGCCCCTTCTCCTATTAAAAAAAAGTCTTATATATTTAATGCAATTACAATAGCTCTCAGTGCCCTTCAGACCGAAACATAGTAATGTTTGCGCACTACTGTTTCACAACAGAATAACTAGACGGATTCCTGCATAGAAATCCTACCACTATTAAATTTTTAAGAATTTATAAGTTAACCTAACTTGGAATAAATTATGTAAGAAAATAAAAAAATAATTTATGTACATATTTTTGTTTTACCTTTTACTTTAATTTGACTAACGAAATGCAATAAATTAGTAGTAATAGACTTCGTTACTTTTAATTAATTTTATTTATTAAAAGTAACGAAGTCTTAATACTTGCTAATGACTTAACTTTTTTTACATCCTTTTTGAGCAATATTTAAAGAAGATAGAAACTAGAATCTAATAATGAGAACTATTATTTTTGTACTAAATTAATGCTAATTTACCTTCACCTCATCTTATCATCCCATCTTATTCCGTGGGTGTCATAAAAGTCGACAGAGAGATAATGAAAACGAGGGGATGACCAACAGCATCTTCCTGGGATATTTGAAGAAATAAACTGCCGTTGTCAACACGCTTGTCAAGCGTGGCAATTATGGAAAAATCCCCCAAAATGAGAGTTACAAGCTTTTGTGGCAATCTATAGAGGAGGCCTATGTTCAGCAGTGGACTAGTGATAGGCTGTAATTATGATGATGATGATGACCTTAATAGCAAATTTTATAGCGGCATCCATCTTGTCCCTTGTGAAAGATTTAAAGGGTTCTTAATCCAAACGATCATCGGATGCGTCCTATACGCTACCAGCTTATATGAGCATTATCGGAGGTGTATTATCCATGGTGATTTAAAAAGCAAAGGAATGAGTCTGAATGTAGATAAGACGAAAGGAGTGGTTTTTGAAAGAGATGAAAGTATGACGAACTGCAGAATTCTGATTGAAGGTGAAATAGTTGAACAAGTGATAGCGTTTTGGTTCAAAGTTTGCGAGTGATGGAAAGTATGACGGCATATTGAGCAAAGAGTGTTTGAAAAATATGCACGCGTATGGGGCCATGCATTACTTTATGAGTAGCCAGAACATATCTACAAAGGCATGACTGGTTGTACATAGACGAGTACTGGTCTCCACACCTATGTATGATAGTGAATTTTCGGTCTGGAAATAAAGCATTCATCAATTATCATTAAAGCTGTGGAAATGAGAAGTTTGAGATGTATATCCTAACTTCGATAGACAAAGTGAGAAACAGCGTGATAAGGGAACGTTGCTTTGTTGTAGAAGATGTAGTGATAAAGATAGAGAAAGCGATGCTCAAATAGCGTGCACACGTAAAGAAGATGAATGAAAGACAATTGACGAAAGAGATTTATGAGGCGAGTTTGAATGGGCAAACCTTTACCGGTCGACATAGGCGCACGTACTACGATCAGGAGTACTAGGATCAGTAAAGTAATTGTTGCTTACTACTATTAGACCGGTTATTATTTGGTACACAAACATAAATATATTTAAAGGTATTATGTTTGCTTCCTGGCCGATTTTCAACGACGTCGATTTATCGAACAAGTGTATTCACTGGGCACATGAGACTCGTCGGTAGAGAGCACTTTGACGTGGCCTTTCCCTCGAACATCTTCGATCCGGAGGTCTATGGTGTAACTCTGGTAGGTTTCGGGAACGGTTTTATTTTGGCGTTTGAACCTCATTCATTTGTTAATGGGATCGAATAAAACCGAATACGAATACGAACTTGGTTTTGGGTTTATTTCTCAGCAACGTCTGAAAAAATTTTTTTTGTAATACCAATATTTTTACGCAATCACAATACCACTTAGTTAGTTATCAACTCTATCGCCACCACTCTCTACCTAATCGTTTGTTTTTACAGTTCATCCATTAGATCAATCTTGTCCAAATTCGGCACAGAGATAGTTTGCATCCTGGAAACGATAGGTTTTCCTAGGTTAGAGTAGACTTTTTATTCCGGAAAACTTTTTGGAAAAACGTTGCCCCACAGTAGGATTTTCTCCTGTATCGTGGGTGCGTTTTACAGACAAATATTTCACATGCACAATACAACCATACCCGAAAACCAACAATTTGTGTTTGCACAAATGTTGGCTTCGGCTGGGAATTAAACCAAGGACCGGCGGCGCGGAAGTCAGGTACGCTAACCATTACGCCACGCGGTCGAACTAAAAAATTACCTCAGTATTTTAACAAACCTAAATACACGCGGACGTAGTCGCGGGCTTCAGCTAGTAGTAATATAAAACTAATAATAATGAAGGTAACACAAATATCGTTCAATAATTTTTTTGAATAAATAGAAAACAAAAAATGTACATGTTCAATTTATTATAAAGCGAATATATAAAACAAACCTTTTCTTTTTTTACATGAAACGGATCGACCCTGAAGACTTTGCCGGTTCGCTAATTCCTGTATTTGCATGCGAAGTCCTTGCAGTTTTATGTCTTCTTTGTAATACTTTGTGTAATGACAATTCTGCGAACAATTGCCTTCCTTATTATGACCTCCTTTAAAATAACATTGCTAATGCCACGTTATACATTACAACCAAGACGCTAAAGTTACTATCACACACTGTATAGAAATATTATAGAATCTAGACCAATGCTGGCATTAACATGTTTTAAATAATATTAAGTGTTTTAGTTGAAGAATTTAGATTATTGTTCTCGTTTATGATAATTAACATTTTTACGTTGCTGTATACAGTTACAATTTTCTCTTTATTGCTACACTTATATTTTATATTCATTGGTACAATTGTTTTAACATACTTAATTGTATAATAATAACATACATAAAGTCACGCCTTTTCCCATATAAGGGGTAGGCAGAGGCCACTCACGTAGCCCAATTTTTGCCATTTTGGTACGAGTCAAAAAATTCTTACTCCCCGTTACGTTCCCACGTGCAGTATAATAACAGCATTGCGTATTATGGTGTTATTCTGAACGAATAAAGGCTATCCATACAATACGTTAGTCGCCTCTTAGGACACCTCGGCAGAAAAGAGGTAGGTGATATTCTAATCCGGACACCTATCGGAAAGAAAATAATATAAGTTGTATATTAATAGTTACCGAAAGAACCCAGAAATAGGAAGTCCATGGATGCAGGACGCCGAGGGCGTAGATGACAGATACTGTGTTCCCTAGGACACGCAATCGTCAACCACTGATTGCTTGACTGTTCATAATGATCGAATACTGATAGCGCTCCTTAGGAATTGTGCTTTGAATTAACTAAAATCTTCCAGTAATTTTGAATCGGTTATGATCACCATCTTAACCAACATTACAACCCATCATGCATATTTTCCGTGAAATTTGTGCTAATAGCCTTCTTGGCTTTTTCAGCTTCATCGGACTAGTGGGCACCGGCAGGGTTTGTTATTAACCAAACTTAAATACATAAATAAATTTTACATTTTACAACCCATCATATGTTCACTGTCAACCTCATAATTTTCGACTAAATACGACTAATACCTGCATTCATCATCAATCCACAAACCTGTACAAGTTTGCGACATAAATTGTATTAGTGGGAACGCGGTTGCCAGTCAAAATCCTTTCTACTCCAACGGAACTACAACGGTAAATGGAATTTATCACCAATTCTGAAATAGTTCTGCTGAACGTAGGCCTCTCCCACGGATTGCCACAAAAAAATTGTAGCTCTAATTTTGGGGGGATTGTCCTGTATGCGAAACAACTCGCTTGGCAGGTGGATTGGCAACCGCAGTTTATTTATTCAGACGTTCATGAAAGACTGCTGGTGCCCAGTGCTCCTGGTTTTAATTTTTCCACTGTAGACTTACGACTCCCACGGGATGAGACGGGGCAGTAGATTTTCTTAAGCCGCCACCACACGGCAAAAAAAAATCAAAAGTTTATTTATGTATTATCGTAATGTAAACCATGCTGTCGTCACATCATTGAGGTGTCAACTCGTTCCGGTATGTGACGCGATGAGTTTGATTTCTGAATTAAATGTAAGAATGAAACTTTACAGCTACACCATCACAGTGCCACCTAATGGGTCCATGCACGATGATAACGGTAGAATTATTACAACGAAAGTGAAAGGAAACGATTTTGAGGTTGACAACACTTGGATTGTTTTGTATTCGCCACTTATTTCCAAAATATAAAAGGCGCATTGCAACGTGGAATATTGTAATTTTCTTCTGCAGTGGATTGACTCTCAATATTACGAAGTCTAATTGCATTACGGCGAAACGTCCACCCCAAGACCAGACCATACGGATTTGGCGGGTAGCTACCACCTTTTCTCCATGTAGCCTTTTCCCTTGGCATTACATCCGCCAAAACGGCAAAATATAAATCACTAATATATCTAAATGTATAATTCTAAATTTATCACGAATATATCTCAATATGTGATGTATCTTATGCGGCAGTGTTGTATTACAAATAAAGAAAAAATATAGCTTCAATTCATACAAAAATAACTTCAATTATTACAATATAATCCCACTTAAACATACTTAGGAAAAATTGTTATACTCGTATGATAAAAAAAACACTTATTAATCGAATACATCGAAAATTGGCTTCTTAAAATGTGCAGTACGCGTCACTATTTCAATGAATTGCGATTTGTTTAACTTGACGAAACTTGTTTTAATTAAAAGAAAATCAGTTGCAAAAATTTACATTTAAGTCTTAATATAAAAAAAATCGATGATACATTTCAAAGATATTCTTAACTCAATATCGCAGGTTCTGTCGAGAGGTTACTGATTTCTAGCCGGTCGCTTACCTCGACATTCATTGTTCAACGTCTAGAGCTTTATAGTAAAAAGTGCTTACGTTTAAGGGTTATTGGATGTTTTTATCACTGAGCAAGCATTTGTTTTCATTTTTATACAACAGCCTTTTTTAATGTAGGGGTTTAGAAAAGAAACAAAGTAAATGGAGTTGTCAGTAATATTACAGACTGTGAGGTGGCAGCGTAACAAAATCGGCCACCTCGCTTGGAAAGTGTCGTGGCTTCCGACAGATGCCATAATGGTAAACATAAATGCCGGTCTGTATTTTTTCGGAATGGTTATTCCGAAAAAATACAGACCGGTATATTTTCGGAATGGTGGTGTGATTACTTTTTGTTGGTGATAGGTTATCTCTCCAGGAATCCCTCTAGGTAGGCACCGCCGCAGGGCCAGTTATCCTGCCGTGAAGCAGTAGCGTGCAAACATAACTGTTTCGGTCTGAAGTGCACTGACAATTAGAGTAATTACTGGGAATAAGAGACTTAGGAACTAATGTCTCACGGTGACGGGCACAGTGTGGTGCCACTCAGAAATATTGTGGGTGACACAGCCTTTATTAAGGGCAGACGTTGCACTTACCATCAGGTGAATGTTTGGCTTGTCTTTTCACTTCATTCCATAAAAAAGAAACTCCCTTCTTTGAAGAGGCCTTCGTTCCACTGTGAACCGTTGACGATAATATTTGACATAATTTTTATTAGTAGAATTACAGCCAAAATCGATTGTGATAATAAACATTTAACTTTTACAGATTGAAGTGCATTTAAATGACTGTTTTGCACCAAAAAATTTTGAATGTAAAAACCTTATTATTCATTAAGCTGAGCTGAGGTAAACAACAAACTCCCTTCTTTGAAGAGGCCTTCGTTCCACTGTGGACCGTTGACGATAATATTTGACATAATTTTTATTACTAGAATTACAGCGAAAATCGATTGTTATAATAAACATTTAGCTTTAAGATATAGATTGAAGAGCATTTAAATGACTGTTTTGCACCAAACATTTTTGAATGTAAAACCTTATTATTCATTAAGCTGAAGTAAAGTAAACAAAATACATGTAAAATAGAACAAAAAAGGATTACTGTAATGAGTATTGAAGCTAAAAGAATCAGATTACAATGCTGTCTGTCAAGAATGATGTCTAACTGTAAAGTCAAAAGGTCAGCGGTCAGCAGTCTTTTCAGAGAACGGTCAAAGTACAAAGTTCATTGTTTTGGTACAAAAGTCTGACATTTTTGGCGACTGCAAAAAGTATTTTTGTATTATCTCCTCCACCTCTCTCTTGCCCCCCCCCCCCCCCCCCTATGCACATTGATGATGATGTTCTCCTAGCCGATTTTGACCACGGCGACAACTTCCGAATACTGTTGAGGGCCATCAACTGCGCAGGCGATATTATAGTGCCACAAGTGTACGCGCAAACACAGAGGCACTCACTCGTCCCAACCTACCCGCGCCCGATGTAACGCTGATGCGATAAGATCGGAGGCAGGCTAGGATGCAGTGTCGGAAACACGGGGACAAACACAACACAACCAGACCCGAAAACCAACAATTTGTGTTTTAGCACAAATGTTGGCTCCGGCTGGGATTCGAACCCAGGAACCGCGGCGTAGAAGTCAGGTACTCTGACCACTAGGCCACGCGGTCGTCAAAACACGTCTTCTGCACATTATTGCACCTACTGCACACAGTATTGCAACTACTAATTCTCTATTTGCGAAAAGCCCTTGAACAGATGAACTAACAATTTATTCAAATTTTAATGATACCAACCGTAGTTCGTTCATAGTTAAGTAACTTTCTTCTTCTTGATCCTCCAACTTTTCCTTGCCCTACCCAAAACAGACCCATTTATGATCTGATGAGAATTTCAAGCGCAACAAAAGCTTACATGTTTGAATGTCAGTGCTTCACCTTTTAAATTTGATCGAGAATTTAATAACAAATGTTTTGCGGACGTATTTACCAGAGTCAGTATATGGGCAGTCATATTCCCTAAAAAAGAACAGTTGAAATATTATCTTCAACGTGATTAATTTCAACATTAGCGTTGTGGTGGCGGTCTTAGAAACTCCGTCACGACATCTCATCCGACGGAGGTTAGAGTCGACTAAGGAAAATGCCGAAAAAATATTAGAAAACTACAGATGATGAAATTCAGAGTGCGAATGCCGCACAGAGTTTAATGTTTAACAAAGGGTTTTTTTTAGTTACATTGTTCAGCATAAAGTATTATTGCATAATCCCGTAATTAAATAATATGTTCGATCAAAAAGGAAGACAAACCTTTCTGTTTACTTAATGAATGCGAACTAACTGATTAGTGCAGGATATTGAAATTAGGTCTTTAAGAGATTATGTGTCATAATGTTAGTGAATTTATTGCCATTAACATCTTTTAAGTTTATTAAACTGGACTCCAGACAAGACTAATTAGACGGTAAATGAACTATAGAAATCCGTTAGTCACGTTTCACGAAAGTGATTATCTATATATATAAAATTCTCGTGTCACCGTGTTAGTAACCAAACTCCTCCTAAACGGCTTGATCGATTTTCATGAAAATTTTTGTGTATATTCGGTAGATCTGAGAATAGGTTGTAAACTATTTTTTATACCCCTAAGTGATAAGGGTGGCCCACCCAGTAATATTTTTTTAATTTTTTTCTGACAAAATTTTGGATTTTTAATTTTTTATGATTTGGCTTTAAAAAATACATATCACTCTTTATTTTCACACTTCTACCAGCAATCCTCATTTTTTAATAGACTATTAGTACTGTACTTTTCAACTCACTTATCCCAGACAGGTGTCTACCGGTGTCATTTCTCACCCAGCGAACAAGACGGAGTAAAGATGAGAACGAAGCCGCTCTCCTGTATTTCTCTCACAATAAGCTTTCTCGCACATACAGTTTTCGGCCATTATTATTGATAGAAAAGAGTATATATACACTTTATTGTTTGTACATCAATCACAGCGGTGACGTTTATACTTATTATTTTACTTTCTCAATGCAACTGTCATGTTAATTATATACTAATAGTAAATTTATCATCAATTTAAAGTGCAATAATTATTTATTACCATTTTATTATTAATTGCTGAATATAATTCTCACATTCAGTGAATTTAGTGATCTCATATAAATAAATAATACTGAACATTTGTCACGAGCTCCAGCCAACAACGGCCATTGTGTATATTTATTACTTTTTATTAATATGATAATAGTATTATAATCAGTGCGTGAAAATTTTTGTGGGAATCATTTTAAATTAAAACAGCAAGAAAAGGTAAGTAAAATAATAAAAGAACAGATACATTCAGTACAGTGATTTCAATAAATAAATTTAGTACTTGAATTTGATCTATGTTTGTTTTGTACAGTGAACAGTGCCAGCAAGACGCAAAGGGGCCAATTTGGACCGTCGAACGAATAGAACGACGGACATGCGAAATAGAAGATCACAGAGAACAGAAGAACAAATTCAACAAAAAAATGAATTGCGTGAAACACAATCACAAGAGGCACGAGCTGAGCGAAATCAACAAAGACGATTGGAACAACGACAAGCGCGCCGGTTTGTAGTTAACACGCGCAGAGCAAATGACCAACAACGCCAACAAGTACATCCACAATTTCAATCTGATTCATTCCTCCGTCTGTCATTCGAGTATGAGTCCGATATTGAGTATTACGCTCATTCGAAAGTGGGGATTGGTGCTATGGACAAAGAATGTCTGCATTGTAATGCGCTTAAATTCAAAAATGAGCCAGCGGGGATGTGTTGCGCGTCAGGAAAAGTGCAATTATCAGAAATGGAAACACCACCTGAACCATTGAACGGCTTACTTATCGGTACGGATCCAGATTCTAACATGTTTCTAAAGTTGATTCGAAAATTCAATTCATTTTTCCAAATGACATCGTTTAGAGCAACCGAAATAATAATGGTCAACAATTCCATTCGACATTTAAAATAAAAGGCCAAGTTTATCACAAAGTGGGCTCATTGCTGCCAATGCCAAACGAACTACATAAATTTTCACAAATTTATTTTATGGGTGGTGAGGACTCCGAATGGGCACTCGCCAATCGCGTGGATGCACGTTGGGGCTTCAATTACCTCAATTCATCTTATGCCAGACGGATCATCGGCGAGCTGGACGCTCTATTGAATGAGCACAATGAATTATTGAAATTATTCAAATCACAAATGCACAAATTACAAAGTGACAATCATGCTATTTTCATCAATCCTGATAAAACACCAACTGGAGAGCACGTGCGTAGATTTAATGCACCTGTTGTTGACGACGTCGCTGGAATCATGATTGGCGACCGTACAGCTACGCGAGAAATCGTGATTCGAAGAAGAAATAATAATCTTGAGTTCATCGCTGATACATACCGTTCATACGACGCTCTCCAATATCCGCCAATGTTTTGGAAGGGACAAGACGGATATTGCATAAACATTAAACAACGAGATCCCGTAACAGGTACTTCATTCATTATGGACAACGTCATTATTCATTTTGAATTAATATTTATGAATGAGTTGTTAAATAGATCAAAACAAGTGCAGTCAGATCGTGAACAAGAATATCAAAGTCTTGAGAACCAAAATGTACGTGGCATATTACATTTAAATAAAGAAAAGGGAGAACTTTATGTTCGCAATCTGGCTGCAAATAAAAATTAAGTAATTATGAACATCATTACTTAATTAGAATGAATATTAATGAATATATTATTGCAGGAGCCGAAATAAACAAGAACGTTAGCTCGAAGGATTATTATGCGTATCGTTAGATGATTAGACGCCGTCAGGACAACGTCATTCTACGATGTAGAGAACTTTGCCAACAATTCATAGTCGACGTGTACGTGAAGATAGAGAGTGAACGATTACGATACTTACGATATAGTCAACAGAAGCTTCGTGCGGAAGAATACAAAAAGAAAACACTCGTTCTCGCGCTCTGGTGCAGAACGGACCTATTTTTGACCGCGCTCCATGCGCAATCAAGCTCAAAAATCATACTCGTTATGGACAGTTGTCTGTAAACGCCCGTTGTCACAGTTGTGGATAGTGGCCAACACCCGCTCCCGTAGCGGTGTGTCTGGTTATTCTTCTTCGTGCGTGCCTTCATCTATCGTGTCCCTCGAAGTGGAAGTGTTGTGCTTCGTGGTGTTGTGCGAACGTGAAAGTTACACGAGAGCGTTCCTGTATTGCGTCGGCTTGCTGGTGAAAACCGTGAGTAGAGTGCATACACATATCTCGCCTCAGAGGCGGCTTTGTATTTTTGTGTCCGCTTGTTGCACTAGGCAACAGCCAGGTACACACCCTCGCGCACCTAAGGCGTAAGGCATTAGGTGACGTAAATATAGCACACACCTCCCTGCTCACGTAGGGAGAATATTTTGCATTTGTGTACACACCGCCTCTCGAACCATCGAAATGGCGACACCCCGTGCCCCCGCGCCGGAGTTTTTACGCGCCGCGCACCCCGAGATCTGGGCGCAGTTTCACGCCCATTGCGTTATGTCGGAGGAAATCTCTGGAATCCGTCCAGACACCCAAAATCTGCTTAGGAGTCGCGTAGCAACGTTTGACTCCGACAGCCCGTCATCGCCAGCTGTAGAGTCGGTCGCGCCGACACCTGCGCAAGATGACGCATCCGCACCTGTGTGCGAAACAATGCCAGGCGTAATCGCCGGCAATAAAAAGACCGTGCCGACCGTGTCGGCATTGTCAGTAAAGAACGCACCTGCAGGCAATAAAACCGCCGCTAATGGGTGCAATAAAACACCAAGCACACCTGCGCTTCCCTTCCGGGAATCGCAATCCATTGTTGGGCCCGCGGCCCTTTCGGACGAGGGATCCGACATGGATTGCGAGGAATCCGGAAATGCGCACGACGACGGCTTCACCGTCGTCGCGCGCAAAGCAAAGAAACGCGCCGCGAAAACGGATTCCGAGCCTAACTCGGACACCGCATCGCCGTCCGCCTCACGGAACCCGGTCAAAAAGGGCGTGTCCAACAGCCGCAAGACTATTGAAAAGTCTCTGCCCGCGCATCCCGCAGCCCAACCAAATAAAGCTCCTCCGCCGATAATCCTACAGGATAAGGCGAAATGGAACGACTTGTCATTGTGGATGACAAACAAGAAAATTGTGTGCCCGAAGGCGCAGACGGCAGTGCAAGGTATCCGCGTATACCTAAGCACAGTCAGCGATTTCAGGGCCGTCACCAGCCATTTGCGTGGAAACAATATAAGTTTCCACACGTACTCACTCGCGGAAGAACGAAGACTCCGCGTAGTCATTAGGGGCCTGCCTAAAGAATTAGAGACTAGCCACATTCTCAGTGACCTTAAGTCACAAGACATACCTGTGTTGGAGGTGCATCGTATGCATCACCCACACAATAAGAAGTCGTACGACCTGATCCTAGCCATACTGGAATTAACTCCAGAAGGCAAGCAGGTCTTTAACATTAAGACGATTTGCGGCCTTTCAGGCCTTTCTATTGAAGCACCCCGCAACAGGGGCATCATTGGCCAGTGCCACAGATGCCAACTGTACGGACACTCTGCCCGAAATTGTTTCGCCCGCCCTCGTTGCGTAAAATGCCTCGGGGATCACGGCACCCAGGATTGCGCTCGCACGCCAGAAGCGCAAGAGCCCCCAAGCTGCATACTCTGCGGTGAGCTGGGACACCCCGCGAATTACCGCGGGTGTAACAGAGCGCCGAGGAGTACAAAGCGCAGGGGAGCCAAGAAGAACGGCCGTAGGAAGGGCCCCGGGGCCACACAGCCCCAAACACCCGCTCCTAAACAAACACCCAAGCCCGCGACTAAACCCGCGCCTAAACAAACGCCCGCGCCCGCTCCGGCCGCAGCGAAACCCGGTCCCGCTGACGGGACTACCGGGCAGAGCAAGAGCCAGAGCGCCGCGCCGGCGACGAACGCATGGACAAAACCATTGCCCATGACGCAAAAGAGCGCAGCCGCCTCACGGCCCGCGCCTCAAATCGCAACGCCCAAAATACAGGGCTCGTCAAATTTCGCCGCAGATTTCTCGCTAATTTGCGGCTTCATGCGCAGCATAAATGTTGCCGAACTTTCGACTTTAGCACGCAAAATCCGCGAAGCAAAGTCTCCTCAAGACCGACTCATGGCTACCGTAGAGCACATGAACGCGATTTGGACGTATCAATGCGCCTAAACATCACGCGCCGCGTCGAAAAAATAAAATTTTTAATTGTTACCAATGGCGTCCCATATAGGTAGGATTAAACCACGCTCTCTGACTGTCTCGTATTTTAACGCAAACGGTCTTAAGACGCAGTTAGTTGAAGTCGCGAATTTCCTTCGTGACCACGACATCGACGTTATGCTAGTGCAAGAGACTTTCTTAAAACCTAGTATGCGCGATCCAAAGATTGCCAATTACAAATGCATCCGTAATGACAGAGCGACCGCGAAAGGCGGCACTCTGATCTACTATAAAAAGTCCTTGCACTGTATCGCGCTCGATACACCCGACTTAGTTAATATAGAAACATCCGCGTGTAGGTTAGCAATGACCGGCCATAGGCCGCTTGTACTAGCATCAGTCTACCTCTCGCCATCCAAACAATTATTAGAATCAGACCTAAAATCCCTACTAGATTTAGGCCGTTCTGTTATTCTCGCCGGAGACTTGAACAGCAAGCACGGCAGTTGGAATTCCAACGCAAATAACACAAACGGTAATATACTGTACAGATTAGCGGAGAGCCATAACGTAAACGTTATAGCTCCCGAAACACCAACCAGAGTTCCGACGCAGTTAAATCAGCGGCCGGACACTCTCGATGTAGCCATTATTAAGGACGTGAACTTAGAAATAGACTCTATAGTTACGCTTCACGAACTTGAGTCGGACCACCGTCCGGTCATTTTTAAGCTGGGCCGGCCAAATGGTGAGGTCACACAGACCAAAACCATTGTGGACTGGCGTACCCTCGGGGTCAAACTCGAGGCTACGAGCTCCCAGCACTTGGATGAAATACCAGATATTATCGACTCGCCAGAGGTAGCCTGTCGAGCGATAAAATCATTCTCAGGTCATCTCAAAACAGTCGTCGGAGAATCCTCCCGGACGGTTACGGTGTCGAGCGATCGACGCTGCAATCTACCGGCGGACCTCCGACGCCTGATTAGAGAAAAGAACCGTGCGGCCAAAGCGCACGACAGATATAGAACAGACGCGAATAGACTCAGACTGCGCCTCCTACAAAGGGATGTTAAAGAGCGCTTATCTGAGTACACTAAAGATAGCTGGGACACTATGCTTGGAGAAATCGAGCCGTCGCACACTGCCTACTGGCAGTTGGCACGGTCTCTCAAAGCAGAGCCGGTCTCACCCATGCCGCCACTTATTAGATCGAACGACAACTCGCTCGCCTTCGACGACAGCGAAAAAGCAGAATGCCTTGCAGACAGTCTAGAGAGCCAATGCACTCCGTCTCTCGCGCCTGCGGATCCCGACCACCTGCAGCAGGTGGCCGCGGAACTCGAACGCAGGGCTGCCATACCACCAGTGGGCGAACCACTGACTCCAGTGACTCTCGACGAAGTCACGAAGATTGTTAAAAATCTTAAAAACCGATCCGCGCCCGGCTTCGATGGCATAAACAACAGGGTGATCAAATGTCTAACTACGCCGCTATTGTGTCTGTTAGTCAGTATTTTCAACGCGCTCCTCTCCAGCTGCTCCTTCCCGGACGACTGGAAGGAAGCGGACGTTATAGGTATTCCGAAGCCTCACAAGCCGAAGAACATCCCGTCCAATTATCGCCCAATAAGTCTCCTCAACTCGATGGCCAAGATTTATGAGCGAATAATCCTTAGTCGATTAAAAGACTACGTCCTTAATAATAACATCCTTCCAGACGAGCAGTTCGGCTTTCGCCCCGAACACTCGTGTACCCATCAAGTGCACCGCCTAACGGAGCACATATTAGAAAACTTTCACGACCGCCCTAAGCCAGTAGGCACAGGGGCCTTATTTTTCGATGTCGCAAAGGCATTCGACAAAGTCTGGCACGACGGCTTGTATTACAAGTTGTATCACACAAAAGTGCCGGACAGACTCGTGAACATCATACGAGCCTTCTTGTCCAATCGCCTATTTCGCTTCCGGGTAGAGGGAACGCGCTCCTCAAGCCGCCCTCTCCGTGCGGGTGTCCCTCAGGGCTCCTGCCTCTCTCCACTCCTTTTCTCGCTATACACTAGCGATATACCTAAAGACCCTAAAGTCAATCTTGCGCTTTTCGCAGATGACACGGCCCTGTATTATTCCGATAAGCACAAGGGCCGCATAACGATTCAGCTCCAAGCCGCAGCCGATCGCCTAGGCGAATGGTTCCGGAAATGGAGAATAGAGGTTAACCCCGAGAAAAGTGTAGCAATATACTTCTCGAGGGGCACGCCTAAGCCAGCTAGACGTTACCACACAATCGGCAACAATCAGCTAGGCTCGATCACCCTGTTCGGACGCCCTATTCCCTGGGAAAAGAGCGTCAAATACCTCGGGGTCACGTTAGACGCAGCGATGTCGTTCGCTGCTCACATTAAGAACGTGCGTAACAGGGCGGCTTTTATCGCAAGCCGTCTTTACCCGTTAACTTGCTCTTCAAGCAAAATGTGCTTAAGACACAAACTTCGCCTCTACAAGACATGCATTAGACCCGTAATGTCCTATGCATGCGTCGCGTTCGCACACGCGACGGGCAATCATATAAAGAAATTGCAGGCGGTGCAAAACAGATTCTTGCGAAGTGCCACCGGAGCCGGCTGGTACCAACGCAATGTCGACCTTCACAGCGACTGTGAAATGCCCGTACTCTCTGAACACTTCAGAGAAGTATCACGGCGGTTTTTCGAAAAAGCCGCGGTTCATCCAAACCCGCTGGTGGTTAAAGCAGCTAATTATCGATGTAATAAAAACGCGACCGAACGCAAACGTCGACCGCGAAATGTGCTAGACGACACGGACGTCTCAGCACTCCCTGACCACGATACGGTCAGCCACGATCCGAACAACACTGTACACACAGTTAATAGTTTCAACATCACACGCACAACGTCGCGCGACCGCCGTAGAGAGCGGCGCGCAGCTATCGTCCATAACACCGCGTACACCAGATACACCCGTGTTCCAGGGCGGTTCTCACCGCCCAGAGTTTCCGACACACAAGTCGACAGTCCGAACGGAGGCCCGCAGTCTCCCTCGGACGGTCATTAGATGACTTCATATAATAAATTTATGGAGATATTCACTGTAGCGCAAGCACGCTAGCGAACGCAACGGTCCGAACTTAGATGTTTTAGGAGTTAATATTTATGTATATATGTTTTGGGTCAAACCAAACCTGGCACGCGGGCCCCGGGCCCGCGAGCACAGCATCCGATGAAGCTGTAAAAGCCAAAAGGCTAACAGCGATCACATCACCGAAAATATAGCGGAAGAATACATTCACTTGCGAGACGCTATTGTGAACAATGCCGACACCGCCGAAATTGGTAACTCTATAATTCTACCATTAACGTCCATTTTTGGCGGCAAAAAAGGTGGACGTCAAAGATTTAAATTTCAAGATACAACAGTTGTTGCCAGAGGACTTGGTGTCATACAAATCTATCGATACGGTTTGCGATGTTAACGAAGCTGTAAATTATCCAATAGAGTTTTTGAACTCATTGGATTTGGCAGGCATGCCACCGCTCCATTTACAACTGAAGGTTGGATCCCCGATTATTTTGCTGCGCAATTTGAACCCACCACGGCTGTGCAATGGCACACGATTAGTAATTAAAAAAATAATGAAAAACATTGTCGAAGCTAGCATTTGGAATGGCAAGTTTCGAGGCGAAAATTTATTGCTACCACGAATCCCTATGATTCCCTCCAATGTGCCATTTGAATTCAAACGCGTTCAATTTCCAATAAGTTTAGCATTCGCAATGACAATCAATAAGTCGCAATGCCAAACGATGTCTGTTTGTGGTTTAGATTTGGCCACACCATGTTTTTCACACGGACAATTATACGTGGCATGTTCTCGCGTCAGTAAACCATCCAGTTTGTTTGTGTTAGCTAAAGACGAACTAACCAAAAATATCGTACACTCCATTCTACTTAGAGATTGATATTGTTTTTTTTTAATTGTCATAATTAGTGATAGAAAATATGCATAACGTTTTTTAATGAATATGGGGTGAATATTTCTTTTCGTGCATAAAACGAGGTTTCAGAGAAACAAAAAAATTATCATATAATCATGTTCTTTATTACTTTTTTACAAGTTTACAAAGATTATTGAATAGATATATCGAAGGGACAGTGGTCAGACTATAAATTTTCAAGATATTAGGGTTTGTTTTTTTTTCTAGAAATGGTAATGAAATTTTGAGTATATGGTAATTAGGAATCAAGTAATGGTAATTGGGTTAACTACTACGGTAAAGAGAAAAAAGCTAAAAATTAACAAAAGTCCTCTTTTTAATTGTAATATGTACTAATCAGATACCGAAAAAGTAAGGTACAAAAACTTTATAATAATTATTATTATTATTACGCTTGTATTTATAATTATATAATTATTATATCTTTGGGTATAATTAAAAACATAATTGAGATAATTCATTAATATCGTAGGAAATCAATAACGCAAAATATTATTAAAATGAGCAACATTTTAGATATATCACTTGATAGATCTATGTTTTCTTAAGGTATCTTTATCATTAATATCACAATTACATGTGTTCTCTGAATCTACAGTCTGATCAGATTAAAAATCTCATTAGATCTCATTTGTAATATTTTTTCTGCCTCGGAAATATTTCAAAATCGCTGTCAGAACTGTTGCTTAAACGCCTAATGATGATTTTAGCTGCAGTAGTTTTCTCTACCGATGGATATTTCCTTGGTGATGATCGAATTACGCATTTATCTTTATGGCTGTTCCCATTCCACTCGAACGGTCTTGATTTCGGCTCGTGTAAGTAAAGTAAAGTAAAGTTTCAGCTTATAAATGTCCCACTACTAAGTACAGGCCTCCTCTCATTTCTGAGAGGGTTTTGGAGCTAGGAAGAATCCGCCACGCTGCTCCAATGCGGGTTGGCGGACTTCACATGTCTTCAAAATATTTTTTATTCCTCAGACATGCAGGTTTCCTCACGATGTTTTCCTTCACCGCCGAGCACGTGGTAAATCAGCACTTAAAATTGCAATTAACAATTTTAGTGGTGCCGGCACCGGGAATCGAACCCTGGTCACTCGCGTACTATGAAATTTAAAGCGAGCGCCTAGCCCCTGAGCTACCACGCAGCTCGTGTATTAAGACATTATGTGGTAGTTGCTTCAACAGTGTTTCATGTTCATATTTGAAGTCATTTTCGGTATTAGTATTATCCATGTGGATCATACCTAGGTTTTCATATAAAGGTTTTCGTGGGTGTTTCGTCGTTACTTTTGATTTTGACGCATAGTCATCTTCAAAACAGACGGAAAAGTTTTCACAAACCATATCATTAATATCTGCATCTGGATATAGGTAAATTTGAACACGAACGGTATTTAGGAATGTAGCGTACCAAGTCACTCCTTTGACAAAAAACGAATTTATGAAGCCGTTACTGTTCTTTCGCGCTGTGTGCCGTGCTCAGTGACAGAGCGACAACTGTCGCCGATCGATGCGTACGAGTCGGGTTTCATTCTGATTCGTAGGTATCAAAATATAAGACTAAACATCTTGCCGAATGGTAATTATGAGGAAGTGTAAGGACATTTTTCAAAATAATAAAAAATTGTTTAAATATATTCTTTCGCTTTCAATAAATTGCCCGTGGACATGTTCACTATTCTATTATCATAAAAAATACTAAAATTCCATTCTTCCAACACAGTTTTATATAAAATGTACAAATAGTCTAAAATCTGGGAAAAGGGACACCGATGGTAATGAGAAATTAACCTTTTGATTTAAAAAAATGCATTTTTATTGTTTCATCATTATTAATATTAATTGCTCCAATTGCAACTCATGTTCAAATTTCCTATTGTTATATTTGATTAATTTTTTTTCAGAGTTTTATATATTCTTTATCGTTTGCCATGCAATATGCACGAAAAGAAATATTCACCCATATACATTTTAAGAGGTATAATTTTGAATATAATATGTTAAGTTAATAAAGTACATTATATGGCAAAACAACGTTTGCCGGGTCAGCTAGTAGTAATATATTATTATATCAATATACACTTATTGATATACTCCACATATTCGAATCATCATCATCACCATCGTCGTCACCAGCCCGCTAACAGTTCACTGATGGACATAGGCGCTCTCAAGAACGGAGAGGTTACCGCAGCAGGTTCAGCAGAGCATAACAGATTCCGGTTAATAAACAGTTATCGATAGGACAAGATATGTTATAATGCTTTAAGTATCAACGAAAATATACATCCGTCTTCACTTTCCAAACTCGATGGATCAGTGTCACAGATATGGTCATAGCGACCAGATGTAAAACCAATAATCTTTGTGAAGCATGATTATTGGCTCCGGAAGGGGATTCAATGACATGAAGGTAACCTATTATCAAATAATATACATATTTAATAATAGGTTTTTAGGAGGTATTGAGGTGTTTGAAAAAATCTATCAAATTTATGTTCAATCCATTTTTGCTAAGATCACGCTTTATTTAGTCTTCCTGTACACCTGTCGTCTTTTTAAATTATAAAAATATTATTTATAATTTAACAATGTATCTTAGATATACTTGAGGTTTAGGATGGCCATTATTATTTCATTGACGCAAAGTTATTCATACCAAAGCATATAAAATTTTACATAAAATATTAAAATATGTCACAGACTACTTACCTTTAAATTTATGAGTTTCTTTAAAATTTGTCTATTGCCAAATATTAATGAAGCAGATAGAAAGAAAAAATTAGATGGATAAAAGTTTATTAACTATATATTTAAAAAACTTCTGGCGGTGGCGTCTAGATAAGTACTGCAGCAGGGCCAGTTATTCTGCCGTCTCGCAGTAGTGTGCAAACATAACTGTGTTCCAGTCTGAAGGGCACTGAGAGCTACTGTAATTACTGCGCAATGAGACTACTAATATTTCAGGGAGAGGTGCGCAGTGTTGTGCTATACAGAAATTTTATGGGAACTACGGCATTTGTTATGGGCAGACATTGCACGTTTACCTGATGGTACGTTCATCTCATCAAGTTCTCTTATAAAAAAATATTATAATAGGTAGACATTGCTCTTACGATGTTTGTTGTCTTAATGGCATAGGTAGCTTCAGCATTTAATTATTATTTTTGGGCCAATCTACGCTAAATGAGCTTACTGTGGCTTGAAGTCTTGCAAATCATTAATATGTAATGACTCAATTTTTTCCATTTAAATTTTTGATTTATCACACAACTATAAGTCTATTAATTGAACAAATGTGTTTAGGTTCAAAAATTATGAGAATGTCTCCCCCTTTGCGTCGTACTCAGACACCAAACGATACGGGCTGTCTGAGATGATCCACTCAAGGGGATAAGCTTGCTTTATGTCCTTTAAAAGCCAGGAAATTATAAATACAAACCTTTAAAGTTTTTAGTGAAGTCGTGATAAACTAAAACAATCTCATTGATACGAGGATTGAAAAGTACTCGGCCTAACCAAGAAAATAAACACATACTAAATCAGTTATATATTTATTTTTCTACATAATCACCATCAAGTTCAATACACTTTTGCCACCTCCCCTTCCAAGCATTTAGACCGTTAAAAAAAATGATTCTTCCTTAGAGTCAAAATATGCGTCTACAGCTGCTTTGACCTCGTCGTTTGTCGAAAATCTTTGACCTCCCAAGTGCTTTTTTAGGTTAGGGAACAGAAAGAAGTCTGATGGTGCCAGATCAGGTGAATACGGCGGATGCGGTAACAGTTCAAAGCCACAGTTGTGAATTCCAGCCATTGACTGTACTGACGTTTGAACACGGGCGTTATCTTGATGAAACAGGACTTTTCTTCTGAGCATTCCTCGACGTTTTTCTTTTATTTCCTCTCGTAAACGACGTAGTAAGGTGCAGTAGTAATCAGAGTTTATAGTCTGACCCCTTTCAAGATAATCAATCATAATCACACCTTTCGAGTCCCAGAATACTGAAGCCATCACCTTATTTGCCGACAAAATCGACTTAGCCTTTTTAGGGGGTGGTGAACCAGGTCTTCTCCACTGTTTTGATTGTTGTTTTGTTTCCGGTGTACAGTAATGAACCCATGTTTCGTCCATAGTAACAAAACGATTCAAAAAATCATCTGCATCGGCTTCAAATAACTCCAAACAGTCGCGTGAAATAGTCAATCGCGTCTTTTTTTGTTCAACTGAAAGCAGTCGCGGAACCCACCTCGCAGACACCTACTCGTTGACAATGATGTTTTGAGTTCGTTCATAAGAGATGCCTATAATCTCGGCTATCTCTCTAATTTTTAATCTGCGGTCTCCCATTATTAAATCAAGTACTTTTTTAATATTTTCGTCAGTAGTTGACGTCGAAGGCCTTCCAGAGCGGGGTTCATCTTTCACACTCTCTCTACCACGCTTAAATTCTGCTATCCATTTTTTGACGGATGAATATGACAGAGCACAATCGCCTAATGTACTGACCATGTCATCATGGATGGCTTTTGATGATAGCCCCTTCTTATGGAGGTACTTAATGACGGCACGCTGCTCGATTTGCTCCATTCGCGGAAATTATGACCGATTACTTTGTTAATAAATTTATACAATCACAACTAATTATCGCACACGTTTCGAACTTCACACAATGAACTAGTCTGAACTGAACTAAATAATGTGGGTAGATTTGATTTTTAGAATTGAATGGATCTGTGTTAGGCCGAGTACTTTTCAATCCACCTAGTAAATCCATGACGCCATTTTCAGTAATGCTATAAATATACGAAGATAATCAAAATAGCAAAGATATTTTTTTAATTTAACGCATCATTTTTTTTCAAATTTAGTAAAAAAATTAAAATAGCCACGTCTGAAAATTCTTGTCAACTTCAGTGAGACTAGTTCATTCAGTATCTGTATATTATTTTTAAGTTATTTAATGTAAACCAGATGTGTCCGATAGGTATCCGGCAGAGTAGTAGTAGAGTAGCACCTACCGAGGTGTCGTAAGAGGCGACTAAGGTACGGACAGCTTTATTAAACACACAACAGTTAACAATGGTACGGGGATTACAGTCCAATGATCGTGCTAAGTTGCGCAAATTACAACTTTACTCCAAACTACTGTGCTACGACTGAGCCGCGTACGCTACGTAAAGAAAACTGACAAGTCAAGTGACTGTATATGATTTATTTAAAGATTAAACACCAGGCCGGCTACGAGTATACTACATCATTAGGAGCCTTTGGACAAAGTTTTCTCCTAGGTAATAATGTCGCAATCGCAATCATTAGGAAAACATATTCTTAATTAACGATCGCAGTACTATCTGCAATTTTGTATTAGATACCTTAAACGTTGTTGACCTTCATCAGTCAATATATTTTAGGTTTGCCATATTTGATATGCCACCAGAGATAATTTTTCGGCATTTTTATCGTCTTTTTACAAAATACGCGTAACCAGGTGGAATATACAATAAACGTGTTGACGTTAAGATAACATAATTCATAAACGGACCTTGTCCCGTATAATCCGTCAAAGTGCGGACTATTATAAAACGCCAGTTTCTTATAAAAAAATCAGTAAGTCAATGTTTTGCCAACCAGTAAATACTGTTCTGTGACTGTGTTAAAAATCTGCAAACCATCTTAACCCATTGATGTCTTAAAAGTGGACAAAAGGTCCACAGGAAGATGTCATGGCTTCCGTCAGATAGCGGAATTATTGTCTCAAAAACTGCTAGACTTAAAATATACTGGCTGGATACGGGTATCGTCTAAGGTGCGACATGTCTGCGATCGCTAATGCACCTTCAAAGCGATTACATCAAATTCTGCCGGCTTGCCTTCAGATTCTTAGACGTCAAAATTATTCCGAATTGACAAAGGGCAACAGACTATCAAAATATGTAGTTGTAATCGGCGAGTGTTTTAATGAACTTCGCAGAAATTTCAGGATTAATTTGCTCATACTTTTTACGATTTTTGGAGCCTATTTCTAGTGTCAAGGCCTTTCTAGAGCATAAACCATGTTTTAGTAGTATTTTGTGCTTTTGCGTTGCTTCCAAGTTTATGTAAATTACATAAACTTGGAAGTTTATTGCTTTTGCATTTTCTCTCGGGTAATACCAAAATGTGATAAATTATGTGAAGAAAATATATATAATTTTATTTATTATTTATTAGCCAGACAACTAGCTGTCATTACATAATAACTTTAATACGATCACGTAGTTGAAAGATAAAAAGCCATCGTAATAACGTTCTCGATATTTCACAATTTAAATTCATGACTTAACATTTTAATAATAGATTAAATAAATATTTAAAAATATTTCTAAAAATTGGTTACGTATAAACTATTATTAAATTCGAAAGAAGCATTGATGTTTCAATTAAAAGTTCTACAACATTTTATTTCAAATGACAGTCAATCATAGTGTGCATTATCAACATCATTATTTCAGCCCATCACAACACGGACACATACAGCTGAACATAGGCCTCCCACGTGTATTGCCCCAAAACTCGATCCTGAGCCGAGGAGGATCCGTCGATTCACCTCTTGGTGCAGTAAAAAATAAAGTAAAGTTCCAGCCCATAAATGTCCCACTACTGAGTACAGGCCGCCTCTCATTTCTGAGAGGGTTTTGGAGCTAGGATGAATCCGCCACGCTGCTCCAATGCGGGTTGGCGGACTTCACATGTCTTCGAAATATTTTTTTATTCCTCAGACATGCAGGTTTCCTCACGATGTTTTTCTTCACCGCCGAGCACGTGGTAAATCAGCACTTTAAATTGCAATTAACAATTTTAGTGGTGCCGGCACCGGGAATCGAGCCCAGGTCACTCGCGTACTATGAAATTTAGAGCGAGCGCCTAGCCCCTGAGCTACCACGGCTTGGTGCAGTGCAAGTGGGAATTACCTAGTGGGATAATTTGTCTAGATATACATCTTCGTCAACAACTACGAGCATAGAGTTCCCTACAACAACCGATATAGGTGTGACATGGACATCGTCTTCCACCATGTTCATCTTAAGAGTTCCCGTTAGGAGACTCTAATAAGATCATTGAGGATAGTGTGAAGGTCTTTCAGCCATTCTGCAATAATGACTATGTTGTCGTCAAATCGAAGGTGAGCAGTGTTGACGTTAATACCATATCATCATCATCATCATCATCATCATCATCATCATATAATACCATGAAGCTATCTTCCAATGCAGTTATATACGTGTTTCGGCAATAAAACGTCAAACTATCCACCTCTACAGAAAGATCGGTTTAGTACTCTGGTTTTGTACTCGTATCGGATATCCATCGTTGCTTTAATGTACAAATACTGCAGCATTTCGATATACCGACAGACAATCTGGCATCGCTAAAGCGACTGTAGCACCGCCTAGTTTTCGACGGAATCAAGGATTTCTCAAAGTCCACATATGCACTCTTGTTAGGCAATATCAATTTAACTAAGAATATGTGCCATGAACGTATGTTATGAATGAATACCATCCATAACAATATTTAATAATAATACACAATTTTAATATATAAAAAGTTTAAAGCTGAATGTGTAATGCTAACTAACGAAGCTTTACTTGCCTAACAGGGATCTCGAAGGATGACAACTTGCAACACATAACAAAAATGGTTTTTGCAAACGAGTTGTGAGCTACATTCTGCTACTCAAAACTCGTAACTTTCTTTAGACTCATCTCAACACTTCGTATCAAATCGAAATTAAACTCCATGGTTTAGGTTCGTAACAATTTACGGGTACATAAAAAAATGTCAAGTAACAATGTCATATAATCTGGCGAACAGGACTTAAAAAATAATTACTGATTATTTTATTTATTATTTTTATTTCATAAAAGTGACGGAACGAGCAAAACGTTTACCTGATGGTAAGTGCAACGTCTGCCCACAACAAATGCTGTGTCACCCAGAATATTTCTGTGTGACACCACACTGCGCCCGACACCCTGAGACATTAAGTCTCAAATGCCCAGTGATTACGCTAGCTCACAGTGCCCTTCAAACCGAAACACAGTAATGCTTGCACACTACTGCTTCACGGCAGAATAACTGGCCCTGGGGTGGTACCTACCTAGACGGATCCCTGCATAGGAATCCTACCACCAGTCCAATCTTACGTTTATTTTAGATGGAAAGTTAAGGGAGTTAGTGAGCAGAGCATCGTCATTGAGTTTCATTAAGTCGTCAAATATTTGAATAAGCCGATTTATAAGCATTCTTCTTTTAACCTATAAATTATTGTAATTAGTTTAAAAAATTATTTTTCTATTAAGTAGCTTTAGATACAAGAGGTTGATTTTAATATACACACGGTCTCGTCGTTTTTCCATATAAATAGCTGGCAGAGACAACACCTGAAGCCCACTTTACGCCTATACTGCACGAATAATGGCTGTCCGTACAATCCTTAGTCCTTTTAGGACACCTCGGTAGGAAAGAGGTAGGGCTGTGCTATTCTACTCTGCCGAAATTCTGCTCTGTCTCTATGCAAATACAAGAATTTAATAAAACATTTACTCAAAACCAGTTCCATAATTTATAAAAATGTTTTTTTATATTTAAAATTAATGAGGCCGCACTCTCGAGGCGGCACTCCATCTCATCCAATGGATCTCGTAAAAGGCGAGTAAGGAATTAAACTGCACTGTGCACCCAACAGCGCATGGTGGCGATGGGATCACCACCTATCACACCAAGTGCATTATATTGTTTTGGTGAAACGTGGATTGTGGCGGTCATCTGTTTCGACAGTGAGTGCCCAGTCTCTGACTACCCCTTATGGGATACAGGCGTGATTTTATGTATGTATGTATGTAAAATTAATGAATAGTGGTGTTATATACGCATACTAATTCTCGTATATATCTTCGAATTCCGCAATTTAAAAATTATTTATTATAAATTACCAATATAACATTTCAACAATAAAACCAGCTTTTGGTGCAGATTCATAAGATAAAAGGTACAAATAATGAATAACAAATAATAAAAATTTTCTCAATCTTTTTAAAAATTGAATGACCTACTTTTGTTTAGGTGCTCGATAATTATTTTTAGATTGCTTTACTGTAAACATATAAAGGAACCGTCATAATTTATTTTACAGCTCCCGACTGAATTATTAATCCGGGTCACTGGTCGGCGGAATCAAGTTTTATTTAATTAAGTAGTCAAATAAAGATTTATAAAAATAAATATTTCAGCGATATTAATAATGTCGTGCAATGTTTAATTAAAATTATAGTACAAAAACAAACTGTGCGAACTACTAATCTTTCTAATTACACCTTATAGCCTATAGTCGACATAATATTAGTGCCTGATTTATTTTAAGGGTATTTTAACGGTGCGCTACAGCCGTCTTTTAGTTTCGAAATTAACGTTTTAAACTTTAAATTAATAGCTGTTTGAAATAAACGTTATTATTTGATACGGTATGCACAATCAACACAATTATTTGCCGTTGTGGTTTTACTTATTTAATTGAAATACAAACCGTTATAAATTAATTGTGTTTGCTAATATAGTTACTTAATCAAAGTTATTCTGAACGACGGGAAAAACACGGCTTTTTAAACCCTTACCCAGCGTGTTTAGAATTATCTTAACTGCGTGAAAGATAGACGTTGATACGAAAGAAATTTAAGGCATAAAGTGTAAACTTTTCTTTGTTTTTACAAATTAAAGAAAGAATTGATTATTTCTAGAGCTATTGAAGTATAAAGTAAAGTAACAGCCTGTAAATGTCCCACTGCTAAGCACAAAATAGCAGAACAATTTAGATGTGCCGGCACCAGAGATCAAACTCAGGTCATTTGCGTACTACGAAATTTAAGGCAAGCGCACGGCCGCTGAGCTACGAAGGCTCTTTATATTTTGAAGTATAAAAATTATAAATGTATAATTCCTACATTATTAAATAATTAACTAAAGCACTTCGGTTTTCCTCGGGACAAACAGACAAAACGATGGCAGTATATTACTAAAACGCTGTATTTTTAATTACAAAATAAGAAAGCGTCTTGATTTCCAAAATCTTGGTCACCCGAATTAATATAATTATGTACATTAACGATAACGAAAGATATGTGTAGTGATTTTACCACCTCATCGGCGATATAGGAAAGCTTGGCGTCTATACCCTTAATGTAAAAAAAGGAGCCGAGTTCTTGTCTGGAATTTCTCCAGGCACCATCTGGTTAGGGCCTCCAATACGCAGCCCGAACCCTAAGGAAATTGTACCGGAAATGGATTATCGAAGTCAATCCTACCAAAAGTGCAGCTATTTACTATTATCGGCGTAGCAATACCTACTTATCCATATCATAGAGGTATTTGATCGAATCCTCTGGGAAATGACAGTAAAATACTTCCGTCGGTGTCCTACTAGACTCATGGCTCACTTTCGGTCCGCACATTAATCGAGTCAAGAACCGAGCGGCCTTAGTCCTCTTACACAATCTCCAAATTAAATAATCAGTCGGATACAGGCTTTACAAAGCCTGTATCCGACTGATTATAAGATACGCAAGCCCAATATTTGCGAAAGCCTCCCCCAGTCACATTCTCTGACGTCGGGTCATCCAATGTGGATGCGCCATAGTTACTGCGTAATGAAAACCTACATATCGATTTATAGCTTCCCACAACAGTACCTGAAGTTAGCGTACCGCCCATACTTGGACTATGCCGTCTCGCACTCTAAGCCAGAGGCTGTAAGCGCCGCCACATACAACCCCATCGCATTCACGCGCGACCACGAGGGCTGAAGCCTTCTACACAACATCACACAAAACACTATCACTATCATATCGCGCCGCCGACGGCGTGGGGGTAATATATAAGATTATTCGCGATACAGACACATCTCTTCTCATCTTTTCTCAACTAATACTTTGAGAAGAAGCGTGGTTGGTGTTTCTTGCGCCATTTCTTCTTCAGCTTTAACGCATTCCGAATTAGTGGTAAGCAGGCAGTCTCGGGCACCCTCGAGTTAGTTACTTACGAGGGCTCTTGTGCGGATTCGGGTACCTGGAGCTTTCGGCTGAACGCCTTAAGCGCTCCACCAAATTTCAATCGGGCGAAGCTCTAAAAGCCCTCGGGCTACCAGTTACCAACAATCATAAAAAAGCTGTAAAGTACTTTATTGTTCACCTTTTCTAGAAATATAATATATTATATAATAATTTTTGGTACACCAAAGTAGTAATAGAACAGAGCCTATTCCTTTCTCAAATGCTGACAACGCACTCGTAATTCCACTAATACTGCAAATGTTCATGGGCGGAGGTGATCACTTACCATCAGGTGAGCCGCTTTCTTGTTTGCCCCCTCAACTAGAAAAAAAACGTGCTTGAACCATTACCTTAACATGCCCAAGATTTAAAGGTAAAATACACGCAAGTGCTGACCTAAATATTTTTTAATGTAACTTTAATTACGTTTGTAAATAATCAGGTAAATAAATTTAACATTCATTGCCATTTTGCCAGAAAATTATAGACGTGAAATATGATTTATATACAACAAAAAATGATGTAAAAACCTTCGTCTATGCGGCCCCGCATATTTATGTCTTTTATATAATTTTAATGGTCAGTGTTCTTGACCGTCGAGTCGCAATATCTTGAGTTCGTGTCACAACCGAAGTAAATATTTGTGCAACACACAAATTATTGACTTTCGTGCCCGGTCGTATTGCGATTGTACCGAATCAATGACATTGAATGTTCATTTGACCTTTCCTCCGATCGTGACGTATATGAGTTACATCGGGTCCAAGAAAATGAAGAAGAAGACGTTTGAAGTTTGAGGTTTGTGTTGACACGTACTATAATATTTTAACTTAAAATTGTTATAATTCATGAATAGTTATCATTTCCCATACGACGAGACGATGTATGAACAAACATTTCTTATTCATGTGGTGAACCACACATCAAGCAATGCAGAGACCAAATTATTACTCTTGAGCTGCGCCCACTGTATAAAGTGTCTATTATTGACATAAACTACTTATACAATTTAAGCCAATTTAGAAATCTTACACAAGTACCAAAAGTAAATATTTTTAAAATAAGCATGATTTTTTGTTGCGATCAGTACTTCTTTTCTCTACCCACAGAGATATCGATAATTTTATTCTCGTTTTTATATCAAGTCGTCGCGATCTGAGCAGTATTAGTTACTGCAAATGTTGCACTTCATATCGAGCTCTGCGTTATCGTAAATTGTCGGGAGTTCGGGGAAGAGCGGTTTAAATTTAAATGATTTAACTTAGTATGATTTTTGTTTTTAGATTTTAAGACATCTTACTAGACAAGATTCAATTTGTCGATTCAATCTAGAGTCGAAGTTAAAATCTGGGAAACTAAACCTACCTAACCTGACAATTTCACGTTGGGAAAAAGATTTTAGAACTAAAATATTGTACGGGTAGCCTATATTCGTGCAGACTAATACGACATTGTCGGTCACTATATTGCTCGTGGAAAGCAATGGGTGTAACAATTTTTTGACTCGTACAAAAATGGCGGCGACGTGGTTGGCTACGGGTGTCGTCTCTGCCTACCCCTTATTAAGGAAAAAACGCGTGACTGTATATATGTATGTACGTATGTATGTATGTATGTTGGAGCGGCTTTAGAATAAGCTTGCTAGATTTCTGTCAAGGAAACTTATTTTGTCTATTAATGTATCCAAGTAAAGTAAACTCAGCGTTAGGAGAGATTTGTTGTTGGTTTTATTCTCTGCAGGAATATTATTATTAAGAATATTATTCACACTTACGTAACTGTGTGTGGCACACCTCGAGGATGAGGTGGAGGTAATGCATTAAGATACCATGTAAGCCATACATTACGCTAAAGCTCGTCACATACACATAGGCCAAAAATAATAAAATAGTTTATTCCAGTACCTCCTTTCAGTTCGAATATTACCCGACTTGGTTTCCACATTCCACGAAATACATCGTCCTCCAGACATTTGTTACAATTACGAAATAGTGGTCTTTCAAAAACTAATCGCCTAACCCTAAAGATGTAAGACGGGACACTGACCGGTCCCGCACACTTTTTTGCCTTGAGTTTCTGTGAAATAATTACAACGGCTTCATAGATTTAGTTTTATTTGTAAAATAGGGGCCACATAAGTTAGCCTAACATATTAGGCAGTAAGAATTTGCGACTTTTATATATCAAAAAAATTGTTTTTAAATTCATATTTCGACATCTCAACATAGTTAATTCCTTAAGTCATGTCCTCCATCTTTTGAAGTTATCACAGTGTACATGGCACGGTAATATGTACCCTTACTTAAATTGGTATTTTTCAAATTTTTTAATATTTTTCAAATTTTTTTCAAATTTATATTTATTTCTTTATCAACAAAGTTAGTAACAATAATCATTGCTGGAGTCTTCTTTTAAGCACATGATGCCTGTAGTAGAAAACTCCGCTCTTCCATTACCAGTATAAAAAGATACAGATAAAAACTTAAACAGAAGAAAAAATGTATTTACATTTTTTTTTTGTATATAAACAACAATTCGTCAATCTGTGCGTGTGTGTGTGTGTATTCGGATGTGTGTCTATCTGTGTGGGTGTGTGTGTATCTGTGTGGGTGTGTGTGTATCTGTGTGTGAATGTGTGTGTTGAGAGAGAGAGTATGTGTGTGTGTTTGTCTGTTGTTGTGTGTTATTTTAAGTGTTGCAGGAGTGCCTCTGTGTCTTCGTAGGTGAGTGATTTTAACCATTTAGTTATATATTTTTTGCATTCATAATATTGTTTCGTGTAAATATTAAGTTTTTTGTGTATTCTGTTGTACAGTTCAGCCGAGCGTTTACTGTATTGCATACTCGCAAACATTTTTTTTGTTTGAGGAATTTTTGCTACCATATGATTTCTTCTCTTTCCCAATAAGCTCGCGTCATACGTAAGCGACTTATGCTTTTTTAGTAAAAAGTTTGAATTATATACACTTTTCTGACTGATAGTAAATTACTAATGCTATAAAGGCTTTCAGTAGGGTATCTAGAGTTTTTAAAATACATGACTTTAATCAATGCACGTTGGGCGCGTTCTAACGCAATAAATTTTGTTTTGGCTGCGCCTCCCCATATAGGAATACAATACATTAAGACAGATTGTACTAAGGCGACATATATTTGATTTAAAAGGTTATTTGAATACTCTAGGTTTTTAGTCATATATTCTGGAACAACCTGTCTCAATGTTCTAAAAATCCAACTTAGTTTTCGAACTCTACTAGCAACTTGGGCGAGATGGGGGTACCAAGATAGTCGCTGATCCACTAAAATACCTAAATATTTTGTATGTGTAACTCTATTAATATATGAGCATCAGCAGTTCGTATAATTGGTATTATCACATACATGTACGAGTACTTTAATTTTAAAGTCATTGCTTGGTTGTGTACGATTGTAGATGCTAAGACATATATAGTTTGTTTTAATTATATTTAGTGTGAGTAAATTAATTCTTAACCATTTAGCTATTTGATTCATTCCGCTCTCAGCATAAATGCTAGTATCTTCCCATGATATCCCAGAGAAAACTACAGCTGTATCATCGGCGTAAGAATAAATTTTAGCATTTTTGATTTTCAAATTACAGAGGTCGTTTATATAAATAAGAAATAATGTAGGGCCTAATACGCTTCCCTGCGGGACGCCGTATGATGCTTCCGCATCTTCACTAATATACTGTCCAAACTTGACACTTCGCTTCCAATTTGAGAGATAATCTTTAAAAAGGGTTAGTGGGGTTCCTCTTATTCCTACTTTTTCCAGTTTGTTCACAAGGATTGGGATAGAGACGGTGTCAAACGCTTTTTTCAGATCCAAGAATATGGCCAAACATTTTTCCCCTTTATCAAGCTGTCCTGCTACTTGAGAGCTTAGGGCAGTAACTGCATCCTCAGTAGATTTGCCATGCCTGAAGCCAAATTGGGAAGAGGACAGTATATCAAATTTATTTAAATATTTAAGTAGCCTATTATTTAGTAATTTTTCTAGAATTTTCGATACAGCAGGTAAGACAGATATAGGCCTGTAGTTATTGATATCGTCTCTATCCCCGCCCTTGTGTACTGGGGTGATAATCGATTTTTTCAGTAGATCTGGAAATATGCCTTGCTTGAAAGATAGATTAGCAAGGTGGGTTATAACGGGAACAATCTCATTCCTTGCGTATTTCAAATATCTTGTAGTGATATTGTCCCAACCGGGGGCACTGTTAGATTTTAGGCTCATTAAGATGCTATCCACTTCATTTAAGTCAGTAAGTTGCGTAGGGAATTCATTAAATATATTATCAGGGTCATTATTTAGAGTTAGTTGAATTAGTTGAGCCAACTGTTTACCAATGTTTACAAAGTAGTTACTAATAAAGTTAACTGACTCTATAGGGGACGATTTAATATTTATAAGTTCTGTGTTTTGACTTTTAATTTTATTAGAATAAGTAATATTTTTTATATTTTTCCAAAGTAATTTATTACGAGTATTGTTGATTGATTTAGATAGCAGTTCCCTTTCATATTTTCGTTTAAGTTTTTTGAGAAGATTGTTACAATAGTTTCTGTGCGTCTTTGCGAAGATCTTTTTGCAATTTATTGCGATTTTTTATGCAGCGCAAAATACCTGGTGTAATCCACGGTTTAATAATCCGTTTACTGCTAGAAACCTTTATAGTACTAGTATTGACCTTTATAGACTCAGTTAGTTGTTGTATAAGTATAGCTGTAATTAGGTTGGGATTGTTACTAAAAAGTAATTCCGATAAATTTTTTTCTTGTAAATATTTTAAGGCATTTTCAAAATTTGTTGTACTTGTAGTTTTAATTACATGTTGATTATTTTTTAATTTAGATAATAGTAAAAATGTTGTATAATGATCAGTTACTGATGTGTGTAAAATGGCGATAAATGCCGAGACTTTTTTTTTATTTATTTTCAACATGAAATGGTCCAAACAGTTAGTATCTCTGGTGGGTAAGATATGTCCAGAGAGTACACCATGTGTTGACAGCATGTTAAGGTAGTTATCTCTATTTTTATTTCCATGGGACAGCTCTGTAGCTTTAATATTAATGTTTATATCTCCCGCTATAATTATACTTTTTCGAGAGGTTATTGTGTCTAAGTGAGTGCTGAGTGAGCTTATAAAGTTATCAGCGTTTGTGTTTGATGGAGAGCGGTAGATACATAAGACAATATTATTAAGTATATCTAGCTGAAGACAAGACGCCTGTGCTATTCTTATTTCCTTAACTTGAGGATTTAACGATCTTTTTACATAGACAGCTACCCCATCGTTTTGGTTTAACTGACATGTAGTAGTATAGCAGCAATCGTTATTGAGTTGCGGTATAGTTTTGTGAGTAGTAAGTCTACATTCCGTCAAAATAATAATGTCGGTTTCGAATTTAAAGTCCCGTAACGTGAGTAAAAAGTCATCAAAATTACGGTAAATGCTCCTTATGTTTTGGGAAATAATAGTCAAGTCACTTTTTTTACATAAATATGATTTGCAAGGTCAGAGCTATTACATTCGATAGTACGCGCAATTTCGATGTTGTCTATTTCTTTAATGGTTTGTAAGGTCTCAATCATTTACAGTACTTTTAGGAATAGACGTAATTTCAAAGTCCCAATAAAAATAATTACATATTAATTGCGTAAGATTTTGGGCTCTAACCAGAGTTATGAACTTATTGCATGACTTTACTAATTCCGATTTGAATTTTATACTTAGTATTGGTTTTAATTTTATATTAAGCATATATGATAATTGATATGTAAGGTGTGTGCTTGTGTTATGACTTTGTGTAAATGGGTAAGTGTGTAAGGTGTGTGTATAAATTATGAAACAAATGTTGACGTACAAACTAAGGTGACTTAACAATTCATAAAGCCGATATCTTGTCCATTGCACTGTTAAAAACAACAGCATATGAAATAATCTATAATTATTGACGCTATAAGTTAAGCAGAGTATGTAAATGGAGTTAAGGACAGATAGTAATTTTTTTCCTAGTAGTTGATGTATCTGGTCTTCGCTTCTATGATATCTTCTTCTTCTTCGATCTTATCTATCTCTTCTTCGATTATATCGTAATAATCGGTGAGTGTTCATCCTTTCTTACATAAACTTTGCCATATGCTGTCCAACAGAATTTGTAGGCCATAGATTTGGCCAAGTCCCGGGCAAGAAAATGTAAACGAGACCCTTTTAAACGAGAGATTTTTATTAATTCACTTTTAGTAAAAAAATAGTAAAGTAACATAACTTATAAATGTCGCTGAGCAAAGGCCAATTTTTGAGAGGGCATTGGATCGGAGAAGCGCCACTGCTGTTTCAATGTAGGTTGGCGGACTCACATGTCTTCAAAATATTTTGACTCCTCAGACATGCAAGTTTCTTTCCTTCACACACATTTAAACAATTACAATTACCCATAAAAGTTACACATAAATTATTTTTTGTTGTTGTTATATTAACAGATTATTAATGTCAGAAAGAATCCGCCGCACTCCTTTGCAGTTTGGCGATTCGTCGAAACATTTTGTATACATGTAGATTATCTCACGATGATCTTTCGCTACCGAACACGTGATAAATTAAAATTGCACTTGATGATGATGATGATGATGAGCCATCTTCGGGTACACCAGCGCCCGACCGATTAGGAGTCGGTCGCCATGGCTTAAAACGGTCGGAAAGATCATCATCATCATCATCTCACGATGATCTTTCGCTACCGAACACGTGATAAATTAAAATTGCACTTAAAACTGATGTGTTAGAGGGACGTGCGCAGTGTGGTGCCACACTGAAATATT
Source organism: Luehdorfia chinensis (assembly GCA_019845155.1). Classification (NCBI taxonomy): domain Eukaryota; kingdom Metazoa; phylum Arthropoda; class Insecta; order Lepidoptera; family Papilionidae; genus Luehdorfia; species Luehdorfia chinensis. Next base: position 12,986,340 of record JAHVAK010000527.1, read on the forward strand.
CTGTGGACACAGCATTTCTTAGGGGCGGATAAGGTATTTACCATGACGTGAACGATTTGCTCGTCTCCTCATTTTACAAAAAAAATGGCCTCAAACCGTGGCCACTCGTATACTATGTAAAAAATTAACTTAAAGTGTGCGTTCTTATCATAAAAGAGAATCTACCCCAACTTATTCCGTGTGTGTCATAAACTTCGACAGAAGGAAAATTAAAACCATGGGTGTGCAGCAGCATCTTCCTAGAACATCACAATAAATAAACTGCGATTGCCAACCCGCTTGCCAAGCGTGGCAACTATGGCAAAATCCACTCAAAATGGGAGCTGCAAACTTTTTTTTTTATTGCATAAAGTGACGAAACGAGCAACACGTTCACCTGATGGTAAGTGCAACGTCCGCCCACAACAAATGCTGTGTCACCGAGAATATTTCTGTGTGACACCACACTGCGCCCGTCACCTTGAGACATCAGTTCTTAAGTCTCAAATGCCCAGTGATTACGCTAGCTCTCAGTGCCCTTCAAATCGAAACACACTAATGCTTGCACACTACTGCTTCACGGCAGAATAACTGGCCCCTTCATGATATTTTTTATTAAAATACACATAGATCACGAAAATTGTATAAAATACATAACCATTCAACTAAGGCGTCTATTTCATCACTAAATTTAACAGGACTATTTTGCAGGAAAAAGCAGCTGCACTACACTACATTCTTTTAAAGTTGTAGAACAAAACGTGACGACTATCGAGACGGTGCTTAAAATGATAATCATGTCTGAGTACTATTTGCATGATCGGCACAGAACCGATAGCCGTTTTATTGACTTTTGTATAAATGTAGTATAAGTATATTAAATTTACTATAGCGTTATAATTTATAAGGTTATAATTCGATTACATTATGTAAAAATTTTATAGATGACTAACAACTTAATTCATCACTTAATTAAAAACTTCACTCAATTTCCAAGCTTGAAACATTTATTTTTTATTGGACAAAGTAATGAAACGATCAAAACGTTAACCTGATGGTAAGTGTAACGTCCGCCCATAGCAAATGCTGTGTCACCATATATATATATATGTATACATATGATATATATATATATATATATATATATATATATATCTTTATTACCTTACCGCGAATAATGGGATTTAAAACATGCTAAAACATAATCGGCTTCAATATTTTACCAACCCGTAGTACAACGATGAGTTACACAAATCCGAGATAATCCCCATACGAGGTTTAGCGCGCTCTACGTATCCTTTCAAAGTGGTAGAGTAATTTATGGATACATTTATAAAGCTTATCTGAATTAATATATTTTGTTTTAGAAATTAAAAGAAGAATTAGTCAATAATTAATATGTGGTATTTTTATGGATTATGTCATATTTAGTTTTATATACTCTTTTGCAATAAAACGGGCTGTTTGGTTTTTTTCTACGCCAGCTTAACTACGATTTATGAATTGGACAACCGGAATATATTTGAAATGGCCTTAGATGCCAAAATTAATGTTTAAATTTCTAATTCCGTCCTTTTTAAAGAAAAATGGATTTTCACTAAAAACTTACTGAAATCTGAATCAATTCGAAAGAAAAAGGAACAAAAGAGTCCTCCTCCTAAACTACGATCCTGATGCACCATTAACACACTTAAAATTTAGACAAGTCGTCGCTTCATAAAGCGAGTCGTCCTACACGGCGTTAGCCGGTACGTGGTAGTCACACGAGAATCGCGTTGATCTTCAACGTTTGGGCGGCCCATTTCTAGCTGATCTTTATTCGGTCAATGAATTTAGAATGAAATTCAATCTTAGTTTTTCCTGACCATATCGCCGTTATGGATTCTTACGTCGATATGTTCGTATTAAAACAAAATGACGAAAATCATTTTTTAAGCCCATCACAAGTACACTGCTAACAACGAGTACACGGTCCTCACGAGCATCCAGCGCCTTCCGGCTCCGATAGTTGGTGACCCTTCCCATTATGCTTTCCATTTGGGGATAGGAGGGGAGGAGGCATACAATCATCTTCATTTCGTCATTTTTCTGCTGACTCCTCACTATCTGTCGAGCTAGTCGTCCTAGTATCATTATTCCCTTTGTTACAAGGATTTGATACTGAAGGTGAACATACGCTATGCAGAACTCTTTTAATGATGCAAAAATTAACAGTGTATCATCTATCACTGTCATAATTATATTGCTTACTATAAATTCCATGTATTTTTTTATTGAAAATAATGACGAGACTAGCAATCGTTCACCTGACAGTAAGTGCAACTTTGTCTATAACAAATTCTGTGTGCAGTGCAATCCCAGAAAAATTCTTTAGTTTATTCACAAATTCTCATTAGCTTACAAACCTCATTTGCCCAGTAATTACACTAGCTGACAGTACCTATGTCTCCGAAATGCTGTCACGAAAAACATTCTGAAACTTCAGTGTTAAGTCTCAATAATTATACTAAACACTGTAACGTTTACAAACTATTGCTTACTCACTGATACTGCAATGTTTCCTACCTAGGCAGATTTTTGCATAGGAATCCTGCCATCAGTAAATACGTTTAAGTAAAATCTAAACAAAAAGTCTTGCAAATTACAAACAATCAGTATGACAATGCAGTCCTTCGTTTTACTTAAACTTTCGATTTATTACCATGCTGTTTTGTGCCATTATTTCTTAGTAATCAGCTTATAAACTAAAACACTAGATTTTAAGCTGTTAATAGTTATCGTAAAAATACAAAAGCAACATTTATTTGACACCGAGATAGATTGTTACAACGACAGTCGAGCATCCAGGATAGAATTTCTTGCAGCTTTTCAGGAATCCTGGAAGAGAAACGGTGTCACAAGCTTTGTCAAGGCCTAAAAAGATGGGCTAAAAAGAAGGCCGGAGAAGACAAACCACTCATTCTATCAGTCACAACATTAAATTCTCTGCGACATGTTACACCGAACTCAACGCAACGCTCTTTCTCCGAGGATTTTTATCTATCTTCACATTGAAAGATGATGTTTCCTACATTATTGTTAGTATGAAAATCTGAGAAAAGTTACGATAATACTTGTTTATTTTTATCTTGTGCAACTGTACTCTACAATGATCCCATTTTAAAATGATAACCACTAATGTAACGACCATATGAAAATAGTGTGTGTGTTTACTTGGTAAGCTCAGATCTAGAACTTGGTGAAAAGCGTAATGTAAATTATGAATAAAATATATATTATATATTCCCCTACGAGACAGTATGGTGGCCCATAACAAAACTTACCACTGCTAGAAACGAACTCTAAAAATGTCAGATACGTTTGGTCAGAACGGGTGACCGGTGCATGAGAAAAACCCCCTCAGCATCCCATGAAGTGATATTGGACTTTTTTTTTTGATAGTGTCGAGACGAGCAAAACGTTCACCTGATGGTAAGTGCAACGTTTGCCCATAACAGATGCTGTATTACTTAGAATATTTCTGTGTAGAACCACACTGCGCCCGTCACCCTGAGACATAAGTTCTTAAGTCTCATATGCCCAGTGATTACGCTAGCTTTCAGTGCCCTTCAGACCGAAACACAGTAATGTTTGCACACTACTGCTTCACGGCAGAATAACTGGCCCTGGGGTGGTACCTACCTAGACGGATTCCTGAACAGGAATCCTACCACCAGTAAAAACTTGCCAACGCTGCTCCTGTATATACAACAGGAAGCATCATTGGCGACCATAAGAGTGACGACTCTAAATCTCTGGAACAACAACCAGATCCAACTCACCAATATAAAAGAACTCTTTGCAGAAATGCCAGTTCTACAGGACGTGTATTACAGGATCCTCCAAAAATTTGTTATTGACAAAATGTAGAAAATACTATTATACGAGGATTATCGCACTTAAGGACTAAACCCACGAGAACTCAGAATCTTCACAGATGGCTCCAAAACAGAGTACTCAGAGGTCATATATGAATGCTACTAACGACTGTATGAGGTATGTCAATTCTGTAAAATAACCCTACAATGTATTAAGGGACACAGCGCATCTAGAGGCAACGACGCGGCAGACAAGCTTGCTCGAGGGGGTTCCAATCAGTGTGCCTCAGGTATGTTCGCTCGCTATTTATTTTTTTATTTTTATTGGATAAAGTGATGAAACGAGCAAAATGTTCACCTGATGGTAAGTGCAACGTCTGCCCATAACAAATGCTGTGTAACCCAGAAAATTTCTGTGTGACACCACACTGTGTCCCTGAGACATCAGTTCTTAAGTCGCATATGCCCGGTGATTTATACTAGCTCACAGTGCCCTTTAAACGGAAACACGGCAATGTTTGCACACTACTGCTTCACGGCAGAATAACTGGCCCTGGGGTGGTACCTACCTAGACGGATTCCTGCATAGGAATCCTACCACTAGTTGAAACTCGCTAACCTCGGGATACACCATCTAAAGTGCAAACACGCGAAGGAAGCTTTGCCTACTACTAAAAAGTTATTCTGCCGTGAAGCAGTAGTGTGCAAATATTACTGTGTTTCGGTTTGAAGGGCACTGTGAGCTAGCGTAATCACTGGGCATATGAGACTTAAGAACTGATGTCTCAGGGTGATGGGCACAGTGAAGTGTCACACAGAAATGTTCTGGGTGACACTGCATTTGTTATGGGCAGACGAAGCACTTATCATCAGGTGAACGATTTGCTCGTTTCATCACTTTGTAAAATAAAAAAATAAAATCTCCAAGGTGCTACTCCGTCTGAACAAGCCCCATTAAAGAATGGTTAGTAGCACCATAACAGGACATGGATGTCTTAACAAACATCTGTTTAGGTGTCACGGATAGCCCTCTGTGCAGAGCCTGCATGGAGAAGGATAAAACGGCGGCCCATGTCCTGCAGGACTGTCCAGTGATGGCAAAATACCGGGCTAAGTATCTCTGCTTGCGGAGATCGCTCCCCGAGGTCGCGAGCAACACAAACGATTTGCTGCGGTACCTGGAGGAGATCAGTTGGTTCGAATAACCATAATACTCGTATTACTGCCCAAACGCAAAATACGCGCATAGACGTGGAGTTGCTGAAACTAGCCCGAAGCAGATTGTAGATAATCTATATATTTATGTATCTATTTATATATTTGAATACCTTTTTATTTATAAAAAATTATAAATATTTAGTTAATACTTATTATATATGTGTTTATGAATGTTAATTTATGAGTTTTTTATTCTTTGTTAGCACCTGCCATGTACTTTTCACTATGACAATGGTTGACTGGTAGAGAATGCCACTAGGCATTAAGTCCGCCCATTGTACCCTGGAGCTTAATGGAGTCTACAACGAAGAATAAATAAATAAAGACAATAAATTATGGTTGATAGCAATAAAAAAATTCATGTTATAAAAAATTTTTTTTTTCTTTTTCAATAAAAACTTGAATGTGTATTTTTTTCCTGTAGCGCATTATGTAAATATTTTTGTAGAACTAAAATGTGAGTCAGTAAAATATGAATATGGGAAAAATATTCAACAATGTAGCTACTGCCGGTGATACGTGTACTACAAATGTTTGGCCACTACACAAAAAATGTTCATTTAAAAATACATAAAAATAAATTACTATACTTTCAACAATAAAAAAGCATTAATGCATAACTTGAATAATATTTTGAAAATGTGCCGTTAAAATATTATAATAGACGTAAGTCATTGCTAAAAAGCATAAAAAATTGAAAACAAATTTTCTACTCTAACGCACACAACAAATTATCACAAGAACGTTTAGCACTGGCCGCGGACCGATAATAGCACGCTCCATCTTATTAGTTCACAACAGTCGCTTCAAGACAAAACAATAATTCTCTCACAATCTATCCAAGTAAATATGTCTCTCTGTCGACATTTATTTGTTTATTTTGTTATTCACAATCTAGCGTATGCTCGAGAACAAAAAATGTGTGAGTTAACTTAGATCTTTTTACCTAGAATTTTTTGCGCTATTCTATAATATTTAATCGCTGAATTCATTTGCAGATATTGTATCAAATCATTTGAATGAGAACCTGAAGGAAGACCTGAGTATTCTCTTAGAGCAGGTAATTTTTTCTTATTTTTGACTTAAATAAAACGATTCTCCGCACTAGGATTTCTCCTATATCGTGAGTTCGTTTCATAGATATTTATTGCATAAATACCAAAACCCAGAACACTATCTGTGAACAATACAGCATTTGTCACGGAATCGATCACGCGACCCATAAGCGGAATAGCCATTCGCCTGACCGTTGCGTCAACCGAGGCGACACGTAATTTTTTAGCTCCTAAACTTTAAGGTATCTTTATGTAGTACATATTTCAGTGACGCGGTAATGGGCTGTGACTCATTATATAATAAGAAGTAATGTATAAATGATGTATAATAATGTTTTATTTACGTAAATAATGTGTATAAGTAGATTTGTCTTGTAAATGAACCAGTCTTTGTTAATATTATGTAAATAAAATTTTGATTCTTATTTTATAAAGTATTCTACTACTACAATAAAAATTTGATAAAGAATCTTCTGAAGGCTATTATAAAATGCTGGAATCCGTCTCGTCAGTTACCACCGAAGGCCAGTTATTCCGCCGTAAAGCAGTAGTATGTATACAGTACCGTGTTTCGATCTGAAGGGCACGGAGAGATAGTGTATTTAATGGGCATATGAGACTTAAAAACTGGGCATATGAGACTTAGGAACTGATATCTCAGGGTGACGCAGTGTTGTACCACATAGAAATGTTCTGGGTGACGCAGCATTCGCTATGGGCAGACGCTGCATTTACCACCCGGTGAATGTTTTGTTTATGTATAATTAACATTTCAGACTAACGGCGCTGAAGCTGAAAAAGTTACAATACAACTGTATTACGAAAGTTTATGTCCCGATTGCATACAATTTTACACGACGGCTTTTACACCTGTAGTAGACCAATTGAGTCAATATTTAAATATTCAGACTTACCCTTACGGAAACGCAAAGGTAATCAAATTTAATATAAACCTAGTTTTTAAAATATACAGACCTCTTTTACCTTGAGCAAATCGGTAAATATCTGTATTCAAATACTTTTTTAATAATTTATTATGTTCGAACGGCGATAAACAGCTATTATTCATCGTTTTCCTATATTTAATGCGGATAGGTATCCGGCGGAGTAGAATAGCACCTACCTCTTTCCTGCCGAGGTATAGGATAGTAAGAGGCGACTAAGGTTTTGTATGGACATCCTTTATTAGTGCAGAATTATACCATGAATTATACCATCCACTCGTGGGAACGTAACGGAGAGTCAGAATTTTTTTTTGATCGTACCAAAATGGCGACGACGTGGTTTGCCACACTTCTCGTCTCGTTTCTAGCGTAGTCTCTGCCTACCCCTTGTATGGGAAAAAGACGTGACTGTATGTGTGAGCGAATGGTAAACGATAGTTTTAGTACTGCTACTACTGATAACCATTGACATTTTGTAACCGCTCCTTTGAGAAATGTAATGGACATCTATTTACTTTTAACCGTGACTTAATACATTATATAATACGAGTACTAATTTATAATACCCAAAAAAATAAACATCTTTAATCTATCTTCTCTTTCTTTTCTATCTTGTTTTAATTTATCTTTAATTTGCTATTCTGTCGGAAATCCATACAGAGATTTTCTGTGTTTTACTTTCCAATTAGAATTATTTCTTAGTATTTTTGTATTTTTTTGTATGCTATAATATATGAAATAAGTACATCATTTTCTTACTATTTACACTATAAAATTCTCGTTTCCCTCGTGGCGACAAGTGGTCTACGTGTGTGACTTCTGCCTACCTATTATATGGGAAAAAGACGTGAATATATGTATATACACTACAATAACTACAAATAGTAAGTAAATAGTGTACTCTCTCCATCTATCTCATTAGGTTTGATTTCGTTAGCAGAGCCGACAGTTGTCCGGCAGAGTAGCACCTTCCTCTTTCCTACCGAGGTGTCGTAAGAGGCGACTAAGGGATTATTCTGACAGCCTTTATTCATGAAGAATAACAACATAATATGTAATGTTGTCACTAAACTGCTCGTGAACCTGAAATGAAAACGTTTACGCAGGTTTTTCTGAATAGCTATTCAGCATTCGAGCAGTAGGCTCATGGAAACGCAATGGGAAGTAAGAATTTTTTGACCCGTAACAAAATGGCGACGATGTTGTTCGCCTCCCGTCACTTCTCGTTTCCCGCAAAGGCGAAAAGTGGGCTAAGTGAGTGGCTTCTGCCTACCCCTTATATGGGAAAAATGCTCGGCTTTGTGTATGTATATACTACAGAGTTTTCAACATAACGGATGCCGCGCTGCAATATTCTATATAAAATGATAGAGGTCTGCCGTTGTGCGCGCATCACCAGCATGAGCTAGTCATAAATAACGGGAAAAAAAGGTCGTTCTAAACCATCGCCACCCCTGTGGTCAGACTACTTGCACGGATTCGAATCCAAGCCGTAACAAATATGTGTGCATCTTAGAAATAACTTGTTTTCTAGTCTATAAGAACTGCCACTGTTTCGTGTCTACGACACTGTCTGCCCTGCCTCTACGACGCTACCTGCGAACATTTCTTAAACCATATCCGATAACGATAACCCTTATGCGATAACGTATAGGGAAAGACACGTGCTACCTGTACTACCTGTTAGCCTACATAAAGCTGTCATCATCCAGCTGTTTCCCAGATCATGTCGCCGTAATCAAAATTGATCAAAGACTTCAACATTGCTGTGCCAATATGCTACGAGAATGTATTTTTAAGAAGCTTATTTAACCACTGTTTATAAATATAAACACATAAAATGCCGAAATTTCAGACAACTGAACATAATGGACATTACCAATTTAAATGTCAGCACGGTCCGAAGGAGTGCTACGGCAATAAACTGCACGCTTGTGCGATAGATTCGTTCCAGAATATGACTCGAGCTGCACACTTCAACTCTTGTATGATGGACCCAAGGCACGTAGCTGGCTCTGATGACGATGCTGCCGACGCGGTAAGATATCTTCATTAACTTTGATACTGTCACTAAAGTCACGCGGTTAAAGAAATTAACACCATTGTTTTGACGCACTACAAAAATCAACGTTTTTTTCGTCTAATATATATAATTTTACTAAACAACCGCGTGTCGTCAGTGTACCTGTGTTCAACGTCGCGGATCCTGTGTTCGACACCCAGCCGGAGTCAACATTTGTGAGCTGTGGGTTGTTGTTTTAAAAAAAATACAAAATAACACATTCGAGTATATTAAGTAAAGACTATCCAAAACATAGCACTTATTTTAGTCTTATACTATAAAAAATTAAACAGTAAGATCAATCATCATTTTTAACGCCGTTTATAATTCAGAATTGTTTTATGGTTTACTATCAAATGCTTTTATGTTATACTTTTTTGATGTTTGTGTTTTTATTATAACATTTTAGTGTGGCAAATCACAAAATATTGCTGTTACTTCAATTAAAGAATGCGCAAAAGGAAGCAAAGGCGTTCAACTTCTTAAATACTACGGCGATGAAAGCAAAAAGGCACATTTTAAATACGTCCCGTACATCTTAATCAACAGAAAACGCAACGACGGAGATAATTTTATGAAAGACGTCTGCAAGGAGTTTCTTAACCCTCCCCCTCCATGTCAAGACATATTAAAACACCATGAAAAGAGTAACACTAAAAAATAATTGCAATCGTTTTGCCTGTAGCGCGAGATGTTTTACTTCTCTATTTAAGTTATTTTGAATACGTTACAGGCCAAAAATGAAGTTTAATTTTATTATGAAAATGTAAGTTTTACTGCAAAAACACTGTTTTGAAGGGGTTGAATATGCTTTTACGATAAATTATTATAATTAAATAATTGATAATCCGTCTAGGTAGGTAGCACCCCAGGGCCAGTTATTCTACCGTGAAGCAGTAGTGTGCAAACATTACTGTGTTTATTTTATAATAATATATATATTATTAAGGGTGATGGGCACAGTGCGTTTGAGTGGGTAGTGTCACATAGACATTTTCTGGGTGGCACAGCATTTGTTATGGGCAAACATTGCACTTACCATCAGGTGAACGTTTTGCTCGTTTCATCACTTTATCCAAAAAAAAATGTTTAATGTAAAACCCTGGTCATCAGGCCTGTGCTGCCTTCCAGTGAAAAAATAGTATCTGCTGCAGTCAGGTTACGGCATCTATCTTAACTCAACCGACTTTATTAAAGATGATTTTCTTAACTCATTTTGCAATTATTTCTTTAAATTTTGCTATCTGAATTTGTGACATAAAAAAAGTAAAGTTTCAGCCTTTCTGAGAGGGTTTTGGAGCTAGGAAGAATCCGCCACGCTACTCCAATGCGGGTTGGCGGACTTCACATGTCTTCGAAATATTTTTTATTTCTCAGACATGCAGGTTTCCTCACGATGTTTTCCTTCACCGCCGAGCACGTGGTAAATCATCACTTAAAATTGCAATTTGTGACATATGAAACCATAATTTTAACTGGGTACTTAAATATTAACATACATCCTAGACATAGTGACAATAAATAAAATGAATATCTTACTATGCTTGCATTATGTGGTATGCTACCTGATCAGCTTATCTACGTGTTTAAATAATATAATGATGAAGACTAGATTTATGATTAGAACATTTGGATTGGATACCAAACATTCATTTGTCACAGACCATGACGCCGTTCTTTTCTCACCACTTTTATTTTCTGTTGTTCTTTTGTGAGAACTTTAACAAAAACCATAATTTTTGTTATATATAAGTAGGAAAATTTATAATACCAACGATGCCATCTTTGCAGCGAAATCTCTTAGATTCTTTAAAAGTCGCTCTTGCGCACAATACTTGTCTTAAAACTGTACCACGGCGATACAGACCCTTAAAGTTATGAATGAATCCCCCTGGTATATTAAGATGTGTAAGAAACAGAGATACGCAAAGAAAGGAATATTCAGAAAATAAAACTAAGTGAATCTACCACACCATCTTATCCCGTGGGTGTCGTTAAAGTCGACAGAGGTGTTAAAACTAGGAGATGGGCAGCAGCGTCTTCCTGGAACAGCCAAAAAAAGAAACTGCGGTTGGTTATACGAGTAGCCTTATTATTAACAAAAACGCATATCAGGTAGTAAATGATATGCGATTACTTTAGGAATGTCAGGAGGTTAGGAGAAAATATTCAGAGTGTACAAACGTATGTTCACCCAGATATTAATTATTTACCAGCTAACGAATATGATACATGAGACGGTGAAGTAAACGAATTATTAAAAGTGTAAGATCCCCACACTCGGTTTTTCATCGTCATAGTCGTTATGGCAGATTCGCTGTGACACACTATGACCTCATATCCCAACGCTTAAGTCTTAAAATGAATATGATGATGCACACATCCACGTCGCACCGATACCGATTATTGTTGGGAACACTACGACTACGACGACCTGCTCGGTTTTGTGAGAAGTCCATGAATGCAGGTGACTCAGTACCGTGTTTTCCTCCTGTCTCTACAGAATCTACGTTCAGTAGGGGTTCGGTTGGCCTTACCCTATTATATATTATAGTAACCCGTTAATACGGGTTACTATAATATATAATGGATAAGTTGCTATAATTAGCAACTTATCCATTCATAACCATATTTTGATTTTTTTTTTCATGTAGTGAGTTAAAGACCACCACTTTTAATCACCACTTTAACGGTTTTATCCCCAGTTTACAATTACTGTGAGATACCTGTTCAAATTAAATTTAGTTATCATTACACATATCATAATCACTGTCGTATCGCTCATGGGTCGAAGAGGGCGTATCACACAAACTTGCTCGGGTTACTGCCGCATCTCTGGCCGGTATTCTCCTAGTAATATCATATACAGAAACGTCACTAGAGTTTCTTGCGCCATTTCTTCTCCATCGGAATCGCATTCCGAATTGGTGGTAAACTGAAATTTATATAATAATGTAAATGCCTTCCCGAATGAGGCCGGCCCTCTTGAGCACCCTCGAGTTGCTCTCGCGCATAGGATGACGATGCAAGAGGCTACGACGGTCTAGGGGGGCCTTGCGATGGTCATCTATAAATAAACGTTTAGGTTAAGCGCCCCCAGTGCTCCGCCACTTTTTAATTTGGTAACTGTGAAATCCTCGGGCTAACAGTGACTGACAAGAAAATGTCAAGTTGACGGTTTTTTAAGGGCGGACCAAAGAAAACGGTCAAATTGACATTTTTTTTTCAAAACAGCTAAAAATTGTACTTGTTCTTGTTGTAATCTAAACACTTATTTGTGCTACTTGCGCTTGTAACAGGTGGGAAAAAACAAAAGTTAAATCCGTCAATAAGAAAATTGAATTTAGAGAAAGAAGCTAAAATAGGCGTCGAGGTCATATAACAAACTCGTTCAACAAATATAATAGCCATATAACGTGGTGACAGGCATAAACCCCGGCATGATTTTGCTGAGGACTTATGATTATTTTTTTAATACTTAAAAGAAAGTATTGCAATTGAATTTTACTAACACCATGTACAGTAACACATTATCAAAAATAAAAAAGTTTTTTTTTATTTCTTGCATACTTTTTTGCTTATAATCTGCGAAGTAAAAACTTTTGCTACTTATATAAGCACCTACAAATTTATAAACACATTAGATACGCTAGACGTAAACCACTTCAAAACAAGGCACTTTATCTCTGTACTTGCAGACCTTGCGGTATTTTCTTATTTGTAGATATATTTAATAGAAAGCCTCTAGAAATATCAGGGCTGTAGCGGTTTTAATTAATATTTACCACAAGTAACGTGCTAGTATTATTTTCCCAAAAGTTCCTTACAGCCTTGTCTTTCCTTCACCGCCTAGTATGTGGAAATACAGCAGTATTGAATAGAATATGGTTAATTAAATAATTATAGATGAAAACATTAATAATTACAAGTTTAAAAGATTACCTCCATAAAAGGTTAACACAATTCACACAATAAGGTTAAAAAAATAAGTTTTTTTAAAACACCTAGTTAAAGTAAAACAACAGGCGTTTATAAAACTGATATACTATTCATACTAAAATTAAATAAAAAAAAAAAACATTTTGTCAATTTTGTTGTATACTTTTTCACCTTTACTTTCAATATAATATAATAAGTAAATAAAACGTTACTTCTTGTTATCACATTAATTGATATGTTTAATGGCAATAGCTGTCAGCTTGAAAATTTTGCCGCGAGAATATTAACAGGGGTGCCTTAATTAATTCTATAACCGTAAATAGCTTATCCGTCCAGACAGTTATATGACAACCAACACGCAATTTTTTTTCGGGACTAGATATTATTGTGATTGTTCCATGTCTCTGTGACTGCATCTAAACCTTCCTTCCATTTGAAAAGGTAATGAAAAGGAAAAAGTAGTGAATGCCACTGTATTTCCGCTAAATCTTACGACACTACTATTCTTACGCAATAATTAAATACAAGAAAAGTTAAAGTTATCTGAATTAATTGAAGATATTGAAAAGAAACTCTTTAGTGAAACTTTAAATATGAGCGTGTATAGCAATTTACAATTTTGTTCCAAAAGTTAAGTAACACCAAAATACTTTAAGACAAACGACAGAACGTGTAACAGTGATTCATTAGGTAAACATTTGAAATATTCATTTCTTATGACTAAGAGAGTCATGCGGTTCATGCTCGTAAAATATTACGACTGTTTAAAGAAGAAACAACGATTATTAAAACTGTTATGGAGTATAATGTAAGTATGTACTTTAACATGCGATGCATTATTTTGAATATAGTCATTCGCGTCGCTCAGGTATTAACTTTTTACTAAGCCTTCCTAATAGGTACTGAGTTCAAATTCCAACTCAAGCCATAGGTCAATACATTATCATCAACCTACTAATAGTTGCGGACCCCTATCAGTAGACCATAGGCCTCTCCTTAGAAGAGAGGATTTGCTGTAATCCACACGCTTGGTAGATGGATGGTGCAATAGACGCTGCTGCTCGTCACCAGTCTATATATTTCTGTGTTATTTTTTGACAGGTGGTATTAAAACAATCCTTCAATGAATTCAAATTACAATTAATAGTCATAGGTCATATCGTTTTTGCTTCATGTGGTTCAACAAGATCTTATTTATACACCGGGACATTTTTAATCGTTCATTATAAACAAAATGTGATTAGGGAACCATTATTTGTTTATAATAATAGCTTAAATACATCATGTGTCGATTAATATAAATAAAAATCTTTTTTGGCAGATGTCGCAGTTGTCGAAATCTTTATATATTTATATTTATAACATACAGTATATTATATACATATATACTTAATATAATTGGTTTTCATATAAACCACTAAAATGACACATTATATTTTTACTGCTGCTGAGAGGAATACACTAGATATTTAGTACGTAGACAAGACTGTTAAATTTCCTTTCTGCATTATAAAATTCACTCGAGAATCCCACTGGAATCATACTTATTAATTCTTGCACCACAGCTTGAACAGTATAACAAATACACCAAGGTTCAATTGTTTCAGCAACAGTGCTCAATGGAAGTTGACAGTTTCAAATACAACGTGGTCCATACATATAACTGTCCGGATGCACTAAGAAAGGCAGCATTTAAAAACCTGTAAAAAAACTGTTCCGTAAACTTTTTACGTACATAAAACGCTCCCGCAGAATACCAACGTAAATTACCAAGTTAACGCTGATGTATTTCATATGGCCAATTACTGGAAACGATTCATTCTTTTACAGTCCTCAGGAATGACAGCACTAGTACATCTTTGTTACAGTCAAACCCTGGGTCACAGTGTGCGCTAATTAGTCTTAGTACCTATTACGCTATTATAAAGCACTGCACGTCATTAAATAGGACAAAAGTTGCTTAAGACTTAGTGAGAATACAACTAAATGAATTCTTAACAAATAATTAAAAACCTTAACATAAAGGCTACAATAGACAGTCACCGGCCATGTCTATTTCATTTCATTCACATCATTTCCTCGTATGTTATTATTATTAACATACATACATACATAAGATCACGACTGTATCCCATAACGGGTAGTCAGATACTGGGCACTCACTGCAAAAGCAGATGATTGCCACAATCCACGTTTCACCAAAACAATATAATGCACTTGGTGATAGGTGGTGAGCCCATCGCCACCATGCGCTATTGGGTGCACAATGCAGTTTTATTCCTTACTCGCCTTTTACGAGATCCATTGGATGAGATGGAGTGGTAGTATTCTTTTAACGAGCCGCCACCATGCACATTATATTAACACTCGTCACAAAAAAGAAAAGAAATGTTATGGGTTACACAACATTTGTTATGGACAGACGTTGCACTCACGAAGCATCAGGTGAACGTTTTGCAAGTCTCATCACTTACTCCTGTAAAAAAATATGCCTATCAAGCTATCGTAAATCCTTCTCACTTAGGAGAGGCTAATGTCCAGCAGTGGACAGTAAAAAGGTGATCATGATAATGATGATAAAGTACAGTGATTTTGACGACCGCATGGCCTAGTGGTTAGAGTACTTGACTTCTACGCCGCAGGTCCTGGTTCTGGGTTCGTTCGTAAAGAGGTTATCGGGTATGGGTAAACAATAACTTGCACTTACACTGACAGTCCTGGTGGTGGCGGCTTAAGAGAATCTACCACCCCATCTCATCCTGCGTGGGATGTCGTAAAAGTCGACAGAGGGAAAGTAAAAACCAGGATAGCAGCTAGGATGAATCTTCCTGGAAAATTTGAATAAATAAACAGCGGTTGCCAAGCGTGACAACTATGGCAAAATCCCCCCAAAATGAAAGCTACAAACTTTTGTGACAATCTATGCGCTCGGCCTATATTCAGTAATGGACTAATGAAAGACTGAAATGATGATGATGATGACACTGACAGCGCTAAAATATCTTACTTTGACGACAATCTGTCGTAAACACGAAAATGCCGCGGCAAAAATGGGCCAAGTAAGATATTGCTCGCATTTGCACCAGTAATCCGTTTCAAAGTAGCCAACATAACGTATTGCAGAGCAAGAATAAAACCAAGGCAAACACACGACACATTTTTTTCTTGTTTAAATATGATGGAACACTAGGATTTCTATTGTAACTTGAGTCTTTGCCGACATAAATTGCACATACACAAACACCCAGACCGGAACAATACATGGTGTAATTGAACCCACGACCTGTTACACTGACGCCAATCGTTTAGACACTGCGCTAACCGAGCCGTTAAAAATGTCTTTTTCTTTTGTAATATACATCTCAAATATTTATGATAACATTAAGATAGGTGTCCGGCAGAGCAAAATAGCACCTACCTGTTTCCTATTGAGGTGTCGTAAGAGACTACTTAGGTATTGTACGGACAGCCTTTACTCGTGCAGAATAACACCATAATATCCAATGCTGTCACTATACTGCTCGTGAACCTGAAATGAAAACGCCGTTTACGCCGGTTTTGCTGAATAGCTATTTAGTAAAATCGGCTTTACCAGCTGGAAAAGTTAAATTGTTGCTTCATATTAAATACTCTCTCAGACTAATTAGTCCATAATATTAGTCGCCTAGCAAACGTCATAATTAAGGGTTATTAGAACAAATATAAACTCCTCTCTAGCTGATGTACAAATAATATAACAGATTCTCTCTCAGACTAAATTGTCCATAATATTAGTCGCCTAGCAAACTGGTGGTAGGTACCACCATGCAGGAATCCGTCTATGTAGGTAGGGCCAGTTATTCTGCCGTGAAGCAGTAGTGTGCAAGCATTGCTGTGTTCCGGTTTGAAGGGCACTAGGAGCTAGCGTAATCACTGGGCATTTGAGATTTGAGAACTGATGTCTCAGGGCCTCAGGGTGACGGGCGTAGTCTGGTGCCAAGCTGAGTGACACAGCATTTTCTGTAGTCAACAATAGGTCAACAATAAAAAAATACTTATTTTGGAATAGGCCGATTGGTCTGATTGGTTTAAAAACTTATTTAGAAAGTTAGGTAATTTTTTTTTCTCAATCGATGGGTATCAAAGTTTTTTGAGGTGAAACATCTATTGGCGCGCCTTGGGGGTACGACCGACTCGTGTGCCGTGACTCGAAATGTACTCGTACATCTCAAATTCTAATGTTAGATTAATAAATGTGTTTCTCTGTAACTGAAAGGACTATAAATATAACGTATTTTTATTTACAATTACATTTGAAATAACATTTCAGCCCACAAACATAAAGTTGATAACCCAGCATTTTACATCATTACGGGATCAATAGATGTCACTGTTCACTAATAACTATTGTGTTTTAATTTGGCAACACGATTAGTGAATTTTATTCAACGACGCGGGACGGGAATATTTTAATTTTACTCCATATTTATTTATTGGTTTTTAATTTAAGTATAAATTCTTTGAATAACCATTAATTTCGATGTTTCACATCGACCGGGTGTCCCGTGACGGCCACATTTTTTTTAATATGTAATTAGTAAGTCCGTTTTAGAAAATAGTAAATATAAATAATGGGCTATTTTCAGTTCTTAAAGTCCCCGTGTCATATATCCGTAAGTCCGTACCATTTATAACAAAAAAAAAATACTAACTTACATAATATAACAATTTGCTTAAAGCTTTTAACCTGTTCTTTCTTCTTAGAAGTTCGTTTTGTGAAATTAGTTTGTAAAGTCAGATCGTATGGATCTGGAAGTTTCATATCTACTGGGAGTCTACTACGAAACACGAAAACGAAGTACGAAAACGAAGAACGAACGTTTCGGATCGATTCGAACCAACGACGGTTGGACTAAATTAGTCAGATGCAACTTCTACGGACGGCCTTCTTTCGGATCCATAGGCAACCAAACCGTAGACAGTTTTACCAGACCAAAAATACATAGACCGGTAACGGGCAACGGGGCGTTTGGTACTGCGATCACCAATCCGCCTGCCAAGCGTGGTGATTAAAATAGTTATTACTGCCCATTGCGCTCCCACAAACAGTATAGTGACATCATTGCATATTATGGTATAAGGCTACACAAATAAAGCTGTCTGTACAATACCTTAGTCGCCTCTTACGACACTTCGGTAGGAAACAGGTAGGTGCTATTCTACTCTACCGATGTATCTTTACCTCATCTGTCATTGTAATCAAAAATGAATTCTGGTAAAGTACATAACAGAAAAAAATCTCCCAATACTCGTTTTAAATTATCTTTAAAATAATGTCTAAATCAGCGCTCTGGCTTTTTGTGCAACTCCACATAACTCGCATACTTTACTTTCATAGAAAGTACTTCATAGTTGCATACCTTCTGAGTGCATTTCCGTACCGTGCGTTTTGCTATGCGCATACATTAATATTTTTAATACGGGCTTTGACAAGCCTAGCGTATTAATTAATATGGTATCAGGAACAACTAACATTGCATTAAATTGTGACAGTATTTAAGACAGTCAAATAATATTAATATTTAATTTTGTTTCAGATCTGGACAGATGGTACTCTTAAATTTATATGTTCTAACGAATGGGTTATTCAACAATGAATGAGTTTTGAGCTAAATAGTCTCATATATTTTATTATAATTTTTTATTCTTCTACCAGGTTTGTCTGGTAGAGAATGCCACAAGACATTAAGTCCGCCCGTTTTAACCCTTAGAGAGTTAGGTGTTTTATAATAAAGTAATAAATAAATAAAAATACATTTTGGGAAAGTCCAACACATTCGTGATATTTTCAAGCTTTTACGGTTTACCTGCTTGAAAATTGCTGAGTTTTATACAAAGTCGTGATAGCCCAGGGTGAAGGCGCTCACCTTTTCGTAGTACGTGAACAGCTTGAGTTTGATCCCCGATGCTGGCACTAAAAATGTGCATTGCTATTTGAATTACTAACTTACCACGTACCCGACAATGAAGGAAAATATCGTGTCTACACCTACCTTAGAAAATAAAATATTCGGAAGACATCCATTTATGTAAGTCTGCCAACCCATCTACTGTGGCAGACTTACAACGAAAATCTTCTGCCTATCATTGCCATTTCAGTGTAATGTCAGTGCCTTTCATTATTGGGATACCTAGCCGGAGCAAACATTTGTACAAAAAACACAATTGGTTGGTTTTCGGGTCTGGTTGTGTTGTGATTGTCCTTGTGTTTCTGACACTGCATCCTAGCCTACCTCCGATCTTATCGCATGAGCATGATGTCATCACATCGGGCACGGGTAGGTCGGGACAATTGAGTGCCCCCTCACTTGTATGTGTGTTTAGTGTGTATGCGATTACACTTGTGGCACTGTAACATCTCCTGCTCAGTTGATAACTTTCGACAATATTCGGTAGTTGTCGCCGTGGTCGAAAATCGACCAATTATTAAAATATTTATAAGATATTACATGATGATTACATGACAGTCTAAATTCTTAATCAAAATCAAATGTCTATTTATCAGCATCTAAGATGCAACGCCTGATACTGGTGGTTTATAACAAATCCTCCTGAGGGGTCATCCTTTAATCACGTGCGATTTTTTAGGCCACTTGTATACCCTCTTCTTTCCCTTGGTGATACGTTTGAGGTTTTTGGCTACCCCTCTCAATGCTCCCAGTATCAAGTGCATTTGTATTATTCCAAAAATCATATATTTTTTTATCTATAATGATTTCTTATATTTACGCGAACACTACACATTTAAATTAAACTAATTTTACGGATTATATCGCGTTTAATTTTGTTATTTATAACCCGACGTTTCCTTGATAGGAAAATGTGACCATGTTCGGGATCATCCCAATCATTACATCAAATTTGATAAACCACAAATCCTCGCAAAAGAACACCGATTCCTACCAAGAATGATTCGCGAGGCTATTGAAATTAAAAAAAAAATCTAATTTTAAAGAAGATGGTTGGGTATTACCACCAGCTTGGGATCCTATAATTAATAAAATTAAGTCAAATACCAAGCATACCACTACAGAACTTCAAGACACAGTAAGCTCTTTCTGCGTAGATCGGACCAAGAATAATAATTAAAAGCTGAAGGTACTCCGGGTTAACTATGACATCGAGACATCTGTCACCTCAGTCCCCCCGTGACCATGGGGTGCTTTACGTGCTGTAAAGCTTTACGTGCTTTACAGCACGTAAAGCACTCGAAACGTCGGGTTATAAATAACAAAATTAAACGCGATAAAATCCGTAAAATTAGTTTCATTTAAATATTTTTTTATCTTTTAAAAAAAATATAAAAGTAGCCAATGGTAAAAATAATTTACACATCATACACTAATTTTTTTCTCTGACCTCCCTGAATAGGGCCGGGCCTATTTAAACTTCACATGATTAAAGGACGACCCCTAAGTTAGGGGAGGCCTGTGAGATATTTTTTATAGGAGAAAATGACGAGACGAAAAAAACGTTCACTTGATGGTAAGTGCAACGTCTGCCCATAACAAATGCTTTGTCACCCAGAACATTTCTGTGTGGCACCGCTATTGCGCCCGTAACTCTGAGACATCAGGTCTTAAGTATCATATGCCCAATAATTACACAAGCTTTCAGTGCCCTTCAGACCTGGATACTGTTACTAATAATTACTGCATAACAACTGGCCTTACGGTGGTACCAACCTAGAAGAAATCTGGCATAGGAATCCTACCACCAGTAATATGTCCAGCAGTAGACTGTTAATAGTAATTTATAGGAAAACAATGTATAAATGACATATAATAATACCACAGAGCCACTCAAAAATATTAGTGAAACAACACAAGCCAGAGGTTTTCATTCTGGGTCAGTGAACTACGAATAATATTTTATGGCAGACAAATATGTGCCTATCATAAAAGGATGCGACATCTGGTGCGACCATGTCATCTCATAAGCTGTTACTTAGCTACTAAAAATACTAAAACAAATAAAGAAGAGGTAACTGTTCTTTTCTTCTTGTATCCGATGTAATGCTAAAGTCGAATGCAACGTCAGAGACACTGGACATTCACACAGCATATGTAACATCAAAACCAACAATTTGTGCGTTGCACAAAAAATGGATTTATGCCACATATGCCATTGTCATTATTGAACTTTTGTTCACTTGTGGTAGGATCATTGCAGGAGTCCGTCTAGCAGGTAACACCACATCACGCGTTTATCTAGTATATTAAAGTGTGCAAGTATTTTTTTAATCTAAAAAAGGTGGACCTAGGATTTCTCCTGTATCATGGGTGAATTTCACTGGGATCTAATTCACATGCGCAACACAACCAGACCCCTATTTCAACGTTTTGTTTTATTGCAAAAATGTTGACACCGTTTGGAATTCGACCCCATGACCTGCAGCGTAAAGTCAGGTACTCTGACCACTAGGCCACTCGGTCGTCAAACATTTTGTCATTACTATGTTAAGTCCATATTGTCTCCTATGTCCAGTAATTTTACTAGCTGCTATGCCACCTAAAGGTTCTGTAGCTAGTAAAATTACTAAGGAGACATAATTATTGATGTCTCAAGGTGACGAATACTATACGGTGTGAGAACAAAAAAAAACTGAACCGACGACTCAATCACTGGCCTTAAAAATTTCTTATATTTACGCTAATACTGGTTATAAAAAGCAAATAGTAAAAGCGATAAAATCCGTAAAATCTAGATGACAAGCATAGGCCTCCTTTCCATTTTGATAGGGTTTTGGGGCCGAAGAATTCGTCACGCTGCTCCAATGCGGTATGGAGGACTTCACAAGTCGAAATTACCTACTACTGAAATTATTCTTTACCATTTACTGAAACATGTTTTCCCTCGCCGCTTATTTAAATCAACAATTAAAATCACAAATAAAAATTTTAGTCGTTCCGACATCGGGGATCGATCCCAAGCTACTCGCTTACAAGAAACATAAGGAGCGGGCACTTGATCTACTATGATTAATAATTACGGCACTAATATAATCTGTGTGTATGTAAACGAAATCGGCTAGGTAAAAAGGATCATTACCATTTAACTGAAACGACTGCGTAACTAGTAAAACGTACAAGAAAGTCGTTACGCCTGGTTTCGTAACCCAGCCCAAGCCAGAAACATTACAAAAAAAAATTGTGTATTTGTATGTATTTAAAACCTCTTTGTGCTTTAGTTGTCGCTCGTTAGCCAACCTATAAAACAATGAAAAGAAGATCTACGTGCGTGGATTATTACTATTATTTGATTGTTTTAATTGTAAGTCATTACGAACAATAGTCAATACGTAATTACTACCACAAACACATTAACGTTGTCAAGGAAATGCCTACAAGGAAAACAGAATTAATAGGTATACAAAATACAAAGTTTTTGTTGTATTTGATTCAGTGAGCAGTTTACAGTGTGATGGCTCATTAGTCACGTTAGCTAGACACCTTGACAACCCGGTAGAAATTCGAACCGACAACCGCAAAAACTTAAGTATAGGTGCTTACCTACTGGCTGCTTGATATCAAGATATATAAAACGGTACTTTGTACGCGTAAAATTATATTTCTGTGTTGCGTTGCATACGGAATTATTAGATAAAGTGAGGAAACCAAAAACTACACTCAGCCAAATCCAAGAATCAGCTGAGTGTAGTTTTTGGTTCACATATATAAGGAGTGTTTTGGTACTTTTATTACAATTTTAATGCCGATTTGAGTCGATAGGTGTCCGGCACAGTAGAATAGCACCTACCTCTTTCCTACCGAGGTTCCGTAAGAGGCGACTTAGGTATTGTACGGGCAGCCTTTATTCGTGCAGAATACCATTATAGTATACAATGCAGTCATTATGCTGCTGGTGGGAACGCAAAAGGGAGTAAGAATTTTTTGATTCGTACCAAAATGGAGGCGACGTGGTTCGCCATCGTTTACGTATCATTTCCTACAGCGCCGAAATGTCGGTAACGTGTGGCTTCTACCTACACCTGATATGAATAGAAGGAGTGATTGTATGTTTGTTTAATGTAATGTTGTGTAAATGCAAAAGTGAAACTCTCCAACGACACGTTCGTCTCCACGAACAGCATTTCTTTGTTGTACTTCAATCAGGATGCCTAGGAACCGGATGATTCTCCCCGAGCCCATAAGAGACAACAACTCCAATCGCCAATCCCACCAAGAGTGGCAATTACGTGAAATCCTTCCAACTTGGCAAGGGCTATGACCAGCAGTCGACGTCTGACGGGCTAATAATTTCACCTAGTGAAATTATTACAAATCTGTCAACGCATCCTTAACTACAACATCGATTACAAAACTTACAAAACAAAATAATGTTAGCCATAAAGCAAATGTTTAAAACGTTAAAGTATAATTTTACACAATGTATTGCATTTCCAGACAACGTTATCGTTTCTGTTTGCTAATTATCGATTCCACAAGAACTATAAACGTTCATGCTATGTAGCTGCAACTTCTCCTTACTTTAAGTAAACATTTTTTCCGTATATGTACATTCATTCCGAATTGTGTTTCAAATTGGGTATCTATATTTATACCAATAATAAAATTGTAGTGTATGTCTGTGATTTCAAAATTAATGCTAAAATATAAGTGAAATCTGATATTTATAAGATGCCAAATCATAAATGACATTTTTAAGAATTCTTGTCTGTCTGTCTGTCTAAAAGTTTGTCACAAATAGGCTCCGAAACGACTCAACTAATTCTACTATTTAGGAGAATGTGACCCGAGAGTTTCTTGAATTTTCCTGTCTGTAAAAGTCACACTTTGTGAAGCGTTGTATATTGCTGACGTTTATGGGTGGACAAAAAGCCAAATGTAAAAAACATCTTTAAGGCTAAGGCGTTTATAAGCGATTATGTGCATCTGCTCGTATACATATCTGCCCATATAACAAAACAGCAGATCATCATCATCATTATTTCAGCCTCTCACTAGTCCACTGCTGAACATAGGCCTCCCACATAGATTGCAACAAAAGTTTGTAGCTCTCATTTTGGGGGATTTTGCCGTAGTTGCCACGCTTGGCAAGCGGATTGGATGCGGTCATAGATTCTCTTAAGCCTCCACCACACGGCACAACTTTAATAAATATGATAATAAAAAACAAAACGGTGACAATCACGCTTAACACTATTTAAGATCGGGAAGAATGCAAAGAAAACATCTCTTTTCCAATTGCCCCTTACCGGACTTAGAATGAAGTCATACTTTTAGTGGAAACAACAGCTGATAAGAAACTTCGAAGCTAAAAAAACGATATTAATATCTACTTTCTTCCGATATTTTTTTCTTGCTTCAAAAAAACGCTACTTTATACGATGATCAAAAAATAAATCTATTCTTTCTTCGCATATTTTAGTTCAGGGAAAAAAAATCATATAAATAGGCCACGATTCCCGGGAGCTACATTCATTTGAATACGGACTGTCAAGGAGTGAACATCAAAATGGAAAAACACGAAATCAGAGCTGTCATTAAATACCTCTGCTTGAAAAAAATGTCTACCAAAGACATACACAGCGACTTGGTGGAAACATTAGGGGACTCTTCTCCTCCATATTCCACAGTTGCACGCTGGGCTAAGGAGTTTAAGTTGGGAAGAACATCGACGGAAGACGAACACCGCGAAGGACGCCCATCGACGTCCCTCACTGAAGAAAATGTGAAAAAAGTTGAAGAAGTTGTATTGGAAGATCGAAGAGTGACTATCAGGCATGTAGCTGAGGTCACAGGGATCTCATATGGCAGCATTCAAAGAATCCTTGCGAACGAATTGCATATGAGAAAGGTCTCCGCGCGTTGGGTACCGAAAATGTTAAACGACGAGCAAAAGAAGAAACGAGTCGACATGTCAAGAGCAAATCTCGAAAAGTTCCAGGCAGACAAGGATAATTTTTTGTCACGTTTTGTGACCATGGACGAGACCTGGATCCACCATTTTGATCCTGAAACAAAACAACAATCGATGACATGGAAACGATCCGATGAACCGACGCCGAAGAAATTCAAAGTGTCAAGCTCAGCAGGGAAGGTTATGGCGTCTGTTTTTTGGGACGCTGAAGGAATAATCATGGTGGACTACTTGGAAAAGGGGGCCACTATTACAGGCTCCTACTATGCAGAACAAATAAGAAGATTGCGGGAGGCTATTAAGGAGAAAAGGCGAGGCAAACTGCGGGCTGGAGTGCTGTTCCATCAAGACAACGCACCGGTTCACAAAGCTGCAATTGCCATGGCTGCCATTCAGGAAGCGGGCTTTGAGCTGGTGGAACACCCCCCCTATTCACCAGATCTAGCCCCCAGCGACTTCTATCTCTTTCCACGACTCAAGGAACACCTCCGAGGCAAGAAATTTGACGATGATAGCGACGTGATGGCCGCGGTTGAGGACTTTTTTGAGAGTCAAGATAAAGATTTTTTTTCTAAGGGAATTTTAGGATTAGAAAAGAGATGGACTAAATGTATAGACTTGCTAGGAGACTATGTTGAGAAATAAATTTATTTATTTATTTTATTCATTGTGTTTATTATTGATTATCATTACTTTTGGATCACCCCTCGTACCATCGACCACGTACATACCCTTCGCCATATTCTACAAAAGACCGAAGAGTACAATCTCTCGCTATATCTGGCGGGTGTGGACTATGAGAAAGCGTTTGATTCCGTCGAAATTTGGGTGGTGCCACAATCACTTCAGCGATGCTGGATTGACTGTCGGTGAATCGATGGGCTGTAGTGCTTGTACAGCAATATTAATAAAAGTGTAAGACAGGGCGATGTCATATCCCCGAAACTCTTCACCGCTGCATTGAAAGATGTCTTCTAGCTATTGGACTGCAAACATCTCTGAATGGGTAGATCTTAAGATCAACAGGGACAAAACGAAGATCATATCTAACGTCCATGTCACATCTATACCGATTGTTGTTGAGAATACTACGCTCGATATTGTCAATGAATATGTATACGCATCGGCTATTCCTCTGATGTGTTCAGCAGTGGACTAGTGATAGGAAAATTATGATAAACCAGAAGAATACAGAAGCTTTATAAATGTTTAAAGCTCTACATTAACCATGTCTTTCTCGCTTTAGTCTCTATCTCAATGTCTCCATAAAAAATATTACTATAATTTGAAATAACGAAGCCACTTGGCCATGGCCAAGGTATTTAACATTATTATGTAAATCATGGTGTTTACGTCCAGTAGCACCGGCGCAGCTAGCGCTAATCTGTTCACTAACGTGGTGACATAACAAGGTCGATCCATGCCCATAGCACTACCGATGTACCAATACTCTTAACAACTAAAAAATGTTTTCCGTGTATACTAAACGCTTAAGTGGAAAAAAGCTTATTTCGTCTATTGTTCTCATTGGTTTTAATTCTCATATTTAATTTTACACATGAGAGTGTTCCAACTAAACACTTTTATTAATAGATATATAATTATTTTATTTATTTCTCTTTAAAAAGCGATGGCCCACAGCGGAATTTTCTCCCAGTATCCAGGGTGGGCTTAACAGACATAAATTTCACATGGACTACACAACTCGACCCGAAAAGCTGAGAATCGAACCCAGAATCCACGGTGCAGAAGTCAGGCAAACTACTACGCCACGCGGTCATCTATAAATTAATATGTGTAATGTAATGAACATTTTCAATATAAATTAAAAATGTTCATTTGTTAATTAGTTATATTGTTTCCTCATTACAGTACTTTATAATATGTTGTATGAAAACATAATAATAATACCTCTAATGTTTTCTTTGTGTGTAATTCTGCATAAAGCTCACAATCTCTTTATTCTATGCTATAATTCTAAAGAATAATATGTACTTATAAACGTTGCTTTCGTGGTGAACACAAAAAAAAGTTTATTCGGACAGACATTCTTGGAACAACCCGCAACAAATTCCTTTGCAGTATAAAACAAAAACTTTTACTCTCTTTTGTTCGCGACAGAGGGTTAGCACGCCGTCGGGAACCGAGTCCCGCACCCGATCAGCCGTTGTGTCGCCGTGGCGTACTACGGGGGTTATTATAACTTTACATGAATACCGCCATTTTCCCTTCTTGTCTAGTTCAATATGTAAAAAAGAGAGAAGTATGTCGAGTTAACACTGCAGCACACTGCGAACGTAATACACTCGTCGCCCGTTCACTTGGCAGGACGCCCAATGACGCGTGCCAACGTCCACGTGCAGTCAGACAAGTAATGAGTTTACAGTATAAAAGCAGCAATTTGATACCTCTCATATCGTCAGTCCCGCTTGGCAAATTACTTCACTTTATAAATCTAGAAGTGACAGAACAAACGATATTTAGTAAATATTTATAGCACTATCGGATATATGTTATTGCATTATAAACCATAATACACTTGTCAATGAAATAAACGTTTCAAACTTTCTATGCTGTATATTGTAATACATCAATTGAACATATTTTGAACGTCTTATTAATTGTAAACACTTAGCCTTTTATCACCCCAAGAAGCAATTTTAAACATCGGCCATGCGTCACTAGATCAGACTAATCAGATGAGAAAATATTCGTTGTGTATGTTTATATAAATTTTCAGAATGAATTAAATATACTTAATAGATATAAATTTCAAGGGTACATAGATAATAGAAATATCGCAAAGCACTGATTAAAATACAGTCATGGGCAACAAACAGTATTTCTGACAGAATAAAAAAAATACATTTATTTAAGAAAATTATTTTAACACGTTCCTTAATATGTATGTCGACAATTGAAAAACAAATTAGAATAAAAAGTTTATGTACGGAAAAGCGGGAAAGAGATACAAAAACTACAGACATGTGTATTCATAATCCTCATATCTCGCTCCATAGATGGCGGTAGTGAAGCTTCGTAGAAATATGATCACCAATATTTACAGTTGGTTGATTGCTAATGTTCCGTCTCCAGTTCATAAACTATAGTAGGGATACTAGAAATATCCATTTGCCGTTGGTCCCAAAAGCAATACATTATGTAACCCTCTCATGTGTAGCAGTAAAAATTATTCTGTACATCAATCACAATGAAACCGATTAAAATATTTGAAATGGAAAAACTGCAAATTGTGAATATATCAATTTTGTGTACTATTACCCCGTTATCCTTTTAAGAACAGCTGCAGGACATTCTACATAGAATATTTTTTGACATTTGACATCCCGCCGCCATTTCTAAAGTCCAACACTTTTGTAATAACGGCAAATCATTAACTACATAACGATAAAGACAATAACATAACTTAAATGTGGTAGTCCACATATCTCTAGTATGCGCCTCACGCCATGCATATCGGACCAAACACCAAACCACGAGGAAGATAATTAACATCTAGGTCGGATGTTGAAAGGTCAGTCCTCATTAACAACGTTATAATTTTATAATTTAAAACCAAGGTTTTAGGAATCTCACTTCTCGCTTCATTATTGCAATATGAACACACAGTGAATCATGGTACTCACGTTAATGCCCGTTCTCTCAAGGTCTTATCATCAGACATGAATAGTTTTAACGTTAGCATAAAGATATATGAATGTATCGCATTTGGTTAAGTTTTTATTTAGTAGTTATCAGTATCGATGCAACTAGTTGATGGAACATTGTGGAAGGAGAGGCGGGCGCGCCTTGGCGGTGACGTCACATTCGACTGAATCATTCGGCCGCATCCATGCCTGTGGGAGCAAAGTGATGCGCTTACGCATAAAGCACGGTCCATCCATTATACCTGCCACAATAGCAATAAACCTTCAAAATATGGCTCTTGTTTATATGCCAAATACGCAGTTGCTATAACGATATCCTCTTTTCTATAGATAACGGATCGAACTTGACCAAATTAAATAAGTTATTAGGGTGCGTACATATGTAGCGGTCAATAATTGTAAAACAAAAAGAAACTCAGTGTAATAAGCAAGTTTGATTATTTATGTATGTTTGTTATGTTATGTATATCTAAATAAATTACCAAGACATGCTTCGTTTACCCATTAATAAATATAAGGAGTAGTGACGTATTCTAAATTGCAAGAAACTATTATCTTTGCTTTGCGTTTTAATAGGAGCGTTTCTTGCTACGGAGGTCTCAGTTAACAGCTACCTAATAATATGGTCAAATTAACAAAGCTACGCACGTCGCATCGGGCGCCCGGTGCGAGCGTGCGGAATGTCTATATGCGCATACACTTACAGCTATTCAATCGGCCACTTCGACTATAGCTATTTTCAAGGTTGTTAGATAATTTAAATCATAAACGATATTTTATATATTTTTATTGTATAAATTACGAAACGATCAAAACGTTTCATCTTATGGAAAGTGTAACGTCTGCCCATAACAAATGCTGCGTCACCAAGAACATTTTTGTGTGACACCACAATGCGCCCGTCGCCCTGATACATCAGTTCCTAAATCTCATATGTCCAGTGATTATACTAAGTCTCGGTGCCCTTCAAACCGAAACACAGTATTAATTGCACGCGGCTTCACGACAGAATAACCGGCATAGGAGTCCTATCACCAGTTAAAGTATTATAATTATAAAAAATCTGTTTTAAAAAACAACAACAGCTACAAAGATGTTACTTTAACAACATGTTTAAATGAAACTAAGTTTACGGATTTTATCGCGTTTAATTTATTACTATTTATAACCCGACGTTTCGAGTATAGAAGAAATCATAACATGTTTAACGTAATCGTGCCAATGATATTATGAACGCCATCTTGCTCATGCAATTTTTGCAATTGACTTCACCGACCCTTCATGACATATGAATTCTTATACGTAAACCAAACGAAAAAATTTAAAAAAAAACAGCTAGTGTCAGAAGCCTAATAAGCTGCTGGGACCATATTGGCTTAAAATACTTTAACCTCACAAGTTGTGATATTAATCGGCATGTCAGGTCTGTCTCACCGTTAATTGGCTTATTACACGAAACATAACGTCACCATTTTTTCTCTTTTTGGTTTAATCTGATCTCGTCGTGATCTATTATGCATATAAATGAAAATGAAATGTACGAGTAATATCTCCTCAGATTGATTTACAGACATATACGATGTGTAAACTATCGTACTTTGTATAAATACCTATCCCACTTGTCATAAATGCATCAATCAGTAGTCAGATAAGAACATCGATGCGTGCTAATGTTACTGTAGTAAATCACTCTTTTGTTATTATTGCGTTTGTGGGCGACATATCATTCATCATTCGCTATAACGTTCGATATCAAGTCGCAATAACAATCACAACTTATAGCCTCTTTATATGCGCAGAATTGGTGACAATAATTACCTAGACACCAAAAACTTATAAAATACATGGGGAATATTTTGTCACTAATCTCGCAGTTCATTATTGCGCAACCAAATATGATTATATCCCCTGTACATACTGCAGATTCGTTACTTATTTAGAGGTATTAAAATATTCTATAATATTTTACTTGCTGCAAAATACGTTACTTACTTGGATGCAGGTGGCTCAGGACCGTGTTTTGTGGCAATCTATGGGGGAGGCCTATGTTCAACAGTGGACTATGATAGGCTGAGATGATGATGATGATTTTACTTGCTCGACTCTTTAAGTAAAATATTCTGTATTATCACGTAAATTATGAAATACTAGAAATGATTGAAATTTCACTTCGTCATGCTAGTTATAAATAAAGTAAATTATTAGACAATACTTGGCAGAAATAAATTTTTGGCGACCTAACTACTAACGGTGCCATATTATTATTTAAAAAGCATTAGTGTGAATAAAAATCGTTACCAATTTTGAAGGAAACAATAACCGAGAAGGTATTTATTGGACACGTGTAGAGTACGCATATAGGGGTGAAGAACCGGACGGACCAGGCGATAAGCTCATATACTCACTGGACGATCATTATAAATCATAAACGTAAATGTGGCAGCCTCTGACCCTCGTTACACGATGCCCCTGCTTTGCTTTACCGTTACAGAATATAAATAGAACCAAAGCATTTGGGAATCGAATTGAAACAGGGACTCATCCAGCTGAAGTTTCACAATTCAATCTTATAATTAAGGTCAGTAGATCATTGCAATGGATGACTGGATAACGTCAGTCGAAAGCTGAATGGCCATAAATTATATTAATGTGTGTCTGCCCGGTTGAGAGCGATCCATTTAGCCCCACTTATAAAATCTTTTCACGACTAAATAAAACGTTACCTACCGTATTTCTTTATGCAAATTTAACGAAATAAATTTAAAAAAACATTTCTAAATATCGTTACTGAACAAAACAACAAAGCGACATTCTATAAAAACAAAGGGAAACTTATCTTTACAACGTTCAGCTCGTAAATATGCTATTCTCTGTATTATAACGGTAATACATACGTATCTCGTTAAATATATATAGGCTTGTGGCCCAGTGGCTATACCACTGTTTCCTGCGATAGCGCAGCCGCCGGCCGTTGCAGCGATAAACGCCTCGACTGACTTCCGTCCCATCTCCATCTCTTACTCATAGTAAACAAACACCGATTGTACACAAATGACATAAAAAACTAAATCTATTTTTTTAATCATTTTAAAGTTAGTAAGTTGGACTATTAGACACTATTTATACACGAATAGTTGCAAATTCAATTACGCTTTTACGTGCCGGTTACACATTTTGTATGTCCGAAGGAAAATTACTTAAATAAAATATATCCTTATGCAAAATACATTATGTACGTTGTCAGTATCCTCATTGCAGCACTCGTAAACAAAATACAGTCGTAGACTATTCGCAAAATTGATCAAGTTGTCACTGCTTTCAAAAGAGGTCACATTTCACACAATTTACATAATACATACATCACGACTGTATCCCATAAGGGGTAGTCAGAGACTGGGCACCCACTGCAAAAACAGATGACTGCCACAATCCACGTTTCACCAAAATAATATAATGCACTTGGTGGTGAGCCCATCGCCACCATGCGCTGTTGAGTGCACAGTGCAGTTTAATTCCTTACTCGCCTTTTACGACATTGGATGAGTTGGAGTGGTAGTATTCTTTTAACGAACCGCCACCACAATTTTTTTTTCATTGGATTATTTTTTTGATTTTTGTTATCTTTACAATTTTCGTAATTTATTGATAAACTAAATAAAACCGTTTAAAAAAAGAGGATATCTGCAAATTGTTTTTAGCTTATCTTATACCTGAACCTCTCCTCATTAAAAACGGCCCTACATTGTAAAAAATGACGTTAGACAAAAAATTTTTTTTTCTTGTGTCCAAAATAAAAGAATCCCGTCCTGTCAACAAACGTGACTAGTCCTTAGTCGTAAAAACCAATACAACCCTTTGTGCACCCAACGCCTTGTGTGGAAAAGTGGCGGTTATGTTTTTATTAAATTTTGTAATTTCTGTGTATATTTGGAGTTTTGTTTTGTGTTTCTGAGTTGTGGGCTTTTTGTTTTGTCTTCATCAGTCCAGCAAATTTTCAGTAAAAGTCTAATAAGTAAATAAATAGTTGGTCGAATCGATGTCTCTGTTATTATTAAATGATTACTCGACATTGGCAAAAATGGCTCGATTTGGTAGCTAATTGCCAGGATTAGAAAAGAAGAAGAAAAACCAATAAATTTATATGCACTTTTTTCATAGATATACTAGCGTCAATATACTATATCGAGTTCTCTACCTCCGCCAAATGGGAATGCAGTCGTAATTATATGTATGGACCGTATGATAACACAAATTTATTTAGTGTCATATCTCGGGCCAAGCAAGCAAATGTCGATAAGTGATAATTCGACGTGATCTGGTATTAGGGTCAACTGCCTTGCTGCAACTTGTTCATTTATTGACTTACTTTGACTTAATATTTGGCACGCTACTGTCAACGCGCACCACGTGTTACAGCAATGTTATTATGACGAATGTTTTTCAATTAAAAAGTATCTATATAATCTGAGAAAGTTTAAAACACTAAAGAGGCCTGTACTTGCGTGGCCTGAGTTCGATCCGTGGTGGCGGAATCTACACAAATTGTTCGCAATATTAAGTGTTGTTGGAAACTGGCAAGTCTGAGGAATAAAAATATTTCGAGGAGCAGACTCAGACATTAATAAGCTGTTTCTTTCTCTTTCTAATCGTATTGTTGTGGCAGTATGCGGCGGTAAAATGAAACTCGCGAGGAAACCGTCATGCCAAATATGTATTATTAGTTACAGTTTCCTCACGCTTTTCGTTTCTTTTTTTATTTATAAACATGTAAAACCGGAAAATCCCTTCGTTAAAGTAGGTTGTTTGTTTTGACAACTACACTCGGCGTCAAAAAAATCGCACATCCGAAAAAAATAATTTAAATACTATTTTAACACAACAGGCCAATGGCAATGTTGTGGTTTGAGGGTATCGTATTCGAAAGGTAATTTCATTAGCTTTCAGGAATTTTAATTGAATATTACTTTTATAACGAGACGAAAGAGAAATTAAAGAAAAAGACAGCGTATGTACAAATTTGCAAATTAATATTAAAAAAAAAACTTAATAAATACAAAAAAAATTCTTAAAACCTAGTGATCGCATGGAAGCCGTTATCAAGGCAAGGGGGGTTCCATAGCCGCGGTGTGGCAACGAGCATTATCATGCATTAACATGAATCCATCACCGACATAACCAGCATACGGGACCACATGTTCCTCCAGGATTTCAGTAATGTACCAACCAGCATTTAATGACCCTTGCCCACGGCCACCCCGAGTCCGGGAAACGCACACAAGTTCCGTTTTCCCGTCGACGGAAATGCCGCCCCAGAACATACACGAGCCACCCCCGTATTCGACGGATTCTTCGAAGCAGGGTTATGTGACCTCTGCCCCTGTCTTCTCTAGACCCTTCTACGTCTGTCATTGCAGAAGAGACAGACCCTCGTCTCATCAGAGAAGAGTACGGTCCGCCACTGTTCCAGAGTCCACTCGCAATGATTGCGAGCAAACTCTAGGCGATCTCTGCGATGCTGTGCAGTAAGTTTTGGACCTTTAGCAGGTCTATGGGCTGTTAAACTCTTTTCGTGTAACCTTCTTCTTATCGTAGAAACACTCACAGATGTTCTCCGAGTTGATCGAAGCTGTTGTTGCAACTCAACAGCATTTGTAAAACGGTTTCGTAAAGATGTCGTAACGATGAAACGGTCATCTCTTTCTGATGTGCACCGTTTTCTTCCAGATCCCGGTTTTCTAACATAACCACCAGTCTGCTGAAAACTCAACTGTCGAGCAACGTCACACTGCCGCATCCCCGACTGCAATAGGGCAATCACTTGAGCGGCTTCTTCAGAGCTGGTGTCCATCTTTACTTGTTCTTACTTGGGTTACTGGTTCACGTGTGTTCACTGCAAAGTCTAAATTACGACTGGCCCATATTTCATCCAGATCGACCCTTTTATACCCTTTTTAGGTGGTGTAACTAGCGACCTTACTAACGAGCATTTGACAGTGTTTATTTTTGACGCTCTATAATGATAAATGTTTTAATGATTTCATGATTTTTTTATTAATAATGTAAAGCTATTCAAATACCCATTTCAAACATACCAATATTTATATCAAATATAATTCGTTTCTAGCCATTACACCCATTTTTCGCGCAAACTCAGAGAGGTGCGATTTTTGTGACGCTGAGTGTATAAAGGCGTGCTCAGAGGTGAAGGAAAACATCGTGGACCTGCATGTCTAAGCAATAAAAATATTTCCACTACGTGTGTGCCTTTCCGGCTCCAAAACTCTCTCAGAAATGAGAGGAGGCATGTGCTTAACAGTGGGACGTTTGTACGCTGTTACTTTAATATATAAGAAATCTATTAGACATTATAACAGAAAAACATTTAATATCCTTTCGGCTGTGAAAATCTCTCTCACCATTATCACACATATTCATCTAGTAGGTAGAAAATTAAACGCATGGCAAACAAGTAATCTGTCATAGGTGTCACGCTGTGGCGCCAAACAACGACAGCGATGTTGATGTCACGGTCACGCGCGTTGCGTCACAGTGGTCACACAGGAGTGTACACACGACCTTACCGCTTCACTGCTCCGCCCGGCCACCGAGCTGAATGCACCGTAATCAGGTTATGAGTACCCTAATTTTTTTTACTAGATACTACCGATGTTGTCTGCTGCTAGTCTATGTAATTTAAAAACATTTAAAATCATTTAATATTACAAAAATCTCGTTTACCACACCAAATTTCAGATTAAGCTCTTATATTGTATGGTATAAAGTCAAAATCAAAACTCCTTTATTAACTTTAATTTTATAAATGCTTACATCTCATAGGTACGTCCTCGACAAAGGAGAAGGACGCTGTTAAGCAATAATGTGTCAACCCACAAAAATGCCAAAATTGTGGTTTTGATGCCAATCGCTCGTTCAGAAGGCTGACTACGTTTTTCAAAGCGTTACATATGATTTAAAACGTTTTACTATCAGAAATATCGAAAAAACTCTTGACACAAATCTATAAACTACTACAAAAAATTTAACTAAGAACACGATTTACTCAAAATGACGAGAATGTGGGTTGACATATTATTGCTTAACAGCGTCCACTGGTAAGAAGTTCTAAGATCGTTTTTTGCACTTGGTTTAGGTAAAAACATGTGTGCAGTTTACATGCGGTAGAAGTAAAACCTTCAGAAAACTAAACTTCGAGAGAATGAGACGAACGCGGACTATCAGGAGTGGGATGATTGTAGAGTTTTTTTATTATAATATTGTTACAAAATTGAAAAAATATTTTACATTTTATTCTACGTATTTACATATTAACACATATTATATTTATATTACACAGCCTAAATGTTTATCTCTTTTTATTGTTGTCATTTCATTTCATCGAGTTTCAAACCACAATAATTCTAAAGAGGTTTTCCCTTCAAAAAGTCTAAGAAGAGTCTAAACCTGCGACACAAGGTTTAACGGGCACTTATGGCACAAACACCCTATCACTCACTTCAATTTGTTTTATTTGAATATCTTGATATATATTCGAAGAAGTTTGTGCTATCCGTTTTGACTTTTACAGTTTTACCATTCGGAACC
Source organism: Luehdorfia chinensis (assembly GCA_019845155.1). NCBI lineage: Eukaryota > Metazoa > Arthropoda > Insecta > Lepidoptera > Papilionidae > Luehdorfia > Luehdorfia chinensis. Next base: position 13,022,586 of record JAHVAK010000527.1, read on the forward strand.
TAAGAAAACCCGCAAGCTGGATTTGGCAAACCAAAATTTACATACATACTTCATGAAACATTACATTCCTTTTTCTTTTAATTGATAAAGTGATGAGAAGTGCAAAACGTTCACCTGATGGTAAGTGTAACGTCTGCCTTTTACAGATGCTGTGTTACTCAGAACCTTTCTGTGGGTCACCCTGAGACACAAGTTCTTAAGTTTCATATGCTCAGTGATTACGCTAGCTCTCAGTGCCCTTCAGACCGAAACACAGTAATGTTTGCACAGTACTGCTTCACGGCACAATAACTGGCCCTGGGGTGGTACCTACCTAACAGATTCCTGCATAGGAATCCTACCACCGCCAAAACATTAAGCAACTGAACAAAATTTTACAATTGTTTTATTTATGTTTTGGTATATTGTGTAATACTTTCATGCAGCTACCGATTGAACGTTACATTCATTGTCTGGGAATCAGGATGCCCTGCAAGAAAATAGTTGTAAATAAATACAGTAGATTTTAACATATCTAAAATCTATAAAATAAAAATAAAATACTGATGACGTTAAAATAGCCACAAATAGTGGCATCCCATAAATATTTATAGTGCACTTTAACGCCATCAACGCTAAGAGAAAAATAGACAAAAATTCTTCTGACGACACATTATCGTTAAACTGCTGTTTACATATACTAAAATCTTTGTTTCGTTTAACTGATATTTAATTTTAATATAATATTCAAACCAATACTGTAATTAATTTTGCCTTTATAAATATTTCTCGGTTTCCTTTTCGAAAAAAAAAGAGAATAGAGACTTTCTCTTTCTCTTTTTTAACATTGATTTTGTAGTACCTACTGTTCATATTTGACATATTCATTTTTTTTCGGAGAAAGTGACTGAACGAGCAAAAAGTTCACCTGATTGTAAGTGCAACTTCTGCCCATAACAAAGCTGTGCCACTCGAAACTTTTATATGTACCACACTGCCCCTGTCACCCTGAGAGATCAGTTTTTAAGTCTCATATGCCCAGTAAGTACACTGACTCTTAGTCCCCTTCAGACCGAAACAGTAATATTTGTACACTACTGCTTCCCGGCAGAAAAACTGACCCTGCGGTGGTACCTACCTAGACGGATTCCTGCATTTGTTTTATTATATAAATAAATATACATTCCATAAAAAATAATTCTGTTCCGTTCTAACATCTGTATGTATTTATGTGTTAAGCTGATTGAAACAAAGATCGGAATGAGCTAATGTATTTTTAATACGCTCGTTATCTCTTAACACCGAATTTTTGTTTATAAAAATCTATGTAAACAAATAGTCTCTACGATTCATTCTTATTGCAAATGCTCGTATAAACACAATATTTCCGCGTTTGACGTCGCTGTTTACTTAGACAGAATATTTATCTTCCATGAATTGTATAGTGCAATAATGTTCCGAGTGATGCACGTCAGCTTACATTGTGGCCGCCGGACGATAGAGCGTCAGCTTCAGTTCCTATTATTTTAATCCCCTTGGACACTAGTCCCATTTTCCACAGCGCCTGACTACACACGCACTCGTGTGAGTGCGCCCGGCTGACTGTTGTTAATGCCTACGCCGAAGGTCGCATCTGAAAAAAGGAAAAATCAAATGTCATTCAGCATATCCAAAAGGAACCCCGTTAACTCCATATAAAACATGAATACCTATATTCTAATCAAATCAACATAATTTGTTAATATTTTTGTTTAACTTTGAACACCTTTAGTACCATTATTAGAATTATTTAATCTACTTTGGTAATTATTAAAAATTATTTAATCAAAAAACCGACTTCACAGCAGCTGCTCCAGAATGCGAATTAAAGTGTTTCATGATTTTCTCATGGATCTTATCATCAGAACTTAACCAAAATTTGTATGGGACCAACCTTGAGTATCTTGAAAACCTTTGTAAGGGACCAATTCAACCAAAACAAAACAATAAATGATATCGGCTCACAATTAGCGAAGATATCGCGTAACATACAAAAAAATCTGTCCACTTCAACGCAACAGCGACATGCTTAAGCTTATTTAATAGTGTCATGATTTTCTCATGGATCTCATCAAAACTTGACGTATTCTTTACGGTATCCCTTTTCAAACAAAAAACTTCATTTTCGTGTATGTTAAAATACATACAATAAAGGAAAGAACGTTAATTTGCTAAGATCCACATGCAAATTAACTTTTAACTTTCTTTCCTGTATTGTAACGGATTTCCGCAAAGTCACGCCTGATTCTAATAACTAAAATACCCACATACAAACATAGAACCGCTTCCTTTTTTGAAGTCGGTTTAAAAATACATAAATACCACACAAGCGTTTACATAAAATGATTGTACATAAAATAAATCATACACATAAATAAAAGTGTCTGTTATTTTCGAATGTTTACATTTTAAATACTTTTCTCTGCTTTATTTTCGTGCAGTTGTAGACAGAGTTTTCTAAAAAGATTTTAAAAGTTCAAGCACATTTAACCGAAAGACTACTGAAGCAACGAAATTTACACAGATTATGAATAATTATGTGATTTTGTGTCATTGTATAATCTTTAATCAAAGTTACATTTACAAAATAGTCAGTCAAAAATCTAGTTTTTGATAAAATTTCAACGTACGGAAAAAAAACAAAACTAGGTAATATACACCATTTTTATATTTTGCATGCGGATCTTAGCAAAGTAACTTACTTTCCTTCAAGTACGGTTTCTACAAAAAATACTAAGTTTCTTCATAAACTAGTATTCTGTAACGAAAGTAGCCGCTAAATTAATAAATAGAATTTACTAATATGGTCACAACTGATACACAAAACAAAGTAACTGTAATGCACTTTTAGCTTCAAGTTATTGTAGTCACATTGAACCGCTGTTTATTTGTGGACTAATTGGTCCAGACTATTATAATTCTCTTGCTCGCATGCAACAAAATAACATCCAGTTGTTCCAACGACTTAAGTGCTGGGTCTTACGCAAAAAGAAAAAGACTTAAGACGTGTTTCATATTTCTAAATATGGCCTGCATATTCTGACCAAGTTTAAGTTAAAAAGGTTGTAATGCAATTCAAATTCTGTTCCATGCAAATTGGTTAAGCAACGAGCGCTAGAATAGTATTACCAAAAAAGATTTTTGTATGATATTTAAATCTAATTTTTTTTTATTCGATAAAGTGCCGAGACGAGCAAAACGTTCACCTGATGGTAAGTGCAACGTCTGCCCATAACAGATGCTGTGTCACCCAGAACGATGAGTTGCACCACACTGTGCCGGTCACCCTGAGACATCAGTTCTTAAGTCTCATATGCCCAGTGATTACACTAGCTCACAGTGCCCTTCAGACTGAAACACAGTAATGTTTGCACACTACTGCTTAACGGTGAAATAACTGGCCCTGGGGTGGTACCTGCCTAGACGAATTCCTGCATAGGAATCCTACCACCACTAAAGCATATAACTTGGATCTCGTGCGTTTTAAGGCTTTTCCTATCTACGTCCTCGTTCTTCTTTTTCATCATCAGCCTGTAAACAGTCTGCTGCTAGACATAGGCCTCCCCTAAATTGGGAAGATTTGCTGAAATTACCATGCCTTGTATTACAGACGGATTCGCGATCGCGATTCCAGACACTTCACATCTTATAAGCTGCTGCAGCACGGATCATTAAAATCTGACATAATTGAGATGGTTATACCGCCATGTGTCGAAGGCCATCAGATTCTTCGGGCGTTTTCCACAGACGACTTTTACAACACCGACGGGATGAAAGGACAGTGGCTGATTATCTACCGTGCGGCCAACACACGGCGTCCTGTCAACTTATTAGAATATAATTTTATACTTGATAGAGGTTTCAAAGAATGTGTTCAAAAGAACATTTGTTGTGAGCGCTACTGCTATTGTTTGATTTTCAGAACTAAAACACAGAATTAAAATAAACATTAAAACGATAATTTATCTACGGATATATTTAATAATAAAGATTACACAATTTTGAAATTTATTTCCTAAGCACAAGATGATTACATATAGTATGCAAACCGTTTCATAAGCAAAGAGAAGATTTTTTTTACAAAAAGGTGGAAGCCTAAAATCGATTTGTCACTCATTGCGAAGGGGCTCTTGTTTGATGAGGCAACGGTAATTAATCGGTTTACGGACGTCGGCCGTCGACTTGCAATACTGCGCCTTCATTAACAAGTTCCGTCGAGAATTCACGAGATTCGTGTTATAATTGATTTCAAATTAATTCGAACGGGGAAAACATCGTTGCGTGTAGTTTTGCGTACTTTTTCATTGGCCTATAAAATAAAGAAATTTAACGAATATTTTAATATATTTTAAATTGGCACGTTTTTTATATTTAAAGCAGTATGGGATCCATCCTTACTATCCTCTGAATTATCCGAGTTTATTTGTAATAGGTATGGTCGGGTACAGTAGCTTGGGTGTGAGGAGGGATTCGCGTTCATTAAATATCTGTGGAAGGCGATTCGCGGGTGGGTAAATCACCCGGATGTGCTCACAGCACTGAAGCTGCGCGGGCCTGATGGGTACGTGTGCTTGCGTCGCCGTCCCCCATTACTTCTCGTGCTCACCGCCAGAACTAACTTGCTTTAAAACGTCGCACTGTCACGTGTAATACGTTACTAAAATGTTATCAGGATATTGATATTTTTTCTTGTAGTCAGTCGAAATCCACAATCGCCTCATACAAATGCGTAGAAAACGGAGTTTGCTGAATATTTTATATACTCGTATATTTTTTTCTATTTATGTTTAAAGCTTCTTTTGTTAGTGTTATAGCATCGATTTGGTTTTTTTAACTGTAATGGTGCTATAATGTGTTATAAGAAATAAGTAAATAAATATTTTGAATATATTGTATATATTGTATATATATTGAATACTTTATTATTACTTTCATAATTATTTTTAATACAGAGCGGGATTTTTTTTTTCGTTCACCTGATAGGAAATGCTGCATCTCCCCATTTCAAAAGTAAGCTATCTATAGAATTCGGTTCTTAAGTCTCAAATGCCCTGTAATTAAACTTTAGTCCCCTTCGAACTGAAACAGTGTTGTTTGCACACCAATTGACTTGACAGCAGATCAGTGCCAGTTATCACTGCAGTGGTAGATTCAGAAGAGGATTCCTGCACAGAAATCTTACCAACAGTAAAACATATGGATACTGGAACAGGATACAAACTCTTACAATTAATACCACTACATTTGACAAAGGAAAAAGACAAAAGCATTGGTTAATGTTATTATATCTAGAATTGAATAAACATGCAATGACTGAATTTACCAAGAATTCGAAATTTAAACTACTTATACTTTACCACATTAAATAATAATTGTCGAACGATAAGCTATTGCTTAAGGCTAGTCGTAAATTCACCCAACCAACGTTTTATCCCCTATCGTGTCACAAACATTGCCCAGGGATCACTAGTGTAAATATTTGAAACTTCACCTTCTTAAATACAGTCCAGCGTTGTGACATGGATGCGCGTTAATTTTGACCAGTGTCCTTATTTACCGTCAAGTAAGTTGAGTTACAATGTTGAAAAAAACTTTCACTTGTTCGAAACCAAAAACACAGTTAAAGAACTGCCCAACGTATTCTCGTGTAGATTAATTATGACTTCCTTGGTAGATGTGTCACAAGTTGTATTTTTCCCCATTGTTTTTATGATGTATATAATCACGTTTTAGAATTTTACAGGACTAAATGGCTCCAAATTATACGAAAAGTGACCTAGCCACAGAGTGTTCCATATTTAAATTTGAATAAAATATTAAACTATTCAGAATTCTTAAGTACGTGACCGGTCAGTCGCCATACTAAACTATTTAACTGGTGGTAGGATTCCTATGCAGGAATCCGTCTAGGTAGGTACCACCCCAGGGCCAGTTATTGTGCCGAGAAGCAGTAGTTTGCAAACATTATTGTGTTTCGGTTTGAAGGGCACTGAGAACTAGCCTAAACACTGGGCATATGAGACTTAAGATTGTCTCAGGGTCACGGGTGCAGTGTGGTGTTATACAAAGTTGTTCTGGGCGACACAGCATTTGTTATGGGCAGACGTTGCACTTTTTTCTCGCTTCGTAACTTTATCCTTAAAAAAATACTAGGTTCAGATGTAAGTAATCGTGTATAAGATAAAATAAATTATCATCAGTATTGTCAAATTAGATACTATGTTATTTTTTCCGAGAGATTTTGGATATGCTCACAAATGATTTCTGAAGCTCTATATACAACGCTGAGAATTAATATAATCTAATAAATAGACTCACACTTCAATAACATGCAACATGATAGGTAAGCGATAATACTTGTATATTTTGGTTTTCATCCCAAAAAGAGAAAGGAGAAATGTTCATTAAACTATAGAAATAACCGCGAAAATAAGCACTGATTTCAAAATATATATAGATTTTCCTTCCTTCTCAGAAAAAGTCGGGTGTGATAGGTAGGTGAAATAGCAACAGTATTTTACTTATTTTTAAGTTTTATTTATTGCCGCGACAGGGTAATATGTATTACGTTTATGTAGTTTGTTGGATGTATAGGACTCTAGTAAAGTCAAAGATAGACAATTAATAATACCGTGTGTAGTTTTTATTCCACCCACCTATCACATCCTAACTTTTCTGTGAAGGAGAGTACAATCACACTGTATATCAGCCATTAGCGTCTACGCAAACTCATGAACACTCTCTCAACCGCGATTTAGTATCCTATATTCGAAGACCGCGTTGCCGCGCAGCGGGTCCTGGATTCGAATCCCAGCCGGAGCCAACATTTGTGGTAAAACACAATTAGTTGGTTTTCGGGTGTGATGTGATCGCCCCCGTGTTTCTGACACTGAATCCTAGCCAGGTAGGCTAGGATTCAGTGTAGTCATGATCGTAAGTACGATCATATCGCACCAGCGTTACATCGGGCGCGGATAGGTTGGGACGAGCGAGTGCCTCTGTGGTTACACCTATATTACACTATTCATAAGTTGTCCCTGTTATCGAATTCAGCCAGGAGAACATCGTCATCTTATGAGACTATCAAACAATGGGAGAAATGTTACATACATATATAGGTATTTATAACACAAAAAAATCCAAACTACTTACAAAAAAAATATACCGAAAACCAAAATTTTATTTTAAAAACATTACCTGTTTCGTGCCGAGAACCTGCAAGTCTGACGACAGGCACTATGCGGTACTTGTATACAATTACTTTAGTACATTAATATACATCTACATTAATACTAGAAACTCGGACATCAATTAAAAATTTCTTTATACAAGATTAGACGGGAGCCAGGGCCCGGAACAGCTTGTCGGTCGAAGGGCAAGCGAGGCGTAGGCAGACGCCGCCGCCGCAGCGACAGTAATTATCATGCCTGTGTCAGCGACTCCGGGCAGATCGTTCACCCCGGGGGTCGTGCACAATACGCATGTGTCGGGATCGCAATGAACCTATCAAAAACTTTAGATCAAACTGTTCCACGTATAACGTTTCGAAATCGGTGCACTAAACAGACCGTCAAGACAACTGCAATTCAAACCTCATGGTGATCACCTGATTTAATTATGAGAGCGTTATATGGAAATTATAATAGGTAATTATTTAGGTATAATGTTGCAATGAGAGGGGCGAGGCGCGGCCAATCGTGCAAGACGGCTCACGGCCGCCCGCCACCCACTCGCCGCTTAAGCCCATATAAAGTATACGGCTCGAATGTACAATAATATTCATATTTTTATGTCATACTTAGTGAAGCAATAAGCTAATTGGCAAACAATCACGCACACAGGTCCGATTTATTTTTTAACCCTGTGGACTTTAACGAGACAAGGATATAAATCTCTTTACGCCAGCACCATCTCAACAGTGGTCCGCTTGTACGTGGGCGGCCTAGAACTTTATGACACTTACAACATATTGCGTTATAAAAATAACTGTTTTACTTATAATTAAAGTGATTTTAGGAGACGTTTTTTTACTATTTTAGGATACAATATTGAAACTATTACATTTATTGCGTTTTTTCAAAGGGCTGGCGGTTAAGTAAATCTATGAACGTGTCCGTTGCAGAGTACATGATGAGGGTTATATGATTACAGCAAACATTAGCCAATGATCGTACATGATACGTGATGTACGCAGTCTTCTAGCTCATTAGAAGGTGGCTTGTGTTCAAACAATGCGTCATTACCTTTCCCGGCTCCGGCAAATTCCCGCGATCTCCGCACAAACTTCATACAAGTAATTACCACGCGCCACTCGTATTATTAGTGAAAGCTGAATAATACCTAGACAAGATGGGGACTATTACAGCATTTAACAGCTCGACGGTAACATTGGTGCTATCCGGTTACCATTCTTATACCATATGTATTGTTAACGATAACAGCCTTAACAAAAGCTTCACGGACATATCCATAAAAATGGATTTAAAAACAATAAAAATTACTAATACTGTTTTCCACATAATCATACTTATGACGATGTCCCAAATATTCTTTAGTCGTGACTGGCGAAACCTTAATCCCATAATTAAAACAAGTGAACGACGGTCGCTTTATGAATAAACAACGAAATATTCCTAACATTGGAATGTTCTTACATTGTCCTTCTAAAAAAAATTTATATCGGTACGTTTAGTTCTATATCGCATCGTCGTCGTCTACCTGATACTGTAGATTTCTTTGTTTCTTAGGTCGTCAACCTCGTTATCCTCAGATGATCTATTAATTTATTTACAAATTAATATATGTAGATAATAGTCATAGCAATTATGCGAAAGTAACAGGTACAGACCTTTTTTTAACTGCTCCTACAATCGTAAGATTTAAGTTATTAATCGCGTGAACCTAGAATAGCAGCAGCAAAGCGCTACCGTGTTCCATCCGATAAGTGAAAACTGAAGAGTATCGTGTACCATCTATCGTGTACATATATTGTTTTCCAGCTCCACATCGGTTTAAACCATGGAATACTACTTATACACCGCCAAGTCACATTTTAAATTATTTTTAAGACAAGCATGGCAGAAAAATTTGAAAATACTAAGTGAAATAATGCGGTCAAGGCGCGAACATTTCAGGCGCCATTTAAACCACGAACGTAACCCAATAAATTCGTTATTTAATCATAGATGTTTTACAATTACTACTAAGTTTTACGGATTTTATGGCGTTCATATTTTTATCTTTAAATTTCTATACGACATCAGGACGTCTGAAACCTTAGTCTGCCCTGTGACCATGGGTCATGTAAAGCGCTCGAAACATTGGGAAATAAATAGATTAAAAATGAACGCCGTGAAATATGTAAAATTTAGTTTTATTATATGAAAACAATGGACCAACGGACCATTGTATGACAACGATTCGAATGTTTTCTCCAGCATTTATAAAACTTAAATACATTTAAATTTATAAAACGAAATATAGTTAACAATTAACACACAATATCTATATTAAGGCGACTTAATGTGGCACTAAACATAAACGGATTTGTTACCAAAATAAGTGTGTCGCGGGTAGTTTCGTTTTGGGCTACGGAGACGGAGGGGTGGGACGGTTGCGGCGGAGCGGCAAGCGCGGAGCGGAACGCAAATAGCAACGTGACCCGGCCATTGACTCGGTTTATCCTAATCCGTCCTACTACTCCAGTTCAGCTCTCAAGATGCGACCAAAGCCGATCCGATCCCACTCGCCTTACTTATGTTATCTATGACGACTGTTCCGCACATTTGGACTTTCGCATGACCTAATACTGCAGCTGTGTAGCTGAACGACTTTCTACCAACGTAAAATTATATCGTAAATTAACAAAAAGAAGCCAATAATATAGTGTATAGGCCTTTCTACATGTAACACTATAAAGTAAAGCAAAGTATTTTTGTGTGTTCGAGTCTTGTGTACAAATACATAAATATATTAACATAGCCATGTGGAAATAAACGCGTTGACCTCAACAAACTCAATATATTTCTTCCTTATAAATTATGTTCAAACAATGTAACAGAAAATCAGCCAAAAAAAGCTTGCTCCAATACTATTTATCCACTATAACCAAAATAAAAAATGTAATGGAAATATAAATAAATGAAATAAACCTTTATTATGTAGCAAAGAACAGATGTGAAAGCATGGCCCCTCGTCGCTTCTGCGCAAAGTAAATAATTAGATCCCGACAGTCTAGTCACACAGACTCAATTTTAAATACTCGTACACATACGACGAATATTTCCATAAAGGGTGCAAGTTTAAAGCTTTCACGTATTGTGTATAGCGCTTTCGCTCTACGTATAAATCGAATTAACAAAAAGACCATTCTTATTAAACCATCAAGTCCATATTTACAAGTGTAAAAGGATTATTTTCAATATCAATATTAAAAGCCGAGGTAGCTAAAAGGCCGCGCTTTCGACACGATAGGCACGATATAAGGATACGCGGGCAACTCAAGTTCCACGATGTTGATGTTCCACTCAAGGTCCATCGAACCACGATGCCCATAACACTAAAATTGTATATTGCAATTTTGACTGCTAATTTACCATGTGCTAGGCAGTGAAAACATCCATGTGTCCTAAATAAAAATAAAAACGAAGTTTTCTATAACTTATTTATTTTTATTCTTTCTTTTTTATTAAAGGCACATCGAGTCGATTACAATAAAAGGGTCAGTAATTATTAAGAAAAATCGAAAACTTCTAAGGCTAATTTCGTCGATAGAAAATATTTTGTATTATAATATACAGAAACCATACCAAGTTGATATTTTCGTAATATATGTGGATTTGCATTTTTTTTTAAGTATTTTACGACGGACGCGTCCAATCAAGGAATTCGTCTTATGACGTCATAGAGGAAGTATCACCGACATTACGCTCCAGTTCAATCAAATTATCTGTTGATGATGTTTTAAATATTTATTATTTCTCACTGCACCAACACATACATCCGTACACCCTCGTGACGGGAGGCGAACCACCTCGCCACAATTTTGTTACAAGTCTAAAAAATTCTTACTCCCTATTGCGTTCCCACGAGCAGTGTAGTGACATCATTGCATATTATGGTATTATTCTGCACGAATAAAGGCTGTCTGTACAATACCTTAGTCGCCTCTTACGACACATCGGTAGGAAAAAGGTGCTATTCTACTCTTCCGGATCACTGTGCCAAAATTGGATAATATTACAATAGCCTCTACGGATTCTCGGATAGAAAAGCGCAACAGGTAGATGTGACAACAAATCCTAGCCATATCATAAAAAACAACACACAACTCTTCTCTGACACATCAATATTTATATACTTATCCATACTAATATTATAAATGAGAACGTAACCCTCTGTCTGTTTGTTACCTTTTCACGCTACAACCGCTGAACTGGCCTAAACGAAATTTGAAACAGAGATAGCTGGCAAGCTGGATACGGGCATAAGATACGTTTTATCCCGGAAAATAATAATAATATACTAAAGAAAACCTATATCCACGCGGATGAAGTCGCGGGCATCAGCTAGTAATATTATAAATTCGAAAGCAACTGTCTCTGTCTGTCTTTCTGTTTGTTACATTTTCACGATTCAGTCGCTGAGCCCATCTTGACGAAATTTGGCACAGAGATAGCTTGTATCCTGGAGACGGACATAGGAACATTTTGCCCGGAAAATCAAATAGCTCCCACGAGATATTTAAAAAACCTATATCCATACTGATGAAGTCGCGGGCATCAGCTAGTAGTATACTCGTATAATTTCCAAAGATAAGCCTAGGACAACGGTTTGTTAAAGTACGTTGCGACGGTTTTCAGATTCGCGATTTTATGTTCAATCATGTGACATCTGTTGCGTTGCAATCGCACCCAGAGTTCATTTTGTCCTGTTGTCAGACGCACACTTTCAACTCGCTGTTCACACGCTTTGTTTAAGAACAATGAGCTTCTACATTCTTTTTGTTTTCGTTCAGACGACCTTTGTTGATTATAAACAATATCTCGACTTTAATGAAAGAAATCATCTAACGTGAGATTTTTGAGTCATTTGTTTTGCAACTATTATATTTGTTTTCATTTTTAATAATCAGCGATTGTCTTAAAATTTGCAGCTCAAGGACTTTCTCAATTTTTAAACCAGATAAGTTTAACCGATTTTGAAAGAATTTTCGTTAATATTTTCCTTGAACTCGGTAAAACTGTGGATTTCTTTGACTACAGTCTTGTAATCCTATTTATGTATATTAAAACACCTAAAACTATTTATTATTAACAGGAGGATTAAGAGACTTCCCACGATCGTAAAATTGGCTAACGTCATTGCGGCCATTACGCCTAAAATATCGAACACGCAATTTCTCTAGGCCTCTTAAGAAGCATGTCAGTCTTCTTTTTAGTGTAGGTTATTTTGTTAGGTGACTGCATATATGCACAAAGCTCTGCTTGAAACTTTAAACCTTCACAATTTAACCAAGATTAATAAGTTTTGTTATTTACACCCAACACAATCAGTTGCATCTGTCAAATGTATTGAATTATGTAGTATTTTTCCAATTTCATAATTTTGTAATAACTTTTTCACTTTAAACCTGATATTAACATTTATATAAAGAGGTCATTTATTGCTTCATGTTACGAAAACCTTATGTAATATCACAGAGTGGACAGTGCGAATGACATTTACTGTTGGGGATCGAATCGTGCGCAGCCTCCGAGTTCGCCCCAAATTGACTTCTGGCCTTCGCTCCACTGAAGTGGGCCATCCGTTCCACTCAAATGCCTATGTAATGTTTTTGTTACACTCTTATAAATTGTTTTCATTATAAAGGTGCTTGCCTCCAGCAGATTAAACAACCATCGTATTATAACTATATATAAATATAATAATCAAAAACACGGTTGCCTATCAAGTCTAATCCGTAACCAGTTCATTGCACAAATCGATTATTAAGATCATAGAATATGGGCGGATCCAGACAAACAGCTGAGCATGACTGGCCATCATCGCATAGAGCATGTTATGAAAACCGGTCGTTTCGGTGGTTTCGAAAATATATCAATTGAAAGCACTCGCCAGCTCGCATGTTTAATATTATTGTGCAGCACCATGCATCGTCTCGCTTGCAACATTGTCGGTCGCCGTAATGTAACTGAGTTATTTGCCTTCACCTCAACCATCTTTAGCTTATGAAGATGGGACGTTCTTACAATAAAAGAGCACATATCTTTCTCGAATTATTTCGGCAACGAATTCGCGACGCCTACGGAGAAAGTGGACGCACTTTCGTTATTTAGTGTCTACTGCTACTTAATCAGGCTAACAAGGTAGATACAGGTTTTTTATCTATTCAGTAATTTGCATAACAACGTATATTACTGGGTATATGTTATGTAAGCGTTCTGATTTACGCCCGCTATAATATCAACAAGGACAATGTTAAAATATGTCGAAATTTTCAATAAAAACCTTACATTATTCAAACTAGTTACTCTTTATCGTAATAATATTGTCCTACTTTATGATGGCCAATGAATAAAATGATTCGGAAAAATCTCTTGGAACTGGATATAAGGGAAATATAAGTTTCGAATATAATGTTAGTGGTTTTCCTTTTGGACATCACCTGCTCATACTGTCAGGCCGCGTAAAAATCGAATTACCGTTAGACATGTGTCATCGCGTCCTCGTTACGGCTGCCAGTGCGCCGGCTTACCAAACTTGTTTCTTCATATACCCTCTTCAACTAAATTTCATTTCGTCGAATTTTGTGACTCGTAAAGGCTAATTACGTGATTATAATTTCAATTGGTCAAATTTTAATGAATTATTTCTAACCAGTTGTAAGAAAAACTATGCAATACATAATTAACATTAAATGATTACATGGTAGAGTTATTATTAATTCAGAGGAATCGAGAAAGTTAACACTGTATGCCGTCTCAGAAATTGCGTATGTTGTAGGAAGTCATAATTAAGATTTAGGTTACATATAATATTTTATGATTAAAATTAATAACATCAGGTTTTATATGTCCTCCAAGGGCTACAGGCCTCCTCTCATAACGATGATTATCGCAGTGTATTCATTGATATATATGTTACACTAATGAGTGTTAAGTCAAACTACTCTACTGCTTGGACGCGAAGTTGGAAAGCTGTAAATAATTTAATAATAGGACGTATGATTTTTCCCACGATGTACTTTTTAGTATTTATAGTAGATGTACCTTATAACGACTACCTGTATCATGACAGCGTTTTACAGACATAATACCCCATACCCAAAAACCACCAATAGGTATTTTTCCACGACGGTTCTCCGGCTGGGATTCTAACCTAGAAGTACCTACCCGCGGCGTAGAAGTCAGGTACTGTGACCACTAGGCCACGCGGTCATCAAACAGTTAATTTGTAGTCACAAAGTAAATTTGTTCCGAATATTTTATAAATTTTAGCGGTACAGTCAGAAAACTACCCTGCTGCACGTGAGTTCATATCATACATAGACAAATTAATGTGCCATGTGGTACCTACCTCGTCTCTCGATTCTATGCATTAATGTATTATTCTTATTCTCTTTAACTTTAGTATTTTTTTATATTTTGATAACGTCGTTATTATTCTTTTTTTTTGTGTATCTATAATTCGTGCAACATCCGCCGCGACTGCGCGGTCTTGTGTCAGTCACCTGCGGTCAGTGTACCTGACTTCTACGTCGCAAGTCCTGGCATCGAATCCGAGACAGAGCCAACATTTGTGCAAAAACACTAATTGGCTTATAATAATGTGCATGTGGTAGCGGCTTAAGAGAATCTACCACCCCATCTCATCCCGTGGGTGTCGTAAAAGTCGACAGAGGGAAAATTAAAACCAGAAGATGGGCAGCAGCATCTTCCTGTAACATCAGAATAAGTAAACTGCGGTTGCCAACCCGTCTGCCAAGCGTGGCAACTATGGCAAAATGCCCCGAAAAGGAGAGCTACAAACTTTTGTTGCAATCTATGGGTGAGGCCTATGTTCAGCAGTGGACTAGTGATAGATTGAAATGATGTGCAAGTGAAGACTGTAAAAGGCACTCACGGTACAGGAGAAATACTAGTGTGGGGCAGAACAGTAAAAAAAACAGAATTTATTGACTGCTATTAAAATCAACGTCATAATGATGTAACTGGCATTGAATAAGCTTTACATTTAGAATTATCTTCAACGATAGATTGTGTAACTCTGAAATACTATATACGAGTATTTCATGACAGATATTCACATCTGTCTTTAGAACACATCAGACATGAAGCAGATACCAGTAGTGAGTTTGTGCCAACTTATTGCAACGATATTTTTACTGGTCGTTCGTACGAAGGTGGCAAATATATCGTTTATATATACCGTATACGTTTTTTTTTACTGGTGATAGGATTCCGAAGCTGGAATCCGTTTAGGTAGGTACCACCGCAGTGTCGGTTTGAAGGGCACTAAGAGCTAATGTAATTACTGGGCATATGAGACGTCTAAGAACTGATGTGAGGATGACCTTAAGGTGACGTAGTGTGGTGCCACTCAGAAATGTTATCAGGTGTAAATCAGCATTTAAAATTGCAGAACAATTTTAGAGGTGCCGGCACCGGAGATCGAACTCACGTCACTCGCATTCTTTTCAATTTAAAGAGAGCGCCCGGCCCTTGAGCTTCCACTGGCCACCTACTTATCGATAATATTTCTTTATAAAAATCGTATTCTTTCCAGAATATTTCGGTAGCAATCCTTATCAGTAGGTACTTTCGAAGCGATAAACTACGTATCAGCTAGCTGGTTATCTATATTCACCGCAGAACATAAATACCTTATATACGTTCAAACTAAATAGTCGAATATCTAACAATCCGTGCCCTTTTTACATTAAGTTTATATTGTATAAATTGAATGTAATAATTATTAATTTTTTACATCGATCGATCGAATCGATTTATGGTGTTTTTTAATATAAAATCAAATATATAAATAGTAAAGTATTTAGGTTAAAGAACCGCTTAAACCTATACAAATATATTAAAATTAAACATCCAACCTAATGAATATTTATATTTCTTATTAAATATGCTTTAAAGACAACGAAACATTGCGGAAATTGTCTAATCGTGTTAACCATATCTATCCAAGTCAAGGTTAAACTCGTGAAAACATCTTCCGTAAATTGTGTCGTTCGAAATGCAATGAATTCCAAATATTTTAGTCACGGCTATTTCTGAGAAATAACGTCTGTTACCATTGGACAGAGTGCATAAATGAACGCACTTCCGATGATTCAACAATAATGACGTTAGAGACTTAATGGACTTCCAAGGTCTGAAACAGCACCGATCACTATTTATTGACCGGTAATAGTTTTAACTCTTTAGTTGGTGTTGTACTGTTAACGGATATTCAATAAAAACTAATTCCAAAAGGTGCCTTAAGAATTTGCCAGAAATTAATTCAGTGACCGACATCAACTTGACACCGTTACTTATGTATGCACACCAACCGTGTGCTAAAATTAGCACTAATGAGGTATACTTCGCGCCTTAACCTGTATGGAGTAACAATCTCCCAACATTAACAATTAAAATCACTTAACATTAGCCTGTATAAAGTATAGATTTTGCAGTAGGAATTTGACGTAATCACGCGTGGCAGGCAAATTTGTGGTCACAGTACCAGGAGCTTCTCGCAACTTTGACACTGCTGCCCGTCGCCGTTCTTTGCATTTTCAGAGTGGCATCGTTCGAGATGGTAATTCCACAACCATTAGTCATCATCATCATTTCAGCCTATCACTATATATATATATAGTGGACTAGTCCACTGCCTCTTTTTCTATAGGAGAGGGGGAAACGAGCAAGTGGCTCACCTGACTGGTAAGTGATCACCACCGCACATGAACAACTGCAATACCAGAGGAATCGCGGGTGCGTTGCCAGCCTTTGAGGAAGGAATAGGCTCTTTTCTTGAAGTCCCTAAGTCGTATCGGTCCGGAAAAACCGCCAGCGGCAGCCGATTCCATAAAGTGGTCGTGCGTGGCAGAAAATTCCGCGAAAAACGCACTGTGGTGTAATGCCAACCATCCAGGTGGTGACGATGGAATTTTGTGCTCTTTCGCAAAGTGCGATGGCTCTCCCATAGATTGCCACAATAATTCGAAGCTCTCATTTTGGGGCGATTTTGTCGTAGTTGCCTTGGCAAGTGGGTTAGCAACCCTGCAGATTATTCATTCAGATATTCCAGGAAAATGCTGCTGCCCATCTCCTGGTTTGCATTTTCCCTCACCTTTTGCGACAGCCACGGGATGAGATGGAGTGGTAGATTCTCTTATACCGCCACCATTAGTACACTCTTACATCAACTACAGGATTGGGCGAGGCGGCAGATTTTCTACACACGGTATGGTTTAAACGACTACAAAGAATAAAATATAATACTTTAAGAAGTAGGAAAAAATCTGATCATTACATTAAAGCTTAATGTAATCAGATGTTACTTTGAGAAAATCTGTTACAGCACGGAAAAGAAATAAAGCAAATTAACATTGTGGAGTTTATACCATCTCGCATGTGCCAAAAACGTCGCTATCCAGTACCAAGAAATATGTGGCAAGTAAAAAGCCAATGACACGACTCAATCAAGTCAATCACTTTATCCGACCGTTACTTGTTTCAAATTAAATACAAAAATGATATACCGAAACTCAGTAGATTGTTATAATATTGCACAACAGTATTCTTTTCCTCGAAGTACACGTTATTTTAAATGAATGGCAGGGGAGATATCCGATGGTGAAGACTGTTACATCAAAAGGGGCTCCCTTTTATTAGTAGTTAATACATCAACACAAATAAATTATATTTCGTTGAATAGTCTGTCTGGCTGTCAGCACAAACGAAATCGCTGATACAGCCCATTTCAAACATAATAGCAGCTTATATAATGTCCATGGCCACAATAAGTGTTGTATAAAAAGTTTTATTTAGTCGTTCATTTTCAAACGCTGATATCTGTGTTCAGACAGCCTGCGGTGGTTAAAACACGGTGACCCCCACCTGACATCGATCTTATGTAAGCACAAGCAACACCTGAATCAACTCAGTTTACCATGACGAAGATATCAGCTGCAAAGTGAAAATTACTATACCAAAATCGGAACACACAGAATTATCATAAGTACATATTATTGTTATAATTATTTAAGTTTTGTTTGTAAGATATAGGATTTCTATGTAGGATCGGTCCAGGTAGGAATTACGAATCACACTTATTCTGCTACCAAGGGGTAATATGCAAGCATTAATGTGTTCCGGTTTCGAGAAAACTGTAGCAAGTGAAATTATTGGGTATATGGGATTAAATAACTAACGTCTCACGGGGACTACCACACTGCAATGCCACACAGGACTTCGCAATCAAAGTTCTGGGTTACAGGGTAGGCGTGGCACTTACAGTCAGGTAACTTGCTCTGGATACTTAATAAGATCGATCTGTCAGTTAGTCGGCCGGGTAACTAACACAATGGACCCGCTGGCTTTCGGCATTTTGGCGAAGGCCACGCATAAAACTTAGAAATTTAACAAATAAATTATTGCGCGCTTAAGTTATTTTGCGGTACCAAAGTTAATAATGTTGATATGAAATTATTTGACTATATGTTATACTATCACTATGGTTATCGTAATCTTTACTAATATTATAAAGCTGAAGAGTTTGTTTGTTTAAACGCGCTAATATCAAGAACTACCGGTTCGAAAAATATTTCAGTGTTGGATAGCCCATTTATCGAAGAAGGCTATAGGCATATAACACTACGTTACGACCCTTAGAGGTCGATTTATCTTTTTCAATTATTTTACATATGACTGTAATAGTAAGAATTCATATACAACGTTATTAATTATTGGTATAACATCCCGGCACCTACCCATGCTACTTTGATCTGATAAACACAACAGTGAAGCTTTAATGACAAAATTGAATACTAAAAATGTCTATACAAAACTTTAAAATTGTTCGTTTTGTAAAACTTTACGCGACCCTTAATCAGAAAGTCGTTGCCCCGAACCAGACAAATTTATCAATTCAACCATACTAACAGATTTACTTCGCAACCGATTTCCTTACGCCTCATGTTATCATAGTACTTGCGAGTTCTTTCGATGGCAGCTCAATGGAAAAACGCCCAATTTAATTCAGAGTTCATTGCCTCGATCAGCTGTATAACAGGGTAGCGGTCCCAAGAGTTTTAAACAACTTCTTTAAGTCGACATATCTACTACAGGTATCACGCTACGAGGCTCATTATATTTTTTGGGGCATATACACATCGTCCCTAAGCCCAGCCTACCGGGATGTATAGGACATTACGAATGACTCTGTATATACTAGTTTTCGCCAAAGTACAGTAATATAAAATCATTAATTACATTATAATTATTTATTTATATTACTGTACTTTGTCTATTTGAGGTAGGCCGAAAAGTATAACAAAAAAAAGGAATACAGTTTTCGGCGGAAAAATATAGGTTATAATGTGATGCAGTGAAAAAATGTATTACTCATAAAACTGTGATCTTCTGATCATACAAACACCATTCACGGCCTCTTTAGGTGTAGTAGATATACACAGAGCCACCGCAGAGTGTTATGGTGTGTGTTGGTATCGGTAGACGACTGTTTTTTGCAAGGCGTTTTATAATATTGACTGTGTTTTTATAATAACAATAAATAAAAACATAATGATATAAAAAAGAGGCCTGTTAGAGCTAGCGTATCACGTGACGGGCACAGTTTGGTGTCACACAGAAATGTTCTGGGTGATACAGCATTTGTTATGGACAGACGCACTTACCAACAGGTGAACGTTTTGCTCGTTTCGTCACTTTATCAAATTTAAAAAATATATTTTATTACTAAAAAAATAAAAAAGTGTAGTTGGAGTCTCCGTCAAAATGCCGAAAACAGAAGCAATGAAACTAGCGTGAGTTAAAAAAACATTGTAATAAAAATTTAAACTAAATGAACTGAAAGTAATCTTACATATAATGTTTTTAGATCGTTAGAATCAAATTTTTAGTTTTACATAATATTTGCTATATTATGTAAAACTAAAAATTTGCTGGCAATGTTTACTTTCCAATATGATTCATTTTTTTTAATGAAATCGAATACCATATAGCATCTGACTCATCACAATAACATTATCTAATCTGTACATTTCCTCTAAATAAGCAACTTCTCTTTGTATTATATTTCACATTACTAAAATATGCCCATGCGGTAACAATATGAAATCAAGCCTGACTCATACCGTTGCCTAGAACGGATCAATATTGCGTACGTAAAAACCACTGGACATTGGAACATCAAATAAACGAAATAAATGCGAGCGATTCCGCGATAGGCACCAACATAGATACACAATTACATCGGGTTGGAAGTGTCTATGTGTTTGTGTAGTGATGTATGTCGTTGTGTGAAGCGCTTATCGCTCGGCAGGAAGTTGCTTGGTTTATTATTCGTGTCGTGCATCATGCGGCTGCGTGCGCTGGCGCAGGCGTCCGCGCTCCTGGAGAATTTAAACGTCAGATAGAACATACTAACGGAACACCTCGATGTTATCTCTCATTCTCGAAGGATCCGAACTTGTCAGGCTAAAGTCTGCTACCTCATTATAATAAAACTGCTCTATTGAGGTGTTAAACTACAGCCTACCCTTAGATTCCAAACCATGACTTTTTATTGTATAATATGTCTATTATTTCATTTTTGATTAGGAAATATCGAATAACACATATTTTAATATTGATTACAATGATAAAAGTATAAAATATACAAATTATTTTACAAACTATTACGGATAAAAGTATAAAATATTTTGTATATCGTGTACAACGAACATTATTTTACGTCGTTATAATTTCTTCGTTGAGTATCTCGTATCACTTCTTAAAACATTAGTTCAAAGAACAGATAAATAGTTGCGAGACGAATACTATATAAATGTATGTTACTGTTTTATTGTGAAATTACCAGAGGAGATCAACGCGCAGCACTAGTTCAGTCTGCAAGCACTCGAGGCCCTCCCGGGCAACGAGTTTGATGGCAGGGTGCAATTGCAGGTCAACAACTCACCTTACTGATCGAAACACCTAAAGCGATCAGCGATAATCACGCACCCACGCCGTTTTCTCTTCTAACTATTTAAACTAATCTATCAATTGACGCGTTTCACTGCAGTTTAATGAATCATAGTTTCCTGGGAAAAATACGTCCTTACCCCAACTACAGTAATAAAATCGCTCTTTTCCAGTCTTGCCTAAGGCTTTATTATTCATTTAACCTCTGTAATATAAAGGAAAATGCTAACCATTAATCAATCATGTTAACGCTTTGTTTAGAACTCATTTAGTAATTTTGATGAATAAGCGAAGATTTCTTTGAACATAACTTATAATTACTTACACCAATGTAAGACTAGACCAAAACTGACTTATATAGTTTTCGACATGTTTGAAATAAAGAGCAACAGTAAGCAGAAACATCAATAAAAAGCCGGTTGTGTTTATATAAACGTCTTTGTAAACGAGACGAGGCCCATTTGCATTTGCACTTAGCAGGGACGCGGAGAGCAAAAACATAAAAATAAATAAAAAGCTGTTGCAGTTAGTCTGGCCGCAACTCGAGATGTACTGACACAAACTCTAACAACATGTTGACTTAGAAAATGTCCAGATTCGTTTATATGTGTTGTCCAAACTTACACACTTCATAACGATGGATGGGTTTTGATAATCATACTTTTCATATGATAAAAATTAACATTAGTGTCTTAAAAAATCTATATGGATCTTTATAAGGTAATTCAGAATTGTATGTCTGACTTGTCAAAGAGTTGAAATGTCTACAGAGAGTGCCGGATGAGCCAATCAGTACAAAGTGAGTCACACACATAGGCAGCGGAGAACCATGCACGCGTTCCCGGCCTATAATTGAGCCCCTATTCTATAATGTGGATGTTTACCCATTATGGATGTTACGATCTCTCATTCGCACTTACAACACCAGTTACTTTATACTGCTGAATGAAAGAGAGCGATGATGGGATGCGGAGTTTAAACGATATTCTACGTCATACCTCGTCTCGTTAGATGTGTAGTAAATGTTGTGATGGTGCCACTGGGTTGCAGCGAGACTAATCTACAATAAATATATCCTCTGTAAGTAATACGCAATGTAGTAGGTATTCAACCAACACGTTTATATTTTTTTATAACTGATAAAGCCGGCAAAATTACTATTACTATTTTTGTCAAAGTATAAAAATGTTTTCGTTAAAAACAATCATTAATTAAAATACGTCATAATTGTGAACAAATTCGCTGGTAATTAATTTATAAGCTGCACTGATTGTTAATCTTTTAATGACGTTTTGCGTTTCACGAGGACAAATCATTTAAATATGTGAGCTCATTGATTAAAAAATAATTACTAGCTCGCTCGGACTATTCTTATGAAATGCAATCATACGAAATAAGAGGATGAAGTAATATTATTTTTCAATACAGTAATAAAACTTTAATAGTACACAACTCCGTGGTAACTCCTAATAAGGGCGGTCGTTTTAAATTTTATAGCATGCGAGCAACCTGAGCTCGATCCCTGGTCAGCATCATCATATTACTAAATTGTAAGTACAGGTGCAAGTGCTGACGGTGATAGAAAACATTATAATAAAACTTTCATGTCTGAGAAATACCTACATAAGATCACGACTGTATCCCATAAGGGGTAGTCAGAGATTGGGAACTCACTACAAAAACTGATGATTGCCACAATCCACGTTTCACCAAAACAATATAATGCACTTAGTGTGATAGGTGGTGGGCCCATCGCCATGTGCTGTTGGGGGGTGTACAGTGCAGTTTAATTCCCTTACTCGCCTTTTACGAGATCCATTGGATGCGATGGAGTAGTAGTATAATACATTATAGTATTATATTCTGAGAAATAAAAGAAATCGAAGACGTATATAGTCTGATTCCCATCGGAAGTTTACAACTGCATAGGAGATATTATAGTACCACAAGTGTACGTTCAAACAAAGGGGCACTAACTCGTCCCAACCTACCAGT
The DNA here is from genome assembly GCA_019845155.1 of Luehdorfia chinensis. Taxonomy (NCBI): domain Eukaryota; kingdom Metazoa; phylum Arthropoda; class Insecta; order Lepidoptera; family Papilionidae; genus Luehdorfia; species Luehdorfia chinensis. The sequence goes on from JAHVAK010000527.1 coordinate 13,045,802, forward strand.
GCCAGATCAGATGCTTATGCGATAAGATCGCAGGTAGGCTAGGATGCAGTGTCAGAGACACAAGGGCAATTACAATTAATAATTTTATGGAGATATTCACAGTAGCGCAAGCACACAGTGATCGCAACGGTCCGAATTTAGATGTTTTAGTAGGAGTTATATTTATGTATTTATGCACAAATGTTCGAATTCAGGATCCGCGGCGTGGCAGTCAGGTAATCTAGTCACTAGGCCACACCTTCGTCAAGACTGACTATTCATAAAGGGTCTATAACACTGCTCTAGTATGTATAGTCTGAATATCCATACTAGAACAGTGTTGTAGACCCTTTCAGCTCAAATACCCTCTAAAAACAATTTTAAATGTTGATTTACCACGTCCTCGGCGGTTAAATTAAACATCGTGAGGAAACCACTATGTCTAAGAAATAAAACTATTTCGAGGACATTTTAAATCCGCCAAACCGCGCCGAGAAAGCACGGTGAACTCTTTCCGGCTCCTGAATCCTTTCAAACAATGAGAGGAGGCCTGTGCCTAGCAGTAGGAAATTAAAAAGATTTTGTTATTAGTAATTCCAATTAAGCTGCCAAGTTCTAAAAACGTCATAGATATGGGAATCAGTCTACTTTGTCTTGAATTATAAGTGTAATGGGTTAGTGTGGGCTTTTCATATTATAAGTATATGATTTATTCGTATATAAGATAAAGTCTGCAAAACTGCTGGTTAAAAGAGTTTTACGTCTTACAGGCATTGCATAAATTGTTCTTGAATCGCTTTCTACGCGGCGTCACGTCGCAGTCGTACGTCCGTACCTTCGATAAGCGGGCCTTATCATACGTAAATTGTTCACTACAGTTTACCTCAGCACCAACATATCGCCCAATCTGCGCCGCAACTTTTTATACTATTATAATCGATTCATATTTTTCCTTATAGATAACACCGTTTTTTACGGTATGGAGGCAGAAAATCTGCAACCTCGTCACATTCCGTGGGCGTTGTAAGAGTCAAATGAATGACACACTCGAAGTTTATTACTAACAAAAGATGGCGAAATAACTTTCTCAAAAATTATCAAACCGGGGACACACCGGTGACGGTGACGAATAACAGTGTCTAAGGTGCAAAGTGTCTGGTACTGCGATTACTAATCCGCCTACCACGCGTAGTGGTTACAGCAAAGTTTCCTTTGTTGGAACCTCCTTTCTTGAACCTATATCAATGTTAACAGGCTGACGATGATGAGTGTTTTACACTGTTGTTCTGTGAAAGATAAGACATTCTATTTAAAAAAGACCTCTGAAGGACGATGCGCAAAGATCAATTAAAATATTGAGAAAATTATCTGGAATTAAGTCATCTGCTATTGATTTTTTAAGTTACATAGGAGTTACGAATTTATGAACTACTGACGCCCCGCAACTCTAATATTTCTTACATCATCCAATGATACTTTTACGAGAAAGGGATCTTGTTAATTTTGCCTCTCGTTCAAAGTAACATTCATGATTATCATTACTAACGAATAACGATTACTAGACATGATGATCTTAAATACTTGCAAATCTTATGTTGTTGAGATAAATCTACATATTTAACGTATAACGTTTTTGTTTCAGTTGATTTCCAGACATCAATAATTCAATAGTTCAAGAAGTAAATTTACTGAATAGTGTCTCCCACCAGGTAGGTATTAAGATGAACATGGACACGACGAACATCATGCTTAACGTTTATGTCACAAAAACAGGTTGTTGAGAACATATGTGACTCTAGAACAACTAGGTAAGTAAGAAGACTAGGACAACTTCAGCGAAGAAACCAACTAACGAATCCTAATCTTGTTGTCCATAATACTTCCAACTTAGAACTCTAACACAGAAGTTTATAAATAATGCGTGTTGCCAATGATGATATTTAGAAATAAGAGGCGGTCCTTCATTGCATGCCGCGTAAGGAAGCTCAAAGTTACTTAGGGGCTATAGTTCTGTAATTTTCTTAAGAAACACTAAGCTAAAGTGGCAATGGGTCGGTCACAAAGCATAGAATCGATAATTGTCGTGTAAAAAGCTCTTTGAGTAGCACCCTCGTACCCACAATCGCAGTGTAGGATGACCCCGTCTCTGTGAAGCGATGACCTGTCCACAAATGTATGTTAAGGGTGGGATTCGAACCTTGGACCTGCGGTGTAGAAGTGAGGTACTAGGCCACACGGTCGTCGAATTTGTTTGGTTTTAGATCATGTAAAGGAAACATCTCAATAATAGTCAATATATTAGGAACTAAAACCTACTCAGAGGATGTGTTTCGAATATGTCTAAATTACAATACCCATACAATAAAAACATTAACGAGCTAGTTTAGTATTTACTAAAAAATGGTAATTGCAAAAAAAATAATGCAAACATAATTAACTTTAGTGAATCAACACGCACAGCACTGCAGGCCGCATGTTCTCTCCGACATCGTCGCAGCCGCGCTCACTTTCTATCGCTTCATTTGCTGCTAGTAATTAAAATCGAAGAAAATTAATGAGTAATGAATGAATAACCGACAAAAAAGCCTAATAAATTACTCATTACTCATATTTACATTACCTTAAGTTTCAAACTTGATTAGTGTTACAGTCAGAAAAACAAAATAAATCTTATTGTATTTTTGTATATACTGAAGCATGCGTAAACTTAAATATCAGATGAAAAATTAAACAGTTTTACTGTAACAGGAGACATATCAACGAGCCTCCTTGTACCCAATTATATGTACATTAGCACCCCAAAAAAAAAGACGTAAAATGTTTTACACTCAGCCCAACAGATGTTTTACTTTTAAGAAAACACACGGCCAAACCAAACAACGTATTCCATTTGACTTGGTTTATTTAATCTAACCGCAGATCTTAGCGTATTTGTAAATGGATGATTTGTGTTTAATTCCTATGGTTGGTTATAAATATTGAAACACGATGAAGTCTTTCTGTCCTATTTCGGCCACAACGACACCTTCCGGTTACGAACGAAAGCCGTTATTGAGTATTACTCAATCATCCTTCACCTTCCCCAACCTATTGCCTTATGCCATAAATTTAAAAGATCAGAACCCGTAGCCACCGTAGGGCCAGTTATTCTGCCGTGAAGCAATAGTGTGCAAGCAATACTGTGTTTCGGAATGAAGGGCACTGAGAACACGAGTGTTTAATTACTGGGCATAAGAGACTAAAGAATCTGATGTGTAAGGAGAACGGGGGCAATGTGGCGCCACACATACGTCTTTCTTTATCACATACACACAACATTTGTTCTACATCACACAGCATTTGTTATGGGCACTTACACCTTAGTGAGGTTTTGATTGTCTCGTTACTTTCTGCTACAAAAAAACAATCATTATCCTTGATTATAAATCGAACCAAGGACCCAAGCACTGGTCACTGAGCAATGCGGTCGTCAATGAAACATATTGAGAGCATTGGCGGTTTGCCATTGCAATAACCGTGATTTCAACAAACAACGCAGACTCGCGATTGCCTGTAGCCGCATAGTGTGACGCGCGCGCATATTTCAATACAATTAATGACTTGTAGCAGAACTATACCAGTCATTTTTTGCAGCGGCTTGTGAGAATACGATTTCACCGGGAAACAGCGGAGTGCCGGTGCCTTTCGCTCTATCCGACATTAGACGTAAAACTTTATAAATTTGTACCACTTCCCAATGACCTTTGTTAGATATCGATTCCAAGAAGTTTCTTGATATGGACTTGCACGGAATGTATTGATAACATCACTTTGTAATAAATTACTTTAAAGAGAGATAAAACCGATTATGATATAAAACGACCCGCAATATATTAAAAAATGTGTGAGTTTGCGGGGGTAGCGTTAAAGAATACATTATCCATTTCGTCCCGTGAGTGTCAAAGAGTCGACGAGTCCTTTTTTGCGAACTATCATTTTTGTTACCAACCCTCCACGATGCCCTCCACGATGAGTTTATTTATGAAGACTATGAATATTACTAATGATAAAAACAATTATTACTATAGCAATAAAATATAAAAGTAAACTTAAAAACTAAAAAGTAAATATAGTTTCTCAAAAAAATATTCGCATTTCCTGAATTCATTCAACGTTCCATTATATAAATAAGTCAAGTCACACACACGACACGTTTTTTTTAATACGTTTTTACACATTTGTAAATAACCATGCAGCAAGCAGCCAAGAATTGGTACGCACATTCACATCGGCATTGAACTTTGCGCTCGAAACATCTACACGAAGATAATGACATACATTTGGCAAATTACCAACTTCTAAAGCTCAATCGTCTGAAAACAAAACTTGCCTAGCTTTCGTGGGGTTATAAATATGGCGGCAGAATTTCTAAACAGAACATTGGGAAGTATTAACTACAATGAGGGTTGCGTCGCCCCTAAATGGGACACGTGTGTATCGCATGTTTTATGAATGAGCTTAGTAATTTCTGCGACGTATTTTTGGTGCATGAAACGACTTTACATCAATACATGATTTCTTATACTTTTCTTTGAAATTCTAGACAACTGCAAAATTTAATATTTGCATATTCTATTATTCTTATAATCATATTGTATTTCTTTTAATATTTTTTGAAAAACGATGCCCCCGCGTAGAGAAAGCCTTTTTCTTAATGCTATTTCAAAGAGAAAATTAAACCAACAGATACTACTAGCTTCAAACCAAAGTTCTGTGACATAAATAAATTCCTAAAATGTAGAGCCAATCTCTACCCACTTACCTGAATACATCTTTTCTTAAGTCGTTTTTGGTTCCACTAGAGCATTTTCCTATGCAAGAAAATGTCCTACATAAATTAGCTATTAAAATATCGCCATAAGATAATTAAGACATAGTAGTAGTAAATGCTAACTAAACACAATGTTAAAAGTTATGAATATATGTTATGTATATATGTATGTGCATATGACTCAGCACAATTGTATTGAAGGAACAATAGATTATCTTTTGTAATGGTAAAACATGACGGATGAGGCAAGAACACAGAACCGGCTTTATACGTGGAATGACGAAGTATATAAAAAGATAACTTTTTATTACCTATAAGTTTAGATCATTTACAAAAACAATTACGATTGCACTGATTTAAAAGTTGTTCACGAAATTATGCGTAAATCACCTACTTCTAGAATCGAGAGCTTAGATCTGTTTTAAAAATATGCAGTGTCATATTTTGAGCAATTCTTAAAACAATGCATAGCAGCACAGACAGATCGACAAAAATATATTTGTAAAATATCACGCCATTCCATACTACATTTATTGTATTTCTAAGACCATTTAACCTGTCATTAATTGCTTAATCTCAACACACGGGATAACAACGGGCAAAAACAGATTTTATTCAAAATTAACACATGCCATATTAAAAGTGTTGACAAAGAAAAGGCACACAATAAACTTAAACATTAAAGAAAAATATCTATTTCATTATAAGTGTACCAGGAACCGTAGTAGCACAGGGGCCGGGCGCTCACCATAAATTTCTGAGTACGCGAGTGACCTGAGTTCGGTTCCTGGCGACGGCACCTCTAAAATTGTTCTGCAATTTTAAGTACTGATTTTCCACGTGCTCAGCGGTGACGTAAAACGTAGTGGGGAAATCTGCATGTCTGAGAAATAAAAATATTTCGACCACATATCAAGTCCGCCAACATGCATTAGAGCAGCGTGGCGTACTCTTCCCGGCTCCAAAACCTCATAAATGAGAGGCCTATGCTCAGCAGTGGGACATTTATAGGCTGTTACTTTTCTTTTTTTGCAGACTTCATTTAATTAAAAATGAAGAAAAACTTTTAATTGACATTTAAAGCTTTAATTGTCCAGACAGTTACGATGAAATCACAAGCCGTTGGCGTAGGCTGTCGATGTAACTGGATTAACAATTGAATTCGTTTCATAATTTCACTTTCTGGCACGTTACAGAGTGTTTCGGTGTCAGCGCGGTTCGAAATCGCATGTTGTGAACTGTACTTAAAGCACGCACGCAAAACTATTATAATCACAAGTCGCGAACAAAACATCTTTCGTGATATACGATTCGTTATAGTTTCACTTCTGACGATGAGTCGTTGGCCGTTCGGCTACGTGTCTTAATCACATCGTTTATCGTTACTTAAAAAACATAACTAGAAGACGTTAAAATTGTTGTTTTCTATTAGCTGTTAAGATTTTTTTAGTTACGAGTAATAAATAAATGTTTGTACCTTATCAGTTTGAATACAGTGTATTCAATACACTATAGCCTCTAGACGGAAGACTTTTTCTTCGCCACCAGGGGCAATTTGTGCCACCTAGAACTGCCACAGGCGAAATTAACAAAACTTTTTGGAATTATTCATGAAAGGCATGCATTTACTCCAAAACCCCCTATAACCCGTTGTGGCGTAAATTCGCATCAACAATTTTTTTACAAAAGAGTTAGTATATAGATTATTTTAAGGGACATTTTAAAGGACATTACGAATGACCCTGTATACGTCCTGCTTTTAAGTTGTGTCCCGCTTTGACAAAACAAAATCGTAACATCAACTATTCAAGCCAACAGTCACATTTATATTAAAATACTAAACTTGATACATACATTAAACAATTTTTGCTCATCCGATAAATTTAAAAAGCTAGCCCACCTGATTATAAAAGGTTAGTTTTTATTTTAATATTGGATCATTAAACATTTTCCAACTATGTTATAAGCATCTGTTTTATTTTTCAAATTATAATAATACTAGGACGTCACGCCATTAAATATTCCATTCCACACATAATATAGGTAAATATGTACTTTGATGAGTTAGGTTAGCCACTGCGCCAGTTGGCGCACCTCAACGACAACCTGACTCAGCGATCAACGTATTTGCTTAATATGTTATGAGCCTTGGGTTCAATTCGCAGCCAGAATCGAACACACAAACTATTGTTCCTGATCTGGCCTGTCATCGGTTGTAACTATGACTTCGCAACAATTGGATTTCGTCAGAAGAACATCATCTTCATAATGCGTCGACTAGATTAGCGCCATAATTGTTGAATAATTTATATACAGAATAGTTAATTATGCATACGTTTGTAAAGGATAAAGTTCAATCGTTAAACAAACTTAATGTTGTATACAAATGAGAGTATGCAGCAGTAAATCAGTTGCGGTCAAAGAGCGACGCATCGCTGAGCGGAAGTCAACTGTCGATGGATGTGCTCGAGTCCATAAATATAAATGTTTATGATACCTAACTCCACAAACACACACATACGTATAATCCAAATACTGTTAACACTTTAACCGCGTTGTACATACATATTTTCTTATGCGACTTTATTTTACTGTTCGCGAGATGTGGCATTATATTCTATTGAATTCTATCGCTTAGTTTAGACGGTTGTCATAATGTCCGTCGTTTACAAGCGAGATGTTATAATTAAACTCACTCAGCACATTTCCGTGTGGCATCACTCTGCGCTCGTCACCCTAAGACCTCAGTTCTTAAGTCTCATATGCACAGTAACTACACTAGCTACCAGTGGCCTTCAGAGCGAAACAAAATAATGTTTGCACACTTCTGCTTCACGGCAGAATAATAGACCCTGTGGTGGTATCTAGACGGGTTCTTGCATAGGTATCCTACCACCAGTAGAAAGTACCTATTATAAACGTTTGCATACCAACTTGTTTGCTTGGCAGACAACGTAGAAGACGTAAGATTTAATCCGATAAGTATGCTAGGCGGTTATAGCGTTTCATTTTATAAAGTACTAAAATATTAAATTATTGAACGGAAGCTGAACTAGAACGAAACCTGCTTAACACGTGGCTGCATTTCACGCCAAGTCCCCCGAACACAATGCATGTCTCTCACTCTGTTATTGTGTCGACCGCTCGGAAGCAAGCACGTGTGGCTTATCCCACCCGCCAACTTATATCTATTTATACAAAATAGTGTCTTAATTTTAATTCTCTAAGACTCATAATCGTTCTGTAGAGTTTCATCTTTGACCAAAATGTAACAGAAGAAATCACATACTTATACTTCACTGTACAAAATTATTTTTACATGAATGACAACGCTAATGAAGTAAAATATGTGTCCATTGTGGAAGAACACCGAAGTAACGAGAATTACCAAAAGAGGAAAACTACCAATGTAGGAAGTTTTATCACAGTATATAGGTAGGATATTATGGGGAAAGATTTTAGGGAAAGACGTGTTTGTACTATATATAGACGTGTTTGTATTAAAACTTCCAAGATCTACATTCAGAAATAATCATTATAATATTCAGTTTGAAATTCTATGAAAGTTTTTGAAACAGGTCCTATGATGATCCTACCACTTTTGTCATCTACATACATAATTTTATGCCTAACTATAATACCTACAATAAAAATGGTTATATATATTGCCCATCTAAGGGAAATTACCTCAATGATCGATGATCGATGATCGCAGATACTATATGTAGCTACTAAATCAAATTTTGGAGCGATGTGTTAGCCATCAACCTTCGGCAATTCATCAGTACTGCAATAATTTGTACTATTATTGTTATTTTAAGTTTTACTTCTACAAAAATCATTATTATTCATTTAAACATAGTAAATTAATTGCATCTCAAGGAAACCATCATAAGGAAACACAAAAATCAAAAATATTATGACGACCTGTTTGTGCAGTCCGGCAACCGGCACAAAAACAGCATTTTTTTTATTGCATAAAGTGATGAAACAAGCAAAACGTTCACCTGATGGTAAGTGCAACGTCTGCCCATAACAAATGCTGTGCCACCCAGAAAATTTCTATGTGACACTACACTGTGCCCATCACCCTTCGGAATAGGTTCTTAAGTCTCATATGCCCAGTGATTACGCTAGCTCACAGTGCCCTTCAAACCGAAACGCAGTAATGTTTGCACACTACTGCTTCACGGTAGAAAAACTGGCCCTGGGGTGGTACCTACCTAGACCGACTCCTGCATAGGAATCCTACCACCAGTAAAGCATGGCGGACTCTTCAAAACCCTCCTCAAAACATTATAGGAGACCTTTGCTCAGGAAAACAATCTCTTAGCAGTATTTTTATATTGATAACAGGATGTCGCGGGTTTGTTTCTCAGCACGGAACAAATATTTGCATGGCATTCAGATAGTGGTTCCGGGTCTTTCATGTTTATGTATATGCACTTTTATCAGGAATTATAATTATGAATCTAAATTACATATAATTAGTAAAAATAAAATCACATTTATAACCCAGAAATAAAACATATATTATACATACAAATGTATGGTTAAAAATTCTATTTACCTATCGAATCTGTACATACCGCCACGCTACTTAATAGAAATAAAATAGCAGTTAAATGCATTCACGCTAAAAGTAAATAAATTAAAGAAGATATACACTGCTACGTGAGCAATACGCGTTCATCGTTTTTAGAAGATATGGCAATAGCATGACATGTTGGTTATAGCGGGCGCGCCATGTTGGGTGCAAGTAATGCAAGTCAAGGTGGGCGTTTGCGCAATTCTACAAGGACTACGTAGCGGACGATGCAGAGTACGAGTTTTGAACAACATCCTACTAGTAATCGAACTAGTTTAGTACAAGGATACTTACAAAATGATTTTTTTTCATGTATTCTTTGTAATATAATAAAATTTTTGCCAATTCATCCAAGATTGCGGCAGAATTGATTTTTTTTCTTCCCGTGTTCTTTATATTAGTTATATGGCAACTTACTTTTCTGTTATTAACATTAAAATTGTCTTATTTTAATGTACTGTATTAATGAGTCACATACATCAAAACTAGTTTTTTTTTTTATAAAAATGTCACAAAGTAGTTGCTGCTGATTGGTGCCCTTTATAAATAAAGAAATTTTTTTAAATTGATTATGAGATTACATTGGATTCTTTTACATTCAAGAGGAAGAACAATCGATTCGAATATTATGAATACGAAAATGTATTCTATAAATAGTTTGTAACTGATTTAGTCAGGTTATTTTTAGCAGATTACTTGCCGTTTAAAACACGTTGTGATGATGATAAATTTTCACCTATTTACCATTTTCCTTTTTTATCATTTTGCTGTATCACTTCTCTACGCTAAGGTCGTATGGAAGAAATCGCTTTCAGTGATAAGATCGCCTTTTGTACCTTAACTTACATATAATACTTTATTGGTAATATTAATTGGTAGTATATGGTTTGTTAACTGATCTATGCAGTCTGAGTAGGCCATAGTTTTCTAGATTGTAGCAAGCTGCTTGGTCTAGAATAAAAACACATTCATGTTCTCGAAACATAGCAAAGGGTGTTCTGCCCGTTCAGCCTAGCGATTGGATTGCACAATAGGAGCGAGGACATCTGGCTATTCGGCTCCCACATTTTACTTACGACTTACGAATCATAAGTCAGTCGTATAAAATGTGGGAGTCGTAAGTTACGACTAAGCTTATAAACGCTCTTTCAACTTTATTAGACCTTAAAATTATATATATAAATATCAATTAGTACCTTTTTTGCCTTTTTTGATCTGTAAGGGCGGCTTTAAGTCGAGAACTGATATCTATCTAAATCTATTGATATAAATTGTACACAGATTATATATAATAACTCTGGGAACGACTAGTTTCACCTGTTAAACATTTTTTTTATAATATTCCACTGATCTATGTGGGTATTAGTATAGCAGCAAAACCTACTTAAAACTATATGTAAAAATAATCTTAAAGTTCCGGTGGTAGTTCCTATGCGGGAATCCGTCTAAGTATGTACAACCCCAGGCTAGTTATACTGCCGTTAAGCAGTAGTGTGCGAACATTACTGTGTTACAGTTAAAAAGGCACTGAGATCTAGTGTAATCAATAGGCATATGAGACTTAAGTACTCATGTCTCAGGGTGACGGGCGCAGTGTGGTGCAATGGAGAAATGTTCTGGAAGACACAGTATTTGTTATGGACAAACGTTGCACCAAAAGACGTAGAGGTGAACGTTTTGCTCGTCTCGTCACTTTATACAATAAAAAATATGGTTATTAAACAATAATCTAATTAATTTTTGTTCAATAACATATCTAAACAAACAGTGGACTTTTGGAATTAACTACAAGTAGTATTTAATATAATATATTAAAGTTTTCTAAATCAAACACAAGCGACTGTAATACTGTAGTATAAAGATTATGAGATAAAAGTAAAATAACAACCTATTAATAACTCATTTCTTGCTACGGGCCTCGTCTCATTTTTGTGAGGGTTTTAGAGCTAGTAAGTCTATCATTTTTTTTATTGGATAAAGTGATGAAACGAGCGAAATGTTGACTTGATGGTAAGTGCAACGTCTGTCCATAACAAATGCTGTGTCAACCAAAAAATTCTGTTTGACACCACACTGTGTCCATCACCCTGAGACATAAGTTCTTAGTCTTATATGCCCAGTGATTACGCTAGCTCACAGTGCCCTTCAAACCGAAACACAGTAATGTTTGCACATTACTGCTTCACGGCAGAATAACTGGCCCTGGGGTGGTACCTACCAAGACGGCTTCACTGCTGGTTATCAGATTTCAAATATCACTGAAATAAATCGAGGACTCAAACTTAGGTCACGGCTTAGCAGACAGGTACACTAAACATTGAGTCGTGCAGACGGATTTTCATAATTGTTTAATCAAAAACCAACTTCGGAGTATTTACAAAATTTATCTCAAACCACGTTGTAAGTTTATCCTTACGAATGAATAAAGATTTATCTGAACGGTTTGGCCAGAAAAATACTGTCTGATAAAATACAAGAACTAGCAACACCGGCAGCTAGAAAAGTGAATTGTCGTTAACATAGCGCTGGAATACATACATACATACATAAGATCACGACTGTATCCCATAAGGGGTAGTCAGAGACTGGGCACTCACTGCAAAAGCAGATGACTGCCACAATCCACGTTTCACCAAAACAATATAATGCACTTGGTGTGATAGGTGGTGAGCCCATCGCCACCATGCGCTGTTGGGTGCGCAGTGCAGTTTAATTCCTTACTCGCCTTTTACGAGATCCAACGGATGAGATGGAGTGGTAGTATTCTTTTAACGAGCCGACACCACAAAAATATTCATTTACAAATTTTATCGGTTCAAGCGGGATGCGGACCTGAGTCACACACGTTAACAGAAATGTGAGGACTGTTTCTTTCGATTGTGTGTCGAAGGCAACCGTGTTCACTTTTCGGAACAGATATTTTAAGCGTTAAGGTAAACCAAAATGACCAATCAACAAATACTCATGAACAGGAATATGTTAACATTTTACTTCGACTCAATAATAACATATTATTTTAATGCCTAATAACCTTTGTATCCTCTAACTAAACCATATTATAGTTACTATAAGATGACCAAGTTACTACATACAATAATTTAATGACCTTTTATAACTGTACAAATTATACGACAGAAATACCCGCATTGATCGTTTCCATGAGAACATTCAAAGCATGAGAACTAAGGGCACCCAACAATTCATGCCTTATTTAGCAAATAACAATACATTTCTATTGCCCCTTATAACCGACTCATATGAAGTAATTGCTTTTAAACCTTCATAATATAATAAAATTATTTGTTACCCGTTGTATAATGTAATGTGGCGTAACATTGTCACAATGAGCGAAAAAGCTTTTCGTAATGTGGTTCAACTTTAGAATATATCGAGCCAGGGTAGTCGAGCAGTTTCTTATTATTTATTTTCCCTTTTTAATTATACTACGAAACAGATAGGCACAATATGGAGCGGCGTGCGCACCGTACGTTGCTGTGTATTAATAGCCGCCCCACACGCAGAAGCGAGCCACGGTCCGCGGTGCGCGGGAGACGTTTTCAAACCGCCAAAGCTTCTTTTCTAGACGAGATCTTGCTTATTAACTTCTTAAACTTCAAGAGATGCTTAGCCACTTGACAACACAAAATGAAACAAAAATGTATTAACGCTCCTAAGAAATATAACAAAAAATAATGATGAAACAATATGTAATGTAATAAGGGTCGCAGTTTCAGTTCAAACCTGAGTATAAATTTGACACAGATACTTCGTCTATTGAAAAGCTACGCTTGATTACACACAATCAATACAGCAAATGTATTAACAATGTCCTTCGCCTAATAAGCCAAAAAATATCTAACCAATAGGCCCAGTCACAAGAAACAAATTAAATATTAGGTACACTAAAATATGAAATAAATAGACTGTGTAACTACAGGACTCTTTATGTCGCTACAGTTAATATGATTATGTCGGCGATGTTCTACGTTGACGAATGCATCATACCAAAACTTTAGTTAGTATATAACACGATAAGATGCGTATAGTCAAGGATTCCGCTAAAGAAACATTGTTCATAATTACAAATCAACGTTATTTTTTACCGTTGTCAGTTTCTCTAACACCATTTTTTATTGCGTTATTTAGATGTTGTAGATAAATCATAGTGAAACGTTAATTTTATTTAAATATTATTAGTTACTATTATTTATTACTCATAATCCATTTCATATTAAGGCAGTGGTGCTAAAACTCAAAACGCAACACGCTGTACAACTTGTAATGTGTTAACTGCATATCCGCAAGCATTTGTCTCTATGACTAACTTACGTATTTTATAATAGGTGTTTGTACAGCTGACTCAAGACTTACGGAGGCATTAATCACTCACCTGGTAAGTACGTGTCTAATACCCAGTTACTTACCGTTTACGTCAACTGTCGCAAAACCTTGTGACGTGACGGCGTATAACTGAATTCAATGTTGTCATCATTTTCTTCCTTCATTGTCATTCCGTCCTGCTGTTTGTAACTGTTGTTATTATATAATCAACGAAAACACGATGACACCAAGGTTAAATTGTATATATTGTATACAGCTTACCCAAAACATTGGTTTTGTGTTTGAAGGACTGGAGTAGGGTCGGAACTTCCATACGAATGCTAAGGCACAATACGACTTGATTACATCAGAATGAATAAGCAAGTTACAAGCCTAAGTGCACCGTATTATTATGCACATAAGATTGCACTCGACGTTCCGTTTCAGACTGATGACGGGGACACAGTCAAAATACGCATGGCTATTGAAATTAATTTGTGCATGAATTCATTGTTGTCCCCAAGCCCTTTACCTGTTTCGGCTGTTTGGAGTATTAACAATGTCTTTTAATAGGGACTGTTTTATTTCTTCATATACTGCGTGGTCTATGTAGATCTACATACCTGTCTGCCGAGTCGAGGCTCGTGATTTCAAATCCCAATCAATGCCCATAATTGTTTTCATTTTAAAGTAGCTAACTATAGTGGTACTTAAAGCGTGTATTGAAATACTTGAAATTGAGGAGCAAGTTAATCTTCAATTCATTTCTTATGGAAGTGAGACTGATTTTAAATGAACCCACATTCTTTCCCTTTAGGTAGGATCACAGAATATCCCCTCTAGAATCGCATGTATCGAATTTTGTTCAAAACATATTTTGCAAGTGGATCAGTGGGATGGGTGGGCAAGTGCTGGCTGTAATTGGATAGCTTCGGTCATAACATAAATCGTCACGGATTACGTCACTGTGCTAGTGATGTGCCATTGTTGGTTGACACCAGAATAAACAATAATTGCAGTAGCATTTTTGTTGGCTTTATGTATTTTTTAATGTAAATGCTTAATACTAGCTAGCTATTTTATGTAAGAGGCTTTAAAATAAACAACGATATTCATCAGATTGAATAATACGTCTGTATGACAGAATAAAAAACGATTCTCAACCCTATGACTTCTCCTGTATCGTGAGTTTTACAAGAATAATTGGCTCAAGCACACCCTGTCAAACCTTACCTTTTTCCTCGGCATTGTACATTTTACAATTTTGTTTACATAACAGACAAACTATTTGGACGTCACAATATCAAAATATATAATTGATAGAAATTTATGTTGTATATTGTAATGAATTATTATATTTTATTAGCATTTTATCGTATTTTATATTACTACTAGCAGATGCCCGCGAATGTCCGCGTGGACATAAGTTTTTTTTTAATATTCCGTAGACTTTTTGATTTTGCGGGATAAAATCCCATGTCCGTCTCCAGGATGCCAGCTATCTGTGCCAAATTTCGTCAAGAATACTTATCCTCTTACACTTTGTACAGTCATATTTCACACGAAATTAATCAAATAAATTAAATTCATCTGTTCCGAAAATAATATACTGATTGTGGATAAAGTTCGACAATCATTGCGAAGCGTCCTTTGCTCTGCAACATGCAACGTGTTAAAAAGAAACATACCTACATTTATATTTTCATATTCGTTAAATAACGAAAAGGAAAGACTGACTAGCGACGTCACGCCTCTAGGTCCTTTTGTCCAGTTTAACATGAACTCTACCTATTGTTTTCAATTAATAAGTTTTAAAACAAATATTTACATACCGTTTAAAAATGTATATAATCTCTATTGAAATTTGACGTTTAGATTTAACAACTTGTTATTGAAAACCATTACAAGTTTAAAACCATTTAGAATAGTCAAATAGTTTTGCGTGAGATGTTCATAGGATAAAGTAGTGGTTGCTACTAAAGAATGATAAATAGGTTTTTTGACAACAGTGAAAATTAAACCGGGTATGCGGTTTCTATCGGCGGCGTTATGTGAGTAGGATCAATCCCTAATGATGATTTCACGTAATGTATCGATGTGAATGTTGTTGCAACATGTTTTATATAACGCAACAAGCCACTGAGCTCTATTAAAAAATACTCTTATTATATTTTAAAACGTTTAAAACAGTGACCACCTCGTGGTCTATTGGTCAGAGTACCTGACTCCTACGCCGCAGGTTCTCCGTTCGAATCCCAGCCCGAGCCAATACATGTGCAAAAACTCAAATTGTGTTTTCGGGTCTGGTTCCATTGTACATGTGAGGTGTCGTAAAAAGCGCTACACAGGAAAACACGATACAGACGAAACCCTAGTTATGCATCGTATATTTATTGTTATTAAAAATAAATTATTGTTTATTTTTAATTTGACAACATTTTGAAGCTGTCAGGTGCATTTACTGTTTATATAATTAAATTATAGCTCATATCAAATAACGATAATAATAAGATATTTCAAAAAACCTGTATTCAAAAATTAATTAACAGACTAAACTGTGCTCTTTTGTTGATCTTTTATTCTGACATATTGACTGATGTAAACAATAAAATTAACATGTTAGCATACAAGACTTAGTAAAAACACTAAGAAGTTAATTATAATGTATAAGCTATTTGGAAATGAAAATTCTATGTCTTAAGTATAACATATGATATATTGAAAGTAACAGTAATTTTACTGCAAAGAGATTCCGTTTCATAAATAAAAAGGAATAGTTAATCTAATTGTGAAGGCACTCTCTTAGTATTCTTTAAATTTTGAAAAAATGAAAACAATAATTTTTACTTAGTTTCAGTTTGTTCATAAAGAAAAAAATTCCAATGTATTTTAACATACATATATTAACTGTAATTCAAATTAATCTGTAATCAAACATAATTGTGTACTCTAAAGTTGTCAATTTAATAATATACATTGTTTACTACCATTTTGACACAAGCTCATAGACTAGACAAAGGCATCTTTAAAAAAATTGTAGTGCAGAGACAAACTCTTCTATTTTTTTTATTGGATAGTGACAGAACAAGCAAAACTTACACCTGGTAAGTGAGACGTCTGCCCATAAGAAATACTGTGTCACCCAGAACATTTCTGTGTGATACCACATTACTGTACTGCACCCATTACCCAGAGACATCAGTTCCAGTCTCATATGCCCAGTGATTACACTAGCTCTCAGTGCCCTACAGCCCGAAACACAGTAATGTTTGCACACTTCTGCTTCATGGCTGAATATAGGGAATCCTACCACCATTTTGATTAATGTGATGACATAAATATTTTGCTTTATTCTGTGAAAAGATTCATTAGTATAGAAAATAATAATTAACATAAATACATTTATAAACAAATATAAAATATTAAGACTTCACAAAAAAATAATTGTTTGCTTTGTATAATAAACATTATTAAATTGAAAACTATAAACTGAAGAGGTTTCCATTCAATCAGAATTCATATGTTTCAAGCTACTCTTATACTATAAGTGAAAAATGTAGTCAATTTTTAACTAAGTAAAAATGCCATAATGATTGATGACTTTAAAGTCCAATAGAAATTTGAAAGTAAACAATAAATGAACAATGATGAGGAAAAAGTTGAACAAATTGGTAGGATTTTCTCTTTGAAGTCATTTGTTTTACTCAAATAACACATTAAGTAATATTGTTTAAAATGTTACTTGTGTCTACAAATGGTCTAAGATTGATGATAAACAGTACACTAACAATAAACTTTTATAAAGCTATTGGACAGACATGATACAAAATACTGCAAAATGTGATAGATTACTTTTGTCATAGTCTCAAAGATTGAACACCTACAGTTACTCAAACCATTACTAGTAGGTTCAAAAAGTGAGTACAGTTAACCAAAAAGAAAATTGAGTTGAAGAAAAATGAGCTTGCATTCTGCAGATGAATTCAATTCAAAATCTTTACACCATACAGATGAAGAATCATGAAGAAGCCTGCAGTCATTCCGTGGAGTCACTCCACTTTGCCATGATTTATACATTAAAAATACATTTTGAACTGTTTGTGGGTATTTATTTTGTTAATAAGCTTAATTTAAAATTGTATAACTTGAAGAAAGTGAAACTCAGTGTAATGCTGGTTTTCCAGACTACTTTTGCACCAGATATCCAAAATACATTTAAATGATAAGCGCATCAGCAACTGTTGACCTATAAAGTTATTATCCAATGGAGTTAACGGTTACTGTAGTTGCAGTTATGTATTCTATTCACAGCATGATTTGCTGATTATCGGAATTTGTATCATCATTTATCATAGATGAAATGTTTCATTTTTTATCTTTAAATTCTTGGTAAATATTGTCTTATTAACAACATTTTTAGTTCAATTAAATAGACATCAAAACAAAAATATTATGTTTATCATTTTATGTAAATTTTTGTGTTTAAGCAAGTCATGAAAATGTTTCTGTGTTTCTCTGTATTAATCTTTAATAAAGTTGTATACATTGTCTGTCAGAAAATAAAAACATTTAAAGAAATGTTATTGTTAAAAAAGCTGCCCATCTAGTACAAGCATAGGCCATTGAAAATAAACTATTAAAAATTATTTTTTATTGTAATGAATATGCTTTGGACAATGATAACTACTGAAAATGTTGAGACAAAATTCAATGTAAAAATAGCATGGTTACCTTAAATTCTGAAGAATAAAACTTCACTTGTTAATCTCCCACTTAAAACTTTTATTATAGATATTTTGTTATATGTATTATCACAAATCCTGGTAGACTTTTTAAAACACAATCACGCAACTGACAAATCTTAAGTCTGTGTTTTCTTTGATTACCGATTTCTCATATAAACATAATTTACACAATAAAACACAATCTGCAAGTTGACTTAGGTGTAAACTCTTACTCAGCGCACTTCACTCTACACAATCATATATGTTTATTGCATATTTGGATGGCCTTTTAATTCTCTAAAACCGTCCTTGTTCTTCCGCCTTATTAATCTCATGAAATTATATACAAAGTTCACTAACATTACTTGACATTACATTTATTGTTGTTGTATAAAAATCAGACAGCATTCCAGTTATTTGAGGACAAAATTAAACTTAGAATAACTTTTTGCTGCTACACATAATGCTCCAATTAGAAATGATATATTTAGTTTCTTTCATGTGATAATGATTATTGCGGGAGTATCTACCAGTACTAAAGTATGAAAATATAAGATAAAGCACCTCGATTGGACAATGGTATGTATCAAAGATATTAACAACGTGATATGACGCGCGCCGCGGCCGCCAATGGTCCAGCGTCGGGGGCCGACAGGGCGCACCCGTGAACCACCGCGCACCCACTGGAGGCAGGCGGCCGTCGAGCCGAGGCGGCAAAATTCCTGCCTCGTCTTGCAGTCTTACGAGAAATAAATGCCACATTACACTCTAAATATTAAAGCACTGTACAACAACAATAAGTTTTCTTTTCCTTTTCTGGACTAACGTTCATTTCACGCACGATCTCCGCGAACATTTCGTTTACATTGGTGCGACTCTTGGCGGATGCCTCGACGAAAGGGCAGCCCCACATTTGCGCGAGACTAGAGCCCTCGGCTTGTGATACCTCTCGCTGATGCTCCAAATCGGCTTTGTTGCCCACTAAGAGAATCGGCACACGATCAGATCCTTTGACGCGCGTTATCAACTCCTTCATCGGCTTAATGTCTTGAAACGTCTGGTGATTAGTTAACGAATATACTACCACAAAGCCTTGACCATTTTTTATATACAAATCACGCATTGATGCGAATTGTTCCGTGCCTGCTGTATCCAATATTTCTAAAACACACGGAGAATTGTCCACTTCTATTTCTTTCCTATAAAAATCTTCTATGGT
Source organism: Luehdorfia chinensis (assembly GCA_019845155.1). Lineage (NCBI taxonomy): Eukaryota > Metazoa > Arthropoda > Insecta > Lepidoptera > Papilionidae > Luehdorfia > Luehdorfia chinensis. Next base: position 13,065,442 of record JAHVAK010000527.1, read on the forward strand.
GGGGTCGTATTTTTCCATGAAACATCCGGACACAAACTGCACCGTCAAAGCACTCTTGCCGACCCCACCCGATCCCAGCACAACTACTTTGAATTCGCGCATTATTGTGGTATCTAAATCACACTTGCCAGTCTTCTGACAACGTTTTGGAAACGTATTCTCACTGTGTGCTATAAAAATGTCATTGCTATGTTGGTTTGTGACTCACTTGAATGCGATCTGTGAAGAAAGTTCACATGAAACGAGATAACTAAATGATAAACATCGACGCCATTTTAGTTAGATGAGTAGCAAAACAACTTTGATTGCATCCCGGCGCTATGCTAGTCACTTCACACTTGAAAGTACAAACACGGAAGCAAACATCTATCCAACTGAGTTGCTCTTCGGTAGAATTGGCAGCTACAGCAGGTTGGTCAATGCACTCTATTGCTATGGTTTGATTGGTGAATGGAATTATTACTAACCGGATACCAATGTTGCAATATAATGAAATAATATTAACACAACCATAAACAACAAAATTAAACAAAACAATTTCTACTCAACTTTTAAAAAAAAGTATTTTTGTATAATTAACGTTTTTATTAATAATAAGTATTAAAAAAAGGTTTCTCAAAATTACTGAAATATTGCAAACAACTTTTCTTTGTAATATTTATCAGCTCATTACTCAATGCAATTTTAAAGTTTTAATTAATCTTATTTTTAAAACAATGTTTCCCGAAGGTAGATAATCTAAATTGTTTTTCTTATATTTTTACAATTCCTCTCGGAAAATTTAAATATATTGCAACATTAAACCGGAAACCGGTTTTGTGTTCACAGCTTGGCAACTATGATATTCGTTCCAAAATAAAAAGTTTATTTAGATTGTAACTAACAAATAACTATATAGATAATATGGAAAAAACGCAAAATGCAATATCAAACTACGCTAACAAAATGACATAATATGTTCTTTATTGTATTAAAATTATCAGTTTTGAAATTGTAAGCTAATTTTAGCATCTATCAATCTAAATAATGCGATTATAAAAAGAGATATTTCTAATTTCTTTCCTTTGTATCCTTTTGACTCTCTCTTTTGATCTCGACTTATTATTGTTGTTACTGTGGCTAAAAGCTAGTTCTCATATTACTTTTACCAGTACAAACTTATCGTTTATACATATTTGGAACTGACGACGTCAACAGTTTCATCCCGCGTTTATGCAAGTTATTTAGCCATTATTATATAATCACAGCAATAATAATTTCTTATATTTACCTGAATATTATACAATTAATAAAACTAATTTTACGGATTTTATCGCGTATATACGGATAATATCCCGGTGTGACATATTATGTTATTTCTCGTCTAGTAACAATCTACAAGTAACAAAACTTCAAAATTTCGAGCGACAGTAAAGTGATAGTTGATTTTTACTGAAGATTTGCTGGACTGATAGAGACAAAACTAAAAGTACAATTTTGGTCTTGAATTTATTTTTCCAGTCACTCTACTCTTTCACGAGCAGTTGTTGCATACAAACTATCAATATTAAACATTAAAACTCCAAATACACACAGAAATTACAAAAATACAAAAAAACACTAAAAACGAAAAGTTATTTTATACACTACAAGGTTTTTTCATACATTTCAGGTAACTTTGACAAGACCCGGCTGGCAACACTGTCGATGATTATTAATCATTCTCATTCGTTAGATGCGTAGTATAATTTTAGCAGTCTGTATTCGTTACAATCTCTTCTTACTAGAAAGAGTTGACTGAAAAAAACTTTTTTGATTCTGGCAGTTAGCTACCAAATTGAGCCATTTTTGCCAATGTCGAGTAATAATTTAAACCACCACACACAAGACATTATTGATGATTTGTTAGAAACATGTAGAAACCAAAGAGTAATTAGTAATTAGTAGAAAGTAAACAATTCGATTGAGATCGCCACGCCGATCTTGCCATCAAACACCAAACACAATTAATTTTCGTATACAGTAAGACCATAACCATAGACAAAACAAAAGTATTCATTGGTTATATTCGATTTGATGAAGAATGTGATGGATTTTTTTTAAAACAAAAGAGGCGCTAGGAACTTATAAGGAGTAAACATCATTTAATATAAATATATAATAAAAATATATCAAAATTGTAACAAATTCGATACTCTTTGATAAATATCAATTATCTTAAATGACCTTAGGAATATCGACGATATACATCGATAATTATGCGAGAAGATATCTTTATTTCGATATATCGATATTTTTCGTCCAAGCCGATTCGATATATCGATATTTTTTGGCAGGTACTACTTCTCTCTATGGCATCTATGGTTTATCAATTCTGTGGTTCCATACCATTCCATACCTAATCATAGAGTCACTTTATCTCAAAATAAACACTACTTATATACTCTTTGATACAATACATACCAAAATATTATTAATTCTTTATACTGGGAATTCTTAATAAAGTGTACTGATATTATTATAACATTTAATTTTTGTTTTACTTACAGCTTAAAAAAAAATCTAGTTGCCGATTTTGTAATTGACAGGTAAATTTTTAAATTATCATATTATTTCTGTCACTGAATACTATTAAAAGCGACCCGGTCTATTTCTCAGAACTTAACATAAGTAATAAATTCTCATTTTGTGAATCTTAATTTGCTAATGTTAAGGTAAGCTAATCACATACTGTAAAATTTACATAGAAATACTACTAGTGGTAGGATTTCTATGCAGAAATCCGTCGTCGTCGTTCTACCGCAGTGCCAGTTATTATGCATTCGCACAGAATTGTGCAAATATTACTTTGTTTCGTTTTGATAGCTAGCTTCGGGCACTGATAGCTAGTTTAATTACTGTGCATAGGAGACTTAGTCTCAGGGTGATGAGCGCAGTGCAGATTTTTTTTATTGTTTTTTTTTTGATAAATTGATAAAACAAGCAAAACTTCACCTGATGGTAAGTGCAACGTCTGCCCAGAATGCCCAAATTTCTGTGCGATGCCACACTGTGCCCATCACCCTAAGACATACATTCTTAAGTCTCATATGCCCAGTGGTTATGCTAGCTCACAGTACCCTTCAAACCAAAATACAGTGTTTGCGCACTACTGCTTCACAGCAGAATAACTGGCCCTGGGGTGGTACCTACCTAGACGGATTCCTGCATAGGAATCCTACCACCAGTAAATTTGTTCTGGGTGACACAGCATATGACATGGGCTGACAATGCAATTACCATCAGGTAAACCATTTGCTTGTCTCACCACATCCAATTAAAAAAATTATCAGTAATTTAAGTAAAAGTATTTGCATATCTAAATTTGGAACAAAATATGTCTGAGGTAGTTCTGTTTGCTGATGGTACCTCATTGTTGTTCAGTTATCAGAATTGACTGGATGCTGGAACAGCCCAATAAAACTTTGGATATTGTTTCCGAATGGTTTGTGGCAAATAATTTATATTTAAATGTGGGTAAAACAAAATGTCTACACTTTGGAATGTCCAAGTCGGCACATAATATTAATAATAACTTAGAAAATTATTACCACACACATTAAAAATATTACCTTTGAAACACATGTATTTATTTAATAAACAAGTGAATGTATCCTGTAGAATGGGCCGAGGTGACACGCCAGAGGTTCTTGTATTTAGATTGGCCAAAACTAGAAAATCTTTTCTTAGTAGATCCATAAAATTTTATAACAAAATGATAGTAAGTAATATGGCTTTGAAAAAATTAAAGACTCTTCATTTTCTTGCCAGTTCTTCTCTGTAAAGGTTTTATTTTTTGAACCAGTGTAGATTTTGACATTCATAAGAGCTTTGTACAAGCCTAAACTGAATAAAGGAATTTTGACTTTGACTTTGAAATAAACGACTATGATGTGTGTCATATAATATATGACCAATGTAGTCAACAATTAATTGAAAGTATTTGTCATTTAGTATTGTAATTTGTAATTCATAATCCATATATATTTCTGTAAGTAAAGTTTTATATAATACACACACCGGCACAATTAGTGGTACACAAAAAAAATTAAATTTTATATTATTTCGTAAAAGACAGGCCTTAAAAAAGTGATATTACCTTTTTATTTAGAACTTTAATAGAAAATGGAACATAAGGCGACTGTAATTTTTTTCATTGCTTTGTTAGTTTCCTGGTAATACTGATTTGTTGATAGTGGTTCAAGCTCAGTCTGAGGAGAAATTTAGAAGTTTTATAAATTCGATAAATTCATAATTTTATCAGTAAAAGTTTTTTTTTTATCTCAGTGCTGAACTTTAGTTAAAATCAACTAAAAATGAATGATTTAGCACCACCAGAGATTATAGGCAGATGAAATGCTAAGTAATGGTTGTACCTACAAATCTATACTCGCCAGACTGCAGCAATAAATTTCGACGATTCATCGCTGTATTTGACAGTACCGGTTGACTGATTCTCTTGTGAGGAGGAGGGGACAAGGCAGAAAAAACTGCACTTCAAGGATGGATCACCATTTTCTACAACTTCGAGCTCGCAGGAACACGCGGGTAACACCTGTGCAGGCCTGAATTCAGCTTGAAGTCGTGCGAGGAATGCGAGTGATTGATCATTTGCAGAAGTTTTGAAGAAGTGGGCATAGGTTTGTATGTACTGGCCAAAGCTCCAAAACTTGAGAAAGACACCATGTTTACATCGGTTAAACTTTGCATGCAAACACCGTTTTTGGGACATAAACCAATGGGGGTACTTTTCACTGATGAGTGTAGTGTTCTTAAACCAGATCGATGGAAGGCAGAGAATATGGAGACACAAAGGAGAATGTTACATTCAAACTAATTTTGAAAATAAGTTGTCATATGGGGTTGGCTAGATAACTTTCGGAGCTCGTACGGACTTAGTGACGTTCGATGGTGGGAATATGTAGTAGCAGTAGCAGTTACTGCGGTACATCAGGGATATTTTAGAATCACATGTGCCATTTACCACCTAAAATGATGATGGCTTCATTCTGATGTAGGATAATGCTCGGGCTCACAGTGCTTGCTCATTCCAAGCATCATTCATTCAAACCATGTGGGTATAACAGTGATGCAGTGATCAGCAGCCAGAAGCAGCAGCAGCAGATCCCCGGATATGAATCCTATAGAGCATGTTTGGGACTTGTTAAATCCAGAATACCACCACACAGCAACCTAAAAGAACTGCAGAACGCATTACTTGAAAAGTGGCAGAGCTTGTCCCAAGATACAATAGATAACAATTTGTAGCATGCTCAGAGGGAGGGGTCACTAGGGGGAAACACATGTTATTAGTCTTTCATTTATTTAATGTTAAAATCTTAGTAATCTTTAATTTACAACATTGTTTGTGTTCCCACAAAACAGAGAATGTTTTTTTTTATTTTGATTATATTCAATAAAATTTAATTAAAAGCTTTTTAGTCTGTATATATATGTATGTAGTAAATTATTTATTTTGGCACTCATCTATAAAATTACTTTTTATTCTGTTTAAACTTACCTGTTACTTTTTTGAGTGGACTGTATATAGGTATAATACATAACTGTAATTAATATTTTAATATAAAATCAAAATGAATAATATTTATGAATATTGTATTACACTGTAATGAAAAATATTAGTTTAAAAAATATTATGTAGAATGTATGAGTATATTTTGAAGTGAACAAGTTTACCATATGTCTTGCTCAAATGTTATTACTTACGGTGTTTTCAAATGAATACCTGATAACGACTGGCATAAAAAATAAATGTTTTGTTAATAAACAATATTAATTTACAAAAACAAGCATTTCAAGCAAGTTAACTAATATTTTGACACTTCCATCATAGTTGATTTTCAAAAATAATTGCTGTACGGAAAAACATAATTCAATATATATATATATATATATATGTGTGTATATACATAGTGTCCCAAAATTCAACGATAAGCCAACACCTACGACTAATCGGGGAATAAAAGAAAAAAAATATATCCCAATTATATTTTAAGTTATATAAAAAAAATGAAATTCTTCAGAAATTGAGACCGTTTATGATATTTTTCACTACCATGACCACAATTTTTTAAATATTTTTTTCTTTTTTTTTATAGGCAACCTGAATAGTACTGCTATCTACCACAATTCTTAAAAACTCCAGAATAACTCTTGTTTTATCACGTAAATTAATGAAACTTATTTTATTCCCTAAATTTTTTGAAGACTTTTACTTTTAACCAAATTTAACTTATCGTGGTGTAAAAAAAAAAGTATGAACACTAGTATGGCAAGTTTTTTTAAAAATTGACACAACTAACCAACATTCCAAAATGGTATAATACTCTAGGAAAACAAGTTATAAAAAAATATGGGCCTATTATTTCTGAACAGGGGCCAAATTCCTTAAATTGTAATTGTCAGTAATCACTTTTACTATATGCCCAAAATGGCTTCCTGTTACAATTTCAAGTGCATCAAGCGTTTTCGAAGGGTCGTATGCCATCCAATAGGAGAAGCGCTGGAAGACCTAGATTGGATCGTGATGAAGAAGTTCTCAATGAGATAGAAAATGACTCGACTACTTCGGTACGTGCCATAGAAGAAGCTACAGGAATCCCGAAAAGTTCTGCACATCGAATATTAAAATGTCACAAGCTTCACCCATATCACTACAGGCGTGTGCAGATCTTGCCGTGTAATGCTGCAAAGCCACAGTGAAGATCCCCACTTCCTAGACAAAATTCTATGGTCGGATGAAACAACGTGCAAGAAAGATGGGTATTTAAATCTTCACAACCTACATAGTTGGAGTAATGAAAATCCACACTTGATGAGACAAGACAAATCCCAATATCAATTCAAGGTTAACCCTATGGACCGGCATATTAAATGGAAAAGTAATTGGGCCCTTTGAGTTACAAGGAAACTTAGATGGCAATAGTTATTTAAACTTTTTACAAAATGACTTGCAAGAATTGTTAAACGACGTGCCCTTAAGTGATCTTCAAAACATGTGGTTCCAAAATGATGGTTGCCCAGCACATTATGCCCGTCCTGTGCGAGAATATTTAAATCAAGAGTATCCAGGGCGTTGGATCGGGCGACTTGGTCCTATCTTATGGCCACCCCGTTCACCCGATTTGAACCCCCTGGACTTCTTCTATTGGGGTTGTCTTAAAAACAGGGTCTACTCAAAACCCATTGTGACATTGGTCGAGCTTCGTCGAAATATCACTCAGGCTGCTGATTACATTAATAGCAGAAGATATGCAAGACAAATAAAACGATCATTTTTAAGGCGATGTCGTGCATGTATTAATGCTGGTGGCAAACAGTTCGAACATTTGCTATAATGTTAATAACTTAATAAATTACACGTGAAACTGTTTGTACCATTTGTTTTGAAATATTAAACATTTTTCATGAACTAATACTTTTATTACACCCAACCGTCATTTGGCCCCTGTTAAGAAATAATAGGCCCATATTTTTTTATAACTTGTTTTCCTAGAGTATTATACCATTTTGGAATGTTGGTTAGTTGCGTCAATTTTTAAAAAAACTTGCCATACTAGTGTTCATACTTTTTTTTTACACCACGATAAGTTAAATTTGGTTAAAAGTAAAAGTCTTCAAAAAATTTAGGGAATAAAATAAGTTTCATTAATTTTCGTGATAAAACAAGAGTTATGCTGGAGTTTTTAAGAATTGTGGTAGATAGCAGTACTATTCAGGTTGCCTATAAAAAAAAAAAAGAAAAAAATATTTAAAAAATTGTGGTCATGGTAGTGAAAAATATCATAAACGGTCTCAATTTCTGAAGAATTTCATTTTTTTTAAATAACTTAAAATATAATTGGTATATATTTTTTTTCTTTTTTTCCCTGATTAGTCCGGGGCAGGTCTATCCTCCGCTGTTGGCTTATCGTTGAATTTTGGGACACGTTGTATATATATATATATATATATATATATATATATATATTTTAAGGGAAGAAAGTTCACTTATAATTAATTACAGTCTCAATTTAATGATGTATAACACAAACTATGGCAGTTTTGACGTTTTGCTCAGCCTGCTGTTATCTCAGTCAAAACTTGTTTCACTTGTTAATTCTAGAAAATTATTGTAAGTAGATAAAAGGGTTTTTTTTATATTTCCAGGCCGAAATGTCTCACAAGCCTACACCTTATAGCCCAAACTTTCCTCTCAGTCAAGGCTATGAGCCACCAATGGAAAGTGGCAAGCAAAATGAAAGTTATCCAATGAACCCACAAGGGGGTTATCCTGGTCCACCACCAAACCAAATTGCCCATCCTGGGCCTACATTACCACCAGGAGCGCAGCCACTACCAGGAATGCAATCATGCTTCCAACCAGGATTCCAACCTGGGTTTCAGCCTGGCTATCAACCTGGTTACCAGCCAGGTTTTGCGCCTGGATACCCTCATCCACAAGCTGGTTATCCTGCACCAGTAATGCAACAACCAGCGTCTCAAGGACCTCCAGGTAAATTATATAAACTCAAATTTATTTATTGTTGCTTGTGAGAACACACTGGGGAGTTGGGTTTTTTTTTGGACTCGTACCAAAATGGCGGTGACTTGGTTCGCCACACGTCATGTCTCGTTTCCCACGGGCGAAAAGTGAACTACGTGTGTGGCCTCTCTTTACCCCTTATGTGAGAAAGGTATCATTGGATGAATTAATAAATAGTTGGTTAATTTGCTAAGATCCGCATGCAAAATGTAAAATGGTGTGTATTACCTACCTTCCCACGACGTTCGACGAAAGTCAGCCGCCGAGCGTCTCGGTCGTAGAGTCAATATCACTTGATAATGCCTCGTTTTGAGGTGTGAAACAAGTGTCGTTCTCGACTTCACTGGTGTGTTGATATTGCCTAGTGGTAGTGTTGTAGTGGTAGAGGGTATCTGGTGGCTGCTCCCGGTGGCGGTATTGGTTTTCTTGTGCACGCTGTTGAAGGAAGGTGGGCGGTGCTCTTCAAAACTAGGTAATACACACCATTTTACATTTTGCATGTGGATCTTAGCAAATTAACTTTCTGTCCTTTACTGTAATGGATTTCCGCAAACTAACGCCTGATTCTATTAACTATATTTTTATATGCTCAGAAGGTTTTCATTCACGTCTACCCATTTATATCTGACTGCCGCGGGGCGTAGTGGTTAGAGTACCTGAATTCTACTAAATGCATCATAGCCTACCTATGATCGTATCGCGTGAACGTTATATGGGAGCCGGGTAGGCAAGGACGAGTGAGTGTATCCGTGTCTATAGCACTATGATATCTCCTACGCATTTAATATCTTTCGTCAGTATCCGGAACTTATCGCTGAGGACGAAATCGGCCAGGAGGACATCATGTTTTAAGGCTAAATGAGAGAAAAAAAACGATTAATTTTCTTACAAACTTATATTTTTGGGGCCTATGTCTAGTAGTGGACGGCAAATATGGACTATAGTACTTTTCAAGACGAATGTAACGAACCCTAAACATATATGGCAGATATGGCTGCTGTAAGCTATTGAAGATTTGGTTGGTCTGCAGGTGGCCCTGGCAGCAGCATCAGGTCCAGCTCACCATAATATTGCATTGTCATCAAGTTTATGCATGAATATGAAATTTCAGCCTATTCATGCTATGAGAACTGGTTCAAAATTCAGTTGCAAACATTGATAAAAACAATACAAATACAAACAATGCAAGTTAACAGGTTCACTGCGGCTTGGGGACGACTTTAAGCTGGTGCGGCGCCCAAAACTCGTATATTCGTGCTAGGAGCTCTCTATGCTTGACCATAAGACGCATGACAAAGACAAATATAGTTTTCTTTATTTTTTTGCATCAACCGCACAGTTTCGACTGATTCGATCACAACCGCACTAGCTGAAAGTCTTCTAAAATTGGACCCACAGTTAACATGTTAAATAAAAGGCTTTTATAAAATAGTTTGAACTTCATCCCAATATTTATAAGTTAGTATACATAAATATAGTAAGCATGGAATTGTGTTCATTCATGTTTGGGTTTTGTTGACAACAATGTTTGCCAATGACAATGTGTTTGAACATTACATGTTTTAATCAAGAGCACTTTTGTAGGGAAATCATGGTTATCTTCCGTTTTGCAGTCAGAAAGGATATATAAGTCAATAAAATGTTCAAAGATGGTAACAAGCTCAAGGTTCTTGCGGAAATCAATGTGGCGCTAATAATGCTCAGGAAGCACCTGCTGAGAACAAATACCGCTTTGTCTTGGTCCAAATTTTATTGGACTCTTGGAATTATGTATGACATCTGGGTATTTAACGCTTCATCTCTAGGCAGTGGCAATCAATAATTGTTGTTTTTTAAAACATGTTACAACAATATGTAGCTTCTAGCACTTTTTGTGGTTGACTTCTGTTTTCTATTTATAGAAGCATTTTTGCGACGGTTAGTATCGGCTCGGAATAGAATTCATATGAGATGGTTTTGTTTATTAGAGCCATAGATAGATTTGTGTTACTCTCAAAGTTGTTATTTGAAAGTCACATCTAAATTGAGAAAACAAGTAGGGGGAGAAATATACCCCATTAGGAACCACTGCTTTGAAAGGCGGTTAAAGGAGCGCGTGCCTTTGCGGTAAAAGCTTTAATGTCGTGGCTCAGTGGTCAGCGTACTTTCCTGCTGAGCCGTGGGTCGTGGGTCCAAATGTCAGGTGAAGTAAATTGTTACTCAAATCCAAATTACTTGAATTCCGGTCTATCTAGACCAGAATACACCTGGATTGTGACTCTCGTATCTTCGATACAGTATCTGATCATTTCGATTTTATCGCGTAAACATTACTATCTATACGAGAAGTAGTCTCTCTGTGGATAAGCTATCGCTTACGGCATCGAAATCCATTTGAAAAGTTCTTCTTTGTAAAACAACAGGTGTCGCCGTATTAAATGGTTCAGCCGTTGACTTTATCCGGAACTTCATTGATAGTTAATTTAGTCACAAGTTGTAGCGGGTCGTCCAGTGTATTTTTTATTTTAATTATACAGGTTCAGACAATGGAGAAAATTTATTTTCTAGCCATAAAAGCCTAGCTTTTTCGGGATCGTAAAATATGAAATTGCTTATTCCAAAACAGACATTTACAATTCACAGAAGGTAAACATTCAAAAATAATTTAGTTACGAGTATATTGGAAAGTTTCAGGTCAATCACTGTTGTGACATTTTGGTTGAGGCTGTGATATGATCTCTATTACCTTTTCTTACCAAGTTTTGTGTTAAAAACATTTATACAATGTATATTTATAATGTATTTAATTTGCTATTGTTTGCCCTTGCCTTATTTTCTATCTTTGAACACAAATGAGTTAATGACTTCTTAAACAGATAAGGCTGTTTACTCTTGCGTGATAGGTAACTTGCACTAAAAATTAATAAACACTTTGTAGCATTATATCTTCTTTAACGTGTCTTTTGTTACCAGCTCTTTTCGTAAATCGTTAAGAATTATTGTGATAAAATAATCCAGTATATCAAATTTTAATAAAATGAGGTGTGACAATCTTTATGATATTTTGAATGAAGATTTGCCTGAAAAAGAAACAAAATCTAACACTCTTAAATGGCCAAATTATAAAAAGTATTTTTCAAAAAAGTGTAATGTAGAAAAAATTAGAACCAGGCATATTATTTACCTTCAAACAATAAGTGTTTCAAGTGCTAAAAGAACACTTACTAGGATATTTCAAAAGCTATTTAAAAGTCGGCATGCTGGTTATGAACAGTTTTTGTCTGAAGAGGAAAAGAGGTTTATTATTGTTAAAAACAATCGGGTATTGGTGGAGGAGATTAAATATTAACATCAATTATTGGAAGTAACTTAATAAATCATAAGCTTGTTTTTTTTTTATTTATGTAATATTACATTTAAAATTGAAGAGCTATTTTTAAGTCTTGATAATGTAATAATATTAGTGATGGCATTTATAAATGTGCTTTATGTTGTATTATGTCCTATTTGTTTATTAATGGTTTTATAGTCTGAACTTATTATCTTATACTGTTATCGTTTTTGGTGTTGTTATTTATGTAAGTAGAAATAAAACATTGATATTATTTGTGTATCATATAATTTCTTAGAATTATCTACTTGACTGTTTCAGGTGGTTGGATGACTATTCCAAGAGGGCTGAACAATTGCCCACCCGGATTGGAGTACCTATCTATGATTGATCAGCTGCTGGTGCATCAAAAAGTTGAACTGCTAGAAGCCTTTGTTGGATTTGAAACAAATAATAAGTATACCGTAAAGAACAATGTGGGACAAAAAATATATTATGCTGTTGAAGATAATGATTGCTGCACCAGAAACTGTTGCGGTCCGATGCGTCCATTTGAAATGAAGATCTTGGATAATTTTCGCAATGAGGTGATTAAGCATACTTATTGTCTACTGGTGTAATGAAATGTGTGAGGAATGTGGTACCACCGCAATGCTTGTTACTCCGCCGTCAGGCTGTGGTGTGCAAACACCACTGTATTTCTGTTCGATGGGCACTGAAGCTTAAGTAATTACAAGGCATATCAGACTTAACAACCAATATCACATAGTACTCGTTCTGCTTGTGGGAACGCAATGAGTAAGAATTTTTTGACTCGTACCAAAATGGCGGCGGCGTGGTTCGCCACCCGACACGTCTCGTTTCCCGCGAGGGCGAAAAGTGAGTATAAAAAAATCTTACTCCCAATTGCATTCCCACGATCAGTATAATGACAGCACTGCAAGTTATGCCGTTAATCTGCATAAATAAAGGCTGCCCGTCGTATCTTAGTAAGCACACCTAAGTAGGAAAGAGGTAGGTGATATTCTACTCTGCCGGACACCTTTCGGCTGACGTATATATTAAGTTATATTAAACATCACTGGCCTTTTAAGAATGAAGCAGCACACAGCTCTGGTGCTGAATGAAGGACTCCACATATCGAAATACGTGTTTCTGAGACATGTTTCCCCGCGACTGATTGTTTACCGCCGCCGCAATTTACTATTTTCGAGCAATACTATTGCCGATTTATAGTTTTTTTTTTAAATGAACAATGCAACTAAATGCCACGTCTGCCCATAACAAATCCTGTGTCACCAACCCCATTTTTGTGTGACACCACACTGCGTCTGTCACCAAGAGACATCGGTTCTTAAGTCTCACCTGCCCAGTAATTACACTAGCTAACCCTTCAGACCGAAACACAGTAAATAACACACTACTGCTTGACAGCAGAATAACTGGCACTGTAGTAGTGCTACTTAGATGGACTCCTGCATAGGAATCCTACCACCAGCAGAAGAATACAGCTATGTATATACAGTCTAATGGCTGTATATACATGGCTATATTCGTACCCACAGCCTAGCAATTTTAATAGGATAAAGTGGCGAGACGAGCAAAACGTTCACCTGATGGTAAGTGCATAGTCTGCCCATAACAAATGATGTGTCACCCAGAACAACGAGTAGCACCATACTGCGCCTGTCACCTTGAGACATCAGTTCTTAAGTCTCATATGCCCAGTGATATCCATCCAGGGTTATGTAACATTATTTTCTTGCCGTGTGTTAACGGCTTAAGAGAATCTACCACCCCATCGAATCCCGTGAGTATCGTAAAAGTCGACAGAGGGGAAATAGAAACCGAGAGATGGGCAGCAGCGTTTTCCTGGAACATCTCATTAAATAAACTGCGGTTGCTGAACCGCCTGCCAATTGTGGCAACTATGGCAAAATCCCCCCAAAATGAGAACTACTAAGTTTTGTGACAATCTATAGTGATAGTCTGAAATGATGATGCTAATTTTTCCTTCCAGGTTCTTCATCTTCATCGTCCTCTAGCCTGCGACACCTGCTGGTGTCCATGTTGGTTGCAAAGCATGGAAGTCACTGCTCCACCAGGCACACCCATTGGGTCCATTGAGCAGGAATGGTCTATCTGCAAACCGTGCTACGTTATCAAAAACTCCGCGGGTGACGTCGTTTTAAGAATTAAAGGGCCTGTTTGCACATTCTCTATTTGTGGTGATGTTGAATTCAATGTAAGTAAAAATCTGTAAGTAATATTTCGTTATACATATGCAGGGGTTGCAAAATATGTAAGTTTGTAGTCTGTGCTTCTTGCAAAAATGAGCAAATCTATAAAAACTTGGCAAAAATAAACTTAATGACTAAATCGAAATTTTATAATAAAAAGTTGAATATAGCCCGGATTAACTATGACGTGAGGACGTCTAACACCTACCCTCGTGACCGCGGGTACTGGACAGCGCTCGGAACTCCTGTTATTAAATAATAAAATTAAACGCGCGAATAAGTTCGAATATTTAGTTTTATTCAATGGATTACATGGAGCTGTGTGATTTATCATTATATATGCATGTGTGATGGCGGCTTAAGAGAATCGGCCACCCCATCTCGTCCCGTAGGTGTCGTAAAAGTCGACAGAGGGAATATTAAAACCAGAAGATGGGCAGCAGCATCTCCTAGAACATCTGTATAAATAAACTGCGTTTGCCAACCCGCTTGCCAAGCGTGGCATCTACAAATAAAATACTCAAATAAGTGTCTCGCCCCCAAAATGAGAACTTGTGCCAACCTATGGGTGAGGCCTATGTTCAGCAGTGGACTAGTGATAGGCTGAAACGACGATGCACGAAATGACATAACAACTCGTAAGTTCAAATATTCATACTACTATTATAAATGCGAAAGTAACTCTCTGTTCCTCTGTCTGTTTGTTACCTTTTCACGGTTCAACTGCTGAACCGATCTTGAAGAAATTTTGCACAGATATTGCTTGCATCCTGCAGACGGATATAGGATACTTAAAAACGGGAGATTTTAAAAACCTGTATCCACGCGGATGAAGTCCCGGGCATCAGCTTGTAAAATAATAAACGCGGAATATCATGAATTAAACGTCACTGACGTCACGCAATGGTGACAGCAGTATGTGACACATTGATAGTTTTAGAGAAAATAGACCGTGTAGTTTTCGTGATGTGCAAACGAGATTCAACCTAAAGGTGTTAAAGCAATTTCATTGTTGACTATAGCAATATTCACGTAAGTTAAAATTACGGTAAAGTTTCAATTTAAATCTATGAAAATAGATTATAAACCCTAACCCGTCTTGTCATACATTTTGTTATTTAGTCTTACACACATTTTGTATTTGGTTGACAGACATTTTGTAATTAGTCTATTTTTTTAAAAGCTCTCGGCGGCCGAGTAGTAGCTCAGAAACTGAGCTACTTCTGTCTCTGATTTCGTCACTACATCCAAAAAAAAGACCATGGCCGACCGCATGATGAAAGTGCATGTCATATTTGCATATATAAACATTCATTTTGAATTCTCAGGTGTATTCAAAAGATGGAGAGACAAAAGTTGGAAAGATAACTAAACAGTGGTCAGGCCTGGCTCGGGAGGTTTTCACTGATTCAGACTACTTCGGTATAACCTTTCCAATGGATTTGGATGTGAGGATAAAAGCAGTTTTGTTGGGGGCATGTTTCTTGATTGTAAGTATAGTGATCTGTTTAAATTCAAATTCAAAGGTGGAAGTTGGCTATCATAGAGATTTTTGTTTGACTCTTTTCCATAATTGCTGTCCATGCCTGAGATATAATAACTATTTTTTTATATATTGCAGTACAAATGTGGATACATACACGTATTATAAATCCTTAAGTGTGTTTGTTGATTTATTGGTTTGTTTGTCCGTTATTCACGCTTCTACGGAGTAACCGATCGACCTAATTTGGTATGCAAACAGTTTAAGAGGCCCGGAAACCGTTTCCGGAATAGCAATGTACCTTAGCTTCGTTAGAGTGTAGTGGAATCACGCGCGGACGAAGCCGCGGGTATCGGCTAGTTAGAAGCTAAAACTCTGCATTGAAGAGCTGGCAACAAGTCAAGAGAACTGGCAAGACGTATCTAAAATTTACTTATCTACAAATACCATTCAATCTCAGATCCATTGTAACTCCCACTGACGTTCTTGGCCGATTTTCGACCACGGCAGCAGCTTCCGAATACTAGGATGCTTCCAACTCATAGGAGATATTATAGTGCCACAAGTGTACGCTCAAACTCCCTCGTCCTAACCTACCCGCTCCCGATGAAATGCTCATGCGATAAGATCGGAGGTAGATTAGAAATGCATAAATTTAGGCTCCGGTTGAGATTTTAAATAATGACCCGCGACGTAAAATTCAAGTCGGCCGTCATCGGTTACTAACATAGGACAACTAAGAATGAGGAATAGGAAAACAGCAAGTTTAGTACAGATATTTCTTATTAATTTATTACCCAAGGAGTGGAAACCTGGCGTCCTGAAATATAGGCCTGAAGCTCAGTTTAGGCAGGGGTCTACCACAGTATTTTAAGTGATGTTGTGTTATATTTTTTTAACATGTAAGGTACAGTATATTGTGGTGAGAAAATAAAACATTATTATAAATATTTCAGGATTTCATGTTCTTCGAGAAAAGCAGGAATCTAGAACAGGATAGACCGGGAATGCTATAAATGGTAAAAATGTATTTGCCAATAACATATACTTACGCCTATTATTTTGTTACTTGTTATAAAAGCATTATAATCTTATGATCTTTAAAGATCTCGAATTTTTTTTTAAACTGTTTATGATGTAACTTAAGTGTAGTAGAAACACAACTAAGCTTTGCTCTTGAGAATGCTTTTGCGTGTCGTTAGTAATTCCTACGATTTTATATTTGCATTTTTATACTGTGTAGCTTTTTGAAAGTGTACTCAAAACTTATAAAGATTTATACTATATAGTGTTTAACATGTTTAAGTTTAACTTAAGTATCTAAGATATTTTCGCAGTATGTTTAATGAAAAATCTTGTTACCAGTCCTTCATTTTGTTTTCTTTCCTAATAACCATACAGAAAACTAAAAGATTATTTTATTAAATATTTTACATTCATTATTAGTATCTAATAGTCATAATAGGTTAAAGAAAAATATATCCCGACTTGGTGCTGTACTATTGCATTATTTGCAATTTCTTGGTGTTTTTATAACTTATGCCGTCATTGATAGTAACGTAAGAGTATAATAATTAGATAACACTAAAATTTTTTGCTAAATTTCTCTCATGCATAAACATATTTATTAGTTTCTCCAAAATGAGATCTGAATTCTGTGATTGCTATGTTGCACATATTGGAACAAAATCTGCCTGGTATTAATAGATAAGAATGGTTATGAATTACTAGTTACAAAAACATTTACTATTTCTGGTCATTATTGCATTTCATATTAAAATATTCTGAAAGAAGCCACTCAAAGTTACTACAAACTAATGACACTTTTGATGTTTATTTTAATAAGTTAAGTAATAATTTTATTTTATTTAATTTTTG
This sequence comes from Luehdorfia chinensis, assembly GCA_019845155.1. Classification (NCBI taxonomy): domain Eukaryota; kingdom Metazoa; phylum Arthropoda; class Insecta; order Lepidoptera; family Papilionidae; genus Luehdorfia; species Luehdorfia chinensis. The sequence continues at coordinate 13,082,916 of JAHVAK010000527.1, forward strand.
AAGTCTTTTTTGTAAAATTAGGTTAGAATTATCTTTTTGTAAGCATTTTTTCCCTTTGTTGGCAAAAATAAACATTATTGTTATATGAACATTTAATGTTAGTATTTTTTTGAATAAATTATATTCAAAAATAATGTAGTGAAACACTGGTGTTTGAACACCACTGCTAATCTGCTGTCAAAACAGACACTCCGTCTAGGTAGGTACCGCCCTTAGGCCAGTTAGTCTGCCGTAAAGCAGTAGTGTGCAAACTTTACTGTGTTTTGGTCTGTAGGGCGCGGAGAGCTAGTGTAATCACTAGGCATATGATACTTAAAAATTGATGTCTCAGGGTGAAGGGCGTAGTGTGGTGCATTTGTTACAGAGCATTTGTTACGGGTGACATAACATTTGTTATGGGTGACATAGCATTCGTTATGGGAAGTTTTGCTCGTCTCGTCACTGTATCCAACAACAAAGTGAGCACATGGCAACTGCTTTCCACTGGCCGCATCATCATTCATAGTTTCTGGTTTATATGCTTTAATAAAAATGCTAAATAAATTTAAGAACTAAAGAGGCAGTTAAATGTTTTGATTTTTTTTTTATGAAATTCACATAGTTCATGCTTGTAACTGTTAAATCATCTTTAGCCTATCCAAAGACGTATATCAGTGTCTGTGGTTTTGCAATCGCAGTAACAGACGCCTTGATTCTTAGAAACTGTTCTGTTCTTCTGTCACCGCTTTAAATATTCTGGTTCTCTAATTTTTGAGATGGATATTTCGCCATTTCCCGGAGAGGAGCACGAAGTTTTTCTGTAATTTTTCCGACATCGACATGATCCGCTTGCCACTACACGTTTCTCTTCATCATCATTATCATCATTTCAGCCCATCATTAGTCCAGTGGTGACCTATAGGCCTCCCTCATTTGATTGCCACAAAAGCTTGTAGCTCTCATTTTGAGGGGATTTTGCCATAGTTGCCACGCTTGGCAACCCCAGTTTATTTATTCAGATGTTTCTGTCCATCTCCTGGTTTTTATTTTTCACACGTTTCTCTTAAAACTTCGTAAACAGGTATGTCAGTATTTGAGCATATTTCATACAATCGTATGTGTTTCGGGCACCATTAGTTAAAATATATCGTATTTCTTTTCTTCGCCTTTTGACGTAATAAATCTAATAAATCCGTCATTTGAATGTCACGTATTATGAAACAATATATATATATATTTAAATTGAGGAACTACTTTTTATATCGTGTACTCCTGTGTCGGTATTTTTCACATAGTGTAGCTAAATATTTAAAAAAGAAATACAGACCAAAATAATGTTCAGATAATTATGTTGTGTATTTCTGTGCATTCAATGCTTAAAACTGTAACGTTGCATAGAAATGCTTAAAAACACAAAAGATTTCCTTTGCTTAACTAACGTTGCTAACGGGGAGTTCACCGATGATGTCTGTTCATATTCCCCCGTTTGTTTATGAGCTTATATCCACTCTACTAAAGTTCGATGGGACCGCTTGTGGCTAAGTCACAGGTTGAGTATGGCTGTGTATAGTTCGCACAAATAAAGCTCACACGTACAACATAACTTTGAACCACTACATAGTAATATGTTCCTATTTTTGAACCGCTCCGAAAGAAAGGGATGTCTTTTTAGTCAATTCCTAAAGGTATCAAATACTGGTGTTTTATTAATCGATCGTGATTTTCTGATTTGATTGCATTCTGTTTATACTTGATTTTGATTCTACATTTAATGATAATAGTTCTTAGCTGGAAATTGGCCTCGCTCAAGAACGGAGGATTTGCGTTAATAACCATGACTCTTACCGTAGACTTTGCTGTCCATTACCGCTCTGTGTATTTTCATTTGACATTTTTAGAAATGGTAATTCCGCCATCTGTCGAAGCCATAAAATTTATTTTTAACATTTCGCTTATTTTACTTTACAGACACAGACGAGTAATATATTAATAAAAATATACTCCGAAAAGAGTCAAGACGTCAAAGATGTTAATAGGCGATTAATTAATGATTTTTATTCAGTTCATAAAATAATGTTTCCAACGAAGAGAATATGCAAACACGTATAATTGATAAAACGTAAAATACTGTGTTATATAAAATGCATGTATGAGTAGTACCATGGTGTTCATGGTCGCTTACATTGTGTAACCTTATGATATTATTTTATGTATTTAATTGTAAACAATTATGAAAATGTAACTATACTTATGAAAACTGTATTTATTATCTACCTATAAACAAGAAAAATGTAATCTATATAGACTAAATAAACAATGACAAGATTTTAAATGCATTTTTTGTTTAAACATATAAAATAATTTCGTACTGTTTTTCATTTCTTTTATAATAATATCTTTAACTAAACTTGCTGATCAAATAATAAATACTATAATTAGGCTTTCGTGTCTTGAAATAATTCTAACGCGTGTGGAGATATTTAACTTTTTACTTGGAAAATTATAAAATTTATTCTGTTTTATTCTTTTTTCTGTTTATGAAGTCTATTTCAATATGAAAAATATTGAAATAGACTTCATAAACAGAAAAGAAGTCCCCCTAAATCCCTTTAAGGGGATAAATTAATATTAGGTCCTTACCCTTACATATGAAATTGGCGTTTTGTCGTACTGGCCACTTTAATCTGAAATATATCCTCTCTGGTTAAGAATTTATAAATCCATTTAGCTTCGAAAACAGTCATTCATTTGTTTTTTCCTCATTAGTTTTTACTGTGCCGTAGCTCATCTCGCACAATGGAAAACTATTTACAAGTACGATTTCTACTGTGGCACCAGTGCTGCATTAACAGCTCCAAGGATAAACGACGTGTATGGCGCTGGTGTCGCAAAAGAAAACACTATGTTTTTGGTTCCAACTTTCTGGAAATTGCGACCCTCAGAACAAGCCCCGTGGAGGGCCGGAGACCAAAGTGGATGATGAAGAATTAATGGCTATTGTGGAAGCGGATCCATCGCAAACCACTTCAAAGATGTAGTTGCAGGCTTTGCTGTGTCATAAAATTGTTTTAATCCACTTGAAGCAAACAGGGAAAGTAAAAAAGTTTGAACGGTGGGTACCTCATGAATTGAGTGAAGCAAACACGCGTCGACTGCTGCGTTACATTGTTCAACCGGCACAATAATGAAGGGATTTTAAATCGGGTCATTGCCTGTGCTGAAACGTGGATCCTGCACGATAATCGGAAGCGCTCGTCGCAATGGCTAAACCCTGGAGAAACAGCCAAATCCTGCCCCAAGCGAAAATTTACTCAGAAAAAGTTACTTGTGAGTGTTTGGTGGACTAGTACCGGTGTCGTTCACTACAGCTTTTTAAAATCTGGTCAAACGATTACGGCCGATATCTGATGTCAGCAACTGCAAACCATGATGATGGAAGAACTAGCTGCTAAACAACCGAGGCTGGTCAATCGCTCTAGGCCACTGCTGCTTGATCGCACACTGCACAACAGAGGGCCGCTAAACTAGAGGAGCTGCAATTGCAAAACAAAAATAAATACTTTTGAAATAATTTAATTAAGAAGAAAATTTACCCTTATCTCCGTGCCTACTACATCTAAAATTTTGAAAGAAAAAAATGATATAGTTATTTACCATAGCATTGTAAAAAAACCTATTAGAAGTCTATGGTTTTAATATAACATAATAATTTTCTCAATATTTATGCGTTTATACTTACGTACAACGCAATTTGCCTTTACAATATGGTGCCATACATAAAGTATGTATGGCACCACATTTTAGTTACCACAAACAAATTTGGGTCAGATTTAAAAAAAACCTAGGTACTCAATCTGTGGCGAGGCAAGACATAAATTAGTTGTGAGCAAGATGAGTTTCGCGAGGCCCTCTGGCGAGAAATGAGACGTGACAAACTAACGAAACCAGACCGAAGAACCGCGCATCGAATAGAGAACCTCCTCCTTTTATTGGACTCGGTTGATACCAATATTTTTTTGTGTGTTGCTGACCGTACTTATATGAGCGATAATAGCCAAGAGACCGACCTATTCTGAAAGTACATTTATATTCATTTTTGTTAAAGAACTAAAAGAAAAGACTAACAAACCACGCCACGCCTCTCACTCATATGCTCTTTAACATGAACTCGTCTAAAGTAAATTTAGAACCTATAAATGTCCCTCTGCTGAGCACTAAGACTCCTCTTATTTCTGAAAGGGCTTTGGAGCCGTGAAAAGTCCTCCACGTTCTTCCAATGTGTGCTGGCGGACTTCACATGACTTGTAAATATTTTTATTTCTCAGAAAGCAGGTTTCCTCACGATACATTCCTTCATCGCTAATCACGTGGTAAATCAGCACATAAAATAACAATTTTAGAGGTGCTGGCACCAGGGACCGAACTCGGGTCACTCGCGTACTATTAAAGTTAAGGCGAGCACCCGGCACCTGAGCTACCACGGCTCATATTAACTCGCTATTATTTTCTTTTAAAACTCTGCGATTTGTTCTTCGGAGCAGCAGGTAATGTAAAAACATAAATACCGTTATCCAGTTCTACAACTGTTATGAGAGGAGTAAGCTTGAATAATGTGGCAATACTTGTGCCCTACGTATAAGGTTCTCACAGAAAGAATTGAAAGTGTGCAAAACAGATTATTGCGACACTTAGAGTTTCGCAGTAACGCTTCCGTTAGTTCAAAGTCTTATTATGAAAACAAATTAAATTAATGTCATTTAATTGATAGAAGAATATTTACCGGTACTACGTTCTTGCATAAGTTGTTTTATAACAAGGACTGCCATATTTTTTTAGACAAATTTCATATTAATGTACCCCGAAAAATACCTAGGTAAAAACTCTCGTGTTTTGCGTCTACCGCGTTGATACACCATATGGAGCGAGTTGAATACCCACCATGTGTGTCAAGAACATATATCCTCTTTAAGATATACACAAACCCCGGCCCGTGACACAAATTATGGTTCCAGATTGTACCCCGTGTAGAAAAGACTATATAAGCCAGAGAGGATATCTGCGTCTCGGTAAGAAAAAGCAAGCCAGCTTCTCCGAATGAAAATGCATACATGTAATACAATATCATTGAATGTAGGTATGCATTTCTGTATAATTCCACGGCGAGCGTGGTAAGAGGTGCCGGAGTTTTTTTAGGGTAGGGGATACCGTGGATGCCCAGTCACGGATTCTCCAGAACCAACGGTGCTGGTACCTCCTGCTTAGATTCTTCAGAACTGCTACCATGTTCACTGGGACCATGGAAGGGTATGGGCCTCCGGTTACCTTTACTCACCAGCCGAAACGAAAAGTAATATATAATTTCGGTGATGTAATTGCTGTTAGCCTTTTTTGGCTTTTACAGCTTCATCGGATACTGTGCTCACGGGCCAGGGGCCCGCGTGCCAGGTTTGGTTTGACCCAAACATAAATAAATAAATAAACTCCTACAAAAACCTCGAAATTCGGACTGTGTCGCGTTCGCTGCGTGATTGCGCGATTTAGAATATCTCAATATGATTTTAAGTCGTCTAATGACCGTCCGAGGGAGGCTGCGGGCCTCCATTCGGACTGTCGACTTGTGTGTCGGTACCTCTGGGCGGTGAGAACCGCCCTGGAAAACGGGTGTATCTTGTGTACGCGGTGTGATTATCGACTGCTACGCGCCGCTCTCTACGGCGGTCGCGCGTCGTGGTGCGTTGTATATTAAAGCTATTAACTGTGTGTACAGTGTAGCCTGGATCGTGACTGACCGTATCGTGGTCAGGGAGTGCTGAGACGTCCGTGTCGTCTAGAACGTTTCGCGGGCGACGTTTGCGTTCGGTCGCGTTTCTATTTGGTCGGTAATTTGCTGCTTTAACCACAAGCGGGTTTGGATACAAAGTAAAAGTGTAACATACGCTTTTACTTCTCGCCCGTATTCTGCGACATCTGGGCTGAGAGAGCCGGGCCATTCATGCAACAGCTAAGGATATTGAGTGGCTCTTCCACTGTTAGCTACCGAATAGGTACTGTCGGAAGTTTCTGCGGGGAAGATATTATAGTGGCACAAGTGTACTCACAAACATAGAGGCGCTTACTAAGACGCCGTGTCAGAAATACAAGGACAATCACAACACAACTAGACCAGTTTTATATACGCAAAGTTATGTTGTGTATGTGTGTTATGTTATAGATTTTTTAAGTAAATTCATATTATTTACTTATATACTATGTTGATAATCTTCATAAATAGATTATTTCCTTCACAGTATTTAAAAAAAAAACATATTTCTGAAACTTGGTCCCTCTATGCGGGGGCGTTTTTAATATGCTTTTTAACTTCCTGTTACGGCCATAAGGAGTGGCACGTACCGAACCGTCAATGCTTAGGTAAGCGAGATACCATGCCGTACGGCGCGAATACGTAGTCGGCTAATATTACGCGGGCGACACCGGGCATCGGAGCACGGCTAGTTACTCATATTCCTGTTAACCACACCAAGTAAGCTTGTGTTTGGAGTTTGTTCACCATAATAGTCGAATTGCGGGCACGAACCTACTGTTTTGCAGCCCGTTCTTAAATTGACTGTGTTGAAATATGATAAGCAAAAATTTAAAGAAATACTAAATCCGTTTGAGCATACCTGTATGAAATGTCTACTTTTTGCTCCGTCTACGATATCCGGAATCCATTATAAGTAACCCTCAGTTTTTCGTGTGTTCGGGTCTAGCTGTCTCCACTCTTCCACAGTTGGCATCACCTGTTTTCGCCACTGTCCATGTTTTCGTATTCCCCACCATGACCGATCGTTTTATGTTGGTTATTGGTTCGTGTATTTGATTATGACATTATAGCGTCGGGTTTCGTAGTTTCTACTGGTGGTGGAGTCCAATGCAGGAATCCGTCTAAGTAGGTAACATTGCAGTGTCAATTATTTTGCCGTGAGCAGTAGTGTAGAAACACTGCAGTGTTTTGTGTGTTTTTGAAGGGTACTGATAGCTAGTGTCGTGCCACACAGAAAAGGTTTGGGTGACACAGCGTTTGTTATGAGCGGACGTCGCACTTACCATCTGGTGAACGGCCTGCTCATCTCGTCACTTTCTACTATAAAGAAAATAAGGTACTTAAGTTTTCTTAAATAAAGTTATTTTTTTCCTATATTTTGCGATGGAAAGTAAACATAATGGGTAAGTACAGTCGCAGACGAAATGTGAAAGCAGTGTATTGTTGGAATTATCATATTCTTACAGTGATGAGAGAAATATGTCAAGCAAATAAAAATCTTGTGCGAATTCTGGACAAGGACCCCAAAAAAGCGGGCACGGCACGTGAGTAATTCGAAAAGTGGCTTTTTAACCAATTTAATTACGCATTCTTATGTGAATAAAGTAAATTTCCATATCAACGCTGAGTCTTCTTTGACAGTTGTGCCTGCGCCGCCTAATAACACTGTTACTGTTGATGGATTAATTTTGCAACTACAGCCCAGGCGTGTACGTAAAAGAGTTTTCATCATACTGAAAACCAGAAACATTGAAAAGTTTGGAAGACATAATATAGTGTTTTAAAAACGAGGAATGGCATTCGGTTAGATTCTCGGAAGTTCCAAAGAAATACTTGTGTAGGTACTCTGGGATTCATAGAACTTAATATGAAAGAGGAGTTGAAACGATTTGAGTCTTTGACAAATGAAGAGTTTATACCTCATAGAACGTTATTTTGATGCAATGACTAATGCAATGCTTATTCAGAAAAAAGTTAGTGATGATATTTTGTGCCATTTGTAAATTGAATTGGGAGTATTTTCTCAAGACCAGCGCTAGATCTGAAAAATGTTTTCAAGTGCAGACATGCTCTTTGAGAACAGCTTCAATGCCAACTCTTCCTATCCTGATTCTTTTCAAGTCTAGTAACCAGCAATGTTTACAAAGATTTCCATCGGATTTGTGCAGCCAAATTAAAAATTCTTTCGATCCAATAGATTTCAAAGCAAAAGAAAGTCTTATCAACTTAAAGGAAGCAGAACAAAGACTTCCTAGTGCAGAGTCAAAGCAGCAGTCGAAACATGAGGCACCTCGTTACGGATCTTTACCAAAAAATTATTTCGAGGCGGCTGTCTTATGCAATATCGACATATAATTGCATAAGTACATCTTCGGCTTACGAAAGTATGACCATATTTCAAGATATAGATCTGACCTCAATTGGCTTACTATCAGACTGAGGCGGAATTCTAGAATACAGCTAGTTATTTTCTCCATTTTAACTATCGTCACTTTCGTATTTCAAGGATAAATTTGAGCATCTTTCCTCATCTCATGATAGGGAATTACGATCGTCATCTAACAATAAGATTCGTATTCCAACGCACTTCACCGGGTCCTACGGCAACTTCTTTACTGTTCCGGCCACACTCCTTTGGAACTCCTTGCCCGACAATATCAAAAAATGTGCCTTCAAAAGGTTGATTCGTGAGTATGTAATGAATTCGGTTATTACTACCTGAATCATTTATTATTATAAGCAGTTATTAGTATGTCCGTGTATATATATACATATATTTATGTATTTCCGTGTGTATATATACATATATATTTATATAAGTATTAATGCGTGTATGTATGTGTAAGCTTATGTTTGTTCTAGTTAGGCGTTTCGTTTTATTTGTCTATTTTTTATTATTCTGCACCTATCACAAGTTCTCACCACACCATGGGTTGGTTGGTAGAGAATGCCTATAGGCATTAAGTTCTCCCTTTGTTACCTTTTTATTTAAAGGTTTAGCAATAAAGTTTAAATAAATAAAAATAAAATAATCAGATTTCTAACACACCAATAATGTCCAGCTTCGCAATGAATTGCAGTCTCCGCAAATGTCTCAACAACAACTTCATTAAAACAAGGGACTTACAACTGTTCAGTCATTTGTGCGTTCCGTCCTTTCTGCAGAGCAGAGACTGGATGGTAACAATAGATTTAAGCCAAGTCTACTTTCACCTGCCCATAGCTCATCAGAATTTCAAGGTTCTTCAGGGCGAGCAACAAGAGCAAAACTGTCTGCTCTTCGGTCTATCGTCAGCGCCCGGGACTTTCGTTGCAGTTACTGGAATGCAGGATATCTCAGAAACTACAACATTCACTGTGTGGTTTACCAGACGATTTTTTCTGACCAGAAAATCCAACTAGCAACAAATTTTATTTAAACAAAGAAAAAGGAACAAAGTCAAAGAAATTCTTTAAGTAAATCAGGCAGCTGCTAGCTCTGTTGGATTATCAGAATATAACTTTAACAGCACAGTACTTTACAGAACGATATAATACGAATGTTGATGCTCTATTACGCAACCAAGTAAGTCCATATTAGCCTGAGACCAATGTTATCTTTCAAATGTGGACGGACACCAGACAGGGATCTATTTGTTTCAAGGACAGCTTATGTCGTGACGAAGTGGTATCTATAGATCCACAAGACAGGCTTCCTTGGCAAAAAAATTAGTCTGGGTTGGCTGCTCCCGACACCCAACCGGATACCAACGTAAAAGTAACTGAAAACATACCAATGTCTCAACTAAACTCTGCAATTGGCAAGTACACTTATGGAGGTGGAACAAAGATTTTGGACGAAAGACCTGGAGCAGCGGGCCAACCAGAAATCTTGTCAAATTTTAAACCTTCCACAAGTACTGATAGATACGAAGACTGGCCGTCACCCACCATAGGTACTTTCAAGGTGGGCGGACTTCATTAAGGAATGGACAAAGAAAGAGAAATCGTTGCTGCTGATTAGCTGAAGAAAATCGACGATTCGCACATACATCATCATCATTTCAGCTTCTCACTAGTCCACTGCTGAACACAGGCCTACCATGGGCAACTTTTGTTTCATAGTTTCTAGCTCTCGTTTTGCCATAGTATCCACGCTTGGAAGGCGGGTTGGCAACCGCAGTTTATTTATTCAGATGTTCCAGGAAGATGCAGCTGCACATCTCATCATCACACATTCATATCAGCATGAAAAAGATGGAAAATGTGGTGTAAATCTCATCTCCCACTAATCATTAAAAACCTTGAACCGTCTACAGCAGCCCCTAACTTTGCGTATCTTCACAATAGTGTTAGTTTAGCTTATAAGACTATTTTCTGCCATAAATCTGTAGTATCTACTTTCACAAAGACTAGTCAACTGAAAATCTCATCTAATTTTCTAGTTAAAACAGATTTTGCGAGCCATTTCAGTAAAAAAAAGCAAACTCCATCTTAAATGATTCCACTTCTCCTACTTATCCTCAGGAAAAATTTCAATAAAATTCTTTAGCTCATGAAAGAGTTCTTTGTTCTGCTTCAAGTTATAAGAATGCATTCCTTAACACTTCACCAAATTCGTTGATAACTCATTTATCGTTCAGGTTGCACTGCTCTGGAACTCCTTGCCCGATGACATTCGAAAAGCTCAAAATAAGATTGCTTTGTTTCGCTCTGAAAGGCACTGTGAGCTAGTGTAATCACTGGGCATGTGACTTAAGAACTGATGTCTCAGGGTGACGGGCGCATTGTAGTGTCACACTGTTCTGGGTGACACAGCATTGTTATGGACAGATGTTGTACTTACATGCACTACATCGTAAAAACAATAAAGTTTAAATAAATATAAAATAAATAATTCCTCCTATAATTGCAACCTGTTCTAGAATATTTAAGTTTGGATAGACCAGATGAGCATAATTTCTAACAGATTTCGAAACTTGTTTTTAATTAAGGGCAATTTTACTTCAGCTTGCTTCTGGTCACGAACTCACTATTCAAGACCAGGCCTGAACATCAAATTGAGTAAGGAAATTGAGGAAGGAAGGATGCATTAAGTCTGTTCCCTGAAACACGGGAATGGAAGATGATGGAAGTTTCCTCATTTAATTGGTTGAAAACAACAAAATTGATATGATTCTTGTTACTGGAAACAGGAATCGAGAATATAGTTTTAAAGTTATTAAGTAACAAGAATATACCTTTATCAACTAACTTTCTCTGATGTAAATTTAAACAATTTTAGTTAATTGAATCAGGTGTTTTACTTTGTGGAAAGTAATTATAATAAAGGAAAGAAAGTTAATTTGCTAAGATCCATATGGATAATTTGAAATGGTGTGTATTACCTAGTTTTTGAAAAGCACCGCCTGTCCTCTCTCAAACCACGAGGCAATTCACAACACTGAAGACAAGAACATGACATGTGTTTCATCTCAAAACAATGCATTATCAAGTGGTATTGATTTTTGGCTTCTTTATTTCCCCAAAAATTAACAAACTTATTTTATACATGGTTAACAATATTTATGGAAATTTTAAAGTTTTTTCTTTATAGTATTATATGCAGTCTTCTGGGTACAAACTGACACTTCAGCCTGGTGTAAAGTAAGATTGGCGAAACTATCTTCTGATTGAGGTTCTAGTACTTTTTTAGATATATTATTCTCTCTGTGATCATGTTTTATCACAACTGGTTTAAGTAGAGATGAAGATAATTTCTTTGCCCATTGACTCTCAGGTAACTTCTCCGCATCAGGCACTTTAATCTGCAAGTACACAATGAAAACTATTGTAGCTATATACACAGCCATAAATTACTATTAACTTTAATCATTGATTTAAAAGCTTTTCCTAAAGAACTTCTTTTCTTGGCTCACATTCTGATAATTTTGAGTGTATTTTAGGTAAAGTTCTAGGCATAGTAGCAGAAGTTGTCTTCAAAAGAACTAAACAACTGTAGCATTCTTACTGCTTCAACAATTATAAAGTTCCAATCCCAAAATTCAAGAATAATGGGTATTTAACTTTAAGGAAAGTAACCAAAAATTTTAAAATCTTTAGTTACTTTCCTTAAAGTTAATATAATATATAATATAAAAGTAATGATAAAATATGGAAAGATAAAATATTTACCACTTTCATGTTTTTAGCGCTTTTGTATGCAATAGATGGTAAAATTACATTCTCTTTATTCAATTTACTTTCTGTACTTTTTTGTAGTTTTGGTATTGATGATATTCCTGTCAAAGGTTTCTTTGGTCTAACATCTTTTAGTAGTGGAACTTGTGGACCATTTTTGATATATGTGGCAACTGGACTAGTTATATGTTGATATGAATTTGATTTCATTGGAGTTTTTCTTGGAGTTATAAATTGTTTTTTTGATGACATTGGTGTTTTAGGTGTCTTGAAAACAGGAACTTTCTTTTTTATATCACCAGTAGGGGTAGAAAATATATCAGTCTTTTTTAGATTACCAACTGAGTTTGCTATACTTGTGATTTCAGTAGGAATAGAATTACAATAACTCTGGCCATCTGTTTTTTTAACTGGAATTGAAAGTTCCATGTCAGATGGACCTTTAACACTTTTAACCTTTAATTCTGGTGGATTCTGTGGTCCAATAATTTTAATTTGAAAATCAGTTCTGTCACAGGTTTTATCTTTTGAAATACCAGAATTCAAATCTACCAATTTATCTAGTTTACATTCCTCTTCATGAGTTGCAGCATTATTAAGGATATATTCGACGACTTCTAATGTATTGTCCAATTCCTCTTTATTATTATATGGTGCTATTTGAAGTTCTGATACCATTTTTTCCATTTCCAGAAAACTGTCAGTTGGTTGAATTGATATCCCAATTCAAAACTTCTTTGTGTTCAGTTGATAAACTAGAATTGGTATCAGAAAAATTAAGTGAAACTCTTGATTTCAAATCAGGTTCAGAACAAGTTTCAATTATTTTTAAACTACTATCGTTGTCTTCCATTTGTGTATTACAACACCTGAATATATAAATCAAACATTAGGTACAAAACATATTATGGATGTATGTAACGCCAATAAACAATTATACTTACGTTACGCTATGCCGACATCTGTCCAATATCACATGTTTTTTAACTTCTTTTAATGAAAGTTTTCCAAAAAATATTTCTTCGTCGCTTAATTGATCGTCAAAATTCAGAGCCATAATTATGTTATTCAATAGCGTTCTCATTTAGTACGATGACATTTAATATATTAACGAACTTTTCAAATTGACCGCTATTATTTGCAATTTGCTGACAAACTAAGAGCAGAGTTGCCACCTGATGCTTTTTCAGAGCTTCTGGCGATAGTTTTTCATCATTTTATTCAATAACTTTTACCGATTTTTTAATGAGGTATCTATTAGCGAAACTTATTTTTGTATTAAAAATGTCTTCTTTGCGTGTTAAATCCCCTACCATTGTAAAATTCCATAATCTTATAACTGTAGTCTATAATCTAAATGCTGTCAAATATAAATTTGATTCAAAATAGGTACTTAGATAGATTACCTTCGTTGTTGATCGTACGAACTTAAACTAGTAAGAAAACTATTAAACAAAGAAGTTAAATCCTTAGTGTCAAATCGTGAAGTGTTTTATAAATACCAATATTAAATGGAACTGTCGCCAAATAAAAAACTATATACAAAAAAGTATATGCAAGAGTGGGAGCAGCAAGATGAATTCAAAATCTGCGTAAACATTGCCGTGTGGTGGCGGCTCGATAAAAGAATACTACCACTCCATCTCATCCAATGGATCTCGTAAAAGGCGAGTAAGGAGTTAAACTGCACTGTGGACCCAACAGCGCATGGTGGCGATGGGCTCACCACCTGTACACACCAAGTGCATTAGATTGTTTTGGTGAAACGTGGATTGTGGCAGTCATCTGTTTTTGCAGTGAGTGCCCAGTCTCTGACTACCCCTTATGGGATACAGTCGTGATCTTATGTATGTATGTAAACCTTTTCCTGGTGATGCATTAATAGCCTTCTGTTCACTTTTTAAAACAGAACTACAATTAAACTTAAATACATACATACATCTTAAACAAGCTCAGGGGCTAGGCGCTCGTTTTAAATTTCATAGTACGCGAGTGACCTGGGTTCGATTCCCGGTGCCGGCACCACTAAAATTGTTAATTGCTATTTTAAGTGCTGACTTACCACGTGCTCGGCGGTGAAGGAAAACATCGTGAGGAAACCTGCATGTCTGAGAAATTAAAAATATTTCGAAGACATGTGAAGTCCGCCAACCCGCATTGGAGTAGCGGGGCGGATTCTTCCTAGCTCTAAAACCCCCTCAGAAATGAGAGAAGGCCTGTGCTCAGTAGTGGGACATTTATAGGCTGAAACTTTACTTTTGTTTTTTTTTATCTTAAACAAAAAGCAAGCAAAAAAGTTTCTCAACTTATTGGTGCCTAACTTAGGGTCATGTACTATATATAATAATACTAATAAAAAACATATGTATTATCATGTATAATAAAACACAATACAATTACAGATTCTCAGCGTTATAATTTTAGACTTACTCACCTCACTATTGACAATAAAGTAAATTGTTCCTTCAAATGAACATCAAAACTGAAAACACAGACAAGAGAAGCGGACTCCTATCACTTAACTTAATAGAGCCGATAGGTTTCCGGCAGAGTAGAATAGCACCTTCCTATTTCCTACCGAGATGTCGTAAGAGGCGGATAAGGTATTTTACGGACAGCCTTCATTCGTGCAGAATAATATACTTTACTGTCGCTTTACTGCTCGTGGAAACGCATAAGGAGTAATTTTTTTTACTTGTTTCAAAATGGCGGCGACGCTGGTGTCACGTCACTGGCGTTTCCCACGGGGGCGTTAAGTGGACTGCGGGTGTGGTCTCCGCCTACCCCTTATATGGAAAAAAGCGTAACTGTATATACGTATGTATAATATGAATATGAATTCTTTTTAAATCGAATATTTTTTTATTTTTGGTTGACATGGATAATCTACTTGTAATTATTAAAATACTGTAGTAAACATATCGTCGGATACTTTGGATGAGTTAGTGAGAACTGTAGGTAGGTATAAAAGTAGATTAGGTAAAAGATCCTACTTTATATCAGTATTCCGATTTTTTTTCAGATAAAATCATGCAACTAAGCCTAATAGCAGCTATTTAAATTCGGCAGCAAATAATTGGTTTGTCCGTGGTTCGTTCTAGTTCCATAACAATTAGCGTTTGTTCGTTTTTAACTAAAAATATATACATTTATAAATTTTTTGGTAATTGTTATTGGCACTAATGGCACTTTTACCCTTGCCACTAGTAAACGCAGTTTTATTTTAATTGTGCGATACGATGTTAGTTTGGCGGCTTTCACAGTTTCGTCGGAAGATACTCGCTAGCAAAGGGCCGCTGAGCAACTTTTAGTGTATTTAACTTCAATAACTTTTACAGCATATAATACACAGGTAAGAGTTGTTGTTGAAGTCATATTCTGGCAATGTAAAAGGATAATAATTGACAAATCCTGTCATACACGGTCCGTTCCATTTTGACAGGACATTTCCATGTATGACAAGGTACCCAACAATTTGTTTTCGACAAATCATACAAAATTCAATTAAACAAGAACCATCCAACTCAAGAACTGAACCCACTAGAACTCAATCATCATCACGGATTGCTCCAATACAAAGTCAGGTACTGGTTATAAAGCCTTCTCAGAAGACCTTAATATTCATACCGACCCGGGCCCATAGTCCCACTTACTTTCAGGTATGTTCGCTCGTTGGTCAGCAACCGTAGTAGAAACCAACACGCAGCTCTGAAAAAACCACTCGGTATGCAGATAGGCGACGGAAGCTTTGCCTACTATTAACAATCGAATCTCCAAGCTACTCCGTCTGAATAAACCCCAAATTAAACTGTTAGTAGCGCCATAACAGGACACATGGATCTTTTAACAAACATCTGTTTTCTTTAGATGTCACGGACAGCCCTCTGTGCAGAGGACGAGAGCCCATGGAGACGGACTAAGCAGCGGCCTATGTCCTGCTGAACTGTGTTATAGTCGCGAAATACCAGGCTACGTATCACGGCTCTCCCAGATCGTTCCCCGAGATCGTAGGCAACGCAAAGGATTTGCTGCGGTTTCTAGAGGAGCTTGGTTTGCTCCAATCCAATCGTGGCGTATTCTGGAGTCACGTAATATTCTTTGGTTCTTGACTTTCAATATTATATTTCGAATAAAAAAAAATATTTATTTATTTACTCTCTATTGTTACACCCTTAGATTCTAAGATAACAATGGGCGGACTTAATGCCTATCGGCATTCTCTGCCAGTCAACCCGCAGTGTGGTAAGCTATTCTGGCAGGTATAATTATAGAAAAGTTTAATAATATTATTTATATTTATATAAATATATATATATATATATATATATATATATATATGTACACATAAACACAGATATTAATACATATAATATGCATATAATATAAAACCGAACTAACATTTTTAACATCAAACACTGGTTATTCTCAATTAGTAATCACGAACTATTCTCTTAAACGAGCCCTTATTATTAAAAAGCTCAATTCTGTCAAATTATGTTCTTGATTTTAGACCAAATTGTTGAATATGTTCTCAAAGTCCTCAAAAACAACTAAAATTATTGTAAGTATATCTTTATTTTTAACGCAAAAGCTAACAAACTACAAAACATCAGATTTAAAAACACTAAGGATTTTTTTTTAATTTTTGTCATACATGAGCGAAGTGATATCTCGAGTAAAGTTATCGTAATAATTAAAAAAACTATAGAAGGCAGCTGTAAGTGAAGAATTTTTAGGCAACTCGCTTACTCTTTTATGGAACATTTCATAACGAGCCTTTTGTTCTTGCTTGTACAGTTGTCGTATATCAAAGTTTTTGTACAGTTGGAGAATGCGATCCACTTTGTCTGGGTCCGTACTGCCATAATTTTCTTTGAAAATGCGTTTTTGCTCCGGGTTACACCTCTGTAGAATTACGACTGCTGGCCAACAACATTTACCCTCGTGGATGTCTGTGCCACTTTTACCTGTTTTCGTTACCAATCCGTCTGTGATTAGGTAATCTATTAAGTCATTCTGAAATTCAAAATCTTCTTTTACCAAAGTCACTTCCCGTGACCCACTTCTAATGCAATAATGACATAAAAAAATATCATAAATGTCGTCCGAATAGTTACGAGTATTGTAGTCACAATACGGAAAATCGGAACTACTTCTAAGTACCTTTTCGGATTTTAATAATATTTATCTTTATTCTATATTCTTACGCGACTTCGTCCGCGTGGAAATAGGTTGTTTAAACATCCCGTGGGAACCATTGTATTTTCAGGAATAAAAAGTATCCGTTGTCCGCAAGCTATCTCTGTGTCAAATCTCGTCAAGATCGGTTCAGCGGTTGAATCGTAAAAAGGTAACTAACAGACATAGGAACAGAGAGAGTTACTTTCGCATTTACAATATTAGTATGAAATGGCTTAAGCATATTATAACTGGGTCAGCTTCAGTACGCCACATTGGCACCCGGTGCGGATATCGATGGTCTCCTTATGAATGAAAACGGACATTCGACCGCGATTAAGTCGCGAGAAGCCGCAAGCTTTATTAATGTTTATGTCAAAGCTCTATCTACTCTAGGGACCCGGAACTGAATGTTAATCGAAAGAAAGAAATAACGCTGCTCAGTTAATACAACAAGAAATAATTGTATAAAACAGTATTTAATTTTAAGGATTTTTTAAATCTCGTTTGAGTGATTCTTTTGTACCGGGTGGCACCAGTCAGTTCAGTGTCAGCGATCGGTGAAAAATAATCACCCGAAAAAAAATTAGGTTAGCGTGTCTAAGACCCTTTAATATTCACGGGCATGAAAGTTTCTAGACGATTTTAATCCCAATCAAAAAGAAAAATTTAGACTTACGGACGTAATACAAAGATATGGAGTTCGCGTTCATTACCACAAAAGTAAACGCGATTGCCGCTTACACTGGCTCATATTAAAGTAATTTCTACTTTTAAGTACTTTATTTCAAACCCACGTGTCCCTGTTGTGATTTCTTAATATTTAAATTCTTATTCCATAAAAATAATAAAGTAAAAGTATTATTCATAATTTCCTTTGCCCTCTGTCCAATCATAATCATCATCATCGTCATCATCATTTCAGCCTGTCACTAGTCCACTGTTGATAATAGGCCATTATTAATTTTAATTCTAAAATAACTTACATGAACTTGGACCAATATGCCAATATCGTTGAAAATGTAGTCAATAAGATCATATGACCCCTCATTTAATCTGTTACTAAGCGCCAAAGCCAACAGAAATGGCGCTTTAACTGAATAAAATGCTGATTTCATTTTACAAATGTCGTTATAAGTTTGAATTGTATAAATATCGTAGTTTCTGGATTTGGTCACTTCAGTATCAAGATGCTGTCCCATAGAACCAATAAAATATTCCTGTAAAAAAAGAAAATCGAATTAAATAATTAAGAACCGATGCCACACGACGGGTGACGGTTTTTTTTTTTGTGAACTAGTAAATTGTAATATTTGTTATTTATGTTATCGCATTAATAAATATGGTGATAGGATTAATATGCAGGAGTCCATCTAGGTACGTACTACAGCAATATCATTTATACTGCCTTATAATAGTAGTATGCAAACATTACTGTGTTTCGGAATGAAGGGCATTGAGAGCTAGTGTAATCACGGGGCATATTAGATTTAGGAACTGATGTCCGGAGGGCCCAGTGTGGTGCCACACAGAAACGTTTTGTTTGACACAGCATTTGTTATGGACGGACGTTGCACTTACCATCAGGTGAACGTTTTGCTCGTCACGACGCTTTATCCAATGCAAAAAAAGTAATATAACAAAATTAATTTTAAATAAATTAATAATATAAAGCAATTAAGAGCTAAGGAAGTGTTCAAATTCAAAACTTATTATCTTGAGGCGACGACGTGTCTGCTCTTTACGAGCTTTCTTGCTAAAAATGTTATGACAGACAGTTTTGTTATGGTTCTCCAAACCATATCATCCGGAAGGCTCTTGTCTTCATTAATTTTTCCTCAGGTTTTTTATAGCGGTACACTTTTCTCAAGAGACTGGGCGGCATGTCTTTGGTTGATAGTGAGTTGGGCAAATTTCTTTGTATTTGAAAGTTTTTATATTCGCCAGTGGTCGTTGAAGGTTAACAAGAGGGATGGTTCTTTTCTAGCTTATAGGGGCCGGATAGGTTTCATTGAAATCCTGCGAGGTGAAATTCGGGCTGAAGGCAGACAGGTGCGTCCACCTGTAAAAGGCAGGACAGGTACAACAACTCCAGTACAGGATCCAAGAACCAAAGCGTTCTTCCCCGATGTAGAAAAGAATAATCACATCGTGAGAAAAACATATCTGACACTCCCCTTACTGCAAATCTTTAGAGGACACAAAATGGCCATAACCATACTTACACCGGTTTAACCTGAAAGGAAATCCCGGCTGTCTGTGCGACCCAAACATGACAAGTCTGTAATGCCACGTTATCCTGGAATGCTCGTGCCGTGATGGCCAGAATGGATCTATAAGCTACACACAAAAATAAATAAAGAAGATCTGCACGACCTGCGGTCCGAAACTATTGACGAATATCAATCAAAAACAAAAAGTACTTATGATTGATGTTCGTTTCGTTAACACACAAGAACCTGATAATTGTAGCATATGCCCTGCTGGTTGTAAAGAAAACCTGATCAATCAGAGCTGCGGGGAAGGAAAGGGATCGCGAATTCTCACCATACACGAAGGTCAGAGAATGTGTGATAGTGAGTGCCGCCAAAAAAAATCTAAAATTAACAACTGTGTTCCCAATACAGTTGAGGCGATTTTGCGTAACACTGACAGAACAGTGCACAGTGTAATAAAAATAAATAAAAAAAGTGTATGGATACTGTACCTTGGTATAAATATCTAAAATTTGGTCACATAATTCACCCTTAAAATTTTGTTTTATTAACTCATCAATAAAGGTTCTCAATAAATAGGCATCATTTACTGCCAAAGATCCGGTGTTGGGCAGCAAATGCCAGCATAGTTTTCCACAACGTGTTGTACAACCATCCTCATAATCGTCCCAGAAACAAAAGTAAGTTTGTACCTGCAGCAAAAATAATAAATTAATGTACACGAAATCCTATCTTTGTTTTAATTTGAAATTTAATTAAACGTATTTATCGTGCTATCGCGACATAACGAATTTCTTACCACAAGTTCAATAGTCAGGTTAAAATTAGCCCCCGCTCTCTTACATCGAAATCAAACTCGTACACGTCCGAGTACCAGTCTCCTTTCATCACACAACTCTTTTGATTACCATATCATACTTTTTCGATTACGTAGGCAGAGATCACATCCATAGCCCACTTTTCACCGCCGCGGGAAACGAGACGTGACGGGTGGCGAACCTCGACGCAACCATTATGGTACGAATTGGGAAATTCTTACAATCCATTGGGTTCTCACGAGCACCATAGTGATAGCATTGTGTATTCTGGTATTTATTATGCACGAATAAAGACTGTCCTTCACCTCGACGCCTCGGTAGGAAAGAGGAAGGTGCTACTCTACTCTGCCGGACACCTATCGGCCATATCAGTACTAAGATATTGTTGTTATTTAGGATATTTATATTTATCATTGGTGGTAGGATTCCTACATAGGAATCCTACCACCAATGATAAATATCTAGGTAGGTACCACCGCCGTCAGGCCAGTTATTCTGGTGTGAGGCAGTAATGTGCAGTATAATCTCTGCTTTAAACTGTACAAAATAAATGCATGAAGTCTGAAATGTAATACGTAGCTACGATTCTTCTGAACAAGTTTTAACCCATGGCGTGTTTTTCGTTGACCAGCCGAGAAAAACTTTAAATCTAAATACTTGTAAATACAACGGAACCCTCCTTTTCGCTGCGCATGATTGGGAACAAATATACATTTCAATGCAATAACATTTCTTATCGTGAATGTATTAGTAATTTTATTGTCTGTAATTATTTAACATGACACGTCCATAAATGTTGTAACTCTATAAATTTCATCGAAACATAGCTGCCGACGCCAATTGATAATAGAATTTTATTACTTTAGATATATAAAAAAGCAAGGTGAAAAGAAGTCTCGAAAATTTAACTAGATTACAATATTTTAGTACTATACCGAATACTACGTCTGTATATGAAAAATTACTAAACGCTGTGTAAAGTATATTATTGTGAATAATAATTTTTAAAATATGCCAATTGCGTTTCTATATTTAAATTGAGTGATTTTGACCCATTTTTTTTATTAATTATTACTAATATTTTTTTCTGTGTACCTAAATGTTATTAGGTCCAATCCCACAATCCACTAATGCACAAAGGTATGCTCTATTAGCGCCTAAGAATCAAGAATCCGGTTTTTCTCTACATAATATCGTAATTAACAGAAGAAACATACGTATAAATAATTCAAAAGCATCTTATTAGAAAAGAAACTGATCACTGGACTTACCAATTTTTTTTAATAGATCAATTACTTTTTAAATAATAAAAGTAATTTAAACAGCTTTTATTAGAGATTTTTTCAAACAATCATCAATTTTTGGTAATGAAGTGAGAATTTTTATGAAAATACTCGTATTTATAATAATAAGTTCATTAACTTTATACATGGGTTATTTTTTTTTATTTAATTTAACTTTTTTGCACAATGCTTTTTTTATTATTTAACACAAATGAAATATAATAAAATAATATTAATTACAAGTTAATACATTTACGAAAAAAATTTATTTGTATAATTAACGTATAACATAAGCGCATAAAGCATAAACATTTCGGTTTTCCAAACTATATTTTATACTACATATTTGCGTCGTCGTATTTGGGTGCGTAGTCGAGAACGATTGAAGAGTAAGTCAAACTTTCAGGGTTAACACGTTCCTCGCCCTGATAGATAGACTCATGTCCGAGTTAGAATAACGGCAGAACTACTTTGTAGGCCACAAAGGATTTAACGAATTTTTTTCATTCCTAACCAAAATGAGTGAGTTGTAGCCATCAACCCTGACAAAAAGCCATTTTCTTGGAAAAAAATTAACCCTAATGATTTAGAAAGTGACTTAGTTCAGGAATGCCATGATTCGTCTGGAAGAATAAAACCAGAAACCAGATAAATAAAACCAGATTCTGGATCATTGAAAAGTCTATATTCGTTCCTGCGAAAAAAGAATTTGGAGGACATTTACCCAACCTGGACCATTTATTTATTTAAACTTTATTTGCACACACAAAAAATAGATGTACAAAAAGGCGGGTCAAGCGGAAAAGATGTAGTGGATGTCAAGATCAAACAAAAAAAAAATAACCACGATAATTTATAGATGTAATATATTGGCCGTGTGGCCGTGTGGTAGCGGTCCTAAGAGAATCTACCACCCCATCTCATCCCGTGGGTGTCGTAAAAGTCGACAGAGGGAAAATGAAAACCACGAGATGGGCAGCAGCATCTTCCTGGAACAACTGAATAAATAAACTGCGGTTGCCAACCCGTCTGCCAAGCGTGGCAACTATGGCAAAATCCCCCCAAAACGAGAGCTACAAACTTTTGTGGCAATCTATGGGGGAGGCCTATGTTCAGCAGTGGACTATTGATAGGCTGAAACGACGACGACGAATATATACATTATATATACATACATAAACGCGCATAAACTCATATACATACATGATGCATAAACACATACATATACGTAAAATATGACTAGATTCCGAATTCAAGATAGAAACCAAATACGTTTAGTAAAAGGGAAGAAGTAGAAATTAATAGCAAACAGTAGAAAGAAAATAAAACTACTACGACAATGCAAGATAGTGGTTCCAGAACAAGCGTTTAAAGTAAGCCTTGCTTATGCTAGCGCGAATGCTGTTTGGCAAGTCGTTCCAAAGTCGGGCAGCCTTTGGGGTAATAGAAAATTATACAAGAATGACAAAAAGGGACAAAAAGAAAAGAGTTATCCGCAGAACGGAGACAACGCTCATGGAAATCAACCTGATACTAAAATTTGCAGTTGAAATATTCAGGGACAAACGGACCGTTTAAAACAGAGAATAACATACCAATTGTTGTAAAAGACCTACAACATCATGAAATTGCAATTTTATTGACGAAGAAAATGTAATTAATATGATTGTAAAATTGCAGAGGTAAAGAGCGGCAAATGGGACGGGCGCCGTGTGTTGCCACACAGAAAAATTCTGGGTGCCATAGCATTGCTATAGGCGGACGTTGCACTTACCATCAGGTGAACGTTTTACTCGTCCCTTTATAAATCAGAAAATACAGAATTAAATTATGTGTGTTTAGTCGATAATACAGTGACCATACTGGTAAAAAATCACTCCACGGTTCCTTGTGTTTCTCGAGTTGTTTAAACATAAAGAGCGAGTATACATAAAAGCATTTTGTGTATACTCAGGTAGATTAGACCAAGTAAAACTTATAACTTAAGCCTGTCACGTTACGTCAGGCACAGATATATATATTTTCGGTGATGTAATTGCTGTTAGCCTTCTCGGCTTTTACAGCTTCATCGGATACTGTGCTCGCGGGCCAAGGACCCGCGTGTCAGGTTTGGTTTGACCCAAACATAAATAAATAAATAAAAACTCCTACAAAAACCTCGAAGTTCGGACTGTGTCGCGTTCGCTGCGTGCTTTCGCGATTTAGAAAATCTTAAATATTTTAAGTCGGCTAATGACCGTCCGAGGGAGGCTGCGCGCGTCCATTCGGACTGTCAACTTGTGTGTCGGTAACTCTGGGCGGTGAGAACCGCCCTGGAACACGGGTGAATCGTGTGTACGCGGTGTGATTATTAACTATTGCGCACCGCTCTCTACGGCGGTCGCGCGTCGTGGTGCGTGTTATATTAAAGCTATTGACTGTGTGTACAGTGTGGCCTGGATCGTGACTGACAGTATCGTGGTCAGAAAGAGCTGAGACGTCCGTGTCGTCTATCACGTGTCGCAGCGACGTTTGCGTTCGGTCGCATGTCTGTTTGGTCGGTAATTTGCTGCTTTAACCACCAGCGGGTTTGAATGAACCGCGGCTTTTTCGAAAAACCGCCGTGATAATTCTCTGAAGTGTTCAGAGATTAAGGGTATTTCACAGTCGCTGTGAAGATCTACATTGCGTTGATACCAACCGGCTCCGGTGGCAGTTCGCAAGAATCGATTTTGAACGCTCTGTAACTTCTTTAATTGATGCCCGTCGCGTGAGCGAAAGCGACGCAAGCATAGTCCATTACGGGTCTTATGCAAGTCTTATAGAGGCGAAGTTTGTGTCTTAAGCACATTTTGCTTGAGGAGCAAGTTAATGGGTATAGACGGCTTGAGATAAAAGCCGCTCTATTGCGTATGTTTTTAATTTGTGCAGCGAACGACATCGCTGCGTCTAAAGTGACCCCGAGGTATTTGATGCTCTTTTCCCAGGGAATAGGGCGTCCGAACAGGGTGATCGTGCCTAGCTGATTGTTGCCGATTGGGTGACATCGTCTAGCGGGGTTTGGTGTGCCCCTCGAGAAGTATATCGCTACACTTTTCTCGGGGTTTACCTCTATTCTCCATTTCCGGAACCATTCGCCTAGGCGATCGGCTGCGGCTTGGAGTTGAATCGTTATGCGGCCCTTGTGCTTGTCGGAATAGTACAGGGCCGTGTCATCTGCGAAAAGCGCAAGATTGACTTTCGGGTCTTTAGGAATATCGCTAGTGTACAGCGAGAAAAGGAGTGGTGAGGCAGGAGCCCTGAGGGACACCCGCTCGGAGAGGGCGGCTTGAGGAGCGCGTTCCCTCTACCCGGAAGCGAAATAGGCGGTTAGACAAGAAGGCTCGTATGATGTTCACGAGTCTGTCTGGCACTTTAGTGTGATACAACTTGTAATACAAGCCGTCGTGCCAGACTTTGTCAAATGCCTTTGCGACATCGAAAAATAAGGCCCCTGTGCCTACAGGATTAGGGCGGTGCACTTGATGAGTACAGGAGTGTTCGGGGCGAAAGCCGAACTGCTCCTCTGGAAGAATATTATTTATAAGGACATAGTCTTTTAATCGACTGAGTATAATTCGCTCATAAATCTTAGCCATCGAGTTGAGGAGACTTATTGGGCGATAATTAGACGGAATGTTCCTAGGCTTATTAGGCTTCGGAATGCCTATAACGTCGGCTTCCTTCCAGTCGTCCGGGAAGGAGCAGCTGGAGAGAAGCGCGTTAAAAATACTGACTAACAGACACAATAACGGCGTAGTTAGACATTTCATCACCCTGTTGTTTATGCCGTCGAAGCCAGGCACGGATCGGTTTTTAAGATTTTGGACTATCTTAGTGACTTCATCGAGAGTCACTGGAGGCAGTGGTTCGCCCACTGGTGGTATTGCAGCCCTCCGTTCGAGTTCCGCGGCCACCTGCTGCAGGTGGTCGGGATCCGCAGGCGCAAGAGACGGAGTGCATTGGCTCTCTAAACTTTCTGCGAGGCATTCGGCTTTTTCGCTGTCGTCGAAGGCGAGCGAGTTATCGTTAGATCTAATGAGTGGCGGCATGGGTGAGACCGGCTCTGCTTAGAGAGATCGTGCCAGCTGCCAGTAGGCAGTGTGCAACGGCTCGATTTCTCCAAGCATAGTGTCCCAGCTGTCTTGATTGTACTCAGATAAGCGCTCTTTAACATCCCTTTGTAGGAGGCGCAGTCTGAGTCTATTTTCGTCTGTTCTATATCTATCGCGCGCTTTAGTCGCACGGATCTTTTCTCTAATCAGGCGTCGGAGGTCCGCCGGTAGGTTACAGCGTCGATCGCTCGACACTGTAACGGTCCGGGAGGATTCTCCGACGGCTGTTTTGAGATGATTCGAAAAGGATTTTATCGCTCGGCAGGCTAGCTCTGGCGAGTCGATAGTATTATGAATTTCGTCTAAGTGCTGAGAGCTCGTAGCCTCGAGTTTGACTGCAAGGGTACGCCAGTCCACAATGGTTTTGATCTGAGTGACCTCGCCATTTGGCTGGCCCAGCTTAAAAATGACCGGACGATGGTCCGACTCAAGTTCGTGAAGCGTAA
Source organism: Luehdorfia chinensis (assembly GCA_019845155.1). Taxonomy (NCBI): domain Eukaryota; kingdom Metazoa; phylum Arthropoda; class Insecta; order Lepidoptera; family Papilionidae; genus Luehdorfia; species Luehdorfia chinensis. The sequence goes on from JAHVAK010000527.1 coordinate 13,108,931, forward strand.
CTATAGAGTCTATTGCTAAGTTCACGTCCTTAATTATAGCTACGTCTAGAATATCCGGCTGCTGATGTAATTGCGTCGGTACTCTAGTTGGCCGCAAATTAACGAGAAATCTGCGGCGAAGTTAGATGAGCCCTGTATTTTGGGTGTTGTGATTTGAGGCGCGGGCCGTGAAGCGGCTGCGCTCTTCTGCGTCATGGGCAGAGGTTTCGTCCAGGCGTTTGGCGCCGACGCGGCGCTCTGGCTTTGGCTCGGTCCGGTAGTCCCGTCAGAGGGACCGGGTTTCGCTGCGGCCGGAGCGGGACGCGGGCGTTGTTTTTGGCGCGGTTTTAGGCGCGGGTTTAGTTGCCGGTTTAGGAGTGGGAGTCTGAGGCTGCTTCCTACAGCCGTTCTTTTTACCTCCCCTGCGCTTTTTACTCTTCGGCGCTCTGTCACACCCGCGGTAATTCGCAGGGTGTCCCAGCTCGCCGCAGAGTATGCAGCTTGGAGGTTCTTGCGCTTCGGGTGTACGAGCGCATTCTTGAGTGCCGTGATCCCCGAGGCATTTGACGCAACGAGGGCGGGCGAAACAATTACGGGCTGAGTGTCCGTACAGCTAGCATCGGTGGCACTGGCCAATGATGCCCCTGTTACGGGGTGCCTCTATAGACAGGCCTGAGAGGCCGCAGATTGATTTGACATTAAAAATCTGCTTGCCTTCTGGAGTTAATTCCAGAATGGCAAGTATTAAGTCATATGATTTCTTGTTTTGGGGGTGATGCATGCGATGCATCTCCAACACAGGTATGTTTTGTGACTTAAGGTCACTTAAAATGTGACTTATCTCTAATTCCTTAGGCAAGCCTCTTATGACTACGCGGAGTCGACGTTCTTCCGCGAGGGAGTATGTGTGGAAGCTTATGTTCCTCACACGTAAATGACTGGTAACGGCCCTGAAGCCGCTAACTGTGCTTAGGTATACGCGGATACCTTGTACTGCGGTCTGTGCCTTCGGGTAAACAATTTTTTGATTTGTCATCCAAATTGACAAATCGTTCTACTGCGCCTTGTCTTGTAACATTATTGGCGGTGGGGTCTTAGTGGTTTGCGCCGCGGGATGCGCGGGCAGCGATTTTTCTATCGGCCCCGGCACAGAGCGCATGCACTCTAACTCGTGTTATACATTATCAAGTAGATGTGTATGTCCTTTGGTACATAGTATATTATAACTCAATGTAATAACGTACCAATTCCACCGTGGTAACTAATACTTGAATTTGGTGAAGCAACTCTTTACTGATGATTTCATTCTTCGCAAGATTTTCGTATGAAAAGGTCATAAACTCTCCTTGTATTGGTTTTCTTTCATAATATGTTGATAACTGTGGAAATAGAAAAAACTTTTTTAAGAATATTATAATTCATAGTCAGGGCATGAAACTATTTTATATAGGTACAAAATTCTTCATTAGTTTTTAAAGAGTTGATTCTATGTTTGTATAAACGAGTAACATTTCTTTACGAATTACACATTTTATGAGGGACTTCTTTACTTCAATAATTAGGATATGAGATGAAAGGCAGAACTAGTAATTGTAGATTTTATTGGAACGAAGTTCCTTAGGGGGCGTTGCGGAGGGGTACCCTAGCCGGCAAAAAACTTCCGTAACGTTAAAAGAAAAAAGCGTAAGATTTTTATCTATACTAATATTATAAAGAGGAATGATATGTTTGTTTGCAATGATTTAACTCAAAAACTACTGCACTGATTTTAAAAATTCTTTCACTTATATACATTATCACCGAATAACATGAGTTGTATTTTATTTTAAAAAAAAACCGAGATCCCTACGAAAATTACTATGATGTAACTCAAGCTATCAAAAATTTACTGATAAAAGTCATTATTTGGCGTGCGCTGCAAAAACTATTAATGATAAATGAAATAATGAACTACATTTTCATAGTACTCATCATTACACACAAAAAAGACCGCGCTATATGTCTAACTATTATAGTTAAGTCACAATAACCACTTTTTGTTCAAATTATTCTATCAAAACACGAGTAGAATCGAAAGATGATGATATTCGTATCATGATATTAATCCTTATGCTACAAAATAGTTTCATAGTCAAGGTTGGTTATATACATGTACAGTCCTCTTTAAATTATTCGAATCGGACCTATCGTTTAGAAGTTACGACAGGTATAAAAATGCTAAAAGTAAGAAAAATGCCGCGGTGTGAGCTACCAGGAAGCGAACTACGCTCGCCTACTATTCTACCTATTAGTTACTTACCTACTCTTATTTTTTTTTTGTAAACTAGAAACAATTGAGAGCGTTTCAAAGTTTTAAATAAAAAAAAATATTATTAATATTACAAACCACTAGAAATTTTATTAATATTTTTGTTTTATTATAAACTTTGAAACGCTCTATAAAAATAGCTGTTTCTTTGTATATTATTATATATTTTTATAAATCATTGTAAACAAAATGAAGATGTTAAGATAATTTTGTAAAGTAGTTTTTTTGATTTTTATCGATAAAAAAATCATGATAAAAATGTATACCCGAATAATATTTTTTTATGCCTCGAATAGAACTTGAAATTAATATTTTTATAATAAGTAACTTCGTTCCTATCTGGTGTCCCACGACACCATACGACTTTTTTATGAATAGAACTATAGTGCTTATATATCTAAATAATAAAAAATGATACCCTTCTTATTCTGTCTTTCATATCTGCGTGTTCTATGAACGTTGCTTTAGCTATGCCTTCATCAATAATATTTGGGTAATAATTGTCGTATTCGCTAACGACTGATCTAAGAAAAGGTGATGGTTTCCTTTGAGCAGAACTCCTGAAAGTTAACAATAAAATTATATGCCAATGACCAGTAACCATAATAAGTACTCGTAATTGAACACACGAATACTTCTACTATTTCTTATATTCAGAAACGAATCCATATTCTCATGAAATGACAGGTGAGAAACTGTAATATGATTTTATTATAAAAATGTACCACTCCAATAAAAGTCCAAAAGTAAAACTTTTCGTAGCTGTACTTTGAAATGGATTGTCGTTGTTTTATTGTTGCTGCCGATCATAATCTTACCTGCTGCGACAAAAGTCATACTAAAAAAGGACGTTGCAGGAATTAGATGCATTTTGTTTTCATTTGAAATTCGAATGAGCTTTTCATAGATAAGCACCATAAATGGAAAGGGGTGGGAAGTATTTTTTTTAAAGCACATTTTACATAAATTTTGTCATAAATGTTTTACCCAAATATTTTTTTAAAAAAAAACCAACCTGATTGTTGATGAATCGCTCGAATAAATATAAAGTCTTCTCTTTCTTATATTTATCGTACGAATAAGTATTAAATTATCATTGTGCATAATAATTTTTATATTTATGGGACATGAGATCAATATTTTTAAGAAAATAATATGGTAAAATTATATAACAACAGGCGGTATGATTCCTATTCAGGAATCCATCTAGAAAGTTACCATCCCAGGGCCAGTTATTCTGCCGTAAAGTAGTAATGTGCAAACATTACTGTGTCGCAGTGTCACACAGAAATATTCAGGGTGACACATCATCTGTTATGACGAGACGTTGCACTCATCATCAAATGAACGCTAGTCTCATCCCTTTGTCCAACGAAAAAAAATATTCTTTTAAAATAGTTTAAAAGGGAAGGTCTATTAAATAAATAACTTTCCATATAATACAATTTTTCTTATTGTTTTAATTATTTTTATCCAGTTCCATTGAAAAGGTAAATAACCTTTATTAAAGAAAGTCGGACATAAGGTTTTAAGCTTTATATATGGGTTCCGGGTTCTCACAGCTATAATTAGTCATGCCATAAGTTCTGTCACGGTCACTGTCCATATTTAATATAAATTTCGAATACTGACCAGACATATTTGAAATGATTTTGAATAAGGAACTACTGCGCCATCTTAAAATAAACAAGAAATTGATTTTTTCCATTTAAAAAATGGAAGACAACAAGGAAGACGAGTCGCGGTTTTTACACTGCACCGCTGCGGTTACGCGCCAACTGAGACTTTGTAATATTTGTAAACAACGCTGAGATTCGTGTATCGTACTATCAAACGATTTAGTTAAGATTCGACCTTTGAAGGCCGGAAAAGGAGCGAAAGACATCTAAGCACTGCGGGCGCGAATCCATCGAAATCCCGTCCTCAAGCAAAAAATGGTAGACCTTCAATTGGGGTTAAGCAGAACTACGGTCAAAAGAGTGCTAAATAAAGACCTGAGAGTCCTAGCTCATCGACGAAAAACAGGGCATTATCTTAATGAGCGTCTGAAAAGATTAAGGCTCGAGAGATACCAGTCTTTGTTAAGGCTACTGCCGGGAAAACAATACACCGAAATTCTTTTTTCAAACGGAAAAAAAGTCTTGCGTGCTGTGCTGCGGTCGACGACTGGCCTCGGAGGTTGAAGGCCTGTATTCAAAATCAAGGAGGGCATTACGAATAACTTTAATAAAAATTGGGCACCGTTGACGAGCGTAATTACTGGGCATATGAGACTCAAAAACTGATGTCTCAAGGTAACAAGCGCAGTGTGGTGCTACACAGAAATAATCTAGGACGCAGCATTTGTTATGAGCAGACATTGCAATTACCAACAGGTGAAAAACAGGAAAAAATCCGTTCTGCAATGGCAGAGGTTAGCGCAAACGGACCGACCGACAAACCATTTATTGTCAACCATCCCTACTATAGTACACACATTACTTTATATTGTTTATTGAAATTATCGTTCTTAAATTCACTTACACTGTTATAGTTTAAAAAATACTGCACAGAAGATTAACTTACCAACGAACATAATTTCTCGGAACGCTTATAACTCTACGTGACAGCATACTTTTGCTTTCAGTCTAGTTTAGCCTTGATTAAAGTAAGAAATGAATTCGAACCAAACAAGGCTATATATTATAAGTCACCGAAAAATTTACATAATAAATAAGGTTGCCAGCGGACCACGCTTTCCGGGATCGTCCCGAAATTATTTCTGTTCTCTCGTCACCTTGTGCCCAGGTGATAAAAGAATTTATTTAAGAAACAAAACATGCTATAGTTATTTTCATAATTTTTCTTATTTATCATTTATGGTACTTTTGCTATTTCAAAAAAATCTCAGCTGTATTACTGTTGCATTCCCGTAAATTACGGGTAAATTTGTTCCGACTGTCCCAGGAGGAGAATAATTTTCTCGAGTGTGGTGCATGTCTATTTCTTTGGTACGCTCTGCCTGAACGGTTTCATAGATTGTAACATATGAGGTGTCGGTATGTACGTCTTAGTTGTAAGAGTAATAAAATTTAAATATGGTGTGTGTGAGTCGAAAAGAGAGGAAATATAAAAAAAATAATAATACGGGTTAACAGAATCAGGCGTTACTTTGCAGGAATCCATCATAGTAAAGAAAAGAAAGTAAATTTGTTGAGATTACAAAATTCAAAAAAGTACGCATAACTTAAGAGTATAACGTAAGGGTATCAGTACATTAATTCTTTGTTCGGCTATAGAAGTCCACAGTATACAAATCACCTGCACTGGATCGCTTCTTGTGAATGTCGCTCACATATCTTTGAAAGGGTCAGCCTTATGTAGCCCTAATCCTTGTAAAAATATTAGAGAACTCTACATTGTTCTTATAAGATATTAGCTCTACAAGCTGATGTATTGAAGTATCTTAAACTTGACAGAACAAAAGTTACCGAATATTGAACCTCGTTGCATCCGTTTCTTTTCTAAAATTTATATCTTGTTAACCGTATATATTGCAGACGGGTTTCTTGTTTCTAACTAATAACTTCGATAAATATTAATGAAAAATAACAGAATCGTTGAACAAAAATGTTGCACGCAAATTCGCTACCTTTAAATTTTGGTATAGTCGCACCCAAAGAAGATTCATTTCAATAATCCATAAATCCAAATCCATAAAACAAAATACCAACTTTGACACAAAAAAGATACGAACAAAGAATAGAAATGGTACACTGATTATTGTCTATTCTGGTGTCAACAGTGGTACATCACTGGCTCAGTAACGTCATCGGTGACGATGACCAAGCTATCCAATCAGAGCCGGCATTGGCCCTCCCGCCCCACTGACTTTACTTGCGGAATGTGTTTTCAATTCGATACGTAGTGAAACCGTATATATATTTTCGGTGATGTAATTGCTGTTAGCCTTCTCGGCTTTTACAGCTTCATCGGATACTGTGCTCGCGGGCCAAGGACCCGCGTGTCAGGTTTGGTTTGACCCAAACATGAATAAATAAATAAAAACTCCTACAAAAACCTCGAAGTTCGGACTGTGTCGCGTTCGCTGCGTGCTTTCGCGATTTAGAAAATCTTAAATATTTTAAGTCGGCTAATGACCGTCCGAGGGAGGCTGCGCGCGTCCATTCGGACTGTCAACTTGTGTGTCGGTAACTCTGGGCGGTGAGAACCGCCCTGGAACACGGGTGTGATTATTGACTATTGCGCGCCGCTCTCTACGGCGGTCGCGCGTCGTGGTGCGTGTTATATTAAAGCTATTGACTGTGTGTACAGTGTGGCCTGGATCGTGACTGACAGTATCGTGGTCAGGAAGAGCTGAGACGTCCGTGTCGTCTTGCACGTTTCGCGGGCGACGTTTGCGTTCGGTCGCGTTTCTGTTTGGTCGGTAATTTGATGCTTTAACCACCAGCGGGTTTGAATGAACCGCGGCTTTTTCGAAAAACCGCCGTGATAATTCTCTGAAGTGTTCAGAGATTAAGGGTATTTCACAGTCGCTGTGAAGATCTACATTGCGTTGATACCAACCGGCTCCGGTGGCAGTTCGCAAGAATCGATTTTGAACGCTCTGTAACTTCTTTAATTGATTGCCCGTCGCGTGAGCGAAAGCGACGCAAGCATAGTCCATTACGGGTCTTATGCAAGTCTTATAGAGGCGAAGTTTGTGTCTTAAGCACATTTTGCTTGAGGAGCAAGTTAATGGGTATAGACGGCTTGAGATAAAAGCCGCTCTATTGCGTATGTTTTTAATGTGTGCAGCGAACGACATCGCTGCGTCTAAAGTGACCCCGAGGTATTTGACGCTCTTTTCCCAGGGAATAGGGCGTCCGAACAGGGTGATCGTGCCTAGCTGATTGTTGCCGATTGGGTGACATCGTCTAGCGGGCTTTGGTGTGCCACTTGAGAAGTATATCGCTACACTTTTCTCGGGGTTTACCTCTACTCTCCATTTCCGGAACCATTCGCCTAGGCGATCGGCTGCGGCTTGGAGCTTGAATCGTTATGCGACCCTTGTGCTTGTCGGAATAGTACAGGGCCGTGTCATCTGCGAAAAGCGCAAGATTGACTTTCGGGTCTTTAGGAATATCGCTAGTGTACAGCGAGAAAAGGAGTGGGGAGAGGCAAGAGCCTTGAGGGACACCCGCTCGGAGAGGGCGGCTTGAGGAGCGCGTTCCCTCTACCCGGAAGCGAAATAGGCGGTTAGACAAGAAGGCTCGTATGATGTTCACGAGTCTGTCTGGCACTTTAGTGTGATACAACTTGTAATACAAGCCGTCGTGCCAGACTTTGTCAAATGCCTTTGCGACATCGAAAAATAAGACCCCTGTGCCTACAGGCTTAGGGCGGTCGTTTAAAATTCTCTAAAATGTGCTCCGTTAAGCGGTGCACTTGATGAGTACAGGAGTGTTCGGGGCGAAAGCCGAACTGCCCGTCTGGAAGAATATTATTTATAAGGACATAGTCTTTTAATCGACTGAGTATAATTCGCTCATAAATCTTAGCCATCGAGTTGAGGAGACTTATTGGGCGATAATTAGACGGAATGTTCCTAGGCTTATTAGGCTTCGGAATGCCTATAACGTCGGCTTCCTTCCAGTCGTCCGGGAAGGAGCAGCTGGAGAGAAGCGCGTTAAAAATACTGACTAACAGACACAATAACGGCGTAGTTAGATATTTCATCACCCTGTTGTTTATGCCGTCGAAGCCAGGCGCGGATCGGTTTTTGAGATTTTGGACTATCTTAGTGACTTCGTCGAGAGTCACTGGAGGCAGTGGTTCGCCCACTGGTGGTAGTGAAACCGTACGAGCTTATTTGAGACCCTTTTCCATGGTCAACCAGCTCTGGCCATCTTAGTTTTTATCAGAGTATCGTCTTCATTCGTGCCTAGTGTTTCTGCGGTCCTAGCCTGTTGAAGATTATTTATTTATTTTATAAACCTTAACTACTCTTAATTTAAATTTATCTCATTTACGAAATCTTGAACATAATAAACTCCAACAAACGCACGCTTAGTAAGATTTTCTTTTTAATTCCTAGTTGATCTTCATTTTGGTAATAGAGTTTAAGTAAAAAGTATTGAGTAATGCATATTGAAGTTTTATTTTAAAATATTCTGTATTATGTCCAGGAAAATATTATTTTGCATCTGGCGAACCTATTTATATACAAAATAGAGTTCTGATAATTTTACTTACCTGTTGCTCATTAATTTAAGTGACAATGATATCTTGTTTGAATATATATCGCTATAATTAATTATGTGTTTGAAATTAACATAGGCGAAAACTTTTTTATAACGAACAGAAAACTATTACACTACAACCTCGATGTAACAAATGTAAAGGGAATTAGAAGATATTAGTTATACTAAGTACCAATTTGTTACAATGACGATTGTTATATAGGTTAGTCTACGATTCGTTTTAACAAGGTAAAAAACTTGTTTACACCTCAACATTACGTAGGTACTCATTTGCTCTGTTTATATTACTTTGCATCCTACTACAATGTTTGTCTTAAGAAAAATTTAACGTGTCTGAACCTGTCGGCACATGAATTGTTAATGTTATTGTGGAATTGTGTGATTCATTGGTAGGATACGTTATGTAAAGGTTATAAGTTGACAAAATTCGTTAAATAGAGGTAAACTATACTTTCTAGGTATATTCTGCAATGATGTAAAATTCATTATAAAGAGGTTTTTGACAAAAATATTCGTAATCTAAATGTATAATTTGCATTAACTCTTAAGGGCAGTTACAGGGGATTTCGAAGATTTTTTAAATCGAGGAAATCGTTATATTGAGGCCCGTTAGAGCCTTTCAATGCACAATTTGATTAACTCCAAAAAATAAAAATTGGAGAAATGCGATAAAAGCATAACGATGCATTGTTTTTTAAAATTCTCTTTAATTCAAAATTCAAATAAATTCAAATTATATTGTGGAATGTATAAATACAGATGTGACTTTCATGTAAAAGTATATAAAATTAAAAAGAATGAAAATCCAAAAAGTTACTGTCAAAAATGTTACAATGTGGTGGAGTTAATCAAATTGGCAAGTGAAAACAATTGTTTAAATATTTTTTTTTCACAGAAAAAGTTAATCATTGATTATTTTTATTACAGAATTTTATAAAGTGAATATTAACAATTCTGTTATAATATATAATTATTTGTGATTAATTCTTCAGCAATATAAATGATGTCTTCTTCATCAGCTATATTGTATGTAAGAAGAAAAAACGACGAGCATTTCGATTTTTTCTCAAGTTTTTATAGTAATCATGTTTAAGAGGAGGTAAACTGGGAGTGAGTGGGTTGAAAAAATCTGTAGTCCGTGTAAGACTGGCAAAGTATACAGTAGAATGCGTAGAACGGACGAAAAATAATAATTAAAAGCTTAAGGTTAAGTATGACATATCAGACCTACCGTAACCATGAGTGCTGCAAATCGCTCGAAACGTCCTGTTATAAATAGTTCAAAATTTGAACCCGATGAAATCCGTTTTATTTAATGTTAACAGTAGAATTTAAAATATACCAAATTAAACTTTATTCTTAATAATAATTAAGTTAACGTCAAGTACTTGATTCTGAGGCAATTAGACTTAGACTGACTAATTTATTTTTCTTTTATTCTGATAAGACGGCACTAAAATATTCACCGTTATCATTCAGCGCTTGCTAGTGCATTTGAGTTGCATTATTGCAACAATTTACATTAGAGTACAAAGTTAATCAAAATGACATCTGAAATAAATTATTTATTATTCCGTGTCCAACAAAAAATTGTCTACTTATACCAAGTGTTCTTTCACCTTAAATTAATATTTTCCAAAACGTGGAATTAATCGATTTGTGCAGTGAACCTTAATAGAGCCTCTATTAAGGTTACATGGTATCAAATCCTTAATCATCTTTATCGGAATCATCAGATGTCTTATTATTAGCTGGGCTTAGTGGCCGTTAGCGTACCTAGCCGCACCTGCATGTGAACGGGGTGCGACAACTAGCGATGGCTACAAACCACGAACAGCGAAGTAGGCGTGGTTAAGTCTCAAAATTGTATAAAAGCAGAGAATCAAACCACGATAGGCACGCTCAACCTCCCGATGGAAAGCTTCTTCCTCGCGTGCTCCGCAGTCGTCCAAAAGACTGAAGCACAATAAGACCGCGTCGAAGTTAAGCTCCACCGCACTCAACATTGCAACCAACTCGCTTAGTCTCCGGCAGAACATTAACACCAGTCACCGCCCCTTCTCAGGTAAGCTAGCTGGGCTTCCCCCAAAGGGGTTTCACCCGGCTGGCCGGTCCGCGCAAAGGGCGGTGGTAAAGAACAGAAACCTCAGGATACTGACCTCATGACCTTTTTCAAAGACGCATGAAGCTTTTTAGCCTTATCTATGTCAACCCAAGGCCCCGCGCGTATTGATGCCTGGCGAGTGAAACCACTCAGAGGAGCCAAGCCCCGGACAGTTTCCCGGCGCCCCTGACGGGGCGCTAGAGAAGACCCGAGACGATGATAGGCAAACAGTCATCGCAAACGTCCGTACGGCTCGCTCGCTACTGCGTCCAGTGCTGAAATCACGTCTCCCCTGCGAATAAAGCTGGGGATTAATAAAACCTACATCAGGCTACCGCGCCATCTTGGTTCGCCTTGACGAGCGCTTCCAATAAAGCAAGACTAACTGCCCAGGAAAACATCTCCCTGTGGACTAAATTCGGCGCTCCACGCGGCGTACGAAATGAGACCAACAGGCGTGTTTCTCACACAAACATCTTGTGAACATTGCGCCACTGCACGCTCGACGCACAGAAGGAGGACCCCAAGCTCGCGAATTAATCAGCCGTACCGAGTAGGTACAAATCACTCTTACAGATCCGAGACGAAGATAACCGACTGCTTAACATCGAAATCATCCACCGCCCCGCTCGCTGGTAGCTCACCAGAGCTGGGCCTTCCCCAAAGGGGTCTTACTCGGTCGGCCAATCCGGCGGTTCTTCAGGGGTCTAACTACGTAATAACAAAAAGGAAAATGATGGTCATAGCGCTGGCACCGGCGGCCCAATCGCGTGGGCGTTAATCGAACGTGTCGGATAAATAACGAGTGTCTAACGATTTGTTCCACAAAAATTATTGTATTTTCCGACAGTCGATAAAAAAAGAAGGCGGTAGCGTAATGGCATACTTCTCCGGTGTGACTTACAGTCCGCCATACCGACGCGAATGCAACAATTTTAAAAACAAAACAACCATTTGTACCGGGCTAATTTTTACTCAGCTAATCATCATCATCGTTTACCGAAAAAAAATTATCCAAATATTTTGTGTCGTCATCTTCCGGTCTATTAGCTTCCAAAAATTGTCGTCCCGATCTGAAATCATAGAAATCAATTATTATAAATGATATATACAGGTTTTTAGGCCCTAAATATTCGTATTCCAATTAAATTTTGCGCTTTTAGATTTCTTACGTAGTTTCAATTACGTAAAAATTAAATTTTCTCCGACTTCTTCAAAATAGAAGATTTTTTGAGTCCATCCTGTCCGTCCCGCTCCAGAAACGTCGCCCAGCTACAAATCTAAAAAAAAAAAATTATTTCACTAAAAAATTGATTCCCACACCCACCCGGTCCTCTTTACTCAGGTAAACTTGACGGTATTAAAGACCATTTTAAATTTATAATTTTTATTTTATTTTGTTTTAAATTTGTTTACAAAGAGATAAAAAAGAAAACATGAATCCCAAGTCGACAAAATCTGAAGCGGCTGCCGAGGGGTCAAAGCAAAAGTTCACGGTAACGACGGCTGGAATATTGGTATTAATATTGGCCTCAGGGAGTCAACATAAGCGTGGCTCCGAAAAGCTGAGCAAGGAAGACTCATCGCCATCAAAGGCAAGTTTACGCCGCGATATACAAGTGCAGTCAAGCGCCCCGGCCAACCCTTCCGGGAATTAGTCAAGGCGACTTTCGTTGTATTGTACTAATTTCCCAGAATTGTTTCCACGTCATTTGCGAATCCACCTGTTGTGGTTACACTAGCGGATACCTAACGGTGATAACGAAACTAGTGTAGGCTAGCCCCGTACGCCCGCGGTTCCCCATCTGGGAAACGCGCAATCGGAAGAAACCCACAGAAATTGGCCTTGGGTAGTGCCCTAGTCAATGTTGGTTTACTCGACCGACTCAAAAGTCCACGCGTAGTTGTAATTAGTTGTAAGCACACACCCGAGTGTGCAAAATAAGATCCACACGAGGACGCACTAGGGCTACACACCTAGGCATTCTTCCTCCTTGCCTATACCCGGCAGGGAGGGAAGTTAGGCCACACACCCCGGCATCCCACCGGCGGCCACTTCCCCGTAGGAAAAAAGAGAAGGACAAGTATGTCGGAGGCGTTAGCTAACGCACTCTTAGCGGCCCAGGCGGAGCAACCGGAATTACTCCGGTCGCTACTAACCGCTCTGCCGTCAGTAGCCTCAGCTTTTGAGGCGCTATCTAGGCCCCCCTCTAGGGCCTCGTCCTCGGGCTCCGAGATGGAGTTCGAGTCTTCCTCGTTGCCCGAGGACCCCCGCGACACCGGCCGCGACACCGGCGACGACATCGGCTTCTTGCTTGTGCAGAAGTCTAAAAAGAAGCGCAAGAAGCGCGCCTCGCCCACACCCGTCAGTCACGCCAAAGCTGCCAAAGCCTTGGATAGTACGCCAATCCCGCAACCGCAGGTCATCCCTTCAGCCTCCCAAGAGGTCCCCGCTGCTTCACAGCAGGCCCCCGCTGCTTCACAGCAGGCCCCCGTTGCCACACAGCAGGCCCCCGCTACTTCACAGCGTAATTCTTCGCAGTTCGCTGCTCAAGCCAAACGGCCACCGCCTATCTTCATTCGGGCACTGGACAGGTGGCAGGAGTTAACATCGGCCATGTCCAGGCTTAAATACACTGCCGTCTCCACCTCAAACGGCATCAAGTTGCAGGTGGACACCTCAGAGATCTACCGACAAATAACCCGCTATCTGACAGATAAAGGTGTGTATTTCCACACCTACACCCCAGCCGATGAGCGGCAACTTAGGGTGGTTCTCAAGAACCTACCTAAAGAGATTAGCGCGGAAGAGGTCAAAAAAGACCTCATCGCCCAAAATCTCCCCGTCGTCGCTGTATACCGCATGTACAGCGGGCGCACTAAGGCGCCTTATAACATGGTTCTAGTCGCACTCGAACGCTCCCCCGCAGGAAAGCAGATATTTAATCTGCGGACCTGCTGCAATCTCTCTGGGCTCTCAGTTGAGGCCCCTCACAAGAATGGCCCTCCCAGCCAATGCCACAAGTGCCAATTATACGGCCACTGAGCAAGAAATTGCTACGCCCGTCCCAGGTGCGTCAAGTGCCTAGACGACCACGCCACCATAGACTGTCCTCGTCCAAAGGACAAAGCACTTCTAGCCTCCTTCGGCCCACCTGCCTGCGTACTATGCAACGCAGAAGGCCACACGGCTAACTACCTCAGTTGCCCGAAGGCGCCAAAACAAAAAAGGCCTGCGGTTAAACAGGCCCCCACACAGAGGTACGTAGTACCCCCCACCCACCACCCTCCGTATGGAGGCCACTTCCGACCCGCGCAACCCTAAACGCGCCTCCCCCGGTCGCTATCACGCGCAACATACCGGCACCATCACAGGCCGCACCAGTCGCACCTGACGCGAGCCGACCGGTCGTCGGAAGCGATCTAGACTTAGTCTGTCGCTTCGCCACCGCCTTCAATGGAGCCGACATCACAGCTCTCGCCACGGCTCTCCGGAATACCAACAACAATCCCAGTGAGAGGATCGCCACTACGATGCGCTATCAAAGCGTGATTAACGCTATTGTAAATTTTAGGGCTTAAAAATGACTCACATAGGCAGAGAGAAACCGCGCTCCCTTAACGTAGCATTTTTTAACGCTAACGGTATACAAAACCAACGCGATGAAATCTTCAATTTCACTCGCGACCACCAAGTCGACGTACTACTCGTGCAAGAGACTTTTTTGAAACCGCACACTCGCGATCCCAAAATCGCCAATTACAACATCATTCGGAACGATAGAGTTACCGCTGCGAAAGGCGGCACTCTTATCTACTACAAAAAGTCCTTGCACTGCGTACCAGTCGTCACACCGCCACTCAGCCATCTTGAAGCATCGGTCTGTCAGCTAACCATGACCGGCCACTCCCCCATTACTATCGCGTCTGTCTACTTACCATGTAGAAATGACGCCAAAATCACACGCAGCGACTTCGAAGCACTTCTCTCCCTCGGGAGCTCAACTATCCTTGCCGGCGACTTTAATAGCAAGCACACCCGGTGGAACTCAATAACAACCAACCCGCGTGGGGTGGCCCTAGACTCGCTCGTCGACCCCCTCGACTTCGACGTCCTGGCGCCTACAATACCGACCCACTTCCCGCATACACTGGGACACACGCCGGATGTGCTTGACATAGTCATTCTTAGCAACATTAATCTCGCCATCCGCGATATAGAGGTGATCCACGAACTAACATCTGATCACCGCCCCGTTCTACTTCGGCTAGGACCTTCCGTCCAAGCCTCACCACCCAAAAAAATATTAGTCGACTGGCAAAAGCTAGCCGAAAAACTTAAGCAAACTTCTCCGCACCTTGATGCGATTCCATCCACCATCAATTCAGTCGGTGAAACGAACCTTGCGGCTCATGCACTTACTAGGCACATCCAAACTGTCGTCGAGGATTCCTCGAGACAGGTCCCAGTGGCGGACGACCACCGCTGGGTCCTGCCTAACGACATTAGAGACCTAATGAGGCGCAAAAACGCAGCCACTCGCGCTCACGACTTATATCCTACCGTCAGCAATAGAACAACACTACGCACCCTGCAACGTGAGGTCCGAATACGTATGCAGGAGCTCAGAAACGATCGGTGGGATAACAGTCTCATTAACATCGAACCGTCTCACCTCGCCTTCTGGCGACTTCCAAAATCACTAAAGAAGGCACATCCCGTTCAATGCCCCCTTTAGTACGACCCAACCAACCGCCTGCCTTCCTAGACGAAGAAAAGGCAGAATGTCTAGCTGACATTCAGCCTAAAATCTCAATGCTCCCCTAGCACCTTACCGGTTGACTCCGCCCACGTCGCGTTAGTCGACAGCGAGGTCGATCGGAAGGCTTCTCAACCGCTCCGCGATTCCATACCGCCGGTTAACAGCACCGAAGTAGAGTCAATTATTAAAAACCTCCGTCCGAGGAAATCTCCCGGTCCCGATGGTATCACTAACAAAGTAGTTAAGCTCCTGCCTACTACCATCATTCAGCTATTGGTATTAATCTACAACGCAGCTCTGGCCAACTCAATCTTTCCGAACATCTGGAAAGAAGCAGAGGTCGTAGGGATTCTAAAGCCCTATAACACTCGTCCGATCCCACCGCATATCGGCCTATAAACCTCCTCAAGGCTTTAGGCAAGATATACGAACGCCTACTTCTCGCCCGCTTAAGAGACTTCATGCAGTCTCGAGGGATCCCCATCCACGAGCAGTTTGGATTCCGTGCCAAACACTCATGTACCCAGCAGGTGCACCGCATAACGGAGCACATTCAATCCCGCTTCATACGCGGGCTTCATACCGGAGCGCTCTTCTTCGATGTGGCGAAAGCGTTCGACAAGGTCTGGCACAACGGGCTCATATACAAGTTATATGGACTCGTTGTGCCGGATCGCCTCGTACTCATCATACGAGATTTCTTACGCAGTCGAACCTTCCGCTACCGCGTCGAGGGGGTGCGATCCGAATCACATCCCATCTTAGCCGGCGTACCACAAGGCTCAGTCCTAGGTCCCGTGCTCTACACCCTTTTCACGAACGACATACCGCACACCAGCGGCGTCGAACTCGCCCTCTTCGCAGATGATACCTGCCTCTATGTGTCTGGACGTTATCCAGACACTATCTCTAAACGCCTCCAATCCGCAGCCCGAACCCTCGGGAACTGGTTTCGGAAATGGAGGATCGAGGTCAACCCCATCAAAAGTGCAGCCATGTACTTCTCGCGGCGCATTACGCCGCATCTCCCCATCATAGAGTTATTCGATCGTCCAATCCCCTGGGAAAAGACAGTCAAATACTTAGGCGTCCTATTAGACTCGAGACTCAGCTTCGGTCCACATATTAACCGAGTAAGGAACCGAGCGGCGTTCGTCCTCGGCCGATTTCATCCGTTACTAAATAAAAATAGCAAAATGTCCCTACGTAATAAAATTACACTTTACAAAGCCTGTATTCGGCCAATTATGACATACGCAAGCCCCGTATTTGCGCATGCCTCCCCGCGTCAAATTCACCGACTTCAGGTAATACAAAATCGATTCATGCGTAAAGCCACGGGAGCACCGTGGTTCGTGCGTAATGCTAACCTTCATATCGATTTAGGGCTTCCTACCATAGCCCAATATCTAAGGTTGGCCTCTCGCCGATACTTCGACTCTGCCGCCACGCACCCCAACCCACTGGTTGTCAGTACCGCCACATACAATCCCCTCGCGATACACCAAAACTCGACATGCGGAAAAAGGAGACCGAGGCACGTCCTCGAGGACCCTGACGACGCGACCACTAGGGCCCAAGCGCTCTACTCAACACTACACAAACACACATTATCACCATCATACCGCCCCCGCCGTCGGCGTGGGCGTATCAGACAAAGTTATTCGCGATACCGCCGCATCTCAGGCCGGTTCTCCCCTAGCACTACTGTCATAAGCAGAAGGGTCGCTGGAGTTTCTTGCGCCATTTCTTCTCCAGCGGAAACGTATTCCGAATTGGTGGTAAACCTATGTTATAATAATGATGGTATTAGTAATGATAGTAGTAGTAATATTGCCCTCCCGATTGCAGTAACTGACCGAGCCGAGGCCGGCCCCCTTGGGCACCCTCGAGTCTGTTACTCTCGCGAACAGGATGACGGTCCAAGCCGAGGTCCCCCCTCGGGGGCCCTTGCGCCAGTCATCCATAAATAAAGGTTTCGGCCTCAGCGCCAGGGCCCTCAGCGCTATGCCACCTTTCAATCCGGCGAAGCTGTAAAAGCCTTCGGGCTAACAGTGACCATCAGTCCTAAAAAGTACGAAGCCGTAGCAATGTTTTATGAATTTGGATAGTAGCGGCAGTTCATTGCGGTAAGTTAACCATTCCTTTAAAAAATTATTTTGAACTTCTGCATCCCACTCTGTACCACATAACCATAGTCCGTTAGAATCTAAATAATGATTGTGTCCCAAGTGGTCACATCGATATTGAGATAGTTTAAAGCAATTAGATAATGTGTGGATGTGTCTAATAAATCTTTCAGTCCGTTGGCAGATTCTACATTTAATCGCCTTTGATCGAATAACCTCTTTAAGGTACAATTTGTTAAACTTTTTATTATCATATCTTTTTTGCAAAAGCGACCAACATTGACTATAATTTAAATCAGTAATACCTATTACTAACTGTTCAGCTTCACCCGTCAAAAAACCCTTTAGATATTTAAGTTTATGAGCATCATCAAAATAACTATTATTATGTACTAAAGATGAAAATAAGTCTCTGAAAGTAGGCCACAGTATATTTTACAGAAAAATAATTTTTAGTAATTTTTGGTATTTTATTTTTTATTGTTTATTATTGTATAATGTGATGAAACGAGCAAAACGTTCACCTGATGGTAAGTGCAACGTCTGCCCATAACAAATGCTGTGTCACCCAGAACATTTTTGTGTGACACCTCACTGTGCCCATCACCCTGAGACATCAGTTCTTAAGTCTCATATGCCCAGTGATTACGCTAGCTCACAGTGCCCTTCAAACCGAAACACTGGCCCTGGGGTGGTACCGCCCTAGACGGATTCCTGCATAGGAATCCTACCACCAGTGAAGGTAATTTGATTTGGTAATTTAACTAATGAACTTTTTGACTCAACTTGACTATCTTTAATACTATTTATATTACTTTTTATCACTCGATATTTAGACAAATCAGATGGTAGTGTACATTTATATTCAACATAACATTTACAGGTGGTAGGATTCCTATGCAGGAATCCGTCTAGGTAGGTACCACCCCAGGGCCAGTTATTTTGTAGTGTGCAAGCATTACTGTGTTTGATGCAGCTTCTTAGCTGCCATGCGATTCATGGCAGCTAAGAAGGATACCTTCGTAAGGTCCGACACAAGCTCGAGGTGGATGGCTCTCGCAGCTAAACACAGAAACAAACAAATAAACCCTTCGATTAGTATACATCCCCTACCTTTTCGATCTGCTATGATGATAGGACCGGAATGCATGAGTCGAAGGTATACCTTCAATAATAATTTCCAAATAATATGATGTTTTAGGTTATAGTCATAAATTCACGTGATTGTCGTTTTTTCATATATTAATAAATATTTTTATATATGACAACTTCTACATATTTTTATTTGATATATCGACATGACAACACTCGAGAAATTGAGGCCATGAAAATATTTTTTTTTCTAAAAATTGTTTCCCTGACTACCCTAACTAAAAAGATACTAGTGTCAGCCCTCAGTCCGCGTGAACCGAGGTCTGCGGGGTTTTCAGCTGACGAAATGTAGCGCCAAGAAAATCCGCCCACAGTTGCCTGCATTTAACAATGGTTTAACTGCCTGTATGCCGTTAAAGGAATTAGGTATCTGATGTAGTGCGGGTCGATGCATGTCTTTCGATGCCATAACTCGGATGTTTATTCATATAGAATAAGCAAAACAAAGTGTTATGTTTCTCACGACAATATTTACAATGTCCTAGGCTGAATTTAGAAACAGCATGACCTGGGCTTAGACAATTTAGGCAAACATTGAAACTATGTGCTCTTTTTAAACGAGCATGGACAGGCAGATTTTTATGCTTTTCACAAGAAAATGTGTAATGATACTGTTGGCACATAGGACATGATAAAGTTTTAATTTTATTTTCAGTAAATATTTAACATCTGTGACGTATGTAAATAGTATTATTTTAATAATATTTTTACATTTATTTATCAAAAACAAATCATTTTAAATTCTTTAACAATTCTGTTGCTTCTTTGTTTGCTTGATGATCCTCGTTTGATTTGGCTGGATAGCTAGCAGCCAAGTGAAGGTAATACTTAGCTTGGTCTTCTTTATTCAGTTTTAGGTAACACCTTCCAAGCCTTAAAAGATTTATGCTGTAAAACCTAGGTTGAACTGATTCTGCTTTTAAAAAATATTCAAGTGCATCTTCATAACTAGATGTAGGAAGGGTAGAAAACAAAAGTTCTGCTGTTCTACGTTGATACCAAGGCATTTCAGTGAGTTGATAACACCACTCTCCTAACATATGGAAGATCGTCGCATCATTCGGGTTGAGAGTTACAGCAAGCTAAAAAATAATTCAAATATTTAAAATTTTACAATTACGAAGTGAAAAATTCCAAGGCTTTTCTTTTGGTTTGACTTACATCCATATGTTTCTTTATATTTTCTAATTGTTTTATTCTTTCTTTGTAACCTTCACACGCGGTTTTAGCCTCTAAAATTAGAGCATACCATTTATGAACTGCATAATTTTCCCACGAATTTGGTAATAACTTAGATATAATTTCATATGCTTGCTTGATAAGATCTTTTCTATAATTTTGGTCGTATTTTGAATCTTTTGCCATGTTGTATAATACTCGACAAATGCGCCATTTAACTTCAACATTATCATGGAACTGTAACATATTAGTATTACGTTACGTAAGTAATTGCGTCGTCTATCGCAGAATTCTTAATATACTCTTCAACATATAAAATTATATTTTTCCATATTTTAAAAGAGGTTAGAAAAATATCTGAAAGTAGAGCTTCTAGGTTTTCATGTCCAGTAGTTTTGGCTGTTAATACAAACTGCTGGACTTTAAAAAAGGGCAGGAGAAATTATACAAATTATGTTTGCGGTGAACTGCGTCAATGCGACGCGACGACTACTTGCTAAATTTTTATATCATTATCAAGGCAACAAGATGTTCGATTTGGTTTTTAGTTTACAAAAAAAATCGTAAAAATTTAGTAAGAGTTAAAAAATGATCAGTGTTGAAACGAGCGTTTTAATTTTTCGACAGTTAGTATAGTAAGTTCTCATACATTGTCAGCTTCGGCTTGCGATTTTATCCCAAAAATCTCAGATTAAAATTTTGGTTTTTAAATAGAGATCAACTTAAAATTGTATTCAGTTTGGACTTGCTTTCTTTATTCAATTTAGACTTTCTTAAAATTCTTACAATGTCAAAATCTACACTGATGCGAAAAATAAGACCTTACTGCCAAAAGACATTTTGTAAATTTTTACACAATGTAATTTATAAAAAAAAAGTAAAGTTACAGTCTATAAATGTCCCACTGCTGAGCACAGGCCTCCTCTCATTTCTGAGAGGGTTTTGAAGTTAGGAAGACTCCGCCACGCTGCGCACGTCTTCGAATTTTTTTTTATTTTTTAGACATGCAAGTGTTTTCTCACGATGTTTTCCTTCACCGCCGAGCACTTAGTAAATTCACCGCCGAGCTGTATTTAAAATTACAATTAACAATTTTAGTGGTGCCGGCACCGGGAATCGAACTACTACGGCATTAAATTATTACTACATTATATATTTGGTAGCAAACTACATCATAACAATGATTGAAGTGTCAACAATGCATTAAAAAATTAAATTATTCACTGGAAACCATTTGGAAACAATATCCAGAGTTTTATGTGGCAGTTCCAGCATTAGATTATTTCTGTTAACTTCAATTAACAATAAGATATCATCAGCAAACAGAATTATATCTATGTGAAGATTATTTATGTAAACAAAGGACAGAATTGGACCAAGGATTGGGTCCCTGAGGAATACCTATTTGTACTAGATAACCTGACATAACACTGTTGATGGCCACTCTTACTACTCATTTGTAAGGAAGAAAGATAAAATATCCAGTGTTTTTTAAGATTTTTTCAAATATTTTACAAAAAGCTGACAGCACAGATTGTCTTAAGTACATACCTAAAGCAGACAATATTAATAAATTTTGATATTTTACCTTACTTTGACTCAGGGAGTGGTAACAATCTTCGTAATGGCCATTGTCAAATTCTCTGTCAGCATTTTCTAAGACAATGGAAATTTCTTCCTTCTTAAAATTAGTAATAGTAGATTTTGACCACAAAAAACCTAGTCCAGCAATTCCTTGAAGTGTGAATTTGTTATTCTTACTATAATTAATCTGTAAAATTCTACAATGTATAATAAAACATCTGGAACATTATCAGAATATTGTTCTAAAGTTCAGTGCCCATGATGAAAAAAAGTCTTATTTGGTCCCAGGGTTATAATTTAAAACCTGTTGAAAATTCATGTCCTTATCTTGAGCAGTTCTAGAGTTAAATCAATTTGTATAGACAAAAAAGTTACTTGTATGTTATATATGATATTAGGGTTAGCAAATTAGCTCACCAGATGGAGCAACAACCTGCTTTGTTTTCAATGTCCAGTGCCAATTGCTAAGAACTGTATTGTAATAATCTGTTAAGGAGGTCTATGTTCAACAAGGGCCTTGTGATCGGCTGAAGTGATATGATTATGAATTAGCCTACAAATTTTACAATATACAATTTCTGATTAAATGTAATATGTTTTAATGCTAATGAATTCCTTTTCTCTTCCAGAAACCCTCAATTTTTTTAGAAATAAATTAAAAACAATAATGAATTTCTTTGATTCAAATCTTGTGATAAGGTAAGGTTGCTGCTGGATATTCAAAGTCAATTACTATAGTGCTGTCCTGAATAAGGCCTTCAAATTTAGTGGTAAAATAAAATGTTTTAAATAAAAATGGGAAAAAGATGCTTATGACTATAAACATTTTAGTAACTAATTTTTGGATCACACTTAAAAAAATTACTGAACAACTAATTCAAAAATAATATGCTCTATTTGAATTCTATTCTTAGAAAATTATTAATAATTTATCATGTCCTATTATCATTTTATCGTCATTATAGCTGTACAGGTCCACTGCAGAACAAGGACCCCATAATATTTGTAATCGCTAGTTTAGCAGACAGCAGCAACGCAACAAAACGCAGCTAATTTTTAAAAGGATTTTACAAAAGCGAAACCTTTGAGAAGAGAGAAGTTACTAAAGGTAAAATACACTAGGGATTAGTTTAGTTGTCTCCTTCGACTGTTACTGGGCAGGGCACGATAGAATGATGCATTCGTAGGTAACCAAATACGTAAAAAAAACAAAAATAATATATTCTCGTTCATTTCTCACCTTAGAACAAATATACAATTTATTAAATGTTTGTTTCCAAATTAATCTGAATAAAACAGCACTTAGTAATGAAACTTTGTTGCAGTTCCTAATTGATAACATACTCACTCATAAAATTATCAATAACAAAAACATAAACAAAGGGCATTGGAGAAGAGAGAAAATCTATAGATAATGGTTACGAGTACCGTTACGAGCAAGAGCTAATGATGCGACTCGAGCCTTGTTTTTACTCGAGTGACTCGAGTGATTTGGTCTAACTCTTACTCGAGTGAAAAATAACTCGACTCCAGTCCGTTTGCACTCGATTTAGCACTGCGTACACACGATACAGCCTTGTTTCAGGGCCGTTCTCACCGCCCAGAGTTACCGACACAAAAACACAAAAACGACAGTCCGAATGGAGGCCCGCAGCCTACCTCGGACGGTCATTACACGACTTAAAATCATTTTGAGATATTCTAAATCGCGCAAGCACGCAGCGAACGCGACAGTCCGAATTTCGAGGTTTTTGTAGGAGTTTATTTGTATATTTAAAACCTGGCACGCGGGCATCTGGCCCGTGAGCACAGTATCCGATGAAGCTGTAAAAGACAAAAACGCTATCAGGAATTACATCACCGAAATATTATATACATAAATATTAATATTCGATTTACCGAGTCAACTCGGCGCACCGAGTAGATCCGTTGGTTCGATGAGAGGTGGATGTCACTTAGCTAGTCTACGTCGCTCTGACATTTATTCGTCGATCTCACATGAAAACTTAAGAAGTCACTTTCAGTTATTCGCTAATTACATAAATAAATAGTGCGTAAGTAATATTTTGAATTTTCTTTCATTTTACCACAAATTATTAATTTAATAAATATAAATACATACATACAGTCACGCCTCTTTCCCATTGGGGTAGGCAGAGACCACATCTTTCCACTTGCTACGATCCTGACACACATCTTTAGCTTCTTCTACTTTCATTAGCGTTTTCACAAACGCTCGTCGGTTGCGGGTACTTTTAACGTGACCTTAATAAAGATATTTAAAAAATATTAAACTTTAGCAGTCGAAACTCTCTACTCGAGTTAAAAGATCTACCTCTACATAGTGTAACTCGAGTGATTCAAAAACTCGAGTGACGTACTAAAATTACTCGAGTGACCAGAGTTATATAATTTTCACTCGAGTCGCATCAATAGCAAGAGCAACAGACGTAGAGCGCGCAAGATAACTCTGCGCGCGGGACTTTTGGCGCCAACTCGAAAGTGGCGGTAGTGTTTTTATTTAATTTTGTAATTTGTGTGTATATTTGGAGTTTTGATGTTTAATATTGATAGTTTATTATGCAGCAAGTGCTCCTGAGAATGTACAGTCATTGGAAAATTCAATTCAAGACCAATATTGTGCTTTTCGTTTTGTCGCCATCAGTCCAGCAAATCTTCAGTAAAAGTCAACTACTATTTTACTGTTGATCGAAATCGAAATTTTAACGAAGATCGGAAGATTGTATACTTAAATATATGGCTGATGCACAAACCGTGCAGGCCAAGAAATGGGGAAATAAATAAATAAAGTGAAAGGATCATCTATTTAAAGTGTAATGTTAAGGATCAGGAATAGTCAGTGTAAATGAATATAAGCGAGTGATTAATAATTTGAATTACTAACTCACAAATCGCGCGATGCAAAATTAAAAAAAAAAACTGCGCGCGACTGGTGGCGTGCTTAATGTTGCCAGAATGGTCTTGTAATGGGTCAAAAGCATCGTTGCCTTGCATTTGAACATCTTCATCAGAACTATAGTCTTCATCAGAAGATTGTTTATGTGTCGCCTGTCTTATTAATTATAAATTAGTCTTTTTCAATATTCATTAGTCTGTCCGATTCAAAATATTTGTCCTCTATTTTTTCGACATGTAAACACACGTTCAGCCATTCTTCAGGTGTTACTGTTCTAAAAACCGCCATGGTAATAGCTTCAATGTCTTATGGTGGACCTGTGGACCATGGACCTTTTTCTCCGCAATGTCCCTCTTCACAATTGCCCATATCTTTTCGATTGGATTCAAGTTAGATTTTAATTCATCCACCTCATGAAGTTGGTGGAGTTCATGTAGTCGTGATAGTCACTAGTATTACATGCCATTGGCAACGCTACATAGAATAATCTACATAAATGTACTCTATGAGTAATATACATACATAAGAGTATAATAATAATTATTTTATTATTTTAACAGTGGTAGAGCCACGCATCAGCTTTTGTTGTTGCATGAATGGGCCGGCTCAACCGGGGAAGTACCATGACCTCACAGAATACCGACGTGAAGTAGATGTTTAACAAACTTCTGAGTTTCGTCTGGTGAGTGCAGGTAACCGGAGGCCCACCCACCCCCTCCCCCAAAACATGGTAGCGGAAACAAAAATCTACCCCAGGGGGGTACCAGCACCACCGGTGCTGGAGAATCCCCCTCTGGGCACCCGCGCTTGGGCTACCAATCGCTACCTGAGCATGGGTGTTCAGGCTGCCCCTCGTATTTTGGGGGGGGGGGGCAAAGTTCCGCTCTATTACCGAACTGTTCAAGGCAAACGTAGTAAAAAAACTACGGCACCCCTTACCACGCTTGCCGTGGATTTCTGCAATATCAGGGGACTACATTCCAATCTTGATGCCGTCCACTACCATCTGGAGACGGCAATACCGGCCTTGCTTTTTCTTACCGAGACGCAGATATCCTCTCTGGCGGATACCTCTTATTTTTCCTACCCTGGGAACAATCTGGAACATTCCTTTGTGCCCCGGGCCGGGGTTTGTGTGTACGTCAGAGAGGATATATGTTCTCAACGCCTCGGCAGCCTTGAAGGTAGGGACCTGTCCACCCTTTGGCTACGCATAGACAGCGACGACCACCCTCGTGTCTATGGGTGCCTCTATAGGTCCCACAGCGGTAATATCGAAACTGACCGACTCATCGACCACATCCAAATGGCTGCGGATTCTGTGCTACAGCAGATTTCACCCGCAGAGATCGTGATACTCGGCGAGTTCAACGACCACCCCGCCGAATGGCTTGGATCGCGAACCACCGATCATGCGGGGAGATCTGTCTGTGACTTTGCCCTGGCTTATGATCTGACACAACTGGTTACTTCGCCGACGCGGGTACCAGATGTGGAGGATCATACACCTCCCCTGCTGGATCTTCTGCTGACCTCATTCGGACGGCTATGTGGTCTTCGTCGATGCCCATCTGGGATCTTCGGACCACTGTCTGATCCGGAGTACAGTGCCTATCATGTGCCCAATGCGATCGCGATCGGCAGGTTCGCGCCGTGTATGGCACTACAGGTTGGCGGATTGGGATGGGATGCGGTCTTTCTTTGCATCCTACCCATGGGGGCGGGTTTGCTTCTCGCTGGATGATCCCGACGTCGTTGCCGGGTCTGTCGCCGATGTGGTGCTTCAGGGAATGGAACTCTTCGTTCCATCCTCTGTGGTGCCCGTCGGCGGTAGGTCCCAACCATGGTTTTGGTGGCACCTGCAGAATGGCATCTCGCCAAAAGCAGCAGTGTTACCGGGCCTGGGCTTATGCATCGGCGTCTCGGTATTTAAAAACCAGCGACTTTAAAAAGAAGTACAACTCTGCTTCCAGGTCCTTCAAAAGAGTAATCGCTACGGCAATGTCGGAGCACATTGGCAGAATTGGCGAGAGATTAGGTCGCCTTCCTTCGGGAACCCGTGCGTTCTGGTCTCTCGCCAAGGCTGTCCAAGGGAATTTCTGTCAGCCATCACTACCATCTCTGCACACGGAAGACGATTCACTGGCCTATGACGCAAAGGAGAAAGCCGATCTTCTGGGTTCTCTTTTTGCGTCCAACTCGACTCTTGACGACAGGGGGAGCTCACCGCCGACCATCCCGCGGTGTGAGTGCTCAATGCCAGACATCAGGTTCTGGCAAAGCTCAGTGCGCAAAGCACTACTCTCCCTAGATATCAACAAGTCGAGTGGGCCTGATGGCATCCCGCCTATTGTGCTGAGGATGTGTGCTCCAGAGTTGGCACCGGTTTTAACGCGTCTTTTCCGGTACTCCTACTCACTAGGCGTCGTCCCGAAGTCATGGAAGACAGCTTTGGTGCACCCGATCCCTAAAAAAGGCGACCGCTCAGATTCGTCCAACTACAGGCCGATTGCCATCACCTCCTTGCTCTCCAAAATTATGGAGTCCATTATGAACTGCCAGCTCTTGAGGTACTTAGAGGAGCACCAGCTGATTAGCGACCGCCAGTACGGTTTCCGTCGGGGTCGCTCGGCTGATGATCTTCTAGTGTACCTCACTCATCGATGGGCGTAGGCAGTCGAGAGTAAGGGGGAGGCCCTGGCAGTTAGCTTGGACATAGCGAAGGCCTTTGATCGGGTCTGGCACAAAGCGCTTCTTTCGAAGCTGCCTTCTTACGGGCTTCCCGAGAAATTTTGTAATTGGGCCACCAGTTTTCTCACAGACCGGAGCATAAAGGTCGTAGTTGACGGTGCATGCTCGGACTCTATGTCTGTGAATGCTGGTGTCCCACAAGGCTGTGTGCTATCACCAACCCTGTTTCTTCTGCATATCAATGATATGTTGCAAGCACTCCCCTTGTTGCCCTTGTTGCAGCCAGTATCTTATCTAATCTTGGCGTCGACATATCGAGTGACGTTCAGTTTCGCGGTCACCTGGCAGAGAAGGCCAAATTGGCTTCCAAAAAGCTTGGCGTCCTCAGTAGAGCGCGACAGTACTTCATGCCGGCCCAACGCTTGCAACTTTATAAGGCGCAGGTTCGGCCGCACATGGAGTACTGTTCTCATCTCTGGGCGGGGGCGCCCCATTGTCAGCTACTTCCATTTGACCGCATTCAACGGAGAGCGGCTCGAATCGACGACGACCATGTTCTATCTGATCGGCTTGATCCACTGGCTTTGCGAAGAAATGATGCATCCCTTTGCATTTTTTATAAGATCTACCATGGGGAGTGTTCCGAAGAATTGTTCGGATTAATTCCAACCGCTGATTTTCACCATCGCACATTGCGGCACAGCGCAAAATTCCATCGTCACCACCTTGATGGTTGGCATTCCAGCAAAGTGCGTTTTTCGCGCAATTTTCTGCCCCGCACAAGCACCTTATGGAAGCTGCTGCCGCCAGCGGTTTTTCCGGTCCGATGCGACTTAGGGACCTTCAAGAAAAGAGCCTATTCCTTCCTCAAAGGCCGGCAACGCACCTGCTATTCCTCTGGTATTGTAGATATTCATGGGCGGCGGTGATCACTTACCATCAGGTGGGCCGCTTGCTCGTTTGCCTCCTCTAACATAAAAAAAATTAAGATAAATATGAATAATGAGTATAAATTATGGTACTGTACAGTATCAACAATTATTAATAAGTAACTTGAGTTGTTGTATTGACTTTTTTTTATTTGATAAAGTGTCGAGGCGAGTAAAACGTTCACCAGATGGTAAGTGCAACGTTTGCCCATAACAGATGCTGTGTTACTCAGAATATTTCTGTGTAGCGCCACACTGCGCCCGTCACCCTGAGACATAAGTTCTTAAGTCTCATTTTCCCAGTGATTACTCTAGCTCTCAGTGCCCTTCAGACCGAAACACAGTAATGTTTGCACACTACTGCTTTACGGCAGAATAACTAGCCTTGGGGTTACCACCCCATAGGTCATTAGTTTTACTGGTGGTAGGATTCCTGCATAGGAATCCTACCACCAGTAAAACTAATGACTAATGCGATTTCGGTGTATAAAAGTCCGTCTTGACTGAGTGAAGTAAGCATTGTTGATAACGTATGCCTAACATTCAAGTGTTTCAACGAATTGACTGACTCATATCTGTAATAATATGTAACACTAGAATTTGTTTTGGACTTCAACAGCAGCAGTTCGTTTTTAGTAAAGCCAGTGTTATCTCTAGCGTGGGCTATAAACCAACTTGCACCAACGCTATCAGAAGCAAAAATACTCGACTGCTCCTAAGATTGCCAACATTTTTTGAGGTGGAACGAAGCATTTATGTATGTTTCGACTAGATAAATGACAGGTCGATTTTCTTCTCGACGATTTTTGCGCAGACTCAAAATATATCTTGACCTACGTTTATAACCACCGCGTTTATAACGCTGCGTTCTATTAATAATTTTCGCAAACTGGCACTTTTTGTATTTATAGCCCATAGTGTTTAAAACAGTTATCAATGATGTCCTGCCATGCTTGAAATCAATATCAGTTTTCAATTGCAACCAAGGTTTATTTATTGTAGGGATCTCCTTCTTCACGTCAAAACGATTGAATAACATGCTTTATAGTGCACCTGTCAAAATAGTCTAAGTCACTTTGCAGCACTTAATGGTTTTGTACTTCTTCATAACATTTTAGTTCAATTTTGCAATTTCAATCCAAGAAGTTACTTACCTATTTGTAACTTTAAACTATGATTGTGTTTATTGATTGACTCCATATGTCGCTTATCAAGATGGCGTCTGCCACGGTCTCGATTTTGTCTATATGTGCTCGCGCTGTTATAAGGAATTACCTAGTAATGGGAATACATTATGTTCTATTAGAGAGAAAGAGTTATAAATATCATTTATTTGTGGCCATGTAGGTCTAAATTAATGTTAAGTCTACTTCTCTTATTTCTGTGGAGCGACTAAACGTACGTTGTGGTCAACGTGGCAAAATCACGGTTATTTTTCATCGTGATTTTTATGTAACAGGAATGTCAGTCACGATGAACGAAAAATTATTTTTTTCGCCAGGTCTGGCAAAAATATAAAATAATACTTTATAGTTTTGATTTTTGATAAACTCTAACAAAAAAGATTACTTTTGGACTTTTGGCGCCAACTGGAAAATTGGAAGTAGTGTTTTTATTTAATTTTAAATTTCTGTGTATATTTAGAATTTTGATGTTTAATATTGATAGTTGATTATGCAGCAAGTGCAACCAACATATTTGTGCTTTTCGTTTTGTCTTCATCAGTCCAGCAAATTTTCAGTAAAAGTCAACTATCATTTTACTGCCGACTAAAATTTTGAAGTCTTGCTGCTTGACGATTGTATATTTGGAAATATTACTGTGTTTCGGTTTGAAGGGCACTGTGAGCTAGTGTAATCACTGGGCATATAAGACTTAAGAACCGATGTCTCAGGGTGATGGGCGCAGTGGGGTGTTACACAGAAATGTTCTGGGTGACACAGCATTTGCTATGGACAGACGTGACACTTACCATCAGGTGAACGTTTTTCTCCTTTTGACACTTTTTCAAAAAAAAAAAGGTTTTAGTACACGGTAAATTCGCAGGGCCTATAGGCCTACTTTGTTTGGCCTAATCCAGTACTGGTTAAAATAACCGCTTTGAAAAATATGAGTCAGAATACACGGATCGGATTACGGGACAGCGACATCTAAGGTATGAGGAGTTTGGTACTGCGGCCACCTATCCGCTGTCGTGGTTAAGGCAAATCCTAAATTCTTGGTATAGGCCCATGGCATGCAATATACTTTAACTAACAGACTACTGAAATTAAAATAGAATAGTGATAATATCTTCTTGATTGTATTAAGTAAGCCGTAAGCATAATATTTATGAGGTCATTTTATTTATTTTAATGCTTTAGGAGGGGAGGGTAGCTTGGTCGAGGGAGGGTAGCTTGGTCGACTGTCAAGTGCTTCGTGCCTTATTTGAAATAATTGTTTTAAATTAAAATAAAAAACTTTTCGTAGTGAATATCTAAATTTAAGGACAATCCAGTAGTGCTGTGCAATATAGTATGTGGACTAAAGTGATAGTAGTGGTAATTGATGTGTAATGGGAAAAAACTGACTGCAGCATACCAGCTGTTCATAACGTCATAATCAGCTGTTTGTCACTGCATTTTCACATTATTGCATTGTTACGGTGAACACGGCGTAACCTAGTGTTAAATATATTTTTATAAAGATTTCATGAGGCAAATTGTGTGGCATAGATCCTTAGACAGTTTTTTTACTTTAGAGACTTTAGAGTAGTTTTCGCGACAAAATCATAATTGCAGTCAGCGACATCTACTGACGTATTATATAATTAATTTTATACCTTTTACATAATTAAATAAAGCTAAGAATGGCAAATAAGTGTGGTGTATGCGGAAGATTCGCCTCAACAATGGACGGGGCAAAATGCTCAAATTGCATGCATTTATTTCATCGGCAATGCGTTAACATTAAAACCGATACCCGTATAACAAATAAATGGCAATGTCGTGATTGCAAAAAATCATGCGCAAGCGGCATGAGTGCTACACCGAGTTCATGTGCCTCCGGCGGCACGGATACGGACCTCGGCGATGCGTTGGTGGACACTGCCAACAGAGGGCGTATCGACGTTGGTGTCGACTTGGCGAATGAAATAAAATTTATACGTGAGCAACTAACAACCATTGTCCGAGAGATGTCGTCCTTCGGTCAAGAAATGTCCAAAATTAGCACGACCATAAAAGAATTAAATAACAGAGTTGGCGATGTTGAGAAAAGGGTGACATATCTTGAGCAGCGGGCGACGGAGACTCAGAAACAGACCCCACCGGCAGATACTAAATTAGAAGACACATTAATTGAACTAAAGTGTCGGTTAAACGATCGGGACCAAGAATCATTACTTAACGATATCGAAATATCTGGCGTCGCGGAGCTTAAGGGCGAAAATCCTCTACACGTGGTCACGTTATTGGCCACAAAGATCGGTGTTGAGTTGGACGAGCGCGATGTGGTAAGCGTAGGGCGGACAGGTATGCGTCGCGAAATCCAACACAATGGAAGCAGTGCCGAAAAGCCCAGACCACGCCCTCTGGTTTTGCGTCTTGCTCGGAGAGTGATCCGAGATCAACTGATACGTGCTGCGCGCGTTCGTCGTGGCGCCGATACCGCTGGGCTAGACTTAGGCGTAGAACCTAGTCGTTTTTATTTAAATGAGCGCCTAACTCCGTTGAATAAGCAGCTATTTTATAAATCCCGGGAGGAAGGGCGGCGCAGAGGCTGGCGGTACGTGTGGACACGGGACGGGTTTATTTTTGCTCGTCGTGATTCAAACTCGGCGCGCCATCGCATTCGAACTGAACTAGACATTTCTAAAACTTTTGGGCTTTCAGGCGTTTGAAGAAAATATTTAGTCGTGTTTTGGTTGTTTACTTTAATAATAGTTTAGTTTTCTCTGATGTTATATGTGTGTGTGTAAAAAATAAGTTACATAGCTGGAGATGTAATAAAAATTCTCAATTTTATATAATTATTTCGTGCCTAAGACTGAGTTATAATAATGCCTTAGAAACGAGCACATGTTTTTGGTCTAATATTTGTTTTGATCCGTGCTGCAGCATAGCCAGTGCTCAAATAGCTTTACTTGCCAGCGCTCATGTCAGTTTTTTATCTAACTTAATGCCTTTTGTTTTATCTTATTTTCACGCATTTAAACCTTCTATTTTCGCTAGATTTAAAGGCCGTAGGTATAATATGGTTTTAATGAGTAATTATAACAATGTTATTTATGTTGTTCTTAAAATAGCTTATTGTTATGAAAATGACTAGATCAAATAAATTAAAAATTGGTTTTCTGAATCCTGGATCGCTTGGTACCAGACATGACGAGTTTTTGGCAGCGATGGCGCGTCACTCTGTTGACATAATGGCCATTAATGAAACGTGGCTTCGGGAAGGGGAGGAGGGCCGTGCGCCTTCTGTTCCAGGGTACCGACTACGACACGTGCCCCGGCCTGCCGAGGTCCGGGCACGTGGCGGAGGAGTAGGGTTCTACCTAAGACAGGGTTTGCCAACGCGGATTATTCAGCATCCTGTTTATCCCACAGTTGAACAGATGTGGTTAAGTATTAACATCAACGGTAAATTCCTTATAATCGGAACGGCTTATCGTCCCCCGTGGTTAAGTGTACGATTGTTTCTGGACGCGTTAAGCGACTCAGTAAGTTCTTTCGTGGGAAACGATAACATTGTTCTGTTAGGGGATTTTAACATCGATGTCCTAAACACCCATAGCGTAAGTACTAAAATGTTCTCTGATTTTTTTAAATGTAGCAACCTTTCACAATATGTTAATGAACCGACGCATTTTACCGAAAACAGTGAGACTCTCATAGATGTTCTATGCACTGATGCACCGGTATCATATTTAACAGTTGACCATATTCGTGATTTGAGTAGTCATGCTCTGGTTGTATGCGAATTAAACATTCTCAAAGCTCGGTTCCGACCGAAGCGTGTTACATTCAGACCATTAAGGTCTATCGATACTGACCTTTTTAAACAAGATTTAAAACAAATAAACTGGCATAGTTTGACATTTTTGCAAGATGTTAATGATTTAGTTTATTCCTTTAATAATGTTGTATTAAATATTTTTGATCAACATGCACCCTTGAAAACTGTTCATATAAAACATAGCAATTATCCCTGGATTACATATAATATTAAATGTATGATGAAAAAGCGTGATGAGGCCCAAGTCAGAGCTCGCAAGACAAAGCTTGATTCCCATAAAGCTTATTACAAAAATCTGAAATCAATAGTCAATACTGCTATTGTCTCAGAAAAAATCGCGTATTTTAAATACTATGTCAACTCTAAAATAAAGCAACCAAAAGTAATGTGGACGCATATCAAACGGCACGTTCAAATAAAAAGTAATGACACTTCTCTACCAGTTCATTTTAATGACGCTGATGCATTGAATGATCATTTTCTTAAGGTCCCCGGAAAAAATAATGTTTCTTTATCCCTTCTCACTTTTTTTGAATTTCATCGTACTTCGGACAACTCGTTTCAATTTAAAGCAATCTCAGAATCTGATGTAGCAAAAATTTTAAATTCCTTACAGTCCAATGCAGTCGGATTTGATGGAATATCTCTTGATATGTTAAGGCTTTTACTCCCTGATTGTCTGGCGGTAATAACATTTATTGTTAATAAGTCATTTGAGACAAATATTTACCCCGATGTCTGGCAACAAGCCCTTGTGAAGCCTATTCCTAAAAGTGGTAATCCTACTTCACTATCAGATCTGCGGCCCATCAGCATTTTACCGTGCTTATCCAAGGTAATAGAAAAGGCAGCATTCAATCAGTTGACCGAATATCTCGAGGTAAACAATATTCTTCCAATGCTTCAGTCTGGCTTCAGAAAGCAGCGCAGTACTACTACTGCATTAATCGACGTAGTAGACGACATTCTTGGGGCACAAGCCAATGGAGAGAGCACTATTCTGACCCTGCTAGATTTCTCGCGCGCATTTGAAACCCTTAACGTATCCTTACTTCTTTCCAAATTATCATTTTACGGAATAAGTGCAAACGCAGTTAAATGGTTCGACAGCTATTTTAAGAACCGCTCTCAGCTAGTCGAACTGCAGCAAAATGAAAACGATAAAAGTTTTTCCGCGATTCGACCTGTCGAACGGGGAGTTCCGCAGGGGTCTATTTTGGGTCCACTGCTTTTTATGATATACAGCGCCGATATCATCAGCAATATAAAACATTGTAAGTATCATTTGTACGCAGATGACTTACAGATGTATATTTCTTTTAAGCCTTGCGACACAG
This sequence comes from Luehdorfia chinensis, assembly GCA_019845155.1. Taxonomy (NCBI): domain Eukaryota; kingdom Metazoa; phylum Arthropoda; class Insecta; order Lepidoptera; family Papilionidae; genus Luehdorfia; species Luehdorfia chinensis. Next base: position 13,143,240 of record JAHVAK010000527.1, read on the forward strand.
GAACAGCGTTGGTAAAGTTGAACTCTGATCTGGAGCGCATATCTTTATGGTCTGAGCGTAGCGCATTGGTTTTAAATCCGAAAAAAACCAAGTATTTGATTCTGGGAACACCTACTCAGATACGGAAGGTTAGTGCAAGACGTCCAGCTGTCGTTGTAAATAATGAGACAATTAAAAGAGTCTCTGAAGCGAGGAATCTTGGAGTGATGATGGACGAGAACCTTAGGTTTGAAAAGCATATTATAGATATTGCACGTAATTGCTTCTACAGACTAAAAGTACTGTATCGAATTCGGGATTATTTAAGCGTTGCTTTACGTATTAACCTCTGCGAGTATTCTCTCCAAATTTAATTACGCAGATTCCCTTATAGGGTCACGTCTGTTAGTACGGACTAAACAAAATATACAAAGGGTACAGAATGCCTGCGCGCGGTTCTGTTTTAATGTACCACCGCGTACACACGTGACCCCTTTCTTTAATAACGCAAATATCTTAAAGATGGACTTCCGCAGGCGTCTACACTTCGCCACCCTGTTATTTGGAATAGTAAAATCCAAAGAGCCTATATACCTCTACAATAAGCTGAGTTGGGCCCAGGACGAAAGTAATATGTATCTTACCAGATCGTCTGGTAACAAGCTAACATACCCCTTCAACCGCTCAGCCGCTTTTAGAGGTAGTTTCAAATATAGTGCCACAAAGTGTTGGAATAACCTCCCGCCTCCTTTGCGTGACTTAAAATCAGTAAATGGGTTTAGAATTAGATACAAATTGTTATTGTTAGATGAACAAAAAAAAAATAGTGGCTAACTATCAATAAAGGTAGGTTTATGGGATTGACTATTTATTATCATAAATTAATATATGACTTGGAAGGAGTGGGATTATGCTTTCGTGCTCATAATTTCAAAGTAGCTTTATTATTTAACTGCGCTGTCAATAGGAGCTTACATTGTGCCAGATTAGCATGGCGGTGCACATGGAGTCGTCCACGTTTCCTCCTGTTCTGGGCCGAACTGAAAACCAGTGCTGCGATGTTAGCATCGCGGCTTTAACTGAGTTCGGTCCACTTTACGATTATATGCTGATGCACAGATATTTTGGTAATAGGTATATGTGTGTATGTGTGTGTGTATATATATATATATATATATGTATATATATATATGTATATATATACATATATATATATATATATATATATATATATATATGTGTGTGTGTGTATATATTTATTTATTTTTTTCGTAGTGGCTAAGACATTTTTTTTTTGTTTTCTTTTATTATATTTTATTTCTTGTTTGTATTTTGTGCTGTATGTTTTTTAATCGTAAATAAATGTTTTACTTACTTACTTACTTACTTACTTTAAAAAATAATCTTATCCCCAAGTATAGTATTACCTGTATTCATTACGTATTTTTACTGAAGTTTGATCAAATTTTAACATTGGCAATAATATTCAAAAATCAATTTCATCCCGGTCCAAGGGCGGGTGTAACTGTTGACATTTCATTGTAGTGTAGTGCTTAAAACTAAAGAATCAGACATGTTTTTTATTGTGAATAACTGTTATAGGATTATCATAATGCAGAGATCAGGTAATCAAGTTGCAAACTTCAGCTTACGTAATGTAATAGTATCTTTTATAGAATACTTGTTCGCGCCAACTAATTTTGTGCACATAATTTTCAAATTTAAACTATGATTTCGTGTTTAAGTTTTTAAAATTGATTTTTGAGCAACGGATCAACTGTTTTAGTGGTAAAATAATATAATATTATAAATAAAAATGATTATACTTCTGTAATAGTGAGAGTGCAATGTCAAGACATATTTATAGTGGACAAAGTACTTTATTGTATGAAATCCTATATAATTTTGTTTATCATTATGGTTAGATTTGTTATTACCATAGAATGAATAAACTCTCGTTTTGTTTGCTATTTTTTTTTGTAGAAAAAAATTTCATTTCTTACCTTTAGGTACTTTTCTGAGCTACAAACAAGGTATTTTTCTGCATATTATTTCTGTATGATAGCAGTCGTGTTAGATACTTTTCACTTTTTATATAAAAAAAGAATTAGTAATATGTAAAGGAATAAGAGTAGTTTATTTATTACAAATTGTATTAGTGACTTATGCTCAGGTGCATTTTAAAAAGATCAGATAATAAGTTAAGCTTTTCAAATTTCATTCAGAAAAAAGTGTGAATCATGACTGTTCCAACCACTGACTTTTCTTATATTCATTGTGATTAGAACACTCCTGCAATGCAACATAGTAAATTTCATCATGGCATCACTAACTCATGTTATTGCAATTAAACTTCAACTTTCTATTGTTGTCACTTTGTCGTTGAATGTCACCAGATTTTTGAATCACTTCTTTGGATATAACATACTTACAAATCTAAATTGCTCAGATTGCTATAATTGAACAGACTAGAGAAGAGTTATAACAAATACACATGGAAAAATAAATAATGAAAAAAAATTGTAAAATCAATAAATGCTACTATTTTTTTCTCCAGAGTTTTCCAAAAGTACAATATTTTGCTTTGTATGAAATACTATTTTTCCTTAAAATAAGGTGGCAGTGCTAATCGTAATGCACATCTTTCGCTTTTTCAATTTTCAGCTGCAGTTTCACACAATCACATCATTGGTAATTTTGATGTGGTCTTTTCTTAAAACAAACTTAGATCTGATTGTGATATGTTGTATGTCAACCCCTTAATGGCTTGCTCATTCACACTTGCCTCATTAATCTTCTTTTATTGATCTTCTCCAAGTGTCCAAAACCATCCAAGCATCCCTTTTCTCTATCTTTGTTGGATGTTTTGGTATAAGAAGAATGGGAATGTTGTGGTGTATTAGAAGAAGTATTCTACCTCACCACAACATTCCCTAATCACACTGTTCCTCAGTATGTCCATCAGACAAGACATGAAAGAACTTAATAACTTGGCCTCATCTTATGATAATTTTTTGTGAACACTAATTTTCATAATCTATATTCTAGGAACAAACACAAGCTAATAATGCCAGCTACTCTATAGTATCATTAACTCATTCATGGGGCAAACTATATGATTTTTATTTGTTGTAAGCACACAGAGTCCTGTCAAATTTTTTATTAATGTTGGTTGTGTCTTTGAAATATTTAAGAATATACAGATGCTAGTAACCTTTAGAAATGAGATCGAGGTCAACATTTCTCTGTTCAATTTAGACAAAATATCTAACAAATATTGAAATCTGGATATTATAGACATATAATATAAATAATGTTTTACTATTGTACATCTGACAAAAAAAACTGCCAGCTATGTTTCTTACTGTTGTTTCACCGACAAAGTAATATTTTTGCATACAACTTAACATTGGTGCTTTTCTCCTTAGAAGAAAGCACTGTCAATTGTGTATGGGTGTGTTATTTTTTTCTTTTATTTGTATGTATACCATCAGCTATTTATTATAATCTGGAGATCTATTTTGTAACTTTGGTAAGGTTTCATGATCGGCTTTAATTTGGCATATGAAGCTCATTCATTGGTTAATGGGATCAAATGAAACTGATCACAAACCCAAATAGAGTTATGCAGTAGACCCCCAGATTTCACATGGTGTCACCTTCATCATTTCATCTTTAAGTGCAGTTACTGTTTTTGCATGAGGTTTATATACTTTTTTTGATATATTTTAAACATTAGCTCCTTTTTTGTTACAGTCAACATATCAAGCTGGCTGTGCTATTTACTAATATATTTTTTTTAATTTTGTCATGTGGATGGTGGCATGCAAGGGTTCATCGCCTGAACTTGTTTCATGCATGTTATTAGAGGTAATAGAGGAAATAAATACTTTGGAAGGTGGTCAGAAAATAATGCTTATAATGATTTTTGCAAGCTCTTATTTAACTTGCTTTCTTCATGTCTTTGTGTTTCAAATATTGTAAGTCAAATTACCCCTACTTACTGATGTCTGATTTGAGCTAAAATTGTACATATCTATGTGGCTTCTGTGGAGCTGTTCTGATGATTGAGCCATAGGAACTCTTTAACTAAGCAAGATAGCTCCACATGTTTGGGTTCATTGGATTTGTTTTGACAAGTACTATAGCCCTAGCAACATTTGAAGTCCACTGCTGGACATAAGAATCACAAATAAAAGCTAGTAACAAAATTATGATTATTGCTTAAAACTTAATTTTTTAATTATTTGTAATAATGCCGTTTTATTATAAATCCTCAATTAAAACAATGAAGGGTAATAGTTACTGTAATATATGCACAGCAAGATAATGTAAATCTACAAATAACAAAGTTATATATCTATAACAAAGTTGGGTTTGTTACACCATTTATATCTGATTTTTATGATTCTGGATAAATATAATATGACTAAAATAAGTCAAGTCAAGTAAGATTTTGCCAAAAAAGAAAATTAGTAAATCCGATCCGACAGCTGGCACTGTGATCATGAGGCTGTTTCATACTTAAATATAATTTAGAAATCAAACTGTGTCACACACTGGGAAAAGGCGGGACAACTTCTGGCGGGCCAGTTAGTATTAGATATCGAAATAAGGGTTTTAAGTTATCTAGATTTTTTTTGTTATTGGATAAAGTAATGAGACGAGCAAACTGTTCACGTGATGGTAAGTGCAACGTCTGCCCATATCAAATGCTGTGTCACCCAGAAAATTTCTATGTGACACCACACTGTGCCCATCACCCTGAGACATAAGTTCTTAAGTCTCATATGCCCAGTGATTACGTTATCTCACAGTGCCCTTCAATCCGAAACACAGTAATGTTTGCACACTACTGCTTCACGGCAAAATAACTGACCCTGGGGTGGTACCTACCTAGATGGATTCCTGCATAAGAATCCTACTACCAGATATAATTCAAGCTTGTTTATCACAATTCAATTTCGTTAAACAAATATTTTTACAGTTAAAATGTATCATGTCTTGTTACTAAACTACTATTACTTAATTACTTACTAAAAAAAACTTACAGCTTAATTAAAAAAAAAAAAAATTCTCAGTCACAGCTTTAGAACTTCTACATTGTTGAAACAAAACTCATTAAATTTACTATAAAAAGGTAGTTCCAAATTTAAGGAAAATTAAAAAAAATGCATGTATTATGATATTTTGTGGATGATTTTGTTTTAAGTGCAGTAGCTTATATTATTACCCTACATAATAGAAAATGCTCTGTATGATAGTTATAAGTATACCGTATACCAAATACACTAACAATGTGTCTCCTCACCCCTAATTTCTAAACTCTTTGACTTGGAAACTTATACTCATGTTAGAGGGTCATAGTGGGAACTCAAAGTGAAAGTTGTTTTGGTTATTCCTATTATTAAAAGCTGCAAGTCATGGAGGCTTAGTTTTGTAGAACTATGATGACCACAGAACACTTAACTCATGTTAAAAAAGCGACAAACTATGTGTTGTGGTAATTTCAACAATGAGTTACAGTGACTCTGCCTATCCTCATGTTTGATTACAAGCTTGAGGTAAAAATTTTAATCTGTAACCTACAATCAACAATTAATACCAAACTTACAACCCTTTTTCAGGGTTTTCACCAATATCTGTTTTAATAGCACTTCACATTATAAAAGCCGCTCTGACCTCTTTTTAAAATGGAATGTATACAAGAAAACTTATGAAAGACAAGTTAGGTAGTCTTTCAAGTTTTTAAAGTATGACTAAAAGACAGGTTTCACGTAAAAGGCACATGTACTCGTATATTTATAGATTTCCGTGGCAATTTATTCTAAGTGAGGATGTCGCCTTTTCATTGTTGTGTGTTCTTCATTTGAGAAAGGACAACATATTGTTTCGTGTCCACGAACCGTGTTACTTCATACCTGAAGCCGTGACTCCGAGCGGAACTGACCGCCGTGACGTCATAACCTGGCCCTGTCACTGTAAACTGTAATCAACACCGTCCCTACAGTTACTTCTCGTAGTTTTGCAGCTGAGTATTTGCAGGTGATTGTTACCGCTCCAGAGTTTTGTAATAGATGTAGAAAATTAAGGTAAGGTTCTTTCATGCATACACAAGGTAGGAAATCTTTCAAATTGCGTGCACTATTTTTCTCTACTGTAAACGAATAAGCTCTGTATTTTTACGAGATGACGTCTTACGAAAATTATTGGAAGTTTGCATGTGTTTATTAATAATACAGGTCAATTACGAAGTTAAAAACTATAGATTATTAGTGTCTGTCTATCCCCAAATTGAATATATATATGTGTATTATTATAAATACACCAAAAAAAAAACATATACTTACATACAAATCAAAACTTCGTCTATGGTGACTGGGTCATAACTATTGACGCAAGAATACTACTTTAACAACCAATACGAATATCGAACCTGCTATGCGAAAAAAACGACTACTACATACATGTATGGATTTAAAATAAACTTTTTAATAAAGACAATAGAGTCACGCCTCTTTCCGATTGGGAAATGGGCACATCTTTCCACTATCTACGATCCTGACACACATCTTTCGCTTCTTCTACTTTCATAGTGTGGTTATACAAGCTCGTCGGTGGGCCTTTCCTTAAAACGACTTCGATCTGATCGTGGTTCGTTCGCCTACGTCGCCCCGGCTTGCCCATTCACATTCGCCTCATAAATCTGTTTAGTGAATCTTTTTTCATATCTTGTATCAAGCAAGCAATCAAGAATATGGCGGTACTTATTATACTCAGCATGCAATAAAAGACTTTTGACGCGAAAAGCTTCACCGGAAAATATTTCTGAGGCAGTTTTTTCAATTTCGGAAAACGATATTCCGCGAATACAAAAATTTTTTAAATAAATAAATTTAAAACGCTGAATGCGAATATTCGTATTCATTGCATCACTTGTCGTAATTATAAACAATAATCCTAATAATTGGACTGTTTCTTTCATGATAATAGCTTTAACAAAAAACAGTCGCGGGCATAGCTTGTGTATTAAAACATAAAATATTACTAATAAAAAGCGACGACAGCCGCAAGCGTTCCAGGAATATCATTGTACCGAAGGCCAATTTAAATCAATTCGACATTTTAATCATTGCACACATTATCATACACTCAGCGTCACAAAAATCGCACCTCTCTGAGTTTGCGCGGAAAATAGCTGTAATGGCTAGAAACGAATTATATTTATATAAATATTGGTATGTTTGAAATGGGTATTTGAATAGCTTTACATTATTAATAAAAAAATCATGAAATCATTAAAACATTTATCATTATAGAGCGTCAAAAATAAACACTGTCAAATGCTCGTTAGTAAGGACGCTAGTTACACCACCTAAAAAGGGTATAAAAGGGTCGATCTGGATGAAATATGGGCCAGTCGTAATTTAGACTTTGCAGTGAACACACGTTTACAAGTAACCCAAGTACGAACAAGTAAAGATGGACACCAGCTCTGAAGAAGCCGCTCAAGTGATTGCCCTGTTGCAGTCGGGGATGCGGCAGTGTGACGTTGCTCGACAGTTGAACCTGTCCCGTTTTTCAGTTCGACGGGTGTTCCAACGTTTCGTCAGCAGACTGGTGGTTATGTTAGAAAACCGGGATCTGGAAGAAAATGGTGCACATCAGAAAGAGATGACCGTTTCATCGTTACGACATCTTTACGAAACCGTTTAACAAATGCTGTTGAGTTGCAACAACAGCTTCGATCAACTCGGAGAACATCTGTGAGTGTTTCTACGATAAGAAGAAGGTTACACGAAAAGAGTTTAACAGCCCATAGACCTGCTAAATGTCCAAAACTTACTGCACAGCATCGCAGAGATCGCCTAGAGTTTGCTCGCAATCATTGCGAGTGGACTCTAGAACAGTGGCGGACCGTACTCTTCTCTGATGAGACGAGGATCTGTCTTTTCTGCAATGACAGACGTAGAAGGGTCTACAGAAGACAGGGGGAGAGGTTCACACAACCCTGCTTCGAAGAATGCGTCGAATACGAGGGTGGCTCGTGTATGTTTTGGGGCGGCATTTCCGTCGACGGGAAAACGGAACTTGTGTGCGTTTCCCGGACTCAGGGGTGGCCTGTGGGCAAGGGTCATTAAATGCTGGTCGGTACATTACTGAAATCCTGGAGGAACATGTGGTCCCGTATGCTGGTTATAGTCGGTGATGGATTCATGTTAATGCATGATAATGCTCGTTGCCACACCGCGGCTATTGTACGGGATTATTTACAGGAGGTCGATATCCCTGTTATGCATTGGCCAGCACGAAGTCCAGACCTTAACCCAATAGCACATCTCTGGGATGACCTAAAACGGCGCGTGCGAGCTCGAGATCCAGCTCCAGCCACTCTTCAAGAGCTCCTAAGATGCGGTACTTGAAGAGTGGGAACAAATACCCCAAGAGGCTGTTGCGATCCTTGTAAGGTCCATGAAAGATCGCATGGAAGCCGTTATCAAGGCAAGGGGGGGGGGGGGGGGTAACACTAGGTTTTAAGAACTTTTTTTGTACTTATTAAGTTTTTTTTTAAATGATTAATTTGCAAATTTGTACATACCCTGTCTTTTTCTTTAATTTCTCTTTTGTCTCGTTATAAAAGTAAAATTCAATTAAAATTCCTGAAAGCTAATGAATTAATTTTAATTAATTAATTGAAATAATTGCCATTGGCCTGTTGTGTTAAAATAGTATTTAAATAATTTTTTTCGGATGTGCGATTTTTTTGACGCCGAGTGTATTAATGTTGTTTCGAGACACTGTTTACTATTAAAACTAACAAAATATATATATACACAGACTAATAAACAGTTTAGTGCAAAGTAAGGCGTTTACCTGAGATAAAAAGCATTAGAATAGCAACGGCCACCACTGACGTCCAGGAATTTGTCGAGTTGCGAATTCCCTACGTGAATTGAAATAGCGTAAACTGGAGTCGCAAGCTTTGCCGCGCTGCACCATGCTCAGTAGCCGTGGACAGGGGCATACCGTCCGCTCTCCGTCACCGTTTAACGCGTGTTTATCTTACACGTCGTCAAATTATGTATTAAAATTTTGTACGTTTATCTGCATTATCCAGTACAGCAAATTATCAGTTCGTCAGTATTTGCCAATGTTTTATTTAACGGATTTGTTTGTTATATGATTAAAAGCAATTTTAAGTAGTGTCGCGTTTCTTATAATGAATTTTATTGTGTATTTGTAATTAGTTATGATCGTTAATTTTCACGCGATATACGGAGTCGGCGTCACGGAGCTAAGGAACGATCATCGACATTATGGATTCGCATTTACCATGTGAGAATGGTGTTTTGTTTGCGCAGATTGCGTTAATTAGTATTTTATAATTTAAATTTTATCATATGTACTACGTTTTTACATCACTAACAAAAAGTTAGTAGCTTAAATCTCTATAAATTTTATCATATTTTTTTTATATTTTAAATTTTATTTGCCACTATGTTTTTATGTGAAGTCAATATTGAAATGAGCATTCTTTTGATTGACTGTTAATGGGTTACGTCATCTGGTTTGTTTGCCAATAAATACATCGTGATCCACATCCAAAACAATCTAGATTTAAAAACAATAGCATTCAAGTCTATTGATTCACGGAACCGTGCCTTGATTTTTTTATCGTAATGTCCTGCTTGCGCTCGTCGTTGCCATTTGCCAGTTTAAAGTAACTCATTTTATTCGTAGATTTTCAGTGAAAACATTGTTCATGGATATGGGTTATATGAGTACGGATAGTTTGGAAGACGTAGGTACATGTTGTCTTCCTTGCTTAGGTGTGTATGAATTCATTTTCTGGTTTCATTTCTTTGAAGATTATTTAGGTACATCGTTATAGTGTGTCCAGTATCATTAAACAAACATTAATTTGTATTTAAATAGTATGTTTCTATTGTTGCATGTGCTGAATTCGTGGCGATTATATAGCGGTAAGTACAATTTTTTTATGAAATTTTGATTGCTACATTTGATCCAAATTACTACGCCATGTAAAAATGGTCACTGTTTATGCATGTATAATATTGATATCAAATTGAAGTTATTAGGTCGCCAGAACCGTTTGTTCATGGCACACGTACGTACACATTGCGTCCGTCGCGTTGTTTTGAATTACGAGTAGGAATTCGCGTCCGCTGTTCGGTCCATCGCGCTAGGCTTCCCGCCTGGCGTTACCGTGACACCGATATTGGTCCCATTAGGGCGTTCCTTCTTTTGTATATATACGTTTTTAACGACACTTACATATCGCCTGCCATTCGAAGTGACGAATAAGTCTCCTATCCGTGACGCGCCCTTGGCATTGTTCTGTTCCAGTAAGTGAAAACGTACTCGCGGAGTGGTCGTTTCATTGTTAAGCTAGTCATTTTAGTCTAAAAAATATCTACTTAGCGGTCTATACAGCCATTCTAGTCGAGTTATTGTGGTACTATATGGTTGTTCGTAAATGTTTCGCTAGAATGAACCGATGTTACTATTTTGGTATAACACGAATGGGCCGCAAATGTTAAGGCACGCGAGCGGTTCGCTATTTATTTAAGTATAATTAGAAATAGCTTTGTGTTTATATACGCAGTTGTTAAATTTACAAGACGCTTTTTTATCACGTCCGAAATGTGACTCACGATAAGCTTTGTGTGTAAACAGCGCTAATTTGTTATCAGTTCCAGTTGTAAGCCAAGTGTTTGTTGGCGTATTCGGTTGATTCACTCGCGCACCAACATTCGACTCTCGCCCGGATGTGATTTGTCGACGGAAAATGTGGTATCTCGTTAGGGCCACATATTGCTGCAACTACAACAGTATGTTTCCTTCTTGTTTAGTTAACGGATGACTGAGTTTTTGTGCGTAATTATATAACAATAGTGGCAGTGTTTGTGCGAACGTGTCGTTTCACGATGGCTTCTGTGACCGATTTGCCAGTGGCGCGACAACGATCTAGGCCCGTCCTGGCTCGTTATAAGCCTGTTGGTGGCAGTCATGATCAGGTATATTGTTAATTGACAAACACAATTTCATTTGTAAGTCATATTTAATCTTATCGTAGTGCTGACAATGGGACACACTAACAAGTGTTTATTCTAAGTATCCAAAGCAGTCTCTGTAATTACAACTGATTATAATAACTATTTACTCGTATTATTGACACATAATTACTTCCACAATTTTTAATTAAATATTAGCTTAGTGATAGAAAGTCCCGCATAATGTTAAACTGTTAGTCTCTTTCGGTGATAATACGTTTTTTTATATAGTTTTCTCTATGTTGTATTGAATATCTAGTATGTTCTTTTTATCGAAGGAAGCGACGAGACGAGCATATCGTACACCTGATGGTAAGTGCAACGTTTACCCGTAACAAGTGCTGTGTCACCCTCAGCATTTCTGTGTGGCACCGCACATCGCTCATAGGCCCAGTAATTATACTAGCTATCAGTGCACCTTTAGACCGAAACACAATAATGTTTGCACACTACTGCTTCAGCGCATAATAACTCGCACCACGGTAATACTTACCTACATACAGTCGCGTCTTTTTCCCATATAAGGGGTAGGCAGAGACTGCACTCGTAGACCACTTTTCTCACCCGCGGGAAACGAGACGTGACGGGTAGCGAACCACGTCGCCGCCCAGCAGTTTCTCAGCCTCTGCAGTAATTAATAATATTTTTTAGTACGCATGCGGTTTCAATGCATATGCATATTTGTTTTTATTAAGAGGAAAATAAAATGATTTGAATTTATTTCATAAAATACAAGGAATTTATTAAATTAATGTTAATGCTAATGCTAATGCTAATGCTAAGTCTTTCTCAATGACCGACAATACATCGGCAACATACTCTTGCTGCTGTCGATATTTATGAGTGTAGGTGATCGCCTACCATCAAGTGACTTTCTTGCTCGTTTGTCTCTATGTCCTCGTCGTTAATTGGATTCTTACCACCACAGTGCCAATGGTATCATACCACTGGTATGCAAATACTGCTGTGTTTCGGTTTGAAGGGCATTGCACTAAAGCAAGTGTAATAAATTATGTGGTCACGGTGACGAGTGCAGTGCGGCGCAGTGACATAAGCAATTTTTATGGGCTGGCGTTGCACTTACCATCAGGTGAACGACATGCCCGCCCCACATCACTGTCATTCTGATAAAAAATTAAGTGTTATGACACTAATTACATCCTGAAAAAAAGTAAAATTACAGCCTATAAATGTCCCACTGCTGCGCATAGCCCTCTTCTCATTTTTGGGAGGGCTTTGGAGCTGGGAAGAGTCCGCCACTCTGCTCCAATCCGGGTTGGCGGACTTCACATATCCTCGAAATATTTTTATTCCTTAGATATGCGTCTCATCATGATGTATTTCTTCACCGCTGAGCTCGTGGTAAATCAGCACTTAACATTGCAGAATACCTGCAAATTTGACGTTACTAGCTTTAGTAGGTTTTAAGAAATATGCATTAGGACAGATAAGAAACATCTATACTGTATTTTCTAATTTATTGTTAAATATATTATCTTTATAAAACTTATTTTTAACATTACACACGCATATTCGAATATTTGCTGAACAGTTAATTTTTTTGAACGGAAACCGGAGTGTGCTGTGAATTGTTTTAGAAACACTGCCGGCCCGTTACTGCAATGCGCGTGCCTCTTTCGTTAAACAGCGAGTTCAACTTTGGACTGTTGACTGTATATACTCGGTGATAAATCACGAACCAATAATACTTAGTTGGTTTTATTTGAACCTGGTTAAGGTATTTATACAGAGCCATCGTGGCTGATCCGGGCGCTCGCCTTAAATTTCATACTACTCGAGTGACATGAGTTTGATCTCGGATGCTGGCAACACTAAAATAGTCCTCCAATTTTAAGTGTTGATTTGCCACGTGATCAGCGGCGATGGGAAACATCGTAAGGAAACCTGCATGTCGGAGGAATAAAAATATTTCGAGGATATGTTAAGTCAGGAGCAGCGTGGCGGACTCTAAGACCCACTCAGAATTGCAGCAGTGGGATATTTATAGGCTGTTACTTTTTTTTAAATAATAATTATGATCAGCTTTGCTGTTAATGATAAAAACAAGGTGGTCCTGTTTAACTTTGGTCCAGTCCGCACCGCAGCGCAACCGAAAACAATGCTTGTGCCAAATGTTTATTTGTTCTCGGGTCTTGGTGTATTGTGGCAGTCTGTGTCACTCCATTAGTCACTTATACTGCCGCTATACCTTTGATCGTAAGTATAGTTCGGATTCTTCATCAGTTGAGTACGAGTGAGTGCCTATGTTTGAGCTGACGCGTAAGGTGATGTAATACTCGTATATTACGCGCAATTCATTACTTGTAGTACTAACCAGATGGAAGTACTGTATCTATGTCTTGTTCGAATAGTCCAAGGAACGTTTTACATATATTCATTACACATGCAAGAACACGCATGAACACTCAAAACAACTATGTGTAGGCCATACAATAATTTCTTCCGTGCGGGAATCCAACCCGTTACCCGGAGTGCAGAAGCTTTTCGCTCCGTCACTACGTCAAATGAGTCGGAAAATAACGGAAAAATATGCGAGTGGACTGTGATAATTGAAATGTAATATATGTTTCGAACCACTTTAGTGCAATGTTTCCTTGTAGGCCGGTCGTATCGCTGACGTAAGTTGTAAAATCATCATGTTGGTAATTATGGTTAAGCGCATTTGTTCAGTAATTACTAAACTAGAATAGATTTATCTGTTCTACCGTCCACATGTTATTGTTTGCGTTATCTATTGAGGTACTTTTGTAACAATACGTTAATATTTGAGCACTTGCCCATTTTGCTATTTATACGTGTAGTGTCATCTTGGGCCTTGGACACAACACAAGATGGGATCCTAGTCGAAACATTGGTAAAAAGTAACAGTAAAAAAATCAAGGGTTAATAATATACGAGTAGATACTAATGCAATGTCTCTACGTTAGTAAGTAATAAGATTTTTTTTAATACCTAATATACTATTTCTATTGAGGGATTTATTATCCATACATACACATATTATTTATGCTGCGTGCTTTGTCAGACGTGAGCAACGTCCAGTCGGTTATTAATTGACTGCTAGACATATTATGATTCTATAGCTTGAAAGTTTTGTTATTATTTTTACTTTAGTATTATTGCTCTGCTTTTCTGGACATCTTTGGAGGAGGCCTTCGCCAAATTTGGGGTTCTTGCATAAAAAAAATACTAACCAAACTAATAATTAATTTAAGTAAACTAACAAATAACATAGTTACTAAAAATAACATTATCCTGTAATGAAAAATGCAAGGCTTTTATATATATTGCTCTTCTTATCGGTGGCGTAACTGTACCGTTGAGTTCCGTGGCAAAACCATCGGATGGGTCCTCCCTTTCTCTCTCAATGTAAAGAAGAAGAAAGTTCAAACAACGTTGTAGTTTCTTTTTAATAAATCACTACGTAAAGTAGACGTATGTGCAAACGCTATTATAATTATAATGCGAATATTTCGTTGATTTTCCAGTAGATCCGCCTGTGCGGCACTCTCTGGCCTGAGACTCGTGGCATATTGCTCGTTACGCCATACCCTATTATCACGCCACTCCTTCTTATCCAAAATATGTTCAATTTCTAAAAAATAAGCCTTAAGTTCTAGATGAGCGAGGGACATGTTACTCCCTAATTTAATACACGCCTGACGGGAATCGCGTATATTTGCATGAAGATTTTTTTATTAAAAAATAATATATATTTTACTAAAAAGTAAGTCTTTAAAGCCATTAATGGCCATTTTTCTTTACAAAATATATATATTTTTTGAACATCCAAGTGAAGTTACAGTAACAGGGTCTTTGCAAATTTCTTAAAACCACCGACGAAGGTGAAACACACTAAACACACCTAAACAACTCACGTCCACGATTTAAGGGTGTTTTATCGCCAAGGCCCAGTTTTGTTCTCTTTTTCATCAGCCTGTTCATAGTCCTCTGCTAATCACATGCCTATCCCTGGATTTTGCAAATGGTGATTACTTCAAATCCTTCCAGATATTGCCATTATCACCATCCTTGGCGGACCTGACCTTAGACGCTGCTGCATGTCACGTCTATGTATTACAGGTCTGGCTATTTTCAAGATGGTGATCGCATCACCTGTCGGAAGCCATGGCAATTTCCATATTTCCCCTTCATGGATTCAGACATTGTTCTTACGACAGACCGATAAGACTCGGTGGCAGATTAATATTACGCAGTCACCATTCGGTTCGTTTAATCTATTTAAATTGAATTCCGAAATTAACTAATCTCTTACTATGTGTTTTAGTTCAATAATATTAAAGTTTGACATTATTAGTGACAGTTTCCCAAATATTCTTGTCGGAGAAGTGTCCTACAATTGAAGATTGAAGTGTCATTCACTATAAAATATTGGCGCATCTGTATATTACCAAATCAATTAATTTCCCGGGTTAATGTCATGTGATGCCTACCTTTTCTTGTCTCCAATATATTGAAGACATAAATTACTTTGATGAAGCGTTCCAACTGCGTGTCGATTGTCGTTTGTAACGTTTTAACCGAGCAACCATAGTTACCCATTACATGGCTTCTCTCGTGTCATTTGCGAAGCTTTTGTTGCCGTTTCCGCTACTATATACGTCCTCGTATATTAAACATAACGATTAAAACTGTTATTAAATAGTCGTTTTACATTTTTTATTCTGTCATCGAAGGTTTCTCGTCAAGGTCAAGCAATGACAGACTCAAGTTTCAGTCAATAAATGAGTTCTGGTCGCAATTTCCGTTTGGCCCAAATAATGGTCGAATGTTTGTGATGTCCATTTTTATATTTTAGTTAGTAAAAAAAAGATATTTTAGGTATATAGGATTACATCTATTATAACGGATTAGGCATTTCTATACGCGCCAGTGATAATGGTCACGTAAGGCGCGGGTATATTTTTCTAAATTGTACCTAGCATAGAAAAACGGACGTAGAGAGCTTACCTTCCGCTATATAATGTAACTCTGTGTCACTTAGTATATTTATGTGTGACACCACACCACACTGCGCTCGTCACCCCGTGACATCAGTTCTTAAGTCTCATTATGCCCATTAATTACACTAGCTCTCAGTACACTAACATAATAATATTTGAACATTACTGATTCACAGCAGAATAACTGGCCCTTCGGTGGTATACTAGACGGATTTCTGCATAGGAATACTACAGTAATTTTATACTCTGGTAGTTGTTTACACTCTTATCCATTTATTTGTCGTACTCGTCTTTATCGCTATAAGCACTTTATAGGAGCATGATTCTACACAAATTTGATTCGATTCCTGTGTCACCAAAACACTTACATGCTACCAAAACCAATACAAATTATAATCTACGGTGACAGGTTGCTCATGTCCATCACTAACCTCCTAAAGGAGACGCCTAAATCAGATAACTAAATATAAGGAGTTGCCTAGAGAAATAACATCTTTCACTAATTTTTAGATCACTGATCCTTTTGGTGATGCCACCTAAAGTTGGGACACCGATTCGGGAAAATGCCAAAGCGATTCAAGCGACAAAGCGACCTGACAGATGTGGTAACCCGGATGATATGGGAATGCGTTCTAATATCAGTCCGCGTGTAATTCCATCTTTAAAAATTATTAGTGACGTATATAGTGAAATGGGACTTTGCAAGTTTCATCTTAGCAATAAGGTAAAAAATACCTAATAATCTCAAGACATTACCTCGATCATTTAAATCATTTGTTATTTGTGTTCTCACTTCAATTTAACGGTTAGTTCGCATGTCGTGTATCAAATCATAGTAGTATATCAAAATTTTCATTTTCTCGTCATCATCAGTTTTCGGAGCGATTACGGTTATTATTTGACATTTTTGAGATATTTGCTGTTCAAAATTACAGTATGTAAAATAATACTTGAAACCAATCTAAGTTAATACGTCTCTGAAACGTTAAAAAACGCAAACTTGAGAAAAAGTGCAAGTGTCATAAATGTAGGACTCCTAAGACAGGAATGACGTAAAAATCGGTTGGTAAAACGTAACTTTATGCTCATTATTGCTTAAAATAACGTATTACTTAGTTAGGCGTCGCCTTGTTCGTCGTTAGTATAAACGGGCATTATTGCTGTAAAATATGATTGTACAAGATTAAACGCAATGAGGAATGCGTGTTAAATCGCTATAAAGCGTAAGTATATTAATAAAATAACAAACTTTTTACTTTATTATTGCTGTTTATTATATTGTTTATGTCTGTTATTATCAATTGTACTAGTTGACAGAGTAAAAAAAAATCACCAGTTTGAGATTTGCGACAATAACACACACAAATTCAATTACACGCCAGCTCTCCTTGCCCTTCAAACCGAAACACAGTAATGTTTGCACACTACTGCTTCACGGCAGAATAACTGGCCCTAGGGTGATACATACCTAGACGGATTCCTGTATAAAATTCCTATCATCAGTAAAAGTTAGTATCAGCCACCTTCATCTGGGATTTGAACCAAGAACTTATGACTCGGCAATCTCGTTCGCTAGCCTATTTACTTACAAAATGTGATTAAACTATTGAAGCTATTGACGTAAAATTGGCTCAATTTATAAAACTGTTACCCACGATTGACTTGGTCTTTCTTTTATCGTTATATCTTAAAATCAACGTGTACGTGAACAAAGTCAAATAAAAGTTACAGAATATAAAAGTTTCACTGCTGAGCAAAGGTCTCTTATCATTTCTGGGAGGGTTTTGGAGCTGGGAAGAGTCCGGCACGCTGCTCCAATACTGGTTGGCAGACTAACCATGCCCTCGAAATATTTTTATTCCTCAAACGTACAAACTCCTCACAATATTTTCCTTAACCGCCGAGCATTTGGATAATCAGCACTTAAAATTGCAGAACATTTTTACAGGTGAACGAACTTTGATACCTCACGTAATATGAAATTTAAGGCAAGCGCTCGTCTCTTGAGCTACCACGGCTCTTTCACTTATATAATTTGCTATAAATAATATACAGTTTTCAGAACAACAATATTACTACGACGTTCACTATAATAGGTGAGATTTATAAAACAAAGTTCATGCATAAAGGTATTGCGTAAGTTGCAGTTCATTATGCTTTCCGATTATCATTAGCGTCGTCGGCGGCGACGCGGGGCAGTGTTGCACCGAAGGGTTGTCCAGATGGACGGTGGCAGGATCGAGGGTGGTGACGCGCATGCGCGCTGCCGCGGTCGATCGACAGAATAAAGCCAGCATGCGATTGCCACGTGGTGTGCATACACATTTTTTTATAAATATTTATTAGAATGAAAGGCCTAGGCTGCCACACCCTTTGGTGTAAAAACCATCTGAGAAAATTGCGGCTTCGTAAAATGTCTTCGTCTAGAAATGTAGCTTTAAGAACTTAGTATTAAGATACGAATGAAGTTAATACGAGATTTAAATAATTTAGTGAAAATTAAAAAAGTGAAAAAATTGCTGAGATCATGTTATTAAAGTTATAGATTGCCAGCAGAGTAATGTCCGCTTAAAAACTGGATATTTTCGACGTGTATACATATATTTAAGTTTACTTTTCGAATGTGAAAAAAATGGTTTCGCTGTTATTCTATAGTATGACTGGAACCGCTATTTCTGTTACACTCATAGTTAGTTATCATTTTATACTACGATGAGATTACCAAGCTCATAATTACGTTGAAAAAACTACTTAACAAATAATTAAGAAACAACCTCTACAATTTTGTGCATGCATGATTGCGGACGTCTATTCTCTACGACTTAAACTACTTCCGCTAATAAGTTCGTAGTCCGTACCCGAGGTTCAATTCACGTCTTGCCTCATACAGGCCAATGAACCAAATCACGTCATTTCCTTCTTTCACCTATTGAAAACGTTGATGAAACTGCTGATACGTCGTCGTGCAATTTGTTAGATTTCACTTTTCAATGTATTGTCTTAATCTTATGAAAGATGTCATATATTTTAGAGAACGTGTAAATAAATCTGGGCGTATTTCAAAAATTTCTTTTCATTTACTAAATTTAAAAGTTCCTAACAATTCTAATAAAATAGTACTTTTTCCCATTGCTTTTAAGTATTTTTTTAATATTAATAATATTTGTATAAACCTCACTTTTAAGACATTGGACTCGTTGTTTCGAGTGCCTTCTAATAATTCTGTACAAATGCTTGCCTTAAAGTAGGTACTGCTATTCAAATCGACTGTGCAATTAACACGACACGGCATCACTAAGGGTAACTCTGATTAAACAGTTAATTAATCAACTACGAAAGATAGTTCATCATCAATAAATGAAAAAATAATAAGACTATAATTTTCGTAGTAATACATAAAAGGAACATATATGAATGAAGTTTTGAAGGTGCAATATGTAGGTACATATGCAACAGCTGAATGTGCAAATTAATACATATTTATTATTATTTTATTGTAATAAACGATCATTCAACATCTTGGCGGCGAAATAATTATCATCATTGTATCATTAGCAATTAAAAATGTAACAAGTGTGTCTCTCTTCTCATATGCCGTCTTGCCAAGGATGAAAAAGGCTGAAATGCATAAGTTTTCGAATTGACCTTGACAGATAATAAGGAACAATGCATTTTCAACCCTCTAGTCGGGCAGGCGTGTGGCAATAGTCCTGAGATACGTCGGGGTCGGAGGCGAGCGGCGGGGCGCCGTGGAACTCCGCCCGCGCGCCGCTCCACTGAGCTGTCAAACCGCCTCCGACGGGCAGCCGGCTCGAACGCTCTTACGTACTCGCGGCTTACGTTGTTCGTAGTGACAGTGTGTGCTCTCGTTATACACCTCGCATGACGGAAAACACCCAAGGGAGATGAACGGCAGCACGACGACGTTGAACGGTGGCCCCGTCAACGGCACCAATGGCACACTGAACGGTATCGGGGCCGCACCGCGTACCGCAACTCTCGGAACACCTAGCAGTTACGCGTACACATCCAGCGGCTCGCTCCTTGGAAGGGGGGGCTCGGCCAGGCCAGTGCCGCCGCCGACACTACCGAAATATAGCGGCTCTTTTAGCGCCGGCAGTTCGCTCAGCTCGACTGGCCTTCGAGAACGTGACAGAGAAGGCACCGGCGGTTCGCACCGTTTAGCCAGCCTTGAACGATTAGCGCTACGACAGCGCATCATAGAACAGAGTTCCAATAATCAGGTAGTGAGTGCGACCGCCCTCAATACGACAACGAATGGCGGGCCCACCTCTGCCACCGTCACCCTCACCGATACGGCCACGGTGAGTCCATGCACCCCTCTGACAGTTCCCCTAATCGCTAAGTTAACGCACCCCAAAAAGGGAAGTTTTGTTATTTTAGTACAACCCTCTTGTACTACCGACAAGATCCGTGTTTATATGAGTTACTTTGACAAGCATATATGAATGTAATTTATGTTTCGGTGTCACTGATGGTTATTAAAATGAAAATGTTAAAGAAGAATTGGTAGTCATTTATGTTTTTATATCTAAAAAAACGACGTATTTATATTTATGAAAATCACATAAAACGTCTTACGAGTTAAGATATTTATGTAGTCAAAATGATTGCAATAAAGAAATAATTAAATAATTCCTAAATAAAAAGAGCAATAAATTTGGCGAGAATGTTAAGAAAATGTGAACATCTGTCAGAACACATCTATAATGATTTTATTTACATAGTATAGCTGTGTTATTTTATATTAGGTCCTAATGTGAAAAAAGTAACCATTAAGAAGCTACTTTTCGCGTTGCTTCATTAAACACATCTTTGTTTTGCGACAAGAGTGTGGCAAATAAAATGTCTTGTGCTCGTGTGCATACGTGTAATATATGTGTATTTTTTTAATGTTTACATTCATAACGGGACCCTCGCTACGACGACGATTTCGATACGTGACGTTGAAGGAGGATCAGTTGACAGTTATACGGCCTAATTACTGCAGCGATTATTTTATTCAACCTTGATAGTAATCTTTATGAGTTAAAATTATAACTGAATCAATAGTCAATACACTTATGAACAAATAACGAGATTTTTTAATTACAAACTATGCTGATATTGATGATTGTGCTGATAACAATATGTACATTCATACGTAAATGTTATCATTACAAATGATTAAAACAGGTGTGACAATTGTTTTTGTCTTTCTGTCTGAACGGATTTAACTTGAAATGTTACAGAAAGTAATGCTGAGACTATTGTCAGATCTCATAAGGTTTTGGATTTACATGTAAGTTCGAAATAAGCGCGAACCATATCGGGCGTTCAGATTGTATTATTTATTTTATATTGTAAGATTTGCACGTAGTTAATGCGTTTGTTAGGCCCTTTGTAAGTACGGATATAGCTTAATAATGATTCTCATTAATACATAAAAGGAAAATTTTATTTACAAAAGTCAGAAGCTTTCTTGATGACCTTTTATATGTACTCTTTAGAGATTTTATTTCAAACTATGATTATGACTCGTTCTTGGTAGATGTCTGATCAGCATCTGTGCGGATTGGTTTGTATTGTTTTTGCTCTGTTTCTTATTTCTCTCCGTAAGGATGTGACTGGTGCACACAAGTTCCTCGTCTTATAGGACTGGTCCCTGCGGGGAGGACTGTGCGGGTGACTGACCCTAAGTCGACAGGGTTAAAAATAACGCATGGAGCGGCGGCCATTCTGCTCGCATGTGTCGAATTCACTAAACAGTCATTAACTGTTTCATGGTCGCACCCTGACCTGAAATTTCTCGGAAAGCTAATAAAAGTCTACACAGAAAAATCTTAATACGGTTTTATTTATATTGTGTATTTCTTTTTGGAACTAAAGTCGTGACTAATATCCGATTTATATTCTATCTGTGTTCGAGAAAATGAGACTTTTTTTATTTTGTTTGTCAGACAACTGAGCATTAATTGTTCTCCGATTATTATTCAAGGGTGCTTTATTATTCTGTTTACTGCAGTCTATGTTCTAGGAATTTCAGTTATCAGCTATGCGTTATCATATTTGACGCGTTGAGAAAGCTCGACAGATAAGACAGGAAATTGACTTTGTATTTATTTGTATAATTCATTTCAACTTCTTGAAAGATATATAGTATAGGCAGTTACACATTACTGATTTTTTAGTTTATACGAACCAGCAAAAGCGGTTAGGGCACGTTCTCCTCTTGCATTGTTGCGTTAAAAACATAAGAAGCTAAGTGCATATAAGTAATAAGTTATTTTCGTCTTTCTGTCAAGTGTATTAAGGTTCATATTGCTTGTATAAATCAATTTGTTATCTTATTTTCAACAATAAGTCTTAGCTTTTGTGCGCATGGTGGGCATAAGTGTGACGGTCCGGGATCCTTTTTCGTCTATACGTAGTTATAGCCATAATTAACTTATACCTGAGTTAACGCGGACGTTTCACACGTAGTGGATTTTAAATTAAAATCCACTCAAACAAAAATAAGACATCTGGAAAGCTTTATCTAAATATTTTGTATTGATTTTTTTTCAGGAATCTTGCATTTGTATCTACGTTTTGAAGCCGTTGATAAATTGATAAAGAAATTACATATATCTTTGGATTGTTTCGTACGACTTATCGGAGATAATATCGAGCAGATGTTTTAAAATATGCTTCAGTAATATGGCGTTATATTTCCGCCCCGTGTACGCGTCACTGGGGCGCTTGTGTTGCCCGCCAGCCGGCAGCCGGTAGTGCCGGTAACTTAACCTCAAACTGATACAGACAGACGCGAATGTGCTTCATATTGAATAGGCTGTTTGTTTTAAAAAGATTTATACAAAGTTAAGCCAACGTTTTTGCAGTGTTTGACGACACAAATATTACGCAAGGTTTTTTAATTTATAATAATAACGCGTTAGCACAACGGTGTAAAGAAACAACAGAGAACAAATGTGAAAGTCCGTTAAAAAAAACTATTGTGTTTAAACATACGTAACTCGAACAAGACTCTTATAGTGAATTGTAAGTGATTGTTTCGCGAGTGGATTTAGTGATGTGTGCGAATAACTTTGGCCGACGTTTCTGATCATTTAAAGCAGAACGTGTTTTTGTTTCGTCGCTGTGTTCGGATGGCTGCAGAATGGAAAACAGACTTGTAACTAACGGCACACATCAGACGAAGTTGAACAGATGTGCTAGCAGCGTAGGTGACAGTGGGGACGACAAAGCTAAAGCCGGGTGGTCGAGTCCTCGTGAAATATGGCGGAACTTGTCATTAAGGAGAAAAGCTGAGGTGAAAAATGTTTGATTGTTTGGTTTTTATATTGTAGAGAAGCGACTAGTAATTGCTTTTATTGATTTATCATCACCACTACCAAGCACTGCTGACGCGACGATATGTGAGTGTGGACGTCAAGACGTCGTCTAGTGGTCGGATTCATATGTAGGCATCCGTCTAGGTTCCACCCCAGGGCCAGTTACGCTGCCGTAAAGCAGTAGTGTGCAAACATTACTGTGTTTCGGTTTGAAGGGCGTGTAATTACTGAACATATGAGACTTAAGAACTGATGTCTCAGAGTGACGGGCGCAGTGTAGTATCACACAGAAATGCTCTGGGTTACACAGCGTATCTTATGGGCAGACGTTGTACTTGCCATTAGCGGAACGGTTTGTTCGTTTCGTCACTACATACAATAAAAAAAATGCCAACATTGGAGCCAGCAGATAAATAATAGATATCTATATTTAATTGCAATCAAAATGTCGGTATTGGAGTATTTAAAAAGCAGTGACTGATGAACTTCTATTATCACCTTTTAAAAAATACTAAGATTTTCAAGTATTTGTCTAAATGAAGTCCGCTGAACCAGTAGCCTTGCTGTTTCGACAATGTTCTCCGTCTACCGACCTTCTGTATTTTCGATTTAAATTGATGGCTAGGTTCGCCTGTCGGAGCCCACGTTATTCCGGAAATTTCCTTTAGACGATTTTTACGACACTGGTGTTCTGGATCCTTTCACGAGGACATAAATTTCATGTTATAATCAATTTTAGTTGTACGGTAAAATTATTCAATTATAAATAATACGCACATCCGTTGGCAATTTCTATCTAGTACGTATGGTACGAAGTAAAAATATATGATCACAATAATTTGCATTCAATGTCGCATTGGTGCACAATGTCCGATCCGATTCCTGATAAATCGCGCTTATATAGTGTGTACGTATATCCATTTTCATATCCTTGCTGCTGGGTCGTTGACTTGATCTATATAACAACACAACGCAACTGCATTTGGCGCCTCAGCTTGTTGGACATTATCTGTAAATGGCGAATGTGTCTCCACGTCTCGCCCACAAACTCTTAAACTATAAATAATGTAACAGTATGGACATGTGTCCGTTCTATTTCTGATATGTTAGTTCCTTATTTGATGCTATATACCCGTACATAGGTAAACATGTGAATATAGAGGACCCCCCCCCCCCAATATTAATTTGATGGTTTTCAGTACGATAAATTACATTACTTCTCTCTTTTATTTCTTTTTGTGGTTTCCAATCAATACCTTTAAGAAGTTTATTTAATTTTTCTATCACACCGATAAAATAATGTTAATTATTAAAATACATAAAATATAATAAAAATTATTGCTAGAAAATATAATTAATCAAATTATAAAACTCTGTACGGTCTTCTCGTCTTAAAATTAATGTTATTTTTTTTTACTAAAAAATTTAAATTCTATAATTTAAAAAGATACACTTTATAATTCATTAAATCCTTCGGTATTGAAAATAACAAGTAATAAGTATGACTTCTTTGTACCATAGATACAATTATGTATGATAATGTTTTTTATTTGTTCTCTACTTCATGGTATCGAGTGATTGCGGTTTCAATCGTGGTTTCAACAGCAAAGGCTAAATCAATGTGCTAGTATGCCGGTGTATAACATGTACTCAGTCACTGGCAGAAATAAATGCTACAAAGACCGCCGCTTTTATCCAATACAGGTTTCTTTTAAAAAACTTATGCAATAACTTGACCAGCATTATCCATTACACGCAAAAAAAAAATACTTGAGTTCCCAATACTTTTTCTGTTTTATCAGAATTACTTGCACACATCTTACTTAAAATCTTCATGTAGACATTATTTATCTCAAAATAATTTAATCTTTTACATGAAATTTATATACACTTTGGATAGTAAATTTGAATCAATTTAGACTGATTCATGATAGTATCTCAAATATTTGAGTTAAATATTATGATTCTACATTCAATATTTTCATCATTATCATCATCATTTCAACCTATCACTAGTCCACTGCTGAATTTAGGCTTCCCCCAAAGATTGCCTCAAAAATTTGTAGCTCTCATTTTGAGGGGATTTCGCCAAAGTTGCAACGCTTGGCAGGCGGGTAGCAACCGCAGATTATTTATTCAGTTGTTCCAGGAAGATGTTGCTGCCCACCTCCTGGTTTTATTTTTCCTTTGTCGACTTTAACGACACCCAGGGGATGAGATGGGGATGGTAGGTTCTTTTTAGCCGCCACCACACGGCGACAATCAATATATTTAGGAATCTTTTAAAGTGATCCAATATTTTTCACAACCCATACACATTATAAATCCGAAACTGTGTTGGTTTATTGGTTTGTTTGTCCGTCTATAACGCGTCAACGGAGAGACCGGTCGATCTTATTTTTGGTATGCAGATAGTTTAGAGGCCCGATAGCAAGAAAGGCTACATTTTATCCGGAAAAAAATATCGTTCCTGAGGGATAGCAATGTACCCTAGCTTCGTTAAAGTATCTCGCGCGGGCGAAGCCGCGGGTATCAGCTAGTAGTTGATAAAATTAAGTCAATCATTTAAATATATATTTGTTATTCGCAAAGATGTCGGTAAAATTGAGCTCGTTTGACAGTTATAAGAGCAATTGTTTATTCACGTTGCTGTCGTTGACACCTGGCGGATTACGCAATCGGCTTATGCTCCGAATATGGACGCATATATGCTGGTTTTATATGCATACGCAATTTTTGTAAAACATCTCATAGTAATTCAGGTATAATCAGTAAGCAAGTGGATTGGATATCAAGAATTTTTGTAATAAGAGAAGTAGCATTGCATTCAGTTTCAAAAACCCTTTAACTTTCCCATAAGATCGGAGGTAGGCTAAGATGCAGTGTCAGAGACAATCACAACAACCAGACCCGAAATCAACAGTTTGTGTATTTTCACAAATGTTGGTTCCGGCTGGTATTCTAAACCAGGTCCTGCGGCGTGGTAGTCAGGTACTCTAGTGAGAAATGTGTTATGATGAAGGATATCTGACTAATTTAGAGGTCAGATTGTAAATTATTACCCATTTAAATACAGTTTTCAAACTATTCCTTTAAGGGTTTATACTCTGTTATTTAAATAAAACCTAAGTTACAATGCAAAGAATATACATTGAATTTTCTGCAATCTAAACAGAGTTCTTTTGCGTGTCTAAATACGACATTGTTCGATCCCACAGTAACCTTTCAATAAGGAATATCTATTGTCAAAGTTACCTAACTATCGAAGATCAAAGATTTTCAACTACTTATCTAAATCACCGTTTTATTTTTGGGAATCTCCATAAGTTGTTAGGCTTATCATCTATTTACAGAAACTTTAATATGCTCTTGTTATTTTAATTTATTTCTCTCAGGTTACCGGATAACCTGGGTGTTATTTTATTGCAGGAATCGCATATGTAAAATGAGCGACAATTAATTTAACCTCAATTTAAAAAAGGTTCACGGATGACATACTCCGTAATTAGTCCTTAATTATATTATGCATGTTTTGTAATATGATAACTGACATTAAATAAGACAAATGTTTGTTAAATTTCAGCATTCATCTTCAACAGCCTGTTCATAGTCTAATAAGAATTGAATTGCACAAAGAAAGAATATCTGTCTATTTTCTCTTGTATATAAAGAAAATTGCCGAATGTATGAAGGATCATCACTTTGGAACGACTCCACCGATTAGGCTGATTTTTTTTGTGCTCGTAATAGTAAAGATATGTGAAGTCCGCCAACCCGCATTGGAGCAGCGTGGCGGATTCTTCCTAGCTCCAAAACCCTCTCAGAAATGAGAGGAGGCCTGTGATCAGTAGTGGGACATTTATAGGCTGAAACTTTACTTTTTTTTACGCCTACTTATAATTTTGTACACTAATAAATTGCACTAGTGAGAACCCGGGGCAGGTCGCTAGTTACAAATAATTTTAAATCATCTTAACCTGCTTCTGGACAGACTTCCGAACTAGGCGGAGCCTGTATCATTGAAGCTGTTTAGTTCTGGTATAATTGTGTAGGTTATTCCGATATCAATCGGAGGCCAAGAGATTTCTTTGGTTTTTCATAATTTCCTTTTTCGTGGCAGATTATCTAAAGCAGCTAGCACACTGTGTGTCTGTTTTAGTATTTTTGCGGAACTATTTCTTGGTTAAAATCGTGGTATCTAGTGATGTTTTTGTACTATTTTAATGATAAGTTAGTTGATATGCCACTTTTTTATTGGAGAAAGTGACGAGACGAGCAATACGTTCAAATGTTGTCATCTAGAATATTACTGTGTGGCACCACGTTGCTCTCGTCACCCTGAGACATCAGTTCTTAAGTTTCATACGGCCAGTAATTACACGGGCTCTCAGTGCCCTTCGGATGGAAACACAGTAACATTTACACATTACTGCTTTACTGTAAAATAACTGGCCCCGTGGTGGTACCTACCTAAACGGATTCTGTATAGAAATCCTACCATCAGTACGAACCCCATTACGATTTTTCCTATTCCGTGCATATGTGATCAAAAACTTAAGAGTAGCTTTGCAAAATAAACACAAGGAGAGATAGAAATCAAGTATGTTATAGGCAATATTCCTCTTTGAATTACTTTATATAGTATATAGTAATGTTTCAGGGTTTTGTAACACGATAGGCTTTTAAAGATGAGTATATAAGTTGGAAAACGTATGTTCTTGTATTGTTTCGCTAGTTAAATTTCAATTCTAGATGCGATGGTCGAAGCCATTTCATTACTCAAAGTAGGAAAATTGCACCGAGATGTATATACATCTCAAAACGCACTCGGTCTACCTTCGTGCGACAGTACATGAATAATGTAGCAGAGACGCTGAATGCATTGTAGTGCATTCGAGATTAACCAGTCTTAACAGTTTAGGTTTTTAATAAATCCAGTCCGTGCGTGTAGCATTTATAGTATAAGAAGTTTTAAACAAAAACCTTTTTTTGTTACGAGGTTTTATTAGTTAGGCCTATTTCCAGCAGTGGACTTCAAATGCTGTAGAGGCCAAATATGACGGCGCTTTCTTGATTAGTTGAAGAGTTTCTGTGGCCAACTTTCGGGTTCATGATCAGACTAGCTGCAAGGTACAACTGCAACATTATTGCATGAAGTTACATAGGTATGCCAAATTTTAGCTCAATCGAATATCGGAAACTGAGTCAAAATTGATTTATAAAATTTGATCCGGAAATACATACGAGGAAAGCAGGTAATTTATTTACTTGCTGCTTGTAAAAATAAAAATAAACCTTATTTAGGTTTGAAATTACTATATTTAAATAGTATAAAAAATATTTATTAAGTATAGTTTTGTATAGTTCAGTGGTTAAAATTTGTAATAAGTTAAGTTCCTTAGGATAACACTAGACTACGTGAACTGTTGTCCAGGGTCTTCAAGTCCGTAGTAGTAGCAATAATAGACCATCTGGCATACGAGTATGTATTATTTCTATCAGTGCAGGGATTATTTGTTAGAATCGATCTATTTCTTTTCTAGATTATCACCCTCATTCCGATTTATAATACAAATTAACATTCTTTGTAAAATTTAATATCTTCCATTATTGGACACTTGTTGCGTAATGAGATTAATTAATACAAGTAATGTCTCGGCATATTACTATGCCTCATCTCTAGAGACGTTATCTGAATGAACTCGTTCCATTAGCCTCCGATCCGGTTTTGCCTACGCGAGGATCAAACGCCCACTGCTTTTGTATACTCAACTGGGATAAATTGATGTCAGACACAATCAAATCCTTATAGAGTAATATTAAAATTCTAGAAGTATGTAAAATGAAGTAACTTTATAAAGAAGTTATATGGATGCATACTTTTATGGCGTTAGGATTCCTATACAGGAATCTGTCTAGGTAGGTACCACCCTAGGCCAGTTATTCTGCCGTGAAGCAGTAGTGTGCAAACATTACTATGGTTCGGTCACTCTGATCACTGAGAGCTAGTGTAATCACTGGGCATATGATACTTAATACTGATGTCTCTGGGTGACAGGCGAAGTGTGGTGCCACACAGAAATGTTCTGAGTGCCACATAATTTGTTATGGGCAGACGTTGCACTGCGCATCAGGTGAACGTTTTGCTCGTCAGTTTATCCAATAAAAAAAAACATGTTTTAATTTGTATGGAAGTAAGAAGCGAAGAGACGACTAAGTCGTTCACCGGATGGTGTCAACCCGGCCCATAACAGTGTAAAATCATCCACTTTCCACCGCATTGCGATGCGCACAATGAGAAATTGGTTCTTAAATCTCATATGCACACTGGCTTTAGTGCCCTTCAATTCGAAACATAATGGTGTTTGCAAACCGGTGCTTTTTGGCAGAACTGATACTGCGATTGTTCGTACCTAGGCGAATTCCTGTCCAGGAATCAATCGTATAATACAGTGAGCCGTAACTATACAAAATAAAATACCTACTGATTAATAGATTTGAGAAAATAATAAAGTCGATAGAAACGCTAATGTGAAGTAGTCATGGCATAAAACAATGCTTTGTGCATGAAAAATGCAATGTATGTGAACAGACACGCGTATTGTAATATGTAGAAAGTTAATGAACCATTGACCTGAATTGCAATCATTATCTTTGGATATGGATAATCTGAGCAATAAAACTTGCTTAGTATTATTTTGCATCATTATTACCTGTTACTAGTGACGTCCGAAAAAAAAACCAGATCAAGACCATGGCCGTGCTAGTCTTGATCTTTAATCAGAAATATTGAGTTTGGTAAGCCATGCAGGTTCGATGCGAAATCGAAAATTGGGCATTACACACATATTTGTAATAACTAAAACAACATGAAGTATCCCAATTTCTTCTCCCCTTCCCCAAAAATCTATGTTACATTAGGTCTCGTCAGTTATTGTGCTTATTTATACTAACGGAAAAGCATTTCTAGCAATCGAGAATTTTATGTTAATATGGAATTATTTTAAACGTAACGTAACGTGAAATATTTTTTTTATTTATTATATGTTCATGCCCCTTTAAATTAAAACAATGAGAAATTCGCTTGGATAGGAACTAAGTTGATGAATAATTTCTATTGAACAAGACAGAACATGTAGATGAAAACTAATTAGTTGAATGAATTTTCACTGCTTACAAATTTTCACTGCTGAGTATGCGCAGCCTCTTATAATTTTGTTAGGGTTTTGATGTTGGGAAGAGTACGCTAAGCTGATCCGGTGCGGATTTCACGTCATCGAAATATTACGACGTCCGTTAGTTATAGGAACGGTTCTGACTTACTATTCGTAGCTTATTTTGCGGATCGTAAAGAAAACGTCTCGTTTTGTTGATATAAGAACCGGGCGTTAGTCTCTTAGTCGCGCCGGTAGTTGAAATGGTCTAGTACATAGACTGTAAATCCTAATTGTGAAAATATAGCAGTTATGTTAAAAGTCTTCGAGTGGCTCCTTAGTTGTATTTGCAATAATAGACAAAGAGTAATGCTTTTTATGCTCATTTTGACAGACAATTATTTTGATAGTCATTGTCACTTTATTCGGCTATAAATAATTGGGATTTATGTACATAAAATAAAGCAGTAAAAGTTTGAAAGTTTTCATGCATGCGGTTCTCAGTACTTTTGTACTGTAGTGCTTTTTGTTTTTAAATGAAAAGCCAACGTCATCGACACAATGTGTGTTTAAAGAACACAACAAGCTAGCTTTCATCACTGATCAGCCAGACGAAGATACGGTAATAAACATATGTCATTCGCTTCAGTCTGAGTCCCCTTGTTTTGTACGGATAAAAATATCCCACACTAAGGCATCGAAACGCGTAGTGTACAAACGATGTTAATAACTTTCAAAGTAAATTGATCAAGCGTAGCCTTGCACGGTGTTCATACGTCCATGTGAACGTGACTGACCGACACCTGTACACACCGCAACGATGTCTACTAATAACATTCATGGCTCCTGAACTATATAGCCTACTTTACAAGCGCACGTGCAGTTGCCCATTTATGTTTACTTCCCGTAGAAACGGTTGTTTAGTTTAGGAAACACAGCAATTAGGTTGCCGAGTAACGGATACTTTCATGAATGTGCTAATGCAGTTTTGTGGTTGAAGACTGTACAACGATTCCAATTCCTTCCACTCGCCGTGTATGCTGAATACGTTATGCCACAATTACGTGTAGTGTTTAAGCGTTGAGACCTAATGTATTATTTAAACATTGTGGTTAGATGATTGCCAGTACATCGTCATATTGGTAATCATGTCTGTCTTGAAGTTGTAATTGACACATGATCATTGGCATACAAAGAAGGATATTTATACCGCAGTAAAATTATTTAATTAATATTTATATCATTAAAAAACTATCAAAAAAATTTCAATTAAAAATGTATTATAGGTTATAGGCGATCTTCTTTCCTATAGCTTTAGGTCTATATCAAGCATAAAAGTTGAAATATTTTCTGATCAATGATAATAGAATAGTGAATTAGAAATACGTATTTCCGTCATTCCCTTTAAAGAACGCTAGCAATCGGCTTCTCATTGAAACGACGAACATTGAAAGTCGCAAAATAAAAATCGTACCCCCTACAGACTTCCAAGTCTCTACAGTGACTTTCAAGGGCATCTCTTGTTCTCTCATTGCGGTGATTCCATTGTTGCACCATAAGTCCTCAAAGATTTTCAATTGGGTTTAAATGAGGCCATTTTGAAGGCCACAGTATCAGCCGAATGTATTGGTGTCTTGGAACCAGTCGCGGGTAATCCTAGCCGTATGTAATCGACATCTGTCTTGTAAATAGTAAAATTGGGAAGCTCATTTTCTGGGTAAACGTTCCGAACTGTCGGCAACATGACTTTTTCTAAAGTATTAACATATTTCAGAACTGTTGTTTTTTAATGTAATCAGCATACTCGTAGTTCATCGGCTCTATTAACTAACATCCATGCCCAATTGTTTGCATTAATTCTACCAGACTTAGCGTTCATCATATCTTGTATTGTTGTAACACCAGAGATTGAATCGAGCATGTTGGCTGGATTTGAAAGTTTTATTTTTTGTAAACATTATAGTTGACCAATCCAAATTTAGACTCCCTCGCAAAATTCAACCGCTGCTTTATGGGCATCAGTCAAATAAACCTTTTTTAACGTAATGCCTGTAGCGCAAGCCTGTCGTGTGCAAATGGCGGCAAACAGCTTGACCACTGACATCAAATTGTTCTGCAAAATGGGCCGTACCTGTAAAACCGTTTTCTTCATACACACGTCTTATTATTTCCCTTTGCGTGCCCGTTACTTTCGGACGTTGACCACTTCGCCTGTGATCTTGGAGATTGCCTTATTCGCCTTCTCGTGTAATCCAAATTCGTATGGTGACACGAGTTTTTTTTATTGCATAAAGTGATGAAACGAGCAATACGTTCACCTGATGGTAAGTTCAACGTCTGCCCATAACAAATGCTGTGCCACCCAGAAAATTTCTGTGTGACACTACACTGTGCCTATCACCCTGAGACATAGGTTCTTAAGTCTCATATACCCAGTGATTACGCTAGCTCACAGTGCCCTTACCGAAACACAGTAATGTTTGCACACTCCTTCTTCACGGTAGAATAACTGACCCTGGTGACCTTTACCTACCTAGACGGACTCCTGCATAGGAATCCTACCACCAGTGATATATTTCCCCTATCGGATAAATTAAAATAACGTGACATTTTAAATTTTAATAAACAAATTTTAAATAATGACAAATGACTTACTGTCGGAAATTAAGAGAAATTTGAAAACGATTTTAATTTTTATTGGTTTCTAACAAGGTTCTGACATTAAAACTTCTTAGCTTCTAGTGACATTTGGATTATATTTGTAGAAATATATCATCTATTTCTTTGGAAGAAATTAAACTTAATAAAAATTAAAACAAGACGCACTTTTAACATATGTTTCGATTGGCTTACAGTCAACCAATGGCGTTCATCGCACCTTTAACCTATGTCATTTATAACATTATTATTTAGCTGAAGAGGTGCAAGATGTAGCCTGGGTGCCTTTCGACTTAATGAAAACTTATATGTAAGTTTAGTTTTGCGGTTAAGCAAACGGATCAAAAATAATTGCTTCAGTTATTCCAGTATGAATTCTGCATTATGCGGATTTTCAAATGTATCATCAACATATTTCTTTTATTGTGGTATATTAAAATATTATATATTGTATAGAATCTTAGGTCTTGTACTACAATCGCCAACTAGGAGGAGACCTATATCGGGCAGAAGACTATTTGATAGGTTACGTTTTTTGATTATTCGGGTTCATATCATATTGTCTTAATTGAAATAAACCTTGACGTTTTTTTGTCGCCTTTTGTATTTAAATGTTAGCATGGCATTTATTTAACAGAATAAAAATTTTTTTGGTCTGTAAATACACTTCGCTGTATTACATAGCTTAAAAAGTAAGTTACAAGGCACGTAGCCTAGTAACTAGTACTTTTTATATATGTAGTAAAATGCATTTTTTTGTAATATATGTGTTGATTGAATATTTATTTATTTACTCCTTATTGCGTGCTATCAAAAGAGAAATAAAAAGATATTAAAAACAAAGCTTTTTAATTATACGATTTCCTAGGTCTCGTTTTTACACAAAAAAGCGTTTGTCCCAATGGTTTTCAAACCATTATACACATGAGACGCAATGATACCTGTTAAATGTAAATGAAGGCTTATAATATGAATTTGGCGTATGTTAAATAGCGATTTCACATTAAAAATTCATATGGAAGGCTAATTTCATGAGCTCCTTGAAAGCGTTGCTTCGGTATTCATAAGTAATTGCCAGTAGCCGGATATGATGACGCTTCGCAACAGTTTTAATTTTAGTGTATTAATTTTTTTAGACTTTGTTCTACTTGCTAATTCAAACATAGTTTAATAACTGTAACTGTATCAATATGTATATTTAATAATTTTGAATGGAAGTAAATGATAAGAAGAGTAATCCATAAGGGATCTCCTTTATTCACGTGAGGTTCAAACAGGGGGAGGGGATGGGATAATTTGACAATCACATGTATTAGTCGTGCGACGAAAAAATTTAATTTAGTATGTGCCGTGTAAAATATTTTTTTAACCAATAATGAATTAAATTGTTCAACACAATAATAAAATACACGTGACGCTGGAATGGGGACGGGTAGCCTGACAGCAAAATAACTGCAATGCGGTTGACCACCTAGTAGTCGGTCCTTCATTAGGACCATATTAAAATGTAATCATACTTATTGTTTAATAAAGCATACGGAAGTCGATGGATGCAGGTGGCTCAGGGCCGTGTTTTGTGGCCATCCCCATAGATTGCCTGGCTTATGTTCAACGGTGGACTAAAATAGGCTGAAATGATAATGGCGATGATGAAAGCATAGGGTAAATGTTTCTTTGTTTATAAGCATAACATCTAAGATGCCATGAACAGAGATAGTTATAAAATTAATTTATTGTTATAACAAGTATTAACCCTGTACTATCGTAATCATTCAAATAAAAACTAATCTACTTTGTAGATGAACGGATATTTAATGTAGTCACAGAATTCTTTCTCCGCAAGTTTTTTTTGTCTCCCCATTATGTTTATGACGAAAAAAGACCGAAACGTTTATTTGCATATCTCATGTTATAATTGTTTTAAAAGTGGAAATTTGTTTGTCTGCTTACTTTATAACTTGTAAGCAAGCATTGTGCTTACTGTTGAAACGAACACAAATACTTATTTACTGCTACAATTACTACTACTTATACATATATACTGTATTTATTTGAAATGTTGGCTAATAAGTGTCAGTGAATCTCTTTTTAAACCTGTAGAGTATAACAGTAATGTCTGTTTCATTATGAAAACGAATTAAATTTATTTCACGCTCGAAGCAATACTAATTAAAAATAATGAAATAATAAAAATGGGAATCACTAGTTAACTCGATTTATAAGAACTTAAGATCATTAAAATCATAAACATTACTGCTAACACAAATAAGCCCATATAAGTTTTTTAAACTTAATAACAAGAAGAAATCTCGTAGTCCATATTATTTACAAAAATAAACATATTTTTTTCCAGAATATACACTGAAATATTCATTTGGAATTTTATTGAACAGAAATTACAATTTACTTTTGTCGATACCATAAAGGAGTAAAATAAGAACAGCTTTCAGTTTTTCTCTCATGAATTACTCCCAAACATTTTAGTGAGTAGGATAACGGAACCACTTATATATCTCCCATTGATTAAAACAGTATCTTACCAGCAGACAAATTATTAAAACAATTTATTCTCGTTTGTATCTATCAGCAAGCTCTTTGATAAATCTTTAATAGATACAATCATCACAAACGCAATAAATAACTCAATGAAATGTACGTGGCTAATGAAGAGGTTTCAGCATCCGGGCAGCCGCTCCCTGATGAAGATAGGTAGCGATTATTCACGTTTGATTGGAGCTATTGTGCCCTAAATCGTGTGTCGCGGTAGATGACCGGCAATGTGAAATTTAGCCTTGCAAATGAATCGTTACTTGTTATAGAAATTTGCGTTCACACAATATTTATTCTCACTACAACATATGTCTTCGAAGTTTAACACGTGTGTTTTAATTGATACGGGCATTTCGTTTTGTCTTGGTTAAATGTGCGTAAGAAGACAACAATTATTCGCCCATTGTATCGGGTATGCTAAGTCCCTGAAATTTCTTATAATTACACATATTTCAGAAAGGGTAATGATATGACCTATGCCATCTTGTGCATCTTACATAAACATACATTGACTAGATTAAAGGGGAAAGTTAATACATAAATACATAAGTATCTAAACAATAGACGTACGAGGGTGGATTGAAAAGTACTCGGCCTAACACAGATCCATTCAATTCTAAAAATCAAATCTACCCACATTTAGTTCAGTTCAGACTAGTTCATTGTGTGAAGTTCGAAACGTGTGCGATAATTAGTTGTGATTTTATAAATTTATTAACAAAGTAATCGGTCATAATTTCCGCGAATGGAGCAAATCGAGCAGCGTGCCGTCATTAAGTACCTCCATAAGAAGGGGCTATCATCAAAAGCCATCCATGATGACATGGTCAGTACATTAGGCGATTGTGCTCTGTCATATTCATCCGTCAAAAAATGGATAGCAGAATTTAAGCGTGGTAGAGAGAGTGTGAAAGATGAACCCCGCTCTGGAAGGCCTTCGACGTCAACTACTGACGAAAATATTAAAAAAGTACTTGATTTAATAATGGGAGACCGCAGATTAAAAATTAGAGAGATAGCCGAGATTATAGGCATCTCTTATGAACGAACTCAAAACATCATTGTCAACGAGTTGGGTTTCCACAAGGTGTCTGCGAGGTGGGTTCCGCGACTGCTTTCAGTTGAACAAAAAAGGACGCGATTGACTATTTCACGCGACTGTTTGGAGTTATTTGAAGCCGATGCAGATGATTTTTTGAATCGTTTTGTTACGAGTACTATGGACGAAACATGGGTTCATTACTGTACACCGGAAACAAAACAACAATCAAAACAGTGGAGAAGACCTGGTTCACCACCCCCTAAAAAGGCTAAGTCGATTTTGTCGGCAAATAAGGTGATGGCTTCAGTATTCTGGGACTCGAAATGTGTGATTATGATTGATTATCTTGAAAGGGGTCAGACTATAAACTCTGATTACTACTGCACCTTACTACGTCGTTTACGAGAGGAAATAAAAGAAAAACGTCGAGGAATGCTCAGAAGAAAAGTCCTGTTTCATCAACATAACGCCCGTGTTCACACGTCAGTACAGTCAATGACTGGAATTCACAACTGTGGCTTTGAACTGTTACCGCATCCGCCGTATTCACCTGATCTGGCACCATCAGACTTCTTTCTGTTCCCTAACCTAAAAAAGCACTTGGGAGGTCAAAGATTTTCGACAAACGACGAGGTCAAAGCAGCTGTAGACGCATATTTTGACTCTAAGGAAG
The DNA here is from genome assembly GCA_019845155.1 of Luehdorfia chinensis. NCBI lineage: Eukaryota > Metazoa > Arthropoda > Insecta > Lepidoptera > Papilionidae > Luehdorfia > Luehdorfia chinensis. The sequence goes on from JAHVAK010000527.1 coordinate 13,180,690, forward strand.
AATCATTTTTTTTAACGGTCTAAATGCTTGGAAGGGGAGGTGGCAAAAGTGTATTGAACTTGATGGTGATTATGTAGAAAAATAAAAATATAACTGATTTAGTATGTGTTTATTTTCTTGGTTAGGCCGAGTACTTTTCAATCCACCCTCGTATTATTATAATCTTTACTTTTTCATTGTAAGATTTAAAAAGCTTTACACTTTTCATAAAGTTGACATGAGTAGCTGATCATGACACATTAAAAAAAATATTTCAAAGTGTCTCGAACGTTGAAGATAAAGGTATCGCGATGGTGTTGAACTTTGTTTTTATTCGAACTTAGGACTGATTATTTAGGCAGCAGGTACTCCAAATACCGCTGATCCAATGATGCTTAACAAGTATAATGATAAGATGTCCAACTTATAAGATAAGATACAAAACATTTAATTTTTAAACAAATATCATGTTATTTCAGGCGTGATTAAAGAAGCGTCATGTTATTGGCGAGGTTTATCATGTGAATTACCTAAGACTATAGAAACATTAGTCACATATTGTGTGTGGTTGGGAACACAAGTTATTGTGAGTACACTCTGTTAAACAATATAAAATTATTGCAGGCAAAGCGGTGTCGTTGTATCCAGTAAACGACTATACAGTGAAGGTTATAACGTCGAATTTACTCAGTTTCCTCCGGAGAGCTGGATTTATTAATCATTTGTGTGTATTTGTATTTGTGGTTATTTTTCCCGTATTGTAAATTAATTGACCATTTGCTAACAAACACGGAGAACAGTTTGTTATTAGTGACTTTAAAATGTTTAACATGATCAAAAAAAGATTTAGTACGAAAAGACGTGAGAAGGAAAAAGTAGCTGATCACGATATTGCGGTAAGTTTCTCGATTTTTCGTGTAGGGAACAACTAAGAAATTGTTTCCACCAGACACTTCAGCTGACTTTCGCCATTATAAGTTATTTGTTTGCGTACGAAAACAAACAATTTTTTACTATATATTTAACGCATCGGGTTCATTTTGTTTACGTTGTTACGTCTGTGCTTTGATAAACAACGGATGGAGCCAGCAAACTGTGTTGAGAATGACCAGTGAGCGGATTGATGACCAATCACGCGAGACGTTCACTAAAGTTACCTTTCGGTTGGTACTTAAGTTACGCTTTCAATGAGTGATAAGAATTTGTGGAAACGTACTAGCAATATGAAGTGTGCCGTATGCTTAATGCGGCGCATGTCCATATTGCAATTACTGCGCGTGTACAGCTGTCACCTGAGTGAAACTTCCCGTGCTTACCCTACTTGGCTCGCGGTAAAAAAAGATATGGTAACTGAATTTTTGGTCACTCGTGTCCTTAATGATTGTGTAATGACTTTGTTTTCATTTAGGACTATACTTAACATGTTTGACCGCTTGCTTGGTTCCATAGCCGTCGAGCGTTTAATAACTTAACTATCATCTCATTCGTGAATTTGGATTCATAACCAATTCAATGCTAGAGTTTATGAAGCAGTGAAATGGTGGTGTTACGGCACGGGTGTCATATCGTTGTTGTCCTGTCTCTGGCTCCCCATACAAATCTTTCGCTCGCGTCACTTAGTTCTTGTATAGTACAGAAATATTTTCCAGGTTTGTGCAGGAATTTAAGGACATTTAATATCTGCATTGTCTTGCAATAATTTTAGAAACTGAGAAATGTTACTTGTTTTAAATTGCCATTTGGACACATACATACATATAATGTAAAGACAAATTAAAGAAAAATTTAATAAGTCATTAATGGGTTCAAGTTGTGGTACGAGTATGTTTAAAAATAGTTCAGTCGACAAGGCGATAATTGTCGCCTTTTCAATCGCAAGTAAAGACCTTACTCGATTTTCAACGAGAGGGACAAGGATAAACAGCGCGTGATAATGAAAATGAATACGTCGCTGCTGCGTTCGTTTTTAAGGGCTATCTACGGGGTTCTGCAGTTATGCCATACATGACATTTCTGTGGGATATGATTAAAATAATATTCATAAATTTCGAACCGGTGAAACAAACATGATGAAACATAATCTAAGTTGGTCCCAGTCATTATCTATAAAATGTGTTAAAATGCATGTCGATAGCTTCAGTAGTTCTCGAGTTAAATCCGTTCGTGTAGACGGACTTACAAAAAAAAAATACTTCTATTTTATATATACGCATGATTCATTTATTTGCTTAATTGAATAGTTGTAACAAAACCCTTAGTCTTGCCTTCATATGTTATTGTGTTGGAAGATCTCTCAAAGATATTATTAGAATAAACTGCGGCTGACGCAAACGGTCGTCGTACTTATCGAAACTGCACAAGTTAACGTTATTTCTCCAGGGGCGCCATTCTAAACAAGTATAGCCAAGTATGTAAGCTCGACTTGACTTTATTGGTGGTAGGATTCCTACGCAGGAATCCGTCTAGGTAGGTACCACCGCAGTGCCAGTTATTCTGCCGTCAAGCAGTAGTGTGCACACTTAGCTGTGTTTCGGTCTGAAGATCACTATTAGCTAGTGAAATTACTGGACATATGCGATTAAAGAACTGATGTCTCTGGGAGGCGAGCACTTCACAGAATGTTCTGGGTGACATAGCATTGGTTGAACTAACTAACCATCAGGTTAACATTATGCTCGTCTCGCCTCTTTCTTCCATTAAAAAGAACATCGGTGAACTATAGACAATTATTAAATCAGATCAATTGTTTTGACTCTATCGCATTAATCGTTTCGAGCTTTTATAACTTTGTTGACATTTGAATGAACAAAGAGAAATCACAACTGTAAATATTATCCCACCCGTCAATACTCGTCCGTTGAGAATGAGCCGCTCGAATAAACCCAATGAATGTTCGTACGTCAAAATGTTTAATTACCATCTGCTCATGAGCACTGAGCAGTGTTTATATCGGAGCATATTCCGAACCTGAAGCTGGTTAGTGCAAAGATGTGCATTGAATATGATTCACGTGTACAGTTGCGGGTGCGAGTTCCGCGTGAATCACCGCTTTCGCGATTCTTGCTCCTATTATTAAGTAGCGATACGCGGGAGTCATTACAAGGCGCTTTCGCTTTTACATGCCTTGCAATTACTGTAACACTTGATTTAACATATTTCTCTTAACAGCGGACGTTCATTGCTAATTCTCGATTAGTAAATGTAAAAAATCTAATACAATTGCCTTATTATATTGATCATATAGCTGTCTTCTACAACTTTGTTCGCATGGACAGTTAAATCAATTTTTTTTTGCATATTTCTTGAAATATAAATTAGTCAAAAGATTATTTATTATCTAAAATCTTTGCAAATTTTTATTCAATCAACAGCTTTAGTACTTTTTAAGATTTATCCATTCGAACAGACAGAAAATCATCTATTTTATTTATTAGTATGTATACTAAGTTAAATGGGTATTGGAGGTGATTAAATAGGAATCTTTTAAATGTAGCTTAATCATCAAGTGGATAAACCTCTTGAATGTTGACACAGCTATAGTAACGCAGTCGCCTTGATGTCGATGAGTCACTCGACGCCAGCGCGGAGCCGGCTAGACCGACTTCACGGTGTGCGTACAAACCGACAAGCGCCACCACCTCTCTCCTGTACAATCCTTTAGACAATTTACGACTTCTCGATATCTAGACATTAACGAAATGTATGGCAGTAATTTAAACGTAAATGCCGATTTACGATCGAAACGTTGTTTTAAGGTTGTTATTACACATACTTATTTCAGTTTTATTTTTGCTAATTAATCTGTTTCTAGTTTTTAATGTTTTCATCGGAAATCGATCTCTAATTTCTATACAGTTCAGTAAAGTTATATATTAATCAAACTATTTTAACATGCAAAAGCAAAACTATTATTTCTACCATTGATACCTCCTCGACACGGAAATTTTAATCCTTATCACAATACTACTATAAGATTAACGAAGAAATGTTAATATTAACGTGTTTTTTTTTATTTGCAGTTACAAAGTAAACGGGAGCTGTTTTTCAAGTCGGACTCAGTGAGTGGCAGTGGGGTTAGTGCGACCGGTCTGCCGACTGGAGCACCGCCAGCGCCGCCCGTTGCTCCTTCAGCGCTGAAAGACGCATTGGCAAAGCGCTCGGCAACGCTTCCGGAGCCCCACGAGAGCAATCATCACGAGGCTAATGGAGTCAAGATCAGTAACAGCGCGTCGGTGGACGTCGGCAAGTCAACCGGACCTCCGCAAATGCCCGCTCCCCCCGTGCCTACCACAGCGCCACCCTCGGCCCCTACGCCGTTCAGGAATACAGAGAATATTAAGGTTTATATATGCAGATATAATATTTCGCAATACAATTTTTATTCGCAACGATGATACCCGCAAAATAACTACAGTAATTATTATGCTGAAATGCCGGCCAAACATTTAGTAGAACCGATAACCATTGAGAAAGAAAGGTCCTCGAGTTTGTGACGACCTGCGCGCTTTTGCCGATGATTCCGGATGGCAGTGGCAGCGGCCGTGTTATTCTGAACATTGTGAACTTGTGATTAGCTGAAATGATGCTATGCTATGCGATGAATTACATGCAACGTGTAATTTTTACTAAATTCTTTTGACATAAGCATTTTATTTATTTCTTAATCAGTTGAGAACACCACGAGCAATTGTACAAGGCATTGAGTAAGACAGTAAATGATTATTTGTTTATTAGTCATTATTGCCCTTTCTTAACGATACGCAACCTCTGATGAGTATGAATGCCGGTTAAACAAACATCAATTGCTTAAATTGGCGAACATACGTACCTTTGGCATACAAAGATTCGTAATGACGTGGGTATCATCATGACCTGTATCGTTAATACTGATCTTAAATAATCTTATATAGAGGGTTGTGCAGTTATTTTACTACTTTGATAAAGCTCGAGAGTTTGTATGTTTAAACGCGCTAATCTCACGAAAAGCTAATCCGATTTTAAAATTTATTTTTGAAATAGATAGCCCGTTTATTTAGGAAGGTTCTAGGCTAATAATGGCTTTATGCAAAATGTCTTAAGCAACCGAGAACGGCCCAACTGTGATTGCTCTGGTCAGCGAGGAGCGCCGCACGTCGCAGTCGTGTGGTCGGCTTATTTTACGCGGGTGAAACCGCAAGGCACTAGTACAGAATATGACCGTAGACGCCCTTTTAAAAATAACAAATAACAAAGTCAATCTAACGACCACCGCGGTCTTCTTGTGTTCGAATGGCCATATGAAACTTACACTTTACTGATATTACATACTAATACTGTTGGTTGGATTTCTATGCAGGAATCCGTCTAGGTAGGTGCCAACTCACGTTTTAGTTTGAAGGGCACAGAGCTAGTGTAATCACTGGGCATATGAGACTTAAGAACTAATTTCACAGTCAACAATGTGGTGCCACACAGAAATGTTCTAGGTGACACAGCATTTGTTATGAACATAAGTTGCGCTTACCATCAGGTGAGCGTTTTGCCCGTTTTGAGATTAACCAATAAAAATAAATTCCTATAGTAGAAGTGTACTGGATAATTCACAATTACAGTGCAAGTGTGTGTATATATACATCTTTACACATATTCTAATCAATAGTAATTAAGAAGTATCGGTTTCGTATAATAATTAATATTTATTTTTTTGTAATATTTTAGAAGGTCGAGCATCCACCTGTTGCGCCGAAACCGGAATTGCCTAAGATAGAAAAGCCCAAAACCAAAGAATTAGACGGCTACGTCGGTTTCGCTAACCTACCGAACCAGGTGTACAGAAAGGCAGTGAAGAAAGGATTCGAGTTTACACTTATGGTAGTGGGTAAGTAAAAATTTATTTTTATTATTATTGTCACCAAGAACCGGGCTTGTTAAGAAGTCCACGGTCGTTCTACATACTACCTGCTAAACTAGTTTCATCTTATTGAATATTCATTTGCTTATATAAATTTCTTAGACAAGGCAGTTAATACAATAACATCATCAATTTATGTTTTGATGTCTTTCACAACTGACTACGGCGACAACTACCGAATACTATCGGAAGTTATCAACCGCGCGGGAGATATGGTGCCACAAGTGTACGCGCAAACATTACGGCACCCACTCGTGCCAACCTACCCGTGCGGAGGTTGGCTAGGATGCAGTGCCAGAGACAAGGACAATCACAACACAACCAGACCCGAAACTAACAATTGTTTTTGCACAAATGTTGGCTCCGCCTGAGATTTGAACCCAGGATCCGCGGCGTGATAGTCAGGTACTCTAATTACTAGGCGACGCGGTTTTTCACGTTATTGATTTATATACATGATCATTCATCATCGTTTCGGTGTATCACTAGTTCACTGCTGAATATAGGCCTCACCCATAGATTGCCACAAATGTTTGTAGCTCTCGTTTTGGGGGAGATTGCGATAGTTGCCACGCATGGCTGGCGGGTTGGCAAACGCAGTTTATTTATTGAGATGTTCCACGAAGATGCTGCGACCCATATACTCGTATTCATTTCCATCTGTCGACTTTTACGACACCCACGGGACGAGATGGGGTGGTAGATTCTCTTATGCCGCTACCACACAACATTTTATATTCATGTTTAAATCTATATGTGTTTTAATTCTGACATTTGCTTTTCTATAACCGACTGTACTTTGTCCAAATGTCGGTTAACTTAACCGTCTATGTGATAAGTACTACATTTGAACAACTTTACTAAAGTATATTTAATTTGACTGTATCCGGGTTTACTATCTCAAACCATAAGTAAGACATTTTGGACTTTTGGCGCCTACTCGAAAAGTGGCGGTAGTGTTTTTATTGAATTTTGTAATTTCTGTGCAATTTGTGTGAATATTTCCAGTTTTGATGTTTAATATTGATAATTTATTGTGTAGTAAGTGCTCGTGAAAGTGTACAGTGATTGGAAAATTCAATTCAAGTCTAAAATTGTACTTGGTTGTCTCTCTTCACTCCGGCAAATCTTCAATAAAAGTCAACTATCATTTTACTGTCGATCAAAATTTTGATGTCTTGTTGCTCGAATATTGTTACTTTACTAAAAATTAAGTTTAGGTGACGAAACGTACAAAAAGTTTCACCTGATGGTAAGTGCAACGTTCACCCATAACAAATGCTGTGTCACCAAGAATATTTCCGTGTGACACCAAACTGCGCCCGTCACCCTGAGAGACCAGTTCTTCAATCTCATATGCCCAGCTAGCTCACATTTCCCTTCAAACCGAAACATAGTAATGTTTGCACACTACTGCTTCACGGCAAAATGACTGGCCCTGGGGTGGTACCTACCTAGACGGATTCCTGCATAGGAATCCTACCACCAGGTTTGATTACATAAACCACACACAAAGTCAGAATTTGCTCATTATAAAAACTTGTCTCGTTTACGTTTGCAGGTGAGACCGGACTGGGTAAATCGACGTTAATAAACTCTTTGTTTCTGACGGAGGTGTACGACAGAGACAAACACCCGGGTCCGTCGTTGCGGGTGAAGAAGACGGTGGGAGTGGAGACGAGTGTAGTCCTGTTGAAGGAAAATGGAGTCAATTTAACTCTTACAATCGTCGATACGCCTGGTTTTGGTGACGCCGTGGATAATAGCAATTGGTAAGTTTATATCACAATCTTACTCGTGGGAACGCAATGAGGAGTCAGATTTTTTGACTCTTTATATAATAGCGGCGACGTTTCCCACGGGTACGAAAATAGGCTACGTATGTACCTCTGCCTGCAGCTTATACCCATATAAGGGGTAGGCTGAGGCACACACGTAGCCTTTTTACCAAAATAGGCGTGACTGTATGTATGTATATCACTATCGATACTACGTTCAAGTGTTTTTGCGATTTTGTTCACGTGGTCTTTAGAATTTATGTACACATATTTAGATTTTTATGTGATACAATGTTGAAACCAACATTGAGTTTGACAGATTGAAACTGAATAATAATTAATTAATCAAAAAACCGACTTTAAGCAGCAGCTCCAAACAGAGTTATGCTTTTTTCATAGATACCATCATCAGAACTTCACCAAAATTATATGGAACTATCCTTATCCTCCGATATACAAAAATCCTTACTAATAAAAAATAATCATTAAAATTGGTTCATGAACAAAGAAACTACACCCTTCCATAAGATAAAAACAAGTATCGATTTTTTTTATATACTATGTTTTAAAAACTGACTAAAAGTATATAGTTAGTTTATAATCTATAGCAAATTTTGTACTTAACTTGGCAAATAAACAGATGACAGACAGACAGACAGACAAGAGATTTAATAATGAATTATCATCCAGTTCTAAGCTACATATGTTCAAAGTTTCAAGTCTCCTCGGGAAGTTAGTTAAAAATCAATTACTAAATTTGACAACAACAGACATACACGAAAGAGAATTAACAAAATCGTGTTAAATTTATTTATGTATATATATATATATATATATATATATATATATATATATATATATTAACAAACGAATTGAGAACTTCCTCTTTTTTTGAAGTTGGTTAAAAACATTTTTTTTTTATTGAAGAGGGACGAGACGAGCAAATCGTTCATGTGATGGTAAGTGCGTAGTTCGCCCATAGCAAATGCTGTGTCAATGCGGATCTTAGCAAATTAACTTTGTTTCTTTTCTTTACTCTAATAGATTTTCGTAAAGTAACGTCTAATTCTAATCTAGTCTAATTTAAACTTCTTCTTCAATTCACGTTGGTCAATCTCACTGGTCTTTCGCTGTTTGTTGTTCACGGAAACATCCATTTATTCGTAATGTCAAATTGAGGTGGCCGCCATGAATCATTTCCTCGATTAACCATTTGCATAAATTAAACTGTTTTTTGTTTGCTAACTAACAAGGGCATATTAATACATGCTTAATATTTCATATTACTTATTTTCTGCTGCATCTAGTCCAGTAAAGTATGCCCTAATAAGATGTCAACTGAGCCGGAGATATTATAGTGCCACTAGTGTACACAAAGTAGTTAGAAGTCGTAAGTACAACTCACTCGTCGCAACCTACCCGTGCCTGATGTAACGCTCAAGCGATAAGTTCGGAGGTAGGCTAGGATGCAGTGTCAAGAGATATAAGTACAATTACAACACAATCAGATCCGAAAAGTAACAAATTGTGTTTTTGCACAAATGTAGGCTCCGGCTGTGGTAGTCAGGTACTCTAACTACTAGGACACGAAATCGTCGATATACGATGATTCTAGAACTCTTAATCTGCAGGGGGAATAAACTGCAAGTCTAAAATGTATCATCCTTAAATATTAAAATCATGTTTATAAAATCTATATAGATATAATATGTTTTTAAAACATATTCAATTAAATAGAATCATGAATCAGTCATTGTTAACGTTAATACTGACAATGTCAATCACAGATCACTGTCGGTTTAAACCGTCGCACAAATAATTTTAAACGTTGTCAACAAATAATTACTTAAACCTCAATAACGTTTACACTTAAACAAATTACGAATTACGGTCGAATTTCGACCACTGACGGGCATCTAATATAGATTATTATATGATTATCAACTAAAGTTAGAAACATCAATGTTTTATGTAAACTTTTCTCGATAGTGAGTTCAGATGTATTTCATTAATTTATTCATTTTTTCAATAAGAATGTTTAATCACTTATACAGCAACATGTATGTAAAGTGAAACACTGAATAAAAATAAACACTTAATCACTATATGTATTCATTCATTATATATAATAATACTAGTTGATGCCCGCCACTTCGTCCGCGTGGATATGGGTATTTAAATATCCCAAATAAAAGATTTAGCTCCCAAAAATTTTGATTTTATTGCGCTATCATCCACTTTACCCTCGTCGTCGCGCCTTCCCATTAATAACCTTGAGCCCCACTACAGGAGAGGATTTGAAATAAGTGGTAGGGTAACGGTCTCCAGCGATAGTTTGAGTAGTAGAGAACGCATACAAAATTAATTAATTAACGCGAAATTTATTTAAAAAGTTGAATAAAACATAGCCTATGCCACTCCTGAAATCATGAAGTACATTGAAAAAAAAGTAGGGGTGGTCCCATATAAATTAATGATGCGAATCTCATCACACTCTTAAATTCGCAATTAATATTTTAAAGGTACTGTGCGGAAGTCGGTCTTTTATTAAAAAATTATATACTTATAATATTTGGTAGCTCAGAGGCCGTGCACTCGCCTTAAATTTCATAGTATGCGCGTGACATGAGTTCGATCCCCGGTGCCAGCACCTCTTAAATTGTTCTGTAATTTTAAGTGCTGAGTTATCACGTGCCCGGCGGTGAAGGAAAACATCATGAGGAAACCTGTAGTAGAAATAAAACTTATTTCGACATGTGAAGTCCGCCAACCCGCATTGGAGCAGCGTGGTGGACTCTTCGAGGCTGCAAAACCCTCTCAGAAATGAAAGTGGGACTTCGCTCAGGAGTGGTACATTTAAAGAACTGTTACTTTTGTTTATGAAACCGCATGACAATGCAGTATTATGGCGAGCCGGACCTGATGCTGCTACCAGGGCCACCTGCAGACCACCCAACTCCTAAATAGCCAACTCAGTGCTATGCACTGGGACAAATATAGGCTGTTAATTTAACCATTATTGTTAAATTTGATGTTCGCAATTTTTAGTTGGCAACCGATTATCGACTTTGTGGAGTCGAAATACGAGGAGTTTTTGAACGCGGAGTCACGAGTCGCCCGCAAGGCGGCGCCGCCGGACACGCGCGTGCACTGCTGCCTGTACTTCATCGCGCCCAGCGGCCACGGCCTCAAGCCGCTCGACGTGGAGTTCATGCAGCGGCTCGGTGACAAGGTCAACATCATCCCCGTCATCGCAAAGGCCGACACCATGACCCCCGAGGAGTGCAAGGATTTTAAGGAACAGGTGAATTTAACAGATAGGTGCCCGACAGAGTAATAGCATCTACATCTTTCCCACCGATGTGACGTAAGAGGCGACTAGGGTAAGGCCCCTTAATCACCCTTTAATCGTCTAGAATAACACCACAATATGCAGTGCTCTCTCTATATTGCTCGTGGGAACGCAATGGGTAGTAAGATTTTTACTCGTACCATAATGGCGGCTACGTGTGTGGTCTCTGCCTACCCCTTACGCGTGACTATATGTATGTGAACTTATACTTTACATGTACTCCTTGTCTGTTTCTTATACTCATATTGATTGGTCTGTAATTCAATAGGCGGCAATCAAAAGTTTTAAAGTTAGTCATTGATATACTAAGATACACAGTTCCATACAATAATCACCACAAAAGCGTCCTCGATCAATCAAAACATAAAGACAAAGATCACGATTAAATAAACACAAATTTCATCTTATGCCCAAGACATAAAGTAACTATTTCAATGAAATCAACTGTTGTTTGCATATTAATGCAGATGATCTTATCTAGCCAAAAGCGTCTAAAACTCATTGCTTTTTAATAAACTGAACTCCAACGAAGTCATTATCGTTCGCTGTTTTTACAGTAATTGCATTTTAATACTCAAAATAACTGTTTTACAGATAATGAAGGAGATAGCACAGCACAAGATCAAGATTTACGAGTTTCCCGAAAGCGGCGGAGAGGAAGGCGACGGTGCAGAGGCGACCAAAGCTCTCCGCGCACGAGTTCCCTTCGCTGTCGTCGGAGCCAACACCGTCATCGAGACCGAAGGGAAACGAATTCGCGGCCGGAAGTATCCCTGGGGCATCGCCGAAGGTAATTTTGCTGGTGGTAATATTTTTATGCAGAAATCTGTCTAGGGAGGTACTGTCCCAGGGCCAGTTATTTTCCCTGAAGCAGTAGTGTGCAAGCATTACTGTGTTTCGGCTTGAAGGATACAGTGAGCTTGAGTAATTACTGGGCATATGAGACTTAAGAACTGTCCCAGAGTGACACAGAACATTTGAAATTTTCTTCTTTTCAAATGTTCTGGGTGACACAGCATTTGTTATGGGCAGACATTACACTTACCACAAGGTGAGCATTTTGCTCGTCTCGGCACTTAAACTAATAAAAAGAACACATTCGTATACTATGAGATTGAAAGTGTAGTGTGTATTATGACATTGTCTCTGAGCTACGTTTAACTGGGCATATTAATAAAGTAGTACAAAAGGCATATGGTATGCTGGGTAAGATTTTAAATAAAATTGTTGTTTTTAACTCACTTGTCATCATCTGAAATAAAGTTTATAAAGTGCATATTGATCATTTCGAAAGTGTACATTGGCGTTTTGTTCGACAACTTTATGCCAAACATCTTATTACAACCCACGGTGAAAACAACTATCACCTCCGACTGGAGTTACTCAATTTGGAATCGCTTGTGAATAGACGATCAATTAATGATATAACCTTTTTTTTCAAAATTTTAAACAACTGTTTGGATTGCCCTGAATTACTGGAGCTAATACATATTAAGATCTCTCGATAAAACTAGATTTAGCACATACGTCCCGTTTGTCGTCAATGTTTATCGCACTAACATTGGCAAACAATCTCCCATTTGGAGCATGTGTAATAAATTCAAGAAATCTATTAAGGAATGTATAAAATGCAACAAATAGTTTTAGTTTTAATTTTGTTATTTAACATTTCAAATGTAATTTGATTTTCTTTAATTTTTTAGTGTAATCGCAGAAGCTGTAGTCGCTTGTTATTGGGGTCGATGCTTAGCTTTACTTAGATTATTAGTTCAGTAATTCAATAAAATCGTTAAAGTACCTAATTATATACTTGTTTTTATACTTTTATTGAATTACATGTAGCCTGAAACTTCTCAGAAGAACTATGCTATTCAACACTTAAAATCCTATTCCCCAACCCATTCAGTGATATATGAGAAGTCACAACGCGACTTTTGCATTTCACAATTTATAAGTAGTAATCATGATTTATTATCCATTATTTGTCCTACTATTTGTATGTAAATGTTGTTATTCCTTATGTAATTTGTTCAAGTAATAAAGAGATTTATAATGTAATTAAATAACAATTAGTATGATTGATATGTTAAAAATAATAACATTACAATAACAATTGATAATTAATATGAAATGTCGCTTTGTTTATTGTTAAATTACTTTTTTATTACATAAATTAGTAGTCACTTATTAATTTTAACTGTTATAAAATCGGAGCTGTCTCTTGACCTCAGAGCGCTAGGAACTTATAAAAATACCGTCGTGGAAATTGTGGTGAGTAATTCAGATCCGCCCGCAAGCTTAGCTGTAGTGTTAAGGATTCATCTAAAATGATAACAGAATATGATCAATTGAGTTGTGAGTTGATTTATTTTAGTTTCCACCGATTGTAGAGGTTGTTTAGCTGGCGTGTGGTGGCGACGTAAGAGAAACTACTGCCTTATTATGTCTCATGGATGGGGTAAAAGAATCAGTTTTAAGTCGTTTTAGGTAAAAGTCACTTCAAAACTACCCGCAACCGACGAAGTTGTATGACGCTATTGAAAGTTAAGTAGAAGAAGCGAAAGATGTGTGTCAGGATCGAAGCAAGTGGAAAGACTATGTCTTAAAACTGAACAATGACGGACAGCTGAATCTAAAGGCACAATATCTGGTACTGAGAATCGCTCGAAAACGCGATCGAAAGATTTTTCGTTAACGCTACGGTTGGCAAGCTATTCGCCAGCCCAGAATTTAGGTCCAGCTGCAAACTACGGACTGACAATGACGATGATAAAATAATGAAAGTAAAACTTTAACAAAAACTCGAAATTCTTGAAAACATCTTAGTAAACTGATGGACATATGCCTCTCCCATAGATTGCCACAAAACACGGTCCTTCCCCACCAGCATCCCTCGACTTCCCGCAAAACCATGCAGGCAATCGCTCTATCTAGTGAGGTAGCGCCCTACACTGAGTGTGCTGGTACGAGGTAGCTCCAGAACCTTTCTTCCCCAACGGGTATCGATTCTGCGAGCTATATAGCCGGCCCATTGCTAATTCAGCTTGCGAATCCTTAAAAACATTTAAAACCATTTTTTTTTTATAAGCCAGCGTTGATTTCATAGATATGAAATGATGACAGTGGAAATTTAGATGTTTATTTAAGTAAATGGTTTTGCAGTGGAAAACTTGGAACATTGCGACTTCCTGGCGCTGCGCAACATGGTGATCCGGACGCACTTGCAGGACCTGAAGGACGTCACCAGCTCCGTGCACTATGAGAACTACCGCTGCCGCAAGCTGGCCGGACTCTCACACGACGGGAAACCTCATAGGATCAACTCCAACAAGTGAGAAAGATACACTAAATTATCTATATTTTTCTTTTTTATGTGTTCTTGTCTGTTATTCATCTGCAGTTCTAACATTATGCCTTAACAAATAACTTTAAACGGGCTAGGTATATTTTAACGTAATTGTCGTTAATTAGTTTTCCATTAAATTTCTCAAAGGCATGATTTAACAACCTAAACAGACGGGGTTGGTAAGTTAACAATTATTATTAATTGAATTAAACATGTGTACTGCTGTCACCGCTTTTAAGGTGGCCAGACTTCTTTTGTGACGAAATAAATTATGTATTTAAATGTGTGTTCCTTGAGACTGTTAATTCGGACGGTTAATGTGATTTCATTCCTGCATGTCTGGTCACCTTCAATGCGGTCAATTCTTATTTATATTATCTAACGCAGTTGTGAGCTACCAGATTTTTTGTTTTCTCTATTTTAGTCGTATTCTCTCGATAGTTGCAACGACATTCTTTACAATTCGAATGTTATGTGCTTGGGCATGCAGAAATGGAACATTACTTGTTACTGCATATTGATCATTTGTTTTTATCATGGATCTTTAAAACAATTCATTACATATATTAATTAATTATACATAATTAATAATTGTGTCAAGAAGTTAGTGCTTTGGGAAGCTGATCAACGTTTTAAACATCCATGACTGAATGTCATTAACCATAATTACTTGGGGTTCATGCTCCTTTGCAGTGGCATTAATAACGTTGATGAAGAATAATTCGCGTGCTAAATAAACAACAGAATATTTTATTGTACAGTCGATCTAAACGATTTGTGTCGCATTTATATACAATATTGCATTGTTCGTACGACGTGCCAAATGAATTATTAGACATACATTGCGTCCCGGACACTCCACGTACGGATGTTCATGCACTGAATGAATAATGTTCTGATCCCTGTAGTAGTTACTGCATTGAAGCGGTTGCTGTCAATATTAACTTCTAAGTCACACGGATAATATATATTTAAATATCCTATATTTCTGCAAACCATATTTGTTTTTTTTTTAATTTTAGTTCGGAGTATAGATATAACAAAGAAATAAAAAAAAATCATAAGTAATATTCATTTTGTTTATCAGTAAATTTTCGCGATTGCGAACCGCCGTTTAGGAAAAATTAAACAACAATATTTAACAATTTTTTATTTACTATGTCCATTATTTGTATTAAGTAATAAGGTTCCTCCGTTTCTTAATAGAATCCGAAAAAATATATTATTTTTCTAAAAATATTCCTGTATAGGTCGCCATATAGCATTTACAAGAAAATTGGTTAAAATGTTAAAATCTGGGCGATGCAGTTAGTTTTTAATTTAAATCATAACATTTGTCTTCGGAGTTTTCATTCCATAGGCACGTCGAACGGACTTTAATTATAGTTATCGATAAGATGTGTCGATATGTGTATTGCGTTGTCGATGCTGCTGCAAGGTGCGTGTCCGCTAGCGCACATCCGCGTGTTGTACGTTAACAATGGTTGTGTTGGTGTTCAGTTTGTGCCCGCAAGGACTGATGAACAGTTTCATGACCGTTTGGTAAGTCTCATCGCACACAAGTTTTTGTGTGTGTTTTACATTCATTCAACACTTTTCATTCGGCAGCACGGGGTGTTCAGTTTTGTCAATAGACTTTGTCCGATTTTTAGTATTTACACGAGTAAAATAATAGCTGTTTTGTCCGAGATAATTTATTGCATGTTTTAGTGTTTGAATTGATTAGTTACGTATGTTTTAGATGAAGCTTTGTATATATGTGTTATGGAGCACGCTATTTAATAGTAATCATTTAGCAATATTTACAAAGTGCATGTATAATTAAAAATAATAAAAAAGTATGTAGCGCATAGAATAGTTTTCCACAATTCTAAGCAATAATGATAATAAATGCAAAGCTAAAGGATATGAAATAAAAGAATATAAATTTGAACATAATACATTTTATGAGGCATCAGGAGATACTTGAAAATTTGGAAATATACGAAAATAATATAAAATGGAATAAAACACAAATCAAATAGATGTCCGCTTGGCCAAGTGGCCTGAGTAGATGACTTCTAAGCCGCCGATTTTAGGTTCGGATTTGAGATGGGCGTCATAATCGAAAAAACAAAAATATTTTTCATTTCATAGTATAATTAATATATCATAAAGACTTGATAACCGCGTGGCCTAGTGGTCAGAGTACCTGAGTTCTACACGTGTCCTGGATTCGAAACCCATCCGGAACCAACTTTTGTGTAAAAACATAAGTCGTTGGTTGTCGGGTCTGGTTGGGTTGTGCATGTGAAATGCATCATCCACGATACAGGAAAATCCCAGAGGCAAATCATTTTGAAAAAAAAATTATCATGTCAAAGCGGACATGCAAATAAGTTAACGGCTACGAAATGGACTGCCATTTATTTTATTTTATTCTACCGAATCTCACACAATATAACAGACAGTATTCATTATCCAACATCGGCTTGTTATTATATTCACTGCTGGCCGTAGGCCTCTCTCAGGAATGGACGATTTGGCATAATCACCTTGCTGGAATTATCTTATTATCTTATAGTACAGTTATCATAAGTAAGCGCCTTTTTAATACTGCGCATGATAATTTTGTTGTAATTGTGTTAAACACTATAAATAATTAAATAAATAAATGAATAGGTAGTATTCATCATTTAAATAATGGTAACTTTAACCAGCAGAACGTAATACGCAACTTAGTTAACCTTAGATCTAATTTTATCATCACTATTCCGTCTTCCCACTACTTCCGCTTTCGTATTATTATTTTTTTATTAAAAAGAAACAGAAACTCAAATAATAATACTAAGACATTTTCCCAGCAGTGGAACATTTATAAGCTGTTACTACTTTATTCTTACTAGTGATTCATAAGCGTTAGCGCATGGCATCCTAATTCTTTTGAAATAGTATTACAATCTTAATTCGGTTTGCAGTTGGACTATAATTTTTTTTTAATATTTCACCATGTGAATACTCGAAAGTTTCTGAGGCAATTTTTAAATAGATAAGGAACAGCCAAATTATAAGTTATCACAAAGAGTAGTTATACCTATTGAATTTCTGTGATAATTATACTATTTTAATGAACACAGTAAAGTATAATACTATTCTGATTTAAAATTTTATATGTGTAATTTCTGGTCCTTTCTAGATTGAAAATCTCATACAGAAACATATTTTCAGCTCATATTGATTTGAACCGTAAAATGGTTAAATTTTAAATCACGTTTGATATCTTTCTGAATATTTGTAGGTCAATGTAAAAATTGTATAGAAAAGGTGTGTAACGTTTTCATTTTTGTGCTAATAAACTTAATACATTATTTTTTTTTTGAAAATTTACCTTTAGTATAAATGCTTGCCAAATTATCGTTAAATTTTACGTTTTGTATTAGACTTTTAAAACAAATTATATCATCCATCTCAAATTTTAAAAACCTTCCTTAAGTACCTTTAATTTAAGATCATGTAAATACTATTGAGTTTCTTTTATACGTTGTTTAAAGATGATTTAAATGGCATAAACCTTATGCCGTAAAATATAAAAACGTCTATTTTTTTTAAATTTGCATGTAAGATCAAGTTCAAAATAATGTATGTTCATGTAAAATTCATTACACTTTTTAATAGACTATAATTGTTTCCAGGAATCCTTTAGCTCAGATGGAAGAGGAAAAACGGGAGCACGATCTAAAAATGAAGAAAATGGAAAGCGAAATGGAACAGGTAAAAACACAAATATTATTGACAACCTAATACCTGATTTTTATGCCATCACATTACATAAAAATTTGATTAATAAGGAAATTTATTTTGTCTTATCAAAATGAGCACGAACCACCACAATTTTAAAACTTATAAATAATATTTGTTAGTGTTAGAAGCCTATTTTTGCTTGTAGTAGTTTAACATTTACGTATTTTAACACTCCGAACTGTCCTTGTTCTTAAGAATTTTCTTGACGTTGAACGTAATCTCGGGTCGATGGACCATAAATTGATAGCGTTAGGATCTATTTTTGCTTGTAGGCGCAGAGTAAAGGAAACTTTGTTTACTTTACTGCACTGGTGTTTATTTGTTAAAATACAACATTTTACTGAAAAATATTATTATTAATGATTGAAGAAGAGTTAAAAGATTAGCATTTATCTTGAAAGTTTGTAATATTTTTTTGTAATTATTCATTGACTCGTTAACAAAATATGCAAATATTAAAATATAAACCCGAAGTTCTCGTCTAGTTCTAGATGAGAAAGGGACCTGGACTCCCTGAACTGAATACATGCCTAATGGGAATTCGTGTATTTGCAAGATTAATATATTTTTTTTAGTAAAACCTTTAGTCATTGTACCCACTCTAAGCTTCATGGCCATCTTATTTTACAGAATACATTCTTTTTTGAACACCCAATTGTATCTTCTGTAACAGGGCCTCTATAAATCTTAACACCACTCAAGTAGGTGAAAATACTCATAACACCTAATCAGACTCCCCGCGTTTTTAGGGGTTTTACCGCCATGGTTTTTTGCCATTTTTACCCCAGTATTATTCTCTTCTCCATCAGCCTGTTAATAGTCTTATGCTGATCATAACACTTCCTTCCTACATGGGAGGTTTTGCCGTAATTACCTCGCTCGGAGGGCGGTTGGTTGATCGCCGCACACGATGAATCGCATGTACATCGTGTCATCGCACTGTGTTAGTTTTCGCGATTTTTCAGCCATTTTTCTCAATCGTCTATTACCGCACTACGGGGAGAGGTATGAGAATTATGACCTATCAGATTTGATAGACGAAAAATTCTTTCGAACCAATTCCTATCAAAGATGATTCGCGATGATATTGAAATTAAAAAACACCCTAATTTCAATAGAGTAGATGGTTGGGTACCATCCGGTTTGGGATCCTATAATTAGTAAAATTTAATTTAAAACCATGCATACCGCTGCAAGATTTCTCGACACTGTTAGCTCATTTTGCGTAGGTCGGATCAATAATAATAATTAAAATGCTGAAGGTACCTCGGATTAACTATGACATAAGGATGTTTGAACTTCAGTTCCCCTCGTGACTAGGGGTGCTATTAAGCGCTCGAAATGTCGAGTTATAAATAGTTTAAAATTATAGTTTATAAGCGTTTTACGCTATAAAATCCGTAAACATAGTTTTATTAAATGTATAATTTTTGTGTAAATATAAGAAGAAATCAATGTATGATCTATTACTAACCGGTGATAATAATATAGTAAATTCATGCATTGTTTATATAAGGTATTCGAGATGAAAGTCCGCGAGAAGCGCGCGAAGCTGAAGGAGTCGGAGGCGGAGCTCGCGCGGCGGCACGAGGCTACGCGGCGAGCGCTCGAGGCACAGGCGCGCGAGCTGGAGGAGCGGCAGCGCGCGCTGCAGGCCGAGCGCGCCGCCTGGGAGCGCGACACCGGCCTGTCGCTCGACGAGCTGCGCCGTCGCTCGCTGGAGGCCAACAGCAAGGAGTGAGTGTCGCAGTGTGTCAGTGCGCGCGAGCTGGAGGAGCGACGATAGGCGTCCATCGTAAATTCATAACGCCTCGCTCGCAGTATTTTAATGAAATGTATATCGTCATCACATGTTTTTGCGTAAGCGTATCGAAGAAGGGTACGGATAGAGATATAGAGAAATGGAAGATATTTTTCTTTGGTAACCAATTGTTATAATTTTTATTTGTTATTGTTCCAGGACGGTAGACGGAAAGGATAAAAAGGACAAAAAAAAGAAAGGTTTGTTCTAGGCCTGCGACTTGTGGCGTCGGCCGCACTCCCACCGTACGTAACACACGCGTGACTAACCTCTCGCCACACCGACGGACTTCGCGAAACCGCGGTGCGAAAGAACCGAAAGGTTTCAAAAGAATACTTACATACTTTTCTAACCATACTGTACGGATTCACCCTCAAAAATGTAATTTTATCATCTTTAAACAAGGTCATATTTGACGTTCACTATACGTGTCACATTTTTGACATTACTCTGGTGTGTTGTATGATTTTTGATTATTTTTGATTAATGATATGGTATCACATAGATTTCTGTTTTCGTAACTCCTTACATATCGCTTTTCACTAATTTGTGTAGAAAATACCTATTTAAACTAAACTATTCCCTGTTAGCCCAATGAGATTTTAAGAGATTGATTGTTATCTATTTACTAAAATTCTTGAATATTAGTGCCATTGTCGGAATAGTGACGAAGGTCATAACTTTGATTAACTGATTTACTTGCTAAGTAAATTTTTAACACTGTGTAGATTGGTCAACATTTCACGTTTATGTCAATCACTTCATTTTGTAATTGTGCTTACTGTGGGAAGTCTTTTCACTAATCAAAGGGATCTGTTTTATATGTTGTACATATAGTATGGTCAATGCTAATTTTGTTAGTTTAAGTTGATTTAAGAATTGAAGGAACAATTGTATATCCATGAAATGTAAGGTTTTCTATAACGTATGTAAGCAATATTGATAGTTATTTTGGACCAAATAATAGCATTTTGATTGAAAACTTGGGCATTTTACATAAAGTCCGAACATATCGGATTCGCAGAAGTTGTTCCGTCAACTCTTTGAAAATTGGAATTAGATAGAATTAAGTTAAAAATGTTTGCGCAATTTTTTCTCAAAAATAATGGGTTATGTGCCACTGATAGTGTATTTATTATTCCATTAATATTAAGTATTTCTTATAAATCTGTCGATTATTTGTAATATTTTCAGATTGGTCTTTTAAGAGTGTTGCAACAGGAATAGTTTTGTAGTGTGGCAGCACTGCACTACATAGAGTACCTCCATATGCTTTCTACTGTAATGTATTCGAACAACGACATCAAAGACTACAGGAACGTTTTAAGACTACGTCGGATATACGAAAAACTAAAGTTGTCCAGTGTTTTAGTTACGACTTTTTCGTATTTAATTGTAAATCTTTTTCCATGACAGAAAAGCATTTACTCAATAAGTTTGGCCTAATTTTATATGACATGCATTGTTCTCGAAATTTATAAAGTCAAGCAGTAACTATATTTACGTAGTATTTACGTAGTATTTACGTACAGCACAATTTTTTCTACTATAATCACACGTTTTGACTCGACTTGAACGTCCACAACGTTGCCAAAGTAGCTTGTAATAATAGTCCGACTAAAACGACAAAGTGTCGATTTTTTTTGTTAACGCGTTTCTGAACGTTTCGCCGCCGATATAAAATCTAACGTGACCGACGCAGCTCAATGTAAGAGTGAAATAAAACTAGACACTTAAATTTTGTAATAAGTAGATCATAACAAATTTGAATGACGCATAAATTATCGCATGTGAATTTAAATTTTCGGTTGACTTTTTGAGAGTGTGATAGTCTTTATCGCATTGTAGTATTTCAAGTCAGTTTGCATTAGGTATAATACGTACACGATTCTAAATTTTGATGTGAATAAGAAGTTTTTTACTAGATATAAGTGGAACTGGAACGATTTTTCCGCTTTATCGGTGCAACCAAATGCCTAAAAGATTGTGAAAATCCGACACTGATTTGTACCTCGGTATATCGTGCTTAGTGATATTAAAATATGCTCATAGTTCAGTTGTGAGATAGGCTCTAGCTAGGTGTTAGCGTTTCATTATATTTGTAAGGGTGAGGACCGGCGAGGATCGCTTTGCAAGGAATGTTATCATTGTTGCTTCAGTGCCGTATCTGTTTCGATTAAAATATTATCAGGAAGTTACGGACTTCGTTCCCAATTATTTAATAGGTCTTATATAACATGTTTCTTTTATGTAAAATATATATACTATATTGTATACATGATTTATTAAGATTTATATGTGTAAATATTTTCGAATAATCATTCGATTACTCGAAACATTATTTAACATGTTATTCATTGATACATAATTTATGAGATGCATAATCTTTATTTAATCTACATGCCATGGTTAAATTTGTATTATTTCCTACACTACAGTATTGACTTCCGCTATAAAATTAGAAATTTAGGTTATAAGAATATGCTTAATTTTGTATTTTATGTAGGGTCGTGACCCATTTACCATACAATTCATTTGCTTAGTCAATACGAGGGATATAACGTATGTTGGAGCGCAATGAAGTTCAGACGATGTAATATATTGTACCTTTGAATAAATATAAATAAATACGTAATATATAGGAGTTCCGATTGTTTTATTTTGACCATATTATTAACCATGCTACTGATACTTATATAATTTAAAAAAAATGGAAGACTTTGAGAAAGCCCTCCGTACTTCTCCGGTAAATCCAAGGTTCTACAAGCGGTACTTAGATGATACTTTCACAATTCTACCTTCTAATAAAGTCACTGCATATTTGGACCACCTTAACTCCATAAATTCTAAAATACAATTTACAATGGAATTAGAGACAAATAACTCTAGCTTTTCTAGATGTTTTAGTAATTAGAAATCCTAATAACACCTTGAGTCACACTGTGTATAGGAAACAGACCCATACAGAGGTATTTAAACGGTAAATCTCACCACCATCCTTCACAGTTAGCTACCGTGGGCAAATCTTTGTTTCAGAGAGCACAAGGGATCTGTGACAGTAAACATCTGGCTGCCGAGCTTCAGCGTGTCAGGCAAGTTTTGCAAGACAACAAGCTTCGGGTTCCGCGCCTTCGTTGCAGTGACCGAGTGAAGCCGGCCACAGGCTAGCGTGAACTTGCAGTCCTACCATATGTCAGAGGAGTCACGGACAAGATTGGCTATATCTTGAAGCGGGCTTCCATAAGAACATTTTTCAAGCCGCAGAAGAAGATAAGTCAGTTTTTACCATCTGTCAAGGGATGTTCCCTCTGCAAGATGCAGGAGTATACAAGCTGGATTGTGAATGTAGTCTCTCTTACATAGGGCAAACAAAATTATCAATAAAAACCCACGTAAAAGAACATATAGCTGATGTGAAGCATCGCCGCTCCAGGAAGTCTGCAGTCTGTGACCATGTTCTGGATCATCCCAAACATTACATCAGATTTGATAAACCACAAATCCTAGCAAAAGAACACCGATTCCTACCAAGGATGATTCGCGAGGCTATTGAAATTAAAAAACATCCTAATTTTAATAGAGAAGATGGTTGGGTATTACCACCAGCTTGGGATCCTATTATTAATAAAATTAAGTCAAAAACCAAGCATACCACTGCAAGACTTCAAGACACAGTTAGCTCTTTCTGCGTAGATCGGACCTCAAATAATAATTAAAAGCTGAAGGTACTCCGGGTTAACTATGACATCAGGACATCTGTCACCTCAGTCCCCCCGTGACCATGGGTGCTGTAAAGCACTCGAAACGTCGGGTTATAAATAACAAAATTAAACGCGATAAAATCCGTAAAATTAGTTTCATTTAAAAATGTGTTACTTATTATACTATATTCAAATACTGGTATGGCAACAAGACTAACCAGAGGCAGATGGCTTAGTCAGTACTTTAATGAATATAGGTTTAGAGTGTGTTCGAACCTAGGATAAAATGTAATTTGTTGTATGCCAGTGAAACCAGACGACAGTATTGTACCGGCGCTTTTGTTGGAATCCGTCTTAAAGCTACATTATTTGATATATATATTGCACACAGTGCACCGTTGACATAACGTTTACGTAATGTTCGAGACTCTTTAACCTCTATGCGAACTAGCTGAGTGTTGAGCTTCGGTTGAGTTGAGTGTATATTGTGTAAGCTATGCTGACGGCATGATGTTGCTGGGTCGATCTATCGCCGCTCTTGGAAGATTACTGAGGCATACACTGTATCAAGGTCAACATTATGTGTAACGTAATATCGATAAAAGTGCACTGACAATTTTTCGAGCTTCGGGTCGTATAATCGATGTTGCCCTTGTTTGGGTGTCTTCCCAGTACCTCTGCTCTAAGAGTACAATAAATAATACTTACACAGTATTGGCGATTACAAGAACACATGGACGGGTTCGTGTATGTATGTATGTGTGAAACGGATTCCTACTCGCGGCCTCTTGTTCTAGTGTTTCTTCACACTTTCTTTTGAAACTGTGAAAGATGTCGCGATAAAAGTTTACTTTACTACACATTTGAAAAAACAAAAGGGTAGCGTCGCTGATGCGCTGTCTGCCAAAACTACTCGTAAGTGTCTGGTGTTTCGTCAGGTTCTAAGTGATAAGCCGAATTAACTCGTGCCATCTATATGGTTTATACCAGTGTTTTCCAAACGTTGTTCTGCCATGGCCCGGTAATTTTCACACTGCTCCTTCGTGACCCACTTAATACTTTTAAACCCAAACTGGTTCCATTAGGTAAAATAATATACATTTATAAATAGTAAAAATGTTTTAATTATGCTACATATTTTGGTATAGCTTATTTAGTCACTAAATTTTAGTGCGAAGTATGGAGCTGCTGCTTATTTTTTACCAAAGAATCCAAGATCGCGGAAAATGACGAAAGTTTTATCCCAAGGTCTGGTTCCACTTCAAGTCGGATTCTATATTTATTTTTAAGGTAAACTAGTGTTGAAAACCCAGCTTCACATTTATAAGTTGTGACAAAATGCATTAAAAAAGTTATTGCTTGATGAGCTAATTTTGTGTATTCTTGACGACAAGACAACCAAAAATGTATCAATGGTCTTGTGTCGAATATATCCTTGAGTGCTGTGTCAGTTGACAGTTCAATTAACAAGTCGACATCTGAATCCGGGGCATATTAGTTGCGGAATCTAACTTGAATGTAAATGGGCTTCTTATCTCGGAATGTTGCGACCCGGTATTTTATTTTGATGGCCCGGTACCGGGTCGCGACCCGGCTAATGAGAAACGCTGGTTTATACCATGCATTATAATATTACATAGATTTTAATATTATCGTCTTTTTAATTACAGACAGTTTCAAATGTAAATTATCAATACCTCACAAAAGCTCATCTTTAATTCAATTTCTAGTTTTGTTATTTTGTTACGAAAAAAATAGTGTTTAAAACAACTATGCATTGTAAAAAGGTGTAAGAAACAGCCTATATATGTCCTTTTTATGGGCATAAGGCTCCATTTATGTAAGGGTTTTAGAGTTTGGAAGAATTCTTAACGAAGCTCCAATGCATGTTGGCGGATATCACACATCTTCGAAGTTTTTTTCATTTCTATGGCTAACCTGGTTTTTAAACGGTTTTATTTAGGTTGCTTTGTTTATCTTGTATGGTTCAAATCTAGTGATTGAAATTTTACCCCCTTCCTGTTGACCGATTAATCTGAAATTTGATACACACCTTTAGTTCTGATGACAATACAATTATGTATATTGAGTATCATTGTAAATCCAAGATGGCCACCGCCACAAAATGACAGTTTACAAATTTTTTTTTCAACCCCCTCAATATGGGTATTAATTGAAAGGGCTTGACGAGTAGAACACATTACGCTTTAGAAAAAAAATGCTTAATCCAAATCAAACAGAGATCGGAACGGATCATAGAGTTTTGACAGTCAATACATTAAAACTGAAATCGTAAGTATCTAAGACAAAGAACTTTGTCAACTTAGAATCGTGATTCTAGAAGCATGCTAGCATGAATCCCTCATTCAAGTCAAGATTTCGTGTCCTGTCGAAGACTGTGACGTTGGGGTGGATAAAAATTATATGTGGTTAGCGGTACACCACTCGGCGGATTTCACCGTTGAAACTAAACGCGATCAGTTCAAGCTGAACGAAGTTTAAGCGTTTAACTGAGTTCAATGCTATTGTTTGCATTTTACCAACATCAACTGAACGCGATTTAAGCTAAACGCGGTTCAAATTGTGAACGCCCAATTTTCGACGTTCAGCTCTCTAAACGCGTTTAGAGAGCTGTCATTGTCAATTGCACAACTATGTAAACACAATAAATATTTTTAATATGTTTTGTTTATTGTTTGCATACCTATGTGTCTTATGCATAAAAATGTTTGATGTTTGATGTCGCAAAATAATAAATACATCGAGTTTTTGTTTTAGATTGTGACGATATTTCACGTAAACTTCGTTTTTCTGAACGCGATCAAAATGGAGCCGGTGAAATCGGTTAGACGAAAACCGAGTTCAAATGATACATTTGAACTCGCTTTAAAACGTAGTTTTATTAAACTTGGTTTCCAAAGCGATCGGTGAAATCGGATCTAAGACGTTAATAAATTTTTCGTGCATTGCAGGAAGTGGCGGGGCGGCAATCTTCCGTAGGTCTAGGGCAGCTAGGGCATCAAATTCATAACTCACGCATAAACAATTAGTACAATCGCACTACTTATTTCATAATGAAATTTCTTCCAGCAGGCCTGTACTGGATATCCTTAAAGAGAAGTAGACTCGATGTGCTCTTTCAATAAAACATTTAATGTGTACGTGTAGGAAATATAACTGACATCAGACGCTTCCTATCTTCCATTACAAGGATACTGTGAGTAAGTAACTCTGATGTTATTTGTGAATCTTTAGTATATTCTGCTTTGACATGACATTTATGAAATGACAGCTTCTGGACCTTAAATTAGGCGCGACCATCCCAGATTTACGAGATTGAGCATGTTGCTGTTGTAGAGCTAAACTAATCAAAAGATTACATCAGAGAACTGAACAGTCAGATCTTCATTTGCATCCCACTATTTCTGGTAATGTGGTCGAATCACCGATAGGTTTCCGGCAGAGTAGAATAGCATCTATCTTTTTCCTACCGGAGTGTCTTAAGAGGCGAATAAGGTATTGTACGGACAGCCTTTACTCGTGCAGAATAACACCATAATATGCAATGCTGTCACTATACTGCTCGTTGGAACGCAATGGGGAGTAAGAATTTTCTGACTCCTTCCAAAATGGCTGCGACATGGTTCGCCACCCGTCATGTCTCGTTTCCTGCGAGGGCTAAACGTGGGCTACGTGTGTGACCTCTGCCTACCCCTTATATAGGAAATGGCGTGACTGTGTGTATGTATGTGATCGAATCAATCACTGATTGCAGACAATTTTATATTGCATGTCTAAACAGCCAACGCTGTAGCAATTATTTCATCGTTTCTACATCGTACTTCTTCAAGAAAAAGTTGAAGGGACTTAAAGGCACACAAACGCCTTTCTACGTGCTACGTCTACCGACGACCAGAATTTCTCATTAAAACCGTACCGTCCTACAAGTATCCAACCATATTGAAATTCATCATTCAAGCTTTGATACGAAAAAAGTCGAATAACGTGTTGTAGAATGTACTCCTCAAAAAGTCATCTACGAAGTGCAACCAGTATCTAGAAAATTAAATCTTATAACTCTGACAGGATTTATTTCAGTATAAATATTAATAATGAAGGAAAGAGATACAATCAGGTTACACTACTTATTTATACGTGTGTACGAGTTTTTTCTGGGATTTCCCTTGGTCCACTTTTACGACGTTTATGAGTGAAGGCAGGGCGATAAATTATTTTTCGTCGCAACAACATTGTACCACCTGGTTTATGTTACTTTTACAAACTAAATTTCAAGGGTCAAATAAAATACATTTATGATTTTCCATATGAATCTCTTTTATTCAATGATGCCACAAATCTTTTACATATACCGACACAGTCACAAATTTCTTAAATTGCCTATATATGTATATACTGTCGAGCTGTAAGTACTGTATCGTCGCAATTTCTGCAGATGGCGCTGGCGACTACTTCAAACATTTACATTCTTTGATCACATCAAAATACAATCCATAAATTCACGAATAACTTCAAAATATTTTGTTACGTACATAAACAACTTGACTAAACTATGTATAATATTAAACTTTGGCAGCACTATGGAAAATATACTTCTAATTATTTTAATGAAAATGCAACTTTGAATATATTATAACAATCACAACAGTTTCTTGACAATACATTTTATTATATTTCTCAATAAAACTAATATTAAATTGATTAAAAAGATATGATGATCAGTGATTTAACTAATATATCTTAATGAATTAACATTCTTTAAAACGTAATAATATTTACATTATTTATTTTTCGGGGTTTTTTCCTTCAGGGTTACATTCATTTACACGTTAATGTACGATATCAATAAAAATATATTTTTTATTATTAGGTACTTTGCACCTCAGTTATAGCATGTTTGTTAGGCTAAATATACTATTTTGGTTCGTTTGTAGTCCAACTAGGAATTAATTTGTGATAATGTGTAACAAAGCCTTGAACAATGCTAGTTCAAACGTTAAATACCTTGTTTATGTACGGCATGTGTTGTAAATGCATGAAAACTGCACATATGTTTGTATTTAATAAAGGAAAATAAAAAATACTATATATATGTATTACGTCTAATGCCTAAATTTGTAGTGAATTTAATAGGAGTAATTTTCTTTTCGTCGAATAAGCTTATCCAAGCTGACCAATAAAAAATTATATTGGTATCCAACGAGTTCTTTCTGGACCCTGTCCCGAACTATGCCTTGTCTACAGTATATTAAACTATATATTATTAGTATCAATAGTCACTATTTTATTGGTGTTCTTTTCGTGTCCCACTAAAGTTAACTACTTTTAAATCTTTGAAACCATAAACCACTTGTACTAAATCTCAATAAGTATTTTGTAATATCACAAATCACTGTATCGCTAATAACTATACACTTAACTGTTAAGAATATGGTGTAAAGCGATCGCAGTTATGCTCTTGCAGCGTATGATTCTGCTATAGCGGAGATCTAAAGTTAAGCGGAGATATTATAGTTATAGAATGGACTTATCCTTTTGTTCGATAATCACTGTTTAACTACTTTACGAGGCACAATGGCACAGCTATTGTACGAGATTTGTGAACCTTCCCGCTTTTATCCTATATTTTGTAACTCATTCTTTACGAATAGATTATTATTAATTTATATCCTAGTGCTTTAGTAATTTCTAAAATCGTGTGAATAAAGTTAAGCTATGAATTAAAAATAAAATCAAATATTTTTTCTCGAAGTGTCCTATTAAGTTATAGTCAGGATCATGGAAATTTTAGTATTATTTAGTTATCGACAATGTATATATTTATCTTTAGCTACATTTATATATATATTTCTTTTAATTATTGTAGTTTTTAACTTTTTAAAGCGTCGTAATGTTTTTGTAACTACATTTCCATGGTCCGTAGGAAAAAAATCTTATCTTTTTGTTAAAAAGTTACAAGTGAGTAGTTGTGATTAAAATTAAAATATAATGAGATAATGAAGATAGCGTCGTTAACACGAAAAGTTGTATAAACTTTGACGAGCAATGTGATAACTTTAAAAAAAAATTACTTGATTTTATGTTTATGAACTTAACCGATATTAACATTCGAAACGCTTTAACTCTAATCTTTGTGTCTATAACTTTAAGTGGCCACAATTTCGATTCACAACTCTTATTATAAAGCTTTGTCAAGCTCTTTACATTAATCATAAATATTGTTAGAGAATCGGAAATATCTTAATTATAAATAGATACGTAATCTTAATACAATATAAGTAAATGGTACGTTAGATAACAATTTCTTCACTAAGAAACATAAGAATTTTATTATTAAGTAATATTTAATTTCAAATAATATCAGAAACGAAGTGTTATATAGACTGCCACATTTAAATATAAGTACATTTCATTAGCGGGATGCCGACAGGACTTGCACGGTACGAGACTTGCACATTTATAAAGCTTTGGCTAAAGCGTAATAAATAAAGTCATGTATTGTCTTCAATCGCTTCTCATTAAGCCTAGTTCATTAGTACAGCTATTATTTATTTACATGATGATCTAAATCGTAACTGGTTAGGCAATTATTTCAACAATTTACACACGTTAGCAACGGTTCTCATAAAAATTTCTTTTTTTTTTCCAAAATTAAGTTAAAAGAAAATTACGATAACTCTTGATCTTCATCATAACTTACATAGCGCGCGTTAATAATTTAAGGAAGGGAAGTGCAGTGCGCATTTGGCAACTGTTTCTTTTCATTTGCTTCCCAGAGTTAAATTCAATTCTTCTTTTAACTTTGTATAAGAAAACACATGCCCAATTTAAAAAAAAATCGTGGAATCAAACGCTTTAATAATATTAACTCAAATATAAGTAATCAAAGTAGCGTATGTTTTAGGATAATTCTGAATAAACATTTGTTATGTTTTTAATTTTTTTTTAATAGTTTTCACTTCTTAGCGAGTGATCTAATTTTCAGTTATTTTCACTTTTACATGAAAGTCTATGATTTATTTCAAACTACCATAAACTATATCTTATGGAAAACATATTAAAATACCATTTTATTAGTTTATTTTATTGTAATGATTTTAGAGAATAACTTCATATTTACATAAGATACGGAATTACAATTTTGTACAATTCCTCTCGAAATTTCCCGAAAAAATAAAAAAGAGGCAACGACAATTTAAAACTTACAGCGAGGCACGTTTAATTGCAATCTACTATAATTTATTTAAATACTAAATAACGTTATCGTTGCAATAAACGACTTACAATCCTAATAAATATGTGATATGTTAATTATTGCCGTAATGTTCAATTAGTGTAAGTTATTTGGATATAGCTCTCATGATTAATGGGCGACATGCTGAGCGAAATGGTTTGCGCCAAGGCTAACAGCAAGTCACAAATGCATGCAAAGGCTGAATGCAACGCCTGTCTTTGGCCTGCTGCCTTTATTAGGATTGCGGTGAGTAGTCTATATAACACATAACGTTTCTCCGGCGACGTGGGTGCTACTACATCAGCAACCAGAGTCAATTTCCCTCATCTTAGTGTTAAACATCCTTCCCGTTGGACAGATGAAGTACGACATCCATTACGATAGTTACACACATGCAACACACATCTATCTTTTTTTTTTCACAATCATGCAATTTTCGCCACGTGATTTTCAGTATATTATTGCGAGTCATATTGTATTTACACGAAATTGATTTAATAAATAGCAAATAACATCGAATGATAGAGAAATTGTGTCATTCTGAAGTAGAATGTAGTGAATGTTTCTTGTTAAATTAACTATAATAACGCAAAATAAATACAGGAAGCGTAACGTGCAAAATTGAAAAACAGTGCAACAGGACCACAAAGGTGCAATGTGTGCGTATTAGAAGATAGATTGAAACTTAAATATTTATAATGTATTAGGGGTAGGGTTAACATACATATTATACTTATATATTGTTGAATGTATTTAAATTATTATCTAAGAGGGAAACTAAAAAAATAGATTCCTTTGTGTTGTTTACGTATATTATGTAACAATGTGTAACATTTATTTAAATGTAACAAGTATTGATTATTGTACGTTTTCACTCTTTATATTAAACGATCACAATTGATTTAACGAGGCATAAATCGAATGAGTGTAAAGTAGGCCGTGAAGCCCCAAGTGAACACTACTTAAGCTAGAGGCTAAAAGTTAATTGGTTCAAAAGACTAAATGCGAAAGTATTAGATGTTGTATATCAATAAAATATTATTAATATTAACAGCCAAATGCGTCTCGTCCGTATATTATTTTTGCGATCTTTACTAAAAAGACCTGACAAATATACAGATTACGAAAATTAGCGTCGGCATTACATATTACGCTTTTGTGTGTCGCAAGTGGTCTGCTGAGGCTTACTTTGTATATCGTACTGATCATCTTATTATAACTAACTTATTTGCTGAAATCCATCGAACAGTCCAAAATATATTTGCAAGCCATTGAATGGGTTATCAGCAAAAACGGTCGGATTTCGGTTCTATAAGTATTTTTGTCTACCATCCTTAATAGTTTTAATAAATAGTTCAATATAGTTATTTCTTGGTAATTAAGTTAATTAATAGTAGACTATAATACTTATGGTGCCCCGGACAAACGCTTGAAAATTAGTAACTGAAAGGATCTTGGTCAAAAATTAATGTTTCCAGTAGAGTGGGGGTATATAAATATTTCGAGGAGGGCTAAATGCCGTTATAATTAATATTTAAGTTTTTATTACTTCTTAAAACGCTTTTTATTTATTTAAATTTCATTGTATTCATTAAAGAATAGACTAGCTTTTAAGAGCTTTTCATGCCTAAGTCATAAAAATAGCTGTTGTTTTTTTTGTCTTCTTTTCTTTGAAAATACATTTCACAAAACTTGTTATGATTATGTACCATTTTTAATTTTCGTTTGAAGTTAGTACAAATTACACAAAATTGTTTTAATTCGGTGTAAATAAATGTTTTAATGTTTATTGTAGCTGTTACTAGTATTTCTAGCGACGAAAAAACGAATTATATCGCCTACTTAATACATTAGCTTTGTATAAATATTGTGGTTAATTTGAACGAACCTACCCATAAAAGGTGTGTTATCAAATCCAAGTCACGCTTTCCACACCGTTTGTCCAACCGACCTATAGGCGACGAATTGTTTGTAAAGACGTTTAAGCCTTTAAAACAAGAGGAAGCTGACCCTGGTCCGGCGCGCGTCGCCTTTGCCGCGCCGGCCCATGCCGTACTGTCACATGGCCGTGTCGGAGGAGCTGCCGCCCGGCTTTGCGTCGCCGCCGCCGCCGCCCGACGGGTCTTCGTCCCGCGCCGCGCGCCCGCCCGCTCCCGCGCCGCCCGCCGACAGACCCGTGAAGTCCAATTTGTACTGCACCATACGAAAACGTTTATAATCTGTGACTCTACTAAATACTTTTTGACGCGGTTTCGCCACAAGTTTGATGTCATTAATTTTGAGAAGCTTGAAAAAATACTGTTCACGGATGTTAACTGTTTTAAACCAAGGATAAGTTTATGATAGAATATGGTTGTTGATATGATTTTAAATAACTTATATCAACAGCTTGCGATTCGGTCTGCGAATCGCACCGTTGCCGGATCGAGACCTAGCCATTGGATTTTTAATGATCCAACTATAAACGTTACAAGGATTTTAACATTATCTGGAACTGTAAGAGGAAAATCAGTGATATTCGTCAAATTAAAAATAATTTTGTGGCGAAACCGCGGCAAAATATTTTAGTCTACCCATCGCTACTGCACCCATTGAAATGACAATAAACACCATGCAAGCGAACCAATTTTATACAAAACTAATTCGCCACATACTGTAACTTTTTCTTAGTATCTTAATTTACATCAATGATAATGGTAAGTTATGGAAATATTCTAGTATATTCACTTTATGGGAAAGAGAGCGCAGGCGTAGAACATCTTAAAGTTTATAAACAGCTTTATAACCTTTAAGATTAATGGTTTTATAATGACACACAGATCTAAACTAAGTAAATTGAATAGATCATTGCAACACACAATAAACAACATTCAGATATTAGCTATTGAATACACCATTTAACAATTCTACACTAAATTCAATAAACCACGATGTTAATATGTTAGGCTGAATTACGAGAATGTTATCGCCACGTTTTTTTAGTGATCAAAAACTTCAACCCACACATATACCTACTTTATCCATTTAACACACTATTTTCACTTTTAAATGTAGAAGCTTTTTGTAAGTTTGGTTTCCAATGCATAGGTACTCTCTCGGGCATACAGAGGGAATACTGAAATTAGGAAACAAATTAAAACGTAAAAAGGAGTAAAAGAAATCGAAATAATAAGAAATAAATATGAAATTAAAACTCAAGTGTTAGCTGACTAAAGTAAGTTAACTTTAGTCAGTTGAGTACAAGTATTTGAAGAGCAAAGAAACGAACTCAGTAGCTCACTGGCGGGTATGAACATAAGTAGCTTTCTAGCTTATATTTAATAAACATTATATTAACTATATAATAATATCGGTTACAATATTTTCTATTGATAATAATTTAAATATCAAATATACGTTTTAGGATACACAAAACATGCTTAGGTGTAACTACACACAGAATTACATAAATATAGGGATGTACTTTATGAAATGTAAGACAGACAATGAGACAGACCGATATATCTCTTGTATTGGTTGAGGATTTGTTAATCGCTTTGTCCAACGTTATTAGACCCTGGCGTGGAAGGAACCACCCAGTGCATAGCGGTAGGGAAACAGAAACAAATTTCAAATAAAACATACAATTTAACTAAAAGGGATTCCGAATATTAAAATTATACTATCTCTATGACAAACTAATTTCTAAATAGCTAAAAGATTTATTCTTGTTTAAAGTAATCATATTATAAAATATATTATTTTAACGTATTTTAAACCAAGAATAAATCTTTAGTACTGTAATCACACTGGTCCACCCGTATCCCGAAAGTCTAACAGCCACGAACGAAATAAAATGTTAAAAGTACTTAACAGGTGCAACACTCTGGTGCCTTTTAATCACTCCCACACTCGCCTCCCACGGCAAAGGTACCTAAGGAACATTACGTTCCAATGCACTAAAATCTTTAATATTTCTAGAAAATTATCTAAATTTTCAAATGTGCGATGTGTTGCTCAAATATTTTAATAGTATTTGCAATGGCCAAAAAGAGGAGATAAATCACCTTGTTCGCGCAATCGAAGCACGTTGTTACTACTTTGCTGATAACGTTCATGAGATGCTTTGTCTCTTGGATGACGTTGTCCACTTTACTGAAGGTGGCCGCGCGACCCACCGTAGGTTCCTTCACCGTAAACTGGAGTTGCTGCACATACGTAGGAACTTTATCTAAGTGTTCTAATAATTCTTTTTTCATTGTTCCCGCCGGAACCTGCGCAAGAGAACAAATTGTATGTTTGTGCCCATAGCCCCACCCATGCACACACATCCATTAGTCATAAGTTGAAATGATCATACCTGGTATGAAAATTGTCGTACTATTTTATAAAGTCTGTTTGCTTCTTCTGCGAAATATTCCGCTTGTGTGAAGAGGTCCTGCGTTGTATTAAGTCGGCCCTCGCCCTTCGTGAACTGGTACATAGCGAAGGCCATGGAAGACATATTTTTTGCCCTGTGAGGATATCGAAGTTGATGCAGTGATATAAGAGTACACAAAAAAATTAATGCCCTGTGAGGATATCGAAGTTGATGCACTGATATACACGTATACAATAAATTAATGTGGGCGCAAAGACGTTATGCAATCTAGATACATAAAAGGCCAATTGAAAAAAATTGGGTCACAGTTTGCTGAATTGTTTCAATTCAAAAGATAGAGGCTTAAGAGAATCTACCACCCCATCTCATCCCCGTGGGTGTCGTTAAAGTCGACAGAGGGAAAATCAAAACCAGGAGATAGGCAGCAGCATCTTCTTAGAACATCTGAAAAAATAAACTGCGGTTGCCAATCCGCTTGCCAAGCGTGGCAACTATGGAAAAATCCCCCAAAATGAGAACTACAAACTCTAGTGGCAAACTATGAGGAAGGCCTATGTTCAGCAGTGGACTAGTGATAGGCTGATCTGATGAACATTTTTACGATAGTCATCATCATCATCATTTCAGCCTATTACTTGTCCACTGTTGAACATTGGCCTCCTTCATGGATTGCCACGCTTGGCAGGCGGGTTGGCAACGGCAGTTCATTTATTTAGATTTTTCAGGAAGATGCTGCGGCCCATGTCTTGGTTTTGTTACGATAGTATTGAATGTCATATAAACTTTTGGATGTAATTTTTATTATTATATTTAATTTTGTTTTATTAATAGGACTTCTTAGCGAATGAATTTCTAAATCAGGTTTGGCATAATTAGTTAAGACTTCTGACGTCCCACGGCAGGAAGTGAGGGGAATGGATACCCGTACTCCGCGGAACTAAATACTAAGAATTTATTTTACCTTTTCACGATATCATTGTTTTCATCAGCTCCCTGCCATTTCTCAGTCTCTGCGTCCATCTCAGAGGACATCATTTTCATTTCCAACCCTGACTTCGCGATTTTCGCTTGTTCGTCAGAGTCAAGTCGTACAGCTTTTAGTGGTTTACTCGTTGTACCATGTTTCTGAAAACCAAAAGTGTAGTGTCGCAAGTCCTTAAGTTTATAATTTTTTTTAAGTTTATAATTTTTTGGATAAGGCGTGTATTGTATCGTGTTTCTAAATCTGCCGGTAATATGCTAGTTCGTTTAATATAATAGTTTATTTTCGTATTTGTATCAGGGATGACTAGATAATAAGACATTAGAATCCCAGCACAAATCTATGTAATGATCTATTTTATAATACGCCTTTTCTAATAATGTCTTCTTGACAAGTTCGTTATCCTTCATGTATATGCTATGCGCAACGATGGGCAAGGTGTGCTCTTATATGATAACACCAAACATTGGATCAGGAGATTTAAGAATAGAAATTTCGATCTAACTGATAGTAGAATTTTTAAGTAGGTGGGTAACTACCGCATGCCAATTGTTCTGCCCATCATTATTAGTGTGCAAACATTACTGTGTTTGGGTCTATGTGTGGTAAGGGTACTGATAGCTTATGTAATTACTGGGCATATAAGACTAAACGACTGATGTCTCAAGCGATGACGAGCGTAGTAACAGAATCCAGATTCAATTCACGTTGCCTGACAGAGCTTCAGCGTTCTCGTACTGCAGTAGAGAAACTTTATGCTTTAGGTAATTCATGAGAACATTTTGTTAAGTTCCAAATGAGCTGACGCCGCTTTAAGTTCAGAAGAGAGCCACAAATGATTGCGGGATATTTTAAGGGACACGACAAGTTGGATCTGCATGTAAATTTTCACATAGGGGCTTTTTGCACGGAGCTAAATTAACAGAAAAAGTTCTTAAGCTCGTAAGTGTATGATTGGGATTAACAAGATTATTTACTGGGAGCTTCTGCCAATAACTGGATGATGTAGCAGCAAGATTTCCGTAAAAATAAATAAAATGTACTTTTTACCCGACAATCTCCGACCGTATTAGCAAGAGCGACTCGTGAAAAAGTCTTTTCTTCCTCGTCTAACGTACTTCACCAGAGGTCATGCTCACAGACTTCCATCTATTTCGTTTCCAAAACTAAAAGACTTAAAACTTTTACAAGAAAGGCATTCTGCCTCTGTTGGCGACAGGTAGGGTTTCCAAGTTCTTAACTCTGACTAACTGAACAGACCAACCAGTTATGCTGGACTTTTGGTTAAAGGTCGGACACCATATTGTTTTGAGGGCGGGTTGCCAACTTTATAATAACATTAAATTAACAGAGAATTAAAAGAAAGTGGTGGCGGCTCGTTAAAAGAATACTACCACTCCATCTCATCCAATGGATCTCGTAAAAGGCGAGTAAGGAATAAAACTGCACTGTGCACCCAATAGCGCATGGTGGCGATGGGCTCACCACCAATCACACCAAGTGCATTATATTGTTTTGGTGAAACGTGGATTGTGGCAGTCATCTGCTTTTGCAGTGAGTGCTCAGTCTCTGACTACCTCTTATGGGATACAGTCGTGATCTTATGTATGTATGTGTGTAAAAGAAAGTTAAGGATAAGAAGCGTAAAACTACACTATAAATGAGTAAAAAAAGTAAAGTACAGTAACAGCCTATGCAGAGCACAGGCCTCAGGGGCCAGGCGGTCGCCTTAAATTTCATAGTACGCGACTGATCAGGGTTCGATTCCCGGCACCTCTAAAATTGTTGTGCAACTTTAAGTGCTGATTTACCACGTGCTCAGCGGCGAAGGAACACATCGTGAGGAAACCTACATGTCCGAGTAATAAACATATTTCAAGGACATGTGAAGTCCACCAACCCGCATTGGAGCAGCGTGGCGGACACTTCCAGGCTCTAAAATACTGGACTGGAGCTGGACCTGATGCTGCTGCCAGGGCAACCTGGACACCCCCCAACTCATCAATAGCTTACAGCAGCCGTATTTAGGCTCGTTAGATTTGTCTTGACAAGCACCGGCAACATTCGAACTCCACTACTGGAAATAGGCACAAATAAATGTGGTAACAAAAAGATGATTTTTGTATAAATTTAGATTTTTTTACTAATTGCTAATAACCCCCAATATTGCACAACATACCCCCGGCCTGGGCAGACTGCTGTACTGCTGTTTGTCAGGTCTCTCGTCAGTGAGGTCCAGCAGCTCCTTGGCAAGGCGCGCCGCGTCGGCCAGCAGCCAGGCCCACATGTCCACGAACACGTCGAGGTTCTCCCGCGCGGCCGCGCTGCCCGGGTGCGCCGCCAGCGTGCGCGCCGCGGTCACCACTTGCGGCCCGTATATTCTCAGGTTTATTTCTGCGAACTTTGCGCTCACTTGGAGAGTTTCCGACATTGCTATGTGCCGAAGAAGTTTGCATACCTGAAATGAGTAATATAAGAAGTAAGCAGATGTCACACGCGTAGCCTATTTTTCGCCCCCGTGGGAAACGAGATGTGACGTGCGGCGAACGGCGTCGTAGTCATTGTCACACGAGCAGTATTGTCACAGCATTGCATATTATGGTGTAGTTTTGCACGAATGAAGACCGTCCGTGTAATACCATAGTCGCCTCTTAGGACACCGCGGAAAGAGGTAGGTGCTATTCTACTCTGCCGGACACTACTACACCTATTTTTAAGTTATAAGTCTATCTTACGTGGAAATCGCAATTATTTAACATTTTTTTATGATTTTGTAGCGCTCCGTGAGAACAGCTGAAACAGACTAATTGCTTTGAAATATTTTCTTCCGACATTATTTTAATATAATATATATTTTTTTTCTGTGCGGTTTGGAAGTTACGATTATTTTGTTACATTTGATTTGACTATAGCGTTCCGAGATAGCTATACAATGATTTGGCTGATTTTCTTTCCAAGACGGTAACACCAGTTAGGTACGACTCTGTTTCACCCCCTGGAAAATTTAAATAGCGTTAAATACCTCGGGGTTACGCTTTATACAGCGAAATAGAAACAGAGATGGACAGACTCCAAAAATTCCAATTCAGATTTCTGCGCAAAGCCACCAGAACCCGGGGTTTCCGCGCAACATAAAAAAAATGTATGTATTTATTGATTTTAAGTATGTATAATTGTGTATGTGTATATGTGTATAGTGTTTTTAATTATTTTTTCTAAAAAGTAATGTGTTTAGTTAATTTTTTGTCATCTTTTTGTACCGCCATTGAGTTTTTCTGCTATCTCAAAGGTTGGCTAGTATAGAATGCATATAGCATTAAGCCCGCCTATTGTACCTTTACTTTTATGGTCAATAAAGACTAAATAAATAAATCTCCATAACAAATGTAAACCTCGATGGTAAAATTCCATGGTATTTAATACCATCATCGAGTTCAATAAAAATATCCTAGAAATCGGTGTCGCTCCGATTCCGCATCCGTAGCCCTCATAATTAAAAATATTGTAACAAAATAGAAAAATCACTATTAATGAACATACATATGTATACGTTACCTCTATAATATGATCTAATTGTTCGTGTAACCGGCTGGCTATGTTGTGCAGTCTCTCTGATTCTCTCTCGCCGCTCGAAGTAGCTGTAACCAAAGCTTGATTTTTTTTTGTGTTCCTTGCATAAAATCTTAATGTTAGTAAATAATACGAACACTTACGTGTTGCGTTACTTAAAACAGCTTTGGTTAAAGTAAACAACAAAAGTGGTAATCTTCAGTAATAATTTCCTGCAGTGTCTGTAAGGTTTATATTCAAGGTAGTAAATAAATTTCTGAATATTTTTGCAATCTGACACTGCAGCCGAATGAAAGCAAAAATGAGTGATTTGTATAATATTTCTTCGGACACTAACAGCAATTTATTTGCTTTGTTTTTTTTATTCCTTTTAAAACAACCTGTAACTGCCATGAAAAATTAAATAAACGTTGATGACACAACAACAAACTTATTATCACCATTTTTAATCTCCAGTACGTACATTTTTTTTGCAGTTCTTGCAATGCTATGGAATAATGAACGTTAGTAATTAACTTTTCTAATTATTATTACTCCGACTAGGTTTTTAACACCGCAGTACCAGTTATTCTGCAGTAGTGTGCAAACATTACTGTGTTTCGGTTTGAAGGGCACTGAAAACTAGTTTAATTAAAAGGCATGAGACCTGTCATCACATCTGTCGTTGACGTTACACTTTACATCACATGAGGTGATTTGCTCGTCGTGTCATTTTCGTCCATAAGTCTTAAACGATGACTGATGATATCCGAAACTCAAATGCTCGTATACGTGTGCACCACGTAAGTGTTCGCCCCTTATAAAAATACAACTGTACCTAGCGGCCGCGGAGGGTTACCTATGTAGGCGAGGTCGGAGGCGAGGCGGCGAGCGTCGTCGGCGAGCGGCGGCAAGTCGCGCGCCTGCTCGCGCGCCGCCGCTACCAGAGCGCGCTCCAGCTCGCCCGCTGCGCTCGTTGCGCCTGCACACGCACTCTCCAAAGCCGCGCCGCTGCCGCTTGTGCCTTGCTCCTCCTGCAAATTATGTCAATTTTGTTATTTTTCTATTTATTTGCTACACGAAACAGGTTACATTCAAAAAACTTACAATGTTTTAAGGTTAACCTAACCAAAAGACTTGACTCTAACCCTGACAAGTGTACGCATTTCTTATCAGCTATTTTGTTCATTAGATATTATCACCTGCCTATTACTTTGACGAATGATATGACTATGAGCTGCTGTTGAGACTCTAAAAAGAACAATAATAAGATTATTTCTAAGCAAGATACGTAGTTGTTGAACTTACCACAGACACAGCAACAGCCACCAGCCTCTCCAATTCGTAGGCTATCCTTTCGGCAAGTGCCAGTATCCTTTGACGGTGATCGTGCGATGTGTAGGCGGAGTCAGTAAAGTCGTGCGTTCGTTCAACAAGAGCTCGTAGAGTGCTGGCGAGCGCCCGCCGCCGTGTGGCGTCAGCGCCACCTCTCGCTCGTGCCGTCCGAACTTGCGACGTTAAACCACGTAGCGCGCCTAACGCTGTTCCCGTTTCCCATTTCGCCGCCTGTACCCAATACTCTGGTTTAAACATTTACACAAACATGACCTCTAACTATCAATTACTAGTTATTATATAATGTTGTATAATATTGTAATATTTAAATAAATAGTTAAAAAATTTGCATGCGTACTGTTCTTGTTGCGGATGTTTTCGTGATTTCTATTGTTAATGTTACCATTTTAATTTGTTTGTAGTGATTAAATACTAAAATTTTCCGCTTAGCTTTACCTACTAAATTATGGTTAAATAAAATAAAAAAATCTATATTACTCTAAAAGTAGTGTACTGTGTAAAGTAATGTTGCCTACTAGTCAACTAGAGAGCGTGTGAATCGCTTAAGCTGCCAAAGGTTAGCACATCATACCTACTAATTACAATGTATTTAATATTTTTAGTGTAGCTTGTTAAATTACTTAAGTATTCGGTAATTTTTAAGGCGTAAAGCGTCGCTAAATCCTACTGAACCTACTTAATCCTAAGCAAATGTTAGCGTGTCGAGTAGCAAGTGTGATACCAACTTAAAAAGACGTACCTATTTCCAAGTAGCCCTGTTGTTTTACAAGAAATACAGAGAATATACCGTAGAACATTTGTAAAAGTGCACAAATATTAAGGTTATAATGCTCCCTCATACAACAATTTAGTTAATAAAATCATTAATACTCTAATGTAGAATAATGAAAGTCACAAAATAATTTAGATGATAGTGTATACAAAATTATGTTCAACGTTTCAATTAAATTGAAATATGAGGAAGTAAAATGTGTAGCGGTTCTAATATCAAAATGGTATTATAAGTGAAACAGAAGCACATAATACATTACATATACATACGGCGATACTGATTTGATAAATGCACTCGTCTAGACCATAAATAATATCAACATATTAAGTTATCTGTACCTGCTCGTGACTATCCGAGAAAGGTTGCAACTACAAGAGAAATAAAAAGAACGAGTTTATGTTTTGAAATATAGATATGAAAGTATAGTAGGTATTGAAAGGAATGAACATAGGAAGTAAGCAGAGATGGTACTAAATAGTCCTAATTAATCGTATTACATTTCCTACATGTCTTACTTACGTCCTGACTTCCGGTGAGGCTTTTACAAAGTGGACCGCTACACAACTTCTAATCTCAGGAATTGACCAGCACTTAAAAATGTTGACTCTTTTGAGGCGATATGTAACTTTATATTCTTTTATAGTAAAGAATGAGAAGTGTTAAGCGATACAAAGATATAATGGCTTAGTATTTCAAGAATCTGTGTGTTCCAGTTCGAGAAAATGATATTTGTTTGAGTAGCGAAATTAAATATTTATTTATTACATACACCGTATGTACATGTTTTTCACAATTAAGGATACGTTCACTATTATTTTTTACGAAAAATTTATTTTTACGAAAATTTTTACGAAAGAATACCACAAAATATTTTTATTTTGTGGTATTCTTTCGTTTCAGATAAAAGTACAAAACTAGAGTATTTATGACAATACTCTTTACTAATGTTAGTAGGTATGTATATGCCTTTCCAATTAAATTTACTACCGGTTATAATGGATTTTCAACGCGTTGCAGTAATCTTTTGCAGACTTTTAGGAAGCCAAGCATTGTAGTAAACTGGATACATATTGTAAAGAGGAACAACAAAACTACGATTATGAAAGACTACTTGACAAGTACGTAATCACATGTTTCATAATCCCATATGTGGCACA
Organism: Luehdorfia chinensis; assembly: GCA_019845155.1. Lineage (NCBI taxonomy): Eukaryota > Metazoa > Arthropoda > Insecta > Lepidoptera > Papilionidae > Luehdorfia > Luehdorfia chinensis. Next base: position 13,223,745 of record JAHVAK010000527.1, read on the forward strand.
TTCTGTTACGCTGATTACTTTGTCCAGGATAAACATACTGGTGGTAGGATACCGTCTAGGTAGGTACCACCCCAGGGCCAGTTATTCTGTCGTGAAGCAGTAGTGTGAAACATTAATGTGTTTCGGATTGAAGGGCACTGTGAGCTTGCGTAATCACTGGGCATATTAGACTTAAGAACTGATGTCTCAGAGTGACGGGCGCAGTGGCGTGTCACACAGAAAACAAGTCGTTTGGTTTTGCAAATTTTTAAATAAATAAATCTTATGATGTGTTTTTTTGATTGTCACTTGTTAAATTGTGAAATTATAAAGTTATTAAAAACTGGATGTGTAAAGCTTTGATAACGTAGCTTCGATCGGATTTAGAGCCTTAGAATCGAATGAAGAATAGATTAAACGCTATTCAACGGCACCATTATCTCTTTGCCATTCATATTTATGGTTTTCGGTGTTGCTCTACTACTGTCATATAGCTATTTATGGTTGACTACCTACATTTACTTGTCTTTTTATGATGAGGATGACCGAGTAGACGACCTAGCTGCTTAGTCATACTTAGGTTCTTGGTTCGGTTCTCGGTTCCGTTCGACGCCACAATGTGTGTGGTCTGGATGTAAAAATATTGTTTCGTGTGTATGAAACTGTGTTCGAACCTTCTTTTGGGTTCGCGGAGAAAAAGACGAGCGTTTTCGCGTTTGTATGAAGTAATACTTATTAAAGAGGAATGAATAATGTATCCTGCGCAGATCCTCTGATTACAATCTGGAAGAACGCTGTGGCCAAAATCATCCTGGAGGGTCTCATCATCCGTATCCGTAGAAAATTAAAGGTAAACCTTTTAATTTATAAAGTACGAGTAAAACGCTAGTGTTCTTTTGGATAGATAATGCGTAGGTTAGATAAAAAATATTTCCATTGGAAGATTCTCATACAATTATTTGTCATTTTCAGCATAACTGCTGTATGTAAATATTCCCGACCAAAACCAACACTGGACAGGAGACAAAAAAAGACTAAGGTGACTAATTATAATTAGGTTAGGTTTCAGTGTTGAACGATTGCGCAACGAAGGAAGACAATGATTTACGATGGCTTTTTTGTTTATGAAACATGAATTAATCATTAGTTTCAATTAATCGTCATGATCATTCGATTCATCTTACATAAATTTATTTAAGATGAATTGAATGATCAGTAATAATTAGACATATAATTATATTAAAAATAACGATAACTGAGTAAATGTTTGGTTCTGCGTAAAGATAAACACCTTAAAGAGCTGTATGAGATACAGCTCTTTAAGGTGTTTATCTTTTTATGGGTTATCTATTTAAGAGAGCAATGGATAATGCCGTCTCGCTGTCCGTACGACCCGACGATCCCAAAAAACACGGGAATTTCGTCATAAATTCTTCATTGATTAATATTTTTACACCAAAGTTTGATCACCTTCAAAGTATTCTCCCTTTACCACAACGCACCTCTGCAAACGATCTTTCCATTGTTCAAAACATTTTTTAAATTGGACTCGTGACGTTCTTCAGGCCTTTATTTTTAGATTAGTTTTACCCGCCATAGTGTCAAAAGGCTTTTCTCTCGTGTCCTTTTTAAGTCTGGGGAACAAAAAAATCACAGGGGGCCAGATTCAGTGAGTAGGGGGGGGGGGGGGGAGAGGAAAATTGGTGTCGTACTCTCACGAAATCTTTTCAAAACCTCCAAGTTCAACTTTTAGTTAACATCTCTGCAATCGAAGAAACAAATGAACATAGTCTTTATGTTTGACTTCACTTGGCGAGCTTTTTAGGGATGAGGAGAGCCAGGTGTCTTCCAATGGCTTGATTGCTGCTTTACTTCGGGGTCGTATCCATAACACCACGATTTATCACAAGTAATCACCTTAGAAAAAAATTCAGGGTCCTCTTTGAGCTGATTTTGAAGCCCAAAACATAACTGAAGTCGACGCTCCCTTGGCTCGCCTGTGAGAAGGCGAGGGACAAATTTGACTACAACTCTTCTCATGTGCAAATCTTCGGAAAAAAATCCTTTGAATTGAATGCCATGATATTCCAGGTATATCACAGAATTGATCAATGGTTCGGCAACGGTCTTCAAGAACGAGAGCATCGATTTTGTCGACGTTTTCGTCACTTCTTGACGTTGAAGGGCATCCTGATTGGAGTTGGTTTTCAATTGACATTTCTCCATTTTTAAAAAAAAATTTAAAACAAAAAAAATCACTCGTATACGAGTGGTTTTACTTAGGGCAGCTTCCCCATAAGCAGTCTTAGGCATTTCAATAGATTCCGCGGCCGATTTCCCCAACAGGAAACAAAATTTCACAGCCGCGCGTTGCTCTCGACAATCGGCCATCACGTTTTCGACTAAATGGAAAAAGTTGTTACACTAAAAAAAATCACACTCACAGCAACAGCATTTCGCACATTAACTCGGGAGACGTGTCCCTAACGGACACCTGGTCGTGCAATGAGTTTCTGCACTCTCCCTTCCCGTCGCAGCCCAATTCCCGTTACTTTTGTGTCAACCACCCCTCGTATGTGAGATTGTGAACTACATATGTTTTGAAGGTATTGTGAAGGCGCCGTGTGATGGCGGCCTAAGAGAATGTACCACCGCGTCTCATCCCGTGGGTGTCGAAGAAGTTACAGAAGGAAATGAACACCAGTAGATGGCCAGGTACATCTACATAAATAAACTACCAACTGCCAATCCACCTGCCAAGCGTGGAACTATGTCACTAATTTTTGTGGCTATCAACGGGGGATAGCCCCTGCTGAATATGTCATATATAGGCCATGTTCAGCAGTGGACGTGTGATAGGCTGAAATGATGATGATGAACACATCGGCGCTGTTGGCGCAGTGGATAAACGATTGGCTTCTGTTGCAGTCCCACAAGGAAACGAATATTTATGTGGCCTATAGACAGTTGTCCCGGGTCTGGGTGTTTCTGTATGTGGTAATTTATGTGAGTAGAATGCATTCACAACACAGGAGATATCCTATTGTGGAGGAGGATTGGTAAACAACCGTTGTGGGTAGGTAGTAGGAGACCACTTCAGTCTAGTGGTTAGAGTACCTGACTACCATGCCGCGGGTCCTGGGTTCGAATCTCAGCAGTAGTTAACATTTGTGCTAAAACACTAATCGTTAGTTTTCGGGTTGTGTTGTATTGTCCTTGTGTCTCTGACACTGCGTCCAAGCTTACATCCGATTTTATCGCATGAGCATTACCTCGGGCATGGGTAGGTTGGGACAAATGAGTGCTCCTGTGTTTGCGCGTACACTTGTGGCACTATAATATCTCCTATCGCAGTTCATAACTTACAAAAGTTTTCGGTAGTTGTCGCCGTGGTCGGCCAGGAGAACGTCATCGAGAAACGGTATGAAGAATAGTTTCAAATTTATTTTAAACGTATAAGTTTCAGACATGTTAGACATAATAGACATTGACAGATTCATGACATATGAGACTAGACTATTTTTCTGATTTCATTGAAATATGATTGTAAAGGACTGATTCAACGTTACATTAAATAGAAGTCGTAAACTATTTGTCATCAGTAATTTCGACAAGCTTAAGCTAGAATAGCATTGTTATTGCCATTGTTTCTCGGAGTCTAGGTACGATCTATTTGCGTTTGTCTCCAACATAATAGCCTGGAATTACATGAACGGCGGGCTTAAATGGCGAATGTCAGCGGTTAAGCTCACGGCAATATGCCTCTAAGCTCGTAAAATGTCAGGCTTTAAAGTAAAGCGGAATACGGAGATACATATAAACGAGAAGCAAAATAAAGGTAGTCTAGGAATATTGGACGTCGGCCAGTGTTTGCTGCAAGAAACGTTCAGATAAGTGCCACGTTTACGAAATTCATGCGCCCGTATGACGTCACGTGTACTTTATGATCATCAAAAATAGAAATTAATGGCTCCATAAGCGTTCCATTAATAAGCCGTGTTAATATATTTCGTATTTACGAGTATATTCTCGTACAAATATAAAAGATACATGCATAAGATCACGACTGTATCCCATAAGGGGTAGTCAGAGACTGGGCACTCACTGCAAAAACAGATGACTGCCACAATCCACGTTTCACCAAAACAATATAATGCACTTGGTGTGATAGGTGGTGAGCCCATCGCCACCATTCGCTGTTGGGTGCACAGTGCAGTTTAACTCCTTACTCGCCTTGTACGAGATCCATTGGATGAGATGGAGTGGTAGTATTCATAAAAATACTTTTGATAGATTTATAACACTGAATAATTATAAAGCTAATTAGGCCTACTAAATGTATTATAAAATTCCTGTATGGGATACCTCAACATGGTTATGTTGTCGACCTAATCAAATTTCATAACTACATAAATATAAATATATGCAAATTCACGTGAAACATCTGTGAATTTGCATATATTTGGCTGCAAACATCTGTCGAAAATGAGTAATGATGTCCTCGTGGCCGATTTTCGACGGCGGCATCAACTTGCTGTATGCTGGCAACGGCGCAGGAAATATTACAGTGCCATAAGTAAATGCGTAAACTGAGGTATTCATAGTCTTTCACAAGCCCGAATTAAAAACAAAGTTGTAGTAATTTGGGGGGTTTATTTTCAAAAAGAAAAGTAAAAAATTCAATTAATTTCGGTTAATAACTGAACATGTTCTTGTACAACCGCTGGCCATGTTTTCTGTACTATATTTTATCGTTTTCTGAATACATATTATGTTCTACTAATTATTATTGGCAAATTATTTGTAATATTGATACATTTTTAATAAAATGTGAAAAATGTGTTTTTAGTTCAGATATGACAATAAAATTTTAATACAACTTAAGCGTATGTTCGTAAATCATTTAAATGTATATGGCAAGAAAAAATAATTGGAAGATCAAACCTCGTGCGATTGCTCCTCATGTCCAGGCAAGCCATCCCGAACAACGTAGTGAATGAGGTCCATCGCCCGTCTCATTTGACAGAACACAGTGTCTCGGTTCTCTCTTGCCGATGCACTACCCGGGTGTCGCAAGCAAGTCTGAGGAAATATATATATAACTTGAGAAATAATAATAACTATCAGGTTTCAGTGCGAACGTGTGATGTTCGTGTAAAGTATGACCATATTTATATGTATTCTAATAGTCTGTAATGGCTTACTATCAAACAGAGGAGGAGTTCTAGGATTTTGCTCGTTTTTTTTTCTATTTTAAATAAACTAGAGTAATTGACACAACTTTTAGGATTAGTAAGCTGAAGCTACGCAGAGTAGGGCGACCCCCTACTAGACGGAGCGACGACCTGCACGGTTTTTCGGGAAGTCGATCGATACAGGTGGCGCAGGAACGTGTTTTGTGGCAATCCATGAGGGGGGCATTCAGCTGTGGTCTAGTGATAGGCTAAAATGATGATGATGGTATATGCATTATTATAAATATATGATACATGATCCTCCCATTTTGATAGTATAATACATTAGCCACAATATCTCACCACTCTACGGGTTGACAGGCAACAGAGAATGCCGGTAGGTATTAAGTCCGCCCATTGTTACCTTATAATTTAAAAGTAAAAATAAATATGAGAAATTTACTTATACTGCCGAGTGGTCACGATGTAAGAGAATCTACGGTCTCGTTTCGTCCAGCGGATCTCCTGAAAGTCACCTAAGGGAGACGGTACGAAAATTGTCGCGGCTTTCGACAGATAACCGGCAGATTAACCATCTCAATTATATCAGACTTAAATCATTGTATTTTGGTGATAGGTAGCAGGTGTATGAAATTGCGCTCCGCCGGCATAGTGTGGCGTTTACGGCAAATCCTTCTATAGGAAGTGTCCTACGCCCATTAGTGAACCGTTTACATGCTAGTGAAGAAGAGACAATACACGATCCCGTTATGAACTTAATAAGATCCTTTTTTGAAAATGTAAACACGCTCGAAATTATCGATTCTTAGTTGAGTATTTCTTATATTTTCGTCAAGAACGATAATTAAAACTGTGCATATTTTCTTTAACCATTATTTGCATGTTTTGAAACTTTGATATAGCACTTTATACAGAGAAAGTATGTATGTATCGAGAAGTAGCTAAATTTGTAAGACAGTTTTATTTACATAAATCAGAATCTTACAAAATTCTATGTCGATTTTATTTACCTCATTTTACAACAGTAATAATAGCTACAAATTTGTTATTATATTTTCTGCTAAGTATAGTCTACTCTAGATATTATCAAACTTTATGAATTAAATATAATGCAATTTCACTAATCACTAAATATAATAAAACCTTTTTTTTCTGAATATAGTGGACATCTAACACTTATCTAACACCTTGTTTCCAGTGTCAGAGTTGTTTTAAGATTCACATTAAATAGTACATATTTTACAGAAGTGCATTAATTAAATGCCAAACCAGGTTGGCTGCCGTGTGGTAGCGGCATAAGAGAATCTACCACCCCATCTCATCCCGTGGGTGTCGTAAAAGTCGACAGAGGGAAATGAAAACCAGGAAATGGGCAGCAGCGTCTTCCTGGAACATCAAAATAAACAAACTGCGGTTGCCAACCCGCCTGCCAAGCGTGGCAACTATGGCAAATCCCCCCAAAATGAGAGTTGCAACACAACGGCCCCTAGTCTCCGGCGGCCCCGCTAGTCCTGGCTACGGTAGCGGTCATGGTAACGGCGGGGCAGGGGGTGCGAAGAATCTCCGGAGGAGGAGATCTTGCTACCACCACCGACGACTGGACCTGGCAACATTCAACGCTCGCACGCTGAGGACCGACGAGAAGATCTTGGAACTGGAAGAGGAGGTGAGCAAGTTACGCTGGGATATTATAGGATTATCTGAAGTCCGAAGACAGGGGGAGGACACGGTAATCCTTGAATCCGGTAACTTGTTCTACCACCGGGAGGGCGACCATCTGTCCCAAGGAGGTGTCGGGTTTATCGTCCACAAGTCTCTCATTAACAACATTGTCAAGATCGGGAGTGTGTCGACTAGGGTTGCGTACCTTATACTCAGAATAACCAAACGGTATTCGCTGAAGGTCATACAGGTATACGCACCTACCTCGGCACATCCTGATGATGAGGTGGAGGTAATGTATGAGGACATATCAAGAGCCATACATTCCTCCAAAACTCACTACACGGTGTTGATGGGAGACTTTAACGCGAAGCTGGGCATGAAAAAAGACGATGAGCTGGTAGTGGGGCAATTTGGAATAGGGCAACGGAACCAAAGGGGCCAACAGCTGGCCGACTTTATGGAGAAGGAGGGACTCTTTATGATGAACTCCTTCTTTCAAAAGCGGCCCCACAGAAAGTGGACCTGGATGAGCCCGGACGGTTCCACCAAAAATGAGATCGACTTCATCATGACGACCAAACGACAGCTGTTCAATGATGTCTCTGTGATCGCTAGGGTGAAAACCGGCAGTGATCACCGAATGGTAAGAGGCACATTGAACCTGAACGTAAAGCTGGAGAGGTCGCGTCTGGTGAAGTCCACGCTCCGTCCATCTCGTGCCCTTATCCAAAACCCCGAAAGCTTCCAGCTCGAGTTGCAAAATCGTTTTCAGTGCCTGGAAGATTGCGTTACAGTGGATGATATGAACGAGAGGCTCGTGGAAACTGTCCATGCGGTGGGGGCAAAGTTTTGCAAGACCCACCGCACAAAAAAGATCCAGAAACTCGCCGACCACACTCTTAATCTCATGGAGGCTAGGCGAGAAATGAGGCTACAGTCCTCAACTGATGCGTCAGCATATCGGCAACTGAACAGACAGATTTCCAAATGTATGCGGCGAGACCTTCGCAACTTCAATACAGCTCGTATTGAGGAAGCGATAGAGCGAAACCAAGGCTCCAAGGTTTTTGCCAGGGATCTGTCTGCCGGAAAGAGCCAACTGACTAAGTTGAGGACCGAAAGCGGTGGCGTCATTTCCGCTGGAGCAGAGATTTTGAGTGAGATCGAGAGATTTTATGGACAGCTGTACACATCGTCGTTGGAGCCACACACTAGTGTGAGTAACGACCCAAGAGCAAGTCTCGTCCGACACTATTCCGATGATATCCCGGACGTCAGTCTGAGCGAGATTAGTATGGCTCTCAAACAGCTTAAGAATGGCAAAGCGCCGGGTGAAGATGGAATCACAGCAGAGCTTCTGAAAGCGGGTGGAAAGCCGATACTAGTAGTCCTTCAGAAGCTCTTTAATTCCGTCATCCGGGGCGGCGCTACGCCGGAAGCGTGGAGTAGAAGCGTGGTTGTCCTGTTCTTCAAGAAGGGCGATAACGCCCTCTTGAAGAACTATAGACCGATATCGCTTCTAAGCCGCGTCTACGTGCTGTTTTCGAGAGTCATAACGAATCGTCTCGCAAGCAGACTTGATGACTTCCAGCCTCCCGAACAAGCCGGATTCCGAAAAGGCTATAGTACCATAGACCACATACATACCCTTCGCCAGATTGTACAAAAGACCGAAGAGTACAATCTTCCGCTATGTCTGGCGTATGTGGACTATGAGAAAGCCTTCGATTCCGTCGAAATTTGGGCGGTGCTAGAGTCGCTTCAGCGGTGCCGAATTGACTGTCGGTATATCGATGCGTTGCAGTGCTTGTATACCAATGCTACGATGGCTATCCGAGTACAGAACCAGAGTACGAAACCGATCCAATTGCAGAAAGGTGTAAGACAGGGTGATGTAATATCCCCGAAACTCTTCACCGCTGCATTGGAAAATGTTTTCAAGCTACTGGACTGGAAAGGATACGGTATCAACATCAATGGCGAATACATCACTCACCTTCGATTTGCCGACGACATAGTCATAATGGCAGAATCGCTGGAGCACCTTAGCGCTATGCTCAATGACCTCAATAGTGTCTCCCAACGGGTAGGTCTTAAGATGAACATGGACAAGACGAAGATCATGTCTAACGTCCATGTCACACCTATACCGGTTATTGTTGGGAACACTACGATCGAAGTTGTTGACGAATATGTATACCTAGGACAGATTGTCCGACTAGGTAGGTCCAACTTCGACCAAGAGGTCAATCGACGGATCCAACTCGGCTGGGCAGCGTTCGGGAAACTGCGTCACATCTTCTCGTCGAGTATACCGCAATCCCTCAAAACAAAAGTGTACAACCAGTGCGTGTTGCCAGTGATAACATATGGAACCGAGACGTGGTCCTTCACTGCAGGCCGCATGAGGAAGCTCAGAATCGCTCAGCGAGCTATGGAAAGGGCTATGCTCGGAGTTTCTCTGCGAGATAAAATCCGTAACGATGTTATCCGCAGCAGAACGAGAGTAACCGACATAGCCCTAAGGATTAGCAAGCTGAAGTGGCAATGGGCCGGCCATATAGCTCGGAGAACCGATAACCGTTGGGGAAGAAAGGTTCTCGAGTGGCAACCTCGTACCGGCAAACGCAGTGTAGGGCGACCCCCCACTAGATGGAGCGACGACCTACACGGTTTTGCAGGAAGTCGATGGATGCAGGTGGCTCAGGACCGTGTTTTGTGGCAATCTATGGGGGAGGCCTATGTTCAACAGTGGACTATGGTAGGCTGAAATGATGATGATGATGATGAAACCAGGTTACATTTGTGATATAAATAATTGCATCTTTTTTTTTATTTAGGACCATCAACAGTAGATACAATCATACAAGTTTATATAGAGATAAAGTTTACAGTGAGGTAATTGTTCCACCAATAACTGATGATCACAGCATGCGCTTATGAATTAATTAAGTTCCGAACATGAAAAAAAAACGAATACTTAGAGCTAAATGGTAAAACCAAAAAAATACATTAAAGGTGAAATTGAAATTGAAATTGTAAAAATCATGGAAAAAAATTCTTAAAAATTTCAGTCTAAATTCAGAACTCTGAAAGGCTTCATTACGCTAAAGTATCTCGGCGTTATAAGTGGCAGTAATCATCTGATATTTTCGTCGAAAAAATGAGAAACCCTGAAATCCCGTTATAATGTTGTTACAGGTGGGTAACGTACCTACTCGTATATTTAGCTAAATTAGGGTTCCTATAATTTAGTTCAAAGCTCCGCGATTACCGGCTAACCAACTGAGCAAAACCTACTCATGTTCGGGCTTATCTACTAATTTTGCGGCTTTCCAATCGGTGATTAAGGAATTTAGACTTAACCAATAATTATCAACGTAAGTGTTCGAAATATTACAAGTAACACTATTTGTTTATTATCTTTAATTAATTTTACTGTAGATAATTTTTTGGTGGTATCTAATACGAGTATATTTCAGTAATCATAATTTTTACAAATTATATGGCCCCATTGGCGTTGTAGCTAAACGATTCGCTACTGCGTTTTACGTCGCGGGTTCGATTCCCACAAGGGACAAAAATTTGTATAGCCTACAGATAGTTGATCCAGTGTGTTTGTTTTTAAATATCAGATTTTATTAGCTGTTATGAAATGTAGAGTATGTAGCGATATCTATGTCGCCACATGAGAAGCTCAAGAAATATTCGTATACGTCCATAATCGCGCTACGAAAGTTTTCTGAGATGCGAACTATATATACAACATAAATAGTACTATTTGGAGGAGACGTGATCCCCAGATCAGACCTTTCGATCTGGCGGGTAGCTACCCTTTTCCTTGGCAATATCATCCGCCAAAATGGTGACCCCGGTATGAACATCCCGCAACCAGCTTCTCCGAACCACAGCAATAACGTCATCGGCAGCTATCGTAGTCACAGCAACCAGGCTACTGTCGGCACAACGCGTGCTTACTAGTCTCTCAGCTACTGAGTAGCAACGGCGGCCCCTTCTCCTCAGGCTGACTCCTGCGGCATCAACACTTGTCTCCATACGTCTCAAAGCACTGAAGACCCGGACACAGGTTCACCGCAACGCCGGACTGCACCTCATCGCCTGACGTCTCAAGTTCTTCACGCTAAACTACGACTTCCAGTCTCAGCGGCGGAGTGATGTAGCGACATGTATGTCGCCACATGAGAAGCTCAAGAAATTTTCGTATATGTCAATAATCGCGCTACGAAGGTTTTCTGAGATGCGAACTATATATACAACATAAATACTACTATTTGGAGGAGACGTCCTCCCCAGATCAGACCACTCGATCTGGCTGGTAGCTAGCCTTTTCATTGGCAATATCATCCGCCAAAAGTATAAAAACAATAATATGAAATCATACAATGAAAGGATATATATAGGTCTATAAGATTTAGCACAACAGGCTTATTAAAAAAACAGTCCCTAAAATGTAATAAATATATTTAGTAATTAATTCTAAATGCGTAAGTTTACTTAAAGTCACCTCTGTTATAAGCTGTTAGCATAAAAATTAAACACGAACAATTCGCGCGGCGACGCTTGAGTGAAATGTTAAACGGCGAAAAGCATCAGTGAAATACGTTCATCCGACAGACTGACAGATTGCTTAGCGGTAATTGTCCCCGGTCTGGCTAGCTGTACGATCGCAAAAAAACAATATTTAGCTATTTTTATACAAGGTATTTTTTTTTCTTTTATTTTACTATGAATGTCCTAACGTTCATCACATTGCCATTTGATGGAAAGCGGCTATGAAATCCAAAATAGTTAACGCGTCAGCTTTGAAATGCCATTCGAGATTCCAGGCAGGAGAATTAGCCAAGAGCCCATCATCATTACTTAGTGAGTCGGTATAAGTGGGGTTTTGTAACGAAATTATCGCAACCTTCATTTAGCACATTACTTGCAATATTTTTGTTAGAAAATTTCTGCGCTACAGAATTTTCGTCTACTAAATCTACGTTTAAAAGAGATCATTACGCCGGCGTAGGTAAAATCGCCGTACTTAAGTGTAATGGCAGCTTTCCGACGCCTGAATATAGGCGAAAATTATTAATAAAGTATAGCACTGGATTAGACTTTTGAAATAAAAAGTCATTTCAATTTGAAGAACTTATCACCTATTAAAAGAAATATTGAATCACACAGGGGTTTTATTAATTATAATGCTAAAACCTTGTAATAAAACCAAAATTATGAAAGTGTATTTATGAAATTACATACATTACATATCAGTATTGAAATAGTTAAATATATTATATAGGTTTTATATCTTTTGCAGTTAAATGTCTAAACAGAAAGTGTTATTGAACATTATAATAATTTTATCATAGATCTTAAGAAACATGTTATAATTTATACCTTTGACGATGTTAGAAGCATGAGCGTAGATCGTTCCAGAACATTCCGAGCGGCGGCAACTTGCGCCCTCCGCCTTTCGTCGCGTAGGTCGGCACGTCTTTCAGCCGTGAGTCGCGCCAACTCCACCATGCCTCCACCGAATTCCGTGAAGGCACGAACAAATTCCGCGAAGTTTGACACCGACTCCAAACGGTCTAGTGAACGCGCCACCTGCCAGCCGTATAGAGACGATTTACAGCCGCATTACAAACTAAATTACAGGTAGGTACAGTCGATGCTACATCAGAAGAATCTAAATGCTACGACTATCGGCCTTATTTCCACGCAATTTGGTTCACAGGCATTATACTTGGTGTGCAGTCGACTGTACTGTCAAATGATAAAGTCCCATAACTGAAGTTGTGTCGTAAAATGAACCCGAGTAAGTTTATAAACAAACTTTTGACATACATTAATGTAGATAATAAAGCTTCAATTGTTTAGCATAAGGAAATTTCAAAGAATATTTGGATTCAGACAAACACATCTATAAATTTATTCTTATATGATATGACTGGATATTATGATTGGATGTTAGGATTTGACACTGGCACTATTTTAGTTCAAACCTCTTTTGTAATTTTGTATTCCGTATTCTGTTTTTTTTTTATTGTATAAAGTGACGAAACAAGCAAAACGTTCACCTGATGGTAAGTGCAACGTCGGCCCACAACAAATGCTGTGTCACCCAGAATATTTCTGTGTGACACCACACTGCGTCCGTCACCCTGAGACATCACTTCTTAAGTCTCAAATGCCAAGTGATTACGCTAGCTCACAGTGCCCTACAAACCGAAACACAGTAATGCTTGCACACCACTGCGTCACGGCAGAATAACTGGCCCTGGGGTGTTACCTAACTAGACGGATTCCTGCATAGGAATCCTACCACCAGTGAAAGTGACCAGTTTCTATTTAGTTTTATGGAATTGTAAAGTGGTCAAAATTTTACAAGATAATCGATTCTGCCTAGAGCAGAATCGATTATATAACATGTATTTATTTTAGCAATTTTGATGAACAATGAAACTGTTTCTTGTTAAGGATTTACCACTACGAACTAGCTTCATATTATACTGTGAGTAAAATCTATCCTGATCATTTTATTTATCGTCTATCGTGAACAACACAGAACAGCGAACAGGGCGTATGATTGGTTTCATTCAAAGTTTGTATAGAGAAGAAGGGAGAAAGCTAAAATTTATATACGAGTATAATATGTTTTAGAAATTCATTAAATTTCAATAAAAGAAAACATTTATTAATATGTTTTCAGTTACAGTGACAATGTCAATCACATAATAGTCTGCCCTTCGTTTATGTTAATGTGTAACATTATTATTTATTTATTCTTTACCATTATTTTGAAAACCACAAATATTTTGATATTTTTCACATTAAATAGTAGTGGTAATACGTTTAATGTCTTTTATATTTCTTTATTATGACCGTGTGGCCTAGTCGTCAGAGTATTTGAGTTCTATGCCACTCGTCGTGTTATGGAGTCTTAAGAATATCTATCACCCGATCTCATCCCGTGGGTGTCGTAAAGATCGACAGAGGAAACGTACAAACCAGGAGATGGGCAGCAGCGTCTTCCTGGAACATCTGAAGAAATAAACTGCTGTTGCGAAACCGCCTGCCAAGCGTGGCAACTATGGCGAAATCACCCCAAAATGATACCTACAAACTTTTGTAGCAATCTATGAGGGAGCCTTATGTTCAGCAGTGGACTAGTGATAGGCTGAAATGATGATGATGATGATGATGATGATGCTGAGTTCGAATCCCAGCAAGAGTCAACATTTGTGCAAAAACACAACTCCGTAAGGATATTGAGGTGGTCTAAAAAGTTAGCTAAGCAGAAGGAAAATATAAATAAATAAATTCATAAAAGAGTAACTTTCATTTCTTTTCTCTCAAATTATACGTTATGGTCCACGAGAGACCTTTTAAAAAAATTATGGTAGTATAGAGATACTACACAACCGATTTTTATCGCCAGGGATTATGGGTGAAATGGTCCGTTAGCGGTTCGTAATGGTAAAATGTTAAAAATACCAGCGGTATTTTGTGAGAGCGCTGATTTCCTTCCCCGGTTCATTTTCGAGTTTAAAGCCAGTAACACCGAGCTGCTTTTGGTAATTTCCCGTCTTTTGAAATAGTTAGGTATGGAGACGTATAGGGTTTCATTTAAAAAAAATATATATTTAACATTAATATTTAACTGTCGAGCCGTGGTAGCTCAGGTTCTAGGCGCTCGCTTTAAATTTCATAGTACGCGAGTGACCTAGGACCGATTCCCGGTGCCGGCACCACTAAAATTGTAAATTGCAATTTTAGTGGGAAACCTGCATGTCTGAGAAATAAAAAATATTTCGAAGACATGTGAAGTCCGCCAATCCGCATTGGAGTAGCGTGGCGGATTCTTCCTAGCTCCAAAAACTCTCGGAAATTAGAGGAGGCCTGTGCTCAGCAGTGGGACATTTATAGGGTGTTACTTTACTTTTTTTTTAAATAACCTACTCAACCTTTTTGGGGAAGTGAGGGCGCTACTGGTTGCTGGTAGTAGGATTCCAATATAGGAATCCGTCTGGATGGATACCACTGCAGTGCCTGTTCTGCCGCCAAGCAAACATTACGCTGCACACACTACACAAACATTTCTATTTAAATTTTTGCATTTTGATAATCATACGTTATATCACAGCAACTGTTTATTGGTGGCAGGATTCATATTATAGAATCCGCCTGGGACCACCACAGTGACAGTTATTCTACAGTCAAGCAGTAGTGTGAAAACATTAGGTACTGTTTCGGTTTGAAGGGCATGTTACTTAGTATAATGACTTAAGAACTGCTGCCTCAGAGTAACGAGCGCAGTGTGATAGCACACAGAAATGATCTGGTCGCTCTTACTATCAGGTGAAAAATTTGCACGTCTCTTAGTAAGAAAAACAAGAGAAATAATTATAGCCATATATACGTACCTTGTCCTTGGCGAGTAGAAGTTGCCGCACGACGACCATGTCCGCCAGGAGCAGAACTCTCGTGACAGCCGCGAGCAGAGCGCGCGCCGCGGACACCATGCCGGCGCCGTCCGAACCAGCACACACGCGCTCGATCGCACGTCCTATCAGATGTAATTTACAGTTAAAACCATATAATAATAGTAACAAGTAATTATTAAAAAGAAACAAAAGACCCGACTACAATACCTAACATTCAAATTATATTTATGTATGTTATAGTATATTTTACTTGATGCCCGCGACTTCGTCTGCGTGGATGAACGTTTTTTTGAAATATACCGTGGGAACTATTTGATTCTCTGGGATAAAAAGAATCCTATGTCCGTCTCCAGGACGCAAGCTACGAGTATCTCTGAGTCAAATTTCGTCAAGATCAGTTTAGCGGTTGAACCGTGAAAAGGTATCAAACAGACAGAGGGATAGAGAGAGTTGCTTTCGCATATTTATAATATTAGTATGGATTATTTGCTTAATAGTATAAAGCGGAAAAGTATATAATTATATTTGGAAATGATTAGCTTACATTTGACACCCTCGTTGTTTCTTAATTCATTTATTTGCCTAAATAAGGTGTTACAAAACGTTGTTTCGTCACCACTGTGTATTACTTATTCTGCCTAAGTAGGGTATGCAAATATTGCATAAAATAAAATATAATGACGCTATTTACATAAAAAAAAAATCACTTTATAAAATTCAAAAATACAATACAATTTAATTGGTTATGAAAATAATTAAGTAATGTCAAAGAATACAATAAAATGTCAATTTCAACTATAAATATATACTCGTATCAACGTCAGGGGTGCTCAAACTTGAATTGCTGGCGATCTACTTTAATATTGTTAGACTAAGACCGATCGAATCTGAGAGGCTGCAAGTATGTGTGATGCAGGATTGTCGTCTAGGTAGGGTGTATCGTGGCATAGATATTAGTTTTACGCACAATATGCATGTTTTTAGTCAATTGTAGTGTAACGTCATATATATCTTCGCCACGTGTCTTTCCCTTCAGAGGAATCACTGTCAAAAACTCTTTCGTAGCCGACATGTCATTGAATACTATTCGAATAAAAATATACGAATAGTGGATTCGTCGAACTGTAAAGAAAAGTATGTACATTCCGTGATAGCATGCTTTTGTTTATCTGCCATATCCTGACTCATGACTTCAACACGCCTTGTGACAGTCGGACGAGATAGCCGAAGTTCTTTAATAGCATAATCTGTTTTATTTTTAAAATTTCCAAATAAAGCTCACCCGTTTAAATAAATGCTTCCTTCACAACCGCTCCATCTTTAAATGGTTTCTTGTGTTTTGCCAATATAAGAGATATTTTAAATGATGCCATCGTTGCAGCTTTTGATTGTTTGGCTGGTCTTGTGAACATGGTTTGTTCTTTTTTCAAACAAGTTATGAAATCACGTACTTTCCGTTTTCTTAATTCACTCTGTGACGGAAAATCCTTAGTAAAGTTTTTATGAGCCGTTTTATGATGCCTCTCTAAGTTCCGTATTTCTCTAGTTCTTCGTACAATACGTCATATTTGTGAGACGGATATTAGATTCGTCATTATAGAGCATTCCCACTACTGAGACGAATCTAAAGACACGAAATTACCCTCCTCTTGGGGCAGTCGGGTAAAAAACTGACCCAGTGCGTGTCGGACCAAGCACTGTGAATGGTTAGTAGTACTAGTAGTCCGTAGTAGGGAATAGCGTCTAACCGAAAATATCCCATATCCCAGGAACGACGAGGATTTACGATATATCTTTTTCAAATGAATCATAATTTTCCAATACCTTAGTTGAAAACAGGAGAAAACACTATTTACGTCTTTAGAAGCACATATCTTACAAATTATTGGATTAAATAAAATAGTTATCTCAAAGCTTCTCTATCTTCACTTTCACTTTCAAAACCTATCTATCGAAACCACACACGCTTATGTGCATTGTTTTTTTTTATCGCTCAGTTCAGTCAGAACATCGATCTCAGAAGGACAGACGGACAGGACGAAATTATAAAGGTTCTGTTTTTACTACGGAACTCTAAAAATACTATGGTGCTCCAGGAACGTGTCTTGTGGCCGGATATGGGGGAGGCCTATGTCCAGCAGTGGACTTCAGATGTTTTGAAATGATGATAACGGTGAACTGCACATCTGAAGATGTACGACAAATTGATTAAGTCGACCTGACCGATTCTCGACCACGTCGACAATTTTCTGAATTTCATTGAAATTTAATGAATTTCTAAAACATATTATATATAAATTTTAGCTTTCTCCCTTCTTCTCCATACAAAGTTTGAATGAAACCAATCATATGCCCTGTCCGCTGTTCTGTGTTGTTCACGATAGACGATAAATAAAATGATCAGGATAGATTTTACTCACAGTATAATATGAAGCTAGTTCGTAGTGGTAAATCCTTAACAAGAAACAGTTTCATTTTTCATCAAAATTGCTAAAATAAATACATGTTATCAAAGCTAGAGCAGAATCGATTATGTTGTAAAATTTTGACCACATTAAAATTCCATAAAACAAAATAGAAACTGGTCACTTTCACTGGTGGTAGGATTCCTATGCAGGAATCCGTCTAGATAGGTACCACCCCAGGGCCAGTTATTCTGCCGTGAAGCAGTAGTGTGCAAGCATTACTGTGTTTCGGTATGAAGGGCACTGTGAGCCAGCGTAATCACTGGGCATTTGAGACTTAAGAAGTGATGTCTCAGGGTGACGGGCGCAGTGTGGTGTCACACAGAAATATTCTGGGTGACACAGCATTTGTTGTGGGCGGACGTTGCACTTACCATCAGATGAACGTTTTGCTCGTTTCGTTACTTTATACAACAAAAAAATGCAATTTACAATACATTCACTTGCGAGACGCTATTGTGAACAACGCCGACACCGCCGAAATTGGTAACTCTATAATTCTACCATCAACGTCCATTTTTGGCGGCAAAAAATGTGGACGTCAACGATTTAAATTTCAAGATACAACAGTTGTTGCCAGAGGACTTGGTGTCATACAAATCTATCGATACAGTTTGCCATGTTAACGAAGCTGTACATTATCCAATAGAGTTTTTGAACTCATTGGATTTGCCAGGCATGCCACCGCACCATTTACAACTGAAGGTTGGATCCCCGGTTATTTTGCTTCGCAATTTGAACCCACCACGGCTGTGCAATTGCACACGATTAGTAATTAAAAAAATAATGAAAAACATTGTCGAAGCCAGCATTTTGATGGCAAGTTCAGAGGCGAAAATGTATTGCTACCACGAATCCCTATGATTGCCTCAGATGTGCCATTTGAATTTAAACACGTTCAATTTCCAATAAGATTAGCATTCGCAATGACAATCAATAAGTCGCAAGGCCAAACGATGTCTGTTTGTGGTTTAGATTTGGCCACACCGTGTTTTTCACACGGACAATTATACGTGGCATGTTCTCGCGTGGGTAAACCATCCAGTTTGTTTGTGTTAGCTAAAGACGGACTAACCAAAAATATCGTACACTCCATTGCACTTAGAGATCTTAGAGATTGATATTTTTTTTTTTTAATTGTCATAATTAGTGATAGCAAATAAGGATAACGTTTTTAATGTTTATATACATCTTAAGAGATATAATTTTGAATATAATACGTTAAGTTAATGAAGTACATTCTATGGCAAAACAACGTTTGCCGGGTCAGCTAGTAATAATATATATTAATGACCTAACTTTTAAGGCAAATACTCTAGTTTTTGTTATTAATTATCTTTATGAATTAAATAAGAAATTGGTTGAGAAGAAAAAGACTGAATGTTATTATATCGTGACACGTGAGGGATATCGTGGACAATTATTGTTAATGTTTTTATCGGCTACGTTTGAGATATAACTACCATGCACCTACTTACTACACTCCACTCTTTATGAAGAAATTAGATGTGTGCGTTGTCCCCTGAAAACTACGACCTCCTTACTAAGGCAGTGTTGATTGAGCTGTTTTTTTATGGAAGTGAGAGACGTGCAAATCGTTCACCATAACTGTCACCCAGAAAAAACCTGTGGCACCGCACTACCACAGGTGTTTTCTGGGTGACTGGTTTCTTGGCTCGTTGTCCTGTGACATCAGTTCTTAAGTCTCATATGCCTAGTAAGAACGCTAGGTATCATTAGTCCGAAACACAGTAATGTTTGCACACTACTGCTTGACGGCAGAATAACTGACCCTACCTAGACGGAATCCTGCACAAGAATCCTACCACCAGTAATATTTATTAACAACGACCCCCTTGAAGGTAAGTTGAAATGAAGTTTACGATAGTAAACGCACTAGCTAAGTATCCAACCCTCTTCTCTATTGAAACTAGAGCATTTAGTAATTTCAATCGGCATGCGAATCATTCTTAGTAGAAATCGGTATTTTTTTGCAAATATCTTTAATCCTAATATTCGCGTAAATATACGAAATAATTATCAATACTCGAATTTATCCGAATCGCTTATGTACTCATATTTTAATAACCGACTTCATAAAAGGAGGAGAAATATTGGTTCGGGCATAACTTCTTTGTTTATAAACCGATTTTAATGATTCTTTTTTATTAGAAAAGGGATATCGTACGGGTGGTATAGTCGGGTTATAAGGGCTGCCACATCCTTATTTAATTAAAATTGAAGGAAATTAGTCAAAAATGTTTGAACTGAATTTGAATAAGGAACTTTTGCGCCGTCTTAAAATAAAACATTAATTATTTTTTTTCCAATAAAAAAAAATGGCGTGGACGCAAAAGGGAGACAGAGTCGAGATTATTCCGCTACACCGCCGCGGTTACGCGCCAACTGAGATATTTAAACTTCCGCAACATTTGGAAATAACGCTAATGTTCTTATGTGGTACTGTCAAACGAGTGAAGATTCTACCTTTGAAGACCGCAAAAGGAGCGGCCGGCCTCGTACAGTTAGGACACCAGCGCTCATCAAACCAGTGCGGACGCAAATCCAACAAAATCCCGACCGCAAGCAAAAATGTTAGCCTACAATTGGGGTTAAGCAGAACTACGATCAAATAAGTGCTTAATTAAGACCTGAGACTCCGTGCTTATCGACGAACAGCAGGGTATTATCTTAATGAGCGTCTGAAAAAAATAAAGCTCGAGAGATCCCGGTATTTGTAAAGGCGGTACGCGGGAGAAAGATACCGCGAAATCCTTTTTTCAGACAAAAAAACTTTTAATGTCGAAGGAAGTTACAACAAACAAAATAATAAAGTCTATGTGTATGTATGAACAGTGAAGAAGCGGGCTGGCGTATCCCGAGAATCCAGCGTGGGCATTATCGTTCATCATTTATGGTTTGGGCCAACCCAAACCATAAATGATGAACGATAATGACTCCAAAGTCCCGTATTCAGGCCTATGTGAGGTGTTTTTCTGTGATAAAGGTGTGTGATACCGTTTCTTACAAACGTTGGATTCTGGGTATTCCAACAAAATTCAGCACCAGCTCATCGGGCAGCGACCGGTCCTAGTGCTGCGTTGAAATAGGTTTTTTGATTGAATCATAATTTGAGTAAAAGATCACAAAGCGCGAACTTAATGCCTATAATAATTCTCAACCATTCAACACATGGTGTGGTGAGACTTTTTGATAGATGCCGCTAATTTAAAAAAACAAATTATGTAAGGTAATACAAAAATTACCTTAGCCTATTTTTATGATCAACAAAACATTTATTAAAGAAACGCTACAATAACTATATTATGCTGATAAAAGAAAACCAAGTGTAAACAAAACACAGGGTTGCTTTCACGGGGTTGCATTCTAACCTCTGTGCTGTTTAATGTCGACGCAGGCCGCTTAAGTCTTATTACTCTTTGTAACTTGTTTCTTAAGTGTAGTCGGAAAATTAAAATAATCCTTAGCGGTTGACAATGTTACAATATTTTTATCTGTTATTACGTCTCTTGATCATAGACATACATAATGAAGATGTGTCCGTCTGTGTTTTTGGAATTACATATTATATAAATATTAATCTATATAATCATATAATGAGAGTCTGTAGAGGTCTGCCGTTGTGCGCGCATCATAAACTACTGGAAAGATTTTTTAGGTTTACTTCTTAGACACTTGGTCCTTATCTAAAAAAATATCACAATATTTTTATCCATACTAATTTTATAAATGCGAAAGTATCTCTATATGTCCCCGTGTCTGTTTGGTCCTATTCACAGCTCAACCATTGAACCGAACTTAACGAAATTCCGCACAGAGATAGCTTGCATCCTGGAGACAGACATAGGATAGGAAAATCAAATAGTTCCCACGGAAAATTTCAAAAACCACGCGGACGAAGTCACGGGCATCTGCTAATATATAATAATTCTCTGTTTGTTTGTCCAAAAATACTTAATCAAATAATCAAATAAGAAGAAATTCAAATTCTACTTATAAGTATATAAAGTAATATTAAATTTTTAGTTTCATTATATTTCAAATACCTCTGAAGCTACTCGATTTCACAAAGTCAGTAATTTATTTATGGGCAATGTTTTTACAATAAAATCCCAGCATAGGCACAAAGTTTTCGTCAAGACACAGTATGCTCTTTCTGTGTAGATCGGAATAAAATAATTAATTAAAAGCAGGTTAACTATGGACATCTGGCGCCTCAGTCCTCCCGTAACCATGAGTGCTGAAAAGCGCTTTTCGTAAAAAAGTTTTTCGTGATTAATAGATAGTAATAGTTTTTGGGAATGAGATGATCGTTGCCTAGTTATTTCTACCTCTTTGTTTTTTTTAAATTTTTATTTTATAAACGATGCCCCACAGAAGGAGATTCTCTTCTTTCTATTTTTTGTCGATCACTGCTCGCTGTGCTTTCAGCTGGATTTTCTCAGGTCGGAATCACATTTTGCGGTAGTGTAACTTAAGAAAATGACGTGTGCACGTAATTAGAGAAATGCTCATCGGCATTGCTGCGGGCGGTGCTTTTAAAAAAAAAACTAGGTAGTATACACTATTTTTATATTTTGCATGCGGATCTTAGCAAATAAACTTATTTTCCTTCATTTTATTGGATTTCCGCAAAATAGCGCCTGATTCTATTATCTCTAAAGGTTACTCAGTTCCATTATGGATATCATCGTTGCCGATTGTATTACGCAGAGAAACATCGAGCTTGCTCATCGATCAACAGTGTAAGATCACTACTAGGTACCAAATGACATTGGTACCAAGTAGTTCTGAGGTATACTAGATGAGAAGATGTGACACAGGTTCTGCAACGCTGCACAGCCGAGTTAGATTTGCTGTTTGACCATTTTCTTATTCGACTTACCACCTAGTCCGACAATTTGTGCTTCGTATGTATTCATCGAATACTTCGGGCATCGTTGTCACATTAACTATTAGAAATGTAATTTGTCTTTTTTCTAATTGAGGATTAAAACAATTTGATTTATTTTAAGCATGAACTTTATTTTTATGAGGCATATGTCGCCTTGTAAATAATCCTTAAAATATTTTATGTTGATGGTGTCCTTTTTTTCAGACCATCACTAATTTTCTTCTATAAATCAATGATCAGAGGTACATTAATCACTTAATATGCGTTCAAGATTAAGTACAGGAGAAATACCTTAATTGGATCCTCAGCATTAAAAGTTTGTAGGTTTGTAGCCTACGTAAGTAACTTAAACTTTTAACTAGCTCTTAAAATGAAAAAAAATAATGTGTTACGTCTGTGATTAAGTCTTAAACTGCTATTGACGAGTACGTAATATTCGTACGTAATATATGATATCTCTGATGTAATATCATTTTGATTTTTTAACACAGTAGAATATTACGTAACATGCGAGAAGAGCCGGAAACAGAATTGTTCAGCGCTGTTTGATCGCCTAAATGTATAACAAAATTGATCTCGTATGTTCTTAAACTGACAGTTATACAACGATCAAGTAAAAACAAAGTAATAAGAAACGGAACAACTATAGATATAGTTTACTTAGGGTAGGAATTTATCGTTCTGTTTAATGTTTACAAAAGCCACTGGAGCTTTGTTACACTTTGTTATTTTCTTGTTCATTTTTATAATCTCTTGAAAAAAGGCCGGAGGATAAGATATTGCATTTATATTACGTTTGATTATATCAGACTTAAGATTTGTTTTTAAAGAATGATACCAAAGTTATAATTTGAGAATTAATCAAAAACTATCGGATCATTGAAGGTAATAAGAATTTAATATATTTAAAATTTTCTTCATAGATTTATTTTAGTTCGTATGTCATATGTAAATTGGCATGAACATTGTTAAGTGTTATTGTGTAGTTTATAACTGTTCCTATTCGTTTAAACTACTAACGTACCTAAATGCGCCCTGGTCAAAAAAAAATTGAAAGTGAAGAAAATTGATCGCGGGAGGAGATAACATTGTTTTAGTCTTATTGCACTCACATTTAAACTGTCAAAAAGCTTTTTTAAAAACTGTATAGCGACGATTGAATGGAACTCTTTCCGATTTTATTAAAGATTTTATATTTATGTCGGCAAATTCTAATATTACTGGACGACTTCACAGTAATTGAAATTTGTCAAGAGGACATCATAAGATGTAAGACATATTTATGACGAAGGTAATAAATACTAGTATTGGTAAACAGTGCGTAGCTGTATAAACTTATTTTAAAACAAAGAGAAGCTGTTAAAGTATTTTTAGAGTTTGATGTGTTTTGCATTGACTATAAAAAAAAAAGTAAAGTAAAGTTTCAGCCTATAAATGTCCCACTGCTGAGCACAGGCCTCCTCTCATTTCTGAGAGGGTTTTTGGAGCTAGGAAGAATCCGCCATGCTGCTCCAATGCGGGTTGGCGGACTTCACATGCCTTCGAAATATTTGTTATTTCTGAGACATGCAGGTTTCCTCACGATGTTTTCCTTCACCGCCGAGCACGTGGTAAATCAGCACTTAAAATTGCAATTAACAACTTTAGTGGTGCCGGCACCGGGAATCGAACCCAGGTCACTCGCGTACTATGAAATTTAAAGCGAGCGCCTAGCCCCTGAGCTACCACGGCTCTTGCATTAACTATAATAATTTTACTTAATTACGCTTTTATTGTACGGTTAATTGATTTATTAATTGATCATCAATTGATAATTATTGTCCACGGCTGGACATTTTTCATATTATCATTTATTCTGCCATTAGTTGAAAGCTTTGAGATTTGCCACTTTTCCTGTAGTATGATATAATAACCGATAAATAATATATGATATATATGATAACCGCGAAAAAGACAGTTAAGAGGATACAACAAAACAAAAAGCAATTCTAATTATAAAATACAGCAAAGTAATTACTTTGCTTATGAGGCTGGAAAAAATCCAAATCCAATCCAGATTTACGTATTCGATGTTTTGATTATTTTTCGGTTATCGTGATCGCATGTCTATACCGTTTTTCTATTTTACTGCAATATTATTAACATCATGAGTATCGTAGAAGACATTGTATTCGTTAAACAATCTGAATCGTTCACTCTCATCACAACTTTTCGGCGATTTTTCTCTTTGAAACAATGTTATCGATTCCAAATGTGAACCACATTTGTTAAAGTGTACGGTATATGATAAAAAAAGAAAATAAATTATAAAACAAATAGAAGTTTAATTGAATTAAATATATGGCTAGTACAGGCGCAAATCTGGCCAGATATTTATTTCAGCTGTTTTCTTAGATAGCTAAGCATTTAAGAGTAAATGTAGAAAGCAAAGTAAGCATTAGAGAGAGGAGCTTAAAGTGTTAATATATTACAGTCAGAAAAAAAGGAAGAAAACTTTGTTTCATAAAAAGTCTTCTTGAAATAAAGTATTTTAAACATGACATTGATTTTGACTGATAACTGACTTATCTAAGAGCGTTTATGTTGCTTTTCATTAAATCATTATAATTATAATGCACATAATTTTACTTTTGATAAAAAAAAAAACTGAAAATTGTGATATAAGTTTTATTGCATAATTTCGAGTATATTAGAAAAATATATTACATTGGCATCGTCATTACAGTTCACCATAAGTTCACTGTCGATGTATCCCTCATAGATTGCACAAAGCACAGTCCGGTCGCAAAACTGTAGAGGTCGTTGCTCTATTTAGTGGCAGGTTGCCCTACACTACGTTCCCCGATATGAAATTGCCACTTGGGAACCTTTTTTCTCCAACGGTTATGTTACGTTGTAAACAATTGTGAAAGGTGAATTGAAAGTTGTAGTTTCAAATTATCATTAGTAAAGCAATCTTTTTGCACTTCTTGTTGGTTCAGGAAATTTCGTTGAGATATAAGTTGATGCTGAAGTTAAAGAGAATTATAACCTTAATTAGTTTCAAAAGATTCGTCTTAAAGTGGATTAGATAAATAATAATTTTGTTTACGAAACTGGAAGTTCCAAAGCTTTGTTTTGAAAACAGAAATTTTTAGACGGTTTTTGGTTAAAAAAATGTCGATATTTATCAAAATAATATAATTACATTTAATTTTTCATTTAGATCAAAATGAAAGAAAATTGAAATTGAAGGGAAATGTAATAAATTTACAAGTAAATCTTTTTGAAAACTTTCATCAACGAATAACACAAATGAGAATTTGTTTGCAACAAAAAATGAAGTTACAGTTAGTTGAAATAAAATTCAAACCCATTTTTGTTATGCTTACAGTGTATTCTTGGATATTGCGAAACTTTACAAAACTTAAATAAAAAGAGGAACTTTGGCCGCAAATTATTCATTTTATGCGTTTAAAAAATCATTTTCTTTAAGCTGAATCTTAATGAACTATCTTTTGCTCAAATACTGCAATTTCTTTTCTTAATTTATTATTGGGCATTGTATGCCAATTACGTGCCAAATTGAGATACCATTATAACTAATAATTCGAACCTTTATCTCGTCTGGTTTGTTGTTGAAAGTTGACCATATAATGTCTAGAATTTTAGAAAAAAATATTATTTTTAGAGTTATGGTGACTCAATTCTTAAACCTTTGTTAATGCACCTAACATTAGGAAAAAGCTTGTCTATTTCAGGTCCCATGAAAACCTGAATATGTTTACTTAAAGGAATATTAAAATTGCTATGCTTATGATAACAAGCAAATCGCTGGCAAATGTGAATTATCATTGCAGCTATAATTGCACGAACGGATATTGTTTAACATATTCTTATTCTTAAAGCTTGCAAAAAATCTAAAATTAGAATCGTTTTTTTAAAATAAAATGATGACAAAAAAAAATTAAAAAATCACGGTATTGACAATATACATACGTGCAATAGATTTAATAATTATTAGAAAAAAACCCGTGGTAGGTCAGCGGCTAGGCGCTCCTCTTAAAAAAAAATACTTCCACGCAGTATCTCTAAAATGCGTTATGTGAATCTAAGAAGAGTGTGTACATGTGAAACGTATATCTGTAAAACGCAACCATGATATAGAATCAATCTCACTGGGGAATAGTTTAAAAAAATTAAAAAAATATTAATCTTACGAGTATAAAAACAGAGCCGTTTTTTTTCTTTTTTCTGTTCTCTCTGATAATAATTCTTCAGCGAGGAAATGCAATCAACGCACACTATGTCGCGCAGTATTATTATTTTAATTTGAAGAATTAACTAAGTATTGTAGTTGTTATATAAATTATAAATATAAAGGAAACTATTTTATTTTACTATTAAAACATAATTACCCAACGATGATCTAGCCAAAAAGAATAAACACGAAAATTGAGAACATCAAAAATTGTAATGAAAAGTTACTTAAAAGTAACTTAATAAAGTTAGTTTTAAGTTTGAAAAAAGAAAGAATTTTGACATAGCTGCCACGTTTGGCAGACAGGTTGGCAACTGCAGTTTATTTATTCAAATGTTCCAGGAAGATGCTGTTGCCCATCTCCTAGTTATGTTATGGTTATGTCATGCTATAATGCACTTTTTTATCTCAGCAATGAAATGTTTAATACATTGTTTATCGTAAGTATGCATACTAGTACGTAGTAGTGCATGTGCACTGCAACATCCCAAAAGCAGCCATATTTTCACCACTTCGCCTTATTTCCAACCGGATCAATAACGGACAATACTTAGGCAATAGTTTTTCTTTTTCTGGTTTATGTAATAATGATGGAAATAAAATGTGTACGTTTAACAATTAAAAAACCGACCATTCTTATGTGTGTGTGATTAAGCTGTAAGGTGCCACTTACGTCGTTTCTAAGAAAATGTAAGGGATAATATGCGATTAATTTTCACACATCGATCCTACAAACATTCGATCCTTAAATCATTACCTTTTTCAACGAAATAAACCTATGTGCTTACGTCAAGAAGCATCTACGGTATATGTTAAGAGCCTTACTGCGCTACGGTAAAGAGCCTGGCTACTCTTGTCCCCGTTTTTTTACAAATAGCACTTTCTATTTTCGCTTCAAGTAATAAAAAAGTGTAATTTTTTAACTGTAGATATTTAAAAAGATAAATTAATTTACAAGATATCCCAATTAATTTAGTATCTACATTGTATAGAACTACATTTATTAGCTTAACAAATATTTGTAAGTACTACAGACAGTTATTTCGGAACTTAATTTAAATTTTTTTTTGTTGAAGTTTATGCCACGCCGACCCGTAAATATAAGATGTCTCCCAGAACTGTGTCAGCCGGAAAGTTCTGTGTAGCACCGCACTACGCTCGCATCGCCATGAGATATCAGTCATTATGTCTCACTTATCCTGTAATTTCAAACGGAAATACAGTGGGGTAAACACACGATTGAATTACAGCAAAATGCAAAAGGCACTGCGATGGTACCTTACATAGGTGAATATCTTAATAGCCATAATTGATAAAGATGTTGTTAACATAGCACAGTATTGTAAGCACAGGGAAAATCTAGAACAGGGTAGATTTATGCAAAATAGATTAAATAACGTAATATCTAAAGAAATCTATTTACCATTTATTCTAAAAAGCACTTTTGGAAATTTTCGGGGATTATTATCAGAGATGTATTATTTCATCAACATGATTTAAGACCCATGTCAGTCCACTACTAAACAAGGCTTTACCCGCAAATGTTAAACATACGATGGAGAAGATTTTGATTGCCACAGTTGCCATTCGTAACAGGCAACTACAATATCATGGTCTGGATAAAACGATGTTATGGAATTCCTTTAGCTTTTTATCTCCGCTCTTACGTCTGTTGTACATCTTGATGAATTCTTTAACGTTCCTAATAAACTTTTGCTTTAAGTAACCATTTGCTAATTAATATTTATATTTTTATTTGACATTTACAAAAAAAAATGTATGTTCTCGTTGTTGATTTAGTAGTGTATTAGATATAAATACAATTTTAAGTCAAGTCATAATTTCTTTATCAATTTAGGTTCGTTTAAAGCTCTTTATGGACGCAAAAATCTAATTTGGTTCGAAAAAAAAACAATTTTCAATGAATGAAAAAAAATGAAAGAAGCGGCAATTGAACGGCAATGTCATTATAAATTGCCGCTAATTTATTGCAATGTAATTTATTAAGATATTAAATAGTAATATGTGTATATATGTATTTTAACAGCCAGGTGGCTTGCAACTCCTGATCAAGACATACATAAATGCATCTTTGTCCGCTATATAATTTTCTGTTATAATACACAACTGTGTTTTACTGGTGGTAGGATTTCTATGCACTAGGTAGGTACCACCCCCGGGCCAGTTATTCTGCCGTGAAGCAGTAGTGTGCAAACATTACTGTTTTTCGGTTTGAAGGGCACTGTGAGCCAGCGTAACCACAGGGCATATGAGACTTAATAACTGATGTCCCAGGGTGATGGGCACAGTGAGATGTCACTCAGAAATGTTCTGGGTAACACAGCATTTGTTATGGGCAGACGTTGCACTTACCATCAGGTGAAGTTTTGCTCGTTTCATCAGTTTATTCCAATAAAAAAACCCTTTATTCCTTTATTATTCTTAAACCTATATTATTCTTGGCATTTAACCAGTCTACTATTGGATTTCAAAATGTAATCGCCACGCTTGACTGACGGATTTCGCAGTATTATTCAGTAATATTCAATAATTCAATATTCCTTGCGACATAATACTGCTCGTCACCGATATTAAGTTTTACATTCGACCTCGTTTAACAGATAATTTCATCTTGGGTCACTAAATGTTTCTAGAATTTTCCTCAGGTAACATTTACCGACACCTATGCGACGAGTCGAGGCAATGGATTCGCTTAAGCCGTCACCACAAAAGCGCACATCTCCACAATTACAACGTCTTGCAATTTATTTTAAAAGTTTAAAAGAGTTTGAAATGTTTGCTGCTTTAGTTTGTGACGGTAAAATATTTTAAGACTAACTTTAAAAGAGATGTTGACAGAGAAAAAGTGTTCGGCATAAAAACTTTCAACAGCAGATTTTCAGCAAAACGTACGTCGTATATTTTTTTTCCAACTTCGTGTGTGCTAATCGCAATTTGTGGTACTAACAAAATTTGTTGTCGCTAAACTTCGAAAACTACTGTTTTTTATTGGTCAGTGGTCAGCGTGGTCCTTCTGAGCCGTGGGACTTAGTTTCTAATCCCGTCCACAAGTAATATTTATGCACCACCCAATTTATTGGTTTTCATGAACGGTTGTATTGTGATTGTCCCATGTTTCTGACACTGTATCCAAACCCTCAAATTTTGTCACGTAAGTATTGGATTGGAAACGGGATGGTTAAGATATAAGTCTCAGTGTTTGCAATACTTAATACATTTTGGTGACATCTGATTTTTGACTGGTAAATGTCGTAGAAATAAACCTTGTCATATCATATTTAACAGTTATAAGTTGATGTCAAAATATGTAATTAATTTACCTGATATCGACCAATTCATTCGCTCTACTGTTGTTCACGAGGCTCTGCTAAGTTGGGTGGTTCTTTCTTTTTATTGGATAAAACGACAAGATGAGCAAAACGTTCACCTGATGATAAGGGCAAGGTCTGCCTATGACAAATACTGCCTCACCCAGGAGATATCTGTGTGGCACTGCAAATTTGAGATTATGGAAACTTTTCTAAAATAATTATGTATTTTTTATTATTAAATAAAAAAGTAGTAACAGCTATCTTTCTCTGTTTATTCCACTTCCATTTTCTCTATCGGTTGTCTCGTCTAAGGTATATGTTACCTTCTTACTTTCACTTTGTAATATCATTTTAACTATGTCGATTACTATGGTTATTGTTCGGATTTCTGTATTTCTGATTAATTGCAAAGAGCAATATCCAATGAAGACCGCTCGTTATTTTTCTGGGTAAACTGCGGTCTTGTGATGACATGTTTAGCTTCTTGCTTCTTGTGATGAGCTTCCAACACTTGGCTCCCAACACCATTAGGAGTACGACACATTATTTGCTTGTTAACGTTGAGTGGTACGTCACCCTTGAAAACTTCGGACACATTGGCAGAAAAGTCCTAACGCGGCGCTTTATTTCGAGAATTGCACATACATCACAGACCTTGGCTAAATAGCAAAGCTGGATGTTAGCTGCATCTCTCGATATATGATCTATGAGTGATACATATTCATATTTCGATCGTATCTAAATATAGCAAGTATTTATTACGTATAATAGCCTTATAAAGAGCTATAAGGTCGCTGTACAAACATGAAGGAATTCGTATATTTAATATTGTTACGTAGGTGGATGGTGGTGGTGGTGGCGTCGGTACTTTATAGTAAGCGACAAGACGTGTAAATAGTTCAAATAATGGTTTGTGCCCATGACAGTTGGGTTTTAACTCTATCTTAGAATCGCAACAGACGTCTATGGATCTGCACTACGGTCGTCGTCCTATGACTTTTGAGAAAGGAATAGCCGGTTCCATAAAGTGGTTGTGCGTGGCAGAAAATTTCGAGATAAACGCAATGTGGTGGAATGGCAACCATTAAGGTTGTGACGATGGAACTTTGAGTTGTGAAACAAAGCTCTAGGGCAAACGCTTTGTCGCAGCGCGTCGGAAGTTAGACCGTATTTTAGGAATCGTGTTTTTGGTTTATTTAGAGAAGTATTTTTGTGTACCATTTCGGGATTTTAAATAAGAGTAGCATTTTATTCGTGTGAACAGTACTTGTGTTAAATAAAGTGTACTGGAACGTTTCTATGATTTATCACAATAAAAAAATGTTTTATATTTTTAGAGGTTTATTTTTTTAAATTTTTAGAATTTATGTACTTTTTATTTTCAATTCTGTACATAGATATACTGTTCTGATTACAGATAGCAGTGTGGTGTGAAATCTGCCACTCCATATTATCCCCTGGGAGTCTAAGGGTCGACTGAGAGAAATGCTTTTTTGGAATGGAAGTGTCGAGACGAGCGAATCGTTCACGTGATGGTAAGTGCAACGTCTGCCCATTACCAACGCTATTTCACCCAAAACATTTCTGTGCGCCTCCACACGGCGCTCGTCACTCTGTGACTTCATTTGTTATGTCTCATATGCCCAGTAATTACACGAGCTACCAGTGCTATCAGTGCCAATAAAACCGAAATACAACAATGTTTGAGCACTACTGCTTCACGGTAGAATAACTGACACTACGGTAGTTTTACACGGATTCCTGCATAGGACTCCTACCATTAGTAGGTATCTTAATCTCATGGTTTTCGACATGTGGGAGAATAACCATCTCGAAAAATACCAGATACAAAATACACAGGCTGCTACAGAGATCAGCGTCTAAGATGCGAGGCGTCTGGTACTACGATCACCAGTTCACTTGCTAAGCGTGGTGATTACAGCAAATACTTGTTTCTTGGGAAGTGCTTATAGCATATAGAGGTCTAGCCAATAAGTCATGGTGTCTTCTTGGCTAATTTTCGATCACGGCGAGAAGTACCGAATATTGTCGGAAGTAATCAACTTCGCAGAGATGTTATAGCGCCACAAGTGTACGCCCAAACAGGGGCACCCACTCGTCCCAACCCAACCGTGTCCGATGTAATGCTCATGCGATAAGATCGCTAGGTAAGGATGCATTGTCAGAGACACGGGGACAATCACAACACAACCAGACCCGACTACCAACAATTTGTGTTTTTGCACAAATGTTAGCTCCGTCTGGGATTCGACCCCAGGTGGTAGCATGGTAGTCAGGTACTCTAACCACTAGGCTAATCGGTCGTCCAGTCATAAGGTCAAATCAAGGTTTTTCGTCTGTCTACTGGACTAATAACAGACTGATGAAGACCTTGGGACTAATAGTAGAAATAGTCTTTCATCGTGCGTTATTTCCGGATTTACATAAATTGTAAAGATTACGGGAACCAAGTCGCGGATACAATTTGTTTGAAAGAAATGCCCAAACAATGTACGTGTTCATATTAATTGCTCAAATGCATAAGTTCCGAAATAGGCAAGTCGTTGGTTCGGCTACAAATCGGCTTTTACAGTGTCAACAAATAGAAATACTGTAAACAGCGGTACGCTGATTTATGAGAGAATCTCTGTTAAACCTGTGATATCTGAAGTCAAATTATAGTTATACGTTTCGTAATCTCTATCATCAATAACGTGAACAGTTCACTGCTGGAAATAGGCTTTTTTCCAGTCAGGACTACTTTCCGTAACAGCCACACTGTGCTGGAAAAAGGCTTTTTTCCAGTCAGGACTACTTTCCGTAATAGCCGCACTGAGCTCAGCGATTGGCACTCGCAGTTTTAGACGCCTTATAGCTCAGAAGCTGTTGCCCGTGTCTGGCCTTCGTATTTTATCTATCACGTTAATCGACTTGCGACACTCATGTAGTAAGATAGGGCGATGCATTCATTTGCGTCACCACCAAACGCGATAAAAATTAACGTATATTTATAAGCTTTCGAATACAAAAATTAAATTCTCTTACATTTGTAAGAATTGCAAACATTATTCAAATTAAAAGCCTCGCGTTATGACAAGTTGTAGAAACAATTTTCGAATTTACGAGTACGTAAAGACGGCACCTGGTCAAAAAACATTAATTTTCTAGAAAATTAGATAGCAAGTGCCTCTTTGTTGCTTGGTGATCACGGTAGATGTTATGTTATGTAAGAGAACAGATGGACGATGTCCCAATTTTAACTTTCGTATGGGCCAGCTTTGCGCTGTGGCTGTTGGATCAACAATCGTCTTGGATCGTCCTTGGTGATCAAGGTTGGAGTTTCGTTATGTCAGAGAACAGGTGAATGATATACCAATTTTAACTTTCGGTTGGGCAAGTGAAATTGAGTAATACGAAGAAAAAACTGGTGGCTTTCAGGTAAGGTAGGTTTCACCATATGAGTAGAGTTCAAGAAAATAACATTAGCTACAATCAGCAGTTCTCTTAAAATATACCAACCAAAGTCATGGATTAAAATCTTTGAAGTTAAAAAAAGTTTGTGGTCCAAAGTTTTAATATATTTTAAATGTGAACAACATTCTCTCAGCAGGAATACATATTTAGCAATTGTTATTAAAATTTTGACAAACAAAGAAAAGAAAAATATTCAGGATTTTTTTTATTTACAATAACACAAAGACTTTATTAAAACAACACTCACAAGCAGAAAATAGATAAATAAAAAACATGAAAATCTGTTATATTTGAATGAAAATTAACTTTTGCTTTGTAACTCATAATTTCTTTAAGCCGGAGATTTCTCTCATCAAACTATAATAAATAGTCACTTAAGAACTTATAAATATTTAATAAAATGTTATTATTTTACGTTATTTAATTTATACAGTAATATTTCTATAATGAAATGTTTTATGAACGGGTATTTTAAATTTCGTTCAAAGGCCTGGGACTGGGCGCCTGACTTAATTTCTTTCTAGCGCGAGTCCTGTGTTCCCCGGTGCGTGCCGGCACGTAATGTTGTTAATTGCAACTTTAAGTACTGATTAAACACGGGGATGTATACCTCCAAAAAAAATCGACCACTTGTGAAGTATGCCTACCCGCCCTGGAGCAACGAAGCAGTCTTCAAAACCCCCTCAAAAATAAAAGGGCACTTAGCAGATGGATATGTATAATTATACGTTGTTTTATACTTAAAAAATACTTTATTAAAGTTTTTTAAGTATAAAACAACGTGTAATTTTATCACACTTATAATGATGATACATTTTTTTAAAACTACCTTCGGTTTTCTCCTGTGTCATGGTGCATTTTACAGATAAAGATCAAGAACAACTATCCGTAGGCAATGCAATTATTTGTTTTGTGCGGGAATCGAATCCACAAAAGCAGAGTAGAAGTCAGTCAGTATTTAATTTAATTAACATAAAAAATACAATGTAATATTCAGCAAGGAAGAGTTCACATTAGCAAGCGAAAACCAAATAAATCAATACGAGTTCAATTGTTATTGGTTGGCTGTTGACTGGGAAGTATGTCTGTCACAACGCTGACGTCTTATTTGAATGAAAATGTTTCGTCATTTACTCGTAGATGCCATACTAACTTGAGCGACTTCTTTTAAGACAGATTTATTTGACAAAACATTTATTTTGAAGTTGTATATTGATGAGTTTGGCGACTGCTAGAATTATCATTATAACGTCATAAAGTAGGTAAATGAAAATGCAAATAAAGGAAGAGAATTACGTAATATAAGTAAATAATATTAATCAAACTTACGTGTCGATACCCGCGTTACAGAGTGAACATTTATGTAAATTCAGAACCGCTTGAGATACTACGATGTAAAAAAGACTTTGATGACGCCGAGTCCTTGGATGGTCTATTGTCAGCGTACCTGTCTTCGGTTCAAATCTCAGCTGAAGAAAAAATCCCAAAAACTTACTACTAATTGTGTGGTGCACAGCTTTTTGGGATATATATATATATTGTGTATTTAAGTATATTATGCTTACCTCGTGTCACTGTGACTGCATCTGAAACTTTTTTTATGCGTTTCGAAGTGGTAGGACTCCTACGCAGGAATTCGTCTAGGTAGGTACCATCGGAGGGCCAGTTATTCTGCCGTGAAGCAGATGTGTGCAAACATTACTGTATTTCGGTTTGAAGGGCGCTGATAGCTAATGTAATTACTAGGCATATTGGACAGAACTGATGTATCAGGGTGACGGGCACAGCCACAAAGAAATTTTGTTTGTGACACAGCATTTATTATGGACTTGCACTGATCATCAGGAGAACGATTTGCTCGACTTGTCACTTTCACATATAGAAAAAGAGAAGAAGACGAGTGACTGCCTTTTTGTTTACGCTGATACTTTTACACTTTGCTATATTCGTTGTAGACGACAATATCTGGCTATTATCTGGATAATCGGTCATTATAATTTTTACAAAACTAAGGGATACAATAAAGTGTATTGTATTCCTTAGTTACTATAGTACCTATTGGTATTCTTTACCAGTCAACCCGATGGCGTGGAGAAAATTGTGTGTTACCCGAAAAATAATAAAACATAACGTATAATAAATAAATACATAATGGATTCGAAGTAGGATACATAAACATATATAAAAGGATATTAATAAAATAAAATATTAATACACATATGCAACACATATCCATACATACTTCCATATACATTACAAATACATAAACATGCAACGATCAATAATTGACGTTAACTCTTCACAGTCGTGTTCAGAAAGTATTCGTTCAGAAATTATTAGTATATAACGGTAAAGTGATTACCGACGAAACCAGTAGAATGTGTTGGAATACTAATCTTGTGATAAGACGATGAACGGAGAACTCTTTATGAGTTGAAGAAAGATACTGAAAATTATCCTTAAGATATGATTGAGTGTTTGGATCATTTAAAATGAAGTAGAGAACTAGGACATTTTTCGAGTTACGCCTTTGTTGAATTGTGAGCCACGTAAGGCGGGGTCCATTTTCGGAGATCCGGTCATACTTCCAAAGGCGGAAGATATATCTAATACAGTTGTTGAGAAGGCGCTCTAGATTGTAGAGGAGATCTTTGTTCAAGTCGGAGTAACTCACATCCGCATAATCAATAATTGGCAGTATGAGTCTGCACAAGCATGACCTTAGTCTTAAAGTAGAGTAAACGTAATAAGAGTAAAGTGTTAATGTCACAGTTTTAGGTTTAGTTATACCTGCGCACGGATTGACAGACAACTTACTGTCATAATTCTTAACTACATTTAAACGCAATTCAGTTCAAACCGAAAATGTGGTTTAAAAAGAAAATGGTCATAATTTTACACATAATTGTAATAAAGTTTAATTTGTAAGGTCTTGACTTTCTGACAAATTTCTTAAGTCTCATATGCCCAGTGAATACGCTAGCTCTCAGTGCCATTCAGAACGAAACCCAGTAATGTTTGCACACTACTACTTCACGGCACAATAACTGGCCCTGAGGACGAGTTAGACGGACTACTGCATAGAAATCCTACCACCAGTATCACGAATAGTTCAGGATTTTTTTTTGATGACAGTAAAAGGGTTTACGAGCTATGATAACATGTTATTCTATTTAAAAATAAATCTTGTTTAGTCCCATAATCAGTACAGTATGATCCCGTGTTTAGATAGTTCGTATTATTCGTTCCATTCGACTCTGCAACAACTAAGCACTTCATATATAAGTCTTCCCAAAATGTAAGCGAGATCGTTCGAGAGTTTCATAATTTTACACATAATTGTAATAAAGTTTAATTTATAAGGTCTTGATTTTCTGACAAATTAGAAATATAACTTTTACTTAAAAAAATTATGTAATGCATAAGTAGACCACCGAAGCTTTCAACTCGAACCAAATATTATTAATATGCCATATTTTATAAATAAAATAGTTTTTTTTACTTATAACACAGTAAATGTACAAAAGCTACTCACTTTTGTATGTAATAGCTAATAATTCATTAAAGATTAGTGTAATCCCTATCCTCCTTCTCTTCAAAATCGTGCATAGCATGTGTTTTAAATAAACAGCAACAATGGCAGAAAAAAAAAATTAAACGTCCCGCAGGAAATGACATTTTATGCGCAGCGTTTACCGCAGTAACTAACCTTCAAGTTTAGCATAGACGGATATTTTTGCACTTCAATAACTTTACGTTAAGGGAATAGCTTCGGTGACTTGTGTAAATATTATATATATTAATTATTGGAGACCGCGTGGCCTTGTGGTTAGAGCACCTGAATTCTACGCCACAGGTCCTGGGTTCCGAAGCCAACATTTGTGTAACAATACAAATTGTTAGTTTTCGTAACTGGTTGCGTTGTGATTAACCCTGTGTTTCTGATATTGCAATCTAGCCTACCTCCGATATTATATTATATTATTTTATAGGTAGGTCCTACCTATAAAAATCGAATGTCTTCCGACAGCTGGCGAATAACAATTTTCATATGTCTTTCATAAGTTATCCAGACCTGTGATAGGTATCTTCTAACTGTGTAGAGTCTTGCCAATAGTGGACTGTTAAGAGTTTGGTGAAGATGATGATGGTTGTTTTCATAGAAGAAAGTGACAAGTCGAGCAAATATTTCTCCTGATTTTAAGTGCAACGTTTGCCCATAACAAATGCTGTGTCACCCAGTACTCTTCTCAACACTGCACCCGTCACCCTGAGTCCTTATCAGTATACCTATATCAGTTCTTAAGTCTCATATGCACAGTGAATACTCTAGGTCTCAGTGCTATTCAGAACGAATTTTTGATAGCCTTAAATCTGTGACAATATTTTTTATTAAAGCCTTGGTGATTTTTACGTTGTGTTTAGATAAGATAACAGTTTTTGGTTTTTTAGTGCTTTGTTCTTAACCGATGGTCAACAAACGAACGTAAGATATATACTTGATCCTACCTATTAACATAAACGACTACCGCTTAGTTCGAGCGTTCTTGCACAGAGATCTAATAAATTGTTCTTGATCGAACTATTTGTTTAGAACGCAGTCCTTTATGTAAGCGTAAGTAAATCGGATATTTTAAAGACAATTATACATACATACATATAGTCATGCCTTTTTCCCACATAAGAGGTTGGCAGAGGCTACAGATGTAGCCAACTTATCGCTCCCGCGGGATACGGGACGTGCCACCCGACACGTCACGTTTCGCCGCCATTTTGGTACGAGTCAAAAAAATCTGACACCATTGCGTTGCCACGAGGTAGTGACAGCATTGCATATAATGGTCTTAATCTGCACGAATAAAGGCTGTCCGTACAATACTTTAGTCGCCTATTACGATACCTTGGTAGAAAACAGGTTGGTGCTATTCTACCCTGGACATCTATCGGCTATTGAAGACTATAATACTCAGACATAAATGTGTAAAAAACATGTTGCGAATTAGATTATAATAAAAAACTTTTGAGCAACTGTATGATTAGTCGTCTTCAGTTAGATACTCGAAATAGTTTAAAATAGCAAACAAACAAAAAATCAATTTATGTACTTCATTGTATTATTTATAAAGTGGAAAAGTCGAGGTGTTATTTCTGTCCGGGTAGTAATTGCTTCGCCCTACTCAACACGTCATTTAACAAATGCACGTTGAAACCGATGTGTGTTTCATTGCGCTTCAGTGCGTTTCAGTTTCAATCTTTCTGTAATTTCATATTAACTAAGACTATTATACACTAAACTTCGATTAAAAGTATTAATTATAATTTAATGTTTGTTCATGATTATAAACTGCATTTTTATAAATGTTTGAAAAAATTCATTTCAGAACACTTCAAAATAATTTTATATTCACATTATTTGTAGACTCTTGAGATTCGGCTGAGATTCGTACCCAGGACCCGCGGCGTATAAGTCAGGTACTCTGACCACTACTAGGCCACGCGTCCATGAAACAATATCAACAGACTCTAAGCAATCAGTTGTAGTTAATGTCCACTTGATGGTAAGTGATAACAGTGACACTTAATCCACAATGAAAAATTAATATGAAGGTACGTTGCCTCTGAGGATGAATATGAAAAACCTCTTTGGCATTTGGCATTTCGAAAATTGAAAGGCGGGAAGATTTCCTGTGATCGTCGCGCTGCCAAGCGGATTGAAGACCACAGTGCCAGAACTCTCGAGACGCTCGTCACCGGCCCGGGCATTTTAGCTCTGGTATGTTCTAGGTAGTCATTACACCGTCTGCCAGAGACGTCTCTCAAATTTGGAGAAGCATATGTCTAGTAGGAATTGGAGGCTGATAATACTCGTAATAATAATGATATAACACGATACGTGAATAATCAATCTAGGGGCGAAATTTATCTGGAAAGCACCAGTTAGTTTTTCAGTTTGTTTAGTAAATATCGAACTGTAAAGTGGGCTGGAAGTGAAAATAGTTAGTTTAGTTTACTATAGAAGCGCAGTTAGCATTAAAGTAGGTAAATATGGGTGCTGTGTGTATTTTACATCACACCTTATTTACATATTGATAGCTTTTTGAGCAACAAAACAGGATCAAACTTTCGATTATTTTGTAATTTCATAAAGTAACGCCGTAGCCTGTGTAAAATGTTGTTTGCTGATATGCGTAATACGCCAAGGCGACGAAATATTGAAAGGAAAGACTTGAAAACTTTGTTATATTTTTTGATAAGAAGAACCCAAACGTCAAAATGTTTCATATGTTATATTATAGGTTTAATTTTGAATTATCTTTAGTCACGGTTAAAACATTATGCTAAAAGATATTCCGACATGACATCATTTGACAAAGTTGTTCTCTAATTTAACAAATACAAATTTCGTTTGTCAAATATCTTTATTTTACATACTGCCACCGTTTTATAATGAGGTTCTTCTGTACGGAGAAGAAGCTGGCGAAAGTAACTACGCAATTATCCTCTATTTTAGTCATATTTTCAACCTAATTTATTAATAAAATTATATTACAAAATAAATATTACATAAGTTATTAGTATTTAGAAACAGCCTGCTAGCGACCACATCACTCCTCATGTTGTTTATTATCGTTCCTGTGAATAACTTGTTAATGTATTAGGACAGACGGTCTTCCACTTTTTTTTGTATGTTTTATTATCTTGATAACAAATAAAATATTATATAAAATTAATTATAATATTTAAAAGCAAAACATATTGTGTAGTTTGATTTCTGCCTGCCACAGCCAAGATACTGACATGCCTGTAACAGTTAAAACATTTGGATTTAAGAGTAATACAAAATAAGCAAAAACTTGGAAGCTCTTAGATATTGAACTTCAAATAACATGAAAACAACTCACAAATTAATTAATTAATTTACATTAGAAAGTACATAACCATTCAAGACCAGAAACGTCAATACAAACTGATTAGTAGCCATCACTTCCGATGTAATGGGTGATTAATTCCCATTAGGTTCTAATTGAAGCATGGTGATACTTTTCACATAAACGTCTTCCGCTTTGTAAGTTTCTTAGGCAAATACACAATCGCCTGTAATGACACGCCACCAACACACGGCGAACATAGTTTTTGCAAAAATTCCTGTGACAATTTTTTTAATAGCTGTTTATAATTAGTGCCACTTAGTCTGTTGTTATACAACAACTGTTTTAAAATTACTTTTAATTTATTTGTTTCATACATACATAGAGTCACGCCTTTTTCCCATAGAGGTAGGCAGAGACCACATCTTTCCACTTGCTACGATCCTGGCACACATCTTTAGTTTCCTCTACATTCATTAGTGTTTTCATACAAAGCTCGTCGGTTGTGTACTTTTGACGTAGCCTTTCCTTAAAAGGATTTCTATCTGATCGTAATTATTTGTTTCATGCTTTAATATTTGTTGATTTGTATTATTGAGTATGATTTCATCGGGGATTTCTAGTCACAAAAATATTTTGAGCTTAATCTCGTTACTTCAATATTCTTTAAGTATCCGATGAAGCTGTAAAAGCAAAAAAAAGACTAACAGCAATTACATCACCGAAATTATACGAAGTTACGTTTTTTCATGAAATAGTACTTTTTAACTCACACTTCAGCCACACTAAATTCAAAGATTAAAGCGCAACTTCTGCATTGACCGTAATAACTCCGTACCACTTAACACGATAATTAAAAAACACATGTAAAAGCTGTACAAGCTCGATACTCTATTTCACCGCAGTTACGGAGTTACGTTTAACAAATAATAAAGAAAATGTTTATTGCTTATTCACTTGTAATGAAAATTAGATGTATATTTATCATTGTATGTTAAGAACCAAAGATGTTTTATTGGAACTGTTTCTGTATTTTCAATAATTTTATCTAAGTTTTGCATATACTATAAGACTTACTAATTGTTATAACACACACATTGGTTTCATAGCAGATGCTCATTTCTCGAGACATTTCTAATTTTTTATCAAAGCTATTATTTCTGAAATGAAGATTTGTTAGTATTAACAAAAGTTAGTTAAAACGAAATAAAACATTTATCCAAAATTCTATCGAGCATTCGCAGTTTAGTATTTTATCGAAGAGTTCGGTTATCAATGTGCAGTTCTTTAAGGCCGTAGCAAAAAGGTTTATAAGTTAAAACTTTCCTCTACTAAGGGACTATCGAATGCAAAAATGTTTTTTCAACTCGGATTAGTATTTCCTGACATTAGAGCGTTCAAAAACACAAACTATCAAACTTTATTATAGTCGTGAGATTTTATTCTGTATATACAGCTATGGTGGCTTCCATTTCATAACTACGTAATTGTTCGAGACGTGACTTGTTGTTTCGTAGTATTTAATAAATTACAACTGTTAACCGTACTCAGTCTCGACACGATGAATTTAACAAGTTCCTAATATGATTACACAACTTTAATGAAGATATAAAAGAGGTGTTATTTGATGCTTATAGATAATAATACAGCTTATATTTAAATGCTGTTGCTGCACTGTGATGACGATGTTATTGTCAAAAAGAAGAAAAAGTTAAAAAGTTAGATTTTTTTTTAAAAATTGATCTCAATATACCAGAAAGAACGACATCGTATGATGATAAGTTATCGAAACTATCTTCGTTTAAAAATAAGCCATTCAATGTTTATAAAATAATTGCATCTAAAACAAATCATGATCATAGAACGTTGGATTGCAAACAGTAACGATTCAAGAGCAGCTCCTTATTTTCGCTTCTCGTTTGACAATGTACAGTTGTTATTTACAATGGGGATTATGACTAGTAATTGAACGCATAAATCACATCAATAACGTATG
Organism: Luehdorfia chinensis; assembly: GCA_019845155.1. NCBI lineage: Eukaryota > Metazoa > Arthropoda > Insecta > Lepidoptera > Papilionidae > Luehdorfia > Luehdorfia chinensis. Next base: position 13,266,328 of record JAHVAK010000527.1, read on the forward strand.
CCTCTGTATATTTGTACAGATATATTTTATTATGTAGATAAATTGTTGATTATAAAATAATCTTTCTATATCTGTCTAGCATTAACACATTTTTTGAAAGAGTTGGAAAACCTATCGCGGATACTTTTAAACAATGATGATTTTTGTAGTAACAGTTGTTCAAATTCAAATTCTTTATTTGCTATAAATAGGGTAATGTAACAAGCTGGTTATTGTAATCCGATAATATGTGGCTTAAACCTATTTAGCTATTTTTTATAGCATGCAAAAAATGTAAGATTTCCAAGTCGACACAAATTTTTCATAAATAATAAATTACAAATTTAAATTCTAAATATGTACATGTCAAATTTCGCTTAGTGCATATAATTAATAATTTCAAATAATTAGGACACACAATACATAATTTTAAAAATAAATTATGCTATGAAATATAAAACGAATAAGAAATGTCACTCTATTTAAATTTTAATTAATTGATGCATCGAAAAGTCAGAGAGCTGTCTATATTTAAATTAGTCTCTGTAATTTAAGAAATCTTCAACAGAATAAAAAGTGGTTTCTAACAAATTATTACACATATTTCGGAAAATGTGACTAGTGTTCTGACTGATGGATGGTTTTGTTTTGTATTAGGAGTTGCGTATTTATAAAGTGTCGGCAGAGGTAGATAGCACCTAATTCTTTTCTACCAAGGTGTCGTAAGAAGCGACTGAGGTATTGTACAGAATAACACAACAATAATGCTGTCACTGTACCGCTCGTGGGAATGAGTGGTAAGATTTTTTTGGACTTGTACTACAATTACGGCGACGTGGTTCGCTACCCGATACGTCTCGTTTTCTTTTCGGGGGCAAAAAATGGGCTACGAGTGCCTCTTGACGGCATGTATGTAACACAAGAACTATCTCAGGAAAAGTGTTTTTATTAATAACCGAGCAGAGCTTCAGGTTTATTATCCAAGATACAATATTCGTATGACGCTATAAAAGAAACATAATTATTTATAACAGTTAAATAAACCTCAAATAAAAATGCAAATTTTTGCCATAGTTTAGGCATTTTTTTAATAATTTAAAAAGAGAGCCAGGTCTTCATGCAATATTCTTCACATCGAATAAATTTACGGGCATAAAAAATCTTATATGTACATACTTGCAATAGTTACAAAACTGTGTTATTATTTACGAATGTTTACGTATGTTACAGTGACACTACTAGCTCCTTAAACAGAGATCTGTCAAAGCCTCGAGGCTAGTAGTGACAACTTCACCGAATAATTAAGATGAGTATTTAATAATTCAGTAGTGAGATTTCAATAACTGCATAAACTTTATCAACTTCACATATGGTGGAACTTTATCAACTTCACATATGGTGGGGTCACTAAAAAGACTGTAGGACTGAAGGACAGCAACAAATTTCGAAATGATTGAATCATAGTCCACAAACTTAGTGTACTCTACGATACTCTGAAAGGAAAGGTATATCTATGATACTAAAGCTTTGGAAAGCGGCTTGGTCCAACGGCTGGTACTCGTCGTGTCTGCGTGCGAGACGATCAGACAAAGATGTGCTTCAAAGATAATGTGAGTATGATATGATAAGAGGATAAAGTCCAAATCATTTGAATCGAACCACTAGGTCTTATCTAAGTCGAGTTTCCAAATAGCCACCTCAGAAAGATGGAGTTTGTCCATAGAGACCTTTCTTATACATACATATATTTATTTAATTCTTACCACCTTCTACTGCTAAGAGTCGGGGAAGGTAAATCAGTTTTATTCGTTCTTAAATTCTATTAAAATTTTATAGTGAGTTTTTAATATTAGTGATTCATAAGATATCCATATCTTTTCTCTTTACCGCTGCATCAAAGTGTGAGACGGTTGGTGTATATACGTAAATCTGAAAAAAAAAATATTAATATTTCCCACTAAAAGATGATAAATATTAATAAATTTTATTCTATGATTTGATTTTTTTTTGTTTGGTTATTCTAAGAAAACGTAGTCAACTGTTGCAGAAATACACCTGATTTTAATGTGATTGCCATTTTGCAAATGCCGTGCTAATTAAAAGGTTTTTATTTTAAGTCAAAAATTATATCTAAATGATAAAAAATATGTCATTACCTTGACAACGCTTGAAAATATAATATACTTTTATTATATTTTTAATGAAGAAATATAATATAACAATACCTTATAGCTATTGTGCTATTCTATCTGCGACTGTTCGCGAAGCCTCGCTTCGGAAAGGAACATTTTGTGTTTGCATACACGTTATATACAGTAATAGCTTGTTGAAAGCCAAACCATGTTATGCTTATAAAATTACTTTAAGCAACATATTTTTAGTACAGGAAATTACTCTCGTTTCTTCATGCTGGCATTATATCATTATTTGGAAAGTGTTTAACTATTTCGCAACTGGAAGATTTATTAAGCCAATAAAGCCTATTACTACTATTACCCAATATTTTTAGCATATTTTATGCGTAGTAAAGTCACGCTGCATAGTAGATTAGATTCTGGTTGGAGCACGTTAATGGGTCAGCTCGGTCGGGCAAGTATCAGACTTGCACAGAATACAAGAATAAATTTGTACCATACGGCTGGAGGGTGAATGTAGGTGTAAATGGACCACAGTGACCACCAGTCCACTTTTCATCAAGTGGACTGTGTGCTCGTTTGTAATCGTAACTTAAATAACAATTCGACGAAGACATCCGTCGCGTCCGTGCATCTCAAAGTTAAAATATTCTTTAATCAACAAGTAAAATATTCTTCAATCAAAAAAGTTTACCATGTCACCGTACCATTTTATGCTACCTTATTAGGTATAGTTATAATTTCCACCATTGTTGTAATGCAACAAACCAAAAGAGAGTGCGAAAAAAGAAGCAGAAGGAAATTTAAAAAGTCGATACATGAAATCCAAAAAACCCATTTTGAAACAATTCCTATACATTTGCCTTACGTTATTCAAATGCTTGCTAATCTACGGGGAGTCCTAGCACTCAAGAATTAGCTAAGAGCCGAGACGACAATTACCTGATTACTTGGGGGCCGGAATGTTCCGAAATCATTGGAAGGCAACACGGTACTAAATATGTTAGTCGATCTATTTAAAAGATCACTTCTTTCACTATTGCTTTAATTTTATATTAAACGTATCTTTAATCTTATTCCAACATTGAATTGACAGTGACGATTTTTTTTGAAGGAATCTTTGAGCTGTTTTTTTCGTAATTAGGTCTTTTTATGTTTTTTCTGTCCGCCGTTTTAATTGATTCTGAAATAATGATAATTGGAGTAAAAAAACTTTAACATTGTAAGTATCACTGAAATAACATTTAATTATAGCAACTTGAACGTTTGTTGTTTCTTAATTTACTGCCTATGTATTAGTCACTTTCTGGAACACTAGTGTTTCAAACTTAAAAACAACTTAAAAAGACTTTTTTACTTTAGTGTTACGTTAACCATTTTCATGTCCGTTTTATTTTGTAATCGTTTATTAAATAATAACTTTTAGAAAAAAAGATATATATACACACCGGCACAATTATCGGATCATTAAAAAAGGCAGAGTATAGAAATAATAACGTGTTTATTAAAACAAATAATAATCAGACATGAATTAACAAACTGATAAACATCTTTTAACATCGACTTAAAATAATAATTAAATTACAATAAAAATAATTAAAAAAAAAAACTTTTTTCTCTATTTGGTGGTAACACAAATTTACCACATTGTTTAATGTGGTAAATTAAAGATTAAATTAATTAGTAGTATTCTGGATTTAACACTTTTCTTTTACAAGTCACAAACATGCTCTATAGGATTCATATCCGGGGACCTTGCTGGCCACCTGCATCACTGTTATACCCACATGGTTTAGATATGCTTGGACTGAGCGAGGACTGTGAGTCCGAGCATTATCCTGCATCAGAATAAAGCCATCGTCATTATAGGGGGCAAATGGCACAACGTGTTCTTCAAAAATATCCCTGATGTAACTATCATCAGTCATATTCCCTCTATCGATTATCACGAACTCCGCACGAGCTCCGAAAGTTATCCCTCCCCACACCATAACTCAGCCGCCCACATATGCCACCGTTTTTTAAAAAATTAGTCTGAATGGATCTTTCTCCTTTGGGTCTCCATATTCCCTGCCTTCCATCGATCTGGTTAAGGAGCACTCTACACTCATCAGTGAAAAGTACCCGCTCACCATTGGTTTATGTCCCAAAAACGATATTCGCGTGCAAAGTTTAACCGATGTAAACGATGGTATCTCTCATGTTTTGGCTTTAGCCGGTACATACGAACCTATGTCCACTTCTTCAAATCTTCTGCGAACTGTACGCTCGCTCACTCGCACTCCTCGCACGACTTCACCTCTTAATCTTCCTCGCAATTCGGTCCTGAACAGCCGTTACCCGCGTGTTCATGCGAGCTCGAAGTTGTAGAAAATGGTCACCCCTCCTCGAAGTGCACTTTTTTCTGCCTTGGCCCTCCTCCTCACAAGAGAATCAGTCAACGGGTACCGTTGAATACTGCGATGAATCGAAATTGATTGCTGTCTGGCGGCATTAGATCTGTAGGTATGACCATTTCTTCGCATTTCATCTGCCCTAATAATCTCTGGTGGTGGTAAATCGGGCATTTTTAGTTTATTTCAACTAACGTGCCTACCACCAGTATCACGAATAGTTCAGGATTTTTTTTTGATGACAGTAAAAGGGTTTACGAGCTATGATAACATGTTATTCTATTTAAAAATAAATCTTGTTTAGTCCCATAATCAGTACAGTATGATCCCGTGTTTAGATAGTTCGTATTATTCGTTCCATTCGACTCTGCAACAACTAAGCACTTCATATATAAGTCTTCCCAAAATGTAAGCGAGATCGTTCGAGAGTTTCATAATTTTACACATAATTGTAATAAAGTTTAATTTATAAGGTCTTGATTTTCTGACAAATTAGAAATATAACTTTTACTTAAAAAAATTATGTAATGCATAAGTAGACCACCGAAGCTTTCAACTCGAACCAAATATTATTAATATGCCATATTTTATAAATAAAATAGTTTTTTTTACTTATAACACAGTAAATGTACAAAAGCTACTCACTTTTGTATGTAATAGCTAATAATTCATTAAAGATTAGTGTAATCCCTATCCTCCTTCTCTTCAAAATCGTGCATAGCATGTGTTTTAAATAAACAGCAACAATGGCAGAAAAAAAAAATTAAACGTCCCGCAGGAAATGACATTTTATGCGCAGCGTTTACCGCAGTAACTAACCTTCAAGTTTAGCATAGACGGATATTTTTGCACTTCAATAACTTTACGTTAAGGGAATAGCTTCGGTGACTTGTGTAAATATTATATATATTAATTATTGGAGACCGCGTGGCCTTGTGGTTAGAGCACCTGAATTCTACGCCACAGGTCCTGGGTTCCGAAGCCAACATTTGTGTAACAATACAAATTGTTAGTTTTCGTAACTGGTTGCGTTGTGATTAACCCTGTGTTTCTGATATTGCAATCTAGCCTACCTCCGATATTATATTATATTATTTTATAGGTAGGTCCTACCTATAAAAATCGAATGTCTTCCGACAGCTGGCGAATAACAATTTTCATATGTCTTTCATAAGTTATCCAGACCTGTGATAGGTATCTTCTAACTGTGTAGAGTCTTGCCAATAGTGGACTGTTAAGAGTTTGGTGAAGATGATGATGGTTGTTTTCATAGAAGAAAGTGACAAGTCGAGCAAATATTTCTCCTGATTTTAAGTGCAACGTTTGCCCATAACAAATGCTGTGTCACCCAGTACTCTTCTCAACACTGCACCCGTCACCCTGAGTCCTTATCAGTATACCTATATCAGTTCTTAAGTCTCATATGCACAGTGAATACTCTAGGTCTCAGTGCTATTCAGAACGAATTTTTGATAGCCTTAAATCTGTGACAATATTTTTTATTAAAGCCTTGGTGATTTTTACGTTGTGTTTAGATAAGATAACAGTTTTTGGTTTTTTAGTGCTTTGTTCTTAACCGATGGTCAACAAACGAACGTAAGATATATACTTGATCCTACCTATTAACATAAACGACTACCGCTTAGTTCGAGCGTTCTTGCACAGAGATCTAATAAATTGTTCTTTGTCGAACTATTTGTTTAGAACGCAGTCCTTTATGTAAGCGTAAGTAAATCGGATATTTTAAAGACAATTATACATACATACATATAGTCATGCCTTTTTCCCACATAAGAGGTTGGCAGAGGCTACAGATGTAGCCAACTTATCGCTCCCGCGGGATACGGGACGTGCCACCCGACACGTCACGTTTCGCCGCCATTTTGGTACGAGTCAAAAAAATCTGACACCATTGCGTTGCCACGAGGTAGTGACAGCATTGCATATAATGGTCTTAATCTGCACGAATAAAGGCTGTCCGTACAATACTTTAGTCGCCTATTACGATACCTTGGTAGAAAACAGGTTGGTGCTATTCTACCCTGGACATCTATCGGCTATTGAAGACTATAATACTCAGACATAAATGTGTAAAAAACATGTTGCGAATTAGATTATAATAAAAAACTTTTGAGCAACTGTATGATTAGTCGTCTTCAGTTAGATACTCGAAATAGTTTAAAATAGCAAACAAACAAAAAATCAATTTATGTACTTCATTGTATTATTTATAAAGTGGAAAAGTCGAGGTGTTATTTCTGTCCGGGTAGTAATTGCTTCGCCCTACTCAACACGTCATTTAACAAATGCACGTTGAAACCGATGTGTGTTTCATTGCGCTTCAGTGCGTTTCAGTTTCAATCTTTCTGTAATTTCATATTAACTAAGACTATTATACACTAAACTTCGATTAAAAGTATTAATTATAATTTAATGTTTGTTCATGATTATAAACTGCATTTTTATAAATGTTTGAAAAAATTCATTTCAGAACACTTCAAAATAATTTTATATTCACATTATTTGTAGACTCTTGAGATTCGGCTGAGATTCGTACCCAGGACCCGCGGCGTATAAGTCAGGTACTCTGACCACTACTAGGCCACGCGTCCATGAAACAATATCAACAGACTCTAAGCAATCAGTTGTAGTTAATGTCCACTTGATGGTAAGTGATAACAGTGACACTTAATCCACAATGAAAAATTAATATGAAGGTACGTTGCCTCTGAGGATGAATATGAAAAACCTCTTTGGCATTTGGCATTTCGAAAATTGAAAGGCGGGAAGATTTCCTGTGATCGTCGCGCTGCCAAGCGGATTGAAGACCACAGTGCCAGAACTCTCGAGACGCTCGTCACCGGCCCGGGCATTTTAGCTCTGGTATGTTCTAGGTAGTCATTACACCGTCTGCCAGAGACGTCTCTCAAATTTGGAGAAGCATATGTCTAGTAGGAATTGGAGGCTGATAATACTCGTAATAATAATGATATAACACGATACGTGAATAATCAATCTAGGGGCGAAATTTATCTGGAAAGCACCAGTTAGTTTTTCAGTTTGTTTAGTAAATATCGAACTGTAAAGTGGGCTGGAAGTGAAAATAGTTAGTTTAGTTTACTATAGAAGCGCAGTTAGCATTAAAGTAGGTAAATATGGGTGCTGTGTGTATTTTACATCACACCTTATTTACATATTGATAGCTTTTTGAGCAACAAAACAGGATCAAACTTTCGATTATTTTGTAATTTCATAAAGTAACGCCGTAGCCTGTGTAAAATGTTGTTTGCTGATATGCGTAATACGCCAAGGCGACGAAATATTGAAAGGAAAGACTTGAAAACTTTGTTATATTTTTTGATAAGAAGAACCCAAACGTCAAAATGTTTCATATGTTATATTATAGGTTTAATTTTGAATTATCTTTAGTCACGGTTAAAACATTATGCTAAAAGATATTCCGACATGACATCATTTGACAAAGTTGTTCTCTAATTTAACAAATACAAATTTCGTTTGTCAAATATCTTTATTTTTCATACTGCCACCGTTTTATAATGAGGTTCTTCTGTACGGAGAAGAAGCTGGCGAAAGTAACTACGCAATTATCCTCTATTTTAGTCATATTTTCAACCTAATTTATTAATAAAATTATATTACAAAATAAATATTACATAAGTTATTAGTATTTAGAAACAGCCTGCTAGCGACCACATCACTCCTCATGTTGTTTATTATCGTTCCTGTGAATAACTTGTTAATGTATTAGGACAGACGGTCTTCCACTTTTTTTTGTATGTTTTATTATCTTGATAACAAATAAAATATTATATAAAATTAATTATAATATTTAAAAGCAAAACATATTGTGTAGTTTGATTTCTGCCTGCCACAGCCAAGATACTGACATGCCTGTAACAGTTAAAACATTTGGATTTAAGAGTAATACAAAATAAGCAAAAACTTGGAAGCTCTTAGATATTGAACTTCAAATAACATGAAAACAACTCACAAATTAATTAATTAATTTACATTAGAAAGTACATAACCATTCAAGACCAGAAACGTCAATACAAACTGATTAGTAGCCATCACTTCCGATGTAATGGGTGATTAATTCCCATTAGGTTCTAATTGAAGCATGGTGATACTTTTCACATAAACGTCTTCCGCTTTGTAAGTTTCTTAGGCAAATACACAATCGCCTGTAATGACACGCCACCAACACACGGCGAACATAGTTTTTGCAAAAATTCCTGTGACAATTTTTTTAATAGCTGTTTATAATTAGTGCCACTTAGTCTGTTGTTATACAACAACTGTTTTAAAATTACTTTTAATTTATTTGTTTCATACATACATAGAGTCACGCCTTTTTCCCATAGAGGTAGGCAGAGACCACATCTTTCCACTTGCTACGATCCTGGCACACATCTTTAGTTTCCTCTACATTCATTAGTGTTTTCATACAAAGCTCGTCGGTTGTGTACTTTTGACGTAGCCTTTCCTTAAAAGGATTTCTATCTGATCGTAATTATTTGTTTCATGCTTTAATATTTGTTGATTTGTATTATTGAGTATGATTTCATCGGGGATTTCTAGTCACAAAAATATTTTGAGCTTAATCTCGTTACTTCAATATTCTTTAAGTATCCGATGAAGCTGTAAAAGCAAAAAAAAGACTAACAGCAATTACATCACCGAAATTATACGAAGTTACGTTTTTTCATGAAATAGTACTTTTTAACTCACACTTCAGCCACACTAAATTCAAAGATTAAAGCGCAACTTCTGCATTGACCGTAATAACTCCGTACCACTTAACACGATAATTAAAAAACACATGTAAAAGCTGTACAAGCTCGATACTCTATTTCACCGCAGTTACGGAGTTACGTTTAACAAATAATAAAGAAAATGTTTATTGCTTATTCACTTGTAATGAAAATTAGATGTATATTTATCATTGTATGTTAAGAACCAAAGATGTTTTATTGGAACTGTTTCTGTATTTTCAATAATTTTATCTAAGTTTTGCATATACTATAAGACTTACTAATTGTTATAACACACACATTGGTTTCATAGCAGATGCTCATTTCTCGAGACATTTCTAATTTTTTATCAAAGCTATTATTTCTGAAATGAAGATTTGTTAGTATTAACAAAAGTTAGTTAAAACGAAATAAAACATTTATCCAAAATTCTATCGAGCATTCGCAGTTTAGTATTTTATCGAAGAGTTCGGTTATCAATGTGCAGTTCTTTAAGGCCGTAGCAAAAAGGTTTATAAGTTAAAACTTTCCTCTACTAAGGGACTATCGAATGCAAAAATGTTTTTTCAACTCGGATTAGTATTTCCTGACATTAGAGCGTTCAAAAACACAAACTATCAAACTTTATTATAGTCGTGAGATTTTATTCTGTATATACAGCTATGGTGGCTTCCATTTCATAACTACGTAATTGTTCGAGACGTGACTTGTTGTTTCGTAGTATTTAATAAATTACAACTGTTAACCGTACTCAGTCTCGACACGATGAATTTAACAAGTTCCTAATATGATTACACAACTTTAATGAAGATATAAAAGAGGTGTTATTTGATGCTTATAGATAATAATACAGCTTATATTTAAATGCTGTTGCTGCACTGTGATGACGATGTTATTGTCAAAAAGAAGAAAAAGTTAAAAAGTTAGATTTTTTTTTAAAAATTGATCTCAATATAACAGAAAGAACGACATCGTATGATGATAAGTTATCGAAACTATCTTCGTTTAAAAATAAGCCATTCAATGTTTATAAAATAATTGCATCTAAAACAAATCATGATCATAGAACGTTGGATTGCAAACAGTAACGATTCAAGAGCAGCTCCTTATTTTCGCTTCTCGTTTGACAATGTACAGTTGTTATTTACAATGGGGATTATGACGAGTAATTGAACGCATAAATCACATCAATAACGTATGCCTCTGTATATTTGTACAGATATATTTTATTATGTAGATAAATTGTTGATTATAAAATAATCTTTCTATATCTGTCTAGCATTAACACATTTTTTGAAAGAGTTGGAAAACCTATCGCGGATACTTTTAAACAATGATGATTTTTGTAGTAACAGTTGTTCAAATTCAAATTCTTTATTTGCTATAAATAGGGTAATGTAACAAGCTGGTTATTGTAATCCGATAATATGTGGCTTAAACCTATTTAGCTATTTTTTATAGCATGCAAAAAATTTAAGATTTCCAAGTCGACACAAATTTTTCATAAATAATAAATTACAAATTTAAATTCTAAATATGTACATGTCAAATTTCGCTTAGTGCATATAATTAATAATTTCAAATAATTAGGACACACAATACATAATTTTAAAAATAAATTATGCTATGAAATATAAAACGAATAAGAAATGTCACTCTATTTAAATTTTAATTAATTGATGCATCGAAAAGTCAGAGAGCTGTCTATATTTAAATTAGTCTCTGTAATTTAAGAAATCTTCAACAGAATAAAAAGTGGTTTGACTAGTGTTCTGACTGATGGATGGTTTTGTTTTGTATTAGGAGTTGCGTATTTATAAAGTGTCGGCAGAGGTAGATAGCACCTAATTCTTTTCTACCAATGTGTCGTAAGAAGCGACTGAGGTATTGTACAGAATAACACAACAATAATGCTGTCACTGTACCGCTCGTGGGAATGAGTGGTAAGATTTTTTTGGACTTGTACTACAATTACGGCGACGTGGTTCGCTACCCGATACGTCTCGTTTCCTTTCGGGGGCAAAAAATGGGCTACGAGTGCCTCTTGACGGCATGTATGTAACACAAAAACTATCTCAGGAAAAGTGTTTTTATTAATAACCGAGCAGAGCTTCAGGTTTATTATCCAAGATACAATATTCGTATGACGCTATAAAAGAAACATAATTATTTATAACAGTTAAATAAACCTCAAATAAAAATGCAAATTTTTGCCATAGTTTAGGCATTTTTTTATAATTTAAAAAGAGAGCCAGGTCGTCATGCAATATTCTTCACATCGAATAAATTTACGGGCATAATAAATCTTACATGTACATACTTGCAATAGTTACAAAACTGTGTTATTATTTACGGATGTTTACGTATGTTACAGTGACACTACTAGCTCCTTAAACAGAGATCTGTCAAAGCCTCGAGGCTAGTAGTGACAACTTCACCGAATAATTAAGATGAGTATTTAATAATTCAGTAGTGAGATTTCAATAACTGCATAAACTTTATCAACTTCACATATGGTGGAACTTTATCAACTTCACATATGGTGGGGTCACTAAAAAGACTGTAGGACTGAAGGACAGCAACAAATTTCGAAATGATTGAATCATAGTCCACAAACCTAGTGTACTCTACGATACTCTGAAAGGAAAGGTATATCTATGATACTAAAGCTTTGGAAAGCGGCTTGGTCCAACGGCTGGTACTCGTCGTGTCTGCGTGCGAGACGATCAGACAAAGATGTGCTTCAAAGATAATGTGAGTATGATATGATAAGAGGATAAAGTCCAAATCATTTGAATCGAACCACTAGGTCTTATTTAGGTCGAGTTTCCAAATAGCCACCTCAGAAAGATGGAGTTTGTCCATAGAGACCTTTCTTATACATACATATATTTATTTAATTCTTACCACCTTCTACTGCTAAGAGTCGGGGAAGGTAAATCACTTTTATTCGTTCTTAAATTCTATTAAAATTTTATAGTGAGTTTTTAATATTAGTGATTCATAAGATATCCATATCTTTTCTCTTTACCGCTGCATCAAAGTGTGAGACGGTTGGTGTATATACGTAAATCTGAAAAAAAAATATTAATATTTCCCACTAAAAGATGATAAATATTAATAAATTTTATTCTATGATTTGATTTTTTTTTTTTGTTTGGTTATTCTAAGAAAACGTTGTCAACTGTTGCAGAAATACACCTGATTTTAATGTGATTGCCATTTTGCAAATGCCGTGCTAATTTAAAGGTTTTTATTTTAAGACAAAAATATGTCATTACCTTGACAACGCTTGAAAATATAATATACTTTTATTATATTTTTAATGAAGAAAATATAATATAACAATACCTTATAGCTATTGTGCTATTCTATCTGGGACTGTTCGCGAAGCCTCGCTTCGGAAAGGAACATTCTGTGTTTGCATACACGTAACATACAGTAATAGCTTGTTGAAAGCCAAACCATGTTATGCAAAATTACTTTAAGCAACACATTTTTAGTACAGGAAATTACTCTCGTTTCTTCATGCTGGCATTATATCATTATTTGGAAAGTGTTTAACTATTTCGCAACTGGAAGATTTATTAAGCCAATAAAGCCTGTTACTACTATTACCCAATATTTTTAGCATATTTTATGCGTAGTAAAGTCACGCTGCATAGTAGATTAGATTCTGGTTGGAGCACGTTAATGGGTCAGCTCGGTCGGGCAAGTATCAGACTTGCACAGAATACAAGAATAAATTTGTACCATACGGCTGGAAGATGAATGTAGGTGTAAATGGACCACAGTGACCACCAGTCCACTTTTCATCAAGTGGACTGTGTGCTCGTTTGTCATCGTAACTTAAATAACAATTCGACGAAGACATCCGTCGCGTCCGTGCATCTCAAAGTTAAAATATTCTTCAATCAACAAGTAACTATAATATCAAAAAAGTTTACCATGTCACCGTACCATTTTATGCTACCTTATTAGGTATAGTTATAATTACCACCATTGTTGTAATGCAACAAAACAAAAGTATGTAACAAACCAAAAGAGAGTGCGAAAAAAGAAGCAGAAGGAAATTTAAAAAGTCGATACATGAAATCCAAAAAACCTATTTTGAAACAATTCCTATACATTTGCCTTACGTTATTCAAATGCTTGCTAATCTACGGGGAGTCCCAGCACTCAAGAATTAGCTAAGAGCCGAGACGACAATTACCTGATTACTTGGGGGCCGGAATGTTCCGAAATCATTGGAAGGCAACACGGTACTAAATATGTTAGTCGATCTATTTAAAAGATCACTTCTTTCACTATTGCTTTAATTTTATATTAAACGTATCTTTAATCTTATTCCAACATTGAATTGACAGTGACGATTTTTTTTGAAGGAATCTTTGAGCTGTTTTTTCGTAATTAGGTCTTTTTATGTTTTTTCTGTCCGCCGTTTTAATTGATTCTGAAATAATGAAAATTGGAGTAAAAAACTTTAACATTGTAAGTATCACTGAAATAACATTTAATTATAGCAACTTGAACGTTTGTTGTTTCTTTATTTTGCTGCCTATGTATTAGTCACTTTCTGGAACACTAGTGTTTCAAACTTAAAAACAACTTAAAAAGACTTTTTTACTTTAGTGTTACGTTGACCATTTTCATGTCCGTTTTATTTTGTAATCGTTTATTAAATAATAACTTTTAGAAAAAAAAGATATATATACACACCGGCACAGTTATCGGATCATTAAAAAAGGCAGAGTATAGAAATAATAACGTGTTTATTAAAACAAATAATAATCAGACATGAATTAACAAACTGATAAACATCTTTTAACATCGACTTTAAGAAGTATTCAATTAAATTTTATTAAAAATAATTAAAAAAAAAATTTTTTTCTCTATTTGGTGGTAACACAAATTTACCACATTGTTTAATGTGGTAAATTAAAGATTAAATTAATTAAATGAAAGACTAATAACGTGTGTTTCCACCTCGTACTCTAAGTAACGTTTCCATTCATCTGGGCATGCGGCGAATTATGTTATCTATTGTATCTTGGGACAAGCTCTGCCACTCTTCAAGTAATGCGAGTTGCTGTTCTCTCATGTTGTCGGGGGGTGGTATTCTGGATTTAACACTTTTCTTTTACAAGTCACAAACATGCTCTTCTTCTTCTTCTTCTTCTTTTCAGCCTATCACTAGTCCACTGCTGAACATAGGCCTCCGCCATAGATTGCCACAAAAGTTTGTAGCTCTCATTTTGGGGGGGATTTGCCATAGTTGCCACGCTTGGCAGGCGGGTTGGCAACCGCAGTTTATTTTTTTCAGATGTTCCAGAATGATGCTGCTGCCCATCTTTTGGTTTTCATTTTCCCTCTGTCGACTTTTACGACACCCACGGGATGAGATGGGGTGGTAGATTCTCTTAAGCCGCCACCACACGGCGAAAAGTACTCGCTCACCATTGGTTTATGTCCCAAAAACGATATTCGCGTGCAAAGTTTAACCGATGTAAACGATGGTATCTCTCATGTTTTGGCTTTAGCCGGTACATACGAACCTATGTCCACTTCTTCAAATCTTCTGCGAACTGTACGCTCGCTCACTCGCACTCCTCGCACGACTTCAAGCTCAATTCGGGCCTGAACAGCCGTTACCCGCGTTTTCATGCGAGCTCGAAGTTGTAGAAAACGGTCACCTCTCCTCGAAGTGCACTTTTTTCTGCTTGCCTCCTCACAAGAGAATCAGTCAACGGGTACCGTTGAATACTGCGATGAATCGAAATTGATTGCTGTCTGGCGGCAATAGATCTGTAGGTATGACCATTTCTTCGCATTTCATCTGCCCTAATAATCTCTGGTGGTGGTAAATCGGGCATTTTTAGTTTATTTCAACTAACGTGCCTACTATTGACACGAAAAAAATTACTTTTACTAACAAAATTGAGAATTTATCAAATTTTTACAACTTTTAAATTTCTCTTGAGACCGAGCTCGAACCACAATATATCACTATACACTTTACTCACTATGCACCGGAGTGTGTATAAGAAAAGTTTCTGACAGATGATTTTAATAAATGGATACTATATACTATTTAAATACACATCGATCGGGTGGTAGTTATTTCATCATTCATCACATTATTTACAGGTTATTTCATCGCAGAACTGATTAATGTTTACGATACAACCCTTAAAGTTAGTGTTAGTTTGAGAAAGTTGGCAAAAGAAGCAAAATTTGGAAGGCCTTTCGAAAGTTACACCATATATTCTTGTCGTCTATACCGCATAGTTTGAAGATCGGAAGACCTCACGTGCGTGAACACCTTATCTTTACCATAAATTATAGATGTTGCAGACGTGAACACTGATACTAAGCTTAAAGTGAAACATTGACAAACGATTATTTATAACTTTAAAAGAGAATTCAAAACAACTTAATTCAACATACTCGTAGTGTCAAAGTGATTGATATAGCATAACGAGCTCGTAAATTTAAGTGACATATCGACATAAATATTGGTCGCACAATATGTTACCGATGAAGCAAGTAAGTCTTGGAGTGAAAACCATGATAGAATCAGTGCAAGAAAGTGGTAAAGTACAACTGTGTACGTAAACCTATTCGATCAATCTTTGATCCAATCAAACCCAATGCAAGGGTAATATGGCTTAATCTGGAAGTGGTTAACGTCTAGATATTCGTAGATGTTAGTTGATGATGAAAGGTTCTTCTCTTTTAACATGCAACGTCAGAAACACGAATAGATCCAGACGTACTTAAAACATTAACAATTTGTATGTTGCACAAAGTTGGGATGGCCAGTTCGGCGAACTAAGCTTCAACCAGCAAGCAAGCAAAAAGTAAAAAAAGTAAAGTTTCAGCCTATAAATGTCCCACTACTGAGCACAGGCCTCCTCTCATTTCTGAGAGGGTTTTGGAGCTAGGAAGAATCCGCCACGCTGCTCCAATGCGGGTTGGCGGACTTCACATGTCCTCGAAATATTTCTATTCCTCGGACATGCAGGTTTCCTCACGATGTTTTCCTTCACCGCTAAGCACGTGGTAAATCAGCACTTAAAATTGTAGAACAATATTAGAGGTGCTGGTACCGGGGATCGAACCCAGGTTACTCGCTTACTATGAAATTAAAGGCGAGCACCAGGCCCCTGAGCTACCACGGCTCAACGATTTTTAGAAGATTGCATGCAGCAAGCAAGCAATCTTCTCAAAATGTGAGAGGCTGTGCTAGTGTAAAAACAATCAAAACTCTTTATTGTGCACTTGTGCGTAGTGTCCTCGAGTATTGCTCACAACTGTGGAACCCTTAATATAATATTTACATTGATAGGCTGGAGTCGATTTAACAATGATTTTTATACAGGAATCCGTCTAGGTAGAAGCAGTAGCATGCAAACATTGCTGTGTTTCGGTTTGAAGGGCACTGTGAGCTAGTGTAATCACTGGGCATATGAGACTTAAGAACTGATGTCTCGGCGCCTTAGGGCGCAGTGTGTAGTCTCACAGAAATGTTCTTGGTGACAACATTTGTTATGAGCAGACGTTGCACTTACCATCGGGTGAACGTTTTCCTCGCTTCATCACTTTATGAAATAAAAGAAAAGTTCATGAAATGTGATGTTAACTATGAAGCACAAATTACCTGAATTTACTTTATTAAGTAAATATCAACTGATTGTAATCTAAATGAAGTCCGTAAGAAAACCGATATACGAGTATATATATATATATATATATACCTTAATGTACACATAGCTGTACAAAATACAGACAAATTTATTTTTTCATCTGATCTGCAAACTTTGTAAACAAATTGCATGGCTTTCCCGATTTTGACATTTTTAATTCTTGCCTAAAAGCTCTAAAAACATAATTTATACAAAACGGTTCGATGCGACTTCTTGATTAAAACAAATCTGGTTAAAAAATAAACAAGCATTTTATTTAGTCAAAATCAACAATTCAATTGTGTTCTTTTAGTAATAAATATTATTTAAGTAATTAAGCAATGTATCTGTCTGTATTCCGAATAAAAAAATATATGATTATAAAGAAAATTATTTGAACTACTGAATACTGAAGGTATTCAGTAGTTCAAATAATTTTCAGCGGTTAAAAAATTATTGTGATTGTGGAAATTGAAAGATAAAAAACTGTATGAAATCCTGTTTTAGATTAGAGATAGAACATAAATGTTACAAGAGAAAATTTATATCCCAAATTAAACTCAGTTTGAGTCGTAACATTGTCTTTATAGGCTGAACGGCAGAAGTCGTAGTCATAAATTTGCTCTTAACCTATTAATCTCTTTAGTGGCTTTCATATATTTGATACGAGTTGAGTAGCTTCAGCTAGCTAGCTAGCTAGCTTCAGATATGTATAATACTTTGTACTAACTGAATATTTTTTGAAAGAACGTAGAGATCTTTTTAATTAAACCATTTTTTTTAATATTAAAAGCGTTTGTTCGCTTTATGGCGAAATAAGAAATTTAACAAATTCATCACGTACCGTGGGTGTCATAAAGGTCCACGAAACGAAATGCCAAAAATCTCATGGCCTCCAATAGTTAGCGGAAATATGCCATAATACAAAAGTACGAATATAAGCCTAAAGTATATAAAAACGTGTCCTTATAAGTCAACATTTCTAGGAAAATAAATAGGTGAAAAAGAAAAACTTTATTAATAATTAAAACCATCCTCGAGACAGACGATGAGTATTTTATCATTTATATAGATTTTAATGTATTTTTGCGTGAGATTTTAGGTTCTTCGAAAAATATTTCACTGTAACGAAGCTACATTATATTTCAGAAGAACATAAACTTTGTCGAATTCTGAACAATGCAAAGCTAAGACAACTTGCTAATATTCACATTAAACTGAAAATAAAATGTTCAAATAAAATATTAC
This sequence comes from Luehdorfia chinensis, assembly GCA_019845155.1. Taxonomy (NCBI): domain Eukaryota; kingdom Metazoa; phylum Arthropoda; class Insecta; order Lepidoptera; family Papilionidae; genus Luehdorfia; species Luehdorfia chinensis. The sequence goes on from JAHVAK010000527.1 coordinate 13,284,543, forward strand.
CACCATCCCTGTTTTTAAAAAAAGTAATTTTTGCGGAAAAAATACAATGGAATGTATTTTTAAATTGCATATTATATTCTACATATTCAAATATGCATACTTGGACGTTATTAAAATATCACATTCAGCTTTCAACAAAAAACGTTGTATTTGTCCGGGACTGGAATTGTGAAAAATGGAAATAAAGTAACCGCGCTTTAGTTCCGCTTCATGACTTGTTTGTTTTTTTTAGTAAATGAACAATAATTTTAGATGTAACTTAAAATTATTGTTTTGTTGTGAGTTAATTTGTGGAATTATTAAAGTTATATAGAATAAGTTGACGTATTCAAATGTATAGCAAGATCCAGATGATGTTTCTAAATTTGTGGATCGCAATTTTGAAGAAATTGTTAAGCACATAGCTAGTTTACAGTACTTGGGGAATAAATACCAACGCAAATATATTTTACCTGTGAGTTAGTCTAATAGGGATCAGCTGATTATATTGTGATTAATTTCATTGTGACATTATTATTAATTTATGTAACGTTAAAATGACAACTATGAACAGCATAGTTAACCGATTAATATTTTCTCATCAATTCTCTTTGTCTAGTTTAGTGAGCTTTTCATGAAATTTCAATTATGTTCGCGTTTTGAATTAGATAACTGTAACTAAGTGAAAAACATAAATATTGTTATGTTTTGGTAGTTCAGTAAAGCAGGTTTTATAGGCCACGATATCTGATTGTTTCTGATTCATCTGAGTTCTAATCTCTAGTCAGTGGTCATCGCGTCGGCTTGCTTTTGGACCGGATTGCCGTTTAACATCTTTGTGATTCTTGGTTAATTTGTCTACAACAGTCGATCGATGCAAAATTAATCGAAAAAGTTTATTAAAAATTAAAGAAATTGTCGAAAAGTAATTTTAGAAGTGATTTTTTGAAGCTTTTCGGATTTGCATATTTTTCCTTTTATCGTCATCATTATCACGGTCTGCGGTAGTGTACAATTGGATTTAGTGCTCTCTAAAAGCCTGACGCGGTTTCCACTATAGAAATCGTCCACGTCAAAGCTATCACTTCTGAGACATACGTGAGCAGTCCATTGGTACTTCAGTTTTTATAATCGAAAGGTTAAGTCGATAACATCTATTTTTTTATATGAGCAGGCCTCCTCTCATTTTTGAGTCCGCCACGCTCTAATGCGGGTTGGCAAATTTCACATGTCCTCGAAATATTCCCCAGACATTCAGGTTTCCTCACGAAGTTATCCTTCACCGCGGAGCTGGTGGTAAATGAGCACTTAAAATTTGCACAGCAATTTTCGAGGTGGCGGCACCGACGATCGAACTCAGGTCACTCGCGCACTACGAAATTCAATAAATTCGGCCACTGAGCTACCATGAAGCCTTAAATGTATATTTTTTGTTATTAGTAACTATTATATATGTAGTGTGTACGTCATTATTATATCATATATTAACTATATGCTTTTAAGTGATAATTCTATTTTAACAAGGTAATTTTTCACATTTTTTTCTTTTTTATGACAAACTACGTATTTTCTTTTCTATTCCGCCCGCCACACTTACTACTGCACTTTAGTAGTCTGGCTGATTATTTTATTTCAAATTTTCTCATACTATTTTCATATTGTTTTCTGAGCTATTTGAAGGATTTGCGGAGTAGTTGCACCGGCAATAAGTACAATCAGGGAATAATGTTTAATGGAAAACTTCGCTAAGCCTGATAAATGCTGCTCAGCCAAACGAAAACGAAGTTTGATTAAACGATTAAAAAATTGAGCTCCAGGCTTGTCGCCAATACAGTAGTAGCCTACAGTAGTAGTAGTAATAAGTTTCTAGTATTTGTTAATAACAAAATATTATTTTCCATTCTGTATATAATTCATAATTTTTTGCTACTTATTTTTAATTAAAACAAAACACTTTGTTTTAGTTATATTTGCGACCTGTACCGTACTTTAACCGAGCAAACAAAAAAATTAACCGTCACCACTTCAAAATTCGTACTCAATTTAACGTAAACAACGCTATACCATATTTCACCAAACCGAATCGAACATTGGGTCCGTCCGTACGTGACGCTCGCAGTCCGCTAGAAGCAACACCCGATAGTAATTGTCCTCTATCAAGTTTGCATAGGCGCGTCTAAATTCACTTTGGTAACATCGTAGTTTAAATTCGCTAGTTTAGTGAAAAAGTTAGTTTAGCTAGGTCGCCGTAAGGTACGGCCTTGCTTAATTAGGTCGTTCGATTTTACCGGGCCCATATTTTATGGTGTCCCGTGTAATCGGGAACAACATCGTTTCTGCGAGTCAGGTGCAAGCTGAGCAACGCTTCGAATTTTGTTGCGACGATTTTCGTCACCGCTAGAAGGTTTGAACATAGTGCAGTGACATATTAGGTACACTTACACAAGTAGTGGCAACAACACACCAGTCCTGAGTTAAAAAAAGTTTTAGTGCCGTGCGTATAAAACTTCCCCGGGTTTCGGTATGGCCCAGGCGGAAGCCGCGCAATTGGAACTTCGTCGCCTCCTGGCGGCTGGCCTCGCAGTCGTCGCAGGGCCCTCTGGCCTCGCTCGTTCGACGCCGTTACCGGACGCTACCGGTTCGCAGCGTCCTCCGTCGCGTGACCCGCCGCCTTTTTCTTGGCGCGACCCGCCGCGATCGCCAGACGACGCTCTGATGCACGCGATGCACTCCGCGCAGTCGTCGCGTGCATCGTCGCGAGCTTCATCAGTTGCGAGTCATTACTTCGATGACTCGTATATGACCGACCAGGAGAGCTACTGCTCCTCCTCCACTCCGTCGACGGAAGTTGATATGGTCGCCCCCGGAGACGATGGCTTCACCACCGTCACCGGTCGCAAGAAGCGACAGAAAAAAGACGCCGACGCCAGGCCTCCGCGCAAGGTGGCCGCCGCGACGCCGACTCCGCGCCCGAAAATAATCGCCAAAAAGGCGACGCGCCCTGTCCCGATGGACACCTCCGCGCCCTCCCGAGAGGCCGGAGCACCTCGCGCCCCTAAGGCGCCGCCTCCTGTAATAATACAGGATACGGCTGCCTGGGGCTACATATCTAAAGCGCTTGACGAGAAGCGCATCACATTCACGCGTGCTAGGCCGGTCGCAAACGGCATAAGCGTCACGGTGCCGACACCTAAAGACCATCGCGCGCTAACCAAATGGCTTTCGGAAAGGAAGATCGGCTTTCATTCCTACGCTCTCGAGGAGGACCGTATCCTCCGAGTTGTCATCCGCGGCGTCCCTAAAGATCTAGAGACGGAGTTAGTTTTAGAGGACCTTAAGTCCAAAGGCCTCCCCGCTTATCAAGTCCACCGCATGACAAATATGCGGACAAAATCGCCGTACAATCTAGTGCTCGTGCACTTAAAAATGTCTAACGCCGGCAAAAAAATATTCGACATACCTAGCGTATGTAATTTCTCGGGCATCGTTATCGAGGCACCGCGTAAGCGGTCTTCGCCTAGCCAATGCCACAGATGCCAGTTATACGGGCATTCCGCGCGAAACTGCTTCGCTAACCCTCGGTGTGTTAAATGCACAGGGGGTCACGTGACAGAGAACTGTAGCCGCGATCCAAACACCGCGGACCCCCCTAGCTGCGTGCTGTGTGGGACGGTGGGCCACCCTGCGAGCAATCGCGGGTGCCCTAACGCTCTCCGTGGCAAGCGGCGACGCGGGAAGCGCAGTAAACGCAGAGGGGCGCCTAAGCAGGCGAATCCCCGCGCGCCCCCTACCCCCGCGGGTAAAAAGACGTCGTCGGCGGAGCCTTCTCCGCCGACGACGTTAACGAAACGAACCGTTAGCCGAAAACGAACGCTTGGTCTCGGCCCTTGCCGATGGTCAGCGCGGCTACTATTCGCACCCCGGCCCCCGCACCTTCCGCGCGGAGCGCCGAGACGCCGAAACATGCCACACCTGCCCATAGCCTACAGGTGGATTTCGATATCCTCCTACAGTATATGAACTGTGTCGACATTGACGAGCTATCAACGCTCGCTCACAAAATTAAGACGGCTCGCTCTCCGAAAGAGCGTTTGCAGGCGTCCATAGCACATCGGGGTGCTAAACCCAATTAAAATTTTTAAAGCCAAATAGGCAATTTAAAATTATTCCGCGTAATTATAATTTTTTAATTAAATTAAAATCTAAAAATAAATGTCAATTCATTCGTTATTAAAACACGCGATGAGGCCCTCGCCTCAGTACATTCACCCGCGTACACATACGAGTACACGCACCCGCTAGCACAGCGGCGCACCGCACTCGGCTTCACGATTCATTCAAGATTTACAAACGCCGATTTCTTTTCAGATGGCACACATTATTGTTTCTTTTGTATTATATATACATATTGTATATAATATAAAATAAATAATATTCTTTTTCGATAGTGATCCAAGCCGAGGTTTCGTACCTCCTTCAGAGGGGCCCTTGGATCCTACGCCCCCCCCCCCCTGGTTAGTCGGCACGGCATCTAATTAATTATTTATGTACGAAAAATTATTTCAATATACCGAGAAAGTATTACAAGTATTACATGAAAGTATTACCAAATTCATTGTCACCACATTCACCAAAACATTCGAACGAATTTTCTGAAAGATAGGTAAAAATGAGACAAATAATCTTTTCGTGATTTTTATTTGTCACCCCTCTTGTCGGCCCTGGGGTGGTACCTACCTACACGGATTCGTGCATTGAACCAACCTGTAAAAACGCACAGGCCTCCACTAATTTCTGAGAGAGTTTTGGAGCCGGGATGAGTCCGCCACGCTGCTGCCATATGGGTTGGCGGACTTATGAAATTTTTTATGCATGTTTCCTCACGATGTTTTCCTTCACTGGTAATTATGTAAATTGCAAATGCCATCTAAAAACTGTATACGGGTTTTTGCCTTTTAGCGCTAACGGCGTTCGGACGTGTCACCAAGTCGGACTACAAACAAACATTGGGTCTCCATGGGAATATAAGAACCTAACATCGAATAGTGACGAAATATTTTTTCATAAACGAGAAGAAAAATTATCTATCCATTAGTGCCATAAAAGTGTGAAATTTGTTTTAATAAAGACAGAAAAAAATATTTAATTTCATCCTCCAGAAGGCTTCTTGATTTAGAAGAACTTTAAAAGACTAGCAAGTCTTATTATTTTTGAAAAAAGAATATATATATAAAGTCAACATTGATTCACTTGCTTCGCCATCAGTATCTGAGTGTGTTTTGTACTTTTATTTTCAGAAAAAACCACAAAAACGCTAACAAAACTGACATTTATTTGTGAACGAGAGCCAATCATTCCTTAGAATAAGAATTACCAAAAACTTTATACAACTGAATTTTATTTGTATACGTCTGAATACCAATTTCCATATTTATAACTACAAAACTTACGAACTGCTACACAAACTTGCATCCCTTATTTAACCTCCTCAGGGAATGATTTTTTATAAATCCTATCTTAGTGCTCACTTTCGTTAGATAAGAAAAATATGCAAATTTTCGTGCTTCCAAACCCACCAGTGCAGGTTGTGCGTCGTCTTCCAGGTAGTGTTCAAGTTAAGTAATCAGTAGATTGTAAAGTTCTTAAGGTATAAAAAATCAATATTCCACGCGAATAGTCACAAAGTCAGATTGTTAGACATTACTTACTAAAAAACATTTGCACCAGCATTAAGTTGTTTTTCAAGATTTACAGAAAAATGTACATACGAGTATGTATATTCCATTTCCCTGGAGTTACGAGGAAACACCTTTTATCGTTCCCCCATGAATAAAGGAAGTAGTTTCTTGGCGATATCCGATAACACTTCAATATCATTAGCGACGTATTCTATGTGACTGACGTGGAAAGATGTCGTTCAATTTTTTGTGCTATTTCTGTATCAACAGCTTTAATCTTAGATTGATAAAAATAGTTTCATATAAGAGTTATTAATACATCGGAGTAAGCGTTATCTCTCTTTATAAACAATTATCAGGAGTTTTATCATATCTTGATTTTTTAGAACTAACTATAAATTAACACATCTCGAAAAATTTATTTACATATGTTGCGATGTAGGTATTAGTTCCTATGCGGGTACAATCACAACATAACATAACCGATAATTTGTGTTTTTGTACAAACGCTGGCTCTGGCTCTGGGGCCAGTGATTCTAAACCAGGCCCGTAGCGTACTAGTCAGGTACTTTGACACACTAAGATATACGGTCGTTATGCATTTGAGGTTATATATGGCCACATATACAGATGTGATAGTAATTACATCTGTAGTAGTAATGTCCTTTGGTTTTTTTATTGAGTATTTTCATTAGTTTATATATTTTTGGTTTATTCTGCTTCTAAAAAATAAGCAAAAAAGTTCATAGGAAAGATTATTACTCGTATATTAAAGCCTAAGTTGTTAAAGTGTTTACACCGGTACGGTATAATTTGAAAATGTTTGCGTTATTAATTATTATTCATGATCTTTTAGAAATGTAATAGACCGGTTGGCTAGCTTGTTTTACTTACATAATTTATTTTTTAACTCATCGTACCTTTTTGAATGTTTTCAATTTAAAATATTCCTTAAATAAATCGAATTTTTTATAACTTTATTATTCTTAATATGATGTATAACTTAATAGTTCTTTAAATTGGATTAGGATATTGTTGAAGAGAGTATTTTAAGTGAAAATCTTTAAAAATAAGGCAAAATAAAACATTCATTTTTATCTTTTATGAACGACATGAGTACATTACATGTACATTCTATCGTGAAAAATATTGATAGTAGTCGTGAACTTAGCAATAGACTCTATAGTTACGCTTCACGAACTTGAGTCGGACCACCGTCCGGTCATTTTAAGCTGGGCCGGCCAAATGGTGAGGTCACTCAGACCAAAACCATTGTGGACTGGCGTACCCTCGGGGTCAAACTCGAGGCTACGAGCTCCCAGCACTTGGATGAAATCCCAGATACTATCGAATCGCCAGAGGTAGCCTGTCGAGCGATAAAATCATTTTCAAGTAATCTCAAAACAGTCGTCGGAGAATCCTCCCGGACGGTTACGGTGTCGAGCGATCGACGCTGTAATCTACCGGCGGATCTCCGACGCCTGATTAGAGAAAAGAACCGTGCGGCCAAAGCGCACGATAGATATAGAACAGACGCGAATAGACTCAGACTGCGCCTCCTACAAAGGGAAGTTAAAGAGCGCCTATCTGAGTACACTAATGACAGCTGGGACACTATGCTTGGAGAAATCGAGCCGTCGCATACTGCCTACTGGCAGTTGGCACGATCTCTCAACGCAGAGCCGGTCTCACCCATGCCGCCACTTATTACATCAAACGACAACTCGCTCGCCTTCGACGACGGCGAAAAAGCCGAATGCCTCGCAGACAGTTTAGCGAGCCAATGCACTCCGTCTCTCGCGCCTGCGGATCCCGACCACCTGCAGCAGGTGGCCGCGGAACTCGAACGCAGGGCTGCCATACCACCAGTGGGCGAACCACTGACTCCAGTGACTCTCGACGAAGTCACTAAGATTGTTAGAAATCTTAAAAACCGATCCGCGCCCGGCCTCGATGGCATAAACAACAGGGTGATCAAATGTCTAACTACGCCGCTATTGTGTCTGTTAGTTAGTATTTTCAACGCGCTCCTCTCCAGCTGCTCCTTCCCGGACGACTGGAAGGAAGCGGACGTTATAGGTATTCCGAAGCCTCACAAGCCGAAGAACATCCCAGCCAATTATCGCCCAATAAGTCTCCTCAACTCGATGGCCAAGATTTATGAGCGAATAATTCTTAGTCGATTAAAAGACTACGTCCTTAATAATAACATTCTTCCAGACGAGCAGTTCGGTTTTCGCCCCGAACACTCGTGTACTCATCAAGTGCACCGCCTAACGGAGCACATTTTAGAGAATTTCCACGACCGGCCTAAGCCAGAGGGCCTTACATACATACACAGGGGCCTTATTTTTCGATGTCGCAAAGGCATTCGACAAAGTCTGGCACGACGGCTTGTATTACAAGCTGTATCACACGAAAGTGCCGGACAGACTCGTGAACATCATACGAGCCTTCTTGTCCAATCGCCTATTTCGCTTCCGGGTAGAAGGAACGCGCTCCTCAAGCCGCCCTCTCCGTGCTATACACTAGCGATATACCTAAAGACCCTAAAGTCAATCTTGCGCTTTTCGCAGATGACACGGCCCTGTATTATTGCGATAAGCACAAGGGCCGCATAACGATTCAGCTCCAAGCCGCAGCCGATGGCCTATGCGAATGGTTCCGGAAATGGATATAGAGGTAAACCCCGAGAAAAGTCTAGCAATATACTTCTCGAGGGGCACGCCTAAGCCCGCTAGACGTTACGACACAATCGGCAATAATAGCAGCTAGGCTCGATCACCTGTTCGGACGCCCTATTCCCTGGGAAAAGAGCGTCAAATACCTCAGGGTCACGTTAGACGCAGCGATGTCGTTCGCTGAACACATAAAGAACGTGCGTAACAGGGCGGCTTTTATCGCAAGCCGCCTATATCCGTTAACTTGCTCCTCAAGCAAAATGTGCCTTAGGCACAAACTTCGCCTCTACAAGACATGCATTAGACCCGTAATGGCCTATGCATACGTCGCGTTCGCACACGCGACGGGCAACCATATAAAGAAATTGCAGACCGTGCAAAATAGATTCTTGCGAGGTGCCACCGGAGCCGGCTGGTACCAACGCAATGTAGACCTTCACAGCGACTGTGAAATGCCCTTACTCTCTGAACACTTCAGAGAAGTATCACGGCGGTTTTTCGAAAAAGCCGCGGTTCATTCAAACCCGCTGGAGGTTAAAGCAGCGAATTATCGATCCGACAGAAACGCGAACGAACGCAAACGTCGCCCGCGAAATGTGCTAGACAACACGGACGTCTCAGCACTCCCTGACCACGATACGGTCAGTCACGATCCGAGCAACACTGTACACACAGTCAATAGCTTAACATCACACGGACAACGTCGCGCGACCGCGGTAAAGAGCGGCGCGCAGCTATCGTTAATAACACTGCGTACGCAAGATACACCCGTGTTCCAGGGCGGTTCTCACCGCCCAGAGTTACCGACACACAAGTCGACAGTCCGAACGGAGGCCCGCAGCCCCCCTCGGACGGTCATTAGATGACTTAAGATAATAATTTTATGGAGATATTCACAGTAGCGCAAGCACGCTGGCGAACGCAACGGTCCGAATTTAGATGTTTAGTAGGAGTTTATATTTACGTATTTATGTTTGGGTCAAACCAAACATGTCACGCGGGCCCCGGGCCCGCGAGCACAGCATCCGATGAGGCTGTAAAAGCCAAAAGGCTAACAGCGATTACTTCACCGAAATTATACAATTATACATTGATAGTAGTTAGTATTGATAGTAGGTGATTGAATATTATAATGTTTATTTTTTTATTCACGTTCACATAACTTGAAATTCTTTCCATTTATAGTATGTAATATCAGTGTATATCTATATAAATCGATTACAAACATAGCTTAAGAAAATTGTTATCTTAAATTCAACTTACTCGCACGGTTACATGTCAGAATTTAAAGATAAAGCATAAACATTTACAGCTTTGTTCGAACTCGAACTGGATGCTAATCATTAATTCTTCTTTAAATGGATTGAATATGTAATTCCATTCGGTCCTTCGACAATAAACACAAATATACTTAGTATAAAAAATTGGGTCAATTATTTATTAGCGGCTCCTTTTTTTGGGAAGAAAGTGACGTGACGACCAAATCACTTTCCTCCCAAAAAAAGCTGTTCGGCCCATAAGCAGCAGCAGTTTATATAGCATATGCCCAGTTATTACATTAGCTGATAGTGTCTTTCAGACCGAAACACATTACTTTAAAAGTAATGTTAGCACACTACTGCTTTACGGCAGAATAACTGGCACAGCGGTGATACCTAGCTGGATGGATCCCTGATTTCTACATAAGAATCCTAACAGTAATAGGTTAATACTGCAGGATATAAACCAAAAGTTGAGAAGATTTGTCAGGCGGGCTGACGATCGATGTACCAGACATCTTGTTGATTGGAATAGAATGGAATAATTTTTATTCAATATAGATTATTTAGATGATATTTATTGAATTTAATTTTCTTCAGCAACACTGTTTCGCAAAAAAATGCCTCAGTCCTGGAAAGTACCAGCAAGAAACACAGCTCGCAATTTTTTTTTCATTTTAATCCTTATAAAAGTAATGTATTATAAATATATAGAAATAACTTGGCAGTGATCACCTACCTAACTTCCAGGGGTTATAATCATCCATGTATTCTATTATATATATATATATATATATATATATATATATATATATATATATATATATATATATATATATATATATACGCTGCGGGCTGAACGCTATTTCCGTTTTTACCGTAATTACTTACTCAACACGTCAATTAAGAAACGGGAATATGTAAAGAAGTCGATTAGCGATAGTGCTTCTATTGAATAATTTTTACATTAATGTATTTATTTATATATTTTTACGTCGTCTAAGATCATTTAAATTAAATGTAACAGTTTTGGACTGATGACTTATTATAATTTAAAAATTAAGATGACTTATTTATATAAGAAAACTTCGATCTCGTGACATATGTCCGACGTGAGAGTGTCCTGAATAAGACAGGAAAGTTTAAGAGTTTATTAAAGTATATGTAATAAACCAAACCTGTCTCGCGAGCACAGCTATTCGATGAAGCTGTGAAAGCCAAAAAGGCTAACAGCATTAACATCACCGTAAATATAGATGAGATAGGGTGGTAAATTCGCTTAGGCCGCCACCACACGGTGATAATTAATGTTGTCACCGAAATCCTCTGCTAAACTATCCTTCTATCAATATATAACTATCCATCATTCCATGTAATACATTTGATCGTTACCAAGGGCACCACTAAAGAGTAAAATAGTTTCTTATTGCTTGCGTTTATAAATTACGAAAAAATCGTAGACTCATTAGAAAAAGAGACTATAGAAAAAGAGATAGGTTAAGATCTCTAATGGTACTGGCGCTAAGGTATTGACATATCGATATGTGTATGTTCGAACTCGTTTGTGCTATTAGCCGTTTAAGATTACACGACTTCATCTTTGTAACTGACAAAACTAAAAAGGAGGCGAAGCGGAGACATGAGTTGCCTAGCTGTCTCTTGATTCGGAATGATTCTATCGATTTGAAGCTACTTATTTCCAAGCACCATGTGGTTGGTGTTGTAAAAGTCGGCTTAAACCAATGCTTGAAAAATCTGATGGCTTCGAACAGATGTAGTAAGGCCATCTCGAATATGACAGATATGATTTACAGAAGGTATGATTCCTCTGCAAGAATCCGTGTATATAGGTACCACCGCAGGGATAGTTATTCTGCCGTGAAGCAGTAGTTTGTAAACATAAATTAGTTTCGGTCTGAAAGGCACTGGAAGCTAGTGCTATTTCTACACATGAGAATTAAGAACTGCCACACAGAATTGTTCTGAGTGACACATCATTTGTTAAAGGCAAACGTTGCACTTACAATCAGGTGAACGTTTTGCTCGTCTCGTCACTTTCTGCGTCTTAGGTATGAGGTGTCTAGTAATACAATCGCCAATCCCTCTGATGTGACAATTATGGAAATCCAACCAACTTGGGGAAGGCCTACGTCCTGGCTGACTACGACGGATGTCGAGTATGTCTAAGCGAAGTAGTGGCCAACTTCGTTTATGTTGAATTAAGATGTTAAGAGGTGTGTTTGGAGTTAGTTGTATGTTAAAGGCGTTGGAATGCTGATGCTTGATGAAAGGCAGACTGTGCTGGCGCGTTTCGGAAAAATACTTTGTTCAGGAATGGATAAAGCTTATGTTAAAGGTCGGAAAAACATCATTTTATTTTTTAAACTACCTATGTAGTTTTACTATTTTGTTTTAAGACTAAAATCACGGTTTTGTATAAGTGGTCGTTGTCCCTAAGAGCATGTACATCAAAGTAGCACGCGATGCCCATTTAAATTAAATTGGACTTACTGACTTGTTCTTTACAATTATCCTCTAGGTAACGTTTAGTGTGTGTAGAAATTACTGAAAATGCTAACTTTATTTTAGTTCTTTGAACTTTACTTTGTAGTATGTATTACTCCCCGTTATATCCCAGTTGGAATTTTTAGATTATTATATAAAAAAACTGTTTTGAAAATGGTTTTAAAAGTATACATATAAACCAGTACACTGGCAACTTGTAATTAAGTTTCGTAGAGATAAGAAAAGAAACTAGTTTTTCATTTTGTTAACGGACTGGACTTATTTTAATAATATGAATATCATTGCAGCTATTAAGTGTTATTAATCATAATTAACTACACATTGTAACTGCATGACCGGGTAACTACCACGTCTTTCCAGAACATCAAAGGAAAGTATCAGTACAGCGCTGCTGCGTTTCGTATCCTAGTGGCGAGAACAGAATATTCAATCACAATTAATGAGGCATTCCAGCTTAGTCATCAGGGGTGACAATACATCTTAGTACTTTATTGAGGACTAGCTGTAACGCGGTTTCAACCGCGTAAAAAATCCGACCCCGATCGATGATATACACACTATTTACTACATATAACTGTTAAATATTATACTTCGACAACTTGGAACAAATTTTAGTGTTTTAATTTTTTTTACACGGAACTCTAATTATTTTTCTGAAATTAAAGTAGCCTAAGTTACCCGATATAATATCAGCAATCTGTCAGTGAAAGTCCCGTCAAAATCGGTCCAGTCGTGTCGGAGATTAGCCGGAACAGACAGAGAGAAAACAGACAAAAATTTTAAAACTTGTTCTTTTCTTATAAGTACCGTAAATACTTTCATAACCTTTGAGTTAAAAGCTGTTATTTTGTTATTACAAACAGACACTTCAATTTTATTTATTTGTATAGAAGGATGTTCGTGTATATGGTCTGGTGTGATCAGTCGCCGTCAGGATTGTGAGGTCTTTTCCAACATGATTCAAATGATTATTATTCTGGCTATTATTGTTGAAACTACGAAATTTGTGCAAAATGGTTGATTTTTCTGCTGTAATTTTATATAAATAAATATAAACTATTTTTAATGTTTTAATATAAAATACGAGTAGTAGTTGCTAATTTTGGAGTTTACAGCGCAATGACGTGCATCGACGTCATTGTGTCATTGTATTGTGTCATAGACACTAAACAAGAACCCCACGCTAAACATAGCCTCTCCATTAAATAAACTCATGCTTATACCTAAAACTATGCATACTCTTTAAATTTCATATTACATGACCTAAGAACGATTCCCAGTGTCGGCACCTTTGAAATTGTTCTGCAATTTTAAGTGATGCTTTACCACGTGATAAGCGGAGATGGAAAACATAGTGAGGACACCATAAGCATATGTCTTAGTAATAAAAATATTTCGAGGACATGTGAAGTCCACCAACCGGCATTAGAACAGCATGGCGGACTCTTCAGCTCTAAATCCCTCCCAAAAATGTGAGGAGGCGAGTGCTCAGCAGAGGGACATTAAAAGGTTTTTACTTTGTTTATAAATTGAAAGAAGATAAAATATCTTTTGAAAACCCTTACACGCGAAGTCTACATGAAGTTCAGTTGCGTAGCATATAGATTAAATACAGAATTTTGTTATGTTTGTTTCAGTTTTTAGATTTTACTTTTGCGTCAACATATTAGCTTGGTCAAGTAAACATTTCATTGTCAGTCTGAACAACTCTGCTCACTCGAAAACTACTTAAACTATTAATGTTTGCACATATGATGATGATCTGATGATACACATGAATTTTAAATTTGAGACACTAGATAAATGAAACAATATTGGTCCCGGATTATTTATCTGATCGCAGAGCCATAATCTGATCCATAATTTTAAGCAAATCAGCCTAAATATATCCAGTAGTTTTTAAAGTTAAATGGGATATATAAACAGAGCCTTTTTAATGTCTGACATAGTCAAGTAAGAGTAATATACTACAAGGAAAAGTATTAGAAACTCAGAATATAAAATTACAGACACTTCACTTCTATTTTATTTATGTGTATGACGTGTTTCAAACGCTTTGGGTAATTTTGGTGTAAAAAGATTAGGAAAGCGCAGTATGGGACAATCACGATACACTGCGACACAAAAACTCATAATACGTGCCTTAAACAAATATTAACTTCAACTGGGATTAGAACGTAAGACTAACGACTAGACTAATAGAATGAAATTAAAAAAAAAATATGTTGTACGTAAAAATATATTTTCGTATCTTTATTACCTATTAAGTATAAGTTGTAGCTTGGCTTTACTAAGCTTGGCTTGTAAAGGAGGGCCGTAATTTACGCTGAAGTCGACTTAAAATGAGGTGAAACCACGAAAGCTTGCAAATAGAAAATATACGAGTAGCATATGGAATAGTTACATATACACAAGAGTTATTAGAATTTTAGAGACGAGAAAACCATATTAATTTATTTTTTACTACAGAATTGAATTATTGTTATTCAGTGTAGAGTTTTTAAATAATACTTGTTGAACGACGTTTTTTTTGCAAATAATAACTTTGTCCTGGGAAGAACATTATCATCATGTTTATTAGTACCATACATATTTATTTATTGAATGTAAAAATATACTCGTATCCCAATATGTGTCTGTAATACTTACATGACTTTTTCGTATCTGTATCAATAAATAAACTATTTTCTCGTGTGTGAGTGTTACTTGCTATTTAAAAAAATAGAGCTATTGTAACTGCGCAGCAATATAACGATATTCTGTGCAATTTAATTGCTCGTGTAGTCACTGAATAGCGGCAGTGAGCGAATAAATCCATGCACACTCGATATTACCCCTGAATTTCATAAGCCGTTGCATTAATTTAAATTGTGTTGAAACAATTTCAAAGTCTATAGTAAAATTTATAAAAGTTTGTATTTTAGTAATTTAATTTTTATTATAGATTTTTCGTTGAATGAAAATTATCGTTTCATTTGAATAAAACGTTTTACTTAAAAATATCGGTCATAGATATAGTAAACACAAAATACATTATTTATTTCTGTGCTTTCAATTTTATTTTTAAGCGGTTTTATTTAGCTTGCTATGTTTGTGTCTTGTGTGGGTCAAATCTAGTAATTGAAATTTTTCCGATATTCTTGTCGATAGATTGATCTGAAGTTTGGTACACACCTGTCGTTCTGATGACAATACAATTATGTATATTCAGTACCATTTTAAAAGAGTAGAGAGGTTAGATGAAAGAAGATTGACGAAGCAAATTGATAAAGCGAATTTGAAGTATTAAGCCGGTAAGGGACGACTTAGGCGAACGTATTATAATCATATCGAAGACGTTTTAAGAAAAGGCCACGTCCAAAGTACCCGCAACCAATGAGCTTGTATGAACGCTTATGAAAGTAGATGAAACGAATGATGCGTGTCAGAATGTGGCAAATCAGCAAGTGGAAAAATGTAGTTGCCTACCCCAATGGGAAAGGCGCGTGACTATATGTGTATGTGTATGAATATATAATATAGCTAGTGTTATATAATGTTTGCACACTACCAGTAGTATACCGTATACCGGAAGTATAACTGGCACTATGATTGTACCTACCTGAACACTACCAGACAGAACATTTGTCATGGGCAGACGTTGCGCATACCATTAGGAGAACAATTTGCCCGTCTCATTTTTTCAAATTAAACACTCAATTACTGGCAGCTAGTCATTCAATTTTACGCGCAAATGCACCTTTACCACAAACTTGATTCTTAATCTACGTTGGATGTAAATGTCTCGGGACCTTCAACCATCAGGTGGACTCCGTGCTTGTGTGTCATTCTAAGTTATATCAAAAGATTAGATAGATAGATAGATTAAGTGTCGGGATTTAAAGGTCTCGCAAGAAAACACAGGAAAGGAAAATATTAAACAAAATTCATTTTTTTAATTTATTTATTAATGGAAACAGACATAAACTTTTTTCCAGTGTCATGTAACATATCCAAGCATATAATCTTCAAGCAGCAAGACTTCAAAATTTTGGTCGACAGTATAATGATAGTTGACTTTTACTCAAGATTTGCTGGTCTGATAGAGACACTAATCACTGTACACTCTCAGGAGCACTTGCTGCATAATAAACTATTAATGTTAAACATCAAAACTCCAAATATACACAGAAATTACAAAATTAAATGAAAACACTAATGCCACTTTTCGAGTTGGCGCCAAAAAGTCAAAATTCTGTTATTTTTTTGTCGTTTTATCTTTTCTACGAAAACATGACGTTATAAAAAAATTAGATGCCCATCTGTGGTTGAAATTGAACCGTAATTTATATATTTTTTAAGTTTGATCGTTATTGCGGTTTGAGTAATTATTTTTGGCAAAATATTTAAATTCTATGGCGAAAATCTATACCGTCAACGTAAACGACAGACTATTATGTGATTGGCATTGTCAGTATGAACGTATATAATGAATGTATTATTTTATTCAATTAACACATATTAAAAATATCAATTTAAGCTTCCTCGCTTCTTCTCTATACAAGCTTTAACTACGCCAAATCTCACACTTCTCCGAGATATGCTTTCGCGATATGCTTAAAAAGGGGTACAAAGTTTTTTCTTCACGTATTTATATAATATATAGATAAGGAACTTACTAATCAAAACCAATACACAAGTAATAGGATAATAGTAAACTCTGTATTTTCTTTATTATCCCATAGTCACAGCATCATTAACAGTACAATACTGAACAGAGGCTTCTCCCAAGTTGGAAGGATTTGCCGTAATCGCCATGTTTGGCAGTCTGATTGGCAATACCAAACACCTCGATGCTGCTGCCTTTCACTAGTCTGTGAATGTTAGATCCGGAAGATTTTCAACAAGGTTATTCCGCTACATGTCGGAAACTTTGATATTTTCCCGACTCAGTTGACTTACGACACAAATGCCACCCCGTTTGTGTCGGGGTGGCAGATTTCCTCACGCTGCTACCACACGGCTACATTTTCTTTATGACACCTAAAAATATCACACTTCTAAACCATAGCATTTTTATGTATTAACCATACTCTCGGGGCATTAAAATATTGTAGACATTGACCTTTCTATTTAAATGCCATTAGGAAACTTATT
Source organism: Luehdorfia chinensis (assembly GCA_019845155.1). Taxonomy (NCBI): domain Eukaryota; kingdom Metazoa; phylum Arthropoda; class Insecta; order Lepidoptera; family Papilionidae; genus Luehdorfia; species Luehdorfia chinensis. Next base: position 13,301,802 of record JAHVAK010000527.1, read on the forward strand.
TAAAAAAGATGATTATATTAAAATAAGAAACTGTCTGAGTGTGTCAATGTTCAGTATTGAGTTTGAATCCTCGCTGAATTATTGGTTTTTTGAGTTTAGAAATAATTACGAATAAATTTGGTAACGAAAAGGCGATTACTACATTATTTATTTATATAACGAAAAATTGTGTAAACATTAATTTTAACGACGTTAGAAAATAACTACTTAAACAAAATATGACCAAATAAACACAATCTTCTAAACATCTATAGTACAGCAGCTTTACAACAAAATTAGTTTGCGCGGAATTGACACCAATTTCGAAGGTAGCTTGCGGGCTTCAAAACACTGCGGTACTGCAATCCCTAGGGTGGACAATATGTAAAGCCAGTCTGTAGTTCGACACCATTCAAACACGGTTGTGGTTTTTTGATACGTAAATCTGTATCTGTTATTATACTAAATGTACTATCCTGTGTTATTCTTTATACATACATACAGTCACACTCGTAGCCCAATTTTGCCTACGCGGGAAACGAGACGTGACGGGTCGCGAACCACATCACTTCATTTTAGGTACGAGTCAAGAAATTCTTAGTACGTACAGAGAAATAGAAAGCGCCATAATAACATAAAAAAACTAAGCACACATAAAAGTAGCCACAAATGTGGTAAACTTATTGTTACTAAAGCCACATTTGTTTCAAAGGTATAAGCGATATTTTCGTCTTGATCGCGTTCAGTGAGTACGCTAATTGCAATATGCCACTCAACCTAAAAGCATAAATGCAAATATAAGTGGCGTATATTCTAGCAATTTAAATGTTAATACATACATCTGAAAGTTTTACTCTCAGATGCTTTTAAGAAATGAGTTTTTGAGATGAGTAAAAGTTTACGTTACAAATTCAGCAGATAATTTTATTACAAACTTTAAGATAATCCTGTTCGGTCAAACTGGATCTCGATATGGTGTACTCGTATATTTTCCTTTTTTTAATAAATTATATGACTTCACTGTAAAGCTTGTCAGATTATTATCAACTTTAATCACTTATAAGCTAACTAACTAAAATTCTCATAAGAGGCTTAGTTCTTAAGGACTCAAATCAGTCACCACTTCTTTATAAAGCAGACAAATAATCGGCGTATTCCTTTTATGACTCAATTATAAACTTCGTGTTAAGCATAGAAATATATGTTTTCGGAATAAAATACAAGGCCATCTTTATAAACATATCGTTAACACATAACAACGTATCCTACGTTACATTATTTGAAAATAGGACGGAAAAAAATACTTGATGTATTTTTAGCTCATACGAGTATTAAGTTACTAATCATATATATTTTGTAAACAGAATAACCATACTATACCGAAAATGTATATAACAATATCTATTTCAATCAATTACTTTTTTTAAAGTTTTATATTTTTCAAATATGAATATTCACTGACCTTCTATATATTAGTTATACGTGAAGAGAAAGATTTGTGACACTATTTGAGAATATTGCCCGCACGGAGGAGTGTGAGATTTTGCAAAGTTAAAGTTTATATGGAGAAGGACTGCAGAAAGGTAATATTTATGTATAATATTTGTTATAAATATATAATTATATGTGTTATAATTTTCGACCATTGGGCGACCACTAGTTTACGTTAAAGTATTGATTGATTATAGAAGACTACACTTGCAGTCCTTTTCGTGTTACGCATGTAACTATATATCTTTTATCGCAACTCTTTAAAATGCCGTATTCCTGGGTTGTGTGTATAATAATGATAATGATATGAATACCATAAAATATTATTCCTGCAACTTTTACGAGAGTTTAACAATTAAAGTATAGATTTTGTCACAGTTGCTTTGGTTTTCTTGCGCAACTGCACAATTATAATAATAATCATCAGATTGGAGAGATTACTTTTAACAATATTGTGTAAAAATAAAATAAATTAAAATTAATAACGAGAACGCCTTTATTGTCCTATACTGCATTTACGCATTTTATTGAATTCATATGTCTTCTGCGATATATAATCTGCATCGATAATATCCGGAGTAGATTAAAAGTCATTGTGCTTACAAAGCGGGTAGAAGTGGTGACCTCTGGAGAAGAAACAACCTTGAACCTGCAAATGCCATGATCCCTATTAGAAGGAGCGGGTAGGATGCAATTTTTACAGGTGAGACATATTTTCAGCAGTGCAGTGGTGGTATGGGCTGTAATGATGATGATCGTGATGATGAATAAATATTAATTATCTATCTCATAGGAGAGATATTTAGAGCTTAAATAGTGTTAATAATTATTTAAATAATACGTACTAGTTGTGAAATTATAGTCACGTTTCTGTCAATTTTCGGCTGAGGGATAGGTTTGTATCTCAACACTCAATACCTCTCAATATTCATTACCTGAAAAAAAGTAAAGGTTGTTAGCAGGTGGTCCCATTTTTTTAGACCTGTTATATGTAGTAGTATGTAGCTGTAGCATGCTTTATGTACACCATACATAAGACAAACTATTAACGCGACAACCCGCGAGTCCAGCCGCGGTACGGTAGGTATAGCTGACATCATCATAGGTAATCGCTTAGTGCGTTTTTTTAATGGAAGAAAGTGACAAGACGAGCAAAACTTTCACCTACTGGTAAGTGCAACGTCTCTCATAACAAATGCTGTGTCACAGAGAACATTTTTGTGTGTCATAACACTGCGCTCGTCACCCCCTAACATCAGTTCTTAGGTCTCATATGCCTAAAATTAAATTACCTATCAGTGCCCTTCAAACTGAAACACAGTAATGTTTGGTCATGTTGAACCCAAACTAGGATTTTCTGGGCTATGGGTCTCCTGGTATAGGTACTCTTTTAGAGTACTACTTTCACTATTAGTACTCTTTTATTTCAATTTCAATCTTTAGTAATCATACATATTTTTAAAATATAAATACCTTAAAATTTTCAATTGAATATACAATTTAAAAACTTTAAAAAATCAAACCACGTCAAAATCATACGTATTCGTATATACGCATTGAATGGATAATGGAAAGAAAATGTATCTTATTTACCCTGAGAATTACTCTCTCTATAATGTATACCGATATATATTACAAACAAGTACGTGTCCAGGGTTTAAAATACGCAAATGACCGTGTCGTATTGGAAAACTTTTTCCTTAGCAAAGCGTACTCGTAACTGGGTTGTAGATGAAGTCATGATTTTTGTATCACCCCAGAGAGAAGTAAAAGAAAAACAAGAAAAGCTTTAATAGAATTTAATTTTGAGAACATGTTTAACAGGGAAGAATGAAACGAAACCGAAACTAAATTTGAAAGTGAATTGAAGACTTTTAAAGTGAAGAAATTGACTTATTTTAAAAAAAAAACTGTAGATGGTCCTTTACTGTGTTAATTAGAAATTGTACATTTGTTACTTAATTACCCATGTACACATAGAGATAGATGTTTGTATTTTTATTATTTTTTAACTACGTTATTTCGTAGACTAGCGTTCATTCTGTCGCGTATCTCATACATATTTTACTCTTCAAAAATGAGACAAGTTATATAAAAAATGAAGGTCACATTATTGTGATTTATATATTCTCACGCAGAACGTCAATTAATACTAAATAAATATATTTTTGATGTCATCGGATTTGACCACGGTGACTTGATTAACACTGAACTGCTTTCTCGTTCTCACTTATAATAATAAAATATATTTTTGTAGACTATTTGACACGAAAGTAGTGGAAACGATGCTAAGCCTAAATCCAATTAAGGTTCTATAAAAGAAAAGCTAAGCAAGCTAAGCGTGGTAGCACAGGGGCCTGGTGCACGCCTTTAATTTCATAGTACGCGAGTAACCTGGGTTCGATCCCCGATGCCAGCACCTCTTTAATTGTTCTACAATTTTAAGTGCTAATTTACCACGTGTTTAGCGGTGAAAACATCGTGAGGAACCCTGCATTTCCGAGGAATAGAAATATTTCGAGGACATATGAAGTCCGCCAACGCGCATTGGAGCAGCGTGGCGGAGTATTCCCAGCTCTGAAAACCTCTCAGAAATGAGATGAGGCCTGTCCTCAGCAGTGGGACATTTTTAGACTGTTACTACTACTACTACTACTAAAGGAAAAGCTAAGCGTAATTTAATTTTCATATAAAAGGCTGTCATTGACAACTTGTCAATAGAAGTACAATAGAAAATATATGAGCAACATTTCAGTTTTATAATTAATAAAAAGTTAATTACGCAAAAGATTCTTCGTAATATTTTATGGTAACAAATAAAAAAAAAACTGGTTTATAATGTGTGAGATTTTTGGCAACTGTTCAATTTACTTTAGAAACGATATATATGTTTTAATTTTGTGTCAAAAAAATAGCGTTTTTCCCCGCAGATTATTCTGGAGTATGTTGTGCTATTTTAATACACATGACAACACAGCAAATGTGATTAGATTTCATATTCTATATTAAATTTTTGTAAAGTGTGTTATGATTTGGCGGTATAAGAAACAAGTGCTGTAAAAGACGATGAAGGGATTTGCCAAATCAATGCCGGTTTAACCAACTTGAAATGCTTCTGTGAAATGGTATTCTCCTTGATTCGGGAATTCCAAATATTTTTTAAGGGCTGCTATACTCTTCTATAACTGGTGATGTATATGCATTACATCTCATTTTTCTAAACTACTGCTTACTTCAGGACAGGTATCGGTGTTTGCTTGTTTTAATTTTAAATAATCAATAAGACATAAATCTGTTATAACATTGAAAAGAATACTAGTTTTGATGATCGCGTGGCCTAGTGGTCAGTGTACCTGACTTCTACGCCATGGATCCTGGGTTCGAATCCCGGCCGGGGCAAACATTTGCGCGAAAGCACATATTGTGGGTTGTGCATGTGAAATTTATGTCTGTAAAACGCACACACGATACAGCAGTACTACTGTGGGGCATCGTTTTATTTACAAAAACAAAAACTTCGCCAAACAAGTGATATTACAAAGTTACGTATTGTTTTACATTATTATTATACAATTAATAACTTTTAATATAAACCGGATTAGAAAATCGTTGTAACTAGTACCACTACCACTAAGAAAGTTCTTTCAAACTTCGATCGTCTTTGTCGAAATAAGAGAAAAAAATTAAGTCTTGTAGATTAAATTTGTATTTTTGTGTATATAATAAATATAAAATATAAGTGTGGTTTTATAACAAGCTCGCTATGTTAATCATGAGGAGAATGCAAATGAAACGATTCGTTGTTCCGTATTCAGTGGAGTAGTAGAAGTGGAGCGCCGTGGCAAAGTTTCATTTATCCATGAACTTTTTATTGTTTTTTTTATTTGTTTATGGTATTAAAAGTTACAGAACTTTGTTTAAAGTTCTGTGTGGACCTTCACTGCTCGTCACACTAAGACATCAGTTATTTGGTCTCATATGCCCCTTAATTTCACTAGCTAGTGTATTTTAAAGTAATGCTTGCACACAGATGCTTGGAGTCAAAAAAATTGCCATTGCTAGTATTATAAAACATTAGCACTAGCATATATACATACCTATATTTATACAATAAGATCTCAAACGTCCCATCCCTTCTTTGCATAAATCACGCAGTTAATTTATATAAATTTGGTATTATTATAATTTATTATTTTTAAGTTAATAATAGTTTGAACTAAAATAGTTAATTATTGATTTTTTACAGACTTTCTATATTATCATTTAATTTCTTTATTTATATTTAATACCGACATCTACTGGTGCTACTATGGACCACGTAGACAATATAATTGATATAGGAACATGACACGTGTTAACTGGTCGTACACAATTAATTTAGCCAGATGGTAGGGTGAATACATTTGAGTTCTTGATTGTATTAATATGTATGAATCATCATCATCATTTCAGCCTTTCACTAGTCCACTGCTGAACATAGGCCTTCTCCATAGATTGCGACTAAAGTTTGTAGCTCTTATTTTGGGGGATTTTGCCATAGTTGCCACGCTTGGGAGGCGGGTAGGAAACCGCAGTTTATTAATTCAGATGTTAAAGGAATACGCTGCTGCCTATCTCCTGGTTTTCATTTTCCCCCTGTTGACTATTACGACACCCACGGGATGAGATGGGGTGGTAGATTCTCTTAAGACGCCATCACACGGGATATTATGATTATTGAGTTGAAACTAGTCTGAATAACAATAGTTTGTTATTGATTTAATATTTATTGAATTTCTATATTATTACTAAATTTCTATTATAATATTTAATACTGCCATCTACCAGTAGCGTCTATCCAGAGATTGCTTATAATTTTTGTTGAGATGTGGGCTGCGCCGTACTAAAATTTTTGGTTTTCGGATCTGGTTGTGTTGTGATTGTACTTGTGTATCTGATACTACATCCTAGCCTACCTCCGACCTTACGACATGAGTGTTACACGAATAGGTTGGGACGAGTAAGTGCCTATGTGGCACTATAATATCTCCTGCTCAGTTGGTAACTGTCGACAGTATTCGTTAGTTGTTGCCGTGGTCGAAAATCGGCCAGTACATCAAAAATGAAAGTCAACCCTCCCGTGATCTTGGGTGGCGAAACGTTGGGTTACAAATATCAAAATAAAACGCGATAAAATCTGTAAATTGTTTCGATAAAAAACAGGTTTAATTTACAACAGGTATTCCACTTTAAGCTGGTGCAAATTAATTTTCTTAAGCGTTTTTTATTTTTCTTAAAATATTGAGCTAAGGACACACATTCTTATATTTAAAAAAAAGGAGTAAGTACTACTAATGTCTTTCATCACTCTACTTCTGGAACTTCCAATTAATATCAATAATAACTCAGTCGTCTCACACTAATATCTTGTCTAATCGGATGCAGATAGACACAAATGAGTTTTTTCTTTACTTTGCGTAGACGTATGGGCAATTTATGTATTCCGAGATGTCAATCGATAACATCGATTATCATTATCAACTGATACAGACTAAAAAAATTGTTTGGAAGTACATTTTATAAAAATAAGTGTATTCCATAAACGGACTCGAAGGCCTGCTAACCTTTTCAATGAGTTTAATTTTCTTTGAAGTTATGAGCCGCGCTCTTAATGGTGTGATATACCAGCTTTAATGTGCCATCGAAAATATTCACGATGATTTTTACTTTTATTTTAAAAAGGAATATATGAAACCTTTATACTTTTTAGCATTTTGCAAATCCCACTTTTTTAAGAAGTTCTTGAAACATTTTATAACCTTAGAGATATGTTCTTCAATAATCCTTTACTGAAATTATTCACATATACCAAAGAATTAAACCTAAATATTTGGACTGTTATTGTGCTTTGGCATTTCAACTTCTAATTAAAATCGATAAATGAAAATACCAGTTAATTTATATATGTAACTAGGCCTTTATGGAAGCATGTAAGACTCGTATCGTTGTCGTGTTTTTAAATTACTGTGGTAAATCAGTCGATTACAATTTGTAATTTACAAGAAAGTTTCTCATAAATTTGCAAAATTTTTATGAGAAGAGACTAACCATTTTTTAAGGAAGTAAGCAACGAGACGAGCCGTTCAGCACTTGATGGTAAGTGCCACGCCTGCCCATAGCATTGCGGTGTAACTCACTTTTGTCTATCATAATATGTCTTCTCAATTGAGTCAATCAACTATTTGGGTCAATAGAGGAATATTTACGTGCTGCTGAAAGTAATGATTTCTAGAGTTACATAAATTCCAAACTTTTCCTGGAGAGGCGAGCGCGTCTTGTATTTAATTTAGAATCACAGGAATTTAAACTTGAATAGATGTGCAACTTAGTGTCTGTAAAGAAATTGGACAAACTATTATAAAACAACAAACAGCTTAAATACATTACTGCAATACAACAGTAATATACAGGCGGCTTGTAACGAAATACTGAACCTGCAGTAGGTAATTGTAGCGGAACGATGCGATACATTTACATTTGCGAGCCTTTATATGTACGAGTATATAGCGCAACGCTCAACATTGCCTGTAACAATATAGTTTTAAAACAAATATTTTAAACATTATCTACCTTAAAAACCGAATTTTTGACTGTTATTCGACCACGGCGGTTATTGACGGGGGCTATATCAACTGTGCAGGAGATATTTCATTGCCACAAGTGTCCGCATAAACACTACTAAACCTGAAGACCAACAATTTGTGTTTTAGCACAAATGTTAGCTCAAGTTGGGATTCGAATCTAGGAGCCGTGGCGTAGAGGTAAGTTACCGTAACCACAGGTCACGAGGTCGTTAGAACAACATATACATACATAAGGTCAAGCCTTTTTCCCATATAAGAAGTAGGCAGAAGCCACTCACGTAGCCCACTATTTACCCTCGCAGGAAACGAGACGTAGTCTACTTTTCGCTCGCGAGAAACGTGATGTGACGGGAGGTGCTCGCGACGTCCACGTTGCCACCACGTCGCCGCCATTTTGGAACGAGTCAAAAAATTCTTACTCCCCTTTGCGTTCCCACGAGCAGTATAGTGACAGCATTGCGTATTACGGTATTATTCTGCACGAATCGACGCTGTCCGTACACTACCTTAATCCCCTATTACAACACCTCAAGGGGAAGGTGCTATTCTACTCTGCCGGACACCTATCGCCTATCCTGTTGTAATATGTATAAATAGTAACAGAAGTATTATACGCATAAGAATTACTTTCTTTAACGTATGATGATAACGATCACAGCGACAACACTTGGTTATAAAAAAGGCGTGCAAGTACAATTCACTTCTGTGATGTGTATCACAGAAGTGAATCTTATATTATTAGAAATTCGTATAAAAAATGAATAAACATGAATTAAAGAAAATATTACGCACTCGTAAAATAACTCCTCAGCATAAAAACAATTATTAATTATATTATATTTTATTTATTTATTATTTTATTATATTATTATTTAATTACTAATATATGCGAAAGTAACTGTCTCTGTCCCTCTCTGTCTGTTTATTACTTTTCATGGTTCAACCGCTGAACCGATTTTTACGAAATTTGGCATAGAGATAGCTTGCATCCTGGAGACGGACATAGGATATATATAATATTATAAATGCAAAAGCAACTTTTTATCTCAGAAATTACTACAATATATACTATCCGAAGCCCGCGACTACGATCACGTAGATGTATGTTTTTTTTTAAATATCGTGGGAACTCTTTGATTTTCCGGAATAAATGTATCGTATGTCCGTTTCCAGGATGCAAGCTATCTCTGTGCCGAATTTCGTCCAGATCGGTTTAACGGTTGAGCCGTGAAAAGGTAACAGACAGACAGAGGGGCAGAGAGAGTTACATTCGTAATTAAGAATAATATTAGCATGGATAGTATGGATTCCGGTAATGTAAATACAATTGCAATTTTGGACTTATTCATGAAATACACTGACAGGCACAATTAGCAAAACACAAAAACAAACATTATTTTTCATAATATTTCATATAAGACTGACCATTTATGTTACCTTTTTATTTAGAACTTTAATATAAAAATGGAACATAAGACGACAGTAATTTTTTTCATCGATTTGTTTGTTTCCTGGTAAAACTAATTTGTTAGTGGTTCGAGCTCGGTCTGAGGAGAAATGTTTATATGAAAAAAGTTTTATATATTCGATAAATTCTAAATTTTATTGGTAAAAGTTATTTTGTTCGTGTCAATAGTAGGCACCTTGAAATAAACTAAAAATGCCCGATTTAACATACACTAACATACACTACATCGCCAGAGATTATTAGGGCCGATGAAATGCGAACAAATGGTCATACCCATTTATACCCATCTATTGGCAGACTGCAGCAATCAATTGCAACGATTCGACGGTACCGGTTGACTCATTTTTATGTCTGTGCAACTATCACATCACGTAGGAATTGATATTTAAAAAGAAACACAAGAACACTACAAAAAACATTAACATTTTAATTATACCAGCTTGTTCGATTCAGCACAATACATAACAAATCATTCTGCAGTCTGTTTTGAGCAAGCTTGGTTCACTGGATGCTTTCTGTATTCCCCTATATTAATTCATCGCCTTTGTAGTTTGCGCTCTCTCAAAACTAGTGAATTTTGTAAAGCGACGTGGTCATTTAAACCAAAATATTTAATATATTATACATTTTTGTTAATTATTTAATTATTATCGTAGTATGACTGGTTTTTAAAAATTTTTAGACTTAAAGTTTTTGTAGTGAAATTTAAATAAGTATTACACATGACAATTGCAACTACTTATTTATAAAAGTAAATGTACTATAAAAATTAGTTTAGTTTTGATTTTAAATAAATAAGATTCCTCTTTTTAATACCGGACAACGGAATTTACATTTAAAAACCCAGCAATTTACACTAAAAAAATTAATGGAGCCTACGCCTGTGATCGAATCCAGGTCATTCGCGTAATGTGATATTTAAGGCGATATAGGCTATAGGCTATAGAAACAGAATTTCTAGTAGAAGTACAGCTTAGAAGGTATTTTCTCAGCTGTTTCTTATTTTATATCCGTTAAATTTAAGCCGGGAAATTAAGCAATACAGCATTTGAAACGGGAAAGTTATGCCGTCTCTTAAAAAGGCTTTTAAAATTTTAGAGATGTTTTATAAAAATTTTTAAAAAGGTGCCAGATGTTGTACAATAACAACAGTGATTTAAATAAACTTAAAATATTGGGGTTTTATTATAATATTAAATGTTCATAAAATTGCCCTAAAGAAACTTAATGTCGTATATTCGTGTCCTTCATTTTATTATTGTGTTGAACTATTTTCTAGCACGAGACAAGTTGGAGGCACCATCATGTCCACTGTTGAACATAGGCCTCCCCCACAGATTGCTATAAGTATGAGCCATCGAATAGCTACATAAATAAATAATAATACATAAATATTTAAAATATATATATATATATATATATATATATATATATATATATATATATATATATATATATATATATATATATATATATATATGAACTCGAAATTTTACAAAATAGCCTTAAATTTTTAAGTTCATAAATTTTCGTATACTGAAACTAAAATAAGAGTACAATTTTCATTTCATAAAATAGCTATTTGCGAAATACTGCTAAGAACACTGACTGCTTATTCTTGTTAATTTTTCCAAGCAACCTCTACGCGCAACGGAACCGGCCTGCGATAAGAACCAGTCGTAACTTTAAAGTCGAGACAGCTTTAATTTTTGATTCATTTCATTACGAAATTATCGTTGTCTTGTAGAAGGTAACATTAACGAATACAAATTATTAAATAAACTTAATTTAGTGTTTAAATGATTTTACTATAAGTTATCTAAGTAGCAGATTCAAATAAGTTTCAGTAGCATCTACAAACTAAACTTTTTGCTACTTTTACAGTATTAGTGAGAATTATAATAAATATTAGTGTTAATTAATTATTAATATATATATATAATTTCTGGCACTATAAAATACTATCTTTCCCGAAACCTTTATTATGGATAACTATAGCTAGGGTCCCCGAGAAAGGACCTCGCCTTGGACTTGAAATGGACTTGGATGGTCTAAAAGACGGTTCTTGGTGCGTGGGAGAGAACACAGGAGGGTGGGCCGACGGTGGGCCGAAGGCTATAATAGTTTTATCCTTTGATCTGGGAAAGACGAGGGTGGCGTGATCGCGTAGGCATTTTACGCACCTAGCCCAGGCGTAACATCACTTGAAGAATGGCTAAATAGTTGGTATTAATGGCATTCGGTTGGAGGGCCGTTTTTGAGAGGGGCTTCTACAGAAAGTCTCGAAAGGTTGCAGCAGGTTTTGTTTGCTTGATGAGAAACGCTCAAGAACGATGAGCACCATGTTGTAGGGTGCTTTTGCGTGACCGCTGTACATCCTAATAACGGATAGGATGGGGTGTAGTTTTACGCGAGTAGGTCGGCTTTGACATACTCGACACTGATTATTTTAGGTAAGAGGTTCTCCAGAACCACCCGAAGTTGCCGTTCTTCTGCTAGAATGTACTTTTGGAAGTAAGCACCGATAGATTGCAAATAACTAGTTACCTTGAGTTGGGCGACACACGTTTAAAGCTGGAACTTGATGCCGTCCGTGGTGGAGATTTCATTAAATGCCAAGGCCGACGAAACATGCGGCCATTTATCTTTCGCCTAAATGAAAATAGGCCGCCGACGTTTGGACCGGTAGGCAACAGGTTGCTACGAAGTTAGGACTTGCTGTGAGCAGCTTGTTGTGGTATGACAGGCGCTAACTATGAATGCAGCGGGGACTTGCTGTGAGGCTGCAGGGGCTTACCGTGAGGCTGCGGGGGCTTACCGTAAGTCGGCGGGTGCTTGCTGTAGGCGGCGAGGGCTTGCCGTGAGACGGTGGAGCTTTGCTTTGAAGTAGCAGGAGTCGGGGTAGAGATCGAAGCTTTCGCAGCTTTTGCGATAGTGCCTGGTACCGGAAAAACGATTTTTTTCCGCCTATTTTTAGATTTCTCTACAAGGTTGAAGCCGTCTTGGGGCTTCTAGGGCGACTGAAGAGATTCGAACTCCATTCCAGAGTCCGAGGACGATGATGATTCTTCTTCAGATTATGACAGTGCCCTGAAGGTGGCTCAGCAGCTGCCTCGCACAGTGATACGAGTATGAACTGCAGGACTGATGCGAGCTTAAAGAATAACTCCGGGGGTGATGACTGGAGTGAGACGAGTGCTTTATTGAGCGTGTTCTCCATTTTAATTTTCTAACTATCTAGGTTAATACAATAGTAGTACAGGGAAGTGGACACCAGTGGGATGCCGGGGTGTAACCGAACTTCCCTCACTGACAGGTAGAGACAAAGAGGATTGTAGCCCTAGTGCGATTTAAAAATAATTAAAATTAAGCAGGGGCTTAAGTCCAACGAATTAGTCTAAGTTGAGTAGTGGTCTACCCAAGGTCAACTTGTAAAACACTTCTGTGCTGCGTTTCCCATAAGAGGAACCAATGGGCCAAAAGCAAAAAGCCAATGGGGCTAGCCCTACGCTAGCTTCGTTAACATTGTTAGGTATCCACTTGCGTAAGCACCCTAGATTGGATTTGCAATCGGATATCTGAGATTGTTTTTCTAAGAACAAAACAACAAAAGCAATCGAAGTTGCATTGTTTATTACTTTTCAAAAAGGATCGGAGCGTAGGTAGCTGCAGCTGCGTTCGGATTGCCTGAGCGGGTCGTAGCGGGGCGCTAGGCGACCGTCAGGCATGGAGCGTCAAGTGCAACTCGTTTTTATTTCTTTAATAATACCGGATTTTATCCTAAACCAAATCTTCAATAGGCCGAGATTGGAAAATGTGCATTAAAGTCAATGATCCAACTCCGTAGCAAATTACTTTTCCTCGGCGGATCCCATTCGGACTTACGGACAGTGTACATAAAAGGAGACGTAAAAATTTATTTAGTCCTACGATATTGAATTCTGTCACTGTTCGAAAAAAAATTGGAAAATACTGGTAAAGGCGACAAAAAAGATGTTTTCTTACAAATGGATGGCCATTGCAGATAAAGGCAATTAATATTTTTATACTAGCTGTACCTGCGACCACGTTCTCGTGGACTTTTGGATTTGTTTATACAGGTTAATGAATAATAAATCTAGACGAATTATAAACATATTCAGGGTTCTGCTACATTAGCATCATCGTCATCGTCATCTTCGTTTCAGCCTATAACAAGTCCACTGCTGAACATAGGCCTCCCCCATAGCTTTTTTTAATTTTTTCATCTACAAGTCAGTAATCTAAAGCTCTGACTTACGGAAACAAACCGATATCCACATTACCTAGATAAAGAGCTGCGTTGCATGTAAAGAGTGTTGGAGCTAAACAAAATTTGCAATAAGTGTTTCCGTGGCAGTCTCAGTCTGCCTATAGCATAAATGCAATAACAGCAAACACAAGTACATTATAACAGCAATATTTCTTAAAGACTTAGATAAATATAATTATGTATTATCGATGTAAATATGAAAAGGTAAACAAGTTTTTTAATTTAATAAGGGTCCCAACGAGGTTAGAGCTCACCTGATGGTATATAGTCGCCGTGGCCTATACACATACAAACCCTTCCGGGAATCGCAATCCTTTGTTGGGCCCGCGGCTCTTTCGGACTCGGGATCCGATACGGATTGCGAGGAAGCCAGGAGTCCGCAAAACAAAAAAAATTGTGTGCCCGAAGGCGCAGACGGCAGTGCAAGGTATCCGCGTATACCTAAAAGCACAGTCAGCGACTTCAGGGCCGTCACTAGCCATTTACGTGGAAGGAACATCAGCTTCCACACTTACTCGCTCGCACGTAGACTCCGCGTAGTCATAAGAGGCTTGCCCAAGGAATTGGAGACAAGCCACATCCTAAGTGACCTTAAGTCACAGAATATACCCGTGTCGGAGGTGCATCGTATGCATCACCCACAAAATAAAAAGTCGTACGACCTAATTCTTGCCATACTGGAATTAACTCCAGAAGGTAAACAAGTTTTCAACGTGAAAACGATTTGTGGCCTCTCAGGCCTTTCTATAGAGGCACCCCGTAACAGGGGCATCATTGGCCAGTGCCACCGATGCCAACTGTACGGACACTCGCGTTATTATTTCGCCCGCCCTCGTTGCGTCAAATGCCTCGGGGATCACGGCACTCAGGAATGCGCTCGTACACCGGAAGCACAAGAACCCCCAAGCTGCATACTCTGCGGCGAGCTGGGAAACCCTGCGAATTACCGCGGGTGTAACAGAGCGCCGAAGAGTAAGAAGCGCAGGGGAGGTAAGAAGAACGGCCGTAGGAAGGGCCCCGGGGCCCCGCAGCGTCAGACTCCCGCTCCTAAACCGGCAACAAAGCCCGCGCCCAAACCCGCGCTTAAATCAACGCCCGCGCCCGCTCCGGCCGCAGCGAAACCCGGTGACGTTCCCGCTGACGGGACTACCGGGCCGATCCAAAGCCAGAGCGCCGCAACGGCGCCGAACGCTTGGACGAAACCTCTGCATAAACGCGCAGCCACTTCACGGCCCGCGCCTCAAATGGCAGAGCCAAAAATTCAGGGCTCGTCAAACTTCGCCGCAGAATTTTCCTTAATTTGCGGCTTCATGCGCAGCATCAATGTTGCCGAACTATACAGCTTAGCGAGTAAAATCCGCGAAGCAAAGTCCCCTCAGGACTGACTCATGGCGACCCTGGAGCACATGAGCGTAATCGACGCGATTTGGACGTTTCAATGCGCCTAAAACAGCACGCGCCGCGTCGAACGTAAATAAATTATTAATTGTTACCAATGGCATCCCATAAAGGTAGAATTAAACCTCGCTCTCTGACTGTCTCGTATTTTAACGCAAACGGTCTTAAAACGCAGTTAGTTGAAGTCGCGAATTTCCTTCGTGACTACGACATCGACGTTATGCTAGTGCAAGAGACTTTCTTAAAACCTAGTTTGCGCGATCCTAAGAAAGCAATTCACTATAGTTAAAAATCTCAAAAACCGATCCGCACCCGGCCTCGACGGCATAAACAACAGGGTGATGAAATGTCTAACTACGCCGCTATTGTGTCTGTTAGTTAGTATTTTTAACGCGCTCCTCTCCAGCTGCTCCTTCCCGGATGACTGGAAAGAAGCCGACGTTATAGGTATTCCGAAGCCTAACAAGCCGAAGAACATTCCAGCCAATTATCGCCCAATAAGTCTCCTCAACTCGATGGCCAAGATTTATGAGCGAATAATTCTCAGTCGATTAAAAGACTATGACCTAAATAACAATATTCTTCCAGACGAGCAGTTCGGCTTTCGCAACGAACACTCGTGTACTCATCAAGTGTACTGACTAACGGAGCACATTTTAGACAACTTCCACGACCGCCCTAAGCCAGTACGCACAGGGGCATTATTTTTCGACGTCGCAAAGGCATTTGACAAAGTCTGGCACGATAGCTTGTATTACAAGTTGTATCACACTAAAGTGCCGGACAGACTCGTGAACATCATACGAGTCTTCTTGTCCAACCGCCTATTTCGCTTCCGGGTAGAAGGAACGCGCTTCTCAAGCCGCCCTCTCCATGCGGGTGTCCCTCAGGGCTCTTGCGTCACCCCACTCCTTTTCTCGCTATACACTAGCGATATACCCAAAGACCCAAAAGTCAATCTTGTGCTTTTCGCAGATGACACGGCCCTGTATTATTGCGATAAGCACAAGGGCCGCATAACGATTCAGCTCCAAGCCGCAGCCGATCGCCTATGCGAATGGTTCCGGAAATGGAGAATAGAGGTAAACCCCGAGAAAAGTCTAGCAATATACTTCTCGAGGGGCACGCCTAAGCCCGCTAGATGTTACCACACAATCGGCAATAATAGCAGCTAGGCTCGATCACCTGTTCGGACGCCCTATTCCCTGGGAAAAGAGCGTCAAATACCTCGGGGTCACGTTAGACGCAGCGATGTCGTTCGCTGAACACATAAAGAACGTGCGTAACAGGGCGGCTTTTAGCGCAAGCCGCCTATATCCGTTAACTTGCTCCTCAAGCAAAATGTGCCTTAGGCACAAACTTCGCCTCTACAAGACATGCATTAGACCCGTAATGGCCTATGCATACGTCGCGTTCGCACACGCGACGGGCAACCATATAAAGAAATTGCAGACCGTGCAAAATAGATTCTTGCGAGGTGCCACCGGAGCCGGCTGGTACCAACGCAATGTAGACCTTCACAGCGACTGTGAAATGCCCTTACTCTCTGAACACTTCAGAGAAGTATCACGGCGGTTTTTCGAAAAAGCCGCGGTTCATCCAAACCAGCTGGTGGTTAAAGCAGCGAATTATCGATCCGACAGAAACGCGACCGAACGCAAACGTCGCCCGCGAAATGTGCTAGACGACACGGACGTCTCAGCACTCCCTGACCACGATACGGTCAGTATCCGAGCAACACTGTACACACAGTCAATAGCTTAACATCACACGGACAACGTCGCGCGACCGCGGTAAAGAGCGGCGCGCAGCTATCGAAAAACACACCGCGTACACCAGACACACAAGTGTTCCAGGGCGGTTCTCACCGCCCAGAGTTACCGACACACAAGTCGACAGTCCGAACGGAGGCCCGCAGCCTCCCTCGGACGGTCATTAGATGACTTAAAATAATAACTTTTTGGAGATATTCACAGTAGCGCAAGCACGCAGCGAACGAAACGGTCCGAATTTCGATGTTTGTGTAGGAGTAATATTTATGTATTAATGTTTGGGTCAAACCAAACCAGGCACACGGGCCCCGGGCCCGCGAGCACAGCATCCGATGAAGCTGTAAAAGCCAAAAGGCTAACAGCGATTACATCACCGAAATTATATATATACACACACATATATTGCCGATAAAGAATGAGCATGAGAAAGAAAAAGCTGCGTTGTTACCCATGAGAATTACGACGGAATCACCACCACTCACAGTAATTATACAATATAATATTTAAAAAATGGTAAACAAATTTAAATCTACTTATAGTTACGAGTAAAACCGTAACAGTTACACAACACACGACTTGCAACTTTTTCCTGAGCCTTTCTAAATCCTCATTGGAATTTGAAATCCTCTTAAGAGAAGCTCATGTCCTATTTTCTCGCTCCGAATCCAAAGAAATAAGTTCTGAACATCTCGAAGGATAAAAGTAGCTCGTTTCACATTCATGTAAAACAACGATATACTATAATAACATTAATCATCATCATCATTTCAGCCTATCATTAGTCCACTGCTGATCATACGTTGCCAAAAAAGTGTGTAGCTCTCATTTTGGAGGGATTTTGCCATAGTTGCCATGCTTGCCAAGCGGGTTGGCAACCGCAGTTTATTTATTCAGATTGTCCAGGAAGATGCTGTTGCCCATCTCCTGATTTTTATTTTCCCTTTGTCGTCTTTTACGACACCCAAGGGATGGGATGAGGTTGTAGATTCTCTTAAGCCGCTACCACACGGCGAAGTAAAAAAATTAACAAATTAAAATAAATTTTAAGCCATCGTTCATCTTTGCATTATGATCAGAGTCAACTACTCAGATAAAAACGTTATACTAGAATAACCTGTGATAGCGAGTGACCTGACCCCGGTGTCGGCACCTCTAAAATTGTTCCGCAATTTTAAGTGCTGATTTACCACGCGCTCGGCGGTGCAGGACACCTGTAGCTTGCTAACCCGCATTGGAGCAGCATGTCTTTCCGGTTCCAAAACCCTCTCAGAAATGAGAGGAGGACTGCTCTTAGCAGTTGGATATTTATAGGATGTTACTTTTCTTTTTATCCGATAATATTTTTCAATCAGCATGTAAGTTGTCAAAATGTATTTTACTCTAATTTAATAACCGTGTAATGCTAATGATAAACTCTTTTTACCTTTGTTCAATAAACAACAAATTTTTCTAATAAAGCTCCATGCAGACTTCCATTTCTTTATTTTAATCTGTGAAAGAAAGTTATAAAAGCAGCTGTGCTATCATTATACTTTATTTACTTTTTTCTATTTTCTTTGAGCCTATAAAGTTCTTACCCTTTACTTACACTTCGTTATATAAGCTACTGTCAATAAGAATTCAGTGTTTTTTTTTATATTTCTATAATACAATAATTCTTCAAGAATAAATATATGATATGATGAATAAAATGTATATCCAATATCGTCATTATTAGCTTCTATCTTATGTTTATAATTTTCTATTTATATTTTTCATTAATACAAAAAACAACGGCTGTTACACTTACTCGAACAACAGTGAATAAATTGCCCAAAATTTAATAAACGCAGTGTCTGATGTTAATATTTTTGTACTGATAAACTTAATCAACATGCTAATACCCATTTTACCTACAAATTATTACCTTATTTAATTATTACTTTTTTTTTAAAAGAAGGTCCAGTAGGAAGTTCTATTAATAAAGCTTCTGTTCTTAACTAAATAAGATCTCGGCGGCTGACTGTCGTAGAGTCAATATCACTTGATAATGCCTCGTTTTGAGGTTAAACATGTGTCGTGGTCTTGACTTTAGTGGTGTATATTGCCTAGTGGTAGTGTTGTAGTGGTGGTGGTGTTAGTTTGCTCGTACACGCTACTGTGTGGAAGGCAGGCGGTGCTCTTCAAAACTAGGTAATATACACCATTTTATACTTTGCATGTGGATCTTAACAAATTAACTTTAGACTTCTTTCAAAATAAGATCTTTCAAAATAAATTTGTTTTTATACTACTTATTTAAAATGTTTAACAAAGAGGACCATAAATTAATATTAGTTTTAATGAATGAACATTAAAAACAGTTTTTTTATTAAAAACCGAAGGAAGATTCTTTAAATACGAGTAGCTCCTCCGTCGGGTCGCGATGAGCGAGGCGGGTCGGGCTAAATATAGACGACCGTCAGTAGGACAAGGCCATATCCCGGAGCGCCTTAACCCCACTTACAGGTACGTCAGTTATCCTTGTGATTACTCTTGACGCATTACGCGAGACGTGGGACATAATTACGCACTAATCATTTTAAGCTATGTTTAATTAATAATAGTTGTTCCGGGGCTGGGTATTTATGATTGTGCAATTTATGTCTGTAAAACCCACCCACAATGTTCAAGAGAAATACTAGAGTTTGATAATTTGTTTTGTTAAATATTATTTATAGTGCATAAAGTGGGAGACAACATAAATTACAACTAATAATTGTTGTAGAAAATAGTATATAACTTTATGAATATTATGAAATGAGTATATTAGTTTTCTTATATTTACGCGAACACTACACATTTAAATGAAACTAATTTTACGGATTTTATCGCGTTTATTTTTTATACTATTAAGTCAAAAACCAAGCATACCACTGCAAGACTTCAAGACACAGTTAGCTCTTTCTGCGTAGATCGGACCACAAAAAATTATTAAAAGCTGAAGGTACTCCGGGTTAACTATGACATCAGGACATCTGTCACCTCAGTCCCCCCGTGACCATGGGTGCTGTAAAGCACTCGAAACGTCGGGTTATAAATAGTATAAAAAATAAACGCGATAAAATCCGTAAAATTAGTTTCATTTAAATGAGTATATTAGATTAAATTGCATAAAAAAAATCCACAATGTGACGACTGTAGAATATGCAAAGAGAAGTTGGTGCACTTCTTAGTATAGAGTCGCTTCTGAGGACTAAGATAAGATGAGATCTTACTCAAAGTTTCTGTCAATGTTTGTATTACAGTTGATAATATGACGGATAGCTTACTGTAGGCACTTGCGCTAGCATTTGTTTAAAGAAGCCCTTGTTTTGTGACGAGCTTAGAGATTAATGCCGCACTGACACTTTTTAAACATGCAACCTTCTTTACGGCTTGAGACTTCAGATACAAATTTAAATTTGTTGCATAAATTTATAATTATTTTTTCTAATCTTGAAATCGGGAAATTTATCTGGTGCGGAGAAGGAAACATTCTGCGACTATAAGCTGATAAAGACGACGATGATTTATAATAAAAACTATTTATTATCATCTTGATGCAGTTTTCAACTTCTGGTTACATTTTCTTGAGAATGGGGATAGCTAGGGAAAGTCTGCCATCCAGTTCAGTGCGAGTTTTTCAAAGCCGAAAACTGAATAAATCAGCACTATAAGCATGTATGTTACTTAATTTAAACACTGCGTTACTACACCTTTATTTTGTTATTTATATAAAAAAATATACTGAATTGATGTAATATGATAAAAAAATATTCTTATTAGGCACATGACACCTAAGAACCTTGAGGCTTTTAGCTGAAGTTGCATTCAAAGACTAGAACTTTGAGAGGTCGAGAATGCCGTTTTAGACGGTCTATGAAAAGGAAGAAAGAACATTCGCGAGCCCCGTACGTGTATTCATTCTTTTGTTCACCGGAGAACGGTCGAGTGCGGGCGACAGCGTCTCTACGCTCTCCGCATAAAATTACGAAGTAGCTTGTGGATGCTCTGTCGATGAATAATGTAATATTAAATGTTTACATGGCAAATTAAAGCCGTATTCGTGTGATTGTTATTAACTGTTGCTATGAATAAAACAAAACATTAAAACATTTTTTTTTACATGTTAAAATCTATTTTTTTGCTTTTATAATTAACAAACTACATATGTTATTTATTTATTATGTTATTTATTATTTATATTTTTATTTTTATAACCGCCGTGTGGTGGAGGCTTGAGAGAAAGGCAGATTCTTATTTCTTCGCCGTGTGGTAGCGGCTTAAGAGAATCTACCACCCCATCTCATGCCGTGGGTTTCGTAAATGCCGACAGAGGTAAAATAAAAAACCAGGAGATGGGCAGCAGCATCTTCCTGGAACATCTGGATAAATAAACTGCGGTTGCCAATCCGCCTTCCTAGCGGGACAACTATGGAAAAATTACCCCAAAATGAGAGCTACAAACGATTGCAGCAATCTGTGGGGAAAGCCCATGTTCAGCAGTAGACTAGTGATAGGCTGAAATGATATATTATACAACTTTAAATTCATTGATCTACAACTGTCCAGCATAAACCTCTGCACAAAAAAAAACTAACCACCATTTCCTTACTAAAATTCCGAGATCACTGCAGTTTTATCGGTAACTGTCTAATCTCAGGCACCGACACCGGCAAACCCTGGTTACATACAGGATCATACTGATATATATATATCTTTCGTTACCAGTTATTTATATCATCCAATTTCTCTTTTGGAAATGAGACATCAATACGTGTCACCAGACAAAACGTTGTCATTGTCACTTTTCTCGGCACCGAACTACATGAGCTTGTGTCCCAAAAGAGATATCCAACGACAACAAAGCTTCCTAAAAACTCTCTCACCGAAGTAGTACTGACGATAACTTTAATGTAATGTTGTAATGTAAGTCATTTTATAATTTTATTTTTGTGCTAGGATTTGCTGCATTTACTGCTCTAATGCCATGCCATTTCGTCATTTATTTGTCAAGCTTAAATCTTCAGTTAAACTAAATTTAAAATAATAGCACGCACATTTTCAAGTTTTAGTTCCATTGTAGCAAATAAAACCCCGGGAAGTGCCAAAACTGCAGAAAAAACTGCTAGTTTTTAATTAAAAGTAAACAGCCAGTTCTGTTTTACTTTCAGTTAAAAGATTTATACACAATGCAAATGTGTTTTTATTTTAAATCTCAAAATTAGAATCCATGAATACAGTCGGCTCTGGATAGTGCTTTGTGGCTATCTATGGAGGACTGTCTCAAATAACTGTTGAATATACCATGCTATTCTGCAGTAGTGTTGCAATCACTTGCAATGATAACGTACAGCAAAATTATGATACTTTGATATTTACGAAAACGTTATCTTATGTTATTAAAGGCCAGTTGTTAATTTTGGAGATTTTATTAATCGTTTCTTCAGAAACTTCCAAAATACATCATAGTCAATTGCTAACCAAACTAAGAATATATTCTTAAAGATAATTTGGCTGTCTTATGTACTTACTTAAAACTTTGTATTCTTCAATTACAAAATTATATCACGTCAGTAGTGTTGCCAGGTCCAGAGTGTCAAATTTCGGGACGGAAGGTGAAAATAATCGGGAATTTGGTTTTCAAATCGGTACAAACTTGGCTACAAAAAACAGGTTTTTGTGGATCTGTCATTGTAATCACTCTGTTGCTAAAAAATATTTAGGTGTGGTCCTGGATGAGCAAATAAGTTTTGTGCTGCATATTAAACTACTGACAGGGAGAATCCGCTAAGTTATCTTTGTCTTTAAGCATTTGAGACATGTTGTGGAACCTATGATATTAAAGACGATTTATTATGCCTCATTGTTAAATTATTGTATTTCTTGTTGGGTGATGCCTGATTTATCGGTCGGTGAAAACCTATTTGATCGGTCTTGAGCGTGCACAGAGAGCAGTTTTGAAAGTATGTACTTTTAAACCTTTTCGTTATCCTACACAAGACCGTGGTAGATCAAGGGCTAGGCGCTCGTTTAAAATTTCATAGTACGCGAGTGACCTGGGTTCGATTCCCGGTGCTGGAACCACTAAAATTGTTAATTGCAATTTTAAGTGCTGATTTACCACGTGCTCGGCGGAGAAGGAATACATCGTGAGGAAATCGGCATGTCTGAGAAATAAAAAAAAAGATTTCGAAGACATGTGCAGTCCGCCAACCCGCATTGGAGCAGCGTGACGGATTCTTCCTAGCTCCAAAACCCTCTCAGAAATGAGAGGAGGCCTGTGCTCAGCAGTGGGACATTTATAGGCTGAAACTTTATTATAATATTACTATAATTTTTTTACTTTTTACACAAGACCTTTATGAGTACTGCGGAGTCCTATCGGTGCGCAAGATTTTTGTTCTTCAGATTATTTTGTGGCAACATTTATCTTCGTCCAAATCCAGTAAATTTTCTTTATCTTCACGGCAGCGGGCTAGGCTTAGATGTGGACTACCGATTGGTAACAATTGCAATACACGTTTAAGTCACAGATTCTTCTACTTCCTAGGACCCTTAATTTATAAGGTTAACAAAATATTGGCTATAATAAATTCACATGTAAAAAATACTTACTGAATGGCTTCAAAAACTTAGCTATGATGAAACTAAAAATGTCCTCCCAATAAAATAATTATCATAGTGTACCACATACACACACACATACAACCACACGTCCACACACCACCCACATACACACACACACGTTCACACACACACACAAGCTCACAAACACACACAATATCACACAAACACACTGACACAATACCATTAAAAATAAACTAATTCGTATGCGAAAGGTTTACTAGTTCACGCTTTATGCTTGCCGAACTTATGTCGGATTATGTAACATTAAGAGTTTACTTACGTAAAATCTAACATCTATTATAATATAGTTTGAAACAAACTGTACATACTTATTACTTATAACGTCTCAATTCACATAATTATCCGTGTCATTGGAAGGATGCTGGTACTTTTAGCACAGGGATTCCTTTTTTAAGTACCAGCACTTCATTTAGTGTCAAATTATTGTATACAACTATTTAGACTTGTAAGTATAGCGTGTAAAAAAGATTTGTTAAAAAATAAATAAATGTATTATTATTAGTATATCATTGATTAGTTGGTTTAATGTGGTATGTTATCATTGGTTATTACAA
Organism: Luehdorfia chinensis; assembly: GCA_019845155.1. NCBI lineage: Eukaryota > Metazoa > Arthropoda > Insecta > Lepidoptera > Papilionidae > Luehdorfia > Luehdorfia chinensis. The sequence goes on from JAHVAK010000527.1 coordinate 13,326,029, forward strand.
GAAACATAACAGAAACAAAAACTTTCAAACTGAAGAAATTTAGAGGTCAGTGAATTTTAGGAACATTTGGCGTCGCGATTAAGGGTGAGTCGGTACGTGTCACCAGATCCCTGAAAATCGGTACGTCCCGCGCGAATCGGGACACCTGGCAACAATATGCGACAGAAAGTCTACATTTTTCAAGACAACTGGATTTTATATCACATGTGGTTGAGTTATTTCAAAATTTCTTTAATCCTTTTAAATAAAATTTAAGAAGATTTAAATTCATTAATCAAGAGGCTTAAAACAAGGTGCTTAAAATTTAAGAGATCATCATCATCTTTATTTCTGTCCACACCTCTCCACTGTTGAACATAGGCATCCCCCAATGGTTGCCACGTAACCGTGCAGGTCGGACAAGTTGGGGGTCGCCCTACACTGCGCTTGCCGGTGTACGAGGCTGCCACTAGAGAACCTTTCTTCCCAACGTTTATCAGTTCCCCAAACACGGCTCAGCTTACTAATCCTAAGAGCTATGTCGGTTACCCTAGTTCTGCTGCGTATATCATCGTTACGAAACTCTCATAGAGGAACACCAACCATAGCTCTTTCCATAGCTCGCTGAGCGACTTTGAGCTTCCTCATGCGGTCTGGAGTGAAGGACCACGCCTCGGTTCCGTAAGTTGGGAACACACACTGGTTGAAGTCTTTGTGTGACATGGACGTTAGACATGATTGTCGTCTTGTCCATGTTAAGTAAATTTAAGAGATAATGAACTCAAATTCAAGCAATTATTAAAATTTTAAATAATTATTATTCAAAATAAATAAAAAAGAAGTCGGACACATGGGTCATTCCGTAACTCGGACTGGTGCAGCTTGGAGGACTCTCCCGGTTCCATTATATTATGAAAAATAAAAGAAGGCCTGTGCCTGGCAGTGGAATAACTGTAGGTGTATCGTTTCTTCTATTTCATTCATTTAGAAGTTTTTCACACTCCTTTTCCCCTAAGAAATTTAAAAACTCCTTAACACACACATAACTGAAACACATAATCTATTTAAGCGATTATTACAAGAGAGTAATGGCTGCGCTTTAATTACTAATTATCGCTGAAAATGCCGCAGTAAAATTTTTGAAGTTAATTTACTACTTTTCATAATTAATACATCATGTTAATATTAATACTAAGTATTTTTTATTTCTGTTTCTGGATAATCCTTTTAATTGTAAAAAGTGATGAGAGGAGCAGATAGTTCTCCTTATAGCATGTGCACCGTCTGCCCATAGCAAATGCTGTGTCACCCAGAGACGTAAGCTAAGTCTCATATGCCCAATTATTACTCTAGCTATCAGTAGTCTCCAAACCGAAACACACACTGACCTAGACGGATTTCTGTTCCTACCACCAGATTACAAGATTAAAACACTGCTATTAAAACACTATTAAAACCCCCAATATTAAAACACTGCTATTTACACGCTTTATATTTCATTATTAAGTGAGGTAAAAAAAAAACTGTTAAAAGTGAAAATCAAAATTCGTGTGTTAAAAATTTTCTTTGTGTTTTCCAATTTACAATGGAATAGAAAAAAGTTACTTAATTCTTATCAAGTGTGAGAATTTTTTTTTGAATCCGTAATAGTTTTAGTTCGACTTTCAATTTTGTTTAGTTTTATATTCTTACATTGAAGGTAGATAAGGTTTTATGTACTTGCATGGAAGGTAAGGCTAATAGTCCGGATTTTATTATTAGTAATTATTAATTTAAAGACATAAGACAAACTTTAAAATTTTAGAATATCAATTTAAATTTGTAATATTATAAATGTGTAAGGAATAAGGATGAACTGTATCGTTTCCGGACACAGCGTACTGTCGCACTGGGTAACTCATAAGTTACGCAATGCAGTATCTTTAGAAGACAGACTTGAGCAGTCCAATTGTATTTTGAAACAATTATTGACAGAAAACAAATTTTCTAAGGGTAAATTAATTATTGTACATAATTCAAATATTTAATGTAGCATAATATTTGACATTTATCTTAAAATTCCTCAAAAAAAGAATAGTGTATAAAATATACAAAAAGAACCTTTTCAAAATAGATTTTACATTGATGAAAATGTCTAAATGAAGACTGTCAAGAGAACTAGGCCAAATATCTCTGAATCGGAATGACTCAACCTTATTAACAGGTTACGACAGTTTTATCCTAGACATTTTTCTTGACATATTCATCGTGAAGTTACCCATCTTTATTTTAATCACAATTCGCTCTGTTCTATATATCTCTTATACTATTTATTGACGTTTTAAATGCAACACAAAACTGCAAATTCTGGCAATAAGAAGCAAAAAGATAATTCCAAAGTTATATATAAACAATACAAACAATAATAACAAATAAAAACTAATGTTAAACCTTGTGAAAGATGATTCACGGCAACATTCGAGTGGCGGGCCGCGAACCTGTGACGTCCTTTTTCCCAGTCCGTGCCCTATTTACTTTTTGCGACAGCGAATTGCCGAAAATTATTTTAATAACATGTATTTACGCTGAATGAACATTCAGATACATGTACACATACTTGTCCATATCCACGTAAAGTGCATAGAAACTACGTGCTTAAGACAATTTTTACACATTTAAAATATTGACATTTATACAGTGACATACTTCTTTATCATCGGCCTGTTAGTAACTCTACTGCTGGTCATAAGACTATCCCTAATAAAGAGGATATTATACTGTAATCTTTGCGCTTCGCAGGCGGATCAAATTACCAGATACCCAGAGCCGGATTAACCTAAAGGCAAAGTAAATAACTGGTCAAGGCTCTGCGTCGCTTAGGGCCTCTAAGACCCGGGGACCTGAGATAAATGAGTTTTTTTGCACAATTAGAAAATATACTTTATATTATAACTTGGGTTTACTCGTAAATCAACCTCATATCATGGCTCTTCACGTACGTCTGCCAGAACGACGGTGGCGGTAGAGCCTGTAGGGATTCTGTCCCACTTCTTTGGTTTGGACGGTCCAGGATCAGTAGAAAATAATGTTAGTTTAATTTGATTTAAGAACGTAGAAAAGGAAAGAGGGGCCATGGAACTTGAATTGCCTAGGGGCCTCTACATTGCATGACCCAGCACTTCAGAGACCTCATACCTTAGACCGTACAGTTCGTTCTTGGTCGGTATAAATTCAGTCTGGTAATTTTCGAGATCGACTTAGGTGATCGTATCATGATCAGATCGAAGACGTTTTAAGGAAAGTCCGCGTCAAAATTCCCCGCAATCAAGGAGCTTGTGTGAAAACGCTCATGACAGTCGATGAAGCTAAAGATGTGTGTCAGAATCATAGTAAGTGGAAAGATGTGGTCTCAGTCTACCCCAACGAAAAAGGGGTGTGACTATCAGTTATTTTACGCCGTCGCGGCGTCAGCTAAATTACGAGATGGTTATTCCGACATCAGTCGGAAGCCGTGAGATTTTGCAGGTAGATATAAGATGGGACAGATTTTTGGATAACGTCACCACACGGCTGATATATAATGATATTTTTTTAAAAAAAAAAAACGATGCCCCACAGTAGGATTTCTCATATGTCGTGGGTGCGTTTTACATACATAAATTCCACATGCACAAACACTCAGACCCGGAACAACTATCTGTAGGTCATATAAATATTTGTCCCGCAGAAGTCAACCGCTTAACCACTGCGTCAACCGAGCCGACGGTATTGTAGTATATTTATTTGTTTTTCACTGTTTGACACCGTAACATTGATTTTATTCAGTGTTATATACAGATTGGGAAATATTCATTAGTGTGGGAAAGCTCCGGTCTTCAACATTCAAGCGATAATTGGAAAATAAGAGTTTAGTAAGAATCTGATATGTATTTAGTGAATTAAAAAATATTTTTTAATATTAATCTACTAAAGAATTTGTTGACAAAAAGTTGACAAGGCAATTGTTGTGGGCGGACGTTGCGCTTACCATCAGGTGAACGTTTGCTCGTTTCGTCACTTTCTACAATAAAAAAAAACGATATAAGTGTGCATTTAATTGTCGTGTATTTATCTATACCAATAACAAAATTGAAGTATCTATCTATAATTTCAAAATAATGCAAAAAAATTTAACTATAAACTGCTTTTTATACGATAATTATCATCATCATCATTTCAGTCTGTCTTAGTTCACTGTTGAACTTAAGTCTTCCCCATAGATTGCCACAGAACACGGCCCTGAGCCACCTGCATCCATCGACTTTCCGCAAAACCGTGCAGGTCGTCGCTTCATCTAGTGGGGGTAGACCCTTTACTGCGCTTATATTTGCCGGTACGAGGCTGTCACTCGAGAAACTTTCTTCCCCAACGGTTATCGGTTATATGAGCTTTATGGCCGGCCCATAGCTTACTAATCCTAAGGGCTATGCCGGTTATTCTAATTCGGCCGCGGATATTCTCTTTAACGATTGACCTCTTGGTCGAAGTTGGACCTACCTAGTCAGACACTCTATCCTAGGTACACATATTCATCGACAACTTCGAGTGTAGTGCCCCCAGCAACAACCGGAGTGAACAATCTACTGGTGGTAGGATTCCTATGCAGGAATCCGTCTAGGTAGGTACCACCCCAGGGCCAGTTATTCTGCCGTGAAGCAGTAGTGTGCAAACATTACTGTGTTTCGGTTAGAAGGGCACTGTGAGCTAGCGTAATCACTGGGAATTTGAGACTTAAGAACTGATGTCTCAGGGTGATGGGCACAGTGAGGTGTCACACAGAAATGTTCTGGGTGACACAGCATTTGTCATGGGCAGACGTAGCACTTACCATCACGTGAACGTTTTGCTCGTTTCATCACTTTATACAATAAAAAAAAAACAACCAATGTGACATGGACGTTAGACATAATCTTCGTGTTAAGACCTACCCGTTGGCCTACGCTCCAGCGATTCTGCCATTATAACTATGTCGTCGGCAAATCGTAGGTGAGCGATGTATTCGCCATTGATGTTAATACCGTATTATTTCCTGTCCAGTAGCATGAAGACATCTTCTAATGTAGTGGCGAAGCCCTATCTTACGCCTTTGTGCAATTGGATCGGTTTCGTACTCTGGTTATATACTCGGATAGCCATCGTAGCTTTGCTGTACAAGCACTGCAGCACCATAATATGCCGGCCACTTTTCTACACAGTCAGCCTGCATTATAGACAGTCAATCTGGTACCGCTAAAGTGACTGTAGCCCAAACCACACCGCCCAAATTTCGACGAAATCAAAGGCTACGAAGAACGTAGACTTTCTCAACGGATTTCAATATAATTTTAGTGTATAATATATATACGATTTATGGGGGACACCTACGTGCAACAGTGCATTAAAACAAACTGAAATGATGATGATGAAGATGATGATGATGGTGATTATGATCCTGCTCATGGGAACGCAATGGGGAGTATGATGTTTTGCCTACTCTTATGTGAGAGAAAGGCGTGTCTGTATGTATATTTTTATAAATGTATATATGTATACGAGGTTATGTAACATCATATATATGTGTGTGTGTGTGTCTCACAAATATGTGTATATATATTTAAAAACAATTTGGTAAATAAAGGACACAGTCTGATTTTCGAAATAATGTCTTTATTTTCTTTTTTAATACTAACAACTTAATTTTCTACGATTACAACACAGCAGGAACTTATAGGGCAGGACATACGTCTGCCCTCTCGTTCAATCTGCTAGCCCCCTTGATCTTTCACTTTCATATTCCTTTTCATGCATCAAAGTACCATTTGCAAATATATTTATATATATATATATATATATATATATATATATATATACGTATGTGGTTAAATGAAATAAGTTCTACTATTAACATATTAAATAATTTAATATGAATGCATGATTACAGGAGCTTGAATGTATCTGTTTAAATCTTTTAAATTTCATCAAAAGGTCAGAGAAAATAATTTGAATATTTTGGAGATATACTTCTTTTTGACATTTTATGTAAATTTGAATAAAGGTTTTCATGAATATTCATTAAGTGTATTGCTTTAATTAAGTTGCCTCTTAAAATGATTAGACCTCTAAAAAGGTTTTCCTTAAAATAGTTATTTAGAACCATTATAATTTATTTAATACAATTGCTGCAGAAAATGTTCGCACTGTCGCTCTAGAGAACATAAATGGCCGCTAAGTTAAGATCCCATAAAAAAATATTTTCTTCTTTGTAGAGCCAGACTTTTCAGATGACCTTTGGTGTTACAATCCACTTTCATTTTGATTCGTTATTGAGAATGGACGTAGATACCTCTGGGTGGCAAATACCTAATAACATTTGAATTGTCTCGTTGGTTTTTTTTTAATGAAGAAGTTGGCGAGACGAGACAAGTGTTCCCCTGATGTTAAGTGCAATGTTTGCCCATAAAAAATGCTGTCACTCATAACATTTCTGTGTGGCACCACACTGCGCCTGTCACCTGAGACATCAGTTCTTAAGTAAGCCCAGTAATTGCACTAGCTATCAGTGCCCTTTAGACCCGAACACATTAATGTTACTTCTACCACTACACGACAGAATATCTGGCAATACTTCTTGGTTTGTCTTAGTGCTTGTTTACACAATGATTTATGTAAACTTGCGAGCGTCGGCTTCCCTTTCACAGCGCCCTTATTTAAGGCTTGAAGAATAATGCGCCCCTCATCTCTTTTTAAATTATACGGCATACTTTACAAGTATAATAACCATAAAACTGGATGTATGTTCTAACTTTATGCATAGTAATCAAAAATGTATTGTCTATAGCACTTTATAAATACTATTACTACTATTCGCCGTGTGGTGGCGGCTTAAGAGAATCTGCCACCCCATCTCATCCTGTAGGTGTCCTAAAAGTCGACAGAGGGAAATCGAAAACCAGGAGATGGGCAGCAGCATTTTCTTGGAACATCTGAATAAATAAACTGCGGTTGCCAATCCGTCTGACATGCGTGGCAACTATGGCAAAATCCACCCTACATGAGAGCTACAAACTTTTGTGGCAATCTATGGGGGAGGCTTATGTTTAGTAGTAACCTAGTGATAGGCTGAAATGATGATCAATCAATGATGATGAATCAAACGGTAAAAAGCGATTCGTTCTTTTGATCAGCAAAGAATTTTTGAAGGTATAAGCGACATCATCGCAACACTCTTCCCATGATCAATGCAAAGTTTATGGTGATACTACCACTGTTATGGGCAAGCGTTGCATTTACCATGAGGAAAAGCCACTGAGCTACCACGACTCAGGGACCGGGCTTGCCATAAATTTCATAGTACCTACGCGATATAACTTACGTGTTCGTAAGCGCCTTACCCCAATGAACGGTCTTTTCATATTGTATAAGGCAAGTCTCATATGCCCAGTGATTACACTAGCTCTCAGTGTCCTTCAGACTGATACATAATAAAGGTAACTTTGTAAAAAATATCAATGCAAAATGTGCGACAGTACTTGGATTTAAAACCAGACAGTCTGTCTGGCATATTCGCGTTAGAAAATTCATCATTCCACCACTCTAGTGGAATATGAGATGACTTTTAATAACGTGAGGACTTAATAATAAGAGGCTTTTAATTATTATTATTTTTGGTACAATCTAGACAAAATGAGCACATTGAGTCTTGACGTCCTGCTGTGGTATGCTTTTTGATTTAACTTTATCCTCAGTAGGATCCTAACTCGATGGTACTACTAAGCCATTCTCTCTACTGAAATTAGGATTTTTTTAATTTCATAGCCTCGCAAATCTTCCTTGGTAGGAATCAATATTTGCAATAATTTGCGGTCTAACAAATCTCACGTAATGGTTGGGACTTTTTTATTCTGTCGTTAGACTTACGTGAAAATATGTCTTCGTCAAATCCGATTTAAGTCAAATTCGTTTTGTAAACTTTATGGTGAGAATCATGTAAGGCGTAATATGGGAGAATCATTACGTAAACGTATTAAATATGTTCTCGATAACCCCTTACAATTTATAATAATCAAATTGTGAGTGTATTTTAGTTGTTCATGATTAAAATATCATTGCATGACGAATTTTGGTAACAAATATAGTTCATTAATCTAGTGATGTTATATTTTTTACATCTATAATACATACTAATATACATACATACAAATGAACGATACATCCATCTTTGTATGTAAGTGAAAGTGTTAAACGACGCACGACAGTGATCTGTGCCACCTAAATAAACAACGTGACAATGAATAATCAAGATGTAGTTTCGTTCTTACCCCTGGAGACTGTGCTATACTTCTTTGCACCATGCTATGTTTTTTTCATAACTGTGTTTTCGTTTTTCAAAATAGAATTGTCGAATTGAAAATATAGTAGAACTTGTATATTTATTAATAGCGGTAACAACAATTAATGTCAGTTGGCGCAGTGGCTAAACTATTGACTTTTACGCTGTGGGTCGCGGGATCGATTCAAGCACGGGACAGACATTTATATGGCGAGTAAAAAAAAAAGTAAAGTTTCAGCCTATAAATATCCCACTGTTGAGCACAGGCCTCCTCTCATTTCTGAGAGGGTTGAGAGAGAGAGAGATGATGAGTAAGAGCATATGAAATTTGTATAGATATGTAAAACACCTCCGCGATATAGTAAAAATATATGCATATATGAAAATACTTTTAAGTGGTAAAATCAACCGAGAAAGCTCACACAATGCAAGAAATTTGACTTCAGCAGGTAATTAGTTACTTACCAAGCATTAAGAACCACATGCCTTTGATTTAGCGAAAAAGCGATTCAAAAGTTATTTTTCATTATATTTATATTACATAACATATAAAATGTGTTGTTAGAAACCGTAAAACCTTAATAAAAATGTGAAATGATAAATTTTTTTCACGAACGCTCTTTGATCACAAATGGACCGAAAAAATATGCCAGTAGTATCTTGTGTAGAGTAATTCTAGGCGGAAAATATCCCACCTACGGTGACTAAATAACTTTGAAAGTGCTTCAAAATTTAACATCGGTTCATGATCGACTATGATATTACCAATTTAAAGACCATCAATCGCTGTTATACTTACCCTTATTATTAATATAAAAAAATGTGGAAGGTCTGGGAACAGCTAGTTAGACATTTTGTAAGTATAATTTTATTTTTTAAATAAGTTGCCCCATGAGGACTTCTGCTGTATGACCTCAAAGATGAGAAGTCATACAGCATATGCTTCTAATACATAATAACACATATTGCCAATACTATTTAATATATATATATACCTCTTATATACCCTCTTAAAAACAACGCTCGCTTTGTCCGCGAATATTTCAATGCTTTAAGAATATAAATTAAAATATATTTGAAGATATGCAAATACTTTAGTTGGTGACTTACAATAACGTACTTAAAGCAACAGGACATACACACAGTTACGCTTTATTACCATATAAGGGGTAGGCGGAGATGACACATAGCCCACTTTTCAGTCCGCGGGAAACGAGGCGTGACGCGTGGCAAACTACGTCGCCGTCATTTTGGTACTAGTCGAAAAATTCTTACTACTCATTGCGTTTCCACGAGCAGGAAGCAAAAGTACAGACAAGCAAAATAAAATAACACAGAGTTGCTGCGTTTCAAATTCTCATATATTTTCGGTGATGTAATCGCTGTTAGCCTTTTGGCTTTTACAGCTTCATCGGATGCTGTGCTCGCGGGCCCGGGGCCCGCGTGCCAGGTTTGGTTTGACCCAAAACATAGATACATAAATATAAACTCCTACTAAACTTCTAAGTTCGGACCGTTGCGTTCGCTAGCGTGCTTGCGCTACAGTGAATATCTCCATAATTTTATTTATAAAGTCATCTAATGACCGTCCGAGGGAGACTGCGGGCCTCCGTTCGGACTGTCGACTTGTGTGTCGGAAACTCTGGGCGGTGAGAACCGCCCTGGAATACGGGTGTATCTGGTGTACGCGGTGTTAGTATCGATAGCTGCGCGCCGCTCTCTACGGCGGTCGCGCGACGTTGTGCGTGTGATGTTGAAACTATTAACTGTGTGTACAGTGTTGTTCGGATCGTGACTGACCGTATCGTGGTCAGGGAGTGCTGAGACGTCCGTGTCGTCTAGCACATTTCGCGGTCGACGTTTGCGTTCGGTCGCGTTTTTGTCGGATCGATAATTCGCTGCTTTAACCACCAGCGGGTTTGGATGAACCGCGGCTTTTTCGAAAAACCGCCGTGATACTTCTCTGAAGTGTTCAGAGAGTACGGGCATTTCACAGTCGCTGTGAAGGTCGACATTGCGTTGGTACCAGCCGGCTCCGGTGGCACTTCGCAAGAATCTGTTTTGCACCGCCTGCAATTTCTTTATATGATTGCCCGTCGCGTGTGCGAACGCGACGCATGCATAGGACATTACGGGTCTAATGCATGTCTTGTAGAGGCGAAGTTTGTGTCTTAAGCACATTTTGCTTGAAGAGCAAGTTAACGGGTAAAGACGGCTTGCGATAAAAGCCGCCCTGTTACGCACGTTCTTAATGTGAGCAGCGAACGACATCGCTGCGTCTAACGTGACCCCGAGGTATTTGACGCTCTTTTCCCAGGGAATAGGGCGTCCGAACAGGGTGATCGAGCCTAGCTGATTGTTGCCGATTGTGTGGTAACGTCTAGCTGGCTTGGGCGTGCCCCTCGAGAAGTATATTGCTACACTTTTCTCGGGGTTAACCTCTATTCTCCATTTCCGGAACCATTCGCCTAGGCGATCGGCTGCGGCTTGGAGCTGAATCGTTATGCGGCCCTTGTGCTTATCGGAATAATACAGGGCCGTGTCATCTGCGAAAAGCGCAAGATTGACTTTAGGGTCTTTAGGTATATCGCTAGTGTATAGCGAGAAAAGGAGTGGAGAGAGGCAGGAGCCCTGAGGGACACCCGCACGGAGAGGGCGGCTTGAGGAGCGCGTTCCCTCTACCCGGAAGCGAAATAGGCGATTGGACAAGAAGGCTCGTATGATGTTCACGAGTCTGTCCGGCACTTTTGTGTGATACAACTTGTAATACAAGCCGTCGTGCCAGACTTTGTCGAATGCCTTTGCGACATCGAAAAATAAGGCCCCTGTGCCTACTGGCTTAGGGCGGTCGTGAAAGTTTTCTAATATGTGCTCCGTTAGGCGGTGCACTTGATGGGTACACGAGTGTTCGGGGCGAAAGCCGAACTGCTCGTCTGGAAGGATGTTATTATTTAGGACGTAGTCTTTTAATCGACTAAGGATTATTCGCTCATAAATCTTGGCCATCGAGTTGAGGAGACTTATTGGGCGATAGTTGGACGGGATGTTCTTCGGCTTGTGAGGCTTCGGAATACCTATAACGTCCGCTTCCTTCCAGTCGTCCGGGAAGGAGCAGCTGGAGAGGAGCGCGTTGAAAATACTGACTAACAGACACAGTAGCGGCGTAGTTAGACATTTGATCACCCTGTTGTTTATGCCATCGAGGCCGGGCGCGGATCGGTTTTTAAGATTTTTAACAATCTTCGTGACTTCGACGAGAGTCACTGGAGTCAGTGGTTCGCCCACTGGTGGTATGGCAGCCCTGCGTTCGAGTTCCGCGGCCACCTGCTGCAGGTGGTCGGGATCCGCAGGCGCGAGAGACGGAGTGCATTGGCTCTCTAGACTGTCTGCAAGGCATTCGGCTTTTTCGCTGTCGTCGAAGGCGAGCGAGTTGTCGTTCGATCTAATAAGTGGCGGCATGGGTGAGATCGGCTCTGCTTTGAGAGACCGTGCCAACTGCCAGTAGGCAGTGTGCGACGGCTCGATTTCTCCAAGCATAGTGTCCCAGCTATCTTTAGTGTACTCAGATAAGCGCTCTTTAACATCCCTTTGTAGGAGGCGCAGTCTGAGTCTATTCGCGTCTGTTCTATATCTGTCGTGCGCTTTGGCCGCACGGTTCTTTTCTCTAATCAGGCGTCGGAGGTCCGCCGGTAGATTGCAGCGTCGATCGCTCGACACCGTAACCGTCCGGGAGGATTCTCCGACGACTGTTTTGAGATGACCTGAGAATGATTTTATCGCTCGACAGGCTACCTCTGGCGAGTCGATAATATCTGGTATTTCATCCAAGTGCTGGGAGCTCGTAGCCTCGAGTTTGACCCCGAGGGTACGCCAGTCCACAATGGTTTTGGTCTGTGTGACCTCACCATTTGGCCGGCCCAGCTTAAAAATGACCGGACGGTGGTCCGACTCAAGTTCGTGAAGCGTAACTATAGAGTCTATTTCTAAGTTCACGTCCTTAATAATGGCTACATCGAGAGTGTCCGGCCGCTGATTTAACTGCGTCGGAACTCTGGTTGGTGTTTCGGGAGCTATAACGTTTACGTTATGGCTCTCCGCTAATCTGTACAGTATATTTCCGTTTGTGTTATTTGCGTTGGAATTCCAACTGCCGTGCTTGCTGTTCAAGTCTCCGGCGAGAATAACAGAACGGCCTAAATCTAGTAGGGATTTTAGGTCTGATTCTAATAATTGTTTGGATGGCGAGAGGTAGACTGATGCTAGTACAAGCGGCCTATGGCCGGTCATTGCTAACCTACACGCGGAAGTTTCTATATTAACTAAGTCGGGTGTATCGAGCGCGATACAGTGCAAGGACTTTTTATAGTAGATCAGAGTGCCGCCTTTCGCGGTCGCTCTGTCATTACGGATGCATTTGTAATTGGCAATCTTTGGATCGCGCATACTAGGTTTTAAGAAAGTCTCTTGCACTAGCATAACGTCGATGTCGTGGTCACGAAGGAAATTCGCGACTTCAACTAACTGCGTCTTAAGACCGTTTGCGTTAAAATACGAGACAGTCAGAGAGCGTGGTTTAATCCTACCTATATGGGACGCCATTGGTAACAATTAAAAATTTTATTTTTCGACGCGGCGCGTGATGTTTAGGCGCATTGATACGTCCAAATCGCGTCGATGACGTTCATGTGCTCTACGGTAGCCATGAGTCGGTCTTGAGGAGACTTTGCTTCGCGGATTTTGCGTGCTAAAGTCGAAAGTTCGGCAACATTTATGCTGCGCATGAAGCCGCAAATTAGCGAGAAATCTGCGGCGAAATTTGACGAGCCCTGTATTTTGGGCGTTGCGATTTGAGGCGCGGGCCGTGAGGCGGCTGCGCTCTTTTGCGTCATGGGCAACGGTTTTGTCCATGCGTTCGTCGCCGGCGCGGCGCTCTGGCTCTTGCTCTGCCCGGTAGTCCCGTCAGCGGGACCGGGTTTCGCTGCGGCCGGAGCGGGCGCGGGCGTTTGTTTAGGCGCGGGTTTAGTCGCGGGCTTAGGTGTTTGTATAGGAGCGGGTGTTTGGGGCTGTGTGGCCCCGGGGCCCTTCCTACGGCCGTTCTTCTTGGCTCCCCTGCGCTTTGTACTCCTCGGCGCTCTGTTACACCCGCGGTAATTCGCGGGGTGTCCCAGCTCACCGCAGAGTATGCAGCTTGGGGGCTCTTGCGCTTCTGGCGTGCGAGCGCAATCCTGGGTGCCGTGATCCCCGAGGCATTTTACGCAACGAGGGCGGGCGAAACAATTTCGGGCAGAGTGTCCGTACAGTTGGCATCTGTGGCACTGGCCAATGATGCCCCTGTTGCGGGGTGCCTCAATAGAAAGGCCTGAAAGGCCGCAAATCGTCTTAACGTTAAAGACCTGCTTGCCTTCTGGAGTTAATTCCAGTATGGCAAGGATCAGGTCGTACGACTTCTTATTGTGTGGGTGATGCATCCGATGCACCTCCAACACAGGTATGTCTTGTGACTTAAGGTCACTGAGAATGTGGCTAGTCTCCAATTCCTTGGGCAGGCCCCTGATGACTACGCGGAGCCTACGTTCTTCCGCGAGCGAGTAAGTGTGGAAACTTATATTGTTTCCACGCAAATGGCTGGTGACGGCCCTGAAGTCGCTGACTGTGCTTAGGTATACGCGGATACCTTGCACTGCCGTCTGCGCCTTCGGGCACACAATTTTCTTGTTTGTCATCCACAATGACAAGTCGTTCCATTTCGCCTTATCCTGTAGGATTATCGGCGGAGGAGCTTTATTTGGTTGGGCTGCGGGATGCGCGGGCAGAGACTTTTCGATAGTCTTGCGTGTGTTTGACACGCCCTTCTTTGCCGGGTTCCGTGAAGCGGACGGCGATGTGGTATCCGAGTTAGGCTCGGAGTCTCCTTTCGCGGCGCGTTTTTTCGCTTTGCGCACGACGACGGTGAAGCCGTCGTCGTGAGCACTTCGGGATTCTTCGCAATCCATGTCGGATCCCTCGTCCGAAAGGGCCGCGGGCCCAACAATGGATTGCGATTCCCGGAAGGGAAGCGCAGGTGTGCTTGTTGTTTTATTGCACCCATTAGCGGCGGTTTTATTGCCTGCAGGTGCGTTCTTTACTGACGATGCCGACACGGTCGGCACGGTCTTTTTATGGTCGGTGATTACTCCTACCATTGTCTCGCACACAGGTGCGGATGCGTCATCGTGCGCAGGTGTTGGCACGACGGATTCTAAGGCCGGCGATGCCGGGCCTTCGGAGTCGAAAGCTGGTTCGTGACTCCTTGGCTGGATTATAGCGTTCGGACGGACCGCTGCTACGTCGTCAGACTCCAGTAGGTATGACCTAAACTGGGCCCAGATTTCGGGGTGCGCGAGGCGCAGGAATTCGTCAAGACGCGCTAATACGATGTCGCTCTTGGTCGCCATTTCACTCGGGTGATTTGGCGGTGTGTACACAAATGCAGAAAGATTCTCCCTACGTGAGCAGGGAGGTGTGTGCTATATTTGCTTCACCTAATGCCTTACGCCTTAGGTGCGCGAGGGTGTGTACCTGGCTGTTGCCTAGTGCAACAAGCGGACACAAAAATACAAAGCCGCCTCTGAGGCGAGATATGTGTATGCACTCTACTCACGGTTTTCACCAGCAAGCCGACGCAATACAGGAACGCTCTCACGTAACTTTCACGTTCGCACAACACCACGAAGCACAACACTTCCACTTCGAGGGACACGATCGGCGAAGGCACGTACGAAGTATAACCAAACACACCGCTACGGGAGCGGGTGTTGGCCACTATCCACAACTGTGACAACGGGCGTTTACAGACAACTGTCCATAACGAGTATGATTTTTGAGCTTGATTGCGCATGGAGCGCGGTCAAAAATAGGTCCGTTCTGCACCAGAGCGCGAGAACGAGTGTCAAATTCTCAGTCACGAGAACTAGAACATACCTAATTTCTTCATCAACGATGAAAACTCCAGAGACTTACCAGTAAAGTGTAAACCCTACCTGCACAAAAAAGTTCTATTTATCCATTAGGCTGTGAATTCTTGCGAAATCGTATGAAGTTTAGCTAACGAGTTTAGTTAAGAGCAAGGTGTCTTACGCTAACGAGGTACAGGCTCACGGTAATGATGACCTGAGGCTGGGTGGGGATACGTTCGTGGCTTAGCGGGACAGAATTCCGGTTATATTACGTTGCGATTGAAAAAGGAATCTTTATTTTCTTTTTTTAATTAATATATACAATTTGAAAAGTAAAACAATAATTTACAGCACTAAAGTAACAACTTACATATTCGCTGTAGTAAACTGATCATGTTATAAAGATATTCACAAAAAAATCTGTTATCCATTTTAACGATATCAGTAAATAGCCAGCATTATCAGATATAGATAAAGCAGACTACTACATACATACAGTCGCGCCTTTTTCCCATATAAGGAGTATGCAGAGACCACATCCGTAGCTCACTACGTAGTAGGCTACTCAGAGGAACTTTAGACTTAGAGGAAGACTAGTGTTAATTGCCACGCTTAGCAGACAATTGATGTTTGCGATACGGTTGGCACCTATCCATAATCAGTGTAGATGTTTTAGGTACGGCACTAGATATTTTTAATATTTTTCCCGTCATTTATGGATAGCAGCAAAATTGCTGACATATTGCTGGCATTTTCCTAACTAAATGGAAATTGGTGACTCTACGTGTATAGAGGAGAATTTTGTATTTACAAAATTTGATGATGTCTTCCCGGTCGATTCCGTCACCATGGTATAACTTCCGACTATTATTTCATTGGTGGTAGGATTACCATGTAGGAATCCGTCTATATAGGGCCCTAATGGCACAAGCCGGCCGAGCTCCTCGATGTCGATCGCCCTTCAAACAAGACAAGGCGATAAGTTGTTAGGGGGAGGTACTCTCGTCCTAACCTACCCGCGCCCGGTGTAACCCTCATGAGATAAGATCGGGAGTAGACTAGGATGCAGTGTCAGAGACACAGATACAATTACAACACAACCAGACCCAAAAACCATCAATGAGTGTTCTTCCATAAATTTTCTGGTGGTACAGGTTTCAGGTTTGTACCACCCCAGGGCCAGTTATTCTGTCGTAAAGAAGTCACGTGCAAATGTTACGATGTTTCGGTCTGAAGGACACTAACAGCTACTGTAATTACCGGGTATATGAGACTTAATAACTGATGTCTAAGAACGCGGTCGTAGTGTGCTGCTACACAAACATTTTCTGGGTGACGCAACATTTGTTATGGGCAGAAGTTGCACTTACCGTCAGGTGAACGTTCTGCTGGTCTCGTCACTTTCTCCTATAAAAAATAGTAACAGAACTTGTTAAATGCGCAGGATTTATTACAGTGCCACAAGTTCACGAAAACACGCTTCACACAGGCATTCAGTCCTCACAATCCCTAGTCAGATTTAATTTCTAAGCGATGAAATCGGAGGACAGGGACAGGGTACAGTGCATGAGACTCCGAGACAAACACAATACATCCAGACCTGAAAACCAATAACTTGAACTATTGTTTTCGGTTGGGAAAAGATTACCGGAGCCACGACTAAACAGTCAGGTACGCTAACCACCAAACCCAGCCGACTAGTTATAATAAATTCCTAAAAGAGATACAAACAAAACAATCCTTTATATTGCATAATCAATTTCATGTACAAACTTAATTACAATCTTAATTAAGCTCTGACATTACAATAAGCAAGTAAACAAATAAATTTCATTTGAATCAGTACGATGTTACTTCATTAGCAATGTCGAAGTATATGATTACGTAACATTCGGAAAATAGCGGAGGCAAATAATGTCGTATCGAATACCGCAGAGTACGGAATGGCAGAATGCGCAGTGTTACACAATATTGGATAGACTCGGGGGCGAGAGGATGAGGTCGCAGTGTCACCTCACCCAGCTTTCGATCTGGGAAAAGGTGCGCCAACAGTGTCACAACTTATTACACTAAGCTAAGTGTTTGTGTATTATTAATTAGAGGTAATCGAGTTATACAAAGTGACGATTACTTCCTTGAATTAGATTCTGTTTTCAGATGTTACATAACTTTTCGATTTATATTATAATACTTTGCAGTACACTCAAAAGGTAATCATTATTGTTTTTACTCGTACTTCACAGCGACTGTGAATCTTCACAGCGACTGTGAAATGCCATTAATCTCTGAACACTTCAGAGCATTATCACGGCGGTTTTTCGAAAAATCCGCGGTTCATCCAAACCCGCTGGTGTTTAAAGCAGCAAATTACCGACCAAATAGAAACGCGCCCGAACGCAAACGTCGCCCGCGAAACGTGTTGGACGATATGGACGTCTCAGCACTCCCTGACCACGATACGTTCAGTTTTGATCGAGCTAACACTGTACACACAGTTAACAGCTTTCACATAACACGCACAACGACGCGAGACCGCCGTAGAGCGGCGAGCAACAGTCGACAATCATACCGCGTACACACGATTCACCCGTGTTTCAGGGCGGTTCTCACCGCCCAGAGTTATCGACACACAAATCGACAGTCCGAATGGAAGCTTAGATGGCATAAAATTTTTAAGATATTTAAATAGCGTAAGCACACAGCGAACGCAGATACCGAATTTCAATGTTTGTTAGGAGTTTATATATTTATTTATGTTTGGATCAAATCAAACCTGTCACGTAGGCCCTGGCCCGCGAGCACAGTTTTTTTACCCAGAAAATTTCTGTGTGACACCATACTGTACCTTCAGACATAAGTTCTGAAGTCTCATATGCCCAGTGATTACGCTAGCTCACAGTGCCCTTCAAACCGAAACACAGTAATGTTTGCACACTACTGCTTTACGGCAGAATAACTGGCCCTGGGGTGGTACCTACCTAGACGGATTCCTGCATAGATGCGGCAAATGTGGCAAATGATCTCCTAATCAGTATCTAATTAAGTTCACAGAGTAATAAAAAACAAACACTTTCGCTGCTGTATCCACAATAACCTTTTGCACTGAAAATTTTATCCTTTATATAATTTTGGAACGGTAAGGCCGTCATTTAGAAATTTCATTTCCTTTTCTTTATATTCAAATAGAAAATAAAGAAAATGATTTTTTATTTACTTGCTGACTGAACTCATTGATATTGCTCCGCTTTAAGAACAAACATTCATATGTAAAGTATATTTTCATAATACAATATACATGTGTGATCGTTTTTTTACATCTGCACTTGTGACGTGTATCAAAAAAAGTTTCCAAAATAATATTTTTGAAATATTATACTATGCAGGCTATGTGGTTTTATCAATAACGTGAATTTAGTGAAGTAGCTTACTTTCTTGTTCAAAATGTATTTTTTTCTGTTTTTTTACTTTGAAAATAAAAAATATGTCATGTGATTAATTTTACACATTAATGTCAATATTAATGTGTAATAAGTCGTAATAAAACTCCTATTCAAGGTCTTACAATGAATTAAAACATCATTTTGGTTATTTTAAGAGCGGTTTTGTTAAGGGTGGCACTGCCGCCTCAGTGTCGTGGCACTTTGCCAACAACTCATCTTACCTACATTCCGCCGGGGCGAATAGAAATGCCTTATTTAGTCTTTTGTGACGGACATGGATTGCGTAAGTGTAAGAAAACTGAATATATGTATTTACTGCTATTTTGTGTTGATTAGTTTGCGGAAGTTTTGACGATACCTTCCATTTTAGTGTGCAAAAAACAATTTAGCAATTAAGATTCGTCGAAGTTCTGGGCAAAGCTGCAATTATTCATGCAAATGTACGAAACATCATGTCCTCAAATAAAGCAGCTTAGATTTTATAGATAGACCCAGACAAGCCATTGCGTGTTTATTTAATTAGGTTATTTTCAATTTATTCAAATAACTAAAAACATTCCATTATTTAAAACTTATTTATCTTTTATATTACTTCTTTATCATGTAAAAAATAAATAATAATAATTAATAAAATGAATAGATATTAAAGTGAAAAGTGAATATTTTTTATTATATTTTCAATTACCAAACATAAGTATCAGTGTTTTAGAATCCATAATGACGTTATCCGCAGCAGAACTTCAGTAACCAATCTAGGCCTTAGGATCAGCAAGTTGAAGTGGCAATGGATTGGCGATATAGTTATTTTATAGAAGGGGGTCATCTGGTGGTAGGATTCCTATGCAGGAATCCGTCTAGGTAGGTACCACCCCAGGGCCAGTTATTCTGCCGTGAAGCAGTAGTGTGCAAACATCACTGTGTTTCGGTTTGAAGGGCGCTGAGACTTAAGAACTTATGTCTCAAGGTGATGGACACAGTGTGGTGTCACACAGAAATTTTCTGGGCGACACAGCATTTGTTATGGGCAGACGTTGCATTTCCCATCAGGTGAACGTTTTGCTCGTTTCATCACTTTATCCAATAAAAAAAGGGGGGTGGGCAAACGAGCTAACGGCTTACCTGATGTTAAGTGATCACCGCTTTTTTTAGGAATTGGGTGCATTGAAGCTGTCTGCCAAGAGTTTAAGACGAGACCTCGAAAGTAGTATTAGTATGAAAAAGTCGCGTTAAAAATGGTGCCAAATCCGAAACACACATACTCAGCATAAGTGGGGATTCCATCAGGCCCACTCGACTTGTGGATGTCCAGAGAGAATAGTGCTTTGTGCCCAGAGCTTCGTCGGCTTTCTCTTGGCATGAGACCAGAGAAAGAAACGTTCCCAAATGACAAATTCGTATCGAAATGCAGTAATGGCGACCTTCTATTAGATGTAGTAACGACATGCGAGGTTTCGCGGATAGTACTTGATGGATCCATGTGGTTCAGGACTGTGTTTTGTGGCAATATATGGGGGTGGCCTTCATACGGTGAACTTGTGATGGGCTAAGACTAAAAGTAACTTGTGATTAGGATGATGAATTCTCAAATGCTGATAAGTAAATATATATGTTTTGCATAAGAAGAGTCTAGAAACGATAAACAGTTTTGATAAACACTATAAGCTCTCGACCTAATGGTCAATACGAAATATTTGATAAATAATGAGTTGAAATCGCTCTATAAAAGCTGCCTGTTTCTATTGGTTCACACACAATTATTTCGGTCAATTGATTAATACCACCTACTTTTGAATGCAAAATCTATTGAGCATATAACATATGAATCAAAACACGAATATAGTGATATGAGGTACAAAGAAGTCTTAATTAAATATCTATGCACATTTAATCACACGCTACCACACAATTGCCACTCGAAGAGCTATATTAATGCCCTGATGAAATTGTAGTATTAGTTACATATGTGCAATGCAATACAAGGCTCCAAAAACATCAGTGCTGTAATAAAAGAACTCGAAATGTCATCATGAATTAGAGCACGCTTCCATTACATGGAATTTGTAAAAAACTATTGCCATTAGACATTATTGTTGATCGATTGTACAATTTTTATTCACACGAATTATTTAAATTAAACGTGTGCTCGAATATATTTCGAAATCGTAAATGATTAACAAACACAGTTTAGAAGGAAAATGTCTTAAATTAACTGTAGTTGCGGTGTCGGGTCACAAGTCTCATATGCACTGTAATTACACTGGCTACAGGGAGTGCTCTTCACACCGAAACAGTAATTTTTGTATATTAATAACTAGAACTGCGATGGCCTATGTGGATCCCTGTATATATTCATGTATATGTATATATATATATATATATATACACACATATATATATATATAATATATATATATATATACAGTGAATATGAAACTCACCTCCAGTATACACCTTACAATCTACTTTAAGTTTTGATAAAGTACGAGATGAAAATTCGTTGCCATCACTGTCAGCGATGGAATCTAATGTCTATTAAAAGTAATTGGGTCTAAGACCGTTACACTGCTACAATGCGCTCGGATTGTATGACGACCGCGTGAACTAGTAATCAGAACACTTGACTACTGCGCCGCAGGTCCTGTATTCGAATACTATCCGGAGCCAACATTGGAGCAAAACACCTCCGATTTTATTGCATGAGCGTTGTATCGGGCGCGGGTAGGACAAGCGATTGCTTCTATATTTGTTGCACAACAATATCTTATAAGCAAATTATTGCTTTCGTCAGTATTCTGAACTTGTTGCCATGGTTGAAAATAACAAGGAGAAACAATTTTTTTATATACTATATTTTTAAACGAAACTCCACATACGGATATCTTCTGTATCCTGGGCGCATTTTACAGATGTACATTTCACATACATAACACAACCAGACCCGAAAACTAACAATTTGTGTTTTGTACAAATATTAGTTCCGGCTGGGAATTGAACCCGCGACGTAGAAGTCAAGTACGCTAACCACGACGCCACGCTTTCGACGTCGACATCATCATAATTTTGTGAGAGCATGGTAAGTACCATGCTGGCTACCCCGGTCTGGCCATCGATATGCCACATTTACTATCTCTGCATCTTCTTCGGCACAAGTTACATATGGTCAGCAACAATACCAAAGAATAGACGTATTTTACTCTGTCTATGAACTCAATTAATTATCCTTTATTTCATGTCAAGAAATATATATATATCTTATGAATTCATTGAAATCACGAACCCTTACTTAATAGCACGCGAGGACAGCTAATAATTTATAAAATAGGAAAATATATTTAGCTTATACAAGGATTACAAAGGAATACAGTTCACCTAAAGATAAGTGATCCTTGTGGCCCATAGATCCAAACATAAATTTGTAAAAAAGCATCAAGATATCGTCATCCTCACTGAATGCCCCGTTGCTTTACTATTTTCATTTCTTTATTTTCTCGATGACAGTTCTAATTTGATAGTTGTAGTGTTGTGACCAAATAAGTAATGATATAGATCGCATATATTCATTATATTTAAAATTCATCAGATTTTGATTAAAATAATTATTTCGTTACATTGTCGAGTACCCATTTATACCTACTTATTTTACAACAGCTTCGAAAATTTTAAAGAAGTTGGCATTATCAATCAAGAATTAATACGTGTAACATCTTGTGATGAAATATAATATTAGTTATTAAATTTGTACAAGAGTATCCGGCAGTAGTTTAGTTTCTTAAATTTTGTAAAAAAAAATCGGGTCTGTTATCGTGTTACGTTTAACGATATAGCTCCATCCCTATCTGTTTCTCCGACTCTTGTACGTGTGTAAACTTCATATTTTTATAAAATAATGCATACATAAGGTAAAAAAGACGCTCGTTCAAGTTTTCACAGGAGCTGCCATCAAGAAAATAAAGAAATGGAAATAGTATATTTATTGAGTCTCCAATTCTCGTTACTCAACATACGAAAAACTTTATGCTATTAATTAAAACTGTGTGAGAACATAATCCTTTTCGGATCCACGCGACTGACTAAGTATATGTTAGAACGGCCATCAATAATTCTGGCAGTCAATTCAGTCAAAGTTTATTCTTATAAGGTGTTCTCGTCTTTTATGAATTAGTGCTGATCATAAAAGGTACTTTTTATTCCAAGTAACTTTAGTAAATGCTATAAATATAAACATTGGCTATAGAAGCAGCCGTTCTGTTCCAGGATTAATGTAAAAGGAACTTATCTAGTTAGTATTTTCTTTTTTTCAGTGTTTCAGACTATTGTATATTTATTTATAATATATTTATGACTAAGATAAAAAAAAGATTTACAAAAAAGAGGATACCTACGGAGTTTCTTTCGCCTCTTTCTTCTCCGTCAGAAAAACCTCATTACGATGTATTATTGTAAAAAAATGATGTTTATTTCGATATTTATATTTTTTACGTCGCAAAGAATTTTCATTACATTTCATTTCGGGTCGTTCGTTGCCCTGATGTCACGTAGATTTTTTTTCACGAAAAATTACCTTTTCTTAACAGAAGCTAGCGTGCTGAATATTAATAAAAACCTAACAAAGAATTTTGCGATATCAATTTATTTATAAAGTATTTACTTTCTTGACCCTTGCGTTTTAGTTTTAATAATGTGGCCGCGCACGGAATCTTATTTTTACGAGTATGCCTGACGAAAAGACCTACTCCAATTTCCGTCGCGCGGGCGTATTTTAATATTTCGTATAATCTCTCCAAAAAATCAAAGGCTAGCTTACATTTTTGGTAAAAAAAGTACAAAAAGAGAATTGAAAACTGTAACCGAACACGGAATGGCTGCGAGCTATTTTACAACTCGTTTGCATATTTTCATTTGTTTTGATTTATTATTTGTAATTACAGCTAGCGCGTTACTATGGTACCCTTCTGGTGGTGTAATTACAAATAACAAATATAATCGTACCCTTACGGTGGCGACGTAAAAAAATTTGCAATTTCATGCCGGGAAAATCTCATGGCTTCCGACAGATGGTGAATTAACGATCTCGTAAATTACCAGACCGATGACGGGCAGTAGTGTCTAAGATGCGAGCGTCTGATACTGCGATCACCAATGCCCCTGCCATTAGTGGTGATTACGGTTAATTATCCTTATGTTAATGAAGAAGAGAAGAAAATAATTTAGTATAGAATATAATTATATTAATTATAAATTTTAAATAACTTTTACTTTCGAACTTATTTTCCTAAGAATCGTAAATAAACTACCTAGTCCGGCCACAAGCTCTGTTACAAATGAAAATGCATTTTTTTTAATGAGGTAATGTAATACTATTAAAATTTATACCGACATGTTTATTAGTCTCAGCAAAAAATAAAAAAAAATACTGTATTCGAAATGGCCACTTTTGGCTTTTATACAGGCCTTTAATCTGTTTGGCCACGACTCTATGGATTTACGCACTGTTTCCAAGGGAAATTTCGCCACTGCCTGCTCCAAAGATTTTTTAAGAGACTCAATGTCGCCGTGTCGTTTAGTGCAGGCCATGTCCTCTAAAACTGACCATGATTTAAAGTCTAAAGGATTGAGGTCTGTCCTAGATGAGGGCCAGTCTTCAACTCTTATAAAGAACGTATATAAGGAACGTTGGTTTCAAGCCAGTTTTGAGTCCTGCTGGAAAGTCCACGGTACGGTTTTTAAAAAGTGTATTGCTGAGAGGTTTCACAACATGATCCAAGACTGTATCTTGATACACTTTGACTGAAGTTTTCACTCTTTCTTCACAAAAATGTAGTTTTGTGACACCTTGATAAGACACACCCCACCAAACCATCACTGATGCAGGATGATGACCACGTTGTACCTTTCCGACCACTTGAGCAGCTTCTTTAGAACTGATTTCTTATATTTACGCGAACACTACACATTTAAATCAAACTAATTTTACGGATTTTATCGCGCTTAATTTTATTATTTATAACCCGACGTTTCGAGTGCTTTACAGCACCCATGGTCACGGGGGGACTGAGGTGACAGATGTCCCGATGTCATATATAGTTAACCCGCGGTACCTTCAGCTTTTAATTATTATGATTGGTCCGATCTACACAGAAAGAGCTTACTGTGTCTTGAAGTCTTGCAGTGGTATGCTTGGTTTTTGATTTAATTTTATTAATTATAGGATCCCAAGCTGGTGGTAATACCCAACCATCTTCTCTATTAAAATTAGGATGTTTTTTAATTTCAATAGCCTCGCGAATCATCCTTGGTAGGAATCGGTGTTCTTTTGCGAGGATTTGTGGTTTATTAAATCTGATGTAATGTTTGGGATGATCCAGAACATGGTCACAGACTGCAGACTTCCTGGAGCGACGATTACGCTCCAGGACTATGGCATCGGGACATCTGTCACCTCAGTCCCCCCGTGACCATGGGTGCTGTAAAGCACTCGAAACGTCGGGTTATAAATAATAAAATTAAACGCGATAAAATCCGTAAAATTAGTTTCATTTAAATTCTTTAGAACTGTGAGCGTACACTTTATCATTTTGCTCATTGTAGTGTTCTTCAATCGTGAATTATTTTTCATCGGCAAAGAGGATATTTCTGTGCCTTTCACCTGCGTATCGCGACAGAAGGCGTTTTGATCGATCCACTTTCTTTAATTGTAAAGATTGATTTAGTGCATGTCCTATATATATCTACGATAAGCACCGGGTTTCAGGTCTTGTTTTATAATACGCGACAGAGTCTTAGCGGGAATCTTCATTTCCCGCGATAAGATTTTTTGCTTTCTAATGGGGTTTCGACGAATTCTGGCTTTAACAGCATTAACAGCCTTTGTAGTTCTAACAGCACGCGGCCGCCCCGATCTTTTCTGGTCTTCGACAGAGGAAGTGTTGCTGTATCTGTTTATAGTACGATATACGAACATACGGCTGATACCAAGCTTTTGAAGTGTCTGGAATGTGACCGACTGCTCCATACCCACTTTGTGCAAGGCGATCACTGCAATCCTATTTTCTTTAACACCCCATTCCATATTGTAATTTGATAATGAACACAATAAAATATGTGAAATGGCGCAAAATCAAAAGAAGTTTTTAAAATAATATACGTGTTCCAAATTCAAAATAATTAAAAAGTTGAAAAAAAGAAAAGTTTTTATGTAACAGTATTTGGCCAGACTAGTTACATACACAACGGTTTCTAGGATAAAACTTTAACAGTTTTAGACCGTAGACTATCTCTTTCTGTTTTTTGATGCTTAGGTTTTTATGTTGATTAGAAATTGTTTCGTTCCAATAATATTCTGGGGTTAGACGATTGACTAAAGACCTTCCAAATATAAAGAATGAAACTTTTAGATGCTTCTCATGCAGTTGCTGCTTCTTTAAATACATACATATTTTTTTTATACATATAACTCTAGAAAGCGTTGCAGGTGGATTGGTCAACTAAACAATTACTAAAATATTACAAAATTACTAACAGTGACAACACAAAAACTGATAGAGTAGTGAAGAAAAGTCTTAGAACTTGTTTTTCTATAAATTTGGTTACTGATCGTTAAAATTCGGTCAGTACATCAACAGCTAATAAACAGTCTATTGCTGGTCACAAGCCTTTCCCATGAAGGGAGGATTTGCCGTAATCACCAAAGTAATATGCTATAAAAAGTGAGAGATAGGAACAGTTGCTAGTAGTACAGATGGCCTTAGGGTTGTGGGCACTTATATTGACCAGAGCCTAAAGTCATGGCTAGTGGTTCAAGCCACTCGTCAAATATTGAGGCTATCTTGAACCACAGTTTAACTTCCATACTCCAGCCTCGCCTAAGTTAACATAAAGCTTCGGATGGATTTTTTTAACTGTCAATTATCCAAAGATTGACTGGTGGTGATAATATTTCAGATGATAGTCACATTAGCCTAGGGGATGATATTTTATTTTGCTTTGAAGTGATTTCGTATAATTAGTAGTAAACCTTTTTTCAGTCTTTCACTAAAAAAGATGACTCTCAGCCCAAGTGAAAAAATTTTTTCAGCTCGGGCATAAATATTAATTAGCTGGTTCTTTGAAAATTGTCCCGTGAATTATTGCAAATATTACTTGTAGAAATTCTCGTAATATTTTTTTGAACAGAAACTATTTGCTATCACATATAAACTGGCAAATCTGTTTAATAAAGATAATAATAAAGATTGTGATATCTGCCTACCCCTTATGGCATAAAGCGACGACTGTAGATGTGTATGTATACAATAACTATACCATTATTGTATACATACATATCTACAGTCGTCGCTTTATGCCATATAATTTCGCTTATTTCCAAAATACTAAACACTTTAGTACGAATGAAAAAGGATGGACAGATTTCTATATACTAACGTAATGCGAGATTTAATACAAGTCGATCTTATCTACGTCTCCTTCATCTTATTCACGTTCAAAAGGACTTTTCCTATTTTGCATGGAGTTTCAAGTATAAACTTTTAAATAGTGTCTTACCTAGAACAAAGGAAAGCCTTGTTTTACATGATATATTTACAGCCATACATTATTAGTATACATGACAACAGAATATCTATAGATAATTCTCTTAGTTTTTGGTAACTTAATTTTGTTTGTTATAACCTGCCATTAAAATACCAATATTATATTTCGTTTTTTGACATAAGCCAGGAAAACATATTATGATTAATGAGCGCGTGCAACCACTAACGTAACACGAGCGTATTCACGAGCGGTGATTCTACTAATAACCTACTATCCTTTAACCTACTTTGTTTGGCTTTGCAAAGGATTTGTCGACTTTGCCCCTACTAATCAAGTTACATCGATAGTCTACTTTCTTTATTCTAGTAAGTACTTCTACGCCGCAGGTCAAGGGTTCGAATCCCAGCCGGAGCCAACATTTGTGCTAAAACACAAATTGTTGGTTTTCGGGTCTGCATGTGTTGTGATTGCCCCCGTGTTCTGTCACTGCATCCCAGCCTACCTCTTAACTTATCGCAGTAGCGTTACATCGGGCGGGTAGGTTGGGACGAGTGAGTGCCTCTGTGTTTTCGCGGACACTTGTGGTACTGTGGTATAATATATCCTGCGCGAAATCAGCCAGGAGAACATCATGACTATCTAAATTAATTTCGATTAAAAAAAGAGATTTTTAACTTTAAAGAGCGTGTATTTTATTTTATGTAAGTAAGGGTAGCAAGAAAGCACACAGTTCCCCTGATAATAAATGCTATACTTTACCCTAGTATTCTGTTCCCCCGTTTTTCTCCGGTTTATTGGTAATTATTTAACATTAGAATTAGTAATTTGGCCTAATCAAAACCTAATTAAAGCACATTAATATTTATTTAATATATTTAAAGAAATTATAATTTATTGAAATTTTCATTTTAAAAAAGGAAACGAAAAATGTTTATGCTATGATAAGTAGTAACGTTTGCAGTGTATATCGACATACATTTATGTAGCGAGTTCAACTATGCATTAAGTAATTCAATATAATGAAATTCCGTGAAGAGATTGAAAAAATGAAAGAAACCAGTGATATTCTAATCTCAAAACATGAAATGACATGAAAGTATTTGATGACTCAGTTGTGTAATGCAAATTTTATTCAAATAGCATAACCTCCATGCACTACACATGCATAGAAACTTGCGACTCTATTTATTATTTCAGACTTACATTTTAGTTAAATTTACTATTACTTCTTTTACTTATTATAAAAGTTAATAGTTGATTTGTTCTGACTTAATATTTCTTTGGAGTTCACGTCAGATTCGATCTTCGATATTTTAAAATTTGTAACCCTAATGTTAGTGATAAAGTAGTAACTATAAGTGGTGGTATGATTCCTATGCAGGAATTCGTCTAGGTAGGTACCACCCCAGGGCCAGTTATTTTGCCGTGAAGCGGTAGTGTGCAAACATTACTGTGTTTCGGTTTGAAGGGCGCTGTGAGCTAAGCAAACAGAAATGTTCTTGCTGCAATTGAATTTGTTATGGGTAGACGTTGCACTTTACATCAAGTGAACGATATGCTCGTAAAATTGAAAAGAGCAATCTTACGGTTATCCACGGTACTGTTTTGAGCAAGACAGTTTTAATAATGTTTAAGCATAAGAAAATTACACGATTATTCCAGCAAAGGGCATATAAAGTACACGCTTTAAAACAAAAGTTGATAACGTTTTGTACTTAATAGAATATATATTAATTATATATATAAAAACTTGACATAGTCTGAATGCTGTATTCATTTGATTTATTAAAAGCATTAGTAAGTTGGAAACTGGTATTTGCTTAACGTAATTTATATACCCCGAGTTGAACGCTTGGCAATCAATCAGTACCAGTCGGTTGTCAGCTGAAGATGACTGAGAATATTAATTGTTCTTTGGACGGTAAATCTCTGTATATATACGCTCAAACAATTGGGAAATTGGCTGTGTAATATCGGGGTACATAATGCATCAACTCGTATAAATACCGCAGAGTCGTAAAAATCGACAATGAAAAACGTCTAGAAAAAATTCTAGTGGCCATCGACCAACAGTAAAGTTACTATCTCAAATATGCAATATGTAAATATTCAGACCAGAAACGGGTACCAGAGCTTAGTGTACAAAGGTAATGCGATCGCTCATTCGCCTACCAACCTCAGCGTTTACGGCTATTTTACCAAGTTGGGAAAGGCCGATGTCCTGTAGTGAACTGCTTAAAGGCTGATAATGATTACAGGGGTATTAATCTACAGATATGCTTAGACTTATTAAGGTGACAAATATTCAAATATAGTACTATAATTTTTTAATTGAACTGCAATATGTCTACGTCGTTTACTGTCTAAATAGAATATGTATACTGATGTGCTGTTATCAACGATACAAATTCTCTGAAAGCTGTATTATTTGTACGTAACTAATATATATACGTATAAACGTTCGTCGGGCTATGCGAGAGCGCCGCGAGTTAGAATCCGCAACGAGGAAATCCGTTTTGCAAACTAGGGTAAACGTGAATTGTAAAGCTGAAATTGTAATGGCACGACAACATAGCGCTTCGAACAATTCGGGAAGAAAGTACTCTTATCGGCAAACACAGCGTAGGTAGCTTGAGACCATGCTTGACATGCAGAATCGGAACTTGGGATGGACTTCTTAGATAGTGATAATGATAAATCTACTCTTCACCACTGCACAGTCAATCTGAGTATTCTTAGATACAGTAATAATATCCTCTTGTTTATTTTTTCCGTGCCTTTAAAAATCGTTTTTGGTATGACACTCTTCAAGAAGCTACGAGTACAAAGTTACGTTGCTTTATTTAAATCTGTGACAACGTTTTAACTGTTTATGATCAATACTAAAACTATTTTTCAATTAAAAAATTAGTTGCACTTTTTCATTTTTGTTTGTTCAAGAAGTGACAAAAAATTTGAAATCCTTAGAATGATCGTAATGCAACATTTAAATGCTACTTTTTCAGTATTTCTTTTGTTTTCAAGTCCTGTCTTTGCGAAAAATACTAGAAAAGAATAAATGGTTTCTAGATTTTTTATTCGGTATGCCAAGCTGAGACATGCACGAATGTATATATTGACAATATTAATTTGAAATCCTCTTTACTATGAGAACCGATATGGCATAAAGTTATATAAGTAGATACGTGTTTTATCTGTAAATAATGGATGTTACGAGAAATCTTTTAAAAACAAATCTTATACTGACTAAATAAAAATATTGACATTTAAAGTAAACGAACCAAATTAACTTTTTATGCATTAATTTTCTACTATTGACTATCAATAATTATTTGAGGTTTAAAACTAAAATTACTTTAATTACTCAAAATTGATCATATATAATATTTGATTTTAGAAAAAAAAAAAATATGCTGTAAATTAGCAATGCAAATGTATGTTGGAGTAGTAATATATAACTAAAATTTATTTCAAAATAATTGTACTCGTATCTGAATTTGGCAAACTATCAAAAACTAACAGTTCACGTTTAATATTACTGATTTGTTTAATTAATAATATACTTTTGAGTAAGTAATTATTAGGTAGAATATTTTTTATTCAATATAGATTATTACATAATACTTATTGAATGTATTTTATTTTAAACTACACTGGTAGGCAAAAATAGTCTATGTCCTGGGAAAAACCAGCAAGAAACCCAGAGGGCAATTTTTTTCTTAGTAATTTTAAAATATTGTACAATTATAGCAGTATTATAATGATGTAGAAATAGCTTGGCAGCGATCACCTCATTATCAGGGGTTATCTACATCCATTTATTCTCTAATATTATAATAAGTCTTTTTATAAAGTCTTTGTTTAATACATTTTGTTTTATTGCTATTTAAAAGCAAATTGTAAACTTAAACTACTGTACTACTTTTGAATTAGAATTATTCACCTCGTCACATAATAAAAGTTGCCGATTTATTTTGAAAATCAAATAAAAAAACGAAAAAAGAAAGAAAAGAAAAAGAAAATTTAATAAAATTACTATACAAAAAAATTGCGTAAAATTTGTAGTGAAGTTTCTTTTTGAGTATTTGCCTGCAGTGCAGCTGAAGTCTGTTATTTAAGTTGAATCTTTGCGATAAATTGAGAGCGCGGTGCTGACTCTATCGCCGCTTGGGAAATTATTGACATTACTAAATTGCGATAGCTTCTGTTCGGAATTAGCTAGTTTTGTATTTTGTTGAGGTCATATTTTATGTCTACTGTTATTGTATAATTAAACTGTCGGTGATGAATAACATATACATTGTTCTTCAGTACGAGATGAAAAATTAATTAAAAATGATATGCATCCATCTATTAGCAGTTTTTGCAACTGTAATGTTTACTTTCTCTAAGCATACCAAGTGAAGACTACTAATGAATAGAACCATCATTTATGTCAAAGTTTTCCGAATAGAGAAATATTTTTGTATATTATCTAAACTAATATTATAAAGAGAAAAGATTTGATTTTTTGACTCAAAAACTACTTTACCGATTTTAAAAATTCTTTTACCTATATACAGCTACATTATCAGCGTTTACCAGGAGTAATATTTAATTTATTAAACAGACCCATACGAAAATTGCTATTATTATTAACTAAATAGTTTTATAGATTCATTATGTTTTATCAAGGTTGATTATGTACATGTAAATTCCTCTTTAAACTATTCGAATCGGATTTATCGTTTAGAAGTTACGACCGGTATAAACATGCTAAAAGTAAGAAAAATACTGCGGTGTGAGCGAACAGACATACTCTCGCCCGCGCTACGCGCGATTAAACTAAGTTCTATTGATTACTTACCTACTCAATTTTTGTTTTGTTAACTAGAAACAATTGAATAGTGGTTTGTAATTTTAATTATATATTTTTTAATTTGAAACACTCTATAATAAATACAGCGACCGCGGTCTCGAACGCCGCGCCGCCGCCCGGTTTCATGCGACTTAGGCATCATCGAGGTGCTCCCTTTGCGCAGCCGTCGAGAGCGGTCGTTTTATTTTGCTAACACCAAATCAAATATTGTTTACAAGGCTTTGAGCCACTAAACTTTCATGGCTTATGTTCCCATAAATAAAACAGTATTTTGGTTTAATCTTACCTGACCAGCTACAGAGCCGCCGCAAAAAGGACCAATTTATCTCTCTAATATCTATCTACCCGATCGCTAGTTAAGTATAAACTACTAACTATTTAATTACATAAGATATATATTATTAATATTTCCAACTGCTCGTTTCCCGCGAAGGCGAAAAGCGGGCCTCTGCCTACCTCTTATATGGGAAAAAGGCGTGACTGTATGTTTTATAAGTTAAAAGTTAATTAGTAAATTAAGCTAGTTAAAAGCTAGCTTAGTTAATTTTTTATGGTCTTGTGGGTTTAATTAATGTTGGTTCTCCAGGAATCGCGGTTAGTATAATTTCTAACAAAAAATAAATCTTCAATCCTTGATCTTTTAGAATTTTTAACGTTCTTCCTATCCTACGCTCTCGTAGATATTAAAGACAAATAACCTACCTGTCGTCAACAAAACATTGACGCACAGATATCCTCCTGGCCGACTTTTCGATCATGGCGACAACTTCCGAATACTGTCGGAAGCTATCAACTGCGCAGGAGATTTTATAGATATATATATAGCCACAAGTGTATGCGCAAACACAGGCATTCACTCGTTCTAACCTACTCGCGTCCAATGTAACGCACATGCGATAAGATCGTAGGTAGGCTAGGATGCAGTATCAGAAACACGGGGACAATCACAACAAATCCAGACACGAAAAAACAATTTGTGTTTTTGCGCAAATGTTGACTTCGGCTGGGATTCGAACCTTGACCTGCGGCGTAGAATTCAGGTGCTTTAACCACTACACTACGCGGTGCTCATTTACGTACATATAGTCACGCCTTTTACACATGTAAGGGGTAGGCAAAGGCCACTCACGTAGTCCACTTTTAGCCACCGCGGTAAAAGAGACGTGACGGATGGCGAAACACGTCGCTCCGATTTAGTACTAAAAAAAATATATTACTTCCAATTGCGTTCCCACGAGCAGTATAGTGACAGCATTGCATATTATGTTGTTATTCTGTATGAAAAAGGCTGTCCGTACAATACCTTATCACCTCCTCCCTCCTCCTCATTCACGCACATTCACATTCACGCACTACATAACATAACAGTACGTATGCAAATTTTCACATAAATTATGGTTACCGGTAGCAGTTGGGGTCGGAATATTGGCGCCTCTACTCGTATAGCCACGTGTGTGAGCATATGGGGCAGCTTGGACGAATGATCGATATATAATGACTAGCAGACATATCACGGCTCTGCCAGCGACTTCTAGCCAAACAAGATACTTTCTAAAACTAGTACAGCCGATGGATAAGTTTTTTGTGCTTTGCTGGATAAGATGTGGCCTACTTTAACATATTTCAAAATGCTCTCTGTACAAGAAGTTTTGTTTTGTAAAATTATGCCTACTATCATGTTTACGCGCGGATTACTCACAGTCAATAGTGTCCGATGAAGCTGTAAAAGCCAAAAAGGCTAACAGCAATTACATCACCGAAATTATATATACTCGTATCACAGTCAATGAGATCGCAGACACATTTTTACATGTACTAAGCGATTTTCAAAGGTTCACTTTTTTCGTTCTGTTTTATTTAAAAGTTTAGGTTTGCTATTTCATATTGCATTTAATCACTACACTATCATACATACATACATAAGATCACGACTGTATCCCATAAGGGGTAGTCAGAGACTGGGCACTCACTGCAAAAACAGATGACTGCCACAATCCACGTTTCACCAAAACAATATAATTCACTTGGTGTGATAGGTGGTGAGCCCATCGCCACCATGCGCTGTTGGGTGCACAGTGCAGTTTAATTCCTTATTCGCCTTTTACGAGATCCATTGGATGAGATGGAGTGGTAGTATTCTTTTAACGAGCCGCCACCACACGGCTAACACACTACACTACCTCATATGAAAAATCCTGTAATAGTAGGAGTAAGTTAATATTAAATAAATAAATAAATGTAGTTAATGGAATCAGGATATCAGACGGCTGTCTGTCGTAGAGTCAATAACACTTGATAATAAAATAATAATTAATAATTAACACTCGTGAATCACGTGTCGTGGTCTTGGCATTAGTGATGTATATTGCCTAGTGGTAGTATTGTAGTGGTGGAGGGTATCTGGTGGCGGTGTCAGTTTGCTTTTGCACGCTGCTGCGAGGTCGGGCGGTGCTTTTCAAAAACTAGGTAATATACAACATTCTATATTTTTCATGCGGATCTTAACCAATTAACTTACTTTCCTTCATTTAATAAATAAAACAGTATAGCTGAGATGAATCATATTTCGAATTAAAGGTTTCACAAATATTGCTAAAAAAAGAAACTTGGAGTTTATAGTGGAGTTCATATGATTTAAAAGCGATATAAGAGATCAGTATAAAGCTACATTTGCTAGTGAAACGGCTAATGGTAAAACGCTTAAAATATAACAAAATATTATAATAACACATACATTTTATACCTCGCGTGTAATTAGGTAATGTTGTCATTCACCTACAAATCGCCGTGATAGCGAGTCGCGGCAGTCACGGCAACACATCAATTACACAGGGGACATAGTAGTAGTAAGAGATTCCTTTGTAAACCGCGGTCTGTTGTCGCCGAACTGATTAATGTTGCTTTTTATAGTGAGGTTACAGCAAATCCCTGTGATGGGTTACACAAGGACATCATAATTGTCATATTCGTTATATCGCTTATAATTCATCTGATACCAAGACATTTTCTAAATTGTATGTCGTACATCTATTCACCTATTTACACATTCGTAAAATCGTTTTGTTTAGTATATATTTAAAATACATTAATATGTCGATAAACATTAAGCCAAACTGCGGTTGCCAACCCGCCTGCCAAGCGTGGAAACTATAGCGAAATCCCCACAAATGAGAGCTACAAAGGAACGGCCCCTAGTCTCCGGCGGCCCCGGTAGTCCTGGCTACGGTAGCAGTCATAGTAACGGCGGGGCAGGGGGTGCGAAGAATCTCCAGAGGAGGAGATCCTGCTACCACCCACGACGACTGGACCTGGCAACAAACGCAGTGTAGGGCGCCACCCCGCCCCCCCCCCCCCCCCCCCCCCACTAGATGGAGCGACGACCTGCGCGATTTTGCGGGAAGTCGATGGATGCAGGTGGCTCAGGATCGTGCTTTGTGGCAATCTTTTGGGGAAATGATGATGATGATGATGAAACATTAAGCTGAACGTAGTTTTAATACAAGTTGTTATACTTTTAGGCATGGTCACAGTAATACCCATGTATCTAATGAACTAATTCTTTTTCTGTAATAGGAAATTCTATAGATTTAACCGTAGAAAAACACTTAGCCTAAATTAAAACTTGAGCCAAACGCAAGTGCAATTATGGCGGTCGACGCGAGTGTATTTAATGCGCGTGAATAAGAATATCTGCGTCCATTTCGCTAATGAGTTAGCGTAAGTAAGAAAGACTGAAATTAAAAGATTTACAAATTTAATATTAATTAATTTGAGTTTTTATTTTAAGTTTCTAGTCTTTGAAGCTAGTTATTTATAAACATTACATTAAGAATTTGTCGTTACGTTATAGGAGACGCAACAAGTTTGGAGAATAGAAGTATAACTTCTTGGCTAGAGCGACCACGCACTCACAGAATATTAGCCTAATGTTGCTGCATTTTCTATAGTCAGTGACGAGCACGGGCATTACACTATAGTCCTCAGGAATAGCAACGCATCCACATACATATTTCTTTTACGTCAACGATGGAAGGTGTCTATGGCGACAGAATCATATACCATTAGATGGACTGTATGCTTGTTTGACACTCTCTTTATATTGTTTTATTACGCGTCGTCATTATATGACGAAAAGTTAATGATTTCTTATATTCATAGACCGGAACTCACGATCCGCGCAGATAAAGGAAGGGCTACGGTAGTGATGGATACAACAGATTACAATTTTAGAATTCAACAACTTTATTATGAAAAGATTAAATTGTTACTGAAATTCAAAAATCTTATTTTATGATTACAGATATACATAAAACTTTTGCCTGTTATCATGATTATACAATAACATCTGATACGGGATCGGCTAGAATTCAATGTTAGAAACACAGGTACAAATATAAAACCAGGCTTGAAAACCAACATTTTGTGTTTTGGCTCCGGCAAGGGTTAACTTAGAACTTGGTGCAGTAGTCAGGTATTCTGACAAACAACAGAAACAATATTTTTTACAAACTTTTATTTAACTTCATCAGTTTGTATGTGTGGGTTAATTTTGAAAATATTAAGCCAGTTCCATTTGACCGATTGGGCTGCAACTTGCGTAGCTTCGGTGACTATATTTGGAGAATAATATGTTACCATGGAGCTGGTTTGATAATAGAGCCGGAAGTTGGCCATAGGAACTCCTCAACTAATCAAGACAGCTCCGTCATGTTTGGGCTTGTTGGATTTTATTGTTTTGACTAAAAGCTTTTAACAAAACTATGATATTTGTTTAAAACCTATTTATTATCCGCAGGCGCCCCCTCCCGCGTTTTCAGTACATTTTTCGTCAATGCTACAAATTGCGAGTACCTTCGTCAAATTTCCGGCGCCCGACTCGCTATTTCCTGGGGATGACGAAGTATTAAATTGCAATCAATTGGAACTCACGGTCAAATACTTTTAGGATCATTCCTGTTAATCATTTTACATATGGGACCCTGAAAAAGCATTTAAGTTGTTTCCAAACAGTTTTATTCAAATAACAATGTTCTTTGAAAAAACTAAACTTGAGTTTATTCACAAACTGAAAATACAAACTATATCAGATATGTCAACATCACGATAAAACTTCCTTAACTTATTTTACAAGCTTTCGTGAACTGCAGGTCAAGTCATAAATGTGTTGACACGCTATTTATATTTTAATTTTGATGTGATATTTTTATAAAATGTTTGAGTAGTTTACGATGAAATATGTAAGCTGTATAAAATATGGAGGTGGAGGATTACTGTATAATATCGATCGCTGTATTGTTTCCTCTATCTAAGGCAAGTCTCGGCAAAGTTATTTTTGTAGTATTATTTTGGCCTATGAAGAAATACTTGCGTTCATTCAATTTGCAGTGTGAAGCCCCTGAAGTCGGTAATCCCAAGCTTAGGTTTGTTGCGTTCCGCTTTTGAAACTCCTCGACTAAGTGGTGGCATAGACATGTTCTCCTTCAATTGTTTCTTGCACTTTGATCGTATACACATATATTTATTACCACTAGACTTTTTAGTGGATAGGAACCAACCCAGTGCCTGTTATTCTAAGTGTGTAAACATTGCAATGTTTCGGTTTAAAGGGCACTGAAAGCTAGTCTAATTTCAGGACATGATACTTAAGAATTGATGTGTCAGGGTGACGAGCGCTGTCATACCGAATATAGCAATTGAATTTTCATGTAGACTCTGCGACTGTTAGGGACACAAATTGCACTTACTATGAGAAGAACGACATGCTCAACTGGTTCATTTATTTTTTGATTAAAGTTTATAGCTATATGTAATAACATCAGTTTCTAGTCCTCGGTATGATTATAAATTATATGATGGCATTATAAATGAATTATGGTATTATAACTAATAACATCGATAAAATTACGAGCGAAACGTTAAAATTAATCATCATCATCATTTCAGCGCATTTTAGTTGGACATAGGCCTCTCCCACAGATTTATACAAAACACGGTCCTGAGCCACCTACATCCATCGAATTTCCGTAAAACCTTGCAGTTCGTCGCTCCAACTAGTGGGTGGTCGCCCTACACTGCGTTTGCCGGGATGAGGTTGCAATTCCAGAACCTTTCTTCTTCAACAGATATCGGTTTTGCTAGCTTCTTCTATTGTTCTGAAATACAATATTAGCCATTGCAGTGACCGATGAAATTTGATAGATAACTCCAGAGGTCAAGTTTTAATTGTACGACTGTATCGTCTTTAGAGAGAAAAAAACCAGATTTAGTTTGGTCTGATTTTTTTTTGTTTCACTTATAACATGTAAAATATAAAAAAGTCCTGGGCACAAAAAAAAGACAATTAAAAATGTTTCTTTAACAATTCATTGGAGGTGAAATATTCATAATACAATCAACATAAATAGCTCTTGGAAATTGAAATCACTTACATACGTATAAATCAAATTGCGTGCTTCTGTAAATTTCCCCGTATTTGATAGACGGAATGTAATAGTAATAAAAAAAACAATTTGCATGTTGACTAAATCTGTATGATTCATGGCGGTATATAAACTCGATCGTTCAAAAACTATAGGCGACCTCAAAAGCTAGAAGTTGGCAGATAAATAGGAATAGGACACGACCATTTAAGAAAATTGGTGCCAAAAGAGGTTTTTAATTTACAAAATGAGCGTTTATTGTCAAAAATTACTTTTAAAACGCACTTCAAAACTATTTCGTGATCTGCTTTTGTCTATTACGTAAAATTTTTTATACAGTTGTCACACTTTAGCTGTTTGAAATTAAAGCGTATTTAAGCTTTTGTGTATTTTGTAATAATAGTTTTTTTCTGTTATTACAAAATTAAACATAGAATATATTTACATATGTGACTTGTGTGCAACAGAGCAAATCGATCGTACGGAGCAATCATCACATATGTAAATATATTTTTCGAACAAAAATAACATACGCTAAAAAAAATCGCATCGTTGTTGAATTTTTTCAGGTATAAATTGCACATGTACAACTACCGCATTTTCTCGTCGAGTATACCTCGACCCCTGAAAACAAAAGTGTACAACCAGTGCGTGTTGCCAGTGATGACATATGGAACCGAGACGTGGTCCTTCACTGCAGGCCGCATTAGGAAGCACAGAATCGCGCAGCGAGCTATGGAAAGGGCTATGCTCGGAGTTTCTCTGCGAGATAAAATCCGTAACGATGTTATCCGCGGCAGAACTAGAGTAACCGACGTAGCCCTAAAGATTAGCAAGCTGAAGTGGCAATGGGTCGGCCATATAGCTCGAAGAACCGATAACCGTTGGGGAAGAAAGGTTCTGGAGTGGCAACCTCGTACCGGCAGACGCAGTGTAGGGCGACCCCTCACTAGATGGAGCGACGACCTAAACGGTTTTGCAGGAAGTCGGTGGATGCGGGTGGCTCAGGACTGTGTTTTGTGGCAATCTTTGGGGGAGGCCTATGTTCAACAGTGGACTATGGTAGGCTGAAATTATGATGATGATGATGAACCACCGCATTGAGTAAATCACTCAGCCGATGCGCTAACCGAGCCATTGAAATTTCCAACATACCAATAAAGGAGTAAACTTTAAGATAACATATAAAATAGCGAACTAGTCCCAACTGAAAAACATTTATATTTGTAATGCCGCGAAAAAGGTTGAATGCTATACTCGTATTCTGTATGTTAGAAGGACATCACGTAAAAAGTGTAGAATACGGCCCCCATAAGTCTCGCTGTAGGCACATAGGCCTCTCTCTAATTGTCTTCGAAGACTTCTAATTACAAGGCCAACAATTTTACTTATGAAGTCATTTGAGTTATAGAATAGATTATTTTTTATTCAATATTAGATTATTTACATAATACGTATTTTTTTAAACTACACTGGTTCGCCCCTGTTCTGGGAAGACCCAACAAGAAGCGGGAAATTTTTATCTTTTTCTTAGTCATTTTAAAAATTAATGAACAATTTCAGCAGTATTACAAAGACGTAGAACTAGCTTGGCAGCGATCACCTCATTCCCAGGGGTTATCAACATCCATTTATTCCTTAATATTATCTTTCTTTAATAAAAAATTTGAACCTTTTGATTAAAACACTTTGTGCACTTTCTGGGATTTTGTCGAATTAGCGAATACATTATCCCATAGAACTGACTCTGTAAAGTCGAGTAACGGGCATTATTAATTTATGCTTATCCTGGTTTTACATTATGAACATCACTTTTTTAGTCAACTGTCTTATGTTCTTGTTTACATATAAACATTTTTATATACATATTGTGAGGTCAAGGTTAAGATATTAATTTATTTAAATTTATCTCTAAGAGACACTTTAGAGCCAAGATTATAAATTGCTCTTACGGCCTTCTTTTGCAAAACAATAATCACTTCTACGTCAATATAGTAGCAGTATATCATAAGACATTATGCCATGAATATAACTAAAATAAACTAATCTAGCAGTTCCAATATTAGTTAATTTGTTTTACAGCATAAGCTGCAGAGTTAAATCCTAAAGCCCTACAAAAGTTTCTCGTCAAGAGTTAGTTCAAGAAAGAATGGTATCCACAAGGCTCAACTCTTACTGGTTAGTGTTCAGCGAGAGAATGAAACGTAAAAAGTATTTTGTCCTCCTTTTTCTCTTACGCTACTGTCATACGGTATATGTATGAAACAATCTACTACTAAGCCTACTGGTGGTAGGATTCCTATGCAGGAATCCGTCTAGGTAGGTACCACCCCAGGGCCAGTTATTCTGCCGTGAAGCAGTAGTGTGCAAGCATTACTGTGTTTCGGTTTGAAGGGCACTGTGAGCTAGCGTAACCACTGGGCATATGAGACTTAAGAACCCATGTCTCAGGGTGATGGGCACAGTGAGGTGACACACAGAAATTTTCTGGGTGACACAGCATTTGTTTTGGGCAGACGTTGCACTTACCATCAGGTGAACGTTTTGCTCGTTTCATCACTTTATGCTATAAAAATAAACCGTCTCGTTATCAACATTCATCAACTCCTTATGTAAGTATAAGAATTGTTTACACTGTTCACCCGGTGGTACATTGTCATTGCGGTTCATAGACACCTTCAACCATTTACCAGCTAGTTGCCAGTTTTGGGTCCCGTTACTAGTCGCTCACCATACGAAACCCAGCAGTGTTACACAGTTACACTGCTATTTTATGAGAACGCGCTTGTTCCTCGGTCAAGAAGGCCTATTTTTGTGCTATTATCGATACTTCGATGCATCGCGGCTCACTCACGTTTAGTTAAATTGAAATCATATATATTAGCGCGGATAGCTAAAAGTGTAGATAGAAATAAAGCTAGTTTGTTAGATAATGAAAAAATTAATAATTCTTTAATTACGACCAGTTGTCCAAAGACAATGTTGAAATTTGAACGACTTAATCTTAAACGAGTTTAACATACACGTTTCACTTCTAATCAGGTGAACGATTTGCCCGTCTCTCCACTATTTTACCTAAAATTTAACATTTTGTGTGTCATGATGTATTTAAATTATAAGTGCCGTTTTAAGAAATTAAGCCATTCGAGGCCGATCGTACGCAGTATGTGCAATTGATTTCCGAGGCTATAAGATCGGTGGCATACCGCGTGCAATAATAATAATTTAAATTTTCAGTTAATCTGAGTAAAGTAGTCGTCGACTTAAGATTTTTTTTTAATTAATAGTATCTAAAAACGACTATAAAGTAACAAACTATAAAGTATAGAAAAAAAAGGCATTGGTTTTGTTGCGTTCATATTATTTTCTTCGTTATTCAACTTATTTTTTTTCTTTTTACTATATATATACTTTTAAATTTCTTTGTATTATATTCTGTTCTTCATTATTGAAAGTAAAATAACGATGTTATATTGACTATTTTTGAAATAAATGTTTATCAATTTTAACAAATTTAATGATGTATATATATATATATTTTTAATAATTTATGTACACACAAACATTGATTACAAAGGAAACAGTATGAAGAAATTTAGTACAAAGGCACAGCTTATTTCATTTAGAAATTTGTTCCAACAGGCCTGACACTGGACAGTTTAAAAGAGATGAAGACTTAGTGTGACTTTTTACTATTTTAAATAAATGTGTTCGCCTCTAAAACCTTACAAAATTAATTGTAAAACGTGGATAGTTGTAATTGGCTAAGAAAGTCTGAAAATCTGTCAACCTATTTTATCTCATGGTTGTCGTAAGAGTCAACAAAGTGAAATGCTTGGAAAACTTAATGGCCCCCGATGAATAGCAGAATAAATATCTCTATAAGTGCCAGACCGAAAATACGTTGACGTTCGACTTGGACTTATAATAATTATAGCGATATCCATTATCCAGAATGATAACGGGCAGCAGCGTCTTAGGTGCGATCTGCGGTATTGCGATCACCAAGCCCTTTAGACCGAAACGAAACAATGCCTGCTCTCTAGTGCTTGACGGATTCCTGCATAGGAATCATTCCACCAGTATAAATATACGTATTTATCAATAATAAATTCAACGCACTTAGTCGTTTATTACATTATTGTCTCCAACTTACTATCTACCTACAAGTAAGTAATAAATAAGTTACAGTTGGTAATTTTGCTCTTACAAAGTGAGCATTTCGAAATGGTCGTTCAAACCATTAAAGCCACGTTCGTCCGCCTTTACTGAAATATCCTCATAAAAAGGAATGAACGAAAAAGTAATAAATTTCCGTTGGAAATTTAAATGTGTCATTTATGAAAATTTATTCGTTTCGATTATTCGTCTACATTAATTTTAATTAATACAAAAATATTCTAAATTATATGTCGCGGGCTTCATTTAGTAACATAACCATACTAATATTATAAATGCGAAAGTAGCTCTCTCTGTTCCTCTGTCAGTTTGAAACCTTTTCATTGTTTAATCGTAGAACCGATCTTGACGAAATTCGACACAGAGATAGCTTGCATAGCTTGCCTGGAGACGGACATAGAATACTTTTAATCCCGGAAAATCAAAGATTTATTTCAAAAAAATCCGAAATCCACGCGGACATAGTCGCGATCTTCAACTAGTTTGTAATAAACATATATTAAGGTAGACTTAAAGAACAAAGTAAAAAAGATTTATCTAATCGCATACTACATGTGATGACAGTGTAAAGTACGCGGTGACAGCGTAGAAGAATCCATTTATCCATTCCGTACATATAGAAATTTATAGGGAATGCTAAGTTTAGCACTGAGCAATAATGGGGTGAAATGACGATAATTTTTATGATTATACATATATCTTGCAATAGCCCGGCTATTAGTGTATCCTGAATTAATGAAGTAATGAAGTACTCGTAAACATTATCAGCCTCTAAACTGGTCTACTGCTAGAAGTTCTAAAATGGAGTTCCATTAAAGAATGTATGGATGATTTTAATACCTGGATACGCAGTGACATTGATTTTGAATAAATAAGTTTCTAAGTAGGTGTTCATTAAGAATGTTAAAATAAATAACACTGTGGCACAATGTTTCATTCTAATCTTTCCTAAAAATAAGATATTGATTTATTACAATGAAAAAGGGCATTTAGATTTTTTTTAGAATTGTCGCTTATCCAAATAATGTAAAATTGATAATTGTCGTCCAGGTAAAGGTCCGCTTAAAGCTAAACAACTTGGCTGTTCCACTTATATTTGTTTTATTTGATATCAGAAACGAGTATTTTCGATTCTGCAGGCAGCAACTCGACCCGAAATTACATTAAAATTTATATTCATAAATTACACCTGCTATTTAGCACAGTGCCGATACGTGTCTGGTAGAATAGAATAGCACCTATCTCTTTCCTACCGAGGTGTGGTAAGAGGCGACCAAGGTATTGTACGTAGCCTTTATTCATGCAGAATACTGTCACAATACTGCTCGTGGGATCGCAATGGGGAGTAAGATTTTGAATCATACTAAAATGCGGGCGAAAAATGGGCTGCCTTTGCCTACCCCTATGGGAAAAAAGGTGTCTGAATGTATGTATTTAGCATAGTGAATCCATAATGAGAACTTAGAATTTCAAATGATTGTGGCAAAGTTGTAAAAGTAAGTAGTGATACTTTTAATTGAACCCGGCTACACTACACTTAAAAAGGATAGAAAAAAATAATGTAAATACTTTACACAGCAGTATTTAGTGAGTGAACCACTGTTAGATGTTTGTGTAAGTAGCATCGTCTCTCTGCCGGGCGGCTTTAGTTCATATTAAAATCTTAAAAACCGATCCGCGCCCGGCCTCGATGGCATAAACAACAGGGTGATCAAATGTCTAACTACGCCGCTATTGTGTCTGTTAG
The DNA here is from genome assembly GCA_019845155.1 of Luehdorfia chinensis. Taxonomy (NCBI): domain Eukaryota; kingdom Metazoa; phylum Arthropoda; class Insecta; order Lepidoptera; family Papilionidae; genus Luehdorfia; species Luehdorfia chinensis. Next base: position 13,370,441 of record JAHVAK010000527.1, read on the forward strand.
TCAGTATTTTCAACGCGCTCCTCTCCAGCTGCTCCTTCCCGGACGACTGGAAGGAAGCGGACGTTATAGGTATTCCGAAGCCTCACAAGCCGAAGAACATCCCGTCCAATTATCGCCCAATAAGTCTCCTCAACTCGATGGCCAAGATTTATGAGCGAATAATCCTTAGTCGATTAAAAGACTACGTCCTTAATAATAACATCCTTCCAGACGAGCAGTTCGGCTTTCGCCCCGAACACTCGTGTACCCATCAAGTGCACCGCCTAACGGACCACATATTAGAAAACTTTCACGACCGCCCTAAGCCAGTAGGCACAGGGGCCTTATTTTTCGATGTCGCAAAGGCATTCGACAAAGTCTGGCACGACGGCTTGTATTACAAGCTGTATCACACAAAAGTGCCGGACAGACTCGTGAACATCATACGAGCCTTCTTGTCCAATCGCCTATTTCGATTCCGGGTAGAGGGAACGCGCTCCTCAAGCCGCCCTCTCCGTGCGGGTGTCCCTCAGGGCTCCTGCCTCTCCCCACTCCTGTTCTCGCTATACACTAGCGATATACCAAAAGACCCTAAAGTCAATCTTGCGCTTTTCGCAGATGACACGGCCCTGTATTATTCCGATAAGCACAAGGGCCGCATAACGATTCAGCTCCAAGCCGCAGCCGATCGCCTAGGCGAATGGTTCCGGAAATGGAGAATAGAGGTTAACCCCGAGAAAAGTGTAGCAATATACTTCTCGAGGGGCACGCCTAAGCCAGCTAGACGTTACCACACAATCGGCAACAATCAGCTAGGCTCGATCACCCTGTTCGGACGCCCTATTCCCTGGGAAAAGAGCGTCAAATACCTCGGGGTCACGTTAGACGCAGCGATGTCGTTCGCTGATCACATTAAGAACGTGCGTAACAGGGCGGCTTTTATCGCAAGCCGTCTATATCCGTTAACTTGCTCTTCAAGCAAAATGTGCTTAAGACACAAACTTCGCCTCTACAAGACATGCATTAGACCCGTAATGTCCTATGCATGCGTCGCGTTCGCACACGCGACGGGCAATCATATAAAGAAATTGCAGACGGTGCAGAATAGATTCTTGCGAAGTGCCACCGTAGCCGGCTGGTACCAACGCAATGTCGACCTTCACAGCGACTGTGAAATGCCCGTACTCTCTGAACACTTCAGAGAAGTATCACGGCGGTTTTTCGAAAAAGCCGCGGTTCATCCAAACCCGCTGGTGGTTAAAGCAGCTAATTATCGATCTAATAAAAACGCGACCGAACGCAAACGTCGACCGCGAAATGTGCTAGACGACACGGACGTCTCAGCACTCCCTGACCACGATACGGTCTGCCACGATCCGAACAACACTGTACACACAGTTAATAGTTTCAACATCACACGCACAACGTCGCGCGACCGCCGTAGAGAGCGGCGCGCAGCTATCGTTCATAACACCGCGTACACCAGATACACCCGTGTTCCAGGGCGGTTCTCACCGCCCAGAGTTTCCGACACACAAGTCGAGTCATTAGATGACTTTATACAATAAATTTATGGAGATATTCACTGTAGCGCAAGCACGCTAGCGAACGCAACGGACCGAATTTAGATGTTTAGTAGGAGTCTTTCTATTTATGTATTTATGTTTGGGTCAAACCAAACCTGGCACGCGGGCCCCGGGCCCGCGAGCACAGCATCCGATGAAGCTGTAAAAGCCAAAAGGCTAACAGCGATCACTTCACCGAAAAAAAAAAAAAAAATTAGTTCATATTACACCGTGAACAATAGGAGAATACGAGTATACTTGTGTATGAAAATTAGCAAACATCGCGGCGGCTTAGAAGTAACATTTGATTTGCAAAAATACCCAAAGGATTCCTGTAAAAGCAGTCTTATTTTAAAACAAGAGTTGCATAACAAAAAACAGTTATTTATTTGTAGGATATCATATAAATTACCGTTCTTCATGTACAAAAGCAAAAACGATATTTTTAAATTTGGCGTAAGCGCATTAATTATGTGATAAAATACATAACACTAATTTAAAAACATAAAAAAAATATTTGAATTAAGCAAATTTTTACCGAAATTATCTCGTTTAATTTTGTACTATTTATAACCCGATTTTTCGAGAATTCGAGCGATTTACCCATGGTCACGGGAGGACTAAGGTGGCAGAAGTCCTGATGTCATACCCGGAGTACCATCAGCTTTTAATTATTATTTTTGGTTCGATCTACGCAGAAAGAGCTAACTGTGTCTTGAAGTCTTGCAGTGGTATTCTTGGTTTTTGTTGTAATTTTATTAAATATAGGATTCCAAGCTGGTGGTTGTACCCAACCATCTGCTCTATTAAACATAGGATATTTTTTAATTTTAATAGCCTTTCGAATCATCCTTGGTAGGAGTCGGTGTTCTTTTGCGAGTTATAAAATCTGATGTAATGGTTAGGATGACCCAGAACAAGGTCTCAGACTGCAGACTTCCTGGAGCACCGATGCTCACACAGTAAAATATAGTTTTATTTAAATGTGTGTAGTATTCGCGTAAATATAAGAAATCATATAAAAAAATACTACGGTTAAAATATTACTATACGGTTTTAGTAATAAAAAAAATATTATTTTTTTTATTACTAAAACCGATTTCTGCAAAACAACCGTTAATTATTTTTTGATATAGAAAATAATTGTATTTAAGCTATCCAAAGAATAAGTCAATAATAAAAAATATTATATTTTAGATTTTTACCGGGTAACTTAAGTCAAAAAGACAAAAGTACAACGTAAAGTGAAAAGAGTAAATGTTCAAGTATTTTAACGATATGAATTTCAAACGTTTTGACTATCTAAATTTTTAATGTACTGCAGATGGGACAAAAGTATCAAGTAGTATCAAGTTATACAGTCATTTGAAGCACAATATATTTCCGAAGTACTTTTACTCCTCCGGAAATAGGGATCAGACTAAGGCCGTGACGTATACCCAACGTACTCGTATGTATATACTACAAAGTAGTACGGAAATGTTATAACTGATTTCCCGCCTATACTGTAGTATGCCGCCTATAAGTATGTTGTTGCTGGAATTAAAAATTATTAACTTCGTATAGATAAGTAATTAAACATCAAGTACCTAAATATAATCATCAGCCGGCGCCAATAACTGTTTTTTATATAAGTAAATTATGTATGGTGAAACGCACACATAGATAGGCCACCATCTCTTTTACACTGGTATTCGTTCTGGGTGACACAGCATTTGTTATGGGCAGACGTTACACATACCATTAGGTGAACGTTTTGCTCGTTCCGTCACTTGCTACTATAAAAAAGAAATTCTATGAGCATAGTTCTTTTCCGTTCGAGCTCGCCCATTTATCTGCCACAGATCGAAGCTCGCGACCTTTAATTTACGTAACCTGTTACATAGGCGTCCCCAATGAGCGCCATATATTTAGCTTCAGCGCCACTATTTATTATTTTAATATTTGCGTGTACGTTGCTCCTATTTTTTTAACTTTACTAAATAAAATTGGTAGTGTGTTATTGATTCTCTATTTAAATTCATGTCTGTTACATTTCTCCGGAAATAGTTATTCATATTCATCTTCTATCTATTTATCTATATATATATAGATATATATCATTTGGCATGCATAATTTTTTCCCTACTTTCTTGGTGGGTAGCTCTATAGGAACTCTCTCATTTAAAAAAAACTCCTAAATGGGTCAACGGGCTGGTGCTGTTTTTTTCTATATAGAATAACATAACTATAAATTCCGTGCGAAGCAGGTCGCAGATCAGCTAGTATACAATATTTTCTAAAATGTTAGTCAAAATTTTAATTTCTTTATTAGTTCTTTGAGCGAATCACGGGACACTTATTATAAATTATGCGTATTATTTTTTCTGATGTATTAATTGCGTAACAGAATTTAAAACAATATTGCCCAAAGTATCAGTAAACCCAAAAGTAACGAGCCGACCACGTACTTCCTAAAACTATGTAACAATTAGCGAAAAAAGGTTCTCGAGTAGCACTCTCGTACACATCCATACTAATATTATAAATGCAAAAGTGACTCTCTCTGTCCCTCTGTCTTTTTGTTACCTTTTCCCGGTTTAACCGCTAAACCGATCTTGACGAAATTTGGCACAGTAATAGAGTGCATTTTGAGGACGGACATAGAATACTTTTTATTTCGGAAAATCAAACAGTTCCTACGCGATTTTTAAAAAAAACCTAACGAGGACAAAGTCGCGGGCATTAGCTAGTAATGTATAATGGTAAGAACAACCTCTACTAAATGAAACGGCGATCTATCCTATTTTGAGCAGTCGATCGATGTAGGATTTTTATGGAAGTAAGTGGCAAGGCAAGCAAGACAATAAAAGTGTCGCCCGGAAGCAACTTATGCCTAACACCGTACTGCTATTATAAATATGAGACATCGGTTCTTAAGTTCTATGCCCTGTAATTACTCTAGCTTTAGTGCCATTCGAACCGAAAAACAATTAGTGTTTGCAATTAGTTGTGGTAGCGGCCTAAGAGAATCTACCACCCTATCGCTTCCCGTGGGCGTCGTAAAAGTCGACAGAGGGAAATTAAAACCAGGAGATGGGCAGCAGCATCTTCCTAGAACATTTTGAATAAATAAACTGCGGTTGCCAACCCGCCTGCCAAGCGTGGCAACTATGGCAAAATCCCTCCAATAAGAGAGCTACAGACTTTTGTGGCTATCTATGACGGAGGTCTATGTTCAGCAGTGGACTTGTGTTAGGCTGAGACGACGACTACGACGACGACGACGACCACACGACTGATCGACGTCGGAATAACTTGCACGGCGGTGGTACCTACCTAGGTGGATTCCTGCAGAGGCATGTTTATTTTGCATTTTTGTCGTTTTTTTTGCAGTTGTTAATAATAGAATCGATATCACGTTATAAACTCCCTTTTATAAACAGTCTAACAACGATGTTCACTATCTTTAGCTCACGCTTCGTTGCCTCCATCTCCAATTTAAGCAGCTCTTCCTGGTAATTTAAAATAACGACCACCGGGGTTTTGTTCAAAGAAAATATTAAAAGGTAAGGTTGAGTGATTTTTAAAATATTTTTCTTTGTTTCGTTTTTAAATACCTTATCAAAAAATAAGACAAACACAGAGAAAATAAATGGAAATAAATGAAATTTAATGTACTGACATACCTTTGTGCCACAAGCACTTATATTATTCACTAGCGATGCACCGCGATTTCACCCGCCGTTTACTTTAAAAGAAATCGCTTTAATGGTCGTAGTGTGATGGAATGTAGCCTACCTCGATAAATGGCGCCAGCTTGCTTCAGAACCAAGGCTAGGCCGTTCAGGATATCACACACCTAACCCCAGGAAGTTCAACTGCCCAATATTGATTTACTAAACCTACTATCAACAGGCGGGTCTGCCGGCTTGATTTGCCTCGCAAGAGGAGAGTCGGGCTTGGCGACCAGTGCCTGTGATAGTAGGAATAGCAAAAAGATCTACCCGCTAGGCGTTTTTACAAATCCCTAGTGTTAGCTTAGCCATTCTGGCCAACATTTTCACTGGTGGTAGGATTCCTATGCAGGAATCCGTCTAGGTAAGTACCACCCCAGGGCCAGTTATTGTGTGCAAACATTACTGTGTTTCGGCACGGTGAGCTAGCATAATCACAGGGCATTTGAGACTTAAGAACTGATGTCTCAGGGTGATGGGCACAGTGAGGTGTCAGACAGAAATGTTCTGGGTGACACAGCATTTGTTATGGGCAGATGTTGCACTTACCATCAGGTGAACGTTTTGCCCGTTTCATTACTTTATACAATAAAAAAAAACATTACCACCACACTACTTTGAAAGCACTCCAAGGCCCCGCGCGTATTTACGCAGCAGCGAGTGCAGTCACTGAGAGGAGCACAGACTCCGGACAGTTACCCGGCGCCCCTTCGGTGCGCGAGAGAAGACCCGACAGTCGATAAATGGGCTATTCAACACTAAAATATATTTTGAATTCGTACCTGTAGTACCTGAGATTAGCGCGTTTAACCAAGCCAAATCTTCAGCATTATAATATAGAAAACACTTAGAAGTACGTCTAGTATATAATAAATAAAATTACGTGTAAATGAATCAATATAAATAACAACATATGTCTTTCTATTCCAACCGGTATAACCGAGAATCTTCTAAAATGATGCCATGAAATATTTACAATGTAAGTGTTAGTTTTTGTATTTAAGAATATCGCAAACATCAGTGCGAATAATGTCGCGAACTCAGCTCGTAAATAAATATTGACGATTGCTGAAAAACTTACTGCTTATTTAATATCAATTTTTTTTTTTTTACTATTACTAATGAAGACGTAAAAGAAAAAGACTCAATGTTTAAATTCATAGTGCATTTGGAACTTAGATTGAAATTGAACTTCACTAGTCTTAGCCAATTACTTTCAAGCGGAGGACATAGTTTTTAAGTTAGGTAACTTTGAAACCAAATTTATGTCAATTTCGTAACCAACAGTGCAATTTAAACTTTGAAGTAATTTAACTGTAACAGTAGTTTGTGGAATATTATGGTCTTTCTAGTTGAAAATTAAAAGAAGGGATTAGTTAGAGTAACTGAAAGAATAGTTGTCAAGACTTCCCAAAAAATAAATCTGATATAGATTATTTTCAGTTTTTTTTTAAGGTTTCATACATCAAAAATCTATTGTTAACATTTGAGTCATCTTAAGTACAAATATACCAACAAGTTATATATAATTTGGCAATGAGTTTTTAATCGTGTATTTAATACTTCATTGTCAACATTTTACAAAGAAGATAATATCCTCCTGTCAACTATAGCATGGACGAATCCACAGAACATTCGAATCAACTGCATTAACAACCATATAGGATATATAGTATTGCAATAAATATGGAAAATGTATGTAGCAGCACTTATTCATTTTTTCTGCATGTATCATTCAACGTAACAAAATATTAAAAAAAACATTAATGACCAATTTAACTATTATTAATACTACAACTTTGCCCCCTCCCTTCTCCCTCTACTTTAAAAATGACATTTGTTCCTCAAGTGTATTATACAACCGTATGGTGGCGGCCCGCCTGCCAAGCGTGGCAACTATGGCAAAATCCCCCCATAATTAAAACTACAAACTTTTGTGGCAATCTGCGGGGAGGCATATGTACAACAGTGGACTATAATAGGCTGAAATGATGATAATACACAGACCTCTATGCTATCAGTCTTACGTACTCCGATCGCAATCCGTCAGTCAAGCATAGTTTAGCAAATTCTTCCCTTCGTGGCAAAAGCCTAAGCCCAGCAGTGCACTTTCAACATGCTGATGATGATGATTACTACAAATTCATAAAACTAGCGTAGATTGAAATAACTCCTTCAATACAGCGGTATGTTTTGCAATATTTTTAATAGATAGATGAGGCTGGAAAACTCAGTGGAGTACAGCTTTTACAAGTTTAGCGTATAGAGAGGGAGGAAGTGTAAAAGTTATATGCGGCTGTATGTTACCACCGAAGAGGTGTTTTGACGGAAGTCGGAATTTACACCCGGCTGTATTTACATCTGACCGCATTGAATATTGCAACAGGCACCACAAAGTTTCACCTGTATTCAGTTTTTTTACATGCGTAGGTTAATAATATAAATAAACTGCGATATTCATGTTAAAATTTATCGTATTACTGAATTATTCATTTATGAACAAGATTTAAACATTGTCTGTGTTTGTATATACAAAGCTTTTAATTATGGGCTAAGGTATTCCAATTCACTTAATGACGCGGTGCTTGAAATTAAAAAAAATAAGTTGATTCTAGATTACATTTTTTTTTATTTTGGGCATAGATTTCGATCTAAAAATTATATGGTGTAACCTGTTTAAATCAAATTCGATGAAAACGTCAATTCGACATAGTTTGGTGAACAACCGAAGGAATGGCCAATTGTTTTGGCATTCGAACTGATCCATTAGCGAAGAAGTAGGCACGGCGCGAGCGAAGGTCAACACCTACAACTGTAATTTATTAGATTTGTTTCAATACTGGATAATCTTATTATTGTGTTTCACTACATTTTCTAGTTAGCGTTTTTTAGTTAGCGTAGTGAGTAAAAAGTAATACTGCCAATAAATACCTTTAATGTTCTTAAACTGCAACCACTGTAACATGACAACAATGATAAGTTAATTAAAATTATAGGTTTTTAGGAATTAAACCATCGTCTTGTATTAAATTTTCAAGATATTTTAATGTTTATTTTATTGGAAGAAAATAGTTTTACAAGAATTGCAAACACAAACTTAAAAGTAATGAATCGGTTTAATATTAATGCCTCAAAAACATTACCGTAAGTATCTTGTATTGACATTTCTCTAATTAATTTTCACAGAATCATAAAAGTCACGACAGTTCAATGTATGACCTTTGCCCGCACTCTACCAGATTATATTATTTTATTATGAGAAAACATGACTTTGCAAATAGACTCAGTAAACTTTATCCATCACAGGCAGTCTGATGGTTCGTTCGCTCAAATATTACACAAAATTTTAACCCCTTAAATTCACGAATTCAGCCCAACCATTATGACAAATTTATTACACGTAAAAATGACCTTAAATGTAGCACAAAAATGAAGGAGATTTATGTTCAACTCAAAGTGATTGTAATCGTAAAGTTCGTGGCTTACAAATAATGTTTGTTTTTAAGCAACATTGTAACTAATTTTAGAAAGAAAATGTAATTATTATGGATTTATTTCGAAATAAAGGTTTAATAATAATAATTATTGTATAATAATAATATTATATAATATGAACAATTAGTTCAATTTTCATTAATTCCTTTCTGGGTTAAGCTATGAAATGTGTTTAATAATTTAAATTGAATAAGTATTTATATTTCTAAATAAACGTGTTAAATATAATTCTTGAAATAAAGCGTATCCCATAGAGAGAAGGGTGGCTATTGTTTGCATCTTTTGTTTGTTGTGATTCTGAATCCGGTAATAACGTTCGAGCATTAAAATTCGGGTCAGGTTGTTGACACAAATTTATGGGCTTTATGAAATAGTAGCCTTGATTTGACGCTAATAATGCAGACTTAATGCAGTTATTAGAATAATGTTTTCGGGTGTGTATCATAAATAATTTTTACAACTAATTTAGAAATTTTGAAGTTTGCAGTGCGTTGTGCATACATTATAGATTTGAGACATTAATAAAAATACTGGCACAAGTTATATTTATTGCACCGGTTGTCATTTCAAAGACAACATGAATTTACTAGCTGTGCCCTGCAGTTTTACCCGCATGTAATAAACCGACCACATGACTGTGCCGTAGTAACTCGCCTGAGCATTCACAGCCGTTTTCGGTAATGTTCGGTTCTCAGCATGCACATTTCTTAATAAACGATCTTTGTAATACAAAACTTTTTTTTCAAACATACAAACTATCCAGCTTTAAAATAGTATAGATTATAGCAAGATAAGGTAAAGACGTAAAAAAATAACTATGAATTTTTTAAACCACTTATTAAGATATTGAGAGAACTCAAATAATAACGACCAAAATGCATAACATCTAATTTCTACAGTTTTTCAGATTTTACGCAGAACCCAAAATATTAAGTAGCTTAGATTACTCTCCGGAAAGTTGTCTATCTACTAATGAAAGTCCCTTCAAAATCAATCTAGCCGTTTCGAAACTCGAATAAACAAACAGACAAACACAAATTTTAAAAACCCGTGTTTGTGTTTTGGTTTCCTGCAAATTAACATATGAGATTAAGAAAGTTTTTGAAAAATCAGAGATTGATTAAATTTTATTTATTTGGAAAGATGGGGTGAAACCTTGTTTTGTATTGGCTTAACACTTCGAGCCATAAACAAAGCCATATTAACCAAACGAGTCGAATTCACTCTGTAGGTGTAACTCTGTAAATAAGTAGAATATAACTTCCCATTCTGATCAAATTTTTTTGGCGATATGTGGAGGGTTAGAAATTAATTAACACACTTGTCAACTTAAAACAATTTTTTCTTTCATATTTAGAATAATTTGAGATAATTAATTGGAGAGTTTCACAGAATAATTTAAAATGTGAGTATTTGCGGACGAATACGGCTTAATATTAATTAACGCTTTTATTGAAGCTAAATATTAGCAGAAAGAAACACTGCCACACAAAAGCGAAGCTTGTTTAAAGTAAGGAAAATAATAAAACTTGATCAATTGAACGAAGCAAATATCGTGCTTTCGTGACTGTCTTGATTATTGAATTTGCGATGTTCGAAAATCGAATATACATGTTTGTACTAAGTAAGTAACTGATATCAATTGACAAAATTGAAAAGAATTGAACCAAAAAAAATATTAATAATTTATTTCGTATAAATATCCACAGCAAAATGGTTTTTATAATAAAAAGAGAGGCATTTTAAATATGAAAGACATATTAAACTGTGATTTCATGAATAATCGCTAACAGTATTGAGTTATAGTGTACTTACTCGTAGAATATAATAACCTAGTGCGTAATAACATAATAACTCAAAGGGTTGTTCCCTTTCTTGCATAGACAGCAAAAATATTTTATTGCTATAGTTTTTACTGAATTTGTCACACCAATGTGTCTTGCAAGTATTATATTTTTTAGACTTAATTTTTAGAATGTTTAGGAATATAAAATGATATATTATATTATATAAATTATAATATATGAATTATGTTAACTTCAATAAAAAATTATATGTATAATTAGTGTAGCAATTTGATGCAGTTCCCTAGCGTAACCTGATAGTATAACGATCTTACAATATGCATAGTGTCTTACTAAGCCGATTACTTGCCATGGCGAATTTAAATAATTACAAGCAAGTAGTACCATTAATACGATCAATAATTATATATGTGATGATAACATCCATTCCAGACATTCGCCGTGTGGTGGCGGCTTAAGAGAATCTACCACCACATCTCATCCCGTGGGTGTCGTAAAAGTCGATAGAGGGAAAACAAAAACCAGGAGATTTTCTTGGAACACCTGAATAAATAAAATGTGGTTGAATGAGAGCTTTACAACTTTTATGGCAATCTGGGGGAGAGGCAAGAGTGAATTGTGATAGTCTGAAATGATGATGACGATGATGAATATACATTATTTAAGTACAGTGGCACTAACCTGCAGATCGAGCCTCTTTGCAGGCGAGAACCATGCTGTGACGTACGTCTGGGTTGTCATCGGCAATGGTTTCGCCAACTGCTACAAATCGTTCTACGGCGCAACAAACGGCGGCGCCTACGCGCTGGACCGCCGCTCCGCCCGCCGCTGTTTCGCCTCGAGCTGCCACCAGGCTGCTGATCTAGCACCGGAAATGTTCTCTTAAATGTAAGTATTTTTTTATTTATATGTCTATTTGGAATAGTATTGTTTCCGAAATATCAATGAATTTTAAATATGAATTTAAGTTAGTAACTAATTTGCGTCTATTATTGAAAAATAAAAAAAGGAACTGCAAATATTTGTCCACGTTTTGGATTATTTTATCAATTTTTGTATTAGAAATGACTGCATTTACGAGGGGTGATCCAAAAGTAATGATAATCAATAATAAACACAATGAATAAAATAAATAAATAAATTTATTTCTCAACATAGTCTCCTAGCAAGTCTATACATTTAGTCCATCTCTTTTCTAATCCTAAAATTCCCTTAGAAAAAAAATCTTTATCTTGACTCTCAAAAAAGTCCTCAACCGCGGCCATCACGTCGCTATCATCGTCAAATTTCTTGCCTCGGAGGTGTTCCTTGAGTCGTGGAAAGAGATAGAAGTCGCTGGGGGCTAGATCTGGTGAATAGGGGGGGTGTTCCACCAGCTCAAAGCCCGCTTCCTGAATGGCAGCCATGGCAATTGCAGCTTTGTGAACCGGTGCGTTGTCTTGATGGAACAGCACTCCAGCCCGCAGTTTGCCTCGCCTTTTCTCCTTAATAGCCTCCCGCAATCTTCTTATTTGTTCTGCATAGTAGGAGCCTGTAATAGTGGCCCCCTTTTCCAAGTAGTCCACCATGATTATTCCTTCAGCGTCCCAAAAAACAGACGCCATAACCTTCCCTGCTGAGCTTGACACTTTGAATTTCTTCGGCGTCGGTTCATCGGATCGTTTCCATGTCATCGATTGTTGTTTTGTTTCAGGATCAAAATGGTGGATCCAGGTCTCGTCCATGGTCACAAAACGTGACAAAAAATTATCCTTGTCTGCCTGGAACTTTTCGAGATTTGCTCTTGACATGTCGACTCGTTTCTTCTTTTGCTCGTCGTTTAACATTTTCGGTACCCAACGCGCGGAGACCTTTCTCATATGCAATTCGTTCGCAAGGATTCTTTGAATGCTGCCATATGAGATCCCTGTGACCTCAGCTACATGCCTGATAGTCACTCTTCGATCTTCCAATACAACTTCTTCAACTTTTTTCACATTTTCTTCAGTGAGGGACGTCGATGGGCGTCCTTCGCGGTGTTCGTCTTCCGTCGATGTTCTTCCCAACTTAAACTCCTTAGCCCAGCGTGCAACTGTGGAATATGGAGGAGAAGAGTCCCCTAATGTTTCCACCAAGTCGCTGTGTATGTCTTTGGTAGACATTTTTTTCAAGCAGAGGTATTTAATGACAGCTCTGATTTCGTGTTTTTCCATTTTGATGTTCACTCCTTGACAGTCCGTATTCAAATGAATGTAGCTCCCGGGAATCGTGGCCTATTTATATGATTTTTTTTCCCTGAACTAGTGGTTAACTGAGTAAGTGACTGAAATTTTTTTGTATTTTTGTGTGCACTAGAAATAACTGATTATCATTACTTTTGGATCACCCCTCGTATTTTTCTACTGTAGTAAGAGTAGTCCACGAATGATGATATTAGAATGAAATAAGCCTATAACTTGTCTCTATTTATACTTTAACTATTCATATATATTATTTAAAAAAAAATTTAAAGAGAAGACCTCAAATGAGAAGATATTATTTTTCTTTCTTTTTTAAAGAAACAATGCATTAATACTAGGATTTCTCCTCTACCATAAAGTACAACACCTCTTTCAAGCACTGGGAAACATAGCAACAAGAGTCACTTTCAAACTTTTTGTAAGTAACCGACGCTACGTACAAAAACGTATTAAACTTATATTTGACTTCTACGAGTAGGATTAAAATTTCTTGCAAATATAAAAAACAGTGTAGGAACTAAAATATTAAGACCGTGCATCGTGAGGAATTAAAACTTTTAGTAGTTGTAATAAATTGTCCCCACTCGGTACCTCCCTTCTCTTGCTGTTGCAACCGTTTTGGTATACTTCTTACGAAATCATTAATACAATTATGTGTTCTATTAAGTTTCGTAAGTGAGCGCTTGCGTATGTCTTTTCGGGGCGTGATCTAGAAAGTTAGCCAATAAAGCACGCTGGCCTTCAAAAGTTTCGATTTAGACGTTGCTTAGATAACCCAAAACTACTTTAGAAGTATAGGGCTCGCTTGAATACATAAACAATAGTTTAATTTAATATTAGCATGTAACTTTAGAAAATTATAAGCACTGCATGATGGAATAGATATATAGAATAGTCACCATAATGATACGAGTATTATATACGAGTACAATACTTTTCAACAAAAAAAATATTTTTTTTTTACAATTTTTATTCACGATGCACTGTAGCACTGTCCTTATTCTGCCTGAAAAGTCATATTGTGGAATGATCAGGAGAAAGATACGTCTAAAACTGCACATCGCGGTCTTTCATTGTGGTACTATAATAAGGGAAGGGCGCAGTGTGATTCCACATAGAAATGTTCTAGGTGACAAGGTATTTGTTATGGGCAAGCGTTGCGTTTACCATCAGGTGCTGGTCTCGTCACTTTCTTCCAAGAAAAAGGTATCAACCCTCGCTGTTGCAATTTTTTGCGATCTTGCGTATAAAGGGTTTTGAAGGCGACAACAGACCGCCACACTGCTTCAGTGTTATGTAAGCGGAGTTTACATACGGTCGAAATTTTTGCATTCTCAGATATGCATGTTTACACCTAATGTATTACTTCAGCACCGCGTACGTGGTAAATCACCATTTAAAATCACAAGTGATAGTTTAGTGGTGCATCAGGACATCGGACCCAGATCACTTTCTTAGTATAAATAAGCTGACACAGTTCTGATGTTACTAAAAAGATAATAGTTTTCGCAATGTTTTATTTTTAACGAAAGATAAAATCTATAAAACATGACTACTATTGACTGCTGGTAGGATACTTATGCCGTCAAGCATCAGAAGTGTACAATTTTGGGTGACACTGTAAGCTAGTCCTGTTTTCCTGTAACGTTTGACGCTGCATAAACAAAAGACTTGAAAAATCGGTAATTTTGGGGACACACCACAAAGTTACAGCCTATAGACTTTAACTACGCTAAGATCTGACATTATCCCTTTAATCCATGGAATAATGTTGTGAAGATATGCTATTAGTTATAATAATATTATTGAATTATACATAAAGTCGACCTAAAATAGTACAGGTCGATTGCGATCCAGAACCGAAGTACAGTTGAATTATACGAATATCCTAAAATATGGTTATATGTCAGTAAGGTTTTTGATATAAAAGCGTTATAATGATTGAACCTTCCGTACGGACTGAGCCCGCCGTACGTGAACCGATGTCTTATTGTTAGGTATAATCTTGGTCGGTGGTAAGCGATGGGCTTGATCTCGTGATATGACTCTTCGATTATCGTTCAGATCTGTAGAGGTAACGCGCTCTTTGAGCCGCACCCTCCGAGCACCCTCCGCACCCTTCTCTTAATGGTTTAAGACAACAGCAAACATACAGACAAATTTATTTTCTACTTTTCAGTTCACGTTGCTACAGAAGCGGGTTTTTTTAGTTTATCAAACCATAATAAATTTTTTATTCTTTTCAAATTATTTCCACGGATGTGGGTAAAATTGAATTTGAAATATTCTGTTACACAGATCTATATGTGGTCAAGCTAATAAAAGCAAATGAGCCCAAACTCGAGGGGTTTACTAGTTACCATTGAAGAGCTCCACTATCCACCTCCAAAATGCATCATCAGACCCCCGTCACCAAGTGTTGAAATCGTTAAAACAACCAGTCCAATGGAACCAAATTATTGTATTGTCCGTGTACCGTGGCTACAGTGTTACTATCCTTCATAGGGAGTGAGTAATAACGCTTGTTAAAGAACAAGTGGATCTCACCACAACTGGCGTGGATTCTTATGTGCACGCGAATTTCAACACCAAGCTAGTAGATAAGAGCCGATTAGAAGCAGTAGAAAGCGTACAGCATCTCCTGATTACTATGCAGAAGGAAAAGAGAAAGGTTGTGACTGGTTGCTCTTTAGAGCAGGCCAGTTAATAAGCCGATGAATGGTAGACATCGGTGGAATCAAACTTTAATTCGCATAATAAAAGGTTAATGGACACCTTTTTTAAAAAAATGAACAAGGAAAACGCTAAACGAGATATCACTATCCCTCGATTTAAAAAAAATACAATTTAAAAGAGAAAGTATCGAATTTACTCAACAAAAGCATGATCACACTAAAAACCTTACAGAGACTGGTGGGTCTGTTTAATTTTGCTAGCTTTACTAGCAGGGTAGACTACAACATTAGATTATAAAATCCAACATATTCCGGAAAGACTCATTACTCATTGATCTCGTCATGTCCACCATAATAGCATATTCTACCACATTGTAAAGTAAAAATTATTTACGTAGAAGATAGTTACAACAACAAAAATGATAAAGTCTATGCCCACAACAGTGAAGAAGCGAGCGATGTGGCGTGGGCATTATATTTCATCATTTATGGTTTGGCTTGGAGTCTCGTATTCAGGCCTAACTGAGATGATTTTCTGGGAAAAAGGTGTGAAAACTAGCGTTGTTGTGTATCAAAATACCGTTCTTACAAACGTTGTGGAATCTCTTTCTCAAATAATATTTGAAAACAGACACTGGGTATTCTAACAAGATTCAACGCCAGCCCATCTGGCAGCAAGCACGTAAAACTGGCTAATCGCCCATGGAATCGACTTCATCAGTCACGACGAATGGTCTTCTTCCAGCCTAGACTTAATCCCGTTGGATTACAAAATATGGCAATATTTGGAAGACACAACCTGCACTAAACCTCACTCACAAACACACAACAATTTGGAGTCTATCAAAGCATCCCTAATTAAAGCAGTGGCTGATATAGACATTAACACTACTAGCTGCGGTCAACGACTGACCTCGAAGGTTGAGAGCCTGTATTCAAAATCAAGGTGTTCATTTCTAATAACTTTAATAATATTTTAAACTACATTAAGCTACTTTTGTGTTCATATATATGTATATATATATATATATATATGTATATATATATATATATATATATATATATATATATATATTATACAAATAACAAGTTATACAATTTATTAATGAAGATTTGTATTTAAGTTTTTGTTTGTGTATGTATTTACATATTATTTTAATTTTAAATTGGGTTTATTTTTATGTTATTATTAACTTCAGCTTATTATAATGGTTGTGAATACTACACATTTAAATAAAAGTAGATCTGTCGAAGGTTACTTGAATAAAAATAAATCGAGATTTATTTTTATTGAAGTAACGTTCACTTTTAATTTTATATCCCGATGTTTCGAGCACTACAGCATCCATGGTCACGTTTGTTACAGAAAGCTCAAGGGATCTGTGTTTCACAGGGAACATTTGACCACCGAGCTTCTGCATGTCAAGCGAGGTTTGCACGACAACAATCTTCGGGTCTGCGCCTACGTCGCAGTAACCTAGTGAAACCGGCCACCGTCGAGCGCGTACGTACTGTCCTACCATATGTGAGAGGAGTCATGGACAAGATTGGCTATATCCTGTTGCGGGCTTTCATAAGAACATTTTTAAGCCGCCGAAGAAGATAAGTCAGTTTTTACCATCTGAAAAGCATAACATCCCACTACATCTACAAGATGCAGGGGTATACAAGGTGGATTGTGAATGTAGCTCTTTTACATAGGGCAAACAAAAAGTTCAACAAAAACCCGCTTAAAGAGCATATAGCTGACATGAAGTATCGACACTCTGGGAAGTCAGCAGACTGTGACCATGGTCTGGATCGTCGCAACTATTACATCAGATTACATAGGCCACAAATCCTTGCAAAATTACACCGATTCCTACCAAGGATGATTCGCGAGGCTATTGAAATTTAAAAAAAAACATCCCAGTTTTAATAGAGAAGATGGTTGAAATCAAAAACCAAGCATACCACCTCAAGACTTCAAGACAGAGTAAGGTCATTTTGGGTAGATCGGACCCAAAAATAATAATTAAAAGCTGAAGGTACCCCAGATTAACTACGACATCAGGACATCTGGACATATGCCACTTAAATCCCCCCGTAAACATTGGTGCTGTAAAGCACTCGAAACATCGGGTTATAAAAAGAAAACGCGATAAAATCGGTAAAATCTAATTTTATTTAAATTCGGCTTGTTATTTAAAGTAATTTTCACATCTTTTTATATTGTACCCTTCACAATTTTCTCCACGCCCTCGGGTTGACTGGGAGAGAATGCCAATAGGCATTTAGTCCGCTCTTTGTTACCCTTTTAATTAAGGTGTTTACAATAAATTTACAATAAAGGAAATCACATTCATTCGAGATGATTGTTTCATTAATTCTTTTTTACTCGTATTTTAGTATCGAGAAGGCCAAGGTGCCTAAATTGTGTACGCGCATTTGCGTGCTTGGTGATGTCTTCATGTCTAAAATTTAAATATTTCGCGTTTCTTCGGCACTTACCCGTTAAAAAACGGAGCCCACACTTTGTATAGCATAACAGATCTCGGTACACAATATCTTGTTGGTAAGATCACCATAGAGGTACTACATACATAGGCAACTGAACTCCTAAATAAGTCATGACATTAAGAAGGAAATCGCTGGGTTTTCAATATTTTTAATATCCACATGAACGTAAGCACATTTTAAATTCGTTGTTATGTTCTAATGCAATTTTCCGAGGTGGTTTCCGCCACCTGTCGAAAGTCATAATACTTTCCAGGCGTTTTTACCCATAAATCAAGCACGCGGGCGAGTCGGGACGGCTGATTTTCTTAGGCCTATTTTACACGACTATTGTTGTAATTGTTCACCAGCGATCTGTAGGTAACAAGTTAATATCAAGCTCGAAAAAAAATGTTTAACGATGTCAACGTTAATGCAAAAATAATGTAATGTCAACAAGTGTACGTAGAAAAGTACTACAGAAGAGTTTCTCAATTGGCTTGTTTATGAAAAATAAAATATAATGCAGTAAATGTACGTGACAAAAGCTATCGGGGTAGAAAGGGTATCGTCATGTAGCACTTTCAATTTAAGACGTAGGCAAAGAGCAATACAACGCGTCTTCATTGTAAAATTAACGTTATATGATTATAAAAATTATATAACAAGGAATGACCTAGACCTAGATTAGGTTATTTTGTAGTCTGTTCACGTTCAAATAAACTAGGACATTGAATTTAGAACGTCTAATATGAACGAAATTGTTGTACGTGGGCTCGCTTTCTCTCCAATTCCCAATGATGTACATCTAAAAAAAGCCTCGTATGAGGAGACTTGATTTGCCACGTGATTTTAAATTTATCAAGAAAAGCGATAAAAGAAATTTGATATTATATTAAACTCTAAATAAATGAACGGAAAAAAAATAAAAGGACAGAGAATCAAACATCAGTGTTAATAAATATCGTATTATAAGCTCGATTAATAAAATGTTACAATTTTATCGTAATTCTGGAGTTTTCATTGAATTACTTTTAATTTTAACGAATAAGATAAAAAGGGTCGTATTTTGAACGAAAGTGCGACTTCAATTATTTCTCAAATATCGATAGTATTTGTAAACTCTATTATTTTATGTTCTAGTACATTCATATGAGGTCACAGTTATTAAAACTATCCCGTTTTGAATAAAATGGATGATCATGTCGATGAATTTAGTAAAAGTTACGTAATAAACCTTGCGAAGTTAAACGACTTGAAAAGAGTAAGAAAGTGCTATTTGTATGATATGAGTTTATTTAAACAGATATAGTCGTAACAGTTTTGAAATTAACAGCTTTCAAATAGTTTTTGAAACGTGATGTGAAAAGTTATATCAAAGTTCACTGGGTGTGTAACAACTAAATCAAAAATGTCACCTTGTTATTTATATTGAAACTGGGAGTCTATTAAGCAGATATATAACACCAAGGTTATGAATGGCATTTTATATTACTGGTGGTAGGATTCCTATGCAGCAATCCGTCTAGGTAGGTACCACCCCAGGCCAGTTATTCTGGCGTGAAGCAGTAGTGTGTAAACGTTACTGTGTTTCGGTCTGAAGAGCACTGAGAGCTAGTGTAATTACTGGGCATATAAGAATTAAGAACTAAAGTCTCTGGGTGACGGCAGTGTGGTATCACACAGAAATGTTCTGACCAGCACAGCATTTGTTATGGGCAGACGTTGCACTTACCATCAGGTGAACGTTTTGCTCGTCTCGTCACTTATTCCTATAAAAAGTCGATTGTTAACGTTCTGCAGATTGGTAATGTCATGAACCTATTTTAATACCATATATTTAAAAACAATGCCTTCACCTTTACTAACAAATTGAACTTTATTTGATACTTATTTTAGTTATTAACTTAAAATAGTTTTATATGATAGGTTTTTTTTACAATAGAAATAATAAAAAATATACATATTGTCAAATAATTTGTTTTGCCCTGAATAATGAATCCATAATAGATATTTTATAACACGCTAATCAGACAGAAAATTTAATTCAGTAGTCAACTACTAATTAACAGGTCTGTTACGAGGAGACTTCGACTATCATGACAGTCGTGACTTGGCCGCGAAGCAAGACCGCACACCATGCGTTGCGATCATAGTCGTTCTTACACGCGATCTTCTTCCACACCTAAAGCTACTTGTTGCGCTGTATTTTCACTATATTTGGTGGTGCTCGTGCCATTTGAACCAAAGCATTTAAAATGTTTGACAGTCCCGGCTCCGATTTTCCACATGAACGTACCTGGGGCTCACGCCGCGTGAACTCATCGTCATCAGAGAGCGTGTCCATATCGTATGAGCGCGCGTTGATTGTATTGGCGGTGAACGCGCGTTTGACAGCGCGCTAACGCGGGCGCGGAAGCGCGCACGTGCTTTGTGGCGCTGCGTTTCGATGCAGCGCCGCGCCGCTCTGCTCGCGTCCGCCGCGGCACTGACGGGCTACGAGGATCGATCCACAACTGCCCCTGCCGCGCACCGCATACCGCCATCCTCCACGACTACACGTGACTGCTCGCCCCACAAGTTACTCGAACCCACACTTTGTATATTTTATTTTATAGGCCTTATCATAATTATGTTATTGAAAAAAAATTAATGTATAAGTTTTCCCCCACAGACACTTAGGAGCATTCAAAAAAAGCGCCGCCCTAGAAGGCGCCCATTGCGACGGCGCGGTAAATATGCAACAGATTGTTGTCGTCAGGCGGGAAAATTTAGCGTCATCTGACGCAAGATACGGTAGCGACGTCGTGAGTCAACGATAGCACAGATCCGAAAATAATATTACGACTTAAGACACTGCGTAAAAGTCTGAGTTATCGTCAGAGAATTGTTACCGACGTCAGAGGATTAGCGCGGTGCAGCAGTAGCATAGTAAAACGTCACGTTGATTTGGCTGGTTGCGTTTGGAGCTAACGAAATTTTGCATGCGTATTTAGCGTACCTGTTTGATGAGTGGGAGCAGCGTTTTCTCGATGGAGCGCGTTTTTATTTGAGAAAAGTCGATGTCGGGTAGGCCGGCGGCCGCCATGGCTGGCGCGGGCGCGACTGCGCGGGCGCGCGCCGGCCATTGGCGGCCACACGTCACGTGCGAAGCGCACACCGCCGCCCGCCCGCCGTAAACACGAGATTGCGTGTTAACGTGTACTCTTGCGGGAATATAAAACTACAGCTTTACGTGTTTTATATTGTTTTGATTACGAACGCCAATTATGCAAGTACACATGGTCGCTTTAACATATTTACGTTACTAATTTTTACTAACGTCGTTATGGTGTATGAATATTTTTGAATATTTCGCTTTGTAAATAAAACCACTAAGTGTGTAAAATAAAGAACAATAAAAGTACCATATATTAAACAGGTTTTTATTGGGTTAATTATAACAACTTAGGGACTAATCCAACTTATACAATAATCATTGGCACTTTATCACAAACTTGTCAATGATTCATCTATGAACAATAACATAAATTTATAAACATAGGTTGGGTGATCATTGATTGTCGTATCGCAAACGTACCAAATAATTACAAAATTAGTTTCACAACGATGAACCATGGCATAAAAACTCTGCATTCAAAATTACTTTGAAGTTGAATTGATGCTGAGAACTCAAGATGCTCAGAACGATTTTACAGCCATTTTTGTATAACAAATATACTTTTTATAGGGTTTTAAGAGTAGGTTGTTTGTAGTTACAGTATTATAATAAATGCTATTGCAAATTATAATTTTCATAAATTTACATAATTTATATCATTAACAAATAAAGTAATAAAATAAGTAATTGACGCTTACGTACATTTAATTAATTTTTTGATACAAACTAAGATAACTGCTAAATTTAATTTATCGTAGCGAGGCAATATAATCCGAATATTGAAAGAATTACGATTAAGGCTTTGGTAGTGCTTTTTAAATTTAAGACGTTAAAATGTAAACATTTTTTAAATATATTCTAGTTCTACTATAGATATAGGTGGTAAAGCAATTAAACTAAAAATTTATGACCCTTTTTAGTAATACCTAATATTAATTACAATATACTTTAATATGGATCTTTTGATTTACTAATTTTATATTAATCTCAATAAAAAAAACGTACAGACATCAAAAACTATAACACCGCATTATTTATTTTAGATTTTTAAATTATTTTAACCTGAAATACGTATATACGTGTACGGTACATTATTAACTTGACAACAAAATTATAAAATCTTTTGTTACAAAAATCAGGAATTTCTTATGCACTTAACTATAATACACACCCATACTAATTTGTGGGCGACGTTTATAATGTACAGCTTTGTTAGAACTTGAGCTGTCTTGCGAACTGTCTGACATCCAAGAGCTTTTTTCGGGCGAGTTGCGGACTTTTCTCTTGCGTAGGCTTTCGGTAGGTCCTAATGTTGGCCGTAGTAGTTGTTTAAAGCGAAATGGTCCTTCATTGTAATCATCATTGGAAGTGAATAATCGAGTCGCCAGAATTTCGGGCGAATTGCGTAGCATCTTCCGTAAATTAGAGTCAGGGTCTTCAGCTGGCTGGTATTTAGGTTTTGGTGGCGAATCTGTTTTCTGTGTTTGCTTGACGAGCTCATTTATTTTATTGCTGGAATAAAAACGAAAATATTGGTTAACTAGATGTTTTTTTCTAATTTTATTATAAGATCTAGCGACGAATTAACCCTGCAATGTGCTTTAATTTATATTAACCCCATATATCATAATTCCAATAAATCATGGCACGTGAGAAGTATAACATAACTAGAGAACGTACACAAAAACATAAACAAAATAAACTTGTTCCATACCCTTTGTTTTTTTCCAAAGGATAATGCATGCGTTAAAAAAAATTGTTAACTTATGGCCAAAATCTTTGATAATGATATTCTTCTTCATACCTGACTAGACCTCCACATTGCCTATTACAAGGTAGATTTTGCCAGTTTCGATTCGGTTGTAGATGCTTTTCTTCACTATAATCTTCATGGGTCCCATTCTGTGGATACCTGTACCAGAAAAAAAATTGTTACCTTATTATGTTATTTTGAAAAAAGGACAACACTAAAATACTCACGATATACCAAAACAATAGCGATCTTTATTCACCTTGAAAACTTAGTGTCTTTGTAATTATTTATCACAGGTGATATATCCCACTGCCTAGCATGACTTTCAAAGAATTCCGGCGAAGGACTGCTCCATCAACCATTATTGGCAGCGTGAAGAAAAATGTGAAATCATCAAATATAGTGAAAATTTAAAGATATGGAAAACCATAGATGTTCTGCATAAAATAACACAATTTCAGTGACTGCTTATTAAATATTCAAATACGACAGAAGTCTGTAACTTAACCATCAGACGACATTAATAATACTCGTACGAGTACATTACGACTGTATCGATAACATTTTGCATCAGGCTATAAACAATTGAAGATCGATTGATAGAATAATTGAATTGATAGAATTGGATTGCAGAGAAAAAATACCATTATAAAGCAGAAGCGCTATTCCGCTGTTTAGAGCGTCTTTTTTTTTCCGGGCTGTACTACGATGACATCTGTTAACCCTCTGAGAAATCTAGGTTACTGACCGATGACTGTTGTTTGCGTCACTGAATAGATACGTCTATTTAAGTATTAAAACAAATTTAATATCGATAACAGCGAAATGATTTACAGTGATCTGGAAACTTTAGTGTGAGATCGAAGATTACTAAGTGTTTAGAATACTAGAGTGAGGAACGACCCAAGTCAAGCTTATCCGAGATTAAAATAAGTGTTGAGGAAATTACACACTACCATATAAAGTATCTATAGATATATTTAGTGTCGGGATATCGAAGGCACACGAATCACAGTAAGATATTAAAGAAATTAACGTTACGCCTTACGCCCGATTTTAGTGTTATAAAATTCCCTAAGAGCATATCTGTAGCAAACTAGAGCAACGGATACTAGATATATAAATCTTATTGTCTTTGGGTAGACCCGTGCAGGAATTGACTCTTGATGGACAGACTGTTACGACTATAATATTGCCTCTAACCAATAATTTTTTAACCATGAAAACAGATTCAGACCCTCTAGAAAGTAAAAGAATGATCAAAAGAATACACGAATATAGCATTTGTAAAATCGAATAGCCTGTAGCTCCATCTAGGTTTTATGATTAGAAATATTTTAAATTATATGAAGAATGAAAGATTATACAACATGTAGATACAACATGATTTAAAAAACATATATTCAATAGTGGTAGCATTTCTACGCAGGAATCTTATTTAGGAGGTAATTATTTTGATAATAACAGGGCTTATAAGACCTAAGAACAGCTACGCAGAACTTTCCAACGCAAATTTATAGGTGATAAGGCAACTATAATGAACAGTCGTGGCGCTTAGCATCAGGCGAACGTTGTGGACCGTGTAGCCTAGTGGACAGAGTACCTGACTTCTATGCCGCGGGTCCTGGGATTGAATCCTAATCGGAGCCAACATTTACGTAAAACACAAATTTTGGCTGGTTTTCGGGTCTGGTTGTGTTGTGCACGTGGAACGTATGTCTGTTAAACGCACCCACGATTCAGTAGAAATAATTTCGTGGGACTTCGTTCTTAACAAATAAAAAGAACGTCATGATCGTCTCATCGCCTACTTCCAAAAAAATTAATAACTTTTATGAATCTCCTAATGTTATTTTAAAAAAGTGGTCTGTCTGTCTAGATCCTTATGTTAACCAGGTCATCATACAGACGACTATTTTGGGATATTTGATTACAAATATATGATTTCTTGAATCCTTACCTGGAAAGTCTACTAGCATCTCGTTCAACTTGGGATGGTTGTCCTTTTACTATTGCGGGTATTATAGTGAAACCTGGGGGAGGTCGATATTCATCCGGAGGCCGCTCCACGTCTATTAATTGGATTCCGGGCTTGTTGCGCCTAAGATTCTTATGGATGTCTTGATTTCTATAATGGGCCTGTAAAAATATTATTTTTCGAAACTAAAGTCTTCAACCAGTGCGTGTCGCCAGTGTCACTAAACATACGGAATACGGAACCGAAATCTCTTCCTTCACTGCAGGCCACATGAGGAAGCTCAGAGTCACTCAGCGAGCTGTGGAAAGAGCTATACTCGGTGTTTCTCTGCGAGATAAAATTCGTAACGATGATATTCGCAGTAGAACTAGAGTAACTGACATAGGTCTAATGATTAGTAAGCTGAAGTGGCAATGGGCCCGCCGTATAGCTCGTGGAACCGTTGGGTAAGAAAGGTTCTCGAGTGGCAACCGACAAACTCAGTGTAGGCGACCCACCTAGATGTAGCGACGATCGATGTCTCAGGACCGTGTTTTATGGCAATCTATGAGGGAGGTCTATGTTCAGCAGTGGACTAGTGATAGACTGAAATGATGATGATATTGACGAGCAAAAATATTAAGAATAATAAGTGACAAAGTTCGAAGAACGTAAATCGTTGGTCTTCGGGTCTGGTTGTATATGTGAAATTTATATCTGTACAACGCAATCACGATGCAGAAGAAATCTTAGTGTAGGTAAATTAAAAAAATAAATATGGGGGAAAGGCGTGACTGTATGTACGTGTGGATTAGGATTTTTCCATCGTTACTACCAAGTTGTGTATGGAAGGAAAAGTTACAGCTGTTTACGGTTATCTGCTGTCTGTTCCTATGAGACTTGTTTGTCATAATACTATATCTGACTTATGCAATGTCAAAAAATAACAGAACTAGGGAACATTCGAAATATATCTAGGACGCGAACGCTTTAGGTTACCTGATCGGCAAAAGTTTGTAGTTGAGCTGCACGCTCTTGTACTGAATATTGCTGCATCACTTTCTGAGGTGTTGGAGGAGGAGAGTGTTTAGGTGGTGGTGGAGCTCGGCCTTTTGCCCATTTACGCCGAGCTGTGTACCCCCGAAAGTCTGTAAAATAATAACAACTTTTCTAAGAAGTTTTTCATTTTTTTTTAAAACGTAAGGGAATGTCGGGTCAGCTTCACACAGCAGACAATTTTTTAAAGTATAATGCAAAAGGTGCAATCATATTGGTTTACATAGCTTGATCACAATGGATAAGAAAAACAAATCATCCTTTAGATTTACATGTTATATAAAAAATATAATACGAACTAAAATTTAATAAAAAAATATACATATTATCTTTGTCATTCGGTCAAACTATCGATTTTCTGCAAAGAACCTAAAACTTATACAATTAATCAAACATGAAATGCATTAAATACATGTGGTATTTAATGCATTTCAACATTTAAATATATTTATTAGACAAAAATAAGCTGTCAGACGTCACCTCACTTTTTTAAATTTATTTCAATACGTTTTACGAATACACCTTTCATACGTTACTAAGTTCAGCCTCTACCATTATTATTTAGCTACTCTACTTTTGTACCCTTTATTATGTACTATATTCATAAAATAAGAAGAATAAATATTTACAAAGTTTAATTTAAGAAAATTTACGTAGAAGTAAAAGCAGATTTAAGTTTTGCCTTGTGTTTATAATTTATTAACAACATGTAGACGTTTTGATTCTTGACGTCTTGATGTGAACTATCGCGTTCTAAAAATAGTAAGCCTTGCCAACCCTTGGGAGCGGTCAATAAGCTGTTGCGCGATATTTTCGGAATGCATGGAAATTTTTTTATTCAGCCATAATATATTTGCCTTAATAGAGGCCTATTCTCAATAAGCAAATCCGTATTATCCACTTTTACTTCAAAATATAAAGTTGTATTTAACAATTCTTTAAAAAAGTTGACGTGTGCTGTGTTTTATCTAATCTGTTATTAAGAGTTATTTTTAGTTACATGTGATCGATAGAATGCATGCATGAAGTTAGTACTAACGACTTTGTATAACCACTGCAGCTTCTTTGTTTTCAACATTTTCTTTATTGCACGAGTTAGTGCCGTTGCTATCGCTATCATCCGTTGTCATTTTTCTTAGTAACTTAGCTTTAATCATAGCTTTGTTCTTAATCGGAATACCTATGAAGACAAATTATTGTACCAGTTGATATATATATGGCTACTTTTGGCTGCAATAAGCTTGTTGCCTCTAAAAACAACTTTTAGCAAAACATAGTATTTTTTTACGCAATTTGTTTAAAATCAGATTGAATGAAAAAATACTGTATCACTCACCAGACTTGGGATATTTTCGCTGATTATCGTCATGATCCATTTGCTCTCGCTGGAACTCTCTTGCAAGTTGTTTCTGTCGTTCTTTGAGATGTTTTCTCGTAAGCCAGCCTCGTACGTGACGCTGTAGTGTCAACACTGAGATGGCCATCTGTGCCCTTAGACGCTCACAAAGACGTCGTGCCAGCCACGCTCTAGCACAAGCTTGCATTAAAACGACTTTCCTATTCTGAGAAGTCAAAAAATATTGATAACAACATTTTTTTCGTAACCATACAGCAACTAACATATGACAGCGGTATCCATTACCTGTTCTTCGAAGATTTTTGATAGTACTTCTACGTGATAGTATTTCAAAAACACCTTTGACTTCCCAAGGGCCCATCCATCCATTTTTAGTCTTAACAAAAGGTGACGACAAGAATCACGATTTGGCTTAACTTCTTCGTGATACCTAAACGCTAGGAAACCGTACCTGTAAACATTGAAAGTTAAACGTAAAATAATGATTGCATGTTAATATTAATTTATTGCTCAAGACCAAAGCTTACCGCTTTATAAATTCATCAAATGTTAGACGATGAGAAAATCCATTTTGCCGTATCCTTATTGTTTCAAGAACACCTGTGTACCTTAGCTGCTTGAGTATTTTCGTCGAGTCAAAGTGCTTTGGTGACCGAGAGTCGTTCGGCTTGAGACATCTCACAAACTGTGGGCTTCCACTTACCATTTTTTGAAGCAGTTCCATCAACGAATAACGGAAATATGTTGATACAGTTTGCTGTGCCCGAGACTGAGATGCTAAGCCTCGACTGTTGAATCGATCCTGTTGAAAATTATACTGTAATTTTAAAACAATCGTTGTGCTCCTTAACCGTATTGTAAGTAACTAAGTTTGACTTACCCTAATGTCACCCGAAATGGGACTTTCTAAGCTTCTGGTATCCATATCTCCGTGTAAAGGTGAAAACAAATTACCCGTCTTGGTCATAGGACATTGGAATAAGAATCGAATTACGTCAAATTGACTTTGTCTCATTAGTTGGACTACTTCGGGAGGCAAAAAGTTTCGATTTTTCTCTAAGAAGCCATCGGCTTGATATACAACTCGTCCTGCGAAATGATGAACGGCAAAGCAAACGGCATCAGATTTCGGTCGAACGTAATATTTGCTTTTGATATTGTTGTGGAACTTTTCTAGAAAATTAAATATACAATTACTTCTTAATTATTTTTCATATAATATATTAAATACTAAAATAGTATATTTTTGCATAAAAATGTTATGAAGTGTTAAGAAAAAAAGAAATAATCATATAAATATGTAGTGCTGCAATCAGTTAATTATGCACTCGACTTACGATATTTATTCAAAAGTTACCGGATATATTTACCGATAAGACTCTTGTCAGTTGATCGCGGAAAACGGCTTTCTTCGTCAAGTAATGCTAATAAGCCCATGGGCCTTGATAACAGCATATCCAAAACCGGTCTATTGTCAGAAAACTCTACAAGATCAACCGGTACTCCCTCAGCCATATATTCCTGTTGCTCCCAAGTAAAAATGTGCTGATTGAAATAATACTGAATTTGTTCATTCGCAATGTTGATACAAAGCTGTTCGAATGAATTTTTCTGAAAATTTTCAAAACCGAAGATATCCAAAATTCCAATGGACAGTTGTTCTGCACTAAAAAGAAGATATTAATCATATGATTAGAAATACTACTTTTGAGATATTATTAACAGATGAAGTTAAGTGTAACAAATATATTTTCTGGCAAATGACTTTACCAGCTAACCTTTGAGGCCGATTTTGACAAAGAAGTGCATTTATCCTCTCTACTATTCTGTCAAATGTTCTAGCGTATAGACCGCGAGCAGTAGCATCCCTTGCTACAGCAGCCTCTGTTGGAGAACTATATCGAGCTATAGTTTCTCCTCTGGTTACCATACTGCTACTAGTTAAACATTCCCGAAGATCTGAAGTTTCAACACCCAAAAGACACGAAGCTAAAAAATACAAATACAAATATGTATACCCAAATTAATTTAGAAAGAAAGTTTTATTCATATTCATAGTAAACCATCGCTACATTGGGCTACATATATTACAATATAACTATAATACCTACGAAAGATAATTTACATGACAAACCTCTGTGCAATGGAGCGGTATCAATTATGGTAGCTCGATTATCTGTATTATCCTCGCTTACTGTCTCTCTAAATTCAATATCGCCAAGATGAAGGATAGCAGCTAGCATTTTATATAAAACAATGACTTCGTCATCTTGAAACCCCACAACCTAAAAAAATGAAGTTCAGTAACAAAACATCATTTTTTATTATTGATATCAAAAAATGATATAAAAATTCATAAAAACCTTGAAAGCCTGATTAAGTTGCCGCCACCGATGGATGTTATGCTCTCGATGTGTCGAAGAAAGTGGTTGCAAGTAACGATGTCTTGATTTTAATTGTCCGTCAAAATAAAACTTCCTCCAACGTCCTTCACTTTCTAAACCATCATAGAGGTAATAGAATATATGAAAGTTACTTTCACCTCTAAAAGACAATATCGATTAAAATAATTAAACATTTCGTAATGGTGAAATATACTACTAAGTTACTATAATTTAAAGCAGTTGGATACGTACAATGCTTGGTGGACTACTCTTGATTGTTCCAGCAGATAAACTGACATTCGGGCACCAGATATTCGCCCGACTCTCATCATTGACAAATCCAAATATTTGCCAAACCTGGAACTATTAGCATTTATTCCCGTTCTCGCATTGCCAAAAGCTTCCATTATTGGATTTACTTGTAAAATCTTTTCCTCTAAGTTTCCATGTTGTGTCTGTTAATTTACAAAAAAACAAATAAAATTAAGTAAAGAACATTATAACGAAATAAAATAATTAATTAAGCCCTATTTTCTTTACCTTTGATAGGAATACGAGTTGTTTAAGTAAAAGATTAGCAGACTCTGTTTTGCCAGCACCGCTTTCGCCTGATATGACAATAGCTTGATGGTGTTTCTGATGCATTACAGCTTGGTGGGCGGCATCAGCTACTGCATATATATGAGGCGGATTATCAGAACGACAACGACAATGGTACATTTGTTGGGTCTGTAAAATTAAATTAGTATTATAGTTAAAATGCCTTGCAACTCAATATTCAATGTGTCAAATTTAAAATGAACTTTTAATTACTTTATTGGTGTAAATTCCAATATCAGTAAAAGGATTAACCGCTACCAGTATATCGCCGATATAAGTATAAATTTGGTTTTGAGTGTATCTTTTTTGTAGCTGCTCAACAATAGCGTCTTCCGTTAAAACTTCCAGCGTCGCCAAATCATCTGTGTACATCTTTTCAGGTCGAGCTTTTCGATGAGATTTTAACTTTCCTCGTTTTGTAGTAGCTTCTGTAGCTCGAAAACTTCTACCGTCAGTTCTTTGCCTTTTTATCTCTGCGTGAAGCTCTTTTCGTATCTACAAAATATCCGCGGTATTTATACGTTCAAACATTAAAAATAAAATTATAGATGAAAAATTAATTACCTTTTCTTCGAAACTATTTACAGCAAGTAATAAGGGATGCTCCAAAAGTTCTCTTGCAAATGGTCTTTGATTCATATCTTTTATAAGACAGTCAGATATAAAGTCATTGAGCTGCGATGAGAATAATTCCGGGCGGGATAAACTTGGAGGCGGATTACGTGGAATTTGAAAAAGAGCTCTCATTGGATGCAACCCTGAAAGCGGAGGCTCTCCTTCTGCTAATTCTATGGCTGTGATACCTACTGACCAAACGTCACATCTACAATCGTAGGACTGATCCAGTTGCTGTTCACAGGCTATTACCTGAATTAAAAACATGATAAATAAAAATTCACTGTAGATTTATTAGTATTTAATCAAATAAAGTTTTTATCTCACTTCAGGAGCCATCCAGTATGGAGTACCAACTGAAGTATTCCGTCTAGCAGCAGTGGCAGCCAGGTGAGATGATACACCAAAATCTACCAACTTCACTTCAGCATTCTCTGTGAGAAGTATATTGTGACCTTTAACATCACGATGCATACATCGATGAGCATGTAGGTGAGTCAGAGCTCGCACAGTTCCCTTAAGAACATAGGCAAGCTGAGGTTCAGTGATATTACTGCCTCGAGCACGCATTCCCGCGCATAAATCAGTAACTGAACCGCCGGTACAGAGCTGCAATTTTAAAGGTCAACATGTTTTTAAAGGCAATGCACTATAAAGCCTTTCTCATTGTCTACGAAACAATACTATACTGACCTCCATAACAAACCAAATTTGGTCATCATCTGAGCTTAAGCCACGTTTTAAAAATAACCCGAAAAATTCTGGTATATTAGGATGGCTCGATAAATCTCTGAATACAAGGAATTCTTCCTCTATCTCTTCAATATTCTCGGCGATGTTCTCCAATATCTGAAATATGTATTCAATAAGTTATAATCTCATTATTCATATCGTATATAATTAAATACATCGTGCTCGAGTGGGTAAAACAAAAACAGATATAAGCCTGTATGTTAGCCGCAAGTATTGTCATAGAATAAAACGTTGCGAAATATTATAGGTATTGTTACCCACCTTGACATCAATTTAATTGTTTGAAGATAACATCTGCGTGTACGCATTGAATTACAAATGTTGCACGGCCACAAAATTTCCCATAGAAATCCACATACTATTCGGTGTTTTATACTTTGGAAAAAGTAATTGTTGGATGAATTTAAAACAACGAAAAATTAACTTTTATTGTGTTACATTTGAACTATTTTGAATAATTTGACCATCTTCATAAATTAACAGAAATGTTGTTACAATTAGTAATGATTTGATACCATAAAAATGTAAATTAAGTAACATACAAACTGAATTAATGGTGTTACTTAAATATTTCCTTCGTGACTTTTTGTGTCTAAAGGTAGTAAGAGAAATTTTATAATTCCTTATATTTAATTCTTTATATATTTAATTAATTCTTTATTTTTCCCGTTGTTAATTTAACACCGTTATTTTATTCTATTAGAGACCATATCTGTCATGTTGTTCACTGGGAATTAGAATTAATGGAAAACTAAAAGGTACTTTTTTCGTTTATTATAAAAAAGTTTAAAATAAACGAAAAAAAAGTCCTATGCCTATTAAATTTAGTCTGTGCAGTCGGTAGTTTTGGTAGTTTTGAAGTTATATAATCTTCGAAGATAACGTTACTAAATACTATAACCCCCTAACAAATAACGATAACGCACTGGCGAGATAAGAGATCCGCTTCTACAGATTGCGGTTCCCTGCCTGGGCCTGGCCTACTTTTATGTGTGTGTGCAATTTATGCCCTTTAACGCACTCGTGATACAGGAGAAATCCTAGTAAGGGTAAACGTTTTATAAAAAAAAGCAAGGTTGGCGTTAAAAAAAAATTGTCAGTTACACACGTACTCGTATGTAGGTCACGTCTACGATATAAACATATTTCGTTGAGATGTCATGACTGCCAAGCCACACAGTAGCTTTGTGGGGGAATCTTACCGAGGCGAAGCTAATAACTTTGTACCTAGCAGTGGAATATTTATACATGCATACATTCACGCCTTTTCCCATTGGGTTAGGCAGAGACCACATACGTAGCCCACTTTTCGCCCCGTCGGGAAACGAGACTTGACGGGTGGCAAACCACGTCGCCGCCATTTTGGTAAGAGCTAAATTTCTTGCTTCCCATTGCGTTCCTACGAGTAGCTAAAGTAAGTAAGTAAAGTAAGGCTAGTCTTATTCATTACGAAACGGTGGTAAAAAAATGACGTTCGACAAACGAATTTTATATTCCTTACGTTGAAGAATAAATAATTTGCATTTCATTTCATATTGAACAAGTATTTTACCTTAACGGCGACCCGGCGTCCATTCTTCTTATCCTTTGCGCAGTAGACCTCGCCGTATGTGCCCTCACCGATGAGCTCCTGCAGTGTGAACCGGTCGCGCGGGTCAGCCGCGCGATCCAGTTCCACGTGCTGCGAGAGCCCGCGGTACGCCATGTCACTGCGCATCGCTGCTCACTTACATCGATATCGTCTGGAATTACAAATTGTACACCTACTTATAAAGTTTGTAATATAAGAATTTACAGAAAAAATACCTCGTCTAATTTGTGTTCCAAAAATTTGTGTTCAGGAAAGAAAAAAACGAAATTGCTAAAATCCGCATGTATAATTGAAAATAGCTTATATTACACAGTTTTTAAAGAGCACCGCCGCCCTCCCTATTATGGGACGCGTGCACAACTATTACCGCTCTCGGGAACCGGACTGGATACCCACCACTATTACAATATTACCTCTAAGCAATACACACTCATTGATGTCGAGAATACGAAACGTGTTTTACCTCATCGACCGCCATCAACGATAATGACTCTAAGGCATATGTGCAAAACAAGGCGTTGAAAATAAAACATTGTAATTATGTATTTCATTCTACACACGTGGGTCAGAGTACCTGCCTATTGAGGCGAGATTCCTTATTAAAATTGCATCCTTAGTAAATGTTAGCGCAATGTCTATGAGGTGGTAGTTAGTTATATTTAACGCTACAAAGTAACGACAATTTAAAACTTTCCATTTATAACTCTTAAAAAAAATCTAGTACATAAGATGCGTGCAACATGCAATGATATTACACATTCGTCATTTTTGACGTTTAAACAGACAGAACTTAAAATTATACCACATGTGTACGACTAGTTTTTAGATTGCAAACAGCATTTTACATTGCAGAGCAATAGCAGATCTTGCATTCTTAACGTCACTCTTACATCCCAGAACTGTACGGGATCTAAACCACGGTTAACTTAGTCATTCCTTTACATAGACAAAATATGTGGTGGAATCAACTGAGTATAGTACATACATACAATCACGCCTTTTTCCCATATCAGGGGAAGGCAGGCCAGTCAAGTAGCCAACTATTCGCCCGCGCGGGCAATGAGACGTGATGTGTGGCGAACCACGTCGCCGCCATTTTGGTAAGAGTAAATAAATTCTTACTCCATATTGCGTTCCCACGAGCAGTATACTGAGAGCATTACATATTATGGTGTTATTCTGCACGAATTAATCCTGTCCGTACAATACCTAAGTCGCCTCTTACGACACCTCGGTAGAAAAGAGGTAGGTGCTATTCTACTCTGCCGGGCATTATCGGAAATATATAAATTATACTATATAATTAGAATTTAAACCAGAAAATGGGCATCAGCATCTTCCTGAAATATTTGAATGGAAAAAGTGCGGTTGCCAACTCGCCTGCCAAGGGTGGCAACTAAGATAAAATCCCCTCAAAATAAGAGTTGCAAACTTATGTGACAATCTATAGGGGAGGCCTATGTTCAGCTGTGGACTAGTGATAGGCCGAAATGATGATGATGATCAATTAGATTACTTTATATATTTTTACTATTGCAGTTGGAGGGCCAACTTAAGCGCTATTGATATGAAACTGATATATTTACTATTAAATCTATCGTTAAATGTATATTATTTACCACTGATTCTCTCACTCTCTTCACGATAACTCCGAAACTACATAATCTACTAGCTAATGACATCTGACCGACAGAGACAGGCCATCTTGAGTATAGTAATTTAAGTAAATATGTACAATAAGTAAAACATAACTCGAATATAAAAGTAGGGTTTTTTTTCGATACTTTTAACATAAGTAAATGTAATTTATGTATGTAAGTTTGTGAGTGAAATGGTAACTTACCGGAACTGATTAAAACATTTCTCTTGTAGGAAACTTGGCACAAAAAAATAACATCAAATAAATCATGGCAGAGTCCCTACTATATTATAGATGCAATTCATTTGTTGCAATGTTATTAAAAGTTAAAGAAGACTTGGTGAAACTAAATAGAAGATGTACTATTGTACAAAAAACAAGATTCAAAAATGATTATGAAATATATACATGTAAATAAATACATAAACATATAGAAACTACACATAGGCGGAAAAAGTAAATAAACAAAATCGTCATAACATGTTCTTACAAATAATTCCGTAAAAATTGTCCCGGGCCAGCTTTTAAATGAGTTCTTTGATATTTCCTGATATTGTCGGGCAGGCCATTCTAAAGGAACATTCATTTTTGTTCCAGGTTGAACAGTAAAAGAAAAACTAAAAAGAAACAATACTAAGCTGCAGTAATTTTAAGAACGGGGTACCCGATCATGAGTAGAAGAAAAATATTGAAAGTTAAAGTTGTCGAACGCATTTGACGAATAGTAAGCCATTTAACATGGTCAAACTTATATAGACCGAAGATAAATGTTATACAATTGTTTAGAAGGCGCTCCAACTTGTTTAGAACATATCAAATTTATATAAACCTTTTAAGATATTCTGAGGAAATGTATTATCATTTCGATGTAATGCGATTTTTATAGCATAAAAAGTAAAAGTGAAGCGCATAAATATTCCACTGCCGAGCACAGGCCTCCTGTCATTTATGAAAATGTTTAGGGCCGGGGAGAGTCCGCCGCGCTGTTCCAATGCGCGTTGGCGAACAATCACATCTTTTCGAAATATTTTTTATTCCTTAAACATGCCGGTTTCCTCACAATGTTTTAGCACGTGGTAAATCAGTACATAAAATTGCAGAACAATTCTAGAGATGCCGGCACTGGGGATCGAGCTCGGGTCACTCGCGTACTATAAAATTTAAGGCGAGCGATTGCCCGGCGCCTGAGCTACTAAGGCTTTAATAGCATACATTAATTTAAATCAAAAGTATAAGTCAGGTACTGTAAACACTAGGCCACGCAGGCGTTAATACTTCATAAAAAAATCAGTGGTGCAAAGAAGTGCTGTAGTTAGGCCGTTTAGATCAGGGAAAGATCTCTGTCTCTTAATCTATCGTTTGTTTTTTTTTTGTTTTTTTTTTGTAAAAAAACGAAGCCCCACAGTAGGATTTTCTCCTGTATCGTGGGTGCGTTTTACAAACATATATTTCACATGCACAACTCAACCAGACCCGAAAAGCAACAATTTATGATTTTGCACAAATGTCGCCTCCGGCTGGGAATCGAACCCAGGACCGGTGGCGCAGAAGTCAGGTACGCTAACCACTACGCCACGCGGTCGACTATATAAATAAAGTAGCTAGTACTTGAACAAAATAGTATAGCATAACGCTGTTTTGTGTAGAGAGTGATTCGAGCCGTTAACCTGATTATTGCCAATGAGGCATTTCACCTTAGTCCTCAAGGGTGATACATATTTTTATCTAGATTTTTCAGATGTAAATAATCATAATATGCAAAAATTTACTGTGTTTCGATTTGAAGAGGCACTGTATCTGGAATAATTACGATGCATATGAGACTTTTAAGCTAATGTCTCCGGACTATAAGCGCGGTGCGATGCCACACACAATTACAATCGAAAGTTGTGGTTATTGTGGCCCCAACTGTTATGGGCACACGTATCAAACGAACCAACGGGGTAACGATTTGCTCGCCTCGTTGGGAAAAAAATTCGTTGTCGCTTTAATTGCGTTACTCTTTCTTTGTATATGACTATTCACAATGCTTCAACAAACCGATTAGTCAGCAAATTGTTGCATTTTGCTAAAAAAAATACGTCGTCAAAAAGTAAATATGCAAAAAACATGATTTATTACGGCTGAGTCGTGCCGTTTCATGCGTTTGAATTAAGCGCACGCACGCATTAAAGTTGACTATATCAAATATGTCAAATTAAGTAGCGTGTGTTTAGCGTGTGATCATTGCAATGTTGCAAACGATATACTTTATACACAATAATCAAAATCATCTTTTCCCACGTTTGGTAGGCGTGTTGGCAACCGCCAGGCTCATTTTATTTTTATTTGCTTATGATACTACGGGACGATATTGGGTAAATAATTCTGTTACACTTCTACCACGCGACGGAATAGTTAATAATTACAAATTAGTTTGGTACACGACGTAGATTAAGCCTCGTGTTAGTACCACACCAGGTGAGGTGGTATCACCACAGATTGCACCGTTTTATGGAATATACTCGTATAGTAAAGTTCACGTATCCCGCAGTTTGTCGACCATTATTTCGTTTCTCTTTTTTTAGACAATGTATACACAAACAAATTAAAACACAATCTGTCAATTGTAATGCGAAAAGTCTTCAAGTAGCTAATAAAAGAGAAGTGGTAAGTGCTTAACGAGATAACTTTAAATCTGTGTCAGTAATTAAAAAAATAATGTATCACTTTACACGTTGTTTTCAGCGCATTCAACTTAGTGAGAAAAATTACAACCGAGCTAGTATAAGCACTAAAAAGATATACGGCTAGTTGGGATTAGATAATTTCATGTGATGTAATTATGTATTTGGATCAGTTATACTAATTACGGCGGAACGTAATCTTTTCATAATTGCAAATAATATATACTAATTATATATATATATATATATATATATATATATATATATATATATACCACCGTATTAAACTGTTATAACACTTATGTATACACAACTACTTATGTTATTGTCTATATCATTATATATTACTCAAATATCTTTTGGATATTTTTATGTGTGTATGTCTGTGCTAATCAACGCAAGTTAAGCTTGAGCCTTCCGTAAGAAGGTAATAACGCAATATCAAAAAATATTCCCACTATTGTGAACTCAGAATCTAGAAAAAAAAACTACAAATATGTTACATTCACATATTGGTTTCATTTGTGACGTAAGCTTACCATTTTGAACTTTATGTACACGAACGTTCTGTCACATTGGTGTCAACCTTGTGTTAGTAAGTGATATTGGAGTGGCGTAACTGAGAAACATGAGTCGCTAATATTTGCATTGCCGCGAAATGGCCGTCGATACTGTACGTGTCCGTATTAACTTACTTAATGTACGGAATGACATTGCCGTTATTTAATTCATATCTATTGAATTCTATGGAAATATTGGTACTATTGCAAAATAAGGCTGACTCTCGAACAACGAGGAATTCTTGGGATAGTAATTTAACGTCACATCCGTACGTGAACTCATTGCTTTGTCAACTGCACGTATACCAACATTCAGGCGTGTAGCTGATATGATATTCTCCTGGCCGATTTCGACCACGGCGACAACTGTCGAACATTGTCGATAGCTATCAATTGCGCAGGAGATATTATAGTGCCACAAGTGTACGCGCAAACACAGAGGCAATCACTCGTCCCAACCTACCCGCCCCCGATGTAACGATAAGATCGGAGATGCAGTGTCAGAAACACGGGGACAATCACAACACAACCAGACCCGAAAACCAACGAACG
This sequence comes from Luehdorfia chinensis, assembly GCA_019845155.1. Taxonomy (NCBI): domain Eukaryota; kingdom Metazoa; phylum Arthropoda; class Insecta; order Lepidoptera; family Papilionidae; genus Luehdorfia; species Luehdorfia chinensis. The sequence continues at coordinate 13,409,013 of JAHVAK010000527.1, forward strand.
AAACCGAAACGAAAATTTGTGTTTGAGCACAAATGTTGGCTTCGGCTGGTATTCGAACCCAGGACCTGCGGCTTAGAAGTCAGGTACTCTGACCACTAGGCCACGCGGTCGTATAGTTACTTATAAAATGAAACAATTACAAAGAAAGTAAAGGTACAAAATTACTTCGAATATTGTAAAGAAAAAACTAAGTGTGTGATAGGACTGCAAAAAACGTGAAAGGAGTGTTTTTGTCTTAAAAAGTTGCAAATACATTTACTTTTTAATGCAACGGTGAATATTTGAATGTTTTATTACTCAAGTCACGTCATTATTTGCAATGTAGATAAAGAAAAAGAAAGTTCATACAGATCGTAGTAATACTTTAAAAACGTCGAATAAGGTAGACCAATAAGTTAAATACGTTCAAAAAGTCTGTATGGTTTTGTTTTTAGTTACGGACATTTAAAAGTTTGTAATTTCCTGTAAACGATATATCTTCCCTGATTTTGACAAAGTTCGATACATTAATGTTAGCTAATGTATAGCGGTAACAAAACGATCAAGGGCAGGTGACATTTTATTTCACAGTTTGCTTTCTTCTCAAATTAGTTTGTTTCCTAAAAAAAATGTTGCTAACTAGAATGTCTTCTAGGTGCATTATTTAACATATGTTGCACATTTAGAAGCACCCCGACCCGCAACAATTATCCGTAGGTCACACAGATGTTTGTTCCGTGCGAGAATCGAACTCACGGCCCGTAACTCAGAAGTACCCAATCACTTAGTTACTGCACCAATCAAGGCGTTAAACATCTAGTCGTAAACGCCAATATGTTTTTCCAGTAAAAAAATTGACTTTGGTTGGGATAGCAACACGCCTTGGCGCCTCAGAAGGTAGATACTTAAAACTGAGCCGGGTGGTAGTCTCATCTTGGGTATTAAAGGTTTTTAAGGATGCTTATGTTCATGCCTTCTTCAGTCATAACTTTTATCCCGATGGAAAGAACGTGGCTGCCAATATTTTTCAACTGATTTTAAAGATTCGCAAAAACAAGAAACTCTTGAAACAAATAATGGTTATATACTATAAATCAAACTGGACCAAAAATTTGGCCATATTACTTAATGTTTAGGTAAAAATGAGCACTAATTAACGGTAATTATAACAGTGCGCAGAGGTCATTTGTACAATTAAATAATCATTACATTTATTAGAGTGTAAACGAATTACGACAAAAATCAAGGAAATTAAAAAAACATGCAACATTGTTAGTTTCTACAGAGGGGTCGCAGCCGTCAAAGCGTTGATCTTAATCCATCGTAACACACAAGTCGCCGTACCCGGCAATTAGCGCACACAATACCACGTAATGGAGGCATTAAAATATTTTCATGCAAAAAGACGTCTCGCTTGCTGTGACGGACGGACGACCGCAATTGAAGGCGACACTTTCACTGCTTATTTTTGTTAAGATGCTTAAACGTTGCGCCCGCTGACATTGAGGAGTTGTCTTTAAACGTACCTTTAAATACATTTGCGAAAATTTCAATTCACCATCAGTTTACGTTTCCACCATTTTTTTTGTATTTCTAAATCTGCTAACAGAGTTGTATTTTTTGTTAAGGAAGAAAGTAACGGTAGGTCCAACGTCTGCCCATAACAACTGCTGCATCACCCAGAATATTCACTGCAACCCACGTAGACGAATTCTTGCATAAAAATTCTACAACTAGATTTACGTAAGTATGACATGCCCTAAATCATGGCTCCTTATGTGGCGAAAGTTTCTACTATTTAATTAAATTTTAAATAATCCAAAGTTTTTGCCTTCGTCTTTTCGTCGTTTCAGCCTATCACAAGTCCACTGCTGAACATAGGCCTCCTCCATAGGTAGCCACAAAAGTTTGTAGCACTAATTTTTGAGGGATTTTGGCATAGTTGCCATGCTTGGCAGGCGGGTTGGCAGCCGCAGTTTATTTATTCAGATGTTCCAGAAAGATGCTGCTCCCCATCTTCTGGTTTTCATTTCCCTCTGTCTACTTTTACGACACCCTCATCCCGTGAGGCGTTTCTATAAATGTTTCACCGCTGAGCACAGGTGTCCTTACATTTATGAGAGAATTATGGAGCCAGGAAGAATCCGCCACGCTGCTCCAATGCGGATTCGTTGACTTCACGTGTCATCGAGATATGTTTATTCTTCAGAGCACGTGGTAAATCAGCACTTAAAATTGCAGAATAACTTTAGAGGTGCCGGCACCGGGGATCAAACTCAGGTCAGTCACATACTATGAAATTTAAGACAATCGCCAGGTTCCTGAGCTATCACGGCTTCCATTAGTATTTTACAGTAGGATTATTCAGCTATTTTTTAAGATTGAGACTGTATTCTTCAGGAATGCCCACGGGTATGATATCCAAATACAACGAACAGCTCGTTTAAAGTACGGCTCTGGCAATAATACTTAAAGGCAATTCAGCAACTTCAGCCTTTGACCGTTTACCATGATCGCAACCTTACGCGCATCTCAGAGGCTGCTATCCGTCAGTCGGTTCTTCATTATAAAACTGTGACATATTCAAGGTTGATATTCTGTCTTTTATTCAAGTTATCCTATATATTTCTATGATTATATAATTGATATCCGAGTGTGTGTATTTTAATGACCGCGTGGCCTAGTGGTCAGAGTATCTGACTTCTACGCCGCGGGGGTCCTGGGTTTCGAATCCCAGCGGAAACCAACATTGTGCAAAAACACGAATCGTTGGTTTCCGGGTCTGGTTGTGTTGTGATTGTCTCCGTGCCTCTTACACTGCATTCTATCCTGCCATCGAAGTTATCGCATCAGCCTATCAGAGGTATAGAGAGGTTATATCAGCAGGTAGGTTAGGATGAGTGAAGGCCTCTGTATATTATAAATATCAAAGTTTGTTTAACAGATATTTTTCATCACGCTTTGAAAACGTGAAGCGAACAAGCGTAAAGAATTGTCTTGACGTGTCCGGAAGCCAGTGTTATATGTCTAAATAGTATTTATGAAATCTTCTTACCAGTTTCGTCATTATTAATTATATAATTTTATAAGCTGTGCCCATTTTGAATTATTTTTTATTTTGACGAAACAGTACCATTTATATGTTTTAAGAATTTTATAATCTCAAAATATTTTTAAGATATGCGCAGATATGTTAATTATGAGCCTCAATCTGACTCAATGAATAGGAAATTACTTACATTACACGCTTTCCGAGTACCCTCATTACGTATAATCAGCCACATTCCAACAAAATACTGTATGTAGTCGTTTTTTTTGTAATAATATAATTTCCATAATCACGGTAAATACAAAATATATATTTAAATACGTCTTCTATTCGCGTTAGTAAATTATTTAAAGGTATTTGTTGCAAATGTTTCCGTTAGTATTTTAAGTAAAGGTTCTTAGTTACGGTGGTTAACCCGCTCGCTAAAAGTGGCAAACAAGGTAAAAAAATGCCGATGGTTTGGTTTAGTTATCTTGAGATCATCATGCCTGTTGTCTGAATTTTTAGGCCTATGATTAAATCCGCCACAACCAATAGTTGTGAAAAAAAATATCGATTACATTCTGAAGTTATGTAATTCGATAAACAAATATAAAAGTATTTCTAAAAAAAATATTATAGTAATATAACTGTAAGTTTACAGTTATATTTCTGTAATATTTTTTTTACCACAACACTACTGCTACGAAAACGATTAGTTTAACATTACAAATTTAAAAGTCAAAAATATATTACTTAGACTCCTATAGTTTAGGAGCCAATGAAACCTAAGAAGTACAATCCTTTCAACTTAATTGCAACCAGGGTCGTTGAACAGCGTGTCTTTGAGACAGATGGTATTACGACACCAACAAAGTGCAAACTGTCAGGAAATATTAATATTTAATAATGTCAAGAACTTGCAACACGACATGTACCTTACTGCATTCTTGTTATAAATTGAAAGAAAATAGGTTTATCTCAAACCTATGTTGAACGTTTTTAATAACAATGGCTTATTTTGTAACATACTGACTAGTAAATTACCCGCGGTTATATTCGCGTTCCAAATCAACTATTAAAGAAATAAAATTTATATAATGTTTTCTTTTATTTACGCGAATATTACACATTTAAATAAAACTACTTTTTTAAAGCGTCCGAAACGTCGGGTAAAAATAGTTCAAAATTAAACGCGATAAAATCCGTAAAAAAGTAGTTTTATTTAAAAAATAAAATTTATGTTAAGTACTTGTTTTATATATATTCATTCACTAACGAATATTTCTCTCATCTCCGTCATCATAAATATGCACTATTAAATATCATACATATTATTATTAAAATTGCTAAAATACATTGTTACCTTTGAATTCTTAAATGTAGTTACTTCCCCGAATACATACCAGTTCGTAAAGCGCACGCAAAATGCTATATTTAGCTAGATCAAGTTAGCAAACGTGTTTAAGTGGGTGCGCACGTACGAGTCCGGGTGCCGTCTCAGATTAACTTTAAAGTTATGGGACTTACACAATAACTGCAACATAAATTCGTTAGTAATGTCGCCAGAATCCGAGTAAATGCGCTATTTTTCTTTCCATGATTATAACTACGTTGCTCTGCGAACGTTCTCCTAAAGTAGTTGGACAGCATCGAACTTTATATATATGATATGAATATATATAGTATGAATTTATCATACTTTATAGATAAATATTTTAGTTAAACCATCGGAATTGGTATTGAGCACAAAGTAAACGCGGAACATATTTTTTTTTATACTTTGAGGATAAATATTTCAGTATAAATTATATCAGTAGTGGACTGCCGCAAGCTGATTATGATGATGATAGTAACATTTGTTATTGGGTTATAAACAAAAATACTCTACAAATTTAAAAGTGTCAAGACCCGCTGCATTCTGTGGTAATATAGCTCGATAATATTAGCATTTGCATGTTTATACAAAAAGCTAATAGATTGCGTGCATGCTATTTTTCTTATTACAAAATCTAAATTAGTTTCGATTAAAATATTATAAACTGGTAAAAATATTTTAAAATGAATATTTGTTCTTTAACCTTGAACAATAAAAGTTTGTGGTTGCCGCGTTTTTATCGTCGGAAATCTATTAGTACTTCATTTTACATAAAAATAGAGTAACGGTTTCATATCAAATAGCGTTATACTAGTTAACATAAATAAAGACTAAACGACCATGTAGTTCAACTTTGAATGTTTGTACCAAATTTGGCCAGGGCTTATAAAACTAGAATAACTGTATTTAACCGTTTTTAGTTTTAAGAATAATTAATATAATATTATTTCTAGGTTTTAGGCTATTGATTAATTTAAATCAAGGACTGTGACTCGTGAAAAGGGTTGTAATTAAACTTTTACCTAAACTATTTTAAATACTATATACTTTGTAGGCTCGGTTGGCGCAGTGGCTAGGCCTTTGGCTTCTGCGCCGCGGGTCGTAGGTTCGATGACAGGTAAGACGGGACAAATATTAAAACAGAAACAGATGTAGTCACTTCAGATACTGTCTACAGAAATTTTAATAAATGTCATTCACAAATTACTTGACACATATATTTATTTTCTCTATCTATTTCTGGTTCAAGTTTTTGTTTAACAGAGAAATTAGACCAAAGAAGTTTGGATACGGGTCGTTTCGAAAAAAAAGAAAATATTGGCGTGCCGCTTCAGCGACGCAAATAAAGACAATACGAGCGTAGTAAACAAGAAGTGCCATTTATTGTTATCACCATGGGGAGAAAGTAACACTTTCTCATTATAATCAGAGGTAAATAATAGCTTTCAATTAACTATCGATCACTACGGAACAGAAATAAATTGATTTGTGGAATTCCGATTGATCATTTTATGCTCATCTATTAGTCTACGTGACTATATAATCGTTATTTTTTATTTGTATAATAATACCATGGTTTGCACAATAGACACTTTATGAATTTGGTAAACAAACTGCAGTTTAATTATTTTCTATGTGAAGCATTTCTTGGTAACTGGTTTATATGAAGTTATCACTCTTCGATTAAGTCCTTTCCCTAGATTTAATTTTAAAATTTGATTTAAGTACAAATAACTACGTGAGATAATCGCAACATGGTACTATAACCATCTGTTTGTTTAACTCGAAAGGATAATATTTTGCGATCACATCACACTACCGTTATTGTGATGTAGTATAACTCGATATCGATATTTATGCAACAGCCTTAATTCTATATCCACCCTTCCTCCGATTGTCAGCATGGGAGTTACATTGGATATGAGGTATTGAACCTTGTGTACTTACCTTGAATAATACTTAATTACTTACGGAACAAGAGTACGTTATAACCAAAAAATTTTGACTTTTAAAAATGTTGCCATGATACACAAATTACTGAAAGCATCATTAGCGTAATTACAGGGCATATGAGACTTAAGAGATTGCTCGTCTCGGGATCTTCTTCCATAAAAAAATACACAAGAATATGCCAGCAAAGCTTGAATTTAACTCCTTTATTCGCTTAAACATTGCAGTAGGAAATACCGTTTTATTATGGTTGCATCATACTAAGAAAATATTAATCCGAACTCTTCGACTTCATTATTGCCCATGTTATTGTAGTTAATATCCATTGGTGTTTGTTCCATAATTATTAAATACATATTTACATATTTTTTGAATGCATGACAATGACGTCTTAAAAGATGCAGTGTACGTTATATTTTCAATTTTTTACCATTTAGAGCAATTGAAACGGGTATCAGGAACTGACGGTTGGATTTGTACTGCACAGAACATATAGTCGGAATAAATCCAACTCGAATGTAAAACCTCTTAGCTCTGACAATTAGAGACGTTATAAAGTAACATTTGAATCGCGTTGTCTTAAAGTTAATAACTGAGACAGCTTCACTCTGACCCGTAACACCTAACACTGCTAATGAGATAAAATATTTTAATTTTGAACACAGTTGTATGAAATTATGATACTACTTTTAATGAAAACAATTGTGAATCTATTTTAATTTGGACCAGTGCTACGTCTACGAGATCTACAGTGGCTATTACCGACAAATAATAGTATTCTAACTAATTTTTCTCATTCAGAAATCGTTATTTTCCGCACGACTTTTAATTGGGCACTCAAATATAAAAATAATAATTTGAGTACGACATCGTGGGCCGTTTTAAGCGGTTTAAAGCCATGCGAAACAATTCAAATTATTATAAACAACAAAATTCGTCACAATTATATAAATACATAGGAAGTTTCGAGGTAAGGAGGTAGTTACGACAGCACCTAAATATCATCAAATACGTTTGTTTTAGACTCGTGGGAAAATAATTTCCGCAATTGTCAATTAAATAACTTACATGGTGCTTATCTATTATTCATTGTGTTTAGTGCATCGAATTGTTTGTAGAACCATAAAATTTGACATTAGCAAATCTTGTCTTTTTGTTACAAAATATATTTTTTTAAACGACATTAGACATCAATTTCACATACACCAGACCCGAAAACCAACAACTTGCATTGCTGCACAAATATTGGCTGCGGCTGGGATTCGAACCCAGGACCCGTGGCGTATAATTCACGTGCACAGACCACTAGGCCACGCTATTGTCTTTACTTTACCTAGTTTAGGCCATGTTTACTGGTGGTAGAATTCTTATTTATGAACCTGTCTAGTATATCCGCACTGTGGTGATACCTACATCACCACAGTACCAGTTATTCTGCCGTGAAACAGAAGTGTGCAAACATAACTGTGTTTTGATTTGAAGGGTACTTATAGATAATGTAATTACTGGGCTTATGTGACTTAAGAACTCATGTCTCTGGGTGACGGGCGCAGTGTGGTCTCACACAGAAATGTTCTGGGTGACACAGCATTTGTTATGGACAGACGTTGCATTTACCATCAGGTGAACGTTTTCTCTTTTCGTCACTATATCAAATTAAAAAAAGAACTAATGTCAACATTAAGAACTGATGTCTCGGGTGGCGGGCGCAGTATGGTGCCACATAGAAATGTTCTTAGTGGCACAGCACAGCAGCTTTGTTATGTACAGCTCCACTTACCATCAAATTGATGATTTGCCCGTCTCGACACTTTCCTCCATAAAAAACATGTAGGTATACTTTCAATTATAAATTTGAGTTATATCTTATTCCAGTTGAAAGTGACACCTCATATTTTATGTACCATACAAAATCCCAAGGTTCTCAGCAGAGAGGGAAAACATCATGAGGAAACCTGCATGTCTGAGGAATAAAAAATATTTCATAGACAAGCAAAGTCCGCCGAGGCGTAACAGAGCTACGTGGCGGACTCTTCCTAACTTTAAAATCATCTCCAATTTAAGTGGAGGTCTGGGCCTAGCAGTGAGAAATTTACAAGCTTATTTAATTTTAATAATTCAAACAACTACTAATACAAAATGACAATATTTGTCGGGCTATAAAGCTGAGTATTTAATCTATATTTAAACTGAGTATTTTTTTTAAGTTAAAAGAAATAATTTTACCAAAAAAATAATAAGTAAAATAATAAGTTGATGAGTAATTCACATACATACTCTTTCTGTGGCTCGAATTACTCAGCTGTCTTCTCTAACCATCATACTAATTACATGTATAACATAATTGGTGTGACATCGCGCCAATAATGAAATTAGCTAGATACCAGTACTAATATCAATCCAATAAGAATAAAAAATGGTAATACACCGATTTCTTCGCTTAAAGTAATAATATGAAACAATTGGAATTTAAGAATATTCTTCGGTCACCAACAAACATGCATTGCGGTTTAAGGACTCGGCCCTTCTCGGTACGTTGGATACGCACAAATAATTTGGGATAGAAGAACGAGATTCTTACGTTCATTGTACGTAAAGTCATTTTCAAACCGTGGCGTACTGACCGATTAATCTTATCGTGCTAAAACCGCTTTAGTTATGCGTACTGATAGCATGTCCGCAGTGAATCGATCGCTTATAACGGTTCGCACTGTCTCGATTCTGTTATGAATACGAATAAACTTGTAACTAGTTAGCATGCGATGGGCTTCGACAATTAAATTTATATGATAACGTTATTAAGCGTAACGGATGTTATTGGATGATTTGGTGTCGCATGATTTATTTTAAGATAGACCACACTGGTCTCTGTATTTTTTACTTTACAAATTGTGAGGCTGTGATACTTGTGTTTCACTTGGCTATTATCCTGCTGTACTGTACTTTTTTATTAACATCGGTGAAACTTTAATAGACCATGTTGGACTTATGAGTTACTTGTCGAGCCTCTCATGTGATGACATAGATAGCTATAGCATAGCTACGCTCTCGCGGAATTGAATGTTTGAACATATTTAAAAAATAATAATAATGATTTTTATCTGGCTGGTTTTGATGACATTAGAATAGTTACATTTCAAAAAAAGAAATAAATTAGTTTACAAATTAATAACATTTTAGTTATTTTCCATTTGATTTCAAAAAACGTGAAGTGAATCTAATGAAGAAATTGCGATGTGTTTTTAAATTTTATAACGAAAAAGGGCAAAATGTAATGCTAACCTAATGCAGTGTCAGTACGAGTAGCCCAAAGTTGGTTTAAGCGTTTTTAATCCGGGAATTTTGATGTCAAAGATGCACCTCGCTCTAGTCGCCCCGTTACAGATAAAATGGACGCCATTTTTGTAAAAGTGGAGCAAGATCGGCATTTACGTAGTTACGACATAGCTGAAGTACTGGGAATTGACCACAAAACAGTTTTGATCCATTTCAAAAAAGCCGGGTACACAAAAAAGCTTGATATTTGAGTGCCACACGAGCTCACTGAATGAAACTAACGAGTCATGTACTCACTTGCGATTCTTTATTGAGACGTAATAAAACCGAACCGTTTTTGAAGAGATTTATAACTGGTGATGAAAAGTGGATCACGTACGGCAAGAACGTGTTAAATAGGTCGTGGTCTAAGTTCGGTCAGGCTTCACAGACTGTGCCAAACCCGGTTTAACTCGCAATACGGTGATGCTGTGTGTATGATGGGATTGGAAAGGCGTTGTTCAATATGACTTTATGCCGCCGGGCAGAACTATCGATTCGGAACTCTACTGCCAACAACTGATGAGAAAAAAGCAAGAAGTTGAGAGAAAGCGGCCCGAATAGATCAATAGAAAGGGTGTCCTTCATCACGACGACGCTAGACCACACACATCTTTAACCACTCAACAAAAATTAAGAGAGTTTTGCTGGGAGGTGTTAATGCATCCGCCAAATAGCCCTGAATTTGCAGTTTCTTCAAAATTCTTTAGATAATGTCAGGTTAACATCAAGAGAGGACTGCCAAATCTACTTGTCACGTTTTATGCTCAGAAGTCCCAAAATTTCTACAGCAACAGGATCATGTCACTACCTTCAAGATAGCATGGCAAGATGGAAAAGTCATCGAACATAATGGCACATATTTACTGTAGTTAAATTTAAATAAACTTAAAAAAAATGTCTTGAGTTTTCATATAAAATCCAAGAAATTTAAAATACATATTTTTTTTACATATACATACTTTTTTTCTAATTTACACGGTAAGTTAATTTATTTTTAACAAAAGTTTGCAATCCTAAGTGACATATTAACAAAACAAGGTCGTACATAAAACATTCCTGCTAATTTCCGTAAAATAGTAAATTAAACGTAAGAAAGACTACTATAGTCGTGTGTTTATAAAGCAACTAGGGTCTAGTTGAAGCTGTGGTGCTACCAAATGCATTCAGTTTTGCACCTAATGCAAAGCTGCGAGAAATCAAATTACAGTGCTTGGTATCGGAAAAGATTACCCTGTTACAATGGTTGAAGAGGTTACCCATTCGGACCGTGTTACCGTTTCATACTATAATCAACAAAGAATTGGTTTTTGGCTTACACTATTAAGCAAATTCTATCGAAAACCCATATATAAACAGGTAACCAAAATGAAAGGGTTATCCATTGAAGCTGCTTAACGTAATTAAGTGTAACCAATATACAGTAGGTTTTTCAGAAACACTTTAGAAAAACCGTGCTTGGTCCTTTCCCCGTCGAGGTAACTCTTTAACGTCTACGACTGGCATCTACTCGTCGCTCTCCCACGTAAAAAATCAGTTCTGCAAATTTGGTACATTCGTATGCATAGGTTCACCTAGTAAGGTACCATCGCAATGCCCATTATTCTGCTGTCAGGCAGTGTTTAGCAAATAACATTTTTGCAATCCTAAGTTCTGGGTGGCACTGTAACTGTACTGACTTACTTGACTCGTCGCTTACTTCCATTAAAAAAGAATGCAATATATGGCAATGTGTACTTTGTGAAATACGCTGGCGACTCGAGACCGCACCTCGATATCATTTTTTATTGCATAAAGTGACGAGACGAGCAAAACGCGCACCCGAGGGTAAGTGCAACATCTGCCCATAACAAATGCTGCTTCACGGCAGAATCACTAACTTGGAGTGGTAATTACGTAGACGGATTCCTGCATAGAAATCCTACCACCAGTAATCTTTCATAATATTTAAGTAATCAATATTACATCCTGGTGTATTATTAAAATCACTTCAGTTGTATGGCGTATGACGTTGTGTCGTATGTGGTGTTCTGTATGAAAAAAAGTTAAACGTGTAAAAAAGAATCGCAGATTTTGTTCAAAAACATTTCACAGAGAAAGCACCATGTGCTCATAGAATACCTACATAAAATAGCAGCATGATGCCGCCAATGTCGTAGGTTGAGCGGCGACAGCCAGAAACTCCTTTCTAGTAATGAGCCATTTCACCTTAGTCCTTAAGAGTGATATTTGCCAAGAATATATCCATAATTAACTCCACCATACCATCATATAATTTGTCTTCCTTACTCATATAAAAACATATAGTGCAAACAAAACATTATTTCACAGCACTTGAATGGTTTCCTATAAACCTGTATATAAATTATCACGTGGAAAACGCCAATGTCAATGCCAGGAGCAAGAATAATCCCGACCATCACCTTCGAACACGTGACCAATGACCGAGAAAGGTTGAAACCTCTATAAGCCACTTAAATTAAGAAAATATACGACTTCGTACTCTAATAATACGAGTATTTAGCCACCCGTACGTGAATAAAATAACAATAAAATAGCATAATGCTTTATTAAATCGTTAGTAATAAAAATGTATGAATAATTATACAGTCTGACTTAACAAACTGGTTTCGAAACTAGTCGAGGCTGTTCTTTCACTTTGCGTAAATTGATATATGCATAATATTTATTAAATTTAAAATACAATGCCGTTTTGTGGCACAGTAAGGCAAACCAACATCTTTCGACCCATAAGTCATAAAAGGCGGCAAAAGGAATAAATTGACCAGACGCAAAGAAGCAACCATCGCCATAGTCCTTCACACTTCTATCTAGATGTTCAATCCGCTTACCAAGCATGAAGACAATCTTCTTGTCTTGTATTATACTTCCGTTAAAGGGAGAACCTATTTTATTGTGACAGTAATAGAGAAAACGAGCTCACAGTCCACCTGATTATAGTAAGTGGTCACTAAGGCACATGACAAACAGACCTCTATGAAAAATAAAGGCGGTCTAAGATAGAATGCTTTCTTGGAAATAACTGAGTCTTCCGTTTTACCAACAAAATGCAGCAACGTTAAGATAACTACTTCACATTGGTTTTCTGTGAGACCGTGATCCCCGGTCAAGAGAACCTTTTTACATAATGTAGCTACGTTGGTCAGAAAATGATTTAAAACTAAAACAACTTTGGTTATTGAATTTTATCAAAAAACTCTTCATCAGTCTCTACACATTTCTATTAGCGTAAGATACGACAATAAACATTAATTCTAATCTTCCTTCCACAGTTCATAAATCGCAGCTTAGAAGACTTAGCGTCTTCGTACTCAAAAATAATTACTTTTAATTTTTCTTGACTATGGGATACGAGTACATATAGAAATCTCAGGTAGCTAAGTCTATAACTGAGAGGCGGATGAGCCAGGGTTTTGACGACGACAGAGACTTATATAATCTTCGTCCTAAGGGAAGTGTAAAACGACGCGTTATCGTAATATAGCAAGATCTTCCTTTTTTCTTGTGGTCGCAGCGTTTTGACTTTTTAGTGCAGTTGCGTGGTAAACCACGATTCTACTTAACTAGCCACTTTTTTTGTCAACGTTCCGTGGTCTTTGCAATTTTGTCGGTAGCCCTTCATCCCGAAATACCGTATATGGGAACGCAGAACACTTTTTCTTCCCAAATTGTATTGATTAGTCCATATTTTGTCGCCAGTTACGGACTCCGGATCCCATCTCGTCCCGTGGGTGTCGCTAAAGTCAACAGAGAGATAATTAAAACCAGGAGTTGGGCAGCAGCATCTTCTTGGAAAATCTGTATAAATAAACTGTTGCCAACCCGCCTGCCTAGCGTGGCTACTATGGCAAAATCCTCCCAAATTGAGAGTTTCACCCTTTTATAGCAATCTATGGAGGAGGCCTATGTTTAGTGTACTAGTGATAGTCTTAATGATTATGATGACTTTGATGTATTTATGACTAAGGTAAAAATAATTAAAAAAAGTTAACCTAACAATTCAAAAGGGGATCTCGTAACGAAACAGTGATAGATTGTAAAAAAATGACGTTTCACAAACGAAATTTTTATTTCATACGTTGAAGAATAAATAATTACGAGTATTTTATGTTAGCAGTTCGGCAAGTCGTGAGTCGTGTCTTTTTTAACTGCTGTATAGTAAAAGTATTTATAATATAAGACTTTATATGTTAACACTGTGCTGTGCTGCAATAGTGAATTAATTTTTTTGCGATTTTTTTCTATGTTTTTACATACTATGTAGATATTTACAATAATTGTGTTATCGTACTTACTTCTTCCATCATAAATCTTAGATTATCAGAATTTTCTTTCAAATTTCATCTCCTAGAAGAAATATTCACAATATGATTGCCAGTAAGTGATATATATTCAAATCTACACACATTCGCTTGGAAACGGCGATTCTATCATTTCTAATGGCTCAGTACCTAGTTATTGTTCTGTTTAATCGGTATTTAGTGCATGTATACCACTCAACCATTTCATATTACAGTATCGAACAAACTCCAAACACAATAATATTACATTAAAATGTACACATTTTTTATTTGTATATTCATTCGCTACCCTTATGGAGGTAATTAATGAAAACGAGAAAATGAATTCAGATTCGTGCCAAATAAGAATCATACTTGGATAAACTGCTTGTTGCACTTTACACACTTTAGACATATTTTATATGTATGTTCATATACAAAATATGCCCTAAGTGTGTAAAGTGCAACAACAAAACTTTATGTGCAAAGATACTATCAAATGTTTTACGAAATTGCATGTTTTTTTTATTCGATAAAGTGACGAGACGAGCAAAACGTACCCATATCAGATGCTGTGTTACTCAGAATATTTCTGTGTAGCGCCACACTGCGCCCGTTTGCATACAACTTCTTCACGGTAGAATAACTGGCCCTGGGGTGGTACCTACATAGACGGATTCCTGCTAACAGTAAGATTAAGATTTTTAATGATTATTCTCATTGTCAGATGGACAATTCCAGTGCACATGTTTCTGTGTTCTGTGTTTCTTCTGTCGAATCCAAATCTCGTTAAGGAAACGATTACAGTAATTTATCGATAACATTTAACCGATTTTACAACCGACTCTTTTACCAGCATTCGAACAAAATTTCTCTCAGTTTAGTTATTGTTGCAAATTATTATAAGAAATTTTTCATGTTTCGAAAACAAAAAACCTGTATTTCATTGAACTTAAGACAGAGCTTATTCGGTAGTTTGTGCAACGTTTATTCTATAGTTTATACTACTAAAAAGCGCGTAAGTAATTTTTTAAATCAATAATTTTAATTCCGCACCGATGTTTTTGCATATCTCTAAAATTACTCCGTCTCCGCCATTTTTACATTGCGCGTTTCTTTCAAAATTATTTATTGTCCGGCAAGCATACTTTCTTTTAATAATCGCTCGATCAAGCGTCGCTACTTCAAGTAAAAATAATCATAATAATTATTAAGATTTCTTTTAACAAAATAACATACAACACATCTACCGTAATCTACAACAATAGGATGATATAGAATACGCCTTTAAAAAGAACAGAGTATGGGAAAAAAATTCGGAATATTTAAAATAGTTTTATAGCGAACGGTCGAATTCTCCCTTTAAAGTTTGTATGAAAATGCATCAACTTGTATTATTATCCACTAAAATGAATGTTTACCGAAACAACACATGCCAGAACTTTGAAAAATTTGCGTCTTTTTTTTCCTCAGATTTTTTACACTTTCGTATCACGTATTAAGTTATACTTATTTGATTAATGACACTTTAAAGGGAACGAACAAAAAGTTATTATAAATTTGTATAAATACTGCCAGGTTGCTACCCACAGGCAACCAATAAAAGTTTAAAAACCTTTTGGTTATTTCTGTTCTTATGTTATACACTTACAGACACACTTATAGACATCTCTACGTTCTCATTTGTCCTTTTTTTTCTTTTCTAAAACATCAGTTTTATGTCTCTTTTGTTTATTTATTGCCCGCCTAATGTTATTACTAAATCCCGATATAATGTACAGATGCCGTCATCTAAGTTCCATTCTATTCTAGTAACTATACGTTTTTTTAACAAATTGGTCTACAATTTATTTTTTGTAATTTGCTAACAAAATGATTGTGCTGAGTTTGTTGATTCATCTATAGAATGTCTTTTTGAAGTTGGACCTAATGGTCTATAGTTCACTTTTACTATAATAAAAGTGTTTTCATAGTGTTTGTTGTTTTTTATAATAGTAAGTAGAAATTTTTGTTATTGATGCTTACAAATTTAGTTAAGAAGGTTGTAGGTCCTTATATCGCGCCTTTGAGGATAGCTTCGTTAATTACCTTATTTGTCATTAAGCTGTCGATTGTCTGGTGGTGCGTGATGGTAATTTGTTCAATGCGAATGTTAACAATGTCATAGCTTCTAAATAACAATCTGATTAAATGTAGAGACATATTGGTACGTGACTTTATTTGACGCGTTACATTGAATGTTTATTGGATTGCATTGAATGTTTATTAGATTGCATTACTGCATATACAATATGTGCTTAAGATTTTGGCTATTTATAAAAGTACGATAAAAAGTATTTAAACAAATCAAAAAAAATTATGCTGAAAAGATGTGCAACTACGTATCTGCAAAATATAAATTATACGAAGTACCTACACAGCCCCCACACAAAATGAAGGGAGATTTTACTCTTTTTACTTTACCTACATAACAGAGTTATGTATGTGATTTGTACTTATTTGTCCGCAGAACTTAGGCTGCTTAAATCATACACTGATAATCGCATCAATCAGCGATCATAACACCTTCCTAATGATTCGATTGATTAATTGATTGATTGACGTAATCATCGCAAGTCCATTGCTGAACATAGTCATCCCCCATAGATTGCCACAAAACACATAAGTTTGTAGATCTAATTTTTGGCGGATTTTGCAATAGTTTCTACGCTTGGCAGTAGGGTTGCCAACTTTTCTTGAGAAAAAAAGCATCTAGTCATTTGAATAAGCAAAAAAAAGGTACCTACTTGTAACAAAAAAAAAGTATTTTTCCAATGTAAGTTTTTATTGCCTTATGATCATATTTTGACACGTTTGACAAAAATATTTGACAGTTCAAGAAAATTGAGCACATGAAATATTAGACACATGTTAGACTATTTCTGATCGATAAATAATTACTAATAATAGTTATGAATATACAGTTGTCGTCAAATAAATGAGAACGCTGATTGCTGCGATTATCTGCTTAAGTAGTGTATGACTTAAGCAGACTAAGTTCTGCGGACAATATAAGACTAAGTACAAAACACTTAACTCTGTTATGTAGGCAAAGTAAAAAGAGTAAAACCTCCCTTCATTTTGTGTAGATGCTGTGTAGGTAATTCGTATAATTTACATTTTGCAGATAGTTGCTTATTCACGAAAAGAGACCTAGCTTTTCGTGTGATTATGCCGCTATTTAGTGATACAAAAGTCTAATGAAATAAGAAAAGAACATTTTGGCGGAAGCAAATTTGGCTCTTTAGCAATCTCGGCACGCACAGTATAGAAAGGATCCCGTCTCGCATTTGAAAGAAAGTATAAAAATGCTGTGTGGTGGCGGCGTTTTATGTTTTATTTACGTAATAAAAAAATAGCACAGAAAAATAAATAACTATGGTTGTCAACCCGAAACTGAATTAGGAATATCACTATACCTAATTCACTTTACCCAAATGGCTATTACATGGCATAATTAATTCTTCTGAGAAGTGTTCCGTATGAAACATCGGCGGAACTATAAATCGTTTTCAATTACATGATATCACTGTATGAAATCTGGCTCCATTTTTCTATAGCTAAAATTTGACACTTGATTGAATGACAGGTCCACCATGCAAATCGCTCTCATACATTAGCGTCATTTGCGTCTTATTCCGGAAATTGTCGAGCTGATCCAATCTAAACCAATTTTTATTTTATATTTTTTTATATCCGTTATAAGTAACATATGAAGTATTTATGAAAATCACTTTCGCAAAATTTTCACACGATTTTTTCGAATGCGAATGAGAATGTCAAGATATGCGAATTTTCGTTACATCACTAGTATGGACAATATGTTTCTCTTTTCGAAATAAAGTATTTACGCAAAAGTATAAAGCGCTATCTTCTAGATAACAACCAGGAGTTATCATTCGCGCATGACAATTCATGGGCATTTAAGTATGGAAACAAATATAGGTGCACATACTTGTCTTTTCTCTCGATGTTACGGTTATGTGATAAAATCAATGGAATGTTAACTCAGAGACACGAGACTATCACACTAATATCGTGACCTAAAAACAATCAGTGATATTTGCTACAGCTGAGATTGGAACTAGGACGATGATATAAGTGACGGAACGAGCAGAACGTTCACCTGATGGTAAGTGCAACGTCTGCCCATAACAAATGCTGTGTTACCCAAAATATTTCTGTGTGACACCACACTGCGCCCGTCACCCTGAGACATCAGTTCTTAAGTCTCATATGCCCAATGATTACTCTAGCTCTTAGTGCCTTTCAAACCGAAACACAGTAAAGTTTCACATTACTGCTTCACGGCAGAATAACTGGTCCAGTGGTGGTACCTACCTAGACGGATTCCTGCATAGGAATCCTACCACCAGCTAGCAGGTTCGCTGATCGCTGAACTATGCAGTCTTTTATCCTACTGAGCCACAACCAATACTCGTGCAACACATAAATAACTGAATTTATTGCCTTACAATTTTCCATTCATCGCATCGTTAAGATCTTCCATCATTTACGGAAACTTAAAAGCCTTGTGAATAACTCTTGTTTGTGCAAAAACTAACAGGACTGCAATATAACTTGCACAGCTGGCAACTTGTGTAATAATCGTCGTCAAAATCGGTCAGTTGGAAATCACTATAGAGTAGTTACGAGCAACATTTAATTAACGTATGCCAACAAAAGCAGATATTAGACCTCAATATCTGTGTTTAAAAGTATGAGGTTCCATTAGTCATTAGCGCAAGATTAGTTCATTCTAAAGCATTAATAGACATATGTCTCATTGTGCCGGTGCGCAAGATTGAAAAAGATCGTTACGCCTGTGGAATAAAGTTCTTACAAACTAGCTGCATAGAAATCCATGACTAATGAGACGAATTAACCTTATTTCGATATCGAATTTGCAGTTATTTTTTCAGTTACAAATTATAACTTTTTGTACAAAATTCTATCAGTGGATGTTTCCTTAATGTGGCGAAGAATGAGTATAAATAATAAACAAGCGTGAGTGGAAATCCCGATTCAGCATTTTTGCGGTCCTCGCATCGTTTAGGTATTATTAATCACGCATTAACGCCGCGTGAACTTAATGGCGATAAGTAGAAGTAGAATAAGTTAACTGTAACTTACCCGAATAAACTTTGAACTTGGAATACACAATACATCATTTGATTTCAATTAGAAAACGGAGCGTGGCCTATCCTGAACTGACACAACCAGTAGCTTAATCGAGATGAAAATACTCCACGGAATTTGCAGTGCCGCAGGAGTTCACAAAATATGAGAAGTGTCCGTTGTTCTCATCTGCTTTCACAGATACATAGGTGTTATTTTGAACCCAATAATCAATGTTTTATAACTGCTGGTTCTTGGGCGAACTTTTTATGGGAGCTGATCAATGTCCTTTAAACATTACTGAAGATAATCGTACAAGAAAATTAATTACTAGATTGATACCTTATTGTCTGCCCGACATGCAAAAATAAAGACGCGAGGATTTTTGTAGTGTTTATTTTAAAATTTCAAGATAGGGCGCTCAAATGTATAAGGTAACACGAACTGTCACGAACCCTGATTCAAGAAACAGTTGACATGAAAGAATATTTTGGTCTACACCTTGATTATGCAATAGAGAAAGAAATGACGACAACGCCCCAACACACTCCGTTAAACGATTGACTGATCGAGTCATTGACAACTTCATAAATACGGGTCTGTCCCGACCATATAAGTGGTTTCAATGAATCTCAAAAATAATGAATAAACTCGAACACAATTGCCAAAGCTGAAGAGTTGACAATATTTCTCCAAAAAGGTGTGTGTAAGAGTGAAAAAAAAGACCTGGTTTGAGCAACGATGTAAACAGCAATGGAGATACTTTTGAAAAATTATAAACATTGATCAACATAACTTTTTTTAACTAGTCCTTTTAGATATTTTATAAATTTTCTGTGTCACTTCGTAAATGCCAAGTTATTATATTAGGTCTGGGAAAAAGACTTTTCGCATATACTAGTAGTATGTATAAACTTGTAATAAAACCACTTTGGCTGTACTATTTGTATGTATATATAATAATTCCTATTATCTGTTTGATATTTAAGGCTAGAAAAAATGTAATAGTGAGTCACCAGTAAACTAGTTTCGGAAGGTTTTGTTTTTAAATATTTTAATCATAATTCTTATATCAGTTTCCACATACAGCAAATTTAATTACATTTTATTTATGATTCACGTGTATCTCATTTTGGGGAGATTTTGCCATAGTTGCTTAGCAGGCGGGTTTGCAACCGCAGTTGTTTTATGGAGAGGTTCTAGGGCCAATAGGCCGGCCATATAGCTCGTGGGAACGATAACCGTTGGGGAAGAAAGGTTCTCGAGTGGCAACCTCGTACCGGCAAGTACAGTGTAGGGCGACCCCCACTAGATGGAGCGACGACCTACACCGTTTTGATGGAAGTCGATGGATGCAGGTGGCACAGAACCGTAGACAAAGACAGGCTGTAATGATGATACGATATTAATTTAAAGTCAAAGTTAAACTCATAATTTCTTTATTCAGTTTAGCTCTTATGAATATATATGAATTCTACATCTACATGTACGTTCAAAAAATAAAATCTTCTCAGAGAAGTACCTGCAAGAAACTCTCGGGTCTTTCTTTTCTATCAATATCATATTACATAATATCTTGAATAACATACATTATTTAATTACAATGTTACATATTTGGTAGCCAGGGGATTTGCAAGTGCAGAGTTCCACACATCCTTGTCCTCTACGTAATGATCTATTTTATAATATACATTTTCTAATAATGTCTTCTTGACAAGTTAGTTGGATTCTGTGTCAGTTTTTTACCGTCACACTTTTAGGAATTTTATTAGCTAGTGCAATCTCTGGGCATAAGAGACTTAAGAACTGATTTTTCAGGGTGAGGGGGTCAGGGGTACGCAGTGTAGTGTCACACAGAAATGTTCTGAGTGACACGGCATTCGCTATGGGCAAACGTTGCCATGTTTTCTTTAAAAATTACATTTTTAAATATCGTCAATATTATTACATTATTGAAAGAAGGTTCTAAAGAAGCACTTCTATTGATGCTCATTTTTTTTAATCATTTGATTTATGGAACTAGGAACAAGGAAAACATGTTAAGCTTTATTATTATACATTCCTTGTTAATATTATTGTCCAATATTAACAAGATAGAATTCGTACTTTTTGTACACAGGCGCTTCAGCTCGTCCGACCCAATTGTCAGTCGCCGTGACGTATCGATGGCGGACCACTTTGCCGACCGAGACCAATGAACGAATTGAAATCATCTAAACCGAGGGAAATATGAAACAAATTGAAATGTTTTCTATTAAGCCGCAGGTCTATGAACACGTACAAAGACTCGCCCGAGTGTTGTCGCGGTTTAGCAATTAGATCCGGAAGAGTGTCGGATGTGCAGTATCCGCGAACCGTCTCTAATGCTTTAGGACGTTTTTGATGGCTTGCTCACTGTGTTGATGGTAAATTTTTGGTAAACATGTTTATCACCCGTTCAGTTGAGTTCAGAAAGCATTACGGGTTTAACTTTTTTATTTAGTTGGAAACAATAGCAAGATTGTACAATACAATTGCAAAGCCTTTCTTTACATTTATAATAATATTATAATCTAAACACCTCTAGGATTCAATATAAATAAATATATTACCATTTCAGTCCGTTTTATTCTATTAGCATTTGCAACTTAACTCTGAAACAAATTGTGTTCAACGTACATACTCGTACATATGTATATTTTACGCTTCATTGAACTACAGTAGACATGTTCTATACATACATACATTTACCGAGGGAATAATGCGCGGAAAGTAAATCGCGCCATAGTTTCCTCATAAATCCACACAATTAATCTACGTATAAGTTTTTTATGACGTTAATTATGTGTCATTAAAATAAACAATACTGGGAGTTTATTCCCTATCGGAAATCATGCGAACAAACTGAACAATACATTGAATAGACGCTCCCTTGTTGATCGTAACATACAAATGAAAATAATAAAATGGTACGCGTATCCATTGTATACGTTTGTTCGAGATTAATGATCTATTAAACGCGAATCAATGCACATTATATACATATTCAAAGTCGATGCACCTCACTGCTCCTTCTATAACGGCAATCATTTCTTTACGCTACAACTACCCATCTAAATGCGCTAGACTAGTTCTATACGAGACGAATTAATCGTCGTTGTTACCGAAACCAAGGTCATTACGTAGATTACACAGCCAGACCATATTTGGTACAACGACCATTTTGATACAATAAATGCTGCGCTACTTTAACACTTGAATGCAGTTTGTAGTAGTTGCACAAAAAACAATTGCATGCGAATTAAACCAGCTTTGGTAATAATCGGCGTGCTTGATAACTTGAACGTTTAATCTAAATTTCAAAGTGACGAAAGAAGTTAAATATACCGTTAATATCAAGTACAATAAATTAAATCATACACCATAATCATACACTAGACAAGAAAAAGATAGTGATTTTTGAATTTTTGCGTTTTGAATACAATCAAAATTATGCGTGATTCCTACAAATTAGATGGATTTCACTTCAAAACAATTAGAGCTATATATTAGTTTTTTTTATTGGAGCAAGTGATGAAACGATCAAAACGTTCATATGACAGTAAGTGCAACGTCTGCCCATAGCAAATGCTGTGTCACCCAACAAATTTCATGTGACACTACACTGCGCCCTTTTATTAATTACACGTAGTGAATTTGCAATAAAGGACTTTGTTTCATCGCAATATATGAAATAGTTCGGGATTTACATGAATTCAAAAGATCACGCAGTCAAACTCGTGAGCTCAACTCGTAAAAAACAAATGCAAATTTTAAAACTTTATAAAAAAAGTTGTAATATATTCAAAGAAGCTGCCTTTACAACTTTGGTCATGACTTCAGAATCCATGCACTTCTTTTTTACAATAAAGCCTACATAATATATTATGTTGTTCCCGGGGTTACAATCCTCACATATCCGGAGCTTAATAGCCTTAGGTTACCTCTTTCCTGAATCCCGACATATGTATTTGATTTTTTTAATATAAATAATACACATTAATTCACAAAACAAAAGTGAAATGTTTCACTGCAGATTGTTTAATCTTTTTATAAAACACGATTGTTTGAAAACCAAACTCGTTCCCTTCTCGATAACACTGAATATTTGTAAAATATCAAACTTTACTCACCCGCATAAATTTGATATCGGCGATTGTTCGTGTTCCAAGTAGCAAAATAATCCTTCGGTTTGATATTTATAGGTTGCTTAAAATATAATTAAATATCACCATTCACTTTTCATTGAAACTTTATATTGTTATTGCTCGAAAACATTACATTGCCGGCGTCGCGGAGCACCACGAAGTATACGAACAACGCCTCAGTCGGTTGCAAGCGATGTGAAATCAGCTGTGCCTTCGGCCACCGCGAGTAACGGAACCCTCCCCGCTCCCACACCTACCGCAGACTGAACGTATTAGCGATAAACAGATAAGATTATCACTCGCACCTTGTTTGTTTACGGATATCCTATAACGACATTGACTTGGGAATCGATATATTTAACATATTTCGCAACCCTTACCTACATGAAAACGTCAACGTCAAACTTATGTGCGTGATTTTATTTCGAAATTACATCATAAATTGATTTAGTTGAAATGTGAATTGACAATGATAAGATTATATTTATTTTATTACGAATGGTCGAGGTTGATGTTTTTTTTTTTAATATACCGACATTTTGTTCTATTTAATTGTTATTTTTTTTAATAATGATGACACTAAATATGCATGCACGTATACACCTCGGAATTATAGCTGATTATAATATCAGGGTCACCTTCAGCCTTCGCTTATAACTCGACGTGTGTCACGACATAACATGTACGAATTGTACAAATGCAGTTATTCGGATTATATTTTGCACGAAATTATATCATGCCGGTGGAATTTGAGGCAGTGACTAAATGACTCATTAATTAGATCCATAAATGCAATCTAGTGAAAGGCAACCTTCAATGTTTTTTTTTATCTATGATCTTTATATAGTCATTAAACGGTATTTCATAATTTCTTCAAGAATTAAATATAAATACAAATATGAAACGGTCGGCTGTTACTGTCGATGACTAACAAATCTTCGTTACAGACAATTAGACTCGATTCAAATTGATTCGATGATTAACTAAATAATTCCATTAATTTGTCAGATCTTCTACAATTAAGATACGCGGGAGATATTATAGTGCCAAACGTGTACGCACAAACACATAGGCACTCAGTCGGCCCAACCTACCCGCGCCCGATGGAACGCTCATGCGGTATGATTAGAAGTAGGTTAGGACAATCACAGCATAACCGGACCCGAAAACTAACAATTTGTGTTTTTGCACAAATGTTGGCTTCGGCTGGGAATCGAACCCAGGACCTGCGGCGTAGAAGTCAGGTACTCCAAAATTTATATTACTAGGCCACTCGGAATTTATTCGAATTTTATAATATGTGGAAATTGTATTGTTATGAACGTAGTATGTTCATAGGTTAAATTTGACATGTGTTTAGCAACACACTGACACGTGCATAAATACATATATGTAATAGCATTTTAAGGGTTCTGTAGTAAAAAAAAAGGAACTCTTTTGTATGAACAAATTGATCTTTTGCACAAATGTTGGCTGGGACTCGAATCCTGCGGCACCGTAAGCGGCTAATCTGACCATTGGCCACGCGATCGTCAATACATGATAGAGTTATTCATACTAAATAAATAGCTGTTGTAGTGTATCGCCAAGCTAGGCGAATTGGCAAGTTGCAGGAGTTATTACAGCAGCGGTAGTGTGCAAACATTCATGTGTTTTGATCTGAAGAGCACTGTAGCTAGTGTAATTACTTGTTTTGGGCAGAGGTTGCACTTACCATCAGGTGATTTGCTCGTCTCGTCACTTTTTCCATAAAAAACGTATCACAAAAGATAGTCTTTCCACCTGTGTGCCTGACCTAGAAAACCCCAAATCTTTGAGGATACTTCTTTATTAATTAACAGTAAGCTTTCGGCTATTATAAGTTGTCAGGAAAGTTTAGGTTTATGATTCCCCTTCTGAACGATTAGAACACAGCGGTAACTTTTAATGAAGCTACAGTCCTGAACTGACGCATCAGCATATCGGCAACTGAACAGACAGATCTCTCAATGTATGCAGCGAGACCTACGCAACTTCAATACAGCTCGTATCGAAGAATCGATAGAGCGAAATCAAGGCTCCAAGGTCTTATCCGAGGTCCCATTAGGATTCTCGTACCCTAAACTCTCGACTCACTAGGCAACTATACTGACCGCTTATCACTTTTAATTACACACTCGTTTGGACTACGTTTTTACAATTAGTAGGGTTAATTTTTTTTTTATATTTCACCACAATACTTTAGTAAGGAAATATAAATTGAAATTTTAAACATCCATGTGTCAATAATTTAGTTAGTATATCCTCTGCAAAACTTGCTTAATCACAACTTCAAGAACATATATCTTCCGTTTGATGGTTTTTTGTCTAAACGTATGTAATTTAGACAGCATATATATTTATATTTTACCTAGCTAAATAATTTCATAAAAAAAACATAAAATACAAGCAATACATAAGTATGTGGTGTCCATTATTGATCATTGAATTGCAGTGGCGAGCATTACCTCTTGAATTAGAACAATGTAGACTGCGAGATATCTGCGTAAGACAATCTGCGACCCATGCCAATGGAGTGACCGGAATGAATGAGAATCTCATCTCAGTTTTTAGAGATGGTAATACCATGAATAACTATGAATAGCAATCTTGTGAAATGCCAAATCTAAAATACATGGATTGGTGACGGATAGCTTCGGCGTCTAAGGTGCAACTCGGCTGCAACTACGATGGGCAATATGCATGCCAAACGTGGTGATTACAGTGAACAAGCTGATGATAATAATTCAAGAAAGAAAGGTTTGATAGGTGATTGAAAAGTAAATCGCACAATGTAAAATGTAGGCTATAGCAGACATAAAACCGACTTAATGAAGATATATGACTAATTATTTTCCGACTTCCCCAATAGGTATATATTTTCTCTACCAGTACACATGGCAAAAAGGCCCGATATGATGAGCACGCTAGTCTCGAAAATTCTCATTTAGTTTAATGAGTAGATAGATAGATAGATATTAGAAGATGTCAAATGACATATTAACACACTCATTATTACAAAGATGGTTTAACTATCTTTGATACCTGTTGTTACATATTAAATATGTTTGATACACGACAGAAAAAAATTAACCAAACGCCCAAAAATAATAGTGAAGAACTATTAAGTATTAGTTAACCTAGTAACAAAGAACTATAAAAATTAATACATCCACTGTGACATTACATTAAAAGAAGTCGCATTCAAAAGACAACAGACTAAAAAAAATCAGACTGAGAAAATATATCAATATTTTAATTTAAGCCCCCCAAAATTAATATATGAAGCCACCGATGGCCACCGAACCATAAAATGATTCATCTGTACCTGTGTGTTACATACAGCTAACCTTGAATTATAAGACAAGATTCTATCACACCGATCACCTTGATCTTTAGACAAAACTGCGGACCAACGCACAGTACGACCTCCGCTCGCTGCCATTTTGTTTTGCACGAACGTTTTTTTCGCCTTCACCAAATTCTTATTACAACATTTACTATTTTTAATTTTGCCAAAATAAAGTAATAACTACAATTAATGTATAATTTTACGCTACGTTAAAAATTGCAATAGTTATCACAATTACGGTTTAGACGTCAATGTTTAAGCAACGGCTTCTTTCTCGTAAGTTTTTTTGTAAAAAAATTATTTTGAAATAAATTACGATTTATTGGTCTCATAACACCGTTCTATTTTTAACTAGCCTAAAATGGAATAAACATACGACTATAGTTAGTCTGCGATAAGTAATCAAAAAACGTCTGTTAATTTTATAGAAACAATTACATTTTGTCTTTTGTTTCTTAATTCAGCGGTTTAACTTAGTAAAGTCGACAAAACAGAATCAAAAAAGTAAAATAAGAATGCTATAAATAAATTGGTTTGAAGTGTCATTCAATGATTTGTCGTGAGAATTTGGATTTGCATTGGAATGGCTATAGGTGGATCATTGTTCTATTTTAACTAAATAAATAATTTGTAATATTTTATACTGTTTACACTTATTGCAAGTGATTTGAGGAGTAGATATAAATACGTTAATTTTTGAAATTCACCGCAGAATTTTCAAGTAGTTAATTTATTCTGTTGCTACTATTCTTACTTTAGACGTTGCATTAATTACGAGTACAAATGTATCGTCGTCATCGCCGTCTCGAAGTCTGTGGTACTGATTTAACGTCTCATGAATATTACATAAACTGGTTTGTTTAAGTAATTAGAAAACTGCTTTTAATGTCTTATCATGAATAGCGTTCGATTCGTTAGGGCCGTTGTATAGGTATCGACCGTCCATATTTTCTCAATGGGGAAATCGGCGCTATAGGCAACAATTTAATAGAAATCGGTCCGAACTGGAAACTGTCACTTATAAAATATAAAAGCTGTGTTCAATTTTCACCGCAAATAACTTCTTTTATCTGCACGATAGCTTAACGGCAACCGTTAAGGTATAATCAGGATAGTAAAACTAAGTTGTACGTAAATCAAAGCGGAAAACGTTTCCTATAGCAAGTGACGTTTTCTTACATATATCACTATGTTTACCCGGAACGATAGTTTGTCGATATAACAAGAATAACTTTTTCCACCAACCCATTCGGTTCATTCTTCTTTACGTATTTGAAAACTAAATGAGTATGTATGTTAATCAAAAGTAACGTCCCTACATATATTGAAATTAAACTTTGTTGGGCGCGATGAGAGTAAAACTTCAAGATCGAATGTGAGTGCAGCGTTTCTGTGCATTTAATTATTCTTTATTAATATTCATCGATTTTTTAATATTTGCTTGCATGTTGCAGATATTTTACACTGAGTAATATTTTTGTTAATCCATGTACTTATATTAATTTTTATTTTAATTAAATTTCTAATATTCTAATATATATAAGTTTCACTTATATATATTAGAATTTATCTGATTATTTGTCTGATTTGTCAAGCCGGCTTATAACAATGATGTGTCACTCAGAACTTTGCGATAAACGTTTTTTACGTGCAAAACGTTCACCTGATGGTAAGTGCAACGTCTGCCCGTAACAAATGCTGTGTAACCCAGAACGTTTCTGTGTGTGATCACACTGCGATCGTCACTCTGAGACATCAGTTCTTATGTCTCATATGCTCACTGATTACGCTAGCTCTCAGTGCCCTTTTAACCGAAACACAGTAATGTTTGCACACTGCTGCTTCACGGCAAAATAACTGGCATTGGGGTGGTACCTATCTAGACGGTTTCGTGCACAGATTTCCCGCTTAGACAATTATATATGTATTCGTTCGCTTTCGATGATAAATTGTTAGTGGTTTTTAATTAAAAAGTGATAAATATACGCGGAAAATGTTAGTGGGTCCAAAATAGATCGGCTCCTATGTATGTATACTAGCTGTACCCAGCGTTTTCACCCGCCGTTTAATTTAATATATAATTTAATAGATAGAAATCGCTCTTGAGGTCGTAGCATATTGTTCTACAGCTTATGGCCTTTCTCATTAAATAGGCTATCCAACACTAAAATAATTGTTCAATTCGAACTTTTAGTTAGTTAGTAGGTCTAGGATATTTGAGATGATTATTTCACCATATCTAGGAAACCATGAAATGAGATGGGCTGGCTGGGTCTCTTACTGTACCATCTCAGGGCAATTTCATATATAAGCTGTAGGTATAAATGTTAAGTTATTAACACTTAACAGAAAAGTTAAATATCACTTCAGTCTATCACAAGTACATTTCTGAACAGAAGTGTCCGCATTAACCGCCACCTGCTTTCATCGACCTGCCCAAAACCGTGCAGGTCGTTGCTGCATCTAATCGCCTCCGTCCTTAAAATTTGTAACCATACTTTGCAACTGATATAACCTTTGAATTTACAAATATATTAAATCTCGAAACAAACAATTGTTTAACAATGTAA
This sequence comes from Luehdorfia chinensis, assembly GCA_019845155.1. NCBI lineage: Eukaryota > Metazoa > Arthropoda > Insecta > Lepidoptera > Papilionidae > Luehdorfia > Luehdorfia chinensis. Next base: position 13,438,227 of record JAHVAK010000527.1, read on the forward strand.
GCTTAAAACAATAATTGGCGAACTCCAGGTCCGCAAGACTCAAGATTAAAATCACACAAAATATATAGAGCGAACGGCCCGGCCCGGCTTTGTTCGAATGCTATTTTGGTACCTAAACAATACTCAAGAAATTCTCTAAATTATCACGAAAACCGTATCAAAATCCATTCATTAGTTAAGATGCCCTAGTCGATGACTAAGCCACTTTTTTTTAAATAATAAATTACACAGACGGACGCGGCGGGCTACTTTAGTATACATACATACATAAGATCACGACTGTATCCCATAAGCGGTAGTCCGAGACTGGGCACTCACTGCAAAAGAAGATGACTGCCACAATCCACGTATCACCAAAACAATAATGCACTTGGTGTGATAGCCGGTGAGCCCATCGCCACCATGCGCTGTTGAGTGCACAGTGCAGTACATTACACTATAAATGCAAAATTATATATTTTACAATATCATAAATCTAAAAGTTGCCTTATATATTTGGTTCAGGTTTCCTTCAGAGTCTTATAAGAGAACATTTTCCACATTCTGATAAATCCAAGGGAAAACTTGGATTGTGCATGTTGCAATCATAACTACATCATTGGTTATAATTTAACAGCAAATTTAAAAATTTTAATTTTAAAATAAACATAATTTTAAAATATTGAAAACAAATGACACAATTTTTTTTTTATAAATTAAGTAACTTGAAAAAATAATTAAACTATAACTACAATTGAATAACAAAGAATAACAAAACTATGAATAAATTATGATAAAAAATTTATGAAAATGCATACGTTAGATTTGTTAGCATTTACTAACATCTTGTAATATAATCATATTTAGGGTAGCCATACATCCCGTGCATACTGGACTTTTATTGTTTTCCCAATCCAGTCCCGCATTACTTTTTGTTGCGTTTTTTCCTACAACAATCTAAGAGTTAGCAATCAATGGTTTTATCATTAATTAATTTTATTATTTTGCTTAAGCATTTACCATACCTATTCTATTCATGTTTTAGCTATTAAGCATCGACCGCCTCGTATCAATTCCTGGCAATTATGGCAACCCTAATTACATTATTATAAAAAAACATCATGAACTGAAAAAGTTTCCTAACAATGAAATTAAATTCCTTACAGTGATTGTTGGAGGAATGTTTTAAAAATAGTCTTGGTTACGTATATTTAAAGTTAAAAAACTTTTGCTTTTACAAATATTGAAAGCTATTTTACGGTAAAAATATTTTTACGAGCAAACTTATTATAGATTCCTGAAACATATATACAACTCATTTATGTATTGGCTTTCAAGTAGTATTGTTTAAAAAATAATATAGTTGGTGCAGACATTTCATTCGTTAGGCGTGAAAAAGAAAAAGAGGATAAACAAGTAGACGTCAAAAAGGCCACTAAACAGAGTACGCGAACACGACAGCGGTCCCGTGGATTGTTGTTAGATTCTACTGATAGGGTTAATTATCGTTCAACCCACGGAACATCTTAAATGTCGCGTACTCATAATCAATTAACTAGAAATCGCTTGACTTTCATTCATATTTATTATTCAATTATAGAGATCATAACCGTTTTGTGCATATTGCTTTCTCTACCCCATCTCGTCCCGTGGGTGTCGTAAAAGTCGACAGAGGGAAAAAAATGAGAAGCTACAAACTTTTGTTGCACTCTATGGGGGAGGCCTATGTTCAGCAGTGGACTAATGGTAGGCTGAAATGGATGGAATGGATGGCTTTCTCTATACTCACTGCAACATCTCGGTCAGACTTGTAATTTTTCATCATATCAGTAATAAAAAAATTGCACCTAGAAACGTAGGAGTTCGGCATTAAAATCTCAACAGGACGTTTCCACAATGTTTTGTTAGAAGGTACGTTGCCGCAGTGTTGCATTGTGCTATGGCAAAAGGCATAACAAAATGTCAAAAGTAAAGTTTTTGATATAATGGCCAAACACGAAAATTAGTGACATCTTTTCAGAATACACATCCATTCTCCATCTATTTTATATTTAATTTGTTATTTGCCTAGACAGTTGCAAAATCGGACATGTTGAACTGACGCGAGTAAAACTGAAAATTAACTTAAAGCTGAAATAAATGCTAGTCCGAGACTGGGCACTCACTGCAAAAACAGATGACTGCCACAGTCCTCGTTTCACCAAAACAATATAATGCACTTGGTGTGATAGGTGGTGAGCCCATCGCCACCATTCGCTGTTGGGTGCACAGTGCAGTTTAATTCCTTACTCGCCTTTTACGAGATCCATTGGATGAGATGGAGTGGTAGTATTCTTTTAACGAGCCGCCATCACACGGCAAAGTTGAACAGATGAATCATTAAACCTTCCGAACTACTGGTGGTAGGATTTCTCTGCAGGAATCCGTTTCGGTCTGAAGGACACTGAGCTAGTGTAATTAGTAGGCATATAAGACACACAGAAATGTTCTAAATGACAGCATTGGTCATGGGCAAACGTTGCACTAACCATCAGGTAAACATTTTGCTCGCCTCGTCCCTTTCTCTTATAAAAAAATACTGAATAATGATGATAATGTATTGTCACTAGGCTGCAACGGCTCTTTAAGAGAAAAATAAAAATAAAACTAGTATATTTTGAATTTCGTATTAATGAATGTGTTTTTAAGTAAGCGCCAATAGCCTAATGGTTTACGGCACGGACTACGAGCAATGTCGTGAACTATCTCATGTCACAAGCTTTTGATGATGACGTCTTCTTAGCCGATTTCGACCACGGCGACAACATCCGAATATTGTCGTGAGCTATCTACTGCGCAGGAGATACTATAGTGACATAAGTGTACGCGCAAACACTGAGGCACTCTTCACACCTCACTCGTCCCAGCCTACCCGCGCCTTATGTAACTTTAATGCGATAAGATCGGAGGAAGGCTAGGAGTGTCAGAAACAAGGGCACAATCACAACACAACCATGCCCGAAAGCCAACCATTTGTGTTTTAGTTTAGTTTTAGTTTAGTTTTAGTTAGTTGGCTCTGGCTGGGATTCGAACCTAGGACTCGCGGCGTTGAAGTGAGGTCTGACCATTACGCCACCACTAAGCTTAGTTGGAGTGGTTAACACGAACATTAGCTGTGTTAATAACAATGCTAGCATAGTTTATAAAAAAAAATACGATAGATCTGACTGCACACAATTCTTACATTAAACGATGGTCTCGTTCGACAAGACCATTTTAGTTATGGATAATTAGAATCATATACGCCGTGACATTGCGTGTGTGAAATTAATACTTCAAGGCCAATAGAGCAAAAAGACTACAAACTCATCGGTATCGAGCTGATATCAATTGTTATTACAATAAAACTATATAAAAATAGACTGTGGTCGCAGAAAAAAGATAAATAGATAGAGAGTAGTAGTTTAATTCCTTTTTGTCTATTGGATTAAAAAGTATTGCAAAAAATATTACTGAATATCTATTTTATTAAAATGAGTCTATTTTATTATCTATTTTATTAGAGTGAGAATGAGAGATTATAATTCGTAAAAAGAGTTTGTAGAAATAAATGTCATTAAAAGGCACTTACGACGCAGGAGGAATCTAAGTGGGGGGGAATCATTTAATAATTCTAATAATTGTAATACATGCTTTTACTTATATTTTTTACTAAGCCGATAGGTGTCCGGCAGAGTAGAATAGCACCTACCGAGGTGTCGTAAGAGGCGACTAAAGTATTGTGCGGACATCTTGTATTCTTGCTGAGCAACAGGATAATATGCAATGCTGTCACAATATTGCTCGTGAGAACGCAATGAAGAGTAAGAATGTTTTTGACTCTTTAAAAGTGGGCTACGCGTGCGGCCTCTGCCTACCCATTTATATGGGAAAAGACGTGACTATATGTATATATAATTATTAATAACCAATCTAAACAAATCCAAAAGATTACGTGGCTGAAGTCACGGGTATAGCTAGTATACATAAATAGACAGATCACTAAAATAGGTCGAACACTGCTAATATTTTCTATTATCTCAAACTTCTCAGCTAACACCTTTTGTTTCATAATAAATTCTTTGGAAAGAAAAGGTCATTAGCGGTATAACCAACAGGAACAATTGGCATTCTCCACTTACGTACAATAACAAGCATGTGATTGCCACGCAGCCACTAGAGAGCTGTTTGCGTCCACAAAGCAAATCACCGTCATTTGTCATGTACGTCTATCCTGTTTCCACAAAGTGTGAGCGATTTTCACCATGATTATTACAATGCTTCGTTGGAACATTGCGAGTCTTTTAACTAATAATAGTGTTGCGCTCGTTCGCTCAAAAGCCGACTACAAGTAGTGCAGCCTAATCATCAAAGGCTCTTCACTGCTTTTTGAAGTTTTCTTGGATGAACGCCAAAATTTTATTTAAGAATATCTTTATCTCAGTTTTTTAATAAACTTTTAAGACTATCTCCACCTTCATAATTTATTATGAATGTAAATATTCGTTCGAAGTCCGATTTCGGCCACGGTGACATCTTGCGGTTAATAACCATAACGTTACTCATAGAGTTAATAAGCAATTGTCATTGCGAAGTATATTACAACGCCGGAAGGATTAGAGACAAATACAGACTGCGCTGATTACACTGCCATTAGTTCTTAAGTCTCATATGCCCAGAAATGACACTAGCTTTCAGTGCCCTTCGGGCCCAAAAGCAATGTTTGCATACAACTGCTTCACGGTAGAATAACCGGCTCTGCGGTGGTAACCTACCTAGTTCAAATTCTTGCCTAGGAATCCTAGCACCAGTTGAATTTTTAGAAATTCTTTATTTGTCATTTGTCGGAAATCGTGAATCAGATACGAATAATGATCAATTGCACTCGTATTAAATGGAACAAAAAAAATTAGTCCAATGCATAACGTTGACTCGTCAAACTGAATGGAAAAAATACTTTATTTAACTTTTTATGTAAACACGATTGCTATTTTATTAAGACATCTCTATATTGTGACATCTGAGAGACCTTTGACCACATTGACCACATTAAAAGCAGCGGACACAATAAGTTTTTCTGTAATTGTTTGGAGCTTATACTCTTTGGTTAAGCTAACTAAATAGTTAATATAACTTATAAATAAATTATCTCTACCAACTTTATATATAAACGTCGTAGGTGCGTCTGTTAGTGATTGTGATACTTCTGAGAGACTTCACCGATTGAGGTCGTTTCACAAAATGTATTTATTTTGTTGATATAATTTTGGTGATGTAATTGCTGTTAGCCTTTTTGGCTTTTACAGTTTCATCGAATACTGTGCTCACGGGTCAGGGCGTGCCAGGTTTGGTTTGACCCAAACATAAATACTTAAATAAACTCCTACAAAAACTTCGAAATTCGGACTGTGTCGCGTTCGCTGCGTGCTTGCGCGATTTCGAATATCGCAAATGATTTTAAGTCGTCTAATGACCGTCCGAGGGAGGCTGCGGGCCTCCATTCGGACTGTCGACATGTGTGTCGGTAACTCTCGGCGGTGAGAACCGCCCTGGAACACGGGTGTATCATGTGTACGCGGTGCGATTGTCGACTGCTGCGCGCCGCTCTCTACGGCGGTCGCGCGTCGTCGTGCGTGTTATATTAAAGCTATTAACTGTGTGTACAGTGTAGCCTAGATCGTGACTGACCCTTACTTGGTCGAGACGATGGACCGCAGCTATGCTGAGATCCGATAGGTAGCGCTATAGTCAAGTTACTAACAAACTCTATTTATGGACAAAAATAACTCATACCCACAGAATATGTTAGTTAATGAATGAAGGAATGAATGAAATATATATTATTGTACAATAAACAAAAACTGAAAAATAAATCGAAAATACTCACAATTGAGACAAGTAGTCGTCTCCGTCACTTAAAGTTTCATACTTTAATGTAATTCAGATATTAAAATCACTCATCTGCAGGGCCAGCTAGTGTTTTAATACGTTTATTGAAAATGTTATCGATTTTTTTCTTACCGGTGCAAAACAAACCTTCACTTACAGTACAATAGGTAATTATACTTTGAATATGTATGTCTTATCTTAAAAATGTATCAGTTTGCTGAAGATACAAGTGTGTAACCGTCGCCGCCAAGGAAAGGCTGTGAGAAAATGGAAACGGCTGCGTGACGCTATTATCTCATTCTTTTGTAAACATGTCTCAAATCTACTAGTGATTCTCAAAAATTACACCGACAAGAATGTGAGTTTCATATATGCATATTGCGTGTTTAAAAAACTGGTTTAATTCCTCAAATGCAACGTAGTTTCTATAGATACATGACATAATTCGAAATGATGATATCCGTGTGGAATAAAAAAAAATACTGATATAGCTTGAAGGATTTGGAGGTTGATACCACAATACTGATCACAGTTTTAGAACCAATCAGAGTCAATCACTGAAATAATTTCCAGTAATAAACTCTTTCTAGCAAGCGAATAGTGGATCACTCCCTACTTTATAGAGTAACGACCGAATAGTAAGTATACTAGTGCACACAACGAATGGAAATTTTACTATTAAACAAAATCGGGCAAGTGTGTGCGTGTCGGACCACGCACAGTAAAGGGTTCCGTAGTGATGAAAAACCATTGCCTAACCTAATAAATAAGCCTGTAACCAAAAATATTCTATCTCAAAATCTACAAGACATATTTTATTTAACACAATAATCGTTGAAAGTGTTTTCTAGCCACGACCATATTTTTTTTTTATAATCTAAACCATCACATAGTTGAAAAGTTAAAAGGGGGATATCGGGGCACACTTTTTACGAATTTAATAGCGCATATCTCACCAACTATTGGCGTTAATAAAATAATGAAGGAAAGAAAGTTAATTTTCTAAGATGCGTATACAAAATTTAAAATTGTGCGTATTACCCAGATTTTGAAGAGCACCGATCGCCCTCCCACAACAGCGTACACAAGGAAACTAATACCGCCACCGGGAACCGCCTCCAGATACTCTCGACCACTACAATACTACCACTATGCAATACAACATTGAAGTCGAGTACACGACACGTGTTTCACCTCAAGGCATTATCAAGTGACTCTATGACAGACAACGCCGGCTGCCTCATTGTGTGCCTCGTCAAATTTTGCATGCGGATATTAGCAAATTAACTTTCTTTCCTTCATTATAATGGATTTTCGCAAAGTAACGCCCGATTCTATTAACTGTAGTAAAAAAACTAGTTATTTCAAAACTATGTTATAATTTTTCAAGACCTATTTAATAACACCTCTCACGTTTATATCTACTGATTTTTTTCCAGTTGTGTGGATGGTGTGCCACCACTATTTTTATTTCGTAATTTCACTACACTTCCATTTTAAGCGGTTCATAAAAACACGCTTCTTACAAAATGTCATCTTAATAGTGCCAATAATCTCTTATTATTATTTTTAAAAAAACTTTGAGAAACGCTGAAAAGTATAGAAGAGGCACTGGTTTAATTACTACGTAACAATTACGAACATAGAGAAGTAGTGTAGGTGATATTTTCACGCATGGTTAATCAAATAAAGCCTTCATAACAGTGTCTATTAAGATCAACGGTTGTTATTCTCAATAAAAACATTTTTTTTAATGAAGGAAGGTAAGTTACTTTGCTAAGATCCGCATGCAAATCTTAGCAAAGCTTTGCATGCGGATCTTAGCAAAGTAACTTACCTTCCTTCATTATAATGGATTTCCGCAAAGTAATACCTGATTCTATTAACTACATTTTTTTTAACAACCACAATATCTAATTACTGTAAAGTCTTCAAAAAATCGTTAAACTATAAAAAGTTATACTTACATATTAAGAGCTATTTAATCAATGGTAATAATTATCAAATATGCTGTACTCGTACTATACTAACTTATTTTAAAGTTGACCTTAGATCGATATCTACGGCGGTCCGTATGGTTGCGGTGTAAGTCAATCCGCGATTGAAGTAACTGACCGAGCCGAGGTCGGCCCCCTAGGGCACCCTCGAGTCAGTTACTGGCGCGCATATGATGACAGTCCAAGCCGAGGTCCCCTTTTGAGGGCCCTCGCGCTGGATATCCATAAATAAAGGTTTCGGCTAAGCGCAGCGCCATGCCGTCTTTCAATCCGACGAAGCTGTAAAAGCCTTCGGGCTAACAGTGACCATGTGTGTCATACAAAATAAGTCAATCCTTCAACCAAAGAGCGCCGTAAATGCCGACTAAAAAACGGCAGTAATTGACAATTTAATTTTTTTTTTAAACTTCTATGCACTTATGTTGTACATATGGCGGACTTAATGCCTGAAGGCATTCTCTCCCAGTCAATCATAAGGCTAAGCAGAGATAAACATATGATAGGCGGTGCAGCAAATATAAAAACAAAAAAAAACAAAATGAGAATAAACATAAATACATAGATAGCAATACAATATACGTAATTATATCAATACATACACATTCAAATATACATACATATATATATATATATATATATATATATATATATATATATATATATATATATATATATATATATATACATATACATACATATCTGCATATTCATAAAACTACTACATAAATAAAGATATAAATATACTACTAGATAATTATTATCAAAGAGGAACATTTTAATCTTAATCTTTTCTGCCATATTGGAAGAGATTCGTAATAAAGAATACTCCGTAAGCCCAAAGCAATCGACATGGCTTTTCGAGTTTGTTACACTACAAGTAGCGATGCGCAGATCACATCTGTCGCAGAAATGACAACTGTTGGAGTAGGTGAATCCTTAAGTCTTTCCGATTAGGCAAACGTAGTTTGAGGCAACACCTGGTTAGATAGAGCTAAAATATGCGCAGTATTAGAAACTAGATGCGTGAAGCCGAAAACCGGGCTAGGTGGCGCAGGCTGTCGTCGATGAGATAAATAAATTACAGTTTCATGGTACGATTTCTATGCAGGAATCCGTCTAGGAAAGGTCCACCCCATGGCCAGTTATTCTGCCTTGAAGCAGTAGTGTGCAAACATTATTGTGTTTCGGTTTGATGGGCACTGAGAGTGAGAACTAGTGTAATTACTGGGCGTATGAGACTTAAGAACTGATGTATCAGGGTGACGGGCGTAGTGTGGTGCTACACAGAAACGTTCTGGGTGACACAGCATTTGTTAAGGTATGTTGCTCTCACTTTTTCCTATATTATTATAAATCAGGTCAAACAGTTCAACAAAAGAAGCATTAGAAATGCAAAAGTTATTTGTGTGTACGATATACAAATCTGACGTTAAACTAAATATATAACGAATTATAGATAATGATGGTGATGTTCGCCTGACCAATATTCGTCCACGGCGTCAACTACCGAATATTGTCTGAAGCTATCAACTGCGCAGGAAATACTATAGTGTCCCAAGTATACACACAGAGACACCCGCATCCGATGTAACGCCAACGCAATAAGATCGAAGGTATACTAGGATGCAGTAAATAACTTGACGACCGCGTGACCTAGTGGTTCGAGTACCTGACTTCTACGCCGCGGGTCCTGGGTTCGTATACCAGCCGGAGGCAACTTTTGTGCAAATCACAAATTGTTGGTCTGGTTGTGTTGTGCCTGTGAAATGTATGTCTGTAAAACGCACCCACGATACAAGAGAAATCCTACGGTGAGGATTCTTTTCTTATAAAAAGACTCGTGGCTTAGCAGTCAGTTTCTCTCACCGCTAAGCCACGCGGTCCTCATATGTTTGTATTAACACTATGGCCAATCTATCTGAACAATCTACTAGCCACTATTTGATTGTTAGAACACGAAACATCTGGATTAATACAACTTCTGAAGTACACACGAACAAAGACACGGCCTTGGACTGCAATACATAATGTTTTTCGGGTTTCTTTTGTCGCTCTAAATAAATTGCCACATACGGAAAGACCCATAACACCACCCAGACAGAGAACAATAGCCTGAAAGTCACATAATTTTTTGTTCCGTGCAGGACCCGCGGGCCGTAGCGCAAAACCTAAACGCTTAGCCATTTCTCCAATCTAACAGTTACAAGTAAGTGACGAAACGAGTATGTCTTTCCCTGATGGTAAGTGGTACGCCTGCTCATAACAGTCCAATGTCACCCGAAAATTAACATTTTAAAGTTCTGTGAGACATAGCTTCTTAAGTCTCATATGCTTTTTAGCACCTATAATTACACTAGCTACAGTGCTGTTCAAACTGAAAAAAGTGGCGTATGCACACGTCAGCTTAATGACAGAAAAAGTGGCATTGCGCATTGCGGTGGTGCCCACCTAGACTCTGCGTAAGAATTCGACCACAAGTAAACTTCTGCCAGTACTTAAAAGGCTACTCCAGCTTTACAATCGTGATCCAACTACCGCAGCCAGAAACTTAGATTGAGTGCAATTGATATTTACAGATAAGGTCACTTGCAAGAGATATTTATAACAAGCAATAAGTTTTACGCTAACTATTAAAGGGCTAATGGTCATTGTAAAATCCAAGTTATTTTTACTTTTCATAAGAAAACGGGCCGTTGCTAGTAGCGACTGGACCGACGTCCCGTTTCCGGTAATAGTCAGTTTAAAGAATATGCTAAGTTAAATATAATAAAAAACGAACCGTGCGTGATTTGGAACGCAGTGCATCACACACACACACACACACTCACACGCATTGCGAGCGAGCTTATAACCTTACCAAATTTAGATGTTTGATATTGTATCAGACATCTAAATTTGATAAGATGCGGTATCGCGGGGCGGGTAAGTATAACGCGAGTGATTTTTTTCATTTTGGTTACTAGTTAGTTTGTGCTGTTTTTAAACATAACCTAATTAGTTATGCAATCTGTATTGCCCGCTCTTATCCCAAAAAACATCATCCGTGTGAGGTCCAATATGTAAACACAGCATTCTTGTTTGTTAATGTTTATTTATTTAAAAACTTTATTGCACAGTAACTGTAGAATTGGCGGACTTAATGGCACAAGGCATTCTCTACCAATTCACCACGAGTTAAGCAGAAAATTAAAAATATCCTGAGAAACGCCAAAGTTCCATTAAAGTAGTATATTCAGTGAAATCGTCCACATCGACTTGTTCGCCGAAGGTTGGGAAATTAATATAATAATAATGTATAGGAGTGTAAGTAGGAGGACAAGTGAGTCTTAGCGAGAATAACGTATAAAATTACGTACGACGTATAAAATTTAAAATTTAACTTCATTTAATAACCTTCGTCCGGTCCGCCGGAATTTGACTAACTTTAATCGAAAGAAAAGTTTACTTAAACGCGAAAACGCTGAGTCTTTATTCAAGCACTTATTTTTAGAGGCGGTCGAGTAGAACAAGCAACATAGTTGGAAGTAACATTAAAATCCCCACTTACAGTTTGTTTCAAAATGAAGAAGATCGTAAGAATTTCATTTAAAAAACTATGCCCGACATTAGGATTTATCCTGTATCGTGGGTGCGTTTAACAGACATACTCGTACATTTCACGTGAACAACACAACCATACCCGATTTGTGATTTGCACTCAATGTTGCCTCCGGCTGGAATTCGAACCCAGGATATGGCGTAGAAGTCAGGTACGCTAACCACTAGGCCATGCGGTCGTTAAAGTACAAGATGTCGCGGTTCCAACTGGCAAGTATACAAGACAAGTACAAGGCAAATAAACAGGTCCAACTGTCATGCGAAATCGGCAAAAAAGTACTCCCGGACGTCAATTTAAATTCAAATTATATTTTAAATGCGAAAGGAACTCTCTCTGTCCCTCTATCTGTTTATTACCTTTTTACGGTTCAAACGCTGAACCGATCTTGCCAAAATTCGGCATAGATATAGATAGCTTGCATACTTTCTAAAAAAAATATGTCCACGCGGACGAAGTCGCGGGCATTAGCTAGTATAGGATATAAACAGTGAAAAAAGTGGTCCAGATGTACCTGTCATTAATCAACGATGGTAAATAAACTGTAATAAACAAATACCGAGCCTGGATGGCCAAATGGAAAGGAGAAAGTGAAAACAATTCCGCTGTACCAAAGTCGGTAGCCCATCTCATTGAAACATGAGACCAAGATTGTTACATTGCGTGCCTCAATGGCACAGGAACGATTATACGGTCTTGCTCTCCTAAAGAGACAAAAGCTTTATACAAAGATGTGAGCCTTGATACCGATGACATTATCAACGTTTTCACGATAAAGCGTAAGTTTGAATTTGTTATTTAAATAAGTAACTCAATGAAATTGTTCACTGTAAAATGTGCACATTTAATTAATTCTAAAGGTTTTATCGAAATTGCCTCAGTAGTCGGTGGCTTAGGATACGGACTGAGAAACCTGACGTCGCGGGATCGAGCCCGCCATTCGGCTATTGTCGTGAACCATCTCTTAACACCAGCTTTTAATCTTAGTTGGAGTGGTTAACAGGAATATTAAAAATGTTAATAGCATTGCTAGTATTCTTTAAAAAAGTCTAGATGTGATATTGTGATGTGCAAACAAGCACTAATTTTGTATTTTTCGTGAACAAACATTTTATAGGTTTATTAATTTACTATAGTTCTTCCCGCGGCTTTATCTTCTAGGTCTTGACCGGGGCGTCATACATTTTGTAAAAACTTTGTAGGAACGTAATATATCGATCGTGAGAGTCCATAGTCCGACTCGCACTTGGTCGATTTTCGGGTGGCTGTGACCACAACTTTTTTGAGGACTGGATCCGCGCCTGGCATTGAAGCATCCAATGTTGACGCTTAGACTTTATTTCAAATCACTCTAGAGCCGAGCACAGGTCGCCTCTAATTTTTCAGAGGATTTTGGAGCCGGAAAAATTCCACCAAGCTGCACATGTTCTCTCGACATGCAGGTTTCCTCACCATGTTGTAAATCAGCCCTTATACTTAAAAAATACTGTGCGCCAATAAAGATTTATTTTAGGTATTCTTGGCTATCCCGTGTTTAGTGATAGGTTTACTAGTTTCACAGAGGAATAATTACATACATAACAATTGTCCGGTAAGTGCGAAGCGAGGTAGCGACCTATACTGGCCCACACACAACACTAGTAGTGGAATTACAAAATAGAACTATATTATTGTTTTGGGAAAAGTTGTTAAACAATCTCTATAAAATCGTCTGAAAACCTAATAAAAATATAACTTCTGTAATTGGTATGTCCGGATGGAACTTGGAACATTTTTTCGTAGTCTTTTAAATGTAACTTTTAAAGTCAGTTTGCTGAGTATCTCCGAAAACCGGGACAAAGTAAAGTGGACTGCACTATACTTCATGACATATTTTCATTGGAAAACAAACATCGGCTATATCTGTTCTAATGTGAAGGAGCGTCAAGTGAAGGTTTACGCGCCGTTTCTCATATTCAGTGAAAGGGATATGATGGGATTGTAAGAAATTAAACTACATTATAAACATTAAATCAGTTTATACTTTATATTTTTTAATTGCGCTTCGGAAATCATCTAAAAACTATTGTTTTGATTCCCACATTAGAATAAAATAAAGTGGTTTACGACTTGTTTTTTTTTTTAAACATAATTATGGTCCCATCATTTCAAAAGAAGTTTACGTCGAACAGAAAGATATCATCACATTTATTTACAGGATGTTCTCCAAAACCTGTAATTATAGCAAAGAATACTAAGAGAAACTGTTGAGCTGACTATAAATGTCAGCTCAGCAGTTCGAAAGGCCGGGTGAGAAACAAGACTACGGTTCCAATTATTTTATGAAGATTATCATTATCATCAGCAGTAGCCACTCATCACCACACATCCTGTTGTACATAGGCCTCTTCCAGGCTGGGCGAATTTACTGTAATCGCCAAGCATGGCTGTTAGATTGGCGATCACATTGCCAGGGCTCTCTAGTTGCGCGTCACCGGTCAGGATAATTTAGGTATGACATACTCAAATTGGTTTTCGCCTTGCCTTGCCTCTGTGTTTGCGCGTACACTTGTGGCACTATAATATCTCCTGCGCAGTTGATGGCTCTCGACATTCGGATTCGGAAGTTGTCGCGGTGGTCGAAATCAAAAAGGTGGGAGAACATCATCATCACTTGCCTGTTCAGTCCTTATTGTTTTCGGCCCGTTTTAGGGCTCTGATTACGATATTGTCTTAAAGCCATGTGCATGTCATAGTAAGTCATATGATGAAAGGAGAAATATTCAGGATTTTGATAACATGTACCATCAGCGACACCCGACCCAAGTACCTAAAAAAAAGTAAATAAAACGTAGTATATTTCACTCGTATATCCGAAAACTTGCCTTTAGAATGACAGAAAGTGTACAATATATATAAAACAGATATCTATCTGGGGTTACGATTCATCGAAAGTAATAGTTTTTGAAAGAGAAGAAAGTATATCGGATTGCAGAGTTCCGATTGAAGGAGAAAGAGTTTGTATATTTGGATTCAACATTTTCGAGAGACGGAAAGTACGACAGTGATGTTGAACGAAGAGCGTTGGCAGGAAATAAATTATATGGGACCCTGCATAACTTTATGTGTAGACAGAGAGTATCTAAAAAGGCACGACTGGCTGTACATAGAGGACTACTGGTCCCCACACTTATGTACTGAAGTAAATGTTGGGTCTGGCAGAAGAAGCATGAAAATAGAATTAATGCTGTTGAAATTAAAAGTTTGAGAAGTATAGCTGGAGGTACTTTGATAGACAAAGTGAGGAACAGCGTGACAAGAGAACGTTGCGGTGTGGTAGAAGATCCAGTGACAAAAATAGAGAAAGGGACGCTTAGATGGTTTGGACACGTAGGGAAGTAGGGTAGGATGGATGAAAGAAGATTGACGAAACAGATTTATGTGGCGAGTGTAAATGGGCAACCCGGTAAGGGTCGACGTAGGCGAACGTATTACGATCAGATCAAAATCATTTTAAGAAAAGGCAATGACAAAAGTACCCGCATCTGACGAGCTTGTATGAAAACTTTAATGAAAGTAGAGGAAGCTAAAGATGTGTGTCAGGATCTGAGCAAGTGGAAAGATGTGGTATCTGCCTACCCCTATGGGAAAGACGCGTGACTCTATGTACGTATGTACGATTCATCATCCAGAATGACAACTTCTAAGATTAAAATTACCACATTCGAAACTCTCTCTCGCGACTTCCAAGAAAAGAAGTAGAAGAAGAACACTCAGGTCGTTTTAAAAGTTAGTGCTTTATCTTGCAATTTGTTACTTCTGCCTTCATATTATAGTGTACTTTCTACTGAAATGGCAAATGGCCACGTAGAGTGTATAATTATAAAACAGATTATCTAAAATACACATGAATTTGAAAAAACCTAACTTAGAAGTTGTTAGGTTTTTGTTAAAATAAAGAAATTTGTTTGAGAATCTAAAAATACGTGGATATTTAAAAAAATGTCTCAGTTTTTTCATTCCTTTTTTTTTAATAAGTTAAGCTTACTAACCTCGCCTGTAGTGCACCTGAAGATACCCGTAGGTATGTTAGGAAGCGTATCAAATTCAGGTATCACGTTATTGGAGGGCAAATTGTGTCCGTATTTTCGACTCTAAAAAAAGGCCGTCACTAAGTAAATATTATACAAAAACGTAAGTAAACAAAGTTCAAAAACCGCTTAATGTCAATTTGTAGTAGCTAACAAGTGAGTAACTTCCGTTAATTTGATTAGACTAATTTTGTAATAAAGTAAAAAAAAATGAGATTCTATTTAGCAATGTTGTTTTAATTTTTTTTTTTTATTTCTATTTCTTCCTTTTACCAAAAATGAACTCACATCATATAGAGAAGCCGTGTTATTGCCCGAGTCACGTTGCTTGCCTGGTGGTTCTGTTTCAGTACCAGAACCACATCCATCTGAAGTACTATGACATAGAAATTTAAAATTATTTTGGTTTAGATGGCGGACACTAGAAAAAACGCGAGTAGATTTATCAAAAATCATTGTGTTAAAGTTGATCATTAAATTTATTTTATATTTTTCGACGTAACACAATGCCAACTCGTGTTATGCATACTATAATGTTAAGAATATTTGGATTAATAAGAATAATATACTTTTTACCAGATCCTCATGTTTATGTTTATTTCATGTCAGAATTAAATTTGACACAATTTTGTTTTAATTTGTCACGACATTATCATACGCACCTTTGCAAGCAAGAAAATTTTATATTTAGTAATATAAAGCTCGTGGTCGATACAGTATGTTTTTTTTTAATGCTTAATTATATTAATTTACAAACTATAGTATAAAAATTATTGTTTCTTTATTTGTGCTTTATGCGTTGCAATACCATTCATCCGATTTAGATAAGACTTCGCTGGGTTGCGCTTTTTAAAAATCCCGTAGGAACTCTTCGATTTTTCGGAACAAAAATAAATCTTATTCATCTCCGAATTTCGTCAAGATCGGTTCAGCAGTAGAGACGTGAAAAGGTTAAAAACAGACAGACATACTTTGGCCCTGATAACATTAGTAGTAGTAGTAGTATTATTTATGTAGATATTATAAAAGTATTAATTATATTATACGAGCATTATTAATGATTATTCCTTATGTATATGTGTTATAATTTGTAAAACAAAAATCCTGCCTATAATCTTACTAGCATAAAAGCAATTTTTCGAATGTCTGATCTGAGTGGCCTCATTTTGGCCTTTATTTACTTAATCCAACTTCGTAGACAGACGGAGGCTATATCAAGAACTGATAAGGGACCAGTTACGTTTATGCACAACAATAACTGGGACAGTTTTGAGAACTCGTAAATTACGTAACGTTGTGACCTGTTATTTGGTAAATAAGCTTTACACATTCTTAATAAATATCTGTAATCACATTAACTTAATTTTTAAGATTCTTTCCGGGATCTGGCTGATCGCCTGTAAGAATTGACGGACCACACTTCAAGGGCTGTAATTTATTTTATTTTCGAAAATTCTCAGCGTAGTCCTTCAGTCCTCACGCAGTTAAAAAAATACTACTTAAGTTCCTCTACTCTAGTAAATATTTCACCACATTTTTTGCAATATAAATAGAACAAGTAAACTTTACTCTAGTTTAACCGTTGTTCCTGTTTATAAGTCTGTCGATGCCCATATGCATCATATATCCTGATCGGCCGTATCCCTTCGTGCCTTCGAAATATGGTTCCATTTGAAGTTGTTTCGATAAATAAGTCATCACTTGTTATTGAAGTTATAAACAATCTTATGTGATATCGGTAGTTAATTTCTAAGGAGAGCGGAGTTCAAAATACTATATTATTAGTATCCTTTAAATAGATAAGTACTAAAAACACCTTTTTTAATATTTTTTTTTTCATTTTTAATAGGTTAAATTCTTCAGGTTAAAATATGGATGGCATCGTATTTAAAAATATATTTTTAATGTTTGTAGATACTAATGGGCCCTGATAAGTGGTTTCTTTTGTTATTATTGCATTTATTCTCAAAATAAATATCTTTTAGTTTTTTTAAAATTCTTAAGCTCTCTCTAAGTACTCCAAATTGCAAAGTAAAATGCCCACAGTATTGTGGGAGCGTGCTCCACCTAAATAGTATCATTTCCAGAAACGACACAATGCATTTAAAAGCTTAAAACACCTACATTGTACAGTGGTCTCTCTTTTAGCCTTCAAAGCTGCGGATTTGTTTATTCTCTATTAAAAAAATGCGTCCACCTATTACGTCGAAAAACGTCAAATTCAATGTTTGCTAATTAGTTTTGTCAGGCGCTAAACTTTGATGATTGCAGGTGGTAATGGAGATAAGCATTAATTGAAATAAACAACAGGATTTTACTGAAATCAGCTATTGAGGTACTATATTTAACAAACTATCAGTGTCGAACAGTTTCAATAACTTTAGAAAGTATAACGTTTAAAAAAACAGCTTTGGCCACCGTTGTCCACAAAGGAGTGTAATCAACCAACGCAAATTCGTTTTTTTTACAGAGACAGATTATTTTCATGATTATCATGGATTAATAAAGTAGGCTCTTGTGACGATGGTTTGATATATCTAGTGAAGTGTTGCAGTCATTCGTGGAATAGATATGCATTAGTCCACCCACTGTCGGAGCATTTATGTATTGCTTCTGCTGGACCATCTTTTTCAAGCTGTTGAGTTATTCTTTTTCTAAGATAAATGATTAGCATTGTTTGTTTATTATGATTGTCTTCTGCATCCTGATGACTGGTAGGTATTCCAGATTGTAGTTTCTGACACCCCATTAAAAAGTGATGACAAATATTTGATTTGGTCTACCAGACGTTTTTTTACTTATTGCGCGGCTCCGACGAATGACCATGTTTCGTGAGGTTTTTGTTTTTGATAGTGTCGGATAACCACTAAGCCTTAACTGTAGGCCTAGGGCGTGTTTTTGGTAACCGTAAAATTTGGTAAAATAAAAAAGTAATTAATGTTTCAACACAACTAACGAATATCGGGACGTCCATTGCTCGCATTTCAATGATTCTCATTGTCCAATTCCACCTAATAGGTAAAGAAAACTATGTGATAAAAATAATTTGCTGTTAAATCACCGCAATTAATTTATTAACCTTTTATTTTGACGTACAGTCGCACAATAAACTAGTTTAATTACTTAGTCGTATTGACATAATCTACTCACCGTTTATTTTGTGCACTCGTAAAAGTATAGGCCTTCCCTTTCTGCTGATAGCTGCCTGCTGAACGGGCTTTCGGGTTGAATGGGGGGTGTATGTAATGAGTCTTTGTGATTGATGTTCGTTTGTCTATACTATTTCGTTTAGATGTTATGACCATGACCACCATTGCCCGCTGACTACCAGTACCTCATTTTCCCCTATTGGATAATAACGATTATCTGGTGGTAACACACAGGAATTATTCTAGACGACACGGCGCCAGTTATTCTGCAGACAATCACGTTGTGCTAACATTACTGTGTGTCGGTTCAAAGGACGCTGTAACTAATTTTAATAACATGGTAGAGGGTGCGAATCAGTTATTCAGTGCAGCAGATCAAAAAATTTCATCACTTACTCAGTAAATAGTTCAGGGAAAAAAATCATATTAAGGCACGATTTATCTGTGTGTCAAGTGGGAACATCAAATGGAAACACGAAATCAGAGCTGTCATTAACTACTCTTTGAAAAATGTCTACCAAAGACATACACAGCGACTTGGTGGAAACATTAGGGGACTCTTCTCCTCCATATTCCACAGTTGCACGCTGGGCTAAGGAGTTTAAGTTGGGAAGAACATCGACGGAAGACGAACACCGCGAAGGACGCCCATCGACGTCCCTCACTGAAGAAAATGTGAAAAAAGTTGAAGAAGTTGTATTGGAAGATCGAAGAGTGACTATCAGGCATGTAGCTGAGGTCACAGGGATCTCATATGGCAGCATTCAAAGAATCCTTGCGAACGAATTGCATATGAGAAAGGTCTCCGCGCGTTGGGTACCGAAAATGTTAAACGACGAGCAAAAGAAGAAACGAGTCGACATGTCAAGAGCAAATCTCGAAAAGTTCCAGGCAGACAAGGATAATTTTTTGTCACGTTTTGTGACCATGGACGAGACCTGGATCCACCATTTTGATCCTGAAACAAAACAACAATCGATGACATGGAAACGATCCGATGAACCGACGCCGAAGAAATTCAAAGTGTCAAGCTCAGCAGGGAAGGTTATGGCGTCTGTTTTTTGGGACGCTGAAGGAATAATCATGGTGGACTACTTGGAAAAGGGGGCCACTATTACAGGCTCCTACTATGCAGAACAAATAAGAAGATTGCGGGAGGCTATTAAGGAGAAAAGGCGAGGCAAACTGCGGGCTGGAGTGCTGTTCCATCAAGACAACGCACCGGTTCACAAAGCTGCAATTGCCATGGCTGCCATTCAGGAAGCGGGCTTTGAGCTGGTGGAACACCCCCCCTATTCACCAGATCTAGCCCCCAGCGACTTCTATCTCTTTCCACGACTCAAGGAACACCTCCGAGGCAAGAAATTTGACGATGATAGCGACGTGATGGCCGCGGTTGAGGACTTTTTTGAGAGTCAAGATAAAGATTTTTTTTCTAAGGGAATTTTAGGATTAGAAAAGAGATGGACTAAATGTATAGACTTGCTAGGAGACTATGTTGAGAAATAAATTTATTTATTTATATATACGACATTATAACTGATCTAACAGGGTCACGTGCGCGGGCAGTGTTCCACAAAGTTTTATCGCAACTGTTGCAAGAAGACGTTGCAATTACCGCTATAATTATGATAGAATGTATCATAATTATAGCGCATAGATTTTGATAGAATTCTTTTTTTATCGAAGAAATATATAATATAAAAATAATAAGATGGATGCATTGATAGGTATTTAATGAAGACAAAGTTTTTAAAATAAAAACATTTATTTTCATAAAAATACAAAAAAGACGCAATCGGTCAACAAAAACAAGCTTCTATAGATACCTAGATGTGATTTTTTAGATAAATCTAACTCGTGTGTGATGATTGTGTGTTTACAA
This sequence comes from Luehdorfia chinensis, assembly GCA_019845155.1. Lineage (NCBI taxonomy): Eukaryota > Metazoa > Arthropoda > Insecta > Lepidoptera > Papilionidae > Luehdorfia > Luehdorfia chinensis. Next base: position 13,458,809 of record JAHVAK010000527.1, read on the forward strand.
TCTGTCAAAATATAATTTTGATATTATATTGACAGATTTGACTAATAATTTTTTTATATAAAATAATACAATTGTAAAGTAATTGTAACATTTTATTTAAAATATAATAAAAGAACAACGCCCTATCGGTGGCAAACCATGCGTTTAAACTTACCAGAAACTACTCAGCAGAAATAAAATGAAACAGGTTCATGTCACCATTACTATTAAATGGAAATTTCTAATAAATATCATATTTATCTTCTTTTAAAACTGCTGCTTTCTTATTGTCGAATATTATCTATTATATTGTTTTTTTTTTCATAGGATTAAGTGGCAAAACGTTCACCTGATTGTAACTGCAACGTCTGCCCATAACTATGTCTCATATGCCCAGTGATTAAACTAGCTCTGTGCCCTTCAGACCGAAACAGTAATGTTTGAAAGCTGTAGTGTCACGGCAGAATAACTTGACTTGGGGTGGTATAACCTACCTACCAGGGATCCGCCCCACATAGGAAGCCTACCACCAGCAGTCACCCCAAATCTCGAGTTTTTGTCGGATATCTAGCAACGACTGGCGCCATTATCGCTACCGTATCGCTGTCGTAACCATTACAGCCATCACCGACAAAAATTGTTTAATCCGTTACATAAAAATCGAAATTATTTATCATGGAAGGGGGATCAAAATAAATTATTTTTACGAAATTTAAAGTAATCTTTAAACTTAGAGCCTAAGTGTCTAGCTTAGCAACTCGAATTTTGACCTCTCAGACACGCCCAATTATTTTTTGTCGGATATCTAGCAACGACTGGCGCCATTATCGCTACCGTATCGCTGTCGTAACCATTACAGCCATCACCGACAAAAATTGTTTAATCCGTTACATAAAAATCGAAATTATTTATCATGGAAGGGGGATCAAAATAAATTATTTTTACGAAATTTAAAGTAATCTTTAAACTTAGAGCCTAAGTGTCTAGCTTAGCAACTCGAATTTTGACCTCTCAGACACGCCCAATTATTTACTAAATCCTTTCTATGTTTCGGTAGGATTGAACGGACTTTGATTAGAACTCAATCTACAGAGAGAAGAGAAGAATCTCACACCCGGATTATTTTTAAAAGCTAAAAGTAATAACACAAACAAATATTTATTTATCTTTCACTTTTTCTTAAGGTTTTTAGAATACATTTGTTACAAAATTAACAGAGCTTCATCACCAATACTGGCAGACCCGCAGTCGGATCATGACTAATCGCCGTCTTACCACCTCCCACATCCTTTGGAGCACAACCTGTAATATATTAAGCTATCAAATATTGTATTTAAGATTTGTGGCAAGTAATTACCACTTGGATTGAAAACAAATTACTTAACGATGAATTTCAAATATTTTGATACTTAATTTTCTTGTGCATTACAAATCCAGTTTATTGTATGTTTTGTGTTAAGAAATAGATCAGAAAATGGACGTATGGAAGGTTCTTATGCCAACAATTTAGTCTTTACAGGTTTAAGAAGCTTACAACATTTGGTAGAGTAATCTTCAGATGCCTGTGGTGTAACACTCTTCAGTTCGCAGACGATAAATCTTTTACCACGTCCAGCAGTAGCACCTTCTGATCTTCTGGAAAGGTTTTCTGTGTGCTTTGCAAGAGGAGAAGGATCAGCCAAGCCATGAGCGCGCGCCAACTGACTGGGAGCGCATAAAGGATCCGGCAAAACTAAGCAACCTGGTTCACCGCCACATCCAGTCCTGCGACAGTCATGTTGAAGACCATTGCGCTTGATGCAATGGCAACTATAATACATAATGCCGCCACGTAGTTCACGGCTTTTAATTCTTTTTAAATTATTTTCTTTCTCCATTTTTTGTGCACCACTCTCCGCTTTGTGTGCTTCATCGGAAGGCTTTCCTTTCTAAAATAGAAAATATAAATTAGACATTGGATATACAACCCGCTATGTCCGCCGTGTTTTCAATGATTTTTACCAGTAACTGCGTAATAATCAACGTCAACGCAACGCCATAGATGACTACCACTGCGACAGTAGATCGAAGTCGCTGAAGCGAGTTACGTAGGTCTTGCCAGGTGGAGGGCGACGCACGCACGGCGGACAACATGGCGGGCACGGCCGAGGGCAGCACGGACCATCTCGACATAGGTACCGTATGGAGCCTTGCTGGAAGAACTGGAGATCCTGGAGTCCATTGCGTTTGAATGCAGATCGCGGGAGACACTGAAGCTGAATATAAATATACATAACAATAGATTATAATGACTCGTACAGTGCGTAAATGTTATAAATAAAAAGAGCAATTAAAATTTATGCGAAGAAATCATTACATCATAGTTTCTTTTTAAGTTAAGGTTAAGAGGGCTACGTGTATAGCCTCTGCCAGACCCTTATATGGGAAAAAGGCGTGAATATATATTTGATTTTAAGGTTATGTAACTACCGTAAAACAATAAAAACCTAGAGAAAAAGCGGAGAGACTAAGTATGCTTATATTCTGCATTCAAAAAGCTTGGTTCATGACAGTTGAATAGCAGGCTCGATCCTGCGACGTCTAGTTTCGCAATCCGTACCCTAAGCCATCAGGCTATTAGCGCTTATTATATTTTATATCATTATCTTATACTTATTAGCCTGTAAACAACTATTATTGGCCATATAATCGGATATCACGGAGGATGTCAAATCCAGAGCATCTGCAGTACTATCGCGATTTGCGATTGCACTTGCAGGCGCCGTCTCCGATTTTTTGTTAGGCTGTACTTGTGATGACCGGCATTTACCACAGCCACATAACGAAATGGAATGACGGATTCCCTTACACCTCCACCATACGGCAATTTTGTATAAGTTAGAGAATTTATTTATATATTTGTTTATATTTAACGGTCTCTAGTTTATTTACAGTTTACTTAGCGATAATTAGTGTAATCGAATAATTCAGTACCTATGTAAGCAAAAGAAGCCGAATTTACATTATTTACTGGAGGCTAGCGTGGTAGCTCTGGGGCTAGGCGCTCGCTTAAAATTTCATAGTACGCCAGTGACCTGGGTCCGATTCCCGGGGCCGGCGCCACTAAAATTGGTAATTGCAATTTTAAATGCTGATTTACCACGTGCTCGGCAGTGAAGGGAAGAAAACATCGTGAGGAAACCTGCGTGTCTGAGAAATAAAAAACATTTCGAAGACAAACGTGCAGTCCGCCAACCCGCACTGGAGCAGCGTGGCGGATTCTTCCTAGCTCCAAAACGCTATCAGAAATGAGACGAGGCCTGTGCTCAGCAGTGGGACATTTATAGGCTGAAACTTTACTATTTTATCTTTATAAAAACAAATTATTGCCGGAGTTGTGAACATTACTTCATTAGGCGGTCTTAAAATAATACAATAATGAATTTCAGCTAACCTGTGGACCACAGTCTTCGTATTTGTAGCAGACCATAGGACCACAAGGAGAACACCTGCTCATAAATATACGAATTTATTGTAGAAAACCAATAACATTCACTACTATAGTTAAGTAAACGAAAAAAACTTACATTTTTTCACTCCAATGCTAAGCGGTTTATGAGGGGATTTAATGTTTTATTAAAAAAAAAATATTATGCTACTTACAAATTTTGAAAAAATATTTATTACACTTTAAATTTTTATAAAAAATACATGCGTTCAAGTTGAAGTTACAACTTCCTTTGTCAGTAAATTCTTCTTTTAATTCGTGTATTATTTTTCTGTTATATTTTTCTGTCTTTAATACTGGGATGCCAGTTACCCGTTATCTAGAAAGTGCCAGGAACAAGAAGGCAGCTAGAAACTTAATCGGCGATTATTATTACATAAAATGTATTTTGGATGACTTAGGTACGATGAACAGAAAAGAAATTATGTCAAATATTATGTATAAAATAAAAATGTATTTGGACAAACACTTTAGAAAGTTTCAACCCCGCTGTCTGCAAATACTGCATAAAGCTTCAGCGTGAGGATTTGTGTAATGTTTCATACAAGCTATGTTAGCCGGCCCGCAAATCGGTGTTGGTAAAACCTGACAAAAAGGAGATGTTTGACATCCACTTCTGCGACACTCGTATTGTAATCCATTCCTGCAAGCAAGAGCAGTCGGTGTAAAGGATGCCACCTCGTAACTCCCGGCTTTGACAGCCTCTCAAAGGCGTACACGATCCCATGATTTTGAATTTTTGTAAAAAAATCACTTTTATAAATGTTAATTGCCCTTAATACATGTTATCATTAATAAATATAACTTGTACACAAAAATTTTGATCAGAAAGTAGAATTTTATTAAAATTTATTTAAACTTTCAGTTTGTTGACATTATTACTCGTAATGTAATAATAAATTAAAATTTACAAAGTATTTCGAGATGGTCTTTCATGTTCGCTTTATAAATAAATTTCAAAATCAGTATGCACATTTTAAATACTCGTACAAAGCACGGACATTTGATTATTAATTATAATCATAAAAACTAAAGATATTTTTTTAATTATCAGTTAAATAAAGCAGGAATCCGTGTAGGTTGGTATCACACCAGGCCAATATTTCTGCCGTGAAGCAGTAGTGTGCAAAAATGACTGTGTTTCGGTCTGAAAGGCTCTGATAGCTAGTCTAATCACTGGGCATATGAGACTTAAGAACTGATGTCTCTGGGTGACGGGCGCAGTGTAGTGCCACACAGGAATGTTCTGGGTGACACGCCATTTGTAATGGGATGACGATGCACTTACCATCAGGTGAACGCTCTGAAGGTCTCGTTACTTTATCAAATAAACAAAAATAATAAAAAAATAAAAAAAACTGTTTTATATTTCCCGAAATTCTCCAACGAGCAGTTCTTTAACTTTGTTACAGTATAACCTTATTCTATTGACAAGAAGGTTTCTTTGCATTATCTGGTACTTTATACCATAGTTATTAGATAACGACGAACAACTTAAATCGGTACACACGACTTCATCGTAAGTGAAAACAGTAACTTCAAACCAAAAGAAGCTATCAACAGTTTATTAGTATGGAAGAGATGGTGGAAGCGTCGAATTGTATGAAATTGGGCAAGGCTGCAGAGTATCACAGAATTTCGGTAGATATACTAAAAGCTGGACAAGGCATGGTAGCTAGTCAGCTATACCGCCATTTTAACTTATGCTGGAGGAGCGTTAACGCTCGAGGAGGCTGGTTAAGGCCATTATCTTACCGCTTTATAAAAAAAGGGGTCGCAGCAAGACTGCAAAAACTACCGAGGTATTTGCTTGCTCAGCATCGTTAGCAAACTGTATGCAAAGGTTTTGATTAAGAGAGTTATGAATGAAAGTGTAGAGAATATCTGGTATTTACAAGTAAAATTCAGGAGAGTAATGGAATGCATGGTTCAAGTCTTTCCCTTACAAAGCATAGCCGAAAAATTATTGGCTCAAAATCAAAAGGTATATTGCGCATTTATAGACTTGGAAAAGGCCAAGGGCAGAGTGGTGAGGAATTAATAGTGGTCGACATGGTCTATATATGGGGTGAACGGCAGCTTGATACTAGCACTCAAATCACTCTACGAGGAATCCAGTGCTTGTATCGGGGTAAACGGGCTAAACGGGTAAAGGGTAAACGGGGCTTACACAGAATGGTTCAACATATAAAAGTGTGTTAGACAGGGATGAGTAGCTTCGCCGTGACTGTTTAACCTATTAATAGACAATTGCTTGAAAGATTTGAAAGAGAGTGCGTTTGATTGAACGATATTACCACCAAATGTTAGAAGGAGTTAGACATTGTTAATATTATGCATGTTGTACGTAATGGTTTTTGACAGAGAAGAAATATGACGGATTGCAGAGTTTTGATTCAAGGAGAAAGAGTGGAACAATTAAAATAGTTTCTATACTTGGGGTCAAAGTTTAAGAGAGATGAACATTACAACAGGGATATTGAGCTAAGAGTATTGGCAGGCATAACTTTATGTGTAGCCAGAACGTATCTAAAAAGGTTCGTCTGGCAGTAAATAGAGGAGTACTGGTCTTCACACTTATGTATCTTATGTACATATGTAAGGTAGTCAAAGTTGGGTCTAGCAGACAAAGCATAAAGCAAGCAGACAATGTGATTAATGCTGTGGAAATGAAAAGTCTGAGAAGTACAGCTGGAGTGACTTTGATAGACAAAATGATGAACAGCGTGATAAAGGAACGTTGTGATGTAGCAGAAGATGTAGTGACAAATATATAGAAAGTGACGCTTGTATGGTGTGGATACGTAGAGAGGATGATTGAAAGAAGATTAACTAAACAGATTTATGAGGCGATTTGTAAATGGGCAAGCCGGTAAAGGGCCAACGTAGACGAACGTATCATGATCAGAACGAAGATGTTTTAAGGAAAGGCAACGTCTAAAGTACCGACGACATTATATGAAAACGCACAATGAAAGAAGAAGAAGCGACAGATGTGTGTCTGGATTGTAATAAGTGGAAAGATTTGGTCTCTGCCTAACCCCAATGGGAAAGAGCCGTGACTCTATGTATGTACCTACAGATAGTTGTTCCGGGTCTGGGTGTTTGTGCATGTGGAATTTATATATGTAAAACGTAATATGTATGTAAAACGCACCCACAACACAGGAGAAATCCTACTGTGGGGAATCGTCTTTTTATTAAATAAATAAAATTAAATAAACCTTAAGCAGACTACCATCTACTTTAGAAATTTATTATGTATTTAACTAAGTTTCTTTACTAATGTAAATTAAAGTTTATCATTTTTCAAAAACATAATTCAAACACATAAATAATTATTGAGCATATATAATACATAAATAATTTGCGGTTAACGCGCGTTTATTTGTCGCCGTTATCATTCCTGGCAGCTAGCATAATATCCTTAAGAATAATATTTTTCATTTAAGAATACTTATTCGAAGTTCAAATGGATTCAGAGGTGATTTGTAAAATATAATGATTGAAAGTAATCAGTACAATAAAATTCTCTGCTCTATACGAACATAAAAAGCCCAAAAAAAGTAGTATTTATTTTAAACTCCTCTGTTCCCTGCATCATTGCACCTTTAAATTTGTTTCTCTGATTGGACCTTGTACTCCGGTATCAACCAAACATGTTAGTTTTTCACGTTTCATCTACAAATTCTGTATGTATATAAATGGTTATGTATCAACTAAATATTGATAATATTTATAATTTTCAGGTGTTGCGGACCTTGCGGTGGTGGTTGCTGTGGTGGTTGCTGTGGTGGCTGCGGTGGACCCTGTTGTCCCTGCATTACAATTTACACGTGTTGTACGAAGATCTGCTAAGGCTTCCTATGTTACGAGGTTACGACCAAAATCTCCGAAGCACTTCGTGTCAATTTCGTCATGTATGCAAATACAATTTTAATCGGTGCCGTTACGTGAAATAAATGTATAAGCGTAATTTTTGTTTGCATTACTTTTACCCCGTATTTGTCAACTCAACAACACACACACACACACACACACACACACACACACACACACACACACACACACACACACACACACACACACACACACACACGTACGCATAGATGTATATATTCTCGAGGGTTTTTAATTTTCTCTTGGTTCGACAACTTCGGAACTTGTGCGTGACCAACTGACTATAAAACGAGTTGTTATCAGTATAGAAGTGTCACACCACACTATTACGCTAGCCCACAGTGCCCTTCAAACCGAAACACAGTAATGTTTGCACACCACTGCTTCACGGCAGAATAACTGCCCTGGGGTGGTATCTACCTAGACGGATTCCTGCATAGGAATCCTACCACCAGTACCACCTACCTTGAATTTTTTTTATTGGAACAACCTCCAGTACGGTTCACGGTGGTCTTGGCATGTGCGTGTGGTCTAGGGATCTTAAAAGTCAATCAACTGGGTCCCTCAACTTCAAATCTTGAAATGACTCGATTGGCTCAAATCCGCACTTTTTAAACTTGCCCTCAAGAACTTTTACTTTTTCGAGTTTCATAAGGTCATCGATATACTCGATATAAATATCGTTCTCAAGTGTTGGTAATTTGGTATTCAAAACATTTTCAAAAACGTTAATAGCATTCTCAAGATCGATCTTTGTAGATGACAATATCCTTCTGGACCACAATGTTGAATTTGCAAATTGTTGGATTATTATGTTGAAATTCGCAAAATGTCGAATCCCAAAATGTGTGGTAAAAAGTTGAAAAGTCTCATATGCCCAGTGATTACGCTTGCTCAGTGCCCTTCACCGAAACCCAGTAATGTTTGTAAATTGCTGGGTGTATTTAGGACATGTCGAAATAGTGAATAACAAAAGAAAATCGAAAAACAAAAGTCGAAAACCAAATAACATCGAACAAAAAAATCTCGTTTCTTGTAACCCTTTGAACTAATTACAAAACAAAAATAAAATGTGTAAAAAAATTGTGAAAATATAATTAGAATCCTAATTTAAGCCTATATAATTTTTCTTAAAAATTGTAAAGGTTGTAATTTTTTCTTTTCAAGTTTTTTTAATAACTATGATTACCTCGTGTCAAATAAAACATCTTTTTCTCTTCTATTTTTTTTATATGGAAAAAAGTAAGATCGTGCCACTTGCCGATCATAGTAATTAGCTTCTTTTAGGGTTTTAAAAACCAAAAATATATTAGGTGTTTTTGGGAGTCGTGAATTTATTTTTCGGTGATAAACCCTCACACGAATTAGTTCTGTGGGTATCGTCTCTCCACAACTAATCAAATTGTGATCCATGTTGAACCATTGCTCTTCAAAATACTGCAGAAAATTGTGCAAATTTTCTGAATCAGGGGCATTATCTGCAATACGCCGCCAGGCTTCTATCATATACGTAGGTGGAAGTAAAACAAAAAAGACGATTGGAGTATTTTTTCTTGACCAAGTTACATTGCTTTGCTCTTTTCCAAACTGCCTTGTTAAAATGCTGAAAGCATCCCCACTAGCGTCTGTAATAAACCTTCCTAACTGCATTTATTTGAGCTAGTTCGTAATCGCATTTGAAAATTGCAATACGAATTCCATGCGCATTCTTAATTAATTGAATAGCCGTGTGTAAGTTTTCGCTGCTTTATTTGGCAAAAAAGCGTAGATTACCGGATAAATATTTAATACTTTTCTCAGATTTCAGTAATTTTAGCATCTTCTTAGAACACAAAATAATTTTCTCCTTGTTTCCATCTTCAATAATTTTGAAAGTTTCGGGCACACCTTTACAAATTACGACATCTTCAATTTTTTCAAAAATGCCCTATATAGAGAGCTTTTCATTGAGGAAAATGTTGTTAATTGGTTTGCAGATACATTAGGGTTTTGCTCAAGAAAATCAGTTGACATGTCTTCATAAATTTGTTGAATTGGATTTAAATTTGTACAAACTTCTTCGTTGATTGCATACAAAAGCCCTGTAATTTGGATTTTATTTTGGTCGATCAAGCACATTATCTGTACTTGAGGTTACGGTTGCTGTACATATTTCACGATGTGTGCACTTCCACCGTATCGTACCGTCAAGATTCGCCTTACCGTCTTGAGTCAGTGTCCACTTGCCTTTTACAATTAGAAGATCTTTATTCTTATAGGTTTTCGAAAACACAATAAGTTCAATTTTATTCTCAACGAACAGTAAATTATGAACTGGAATAACAATAGTAAAGGATTTGGTAAAGGATGACAAATCACTTTTTACTTTATTAAAAATGGCCATTACCTACCTAGATACTACTAGTAATCGATGCATAGAGAATTTATAAAACGAAAGAGTTATAATTTGGTACGCAAATAAATATAAATATGCATACTTGACGTTCCCGTCTATCGGTGGGATGGTAACGAACAATATCTATAAAAATCACAGAAATTTAATTTCAATTCATTTTTGAATCAATTCAGATCGTACATATGTATATTGTTGTTCGGATTGTTGGGATACTACTTTTTTGCGTTCAACGATTTGGGATTCAACATATTGCAAGTTAACTTTTAGCGAACTCATCATTTTAGGAACTCAACATTGTGGGTCCAGTAAATTCAACTTTTTACGAAATTAATATTTTGGGGTTCAACATTTTGCAAATTTAACTTTGTGGTCCAGAAGGCACAATATTTGATACTCCCATATGATACTACCGATACTCTATGAAATGAGTGCCACTGTTTACACGCTTCATTTGTCGTTGATGAAACGTCACATTGTGCTTTATCGATGATACAAATGAAACTAATTTCGCCTTGAAGCCTTCCGAGTTTGTTTACACAATTATTGTTCACTTTGCTGTTACTTTATCATGGGACACTCCCAAGATAAAGTACGAGACCGTAGGATCTATGTGCTCTAATCAAAGCTCAAGGTTCAGTGTCAGTGCTCCCCGCTCGGAGGCGACACGGGTACGAATCCCTAAATTGTATTGAGTTTGAAGTAAAAAATCAAGTAAAATTAACAATTTATTTAAAACATAACAATCCTGACTTGGACGTATCCACTACAAACGTTGCTCTAACAAATCTTAGTACAACAAGTGTGAATAGTAATTTTAGGGCAACACGGTCCGCAGCATGGCCCACAGCAAGGACCGCAACATGATCCACAATGTCCGCCGCACCTGTTAAAAAACCTTAATTATTTGAAGGTTGTTCATCTCCTAGGCTCGCTTCTTAGACAGGTTCCCCCAATCCCATTATTTATATAACCATTTTAGTAATATGAAAAAAATGGAGTCTAAAAAGCGAACTAGGAAACGGCAGAAATAACTTCCACAGCTATGAGCTCTGCAGCTGTTGCCGACCTGTCTGCCAATTATGCCATCTATGGCAAATACCTTGCATAAACCAAGAGTAGTAATTTATTACCGACCATTCGGCAGTAACCAGCCAAAATTATAATTTTACTGGTGGTAATTACTATTTCGGCGACGTGGTTCGCCACCCGTCACGTCACGTTTCCCTCGAGGGTGAAAAGTGGGTAACGTGAGTGGCATCTGCCTACCCCTTATATGGGAAAAAGGCGTGACTGTATGTAGAACTGTGTATGTATGTAATTTCTATTCAGGAAACCGTCTAGGTAGGTACCACCCCAGGCCAGTTATTCTGCCGTGAAGCAATGTGTGCAAACATTGCCATTGTGTTTCGGTCTGAAGGAACTGAGAGCTAGTATAATTCTGGGAATGTGAGATTAAGAACTGATGTGTCAGGGTGACGGGCGCAGTATGTTGCCACACAAATGTTCTGGGGAACAGCGTTTGTTATGAGCAGACGTTGCATTTATCAGGTGAACGTTTTGCTCGTCTCGTTACTTTATGCAATAAAAAAAATAGATTTATTGTGAAATTCCGAAAAGAAACACCACGCCTGCCCATAACAGGCAGTGTGTCACCCAGAAAATTCAATGACCCGTGAAATCGGAAGAGTGATGCTTACACATCAGCTTAGTGGTTGAATAACTAGGCACGAGGGGTACCTGCCTAGATGACCCCCTGCATAGAAGTTCTACCACCAGAAGTATTATTCATATCATATCCATAATCTTTGCAATTCGCTTAAAAAGTTTAATTACACAACTTAAGGTACACTTACATGATGATCAGCTAGAAGTTTATACCAGTTTCTTATAGAAATACAAAATATGACGAAATGAATTAGACAACGCGATTACACTTCAAAGCAAAATGATATTATTTTTATGCTTTATAAATACTTTTACTTATTTTTATGTTTACTTTAGGAATTTTTTTGTAGACTGAAGATGTAAATCACAACGATCTTTCGTTCGAAAATAATAGAACATTCTAGACTAATGTAAAAAATTAAACTTCTATATTTCTTCATAAAATGTGCCAGACATTTCAAATTAATAAATAGGTTTCACTCTAAATATTGCAATAATTATGTAAATTATGTCGTTAAAACAACTTTTTTTGTTTCTCATTATTGTATTGATCGATTTATTGTCGACTTGAAATTGAAACAAAGATTTTAATAGAAAGAAATAAAGGAAGAAAACATTTCGGAAGAGACGACCGCGTGGCCTAGTGGTTAGCGTACCTGACTTCTAAGCCGCGGGTACTGCACTGCGGGTTTGAATATCAGCCGGAGCCAACATTTGTGCAAAACACAAGTTGTTGGTTTTCGGGTCTGGTTGTGATGGTCATGTGAATGGTCTGTAAAACGCACCTAAGATAAAGTACATAGTACCGTGACAGCTCGGGGGCCGGGTGCCCTTTAATTTTATAGTACGCAAGTAACCTGGGTTCAATCCTCGCTGCCAGCACCTATAAAGTTGTTCTACAATTTTAAGTGCTGATTTACCACGTGCTCAGCGGAGAAGCAAAATATCGTGGGAAAACCTTCATGTACGAGGAACAGAAATATTTCGAAGACATGTGAAGTCCGCCAACCCGCATTGGAGCAACGTGGCGGAATATTCCCGGCTGCAAAATCCTCTCAGAAATGATAGGAAGCCTGTGTTCAGCAGTGGAACAATTATGGGCTGACTTTATGTTTTTTTTACATTAAATTAGGTAATAAACTAGTAAGCAATTTATACAGACAACTAGAAAAAACGGTCAATGACAAAATTTTACTTATCGAAAATATACTTAAATAAGAAAATGTGTAATTAATGCTTAAAATCTATTATATAATTGAAGTACTAGACACCGTGGCATAGTGCCAATAACGCTGCCAGCTTATGAACTATGTTAAATAAATCTAAAACGTAATTTAACAAAACAGTTTCTTATTTAATATATGCCTTTTACTACGACGTGGCTCAGTAATAATCGTGCCTGCCGCTTGGGAATTTTACCTACGGCTGAGTTTTGAATTGGAATATCATGTTGTTGATTGATTATAACTTAACACCGAAGTTAGTGCATTGCCTCTGAGCAAATACCAACAGCGCAATGTGCCCTGCGCGGATGGTAACTTATGTCCGAAAGACAGTACCGTGGATATAATCAACTAGGGCGACGTACTTCCAACAACAAGAAATATAAAACAGGTACCATCAGTTATGTATTTATATATAAATGTGCATGCTTGGCAGGCGGGTTGGCAACCGCAGTTTATTTATTCTGATGTTCCAGGAAGTTGCTGCTGCCACCTACGGGATGAGATTAATTATTAACCGTTTGACATTGGTTGGTTTCTTCTACGAAAAAAAAATTGACATATTTCAAGTCTTGTCAGAAAATCGATAAAAACGGTATATTATTATTGAAAAATTCTTTAAAAATTTTAAAGTAAATTACACTATGTGCAGCCCAGTGCTTCATTTACCGAGTTACAAAGAACCTCCACAATGTATACCTTGCTGTCCTGTTCAGGTAATTTTTGTGGTAAAACATTAACGTAGTAAATTAAGCACAAACTTAGGTTCTTGTATGTTCGGTTATTATTTTTACTGTTAATTTAAAAGGCTTTTACCACTTTATATGTCTCTGAGGTCTTGGTTTGACATTTAGAGCATTATTAAAAAATATATCTCTTATGTTGCATAAGGTTAATTGCTTTACCAATTTTCTAAAGAGTCCGCGCGGGCGGTATGGACATCAGCTAATTTGGACACTATCGTCTACTTGCTTTTATCGGTTAATGCGGTGAGAACCGCAGGGGTACGATATGTGACAATTTTTTGTTTGGTGTAGTAAGAATCGGTACAATAACTTGGAGAAGACACTTGTGGTGCACATGGTTTACTCGGTTTAAGTAACTGTAGACAGTGTTGACCGATTTGACCAAGACGAAAAATTCTTAATACTGTCGGAAGCTATTAACTGCGCAGGAGTTATTATAGTGCCACGTGTAAATGTACGCGCAAACAGACACTGACACATCTTGACATAACCGCAGTCTATATAAAGCTTATGCAATGCTGTGTACAGCAGCATGCGTTGTCAGAGACAAGGAGATAATCACAATACAACCAGATCCGAAAACCAACAAATTATGTGTTAGATTATGTGTCAAATTATGTGTAAAAAGATATTCTTTTTTATTATTATTTAATTATTACTGCGATATGGTTCAGATATCACCATATCCCTCAAGTTACAAAACCACATATTCATCGAGAACCTCTAAGCTCTCCTATAAATTATGAAACATATTAAATTATAATAATAGAAAAGACTACATGTTGTTAATTATAATTATTCTATTTTTTTTAAATGTTTTTAAGAACACATACAGAGTGCTACTAACAATGATACACAATTAACATAATCACACGTTTTGAGGTTTAGTAACACATCCAAAATTGTGTCCATAACATGCATTCAACGTGTGTGAAGAATTTAGATTTCCTTTTGAGCACTAGCCCTTAGGTTAATACTAATATCTACACAAAACAAATCAACGGAAATGGCATTTTGTGAATGTTTGTTATATAGTCTACAAATTCTAAAAATAGGGTAGTTAAAAGAGGATTTAATTCGACAAGGTGGAATATGCAACACTTTAAAAATAACAGCATGGTCATACTAACCTTTTTTCTTTATTTTATTATATTTAAATAATTGTTGCCCCACACGCGTGCACAACACAACCAGACCCGACAACCAATAATTTTGTGTTTATGTACAAATCTTGGCTACGGCTGTTATTAGAATCCAGAACCCGCGGCGTAGAAGGCCGAAATTCTGACCACTAGGCGACACGGGCGCCAAATCATCGTTCTCTTTGAATTCAATATTCATTAATTTTATTGTATCTTATCTAATTATGTCGGTTAAAAGCATTATTAATGCTGAGCGTCTTTCGAAAGACCTTTGGCGCTTCACACGCCTCAAGCTGATAACTTAATATGAATTAAAGAGATCTTTTGGCCACAGCCATCGAGCTATAACTGAGGATAATCAATTAGTGGTTTAATTCTTTAACTTTTCTTCGACCCTACAAGAACTTGAAATAGCGCTAGGAAACCCGCCCCGGCTAAGCATGGAAGTTATTGTTATGTATGTAAGTCTGTATAAGTCCCGTTTACCCATTTAGGAATACATGTTCGTAAAATCCGTTGTTATCTGTCGTATGTTGGCGAGGGAATATGTGCGCCAAATTTAAAGTAAATAGGTATTGTATTTTCGGTAATATACTCGGTATGTTAAATCGCTTTTATTTGTAGATAGATTTGGTCCAATAACAATAAAAATTTGTTTTCACGTTTCTAGGGCCCATGTTGTCTACCCTGCGGTATGGACCCTGTAACACTACGACGCCCTCTAATTGTACATGACAGCACCTTTGATTATCGACCAACCAGTTGGCCAGGGATGGTGCTTAACAATCAAGACAAAAAAGTGCGATACCAACTTATTAATTACGTGCGGCCGGTACGTATACATATTAATTTGCATTGAATGAGAAAGTACAGTAAAGTAGAAGTGAATATTTGGCAGCGTTCGGAAAATTGCCACATATTCTCGTCGAGTATACTTAAATGTCTCAAAACACAAGTTTTGATCCACTGCGGCCTACCAGTGATAGCATACAGAACCGAGATTTGGTCCTACACTGCATGAGGGAGGCGCTCAGCGGGCTATGAAAGGGACTATGCTCAGTGTTTGTTTGCGAGATAGAATCATAGCCCTAAGTATAGAAACCAACGTTTTCCAATATCCGTTAATTTGTTAGATCAAACAAATAAACAACGGTGATGTGATCTACTCCAGGCCGATTTTCGACCACGGCGTTAACTTCCGAATACGTTCGGAAGCTATCAACTGCGCGGGAGATATTATAGTGTCGACCCAACCTACCCGCGCCCAATGTAACGCTCATGCGGTATGATTGGAAGTAGTTAGGTTAGCACAATCACAGCACGCTAGATCGAGACAAGCTCGATGCCGCCGCCATCGTCGCGATATGGCCAGAAATAGGCGAAGAGGTTCCGTCCGATCTCGAAGTGGAAGCAAACTGGTTCCGGGGCAAAATGACGCAAATTAGCGATGCGTCGATGCCCCGAACCGGACGCCTCAAGCACAGGGCAGCAGCAGAGGTGTACTGGTGGTCGGCAGAAATCGCGCGACTTCGCGCGATCTGTTTTCGGTGCCGGCGCCAATACACTAGAGCCCGGAGGAGAAGGCGAGCTCCGGCTGAAGAGACAGCCAGTCTCTACGGGGCTTACAGAGCGGCTTCAAAGGCGTTACAAATCGCCATTGCAGACACCAGATCTCGGTCCTGGGATGAGCTCCTGGAGGGACTCAACGAGAATCCGTGGGAGCGTCCATACCGAATGGTGTTGGGTAAACTTCAGCCATGGACGCCTCCGGTGACGGAGACTCTAGATCCGGACCTGCTGGAACATGTGATCACTTCGCTTTTCCCGGTGGGCTGGTCAAGTCCCTCTGTCTACCCCCCGCCGTTGTGGGAGTGGCAGTAGGAGATGGAGGTGACCGTACAGGAGCTGGACCGAGCTGTTAGCCGCTTGCGTGCCCGAAACACCGCGCCTGGACCTGTAATTCATTAACTTTTTTATTGATATTAATGTATAGAACTCAAATCTTATTTTTCAGGTGAAACCGCATTATGCTTCTTGTGCACCTTCTAACGTGTAAGGACTGATCACGGTAAGGCCTTTAATTTTTTTATTTACCTGTGATATAGTCTTGTTTCTCGAAATCCATACTTAGAATACCACAGAATTTAATAAGTCAATGTTTGAAACATGTGAAAATTTCTGCTGCTACGATACTTCAATGGGAGTTGAGGTACTTTACATGCCCTCGAAATATTTTTTAGGTCATATAGGTTAACGCGATGTTTTCCTTCACCATCGAGCACATGGAAAATTTAACAATTAAATAACAACTAACAATTTTAGTGGTTACCGTCACAAGTTATAAACTTATACGCTGCTATCGTAGTATGGGATTTAAAGCAAGGCTCCGGCTCCTGATGTTCGTTTCAGCCTATCACAAGTCCACTGCTGAACATAGGCCTCCCCCATAGATAGCCACAAAAGTTTGTAGTTCTCATATAGGAGAGATTTCGCCATAGTTGCTACGCTTGGCAGGCGGGTTGGCAACTGCAGTTTATTTATTTAGATGTTTCAGGAAGATGCTGCTGCCCATCTCCTGGTTTTAATTTCCCTCTGTCGACTTTTACGACACCCACGGGATGAGATGTACTACGGCTCTTATCTATTTCATTTATGTAAATTGCCTTAATATAAATTCGTATTAGTTTCAGTTTTATATTTTTAATTGTTGATTAACATATTACGTTTTATAATCATCTATTCTAACATAATGATCTTCTTCATCCTATGTACAGAAGTTTAAAATCGTAACTGGTACGATATAAAAATATTTTTATTTTTAAACATACGTCTATTAATTTGACGCTTAAAGGATGTTTCTAGAAACTTACTTAAGTATGTTTAATCTACCATTATATGCACAGTTACATTGATAAGTATTTCTGAACTGTAAAGTACTGCTATAAGTTATTTCAATCTCTATGTAACTTCTAGTAAATTTCTTTACTGTTGTATAAAATTCCTGATTCTTCACAATGTTAATATTAAGAATTTGAAAGCGAAATGCAGAAGAAGCATGTAGCTCAAATTTGCAGCCGCTTGCGGTGGTGTTTGACATAACTATCATTGCGGGTCATATGCTGCTCCAAATTTGAAAGATATACTGTAATTTTCCGAATTGGTGGATGCAGTGCTTAATGCCTTGTACATAGACATTGCCTAATACCATAAGAATATAGCCGAAAAGGTTTATTGAGTTCTTCCTGTTTGAGCTAATTCTTACTACTAATAAAGCCAGAGAGTTTGTAACTTTGAATGCGCCAATCTCAGTTAATACTTATCCGATTTGAAAAATATTTTTTTCTTTAGATAGTTCGTTTATTGAGGAGAGTTCTATACTATAACACTTTATGCTACATCTTTAAGAGAAGGGGTCGAACTGTAATGCTCAGGTTAACAAGGTACCATGCTGTATGGCGCAGTGATGTGTGGGAAACCGCGAAGCACAACTAGTTTTAATATGCGTGGGAGCAATGCGATTTCATATGAAAACGTGTCTGCCGTGGTAGGTTCTATAAGCATTATGCAAGTACAATAGTTAACCACAAAGTTTTATCAAAAAGTTAGTTTCGAAATTAGATATAAAAGTCATGATGATTTTTAATAAATTGTATGTGAAAACTCTTTCGAAAAGTCGTCTCGTTGTACGAGCTGACATTTGAGATTATTAAAAAATAAAGTGTCAAATGCTAAATTAAGTTTCGACAAGGAAAATTTGTGAAAAGTTTGTCATCAAAATTAAAGGAAAATTAATACAAAATTAAAAAATTTAATTTTAAAATGTGCGACCGGATGAATGTTATTGGTCAATTGCAAACAATCATGTCAGCTATTCGGTAAGTTGAATATATTTTGACTATATTGTCGAGGGATGAAAAATATGAAACATGGGATTAGTATACACGAGAATATATGATTAGTACGCAGTAAATTAAAAGTAAAGAAGAGAGATTTATCTATACGCTGAAAGTCGATAGGTGCTCGTGTCTTAGGACTATAGTTTGCATTTTTTGTTCAGGACCTATATTTAGCAGAGGACTTATAATAAGCTGATATAATGATGATGATGATGCAAAGTTTACTAAAAACCTATAAGCGATCCAGTGCTAAGCACATGTATTTTTAGTACTGATGTAATACAGTCGATAGGTGTTCGACAGAGTAGAATAGCACCTACGAGTACCTCTTTCCTACCGAAGTGTCGTAAGAGGTTACTATGGTATTGTAGGGACAGCCTTTATTCGTGCAGAATAACACCATAATATGCAATGCTGTCACTATACTGCTCGTGGGGACGCAATGAGGAGTAAGAATTTTTCGACTCGTACCAAAATGGGGGCGACGTGGTTCGCCACACGATACATCTCGTTTCCCGCGAGGGCGGTAACTGGGCTACGTGAGTGGCTCCTCTGCCTACCCCGTATATGTGAAAAAGGCGTGACCGTATGTATGTTTGTACGACAAAATAAATGGTGAAATCGTAATTTTTAATTACGTAGATAATCTAACGACTATTTCAAAAGTCACTACAAACAATAAAATTGCTATAATTTCATAGCATATGCTTTGATTCAGGTCTAATCTAATCAGGTCATAATTTGTATCCGGATTATGAATAAACTAAGAGGACAATAGGGCTTCAGAATCATACTATATATATTGTTCCTGAAAACGTTAACAAGATGTCAGTGAAAACATGGTTCACCCGTTTTTCACAACACATATTACATTAGAGATAAAACTAAAGTTAAAAATAGTTTGTAAAGCCATCGTGTGTACACAATGTACGAATACATCCATACTAATACAATAATGCGAAAGTAACTTATTTCCGCGTGGACGAAGTCGCCGGCATTAGCTAGTTGTTTATAAACTTAGAAATAAATTCTACGGTTATTGTATGTGCTGTAATTTATCTATATATATATACATACGTGAAGAGAAAGCTTTGTACTCCTTTTTAAGCACATAGCGCGCACAGGGCAGTGTCAGATTTGGCATAGTTTATATGTAGGAGTGCCGAAAGCTTTTTTTTATTTGACAAATTGACGAGACGAGCAAAAAATTTCACCTGTTGGTAAGTGCAACATTTGCCCATAACAGATGCTGTGTTACTCAGAATATTTCTGTGTAGCACCATACTGCGCCCTTCACCCTGAGACATAAGTTCATAAATCTCATATGCCCAGTGATTACGCTAGCTCTCAGTGGCCTTCAGACCGAAACACAGTAATGTTTGCACACTACTGCTTCACGGCAGAATAATTGGCCCTGGGGTGGTACCTACCGAGACGGATTCCTGCATAGTAATCCTACCACCAGCGAAAAATTAAAGCTAAAATTTATGTGTTACACATACATTAAATTCATTAAAAAAATGTTTATGAATTACGGTGGAATTGGAACCATTGGGTGACCACCAGTATTAATTATAGTTTCACGCTTTACTTCGTTTCATTAGGAATAAGGGAAACATGATTTTATTGAGTTACAATGTCTCTGTGCTTATTATTATGATTATTCTATAAACAAATGATTTATATCGATTTTTTACATTACAGGGGTGGTTGTGATGGTTGCACACCAAGATGCTGTACTCCTTGTGCGGCTCCGTGTTGCAGTGGCGGCTCACTCGTTACAGTTTACAGTCAAGTAGCACATATTCAGTGACTCACCGCCGTTTACGCTCTTCTGCCAATCAAGTTATTTTCATATCGATAAATGCTTATAGTATAAGCAAAGAATAGCATAAGTAAAACTGCCTTTTTGTGTTCAACTGTGAGGAGTTTTAGTTTGATGAGATATTCAACTATCTGAAAGCAGGAGATACTAAAAATTCATCCATGGCGTTGTTATAATGTGGATATTTCTAGTCTTATATTTTACTTCTTTTGTCTATGACACGTAGTTACTTTCGCGCGTTCATGTAGCGACAACCGCATATCTCACTGTATCGGACTGATAATCATAGGACATGGGGTAAAACTAATGTTTGTACAATACACAAATCATTGGTTCAACGACCTTGTGCATTGTGGTAGAATTTTTGGAGCCTGTGGTAGAACTCCAGGGCCAGTTATTATGCCGTGAAGCAGTAGTGTGCAAACATTACTGTGCATTTCGGTTTGAAGGGCAGTAAGAGCTAGCGTAATCACTGGGCATATAAGACTTATGTCTCAGGGTGTCTATATTCTGGGTGGCACAACATTTGTTATGGGCAGATACGGATTTTATCGCGTTTAATTTTTTAAATATTTATAACCTGTCGTTTCGAGTGCTAAATGCGATAAACTTTGAAAAATTAGTTTTATTGAATGTATAATATAAGAAATCTAATAGTCTTTAATATTTAATAACGTTGTAATCTATAACTGGTCATTCTGAAATGTAGTGACTCAAACATTTAAATTAATTACAAAACTGAATCAAACAAATTATTTACATTAACCGTCGTATACCGGTAGTCCCACCAATTAGTATTACTGGTAAGACCTATCGGCAATATTTCTTCGAGTAGTCGAGTAAGACTTAACAGAAATCAGTTTTCTAATCAGATATTATAGATAAATAGGTATACACATAAGTCTCTTCTGAAGATTCTACAGGTATGATGCCTGTTGGAGTGGACTTATTGTTGTATACGTTCCGATGCAACAACAGTAATAATTCTTATTATTATGAGAAATACAACTGATTCAAAACTAGGTTTGACCAAGATATTTTTTGTATTACTTTAATCAAAGGTATAAAAGGGAAACAAAAACATGACATTCATTATTTTACTGAAAAAGGCTAACGCAAAGCTTTTGTTGCATTTACATATTTACCGCATACACTATACATTTTGGTTTCACTCTGATAAATTGTTTCTACTTACTGGGCCTCATAGCATTGTGGAAATGAAGTTAAATGAAATCATAATAAATATATTTTTGAAAGTTAATTTCTTATGCAACTTAGATTTTTTTTACACAGTTGAAAATCTAATTTGATAGAATATACTTATAAAATATTCTAATCACATAAATTGTATATGTCAAATACATACAAGCTATTTAATTTAACTATGTACGGTTTAGACATACAGACAATAAGAGATCTCATAAATAGACAGATAATGAAATTAATTTTTCAACAGATGCAATATTAGCAGTGGGCCAACCGCCGTGTCCAATAGCAGCTTTTGACAAAGCAACCATTGCAATCGGCCATCACAAACCACCGTTTTCAAGACAGTGAATATTAGGAATTTCTCCATTAGTCGTGTTAATTATTAGTTTTTTGGGATAAATTTGCTTGTTATATACTCATATGGTGTAACTTGTATTTTGTTATTTTCATTAAAATAATGACAATTTATTAATGTATTTATTTTTTCATCCCGAATGCAATCACTTTGGTCATGTTTGATTAATTTGATATTTTGAGCGGTTTGTTAACTACACTGATAAATTAAGCGTTTATGTATATACATACTGAAAAATCGATGTGCACATCCTTCAGTAAAGAATTTGGAAAGCTTATTTACTAAATAACAGGTTATAAAGTGTTAAAGATAAAAAATTAAACTATAGTCCCTCAGTCCACACAAAAAAAATATATATTTTAATAAAAATTACCAAAGCGAAATTACTCGCGGAGCGATTTTCAGACGTACTCCCCGCCGTGGCGGAACAGTATTTCTAAACTCACGACACCGGAGTTTCGAGCGGTTATGTAGTCGTCCCGCCAAGTTTGCGGGTGATGATCGCAAGACGGGTGGTTAGCTACGATCATAGTTTGTCCATTTAAGTCCCAGGCCGCCATGGACACACACCAGAAATGAGCTGTATGCGTGCGTTGCGTTATACTTACTTCAAAGACGAATTAAAAGGAAGGCCTAAATGGAGGACAAAATGGCCTCGTATTTCCGTACACGCGCTCGCTCAATCTGCTGCGGTCGCCCGCCGAACTATCGCCGAGCGCACCGGCGAGGGCCGCCACGCCAACGTCGCGTGTGGCCGCGACCCGAGCGATTCTACTAGTTTCCCGCCGGTGCAGCAGGACCCGCATACTATAGCGCACGCCGCGGGCATAATTCACGTCGTAAAATTTACTAAGTACCTATCTTTACCTAAATTTCCACATTTCCACGTGGGTTGCGGTCACGCCACCGCGGCGGCCGGTACGGGTAAGATCACTCAGTGAGTTTTTAGCCAAAATCGACAAAACAACCGTACATTTTTACAAGATTTTATTTCACTTGCAATGTATGTAAAGTTCAAATTCAGCTGAATTTAAAACTAGTTCCCTCCATGCGATTAAGCTGAAATTAGGATCAGATATGTAACCCATCCCATCCCGTGAGTGTCGTAAAAGTCGACAGAGGGAAATTAAAACCAGGAGATGGGCAGCATCATCTTCCTGGAACATCTGAATAAATAAACTGCGGTTGCCAACCCGCCTTCCGGGCGTGGCAACTATGGCTAAATCCCTCCAATATGAGAGCTACAAACTTTTGTGGCTATCTATGGGGGAGGCCTATGTTCAGCAGTGGACTTGTGATAGGCTGAAACGACGACGATATAACTTTGAAGACAATACTATGGTACCATCGAGATGATCTTCTGATGGAGGAGGTGGCCATAGGAACTGCTCAACTTCTCAACATAACTCCATCCTGTTTCGCTTCGTTGGACTTATTTTGATAAGTACTGCAGACCTAGATGATATCCAGTGTCTGATGATGGTGTTGGGATGAGGTCATAGGAACTCCTTAAGTTCTCATGATAACTGTGTCGTGTTGGGCTCGTTAGATTGGTCTTGACAAGTACTACAGACCTAGATGATGTCCAGGGTCTCATGATGGAGCTGGGAAGTGGTCCAGTCTTATAGGAACTCCTCAAGTACTCATAACTCCGTCCATTTTGATCATTGGATTTGTCTTGACAAATACTTACATAGATGGTATTCAGAGTCTGATGGCTGGAGGCACCGAGATATAAATGTCAAAAGCTATCCATGACTGCAAATTATCAGGCCTTACTTTCAGCCAGCACAAAATCACGATTCAGACATACCATCAGTAGAGGCAGATTTCGGTAACGACGGAGTACACATTATTAAACCTAAATCAATTCAGTTTCCGGTCAAATACAGTACAGTGGATAGTATGCAGAGGCAGCACTGTCGATCGTGCCGTGGTTTATTTATGACCAAAACTTTTTGCTGCTGGTCAAGCGGATGTTGCCATTTTATGCGTTAACATGTTTCTTGATTTTACGTTCCAACACTATCGCCAAACAATAGATATTTTCCAATTCATGTAATTAATTAGTATTTTAAATTTTGTCAGATGTTTGAAATGAAAAACGCAAACCTAGAATGTATTTTTATTATAAATATTCGACTCAAGCCCTTACGTAGATTTAAATTATATTGAAGAAAAATCTATCAATCAAAACCACGCTAAATGGTTGTCATTTACTTTTACACTTACAACATACTTTTTTCCACGTAAAATATAAAACTTAACAATACAAATGAAATTTAAAATAGAATAAAACAGAAATTAAACCAAAAATGACGTCCGGGAAATTTACCTGTGAGATGTGCACGTGATTATTTCTACGATTAACACCACAGCCAATCACAGAACACGGTACCTTTGTTGAAGACAACTGTTTTGACTAAAAATAACCACCATTTAATTACAAGAAATGCAAAAAAACTGGGAAGCTAATTCCACTCGTGCTAACTTGTGCTAACCTGTCATTCAAAACACGATACAGTTTATTATATTCATTCGCATCAATTTTAGTAGATCGTAATATAAATTTTCTTACTATCTTTATCGCAGAAAATAATTCGATATTTCATGTAGAATTATTTGTTATTAAAAACTTGTCGCGCGAAATGTGATAAAAGTACAAATGAATATCTTGAACAGTGATTGGTAATAAGAAATTTCTTGAATCGAAGTATTTTTTTACAATTGGGTCCACATGCTGGGTGCAGCGCTCGCCAACCGTATGACAACAAATCCCCCAAGAAATGTTTATCACCTTTGTCCAACAGCTCGCCTGGTGGTAGAATTTCCTATACAGGAATCCCTCTAGGTAGGTGCCACCGCAGTGTCAGTTATTCAGCCGTCAAGCAATAAGTTTAAAAATTACTGTGTTTCGATTTGAAGGGCGCTGATATTGTTATTAGTGGACATATAAGACTTACGAACTGATGTATCAGGGTGACGATCACAGGGTAGCGCCAGTGCCACACAGAAATGTTTTGAGTGACACAGCATTTGTAATGGGCAGAATTTGCACTTACTCTCGTCACTTTTTTCATAAATAAAAGAAACAGTATAATACAATGTGGCTCAAGGCTCAAGAATAAACGGTTGGGCGAGCGATTATAACATGCTAAAGTCATAAGAATACGATCAAAGATAAATAAATATCGTATTTCATCATATTTTGTAATAAATATTAATTTACGCAACGTCTAACGTCGATTTGTGTGCTGAGATTACGCAAATTTTTCTTTTTGTGTTAATTAAAAAAAAATTACATAGCCTACGTGAATAAAATCAGTATAGAACTTGTAACAATTTTCTCGACCAGATAGATTAAAAAACAAAATCATTTTCTCCTAAATCTCGAAGGTCACATTCTTTTATATAAAAGTGTAAATCAAAGCTTCTCTCATTTGTTCAATTTACAATACAGTCTTTAAACTTTTTCTAAATTTTAAATATTTATAGCCAACTGCAGTATGGGTAGCTGCGGAATGACTAATGTGCCAGCGGCGTGTTTACCAATCGCAAATAATTGCGGGCCACAAGGAGCCTATGTGTGTCAAAATTCAAATCCGCCAATACAAAGGTGCTATACCCTGAACCCATGTATTAACATCTACAGTTGCCACACGCAAATCATGTAAAAATCAGGAAACGGAAAAAGGAAAAATCAGAATGAAGACACTAAAAGATCTCCAGTGCTATGCGACAATCTTGTCAGTAAATTGTAATTTCAATAATATTCAGTGACAATAAAACTTTCATTTAATAGCTATCGCTTTTTGTTTGTTATTATAGCACTTTTACTCAGAGAAAGTAAAAATAAGGAATGCGAGATTCCATAAAATCCAATAAAAGATAAGTGGTTAGCAAAAGTGTTGTTTGGTATCGCTCCAAACATTTACATAAACGGTCATTATATCATTTAGAATATGTCGTTTTCAATTTGACTGCGTGCTCACAAACAAACCTCCGCGAGTACAAAAATAAAACTTCATGCCCATTATTTTCATAGTTTATTTAGCGTGTTCGGTAGCAAAATAAATCTTTTCTGTTCAGTGGTCTAATTCGAGTCTCGACATGAAAAGCATTAAATAATGAAATTTACATTAACTTAAATTCTATATTGACCAAGTTACATATTTCTGGGCTAATGTGAATATTCAATATTTTGATAATCTCCCTGTGATTTAGTCAGGACCATATTAACTATTTAAGTACTAGTATATCACTTTAACAACCTTAATTACACCACTCAAAATAAGTCCTCTCTATGGATTATCACAAAATACGGTCCTGACCCACCTCCATCCATCGACTGCATGACATCTGCAGCAGACGTAAAATAACCGATATAATCCTTAGGATAAGCCAGCTGAAGCCCCCGTTTGAAGAAAATTGCCAACCTCGTATCATATCTTGCACGGAACTTTGTATTATCGTATGTATATCGCTTGGTAGAATCGCAAATTATAAAGTAACAGCTTATTAATGACCCACTGCTGAGCATAGGCCTCCTTTCTTTCGAGAATGTTTTGGAGCTGGAAAGAATCCGCCACACTGCCCCAATGCGGGTTGGCGGATTTCACATACCTTTGAAATATTTTACATTTCTCAAACATGCATCTTCCCGATGTTTTCCTTCACCGCCGAGCAAGCGTTAAATCAGCACTTAAAATTGCAATTAACAATTACAGTAGTGCCGGCACGGGAATCGAACCCAGGTCACTCGCGTTCTATTAAATTTAAAGCGAACGCCTAGCCCGTGGGCTGCCAAATTGTAACCAGACAAATATGCAAATAAAGTGAATTTTACAGATTACCATTAATAAAAAAATATCGTACTATGAACATCTTTTATTTATTTGACAACAAACATTTCAGTTTCACTTGAAAGGACATAACAAAAACTAAGAATTTAAATTCGTTGCTATCTTAGGGGCACACTAACTGGGTAGAAACATCCTGCTTGCGGTCCCTGAAAATTATTAAAATCATTTCAGTTAAAATATGAGACAGAAGAACTTAGCGTGTTTTTTATGAAGCAACCATTTCGAAGAAGTATAAAGGAGAAAGACAGTTATAAATAAAGATATAATATACTTCGCAGCAGTATTTCTGTATCGGTTGCTAGCTAAAAATCCGTCTAGGTTAGTTACCACCCCAAGGCCAGTTATTCTGCCGTGAAGCAGTATTGTGCAAGCATTACTGTGTTTCGGTATGAAGGGCGTTGTGAGATAGCGTAATCTCTGGCCATTTGAGACTTAAGAACTGACGTCTCAAGGTGACGGGCGCAGTGTGGTGGCACACAGAAATATTCTGGGTGACACAGCATTTGTTGTGGGCGGACGTTCCACTTACCATCAGGTGAACGTTTTGCTCGTTTCGTCACATTATACAATAAAAAAAAACAATTTCCCTCCATAGATTGCCACAAAAGTTTGTAGCTCTTATTTCGAAAGGATTTTGCCACGCGTGGCAGGCGGGTTGGCAATCTCAGTTTATTCATTCAGATGTTCCAGGAAGATACTGTTGTCCATCCCCTGGTTTCTATTTTCCCTCTGTCAGATTTTTACGTCACCCACGGGAAAAGATCGGGTGGCAGATTCTTCTAAGCCGCCACCAACGATGTAAAAAACTTTACTGTACGCGAAAAAGTAAGATTTTCCCCAACACATTTGCTCTCTCAAAAATAAGAGGAAGCTTATTTACAGCAGTGAAAATTTATCAATGTTCATATAACAGCATCACAAACTCTTTTTATTTTATTCTTTAAAGACAACAGGGGTCAGCTAAACCCACCCCGACTTTGCACTGAAGTTATTGGTATATTTAAGTATATATAGAGAAAAACAGCATCAGCCGTCACCAGCAGCATCATTTAGGGAGTAAATGTTCGTAAAGTCCGTTCTTGTTGTCTATATCGGGAAAGGAATATGGAATGCCAAATTTCAAGTCAATACAGGTTAATTTCAATAGCCTCGCGAGTTATCCTTGGCAAGAATCAGTGTGCTTTTGCAAAGGTTTGTGGTCTGTCAAATCTTATATAACGATTGGAATGATTATAATAACGAGTATTAATGTTTCCATCAATAAATTTTATGATAGCGAAAATATTTTTTTAAAGCTACCGTGCAATGGTAAATGATTATAACGTACACAAACGTACCTGCTTGACATAATTAGAAACGGAATATCGCACGTTAGGATTACGGCGTGTGAAGCATTCTGCAGGTAACCCAGACGGTCTATTTTGGAAAACACTGTCATTTACAATTAACGGTCTTCTCCGCGTCACTGGATCCAGTTCACAATCAGGACAGCAACTGCGGCAAATAGGAAGACAGGGGTACGGGCAAGGCGGAGGTCGTGGGCAAATCGGCCGTTGCTTCGGAATTATGGGAGGGGGACATTGCGGGTTACAACAAGGTAAAACGGGTTGGTAACAAGGCATGGGTTCTGGACACGGTAATACCTGCAAAATAAATGTGATCTACATGTTCCGTTTCTCTAATGTGAAAATTAATTACAATACTTATCTCACCGGAGGAGGGTCGCACGGTTCTGGTGGCGGACAACACGGTAACACTGGAGGACAACAAACTGGTCTTGGTGGTTGATATGGAGGTGGCTCATAAGGTGGTGCTCTACGTGGTTTACAAACTGGCAATATTGGAACTATTGGTGGCACTATATCTGGGATGACAGGAGCTGGACATTGTCGATAGACTGGTCTGCATGTGCAAGGTGGACATGGCGTGCACGGTGTCGGAGGCCGACAACATGCCTGACAACATGCCGGTGGCGGTGGGCATGAATAATGGCAACAACCAACACCGCATGGTATTATAGGAGGACATGTTGGACAAAAACAAGTTGAGCACATCGTTTAAATAAAGTTAGTTAACACGAAAAATTTGAAATGCTACTTTCTGACTCTACTTTGCAATTTTTACTTTAAATTTTTCATCAAATTATTTTTATATTATTTTTCTTGATATTTTATTTTCAAATGTAAATTGACATAATTGGTTTTAATTTCTTTATATTAATCAACGTTTCGGGTTATAAAGAAGGTTTATTTACTTTTTTACACTTTATTTTCATATTTTTTCTGGCAGCATAGCAAACAATTCAGTTTATAAAAAAAACGGTCTTGATCCATCAGTCATTTAACATCTATTGAAAATTTTATAGTACATATACAACAAAATAGAATAAAAAAATAGGTAAAATCTATTAAAATGAGTGCACCTTTCTATAGTTTTGACCCATGCGTTTGCACTGGACAACCTTGCGGTGCATGCTATCCGTACACAACGAAGCCATGCATAGCGTCGAGGAACAACCTTAGTGCCTGCTCAGTATGCCCGGGAGGTGGATGCTCTCCATGTCCGGCTCCAGTTCGGCCTTGTCCAGCACCATGCCCGCCACCACCGGTCCTGCCATGCTTGCCGCCGTGTCCGCCGTGTGATAAGGTTATTTGCATTAGCTTTACAAATATAATATTTTTTATATACATACAGCCACGTTTTTTTCTACACGCGTGGCCCAGTTTTCACCCAAGCAGGAAACGCGACGAATCACGTCGCCGCCATTTTGGTACTAGTTGAAATTCCGTTGAAAAAAAGCCATCGGCACGGCAACCACTCGCTTGGCGAAAAGGAAGAGGATTAGGTACGAAATGGACATGGATTAGGGAATAGGAAGTTTGGAAACGAACTATAAGGTGTAGGATACTCCCATCTCGTAAGAAGTGTAGGAGACAGCGATAGCTCGGGGGGCCGGGTCGCTTACCCGGTACTCTACCGTACCGGCCGTATTTGCCGGACAAGGCAACTAGGTCAAGTACTGTTGCTGTTGATTTTTATTGATTAAAATTATTCTGCTATGGATTTGCACAAGGTTACAAATTGCAATATTATAAAAAAGCTTATAAGCATTTCAATTACGATTTGCGATAGTTTTAGAAAAAGAGCGGATGCAACTCAGTACAAGTCATCATTTGCCATAGTTGCCACGCTTGGCAGGCGGGTTGGCAACCGCAGTCTGCCCATCTCCTGGTTTTCATTTTCCCTCTGTCGACTTTACGACACCCACGGGATGAGATGGGGTGGTAGGTTCTCTTAAGCCGCCACCACACTGCGAACACACACAGTACGAGTGGCAGAAGCAAAACTTATATATGAGAAACTCGATTAAAATAAAATATACATCAATTGACAAAAATGTTACTCACTGTAAAATAACTGTTCAGTATAATAAATTGTCACATTTTTTTTTTATTTTATAAAGTTACGAAACGAGCAAAACGTTCACCTGATGGTAAGTGCAACGTCTACCCATAACAAATGCTGTGTCATCCAGATTATTTCTGTGTCACCACACCGCGCTCGTCACCCAGAGACATAAGTTCTCCTGTCTTATTTGCCCAGTGATTGCGCTAGCTCTCAGTGCCCTTCGAACCGAAACACAGTAATTTTTGCACACTACTGTTTCACGGCAGAATAACTGGCACTGGGGTGGTACCTACCTAGACGGATTCCTGCATAGAAATCCTACCACCAGTAAGAATTTTTTTTAATTAAATTTTCCCATTTTCTCGTCGAGTATACCTCAATGTCTTAAAACAAAAGTATACAACCAGTGCGTGTTGAACCGAGACGTAGTCCTTCACTTCGGGCCGCATGAGGAAATATAGAGTAGCTAAGCTATGGAAATGGCTTGGTTGAAGTCGATGGATGCATGTGGCTAGTAGCCGTGTTTTGTGGCAAACTTTAAGGGAAGCTCACTTATTAAAGGGGAATTCTAATACCGATGTACATTAAAAAAGTTTTTTTATTTTGTTTTTCTTGATCAATTATTATTGTTTTTATTTGGTGCAAGTGGATAAAAACTGTTTAATGTTATTTGCAATTAAGAAAGATCTTTCTTCATTTCATTAAATCGCTTTGCTTTCAAATTATAACATTTTCTTACTTATTTTACAGCCAGGAATACCAATACCTCCGCCAGTACCTTTGTGTGACTCCATAGCGATTCCCTGCTGCCGACCTAATCGCTGCAAGCCGTGCCCATGTTACTGCTGTACGGAGCCTGCTATTTGTTCACCAAAATGTTGCAGCTACCCAGGTGTCCCAGTTTGTGGCGGGTGTTGTGGTCCTTGTATGCCAGTGTGGTAGGGAACAATGAGAATGAAAGTTATTATTTCTTGTAAGACGTCATTTGTTTTTTTTTAATCTATTGTCATTTGTGAGTTATTACATTTACTTATCATACAATGAATTTTTTTTATTATCTTCTATATAAATAAAATGATAGAGGTCTGCTGTTGTACGCGCAAAAACTACTGGATAGATTTCGATATTTTTTTCGTTTTACTTCTTAGACACTTCGTATATATGTATATATATACGATAAAATATATGCGAACGTAACTCTCTCTGACCCTCTGTCTGATTGTTACCTTTTCACAGCAACCATTGCATCGAACTTAAAGAAATTCGGTACAGAGCTAGAAGATAACTTGCATACTGGAGACGGACATGCGAGTATGATAGTTTTTGTCTCAGAATAACAAATAGTTCCCGAGGGGACTCAGTTCAGTTAGTATTTAATAAAATATATATCCAAAGCGCCAATGGAAAAGAGAAAATTGCTAGACGATAATCTATATAAAAGCTAGTTACAACTGACTCATAACGATATCTCAGAAACTACAAGTTTTTCCGACATACTTTTTTCTCTAGACAGACTCTAACATAACAATAACTAACGTGCGAATCTGGGGCATGTCTGATAGTTTTTCATATAATATAAAATAAACATTGACACTGTCACTGTTACTTTTAAAAATTCAAGACGATAGGTGTCTGGCAGAGTAGAATAGCACCTACCCTTACCTACCGAGGTGTCTTAAGCGGGGACTATGCTATTGTAAGGACAACCTTTATTCGCAGAATAACGCCATAACATGCAATGCTGTCACTATACCTCTCGTAGGAACGCAATGAATCTAAGAATTTTCTGACCACCAGTCACATCTCGTTTCCCGCGAGGGCAAAAATAGGGCGTGACCGCTGCCTACCTTCATATGGGAAGGCGTGACTGTATGTGAATGTATGTTAAATATTCACCTTATTTATAATAGCTCACAAAGAGTTAACTGTTGGACATACCATATGTAGGTCTCATCAGTTGTACCCATAATCGCCTCGTTTGCCAAAATGTTTGGCAATAATATAAAATAAATATATTGCTGGACTGCTACCCATTAGCGGTCTGGATATTTTACGTCTGAAATATCTGAGGCGAATAGAGGATCATACTTCGGAGGACACATAAAATGGTAAAATTCGACTAAAGATGACATGGTATCATTTTTGTCAATAAAAATAACCAAAAATATGTTGCGGTCTAAGTTGTCATCATTTTGGTAATTCTTGAATAGAGAACATTTTTTTCCTTAAAAAAAAAGTAAAGTTTCAGCCTATAAATGTCCCACTACTGAGCACAGGCCTCCTCTCATTTCTGAGAGGGTTTTGGAGCTAAGAAGAATCCGCCACGCTGCTCCAATGCGGGTTGGCGGACTTCACATGTCTTCGAAATATTTTTTATTCCTCAGACATGCAGGTTTCCTCACGATGTTTTCCTTCACCGCCGAGCACGTGGTAAATCAGCACTTAAAATTGCAATTAACAATTTTAGTGGTGCCGGCACCGGGAATCGAACCCAGGTCACTCGCGTACTATGAAATTTAAAGCGAGCGCCTAGCCCCTGAGCTACCACGGCTCTTTTTTTCCTTAGTTATTAATTAATTAACGTTATAGACATTATCTGTAACGTTCATACAGCAATTTAGTATAAAAATCTTAATAATTCACGGTTTTAAATATACGCGGTAATTTCATCATATTTTTTACAACGGTTTAGTCTGCATAATTTTAGCAATTACTTATATATTATGGAGTTATTTTCCCTTAGCAGCATTGTGGCGTCTATTTCCTAGGTACAGGACCTATTATTTTAAATATAAAACAAGTTACAGAATCAAATTCTCTATACAAATAGATTTCCCTAAAATAAATCTTAACGCAGTATGTGTCCATGCAGACAAATGAACAAAGCCTTGGTTAAACATTGATTTATTGACGAAATAACATGTGACAATTTATCACTGTGCCACTGATTGCATCTTAACCTATAAATTTAGGTGTCGTAACTGTAATCAAATGAATTTATGAATCATTTCAAAACGAACAAGAACTAAAATTGTTTGAGAAGGTTACCTACCCAGTTTTAATATTTTATTTTAATTTACGTTCAACATATTGCGTATTTGATTAAATGACTTGTTAGGATCTATCGCTACGAACTTAGAATCAAACAAATACTTACTCCATTATCACTAGCTTATTTTGCTATTTTTTTTGGTAGGTACGTCTTAATTCTAATACTATGTATGTTTACAAGATTTTGATTTGAAACAAATTTATTGATTACCAATAACGTAATGCCTTATCCGATACATGCCAGTTCGCAGAGTTCATAGGCTAGTCCATGCATTTTGGCCTGCCATGTAGATAACGCAAATTTTTGAAATGAAAACTATTTCTTTACAAATTACGTAAACATGGTCCTTTATAATGAATCCTGTGCTTTGGATGGACTGTTCCAACTTTCAAAAGACCAACGTCCTGCAGTTACAGGTACTTGATAAAAGCTGTTGCTGATGACTTCTTTATTGGCATTATGGTTTTGTTTTCATTTTTATTGGAAAAAAGTAAAGCTTGAATACGCAATATAATACATTCTCGTATATTTACTTCAGTATTGACTATTCTTTAAAAAAAATATTATTTTAGGGGAGAATTGTAATGACAATTATATTGGCTAAGATTAGAAACTAATTAATCTATTTATTCACACTCAAAATCTGATACTAAATATACTACTAGACAACAATTTTCCTACACCACTTATGAATTCGATTTTTTATAGTCGTGTGATTGCGGCATAAGAGAATCTACCACCCCATCTCATCCCGTGGGTGTCGTAAAAGTCGACAGAGGTAAAA
Organism: Luehdorfia chinensis; assembly: GCA_019845155.1. Lineage (NCBI taxonomy): Eukaryota > Metazoa > Arthropoda > Insecta > Lepidoptera > Papilionidae > Luehdorfia > Luehdorfia chinensis. Next base: position 13,492,737 of record JAHVAK010000527.1, read on the forward strand.
TTTAAACCTGAAGATGGGCAGCAGCATCCTCCTGAAACATCTAAATAAATAAACTGCGGTTGCCAACCACAATTGATTGTATTGTCGTTCATAATACAATCATACATACATACATAAGATCACGACTGTATCCCATAAGGGGTAGTCAGAGACTGGGCACTCACTGCACATGTTTCACCAAAACAATATAATGCACTTGGTGTGATAGGTGGTGAGCCCATCGCCACCATGCGCTATTGGGTGCACAGTGCAGTTTTATTCCTTACTCGCCTTTTACGAGATCCATTGGATGAGATGGAGTAGTAGTATTCTTTTAACGAGCCGCCACCACAAAGCTAATAATAATACAATCATCATCATCATCTTTTCAGCCAATCACTAGTTCACTGCATAACATAGGCCTCCCCTATAGATAGCCACAAAAGTTTGCAAAGTTTGTATAAATAAATAAAATAAATAGCTTCTGACAGTATTCGAAAATTATCGTTATCGTCAAAAATCGTCCAGGAAGACTTCATGTATGTTTTATTGACCACGGGCGAAGCCAACATCTTATGTTATCTCTAGCCTCGAAAGCTAAGCAAGCCTGACATATAAATTAAAAAAGTTTACATTGTATGGATCATATTCTTTTTATGAATCTTGTCAAGCTGAATTGTCAATTTGACAAACTTACAGAAAATTATCAAGTCATAAAGTAAAAATTAATTAAAAATTAAACTGTTTTAAAACATAAAATACATAAAAATTGTAAAGCACTTTGAAATTACAAAAATTGGCAGTATTTTCTTATATTAAAAAAAATCTAAATATAATAACATAAAAAATCTAAATATAGGAAATATTTTTTGTAAAATACGTAATGTAATATTTTTATCTTTTCTACCTAATTTTAGCTTAAAAATTTTAACCCTTTAAAAGCTCGCGGCACCAAGACCTGAACTAATCTATTCAAAAATGTCCGTATTGCCACGAGGCTATGAATGCTTCCAACCATGTCCAAGATATGGATGTGTGCAAAGCGACTACAGTATCTATTACAAGAGACCACGATGTGGCCAGCCACGACCACAACCGTTCCAACGAGAAGTTGCTCCGTATTGTGGTGGACCAAGTCATGTTCCACGAGAAAGGTAAATATATATAATAATAAAAAAAATAGTCTTTAAAAGTCCCACTGCTGAGCACAGGCCTCTCATTTTGAGAAGGCTATGGAGCTGGGTCCGCCCCAGAGTCCGCCACGCTGCTCCAACGCAAACTCCGCTTATGAATTTAGTAAAGTACCACACTGCATCATATTGAACAAATAGTTGTTATATGATTAAACAAAATACTAGTAGTAGTAGTAGTCTAGTAGTAGTAGTAGTAGAGACTAACCTAAATAAATTTTTAAACAAGGAGACGAAATGAATCATCGAAATTTTTGTCATTTCAAGAATAGTTGGCTGTAATCATTAATAATTTGACTATTAAAATTATGTAATCATTAATCTGTAATCACTAATAAGTTGGCTCAATTGATAACCTTAAATTTAATATTCCTTATAAAGTAGTTTAAGATTTATTAATCTTAAATTATTTTGATCTCCTGTTCTCGTATTTGATGTATATAATGCTATTTTTATACTAACCAGTAATTATGATCTAATGTTAATATTTTGTTAGTAGTTATGTATTAAATCGCAGTAAACATTTGATATTAAGCCTGCTGCCTGCCATTCCATGGTTTATTATATTTGATTTGACATTTTATTTACGTACCATGATCCTTGAAATTATTATATTAAATAATTTATTATAATACATGTATTTTATTAAATCATTTATTATTTAATTTCCTCTTAAATAAACAATATAGATTTCTTTCAAAATGCACAATAAGATAGCCCATTATTATATAATATTAAACCCCAAATTCCAACGTTTGATGTTTTATCAACGAATACCATGTGTTCCACTCTATTGGTAAGAATATTTTTAGAATAGAATTTATAGTGCTCTGATGCGGCTTTTTTATGTTTTGATCTAGCAGTTTCAAAAATTTCATACACAATATTTGATTAACAGGTTTCGTAATGGAAATAGCTTGGGCTTATGCTACCGAAACATCTGTTTTTTTTCCAGACCATGCTGTTATGATTATCCTTGTAAAGCGGATTGCTTTAATCATGGTGCGACTACTAGACCCAGCGGTAGATATGCCCGAACTGTCTGGTATCCCGGCGAGTGCTGTCCGGTGGTTCCCCCTTGCCAAGCTTTTACCTGTCCGAATCCTCCATATCATCCGTGTTGTAGCCACACCTGTAATAAGCTAGTTTAAAGGCCTGAAGCTTTAACATTTTCCATAGACTGCGCTCTTCCGATTTTAAAGAAGGTCGTTACTGGTTTTCTAATTATTATTGAAGTATCGTTACAGATAAGTCATACATTATTATGTAATTTTTCTAATGAAATGACCCGGGAATCTGTACAAGATGCTGTCTTCAATCGTTAATGACAAAAGAAAATTCTTTACGACTTTATGCCAAATCGTATACAACTTGTGGCTTACATTTTGATTTATTTAATTTTCAGTTAGCACATCTTTCGTATTAATAATAACTACTTAATATCAATGAGTAATAAAAGATAATTACTTAATTAGTACTGAATTGTAAAATAACCAATACATATCTGAACGAGGTGGGCCGTAATTGGAGATTCGTTCCTTCCGGCTATTACTTTTAGGATACTACTGGAGCTGGACTGCTTTATGTATAGGGGTGCCGCTTTTGAACTGAAACTTTAGAAACACTTGATAATAAGTGTAACGCTATTTTATAACACTTGCAGTGACACCCAGAAGCACCTGCAAGTGTAGCACGGCACTGCACTCACCACGTGAAATCGATTCTTAATTAAACTTTAATGCCCTTCAAGCAGAGAAAATGGTGTTTACACACCATTGTTTGATGCTGATACTGTATACCCACCTATGCGGATTTCTGCAAAGGAGTCCTACCACGAGTAAAATTAAAGCACAGCATCATCCTGAAGGCGCTATTCTGTGTGAAGCTCACCCACAGGTCGCTCGTACAGAAAGTGTGACAGCGTGCTTTAAAAATTATGACTGTAACTGGTTTATTACAATGAGCAAACCGGCGGGTCATCATGTTGCACCGTAACGATACTGCTCTGTTCTATTGTCGTTACCGATTTTAGATTTCATCTTGTCTAGATCTTGGTTTCAAAATTAAATTAAAAATCATGATGCAATGTATTTCAGAATCTAAACATTTATAAAGTTTGTGAATGATTGTTTGGGGTAAATAAATATGAATGACAGATGAATTATCTATTATTTATTTTTAAAAGAAGGAAGCCTGTTGAAGATATTTCCATTAATTAAGTCATCGTTCAACCTTCAAATCACCTGTAGTCTTAACTCTGTATGTTATGTACTGTATTGTGTATAAACAGACTGTCCGCTATTCTGGCAAGTGTATAACATTCCGCCTACGCTGTTGGATTACGCTGGTCTGCCCGCAAGTGGATTTCGCGTGCTTTTTCTCACCATTTGGCTTAGTGCGGTCACACGCTTTTGGCTCTCAGATAGTGCTCTATGCTTTTGGCCGCTACACGCGCCAGTGTTGTAACTCGACAATACTGTGAATTGCGTCTCGCGTTAATGTTTTAAAATATAAACGTTCAACAATCGCACAAACATTTTGTAACAACTAATGTTTGTCGCAAGATGTCTATTTTATGGACATCCCTATTTCTGACATTATTTGGTGAGTTTTTCTTTTGTTGAAAATTTTTATTTAATAGTTGTAATGTCATTTTTATAATGAACTGAATATTTATCAATGTATTTATAATAATTGAAATGGATAACAAATAACATTTAGCAACAACATCGTTAACATGTTACAGTACAATTTAAAAAAAAATACATTTAAATATCATCATCATCATCACTATAGCCTATCTTATAGTCTTCCCCATAGATTTCTTAAACGGTTAGTCATCACAATGGTAACGCTTGAACTGAGGGTCGGCAACCACAGTTACGTCTGCACAAAACCCGCACGCACGCATGCACTTCACCTCCCTGATTTCCATAATACCCGAATTATGTTTGTCAGCTCAGTTGGCGCAGTGGTTTAGCAATTGTCTTCTGCGCTGTTGGTCGCCAGTTCGATTTCCGCACGAGACAAATATTTGTAAGGCTTACAATATGGTTGTTCCAGGTGTTGTGCATGGGAAAACGTCTGTAAAACGCATCAATGTTATAGGATAAATAGTAATATCGCGTATAGGTGCATCGCATTTCTTAAAAATAAAATAAAATGTTATAGTGCCGCAAGTATTAGCGAAACTCGAGCACTCACTCGCTTTACCGTTTATGATGAAACACTTCGCGATAAGATTGGGAGGTGCAGTGCCATTGACACGGGACAATCAAAATTAAACAGGGAAATAAAATTATTTTTATTCCACACTAATAACGCAATGGTTTTCCCATTTTGATTTTAAGAATTTTTAGACTCCTACCAAAATGGCGGCGTCGAGATTCGCCACCCGTCACATCTCGTTTCCCGCGGGGACGAAAAGTGGACTACGTGAGTGGCCTCCGCCTACCCCATTTATGAGAAAATGGCGTGACTGTATGTAATTATGTGTTATTAATTACGGCTTGGATTCGAATGCAAGATTCAACAGCAGGCTGACTGACCACAGAGTAAGCAAAATTAATGCAATAATACAAACGCACTCGACTCCCTTGTCTTCTGCGCCGCGCGTTGCGGGTTCGATTCCCGCACGGGACAAATATTTGTATAACCTACAAATAGTTGTTCCGGGTCTGGGTGTTTGTGCATGTGGAATTTATGTCTGTAAAACGCACCTTTTAGGAGTTGCCTAGAACAAAAACATATTTCACTAAACCGCTATGCCATGCCTATGTTAAGCATAGCCTCATAACCTTAAGTTAGGATATCAATTCGGCGGTGTGCAACGCTTAGGCGATTATTTACACTGACAGATTTGACAGTCGCTCCTGCTCTCTACTAGTGCATCAGTTGGAGTTATTTCCATAGTAGCACGAATTATCACATTTTCAAGATATTTACAGCAGTATCTACACTAATAAGGAAGCTGAAGAGTTTGTTTGTTTGAAAGTGCTAATCTCTAGAACTGCCGGACGGATTTTATGAAATCTTTTTTCCACTTGATACTTAACATTACGCTACGACTCTTAGAGCGATTTATTTTAAATTAAACAGCGGGTGAAATATAATTTCGGTTATGTAATTGCTGTTAGCCTTTTTGGCTTTTACAGCTTCGTCGGATACTGTGCTCACGGGCCAGGGGCCCACGTACCAGGTTTGGTTTCACCCAAACACAAATACATAAATAATGCTCCTACAAAAACCTCGAAATTCGGACTGTCGCGTTCGCTGCGTGCTTGCGCGATTTCGAATATCTCAAAATAATTTTAAATCGTCTAATGACCGTCAGAGGGACGCTGCGGGCCTCCATTCGGACTGTCGACTTGGCACAGCGGGTGAAAACGCGGGGCACAGCTAGTGTTAAATAAAACTATTAAGCAAACCGAAAACTTGAAACAAATCTTAGAAAATATGTCTTCAAAGCGTCGAACGTCAAACGACTACTGCTTCAGGGCAGAATAACTGGCCTGGTGTAATACCTACCTAAACGTATCTCTGAATAGGAATCCTACTACCTATAAAAGTGTTATATTTAACAAATTAAAAAAATACCACGTAACATAACTTTTACTCAATAAAATAACTCAAAAAAGTTATTGTAAAGGAATATTTTTGGTTTTACATATTGTCATAGTTTTGTTTTTTACCATTTTGATATACTCCTGGCCGATTTTCGACCATAGCATGCACTACCGAATACTATTGGAAGTTATCAACTGCATAGGAGATATTATAGTGCCACATAATATGTTCGCGCAAACTCAAAGGCACTGACTCGTCGAAACCTACCCGTGCCCGATGTAACGCTCATGCGATATGTTCGGAGTAACTCTAAGATGAAGTGTCAAAGACACAAGGACATTCTCAACACAACCAGACTCGAAAACCAACAACTTGTGTTTTTGTACAAACTTTGGCTCCGGCTGGACCCAACCCCCGGACCCGTGGCATATTAGTACTGGTGGTAGGATTCCCATGCAGGAATCCGTCTAGGCACGTAACACCGCAGGGCCAGGTATTCTGAAGCGTTAGTGTGCAATCATTACTGCATTTCGGACTGAAGGGCATTGATATCTAGAGTAATTACTGGGCATAGGACCCTTAAGAACTGATGTGTCAGAGTGACGGGCGCAGTGTTGTGCCACACAGCAACGTTCTGGGTGATACAGCATTTTTTATGAGCGGTCGTTGCAGTTACCTGATGGTATACGATTTGCTCGTCTCGTCCCGGGTTAATTTATACCATTATAAAATTAAATTAAGCGGCATAAGAGACTCTACTTACCGATCTCGTCCCGTCAGTGACTTAAAAGTCGATAGAGGGGATATTAAAACCATTAGTATCTTCCTGGAACATCTAAATAAATAAACAGCCTTGGCCAACCTGCCTGCCAAGACAACTATTGCAATGTCACCTCCAATGTTTGTTGTAGGCCTTTGCTCAGCAGATGATGAGCTCATAAATGTATAACAGTTAAATACTCAACTAAATAGGAATTATAACTTAAGTTTACATCTATGTTTCATTTTAATATCTTGTATAGTTCAGAAGATATAAATATAAATTTGATGCAATACTTTATGCTATGACCTTGAACGCTACGCTGTGAACCGGAACCGGGAAGGGCCGACCTGTTAATGCTTAGGTAAGCGAGGTACAGTGCACTACGGCGCAACAAAGTGGTCGCCTCTTTTTACGCGGGTGAAACCGCGGTGCATATCTAGTATTAAATATGTTATACAGAATTATAAAGCTAGACGCCTAATGAGCACTTGAGACTGACATACGAGTATGTTGTATCTAATAATGTATAATAAATATGAACATCACTGTTATTTTAAACCAATGATATCATTTCTATATCTCAATGTATAGCGTCATTACATGCGTCTCACAAATCCTTTGTACGATTGTTATTAATGCTATGCAAATCGTGAGGATAGAATTCAATAACATAACATAACATACTGCTCACTAAGAATAGTGCAGATGCCCATGTAATAATAGACAGTATTCATCATCCTATCCTCGATTTCAGCCTACCACTGCTCCATTGCTGAACATAGGCCTCCCACAATAGTTTGTAGCTCTCTTTTTGGGTGATTTTGCCTTAGTTGCCACGCTTGGCAGGCGGGTTGCCAACCGCAGTTTATTTTACGTTAAACGTAGGTAAACGTAGTGACGTCTCTTAACTAGATGCAGCAACGAACTGCGCAAGGAGTTCGGTAACAACAGGATGCGTAAAGCCAATAGTCCATTTTAGTAGTGCTTCTTGAAATAAGCTAGGAGTCTACTGCGGCAGGCTAATGATAATGGCTAATCAAAAAGATATCAGGCACAAAAACCGATGTCTACTAAATACAAAAACTTGTGTAAATTGTCTTAAGTTACTTCTCCCAGTTGTCAGTTGCCAAATATATTTATTTATTTATTATAACGCTTAACAACAGCATGAAAATATAAATTATTATACAACAACGTTATGTGAAAAGTCGTGGTAGCTCAGGGAATGGGCGCTCGCTTTAAATGTGTATTTAAATATGGTACGCGAAACCTCAGCTCGATCCCCGGTGCCGGCCCCTCTTAATTGTTCCGCAATTTTAAGTGTTGATTTACGACATGATCAGCGAGAAAGCTTAACATCTTGAGGAAACCTGCGAGAAATAAAAATATTTAGATGACATGTGAAGTTCGCCTAACCTCATAGTAGCAGCAAGGGAAACTCTTCCCAGCTCCAAAGCAGTCAAATAAGTGGAGGCAGTTGGACGTTTATAGACTATTACTTTACTTTACAAAGGATTTTAGATTATTTTACATGTGCGCACAAAGAACTAACCGAAGATGATAATCCGGCAGAGAAGAATAGCAGCTACCTTTTTCCTACCGAGGTGTCGTAAGAGGCGACTAAGGACTATTTTATTTTATTCGTCCAGATTAACACTATAACATGCAAGTAGGCAAACACTGCTGTAGGAGATGGACAGCAACATCTTCCTGGAACATCTGATAAATAAACTGCGATTGCCAACCCGCCTGCCAAGCGTGGCAACTATGGCAAAAGCCCTCCAATATAAGAGCTTCAAACTTTTGTGGCTATCTATAAGAGAGGCATACGTTCAGCAGTGGACTTGTAATAGGCTGAAACGACGATGCAATGCTGTCACTATACCATATACTATACATGCAATGCTTTCACTATACTGCTCGTGCGAACGCAATAGGGTGTATGAATTTTTTGACTCGTACCAAAATGGCAACGACGTGGTTCGTCACCTGTCACGTCTCGTTTAATGCGGGGGCGAAAAGTGGGATAGTGAGACGTGGCTGTATGTGTGTATGTATGTGCGCACGTAGTTACAATATTAAAAAATCTATACCTATAAAAATAACCATATCAAACGGAATAGGCCATACATGTAATTGTTACCATTACTCATGAAGTTAATATTAAGCATTAATGTAGGTATACAAGGGTAGGGCAAGCCATCACCATCAGATCGAAGACGTTTTAAGGAAAGGCCACTTCAAAAGTACCCACAACCGAAGAGCTTGTATGAAAACGCTAATAAAAGTAGAAGCGAAAGATGTGTGTCAGGATCTGAGCAAGTTCAAAGATGGTCTCTGCCTACCACAATAGGAAAGAGGCTTGACTATTATCTATGTATGTTAATTACACCAATTGATATCCAAGAAGGGGAGCCAGAAGAGCTTTCGGGTCCTAGTTTCACATAAGTAAGTAAGGATAATTTGATAGCAAATTACAATTTTATTTTAATATCTATTTTATCTTATGTGGGTGAAATCAAATTTTATTTTTATTATTATTTATTAATAATATTATTATAATAAAGGAAACTTAGATTATCAAAAGTATATCTAAACAAAATGCATGGAATATTCAAAACTACTTAAGGCGCTTTTCGCACTTTCACTAAAAAGTGATAAATATCTTATTTACGAAAGTAACACAATAAAAAATGTATCAACGTATAATACTTATATTTTTTAACTTGATTTATTTTAATGATTCTGTAGTGAATTTGTGCAATTCATTCGGAAAATATACTAAGCTAACGTAGTTTATCATTTGTCTTCCTTTTACGCTGTTAAATTTGCACTAATTTCTAGCTGACGGAAAATTTACGACGCAATAAAATTATACACAATGGCTTGGCGCTGTACTGTATATGAAAACATGTAGGAAGTAATTTTATTAAAATTTGCTAGCGAGTCCTCGAATAAACACCTAAAATTAGGATTTCAATATAATTACCTTATTATTCACTGCGTACAACTGCAATGTCATGTAATGTAAAATGCAAGCGTCAACATCGGCGGCTTACAAAAAATATACAAAGGATATCGCGGACCAAGATGGTCCGGTGGATGGGTGGGATGGACCGGATAGCCTAGCATTTACTTTTACATTTTCTAGACCTACATCGGCAAATACTGCTAGTCCTTGGCAATACCCACCCAAACGATAAAACAAACCGTTTTGTATGAGTGCGCGTTTCGTCAGCCATATGTATAAAATAAGTCATGTCGTCAAAATTAAGCAACGGGGGCAATAGGTATTAAACAAGCCGTTTGCCCGATGGGATTTCCCATCCGCAACATGTCAGGAATCATCAGACTTTCTTCAAATCTAAGAGTTTTTTGGGAACCTTCTCTCCCCCAGCCGTCTTTTTAACTATCCATAACTTAATTTACTATCCACGTAACCCTGCACAGGAAAATTACATTGCAAAGCATCAACTACAGGACTTCACGATATACTACATTTTGAAGCCAATGCCGGAATGGACGCTCCGCTTGACTTGGAGATATAACTATTCGTCGAATAAACGATCTGTCCAAGCAAATGATTATGTATTTCCTGGGATAAAATAATATATTAGATAGAATAGATAGATAATAAAAAAAATAAAGCCCGAAAAAAGCAATCACTCTACAATGTCACACAGTGGAACATTCTGCCTCTCAATCATCAACATTTCCACAATCATTTTAAATTAATATAATGGTAGGAAAAAATAACTGTCCCTGTTCCTCTCTATCCCTAAACCAAATAAATTTTCGGAACTGGGAACAGCTACCTACTAAACGGTGGTAACTTATGTGTGGTCAAGTATTCATACCTGATATCCGATATGAGTGTCTGACTGCCTATGCGCCGCAGGTCCTCTAGTCCTCGACGGCGTCAACATTTGTACAAAAAAAATTGGTTTTGTGTTGTTTTGTGCTTTTTCTCCGTGTCCTCTCGCATCTTAGCCCTCTGATTTCTTTAGAACAAGTGAGCGTTTCTGTGTTTGCACGTATAGTTTTGGCGCTATATTATCTCCTGCACAAATGATAGCTTCCGACAGTAATTGGTAGTTAACACAGCAGTCAGAAGCCAGGTCAAATCGGCCAGGAGGACATTATATCATATACCTAACATATTGGTCTACCATATATCAGATTTCATATAAATTATAACAATCACTATGGCAACATATAACATATATATCGGATAAAGGATTTTTTTATTGAATAAAGTGACGAAACGAACAAAACGTTTACCAGATGGTAAGTGCTGTTGATTGGTAATCTCAGATTATACATACTCTTTTGATGTCAACTCTTATCTGTTTGGTTTATGTAGTTTGAATTATTTTAAATTTGGAATGTAAACCTTATTTGTTCAGATTGAATTGTCATATTTTATAAATTCCGTGAAAATTACTTGAAGAAGTAACATGTCAAGTTCGCAGTAGTATGCAAAGTAGTGCAAGTATCTGACATAAGTTTTGTATTTTATATAAATTTCATAATTATTAGGTTTCATCAAAGTAAATTCAAAAATGTTTAAGTTAAAATAAATAGTTTTCTAATCAGTCCTTAAGTGTCTTTTTGGTTTGAAAGTGATCCCATTAGCCACATCTATCATTCGAGAAGTGCAACGTCTGCCCACAACAAATGCTGTGTCACCCAGAACAATTCTGGGTTCTTCAGTAATGTCCATTTACCGGTTGTCTGGAAGAAATCGCTCCTAGCGATAACACCGCCGATTGCTACCATTTTGTTGAATGTTTTTGTTTTTAAATTTTTTTCATGTACATTGTGGTGTGTAATAAAGTGTAAATATTTATAAAACAAAAGATTTAAGAATACAATAAATTTTATATAAGTTGCAAGTTATAGTCATTAACAGAACGGTTGACATTTGTAATTAAGTTTATTAACCATGATATTGATATAACGATATTGCAATTGTAGCTTACTTAAAATGCACATAATTATGTATGTGTATTGTGATTATTAGTAAGCATTATATGAGTCAATAGTATATTTACACAAATAATAAAAATAAGTATACCCACGGTATTTATTATAATCTATCTAATAATAATCATGTTTTATTGTTCTAGGAAGTCTCGGTGCCCGTCAGGAAAATATTGATATCAACAGGTTAGTGGGTGACATACAGTTTCTTAAGACTGCCAAAATAATAACTTAAACTATACTAAGGAAACTATATTAAATCCAAAATATTGCAATTATTCTCTTTAATCATTGAAAACGAATAAACAATACAGTATTATAAATAACGTAATATATTTTTATTAATATTTATTTATTAAATTATTTACAATTTACATATTTAATCAAGACTAAAACGCGTATCAACATTTACTGTACAGTCATCTCAATAAGGTTAATTTTTTTATGTCATAAAGTGATGATACGAGCAAAACGTTCACCTGATTGTAAGTGCAACGTCTGCCCATAACAAATGCTGTGTCACCCAGAAAATTTCTGTGTGACACCACACTGTTCCCATCACCCTGAGACATAGGTTCTTAAATCTCATATGCCCAGTAATTACGCCAGCAATGCTTGCACATTACTGCTTCTCGGCAGAATAGCTGGCTCTGGGGTGGTACCTACATAGACGAATTCCTGCATAGGAATCCTACCACCATGTATTTACATCTCTGCATTTATCTTTACAGTATTATTAAAAAAATGCTAAATTTAAACAATTATATTAGAACTAGCTGAAGCGCGACTACGTCCGCGTGGATTTAGGACTTTTAACAATACCTTCCATCTTATGTCCGTCTCCAGGACGGATCATCACAAAGTTCGGCACAGCTATCTCTGTGCCAAACTTTATGATGATCGGATATGCTTTTTAAATATCCCTTCGGAATTATATGATTTTAAGCTATCTCTGTGTCACATTTCGTTAAGATCGGTTCTACGGTTGAGCCGTGAAAAGGTAATAAACAATCTGAGGGATAGCGACAGTTACTTTTGCATTTATAATATTAGTATGGATTCTCACGGTTCACGAATATCGAAAATGTTCTATGTATACTGCTAAAGATTACTTTGAGTTGTTATAGGTATCAAACGATAAGTATTCATTGAAGATACTCGTATTTACAATAGCAAACATCTAGCTCTAAAATAGCAGTTCTTGCGTCATTCTTGTGCCTATTTTATTTGTATATTTAATTTATTAGCTTTCTTGTTTTGAACGCTTTCTGCTCTTCGACCAAATATTTACGTTTGCAAAACGATGCTTTATGCGATGCGGATGTGAATGATGCGAATGTTTGCGAACAATCTAAAATGGTATTATAATTAAATAATATTATTAAAATAATATAGGTAATATTATTAAAATGGTACCTGTCGAAATCAAATAAATGCTTCATATGAAACAAAGTTCTCAAAATTAAAAAAGAAAAACAAATACATTTATAGAGTGTTCTCGCATACAGTAATCCACACTAATATTATAAATTGCAAAAGTAACTCTCTCCCTCTGTCTGTTTGTTACCTTTTCACTGCTCAACCGTAGAACCGATCTTAACGAAATATGAAACAGAGATACCCCTTAGACCCTTAAATTTAAATAGTTCCCACGGGATTTTTATGAAAACATATATTCACGCGGTCGAAGCCACGACTTCGTCGTAGGCATCAGCTAGTTAGGTATAAAATGGCAAACTACTTGATTTCTTTTTCAGATTACACAGAGTAGAAGGTGCGAACGAACAAGCGAATAACGGAGCAACTTCAGAAGAGTTTCACTACCGTCGTTCATTTCTGGATACAAATCGAATATACGGAAGCAATGATTATGATGATCATAGCAGCTGGCTCGCCCAACCGCGCTCGCCAGTGCACTTTCGGTATCCCGCGCCACCGTTCACCGATGCGCAAGCGCCGGTTAAAATCTACCAGCCCCGGGAAGACCCACGCCTCTTTTATCAGTCTGATGAATATCTTAAGGAAATTAATGGCAAAAACGTAAACTACGAGGTTGCATCTATTTATCCAGGAAGAGAAGTCGTAAGGGTTGGTGAAGAAGACGTATTAAGAACATTGCCTGCTCACCGCTTAAGAAGCAGAGAGAATAATCAAATCAATTTTGCAGGTTTTACATTGATTTTTTTGTACAGTAACGCAAAATGTATAATTACTAAAGAGAAAAAGTTGTATTGTTTCAGAACTTAAGCACTGTGTGAAATGCCCACGCGATCGGACTTTAATTGCCAAACCGGGATCTGACCGCGTCATATTACAAATTCCTCGTTTGCTGTCATGTACAGGTCGTAAGGCTTCTAAACACATCCGATTCGTTCAAATGTATGGTCCTAAATTTGGTTCATTACTTCAAGAGGGTTCATATTCTATAGTCGGGCGAATGATGAACTGGAATGAGGTTAGTTTATATAAATCATTGTTTAGTTCCTCCTCAACGTCGTGCTCTATGTTCTACCTTAATTTACCTTAATTTACTATCTTAATTTTCGTTTTATCTTATCCTTTTCTTATAGAATCTCCAAATATGCAGATTTAAAGTACACGTTGTGATCCAGAGTTGCCGTACACCAAAATCATTAGTAGCGCAATGCAAAGGACATGATGAACCTTGTAACTTCACCTGTCGAGATACCAAATTTGAAATACATGGCACACCGTCACTAAGATGCGGCGACGATTTACAATGGGAGGGTAATCTTCCGACATGCAGAGGTATGGACTTAGAAAAATGGTGGTATGGACTTAAAAAATTGTTTCATGCGGTCTACTAATTATATTCTTTCTAACACATTAAAATCTGTTGCAATTAGCAAGTTTTAAAAACATTTATATAAATTGCATCATACGCATAAATCAAATAAGACTGTAATTTCCTAATTATGAAGTATTCTGTTACATATATTTGCTTACTTGATAAAATCAGAACTAAGTATCTGTCTCTCCGAGTTCATTTAACTTAAAAAGGACGTAAACGTTGTACACAAACATTTGACAGATTATTTATAATAACTAGCACAATTTAGCCTTAGCTTCTTGTGAATATCTTCAATAATTTGATTTGAAGAAAACTTTAGCTAGTAGTAGCGACTAAAAGGACAATTTAAACGAAATATTAAAACAGGGGATAGGGTCCCGTGTTTTAATATTAATTAGTGAAAATTACGCAGGTAATAAGTAAAACTCATATATAATTTCATCTTCTTCATTAGAATTCAGAAAATTTTAGTCTACTGCTGGATATACTCTTTCAAACAGATGATTGGCACGTTTGGGTTGGTTGGTTTTAAATTCACAGTTATCACACATTCATAATTCACACAAATTTAAATTACACGCGGTACTCTAACCCGTGCTTTTTTCTCCAATAAACAGTAAGCTACCTACGAAGTGAGACCGGCTTTAAAATTGAAATTTTTGGGTCAAATAGCTATTTAAATTTAATAGATCGTTTCAATTGGCAGATAAAAGCCGACGATATCGATTTAAATATGTATCAAAATAATGTTTATGCCTAAATGTCAGTGACGTCCGAAAATATTTTTTACAGCTCGTAACTATTGCATGTCGCAATCGCCTCCAGAACACGGACGCATAAGTTGCAAGGGAAATCCAGCTGGAGCAGCGTTACAAGGATTAGCGGAAGGATCAAGATGTCGTGTTCGATGTGCGCAGGGTTGGCGTGCGAATCCACGAGCTACAGCTGTATGTCGGCGTGGTGTTTGGACTTATACTCTTACGTGCCAACCGAAGAACGGCATACAGACTGAATGAATATACATTTATAACTGAAACACATTTGTCACGTCATCAATCCAACAATCATTTGACGACTGCCTTTTTTCACCGACTTCTGAAAAAGGAGATATTTTTAATGAATGTCCAGCGATAATTATTTACCGGTGTTGGTCCCATATAAATTTGGTCAAGTTCTGATGATGGGATCTATGAGAAAATCATCAAACACTTAAATTCGTATAAATTTGTGCATGACAAATAAGCGAATAATTATATGCCATGCCAACCGATTTCGGTGGTTGTTGTTTAGTAGAAAGGGACGTACTTTAGGGTCTCATGAACATTTCAGTTAAGATTTAATGATGAGATCTATTACAAAATAACAACTCTTCAATTCTTATTTTGAAATGAATTATTTTTGTTCTACAAAGTAAGAAATTTAAAATTATACATCATATTTGTATTACCAGTCACTTGTATTTCTGAGCAGATTTAGATTATTATTTTTAGATTCGCAATATACTTATTGTGGTCCCAAAGAAATTCTGTAAAGATCTGGTGCTGTACTAAAGACAAACTACGCAGAAGTTGATTTTTTGATTAAATGATTATTGTTAATAGAATCAGGCGTTACTTTGGAGAAATTATTTATATAAACGAAAGAATTTGCATGCAGATCTTAGCAAATTAACTTTCTTTCCTTTAAATAATTATTTTCGAAAATATTGTCTAATGTACGATACAATTGCATTTGATGTGTTATTATGTTTAATTAGACGTATTTGTAACGAGTACTGTATTTGTACTTCTGTTTTGTATTGTGAATATGGAATTCATTAAAAAAAAAATAATTACTGTAATAATATACATATTATTGCAATTATTGTAAATTTTTACTTTTATACTGTATATGATGAACTAATTTTTATACAGCATAACAGTAAATTGATTCTGAACATTTATGTAATTAGTATATTAGTGCGCGAAAACATACAACTAACTCTACACGTAACACTGTGTAGCATCTCATTTACTGAATTACAAATTGGGGTACATCCCAAATATTAATAGTATTTGTCACTTTTAATATATTTATTTGTAATTTTAATGTGTTCTATTGTATTTATATATATTTTTTTCTATAACATTCGCCCGCACGGAAATTTAATTATTTTTTTTGTAAAGAAATCAACTTTTTTAATGTTACGAAAAATACTAAATAAAAGTTTATTATTCACCGTGACCTTTTTATTTCATTATATTTCATACATACAGTCACGTCTTTTTATATTGTATTTTACACACCTCTTATTAAGTACTGTTTGATACCTGCGACTTCATTCGCGTGGATAAATATCTGCTGATCGGGATCTGACCGCGTCATATTACAAATTCCTCGTTTGCTGTCATGTACAGGTCGTAAGGCTTCTAAACACATCCGATTCGTTCAAATGTATGGTCCTAAATTTGGTTCATTACTTCAAGAGGGTTCATATTCTATAGTCGGGCGAATGATGAACTGGAATGAGGTTAGTTTATATAAATCATTGTTTAGTTCCTCCTCAACGTCGTGCTCTATGTTCTACCTTAATTTACCTTAATTTACTATCTTAATTTTCGTTTTATCTTATCCTTTTCTTATAGAATCTCCAAATATGCAGATTTAAAGTACACGTTGTGATCCAGAGTTGCCGTACACCAAAATCATTAGTAGCGCAATGCAAAGGACATGATGAACCTTGTAACTTCACCTGTCGAGATACCAAATTTGAAATACATGGCACACCGTCACTAAGATGCGGCGACGATTTACAATGGGAGGGTAATCTTCCGACATGCAGAGGTATGGACTTAGAAAAATGGTGGTATGGACTTAAAAAATTGTTTCATGCGGTCTACTAATTATATTCTTTCTAACACATTAAAATCTGTTGCAATTAGCAAGTTTTAAAAACATTTATATAAATTGCATCATACGCATAAATCAAATAAGACTGTAATTTCCTAATTATGTTACATATATTTGCTTACTTGATAAAATCAGAACTAAGTATCTGTCTCTCCGAGTTCATTTAACTTAAAAAGGACGTAAACGTTGTACACAAACATTTGACAGATTATTTATAATAACTAGCACAATTTAGCCTTAGCTTCTTGTGAATATCTTCAATAATTTGTTTTGAAGAAAACTTTAGCTAGTAGTAGCGACATCTAAAAGGACAATTTAAACGAAATATTAAAACAGGGGATAGGGTCCCGTGTTTTAATATTAATTAGTGAAAATTACGCAGGTAATAAGTAAAACTCATATATAATTTCATCTTCTTCATTAGAATTCAGAAAATTTTAGTCTACTGCTGGATATACTCTTTCAAACAGATGATTGGCACGTTTGGGTTGGTTGGTTTTAAATTCACAATTATCACACATTCATAATTCACACAAATTTAAATTACACGCGGTACTCTAACCCGTGCTTTTTTCTCCAATAAACAGTAAGCTACCTACGAAGTGAGACCGGCTTTAAAATTGAAATTTTTGGGTCAAATAGCTATTTAAATTTAATAGATCGTTTCAATTGGCAGATAAAAGCCGACGATATCGATTTAAATATGTATCAAAATAATGTTTATGCCTAAATGTCAGTGACGTCCGAAAATATTTTTTACAGCTCGTAACTATTGCATGTCGCAATCGCCTCCAGAACACGGACGCATAAGTTGCAAGGGAAATCCAGCTGGAGCAGCGTTACAAGGATTAGCGGAAGGATCAAGATGTCGTGTTCGATGTGCGCAGGGTTGGCGTGCGAATCCACGAGCTACAGCTGTATGTCGGCGTGGTGTTTGGACTTATACTCTTACGTGCCAACCGAAGAACGGCATACAGACTGAATGAATATACATTTATAACTGAAACACATTTGTCACGTCATCAATCCAACAATCATTTGACGACTGCCTTTTTTCACCGACTTCTGAAAAAGGAGATATTTTTAATGAATGTCCAGCGATAATTATTTACCGGTGTTGGTCCCATATAAATTTGGTCAAGTTCTGATGATGGGATCTATGAGAAAATCATCAAACACTTAAATTCGTATAAATTTGTGCATGACAAATAAGCGAATAATTATATGCCATGCCAACCGATTTCGGTGGTTGTTGTTTAGTAGAAAGGGACGTACTTTAGGGTCTCATGAACATTTCAGTTAAGATTTAATGATGAGATCTATTACAAAATAACAACTCTTCAATTCTTATTTTGAAATGAATTATTTTTGTTCTACAAAGTAAGAAATTTAAAATTATACATCATATTTGTATTACCAGTCACTTGTATTTCTGAGCAGATTTAGATTATTATTTTTAGATTCGCAATATACTTATTGTGGTCCCAAAGAAATTCTGTAAAGATCTGGTGCTGTACTAAAGACAAACTACGCAGAAGTTGATTTTTTGATTAAATGATTATTGTTAATAGAATCAGGCGTTACTTTGGAGAAATTATTTATATAAACGAAAGAATTTGCATGCAGATCTTAGCAAATTAACTTTCTTTCCTTTAAATAATTATTTTCGAAAATATTGTCTAATGTACGATACAATTGCATTTGATGTGTTATTATGTTTAATTAGACGTATTTGTAACGAGTACTGTATTTGTACTTCTGTTTTGTATTGTGAATATGGAATTCATTAAAAAAAAAATAATTACTGTAATAATATACATATTATTGCAATTATTGTAAATTTTTACTTTTATACTGTATATGATGAACTAATTTTTATACAGCATAACAGTAAATTGATTCTGAACATTTATGTAATTAGTATATTAGTGCGCGAAAACATACAACTAACTCTACACGTAACACTGTGTAGCATCTCATTTACTGAATTACAAATTGGGGTACATCCCAAATATTAATAGTATTTGTCACTTTTAATATATTTATTTGTAATTTTAATGTGTTCTATTGTATTTATATATATTTTTTTCTATAACATTCGCCCGCACGGAAATTTAATTATTTTTTTTGTAAAGAAATCAACTTTTTTAATGTTACGAAAAATACTAAATAAAAGTTTATTATTCACCGTGACCTTTTTATTTCATTATATTTCATACATACAGTCACGTCTTTTTATATTGTATTTTACACACCTCTTATTAAGTACTGTTTGATACCTGCGACTTCATTCGCGTGGATAAATATCCCGTGGGAACTATTTAATTTTCCGGAGAAAAAGTATTCTGTCCGTCTCCAGGATTCTAGCTATCTCTATGCCAAATTTTGTCAAGATCGGCCGTTGAACCGTGAAAAAGTAACAAAGTGACAGAGAGAGTTCTCGTTTATTCATTCACTAGCTGATGCCCGTGACTTCATCCGCGTGGATACAGGTTTTTCCGAAAGTCAATCTTGCCCGAAAGTCAATCTTGCGCTTTTCGCAGATGACACGGCCCTGTACTATTCCGACAAGCACAAGGGCCGCATAACGATTCAACTCCAAGCCGCAGCCGATTGCCCAGGCGAATGGTTCCGGAAATGGAGAATAGAGGTAAACCCAGAGAAAAGTATAGCGATATAATTTCGAGGGGCACGCCAAAGCCCACTAGACGAATTCATACACAATCGGCAACAATCAACTAGGCACGATCACCCTGTTCGGACGCCCTATTCCCTGGGAAAAGAGCGTCCAATACCTCGGGGTCACTTTAGACGCAGTGATGTCGTTCGCTGCACACTTAAAAAACGTTCGAAATAGAGCGGCTTTTATCTCAACCCGTCTTTACCCTTAACTTGCTCTTCAAGCAAAATATGCTTAAGACACAAACTTCGCCTCTATAAGACTTGCATGAGACCCGTAATTGCCTATGCATGCGTCGCTTTCGCTCACGCGACGGGCAATCAATTAAAAAAGTTACAGAGCATTCAGAATCGATTCTTGCGAACTGCCACCGGAGCCGGTGAAATCAACGCAACGTAGATCTTCACAGCGACTGTGAAATGCCCTTAATCTCTGAACACTTCAGAGCATTATCACGGTGGTTTTTCGAAAAAGACGCGGTTCATCAACCGGCTGGTGGTTAAAGCAGCAAATTACCGACCAGATAGAAACGCGGCTAATACAAACGTAGCCTGCTAAACGTGCTAGACGACACGGACATCTCAACTCAACTCTCTGACCACGATACGGTCAGTCACGATCCAGGCTACACTGTACACACAGTCAATAGCTTTAACATAACACGCATCACGACGCGAAACCGCCGTAGAGAGCGGCGCGCAGCAGTCGACAATCACACCGCGTACACACGATGCACCCGTGTTCCAGGGCGGTTCTCGACCGTTCCCGCCCAGAGTTACCGACACACGAGTCGACAGTCCGAATGGAGGCCCGCAGCCTCCCTCGGACGGTCATTAGACGACTTAAAATTATTTTGAGATATTCGAAATCGCGCAAGCACGCAGCGAACGCGACAGGTTTTTGTAGGAGTTTATTTATTTATTTATGTTTGGGTCAAACAAAGCTGTGTGGTGGCGGCTTGTTAAAAGAATACTACCACTCCATCTCATCCAATGGATCTCGTAAAAGGCGAGTAAGGAATTAAACTGCACTGTGCACCCTACAGCGCATGGTGGCGATGGGCTCACCACCTATCACACCAAGTGAATTATATTGTTTTGGTGATACGTGGATTGTGGCAGTCATCTGTTTTTGCAGTGAGTGCCCAGTCTCTGACTACCCCTTATGGGATACAGTCGTGATCTTATGTATGTATGTATGGGTCATACCAAACCAGGCACGCAGGCCGCTGGCCCAAGAATTCGATTCACACACACAGTATTCGATGAAGCTGTAAAAGCCGAGAAATCTAACAGCAATTACATCACCAAAAATGTACAGGATATTATATATCCCGTGGGAACTATTTTATTTTCCGGGATAAAAGAGACATACATTTCACATGCATACAACAACCAGACCCGAAAACGAAAAATTTATGTTTTTGCACTAATGTTGACTACGGCTGGGATTCCAACCCCACAAGGACCTACGGCATAAAAGACCGGTACTCTTATCATTAGGCCACGCGGTCGTCGTTTATAATATTAAGATGGATATTTGATTTGGTTAGGCAACATATGTAGCAATTTCTTGTTAAACACACACCATGGAGGGTAGAGCTGCACCAAAACGGTAGAACCTCATTAAATAAGAATGACGCTAGTGTATCAGTTAGTGTTTATTTTAAAGAAAGCGTTATAAGTCGTATAGGTTAATTTACCACCACCAATAAACTAAACTGGTCTATAAATGTGTTATAAGATTATGGAAATGCAGAAACTTCTAAATTTATTGAAAGACTAGCTGACCGACCGCGCTTCGGTATTCGGTTCGTAAAGTTCGTTTTTAGCGGGTGTCTTTATTGAAAAAAGAATATGTATGTCAATAGTTATTGTAATTTCGGAGATATCGTGATGAGTTAATGAAAAATCGCTTTTGTGTAATAAATATAGATAACAGACTGAGGAACTTTAAAAATAGTTAAAACCGCATAGCAAATTTATTAAAAATGTATACGATACAGCTTTTCACATGGTTTCACAGCAGATATTTTCATAATAATTGAATGGTTCTTTAACTACGTAATTAGTAGTTTTCGTCTATTTCTCTACTAATACTTTCTATAATTTTCATTCAGCATCCCTACTTCGACTTTGTCTGAAACCACAATAAATTCAAGTTAAACCCTGGTAGTACATTAGCGCCATTTTGGTCACATATTGAACTGCTATTTAATGTTATAGTATTGCTACTTTTTCTGTTTACCTCCCATAAAAGGTGGTCTTCCTTACCTCTGCCCTCCATAATTCACACTCTAAATAAAAATGTAAAATACTGTACCCTTTTTTTTCACATAAGACTCAATTTAGTTTTTCTTATACTTACATATATATCCTAAATAGGAGTTACAGCTTCAGAAATCACATTCAATATAATATTTAATATTGGTAAAAATGTATTTCTTTTATACGTTAACTACTAACCTTAGAAGTTAACGTATAGTTGGTCAGGAGCCCGGTGCTCGCCTTAAATGTTCATACTACCCGAGTGGCCTGAGTTCCATCGTCAGTGCCAGCACCTCTACAAATAGTCTGCAATTTTAAGTGCTGATCTACCTCAAGTAGTGAAACTTGCATGTCTGCAGAATAAACATATTTTGATGACATGGGAAGTCTGCCAACCCATTGGACAAACGTGGCGGACTCTCCCCTACTTCAAAATTCTTTCATAAATGAGAGTAGTATCCGACATTTAGAGGTTAATTTACCTTTTTACTTTTACTAACCTTTCATTAATTTTAAATAAAAGTGGTTGAATTAATGTTGACCTACGAATTTGATTATTATATAATTATTATCCTTCAGATTTTTAGATTGGTGACCAATTAATATGTTTTCATCGAATATATTTGTTTTTTTTTTCTTAATACATCACGTCTTTTATATTAAGTTTCTTAAAAATATCTACTTGAGCAGTACAATATAATGAAACACATTAAAATGGATTGATTTAATATTTGAAACAAGATCTCTTTTTTTAATTTCGTCCAAATGTTCATTTTATGCAATGGCAACATGAACTCTTTTACCAACTGCAATTTTAAAATTAGAATTAGAGTCTGACGTTTATAGCCGTTACATGTTTTAAGTTTTATTTGATATCCTGCTTCTGCCAATTTATAAATAAACTAAAAAGAGTTTGGCTTAATTTGTAATTCTCAATATTTAACTAAACAATATTTAAGGATAATGACTATGTTTTAGTTCTTTCATCAACTTATAACTCTTTTTGGTCCTATTTAATTAAAAACGAAACCATGGGAAGTAACAGCAGTAAATCTATCAACGAGACAGCTGCACACTTACAAAAAAATGAATTGGATGTTGACGCTAATCCTGATCCAAGATCTCCGACTCCTGAAATAACTCGGACGCCATTACAGGTATATTTTAAACGATGAATTCTTGTCTTTTTTTACTTACTTATTTACATTAAACGACGAAGGTACTTGTAGTACTGTGAGCCATTATGCCTGCTTTGAAACCTAATACTGTTGTCAGATTTATTGGCCTAGGAAGCTGATAACTGTATCGTCAACCGAAAATATGAAATTAAGATTATTTTCTTGCTTATTCTACTTGTAAACTTTAAAAAAACCTTTTAAATAAATTTTGTATTACTCTTTTAAATTTCACACAAGATATTTTGCTGTTGCAGAACAAAAATGGATCTAAACATAATATTACAAAGAATGTAGACTTAAGGAAGACATTTGAGAGTGGTCGAGTTGATGAGAAACTTATACATAACAATCCTATTCTTTCGGCTGTTATAAAAAATCACTTACAGTCATATGATCCTCGTTCCCCCACACAAGAATTTGAAAGAACTCCTATTATTATTCCTTCAGAGGATGAAAATGGAATAATAGACAAAAAGAATTTAAGACTCAAAAGTGAAAACATTTATGCAAGCCCATGTTTAAAAAATGACTTTCATGATAGTTTTAACACATCAGAGGAGGCAATAAATTTTAGCCCAGATTTAGTGATTGCTAAAAATTTATGCGAAGGCTTCTATGACATTTCACTCAATGAAACTCTTAAAGAAACTGAAGAACCTTTGGGATCATCTACTGCTTCAAATAATTCCGTTGATGATAATTTGATCACTGAAGATAAAAATACACCCATGAAATTACTGGAAACTAACTTTGATTATGTAGAAGAGGAAAATGATAAATTTGAGGATAGTGAAGAAATAATTGAAAAAAATTATCTTGAAAAATCTGAATTTGAGTTGAAAAATATTCCCCTTTTTAAGATATTGAGTGATGATCCGCGTTCTCCATCAGTGGGTATTGAAAGAACACCAATAGTAGTTACAAAAAATGAAAAGGACACAAATGATGGCAATGTTGAAGAAATGTCTGATGATACACTGATAAAAGTTTTACAGAATACAAATTCAGAGCTAGACCAGTTAATTGACCCCAACGACAATAATAATGATGGTCTTCTTATTTATGAAGATGAATCGGCTGTTAATGATACACCCAAAAAATCTAAATCAGTTAATGTTAATGGTTCAAGAACACCATTATCTTGCATGAAAAATAAATCTGAAACATCACATACACGATCAAAATCAGCCAGTACTTATGACCCAAAAAAAGAAAAAGCTCTTCCAGTGAAGCATATGAAACACATTTCACATATTCCTAGGTTAAAGTCCTTATCAAAACAAATTACCACAGGAAGCTCAGTATCATTAAAAAATATCTCTAAAACTTCAGCAATTAGTGGTGATTGTGAAAATACACCACCTCACTCTCATCGAGACAGATGGGACAAAGACAGTAGTATTGTGCTTTAGATTATTATACTTTTCAGATTATTCTGACAGGTTTATAACATATGACTTATCTTAATTAAATATGATTTTGTTACTGTCTTTACTTGCCTTGTTAAATAATATTTCATTCAATATTTGGTACTTTAATAAAAGGTAATACCATCCAGCTTTCTTGAATTATTAATGCATAAATAATGTTGTATACATTGAATGAAAGTATTTTCTATGTAATTGCTATACTTAATGATTTACAAGAAGTTAGCAATATTACTTTTTTAAATTATTTTTATAGTACATTGACTAAAATTAAAAAAAAAATTAAAACCTTGAAAATGCATCTTTTTAAATAAACATCTTCAGAGCTACAAGTCCTTTATTTTATTAACTTTATTGCTTATTATTAATGTTAATGGGCCCATAAAGTTAGTGAAATTCATAAAAGCAAAGCAAATGCGACTTTTTACATTCAGTGCTAAGTAATTAAAATGAAAATTAAAAAAAGTATTTTCAACAATTATTATTTCGGTTCAGAGTTAGTATGATATGGTATAAATAAAACATGACAAATGATCAATACATTTATTAACACCAATTCTATACATAAATTCTAACATTGAAAAATTTTTTCTAATTTTCTTTAATTGTTGAAAAACTGCAAATAATATATATTTAAATACATGAAAAGAATGCAGAGATTTTTAATTAATCTACATGTATATGTAAATACAAAAAATTATTACAATAAATTTATATGTATTGGAATGGTCTGAATTACACAATGAAAATATTCTGATTCCTTGGTACATCTCAAATTATTGTTTAATAATATTTCTTACAATAAAAATGTTGCTAATAAACTTAAATATAAACTTTTAATATAATAAAGATATTATGACAAAAGCTCGTTTTTCTTTTCCAACCTTTAGCTTATAGCCCCCGCCCGAGTCACTAAAATAAAAGAAAAATATTGTCACCTATATTGATCATAAAATAATCACTAAGTCACATTTTATAGAAAATACAAGAAAAGCATCAAGAAAACTTCTAATAGGTACTTAAAACACTGATTGAAGCTTTGATACCTCTATTCTTAATATGTTAATAGGCAAGAATAGCTGAAATTATTCACATATAAGAAAATTCGGTAAATGCAAACAAATTTTCTTTCGTAACTTAGGTTAAGACATTCTAAAATGACATTGGCACTATGCAAGTTTTCGATGTTCTTTTAAACTTCTAATACTATCATTTCATGATTATATTTATTTTTTGAATTATTTGAGATTAGATTATATATATTATATGGTTGATTGGCTGATTGAGCTGCTGATGAGCAGCCAGGGTCACGGGAAAATTAAATATTAAATCTTCTGATTCATAGTTAATCAGGGCTACCTTCAGATTTTAATTACTAATTAAGATAGGTAAATCTGATTATATTACGTGAATAATAAAATAGACGGAAATCTCGGAGACTGATGCCCGAGTTACATTTAAATAATATGTATAATGATTGTTCCTAATTATCATTATTAACCAAAACTTCAACTACTAGATTTTCTTCATTGTTTTGCAGTCTTTTATGATGTGTGATAAATTGACCCTTTACACTTTAGACTGACTGCTTAAACTGTGCCACGCCATAGATGCGACAGCCATTATGCTAAGGTGAGCGCAGTTTCAGATGTTGTAAATAACGTAAAATAGTTTAATGTGCCACAGAACTGCATTTTTAAACTACTACCAACTTTCCTTCATTAGGTATTTTATGTTTATTAAATACTAGCTTTTACCTAGGACTCATCGATGTGATAATTATAAAATGTCTTTAACCAATAAAGTAATTCTGCATTCATATTTTATATGTTTATTTAAGATTTATCATTGTCCAAATTATTTGACGGCCCTAATAAGTTTCGACAGGGTACAGATATTTATATCTCGTATATGTAAGATGTCAGTTTGGTAACACGAGTTTTCTTTTCAAAAAGTTACATACATAGAAAGAGTTACGCCTCTTTCGCTTGGTAACTATGATTTTTTTTTGATATCCAAAATTATATTTTAAACGATTTCGAGGCTTTACATCATTTTACGATTTTTATATTTTTTTTTACAAAATAAACTACAAAAGCCGCAAGCTATTGTAACGATATTATAAAAAAGTGTAAAAATTATTTCTTACTGAGTGAAATAGTTATGTTCATATTATGCATATATTATAGAGTAATGTAAAAATACCTTGGTATGTTACACTCGCTGTGCCTTTAACTTATTTATTTTGATCCAATTACTTTTCATAATCTGTGCATGTAACATTTAAAGAACTCTGTAGTTACTAAAACCAAACCAATTATAAAACCATTCAATTCGAGTTTTGTTAACTAATGTACAACAGAATGTTTTTCTTTAAAACACTTACATTTGCAGACAGACATCTCTATCTTACTATATGCATGAACTATGAAATCGACTCTTGTAATTCATCTTATAATTATGTATTTCTATGGTTTATTCTTAACTTTGGCACTGATATTAAAACACTTTGTATTTGTTTATGGGAATGTAAAATCTAATATATTTAATTAAAAATCACCTCCATTTGCTACCTTATTGTGACTGTCTAAAAACAACCTCACTGCAGCTTAAAGTTAAGTATTAATACATTGTTTAACCTACATTATAAACACATAATACAAGCTTTTAAACACAAAAAGCTACTTCAATATTTGCACATTTTATTTGCACAGTTTTCTTGTTAAATGCAATTTATTGAACATTCTGATGTTCAGCAATATATACAGAAAGTCGGTTATAAAATAAAGTTAAGATATTAGTTTAAATATGGCATCACTGTTATAAAACACAAAAATGCTTTATAAATATACATACATGCAAGAACAAATTATCAATTTCTTTTGCATTTAACATTATTGAATTACAAGCAAAACACTTTAATTCATTATTATATAACTTCTAGTCACAAGAGTATTTTCAAAGACGCAAACTATTTGAATATTCTATATATGACATATATGCCTAGTAGGACCTCCAATTCTGATATTTTCTCTGTACTAACTTCAATTATATGCATAATACGGTACTGGTATTAGTTAAATATATTAAAAGTTTTATGTAATTTTTAAATGAATTGGATGTCCTTGTTGCCTTTAAATTTTGATTATTGCATTTAAAACTACAAGCCTTTAAATATAATATAACTGTCAAATGATTACACCTATACATTTAAGTGATGTCACATAAATAACAACAATTTTCTAATCACATATACACATATCTAAGAAATATTTGTTTCCTGGATGTAACTGGTAGAGGTAATGAGTGCAATGTTTCGAGACTTGACAAAAATTCTTCCATGATTTTCATTTTTCGTTTGCAGTGTTTGTTTCTGTAATTAATGTTTAGTAGAGTTAATAGTATCACACTCAGTCAAACAAAAGAAAAAGAAATAATGTTATTTACAATATAAGCCGTTGTTAAATTTGTTAAAACTCTTTCTTAAATAAAAATTAAAATTTATTACTTATTACATATTTTTTATGTAATTTTTGTATTTTTTTAAGTTCACCTATTTCCAATGCCAGTCTATAGTCTGTAGTTTATAGAGAATACTCAAGTGCTGGATACCTCACAACACTTGTAATTTTATTAAATATAAAACCATGCAAATGTGAAAATCTTATATTTGTAATGTAGTTTTTTTAGTTCCTAGTTTGTCTTGTTGAACATACGTACTATTTTTGGAAATTCAATTACTTTTAGTTTGTTTTAACAGCATGTTTCAAAACTGTAAATTATTACAAAAGGAAAACCATGTTATTATTAAGTAGCGTCTGCCTCACCATGTATTTATGGCGATATTATAATATTATTTATGTAAAAGTAATGCAGAGAAATAATTAGTTTAAGATACCTTCTCCTTTATTTGGGACATTTTGAGCAATAAATTCACAAAGCTCGGAATATGCCTTGTCCAAATTATCGTTGAGTATTATTATATGAAAGTTTCCAGCCTGTTGACCTGAAATATAACAACAATGAAATTAATGAATAAATTTTTGTGATTTTTTTTTAAGTACGACATAATCTGTTTTATAAACAATTACTCTCTAATGATTTTCAATTTAATTTACTTAACATTATTATCAATAAATACTAGTGTGCATGACGTGATGTGTAAAGTCAATGCTGGGAAGACAATCTACTAGGCAAGTCCATCTAGAGTCATAGGCAAGGCATAGTTTAAAGATTTTAATTTGTTTTGTATATGTACATACAAACTAAAATATAACGTAATGTAAGAAAGTCGCAATGATAACATAACTAACCAAAAGACGAAAACAAAATATTTACTTCAATGTTTTAAACATAACTATTCCTACTTTATTTAAAATACTTTCGTATACGCAATAACGCTTATTTATTATATTCGTAAGGAGGAATGACACGAACGAGTCTTAGTAAAACAGCTGAAGTTATGAATTAGCTTTACGTTTATGCAGTTATTTTCCTTATAGCGCAATGAATAGGCCAGCAATTTCACTAAGGAGTCCCAACCTAGCCACAGGTGCCCGAAATATATATATTTCGGTTAATGAACTCGGGCCACTTCGCAAGGACGTACGAACGGCACGGCCACCGAGCCCCGAACTCGGAACAAGCGTCCGCCGCCCTCGTGCTCGCGGACTCGGATTGCAAGTATACGCAGCTACGCGGTAGAAATACTTTCAACGCACTTACAAGAATATCTTGCCCGTACCAGGGCACCCTGAAGCGTGCACACTTTGAACTGCATGAACACTTTGAAGCGCAGCCCCGGTTTTAAAACCTGGTAGCATAAATACGTCTCATCCCTAAATTCAATATATATAATTTCGGTGATGTAATTGCTGCTAGCCTTTTTGGCTTTTACAGCTTCATCAGATACTATCCTAAATTCAATACAAAAAGTGTATAATCATAATCTTTGCCTTATGTATCATGGTTGTATAGCAGTTTGCCTTGTATAATTGGATACAAAAATAAGAATTAAAAGATAACCTCTACGAGAAATAAAACATCATTTTGAGTTTTATTCCCTCCACAAGTTCGCTATTTAAAAAAAAACGAGATTGATTGTTTCCTAATAGTTAATGACAAGTAGGTACTTTTTTTAATTTACTCCAATTGGAAATAGCAGTTCCTGGGTAGTATTCATTAGCATTAACAAAAGTAGTAAAAGTGCCTTTAACCTAGCGCAGCGCAAGCTGCGTTTGGAACTGTTTTCAAATAAAGGTAAAAATAATCTTGTTATTTACTTCTGAACTATTTTGTTGATACTAGCTGATGCCCGCGACTTCACCCGCGTGGATAAATATTTTTTAAATATCCCATGGGAACGATTTTATTTTCCAGGTTAAAAATATCCTTTGTCCGTCACCAAATTGCAAGCTATCGCTGTGCCAAATTTATTCAAGATCGGTTAAGCAGATAAACCGTGAAAGGGTTACAAACAGACAGAGGGACATAGAGAGTTACTTTCGCATTTATAATATTAGTATGTATTTGAATTTTCATAATTTCCGGGTGTTCAGTGGTATAAGTTGGCTCTATAGGAACCCCTGACTGCCAATTCTCTCTTCTTAGGCAAGCCCTTTGGTGAAGCCGATTGGTGAGTCTTACAGACTGACAATGACGAAGATTATAATAAAGGTGCTATTGGTTTAGACGTAGGTATATTGTGATTCCTAAGAATTACTCAGATGCACCTGTATGCTGAGAGCTTGTAGAGGAGAATAATTTACGCAGGTACATTTTCTGCAGCAAGAATAATTATTAATTTATTATTAATAATAATTATTAACAAAAAATTATATATAATAATAAATAATTATACTTCATACGTATACGGTATGTGCGTCAACCATCCACTGCTGATTGAGTAAATGACCATTCGCGTAGAATAGAGCTCCCGCCCCCGCGCGTCATTTTGTTCCAACAAACAGACTTAAAATTAAACTGCACATTGTGTAAATGAACGTCAGCGCTCAGGCTCCGATATTATACATTAGATATATCTTTTACAGAAAATGGACTTTATGTTTTGAACAGGTATGACAGTAAATGAATTGTAACCATTATGTACCAAATTCAATTTCTCGTCGTGCTGTTTCC
This sequence comes from Luehdorfia chinensis, assembly GCA_019845155.1. Classification (NCBI taxonomy): domain Eukaryota; kingdom Metazoa; phylum Arthropoda; class Insecta; order Lepidoptera; family Papilionidae; genus Luehdorfia; species Luehdorfia chinensis. The sequence continues at coordinate 13,523,609 of JAHVAK010000527.1, forward strand.
AATCTTTTCCTTAAAGAATCTTCCTGTTCAGTATTACGTGCAAGTAATCGTCTTTCCAACTCTTCTATGGATGGAGGCATTACAAACACCAAAAGTGGGTCCAGGTCAGTACGCTTTATTTGCTTGACTCCTTCCATTTCAATATCCAGAACACAAATCCTGCCTGTACGACGAACTTCTTCGACTGCATGTTTGCTGAAAATTCCAAAAAATATATATTAGTACTAATGTCAATAAAGTTTAAGTAACCTAAGCCTTTATTTGTCCTACTTCATGGTTTTTTTTATTTTATTGGGAAGGTTTTGGAGTGGTAAGCATTTAACACACTTCTCTTGGCAGACTTCATTGTCTTAGAAATATTTTTGCCAGATCTACCCTACTGCCAGTTACTAGACTTAATAGGTTCATAACTCTTTTATGAGGCAATGTATAGGCAAATATATATTTTAACAACATAATCCCAGAAAGTGTATGCTTTTTTCAATTTTATTTTTTATTTTTATTAAACACATACTTTATAAAAAGGGTTATTATAATATTAAAGAACTCCTGGGAATGAGGTGATTGCAGCCAATCATTCTATTCTATTCTATCCCCAAAGTAATGAATTTACTTGTTTATCGAGGAAGCTAATACAAGAGTCCCTTACCAATTTTGATCAATTTTGATCTACACTCAACCTGGGAGAAGCCTTATTCCAGCAGAAGATTGTTAAGAAAATGAGGATGAATTAAGGATAATCTTGTTGTATCATGTTTTAATCATGTCATCATGTTTTAATGTTTTAAAGAAGGTATAGTTAACTTAACAAAATTAATCAAAAAAAGTTTAAGGTGTCAATAGGCAAAGAAGGAGTAATATTAATATAATGTTTTTATATTATCCTGTGTCATTTACAAGAAAAGGTAGCTCATACTGTAATTATGTGAAAGTGCATATGCATTAAGAATGAATCTGACCGAAAATGCCTCCTATAAGACAATGATAAGGTTATATTAGCATAATTGGAGGAAGAGTTGCAGGTGATGGTTAATATTATGCAAGGTGCCTTAAAAAGCAAAGGGATGAAAGTGAATGTAAGTAAGATGAAAGTAATGGTTTTTGAAAGAGAAGAAAGTGTGACAGATTGGATATTTCTGATTCAAAGAGAAAAAGTAGAAAAGTGAAAGAGTTTGTGTACTTGGGTTCTAAGTTTACAAGAGATGAGGTGAGAAGAGTATTGGTAGGAAATCAAGTGAATTCAACCAAAACAAAAAGCTAGAAAAAAACCAAAGCCAGAATGTATCTAAAAATACACTACTCGCTGTACAAAGGGAGGGTACTCGTCCCCACACTTATGTATAGTAGTTAATGCTGGATTTGGCAGAAGAAGCATGAAAGTTAGATCAATGCTGATGCTGGAAATGATGCTGCTTTGGTTGACAAAGTGAAGAACAGCATGAGAAGCGAATGTTGCAGTGTCGATGAAGATGTAGTGACAAAGATAGAGAAACAGATGCTTAGATGGTTTGGACATGAAGAGAGGATGAATGAAAAAAGATTGACTAAACAGATTTATGAGGTACGGGACAGGGGACCCGAACGCCCAGTAAAGCGACCCCGGTGGGGGACCTGGAGGACGAAGACCCCAGAGGTCTCGGGTCATCGTGATAGCACCGAGAGAGTGCTGGGGGCACTGAGCACTGCCCCCGGATTGGGCTTAAAACATTTTAGCGAAGCGATGGAGGGGTCACGGTTACGTTCCGAACGGAGATCCCGTGACCCCTCTTAAGAGCTGATGGAGACCACCGTAAGATTTTAGTCGGTAGAAGTCCGGCATAACCCAGCTGCCCCATGGCCAGTCGAGTATCCAAGCAGGATTTCCCCACGTACAAAAAAAAAAGGTGTACGGATCACAATAAGATCAGAGAACTTTAGAGGATGGGTCACATTAAAAGTACCTGCAGCTGATGAGCTTGTATGAGAATGCTAACGAAAGTAGAAGAAGCGCAAAATGTGTGTTAAGATCATAGCAAGTGGAAAAATGCGGTCTCTGCCTACTCTAACGTGAAAGAGGCGTGACTGTATAAGTCTTAAAAGACTATTTAAAATAATAAGTCTGCAATTTTAGCATATCAGGCATGAGTATTTGTAAACAATGACTAAATATTTACGAAAAAAAATCTTTTGACAAAGTGCCAAGTATTTTTTTATTATCATCTAGCACATGGCAAACTACAGCTACATGACTGTCCTTACCTGGTTCCATACATGTTTCCACTGAATGTGGCCGTTTCTATGAAATCCCCATTTTCGACGGCAGCGATCATATCATCTTTATTAGTAAAATGGTAATGTATGCCATCTTTTTCACCCGGGCGTGGAGCTCTCGTGGTGTGCGAAACACTGAATCCGAATTTGTCCGGAAATTCTTTGAGTAGCCGTTTTAGAAGGGTGCTTTTTCCAGATCCCGATGGACCACAAAGCACTAATGGTCGAGGTCCTTTTTGAACCATTTTAGCAAAAACTAAAAAATAATTAAATTAAAACGCCGCATGAAGGTTAAGTAAAACATTATTATACAGTTGTTCTGACTTACACCTAGTAAAATTCGTGATAGCGTTTTGTATTTTAACTTTTTAAGCTAGATCTTATAGTTTTCTCAACAGGTATATATAACTTGATATCGATTAATACTCGCGGAAGAAAAGGGAATGTGGCGAACCGAATGGACGGGAAAGCAAATCAAATCAAGACCAAGACGTCGAATTGACGAAACGAATAGCGAAATTTTAAGATGTCATTGTCAGGTTGACAGATACGAGATTTTTTTTTATTTTATTTCAGTGGAATCTTACGAATCTTAGAATTAACGCCACTTCCAGCACATTAAATCATTGCGTGATTTTTATTGATTTAAATAACATAACGGTTACGTTTACGTATTATCATAAAATAAATAATCTTAAAAAAAATCTCCATTTTTAAAGATACTTTTTATTTTTACTTTTGCTCGTCGCGTGAATAGTTAATAATAATAAAAAATCATTGCTTTTGAAACTGGCTCTGAAAATTTAACATATCGCTTCTAATATTTTTTTTAGAAAGTAAAATAAAATTAGTTAAATAGATTTTTAAATGAATGATCATGAATTATAAAATATTCTGAAAAATTTTCAGCTGATAATATTTGAGCCATAAACAAAGAATCAGTTCGTTCCGTATTTAATATTAGATATAGCTTTGTTTTTATGTATTATATTTTATTCATGTTTTATTTTAATAGTTCATTCTAATGTAATTATGAAGTATATATTAACTTTTATTTGTTTCTGTAAATAAAGAAGTAAGTTATGTTATTTTGTTTTATGATGTAGTTTCCGCTGTTCAATTTTTGCACCAATCATGAGGCCGTATTAGGAACATCAACGATTCTTGTCATTCTGAATTGAATTTTTATCCGTTACTTTCCAGTGGAGCTTTACTGATACTTTTACTTCGCGTTCGTCTCGACAGATATAAAAGCTATACTTTAATCTGGAATAACAAGGATACTTTTTAAAGTCGACCAAAGTACTAAACATACTTTGGATCGTGTAGTGAAGAACAAACTAAAATAGAAATATGGAAATTCAAATTCGACGACCGAGAACGGTAAGGTGTTGTGTGTTGATTAATTCTTATCACTTTCCTTTATTTTGTTTCTTACAACTAATGAATTTTTAGGTGCAGATTCAAGACCAGGAAAATATATACGCGAAAGGCAAAACAAATGTGGGGCTTCCAACAAAGCGCCAAGGTTTGACGGTTCGGGGCGCTCTCGATGAACTTAATACTAACGTGCAAGCTCAACGCGATATAAATGTCGGAAAAATAGCTGTTTCTGCTGCAGAAATAGAGAAAAAGTCTACAACAAATCGTAATAATGTTCGAAGGTAACTACCCACTTCTAAAAAAAAATCTTAATGATATTGCGTATATGTAATGTTCTGGTGGCTCAATCTCATTTGTTTCCTTGGATAATAATTTTTCACTGGATGTAATTCCCTTTCTTGTATTATTTATTGGATAAGTGACGAAACGAGTAAAACGTTCACCTGATGGTAAGTGCAACGTCTACCCACAAATGCTGTCATCCAGAACATTTCTGTGTGACGCCACAATGCGCTCGTCACCCAAGACTTCAGTTCTTAAATCTCATATACTCAATGATAATGTTAGCTCTCAGTGCCCTTCAAACTGAAACACAGTAATGATTGCACACTACTGCGGTTGGTTCTCAATTCATCTTAATATTTCTTTTTTGTGTATGTTCGGGCATAACTTGTTTATGAATCGATTTTAATGAGTCGTTAGGGTTTACCATAGGGGTGGTTCCATATAAAATTTGCCAATTTCTGATCCCAATGAAACATAAATTCGCATATGTTTGGTGCTGCATTGTTGAAGTTCGTTTTTTGATAAAATAATTAAGTTAATTTATTTTTAATTCAATGTAAATAAAATTTCAAAAGTGTTTTGATATACCTACATCAAATATAAAAAAATGTATACTTTTACTCACTCTTCATATACACATTTCAAAATATGTTTATCATAGTAAGCAAAAAATATTAATTACATCTTGTTAAAATGTTTCATGGTTGCTTGTGAGATTTTCTGGTTGAGGTGTCTGACAGAAAAAAGGGCTGCAGTTAGGCCACTACAGCATTATGCCAAGTCAGATGACTTTTTGTTGCTCCAGTCCTATATTGTCTAAATGTTTATGATATCCCTACATTGAGGAATGTCTAAATTATAGCAGCAAATAAATTATTTTTCCTTCTTTCAAATACACTTTAATTTAATTTCAATCCTTTACAGTAATTATGGCCATGTACAATCGAAAGTTGATACTGGACTTGCAAGTAAGCCTGTAGTGCAGCCATCTTCAAGACCACCTCTGAGACGGGAGGAGAGCACTGCTGCACTAGCTGCAAGAGCTGCGGCTCGCTCGAGGGTAACTATTTTATCATTAGTCTGTTTTTTTTTAACATAAAACTATTTTTGAGAACCTACAACTTTTTGGGATATTACAAAATTATGTTATGTTATATTAGCTAACATAAATATAATTTCAAATGCTTTACTACTTTTTGTTATTTCTATATATTACAAGATAATTTATCCTTATAGAGTAACAACCGCCGATCATCCCGCGGTGTGAGTGCTCTATGCCGGAAATCAAGTTCCTGCAGAGTTCTGTGCGCAAAGCACTATTCTCCCTGGACATCCATAAGTCGAGTGGGCCTGATGGCATCTCCCCTATTGTGCTGAGGATGTGTGCTCCGGAGTTGGCACCGGTCTTTACGCGTCTTTTCCGGTACTCCTACTCTGTAGGCGTCGTCCCGAACACATGGAAGACAGCTTTGGTGCACCCGATCCCTAAGAAAGGCGACCGCTCAGATCCATCCAACTACAGACCGATCGCCATCACCTCCTTGTTCTCCAAAATAATGGAGTCCATTATAAACTGCCAGCTCTTGAGGTATCTAGAGGAGCACCAGCTGATAAGTGACCGCCAGTACAGTTTCCGTCAGGGTCGCTCAGCTGGTGATCTTCTAGTCTACCTTACGCATAGATGGGCGGAGGCAGTCGAGAGCAAGTGGGAGGCCCTGGCAGTTAGTTTGGACATAGCGAAGGCCTTTGATCGGGTTTGGCACAAAGCGCTTCTCTCGAAGCTTCCTTCCTATGGGCTTCCCGAGAAATTATGCAATTGGGTCACCAGTTTCCTCGCAGACCGGAGCATCAAGGTCGTAGTAGACGGTGCATGCTCGGACTCCAAGTCTGTGGGTGCTGGTGTTCCGCAAGGCTGCGTGCTATCGCCAACCCTGTTTCTTCTGCATATCAATGATATGTTACAAATTAGTAACATTCATTGCTATGCAGACGACAGTACTGACAGCCTTGTACACCGGCCGTGCTTATATTTCTCGGGAACACGTCGACGAGTGCCGGAACAAACTTGTGTCTGAAGTCGAGATTTTGTTAGACAAAATCTCAGACTGGGGCCGACTAAACTTAGTCCAGTTTAACCCAAATAAGACACAGGTTTGCGCGTTTACCGCTAAAAAGAAACCCTTCGTCGTGGCACCTCGTTTTGGAAGCACTCCCCTCGTTGCCTCAGCCAGTATCGGAATCCTTGGCCTACGCCATATCGAATGACGTTCAGTTTCGCGGTCACTTGGAAGGGAAGGCCAAATTGGCTTCTAAAAAGCTTGGCGTGCTCAGTAGAGCGGGACAGTACTTCATGCCGGTCCACCGCTTGCAACTTTACAAGGCGCAGGTTCGGCCTCACATGGAGTACTGTTCTCATCTTTGGGCGGGGGCACCCCAGTGTCAGCTCCTTCCTTTTGACCGTATTCAACGAAGAGCGGCTCGAATCGTCGACGACCAGGTTCTTTCCGATCGGCTTGATACACTGGCCTTGCGAAGAGATGTTGCATCTCTTTGCATTTTTTACAGGATTTACAACGGGGAGTGTTCCGAGGAATTGTTCGGAATAATTCCAGCCGCTGGTTTTCACCATCGTACTTTGCGGCAGAACACAAAATTCCATCGTCACCACCTGGATGGTTGGCATTCCACCACAGTGCGTTTTTCGCGGAATTTTCTGCCACGCACTACCACTTTATGGAATCGGCTGCCGCCGGCGGTTTTACCGGACCGATACGACTTAGGGACCTTCAAGAAAAGAGCCTATTCCTTCCTCAAAGGCCGGCAACGCACCCGCGATTCCTCTGGTGTTGCGGTTGTTCATGGGCGGTGGTGATCACTTACCATCAGGTGAGCCACTTGCTCGTTTGCCCCCTCTCCTATATTAAAAAAAAAACAAATCACTGCATCAATTTAACACACAAAGCATCCACAACATGCTTCATCAGAATAGGTTTTAAGTTATTTTTGTTCTGAGAGAAAGACAACTTACATGTTAAATTAATTATTGGTAATTCTCTTTTTTTTAAATGGAACTTTTTGAGCATTAGGAGTAATATTTCAAGGTCGAATTTGTGTAGCATTCATGCAACATATTCTTAATTAATATTTATCGATTAAATAGCTCTAAGGGTTGTAGCGAGATCTTAAGTAGTCTTTAATCTTCCTCAAGAATTGTACTGTCAAAAGCAAAAAGAATTTTTGAAATCTGACTGGTAGTTCAAAAGATTAGTGCGCTCAAACAAAAAAATAAACTCTTTAGCTTATTTACTAGTATAGATTAATAATTGATTATATACTGAGCAGTTATTTTACAGTGTGTCACATTTATTCATGTTTATTTTTAATTTAATCAAATTTATTATATACACAATTTGGGCTTTTTCCCAGATGTTGCTTCATCTGGAATTCAATCCCATAAGACAGACAACTAGGTCATTAGGTTATCTGTTCCTATAAAAAAATCTTCTGATCATTATTAAAATTCTTTTTAAACTAGATTTACCAAATCACTTTTCAAAACAAATTTTAATATTTTGTTTTTAAACTATATATGTATAAATATAATTTTTATTTTAGGCTATTCTAAAAGATTCACAAAATAAACCAAATGAGATTAAGGAGTCCATTAACATTTATGTACAAGCCAAGAAGAGTACTCAAGATGTTAAAAAGACAAATCGGCTTCCTGCTCTTCGTGAGATTTCAAGAGAAACTAAAAATTTACTAAAACCCATTTTGAAAGATCCAACTGAGTCTCTGGGTAAACTTAAATTGTCAGAAGTTTCCAGCAAGAAAAAACTAGAAACCAATGAATATGATGTAAAACAATTAATACTCCCAACACTACCTGATGATATAGAAGATATTGATGCCGGGGACAATAACAGTCCATTGCTCATGTCAATTTACATTAAAGATATTTATAAATATTTAACAGAACTAGAAGAGAAATACCCTATTGCATATGACCACTTAAGTAAACAGGTTTGTACCATATTACATTTGTTCTAAATTAAAAAAAAATGTACTACATTTATTCTATTTCTAATATTAATATAATAAGAATAATGATTATGTTGTGGTAACAAATTTAACCCTCATAGTTAAAATGAGTATGTAATAAGTAAAATATTAAGATTCTATAAAAAATATTAATATAAGGCACATTATGATTTTTCTTCAATCTTTATAACAGGAGAAAGTGAAGATACACCTTGTTCACCTGACAGTTCCACCCAGAATGAAAAAACCTTTTGTTAACAGCTTTTGTTATAAACTTACAAGGTTATGAAGTTTTCATTGTCATTATACTATTTTGTTTTCCAGACTGTAATCACAGGAAAAATGAGGGCGACTCTTATTGATTGGTTGGTGGAAGTTCAACGTCAGTTTTCATTAGTCTTAGAGACATTCCATTTAACAGTTGGAATCATTGATAGATATTTACAGGTATATTATAATTATTTAATTTTACATTTAAGCATTTTGTTCCTTGTGGACTTAATCTAGGCTGGGGTGCTTCTTTCCTTTTCTTTAATGTGACTGTAACCTTTTATGTTGTATTTTACAATTGTTACTACTAGATTTAGAATTGAGCTGTGGTAGCTCAGGGGACAGGGACACACCATCTGTTTCATAATACACTAGTGACCAGGGTTCAATTACTGGGCTGTTACCTCTCAAATTGTTCTGCACTTTACACATATACATATAGCAGAGAAGGAAAACTTTGTGAGTGAACCTGTATTTCTAAGGAAAGAAATACTTTGAGATGTGATGTGTGAAGTCAGTCACCTCACATAGTAGTAGCGTGGCACTTATCCAGGCTCCAAAGCACACAAAAATGAGAATACGCATGTTCTCAACAGTGGGAGGTTTATAAGCTTACTTCACTATTTCTTAACATAGGCTTTGGTTGATGATTTTATTTTTTCACCTATATACAGCTACATTATCAGCTAATAACATGAGTTATATTTAATTTAAATCCGCCTATTTCGATTCCGGGTAGAGGGAACGCTCTCTTCAAGCCGCCCTCTCCGAGCGGGTGTCCCTCAGGGCTCCTGCCTCTCCCCACTCCTTTTCTCGCTATATACTAGCGATATTCCTAGAGACCCGAAAGTCAATCTTGCGCTTTTCGCAGATGACACAGCCCTGTACTATTCCGACAAGCACAAGGGCCGCATAACGATTCATCTCCAAGTCGCAGCCGATCGCCTAGGCGAATGGTTCCGCAAAATGTAGAATAGAGGTAAACCCCGAGAAAAGTGTAGCGATATACTTCTCGAGGGGCACGCCAAAGCCCGCTAGACGAATTCACACAATCGGCAACAAACAACTAGGCACGATCACCCTGTTCGGACGCGCTATTCCCTGGGAAAAGAGCGTCAAGTACCTCGGGGTCACTTTAGACGCAGCGATGTCGTTCGCTGCACACATAAAAAACGTTCGAAATAGAGCGGCTTTTATCTCAAGTCGACTATACCCAGCACGCAGCGAGCGCGACAGTCCGAATTTCGAGGTTATTGTAGGAGTTTATTTATGTATTTATGTTTGGGTCAAACCAAACCTGGCACGCGGGCCCCTGGCCCGTGAGCACATTATCCGATGAAACTGTAAAAGCCAAAAAAAGGCTAACAGCAATTACGTCACCGAAATTATATATTATATAATAAAATCCATGAGTTTATATGTCTAACTATTATAGTTAAGTCACAAATCGATTTTGTTCAAATTAGTTAAGTTTGTTTTTGTTCATAACTTGAACAAAAACTAACTAACTAAAAAACGAACCTACTAAATAGTTTCATAAAAAAGTAAAAGTAAAGTTTCAGCCTATAATGTCCCACCACTGAGCACAGGCCTCCTCTCATTTCTGAGAGGGTTTTGGAGCTAGGAAGAATCCGCCACGCTGCTCCAATGCGGGTTGGCGGACTTCACACGTCTTCGAAATATTTTTTATTCCTCAGACATGCAGGTTTCCTCACGATGTTTTCCTTCACCGCCGAGCACGTGGTAAATCAGCACTTAAAATTGCAATTAACAATCTTAGTGGTGCCGGCACCGGGAATCGAACCCAGGTCACTCGCGTTTCGTAGCGCAGTTTCATAGTCAAGCTTAATTATGTACATGTAAATTTCTCTTTAAATTATTCTTTAAATCTGACCTATCATTTAGAAGTTACGTCGGTTAAAAATGCTAAAAGTAAGAAAAATGCCCCAGTGTGAACAGCCCTACGCTCGCCCTCGCCACGTGCGAATAGACTATGATCTATTAATTACATATTATTTTTCGTAAACTAGAAACAATTGAATAGTGGTTTACAATTTCAATTAAACATTTTTTTTAATTTAAAACGCTCTATAAAAATACAGCGGCCGCGGTGTCTCTCGAACGCCGCGCTCTGTGCAATATTTAAAAATAATATTCATTATCCATTTCTAAATATAGATTTATATATATAGTAATCAGTAGGAAATTGAAACCTTAGATACAATTTGTAATTTACTGACATCTAGTTGCTTAGATCAAAAGTTGTCTTAATAATTTGTGTTATTTACAAAACAAACTTAGACCCGATTTCACCGATCGCTTTGAAACCAAGCTTAACAAAACTACGTTTTACTTAGCAAAGTTCAAATGTATAATTTCATCTCGGTTTTCGTCTAACCGATTTCACCAATTCCATTTTGATCGCGTTTAGAAAAAAGAAGGTTATATGAAATATCGTAACAATCTAAAACAAAAACTCGATGTACATATTTTGCGACATCAAACAGCCTGTTTTAATGCATAGGTTACATAGGTATGCAAACAATAAACAATACGAATTAAAAATATTTTTTGTGTTTATATACTTGTGCAATTGACAATGACAGCTTTATAAAATATTAATCGCGTTTAGCTTTAACTGCGTTCATTTGATGTTGATGAAATGCAAATGAAAAAGACCTTAGAAAGGCTTACAAATGTTTGCTAAAATTTTAGGCAGTGCCAAGTGTTCAACGGAATCAACTGCAGCTGGTTGGTGTGACTGCCATGTTCATCGCCAGCAAGTATGAAGAGATTTACGCGCCCGACGTTGGTGACTTTGTATATGTGACTGATAATGCCTACAGCAAAGCAGACGTGTTCCAGTGTGAAAGAGAGATCATGTCGAAACTCGGATTTTGCCTTGCACGACCTATACCACTTAGCTTCTTGAGAAGGTAACTACTTTAATTGCACAGTTTACAGGATTGGGGAAATACTTTTGTGAAAATTCCTTTTGCATTTTTTTTTTATTATTATCATCGTTTCAGCCTATCTTAGTCCACTGTTCAACATAGGCTTCCCCCAATTGTCACAAAACACGGTCCCGAGCCACCTGCATTCCCGCAAAACCTAGCAGGTCGCGTTCTACCAGCATAGCCGGCCCATTGCCACTTCAGCGTGCTTATACATCACGCCTACAGTCTTCCACATCTTTCCACTTGCTACGATCCTGACACACCTTTTTTCCTTCTTCTACTTTGATTAGTGTTTTCATGCAAACTCGTCGGTTGCAGGTACTTTTAAAGCGGCCTTTCCTTAAGACGACTGTTATGTTGGTTATTCTACTTCAGCTGCGGATATCATCGTTACGGATTTTATCTTGCAGAGAAAATTCTTATCCTTTTTATATTTCAGTACAATTGTAAATGTTATCTATATTTCTTTTGTTTCCTGTGGATTCGTAAGATTCGACGAAGGGATATGTATAGAAATTTTGTGGTATATAACAGATGGTTTAATAGGCATCAAATAAATAGCATGGAGAGCAGTGATTAATGTGTGAGATGCCAGGTATTGCGAATCGCATCCATCTGCTGAGTACGGCGGTTAAATGTTCATTAATAGTATCATTTTATCGCTGCGTCGTGGCAGTATAGGAAAATCCGCCACCACTTCATCAGGTGTGTGTGTCGTAAAAGTTGACGTAAGGTGGCTAAAAAACGCAATTGTCAACTCGTCTGCCACGCGGCGTTTTACGGCAAACCATTCAAACTTATATCTGAAGACACAATGATTTTTAAATCTCAGAAATTGATATACTAGTTACTATACTTAATTCTAGATAAAAAGAACCTTTACAATATCTAATGTAAACCTATGTTATAGTAACCTTGATTAAATTTTGTATCGCATAACGGTTTTTTTTTCAATATCGTAACATAATAAAAATCAATCCTCTTATTAATATTCTGTTAGTTGCTGTATTCTAATGTATTTTTGTATATTTTAGGTTTGTTAAAGCAGCACATGGAACGTCGAAAAATCATCACCTAGCCAAATACTTTGTTGACCTCAGCCTTGTCGAGTATACGATGGCTCACTACCGGCCTTCGGAACTAGCGGCCGCCGCAATTTGCCTCTCCCTACACCTGCTTTCAAACAAAACCCTAGATGAAGTATGGACATCAACACTATCATACTACTCGGGCTATTCATTGGAACATATTAACCCAATCATTCGGAAACTAGCTAAAATCGTCATCAACACTGAAAATTCCAAATTTAAAGCAGTGTACAATAAATATTTAGATACAACACTGGCTAAGGTATCCAGTCTACCGCAGTTAAAAGGTGAAGCTATTTATGAATTGGCTAAAATTCCCTCCTGTTCCTAAGTTGTGCTTAGTGTAGACTTGTAACTATACTCTTAGGTTATGGACTATATTGATGTAGAATTTTTTGTAGCTGAATATTATTTTATAATTTATGTTGTGATTTTAATACGGACTGAGTTTTTGAGCATAGTTTGTTTTAAGTACCTGTCTTGTTTGATTAGGAGTGGTTTTAGCTTTTGATGTAGTATTGTATGACATTAATTGTAAGGTTTTATTGACTAAGTAATTTTGAACTATTTATGTAACATTTTATTGAGTTTTTTTTTTTAAATAATGTAACAGGCTTGTTTTGTAAAATTGGAATGTGAATTGAAGTGAACTTAATAACAATTTGGTCCAATAATTTTGGAGCGATTTATGTTTTCATAATGGTTAATAATAGAAATACGACTCCTAAGAAAACTGGTATAAACTACTATACTTTGGTATTTTTCAGGTTTAAAGAATGTCAACAATTTTAAATACTTACATATTGTCCTTGTTAATAGATTAGACAAGATATTTAAATAAAAATTTTATTGAACAATGTACACATGTAGTTTTCAGTGCTATTTGTTACTAAAGCTGTTGGTATATAACTTTATTGAATTAAGTTATCAGAATTTAAAATGCTTTTGTGGAACGTGTCTACATTTAAATGCCTGTTTTGATGGAAAGTATGTTCTTGTACAAATAAGAACCACATAAGAGTACAAGTTTTAGATTAAGTCGATTGTAAATTATATATATTTTAATTAGATATTTGACTAAAATGGACCAAAATGCTTGACAATGTTTAAGACTTCACGTTTTGTTTACGGTAACGCAAGTTCTTTTTTACCATATGCTTAAAATATATTTTGTATGTAGAATTAATTTAATAGACCTGTGATTACAATTATATTGCTGTAAATTGTTGATAATAAATTCTGTTTTGTAAAATATTTATTTATTTTTCTTTTATATAGAATTAACTGACACGTGCTTTTATTTATGCGTGAAAATTAACAGATGTCACATACCTTTTATAGTATTAATTCGTCAGCTGTCTTCCATGTTAGTTGAATAGGTTGTCGACAGATGGGGCTTTCTACAATATTTTTATCATCTTATTTTTCGTCGAAACAAAATCTTTAAAATGGCATATCAAACATTAATTTTGATACTGTTTTAAGGAAATATTTCATACCGACAAATATTAAAAGCTGAAGGTACTCCGGGTTAACTATTTACATTAGGACATCTGTCACCTCAGTCCTCCCGTGATCATGGGTGCTGTAAAGCACTCGAAACGTCGGGTTTTAAATAACAAAATTAAACGCGATAAAATCCGTAAAATTCATTTCAATTTAAATGTGTAGTGTTCGCGTAAATATAATAAATCATTAGGTTAACAGTCCCCTTACAAGAGGCTTTGACTACATTATACGTCCACTGGCGTTTTTTAGGTATTTGTCAGTAGTCGAAGGAAACATCACAACTGATGCATATGCATAACAAAATATAGTCGCGAAACTTGGATATGCAAGTGTACACCGGTCGGTACACGGACTTGTAAAGTATAAATACCATGAATTCGAAGTCTGTACCACGGACTTATGAGTATAGAAACGGCTGTTGATTGACGATAAACAAGATACAATGTTTCCGCAGTTTTATTAAAAAAAAACCTGTCGTAATTATGTCAACAGTTTGCAAAGTAACCACAATATTCTTTTTTACGTTGAGTGATATATTTTTATATTCCTATTGTAGTTCTTCTAATTCATATTGTTTTGCGTTGTTTTTTGAACGAAATGCCAAAAGGGAAGGAGAGGAAGATTGACTTCATCTAGTTTATGTACGCTGTCGAACAACACACATTTTTTGGAATCCTTAGACTTTCTTGCCCGTCGGGTCTCGTTATAGTAGAAGACGGTGCGTGGTTCTACCAAAAGATTCTCGACCAAGGACGACTGGCTCCGTATGCGAAAAAGGTGTCAACACAATGTAACCACTGTAAAAAAACGTTTAGTATTGAATGTTTCCGAGAAGCTGCAGTTCATTTATAGATATGAATTTCTGTCATACTAAACCGTTTTATTTCGTCATGACACAACACATAATATAAAAAAAAATGAGTTTTTGATTTTTCTTATTTATTAGAACCTTCTTTACGAGTTCAGCAACCATACACTAAACAATTTGACAAGTCCGTGGCACCAGATCTCTTAGAGTTGCACTTGGCTCGTGTGACCCATAGGGTACACGAACTTGGCGGAATCACTCCGCGCGTACCGCATAGGGTACACTGGACTGTGTTAAAATAAACCTTGAAAACTTTGGGTAGCCTTTTTTCCAGCCGTAGACATGCGATGGGCGTTGAAAGAAGAAAGAAAAATGTAACAGTGTTACATAATAAAGACCTTTGTGGCTATTATATTACTACTGCAGAAAATATTTATATTTTTTTCAAAATAAATTTACCTAAATAACTAAAATTTACCAACAAAAATTTAGTGGTCAATGGCAAAAATGAAAATTTCTTTGAAAATAGTACTAAAGTAAATGAGAATATCCTTTAATAATTGTCACAACTAAGCAGAGATATTTTAACTAGTATTTGAATTGCAAAATAAAAAATACATATTTCCATTTTGTATCTAAATACTCTTTTTTAGAAAAGCATTTTGTATTTTATTTGAAATACCTTTTAGGAGATATCTTGTATTTGCAAAATGCTAAATACTACACTCAGCGTCACAAAAATCGCACCTCTCTGAGTTTGCGCGAAAAATGGCTGTAATGGCTAGAAACGAATTATGTTTATATGAATATTGGTATGTTTGAAATGGGTATTTGAATAGCTTTACATTATTAATAAAAAAATCATGAAATCATTAAAACATTTATCATTATAGAGCGTCAAAAATAAACACTGTCAAATGCTCGTTACTAAGGATGCTAGTTACACCACCTAAAAAGGGTATAAAAGGGTCGATCTGGATGAAATATGGGCCAGTCGTAATTTAGACTTTGCAGTGAACACACGTGAACAAGTAACCCAAGTAAGAACAAGTAAAGATGGACACCAGCTCTGAAGAAGCCGCTTAAGTGATTGCCCTATTGCAGTCGGGGATGCGGCAGTGTGACGTTGCTCGACAGTTGAACCTGTCCCGTTTTTCAGTTCGACGGGTGTTCCAACGTTTTCAGCAGACTGGTGGTTATGTTAGAAAACCGGGATCTGGAAGAAAACGGTGCACATCAGAAAGAGATGACCGTTTCATCGTTACGACATCTTTACGGAACCGTTTTACAAATGCTGTTGAGTTGCAACAACAGCTTCGATCAACTCTGAGAACATCTGTGAGTATTTCTACGATAAGAAGAAGGTTACACGAAAAGAGTTTAACAGCCCATAGACCTGCTAAAGGTCCAAAACTTACTGCACAGCATCGCAGAGATCGCCTAGAGTTTGCTCGCAATCATTGCGAGTGGACTCTAGAACAGTGGCGGACCGTACTCCTCTCTGATGAGACGGGGGTCTGTCTCTTCTGCAATGACAGACGTAGAAGGGTCTACAGAAGACAGGGGGAGAGGTTCACACAACCCTGCTTCGAAGAATCCGTCGAATACGGGGGTGGCTCGTGTATGTTTTGGGGCGGCATTTCCGTCGACGGGAAAACGGAACTTGTGTGCGTTTTCCGGACTCGGGGTGGCCGTGGGCAAGGGTCATTAAATACTGGTCGGTACATTACTGAAATCCTGGAGGAACATGTGGTCCCGTATGCTGGTTATGT
Source organism: Luehdorfia chinensis (assembly GCA_019845155.1). Classification (NCBI taxonomy): domain Eukaryota; kingdom Metazoa; phylum Arthropoda; class Insecta; order Lepidoptera; family Papilionidae; genus Luehdorfia; species Luehdorfia chinensis. The sequence goes on from JAHVAK010000527.1 coordinate 13,539,972, forward strand.
CGGTGATGGATTCATGTTAATGCATGATAATGCTCGTTGCCACACCGCGGCTATTGTACGGGGTTATTTACAGGAGGTCGATATCCCTGTTATGCATTGGCCAGCACGTTAAGTCCAGACCTTAACCCAATAGAACATCTCTGGGATGACATAAAACGGCGCGTGCGAGCTCGAGATCCAGCTCCAGCCACTCTTCAAGAGCTCCAAGAGCTCCAAGATGCGGTACTTGAAGAGTGGGAACAAATACCCCAAGAGGCTGTTGCGATCCTTGTAAGGTCCATGAAAGATCGCATGGAAGCCGTTATCAATGCAAGGGGGGGTAACACTAGGTTTTAAGAACTTTTTTTGTATTTATTAAGTTTTTTTTTAAATTATTAATTTGCAAATTTGTACATACCCTGTCTTTTTCTTTAATTTCTCTTTCGTCTCGTTTTAAAAGTAAAATTCAATTAAAATTCCTGAAAGCTAATGAAATTACCTTTCGAATGATACCCTCAAACCACAACATTGCCATTGGCCTGTTGTGTTAAAATAGTATTTAAATTATTTTTTTCGGATGTGCGATTTTTTTGACGCCGAGTGTATTTGATAAGTTTTGTAAACAAGTGCAAGCACTATTGACCTGGAATCACTACAATACTTGAAAAAAGTACTGAAATATAAATTAGAAAGGCATTTTGTATTTATATATATCTTATAAATTATTTTGAACATCTATGCAAGTAAGTTTCTTTATCTGAAAAACTAAACTAAGGGCTATTGTAGACTAGTTTCACGTGCTGTTAAATTGCGTCGTCATATTCCTTTGCAGATCTGTTGTCCCGCATCCGTGAAACGCGCGTCGACGGCGCGCGAAAAGTGGATGTTTCCAAAGTTTTTCTAGAAATGTTCAATACTTACATTAATAATATATTTCATAATCGTCGATGAATTTAGGCATCAATATATTTTATCAGAATTAACATTTGTGAAGTTTGTGCAAAGTGTAAATAATGGTAATTTTATACTTATCGTTTCTTAATAGTTTTAGGGGGAAAGGTAGGGAACCTCTCTACCTTTCCCCTTAGACTTAGAAGTTATAAATAGTGAAATAATCTCGATTTCAAAGTTTCTATTCTAACCATCGCCCACGCTCTTCCTATCCTTATCGTTATATATATGTGCTTATAATCCTTATGCTAATATTAAAGTATTAAAAATGTGAAGTTTGTATGTTTGCTTGTCATTCAATCACGCTCAAACGACTGAAGGAATTTTAATGAAATTTTTGTCATGGAAAATGTTATAGGAAACTTTTTATAACAAAAAATTGAGCTGTTTACCACGGTGAAAACATCGCGGGAAAACTGGTCCACCTACGGCTACACCAATGGTCCAGCAATGAAAAAAAATTACAGACTATAACTGCTTTTTTATTTAAATTACAATATCAATCTAGTGGGTTTCGACTTTTCTCCTTAAACAAACATACAGTTCGTTAAAATACTGTTAAATGAAAAAAGTATTAAACATATGGAACATATAATGTTTACAAAAGTACTTATATATAAACCTTAATAATATATAATGCAGACAAGCTTAGAGCAATAGAGCTTGTCTTAAATTAATACCGTTATATCTATAATAATATGTTAAAATATTAAATTATTTCATTTTTAACCATTTTCTAGAACCTATGTCTATTACGATGAGTATTTGAAACAGTTACTTTGTCGTATTGATGATCTACTTAAGTTAAAAATAGCTACAATTAGAATATCGCAAATTATAACAGTTAAAATTTATATCTTGTAGCTTTACTCGACCAAAAATTTCTCGTTTCTAACATTTAATCTCCAATCACTGCCAGACAAGGAAATGAGTGAGAATATTTTCCGCACTAATCGGGAGATCTTTTAACGCCCGAAAAGATACAAAATTGACAGGTCTCATTAAAGTTTCTAATGATGAAGTAAAAAGACTTAAACTGAAGATTGTTCGACATCACTTCTCAACTTTATGACAATGCTGTTTTAGAATTATAAGTAGTATAAACGTCAATTTCCTTATTTAGTTACGTAAATATTATTATGAGAAAATAATTAGATATATTACATATTATTATATGTAAAACGATGAAGGAATATATCTTAAAGAAATTTTAATATTTGAGTCTAATTGAGAAAGTCTCACATTCAGGTCTAATTGAGGTGTTTTTCTGTTAAAAAAGGTGTAAAAAATAAGCGCTGTTGTGTATCGAGATACCGATCTTACAAACGTTGTGGAACCTTTTTCTCATACAATGTGCGAAAATAGACCCTGGGAAAGTTTTCCAACAAGATTCAGCGCCTGCTCATCGAACAGCAATCACGCAAAACGGGCTTATCGCCCAGGGAATCGACATCATCAGACTACGAGTGGCCCTTTCCCAGCCTAGACTGAAAACCGTTCGATTACAAAATATGGCAACATTTGGAGGAGAAAGCCTGCGCTAAACCGCATCAGAATTTAGTCTTTCACAGCAGTGGCTGACATAGTCATGAACATTGTGCGTGCTGCGGTCGACGACTGGCCTCGGAGGTTGAGGACCTGTATTCAAAATCAAGGACGGCATTTCGAATAACTTTAATAAAATTTTAAACTACATTTAGCTAGTTTTGTTTTCATATTATGTTGTATACAAACAACAAAACTAGTACAATTTATTTAATGAAGTGTTTGTGAATGAACTTATGATCCAACTTGCTATATTTAAGTAATAAAGTATGACAACCGCGTGGTCTACACGCCGCGGGTTCTGGGTTCGAATCTCCCAGCCGGGGTGAATTTATGCATAAACATATATTTCAGTTTCGGGTCTGGTTGTGTGGTAATTATCCCCGTGTCTCTAACACTGCATCCTAGCTTGCCACTGATCTCTGCCTCTTATCGTATTAGTGTTACGTGACGAGTGACGTCTCTGTACTATGACACAGACACAGATGCACTCACTCGTCCTAACCTACTCGGTGTGGTTACAAATAAACTCCTGCTTAGTTTATACCTTCCGACAGTACTCGGAAGGTGTCGCTGTCGGAAAGAGGACGCCGTCATCAATATATTTTAGTGCGCTTACTCTATTTATTGGTGGTCTGTGCAGGAGTACCTCTACGTACCACCACTGTGCTAGTTATTTTGACGTCAAGCACTACAGCCAGCTAGTATATTTACAGGGCACATGATACTTCATCACCATCATCATCATTTCAGCCTTTAACTAGTCCGCTGCTGAACATAGGCCAGTTTATTTATTCAGATGTTCCAGGAAGATGCTGCTGCCCATCTCCTGGTTTTAATTTTCCCTCTGTCGATTTTTACGACATACGGGATGAGATGGGGTGGTAAGAGCCGATATATCAGGATGTACTTGTAGTGCTAGTTCGATGCTACATGCAAATTTTCAGTTGTTCTGCCGTTGACCCCAAACCTGCTTAAGCGGGGCACAGAACAGTCAAAGTAACGTTTTCATTATAGGCTATTTATTCACTTGCGTTGTGTTTAAAGAGTTTTTATCGCCTAATATCTTTAGAAAAACATTCTATAAATCTTTAATACTCGATCTTCACTAAAACGAGATCGAATGGTTCGTTCTTTGAGCTGTGAATTGACGACCGCACGGCGCAGTAGTAAGCGTGGATGCCTACTGCAAGTTTCTGGCTTCGCATATCAGCAGAACTTAATATTATTTTAACGCAAAATATTTTTTCAGGTGTATTTGATCTGTATCCGGGTGATACGGAGAGAGACAGAAAGTGAGAGAGAGACTGTGCATCTTTCATCAGTATCGTCATCATTATCATTACCCTGAAAATAGACCACTGCTGGACTCAGACACACAGGTCTCTCTTAATCACCATCATTTCAGCCTATCTAGTCCACTGCTGAATATAGGCCTTCCCCAATGATTGCCTCAGTTCGTATCTCTCATTTTTGCCATAGTTGCCACACTTCGCAGGCGGGTTGGCAACTGCAGTTTATTTATTCAGATGTTCCACGAAGATGCTGCTGCCCATCCCCTGGTTTTCATTTTCCCTCGGTCGACTTTTACGACACCCACGGGATGAAATGGGGTGGTAGGTTCTCTTAAGCCGCTACCACACGGTAACGCTACCATACGGCCTCTCTAAAGTTATAAGTTAAAGGTAAGGTTTGGCGATCGTATTACAAATGCTTAAGACACTATAATGGTATATCTGCGCAGTTGTCGTCTTTTGGCTGTTAGGTTTCGCTTTTGACGAAATCTTCAAGAATTACATTACATTATAACAACCTGAAAATTAGAAGATGCAATAAATTAATGTTCCTATAACCCAAAAAATAAGCAACAATTTTTGTGTGCCGTCCATAAAAGCTTAAAAAGTAGGCTTCAAAAAATGGTAATTTGAACCTGATTTAAAATTAATTAATGTTAGGTTCAGGTTATTCCATAAATTGGCAGCAAATAATTACTGCCATCTATAAATCTACTCATGTGCATTATTTTTAATTATCATATTTTGCATACATATACTTTATTTTTAGCAACACATTGCGGAAATTCTACGGGAAGCTTGTTTTAGGAGGGTGAACTGTGTTTAAAAGTAGACTATGATGTGCTGTTGACGACCGCGTGGCCAAGTAGGTAGAGTATCTAACTACCACGCCGCGGGTTCGAATCCCAGCCACCATTTGTGAAAAAAACACAAATTGTTGTTTTTCGGTTCAATCAGAAGGTTGTATTGTGATTGTACTTGTGTCTCCGACACGGCGTCCAAGCCTACCTCCGATATTATCCCATGAGCGTTACATCGGGTACGGGTAGGTTGGGACGTCGAGTGCCCCTGTGTATGCGCATAAACTTGTGGCACTGTAATATCTCCTGCGCAGTTGATACACGACAGTATTCGTTAGTTGTCGGGCATCACGATGTGCTGTGATGATGATGGTGATGATCGTAATTTCGCAAAAGGCTGTGAAAATATTTCGCGCTTATGTGGCTTTCTCCTGTATAGTGGGTGTTTTGCATTCATAAGTTGCACAAGAACAAACAAGACATCAGTCCCGGAAACGACTATCTGGCTAGGAACTAACTAAACCATAGAAATGTTTGTTCCTAGCGAAAATCGAACCTCGCACAAACGCCACTCTGGAATTACGCCTCAAAGAGGCTGTGCTTTATACTTGATTCGTCAATAATCAATAATGATAATGCACTTGTAAGACAGTAAAAGTACTGAAATACTCGTATCAATAAGACATCTGGTTATAGCGATACACCACCGAAAACCAACAAAATGTAAATTAGAATCGATACCATTGTTCTACGATAACATTTTTATATATAAGTAACGAGACAAACAAAACGTTCACCCGACGGTAAGTGCAACGTCTGCCCATAACAGATGCTGTGTTACTCAGAATATTTCTGTGTAGCAGCACAATGCGCCCGTCACCTTGAGACATTTGTTCTTAAGTCTCATATGCCCAGTGATTACGCTCGCTCTCAGTGCCCTTCAGACCGAAACACAGTAATATTTGCACACTACTGCTTCACGGCAGAATAACTGGCACTGGGATGGTACCTACCTAGACGGATACCTGCATAGAAAATACATAGAAATATTTATTCTTTGACGTAAGAAATTAAAATTTAGTTTGACAAATGTTTTACGGGTGGTAGGATTCCTATGCAGGAACCCGTCAAGCTAGGTACCGCCGCGGTGCCAGCTATTATGCCGTCAATCAGTAGTGTGCAAGAAATGCTGTGTTTAAGTTTGAAGGGACTGATAGCTAGTGGTAGGTGGTAGGATTCCTATGCAGGAGTCCGTCTAGATATGTACCACCCCAGGGCCAGTTATTCTACCGTGAAGCAGTAGTGTGCAAACATTACTGTGTTTCGGTTTGAAGGGCACTGTGAGCTGGCGTAATCACTGGGCATATGAGACTTAAGAACCTGTCGCTCAGGGTGATGGGCGAGGTGTCACACGGAGGTTTCCTGAGTGGTACAGCATTTGTTATGGGCAGACGTTGCACTTACCATCAGGTGAACGTTTTGCTCGTTTCATCACTTTATGCAATAAAATAAATAGTGTATTTACCTTGGTATATGGCTGATGTATCAGAGTGACGAACAAAGTATGGTGACCCATATAGGTGTTCTTGGTGACACACAACTGTTATGGGAAGACGTCGCACTTACTAATAAGTGAGCGATTTGCTCGTCTTGTCACTTCCCCCGATAAAAAAATCAAAAATGTAATTGTTAGCATTCGACCAACGTTTATTAATGAGGTTCATCTGTCTAGGGAAGAAACAGGCGAAAGAAAGTTACAATCATCTATGATTCCTTTTTATTATAATAAACTTTCTTATAAAGTCTTTGTTTAATACATTTTTTGAACCAATTGATAAGTAGATTTTGTGAAGTTCAATTTTGTTCTAAAAACATATACATTGCTCCATGAATAAGTTAGCTCTATGAGTGGAGTAACAGACATAGCTAAGAGCTCTGCATCTACATCGATACTTACACAACTATATCTTGCAGTGACGACTATTTCTAGTATTCTCGAAAATAACTAACTACTCGCTCTAGTCGCTGTTATTCAACACAGCAATGCGTTGTCATTTTCGGACAGGATTATGAAAATTTCATACAAATATAACATCCTCAAATTATCAAGTACTTCGTGCGACGTATGTTACACTCTTACATCTTTACTATCTTAACATATAGATACACCGGGATCACAAAAGCTTGATAGTCAGCAGATGCGTAAAATATTGCGACATTCTGCTTTGCTACGAGTACATTTACATCTTTAATCGAATACGCCAATGAAATACCTATTCAATTGTAACTACGTTTATTAAAACTGAAATAAAAAAATAAATAACTGCCCATTAACGTCTCACTGATTTTGAGAGGGTTTTTGGTTCCGGAAAGAGTTCGCGCACTGCTTAGTGCGGGTTCGTGGACTTCAAAGGTTATTTCTCAGATACGCAGGTTTTCCCGAGACAGTAATTAGATATAACAACCATTATTATTGTGCATATTAGTTCAGGAAATATATTTATGTTAGTGACAACAGAATATTGAATAGATTTAAATGTACGAATTTGGTGCACCGGGGTACTCGATACGATCCGCAGTGTCATCCGACCGCTACACCGCACGCTATGCCGCCACAATTTCCATGGTTTTTCCCTCTCCCCACAAATTCAAAGAATTTATTAACGCTTGGCGGTTAGCCGAACCATTTTGTTACCCCTTTTTTCATGACTGGACTCTAGCTGTGAGAACTGTGAAAACAAAGAAAGTTTCGTTTCGATTTTATTTTCAGGCTTTTTTAAAATTTCAAAGTACGAGTATGTCTCATTTTTGAAGATTTATTTATCCTTTTTAAAAATCACTTCTTTAAATTCATTGCTGCATAATATGATTGCATGAATTAATCTCACCTTAAAGGTTCTCTAATTTTCGTTTAACATAAGTTATCACTGCCCGTTGATATATTATTTTTGTAGTAGAATTAATAAATTACGAATTTGAGGTTTTATTGTTGCCCAAACTTATTTTACAATATAATTTCTACAAAAAATCCAATTATGCGAGAAACGCTTTCACGATGTCTCGGGATTTAAAAGAATGCAACAATAACTATTATTTCAGAGCACGTCTTAACTATCGGATGTAAATTCCTTCCAGAATGTACTTACGAGTAGGTAAAGAGAAAATACCTAGTAGTGATTGCATATGCTTACATTTAATCACTACTAGTACTGTAATCCGCACAGATTGTACAACCCATCGCTTATATGGCCCTTGGGTAATATGTCTGTGTTATCACACATATTACCCAAGGGCCAGGGTTTCATAAATGTACCTGCGTTTATAGGTCACTAGCTGACCCGCCCCGGCTTCGCACGGAAATTGTTGTTATGTTAAAGTCTGTATAGAGAAAAACATCGCCAGCCTGTTTACACTTTTAGGAGTATGAGTTCGTAAAATCCATTCTTAATGGGTGCCTATGTCGGGACAGGAATATGTATGCCAAATATCAAGTCAATAGGTTTTATAGTTTCGGAGATGTAGTGATGAGTCAGTGGTAGATCACTTTTATATATATAGAAAATTGGTGTAAGGGGTAGTTTAGTGGCCGGGCGCCTGTTCTCAATTTCATAGTGAGGGAGTAACTCGGATTTAAAAAGTAAAAAGTAAAGTTTCAGCCTATAACTGAGCACAGGTCTCCTCTCATTTCTGAGAGGGTTTCGGAGCTAGGAAGAATCCGCCACGCTGCTCCAATGCGGGTCGGCGGACTGCACATGTCTTCGAAATATTTTTTATTTCTCCGACATGCAGGTTTCCTCACGATGTTTTCCTTCACCGCCGAGCACGTGGTAAATCAGCACTTAAAATTGCTAAAACTCGGGTTTGAGCCCCGGTATTTCCTGATTTACCACTTGCGGAAACCTGCACGGTTTAGAAATAATAAATAATACGACAGCATGCGAAGCGCGCTATCCCGTACTGGAATAAACCGGCAGACGCTTTCTGGCTCCAAAACCATCTTAAAAATGAGAGGTTGCCTGTGGCCAGCGGTGGGATTTATATGATGTATCTATTTGTATTAGCAGGTTGTACACTACTACTGTTGTACAACAGTAAACGTGACATTATAGAGAACCAATGTTAGCAGCCTTGCTAAAGCCTAAGCAGGTTACACGTTTTAGCATTTTTGCCATTTACGCGTTACTCCATTGTATGCATATAGCCGTTGTAACATTGCGTAGGCCTGTCTCGTAAATATTTCGCTAACGCAATTTACAGCTTTGGGAATCCTCTTAACTGAATACGGGCGTAGTTAGTTAAGGCCAGGAATATATAATTTACGCATCAATTTTCTAGCACATTATATGTTCACTAAATTGCTAATTCCGATATTAAATTTAACTTTCAAACCAATGCAATACAATCAGATATGATAACCATTTATTAGACAATAGTAAGAGCTACAGAAATAAGGCCAATTTTTAATTTATGAGGGGCACGTGGGGTCTCGTAACGCTACGAAAAAGGTAGTAGGTAATGTAGAAAAAGTTTATACGTTTATAATTAGGTTTAGCATCTAATTGGGCAACACCAATTCAAAATGTTCTTTACATTATTCATCTTTTATGTAATAAATGGTACTACATTTTGACAAGCTTTTATTTAACTTGCTTTCTCGTCTTTGCGGTTCAATTCTGGTTAGTCAATTTTAGCTTTTAAATTTAGCTTCGGAGACAGTGTAATAATATGGTGCCATGCAACTGGTTTGTTGATGGAGCCAGAAGTTGACCATAAAATCTTCCCAACTAAAGAATAAAGATAGATAGCTCCATCATGTTTTGACCAGAACTATGGCTCTAGAAACATTTGAAATTCAATGCTGCGGAAATAGGCCTCAAAAATAAAAGCTTGTAACAAAAATATAATTATTGTTTAAAACTTATAAATGCTTTATATTACCATGGACTTTCAATTACAAAATATGATTTTAGTATGCTTATACCAACCTGCCTGTCAAGCGTGACAACTATGGCCCCCAAAATGAGAGCTCAAAACTTTTGTGCCAATTTATGATGATGATGATGCTTATAAAACACTGTTATTTTTTTTTACAAATTATATATCCATGCAGTAAAATAAATCAAAATATTCCTTAACTTGTAGGTAATGTGATTGATAGTTGTTACATAAACGCAATAGGCAGCGGGCAACATCATTTATAAATATGAATGGTGGAAAGAGACAGACCACAGTTCGTTATAATGGGTATGTGGTGATGTGCGATAATCGAGCACCCAGTCTACCTGACGGTGAATGGTCGCTAATGCCCATAATTCCTACATCTATCCTTGATGAAGAACTACATTATCACCCTTAAGGACTAAGAAGAATGGTGGCTCGACTCTGGTTCTCCGGTATTAATCACGAAATCACAGCAGGGTTGTTTTGCTACTTTGCCCTGTTATGGTGGTGGGGCTTCTGTGCATATATCCAACTAGGTCTGATATTACGGGTAGGTGTGACATTCCATCAGGTGAACGACTTGACTGACTTGCCTGTCTCGTCGCATAATTCCATACAAAACCGCGATTTAACGACGGCCCAGTGGTCAGAGACCTGACTTTTACGCAGCGCAAAGACCTTTATGGTTAGTGTTCGAGTTTGGTTGTGATATTTTTATAGGAGAAATAGACGAGACAAGCAAAGCGTTGTACTGATGGTAAGAGCAACAGGCTCCCCATTACAAATGCTGGGTCACAAAAATGTTATATTTCTGAGTGGCACCACACTGCGCCCGTTACCACGAGATATCACTTCTTAAGTTTTATATGCTTTAGATGATAGTCACGAAGATGACTTTTTCAGCAAAATATTTTAAATTGAAAACTATAACACAATATATTATTGTCGTGTTATAGTTTTCTACTTAACGTCACGAGTTGCAAGTGTTTCGGAGTAACGATGCTTCCGTTGTTTCGCCAACTTTTAACGAGTTTGTCGGACATGAGTGTAAGTGCCCGAAGAGGCGACGACCGACAAGACGGTCTTTGGCCTGCACATATGTTACTCACTTTCTAACTACTGTTTACGAAATATGAAACCAGCACTTGAGGTTTAGAATTTTAGCCTAGCATTTTAGTGAGTTATTCATATTTGGTTAACATATACAGTAATTAAGCTGAAGATTATAAAATTCAACGCCAACTAAAGATTTATTTAATTTCTCACTTGTTCTCGTGTTTTCTTACTAAAAAGTAGCCTCATAATGAAAATCCTCTTCTAATTTCTGAGAGGAGAATTTCCTATCACTTCTGTTCTTATTTCTCACTACTCCGTTTTATTTAATAAGTTTCATTGTTCTAGTAACATAAAACAACCTTCACAAATGTAACACATTAATTATTTGACACAGTATATTTTGATGACGTATTGAAAGCATCGTAATACCTATCTTAGTAGATCCATAAAATTCTTTAACAAAATTCCTAATAGCGTGACTCAAAAAACTGTCATGGAATTCAATAAACTTGTCAAGAAGACATTATTAGAAAAAGCATATTATAAATAGATCATTACATAGAGGACAGAGATGTGTGGAAATAACTCTTACTCTGCACTTGCAAATCCCCTGGCTACCAAATTTATGATGTAATTTATAAATAACATTATGTAATATGGCATTGAAAAATAAGAAAGACCCCAGAATTTCTAGCCGGTTCTTCTCCGATTTCTTATTTTTTGAACCAGTGTAGATTTTGACATTCATAAGAGCTTTATGCAAGCCTAAACTTAATAAAGAAATATTGACTTTGACTGATTTGTGTATTGATAATATTTTGAATTTTTGGTTAATTCCAATTACAGTCACTTCCCTAAATTCTTCATAATCATAATTTCTATAACTACGATGATTATGTCGTGCATAGTAGAATAAATTGGGGGTAAGAGCACGCACAGTGAAGGGTTTCTTAGCGGGGAATAACCTGTGCGTCCGAAATACGACATATTCGATTCAAACCAATTCACGTTGAAAGTGTTCACTGTTTTCTCAATAATCACATCGCGTACACAAGATTCACCCGTGTTCCAGGGCGGTTCTCACCGCCCAGAGTTACCGACACACAAGTCGACAGTCCGAATGGACGCGCGCAGCCTCCTTCGGACGGTCAGTAGACGACTTAAAATGTTTAAGATTTTCGAAACCGCGAAAGCACGCAGCGAACGCGACACAGTCCGAACTTCGAGGGTTTTGTAGGAGTTTTTATTTATTTATTTATTTATGTTTGGGTCAAACCAAACCTGGCACACGGGCCCCTGGCCCGCGAGCACAGTATCCGATGAAGCTGTAAAAGCCGAGAAGGCTAACAGCAATTACATCACCGAAAATATTATTATTCACTGTTTTCACTAGTACCATTGTACAGCGGTTCATAAAAAACTCCTTTCCTCGAATTTTCATCGTTACAAGTAGCTGTGACATACGGATAAACGTACGGACAGACAGGATAACATTATAAAAAAACAACTCGAGTTTTATACGTATTTACGAAAGCAGCTAATTTCAATATCACCCATATATTACGCAAATGGTCCTAAACTTGCTTTAATGGTTATTTTGTAGGAGATTACGACGAAACGGGCAAAATGTTCATCTGGTGGTAAGTACAACGTCTGCCCATAACAAATGCAGTGTCAACCAGAACATTTCTGTGTGGCACCTCACTGCGCCCATCATCCTGACACGTCAGTTCTTAAGTCTCATATGCCTAGTAATGACACTGGCTCTCTGTGCCCTTCAGATCGAAACACAGTAATGTTTGCACACTACGGTTTCACGGCAAAAAAACAGTTCCTGCGGTGGCACCTACCTAGACGGATTCCTGTGTAGGTGTCCTACCACCAGTAATAATATTTCATACGAGTAGTCGTTTAATTTATAATCCAGCGATGTAAGACGACGTCTTGGTAAGCTTCATTATTTTCCAAAACACAATTTGTTAGCGAGCTGTACAACTTTGTAGTGCGAAAAATACTAATGGTTGTAATAATGGGAATTTATTTAGCATTAACAAGATTTATATAATGTCTGTGCACTTTTAAGCTTATGCTTGTGCTATGACTGGAATCGATTGTTTGTTTTAGGTTAAAAAATCAACAACGTGCTAGACTTTACAACCTGAGTTTTACAAGTAGTAAGAGTGTTGCGGACGGAAAATAAATTGAAATAGATATAATTAAATAACTGTTACATAAATTTGAATTATGTGACATTAGTTGTCTGTTGTCCGATTTCAATGAATTTGAAAAACATTGACGGGCGGAATATCGGACATGATTTACGAGTACTTCAAATTAGACAATGAGGAATTTGTGTTCATCAGAGACAGTGGCAAAAGTCCCAAACATATGCAGCAAATGTGTGTTAAATAAATGTTGTCTCAGCTTAGAATTTCTCCACATGACTCAGTCATCATCAGCTGTCTACGGAGCCATACCGGTGTTGAAGATACGAGTAAAAGTACCCAACGAGCACTAACAACATTGGTCCCTCTATTTGTCTTATGTATTAATTTGATTCCAAGCTTGTATGAAACTGAAACCTTACTGATTAACATAGACAGTAATAATATACAATGTATAATAATATAATATAATACTTAAGCAGGATAGGTATGCGATCCGCACCGTGTTTTGTCGCAACCTATGGCGGAGGTGGGAAAATCAGCAGTGGAAATGGATACGGTTGTTTACAATCCAGTTTTTGTACTTTAATGCGACTTTTTTAGACCAATTGTTACATTCATTCGTAGACCTGATTTTTGAAATTATATATAATTTATTGATACGTAAAAACCAAAACAACAAGATAAATATAGTTTTTTTGGTAATGTTGCGTGTGAATTACTTATAGAAATATTTGCAATTCAGTTCAGCTACACCTCATTAATTTTATTTTATTCCTCGCAGAGAAAGAGAGAGAGAGAGAGAGAGAGAGAGAGAGAGATTTTAGCTCGTTACTACTTTAAATTTTAAGTGTGATATTTGGCATATGAAATTTATTTTAACACAAACTCTTCTTATAAACTTCTTCATCTTACCTTCTTTCATTATAATGGATTTCCGCAAAGTAACGCCTGATTCTATTACTAACTAACTTCTTCATCTTGTCATTCTATTTATTTACCATAGTTTCAAAAATTACAGTTCATGATTACATGAATATACGCACATTTTGGTACTAGTCAAATAATTCATACTCCCCATTGCGTTCCCACTAATAGTTAAGGAAGATGTTGTCCACTCGAACAGAGCTCTGCATGCTTGGGTAAGGCTAGCCTTGTTATGGGGCCTGCCATGTCCCAGAGCAGATCGGCAAGTTAAGTACTAGACTCGCCTCTAGCCATGCAGCCATCGGCACGGCAACCACTGACTTGGCGGAGAGAAATGGTTCTGGATTAGGTAGGAAATGGACTTGGCGTAGAGGATTCAGAAGTTGGTAAAGGAATACTACTAACTCGAAAGATGCAGAGGGAGACAGCAGTAGCTCGAGAGACCGGGGTCGCTTACCCGTTACTCTACCGTATTTGCCAGACATGGCAACTAGGTGGAGTACTCCCTGGCCTTCATGATTTATCTGCATTTTTATACCATTGATCCGATTGCAATGAAACTTTAGTGAGATGTTGTGCGCACGTTCGTGAAGATTTCTTAATTAAAATAACTATTTTACAACAGGTGGTGCGCGAGTTGTATGGAATACTCGTTCGTCTTTTATGCGTTCGCGCATCGTTCATGTCATTGAGTTGAAATTTTGTACAGTTGTTGTTGGCACTTGCTCGAAATTTATGTCCAAAAACTCATTGTTTTAAATTTATTTGGTACATGTTATGGTGTCTGCTAAAAATTATATAACACTGATCTTTGAATCAATTGATTTTAACTATATGATCGAGTCCACTTCGTTGAATCTTCATAAGTAACAGACACAAATAAGTCCTTAGTTAATTTAAGAATTTCTCTTAAAAACTTCTATTATTAAATAATAATAGAATATAATCGCCTATAGCTTATAGCTTGTTACTATATGTTAGTGATCAACGGGCGGCTGGATCGCCATGGGTCGCACTTAAAAGTGCCGTTAAAAGGGGCACCGTTTCAAAAGCACCGTATAAATAACGCAGGCAACGGCATTTACGGTGGCGACTATATTTTACGATATTCTTTCATTTTCAGTAATAATTTCGACCAATATAATAACACGTTTTTATTGTTCTATAACTTCAATTTACGTGCGTACGACTTATAGATGGATTTTATTAAAATCTGATACAATTACATATTCTAATTTTATTCTGATATAATATATTTAATATTTATAATATAATCAGTAAATTACTTATAGCTAATAAAAATAATGAGGGAAGGTTAAAGATAAAATAATCAAGTGCATAACGGAACTGAGCAATTGGGCTTGTTTGATCCGACCTAATGTTTGTTGTCGGTGTGGAAGGGTCGAGCGGATGAGTGGATTCCGTAAAAACGCTCCCCAAATGGGGTGAAAACTGTCGACGTGCTCGTGATCCCGACCGCAGACTTAGTGATATACTGAAGCGGTGATTTAATAACGAACTCGAAAAGATTTTTGGTATAGAAACAGTACACATTTAAAACACGCATAAATTATTATTAAAACAAATAAATGATTACTATGTGTCATATTTTTTGCCGCGTGTCCGAATCGACGTGAAAATAAATAATATACAAACATACCAATGCTTGAATTTTTGTATTATTTCTATTTTGTACAAACTACATTTTCTTATGGAATATAGTGACGAGACGAGCAAATCGTTTAAGTGATGGTAAGTGCGACCTGCCCATAACAAATGCTCTGCAATCTGGAACGTTTCTGTGTTGCACTACACTGCGCTTATCACTGAGACATCAGTTCTTAAGTCTCATATTCCCAGTAATGACAGAAGCTATCTGTGCTCTTTAAACCGAAATATAATGTTTGCATACTACTGCTTGTCAGAATAACTGGCAATGCGTTGTGCAATCTAGCTAGATGGATTCTTGGATATCAATCCCACCACCAGTATATAATATAATATAAAATCTGGGACTAACTTAATGTGTCATAATGAAATTTCAAAATGTGAAAGGTAAATAAGATTGACGTGAATTTTAAATTCAAACAAAGTCGTAAGTATAGATTTCTTAAAATTATTTGTGGCGTATTCCAAAATATTAAAGGGCTGCATATTCAATATATAAAATAGCAACAAACTACATGTTCATTGCTTTTTTATATTGTTATAAGAATAATTGCTACATATATATGAACGCTGGCAGATAACAAAGATTTGTATTATGTAGTGACATAAATTAAAAAAAATATTCTTATTTAAATCGTCTGCTTAAAATATTTCAATAAAATATATTTCAAATTATTAGTAGAATTTTAATACTTATTATTAATAAATTGAATTATACAAAACTGACTCTAATTAAATGTGATGTCAGTTTGGTATTATTTTTTTGCATATCGTATAAATCGCATATAATATACGTAAAAAAAGAAAAGTAAAAGCCAATGAACGTCAATAGTAAGAGAATCTATCATCTCATCCAGTGCCGTAAAATGAACTTATGGAAATGACAGTAAAATCACATGGCCTCCGCAGGTGGCGTGATAATCATCTCGAAAAATGCCGGGTCGAAAATACACAGACCAGTTACGGGCAGCACCGTAAAAGCCACGGGCTGTGCGGTACTGCGATCGCCAACCAATAGCTAAGCGTGGCGATTATATCAGATCTTCTCAACTTAGGAGAGGCATATTTCCTGCAGCGGACTACGCAGAGGCTCATGTTGTTGACGACGATGATTAATGACCCATTGCTGGACACAGGCCTGATCATAAGAAAAAAAATTAAGCAAATTGACATTAATTCTAAAAAAACGTGAAAACCAATGATTTATTATAATGCTCTGTATACTCTGTATACTGTAGGTGTAACATGTATTGAAGAATGAACTGCGTAATGTCAAAATGGTCCCACTCAGCAAAAAACTGAAGCATTTGCTGCACTGATTTTCAGTTTGATGGTGAAATGAAATTAGAGAGATTTCGGAACAAAAAAAGTTGAATGAAATTTTAGTCAGAAGCGATGAAAGATACGGCAAAGAAAATTTCGTATGTATGTCTCCTTCACTACGTTTATAAATTTATAACAATAAAAAGTGAAGTCATTGAATATACACATGCATAAATGAAGTAGGTAATGAATTTAATTGTGTGAGAACAATTAGTCACACAAATAATTGTATACACCACATGAAAACATCGAGATGCTAAAACTTTGGGCGAGCGTTATCACGAACTCTTATTATGCAGCTTATTTTATTAGCAGCCGGCTTTAAATCAGCTCGGTGGAGACAGGTGGGGCAATCGTCACCCCCTTCACGTTCCCCAATGATTCTCATTTTCATTTGACTCGCTTGCGTATAAGCCGTATTTTACTCTAATATATCTGGCAACCGGGGAAACGTTTGTCTAGTTTATTCAAATCAAGCAATTGCGACGGCAGTTTTAAGTTTTTAAACTGTTTTCATAACTGTAATCCCCTAACAGGTCGTATGACTGACCTTCCAACGACTGTCTAACGTCGACTTCTAAACTTCTTAAAACTATTGAGCTTTTGAAATCGTGTGAATAAGAATATACACAAGCATTTTTAATTTGTAATAATACATCTTTGGAACGAAGTTCTTTTAAGCGGCTTACAGGAGAGTGAACTGGCAGAAATCGTCACGTAAAGAAAAAGCGTTATGCCCACTGCAGGCGACCTTTCCCTCTCTTTCTCTTTCTCTCTGTCTCTTTATATTATATACGGTTGTATGTCAGGTGTGCGTGCGAGTATCGAGATTCGAACAACAAGTATTGTGCGTGGTCAACTGTATAACCTCAATTCTAAACACGTGTAAATATTATTAATATATAAAAATTTATATTTCACTATGTTATATTTCATTTTTAATAAATTACAATTTTACCTCAGTTATTAAAGTTATTAAATCAAACGTATTGATTTAAATCTTTGCTTTCCATGTTTGCTTTGGAGATATAACAAAATAGATAATAAAATATACAAATTAGAGAGCGACAGATTAGTGAGTGTGAGAGAGTACACAAAAGTTTGTAGCTCTCATTTTGGAGGATTTTGCCATAGTTGCAGTTGGCAGGCGGGTTCGCAACCGCAAAGCCAGATATTCTGCCGTGAGTGCAAATATTACTGTGTTTCGGTTTGAAGGGCACTGAGAGCTAGCGTAATCACTGGGCATATGAGACTTAAGTACTGATGTCTCAGGGTGACGGGCGCAGTGTGGTGCTACACAGGAATATTCTGAGTTATATGCCCATAACAGTTGCTGTGTTAGCAACTATTATGGGCAGACGTTGCACTTACTATCCACCACTGTGTGGTGCCACAAAGAAATAATCAGTGTGACACAGCATTTGTTATGGGCAGACATTGCAATCAACAACAGGTTAACGATTTCTTCGTCTCATCACTTTTTCACAAAAAATCAATTCATCTCCGCTGAAGGATCTAAATGTGGATATGAATGGAATTTTTCCGCTATTAGTACTCGTAGTTATGTTTCCGATTCTCGTAACTCACGATACGAAACGATGCGGCGCTATTCTGCTCTTTTGCCCTGGTATTCAATGAGAGAATGATTTTTTCTTGCTTAACTCAGATTATTTATGTGATACGGTCAGTACCTAGTTGTAGTTACCTCTACTATATATATACTTACTCGATACAAACATATAAACTATATATCAAAACTACTCTATGAATATGAAATAGTGCAAGTGACATATTGACCACGGATAAAAATATATATCAGTTACTAACAGTAGATAGCAGTTCAGTGTTTATTATACTAGCTTTTAACCGCGGCTTCGCTCCCGTGTTTCTAAAAAAGAACACCAATCCGTATGTGAAGCGTTAGGATGAAAAAAAACAACAGAAAAAACGTAAACGAATACAAGTATTTAACTAAATATAAAATATGTAATAATGATTTATTTATTGTTATAATTTAAAAATATGATTACAAAAATTATGTTTATATTCGATGGAAAACGATATAGAATTATTTATCTATACTTTTTTACCTGAGGCATCGCTCTCATGGTAGGGAAAAATAACTAAATGATTTCCACCATATCTGGGCTCAGTACAGAATATACTAATATTATATGAGGATGCTACTGTAAACAACTGTACCGTGGTACATTCTTACGTTTGGCGCTAATACATACAAATTTTGAGCATTACAAACTCGTCATCATGGTATTTCTGGTAATCATTTGCTTTGGATGCACCCATGCTACCTGCAATGTTTATAATTGGAATTATAAACATTGCATTATATGTTGATAATTGGAAAAAGTTAGGTTGGCAGTGAACTGCAGTCTTTTAAATTGAAAGGGGGAGGGGGTGTCCAGTGAGGAATATAGGGATCCGAGGGATGATTTTACTTTCACCTTTTCGATTATGTCCTGCCCAAGTTGTGTGATTCGAACTCGCATCCCGTTACATAATCGAAGCGAATCTAAATATTGCATAATTTTGATTCGAACCTTTATGTCTACTTATCATACGAACTTCTGTGTCTATGACTGTGCCTACTGACAAATCCTCCTTTCATTATCTTATTACCTCTTTCAAATTATATGACAATATATGTAATTATTATATATGTTGAAAAAAAAAGTATAGAAGTACATAGGGCAGACCGGGGTTGGTTGGGGACTGGGGTAGGTAGACTAGATGCTCCTAACTTCTTGCAGATTTGAGTGAGAGTATCAACGTTGCACTCAAAGAAAGCCTGCTGCTTGACCGATTCGCACAGAACGCGAGACACGAGGAAATGTCTCACTGTCAGTTAGAGCGCAATATCAATAATTGGGATATCAAAGTAGTTTTTCATCAACACATCTTTTTTTTTCTTACATTGTAATTTATAGTCAAGTTCACAAAAATTTGAAATGGAAAGTAAATTATTATAAAAGGATATACAAATACGTATTATGAATGTTATGCAAAGCATTTTAGTTTAGTGAATTTTTGAAAGCAAAAGCTCCGGTCGGGGTTGGTAGGCCAATTGCTTATATCCACTGTTTGGTTGACTGACTATGATCCATATGGTCCCATTTTTTCGAAAATATTTATGGTTTACGAAAGAAATCAAAGTTTGAGATAAAAATTAATCATTAAATTATAAATAACCCCATATGGGTAGAATATGATTTTTTTTTTATTGGATAAAGTGACGAGACGAGCAAAACGTTCACCTGATGTTAAGTGCAACGTCGGCCCATTTCAGATGCCGTGTCACCAAGAATATTTCTGTGTGTGATTTTTTTATTACACATTAAATTTTGTCATCTCGTAATTTAAGCCACGCAATGCAACAGTTGAGTAGTCTACCTACCCCGGTATTGGGGCAGGTTGGCCATCTCGGAGAGGTTTCCTAAAACTGAAAAAATCCGGATTTTATTAAATAATATCCACATAGAACCTTTTTTTTATAATTGGCTATGAAATTTGGCACAGTTTACAATATTTTTTATTAACACCAAGACAATAGTTTTTTTAAAAAAAAAAATGATGACTAAAAACGTAGTCAACTATCCCCGGTCTGCCCTATCTCACCAACTATCGGCTTTATTTTGGAACTTATTTTTATATTTTAAAAACCTATCCAACTATAACTCACGAACATAAGCGTGTGTGAGGTGTGCCCTTTATTTTTTTTTTACCACTCTGTTACACAGAGAGCCCCTCCCTATTAATTTTTTTCCTAATTTTACTACACAATTGTATAGCGGTCCATTAAAACACCAATCTTCAAAAATTTGTCTATATGGTAGCAATACTCTCCAAGTCTAGTAAATTATAAATATTCCGTGTTTACTGCGGAACCCTGCTGGTGCATAAGTGCGGATTAATGAAGTTTGAAGTGAAGTTTCAGCCTATAAATGTCCCACTGCTGAGCACAGGCCTCCTCTCATTTCTGAGAGGGTTATGGAGCTACGAAGAATCCGCCACGCTGCTCCAATTCGGGTTGGCGGACTTCACATGTCCGCGAAATATTTCTATTCCTCGGACATGCAGGTTTCCTCACGATGTTTTCCTTCACCGCTAAGCACGTGGTAAATCAGCACTTAAAATTGTAGAACAATATTAGAGGTGCTGGCACTGGGGATCGAACCCAGGTTACTCGCTTACTATGAAATCAAAGGCGAGTACCAGGCCCTTGAACTACCACGGCTTCATGCGGATTAATACACCAGTATATTAATCAGCACTTATGTTGCAGCAGGGTTACCATAGAAAGGTATTTTTATTGATCAACCAGAAACCCATTTAAATCCGGTAACCATTACGACGCTTAGCATTTAAATCTCTATATCAAAATTTATCAAACTTTGTTAAGTTAGCCGTTCTACAGAAACCGTGCATTTTCCTTTGTCACTCTCCGGTCGAAAACCATCTAAATTCGAAAAATCATGACGATCCGTTGACTTTCGCATTAATAATATTACGTGTGGCAGCGGCCGGCGGAACATAGGCCATGTTCAGCAGTGGACTTGTGATGGACTGAAACGACGATATTTCATAATAATAATAAATAATAGAAATATATAATAAAGTAGGCGTAAAAGTGCATAAAGATATGCCGTTGGCCGCACTTTTCTGTATGCTCCAATAACAATCTTAGCTTTACGACATGGGGATGGTTCCGAAGAAGAGCTAGAATCACAAAATATTCAGTTGTAGCAATATCTTTATCTCCACATATGATATTCAAGAAATTGTTTTTACATCCCGTATCGCGCTACTGAAGTTTATTAGATGTTATGTAATATTTGTGCTTCTAAAGACAATTGGTGAATAGGTCATATGTCGGCAAGCACAGCGGAAAAGGCAGTGGCTGCTATTATTTTAAATCCCAAAATGAAATGGAATAGATAAATCAGTGCACGATGCCTTATCGAGCAGTTATATGTATTTCGTAAACAGAGCTTAAAGATTTACAACGTGTTATCGATAAATTCCCTTGCAAGGGACCTTGCTGTGAAATCCGCGTCAGCATCGACCCCGACAGGGTTCGACTGATTGCTCCATCTATCTACACGGGTCGGTCGAGGGTAAGGAGCTAATAAAATAACGGGCGAATAATCGGTACGCTCTCTCTTAACGGTCCCACTATCAAACATGATCTTAGTAACAGATTATATTAAATTAATTAACAATGGCTTGGTCGAAGAGATTTATTTAATAATCAATTTTGAATAAATTATATCATCAATCTTTGAAGTAGTAGTTAAATCAGTCTAAGAAAATACCTGGGTAAATGTCCGTTTACTTTCTTAACATTAATATTTATACCACAACTTAAAAATACTTACTTGCATAATAGGAAAATATAAAACAATTACTGAATTACTTAAAATTTTAAAATGGAACGCATTTGGATTAATGTAAATTAATAACACACGAAAAATTGGTATTCGTAAAGTAGTAGTCTTTAATTAATAAAAAAAACTCTGTTTATACGATAAAAACTTTACAGCAGTATTTTCTTATTATACTTTGTAAATAACAACAGTTATTTACAAAGTATAATAAGAACAAAAAAAAAATTGCCATTATCAGAAGAACAATTTAATAATATCGGTAGGTTAAAAAATAATCGTCCTTAGTACTGATCAGTACTTGATGACATTTTCTTTCGCCTAAATTAGTGCTTATTAACGCCTGGGCATGCTTTCTATACACTGTTTGGCACTTTATTTTGGTTTGGGGTTGTAATGCCATACATTGATCAGCTTTTCCATCAGTCTGACCTTGATGGTTATTATCTCTTTGGCAATCAATTCTGAATATTGACTCATACGAGAAACACATCTGAAAAAAAAAACGTCGTTTTTTATTTTCAATATTTTTATTCTAAATGTTGTTAAATAGTAGTAATAATTCAAATTGACCTTATAACACTTTTTCTTTTTCGATATACATATATAGACCTTATTACTTATTCCAATTTTCTTTAACTTGGGGAGTCATGAGTTTTATTTCACAATGGCATTTTTTCTTAAGCAAAATTTGGCTTAGGCTAGTTTTGGTCCAAATAATTTTTATTTTATTGACTGCCGACTTCGAAACACCAGCAATATGATGAAATGATGCTATCTTCCTCTAAAATAAACTAGAAATAGCTGGAAAGATGGAGAAGGGTTGATATTTTTCTTAAATTTACTTCATGGAGTCAAATCGCATCCTCGACCCATGCTGGAAGCTAGAGAAATATAAAAAATATTATTATTACAATCATATGGTAAAATCACTATAGTAGACCTACCCCAAGTCGACAAACGGAATTATGAATCCAAAAGATGGGCAGCAGCATCTTCCTGGAACATCTGAATAAATAGACTAAATAGATAACCCTCCTGCCAAGCGTGGCAACTACGGCAAAATCCCTTCAAAATGAGAGCAACATACTTTTGTGGCAATCTATGGGGGAGGCGTATTTTGGGCAGTGGACTAGTAATAGGCTGAAACGATGATGATGAATACCTACATTTTAAATAAATTTTAAAGTCCAAATATGAATATAACTTACTTTGAAATATTATCGTGTTTCACGGATTAGTGTCTAAAGACAACTCTGATACTCATGTTACTCATAAATAAAAAAAATATATATACGCTTTTAATTTCAACATCCAGTTAAAATGTGAGTTATAGACACACGGCAAATGCAAATAATACATTTTTGTTCCTCTTGTACCACAAGAAACTACGGTCAAATACGCCCAACTTAAAAAATAAAAAAAGAGAACCTTAGAATTTGGCCACCTACTGTATGTACTTATAAAATACTGCTACCGATATTAAACCTATGAACACAGAAACATTGTGATTTAATTATTAGTATAAATATTTTGCTAACCCTACTTTCTGCATTATATTTAATGTTCCTTTGGGCACACGTCTCTTAGTAGCAGCAACAAAATTGCTTATTGTCGATGCACTCGCACGTAAAGCCGACATTAAATTGAAAGCGATTTTCAAAAATCTCCAGACGTAAAGTATGTATCGCAACAGCAAAAACCCTACCGAGACCCCTTGTTCGGTTTTCCACTTCTTTTTTTTACATATCCATTCAACACTGAATACGTCGGGGCTTGCGTATTGAGGACGAAAGTGCCTAATTGGGCTATGATGTTCTTTGACTACCAATTTATTCTTTAAATCTAAGTTTGTTATAATTATAAATATTAATAAGCATTATTTAGTTTTTATTGTTTATAAACTTTTGCTTGTAAAGAATTTACTTTTCGATTAATTTAGAAATTATCCTAAAAACCAATATTTAAAAGCCATTTTTTGACGACGAATATTGTTATAGTAAATAATTTTGTCCAACTGTTTTTGACATATGTATATACTTACATGTACAGTGTCTTTTATTTATGAGATAAAAAAAGTACACAAAATCCTAATTAACGTTAGTTATATTGGCATAAGATAAGAGCAACGAATACATTTGCTATAACAACATTTATAATAACAAATATTCTGATGTTGTTCTATTTTTATTCTACAGTGACAATTATTAACTTAGCAAGTCTCGATGGAAAGCGTGCATGTTGTCTAGCTAATGATGATGAAGTAACTTACTAAAATAAAAACAACGAAATTTTCACATATTTAATAAGTATTTAACAAAACTAAATATTACGGATTTTAAATTTTGAAGCGTTTATTTTTACTATTTATAATATATATATTATAATATCGAGCAGCCCCGGCTTCGCAGGGATGCCATTTACTAATGAAGAAAATGGTAAGTACGTTTAGCAAAAAAATATTAAGTTGTTTATTTTATAACATGTCTCATCTCGAGTGGTTTCGGCTGTGCGTTTTCTGTCAGTTAGTCAGTTCGTCCAGAAGGGATTCATCCAACAGACTCTTTCCTTGAATTTGTGTGAAACAATTTGGGTACGATCATGATATTATTATAGTGAAATAAAACGGAATACATTGTTTTGACAATCATTTGTTGATGTTTAAAAGCGTTCTTGCTTTGCATGGTGATGAACGATATTCGCCGTGTGTTGGCGGCCTAAGAGAATCCACCATCCTATCTCATCCCGTGGGTGTCGTAAAAGTCGACAGAGGGAAAACGTAAACCAGGAGATTGGCAGCAGAATCTTAATGGAACATCTTTATAAATAAACTGCGCTTGCCAAGCTTGGCAACTATGGCAAAATCCCTCCAAAATGAGAGCTACAAACTTTTGCGGCTATCTATGTGGGAGGTCTATGTTCACCAGTGGACTTGTGATAGGCTGAAACGAACGAACGATATTGTCTTTATTTCTGTCCGGAGAGAAAACGAATAGCGCACCGATATTTCGATGCCTCATTGGTTTTGGCATTCTTTTCCTAAGAAATAAGCCATGAACTGATGAAATAAAATGATTGCGACACGGCAAATTGTTGAATTTTACGATTGTGAATGCGCCAAAGATATGATCACCACTGATAACACACTGAAATATCCCCTTCAATTCGATCCCTTTTTGGCATAAAAACAATATTCAAAGCGGAATTTGTTGTTGATATGAAAATATGTGACAGCAGAACTGACAAACGGAACGTCACTATTTTAATTGACATTTTAATAAAAATGCTATCCAAATTTCTGACTTTTCAATATGTGCTGTGCAATATTCGCGTAAATATGAGAAATCATTTTATTTCATAATTAATTAACGTATTGGATATCATTTAAAACATAGCACCAACAACAAATTAACATCAATTTCTCATGAGAAAATCAGCAAAAAATTCATAAACGCTCTGTCAAGTAGACATGTTTATTAATTACAGACTTTATAATGAAGAAGGGAACCGTTGAAGTACCTACTTTTGGTTTTAACATATTATCATCTTACATTGTCAGCGTCTGGGGGTAAGTGCAAAGGCACAAGAGTGCTGAAGTAGACTCGCCGCGGGACGCCAATTGCTGAATCCCTTCCGCTTCCGCTCGCCGCATGCCGTGCACCTCCGGTTTAGATTCAACGTTTGTTTAAAGCATTGTCAACGTTGAATTGAAAAATATGAAGGCGGCGTAAGCAGATTATATATGCGATTTTATCGTATGCAACGTATGAAGTTTTATGTGAAATACTCAAACTACGTTTCTATTTATGTCATGATGACAATGATGTCTTGGTAAGCATATGCGCGAACAATACATAAAAATATTATCACTGTAATGATTATCCAAACAGCTTAGCAAGTTGAAGTGGCAATGGGCCGGCCATATAGCTCGTACAACCGATAACCGTTGGGGAAGAAAGGTTCTCGAGTGGCAACCTCGTA
The DNA here is from genome assembly GCA_019845155.1 of Luehdorfia chinensis. Classification (NCBI taxonomy): domain Eukaryota; kingdom Metazoa; phylum Arthropoda; class Insecta; order Lepidoptera; family Papilionidae; genus Luehdorfia; species Luehdorfia chinensis. The sequence goes on from JAHVAK010000527.1 coordinate 13,566,002, forward strand.
CCAGCAAACGCAGCGTAGGGCGACCCCCCAATAGATGGAGCGACGACCTGCACGGTTTTGCGGGAAGTCGATGGATGCAGGTGGCTCAGGACCGTGTTTTGAGGCAATCTATGGGGGAGGCCTATGTTCAACAGTGGACTGTAATAGGCTGAAATGATGATGATAATGATTTATTTATTTATTTATCATCAGTAATTAACTTTATTGATTACACGTTCTCTGTAGTTATTCATATATTTATATATTATCACTTTTATGTATTATATGTACAAACGGCGGACTTAATGCCATATGGTATTTTCAACCGGAGAGATAGTGGGAGAAACGTATATCCAGTGGGCAAAAGACATAATATACTTAGCGACACATGTATATAACATTATACACGTATACACAAATATATTGTATAATAGATATAATAATAAAAAGTTCAATCGGTTCAAAAAATGACCTTCTGGGAGAAGAACCGGCAAGAAACTGGGTTTTTTTTTCAATGCCATATTACATAATGTCATTGATAAATTACATAAAATGTATAACTACATCGTAAATTTAGTAGCGGGGGGTTTGCAAGTGCAGCGTATGAGTTATTGCCACGCATCTTTGTTCTCTATACACCGTAATTTTTACATCGTTCTGGAAACGAAGAAAATTAGTACAGTTTCAGTTACAGAAACGATTGGTAGTATCAGTTTTTAGATTTTAATATTTACTTTTTTTTGGTAAATTAAAATTAATCACGGGTTTTTTTTTGTTCTTTTTTAAAAAAAGACCAAAAAAAAGGCTATCGGAGAAAAAAAGCGTTGAAGATCGTGGATTTTCTGACATTTTTCGACATGGTTAATCCGCTATATGGCCGGACGTCCAAGATTTTTCAATATTTACCCTGGATGACACTTACCATACCTACCAAATGAGACTGGGTGGCAGATTTTCATACGCCGTTTCGTACTTTATAAAATTATTACAATAAAGGCCCCATGGGTTTTATGCTGGCACATAAAACTGAAGAAGTTAGCGAACCACTTCAATTTTAAAAAATACGTTTAATAAGTACTACGTCAATAATCTACACTGAATAAAAATACTCCATTCGTACCTGGGATAGCCTCTGCCGGACGATACTCATGGCATAACATTATTTACGAAGTTACAAAATAATCTGCGAAATACAGTCCATTTTGCACGACACACACGTACACGGCTTATAAAACTGGCTTCTAGTGATTTTTTTCAGTTTTAAACACATTCACGATCATAATGCGTAACACCTTACGAATTTATTGTTCATGAGAATAAACCTACAGTCATATGGTTCTTGTTAACAACATAGTATACCTGTACCATTGTTAGATATTGTGACGTTAGATAGAATACACTTTACGACTTCTTTTCTTCGCGATAATTCAACAACAGAAGCGCGACCAAATGACCTTAGACTTATAGGTGACGACCGACCACATAGACCAACCAACTAAAGCACTTTCACTGTCGCCAACACATGAATTTTTTTACCCTTAAAGACATTAAAAACTCCCTAAACTAAACATTTGAAAAACATAAACTAAGTGTATGTCGGCAGTGTAGACGTTTGTCTACTATTTAGTTTTTGTATGCCAGTTTTTAAATTAAACAAAAAAGTTGTCGATAGAGCATAACAGTAAAAGTAGTATCAAAATATTCATCAATGGTTATTATTACAATACAATTACTTAGTATTGAATAATAAATAATTCCATTAGTATAAATCCTAGAAAACAATAATTAAAAAAAATGTAATAAGAATAATAATCATATCACTGATTGTCATTAAAAAATAAATGTACATTGTGTGTGTGTTAATAATATTTCTTCCATTACAATAGAATCCTCAGCCTCGCTGTATTTATTTAAATCATACATTTTATAAACATTTCACATTACATTTATAAAACCATATTTTCTTCCCCATCTGGAAGGAAAACCCCTAAGTCGGCAACACTGAGCACTGCGACGTATAGCGCTGTTGTATATCCCCTCCCGGCCGACAAGTCCAAGGGCTGTGTCGTTTCGAAATTTAATTAAACATGACACAACATTAAACAAAAACGGCTTTGTGCATCTACGTTAGCTCGAGCGAAAAAGATTTTTTTCGCACTAGCTAACGTAAGCGTAGATGCAGTGCAATAATTGCAACTGCACATTGAGTGGCTCGCTTTACCTAAATATTTCACGAACGTTATCGTATCCGCTTTTTTCAATTATCGTAACGGAAATATGAGTCGAAAGTAAATGTATTCCAACGTAAGGAGCAACTAGCAATTGTATATGATAATGCGGGCCATGCGGTTGTACGTTTATTCTTATGAATATAAAAGTAGTCAGAAGTTAAGCAATGTGATAATGGACGTTTTCAAAATTTAAAATAAATGTCATCATCATCATCATATCAGCCTATCACTAGTCCACTGCTGAACATAGGCCTCCCTCAGATTGCCACAAGTTTGTAGCTCTCATTTTGGAAGTATTTTGCCATAGTTGCCACGCTTGGTAGGTGGGTTGGCAACCGCAGTTTATTTATTCAGATGATTCGAAAAAAATATATAGGGACGTTAAAGAGATCAAAATAAACTATGAATTTTTTATGTTCGGTCACAGCTTTTACTTTAATATACCCGATCCAATGAATCTTTTGGCAATATTAAAAATGAATTCAGATTAATAAAAGCAGCAGTGATAAAAATTATTATAATAATTAAAAATCTTTTTTGAAACAGCCCTGTTTAAAACATTTTCGTTTCACGCGTTGTCCACGATGCTATTGGAGGCGAAGTCACTCCCCGCCACCTTTAACGTAAAACAGCAAAATGCAAAAAATAGGTAAATAAGTGACTTAGTCACGTGTGAGCTCTGAACTTTCTAATGTAACTGTGCTTAAGTTAATTATTTCTTTTTATTAATCGTATTTGTTCTTCGATGCACTTTTATTTGTGATCTGATTAAAAATACTTGTGTATACGGAAGAAGCGCGGAATTTAGTCAATTAAACGGCATATTGTGGTAAAAGTGATAAAAGGTGATGTGATACTGTGAGTGTGAATAAATCATTTGAAAGAAACCTTGCGAAAACGTGCTCGTTTATGTTTACAACCAAACAGAAAGCAGTTTGCACAGTTATTACAATTCAGGTATGCACTTAACTAAATATTTATTTTGTTAATTTCAATTCCAATCAGTTGTAAATAGTGTAAAAGGTTTATTACAATTTTTAATTACGCATAAAATAATTAACCGATATTATTACTAAAATTCTACCTAACGTTTTTACCAAAAACCACTGTTTCGATGGCTAGAATAATTTTATTTGATAAAAATAAAATAATGAAATAATATTTTATTATTAAAAATTATCTGAATATTTGTTTTATTTTTGGAGTTTACTCCATAGGAATCGATTTCATTTAAATTGAAATGAATACGCTTATAACGAAAAATTAATTAACTTAAGCGCCATCTTAGCAAACTATTTCAAAACTTTTCGTAACATAATAATATACGTATCTGACAAGATTCAATGTAGAATGAATATACATGTAGAGGAGCCAATATTTTTTGTATGGGCATTGAGCTCACTGTAAACTTAAACAGAAGTATGTTGTCTAGACCTAACTAGTGGCATAAATAGTTATATTTCGTCCAACCAGAATGTTGCAATATACTGCAACAGTGCCATCTACAAGCGGCTCCGTGAACAGTCAAATAACTATAATATTTATAAATATTGTAAATTTGCAATTTTGTAACTTAATAGTTTGTTAAAATATTGTTGTTTTGTTAATGATATCATGAATGTTTTATTATTATAAACCAACGAATATCTGTTTTACTTTTCATGGATAATTAAACAAAAATAATGTTTTAATAATTCGCCATTTTATTTTATTTAGTGCAGTTTTGAAAGTAAGTTTTCTGATTATTTAGAACGAGTAAATGCGTAAATGACATTATTGGTACAGACAGTGAAAACTTTATTGTAAAAATAATAATTTAATTTGTATTACGATCAATTAATAGGACTAATTGCTCTCAACACACTCTTAAACACTCGCGGGGCTTGTCGTCAGACTAGGCCGGTACAAATTGTAAAATCGCAATTTAAAATTATTAACAAAGAATAGTTGAAATGTTCTTCTTTAATTTAGAAACCAATTTCAATATTGAAGATAGACGAGCGTATACACTACTGATCTTGCTAAAAGCAATTTTTTTATGATGACTTCTCTGTTTTAAGATACGATTCTTTTTGAAATAAAAACCGATCTAATTTTTTTTAAACATTTAAAGTTTATAGTTTATCTTCGCTTTCAGAACAATAAAGAAAGCACGGGATTTATTTTCGCGTGGCCTAGTGGTTAGCGTACCTGACTTCTACGCCGTGGGTCCTGGGTTCGAATCCCTGCGGGTGGCAACATTTGTGCAAAACACAAATTGTTGGTTTTCGGGCATGGTTGTATTGTTTACAAATTTCGAAAGTTTGTTAAATGAAATTATTTATACCAGATAAATATTTATAGTACGTAGATATTTTATTTATTTTTTAATTTAAAAAAAGTGTTTCTCCAAGGTACCTATAGTTTAAATTTTGTTACACCTTTTATAAAAAAAAAACTACGGTAGATTTGAAATGCCATAGATCTAATTATTTTTACAATGTGTTGAATAACGTAGCACAGTTAGTCGCATATCAAGATTCCAGAGGCACTTTACCATCAGTGTTTTACAGACGAGGCCAATACGGATTGCAAAATATGCTTACCTTTTTTGAGAATACATAATATTATTCTTAAAATTTGATTTAACTTTTTTTATTTCACATTGATTATTTAACATTTTCGTATGTTTCTTGCCCGCTGGTCTCGTGACGTTCGGACTTGTACGTTCTTTCTATTTCTCTTTCTGTCTAAGTACCTATTTTGCGTACTTTTCGCGTCATATTAAACGTCTCGCTGAACTCGTTTCTCACATTCAAAACGTCGCACTGAATTTGACCTTGGATGTTCAGCGTGTGTGTGCTCATGTGTTACGGAAAGTAAAGAAAATAAGTCTGTAGTAAGTGTATTAAAGTAGGATAACTAATGTTACAAATTTATGCTGTTACATGTAACATGAAAGTAAAAACTTACACAAAATGTAAAAGATAATGTAATAAACACTTTTGTGTATCGAGTAAGGTTGACATAATTGAAGCAATTGCTCCGATACAGGGTAGTGTAAATTATTTGGCAAATAACCTTGTGAAAAACGAAATTCTGTTAGGTTTTCCAAACAGTTCCATTTTTTTGGGCGGTTATGTGGACGCCGAGGATAAGTGATTGGCTTATGGGTTGCGGGTTCGATTCCCGCACGAGACAAATATTTGTATTGCTTACAGATAATTGTACTGGGTATGGGTGTTTGTGCCTGATATAAGAGAAATCCTAGACTAGATCATAGTTTTTTTAAGAAAAAAAACAGAATACTAAAAAGTGAACTTGACACTGTCAGTTTATCCTATGTTCTTTTATCACGAAAGTAGCTATCTCATAAAACACAAAATAAAGTATTTCCGACGATCCTGAATTTGTGTAAGAAAGAAGAGAAAATTGGAGTAAATACTCAGTTACGTGACGACTGCGTAGTCTAGTGGAACACGTTCTACTGCGAATACTATGACGCGGACCCTGGGTTTAAATCCCAGCCGGAGCCAACGTTTTAGTAAATACATAAATTTTTAATTTTCGGTTCTGGAAATTTTCTGTAAACGCACTTACGACTTAGAAATATTCCTAGTCTGGCGCATCTTTTAATAATCAAACAAATCTAAATGTATTTAATTATTAAATACTTACCAATTTAGTTCTCAATAAATATTTATGATAAAACGTACGCAGAAAGGTATATCGTGTCCGACCCGAGCGTTGTGTTAGTGTAGGTATCAGCTGATTCGCACGGGCTATTGAACTCGGCCGGTGCGTGTGCGGTCCCACTATAACACTGCGACAGTACTAAGCTTATATTCGAAAAACTGTAGGTCAACTTTTATTTTTTATCCATGTAATTAAACACAGTTATATTCATTTTCAGTAAGATTAAACTTCAGTAATCGATTCTACTATTGATTCTGTCTCGGTATTTTCTTCTTCCAGAACGGCTTAAAAATTACGGTGTATAATGATCTATTATAAAATACACTTTATCTAATAATGTCTTTTTGTGTTAAACTTTTAGGAATTTTATTATAAAATTTTATACATCTGCTAAGAAAAACTTTCTAGTTTTAGCCAACCTAAACATAGGAACCTCTAGCGTTTCGCCTCGACCCGTACGTGTATAACATTTTCAAAAAAAAAACAACGATGGAAGTTTCATCATATTAGTGTCCTTGAATAGTTTTTTTTATTGTTTAAAGTGACGAAACGAGCAAAAAGTTCACCTGATGGCAAGTGCAACGTCTGCCCATAACAGATGCTGTGTTACTCAGAATATTTCTGTGTAGCACTACACTGCGCCCGTGCACCCTGAGACATAAGTTCTTAAGTTTCATATGCCCAGTGATTGCACTAGCTCTTATTGCCCTTCAGACCGAAACACAGTAATGTATGCTCACTACTGCTTTACGGCAGAATAACTGTCCCTGGGGTGGTACCTACCTGGACTAATTCTTGCATAGGAATCCTACCACCACTAAAATGGGACAAAAGTGAGCGACCTCATCGCTTTCATAAGGCCGCCCATTGTACTTATAAGTTTTATTTTTATGTCCTTTTGCCGCTTTCTGTGTGGCCTAGTGGTCAGAGTACCTGACTTCTACGCCGCTGGTCCTGGGTTCGAATCCCAGCCGGAGCCAACATTTGTGCTAAAACACAAATTGTTGGTTTTCGGGTCTGGTTGTGTTGTGTTTGTTGTTTTTTGTCCCCGTGTTTCTGACACTGCATCCTAGCCTACCTCCGATCTTATCGCATCAGCGTTACATCGGGCGCGGGTAGGTTGGGACAAGTGAGTGCCTCTGTGTTTCCGCGTACACTTGTGGCACTATAATATCTCCTGCGCAGTTGATGGCTCTCGACAGTATTCGGAAGTTGTCGCCGTGGTCGAAATCGTCTAGGAGAACATCATCATCATTTGATAATGGTTAGAATAAGCATTAATTTAATTGTTTAATTTAATTTAAGATCTACTATTTCTTAAATCGACCAATCTTTTCAAATTTTGACAATTTTTAAACGATGTCTCGATTCACTATTGTGTTGTATTATTCGAGTAATAAAAATAATGCTTTGCTACAGTAGATGGTTTATACGCATTTTTATCGTAATATTAATCGTAGTTTTATTATGTACTGATAAAAAATATAAATAAAACGAAATCAACAAACCTTAATTCGTATTAAGAATATTCTACTTAAATATGTTGGCTTATCCAAATGTGAAAACGTTTTTACTATTCACTTTTCGCTGTTTTCGGATCCCAGAAATCACTTTTAAGCCATTACTTACTCGCTTGTTTCCGATTTGTTTTTTCTAGGTCGACAAAAAAGACGAAATGAAACAAGCAAGAGTAACTTTCGGGCAATCAGCAGGTCCAACTTCGGGAAGGGTTAAAATCAAAGGGTTCCGGTTTTATGAAGACTTATTTCAGACTTACCTTCAAGTTGAAATTAGATTTAATCTGGCTCGAAGCTTCAGGATTGAATTTTGTAAACAATTTCGAATACCTCAACAACTTCTAGGCTTTGTTAAAATACCAATGGGATCTCGGGGTACCGTTTGTTTAGAAATTCCACTGAAATGAATTCGTAAGCAGTTATGAGGTTCAGTTTTGTGTATACGTATAATATTTAATCAGGTTTATTGTTTTTATTTGTTAGTCTTTTTGTTATGTGTACGAGCTTTAAGCTTAAAAAAATGTTCCGAATTACGCAAGCATTTACACAAAACATCCTTTTCAAGTACTCATAGTAATGCCAGTTGTTTATTAAAACGTAGGTATATCAGCGTTTATATTGGTACCCGCCAACAATTGCGTCGTAGTGCTAACCACTCGCGTTGCCGACCACTTGCCTCTCGCGCCGACAACAATAGTTTGGGGCCGGATGTGTGTTTCTCTTTATGTGAAGGCTTTTAAGTTCCCGTGTCGATCACCGACAGTCTGTAAAAAAGTTTTTAAAATGCACGGATAACGTTCATGATTTTTTAAATGAAAGAATGATTTCCTAATATTAATGATAATTTAATTAATTAAAGTTAGATTTGGACTTCTCTTTCTTGATTTTGTAATGAAAGAAGATCGTCATAATTTAGTTCAACAAAATTTTACCTTTTTTATAAGGTAACAGAAACTGAACTTAATAAAAAAAATACTTCGGTTGGTAAATTGTTTGAGCTCTTTTAATTACTTATTCAAAAAGTTATTCTTAGTAAACACAAAGCTACTGTAAGCTTTAATGTCAATGTTACATATTCTTGCTTCAATTGACGACCGCGTGGCGTAGTGATCAGAGAGACTACTACGCGCGTCCTGGGTTTAAATTTAAGCGATTTGTGTTTTTGCACAAATTGTTGGTTTTCGGGTGTGGTTGTGATGTGTATATGAAAAGTGTGTCTGGAAAACGCACTTACGATACAGGAGTAATCATAGCGTGGAAATTGATTTTTAATAAACTAAAAAAAAACTATAAAAATTTAGATTATTTTGTCAACGATACTTGCTATTTAAAAGAACGCTTGTCACTCTTTCGCGACGTAGAATTTCATAGAGTTACTATTTTTCCAAGGCAGGTACGCGTATGCCTTTTGTGTACAGCTTCGGGCCCACACTTTTTCCATTGTCCAGATTGTTGCCCGGATAGGAAATCGATGACGTGTGTTGAATTCGTTGCTCATTGTTGAAAAGAACATTGTGGTTATGCTTTTCATTTTATTTTGTGAAACTATCTTAGTAAAGTATATCACAAAAAGGGTGTTTTTCTATTCTGTTTCGTTATAAATATTTTAGAAATGTGTTCCGAGCTCGCTCACTAATGGCGACTGTAGGTCTTAGGTAAATATTATCTCCATCCATATTGTTCATTCATCCTCGATAAACAATATCATTGATGCGCTATAATGCCTAAGGACCATAAAAATTTAAAAGTAAAGTAAGTTACTTTACTTTTAGTAACAGCCTATAAATGTTCCACTGGTGAGCACAAGCCTCCTCATAGTTCTGAGAGGGTTTTGGAGCAGGTAAGAACCCTCAACAATACGGATTGGCGGACTTCACATACCTTCGAAATATTTTTATTCACCGGACATGCAGGTTGATTACGTAATAAATCAGTACTTAAAGTTGCAAAACAATTTTAGAGGTGCCAGCACAGGGGATCGAACTCAGGTGCGTAGTATATAATTTAAGGCGAGCGCCTGGCCCCTGAGCTACCACGGACTTGAACTATTAAGAACCTTGTTAGAACTATTATTGCCAGTAATTGGGATTCCGGTTGTCGTCATTCACCAATGGAATCGCAGAAAACCATAAGCGGCATTCTATCCTGCTCATGACCCTTTCCTGATTGAGCTCCTCGTTTAATTTTAAAATTACTTTTTGAGGCTTAATTCATCATTTCAGCCCATCACAACTGTCTACTGTTATTGACCTTCTGTAATAACCATCTCAACTATCCCAGACCTAAGTTATCCAGACCGGTGACGGGAAGCAACCTCTAAGGTGTGAAGACTCTGGTATTGTGATCGCCAATTCACTTGCCAAGCGTGGCGATTCCTGCAAATGCTCCCAACCAATTAGAGACCTTTGTATAGGCTTTTGAAGGTGAAGATGTATTGAAGATTATTAGTTATGTACGTAACGGAAACTACTGAATTGATATATAAATACTCGCACGTCCAAATACAAGCTAATCACCTCTCTAGAGGTCTTAACCTTTTAAAGGTTCAGATCACATGACTCGCAAGCTCATATTTACGGAGAAAGAGGCGGGAGAGGGGCTAACGACGTGCTGAATTAAGCCAACTTTTTTCTAAGTGAACATAAACGGTCTGCCTTTACCCGTATATATTGAAGTGTCGTATATTTTACGATCCGACCCGCTCGAGGGCACTTCCACAGGGCGAGCATCCATATCGGGTGGACAGAATTACCTTTTTCGTGTTTTACAAACAGTATCCCTTTGTTTTAAATTGTGGGTCGCTCTTATTTTACTTTCCAAATTTTATTACAAAATTTTAAATGTAAAAAAAAAGGTTGATTATGTATAATTTAAACATTAATCAAATGTTTGTTGCGTTGTCTTTTAAAATAAAAATGTATTCTACTTAAGAATTCCAAAGAAGAAGCCTTTGTATTGATTTAGTACATTAGGCTTGAAGATATCAAAGGTTTGAGCTACTCATTAAATCTATTAATGATATTTTAATGACTGATGTAGGAAACTTCCTTTCATTTTCAATTTCATTGTTATATACAAACGTATTTTCACGATTATTAAACAAAACAATAAAAAAATGCTTTGAAGTTTTGTAACTTAAGTCATTATTTTTGGAACTCAATTTGTCTCATAATTGTCTCAAAACTTCACCGTTAAAAACAGATTTTTGCCGCAATTTCTGGATTGCCTACCTCTATTACCAGTTCCATAAAGTGTAGCCGCGGGCCAATGGCTAACCTGACTCGAACCCAAAGTCGAAAAATAAATGTTTGCTTTAAATTTCTGTAAGGACCAGATGATTAGTTGAGAATACAAAATAAAAAATAATGTAGTTTTTTTTACATAGGAGAAAATGACGAGACGTGCAAAACGTTCAAATGGTCACTTTATCAAATAGATTAGATATCAGTTCTTTAGTGTCATATGTCCAGTAGTTACTAGCTCTCAGTGCCCTTCAGACCGAAACACACTAACGTTTGCACACTACTGTAATAAAAAGAAAATCAGTCGAAATATTCCAATATTGGGGTAATCGTACTTAGGAGAGAGCAAAGTGCAGTAGTCAACCTAGGATCATGAAAAATATTGTCTTCGGCTACGATTCGAAACCAGGACCTTTGGCTCAGCCACACGTGTACTTTCAGCGAATTTAATTAAATAAAAAAAATGTAACTAAACTTGCCTCCCAGTAGAATTTCTCCCCTATCGTTGATGAATTTTACGGACATATATTGTGGGGCCGCGGGGAGAGAGGAGTGTTGGTGTATCGTTGCCTCTCATCTCCCTATCCTCTGCGGCCGTAATGTTGTCGGCGGAGCCACAGACCAGATCCGCCGCCGGGGTCGGGGAGATAGGTGCTTTCGAGTCCAAGTTTTCCGGCCCCGTGGCCTCCGCGTGGCAGACTGGGGGCGGGGTCCGTTGCGCACACAAACGGAAGGCCATGTTGGAAGGCGCATCACATGTTTATTAGTACGGAGAGAAGAGAGAAGCTGTCCCCTCCCGAGGAGGGGCCAGTGCCGGTGGGGTCGCAGATGTGTGCGCGAGCGTTCCCGTGGCAACATGCGGCGAGTGCGGATCACCATGTGGTTTTAGTCGGTGCAAGTCCGAAATAACCTGTTCTTGCCCCCCGTAAAGGCGAGTATGCGCATCCATATAATTAAACTTTCGAAAGAATTAGCGAGTCGCATAGTCTTATACGAATATCTTTATGAAGTATTTTCTGATTTGGTACAATACTTTTAGTCTACAGAAGCAATTTTTAGCTGTATTAACTATATGATTCTCGAAACGCAGGCAATCATCCATGAGTAAACCTAAATTGTGAGCCTCGGTCACGCGTTCAACTGGTCCGCCTCTTATAGATATCTGAACACCATGATTTGCAATTGTATAGATTTGTCGAGTCGTCCCGAGAATCATATATTTTGATTTACTTCCATTAGGGACCAGACCATTCGATTCTGACCAAGCGGCAATACTTTCTAGATCCTCATTCAATTTGGCCACAGCCGACTGAGTTTCCTCTGATTTACATGTTATGTAAATCTGAGTATCGTCTGCGTATATATGGTATCTGCAATGTTTAATGTGATTTAATATATTGTCACAATATACAGCAAACACAAGAGGTCCTAAAATGGAACCTTGTGGTACGCCTCGATTAACGCCTCGAAAATCTGAGATTAGGGGTGTTACGAGTAGAAATTTCTGAGCAGAGTGGATCTGGTCAGAAATCTCTACTCGTTGTGCGCGATGCTTGAAGTAACTGTAGAACCATTTGATTACAGAAACGTCGAAACCATAGTAGTGCAATTTTGACAGAACCTATGCTACATTCAGACAGTCAAATTTTCTAGAAAAATCCAGCATAGCCAATATAGTACCCCTACCATTATCTTGGTCCGATAGTATGTCTTCCACTACTTTAATCATAGCGATGACCGTGCTATGGTATTGTCTAAAACCGTTTTGTAGACTTGGAAGTATATCATTCGTCTCCAAATATTTCCTTAGCTGTTCAGCCACAACCTTTTCCAATATCTTTGACACACATGGGAGTATACTGATTGGGCGTAAGTCTTTCATGTTAGTGGGATTTGTGTTTTTAGGTATAGTCATAACTACTGTATATTGCCACTGAGTTGGATATATATGACTTTCAATCGATTTATTAACAATATTTGTTATTATGGGTATTGTATTAAGAAAAGACATTTTAAACATGTCCAGGGAAATGCCATCTATACCCACCGCATTTGATTTAAGTGCCCGGGCTTTTTTACAATGTCTGTTTCCTCAAAAGTCTTCAATTTAAACGTACTAGAGACTTTAACTAGAAATTCAAAGAAAGTTATAGTGGAAATTGACACTTGGTTATTTCCGGGAACATTTAAAAAGTTATCATTGATCAGAATGGGGTCATTGAAAATGTGATATAGGTTTACTTTTTAACGAGAATTTTTTCGCTTTTGTACGGCGGGTGCGTGAATATCAAACAATGTTAGTACTCGTAACATACAGTTAAATTGAGATACCGCGTCATCGACGCTATGTAAGGTTTTTAAGTGTTCCCAATTTAGCGAGTTCAAATCCAATTCAAATTGTTCTACGTCAATGGCATTCAAGTCTCTGTATGATACTAGAATTGATTGATGTTTGGGTTTTCTTTATTTTTAATTCGCAAGTTTTAAATGCGTGCCCACAAAGATCTTGCGCGTGATGTACCGAGATTTCGCATTTCTGAACATCTGTACACACAACGTCTATTAAAGTTTGGGAGAAATCTGTATAATGGGTAGGTTCAGTAACACCCCATGAGGAGTTGTCAGTCCTCTCATCGGGCGCAGATAGGGGAATGCCACCCAGATATGGGTGGTAGCGGGAAACTGTCTCGGACCAAAACTGGCTGGGTGTGGGCGTACTTTTCGAAACGGGAAGCGGCCAAGGGTGTAGCCCGATGCGGCGGGCCTCTTAAGCTCTTGTTGCTCCTAGTATCACTCTCCGCGGAGAGCGAACAGGGGATGCGACATGTGCGGTGATGTGCTAAGTGCATTCGAACGGACAACCCGTAATTCCAGTAGGAACCGAGGCCCCTCGGGGCCGCGTGAAAGAAAACCTCTATAAAAAATTACCCCAATCGTAAGGTCCTGCGGGCCGATGGGATGAATGGCTGGAGGGAGCCCGGTCGCTAGCGTATGGGGAGAGAAAACAAAAAACAATGAAAGCAGGAACTAAGGGAAAATTACCCCAGGGTGGTACTGGCAAGGCCGGAGAGTCCACCCCAGAGCACAGCCTGGGCAGCCCCATCGTATCTTCGAGTCACTGCTTCGCGGTAATGCAACGGCATCTACGTCAACCGCGTGTCCATTAACAGATACGGACCAAATACAAAAGGCAGGAGCCGTGTCGGGGGTACCAGTGGTACCGGCACGAGATAGGTGTGGGCGTTTTACACGGCCTAACACGTCTATCAGTTTTGCAAGTGAGAGCGACGGAGTTGTATCTGATGGCTCGCTCGTTGCGGTCTCAGCTACAGCCACTGAAGAAGAGGAGATCGATTTGGAGTAAGATGTTCCGGACCCTACCATGAAACCCCCTCGAATACCAGAGCAAAGAAAAGCCTTCCTAGCCTGGAGGAGCTGGCGCGGGAAATGCGAACGCATGCCGACGTAGTTCTCGGTAATCACATCGAAGGCCAGCTCCAGACTATTGAGACAGTAGCGGATCGTTCCCGCAACCTAAAGGGATATTTCTTCCGCGGCATAAGGACATCAGGTCTTGCCCAGTGATTACGCTAGCTCACAGTGCCCTTCAAACCGAAACACAGTAATGCTTGCACACTTCTACTTCAAGGCAGAATAACTGGCCCTGGGGTGGCACTTACCTAGACGGACTCCTGCATAGGATAGGATAGCATTGGGCGGAGGACCTTCAAAGAAGTGGAAAAAAGAAAACGCAGAATTGCGTGCGAAACTTGCCAGCCTTAACACAAAGCTGGGAACGCTTTCTGAAGAGATTAGTCTCCTCCGTAAGCAGACACAATGCCGGCGAAGTGAGGCAGTTGCTATACCCGCGCAGACAATTCCAGAACCAAGGAATGTAGAGGAGGGCCTCATGCATCGAATAGGGGCTCTTATTGAGGCGAAATTGGCCGACTTTGAGGAATAGATTAGAATAGAATAGAATAAATTTTTATTCAATATAGACTATTTACATAGTACTTATTGAAAGTCATTTTTTTTTTAAGCTACACTGGTTCGCAAAAATGCCTCTGTCCTGGAAAGAACCAGTAAGAAACCCAGCGGGCTTTTTTTTTTTTAATCATTTTGAAAATAATGTACAATAACTGTATTACAATAGCTGTATTATTAGGCTAAAGTATTTCCCGATAGGGCAATTCGGCCTCCGCTGGGCGGCAAACCTAGTACCGGGGTGAGCAAGCTGGTGCCATCGGCCATCGTGCCACAGCCGCAGAAGCCTAAAGGGAAGAGAGCAAGGAAAAAAAAGAAGCCTTCTCACCCACCACCAGCAGATTTGCCTCCTGTGGCAATGCCGGAACCGCAGCCGACGGAACCTAAAGCAGCGAGCTCGTGGGCAGAGGTGGCCAAAAGGCTTAAAAAACCTAAGGTTTTCCAGCGGCGGACTAAAGTTAGCGAGAAAGGGGGAAAAAAGAAAGAGAAAGGCCCAGCGTAAAGAACCAGCGTCTGCCGCCGTCACGGTAACGTTGCCTGAAGGCTCCTTTTTATGCTAAAGTAATGAAGGACGCCAAATCCAAAATCCGCCTGTCAGATATGGGCATCGATTGTGTCGCAAATATGCGTCATTGTGCCTCGAAACTAGTTTGCTTCAGTATCGAACGAAAGCACTCCGTAGCAATATACTAGGGGGTGCGGAGAAATGCTCCACCTTGCGCCCTATTGAGAAGGGGGCAGGACTTCGTTGCAGTGCATTGGGGTTCCCTGGCCATAGTGGGCTGTTACGTCTCTCCCAACAAGTCCCTCGCCGACTACGAGGAGTACCTAGACGAGTTGGCAGATTGCGTCCTGCGGGTGCCTGCCCCGGATTTCAAATCCCATCCCACCAGGGTGTGGGGAAACTATCGAGACCATCCAAAGGGAGAGATGGTAATGTAGTGGGCGGCTGGACTGGACCTCCGACTAGTGAATCGGGGGTCCGTAAGCACATGCGTACGGTGGTAGGGGGAGTCGGTCGTGGATCTAACTTGGGCGACTCCCTCTGCAATGCGAAGGCGAAGGCGAGCTCCGACTGCGGAAGCAGCCCGTCTCTTCGGAGCTTACCTAGTGGCTACAAAGGCGTTGCAGATTGCAAGATTTCAGAATGAGCTCTCTCAACGAGAATCCGTGGTCGGTTAAGAATCCGTCCATACAGCATGGTGTTGGGTAAACTCCGGTCATGGATGCCTCTGGTGACGGACCTAATGGGACGAGTAATACTTTCCTTTTCTCAGAGGGCCGGTCATTTCCTTCTGTTCACCCCCCGCCGTCGTGGGAGTGGCAGGACGAGATTGGCTATAGACATAGCAAAGCGTTAAAGGGGCTACGGTTGCATTCCGGACTCAGATCCCCTGACCTCTCTTTATCGCTGATGGATTTTCATCGTGGCGATTTAATCGGTAAGAGTCCGTCAAAATCTGGCTGCCTCCCCTGGTTGGTTGGGTATCCATTAAGGATTTCCCAACGAAAAAAAAGATGCCAGCACTTCTAAAATGTTTCTGTATTGTTAAGTGCTGATTTATAACGTGCTAAGCGGTGATCGAAAACACTGCGAGGAAACCTGCATGTCAATTTTTTTTGAGCACATGTGAAGTCCGCAAAAACATTGGTGCAGCGTGGCGGATTTTTACTTGCCCCAAAGCCCTGTCGAAATGAGAGACGGCCCGTGTTCAGTGAGTGAGAGAGACTTTTATAGGCTGTTAATTTAAATTGCACATGCCCGACATTCATATCATTAATGATTTCCTGTAGACCATACAAATATTTGTTTTGTGGGGGAATGGAACCCGTTACACGAAGGACTAAAGTAAACCGCTCAGCCATTGCGACAACAAAGTCGACAAGAAACTAATGTATTCAGTCTTTTTAAAGGTAAGTCATGTCAAAGATTGCGAATAGAGAATACAGTCAGTATTTAGCTTTATGACTTTAAAACTATTGCTAGAACATTACGTATACAAATATTTCTAGAAATATAAATATAGGTAAGTCTATACACGGACAGGCTAATTATCCCTTGGAGACCGTTTAGCGATCAAGTACGTAGCGATCGAGTTGATCGAGTCGCTCTTATGGATGGTCCCTCGTTAAGAGAAAAGAAAAGTAACTACTCAATGTGAGCCAACAATTTTGTTTTGAAGTGGGTACCAACGATAATTTACTCCGTTTTGGCATTTTATTTTTTGTCGATGTACTTTTTAATGAGGGAAGAGAAGTTAATTTGCTATGGTCGGTATGCAAAATATAAAATATTTTCTAGTTTTTGGAAAGCACCGCTCGCCCTCCGACACTAGCGTACACAAGCAAATGAACACCGACACTAGCGTTTTATTTATTATTTTGGTTCGATCTATGCAAAACGGGTTAACAGTGTCTTGAAGTCTAGCAATGGTACTCTTGGCTGTGTGATATTCGCGTAAATATAAGAAGTCATGAGGTGCTATTTCCCTTACAGAATCTAGGTCGATTTTTTGTATTTATTATTAGAACTTGTTGTAATGCTTGCCTTTGTAGAACAAATTTAACATTATGTTGTTAATGTATTTAAATATAATAAACAATTTACAAGCACCATACATTTGGAGATTGCGAAATGATCGTAATGAAGTAACATATCAAAAGTATGTTCGATAAGAAAAGACTATTAAAATATGTTTAAATATACCGTATATTACCTTAACAAACCAATTACAAAATGGGTTATTTCTAATTAATTGTATAACTAGTAAAAGCTTGTAGGCCGGGGACATAAAAATAATTATAGGTAATAACAATATGTATAAACGATCCGTGGCAGTTGTTGATTGCTCATAGTACGACACTAGTTATATGTTAAATAGCTATGAAGTAAAATATCTTCCTTGACTGCCTATTATTAATTATAAATAATTATTAAAATATTATTTAGTATATTGTCTTTACGGCTACAAATTGTGTAACTTCCTTCTGATCTTACTTTTTATATTTTCAGCACTTAAAGAAAAGTATCTATTGTTTATTTTTTTAGTATACGAGTACAAGCCAACGTTTGACCACAACACCACCTAGTGTTAAGCGGCGATGAGGTCAAAATAGTAGGCACGTGAGCCTAGAACAATATTCATTACACTTAACAATTTCACTTAACATCAGGTGAGCCGCTTGCTCGTTTGCCCCCTCTTCTATAAAAAAAAATGCCCTGAGGATGTCAACATTTATTCGGCTGGAAAGAACACTCAGACAAATAATTCCATTCTCTAGCTGTGCGCACAAGAAAACGATGAAAGAGAATGCTTTTTACGCGCCCCGGAACTTCATCTACATACTTGTTAATTATTTTTGTGCGTCTTCTTTTCAAAAAGGAAATGCAGGAATCAACGAATGTAATTCCTGTACACAATGTAATAATTATTATCGTCGTTTCAGCCTATCACAAGTCCACTGCTGAACATAGGCCTCCCCCATAAGTAGGCACAAAAGTTTGTAGCTCTCTTTTGGAGGGATTTTGCCATAGTTGCCTCGCTTGGGCTGGTCTAATAATATAATCTTCAATAGATTCACTTCAGACCTGCAAGTTTGAGTGAGCTGGTTTGGGAGGATTTGCAGTTTTGGTTTAAAAAGTACGATGCCCACAATGCCTTTTACATAGCACCAGTACTCCCAACAAGCTGGACTTGAGCTTTATGAAGAATTAGGAGTACGATTAACTGGACTAACGGCGTACGTCGCACAAAGAGCACGGTTTTCTTTTATCTCAAGAGTTGGTATAAGAGTGCAAAATCGAATAAATGAGCTTGAGAGGTTTTGTCCGTAGCATTGTTTACATACTCGTAGTTACCACGAATGACGACCGCGTGACCTAGTGGCCAGAGTACCTGACTTCTACGCCGCGGGTCCCGGGTTCGAATCCCAGCCGGAACCAACATTTGTGCAAAAACACTAATTGTTGGTTTTCGGGTATGTTTGTGTTGTACATGTGAAATAGACGTCTGTAAATTGCACTCATGATACATGATAAATTATGCTTTGGTGCATCTTTTTTTGAAAGAAAAATAAATAAAAGTAAATTCTTACATTAGATAGGTTAACGTTGAACACTTTTAAAATATCCTTTAGAAAGTACTTGTAACAGGTATAATTAAAGTAATATCCTGTTCAGGAAATTAGAACGGGCAGTACTTAAATTTTACTAGTCAACATTGTAATGACTATTTTGGTTCAGTTGTGAGTTCAAGTGTTTGTAATTTAACACAATTGTTACACATTGTTTCCCGATTTATAAACCGTAAAGTAATGCTTAGTTTTAAAGACCAAAGAATTTAAAACATATTTTATTTTTAGATTTTAAAAAATGATAATAATATGAAGCCTGATTTGATAACTTTTATCACTTTTGTTATCGGAGATTTATACTCGCGCAGGCTATATAAAATTGCCGCAAGTATATTTGCTAACACAAATGCACTCACTCATTCTAGCCCTGCGTCTCCGTCTCTTATGTAACGGAGGAAGGATCAAATATGGTCTCCGAGTCATAGAGACAAATACGATAAATATATATGGTTCTGGTTGTGTTGTGCAAGTGAAATGTATGTCTGTAAAACATACCCACAATACAGGAGAAATCCTACTGTTGGAATACAATACGTTTAAAACAGTAACAGGTAAACAGTAACACTACACTTAACAAATAAAAAAAAACTATATGAAGTCTATTCGGATGACGTCTATGCATATGCTGTGCAGGGCCCAAAAGTTTTTACAATTACCGGTGGCAGGATTCCTTTTTTAGAAATCCGTCTTAGTAGATAGGTACCACCGCTGTGCCAGTTATTTAAGGGCAGTGAGATTTAGGAAAGCGGCAAAGTCACTACGGATAGGTGTTAGCGAGCGATTGATTAAAAAAAACGAACGATTTTTGAATTTTGGTTTGAGGTCTAGGCGACCAATCAGTGCACTGGACGTCTCACATGTAGCGTGTGTTCGGAAATTGCAGACACAAGTTTTGAGTTAGAAAATGAATAAATGAAGTATATGTAATAAATAAATATTAATATTGGTGGCGTTTTGGCGCTACCAGACTTAGTAATGCACTACATAGTAAACGCAGTAACCATCTGCCGTTATTATTATTTTATAATATTATTATATGGTTCTCATGTCTGTGAGTGGTTTTCATTTAATGGTCGAGGGCCATGGACGAAAGAGGGAAAAGCCTACATGCAACATCTCGTGGATGTTCGTTCGCTCGTAGATAATGTGAACGACAGATAAGTAATGATGTTTTTTTTTTCGCCGTGTGGTGGCGGCTCGTTAAAAGAATACTGTGCACCCAACAGCGCATGGTGGCGATGGGCTCACCACCTATCACACCAAGTGCATTATATTATTTTGGTGAAACGTGGATTGTGGTAGTCATCTGTTTTTGCAGTGAGGGCCCAGTCTCTGACTACCCCTTATGGGATACAGTCGTGATCTTATGTTTTTATGACCAATTTGTACCACTGCCATCTTTTCTGTGAATTACCAGATACTAGATATAGAGACTATATACATACAGGAAAGCTCTACTCAAAGTAATGTTTTTTAAAAACAATGCGATTCTACTAAATGTCTTTACAAAATCAGAACCCTAGTATCAGTCTGGAAATTATATATTGTACTTACGATGTTGAAAACTCATTAAATTTTACCGCGTAATATCAATAAAAAGGAAAAAGAACGTAATATATAGCTGCACGCGCTCCCCCAATGAGAACTGTTTTAACTAGTATGCAATATAGAAAACGTTGAGCTAATTTATACAATAAAATAAACAAATAAATTGAAATATACCCGAAAACTTATCGCGACTGCAACGCCGAAATAACAAATTGGATAAAAAGTTAAGCTATGACGAAATGCAAAAACTATTAAATTATATATTCAGTAAATATACATACATACATACACACGCCTACACTCATATACATTACATAAGTTGTTAATTAAATATAGTACAATAGTAAATATAGTTAGATTTATTACATATGATGTTTCTGCCTATCAAAGTCTACTGTTGGATATAGGCCTATTTTTTTCTTTATAATGTCGAAATTACTGAGTCAGTACTTCTGTATCCTATGGAACGCGTGGAAACATCGAAATCACAACGAAAAGCTTAAATTTGTGAATTGCTATATGTAAGCGTCGGATAGAACGTTAGGAGTCGAATCCAAGATCTACACCATCAGACCGTCTATGATGATGATATTGTCCTAGCCGATTTTCGACCACGGCGATAACTACCGAATACTCCCAGGAGTTATCAACTGCGCAGAAGATATTATAGTGCCACAAGTGTACCCGAAAACGGGCACTCACTCGTCGCAACCTACCCGTGCCCGATGTCATGCAATAATATCGTAGGCAAGCATGGATGCAGTGTCAGAGACACGGGGACAATCACAACACAACCAGTCTATTGTCTACTGCTGGATAAAAGTCTTCCCCGAAAAGAGGAGATTTGCCTTAACCATCACGATGCCTATCACCAATCTGTGTATTTTCTGTCTAGAATATTTTAAGATGGGTAATCCGATGCCAGTAGGAAGCCGTGTGATTCTCCAGGCATTTCATAAATTCCACTATTACGATACCCACGGGATTGCAGATTTTCCTACTACTACATGTCATAAGCGGCTATGTTTATTAATGACACTGAGCAGTCAACGAGCTTAACTACTAAAAATACTACACCGTAAGAAGAATAGTTCTACTCGTACATACGTCGTACGTACGACGTAAGAATAGTATGATTTCAGAGCGTGAACATAATGTCATGTTGTTAATTTTATTTATTTTAGAGTTGGAAATTTTCACGAGATGTTAGCTCTCTTCTGCGGACATGCAAACAATTAATTACGAGGGTTATTAATGTGAGGCATTAGTCGGGAGCGGGCCATGTCAGCGGTCTCTCGGACTCGTAACCGTATCCGCAAACTCATCTTAGCATATTTAAATTCCGTGTTTAAGTATCGCTTAAGTGCTACTCTGCGGGTGTACATCCAACTAGATTTTGGGATTTATTTGGGCGGTAGAGCACAAGTGCACTACTCTGAAATAAATAATTAAATTGTACAACTGGAAGATGTATTAATTTTTAACATGCCTATTTTGTATACTTTCACAGTTTTAATAATAAGCAGTCTTTACTCGTATGTTATAAAAATTTTTAAATATTAGTATTTTTTATACGTTTTATTTGTATTAAACATTGGAATCTACTTCTAACTAGTTTGTTTTTAGTTAATTATTTTACATAACTGGAATTGTAGCTGTAGTGGACCTACATAGAAAAATCGATAGGTCCTTTTTCTTTTCAATTAAACGTTATTTTAAAACGATAGGTTATAAACCGATAATACTAGTTGTTTTTTTATATTCCAATTATACATGTGTTATATAGTTGTTTATTTGAATGCCATTCCCACAATCCTCCTAAGAACAGCAAAAACAATGGCTAGTTGACATTTCATAACTTTTAAATGTGTGGTGGCGGCTTAAGAGTATTTACCACCCCATCTCATTCCGTGGGTGTCGTAAAATTCGACAGAGGTAACATAAAAACCTAGAGATGGGCAGCAGCATCTTTCTAGAACAACTGAATAAATAAACTGCGGTAGCCAACCTGCCTGCCATGCGTGGCATCTATGGAAAAATCCACCCAAAACATAAGAGTTACAAACTTTTGTGGCAATCTAAGGGGGAGGCCTAGTTTCAGGAGTTAGTTATATGGCTGAATGATCATGATGATGATGATGAAATGAAATCTTACGTTACACTTTTTTTTAAAGTCGTGAGTCAGTTCGTTGAGCGTTTAAGATATCGATATAGACAGAATGTGTTTCTGCAATTAATTTATTAATACATCAACTGTATCCCATATGAGGTAGTCAGAGACTAGGCACTCACTGCAAAAACAGATGACTGCCACAATCCACGTTTCACCAAAACAATATAATGCACTTGGTGTGATAGGTGGTGAGCCCATCGCCACCATGCGCTGCTGGGTGCACAGTGCAGTTTAATTCCTTACTCGCCTTTTACGAGATCCATTGGATGAGATGAAGTGGTAGTATTCTTTTAACGAGCCGCCACCACATTAACAGTCACAATAGTTTTGCGTATTATAATAAGTTTATAATTATAAGGCAGGAACAGAATGTGTGAAAGTGTTGATAAAGACTTTAAATCGCATTATTTTATATCAAGCACGAAAGAAAGAACTTGTTTGCATTTATTTTGCACATTTCAATATATGGAACATAATTCACATTACAGCTCGAGTGTTTGTTGACGTAGTAGATATTATGACGAAATTATTTAGCTTTATGATAGGAGTTAATTAACCATCGACAAGGCAATGCTGCGAGCGGGGCGTGGGCGCGGGCTTGTGGTGATAACGTACATGTAATCCGATAAAATATATGTACGCGGGAGGCAATAGGTGCCTCCCGTGCCGCTCGTTACGTGTAATTACTTCCCGACGTTTTTAGAGATCCGTAGTATTGAAGAAAATATATTTATTTACGAATATATTTTTTCGTCAATAACTTGTTTATATTGGCTCATGTTTAAGAAATATGTGCCTTGTATATTCCATATCTTATTTCTATCTTGTTTAACGTCCGGGTCCCTAGCCGATAAGTGTCCGACAGAGTAGAATAGCACGTGTGTCTTTCCTGCCGAGGTGTAGTAAGAGGCGACTAAAGGACAGTGCTTATTCGTGCAGAATAACACCAAATTATTCAATACTGTTCGGGGGTTACTTAGGGTTTTGTAACATAAGTCGTCATATTTTTCTTATTTTATTACATTTAATTTGCAGCAAATTAATTAGTAAAAAGCAAGTAAATTAAAAAAAATAAGAAGAGATTTTAACATTAGTTAGTATGTAACAGTTGCAATTTAAGGCAAACACAAACAAAATTGTTTATTGCAATTTGAGGTGCTTCGTGTGATTTACTTTGTGCTCTACATGTTTGAGAAATAAACGATACTTCGTCGATTTACGAAGTCCGCCATTTCATATTCGAACAGCGCGGTGAACTCTTCATGGCTCCCAAACCCTCTCAAACATAGGCGGCCTTAGGCCTGTGTTCTGCAGTGGGACATTTATAGGTTGTTACTGATACTTTTTAAATTATTTTTGTTTGTTTTTATTTTAATGATTTCTTATACTATACTGTGTAAAGCACTCGAAACGTCGGGTTATAAATAATAAAATTAAACGCGATAAAATCCGTAAAATTAGTTTCATTTAAATGTTTTTATTTTATTAAAATTCTTAATATATATAAGTTTCACTTCAATCACGTTTACTGATTTGTACAGACTCTTTTTGATATGATTTAATACGCATTGCTTGGGTTTTCAGCGTAATTTTTTTTAAGTGATTTGTGGCGGAATGAGAAAAACGTGCACCTGATGGTAAGTGCAACATCTGCCCATAACAAATGCTGTGTCAACCAGAACAGTGTAACAACACAATGCGCCCGTCACCATGAGACATCAGTTCTAAAATCTCGTATGCCCAGTGATTACACTAGCTCTCAGTGCCCTTCAAACCGAAACACAGTAAGTAATGTTTGCACACGACTGCTTCACTGGAGAATAACTGTCCCTGGGGTGGTACCTACCTAGACTGATTCCTACATAGGAATCCTACCACCAATTATACGATTTATCAATTAATGCTTTCTTCATATGGGTATGCAGTCTTTAGTACAACCACTAAAACAAATTATCTTCTTAATATTCCAGAGTAGTTTTGCTTAAGATTAGCACAACACTTTGTTAAGTTAATTAAGTGAAGAAAAGTAATATGAAATTCGAAATTTAATGTATCGGCCAACAGCTGACCCTTTTCATATGATTTTACATACACAAATGCATTCGAAATGGTATTGGGTTTCCACTCATTTCCACTGTATCGTAACATACAGTGACCGCTTTCGTATTCTCGGACGGCTAACAACGACTGGTCCCGCTTTGAGTCGTGGCCTCAATTTCACAACGTTTGATGTGTTTAATTACTTTGTTTGTTCTTGTTCTGCGGGTGATGCTTGCTGCGGTCGCCCTAAGTCGAAAATGTTAGCATTCAGTAACCCACGTCAAATAAATAAATAGTTTAATGTCGAAAACGAAATAATTAAAGCGATATCGAAGAGGCTAAATTAGATGTCCGTTGTGGTTGTGCTTGAATCACAGTTTTTATTTATTAATTAGAAATATTTCGCATGTATATTATGTTAAGCAGTATTAATATAGACCGTTTTATTAAACATCAAAATTTAAAAAATATGTTGGAAGGTTAAAATTATTATTAAACTCCTTTGAATGCTCTCTACGCTTTAGTTCATTATCTTTCATTTAAAAAGACGTGCTTTAAATACACTTCATACCACAAACTTATCTATATACATATACATATATAAATAGTATTAAGTTTCTGATGACTGCATCAACTCATATTCCGATAAAGTTAATATTTAACCATATATATAAATGACCGATATAGAAAATATTAGATAGACTTATCGTCTCGACATCATTTATATCTTGAGTGCAGATATATAACCAGCATATTTAACATTTTAATGAAATCATCATTATAATTGTTAATTTAAGCGACGCGGGGCCGAGGCGTTCCAGAAGGACGAGTCTTGGGTCCACAATATATCTTGCGGGCAGGCAACCGCGATTTGACTGACGGCGCACTCTGAAAGGACATTTATCAGCCTCACTAGCGGGTTACACTAAACCAAACAACAATGAATCCTCATTGACAAATTATCTCAGCATTTCTCATTCCAGGTCGTTTCTTTTGAACGATAGCTGCCGATAATTAATTTCTGCCTTTGTATACTGAAACAGATTTTTGTATTTCATCATCATCATCTGCTTGTTAATAGTCCACTGCTGAAATAGACCGCTCCCATGAAGGGACAATTTACTGTAATCAACACGCTCGCAGACGGATTGGCAGCAGGCGCTATAACCAAAACGTTGCTGCCCGTCACGTGTGCATTTACAGTATAGCATATTTCGTGATAGATATTATATCACCTGTCAAAAACCATGAGATTTTTCAGTTACCGGTAGTAGGATTCCTATGCAGGAATCCGTTCAAATAGGTACCACTACAGGCTAGTTATTCTGCCGTGAAACAGTTTTGGTTTGAATTGCACTGAGAGCTAGTGTAATTTTTATTTTTATTACTGTACATATGAAACTTATGGGCCTTTTGTTTTAATTTACATGAATTTCTATTCTCGTTGTATTCTGTGTATGGAACCATTCACTTGTAATACTAATTGATAAGGTAAAAGTTCCTTTCTGTTTCACTATTCGAACATTTCATAAAGGGCATGATGTCGTGATTGTAGGACTCACTTAAATGTTCTCGAAGTATTTACATAGTTTTTCTACCATTACTAATACTACTAGTAAGCTAAATATTGAAAATAAGTAAATTAGCGTAATCAGCTAGCGATAGCTCAGGGGATGAGCACAAACGCTTTATTTCCGGACTATAAAAAGCTGATTTTATGTACTCAGTTGGAAACGAAGACATAGTGACAGAACTAGCATGTGAAATATATAAAAAAAAACGCTGTGAAAAAAATGTCTGTTAAAAAATTATAGAACGTCTCTGTTTTTTTTATAGTTAATTCTGTTAACTCTGTTAATTTTTTATATTTTTTTAATAGAAGAAAGTGACGAGACGAGCAAATCGGTCACCTGATGGTAGGTGCAAAGTCTGCCCATAACAAATGATGTGTCAACCAGAACATTTCTGTGTGGCACCACACTGCGCTCGTCACCCTTATACATCAGTTCTTGAGTTTTATATGCCCAGTATTTACAGCAGTTCTCAGTGCCCTTCAAACCGAAATACAGGAATATTTGTACACTTCTGTTTGACAACAGAATAACTGGCATTGCGGTGGTACCTACATCGACGGATTCCTGCATAGGAATTCTACCACAAATGACTTATTCTAAGTGTGTAATTATAGACACTTCTTTAAGTCTTAAGTAAGTCGATGACTCTGATACGTGGTTATTTATAAATTTTACAGAAGCTTAAATGATCTCAGTTGAAGCCTAACTTAGCGGTGTAGCGCAATCACCGCGATATGTCTTTCCTATTGCGTCCACTCCGTTTTTTTAAATGGAGCAAAATCATTTTCTTTTTTATTTAAAGATGGCGCAAAAGATTTTAATTCAAAATCAGTTGAAATATTACTGGCGAGTATTCGAAATTTGAATTAAATTAGTTTAATTACTTATAACCTACTAGTTGTGTATACATCTCTTCTTTACTTTTACATTCTGTATTTAGATTACCATTACACCGCAGAAGATTAGATTCGTCTAGTTGCTTAATACCAAAAATAAAAATAAGTCAAACAAAAGATTCTGTCTATACCCGACTAGGTTACTGACGGTAAAACACGCTGAATACCATACAAAACCAATAAAAACATTTATTTGTTAAACTATCGATACAGGTAAGATGTTAAGCGGTTGTGTGTCATTTGTTAAATGCAAGCCACTTATGAAAATGAATGTAACACGCGGATAAACCAAAGCCTATTTTCCGCGCGAAGTAAAGCGAGCGGTTACAAATTGCTTTGGGCAAAGCGTAAATTTTAATTTTATCTCTGATACCCAAATGAGCACCGTGACTCGACATAATAAATGTTCTCTTCCCACGTTAGCAGCGCGGTCGATTCAGTTAAACCATTCGCGATTTCTGAATAAGTGCAGGTGAGAGCGAAATGAATAAATGTCAAAAGTTTCATGGCGAATGTGTGATGTTAATTAGGATCTTTAATGTGTAAAAATATATTTAAGCCCCATTAATTATTTATTTAAAAGCTTCGTATACGAATATAAAAAATATGCTTATAAAAAGGGAATTTAGTTCCTGAGGTAAGTTTTCAGAAGTTACGTCATATTCGTTTGGTCTTTGTAAAGTTTTGTATGACAGGTTTTGGTAAGGGTATTTTATACGTGACACTCAAAATTTATTTCCTTTGTACATTTTTGTGAAGAAGAATGTTAAAAGATAATTGCTAGACTATATAATACACACAAGTTTTTTATCTATACAAATCAATAAAATTGAAGTGTCTGTGTGTAATAACAAAATAAATTAAAAATGAAAAAACAAAGTGTAATAAAATTGTAAAATATTTAATACACTAACTAGCGAATTTATTTCTTGAATTGTTGTCAATGTTGTGTAATTATGATTTCATCTTAAGTGTCTACTGTAATATTAATTTCAGTACTTATTGATTTTTACATATTTCAAGCAATTTCGAAGCCCGGAAGCTTTGTCATGATAGCACACGGCCTTCTGGTCCTTACACAACCGTTCTCACTTTTCCTTCTCCAATACTAACGACGCCATATCTGTATTCGGCACGACGAATTACCGGCTCAGACTGACTCAAGACTCTGAATCGCTTCATGGCTCAATCATAAATGTTTATATTTGGGCAATCGAACCCATTTACCACGTATCTCTACAGGTACCTTTCCGCAAAGGCTATATAATCATGGCTAGCACTAATCTAATCATAATTGTGTAAAACGAATGTTATGTTAACCATAATGTTTTGATATAATTATTAATTACAAAATTGAAATTGAAATTTTGTAATTAATAATTATAACAATGTGTGTCTAATTTTACATACCAGCCGTGGCTTGCAAGCTTCTGTTTGTCGGCTGACAGTTTTTGTTTGTTTGACAGTTGACAGTGGAGCGAACGCAATTTCCCGCGTAACTGTTTATCATTAGTAGTCGAATTTTTACGTACCTATGTTTTGTCATAATAAAATTAATCTACTCATTCACAAATATTTGCCAAAACTTTGCTGTAAAATATGCTCACAGTTGTAATGAAAAAAAAGTGATGCTAAAAATGAGTGACAATTTGGTTTACTTTTCTCTTATCTAAGCATAAATGAACTATAACGATAATAAAAGCAAATTATCGTTGTAGCAGTAATTGTATTTTAATTATTAAGTATAATATTAATTAATAAATATTTAATCTAATGAGGCATCACTATTTTTCTGAATTTTAGATTCAATGTACTTAAATGGTCGTATATGTTACTATCTTTGCATTAAATCCTACACTAAAGTGAGCTTTAGTGGGCCGGTTGGACCCTTAGCTAAGTCCTTGTACGAAGCTTCAGTCCTATCGTACGAGCGCGTCGAGTATATTTAAGAAAAATATCTTAAGAAAAGCAACTGGTTACAAAACAATTGAGATTTCAGTAATATTGTGAGTGAGGTCCTAGTTATGAGAAAATGTGTTTCATCTTGTAACAGGTCTTCTGCCTTCAGGCTGTTTCAAGTTAGCAAATACTCATACGACTTTACCCTCTCGTTTCCGATATAACTGGTTACGGATTAGAGAAACTGCAATTACCGTAAAACTACATCAGGAAACCAATAATTTGTGTGTTGCTAAATTATTGGCTCCGGCTTTGGGTTCAAACCTAGAACTCCCATTTCAGCAGGCTCGTACGCTGACCACAGAGTCCTGCTGTCGTCTTGAGAAATATTTTTAGTTCGAGTGTTCGATTAACGCCCGACCGGTAATGGCCGGTTTCTGAGGTACTTTAATGGGCGGTTTATCTATTCGTTAGCGCTGTTGGCTCAAATGAATTATGAAAGTGCGTTTATAACTTAAGTTAACTTAACTAGCTAGTAGGTGCCTTTTATCGCTTGCATAACTTTATTTGACGTTTCGTCTGTGCTTCGTGTTTTGTATTTCTGGCTTCATTACATTTTTAAAGAGTAATTATTAAAACTAGCTGTGCCCGGGTTTTCGTCCGCGTGAATTTGCGGGAATTTTTTCTTAGCGATTTTATTATAATGTTGATAATATATTTCTCACTTTTGTATTTTGTAATTTCTGTGGTTATCTGTAGTAGACGTATATAAATTTATTAGTGGCTAAGAGTTCCAACACGTGATAAACCAACATTTAGTTGGGAAAAACACTATTTTCGTAGGTCGATTAAAACCAAAGAGGTTTGCCCCAGGCACTTATTAATAGTCATTGCAAACAATAGAAACCTCGGAGTGTTAACAGCAAAAATCAAACGCTGGCTTCGAAACATTTTAATTTATATTAGTGAACGCCCAGTGGTCGTGTAAATTCGACCGTTCGACCATTCTAGATGCTTCAAGAATAGCGTTGCTTCGATTCTGGTTGCAGTAGTCTAAGGCGGCTGCTAGGCTGTAGGTAATACAGTCGTAAATCCCTTTGCCAAGTTCGTCAATTTTTTTTTAATGGAAGAAAATTACAAGACGAGGAATTGGTTTACCTGGTGTTATGCATTGCAACACTGCGCTGGTTACCTTGAGACATCAGTTCTAAAATTTTATATGCCCAGTAATTACGCTAGCTACCAGTACTCTTCAAACCGAAACACAATAATATTTGCGCACTGCTGCTTTACGGCAGAATAACTGGCACTGCGGTGGTACCTACATTGATTGATTTCTGCGTAAGAATTCTTCCACCAGCGAATATTCCCGACTTCAGAAAGGCCTACATCTAGCAGCGGGATGTTGCGATGATAATAAAGAAATGCTTGTTAAATGAATTACACGATATAAGAATAATATACGTTTTAACAACATCACTACAATAATCGATGCATTATGTCCGTAATACGAGTATGTTACTTAAATGCGAAAATTTAAACGGCTTCATATAAAATTGCAAGTGACCTTTAAACGTAATGCTTAACAATTGCGCAGAGTCGATCAGTGTGCCAGTCACGATAGGACACTTTATTACAAGTTCTTAACTTCTTCGACAACGTTCGAGTGAGGTATAATTTTTATAAGAAACTTACTGTATGCTGGACACAAAAATTGGGTTAGTCAAGTTCGTTGGGAAAATTACTTTAACATGTGTACATACTTAATTTTATTGGTGGTTGGATTTTTATGCAGGAATCCATCTAGGAACCACCGCAGTGTCGGTTACTCTGCGGTCAAACATTAATCTGCAAACACCACTGTGTTTCGGTCTGAACAGCAACTGAACAACTTATATATCGGAGTGACGAGCTTAGTGCGGCACACAGACATGTTCTGAGTGCCACTTGTTGCACTTACCATCAGGTGATGGTGGCCCATTTCGTCACTTTCTTCCTTATAAAAATAATAATATGGATGGTATTAGTTTCAGTAAATTTTAACAAAATCGTAAGTAAAAGACAACTTTAAATATTGTTGGTTTCAAAAAACCAAATACTGACATTTAACAAATTCAATAAATACAATTTTTCTTAGTTTTACGTTAACTTTCCGCAGTATAACATGGAGAAAAAGTAAGGCGAAGAAAACTTTGGAAATGTTTAAAGATAATGGAAGTTATAATAAATACGAAAATTATACTACTACCGTATTATTTCATTACCCACTTAGAAGAATAAAGGAATAACCATAAAACACTCGACCGTTCTATTGCATGAATAATATTGAAAAGCCTCGTTCATTTTATACGTGTGCAAACATTTTTTGTAATTGCAGTCGTGTATTTTTTTAAATGTTGAGTTGATACAAATTCGTTAGATCTTAATTAAGTTTTTTTTTTATTGTAGTAAGTGGCATAACAAATCCCGCGTCACCTATATCAATTATTTGTGGCACTGCACTGTGAGCCATCAGTTATTAAGTCTCATATGCCTAATAATTACGTTATTATTATTATTCCAACCAGAAGAGAAAACAATAAAAATATTATTATTATTTTTATGGGGTATTTCTATAGTTTTCTCGTCTGGTTGGGATATATATGAATATATAGATAAATATATAAAATAAGATAAAATAAATAAGACATATAATAGTTTAATTTATTATTTTTATAGTTTTCTCACCTGGTTGGAATATTTGAATATATACATAAATATATAAAAAGAGATAAAATAAATAAGATATTGTAAGACATACACTAAACATAATACTATACAATAAAATATATAAATAAAAGCCAACCAGACGGGAGCCCTCGACAGGAGAGACCAAACGGCCGAGGGTTAGAGAGAAAGGGAAAGAAACCGGCAGACTATGCGGGCTGTATCAAGAAGCACCGCCTTCTGCATTTGAGCACGGAGCGTTCCGTCACGGAGTCCAAGTCGTCTCAGATGCCCCAAGAGACTGACTGGGATTAACCCGTTTGCAGATACGACCACAGGAATAATTTCAGTCGGCATACCACTCAACATGTCGGTCACCTCGTGAGCCAGGTCCAGATATTTTGTCTTCTTATCTATTTATGCTTTCACGAGGTTCTCGTCATATGGAATGGTAATATCGACCAAAAACATCCTTGATTGTGCCGGGTCCAGCACGATGTCAGGCTTATTCGCGAGAATAGTCCTATCCGTAATGATGGTCCGGTCCCAATAGAGCCTGGCGCGGTCATTTTCAAGCACAGCCTCCGGCAAGTACTTATAGTAAGGCAGTTTCCGATCCACAAGACCGCATTTCACAGCGAGCTCTTGATGGAGTATTTTGGCTACTAGGTTGTGTCTGTGCAAAAACTAGTTAGAAAGCGCCGAACAACCGGAGATAACATATCTAAGCGACTCACCGGGACGGTGTCACCGGGGCGATAGTTGTTGGTCTTAATAACCTGATCCTGTATCGCACAGACCAAACCCTCGGTTTCCCCAAAGAGGTCACCGAAACGTAGCCAGTGCAGGGAGGTGAATTTGTCTACTAAAGGCTCATGTACTCAAGCTTTGCAGAACCTCTCGTGGAGCTCTATCTCTTTCCATACGGTCTCCCGGTCGGAAATGCTCTGCACTGCCGGATCCTGCCATTGCTCGCTGGCCAAGGATATGGGGGTAAGCCCTTTATCACACGTAATAACGTCCGCGCAGAGTGCCTCACCGGACTTCGTCAGGAAGTAATTTCGGAGGCGGCACACCTCGCGATTGTGCATGGTGAGAGCGCTCAGAAAGCCACGTCCACCATACTTCCGCGGCAAGTACAGCCTAGTAGTGCGGACCTTTCTGTCCAGGACGTTAAGCTCGGTTTGAGTCCACCTGAGTATGCCAAGGGTATACCAGTCCTCAGACAGGCATGACCCAACCGTTATAGGCGCGTGCCTTATTCACGCCCGACAAGAGGCTGTTACACACCTTTGTCAGGCGCGCAAAAAACAAATCGCGAACGGATTGTTTCATGCCAGCCTCATCAATACCCAAGTTTTGTGACATACCCAGGTGTCGGTATGTTTTAGCCTTGGAAAGGGTTCTGATGTTGACAGGCATAGTCAATAAGCCTACGCCTTCGGAGTTTTCGACCCTACCCCTTTCAACATGGAGGACCGCACCGCACTTATCCGTCCCCAGCTCCATTCTGATGGACTTACTAAAGTCGTACGTGACTCTTAGCAATTCCATCAGAAGAGAGCGATTCGGGGCGAACAACTTGAGGTCATCCATGTAGAAAAGGTGGGTCACTTTTGTCCCTCCTCTCCGAAGCTGAAATCCCCCCCCCCCCTACCAGGATCCCTCCAGCAATGTGCTGAGAGGGTTCAGGAAAATGCAAAACCAGATCGGACTCAAACAATCACCCTGGAAGATACCCCTTCGTATCCTTATCCGGTCTTCCGCAGCCGTCATCCGCTCGCCTAGATTATAAAGGATCGTACTCCATTGCCCCATACACTGCCCAAGGAAGTCTCTTACTGTACAGTCAATCTTGTAGCTCGAGGACCCTCTTTAGCCATGACTGAGGCATTGAATCGAATGCCTTTCTATAGTCTATCCAGGCGGCAGAGAAGTTCCGACGGTTGTGTTTAACAAGCTTGCCAATGACCGCGTCAATGAGGAGTGGTTCCTTGGTCCCGCGACCACCGCCCCGACATCCACTCTGAGCCTGCGACATCATCCGATTTCAGTAAAAAAATAGTATATATTATTATTATTATAATTTTTATTATATTATTAACTGTCACTGCGGTGGTACCCACCTAGACTGATTCGTGAAATTAGAACCGTGGTTCAGGCGGTTCAGTGGACGGGCGGTCACTTTAAATTTTCTACAAGTTTACAATTACTCCCATACAAGATAGATCCATATCTTGGCTTGGTCAAAGACGCCCGGATTTTGACTTTCTAATGGAAAAGGAAAGAAAATATTTAGAGCAATAATAATATCCACGAGATATTTAACCACTGCTTACTCTAAAACCTCGTAATCGTCATTAATCTTGCGTAAATTAAGTTGGTGACCACAGACGTTCATTTATTTACATTACTACATGTACATAAAAGTTTCAGAAATATTACAGAAACATATGAATTTTATTTTGTACCAGAACTTATGACCAAAATATGTATAAATAAGCTGTAGTCAAGAAACGAGAGTTTTGTAGTGGATTTTTATAAATATAGTTTTGAAAAATATTTGCAAAAATAAAGCAAAAATTGAATTCAAATATTTAAAAAAAAAAATTGCAACAGTTTTGGGACCGAGAAGAGTCTGCACCCAGTTCGGTGCTTGTTGACTGCCAAATCGTTCATTGTAATGAATAACTATACTCGTATGTAATAAAAAGATACCGGTAAGATACGTGTGTAGCGATACATTGAATACAAGGTGGCGTGCGGGACACAAACATAATTTACTTATCTCACGTGAGACCAGAAAGTTTCGTTCAAACAAATAATATAGGTTTACATTGGTGCGGGGAGCACCTGGGCGGTACTACGATCGGTGTGTCCCCAGGGAAATAAAAACTTTGTCGCACGTCGCTTGTCCTAAAGCCTTCTTGCAGTCTCCGAGCTACGCGACACGTTCACCGATTTGCTACCAACGTACAGTTTATGGCTTTGATTCTCAACGACACTGTTCGTTTACGATATTGTTTCGTATAACTGCTGCGTAAAGCACAAACGTACAACTTTGACGACACTGAGACTCTGAATTCAATTGCAGAACAATTTATCTTTCTCTTACACTATAGTTGAACAGATAAAACTGTGCTCAGACCAGAGGTTTTTTGAAATAATCATGTATTATTGCGCACATCTTGGAAGCATAGCATGAAATAAAATGAGCATTCTATAAGTTCTAATGGTAACATTTTTAACTAATATTAGTGTAGAACTGAAAGTTTGCGACGTACCGAGTTCGATAACTGCTAAGATCTCAGTGGAATTTTTAAATTAATTCAGAGGAAAAATAAAATTAGGAAAGTTCGCGAAGATTATATTACGCCGTCGTAATTTCTATCAAGGAACTTGTAATGTATTTGGGAGTATTAAATTTTCTACAACAGTTATCACGTTTTCAAGTTAAATATTTATTATTTAATTATACTGAAGTACTTTCTGGTTTTAGTCTAAGAAATTATATTATATAACGAGTATTATGTAAGATCTTTATATGTTGCTCAGATGTTTTAATGACTGTGATTGTATAGTCATATGACTATGATTGTGGGGTAGGTAGGGACCAACGCAAGGCCAGTTATTCTGTGGTGAAGCAGTAGTGTGCAAACATTACTGTGTTTCGGTCTGACGGACTCTTAGTGGAGAGTTATGTGATTATTGGGCATACGAGACTTTGGAGACATCACTCTGTCCGTCAGGGTGCAGAAATCTTCTGGATTACACAGCATCTGTTATGGTCAGACGCTTTACGGTTGCTCCTATAAAAATATATATTATTTCGAATAAAATGTAAATATAATTTGATGTATAGGTTTTTAATATAGGTACAGCGAGGATGAAAATCAAATCGAATCTTGGTATGTAATTTTAGTTAATTGGTTTGTTTTACATTTTGTTCATTTACTTATGTTACTAACTTATTATGTTATTACGAAACGTTTTATGTTTTACTTTTTTGTTAGAGATGCGTGAACTATATGAAACCAAAATATCAAATAATTAGACAAGTTTTGATACTATGCTTATTGGTAATTTAATAATATTAAGTCGGGCTTAAAAACACTGTTATTAAAAAAATAGCAAATAATATTACTAGTGCCAAAATAAATTTTGTAATTGTTTATGGTATCGGTTATAACTTTTAAAGTATTTTGTGTTAATACAAACGTTGACATTCCATATTTCTAAATTATGTCTTCCTCTATTCACTTATGGCCATTTGACAAATGTTTTGCTATGAAAAGTAAATTTGTTTATCCCGTTTTATAGTACACGATCTATAAACCTTTGAATAAACATTTACCTTCTTTGCCCTTTAGAAATCGTAAAAAGGATCTGGGAACTTCACCCTAAACTTATTTAAACTTTCACCCTAGAAAATCCTTTACGAAAGCAGTTTAAATGCAGAATGGAATATGTATTAGAGAATAGGGAAAGGTAACGGTGAGTCGATTTATAGATAAATAAACGTAAGTGGTTCTCTAAGCGTTTGGATTTTTCCAGATGAAATAAAAACAGATCTCATTGTACTCCAGTGCTTCATAATTCTAATGGCGGTGAAAATATTGTATATTTTTAATATAATTTATTATATATACGCATTATAAGACGTCAAACAAAATTTTGCCTTTATGTAAGTGTAATTATCTTGTCAGATTCCGTTTGAAATAATTTTAGTTCAAATTTGCAAAGGCTTATTTTATGTAATCTAGATAACAGAAAATTAATTTTCATAAATAATTTATTGCTTATGTTGAAAGTAAAATACAGGCTAATACTTGTATAGCGATACTATCTTCAGCAATTAATAGTAAAGAAATTATGATAAAGGTAAACATAAGCACTTGCCTATCACATAGATCTTATAGATCACAGCTTTCAGTTCTCAAAGGGTTCAAACTTAAAGTTCGCCTTAAGGTATTTCTTTATACGCCAAGACGAATTTATAATTTTAAGTTAAGAAGACTACGGCAGCGATTTCGGAATTATCTTTTCGCTTTGACGGACCCACCAAATTTTGTTGATCTTTCAAAGGTTGAGCGAACGTTAGGAAACTTTAATATTATATTATTTTATAAATATATTTTTTTATGTAATTTTATTATTATTTATTTCTGAAAGAAAGGGATGAGGCGAGCAAATAATTTACCTGATGGTAAGTGTAACGTCTGTCCATAACACATATTTTTTTACCCGGTGACATCAGTTCTTAAGTCTCATATACCACAAGCTATCAGGTAATTACTGCCTATCAGTTCCTTTCAGACCGAAATACATTAATGTTTACACACTACTGAATTACAGCAGAATAACTGGCACCAAGAAGGTACCTACCTAAACTGATTCCTGCATAGAAATCTTACCACCAGTAAGTACGAGTACTTTAAATAGACTTATACTTTAATTAGCAGTTACACTGATATCGTGCAGCATCAAATATATTTTAAAGCGTATTTTAAAAACTAGAATAAGAAATTAAGTTGTTGAGAATTGATAAAATGATTCCTGCATGGTGGTAGGATTCACCAGTTAAAAAAAGTAAGGTAACAGCCTATAAATGTCCCATTGCTGAGCACAGGCCTCCTTCCGGAGAGTGTTTTGGAGCCGGGGAATTCGCTACGCTGTCCCAACGAGGGTTCACGGACATCATATGTCCTGGAAATATTTTACTTCTCAGATATACAGGTTTTCTCCCGATGCTTTCCCTCACCGCCGAGCACGTGGCAAATCGGCACTTAAAATTGCACTTTTCAATTTTAGTGGTGCCGGTACGGGGAATCGAACACAGGCTCGCGTACTTTGAAATTTAAAAGCGAGTGCCTAGTCTACCACGGCTCCACCAGTTAAGTAATTCGTAATTTTCTTTACCTACAGCATAATCATAATATCTTTACTTATATAATAAGTACGGAATTTCTAGTATAACAGGCCTACGAATAATCGGTAGGAAATTATCGTTGAGCAGATTCACAAGACTTATCCGGTGAGTAGCTACTCGTACGTAGTGACTCTCCTTTAAAAACAATGTGCGTAGTCAACTCTCGAAATTGAAATACCTCACTATTTGTAGTTAGGTTGTGGTTAGCTATCGCTATCGGTTTACCGTTAACCACGCGAAACACAGGAGCGTCATTCTGCTATTTTAGCATGGAATTCCGGGAGAGCGTAATCTTTCCCCGGTCGGGTCTTCATTTATCTGTCTCACCTAAAATTTGCTTTGAGTGTTATTTATATCTGTATGTAATACGCTCCGATTCATAAATTATCAAAGGTCTTTAAAATGTAATCGTCTTCTGGTGGGAACGCATTCTACAAGATACTTTAAGCAATGTCATCGAAAGACGTAATTCATGTAACAGGACCGGCACAATAGTTAAATTTTTCCATTTTTATGCTACAGTAATCGAAAAATTTAAAAAAATGTCATTTTTATATTTGTATGCGTAGAAAAACAATTTTAATTTTTTCATTATTGACATTATCAACAGCTCATCGCATAGATTGCCACAAAGCATGCTCTTGAATCATCTAAATCTATCACTTTCCGCAAAACTGTACAGGTCGTCGCTGAATCCAGTGGGGGTTCGTCCTACACAGCCTTAAGCGGTACAAGGTTGAGCCTTTGTTTATCATGTTTGCGTGGGCTTTATAAAATTTTATAACGAAAATGTCTATAAGTATTTAGTAATATGAAATTTTAAAGTTCTGATTATACTGCGAAATATGACACCACTTATGAAGAAAAAGTATAGTTTTATAATTATATAAAGTGACGAAACGAGCAAAAACTTCACCTTATGGTAAGTGCACCGTCTGCCTAATACAAATGCTGTGTCACCCAGAACATTTCTGTGTCACACCACACTGCGCCGATCACCCCGAGACTTCAGTTCTTTAGTCTTTTATGCCCAGTGATTACGCTAGCTCTCAGAGCCCTTCAAACCGTGATACAGTAATGTGGGCATACTACTGCTTCACGGCAGAATAACAGGCCCTAGAGTAGTAGTCAAAATAATTAAAAATAACTAACATGATATAGCTTTTTCAAAAAAGTGTATAATTTTTAAGTTGACGATTGAAATTTACAGTAACAGTCGATTAAAGTTCGGAGTAGTAACTTTGCATGCATCGCATAAATTAAATTTATGTAAACTATTTTAATTTTATCGTAGACGTTAAGTAGATTAAAGCTCTAAATCAAAATTAGATTGCGGCATAGTGCACGGTAAAAGTCAGTGGTGCTGTGTGTCATTGTTTAGCGATCTCGGGAACGTCGCTGGAGTCAATATGCGGAACATTTCCTATTACACGCCCACTTCTTCCCTTGAACGGATGGATATTAATGGAGAGGACGACACCTTCTTAATTAATATTTTTACATTAAACAAAAAAATATAAATGATAATTTATATAGTATTTTCAGTGGTTATACCCTGGTTATACCCGTGTCTCTGACACAATATCCTTGCCTACTTCCGATCTTATCGAATGAGTGTCATCAGTCGCAGGTAGGTGTGTGTGTAGGACGAGTGTGTGCCTCTGTGTCTGTAAGTACACTCGTGGGAACATAATAACTACTGTGCAGTTGATAGCTTCCGAGACTATTCGGACGTTGTCGCCATCGTCGAATATCGTCCAGAATAATGAACATAGATATGAATTGCTTAACTATTTATTAAATCTGTTAATAATTATATGTAATTAAAGCTAAAAAACAACCACATAATTCACCTTACGGTAAGTGGTTGCAACTGCTCATAAATACCTACGCTCATGTTATCATCATCATTATCATTCTAGCCTATCACTAGTCCACTGCTGGACAAAGAGCCAAAGAGCCTCCCCATAGATTGCCGCAAAATTTGTAACTCTCATTTTGGGATTTCGCCATAGTTGCCACGCTTGGCAGGTGGATTGGCAACCGTAGTTTACTTATTTAGATTTGTCAGAAAGATATTGCTGTCCATCTCCTGGTTTTAATTTTCCTTCTGTCGACTTTATGACCCACGGGATGAGATGGAGGGCCAGATTCTCTAAAACCGACACCACACGGCAAACAAATGTACATGTATTTTCGGGAAAAATCAAGACGTAGGTGCGTTTCTTTCGTGCCTACTTTCGTTTAGTTTCACCTACTCGTTTTTTACTTATTAATCATTTACTAATAATCATTGAAGTTATTCAAAATTATATTAACTGGTAGTAGGATTCCTATGCGGGAATCGATCTAGATGGGTTTCACCGCAAGGCCAGATATTCTGCCGTGAAGCAGTAGTAACAATAATTTCTGTGTTTTGGTCTGAAGGGTACTGAGAACTAGTATAGTTACTAGGCATATGAAACTTAGAGGATGTCTTTGAGGGACGGGTGCAATGTAGTGCCGCACAGTAATTTTCTGGTGATACAGAATTTGTAATGGGCAGACATTGCAATTTACAAATGAGTGCTCGTCTTGTCACTTTCTACAAAAAAAAACACACAACTTTTTATTACTAATTAATTTTCTTAGAAAGCTGTACATAAATAAACTATAAAAAAACAATATTTGCCGATCTTAGTAATGTAACGATTTTAAAAAATACTGTATTTTCATTAAATATCTGCTTTATAGAGATCGCAGAATATTTTTATTCCAACACAATTTGTAATGGAAGCGACACGCGGAGACAAGAGAGCACGGCGAGGTCGGGCGGGGCACGGGGCCGACGGAGGCGGCAAAATTACTTGCAAATTCCATTTACAAACTCGACGGCCAGGCGTCGTCAAAAGAAACTGGCTGGCTACCACAGCTTCTCGTACTTATTACTTACACTATGGCCGTCATTGGTTCGAATTGTATCTTATTTTGTTTAAAAAAGAATAACTGGCAAAGGACATGACCGACTAAATAACTATGTAATGAATAATTACATCACGATTAATATCAAAAATTAATCGTTAAATGTAATGATGTTGCTTGGTAAAACTGTTAGTGTGAAATTCAGAATTACAAGAATCGTTATTTATATTGTCTCAGAAACAGTTACAAAGCATTTCAATATTTAAGTAATTCTTCACCACTCTTATAATCATAGCGACCGTGTGGCCTAGTGATTAGTGTACCTGACTACCACGCCGCGGGTTCTGGGTTCGAATCCCAACCGGAGCCAACATTTGTGTCGGCAGTTGTCGCCGTGGTCGGAAATCGGCCAGGAGGACATCATCATAATCATGGCTTTAGTAATTATATAATAGCTGATGCCCGTGAATTCGTCCGCCTGGATGTCGATTTTTTTAAGTAACCCGGAGGAAATATTTAATATTCCAGGTTAAAAAGTATCCAATGTCCGTGTCCAGGTTGTAAGCTATCTCTGTTCCAAATTTTGGCAACATCAGTTCAGCGGTTGAACCGTGAAACGATAACAAACAGACAGAGAGACAGAGAGAGTTACTTTCGCATTTATAATATTAGTATGGATATCGCAGTGTATGTGTGGAAGCGTATATGATGATACTTCTAGACTGGTGATAAAACTAAAGCCATATAACTAAGTTCATTATATTGTCCAGGGCAAGGTGTTGTATTATTATTCCTAACCCCGTATTGCCGCTTTATTGACTTTAAGTAGAATTGTGTATTCCAGACTGAGTTATACTCAATTTTAAATTCAGAATGCAAGTAATGTTTACTTAAAAACTCGATTATAATAAAAAAAAAAATACTGATTTAAAATCATTGTCTGACGAATACTCGACATTAAAGAAGTATGTACTTGCAAGAAAATTCGTAAAGATTTCCTTGCTTTACTGGTGGTAGGATTCCTATGCAGGAATCCGTCTAGGTAGGTACCACCCCAGGGCCAGTTATTCTCCCGTGAAGCAGTAGTGTCCAAACATTGCTGTGTTTCGGTTTGAAGGGCACTGTGAGCTAGTATAATCAATCACTGGGCATATGAGACTTAATGGGTAAACGTTGCACTTACCATCAGGTGAACGTTTTTCGCGTTTCATCACTTTATGAGATAAAAATAAGTAATACCTTATAATAATTAATATTTTATTTATTATTATGATAAAAATAAATAAATAATAACTTAGATAGATAGGTTAATGATAAATAGATACTGATACTGCTATGGTACTGATGATAGTATTAAAATATGCACTAGTACTATGTACTACTAGTAACTATTAGTATATGTAGGTACAAGCCAGAAAATTCTTAAGAAATTTTGGGTTATTCATAAAACCTCTAAAACGTTTTTAATACTAAATTAAAACTATTACGGTAAATAAGAAAGAGTGTTAGATTCTTTTTTTGAACTTCAAACAAATTTACCAATGGCATAAAGAGCAGCTACAGAGTCCGATTGGTATGTAAGTTGCGAGACGTTACGGCGAACTTAGCTCATTACCACTTCTACGTTTCGAGAATGACAATGGAAGGAATTTTTACTTTATTCTCGTCTAAGCTTATTAGGTGCTGTTGGACGTGTAGTGGCACGAGTCGAGAGCGGTTCGCGAACTGGCGTATTGAATTTCTCGCTTCAACTCCTGGGAAAACTATACTGCACTTGTTATTTGTGAATTGCACCTACTCGTATAATAAACCTCGACAGCGTAGCTGTAAATCTATTGTGTGAAATGGTACAATATTGTATTGTAATATTTTCATATTACAGTGAGTTATTCGTACATTAACTTGTTTATAGCGAAGAAAAACTTTTATTAGACGTTAAAATTACTATCATAATTTCTGATTTTTTTATTAACTGTGAAATCGTGTTCTTCAGTGGTGTGTATTGCTTAGTAGTAAAGTTATAGTGGTGGAGGGCATCTGGTGGCAGTTTCAGATAGCGGTATCAATTGCTAGTGGATACTATTGTTTGCTCTTTTAACACTAAGCAATGCTCTCACTTCAGCCCGTCATAAGTCTACTGCTGAACATAGGCCTCCCTAATAGATTGAGGGGATTTTGCCATAGTTGCCACGCATGGAAGGCGGGTTGGCAACCGCCGTTTATTTATTTAGCTGTTTCAGGAAAATGCGGCTACCCATCTCCTGGTTTTCATTTTCCCTCTGTCGACTTTTACGACACTCACGGGACTGAGATGGGGTGGCTCTTGGGCCGCCACCACACGGCAAGTAATACATACACATCATATTGAATTTTGTATCTAATAATATATAACTTTTCTCTTTTTTACTATAATGGATTTCCGTAAAGTAATGCTTGATTCTATTAATAAGGAGCAGGAGTCCGACTTCCCGGTTACGATTAGAAAAGTCGGTATTTGATCCCGATTCTCTTTCCCGCTGGCCAGGAGATAGATGGGAGGGCCTGTCGACTTTCAAAGGCGCATGGAGAAGTTAATGTTACGTGCGCCCCTGCTAGGAGAAGAGGTGAAGACTCGTATCTTCACCTCTGTAATGAGATGGAGCCCGTAAGGGCCGCGGAGTACTTTTTATTTATTAAGCTCTGGTTAAAATTAAGCATAGGTTACGGGCACGGAGGTTATCAGTTGCTTAGTACCATAAAACTGAAAGCGATGCGGTGTTTTCGCGGGACCCTAAATGTGGATCGGATAGACTTCTTCAACTTTATCCACTCAATGAAGTAGGGCCTGCTGGGTTCCATCGCCATCTGGGCTTCGTTAATTTGTGTAAGCACTCCCGTAGTCCCAACAAATGGTGACGTGAGGAACACAGTGGGGTTTAAGCCGGTAGGAGTCCGGCAAAATCCCCTTCCTTGCCCCTTCGTTCTCTTTCTAGATTACCCTATAACTAGAAAAAAGTATTTAATAGTGAGTTAACTATTTGGGTACTACAGGTTTAATTTGTTTTATAAAACACTTATTGATGATATTAAATAATAACTTATGAGAATATTATTTATAACAATTCCGTTATATCATTCAATTACACGAATATGATGGTTTTACTCATAAAGTTTAGCCGTATTAAAAAAGGTCATTTTAAATTCCCAAAATGATTCTTGGGAATATTATGTTACTTTATGACTTACAGAGAAACATTACTATGAAACTATTTATATAATATATCCGACAGTTCTTCTACTTCTTTGTTTAATGGCTGCATTTAAAAGAATTCTGCCAATATCAAGTCAGTTATCCGACAGTTGTTACTTGTTACTGTTATTGAAGGATTTTTTGTTGTTAATACGTACTGCACATTTAGTTGCACGTACAGTGCGACAATGTTTTATCTTAAATAAATTTTAGATATACAGGTTTTTATTGGCTTAGTAAATTCTTAGATACAACTGCAGTTGTAAAGAAATAAAACTTCTCGATTTCCCTTCTCAATTTTCATAGGAACGTCTATGTCCTTTTCAAAAAGAAAAGGAAATAAATTGTTAAAGTAAAGATCAGAAAATTGAATTTTATTTACAGTGAGATATGTTAGCTGTTCGTGTGGTTTTATGAAGGACTTATAACTCCATAAGTCGATTGGGTTGAAAAGGAATTGCAGGATCTTAGCAGTTGTATCAAAAACTATAGAGCATTTGATAACTAAAGTTAAAGGAGCAAGGTTGATATTCATTTGATTGCCATTGTGGTTTGCTAGTCAGACTCAGAATTGAGGGAACGCGGCAGTAAATAACGAGATTATTTCGATAAGATCGTAAAATGAAATAAGGCGTGCTACGGCGTGACTTTTTTTGAATATGCTTTACGTATCGTTTGAAATTTGCGTTTTTGTTTTTTAATTTTCGTATGAAGTTGCAACAACAGTAATAGACGTTATGAAGCATAGATCTCCATTGTGAAACAATTATCGAATTTTTTATCCATTTTATTTAAAGATACTTTCAGTTGTAAGTAATAATAATGAAGGAAGGTGGATGGTGCTAACAGGGATGCAAA
Organism: Luehdorfia chinensis; assembly: GCA_019845155.1. Classification (NCBI taxonomy): domain Eukaryota; kingdom Metazoa; phylum Arthropoda; class Insecta; order Lepidoptera; family Papilionidae; genus Luehdorfia; species Luehdorfia chinensis. Next base: position 13,610,520 of record JAHVAK010000527.1, read on the forward strand.
AATGATTAAATCGACTTTCAGAACATTAACTTGAATAGAAGAAGAATTCACTGCATTGCAATATTTAACTAACTTTAATAGCAATAATGTTTCAATATTTGCTATTGATTACGTTTTGAAAATAGACAGTAAAAACAACGTAATTATTTCACTTTGTACAATTTCATTTTAAATTAAATGTAACACCTTCCTGCCTCAGCCAGATAATTGCGATTTAATTGAAATAGGAACTTGTTTTATTTTTCTTGGACAATTGTTTATCGTTGTAAAACCTACAAATATCGATAGCTAGCACATGTGAGAGCACGCTCCGTGGATCAGAAGCGTCCGCGTGCAATCTTATTTTTCCGGGCGGCTCGTTGGCTCTGTGCCGGGGGCTTATTGCCTACGTGCCAGCGGGACGGTCGCGCACCCGTCATATTATTCTATCGAACGGCTATCGGACGTACCCACACAACCGATATTAGTAAACCCGACACTGCCTTCTCCAGATATTGCCCCGGATCGTAAATAAAACTACGACTGAACTAACTGTAACCAAAGAAGCTCCATTTGTCACTATAAGAGGACTAAAAGTGCATAAGTAATTTTATTTCCTTTACTATATTGGCCTAGTGGTTAGAGTATCGAACTTATAGGGCATTCTGGGTTCGAACAAAAGCCGTTTTCAATATTTGTGCAAATAAACTAATTGTTGGTTTTCGTGTCTAGTTGTGATGTGATTGTCCCCGCGTTTCTGACACTGAATCCTCGCCTGCCTCCGATCTTATCACATAAGCGTTAACTCAGGCGCGGGTAGGTTGGGACGAGTGAGTGCCTCTGTGTTTGCGCCTACACTTGTGGCACTATAATATCTCCTGCGTAGTTGATAGCTTCCGACAGTATTCGGAAGTTGTCGTCGTGATCGAAAATCGGCCAGGAGGATAACTTCCGAATGAAGGATGAGAAATGATTAAGAAATGAGGAATTCGTCATTTATATTTCATGATGATGATGATCATCATCGTGAAACATAAATGACGAATTTCCATTAAAATTGTTACTTGTGTATCACAATTACGCAAACAATAACGTAATAAGGGCGACCGCAGTTTGCGTTATTGCTGTCGGCGAATGTTGCCGCTGAGACTTGTCGGAAAAAGTGAAAGTTTTTATGTGTACTCGGTCCCCGGCCGCCCGTTCTCATTTCCACGGAGCCACTCTTGATCGCAATCGAGAGTTGGCGTCGTAGGGTTGCACCGTACATCGCCGTATAATTGCAGATCGGCCAATACTAACGTTATAAATATTATTTTGGAAAAATATTACATATCGACGTAATCGTTTCCCGCGAGTGCGAAAAGTGGCCTACGTGAGTGGCCATTGCCTACCCCTTATATGGGAAGGGCTTGACTGTATATACGTATGTATGCATCGACTGATGTCCAACACATTTCACTACTTTAAACACAAAAAATTAATATCTTTGACTTGAAATAAGTCTACTTCGACGTCCTTTTTTAATTAAATATATTAAAACAGTATTATTTATGCCAGTGTAACATTTGTTTGTAATGTTATGACGAAGTAAACAATAAAGGTGCTTTATGTACCATGCATATTGACACCATAATTTTAATATATTTAATTTATGTGTTTTCAAAGTAAAAATTATTTGGGTGCAATGAGAGTAAAATAACAAGGTCGTATTTGTAGTGAATTGTTTTACGTATAACGATTTTACCTGAGCAGTTATTTTACTGAGAGTAATATTTTTGTTAATTCATGTTTTTTAACTTTTATTTCAATTAGATTTGTAACACAAATCAAATTTTACTTCTTTCATGTGTACTGAGTTGCACGCGCTCTTTTTTATAATATTTATTATTGGATTATGTGTCTGAAAGTTGCTACGTTTTTATATTTAAATATTTCTGGTCCAATTTGGTTAATTTTGTGTGGTGTTGTATTAAAATTTTGTTTAGTTGTCGAATCAAAAGCAATTGTCAAACCTTTATGCCTGATGCCGCCACATGAGGACGCTCAAAGTCGCTCAACGAGCTATGGAAAGGGCGATGCCCGGATTTTCTCTGCGAGATGAAATCCGTAACAATGATATCCGCAGCAAAACAAGAGTATCCGAAATAGCCGTCGATGGATGTAGGTTGCAGGTGGCCTATGACCGTGTTTTGTGGCAATCTATAGGGTAGGCCTATGGTCGACAGTGGACTAAGATAGGCTGAAATGATGATGATGCCTGATATAAGCTCCAAAATTATAATGAAATATTGTTTTCATCGTGTTTGATATAAATTTACACCCTTTAAATTATATGTGTAAACACATATAATACTGGTGGTACTTTACTGGTGGTAGGGATTCCTATGCAGGAATCCGTCTAGGTAGGTACCACCCCAGGGCCAGTTATTCTGCCGTGAAGCAGTAGTGTGCAAGCATTACTGTGTTTCGGTTTGAAGGGCACTGTGAGCTAGCGTAATCACTGGGCATTTGAGACTTAAGAACTGATGTCTCAGGGTGACGAGCGCAGTGTGGTGTCACACAGAAATATTCTGGGTGACACAGCATTTGCTGTGGGCGGACGTTGCACTTACCACCAGGTGAACGTTTTGCTCGTTTCGTCACTTTATACAATAAAAAAAAAATATAATTTAAACACATAACCCCACTTCTAGGAATAGGCTTCTTCTTAATCATAAGAGGGGATTTTAGTTTTTTAGATCATGGAAGAGTGCCACGCTGTTTTAGTTTTTGTTGGTAAAGGCAGTTATTTTACATATAAATTCATTAGCGAAGATACTTACGTATTGAATTTTAAATACCAAAATATATATTTAAAAAAAATTAGAAATGGCAGCCCTAATCATAAGGAGTGAAGAACAAAGAAAAAATATGTACGCTCAAGGGACCGATACGTCAAAAAATTATGTGACTCACGAAGCGTTGGTTAGATGATCACAGTAAACTGATACTAGCTCTTTGTGTAACGGAGTGTGAAGACTTGATCTCATTTACGACCGTTTGACTAAGCTACACCTCATATTTGGGATATGATAAAAGTTTTTAATTAACTGAGCACAGTTTTAACAACTTTTATAATAAACGAATCGTTACTTAATAAAAAGAGTCATATGTCAGCCACACGCCTAGAGATTCTTACTTCTTGAATCCTTATTTGATAATTCCAATAAAAATAAAAATATCATACAAAAAACAAAAATGATTTCGTGTTCTTGTTTCCTTTAGTATATGTAAACAGACGTGGGTTTATATAAACAGAAAAATATGTCTCAAATTATTGGGCACAAAATTAAATTATCTTTTAGATGTTTACTGACAATACTTTATATCTTGAGTTATTATATTTATGGCTTATTTTATTGGCCTATATGTTTCATTATTATTCTAGTTTATTAACAGTTATTGAGAGGAGATGGGCAGCGGCATCTTCCTGTAACATCTGATTAAGTAAACTGCGGTTATATAAATAAATATACTATGGAAAAATTCCCACAAATAAGAGCTACAAATTTTTGTGGTAATTTATGAGGGAGGCCTATGTTAAGCAGTGGGCTAGTGATAGACTGAAATGATAATGATGATCAACAGTTATTATCATTTACAACTAGTATACTGCATGGTACATTTTTTTTAATTATTCGTAATCAAGCGTTTTGTGTTCATTAATCACTATAATGTTTTCTAGTTCAGAAGTATATTTGTATATCCAACTAGCTGGCCGGGCAGACGTGGTCCTGCCCGTTCCGGTATGTAACGAGATGAGTTTGATTTCTGAATTACATATATTATGGAACGTTACAGCCACACGATCACAGCGATTACACCTATCTACCCGGTCGGATTTTGTAATTTTAATTTTTGGTTTTCCACTTAAATTTGAGAATTATATTAACGATGTGCGGATGAGAATTATATTAGCGGTTAGCTAGCTAAAATAATAATTCTCAAATCATAATAATCGTTAATAAAATTCTTAAATTTAAGTTATAATATTCTCTACAGTTATATCGACGACGATTCATTGGATAACCATCGTTGCCCGTCCGCACAGCTACCTCAATGGTATGCAATGAAAGGACCGCAGTTCAGAAACAGGTGTCAGAGGATAATGAAATAAGACAGAAAGAAAGAAAAAGTATTTATAGACTGGCATGGATACAAAATAATATAAAATAAGTTTTGTTTCTGTCACGTGTCACTTGGCGTTGTTACAGATGGCGTTGCATACGGAAAATTAATGAAAAAAATATTTTATTCATAATTTTTTGTTTGTAGTTTTTTCGATGTTTTAATACTAATTCTCCTATTCGGGGCGGAGTCAAATCCAATAAATCAAATATTACAAAATCGGTCCAGACGTTCTTCAGTTTGTTGTTGTGTTGTTGGTGTAACTAACACAACTTTGTTTTACATATACAGCTAACGTCGAATAATTAAAAATATATTATTTTCTGCCTATCGTATTAAGCGTTACATACACTCAAGTTGCCAACAGAATAGATATATTTACCAGATTTCTGAATGTATTCTCAGAAATAGCTTGGGTTATTTCTGAGAATACATTCAGTTACATTCAGTAACTACAGTTAATTAGGAACGACACTCTTGAATTAGGGTTATATTCTTTAAAAAAACATTGTTAATTTATAGCGAATTAACGTTTACTTTAGATCCTATAAGAAAGAATGCAGACTCCATTTTGTTAGCATATCGAGTTTAGTGATTCGGGCGTTAGCGCGGTCGGCACGGGCCCCCAATAAAACGGGCCGAGGTAACCGCCGCTGTTTGCTGTGACGCTGCCGCGATGACTGATAGAGCACGCCCAACCATCCGAGCACCGCAGTGTTCTTATAAACTAGCGAATATAGCACCCAGCCAATGAATAAAACTATATATGTATTTGCCAAAAAGTAAGGGTCCTTAAAACGTAGCTTTTTGTTTCAAAAGAACTTTTCTCTAATTTTGTGCAAATTTACTGTTTTAATAACTATGATCGTGGAAAATTTATTTTTAATTTAACATCACCAGCATTATCGTTCTTTAAAGAGGACAACAAGCCGTTCGCAACTTGAGAGGATTTGTCGTAATCTATCGCAGTATCAGAGGCCCTACCTTAGCACCCTCTAGATGTGATGGATTGGTACCAAAATGGAGGCGACGTGATTCGCCACCCACCATGTACGTAGTAATTGTAAAGTCAAATTTCTTCCTTTTATTACTGATGGTCGCGTGTCCTAGTTGTTAAAGTACCCAAGGCCTGGTCACGGTCCTGGGTTCGAATCTTAGCCGAAGCCAGAATTTGTGCAAAAACACAAGTTGTTGGTTTTTGGGTCCTGGTTGTATTGTGATAATCCCTGTGTCACCGAGATTGCATCGGATTACGAGCGTAACATCGGACGCAGAACTGCAATACCTCCTGCGAAGTTGATTGGTTCTAACGGTATTTGGAAGTTGTAGCCGTGGTACAATCGACCAGGAGGATATCAACATTTATTGTAAAGTAAAGTTACCGATTACTGTAATCTCTCTTGCTGAAGAAGATAACAAAATACTGACTTTATTTAACCACTCTTTCCTGCTTAATGTTACAATTTAAACACAATGTTTTATGAGGTAGAACATTAGTGGCAATAAATATGGTTCATACAAATTTAATTTTGTATAAATAATTTACATTCGTTACTTCGGTAATACTTACTAGAAATTTATAAAAAAATATTTATTCGTTCTACTGCAGGACACAGGGCATACCTCATTGCAAGAGTATTCACAGTTTGGCCCTTCTCGGTAAGGTTCAGTTCACAGCGTACGGCACCTAAAGTCGTAGCATAAAGTTTTATAGCTTAGAACTATCCTCAATAAAAGGGCTGTTCAATGCAAAAATATTTTTTCAAATCGGTTTAGTATTTTCTAATATTAGCGCGTTAAAACAAACTCTTTAGCCTTATGATAGATAAGGTATAGACATAATAAAGAACTACTTATGCATTTTCGAAACCAATTACGAGTATAAAGATATCAACACAAATATTAAACTGAAATAAAAACGACCAAAATGCGATTTAAATCTGCGCGTAATATGTCTATCCGCATGGCCCATAATTTCTACAGTTTTTCATATTTGACTCAGGAACCCTAAATATTTTCGAAAAAAAGTATTAAGTAATTACTCTCTGAAAAATCCTCAACCTGCCAATGAAAGTCCCGTCAAAATCGATTCAGCTGTTTCGGAGATGAGCCCGGACAAACAAACAGACAGAATTTTGAAAACGTATGTTTGAGTTTTGGTATCCTGAAAATTACTATATGAGATTAAGGAAAGTATTTTTTTGTGAAATACACAGACAGACACTTCAATTTTATTTATTTGTATAGATACACAGGTTTCCTCACGAAATTTCCTATTAAGTACGATATTTTACTATTAAGTAACGATGTTATATTTGTTCTTAAAATTTACCTTCTTGGTCTCGTTCTGGTTCAGGCGGGATAGGTATTATAAAACTAAATGCTTTCGCTACCCCGTTTAGTAATATACTTATGCTAGTACCCCTGGCTAGTTTGTAGAATTAATTTTTTTTAATCAAAAATTACTGTATTACTGTATATTTCCATTCGATTCAATTATTCATCACTGGCAACACGCACTGGTCTGAATTATAATTATAATTAAATCTGAATGAATAATTATTTTACAAATAAGTACATAATTATTCTTTTTTTAGTTTTAATGTTGCCGTAATATCTTTGACCGTTTTACGTAATACGTTATTTCCTATTTATAAATAGTCACTTATACGCGATAAAATCCGTAACATCTAGTTTTATTTAAATGTGTAGTATTCGCGTAAATATAAGAAATCATTATTGATAAATTATGTTAAAACATTAACTGTAGTAATTACACTTACTTAAAGTAGCATTCTATGTCATTATAACGTAGTGGAGTTCAGGCTGTAATGGTGCTTTAAATAGTTTTTTATGAATTTGTGTTTCACCCGCGCCGCTCCTTCACTACAAGAAAGCGTTATTTTGCATTGCAGTGACATTTTTCTTTATGAACCCCTCGCCTTGTTTTTATTAATTTCATTTCGTCGAAAAGTAGCGACTCTACGTAGAAGTAAAATAAGCTAGGCAGGAATTCAACGTTTAAATCTTGGACAATTTTGTAATATTTTGAATTCTTATAATTAAATTATGATTTAAAATAATGACTGTTCATTTTAATAGTAACTACGTACATCTAAATGATTTTAAGTTAATGTTTTAATTATTAGCGCTGCTGTGAACGTATCTCAAGTATCTCTTACGTTTGAAAATTCAACTGTATTCCTTGGAATCACTATTGATTCCAAGTTACAGTGGGGAGCACACATTGAAAAAATAGCTCCCAAATTAAGTTCTGCCATTTTTGCAAGAAGAAAGATTAGACAGCTGACTGATGAAGCTTCCACAGTATTATGTCCTATGGCGTATTACTTTTCGGATCCGCAGCTGGATTGTTAACAATATTTATTTTGCAAATACATTTTTTTAGCATTTCGGGCAATCTTTAACTTGGGACCTCGCGAGTCGCTACGAGATCTATTCCAGGAGACTAATATTTTGACACTTCCTTCGTTGTTTTTTTTTGAAAACGTACGGTTAAACACTAATTTATTTAACAAAAAAATTGACTGTATTCTGTAGAAAGGGTCGAGGCGACGCGACAGAGATTCCTATGTTTAGGTTGGCCAAAACTAAAAAGTCTTTTCTTAGTAGATGTATAACCCCCTGGCTACTAAATTTATGAAGTAGTAATAAATTTTATGTAATTTATAAATGACATTATGTAATATGGCATTGAAAGAAAAGAAAGACCCCCGAGTTTGTTGCTGGTTCTTCTCTGAGAACGTAATTTTTTGAACCGGTGTAGATTTCGACGTTCATAAGAGCTTTAAGCAAGCCTAAATTGAATAAAGAAATTTTGACTTTGACTTTGAATGTAATCACATTTGACATAGTTGTAGACTATTTCAACTTTGGAATTCGAAAGACACATGGTTGCTTGCACTCATGATTGTTTTTCATAAATTCATTTCATTGATTTGATTTTCATAAAGTTGAGTGAACACACAATTCACTTGATGGTAAGTGGTCACTGCGACCCATAGACTATAAATAATCAATATTCTACTCATTCATACATGAAGAAGAGAAAGCTAATTTTAAATATATTTTTTTTAAATATTCATATATATTCACATTGTAAACATTTAAGTTATAAGATAAATTTCAAATTATATTTTTTTTAAGCAGTTGATTTAAATTGTATTTTAGAATTATATATCAGTTTGACATTCTGCCTTCTATCAAGTTTCCATTTCAGTAATTTCGAGGCAGAAAACGAACTGGTTCGACAATTTAATTCATTCAAGAAGTCATAAAGTTGGGGGCGTCTCACTGCTTAATATAGCCGCCTTGCAAGAAACAATTAGGCAGGGGTACAGTTATACTAAAGTTACGTGGATGGAAGAATGAAACATGTAACATGGATATGAATATATAAAATAAAATTATATTTTTGGTTAAAAGTGAAAAAAAATATATTTAAGCATATTTTAAATGATGTAAAAAAATTTAAAAAAATCCTTTAAATGTCCCACTGCGGAGCACAGGCCTCCTCTCATTTCCGAGAGGGTTTTGGAGCTGGGAAGAATCCGCCACGCTGCTCCAATGACTACATATGTCTACGAAATATTTTTTATTTAGATACAGGTTTATAGATATGCAGGATTCCTCACGATTTTTTCCTTCACCGACGATCACGTGGTTTATCAGCACATAAAATTGCAATTAACAATTTGAGTGACATACGATGTATTGAAAAAAATAAAAAAGAAAAGGAACGAGACGGGCAAAACGTTTACCTGATGGTAAGTGCATCGTACGCCCATAGTAAATGCTGTGTCACCCAGAATATTTCTGTGGAGCACCACGCGTGTCACACTGAGAAGTCAGTTCATAAGTCTTATATGACCAGTGATTACACTCCTCTCAGTGCCTTTCAGACCGAAACACAGCAATGTTTGCGCATTAATGCTTCACGACTGTGACAATTCTGCCACCAGTGAATGACTCTACAGAAAATAAGAAAAGCTTATCACTGCCTCATGATTATACTTTGGTCTTATGTTACAAATATATGAAAAGTGAAGGTATTAAGTTAGTTATACAGAACAATTTCGGTTATAATTTACATATAAATATTTGGCTCCGCCTTAATTTTCATATATCTACGCCTGGGAAAGGGTAACGTGTCGAATGGCTTGTAATATGGGAGTATAAATCGTGAAAACACCGTGACGAACACGACGTGGAGGCGCACTTACAAACAGAATGAGAGACATCTACCCTTATGCAAAGCGCGAACTGCTCCGTGAAATGTCCTTTTAATTGTTTCTCTGAATATACGATGCCTGGCGTACTACCTTGAATAGTCTTTCTTGGCTAATATACATTAAAATTATTTCTCGTATACTTCCACAATATTTTTATTCAAATAATTATTGAGAGCCGTGGTAGCTCAGGGGCTAGGCGCTCGCTTTAAATTTCATAGTACGCGAGTGACCTGGGTTCGATTCCCGGTGCCGGCACCACTAAAATTGTTAATTGCAATTTTAAGTGCTGATTTACCACGTGCTCGGCGGTGAAGGAAAACATCGTGAGGAAACCTGCATGTCTGAGGAATAAAAAATATTTCGAAGACATGTGAAGTCCGCCAACCCGCATTGGAGCAGCGTGGCGGATTCTTCCTAGCTCCAAAACCCTCTCAGAAATGAGAGGAGGCCTGTGCTCAGTAGTTGGACATTTATAGGCTAAAACTTTACTTTACTTTTTTTAAATAATTATTTACGTATGGTAAAATTGAATTCCTGGAACATATGAATAAATAAACTGCGGTTGCCAACTCGCCTGCCGAGTGTGGCAACCATAGCAAAATTCGTCTAATATGCGAGCTACAAACTTTTGTAGCTATCTATGGGGGAAGCCTATGTTCAGCAGTGGACTTTTGATAGGCTGAAGCGACGTATTGTAAAATTATATAGTACTAGCTAATGCCCGCGACTTCGTTCGCGCGGATACAGATTTTTAAAATATCCCTTGGGAACCATTTCATTTTTCGGGATGAAAAGTAACCTATGTTGAATGTTGAATGAAAAATGTAAAATGAAAATGTTGTCGAATGAAAGTAACGATGAAGAAGTTCAGCGGTTGAACCTTGAAAGAGAGAGTTATTTTCGCAAATAATATTAGTATGAATTTCTTAGTCTCTTAAATTGTTTAATTATAACATATTAATTAATAGTACTTTCATACTCTTATTCATTCTATAGTCATAATATTTTTTTAACTATTTTTATTTTCTGCATAATAACACATTACTTTTATGAGCACTTTGTATTTAAAGCGCTTTAGCAATGACGATAACACTGGATAACAGTCGACTTGCACAATATTCAAATGAAATTGCATCTTTGCCAAAACTAGCGAGAGAATGGCGTCGCTAACATTAATATATAATAGAATATCAGACCCTCCTTGTGTCGCGGCAGTCTCTTTGTTTTTATAGGCTGTTGAATACTAAAGTGTTAATGATTTTGCAGTAAAAATTGAGGTTTTGGGAACCGTTTACAATAATAAGGGGTAACAATTGAGCATATGCATGGTGTCTCAGTTCTCTTTTAGAATTGGGATTCATTTTACGGATGGTTCGAAGTTTCGCAAATTTTCAAGCGATTATAACTATGTATAACGCTTTGGTTAGGTTAGTAAATTAGAGTTTAATACAATGATTTGGACACCGCATGCAACTAATTATATGTTGAAGCGGGTACACATTTTTACATATCTAAATATGATACTTTACGCTGTGTACCCTTTATATCCTCTCAAAACTCCAACTTTATTTATTATAGGTATGGTCGGGTACAATGAACTCAGAGTTAGAAGAGAGCTTTCACTTGTTTTATATATTTTTAAATTAATAAGAGGGGAGAATTATAATGCGGAAATATTAAAGAGGGTAGGTAAATGTGTTCCAGACCGATATGTGTGGCGACGACGGCAGCCGAATTTACTATCTGTAACGCACGCTCGCACTAACCTGCTGTGGCAGGAACTCCGAACTTTCAACGTTATTGCTGATTAAACGTTTGTATTTATTTGCTCTCTGAATTAATTTACAGGGATAGCACTATATGTTATAAGTTACGGTTAAATTATCTTTGTTACAAATGCTTCTCTATCGTATTGGGACTAACCTGTAATGATAGTTGAGTGTTAATAATAATAAATAAATATTCGATGAAGAAAAGGATGCATATTCCTATTTAGATCTTCTGTTCTAGTCACTATGCTTTAAGCTACTTCACGCGGGTATTCTACGAAGCGTGGTCAGTTTAGCATTTATTACTTAAAGTCATTATTTAGCAGCAGCTGAAATGTATTAGTTTAATTTAATTGGAAAATTAAATTATTGACTCTTAATATTATAATGCATAATAAAATGTGTCGGAGCAAAATTTAAAACAAAGCTAAAAACGTTTACATAAACTGAAAACTGTTCACCTGTTGACACGTTATGGAAATTAATGAAGAAAGAGGACTTTAGATCAGAAATAGAAGCAATTGAGTATTTGTTGAATGTCGTGTGTCGTGTTTTATTTTTACTGGTGGTAGAATTCCTATGCAAGAATCCGTCTAGCTAGGTACCACCCCACGGCCAGTTATTCTGCCGTGAAGCAGTAGTGTGCAAACATTAGTGTGTTTCGGTTCGAAGGGCACTGAGAGTTAGCGGAATCACTGGGCATATGAGACTTAAGAACTGAAGTCTCAGGGTGACGGACGCAGTGTGGTGTCACACAGAAATGTTCTAGGTGACACAACATTTGTTATGGCCAGACGTTGCACTTACCATCAGGTGAACGTTTTGGTCGTTTCGTCACATTATCCAATAAATAAAAATATTATTCTGTATGTTTTAGGAAATAGATTGAGAATTCATCCATCAATTAATCATTTGTGTCTTTATATAATCTCTACCGCACCCAACATATCTCATTCCGTGGGTGCGTGAGAGAAGTGCCTGGAAGATCTTATGTCTTACAAAAAGTGCTGGAATAACTATCACCGAATAGTGTTCCGACAGAAAATTCTTTACTTGTGGTAGGATTTCTCTGTAGATATCCGTCTAGGTAGGTACTACCCCATTCCAGTTATTCTGCCGTGAAGCGGTAGTGCGCAAATGTTACTGTGTTTCGGTGTGAAGGCCATTTAGAGCTAGTGGGCAGATAAGGCTTAAGAACTGATGTCTCTGGGTGACGGGCGCAGTGTGGTGCCATGCAGAAATGTTCTGGGTGACACAGCATTTGTTATTAGCATACATTGCACTTATCATCAGATGAACGTTTTGCTCGTCTTGTCACTTTATTCTATAATAAAAACAGGAGGACGTGTAAAGACTAGTGCCAAGTGTGTTGATTACTGCAGCTGCTTTTGTTCTTAGAGAGACCTCTGTCTATCAGAGTACTATAGGCTAATAATCAACACGAAGATATTGAAGAAAATAAAGTTAATTTGTTAATATCCGCATGCAAAATTTTAAATTGGGTTTATTACCTATTTTTTAAAAATTACCGCCCGCCCTAACACCGCCACCGGGAACCGCCACCAGATACCATTCACCACTATAACACTACCACTAGGCAATACATACCACTGAAGTCGAGAACAGGACACAAATTTTACCTCAAAACTATCAAGTGATATTGACTCTACGACAGGGGGCCGCTGTCAGTTCGGTGGCTGTCTGTCGTAGTAGTGACCGAAGGAGTGTTGTAGTGGTGAATAGTATCTGGTGGCGGTTCCCGGTAGTGGTTCCCAGTAGCGGTTTGCGGTGGCGGTTTCCAATGGCGGTTCCCGGTGGCGGTTCCCGGTGGCGGTTCCCGGTGGCGGTTTTAGTGCTTGTGCACGTTATTGTAGGGGGGCGGGCAGTGCTCTTCAAAAACTAGGTTATATATACCGTTTCAAATTTTTCATACCGATCTTAGCAAATACATTTCTTTCCTTCATTAGAATGGATTTCTGCAATGTAACGCCTGATTTTATTACCTACAAGAAGATATTTTTTTAGATATATTATAGTCAAGAATTGGAATATGACGTGGAAGTAGTAGGCAGGTTTTACTTTATAAACCAGCTATCAGTAGATCACACGTTTTGTCTTAAAAGACTACGGGTACGTCATATGGAATGTAAAAAGTGATAAGGCGTAACTCTTATTAACCGGAATTTAGAACCAAGAAGTATTAGCGACTATCTTCGTGCAATTATGGATATTATAGAAAGGCTAAGTTAGTTTCAGGATTATTATATTATATGCTCTAAATACATTTCATTTTAATTGTTGTTGCAGTTTTTAAGCTATATTCATTCGAAAATACGAACAGGCCAAGAACATATTTTTTTTTATTAATTACTAGCTATGCCAACTGTTACGTATGTAACAACATACTCTTTTTTGTACATACTAACCTATGCGAATTTAAAGGAATTATTTTGTATTTTTGTGTTGTTCGTAGCAAAATATCTGAACCATGATAAGCATAAAATAAAAATACAACCTACTTTAATAAACAGGATGACGTCGCACTATTTGTATATATTTATTATAAAAGGTTTTGGAAATGGAGTAATGTACCTGAGCTGAATTGGTTCTATTTAAATAACTCCGAGCAAAGTCCGTAGCGTTTATTTCTGGTGTAAAACTAGTCCATTCGTGAATTAACATACGTTTGTATTTAGAACTCTTCACGTGAGCTTATACAACATTATGTAATCTACTCTATTTAAAGGTTAACAATTAAATCCGTATGCTTATATGACATCCTTTTCTTTATTATTTACATAAAGTTTTTCGAGCGAATCGATCGAAGTATAACGAGCGAGTAGATAATTTACTATTTTTTTATATTGAAGAGGGGGCAAACGAGCAGCTTCGTGTGATGGTAAGTGATCACCGCCACCCATGAACATCTACAATACCAGAGTAGAATAGCAAATGTGTTGCCGGCCTTTGAGAAAGGTATAGGCTCTTTTCTTGAAGGTCCCTAAATCGTATCGGTCCGGAAAAAACCGCTGGCAGCAGCAGATTCTATAAAGTGCTTGTGCGGGGCAAAAAATTGGTAGAGGTGGAATGCCAACCATCAAGGAGGTGAAAATGGTATTTTGATCTGTGCCGCAATGTGCGATGGTGGAAATCGCGGCTGGCTCGGAACACTTCCTGTAGCTTCAATTAAAATGCAAAGAGATGCAACATCTCTTCGCAAAGCCTGCGGATCAAGCCTATCAGATAGAACACGGTCGTCGACGATTTGACTCGCTCTTTGTTAAATGCGGTCAACTGAAAGAAGCTAGCACCGGGGCGTCCCCACCCAAAGATGAGAACAATAGTCCATGGTCGGCTGAACTGCCTTTTCAAGTTGCAAGCGGTGAGCGGGCATGAAGTGCTGTCGCGCTCTATTAAGCTCGTCAAGCTTTTTAGAAGCCAATTTGGCCTTCCCTTCTAGGTGATCGCGAAACTGAACAACACTCGATATGTCGACGCCAAGGATTCCGATATTGGCCGAGGCAACGAGGGGAGTGCTCTCGTAATGAGGTTCTTTGTTATCTTTTTAGCAGTAAAGGCGCAAACCTGTATTAGGGTTGAACTGTAGATTTAGTCGGCCCCAATCAAAGATTTTGCCTTACAAAATCTCGTCTTAAACAAACAAGTTTGTTCCGGTACTCGGCGACGTGTACCCAAGAAATATTGGCATGGCTAGTGTATAAGGCATTACCAGTGCTGTCGTCTGCATAGCAAAGAATAAAAAAAAATTGTAACATATCATTAATATGCAGAATAAACAGTGTTGGCGATATCACTAACACACAAACTATGACCTTGATGTTCCGGTCTGTGAGAAAACGAGTAACCCAATTCCAAAATTTCTTGGGAAGCTCATAAGAAGGAAGCTTCAGAAGAAGCGCTTTGTGCTTTCTTAGGGATCGGGTGCACCTAAGCTGTACAGTGCCGGTTCTAACGCGTCTTTTACGGTACTCCTACTCTCTAGGCGCGCCGTCTCGAACTCTTGGAAGACATTCCATCCCGAACTCTTGGAATGTCTTCCAAGAGTTCGGAACGGCGCGCCTAGAGAGTAGGAGTACCGGAAAAGACGCGTTAGAACCGGAACCAACTCTGGAGCACTCATCCTCAGCAAAATAGGGGGGATGCTATCAAGACCACACGAGTTGTTGATATCTAAGAAGAATAGTTCATTGCTCACTGAGATCTGCAAGAACCGGATGTCTGGCATAGAGCAGTCACATAGCGGGATGGTCGGCAGTGAGTTCTCCCTGTCATTGAGAGTTGGACGCAAAAAGAGAGCCTAGATTAGCTTTCTGCTTTGCGTCATGGGCCAGTGAATTGTCCACACATTCCTGTGCAGAGATGGAAGTTATGGCTGACAGAAATTCCATTGGACATCCAGAATGCAAGGGTTTCCGACAGATGGCGAACTAGTTCTATGCAAATTCTGCCAATGTGCTCTGACCTTGCCACAGCAATTACTCTTTTGAAGGACCTGGAGACAGTTGTACTTTTTCTTAAAGTCGCTTGTTTTTAAATAAGCCCAGGCCTGGTAACACATGCTGCTTTTAACGAGACGCCATTCTACAGGTGCCACCAAACTAATGTATTGTACCACCGATGGGCACCACAGAGAATGGAACGAAGAGTTCCATTCACTGAAGTGCCACATCCGCGACAGGTTCGGTTCGGCGTAGGGATCATCCAGCGAGAAGCAAACCCGTCTCCATGAGTGGGATGCAAAGAAAGACCGCATCCCTTCCCGATCCGCCGACCTGTAGTGCCACACACGGCGGTAACCTGCAAAACGCGATCGCAATGGTCACATGATAGGCACTGTACTCTGGACCAGACAGTTGTCCGAAGATCCAGCAGTGTGGAGGATCATACATCAGGAAAGGTGTAAGATCCTCCACATCTGTAACACGCGTGGTCGAAGTAACCAGTTTTCAGATTATATGCCAAGGCAAAGTAATTAACAGATCTACCCGCATGATCGGTGGTACGAGATCGTAGACATTCCGCGAGTGAGATCTGCTGTAGCACGGAATCTGCAACCATTTGTATAAAGCCCCCATAGATGCGAGGATGTTCGTCGCTATCTATGCGCAGTCAAAGGGTGGACAGGTCCCTACTTTCAAAACTGCCGAGGCGTTGAGAAAATATATCCTCTATGACGTATACACAAACCCCGACTCGTGGAACAAAGGAGTGTTCCAGTGTGCACCCCGGGGTAGGAAAGATAATAGGTATCTGTCGGAGATGACCTGCGTCTCGGTAAGAAAAAGCAAGGCTAGCTTCGCTATCTCCAGATGATAGTGGACGGCATTAAGATTGGAATGTAGTCCTCTGATATTGCAGAAATATGTATGGGGTGCCGTTGTTTTTTTGCTTCGTTTGACGGTGTGCGGAAATTTGCCTCTCTCCCTCAGAGTACGATAAGCAGCCAGAGCATTCACGCTCAGGTAGTGAATGGTAGCCCGAGCGCGGGGCGCAGAGGGAGACTTTCCAGCACCATTGGTGGGTGGACTCACCTGACGAAACGCAGAAGTTTGTTAAACATGTACTTCACAGCGGTACTTTACAACAAAAGCTGATGTTCTAAGTTGGAAAGACGTAATCGACTTGCACGAAATAGTTAAATAATATTCACGAAAACAATATACATAGATAGTCACTTTTATCTTAGCGAAACTTAATCTATTATAAAGTTTAGATTTTAGATAGTTAGCTAGTAGAGCTAGTTTAGTTTAGCCGAAACTCCACGTCAATTTACATATTTTTCGATTATCATAAAGTGTTAAACATTGACATATTTTGATACATAAAACCGATACTATTTCATCCAGCTTCAGTTTTTTTTTGTTTTTAATAACGTTCCGTGCATATTCCACTACAATTTATCATGTATCGTGGTAGGTAATACAAAAATAAATCCCCATATACACAGATACGTCATTATCATCATTTCAGCCTATTATTAGTCCACTGCTCGGTCGCCGGATATAGGCCTCCTCCATAGATTTCGGCACAAGTTTGTAGCTCTCAGTTAGGGGCGATGTTGCCATACGTGAGTCAACTTGCGTCAACAAGATACTTGAATAATAAAATAAGACGCCATAGAGTTGTTGACAAGAGTTTAACAAAGGAACATAAAGACAGTATAATGACTGATTCACACGAAGTCATACCAATGGATAGTAATACGAATCAACGGAATGTTAAACAAGGAAGACGGCATCAGACCACCCCTTGGACGACGATTCTAGAAACAAGGGACATATGAATTCCATTGGTATAAAAGCAGCGCCAGTCGAGCGACACGAGTAATTTCATTAGAATCAAGGCATCGACATAGTTACTCTGTTCATTGGACTTGTACAAGTCCAATTTCACATATTTTATATTAGTATTTAGATTAAAAATTGTATTTGTAATAAATAAATATTTTTTTAAAAGGAATATCGTTTGAGATATTTTGACTGGCGCCCATTGTAAGGCTCAGTAGAAGCAGTTCTTAATTCCAGGAATCAATCAAGAGTTCAAGATTTTTGGAAATAAACCCAAAGTCGCTCGAGAAGATTACCAAAGGATTACTGCGTGACTCTCAAGTCTTAAATACTGAGAACCATACAAATAAATTTGTCAAAATACCGAAAATTATGTGGATTTGGAAGGTGATCATCAGCTGGCAGTTGTGAGTACTTTCGTATTATCCTAAATACTCCAAAATTCCGCTCCTAAGATCCCCGATTCTTGTACTTAAAGATAAGAACAGTATAACTAGAATGCCTGACTCTCCATTCGTCAGAACTGAGAGTAATATTAACTACGTGCCATCTGCACCTAGTACATCACAGGTCCCTATTATTCAAACAAATATGGACCCAATTAAATTGATAGGCTTCGTCCCTACGTACGACGGAGACTCATCAAGTCTTTATAGTTATTTAAATAGTGCAAAGCAATGGTTAAAATTTGTAGGAGAAAGTCCACAAAATGTTATGTTATTATTAAGTAAATTAACAGATAGAGCAGCAATAGCTATATCTATGATAGACCATGATTTTAGATGGGAAATGATTGAAAGTAATTTAAAAATAGAATCTGGAGATAATAGAGAATTTAATACTTTATTAATTGAATTATCTAATGTAAAGAAAAAAGGTAGTTATAAGGATTTAATTTTTGAACTTAAACAAAAGTTATTTTTTATTAAAAGTAAATTACAAGATAGATATAGTGATATAAAATTAATAGAAGGTATAATGGAACCATATATAAATACAGCACAAAATACATTAAGGAATAGTCTTCCCTTTCATGATCAAATTCACGTAAGTAATTGTACTTTTAATGAAACAGTGCAAAGAGTTTTACATTTAGAAGCAGAAGGACGATTTGATAATATAAGACAAAAATTTTCAAGCGTTCTGCCTACCCCAAAACCCTTTCATAACGTGCAAATGCATAAGCAATACTTCAACGTGCCAACACAAAGGCCCATTAATAATTTTCCAACGAATCGTTCCATGAACACACGAAGCCAAAACATGCCATTTAATACGCGACAGACATGGACACCTAACCCAAACAATGTGTTCGCGAGACCTAAACATGAATACTTAGTGCGGCGATTTGAAAATTTTCCACAACGTCCGCAACCGCTTGAGACAGGAGACGTGTCGATGAGAACGGCTCCCGCGTTAAAACCCGGTCAAATAAATTTAGGTAAAGGATTAGTGGCTGAAGAAGTGTTCTATCATCCCCATTCACGTAGTGGCGATGTAAATAAACGTTCAGAGAGTGTTCCTGAGCAGTATAGTGGTGAGTACTTTAACTCAAATCCTTATAGTAATAAAAATAGAAATGTAAATTTTTCAAAGGCCAAGATAAGAGACGGCATATCATAGAGTTTAATCACGTTAAGTCTTTTTTACCGTATTTTGAAACGGATAATCCTAAGTTAAAAATATTAATAGACACAGGTAGTCAGCGTTCATTCATAACGAATAAAGCGCAAAAGGAATTTTTTCCTGAGTTTTGGAAACCAGAGAAATTTAGTGTTAGGACGTCACATAATATAACGTCACATAACGGTATTATAGAAACTCCTTTTTGGTGTAAATATTTTGGTGAGGATAAAGGAATTATGAAGTTCTATATTTATGATTTTAGTAATAAATACGATATTTTAATGGGAACCGAAATGTTAGAACAAATAAATGCGATTATAGATTTAAAAGAAAGAAAGTTAACGTTACCAGATAGGGAGATATTAATTTTTCACATGACGTACGATAACAATTTAAACTTTAGAGACTTGTGTAAAACGTATGAAGATTTATTTACGGAAGATATAACAAATAGTGCCACAACTAAAATAAAGCACTGTATTAATTTAATAAACGATGAACCGATTTATCAGAGACCGTTTAGGTTGCCTCAAATACAACAAGAAGAGGTTCGTAAGCAAATAAATAAATTATTAAATGAAAAAATAATTAGAAACTCGGAATCTCCATGGTCAGCACCCGTTCATTTAGTTCCAAAAAAAATCGATCAATCAGGAATTAAAAAATGGCGTATGGTAGTGGATTATAGACGTTTAAATGAAAGAACTAAGTCAGATAAATACCCTCTACCTAATATAGAAGAGTTATTTTCGAAGTTGCAAGGAAATAATTATTTTACAACTTTAGATTTAACGTCAGGTTATCATCAAATAATGATGGATGATAAATCAATTGAATTAACAGCATTTAGTACACCTGATGGTCATTATGAATTTATGAGAATGCCATTTGGTTTAAAAAATGCCCCAGCTACGTTTCAAAGAATGATGAATGATATATTAAATAACGAAATAAATAAAGACATATGTTTAGTTTATTTAGATGACATAATTATTTACTCGAAAACGAAGCAAGAACACATAAATAAGCTTCAACAAGTTTTCGAAGCATTAAGAAAAGCTAATTTAAAAATAAATAAAAATAAATGTGTATTTATGGAAGAAGAGATTGAATTTTTAGGACATGTATTAAATAAAGAGGGATTAAAACCCAATAAAAAGAAAATAGAAGCAATACAAAAATTTCCTGTCCCTAGGACACTGAAAGAGGTTAGATCATTTCTAGGACTAGTAGGTTATTATAGAAAGTTTATACCAAACTTAAGTAAAATAATAAAACCGCTAACGGAAGTAACTAAAAAGAATGCTATAATTAATATTAAAGATAAAAAATATTTGGAAGCTGTAGAAACATGTAAACGTTTATTAACGAATAGTCCGGTATTAGCATTTCCAGACTTTAATAAAACATTTATTATTACGACAGATGCGTCAGATATTGCAATAGGAGCAGTGTTGAGTCAAAACAACCATCCTATAGCATATGCTTCAAGAACGTTAAGTAATTGTGAGCAAAAATACAATACCACAGAAAAAGAATTGTTAGGTATAATATGGGCAGTAAATCAATTTAGACCTTATGTCTATGGGAGAAAGTTTATTTTAAGAACTGACCATAAAGCTTTAATATGGTTAGCTAAATTAAAAGAACCAAATCAAAGATTAACTCGGTGGAAATTAAAATTACAAGATTACGATTATGAAATAGAACATGTTAAAGGAAAAGACAACTATGTTGCCGACGCGTTAAGTCGAGTAGAAATTCATCACACGGAAGGAACTTCCTCGTTGAATAATTCTAATAATTTAAATAATTCTAATAATTCAAATAGCTCAAGTATGCGTGCTAATTTAGGTGATAACTTAAGTTTGTCAGAAATGTCACAAACTAGTGAATCAAGTGAAACAATACATTCGAATCAAGAAAATAGTGATGAAGGGATTCCTATAATAAATGCGTACCCCCCTTAAAGATTAAGAATGTAGGGTAAGAGGGTAATATTTGAAATAGCTCCTTATAAAAAGGCAGTTAGAGAAAATAATATTTGGTATTTTTATATTCCCCCAGAGGAGGAGGAACAAACAATTAAAGAATTTATGTTAGAATATTTACCTTGAGAAAAATATGCGTTTATAATTCCTAATGATGAGTTATATTATAAAGTATCAGAAGTATATAGAAAATATTTTGATCATACTAAATTTAAGCCTGTAAGATATATTAAATCATTAATAGAAGAAGATAATAAAGAGGAACAACTTAAATTAATTAAAGAATATCATTTACTAAATAATAGACATGCAGGCATTGAAAGCGTTTATAAACAATTAAAAGAAAAATATTACTGGGAAAAAATGAAAAAGCATATTAAGAAATATATATTAACGTGCGAGTTATGTCAAAAGGAAAAATATAATAGGCACCCTAATGTAACATTAGCATTAGAAACGGAAACTCCACGCGAACCAATGGAAGTGTGTCATATAGACTTTATGTCATTAGAAAGAGACTGGTATTTAACAGTCATTGATAAATTTTCCAAATATGCTATACTAAAAAAATCAGAAAAAAGTAAAGTTTATGATACACTAGCAGAAATTTTTGCAATGATATGATCACCGAATAAAATAATTCATGATGGTGAGCAATCATTTCGTAGTGAATTAATTAATGAATTATTTAAAACCTATAATATTATAAATCACACAACTACACCGCAACATCATAAATCTAACTCGGATGTAGAAAGATTGCATAGTACGATTCAAGAATTATTTAGGTTACAAAAGGATTCAGACCTAGATAAAAATCAAAAAATAAATTTTATAACACATGCCTATAACAACACAACACATAGTGTTATAAATATGTCTCCATTTGAGGTACATTTTGGTAGGAAACCAAAAATAAGAAGTTTCGATAATTTAAAAGTAGTTATACAAAGCTATACTAATCAACAAAAAGAATTTATGAGTAAGTTAAATAAAAATATTCATAAAGTGTTAAGAGAAGAAATAGTTAAGAGAAATGAAAGAATTAAAAAAAGATTAAACATTGTAAAACATTTAAAATAGGTGATATAGCATATTTAAAAAATAGTAAGGCAGATAGACATAAAACAAAGTCTAGATTTTTAGGACCTTATAAAATATTAAGTTGTGAAGATAACAATAAGTATAAGTTAAGTAACGGTCGAACTTATCATGTTGAGGAACTTTGTGTTACAGATGCCTCATTACTTTCGGATACAAGTTCAGACCGCTCAATCCAAACGAACACATAGTGTTAGTGGAAACAAAACACACTCGTGTAATCGAGGGAAAGTGGACAATTATTCATAAGTTAGATATGAAACCTATATTAGAGAGTAAAGAATGGTTATTGAATAAAATTAGTACCTTTATAACAGATCCTAAATTGGATGATGTTAAACATATTTATGATAGAATACATATTATAATTAATCATGTACAAGAAATTTGTAATCATTTAAATATACAAAGTAGAGTTAAAAGAGGTCTTATTAATGGATTAGGATCTATAATTAAATTTATTACAGGAAATCCTGATAATGATGATCTTGTAAAAATCCAAACGGATTTAGAAACTTTAAGAGTCACATATAATAAGCAAATAGCTATAACAAATGATGTATTAGAAGAATACAACAATCAAATAAATAAAATAACAGGTCAATTTACTGAAATTGTATCTAGTAAAAAACAACAAAGGATAGCCTTAAGTTTTTTGTTACAAGCACAAACGTTACAAGACGTTACAGAAAGATTAGCAACTGCGATTACTTTTGCAGAACATCATATGTATCATTATAGTACAATACAATCACATACTTTACAAGAAACCTTGAATATTATACCAAAAGATGTAATGATTTCTAGTAATATAAATAACATTGAACCATTTATTAATGTGAATTGTAAAATTATAGATAATATTATATACTTTATGTTAGAGATACCTTTGGTTAAGCCTATTGTATATGAAACAAGAAAAATTGTACCAATAATCCAAAGTTATCCTTCCTGTTCCTTTCCTTTAATGCGAAAAGTCACTCTCGCATATACGAAAAGTGAAATATATGAAGTCGAAGATTGTATGGAACTCGACGAATTAATTTGTAAGGGAAGTATTTTACAAGAAAATACTTGTGAAACAGAAATATTAAGAAATAAAAATACAAACCAATGTAATATTGTACCGATTAAATGTCCAGAAGAGGATTTAAGGGAAATATCATCTAATGTAATATATATTTACTTAAATAAAACACAGGAAATTAAAATTAAGTGTGAAGGAAATAATGAAGAAACTTCGTGGATAAAAGGCTCATACTTGTTAAACGGCGAAAATTGTGAAGTCTCTATAAGTAACATCAAGAGGTTTAAGACAAAGAAATCAGAAGATAAAATAATATTTGCAAACTTAGAAATAAAGAATAAAGAAAATATACCAGAAATCGAGTTAAGCTATGACAAAGACAAGATGACTGCTAAGTTAAAACAAATACAAGAAATAAAAGAGTTGAAGACTCAAGAAAAACATAACAATATTCAATATGGTATATTAACTTTAGTCATGATTGTTATACTCTTGTATGTACTTTTAAAATTTTTCAGTACTAAGGTTTGTTGTAAACCTAGGACTTCAAATTTAGTGGGGGAGAGTCAACTTGCGTCAACAAGATACTTGAATAATAAAATAAGACGCCATAGAGTTGTTGACAAGAGTTTAACAAAGGAACATAAAGACAGTATAATGACTGATTCACACGAAGTCATACCAATGGATAGTAATACGAATCAACGGAATGTTAAACAAGGAAGACGGCATCAGACCACCCCTTGGACGACGATTCTAGAAACAAGGGACATATGAATTCCATCGGTATAAAAGCAGCGCCAGTCGAGCGACACGAGCAATTTCATTAGAATCAAGGCATCGACATAGTTACTCTGTTCATTGGACTTGTACAAGTCCAATTTCACATATTTTATATTAGTATTTAGATTAAAAATTGTATTTGTAATAAATAAATATTTTTTTAAAAGGAATATCGTTTGAGATATTTTGACTCGTGCCTCGCTTGGCAGGCAGGTTGACAACCACAATTTATTTATTACGATGTTTCTGCTGCTCATCTCCTGGTTTTTATTTTCCCTTTGTCCACTTTTACGACACACGCGGGATATAATGGGGTGGTAGATTCTCTTTAGCCGCCACCACACGGCACAATAAATACGTAGGCCCGATGAAACTATTTGTAAGTCATACAAACAAGTGTTTCGAACGCTAACCGAACCCTCAACCCATAGTGAGGAAGTCAATCGGTTAATCACTGCGCCAACCAAGCCGTCAATTATCAATAGTGTAAATAGTTCACAGCTCGCCAACTCTCTCACGCTGGAAATACTTGTTGTTAAAGTTTGGCGACCTAGCAATGTTATAATACTTAAATCTGAGAGATCATACACCTTCCTATGAGTTCGGTCACGGATTTTGGCTATATATATGGTAAATAAAACTACTTTTTTACGGATTTTATCGCGTTTAATTTTGAACTATTTTTACCCGACGTTTCGGACGCTTTACAGCACCCATGGTCACGGGGGGACTGAGGTGACAGTTGTCCCGATGTCATAGTTAACCCGGAGTACCTTCAGCTTTTAATTATTACTTGTAGTCCGATCTACGCAGAAAGAGCTTACTGTGTCTTGAAGCCTTGCAGTGGTATGCTTGGTTTTTGATTTAATTTTATTAATAATAGGATCCCAAGCCGGTGGTAATACCCAACCATCTTCCCTATTAAAATTAGGATGTTTTTTAATTTCAATAGCCTCGCGAATCATCCTTGGTAGGAATCGGTGTTCTTTTGCAAGGATTTGTGGTCTATCAAATCTGATGTAATGGTTGGGATGATCCAGAACATGGTCACAGACTGCAGACTTCCTAGAGCGTCGATGCTTCACATCAGCTATGTGTTATTTAACGCGGGTTTTAATGGATCTTTTAGTTTGCCCTATGTAAGAGAGACCACATTCACAATCCAGCTTGTATACTCCTGCATCTTGTAGAGGGATGTTACACTTGACAGATGGTAAAAACTGACTTATCTTCTTCGGCGGCTTGAAAAATGTTCTTATAGAAGCTCGCTTCAAGATAAAGCCAATCTTGTCCGTGACTCCTCTGACATATGGAAGAACAGCAGGTACACGCTCGACTGTGGCCGGCTTCACTCGGTCACTGCGACGAAGGCGCGGAACCCGAAGTTTGTTGTCTTGCAAAACTTGCTTGACATGCTGAAGCTCGGCGGCCAGGTGTTTACTGTCACAGAACCCTTGTGCTCTCTGAAACAAAGATTTACCCACGGTAGCTAACTGTGAAGGATGGTGGTGAGATTCACCATTTAAATACCTATTTGTATGGGTCTTTTTTCTATACACAGTGTGACACAAGGTGTTATTAGGATTCCGAATTACTAACACATCCAGAAAAGCTAAAGAGTTATTTGCCTCTAACTCCATTGTAAATTGAATTTTAGAGTTTAGGGAGTTAAGGTGGTCTAGAAATGCAGTTACTTTATGCGATGGTAAAATTGTGAAAGTATCATCTACATACCGCTTGTAGAATCTTGGATTTACAGGAGAAGTACGGAGGGCTTTCTCCTCAAAGTCTTCCATGAAAATGTCGGCGACAATGGGAGATACTGGCGAGCCCATCGCCACACCATCTACTTGCTTGTAGTACTGTTCCTTCCACAATAGATAGCCAGATGTAAGGCAATGTCTAAGTAGTTCTGCATATTCTGCTGGCATGTTGTTCTCCGCTAGCTTCCTGGATACAATTGAGATGCAGTCTTCTACAGATAGGCATGTGAATAGCGACTGGACATCAAAACTGACCATAGTTTCATTGTCAGTAAGATGTAGGTCTTTAATCTCACTGACAAAATGGTATGAATCCTTTGTGTGTGCTCTTGTGTGTCCTCTGAGCGGTGAGAGTATTTTCGCTACATGCTGAGCCAATCTATAAGTTGGTGAATCGATCTGGCTCACTATTGGACGTAGTGGAGCATTTGGTTTGTGTATTTTAGGTAACCCATACAACTTCGGTGGTTTGGCACATGATGGTATTACCGAATTTACGTAACTTACGTAAATTCGGTTATACCATCATGGTTTTCATTCGGTTTTCATGGAAGACTTTGAGGAGAAAGCCCTCCGTACTTCTCATGTAAATCCAAGATTCTACAAGCGGTATGTAGATGATACTTTCACAATTTTACCATCACATAAAGTAACTGCATTTCTAGACCACCTTAACTCCCTAAACTCTAAAATTCAATTTACAATGGAGTTAGAGGCAAATAACTCTTTAGCTTTTCTGGATGTGTTAGTAATTCGGAATCCTAATAACACCTTGTGTCACACTGTGTATAGAAAAAAGACCCATACAAATAGGTATTTAAATGGTGAATCTCACCAACATCCTTCAAAGTTAGCTACCGTGGGTAAATCTTTGTTTCAGAGAGCACAAGGGATCTGTGACAGTAAACACCTGGCCGCCGAGCTTCAGCATGTCAAGCAAGTTTTGCAAGACAACAAACTTCGGGTTCCGCGCCTTCGTCGCAGTGACCGAGTGAAGCCGGCCACAGTCGAGCGTGTACCTGCTGTTCTTCCATATGTCAGAGGAGTCACGGACAAGATTGGCTTTATCTTGAAGCGAGCTTCTATAAGAACATTTTTCAAGCCGCCGAAGAAGATAAGTCAGTTTTTACCATCTGTCAAGTGTAACATCCCTCTACAAGATGCAGGAGTATACAAGCTGGATTGTGAATGTGGTCTCTCTTACATAGGGCAAACTAAAAGATCCATTAAAACCCGCGTTAAATAACACATAGCTGATGTGAAGCATCGACGCTCTAGGAAGTCTGCAGTCTGTGACCATGTTCTGGATCATCCCAACCATTACATCAGATTTGATAGACCACAAATCCTTGCAAAAGAACACCGATTCCTACCAAGGATGATTCGCGAGGCTATTGAAATTAAAAAACATCCTAATTTCAATAGGGAAGATGGTTGGGTATTACCACCGGCTTGGGATCCTATTATTAATAAAATTAAATCAAAAACCAAGCATACCACTGCAAGGCTTCAAGACACAGTAAGCTCTTTCTGCGTAGATCGGACTACAAATAATAATTAAAAGCTGAAGGTACTCCGGGTTAACTATGACATCGGGACAACTGTCACCTCAGTCCCCCCGTGACCATGGGTGCTGTAAAGCGTCCGAAACGTCGGGTAAAAATAGTTCAAAATTAAACGCGATAAAATCCGTAAAAAAGTAGTTTTATTTAAATGTGTAATATTCGCGTAAATAAAAGAAAACATTATATATATACGGTATTTTGTAGTTGCCTTGTTGTGGCGTTGAAAGAAAATCTGCCACCCAATCACATCCCAAGGAGGTTTATGAGTCGACTTAGGTAAATGCCTAGAAAAACTTTATAGTTTCCGACAGGTGTCGGAAAAAGAATTACTAATATGCACACTAATTCTGCCCAGCCTCAATAAAATGTGCGCAGCTAAGGTTTTGAGCCTATATGAGGGCAACTACCGGAAGAAGTACGGTTGCAATGCTTAAGCCTTCTGCTCCCTAAACAGAAATCCTAACCTCGGTTAGACACTTATGCTCGTCCACTCAATGCTCCAGGTTTTCCCATTTTCGTTTAACACTCACTTGCAGATTTCACCACAATACCCAATTATGGAAAATCTTCCCTTCTAGGGAGCGGTCTATGTCAAACACTGGACATACCGCAAAAGATTATAATACTTGAGTTGGTTATTCCACTATCTGAAAAAAGACACGATATTATCCTGGCCGACATTTATGATACCCGTAAAGCTAATGAGTATGGTATTTCATCAACCCTATTATACGAGTATTCAATTTAACAAATGAGAAGCAATATTCATAAAGGCGATATAAGACAAAACAATGACCGAGAGTACAGGTAGGCAGTTTGGCTTATAATGTACTATCCGCTAATATTCCATTAGTGTCGACGGATGTATTCGTTGGCCTGTTCGGGATAATATAGAAGTGTCTAGTTACGCGTGTGTGTGTGTACGTGCAAGTAGGCTTGCGTCAATGGCAAATGCAATTAGTCGGAGTGCATCGTTTTTCATGTAGTACCGAGTACCGACATTGAGCCCGTGTGCAGATGGAGAGCTTTTCGATATAAATAATTCAGTTCCTAAAATCGAAATATCTGTTTACACAGACGCCGTCGACTATCACTCATTTAAATATAGAAAATATCTGATTCGTCCGTAAGCTTTATACTTTTTATCATGTTTATAATTCACAAGATGTAACATTAAATTAGTATATTGATATTTTGTCATTGACGCTGCTCTGGTTAAGTTTCTTTAATTATTAACCCGTAATTTACTGAAACTAGTAATTTGAGCGCGTTTAAAATCTGTCGATATATGCTCAGCACCGTTGATTTACGATTTCATTAGTTGCGTACAGCTCGACGAGTCGGCCATAACAATCGTGTACACATGAGTACTAATTTGTGTCACTGTAAATGTATGTGCCGATGTAATGCCGATAAATAATTTCAAATTCAAAAAAGACAATGAATAATACTATTTAGAGTTTCTTTTATACTATTTCGAAAGCTTATTTGAGAAAGAATATATACGAGCACAGGCCCCATCTGGGGACATGAATGAAGGTTGCGATGAAAGAGATATTAGTATGGAAGAGATTGTGGAAGCGATGAATAGTATGAAATTGGGAAAAGCTGCAGGGTATGATAGAATTACGATTGAGATGCTGAAAGCTGGACAGGGCGTGGTAGCTAGTCAGCTGTACCGCCTTTTTAACCTTTGCTGGAGGAGCGGCAACGTACCAGTAGACTGGTGTAAGGCCGTTATCGTACCGCTTTACAAAGGAAAAGCGTCGCAGCAAGACTGCAAAAACTGCTCAGTATCGTCGGCAAACTGTATGCAAAGGTTTTGATTAAGACAGTGATGAATGAAACTGAAGAGAAGATATGGGATGTACAAGCGGGATTCAGGAGAGGAATGGGATGCATGGATCAGGTCTTTTCCTTACGAAGCATAGCCGAAAAATTCTTGACTCAAAGTCAAAAGGTCTATTGCGCATTCGTGGACTTGGAAAAGGCCTATGATAGGGTAGTGAGGACTGAATTGTGGTCGACATTGTAGTGGGGTGAACGGCAGCTTGATACGAGCACTGAAATCACTCTATAAGGATTCCAGTGCTTGTGTCAGGGTAAACGGGGCTTACACAGACTGGTTTAACATCGAAAAAGGTGTTAGACAGGGATGTGTGGCTTCGCCGTGGCTGTTTAACCTATTCATAGACAATTGCTTAAAAGATTTGAAAGAGAGTGTGTTTGGATTAAAAATGAATGATTTGACCGTCAAATGCCTCCTATACGCCGATGATCAGGTTATATTAGCATCATCGGAGGAGAAGTTGCAGGCGATGGTTAATATTATGCATGGTGCTCTACAGAGCAAAGGAATGAAAATTAATGCAGATAAGACGAAAGTAATGGTTTTTGAAAGAGAAGAAAGTATGTCGGATTGCAAAGTTCTGATTGAAGGAGAAAGAGTGGAACAAGTGAAAGAGTTTGTGTACCTGGGTTCTAAATTTACGAGAGACGGAAAGTATGAATGTGATATTGAGAGAAGAGTATTAGCAGGAAATCAAGTGAATGGGGCTCTGCATAACTTACTACTACCCCTATTGGAAAGAGGCGTGACTGTATGTATGTATGTATGTATGTTTATACTATTTAATTTGCAAGTAACTATAATTCTTTACAATATATTTTTATTACTACTAAGCGACTACTCGGTTATGACGACTCTAAAACGAGGCAGACTCGGCGGATGCCTGTCGTACAGTCTATGAAACTTGATAATGCCTCGTTTTGGGGCGAAACACGCGTCGTGGCCTCGACTTCAGTGGTATATATTACCTAGTGGTAGTATTGTAGCAGTGGAGGGTCCTGGTTGCGGTGTTAGTTTGCTTGTGCACGCTACTGAGGGTTTAAATTTAAGTCTTAAATTTGTGTACATTACGAATAGAGTTGATAGGTGTCCGGCATAGTAGAACAGCACCTACGACACCACGGTAGGAAAGCTACCGAGGTGTCGTAAGAGGCGACTAAGATTCTGTACGGACAGTTTTTATTCGTGCAATAATAATATGCAATGCTGTCACTATAGTGCTCGTAAAACGCAATGGGGTTTGGGAATTTTTTAACTCGTGCCAAAATGGCGGCGACGTGGTTCGCCAGCCGTCACATCTCCCGCGAGGGCGAATAGTAGGCAACGCGAGTGGACTCTGCCTATAAGGGCAAAAATGCCTTATAAGAGAAAAGGCGTGACTGTATGTATGTGTATGTTAGTACAAATAGAGGAGGCGCAGTTACACAAAGTATGTATATGAGATAATATTTTAAATAAAACTAATTTTAAAGGATTTTATCGCGTTTAATTTTGAACTATCTATAACCCGACGTTTCGAGCGCTTTACAGCTTTTTTTAGCGGTGTGGTGGCGGCTCCTTAAAAGAATACTACCACTCCATCTCATCCAATGGATCTCGTAAAAGGCGAGTAAGGATTTAAACTGCACTGTGCACCCATTAGCACATGGTGGCGATGGGCTCACCACCTATCATAACAAGTGCATTATATTGTTTTGGTGAAACGTGGATTGTGGCAGTCATCTGTTTTTGCAGTGAGTACCCAGTCTCTGACTACCCCTTATGGGATACAGTCGTGATCTTATGTATGTATGTATGTACAGCACCCATGGTCACGGGAAGACTGAGGTAACATGCCTAGATGTCATAGTAAACCAAGGGTACGTTCAGCTTTTAATTATAATTTTTGGTCCGATCTACGCAGAAAGAGCTTGGTTTTTGATATAATTTTATTAATTATAGGATTCCTTCTTCCCTATTGAAATTAGGATGCCTTTTTAATTTCAATAGCCCTGCGAATCATTCTTGGTAGGAATCGGGCGGTGGGTTTGTTTGCCCTATGTAAAAGAGACCCATATTCATAATCTAGCTTGTATACTCCTGCATCTTGCAGAGGGATGTTACACTTGATAGATGGTAAGAACTGACTTATCTTCTTCGGCGGCTTGAAGAATGTTTTTATGGAAGTCCGCATCCAGATATAGCTAATCTTGTCGGTGACTCTTCTGACATAACATAGAAGAGCAGGTACACGTTCGTCTGTGGCCGGTTTCACTCGGTCACTACAACGTTGGCGCGGAACCCGAAGCTTGTTGACGTACAAAACTTGCTTGAAATGCTGAAGCTCGGCGGCCAGGTGTGTCCAGTCACAGATTCCTTGTGCTGAAACATAGATTTACCGACAGTAGGTAACTGTAATGGATGGTGGTGAGATTCACCGTTTAAATATCTGTTAGTATGGATCTGTTTTCTGTATACAATGTGACTCAAGTTGTTATTAGGATTCCAAATTACTAAAACATCAAGAAAAGCTAAAGAGTTATTTGCCTCTTAACACCATTTAGTTTCAGTAAAATTAATTTTAGAGTTTAAGGAGTAAAGGTGGTGACAAAACACACACAAACAACAGTCGCTGAACAATGCACAATTACAATAAGACTTAAGAATGATGAATCATTTTTCAAGAAGTAGCGGTCAACAGATAACTATGAACAAGCAAACTTTTTCCGAGAAAATAATCACGTCCTTACTTAAAGTCTAGTCTCATACAGTTTATTACTAGTTGGGGAGTCGTTATGTCCACAACGGGTAAATAGGTGCTTACTTCGAATGGCACGATTCATAAGAGCCGTCGCGGTCCAACTCAAGTTTATAGGAGCGGTGATAAATAAACTAAATAAAAATTCTCAACATTTTCTTTTAATTTAAAATATTAAATAATCTTTTCATTCATTTTATGATGAAACCAATAATAATGAAACCAATAATTATTGAAAACAAAACTGCAAGTTTCAACCTTACAACAAAAGATACTAAATAGTACGTCAAAGAGTTGGTCAGAGTTCAGACTACGTTTTACTGCACAGAACAAGACCACTGAAATATTAACAAATTTATTATCATAACTAGACTAATGGCGAAAAACGAATTAAGATGACAATACTGTGAATATGTATATACTGCTATAGATTCTTAAGAGAGAATTAAAAGAAACTTAAAAAGTTGAATGGCAAATTCCTCAATAGAAGAAAGTATAAATAAGTAATAAGGGTAATACAAATTTGTTATAACTACAAAGGCAAAGTATTATCTTATTAATATCGTTTTTGAAAACAATCTAACGCGGAATAAGTTCCTTAAATTATTATTATTATTTTTCTTAATTTTATTATAATAATTCTTAAAATAAATAATTTTAGCCTTGCAGAGTACCTATTTTCTTATATGATTCTGTAATATTTACATGTCATTAGTAGCTGTTCATAGGTATCGAGAGCCAAACCGCCGTAAATACACAATTACTTAGACATATCCTCGTATTTTTGATACATACGATGTCAGACGTATTCTGAAATCATTAAGAACTTAACCGACGGGCGGTTATACCGACTAAGAATGTAGTTTATTGATAATTGTAATTACATAATGCTATATTCAAAATAACATTATCAAAAAATAATACAAAAATTTCGACATTAAAAACACGGAACATTTCGAGTGATCGTATTAAACAAACACACTTGAAATTAAATTGCAGTTAAGCCGATAGGGTACAAGTATTCATCGTCAGTCATATTATTTGTCAACGGCCGTCATCGGCAGGCGCCGCCGCGTCGAGTGCGAGCGACGCATGGCCTATCCAATTACAAATTCGCAATATTTTCTATGCAATGACGCCTGGAAAATGCAATCAATCTACGAGAAATGTCCGAATGTGTGCCACGTCACGAATAAGTGCGTTCGAAAATAAATTTAATATAGCATCGAATACCAGAAAAAATAATCTTTATGTAATGAATCTGTACTATGATTAAAAAATGCAAAGTGTGATAATTTGGTCTGCTATCCCGGGAAACAGATCATTTCTGACCACTACGCCACGTGGTCGTCAGTCTATCCCAACCCATTTATTAACGAAAAATAGCCGTTCTTACCGTGTCTCGTTGCTTGCTTTGTGGTGATGAACAAAAGTTATTTTTATCCTGGAATTATAGAAGTCCTATATATATACAGACATGTACATACTCGTATATATATGTGAACTAGGGATAAGATATACTTGCAAATTTAAATACCTGGGCTTCCAAGTACGAGTATGTAAAAGAACCAGGGCCTAAAACCATGTTTTAAAATACTTGAAAGTATATGAGGAATGAGACGTATTTACGCTATCAGTTTTAAACTGAAAACTGCGCCTCAAAGTACGGCGCCTTGGTACGGCCAAAAAATACTTGCAAGTGCGTTGGAAGTATATATAATTTCGGTGATGTAATTTCTGTTAGCCTTTTTGGCTCTTACAGCTTCATCAGATACTAAGCGTTGGAAGTATATATAATTATATAATTTCGGTGATGTAATCGCTGTTAGCCTTTTTGGCTTTTACAGCTTTATCGGATACTGTGCTCACGGGCCAGGGGCCCGCGTGCCAGGTTTGGTTTGACCCAAACATAAATAAATAAATAAACTCCTACCAAAACCTCGAAATTCGGATGTGTCGCGTTCGCTGGGCGCTTGTGCGATTTAGAATATCTCAATATGATTTTGTCGTCTAATGACCGTCCGAGGGAGGCTGCGGGCCTCCATTCGGACTGTCGACTTGTGTGTCGGTAACTCTGGGCGGTGAGAACCGCCCTGGAACACGGGTGTATCTTGTGTACGCGGTATGATTATCGACTGCTACGCGCCGCTCTCTACGGCAGTCGCGCGTCGTGGTGCGTGTTATATTAAAGCTATTAACTGTGTGTACAGTGTAGCCTGGATCGTGACTGACCGTATCGTGGTCAGGGAGTGCTGAGACGTCCGTGTCGTCTAGCACGTTTCGCGGGCGACGTTTGCGTTCGGTCGCGTTTCTATTTATATTTATAAACGCGACCGAACGCAAACGTATATATATATATATATTTAGTAGAATATGTATATTTGGTCGGTAATTTGCTGCTTTTGCTTTAACCACCAGCGGGTTTGATTGAACCGCGGCTTTTTTGAAAAACCGCCGTGATAATGCTTTGAAGTATTCAGATATTAAGGGCATTTCACAGTCGCTGTGAAGATCTACGTTGCGTTGGTACCAACCGGCTCCGGTGGCAGTTCGTAAGAATCGATTTTGAACGCTCTGTAAGTTCTTTAATTGATTGCCCGTCGCGTGAGCGAAAGCGACGCATGCATAGGCCATTACGGGTCTTATGCAAGTCTTATAGAGGCGAAGTTTGTGTCTTAAGCACATTTTGCTTGAGGAGCAAGTTAATGGATATAGTCGACTTTAGATAAAAGCCGCTCTATTTCGAACGTTTTTTATGTGTGCAGCAAACGACATCGCTGCGTCTAAAGTGACCCCGAGGTATTTGACGCTCTTTTCCCAGGGAATAGAGCGTCCGAACAGGGTGATCGTGCCTAGTTGATTGTTGCCGATTGTGTGAATTCGTCTAGCGGGTTTTGGCGTGCCCCTCGAGAAGTATATCGCTACACTTTTCTCGGGGGTTTTCTATTCTCCATTTCCGGAACCATGCGCCTAGGCGATCGGCTGCGGCTTGGAGTTGAATCGTTATGCGGCCCTTGTGCTTGTCGGAATAGTACAGGGCCGTGTCATCTGCGAAAAGCGCGAGATTGACTTTCGGGTCTTTAGGAATATCGCTAGTATATAGCGAGAAAAGGAGTGGGGAGAGGCAGGAGCCCTGAGGTCCACCTGCTCGGAGAGGGCAGCTTGAGGAGCGCGTTCCCTCTACCCGGAATAGAAATAGGCGGTTGGACAAGAAGGCTCGTATGATGTTCACGAGTCTATCCGGCACTTTAGTGTGATGGAACTTGTAATACAAGCCGTCGTGCCAGACTTTGTCAAATGCCTTTGCGACATCGAAAAATAAGGCCCCTGTACCTACAGGCTTAAGGCGGTCGTTTAAATTCTATAAAATGTGCTCCGTTAAGCGGTGCACTTGATGAGTACACGAGTGTTCAGGGCGAAAGCCGAACTGCTCGTCTGGAAGAATATTATTAGTAAGGACATAGTCTTTTAATCGACTGCGTTGGAAGTATTTCTACTGCGTAGCCGCGTACTGGCAATCCGAGTCCGCGAGTACAAGGACGGCGGACGCTTGTTCCTAGTTCGGAGCTCGGTGGCCGTGCCTTTCGTACGTCATAAGAACGTACGAAAGGCACGGCCACCGAGTTCACCAGCCCGAGTTCTCGATCCGAAATGTATGAATTTCGGGCGCCTACGGATGGGTCGGGACTCGTTAGGGTAATTACTGGCCTATTCATATCATGAAAAGGAACAAAACTGCGTAAACATTGAGCTTCTTCAGCTCTTTTACGGTTCGGTTTTATACAGAAAGTGCTTCTGGTTGACACCGGACTATTATGGGCAGACGTGAAACTTACCATTAGGAACGACTTACTTATCTTGTCACAAAAACTTAATCCGAGGGCTCGAAATTTGTATAGATTAATTTAAATACGTGTATCATATTGGCAACTCAAGAGGTTTTGAATTAACGTGAATTCTTAAGTACATGTGAAAGAACCTATTGATAATGATAAAATGCAACTTTGTAAGAGAACTTCACGAATATTTTTCAACTGTGAAAATATTGTATTTATAGTTTAATATAGATAGTAACTAAGAGTAACTAATGTGAACTCGTTTTTTTTCGATTTTAGTAAGAAATACTTCCCAAGTGTATGACATACACAATTTGTAGCTATTGGTAGCTGTTAAAAGTATGATTAAATTCTTTGCAGGCAAGCTAAAAGCTACACGTTAAGGCAAATACGTTTTATAAAAAAATATTCATAATGAACATTCTACGGCTATAATGTATAGTCTAAAACGAGAGAACAAAGATACAGGATTCAATAACATACTCGTAACAATACAGGCGTAAATACAAGGGCATTAGAAAGTCTAGTCGCTTGCAGGATATGTAGTTGCAGGTGAAGATACGATCACATTAAAAGATACAGACATGAAGCAGATAAATATAGATCGAATGCAGTTCGCAAGCAGAAAAGCCACTTCCGATGCCAACTTACCTTTGTATTACGTTTGTTGCACACTGAGAAATTCAAAAAAAGAAGTTAACATTTACATTATTTTATTTTTACCATCCAAATAGCGGCTTACTCAATATTTAAAAGTAAAAACTAAAAATTAATTTTCAATTGTAAAAGTAAGTAAATTTTTATTGCAAATAATAAAATGTAATTTTAATTCCGGTATTGTACATTTTTATTTCATTGTTGTTCAAGATTACACGCCAGTTCGGCTTATGAACCAACTACGGAAAACTAAATTATGAGCATTTCTCCTGGATTAATATGTAGTATATATGGGTTGGGGTATACCCTATAATTAATCAATATAACTCATATGTTATATTCATTAAACTCGTTATAATAAATTTCAGTAAACTCCTAACTAGCGATGAAGGACAGTTTACATTTAGTAATTCATATTCAACAGATTTCACATCCGTAATTTTAGGTAGATATAAATAACGTGTTATGTTTTATTTTGTTAGATGTAGTGAGTGCCTCTTTTTTTTTAAGTTTTCAAAAATAAATTAAATTTTTTATGCTTTTAACTATAACTAAAAGTTACTCGTATATTTCCAATAGTTCTTGCTATTTGTTTTTGCTGTTATATTTATCTACTTTCACCTTTTCGTATTTTTAACGTATTTTTTATTCTGTTGAGTTAAATTATTCTATTAATACAATAACATCTAATAAGTATCACGTTAATTAAATAACCGATGTAATAGTTTGGTGTGTTTCTGCCGTGTTATAACAAAAATAGTTCTCTCACATTTAAACCAAGGTATCTACAAGGTATCTATCGAATATTCACCACTGTGATGCGATCCTCTCGTAGTACGAGAGTGTTTTTTATGTTTATGATTTCCATCGGAGAAGATGTCGCAAAAAAATTTTTGCGTCCATCTTCTTTAGCATCACTATTAATATTAAAATATTGTCATCTTAGACTGATGAGTAAATAATGATAGAATTATTTAATGTTAATAATATGTTATACGTGCTAAGTGCTTAATTTACTATTTCTACGTTCGCCTACTAGATAAAGTCACAGCCTCTATCAGTAACTGCGACTTTTTAAACTAAAATAACATCGTTTCCACAATTAAATTCGCTGCAAAATGTTTTCAACTTTATCGCTTTAAAGTTATAATGAAGCTTCGAATATTTTAGATAGTTTTATTTTCACATATTATTTTAACAACGTATTTTAAATTGCGCTTCAAAGAAACAAATTTAGAACTAAAGCGGAGACATCGCATCGACCTCTCTATACGTAGTAGTGGTTTCTTTTCACTTTTGATGCATCACAGTAAAATGTTTTGAAAGGACCGATTTCACTTTACGTCGACGAAGCCCCGAGCCCGCATGTGTCGGCGCCTCGCATTGTAAAGGCAACGACAATCGCATATTATTGTTTTGACGACGGTGGAGTTTTTACAGTGTTGTTACAAAAACGTATCTTTATATACTTCAGTAATGGTGACGAAATTAAAACAAGGTCTTTGTTTTCTATTATTCTAATAAAATAAAATACATTTGCAAATTGGATGATTTTAAATATTCCGAAAATAGATTTACCTCTGTTAGTTGTTCTGCAGTTTTAACAGGTTTTGGACATGCGTGGCGTTAAGTGAGTGCTTGAAATGTAACACAAGTTACTCACTCATATCAACGTTTACGTAACTACTTATAAACTGAAAATGTTTACGCTTAACCCAAGACTCGAACCAGGAAAATTAATTGATCTTTCCTTAGAATTATCATTATTATTGTAAAAACACTACGATATTTTGTAAGATAACATACTACCTGAAACTCGCGACTTCGTCCGCGTTGATTTAGGTTTTTTAAGTATCCCATGGAAACTATTTGTTTTTCCGGAAAAAAAAGTATTCTATGTCCGTCTCTAGGATGCAAGCTATCTCTGCGCCGAATTACTTTAAAATCCGATTCGCGGTTAAACTATAACAAACAAACAGAAGAACGGAGAGTTATTTCGCATTTGTAATATTAGCATATTAGTCTATCTTCTCCTATGTTATCACATAAGCTTTTTACCGAGAAGAAGAGAAACGGTGAAGGCAAGGTAACGGTGCACCTATAATATAACTTACTCAGCTGACAACGTTCAGCATTAATTGTTGCAATTGTTCCGTATGGTCGTATTCGGACAAGAGAGATATTCTCATCAATATAGAAAGAAGATTAAGTTCTTGCGACAGAGTCACAGTGGCAATCATAGTTTAAACAGGACTACAAATATTTACATCGGTTAGGATTCGAATCCAGAAGGCGGCAGTTAAAACTATTTGGGATGTTTAAGCGTAAACGTAGAATAGCAACTACATGATTTACAATGTAACAAACACACTCTCAAAAGTGAATTTGGTGTTATTATATTCAAATTACGTTTTAGGATCTTTGCGGCTATCTGTGGCCGGTTCGTATAGCTGGACTGCAAATCATTAGCTGGATAGAGACGGCTGCGGTGGACCACACTCGCTGTTTGCATTTGTAATTAATACACTGTTTGCACTTCTGATTTACGATAGTGTCCGTTGTGCACCCGTAACGTGTTAATCGCTATGAAAATTATCACTATTCTTTGTACTAATACTATGACAAATAGTAATGAGTTACTGTATTATCATTCTATTCATAACGCACATATGTTTCAATAAACATATGGGCGTTATGGAACGGAATGATGTTTCAACCAACGATTTTTCCGTCAAAGAGATATGAAAAGTTGGGGCTATGTTTGAGCAGATAATGGTGACGTTAATGTAATCAAATCTGCATAAGTAATAGCTACTCGTGTCTATAAGGCGCCCGAAAGCCTTTGAGGGAACATCATAATAAATGTACATTAGTGGGTGAAAGTAAATACTCGTACGCTATTTCAAGTTGATCTTTATCTAGGAATTTTATGATACATTGTTTTAATTTCTAATTTTTAAGAGAATGAAGCATACTCTATAATAAACTGTTGTTCATGCAATCGAGTCTTAGGGGTGTGATTTGATAATTATGCTCACTGAAAAATTGTAGCAGGCGCTGTTCCCCCATCTCTTGCCCTTGTGGGTTTGTGTCAGCTCTTGGCGCGACTCCCGCATTGTCAGAGGGCGTGGTGTTACTTCGATAGAAATTTGCATTTTTAGCGAAAGTACAGAGGCGCACGTCTCCGGCAGACGGATTGTGTTGTAGATGAATAATGTTCTGACGCGCTTCGGCGCAAGTTTATTTTATGTGATAATTTAAATAATAGACTTTTTAATAGATAATTATTCTATTTTTATTACGGTCTTTCATTTAGCAATATTTTGAATAACCATGTTTTTATGCTTATTATGTGCATCGACACTTAACCGTACAAACGTGAGACCTAATTGAGATATTTGAACCTTTAATTAAAACAATAACTATGTATTTCGTCTAAGCAATAGCATACATATTAAATCCATATATTATGTACTTTCCGTCCATAAATATAAATGAAAACATAAACTAAATTTAATAGAAATTTTAATATTATTGCGTCTCACGTTCGCCGAAAGCAATAAAAATCCAAAACTTAGTTTTGCGTGGAAAGTTTCGCTTTGCTTTCAACTTACGCGGGCCGAGTGGAGTGGAACGCAACCCGGAGCCCTACAAGGAATAGGCGTGTGCGGAATGCATAATATAGAAGGAGATTAAAAACTACATAACGCTGTCAATAACAGCCTTCGCCTGATGACACTTAATGCAGGCGACCTTAATTTTATATCAGTGCTCACCTAATTTTACATCAGATGGCTTATTTAGAGAAGACCGAAGGTATATTAAACAAGAGATAAAACACTAAAATAAAAAAAAATAACCTAGTATAGGTTCAGTTTAAGTGATCGCGAGAAGGGATAAATTGAAATTGACTTTAGGATAGATCAAGATTTTCCACGTTGGATAGCGCGCGAAAGTCGTCCCGGACATTTGATCACCGTGAATTTTTAATAATCCCACCGCCCGCCAAAAAATGGGAACTAAAACAGTCGCTTCTGTTTGGAAACCATTACTTTAAGTGCATGCTTCGAGTATTGATCTCACCTCTCGTTTGTCGTCGTTGTAGAGTATATATAATACGCTTGCCTTGAATTTATGTTGGTTTCAAGACTATTTTTATATTTTTTACATTGTTAGATTTTAAAGTGACATTACTCCAGAAATGAAAAGTTTTGATAGAATTTTCTTTTATTTACCTAGTACAAAAGCTTCTAGGTTTTATCGGAATAAATACATACATACAATCACGTCTTTTTCTCATATAAAGAATAGACAGAGATAGTAGCCCACTTTTCGCCCGGCTAGAAACAAGACGTGACGGGTGGCGTCACCGCTATTTTGGTACGAGTTGAAATTCTTGTTCTCCATTGCAATACCATGAGTAGCTGGGTTGGCGGAGAGAAAGGAAAAAAGATTAGGTACGAAATTAACTTAGGGTAGGAACTACAAGGTGTAGGGTACTACTATCTCGGAAGGAGCAGTAGGAGACAGCAGTAGCTCGGAAAGCCGGGGCCGTTTATCCGGTACTCGACTGTATTTGCCGGACATGGCAACTAAGTCAAGTATCGCTGGCCTGTGTGGAAAGAATTGACAAAGAAACTCTTACTGTAATAAAAATAATAACATTGTATGGCGACAGCGTTAAATATCATCACTGCATATTTTGAGTGTTATAAAAACCGATTAAGGGATTCCAGAAAAAATAAGGTCACCGTCGCCTATGACAGATGGCGAAATAACTTTAATTAATACGTCAGACACAATAATGTTAATAATGACGACAATACATAATAAGTTCAACCTTTATAGATCCAATTGCAGAGCGTCGTATGGCTTCTAGCATCTCTCTGGCTCTCTCTCTATAATTAGAACGAACAAAAT
Source organism: Luehdorfia chinensis (assembly GCA_019845155.1). Classification (NCBI taxonomy): domain Eukaryota; kingdom Metazoa; phylum Arthropoda; class Insecta; order Lepidoptera; family Papilionidae; genus Luehdorfia; species Luehdorfia chinensis. Next base: position 13,651,850 of record JAHVAK010000527.1, read on the forward strand.
TTTAAGGTGCAGGCCGAATGCCAAAACTGAACATTCCAGTACGTTTACTAGTTCAATTAAAGCTTTTGTCACTGTCCTACCACGAGTTTTTTTTTACTCAAAAACATTGTTATTTTAAAGGATAAACCGTACTTTATGTAATTGTTTTCAAGAATATAAACCATTTAGTAAAGCTTGAAAAACATAAAATTCCTCAGATTTCGTATCCGTTATTTTTAGCGAATAAAAGTGTATTGAGAGTCTGTCGTCTTCATTCTATATACATATGTACGATTCTTTATCTATATCTTAGTCAATCATTATGATGGTGTCCTTCAGGCCGAATTTCGACTACGGCGAACACTTCCGAATACTGCTGGAACTACGCAGGGGATATTATTATTTCACCAGTGTACGTTTAACGAGTAACTCACTCGTTCTTACCTACTCGTGTTTGATTTAACGTTATGTGAAAAAATCGGAGGTAGGCTAAGCTGCAGTGTCAGACTCGAGGACAGTCACAACACCTGTTGTGTTGTGTGTGCTGTTGGTGGAGGCTGCTCTCTGCTTTGGTTTTCTATGAGACCGTTCTTTGTAAATTTAATTATAATGTACTTTTGACAAAGATAAAAAAAAAATAACAAAATAGAGGATACCTACGGAGTTTCTTTCGACAGTTTCTTCTCCGTCAGAGTAACGTCAAACGGTGCTAGATTGTAAAAAATTACGTTTGACAAACGAAATTTATATTTCTTACGTTGAATAATAAATAATTTTCATTTCATTTCACACATCCAAATCCGAAAACCAACAATTTGTGTTTTTGCACAAATGTTGGCTCCGTCTGGGATTCGAACCAGACCAGAACCCGCGGCATAGAAGTGAGGTACTGCGATTACTAGATCACACGGTCGTTAATTATAGTGATACCCATGAACAAAATAGGAAACACAATAATACCATTTTTTATAGACGTATGAATAATGATACTGCTGTTGTTTGACCAGAGGCCTTAACAGCTTAATCGAGAGAGACTCGCGAGAGGAGGCCTGAGCTCATCAGTCGTACATTAATAGACTGTTACCTTATTTTTTTATTTGCAATTGTGCTATAAAGATAATTAAACGTGTATAATATAACTAAAATGCAATGGAAAAAATATTTGAAATAAGATTTCGTAATATTTGAGTTTAATTGAATCGTTACCCATATTTATATACCCGAACAATATAAAATTTGTACTCATTTACAGGCAAGCAATATCATAAGTATATTTCAGGCGGAGCGCGATTGTCTCAGGTGTTGGCCCGCATCTGAATATTGAAACGAGTGTGATCAGAATCGAGATGCATTTTTATCGTCACTCTACCCAAATAAAGTAATGAAATTTTATTGCTTTCCATAGAAATTACAAGAAAGTTCATTTAGTGGAAAATGTGAAACTATTATACTACCGATACCGTTCTTAGAAAATTGACAACAAATTTTAACACAAGTTACCCTCACATAATAACATTAAAATGTTCAGGATACAAAAGTTGGTTTAAAAGTCCGAGGAAATAAAAGTTTTTTTCGTGTATATTAATTTAATAATTAATTAATTATCAATTATATTTCGTGTTAATTATCTTGAAATTGATGCCGTATATATGCTTTATATACTTTATATGACAGATATAGAAGATACTAAGGACATGGACAAATATGACGCAAAATAAATTATTTACAGGTTACTAAATTGAATAGGATAACTAACATCGCATTTACAATGATAATTGAAGATGGATTAAGACAAACAGACACAGTTCGACATTTGCCTTGTTTAACCCGGAACGTGTGAGGAAATGAGCCTCTGTATCTTAGGATTCACACACGAATGAGCTACGGTGCAGATTGTTACGAAATGTGGCGTCACTAATGTAGTTAATGTCGTATGAAAGGGGAGCTATTCCTTTATCTCAATCGCGACTTTTCACCTGCCTGTGAATTAATAGCATATTCTGTTTGTATTTTCCATCCAAAACTATAATTTTAAAACAATTAACACACATGCACTAAGAAATAATTCTGGTAATTTTTTTTTATAAAAAGGTATTTGTAGGGCTTTATTTCGTTACGTATGACATTAGATATATAGACATAAGAATAGAAAATAACAGAATATTTTTTATTCAATTTTTATAATTTACATAATACTTATTGAGCGTAATTTTTGTTAAATTACACATTAAATTGTAAGAATAATAAAGCAAATAATGCAATATGTTATGCTCAATATCAAATATTTAAATTATTGTGAACGCGTTGCCGCCTTGAACATTTGGAAAGTCTTGAACATCATATGGCTTCCGACGATTATCGGATTATTATTCAAAAACTGCAAGATAAAAAATAACATAACCTATGACACCACCTAAAAACACTTTTAACTAAAATTGGTTTGGATAAATTATGTCATAGTTTTTGAGATATTGTATATTTTTGGTTACACGCTATTGCCACTATGGAATGTGCGTGGCCCGTCACGCACTTGGCCGGTTTTTTCACTTATCTTCATTATAGAGGTTACAAACGAATAAAGCTAATTTATTTCACTGGTGGTAGGATTCCTATGCAGGAATCCGTCTAGGTAGGTACCACCCCAGGGCCAGTTATTCTGCCGTGAAGCAGTAGTGTGCAAGCATTACTGTGTTTCGGTTTGAAGGGCAAAGTGAGCTAGCGTAATCACTGGGCATTTGAGACTTAAGAACTGATGTCTCAGGGTGACGAGCGCAGTGTGGTGTCACACAGAAATATTCTGGGTGACACAGCATTTGCTGTGGGCGGACGTTGCACTTACCATCATGTGAACGTTTTGCTCGTTTCGTCACTTTATACAATAAAAAAAAAAAAAAAATTCTATTCTTTTAAAAATTAAACAATTTATTCCACTTTGATATTGTTAGTGTATATTGGACTTCCAAAAGTGCAGATTATCCTAGCTGTTTGTGCTACTTATGTTCGCATTAACTTTTAACGTGTAATCATCAGAAAAGAAATGTTATTTCATAAACAGACTATTATATACTATTATAGTAAGGATAATTGTATTCCGTGCATCAATTATGTCCGTTACCTTTGGGCGGGGAGGCCTGTGCGATGGCAATACATCAATCAGACTGCAGGCGTGACGTAGGACTCGCAATGAAATAAAATTTAACTCAGCAACTCCGTAAAACCGCATATAAGCTATTCGTTTCTGTCGAAGTCTCGATTTATTTGATATTGCTACCTTAGAGAAGTCGTTGATTGTAATTAGTAAAACTGTTTTCATTTTACACTTATTTACATAAATGACTGATGATGCGCACACTTTGCACTTACCATCAGGTGCATGATTTGCTCGTCTCGTCTGTCTGTTCCACAAAATAACGTCTAAGGTGCGAAGTGTTTGGGATCGGGTTCCTCAATCCAGGAGGATCTTAGTAGGAACTAAGAGTAGGAATTACAGCGCATTCTTTGTTTGGGACAGTACCATGTCCAAAAGTTGACTGCTTGTTTGTGATGTAACGTTGATTTAATCTATTTATTTCAATGTACAAGTATTTTTTGTTTATGTCTTATGGAGAGTATTATAAAAGATATTTCTCAAGTTAAAATCTGTTTAGCGAGATTGTACTATATGATTAGTATTTGTATTACCTTATCATTATTAATAATTTTCCAGTGATTGAATTGACGTGATTTAGAAAATCGCTCAGGATGACGGCACCTCTTAAATTAGTTGCTTATTAAATAAATCGAGGGCGACAGGGAGTTTCCAGGTTTATAATAATGGCGTGTGGTGGCAGCATAAGAATATCTATCACCCTGTCTCCATAACATGGGTGTTGAAATAGTGAGGAAAATGACTAGAATCTGGCAGGTGGCCGAATGACCATCCCGTAGCAGCTTTAACAGGCTTATGATGATCAAGAAGAAGAGATTTATAATTTTGTCTGAGTTGAGTGTGTTTTAAAGCAACAAGAACTAACTATCGATACATAATTTTATAATAAATAAAATAAAGATAATTAATGGAAGTATTTTTTTTAATTTTTAAATTTTTTAAAAATTGCTTAAAACTAAGTAATATTTGTAGAATAATATTTATTGTGTAATGTACGAAAAATACTCGAAACCATGAGGAAGGAACTGGTTTAATCTGTTTCAGGAATCCAGGGCTTGCAACGATTTGTATTGTAACTCATTTTTGCAATATTATACTGGGGTATTTCTATAGTTTTCGCATCTGATTGAGATATAAATGCTATATGGATATAAATAGATATTTATATGAGATACGATAAAATAAGTAAGATACTACAAGACACATGCTTAACATAATACTATACTTTAAAACATATAAATAAAAAACCTGCCAGTCGGAAGCCCTCGGCAGGGGAGACGGAACGGCCAAGGGCAAGGGGGAAAGGAAAAGAAACCGGCGGACGATGCGGGCGGTATCGAAGAGCACCTGATCACCTGGGCCTTCTGCATTTGGGCACGTAGCGGCCCTTCAGGGAGTCACAGTTGTCTCAGATGTGAATAACCCGTTTGGGAACACGGGCATCGGAATAATTTCGGTCGGCATACCACCCACACGTCGGTCGCCTTGTGAGCCAGGTCCAGATATTTTTCTTCTTATCTGATTTGGGTTTTTACAAGGTTCTCGTCATATGGAATAAAAAAAGCGGCCCTATCCTTTAGGATGTATCTCCGATAGTTGTTGGTCTTAATAACCTGATCCTATATCGCACTGACAAAACAACAGGTTTCCGCAAAAAGGTCACTGAAACGTAGCCAGTGTAGGGAGGCGACAGGGTCTACAAAAGGCTCATGAAGAGGTTTGTAGAACCTCTCGTGGAGTCGTCTTTGTCTTTCCACACGGTTTCCCGGTCAGAAACGCTACGTACTGTCATTGCTCGTTAGCTAAGGATAGACGGGTAAGTTGTTTATCGCATTAATGACGTCTGCACAAAAACGTTTCACTGGATTTCTTCAGGAAGTAATTGCGGAGGTTACATACTTCACGATTATGCATTACTCCACTATTATTATGTACTCAGAAATTTAACTGGTCACACTACCTTTTAAACCAAATACACAGTATTACTGTACAAGACTCCTACAAGCAGTATTGACTATACCTACTTCTGATTTTATTCATCGAGTTTGTCGTTTAGTAGTGTACTAAACATATTTTAAGATATAAAAGTACTCAGAACTGCATGTGCAAAATGCATGTGCTTATTGAGCGCACTTGAAAATGTTACATTCTATAGTCGTTAGAAAGAACCAGTGTTTCATGTCACGTCTTTTAGCTCTCTCATGTCGTCTATTTGGGTAAAATACAATAAAGATACAAATAATCAGCATTCAACAATTGAAAATCAAGACGACTATGACTCTGTACACTAGTTCGGAAGAATATTTGTATTATTCCTTGCCAACTTATGTTAAGAAGAGAATTTAATCCATATTTAAGTCAGCTTTAGATTTATTAAGTTCGATCATAATTATATATATTTCATTCTAGTAGTTTAAAACTGAACAATAATACTACGGACCAGCACCACAAGCAACGTGAACGTTTCACGCGTATTAACTTCGTTCAATTGATGATTGTAATCGGTAAAGTTACAACTTAACAAATCGCGTGCACCACTGAAAGCGTATTATTGCTTATTGTCACATGTTTGCCTCTTGTAAAATATTATTAAATTTAACCAATTAGAGATTGCTAGCTGAATCTCGCGACTACGTCCGCGTGGATTTAGTTTTTTTTAAACTACCGTGTGAAACTCTTTTCTAACGGAATAAAAGTATCCTATGTCCGTCTCCAGGATGCAAGCTATCTTTGTGCTAAATTTCGTCAAGATTGTTTCAACGGTTGATCCGTGAAAAGGTAACAAACAGACAGAGGGACAGAGAGAGTTACATCGCATTTATAATATTAGTAAATCCATGCTAATTACTTACTTCTTCATTTGATTAACCATCATGTGACCGATTAGCTCGTGCAACGCCAGCTCAACAGTAGCGCTCGCAACCTTTGCATACCATACTTATTACTTAATATTATCCGTATATTATATATACGTGCAGAGAAAATTTTGTACCACTTTTTAGGTATATTGCACGCACGGAAGTGTGGGATTTGGCATAGTTAAAATTTATGCAGGAACTCGTAACACCCCAGGACCAGTTATTCTGCCGTGAAGCCGAGCACAGTAAGGCATGGTACCTTATGTCATTCCCAGTTCAGCCCTTCAAAACAGTATAGAAACTTGGCCTATTTGTTGAGTTAAATACCTACACTTCATACGAGCACTAAGGTTTTTTTTTTAAAATAAAAAGTTATTTCTAATTATTAATTAAAACTACAATTTACATATTGATGAAATAATCGAATGCATGAACTGGTTTATACAACTACATGTGAACTTCTATGTTACGCTTTGTAAGAGTTTTATACGTAAGTTAGCAGTAAGATTATATTCGATTCACTTTTATAATTAATTTATTAATAAAGCCTCCAAATCGACAAAACGTATTTTTAAATAAGATTTAATTAGTAGTTTTGAAAATACTTTTGAAAGCTCCCTAAATTTGACTATGTATTTATTCTTCGTCATTATAAATACATATGCCACTTTGCCCTAAAGATTATGATCGCCTACTACTGTTAGTATGTATTGTTTTGTTAGGGTAGGTGACATACGATCACGGCTATCCTCTGAACATCACTATGAATATGTTTTAATTACATAAAATATATTACGTGTAAGTTGTTTATGTAATAGACTATACATATTGAATAGTTTGTATATAACAATTACAGATGAGAATATTTTTTTATTATATTTTCTTGTTTTTATATCAATCAATTTTATACTCGTATTATATTATCAGGTTATGATGGTAAACAGCGATGTATCACGTCACGGTCGCGTCGCCGTGCCGCTCCGTTCGCCGTCTGACAAACCTTCAAATTATTGTTGAGGCGTGCGTCTTCGTTTCCAACGTTTATACGTAGTTTCCCTACTGCTATATATATTTACTGAGGTTCTGTTCTCATCGTGCGGTACCTTAAAGTTACAACAAAAAATTGTGTAGCATATAATCTTCGGGAATAAACGGGCTATCCAATGGAAAAATGTTTTTTTTCAAATCGGAAAGGTATTTCCTGAGTTTGCAACATACAAACTTTCCATCTTTATTATAGATAAAAGACTCGGCTTCTTAGTCAATCTTGTCAATCAAATCGAGGTGAAACATACACCAGATTTTATATTACACCTCCAGCAATGCAATTGTGAAAAACCGGGTGGAAATTCGTGCAGTAGTTTTTGCGTGATGCACGTACAAACATACAGACAGATAGACCGACAAACAATAATTCTAAAAATAATGGTTTTGGCTGCTACTCCTCTTATCAAGACCCCTTATATTATTTTTCTTTAATATTTCCTATATACAGATATCGGCCAGTTACAATTTTATTTTATGTATGTACATTAATTTAGTTTATTTAACCAATTGAAGATTATAAAGAAAATAAATTATACCATAAAGTAACTGAAATGCTTTTTATAAAATGTAGGATACTAGTACATAAAACATTGTTTTTATATTTACGAGGTAGCCTTAGCATCACTCTTTATTAACTTTTCACACAGAAACATAGCGGGACTCGTGCACGAAGTAGTTTGTAGGAAACCAGTTCTAGAAATAGCACCACATCGATATTCTTTAGGCTTAGTCTTCTCTTGTAAGGGGCTCCATGACGAGTATCCTGCGTCTTCTAAAGTCTCGGCTAAAAGCAAAATGTTTGTATTATGTTATATTGTGAGCAATTAATTTTAATCGAGCGCGATAAGAGTACCATTTTAAGGTCGAACTTAAGTGCAACTTTTTTAAATGTATTTGAATGACTGATTAATTTATATACTGAGCAGTTATTTTACAGTGAGTCAGTTGTTAATTCGTGTTTATTTATTTGTATTTAAATTTTGAAATAACACTATATATATATATATATATATATATATATATATATATATATATATATATATATATATATATATATATATATATTTATACATTTATACATAAAATCTGTCACGTGTACTGAATAACTACTTACGCCAACCAAGGAATGTTCATATCACATAAAAGTTGTTTATTCAGTACTTCTCTATTTATTTCTTACATGAATAAGTGGTTATCGCAATGATTGCAACTTCAGGACATGTTACGTACATGCATAAGTGACTGGGCAAACAACTGATACAACTGACCGGGTATAGTGGAAAAGAATGAGCAGGAATGCTGGCTTAAGCTGGGATGTACGCTAGGACGAAGAAGAGTTATATACAAAAGTTACTGGCGTCCGAAAATAAATTAACATAATATTGCATTTAAGCAGTGCATCAATAATTTAATTATCGATATTCAAAACAATCAATTTAAGACTCAAATATCGAATAGGCATATATTCCAATAACTTACCTGTTATTGTTCTATATTGGAAAGGAAACATCAAGTCACTGAAACCTATATGTAAAATGTTAGGTTCAGGGGCATTGCTGTTGAGATGTTCGCCAAGCATACTAACGACACGGCTAGCTTCATCTGAGGAGTTGATTATACAAAGGCGACCTTCTTCTAACATACAAGTAAGGTATGCATCGTGCCATGATAATGGTTCTGCATGGAATTTGTAACATTTGCCATTGTCGTGTGGTACATAACCTGCGTGTAATATATTTTTAAAAGAGACATTAACTATTTTTGTAAATAAAATATAGTTTATGTTTAAAAAGTAGGTTATAAATAATTATAAAATACATTTAATAAACACAAAGTTGAAATATTCAATATATATTTTTTAAACCGATTTCTCTGTATCGATTTGTCATGTACCGTGTCAGCGTTTTATAAAGTGCACAAGCACAAAGAGTGGCTCTAGATGTAGGACCTATAACCACTATCTGTGGGCTATACAAATATTTTTGTCCCGTGCGGAAATCGAACCCGTAACTCATAGCGCAGAAGTTAATCGCTTAACCACTGCGCTAACCGAGCTCACAAATATTTTTTTGTAGTAATTTTTTTATTATTTTTATGCCACAACATAACATATGATTAAAAGTAAAAAGGATATATACATAGGAATACAGGACACATGGCTTTTCTCATTTTTGTCAGGTGTGGAGTGAGAGAGTGGAGGGATTTGAGAAATTTGTCACGCCATCTCATACAGAGGGAGTCAAAAGAGACAACTTCTTTTTTAAGAGGAAGTGACGAGATGAGCGAATACGTCACCCAAAACATTTGTATTTGGTACCACACTGAGCCCATTCTCCAAAGGTATGAGTTCTTAAGTCTCATGTGCCTTTTAGTGGACTAATAATATTCTGGTATGATTGACGATTTTCACATGTTCATGAACTATTTTTGACACGCTTATTCATTACTATGACCTGCCTGGTATGCTCGGGTTTTTTAGTTTTTGAACTATGGTATGACTATTATTTAACTTTCATATAATATGCAGGTTTCTTCGTGACGTTTTCGTTCATCGGCAACAAGTGATAAATCAGCACTTACAATTGCTATTAACAATATTTCATGCAATTTTACAATCAACATTCAATTGCACGGAGTTTAGAATTAAGGACCCAGCGCCTTCAGCTCCACCTTGCAATTATGAAAATAATAAACTACTTATTAATATATTTATATGACATGACGAATTTTTAAGCACAGACGACTTGAAGCCTGTCAACACCTTTAAGTAAAGTATTGATTAGTGACTTGCTGATTAACGTTATTACGCCAGTAAAAGAAACAACTATCTTTTGCTAGTTTCACAAACTAAAAAGAAATTTAGACTAACAACTAGATGGTCAACTGAATTATAAAAGAAATCATTCAATACATTCGTAAAAAACGACGATGTCGGTAATTTTAAATTTGTTAATATGATTTTAAATACAAGGAATTCACGATTTTTAAATATAACATAGTTTAAGTATTTATGATCAATTGATGTTCAATCAAATTAGACTTTCCATTTTAAAAAAATTCGTAAATACGAAATTCGTTCGTAGCCTTTCTTGCTAAACAGGGTAAACGTAAAATCCATGCTACTCAAATCAAGTTTTACTCGTAACACGTTTAACATGCTACTCGGCATGAAGTAACAAAAATGTTATGATAAAGACTAGTTCGTATTTTTCTTTAGGGGTTTTCATCTATAGAAATTGGTACGAACTGTGACTTTTGAAATTCGAAATTTCGGAAAAAGAGACCCTCAGACATAGAGAGAAAAAAAGATTGTCGTAAAATATATTCAATTATATCTTCATGATTAATATTAAAATTGTTTTAAACTTACCAACATCAAATCCTCCGCACTTTTCATTGTATCTACTGTCGTTACCTAGTATTTTACAGACAAACGGATATATGTCGTAGCAAGGCCTATCGTCGAATAGGCCTTCTCTTGTCATTACCACACAGTTTTCAGTTCCATTATTGTTATCCGGCCGACCATCTGCCCAGAGTAATTCCAAAATAGTTTCCGTAATTGGCTCCCCTGCAATATTTCAATTAACCTTCTATCTGTTAAATCTGCTATGTAAATTTGTTACAATATCCAAAGTATATTAGATTTTCAACTTAAAAATATGGAGCAAGATGATTATAGGAAAGCAGTATTTTCAACAACAGAACCTAAAATTTTGAAATATGATCATTAAATTAGTATATATTCTTTGTTAAAAAAAAATTGTTACCTCTTATTGTGACGAAGTCGCCTTCAGAAAACTGATCGTGGATTCCAATAAATATAGCAGTGTAATGAGCTTTCATGTTACTAATAAGGAGTTTTAAATTTTCCATTTCTTCAAGTGAGCCAGGAACTAGCAGCGAGGTACCTTCTGCTTCGCAAACCAGCCGTGCTTGTTGCCAGTTTGTCGCTAAATCATGTAGCCTATAAAATGTTTTGAATGCATGAGCCCACATGTAGTCCATGCGGAACTTCTGTGCTAAAATATTATATTTTTGCTACAATATTATAAAATACGAGTAGAGTGCTCATTAGACTGTATCAAATATTTTCTTACTATTTACTACTGCCCATAATGGAATAAACGTCACAAAGTTTAAAAACATTGTGGAATGGATAACGTCAAACTGTACGATTGTCGTAAATGTTATTATTACTTTTTTAGAATACAATTTTAATTAATAATTACTCTTGCTGTAAATTGCATTGTTTCGTAGCGTGTGTAATACATTTGTTATGTTGGAGTAACCTATAGAATTCAATCTTAAACATTTAAGCTAGCGAGACCCAAATTCAATTGTCTGATTTCGGGGTCCACTTGATAGCCGCCGCAGATAGCGCGCTATCAGTTTTTTTTCCACGATAAAGACCGCGTTGGCCCGTCTCACTTGGTCCTTCTAACACGCTTATTTGAATCGACTTCAGGCGAATTCCTTTTCTGTGAGTGTCAGGTAATTATCTGTGTGGCATTCCAATTTTCCAATCGAACGGTTAACTCAGTTTAAATCTCTTCGTTTAATACGTAGTCAGTCTGCCTAATCTTAGCCCCTTAAAATTAGTTCTTGGGTCGGACAGGTTTTACGGTCCATCTGATATTGAGTAAAATTATTTGGTTTTTGTTACTTTATGGAAAATGATTGTGATAGTAGAATATGCTAAATAAAATATAATTTATAATGATCCTGTAATTTTTTTTATATAATCGATACATATGAAACTACTCTGTCTGACAGTGACTAAATATGTAGATTTTAAAATATAAATTATTAAAGTTTCGGAGCAAATACTATTCATGTGTTAGAACTTCTCAAAATACTCGCAATTGGTGTCGAAGTTGTCTAAACGAAGGTTTAACAAGAACACTGGTGATACCCAATTTTTTTGACATAACTGTCTTAATTGCATGGCTGTTGTAGTGAATGACGGAGTCACAACGACACTTTTTTAAAAAATATATGCATATGACCAATACAGGACTTTAACTAGAGTGGCAAAATTTTAGGATCTCTGTAGTTTTGAAGAGGTAATTGCTGCTCTGCCATGATGAAATAAAAGCAAGTTTTTAAATATTTTGACTCAGTAGTGTGCAAACATTTATATGTTTCGGTCTGAAGGGCACAGAGAGCTATTTATTACTGGGCATATAAGACTTAAGAACTAATGTCGGGGAGTGATGGACGTAGTGCGGTGCCACACAGAAATGTTATGTGTGACACATAATTTGTTATGGGCAGACGTTGCTCTTACCATCATGTGAAAGATTAGATAATCTTGTCACTTTCGTCAAAATGACGAGACGAACATAAACAGATTGTCGCTAAATTGCCACATGCGGAAAAAAATGTTGTAGTTGACGCAGTGTAGGCATAATTTTGGCAGTCTCCTTTTCTGGAATCACTCAAACCATGGATTGCACGTTAGTAAGTGGATCAGCCTTATAGATCCATACCTCATTTTTCTCATCATTATTTAAGCCTACCACTACTCCACTGTTGCGCATAAGCCTCTCCCATAGATTGCCACAAACATTCATGCCATCGTTGCCACGCCCGGCAGGCGGGTTGGTAACCGTAGTTTATTTATTCAGACGTTCCAGGAAGATGCTGCTAGCCATTTTCTGGTTTTATTTTTCCCTCTGTCAACTTTTCCGACACCCACGAGATGAGATGTGGTGGTTGATTCTCTTAAGCCGCCACGACACGGCTAACCTCATCTTTAGTAATTATATTAAATGCAATTTCGTCCCTCTTCATTTTCGATATTTACTATCGTTATTAAGCACAGCTTTGGTTCAGTAGTGAGTGGATAAAATATCCAATACGACCAAACCTTCCTTTAGTGCATTATATGAATATTTTTTCATGATTAATCTTAAGATTTCTTCTTTCTGTTTGGAGTTTTTGGATCTTTGCTTCGCTGTTTTCATATTTCGAGGGATATTTTCAATATTTACATTGGAGAAACTCTGAAAGTTTAAGAACGACTGAAATGAGTTCCTTAAATACGGATAATAAACACACAATATAATTTAAGGTAAATATATAGTCGTAAAACATAATTGCATTAAATGTTTTTTTTATTGGATGAAGTGATGGAACGTGTAAAACGTTCATTCGATGGTAAGTGTAACGTCTGCCCATAGCAAATGCTGTGTCACTTAGAACATTTCCGTGTGACACTCCACTGCGCCCATCACCCTGAGACATCATACCATACTACCATAGCTCACAGTGCCCTTTAAACCGAAACACTGTAATGTTTGCACACTACTGTTTCACGGCAGAATAACTGGCCCTGGGGTGGTACCTACTAGACGGATTCCTGCATAAGTATCGGTTTTATCGCTGTTGATGTGACAGAAACGATATGTCGATTATAATATTAGATATACCATTCGGTTAAAATCATGAGCCTATATACCTCGTCAATGTTCATCCGGTTTTAGATACTTGCTAATTTAATATAGTTGTTAGAAAATGGCATTACTTTTTGGAAATCCATTATAATTAATATTACCTAGTTTTTGAAGAGCATCGCCATTTACTACATTTTGCATGCGGATTATAGCAAATTAATTTCCATTCCTTCATAATCGATGTATGTGGAAATCAGAATCACCAATGTGTAAATAGTTCAACTGCTTCCATATACATTTCCCAAGTTATGAGGATTTGCAGTGATCAGTCACACAATTTGCGATCGCAGTTGCAGATGCCGCGCTTTATGACTAGCACAGTTATTCCACCATTAGCTAACCGCTACGAAATTTTTCTGACATATTCCTTTGATTAACTCCCAAGAAAACGCAGGAGGAGACGAGACGGGGCTTCCTTTATCCAGTTACATAATGTCCATAATACTGTCGTTTACGAAAGTATTTTCGTCAGGACAACTAGTCCTAGTTTTTTAGTGGGGTCTCATTTTAGATGGGTAATAATAATTTCATTAAACCCAGCACCATTTATCAATAATACAGAATTTTTTTTTATAAAGTTTATTTTTTAAGTTACTGCGTCTAAAGCATATTGATTTATAAAAACTCAGATACGGCTCTGTTGAAGTGGATCAACGTTTCAGCGAATAAAGTTTTACACAACTCATCAGCCGCAATAGGTAGGGATCTGATAAAACTTCGTGAGAAGTTTCTCATGCGATATCGCCACCTTCGTCATGTAAATTGGATTGGACTAAAGTTGAAGTTAATGTTTGTTTCATTCGATAAATTAGCACATAATCTAATCATTTCGCTTGCAAAATTGTTTCTAGTGGGACTGCATAAGATAACTTTAATTAGAAATTGCTCATAGTTGATTTGAAAAAATAATTACTAATGTTTAAGGTACGAGTATGAAATAAAATTATTTCAAAATAATTGATATTTTAATGATCGATTCGTCTAATTTTATTTATTTGATAGAGTATTTTATTATATATAATTTGCGGTCGGTATTTAATTCACATACTTTACCAGATAATGCCTGGTATGCGTTGCAATGCCCCTATTATTTTTTTGTAATGTTTTACTAACTGACATCTTCTTGGCCGACTTCGACCACGGCGACATCTGCCGAATATTTCGCTATCAACTGCGCAAGAGATATTATAGAGCCACAAGTGTATGCACAAACAAAGAGGTATTCACTCGTCCCAACCGATAAGTTTGGAGATGGGCTAGGATGCAGTGTCAGAAACACTGAGACAATCACAACACGAGCAGACTCGAAAATTTTGTGTTTGTTTTCGGGTATACTTGTGCAAGCACCAACATATTCGTCGAACTGTCATACAACTAACTTTTATATAATACTATCCAACACGACTCGCGAGCCACCTATTGTTCGTTGATCATACATTGTATGTTATATATACTATATCAGAAACGTTCGCGCAAATACCAAAGTTTGTACTACTGTATAAAGTTTGTACTCAATCGGATGAACGGTGCGCGAACGCATAGAAGACGAAAAATTTACGGCTACTATTCGCGTGCAACCTATTGTAAAATAGTTGTTCTAATTCAGAAACTTTTGTGGGCGTGTGCACAAACAAATCACCAAAGTTTCATCCCAATCACATAAAGGTTATAGGAACATATAAGGAACAAATAAAGAAACATTCAATTTGTAAACATAGATATTGGAGTACGGGTCATTATGCCAATTGGAATCCAGAACTTTAGATATTAAATAAAAAAAAAAAACGGAATAATATGTTTCCCAGTATTTTGTCAATAAGCTTAATGTAACTAACGTCGAAAGAGAGATCATTTGATTGTAACGAAATACGATTTTAAGTTTATATTGAACCTATTCTAAAAGTTTATAACAGCTCGTACTCGGAACTTTTTCAGTCGGTTTAACCCGTAAACCATCTCAGTTTAAGGAGGCATTAAATCGCAACTCAAACAAGAACCGTTACACTGAAGTTACTCACATATTGCTTTGTGTCACGAACGTTGAAGCGAAATGCGTAGATCTGACGAGATACGTTGTCAGAGAAGGACAGCCAATATTAGATGGGAGAATGGGTGTGGAGGGTGTAAAACGAGAAAAACTACATCGCTAAAAGTGAATGCGGTCGAAAGCCGCGCTTATTTCTCCGTTAAGTGCATGGATTTTTTTTCCAAGTGAAATCATGAGTGCCGCCGTCTGTTTCGGTCGTCATACGAAACTGCAAGGCTTCTAAATGGCGCGGTGATTTAAGCGATATTAACTCTTTTAGATACCTTTTTACCAATTATTTCAGAATATTCAAACATTTTTATTTTAATAACCTGACAACTAACAATCACACTATCCACCTAATGGTGAAGGTTACTTTTGTTCAATTCCGTCTTCATCTCCGTCAAAATGTACGTCCGTGCGTTGTCAGTGATCGGGTCTCCGGTTCTCGTCATTGACTATAGGTAATGTTGTTCTTTCTTTCATTCTTTTTCAAAAAATCATGCTAGGATTTCATCTGTATTATATGCGCGTTTTACAGACATAAATTGCACATGCACGTACAATGTACAATGTAGACTATGTAGGCTGAACAAATATTTGTTTCATGCGAGAATCAAACCCGCGACCTGTAGAGCAGAAGCTAATCGCTTAACTACTGCTCCACCCGTTTCTACTTTGCGTTGGTATACTTTGAAAGCCGGATCCTTACCCGGATGAGCCAGTCCATTTATATGCTACACCCACTAAACTATTTATTTACACAAATGTCATGGTTATAAAGACATCTGAAGGAGATTATAACAAGATATTTAAAAACAAAATCCTTTCAAAACGTTTTCTGTGCTAGGCACATCGATCACTAATATTTATTAGCAGCCTTCTCAAAATATTTGTTTGTACGGCAGCAAAGTTAAATAGATATCTGGGAGATCAACTGCTTCTGATCTTCGTCTACTTTGACTAAGTTTGTTTGTTTTTAAGCCAATATATGATAAAATTAATTGTGACAACAGATAGTAATCATCAAAAACTATTTTTATGAGCGCTGATGTTCAGTCTGAAAGATAACTATGGTTTTAGGTTCTGCCAGTCAGATTTCTACATATCTATAGAATAGAGAGAGCCGTGGTAGATCGTGAGCTTGGTGCTTGTTTTCAACGTATTGTTGTTATGAAGTATGTTCGGTTTTTTTGCAAATTATAAGAAAATAAGATAGTAAACCAGCATGTCTGTGAAATAAAAATAATTCTAATCCATACTTATATTATAAATGCGAAAGTAACTCTTTCGGTCTCTCTGTCTCTTTGTTGCCTTTTAACGGTTCAACTACCCAACCGATCTTGGCGCAATTTGGCACAGAGATAGCTTGCATTCTCTAGACGGACATGTGATACTTTTAATCCCGGAAAATGAAATAGTTCCCATGGGATATCTAAAAAACCTATATCCACGCGAACGTAGTCGCGGGCGACAGCTAGTATTTATAAATATTTATTTTATATAATTATTAAATATTTCCTCAGTTGGTTGCTAGTAGAAGTGTTAGATTTAGTTTTTATGAACGGCGACATTTAATTTCAATTCAGGCAGTTTAAGAGTTTCAGCCCTTGTATGTCTTTGACAAGTAAGACAGCAATATAGTATTTTAACGCGTTGTGATTTTTCAGGTAAGTAATCCGAAAATAGTTTCTAAGGTAGTCCTTTTTCCAATTAGTTTCATGTTTCGCGAAAGTAGTAGTACAGAAATATCAAAGGCTTTTTTAAACCGGACTATTTCTTTTAGTTGATGGTAATTTTGGATAATGATTGTAGAATCATATTGATCTCTAGTTGCTGATAACACATTTTTTGAAGACGAAGAGAAACATTCAGCTTCAATACTGACATTGAGATTATTTTAATTAAATAATTACTCCGTTGTAGTTAAAAGGCCGGGCGCTCGCCTTAAATTTTATAGTACCCGAGTGACCTGCGTTCGATCACCAGTGCCAGCTCTAAAATTTCCACTGCTGATTTACTACGCGATGTTACCACGTTTTCCTCTGCTGATTAAACATCGTGATGTTTTCCTTTACCGATATCAGTGTTTCACTTCACCAATATTCTTATTTCTCACTCGCATCACACGCATGGCTGAGAAAATAAAAATATTTCGAGGGCGTTAGAAGTCCGCGTTGCAGCAGCGTGGCTGGATTATTTCTAGCACCAAAACTGCCTCAAAAATCAGAGGAGGCCATTTCATAGGCTGTTACTTTAATTAAATGATTTATTCTTAGACTCAGAACTATAAATGTTAATACAGAATTTTTCTTCCTTTTTCTTTATTAGTTATGGATGTCAAAACTGTTAAAAGTATTTACATCTATAAAAATATCTTAACAAATCATCTAACAAAAATACAATAAAGACATATAATAATCATGTTCTGTCCTTATGAATTATTATGGATGTTAATATCATTAATATCTATACAGGAATGCAACCATTTTTTTTACATGGAGAAATGCCTAACGCATACCCGCCTTCACAGGGGAAGGACTGGTTATGTTGGACTTGCACCGACTAAAACACCATGGTGCTCCGCCATCGCCGCATGTTGACAGAACCACGGGAACGCTTGCGCACACATCCGCGACTCTATCGGCGCTGGCAGCTTGCCATCGGCGATCCCTCCACGGGAGAGAACTGAGAGACTCAGTTCCATCCTTATAAGGCGCCCCCGAACACACGACGCGCCTTCCAGCTCGGCCCTCTTTTGTGCGCGCAACGAACCCCTTCGAGCCCGCAACGCGGAGGCCACGGGGCCAAAAGACTTGCACTCGAAAGCACCAGTCTTCCCGGCCCCGGCAGCGAACCTGGTCTGTGGCTCCACCGCCAACCACATTTCGGCCGCGGAGGATAGGGAGAGAGGCAACGACACACCGACACTTCTCTCCCTCCGCGGCCCCACCACCGCCGCACCTATGGTGCGGCACCGCCAAAGTCGCAGGGGACAGGGAGAGAGGCAACGCTACACCTACACTCCTGTTCCCCCGCGACTGCTACTGCTCCCCCCAGCAGTCCACCTGTTCACATCGTTCTCTCGAAGCGACCTCCTCGGGTCAGCCTAACGCCATAGGCCAACCATGTGGGCCCCTCTTAGATTCACTGTGGGTGACCAAGCCACGGTTACTAAGCCCCCCCCCGCCACGACAAGGCGAGAACCCATTTTGAGGAATGCAACCCTAGCCCAATCCTAAGTAGGTAATATAAGCTCTGTGATCCCTCTTTTAGCTTTAGTTGATTATTTTTAAACGCTAAGATAAACTTGGTAGAACGTAATAAATTATTTTTACTTAGTTTTTTATCGGTATTATTTTGAAATAGTGCCATAACCAACCAAATAAATTGTACATTTGTGTGGGTATGTGAGGTTTATTAGAGGTAGATTTTATGTTTTTGCAGCTTGCGTCTGATTGAGTTTACTTCTTATAATGTACCGTTACGTTAACATGTATTTGTAATGTAATGAGATATGGGAGAAAAATATAAAATAACTCCTTTAAATTACTATTCTATAAATACTTGAAGAACTGTATAATTTAAAACCACAATATATAAATGTACACATTTCATCGTCATCCATCATTCACAAAAATATTTATATAATAAGTTAATTAAAGTGACCACATGTTTTACGTATATTAAATTCTACATCTGCCAATATCTAACAAGTTATTAATATCTTTGTTAATCTTCATGACAGAGAAGATACAATAGATGCAACAGTTAAGACAATTTACTGAAAGTAGGACTTCTATGCAGGAGTCAGTCTAGATGCGTACTACCACAATGCCAGTTGTCCTGCTGTCAAGCTGTACTGTTAGAGGTCATTATAACTAGGCATATAAGACTTAATAACTGGCGTATCAAGGTAATACAAGTGCGGAATTGTAAATGAAATTTTATTTTCAAAATTCTGGTTGATATTGCAGCTGTAAAAGACAAGGACGACGTGTGGCGGCGGCTTAAGAGAATCTACCGCCCCGTCTCATCCCGTGGGTTTCGTAAGTGGACAAAAGGAACATAAAAACCAGGAGATGGGCAGCAGCATCTTCCTGGAACACATGAATAAATAACCTGGGCTTGCCAACCCGCCTGGCAAGCGTGGCAACTATGGCAACCCCCCCAATTAGAGCTACAAACTTTTGTGGCAATCTATGGGAGAGGCCTATGTTCAGCAGTGGACCAGTGATAATCTAAATTGATGTTCTCCTAGCCGATTTCGACCACGGCGACAACTTTCGAATCCGAATGTCGAGAGCCATCAACTGCGCAGGAGATATTATAGTGCCACAAGTGTACGCGCAAACACAGAGGAACTCACTCGTCCCAACCTACCCGCGCCCGATGTAACGCTGATGCGATGAGATCGGAGGTAGGCTAGGATGCAGTGTCAGAAACACGGGGACAAACACAACACAACCAGACCCGAAAACCAACAATTTGTGTTTTAGCACAAATGTTGGCTCCAGCTGTGATTCGAACCCAGGACCCGCGGCGTAGAAGTCAGGTACTCTGACCACTAGGCCACGCGGGTGAATCTGAAATTATGATGTTGATGATGATGAAAGGACAAGCGTGGTAGGATTCCTATGCAGGAATCCGTTTCAGTAGGTACCACTCAAGAGTCAGTTATTCTGCCGTTAAGCAGTAGTGTGCAAACATTACTGTATTTCGGTCTGAACGGCGCTGAGAGCTAGTGTAAACAGTGGGCATAATAGACTTAAAAACGGATGTCTCAGGGTGACGGGCGCAGTGTAGTGCCACACAGAAATGTTGTAGGTGACACTACATCTGTTCTGGGAAGATGTTGCACTCAGCATCAAGTGAACATTTTGCTCGCATCACCACTTTATCAAATAAACCAATGAACCAATGATTGAACGACTGCAAACGAGGGCGATAAGAAAGTTAGATTGATACTCGTATATTGTATTCTTTAATATACGAGTATGTTTGACTATGTCTATTTTATTTTCAAAGACATCTATGCTATTTGCATGACAGACGGATTTTTAAATAATAACACAGTTATTATAAATCTATGGTACTCGTAATGTTCGATTTCGTTCCAAATTATTAAAACGTTTTTTTGCGTTGTAATTTTGAGGTGTAAATGCGCACAGCCGTTATCCATCCGCCAATGAATCTATTACGGCAATCGTAAATAATAGCAATCTAAAGACTTATAGAAATATTTTTAAATAGATCGTCAGGGATAGACATACAGTATAATGTAAGTGCAGCTAAATTAATGTATTTTCGCTACTACTCGTATTATAGAGATAAATAATATACAGGTTTTAAAATACAGCATGCAGCCAAAGTTTACACAATTTCTCGTTTATTTCTGGTTAATTGCATACAATGTACGCTGCGGTTTGTAGGCTGTAACGCCGATAATCACGCTTTTAAAGTTGGATCAGATACCTAATTGATCAGTCATTAAAGTGCGTGGCTTTATGGTCGCATGGGAGTGAAGCCCGATTGCATTCGGAAAAATCAATTCTAGGTACACCAGTCCCAAAGGTACTTCAGAGCTTAACAGTCGGAGAAATGAATTTCCAATAAATGGAAATGCATTTGTCCTGCTGATTTCGATAATTTTATTTAAACAATCATGTCTGTTATTGACATAGAAAGAAAAAAATGTTATAAAATGGTTTCTTACGATATTGATTGTAAAATCAAAGATGGTGTTATCTACGAATTTTTTATGTATATGTATTTGTCCTAAAAAAGTATTTGTATATTAAATATTGGTTCTTGAGTACCCTTGAGGGGTGATTATGATCATCATCATCATTTCAGACTATCATTAGTCCACTGCTGAACATAGGCATCCCCCATTGATTGCAAAAAAAGTTGGTAGCTCTCATTTTGGCAGGCGGGTTGGCAACCGCAGTTTATTTAATTTGATGTTCCAGGAAGATGCTGCTGCCCATCTCCTGACTTTAATTTTCCCTCTGTCGCCTTTTACGACACCCACGGGATGAGATAGAGTGGTAGATTCTCTTAAGCTACCATACAACGATTATGATATTGGTCTCTAATGCTTTAATATCTAGATACCCTCAACTGGTTGAGGGTATCTAGATATTAAAGTACGTAGAATTAAAGTACGTAGTAAGTAGATATTAAAGTACTTCATAGATCTGGATCTATGAAGTACTTATCTAGTTATATTACATTTTAAGTACTTTTTTAAACACTCCAATTAAGCTGAAGTGCGTGTGTTAGTAGACGGTTCACCACGAATAATAGATTTAAATCGTGGCCAAGTTTTCGAGGCGGGTTTTAATGCTATTTGTCTCTAGGCATTTAAATTTATTTCTTAGTTTATTTGTTACTGTCAAGCGAATCACCTTAGAACCTGCTGTTCACCACCTGTTTATATTTTTTTTGACATCGTTATCCCGCTATCTGTCGAAAGTCACAGAAGTTTCTTGAAATTCCTTTAAGTCCATTTTTACGATATCGGCATAATTGGATCGACATTATTATACTAATAATACAAATCTCATATAAATTTGAGCACACAGGAACTCTTTATTTGACGACGAGGACAAAATATAACAAGGAAATTAAGATCTCCACAGCATAATAAAATATGAAAAAAAAAACACATGTACCTTCAATACTGATGATACTAACACATATTTAGGAAAGTAAGAAGATATCTGACTCTGATCCAACCAAATTTCCTCGTTAAGCATAAAATGTAAATGCCGCTCACGCGATGGGCTTTACAGTCATGACAAGAAATATCTCCTAGGTACTGTTTTAGCTTTTTGAAAACTACGTATAGGATTGTGATGGTGATGATGATGATACACGAAAAACTATTTTTTTTTAATTCACATTGCTGATTGTCGTTTAATGAAATTTATGAAAAAACCATTTAAAAAATATGAATCACATTAAATAAACGTGCCAATAAAGCATAAATATGTAAATAAATGTATTTTGACATTCATAGGGATACAGTAGGCGTATGGGTAAGGGCGACCGCACCTGTGTTCAAGATATTTTCAATGGACCCACACAATACGTGTGCGGGGAGGGGAAGCAAACAATTTTATTTACGAACACAATAAACCACTTTTTATCTGGAATGTATTATATAAATAAGCTCTCAAAACATTTTTATAAAGCGAAAATCGAAAAGGAACGATTCCGTTTATTTGACTCGAAGATATGATGTTATATTTAAAGCTGTGTATCAGTTTTCTTATTTATTTCTTAGTCAATATAAAACAAATAAAGTTTAGTCACATGTAAAACACAGCTTTAAGTAAAGTTCGGTGCTGCTTTCGCGTATCCGACATCCAAATGTGCGCTTAACGCTTACCACTAATAGTCCCAAACTGGAAAACTTATACATAGGTTGATTATGATGAATACCTCGACACTTTAAATCCATTGGCGCAGTGGTTGAGCGATTGATTACGGCGTTACGGGTTGCGAGTTCGATTTCCATACGGAACAAATATTTCTCTATATTATTCTGTGGTTTTCAGATAGTTGCTCCGGGGAATTTTTGTTCATCGTCATCGTTTCAGCCAAGTTCACTGATGAACAAAGGCCTCCCCCATAGATAGCCACACAAGGTTTTAGCTCTCATTCTGGAGTGATTTTGCCATAGTTGCCACGCTTGGCAGGCGGGTTGGCAACCGCAGTTTATTTATTCAGAAGTTTCAGGAAGATGCTGCTGCCCATCTCCTGGTTTTCATTTTCCCTCTGTCGACTTTTACGACACCCTTGGATGAGATGGGATGGTAGATTCTCTGAGGTCGCCACCACACGGCACGGTATCTTTGTATGTGCAATTTATGCCTGTATACGCACTCCCAATACGGGTTATCCTAGTGTAGAACAACTTTTTTTTTAAATAATATTACATTGTGTTACACAACTTTATATATACTAGATGCCTATGATCAGTGGTCAAAATGCGATCGTAATTAATAAAAAAATAAGTTTCAACATTATTGAGGTTGGAGTAATTATTTCTTGGTAATATTTTAAAATTCTATAGGGACAATCGCTACCGTTTGACATTGGTAATGATGATGTTCTCGTAGCCGATTTCGACCACAGGCGACTACTTCCGACTACTTTCGAGAGCCATCAACTGCGCAGGAGGATATTATAGTGCCACAAATGTACGCGCAAACACAGAGGCACTCACTCGTCCCAACCTACACGCGTCCAATGTAACGCTGATGCGTTAAGATCGGAGGTAGGCTAGGATGCAGTGAGTCAGAAACACAGGGACAAACACAACACAATCAGACCCGAAAACCAACAATTTATGCTCCGGCTGGGATTCGAACCCAAGACCCGCGGCTTAGAAGTCAGGTACTCTGACCACTAGGCCACGCGGTCGTCTAAAATTGGTAATATGAATGTAATCAAAAAAGAGACTATTTCGTGATTGTAAATATTCAAGGTTTTGTTTAATTTAATGTATTTGTAACACAATTTATAATATAAATTTTAGATTACTCGCTTCTTGTACATACAAACTGACTTTGTGAAATCTCACACTCTTTCGTGAGTGCAATATGATAAAAAAGGGGTAAAAAATTTTCTCTTCACGTATTAATATATAGATTAATATAAATAAACTTTAACTGCGTAGTTTCTGTTATGGAAAGAATGTACAAATGGATTCAAACTTATATATCTTCGGTCTACTCGTCCACTTCATTAAGATATGAATTATGAATGGGTAGGGCATTAGCATCCATCTGGAGTGCGGGAAATCTACAGGACACCATTGTTATGCAGATTGTAACCGGACGTCCCGTACGCTGAGAGTATTCCCTGGAATATAACATACTTGCAAACAAATATATTTCGATTAATATGTGCATATGATTTGACTGCCTTATAAATGTAATATTATAAAATAAACATCTGAATATATTATTATTCATAATTTAATTACTATTTTGCTGCTGTATTAGTAAGGTAAACGATTTATTTAAGCTCTAGTTTTATCATCATCATTTCAGCCTATAGATTGCCACAAAAGATTGTAGCTCTCAATTTGGGGGGATTTTGCCATAGTTGCCACGTTTGGCGGGCGGGTTGGCAACCGCAATATATTTTCAGATATTCGAGGAAGATGCTGCTGCCTATCTCCTGGTTTTTGGTTTCCCTCTATCGACTTTTTACGTCACCCACGGTATGAGATGGGGTGGTAGATTTTCCCTTAGCCGCTACCACACGGCTTTATCACATAAATAGGAATTGTGTTGGCCATATTTTAGACATGGTGTATGATTTTTTACGTTCTGCAATTTTTTTTAATTGAAGATGAAAATACGTTATTTAAATATCTGTAATACAATATGGTTCCTATGCAGGAATCCGTCTAGGTAGGTACCACCCCAGATCCAGTTATTCTGCAGCAGTTAAGTGTAGTGTGCAAACATTACTGTGTTTCGGTCTGAAGGGCGCTGAGAGCTAGTGTATTCACTGGACACATGAGACTTAAGAACTGATGTTTCAGGGCGATGGACACAGTATTTTTTATGGCCAGACGTTGCACTTACCACCAGGTGAAGGTTTTGTTCGTTTCGTCACTTTATCCAATAAAAAATAATCTTCCTACTTCTATTAGATATTATCTCAATGAGAAAATTTTATTAATAACGCTCGTATTATTTCTGCTAATATTTTCTTTATAATTTATGTTTTTGTCTTTGTAAATAAGCTGTATCTCCAAATACAATTAGCTTATCGTGAGGCCCCTTCTGAACATACGTGGATCCGTAGATGATGAAATGATCCTAAGCAACCTGCATATATCAGGCCTTCTCTCTGCATATACCGAAAATTGCGAGAATTTCTAATTTAGCAATTATTCTTCAACTCCGTTTTAACCATTTCCTTTTTGCCACAATATACATACATCAACGAAGTCTAGGGAAATATAAAATATTTAACTTATTGTTTAATTATTTTTACGAGGCTATGTAAATATAATTTGAAACATAATTTTACTGAAGTTTCATTCCTGTAATTAAAATTTATTATAATTTTTAAATAAAAAAGTTACCGCAGTACAACTAAAATGAGGCAAAAGTTCAAATAGTTATTTTTCTGTTGTCAAATAAATAAGAGGAATGCATAAAAAAAAGGAAAATTAGCACAAATTTAATAATCTATAGGCCCTAGTGACGCCTTTTTTTTTTTTTCGGTGAAGTGATCGCTGTTAGCCTTTTGGCTTTTACAGCTTCATCGGATGCTGTGCTCGCGGGCCCGGGTCCCGCGTGCCAGGTTTGGTTTGACCCTAAGATAAATACATAAATAAAAAAAACTCCTACTAGACATCTAAATTCGGTCCGTTGCGTTCGC
This sequence comes from Luehdorfia chinensis, assembly GCA_019845155.1. Lineage (NCBI taxonomy): Eukaryota > Metazoa > Arthropoda > Insecta > Lepidoptera > Papilionidae > Luehdorfia > Luehdorfia chinensis. The sequence continues at coordinate 13,677,779 of JAHVAK010000527.1, forward strand.
TAGCGTGCTTGCGCTACAGTGAATATCTCCATAAATTTATTATATGAAGTCATCTAATGACCGTCCGAAGGAGGCTGCGAGCCTCCGTTCGGACTGTCGACTTGTGTGTCGGTAACTCTGGGCGGTGAGAACCGCCCCGGAACGCGGGTGTATCTGGTGTACGCGGTGTTATTAGCGATAGCTGCGCGCCGCTCTCTACGGCGGTCGCGCGACGTTGTGCGTGTGATGTTGAAGCTGTTAACTGTGTGTACAGTGTTGCTCGGATCGTGACTGACCGTATCGTGGTCAGGGAGTGCTGAGACGTCCGTGTCGTCTAGCACATTTCGCGGTCGACGTTTGCGTTCGGTCGCGTTTTTGTCGGATCGATAATTCGCTGCTTTAACCACCAGCGGGTTTGGATGAACCGCGGCTTTTTAGAAAAACCGCCGTGATACTTCTCTGAAGTGTTCAGAGAGTACGGGCATTTCACAGTCGCTGTGAAGGTCGACATTGCGTTGGTACCAGCCGGCTCCGGTGGCACTTCGCAAGAATCTATTTTGCACCGTCTGCAATTTCTTTATATGATTGCCCGTCGCGTGTGCGAACGCGACGCATGCATAGGCCATTACGGGTCTAATGCATGTCTTGAAGAGGCGGAGTTTGTGTCTTAAGTACATTTTGCTTGAAGAGCAAGTTAACGGATATAGACGGCTTGCGATAAAAGCCGCCCTGTTACGCACGTTCTTAATGTGATCAGCGAACGACATCGCTGCGTCTAACGTGACCCCGAGGTATTTGACGCTCTTTTCCCAGGGAATAGGGCGTCCGAACAGGGTGATCGAGCCTAGCTGATTGTTGCCGATTGTGTGGTAACGTCTAGCTGGCTTAGGCGTGCCCCTCGAGAAGTATATTGCTACACTTTTCTCGGGGTTAACCTCTATTCTCCATTTCCGGAACCATTCGCCTAGGCGATCGGCTGCGGCTTGGAGCTGAATCGTTATGCGGCCCTTGTGCTTATCGGAATAATACAGGGCCGTGTCATCTGCGAAAAGCGCAAGACTTTAGGGTCTTTTGGAATATCGCTAGTGTATAGCGAGAACAGGAGTGGGGAGAGGCAGGAGCCCTGAGGGACACCCGCACGGAGAGGGCGGCTTGAGGAGCGCGTTCCCTCTACCCGGAAGCGAAATAGGCGATTGGACAAGAAGGCTCGTATGATGTTCACGAGTCTGTCCGGCACTTTTGTGTGATACAGCTTGTAATACAAGCCGCCGTGCCAGACTTTGTCGAATGCCTTTGCGACATCGAAAAATAAGGCCCCTGTGCCTACTGGCTTAGGGCGGTCGTGGAAGTTTTCTAATATGTGCTCCGTTAGGCGGTGCACTTGATGGGTACACGAGTGTTCGGGGCGAAAGCCGAACTGCTCGTCTGGAAGGATGTTATTATTAAGGACGTAGTCTTTTAATCGATTAAGAATTATCCGCTCATAAATCTTGGCCATCGAGTTGAGGAGACTTATTGGGCGATAATTGGACGGGATGTTCTTCGGCTTGTGAAACTTCGGAATACCTATAACGTCCGCTTCCTTCCAGTCGTCCGGGAAGGAGCAGCTGGAGAGGAGCGCGTTAGCGTAGTTAGACATTTGATCAACCTGTTGTTTATGCCATCGAGGCCGGGCGCGGATCGGTTTTTAAGATTTTTAACAATCTTCGTGACTTCATCGAGAGTCACTGGAGTCAGTGGTTCGCCCACTGGTGGTATGGTAGCCCTGCGTTCGAGTTCCGCGGCCACCTGCTGCAGGTGGTCGGGATCCGCAGGCGCGAGAGACGGAGTGCATTGGCTCTCTAAACTGTCTGCAAGGCATTCGGCTTTTTCGCTGTCGTCGAAGGCGAGCGAGTTGTCGTTCGATCTAATAAGTGGCGGCATGGTTGAGACCGGCTCTGCTTTGAGAGATCGTGCCAACTGCCAGTAGGCAGTGTGCGACGGCTCGATTTCTCCAAGCATAGTGTCCCAGCTGTCTTTAGTGTACTCAGATAGGCGCTCTTTAACATCCCTTTTGTAGGAGGCGCAGTCTGAGTCTATTTGCGTCTGTTCTATATCTATCGTGCGCTTTGGCCGCACGGTTCTTTTCTCTAATCAGGCGTCGGAGGTCCGCCGGTAGATTACAGCGTCGATCGCTCGACACCGTAACCGTCCGGGAGGATTCTCCGACGACTGTTTTGAGATGACTTGAGAATGATTTTATCGCTCGACAGGCTACCTCTGGCGAGTCGATAATATCTGGTATTTCATCCAAGTGCTGGGAGCTCGTAGCCTCGAGTTTGACCCCGAGGGTACGCCGGTCCACAATGGTTTTGGTCTGTGTGACCTCACCATTTGGCCGGCCCAGCTTAAAAATGACCGGACGGTGGTCCGACTCAAGTTCGTGAAGCGCAACTATAGAGTCTATTTCTAAGTTCACGTCCTTAATAATGGCTACATCGAGAGTGTCCGGCCGCTGATTTAACTGCGCCGGAACTCTGGTTGGTGTTTCGGGAGCTATAACGTTTACGTTATGGCTCTCCGCTAATCTGTACAGCCTATTACCGTTTGTGTTATTTGCGTTGGAATTCCAACTGCCGTGCTTGCTGTTCAAGTCTCCGGCGAGAATAATAGAACGGCCTAAGTCTAGTAGGGATTTTAGGTCTGATTCTAATAATTGTTTGGATGGCGAGAGGTAGACTGATGCTAGTACAAGCGGCCTGTGGCCGGTTATTGCTAACCTACACGCAGAAGTTTCAATGTTGACTAAGTCGGGTGTATCGGGCGCGATACAGTGCAAGGACTTTTTATAGTAGATCAGAGTGCCGCCTTTCGCGGTCACTCTGTCATTTTGGATGCATTTGTAATTGGCAATCTTTGGATCGCGCATACTAGGTTTTAAGAAAGTCTCTTGCACTAGCATAACGTCGATGTCGTGGTCACGAAGGAAATTCGCGACTTCAACTAACTGCGTCTTAAGACCGTTTGCGTTAAAATACGAGACAGTCAGAGAGCGTGGTTTAATCCTACCTATATGGGACGCCATTGGTAACAATTAAAATTTTTATATACTATATACGACGCGGCGCGTGATGTTTAGGCGCATTGAAACGTCCAAATCGCGTCGATGACGTTCATGTGCTCTACGGTAGCCATGAGTCGGTCTTGAGGAGACTTTGCTTCGCGGATTTTGCGCGCTAAAGTCGAAAGTTCGGCAACATTTATGCTGCGCATGAAGCCGCAAATTAGCGAGAAATCTGCGGCGAAATTTGACGAGCCCTGTATTTTGGGCGTTGCGATTTGAGGCGCGGGCCGTGAGGCGGCTGCGCTCTTTTGCGTCATGGGCAACGGTTTTGTCCATGCGTTCGGCGCCGGCGCGGCGCTCTGGCTTTTGCTCTGCCCGGTAGTCCCGTCACCCGCCGCCGGTCCCCCGGGTTTCGCTGCGGCCGGAGCGGGCGCGGGCGTTGGTTTAGGCGCGGGTTTAGACACGGGCTTAGTTGCTGGTTTAGGAGCGGGTGTTTGAGGCTGCGTGGCCCCGGGGCCCTTCCTACGGCCGTTCTTCTTACCTCCCCTGCGCTTCTTACTCTTCGGCGCTCTGTTACACCCGCGGTAATTCGCAGGGTGTCCCAGCTCGCCGCAGAGTATGCAGCTTGGGGGTTCTTGCGCTTCGGGCGTGCGAGCGCAATCTTGTGTGCCGTGATCCCCGAGGCATTTTACGCAACGAGGGCGGGCGAAACAATTACGGGCAGAGTGTCCGTACAGTTGGCATCGGTGGCACTGGCCAATGATGCCCCTGTTGCGGGGTGCCTCAATAGAAAGGCCTGAAAGGCCGCAAATCGTCTTAATGTTAAAGACCTGCTTGCCTTCTGGAGTTAATTCCAGTATGGCTAGGATTAGGACGTACGACTTCTTATTGTGTGGGTGATGCATCCGATGCACCTCCAACGCGGTGCGGAACAGTGCGTCATCTTGCGCAGGTGTCGGTCGGTGTATGGCCGGCTCTACAGCTGGCGATGACGGGCTGTCGGAGTCAAACGTTGCTACGCGACTCCTAAGCAGATTTTGGGTGTCTGGACGGATTCCCGAGATTTCCTCCGACATGACGCAATGGGCGTGAAACTGCGCCCAGATCTCGGGGTGCGCGGCGCGCAAAAACTCCGCGAGATGTACAAACTCCGGCGCGGGGGCACGGGGTGTCGCCATTTCGATGGTTCGAGAGGCGGTGTGTACACAAATGCAAAAAATTCTCCCTACGTGAGCAGGGAGGTGTGTGCTATAACTAGTGACGCCTTTACGACTGCTTTGCATCGTCTGTCCGTGCTTAATGTAACACTTATTGGTGGTTAGTAAGATCGTGCTCCAAAGAAGAAAGAAGTAGAAAAGTATCATGCTCAGTGTACCGATTGTCGGGCATTTTATTGAAAGCCTCTTTTCCCGAGTAGACCCCAGGCGTGCTCAATGGAGTTGAGATCGGCGTACTGCGTAACCCACGGTAACAGCGTGATATCGTGCCCGTGGAGCACATTTTTCACTACTTCTGAAGTGCACTCGAGCATTGCCTAACATGAAGATACCCATATGAATTCAGAGTGGCATCACAATTGGTTGGAGCACATAGTCGCGGTATTTAAGACCACTCATGATGACGATATATTCTGGCGTTATTTTTAAAAGAAAAGATCTTAATGATTTTATATTTACGCAAATACAACAGAAAAATTACATTTAAACAAAACTAGATTTTACAGGATTTTATCGCGTTTAATTTACTATTTATACGTCTTTTATTTATATTCAAACGTCTGGTACGTTTCGATCGAGAACTGGATTGTCCTACCGTTATCATGGGAGCTGTAAAGCATAATTCAAAACTATCTGCCCTGGAGGCGTTGTCCTGCCCGTTCCGGTATGTGACGCGATTAGTTTGATTTCTGAATTACATTTAAGTATGAAACTTTACAGTCACAAGATCACATTACCGGGTCGGACTTTGTAAATTTTCTTTTTTGTTTTCCACTTAAATTTTAGAATTGTATTAACGATGTGCTAGCGGTTAACGATTCTCTACCGTTATATCGACAGTGTTAGTCTCCTGCCGTCAAATTTCGAGCTTTGAACACTTGCCGTTGGACCATGCACGGTGATACTAACAGTAGGTAGGACAACGAAAGTGAAAGGAAACGATTTTGTGGTCGACAGCACTTGGATTGTTCCGTATTCGCTACTACTATTCCAAAACGTTCAAGGCGCATTGCAACGTCATCTGCAGTGGATTGATAGATTGATTATCAATATTGCGAAGTCTAATTATTACTTTACAACTTCGATGTGAAGGATTAGATCTTCTGGCTTTGGCATTGTAATAACACTGGAAAATTGGTCACACAATTCAAAAATTACATAATGAAGCAATTATCAAATACAATTTTAATAAAAAATGCAATAACGGTCGAAAACTGAATGAAAATTGGTGAAATCTGAAAAAAAAAATTATAAATCACCGAGATGTTGAATCAGCTGTCAGAGGATAAGACAGAAAAGAAGAATGAGTATTTATTGTCACAGAACTGTGAAGCATACATAATAACATAAGTTTTGTTTCTGTCACGTGTCACTTGGCGTTGTATACGGAAAATGAATGAAAAAATTAATATTCTTCATAATTTTGTTTTCTTGAATTTAATTGTTGATATTTTAATATCAACAATTAAATTCCATGAAATACAGAGACACGGCGGCAGCTGTATTTTTTAAAGAGCGTTTTGTAGTTTCAATAAAACAAAATATATAATTAAAATTACAAACCACTATTCAATTGTTTCTAGCTTGAAAAAAAATAAAATAAGTAGGTAAGTAATATATATTAATCTATTCGAGAGTAGCGCGGGCGAGCGTAGGGCTGTTCGATCACACCGCGGCATATTTCTTACTTTTAGCATTTTTATACCTGTCGTAACTTCTAAACGATAGGTCCGATTCGAATAATTTGAAGATGACTTTACATGTACATAATCAACCTTGACAAGGTTTAATATGATAAGGATTAATATCATGATACAGGATGTCATCATCTTTCGATTCTACCCGTGTTTTGATTGACTAATTTGAACAAAAAGCGGTTATTGTGACTTAACTATAATATTTAGACATATAGCCTCGCGGACTTTTTTGTGAGTAATGATGTGTCCTATGAAAATGTTGTACATTTTTTTCTTTATCATTAATAGTTTTGCAAGCAGCGCACGCCAAATAATGACTATTATCAGTAAATTTTTGATACCTTAAGTTACATCATAGGAATTTTCGTAGGAATCTCGTTTTTTTTTAATTAAATACAACTCTTGTTAGTAAGTGATAATGTAGTTGTATATAGGTGAAAGAATTTTTAAAATCGGTTCAGTAGTTTTTGAGTTAAATCATTACAACCAAACATACAAAAAATCAAATCTTTCCTCTTTATAATATAAGTTTAGATATACTCTTAATGTAGGTACATTCAGCATGAAGTCCTAAGTTTTAGTTGCCAATATGTTATTACTATTTATATTTCTTAAGTAAAGATAAAAATATGTTTGTAAATATGTGTGTAGGGATCACTTTGTTGTATATTGTATATATGTTGCTAATAAGAATTTTATTGATAAGACTTAAAATAATGGATACATAAGGTATGTATCCATGCTACTAAAATATTCCTTATATTATGACGACGTGGGTAGTTGGGACTGCTAAAAATAAACAATTTTCTACCCTCTATCACATTGTCATTTTAATAGGAAGACGGAAGGCATGACCGTTTTCAATTCTTCAAACAAAATTCTATATTTATGAATATTTCATTTATGTGAGTTTGATGATGATGATGATATTCTCCTGGCCGATTTCGACCACGGCGACAACTTTCGAATATTGTCGAGAGCTATCAACTGCGCAGAAGATAATATTGTGCTATAAGTGTACGAGCATACACAGAGGCACTCACTCGACCCAACCTACCCGCGCCCGATGTAACGCTGAAGATAATATTGTGCTATAAGTGTACGAGCATACACAGAGGCACTCACTCGACCCAACCTACCCGCGCCCGATGTAACGCTGATGCGATAACATAGGAGGTAGGCTAGGATGCAGTGTCAGAAACACTGGGACAATCAGCAGCCAGACCTGAAAACCAACAATTTATAAAATTTTTGGCTCCGGTTGGGATTCGACCCCAGGACCCAAGGCTTAGAAGTCAGGTACCTGAGTACCTGACTTCTAATCGATGTGAGTTTATGTGAATTATATAAGTATTTTTTTAGTACTGTGGCAAGGAAAAACGCAGACTTATATCTGGTCATCTGTGTATTATATATGATAATGCCGTATAAGTGTAAACGCAGACACTGAATCATTTGACTTTATCTTCCCATAAAAAAAAAGTAAAGTTTCAGCCTATAAATGTCCCACTACTGAGCACAGGCCTCCTCGCATTTCTGAGAGTGTTTTGGAGCTAGGAAGAATCCGCCACGCTGCTCCAATGCGGGTTGGCGGACTTCACATGTCTTCGAAATATTTTTAATTTCTCAGACATGCAGGTTTCCTCACGATGTTTTCCTTCACCGCCGAGCACGTCGTAAGTCAGCACTTAAAATTGCAATTAACAATTTTAGTGGTGCCGGCACCGGGAATGGAACCCAGGACACTCGCGTACTATGAAATTAAAAGCGAGCGCCTAGCCCCTGAGCAACCACGGCTTCCCATGTTGAGTGTTAATGTCGATGTTAAAGACAGATGATAGGTTTCGCGTAAAAAGTAAAGTTTCAGCCCGCTCAGCTCAGAGCACAGGCTTCCTCTCATTTCTGTGAGGGTTTTGGAGCTAGGAAGAATCCCCCACGCTGCTCCAATGCGGGTTTACTTTTTAACCCTATACTTGGCAAGATTTTTTTTTCGGAAATGTTCAAATATTATAGTTTATATGTGTTCTTAGGTGTTCATTGGTGACGGAAAAAATAATAAAAAAAACATCGATTCGTTAAATTAAGTTTTATTGAGCGTATCACATAAGGCACACTGCCAGATTTACAATAATCAACCTCAGAAAATCTGTGTATCACATTAGTGGCACCGCCACGTTTACAATAACGTCAAAATATATTTTTTTAACGAAAACCAAACTAAATATCAAATTCTAACGTAAGATTACATAAACTGAAATAATAAAAATGTTAATTGTTTATGTTCTGCACACAAATAATCAACAATTTGACAGCCTTACCTTTATAAATCTAAGATATCAGTCAAATGAGATCACTTATATTATCTACATCCTAGATGATAGGCGCGGCTCCGCCCGCGTTGATGTAGGTTATCGCGCCAAAAAATAGTTTGTGTCCTTCCTCAGGATGTAATTCTATCTCCATGGAAATTTCATCAAAATCGGTTTAGCGGTTTCGGCGTGACGACGTAACGGACAGACTGAATTAATTTCGCATTTATAATATAAGTATGGTTAACTATATATTAGTCTTATATTGGTAGATTATTTCTGACTTTGTCTTTTCTTGTTTCTTTGTATGATAATCCAGAGAACAATTTATTCTCCGGCAATAGGTACAACCTAATTTTGCATTCCTGACAAAAAAGTCTGCCCTCTGACGAATGCAATAGTTGGATAATGAGCAATATTCTCGTAACAAAAAGCTTTCAGTCTGTGAGAAGTACGGCAAATATCAACGATGACCTCGGAACGGCGTACGATATAGATCAATCAGCATATTTGCTAAGTCAACTCCGCCCATGTTGGTATTATATTCTTTGATCAAATTTGGGTAAGTCACTAGCACTTTCATGTCCTCTTCTTTCTCGTACCGATTCACGGTCTGTACAGGATTTGCGTCAACAAATGTGCTTGCAGTATTAACACATTTTATAACAACGATCTTTTTTGTTGCATACAACTTGAGCAAGAGACCCTCTGCCTTTTTCCTATAGGTTTTTATCAGTCGGTAATTTCTTTTCCTCTCCTCACAGCCTGTTAGCTTAGATTGCTCCCAGTGCGAAAATAGTGGAGTAGCTATGCGGGCTGGCGAATATATTTGGCTAAAACTACAACTACTTTTAATACTAAGCCTATGCTATTCTCTTAATCTGTAAATAATTGAGTACTGAATGTATCGTCACCTCTAGAGATCAGGAAATTGTATACGATTCCAGAAACCCCAGTGCTAACTGATACTTTGAAACCCACTTTTTAGGTTTACTTTTATGTATTGTCTGCGACTATTGCCTGGTTGTACAGGTTGTCTGCTTTGGTTCCCTTATGCGGTATCTCCATTTTATCGGTACTAAATCGTGGTTCTTCTTCTGTTTGCAGACAGTTTTCACGAATCCTTTGAACAAAAGGCCTCACTTTGTAATATCTGCCACCGTCATCTTTTAAATTATCATTAAAATGTAAATACCTTCGCAACAACTGGAACCTCTTCAGGGGTATTATTTCAGCTACTTTAACATATTGCATATTTTTGCACCAATATTTTGAGTAAACGAGCATTTTCGTGATCCCTATAAATAAAATCTGACTGTGACTACGCCCCGCGGCCTGGGAACAAGCACTACGACTTGACGAACTCTATTTTTCTGCTGCTGACTAAGCTGATCATCGAACAAAATTAGGTCAACATGTACTAAAACAATATTATTTTTACCTTGCGATGCGCAGACGCCTTCAACCAGTCCGTCATCTTGCGTTCTACTACTGTTTTAGTGTTAGCCAGTAACTAAAAAATATTTTTGATAGAATCTTAATAGTATTTCCGAGCATACTATATCATAAAAATATTAAAAATACGTTCCGAAATCTCTGTAGATTTTTCGAAAGTGCAACGTATCAAATCATACACTGTGCCAAGAATAGGGTTAATAATGTCCGGTGTCCGGCAGAGTAGAACAGCGCCTACCTCTTTTCTACCGAGGTGTCGTAAGGGGGGGAAGGTATTGCATAGGCAGCAATTAATCGTGCAGAATAACACCATAACATGTAATTCTCTTACTGGAAGCAAGAATTTTTTTCGACTCTTACCACGTGGTTCGATACCCGTCATGTCTCGTTTCCCACGCGGCGAAACGTGCGAGGGCTACGTGTGTAGCCTCTGCCTAACCGTTATATGGCAACAAGGCGTTATTGTATGTATGTATGTATGTATTGTCATTAAAAATTGTAAACTAAAAAAGTAGTTTCAAATGTGTGCCTGGTGGTGGCGGCGTTAGATAACCTTCCCCCCAATTTTATCCCCATGGTGTCGTAAAAGTTGACTAAGGGAATAGCTAGAAAAAATATGGCCAGTTCTAAATAAAGTGACAGGCAGCAAATCGTTAACCTGAAAGTAAGTGCAACGTCTGCCCATAACAAATGCTGTGGCGCCTAGAACATTTCTCTGTGCTCGTCACTCTGAGATATCAGTTCTTAAGTCTCATAAGCCCACTAATTACACTTGGTATCACTGCCCTTCAGATCGAAACACAGTAATGTTTGCACACTACTGGTACTACTGGTACCTAGCTTAGATATCCGTCTAGGTAGGTACCGACGTATTAGGTAGTTCTCATCATCATCATCATTTCAGCTTATTACTAGTCCACAGCTGAACATAGGCCTCCCCCATAGATTGCCACAAAAGTTTGTAGCTAATATGGGGGGGGGGGGATTTTGCCATAGTTGCCATATCTGCCACGCTTGACAGGCGCGTTTGGCAACCGCAGTTTATTTATTCAGATGTTTCAGGAAAATGCTGCTGCCCATCTTCTGAATTAAATTTTTGTTCTGTCGACTTTTACGACACCAAGTCAATATCTCTAACTTACCATACCACTGCTACCTTAGTATCAATTTATTTTAATTTTAAAAAGTTGTGTAGATTTTGAATGAATGAAAGATGTGTGTCTGGGTACGATCCGTTTGGGTCCATACTTAGAATTCTTTCACTGTTTGTTAAAACGCCTAAGCAAAGCATGTGCGAATGGAAAATTTTAGATAGACAAACTGCTATTTGTTTTTCTATTTAACGTTTTAATTTGTTTTTAAGATCATTTTACATGTGTGAAATACGCTTCGGTTTACAAAAAATTTTTGGAAAAAATTTATAAAATAGTAATTTTTTCAAGATTATGATATGAGATGAGATGATGAGATGAAAATGGCCTGTGTTATCTGGTGCCAACAACTGTGAGGACTCTGCGCCACCAGATTCGATAAGACGACACGCACCTGGTTGCGGTGTTAGTTTTCGTATCTCCGTTATTACAGGAGGGAGTGAAGAACACTTTCAAAAACTAGTAATACACCATTTTTAATTTCGCATATATATTTTGTGAAGTTTTTACTCAAGATAACGTCAGCAGTACGCTTTATGATTCTCAAACGTTCTCAAATTTACTTCCTACTTTATATAACTTTCTGCAGTTTGTCCCATGTTTGTACCGATACAGCGAGCATTTGAGATGCAAACTGTGACATCCAAACTGCAACACGCTTGGGACTTACAGAAATGTACAAGCGCCTATATTGAGTTATCGTTTCTCTATTCCCAGCGATGATGCTTGAATATACTTATGTAATCCTTTGACACTAATATTCAGATCTTGCAGTCATTTCGATTTTTTTAAAGGAAACCCGCCGAGATGAGTACAATATATATTCCATTTTAATGTTTCCAATTTATTTGATTGAGTTTGGAAGGTTTTCGTTCAGCTGGTAATACAGTTATGCGTATTTATTGAAAGTAGTTAATTCGGTGCGCTTTAGACCAGGACGTTAAACAGTACATAAATAATGAGATTACAATGGGGCCCGCTCTGCGCGAGCGGGTTTTTACGCGACCGTAACTGCAACAATGATACCACTAGAAAATACAACTTTCATTTCAGAGTATTCACGCCGGATGAAAAAAATATGGAACGCTGTTTGGTTAAATAAAAAAAGATTTTGTGGGAATATTGTTTGCATTCGTTGAATAACGTTTACATTTTCTTCAACTTACCTACTTTATTTTTACTTTTTTGATTTAACGAACAGTAATTTTGTAGCTTCTAAATTTTCATGAAATCATATGACAATGTTAAGGTCGTGTCGCGCCTCGTGTATTTTATATCGAATGTAATACTGTAATACTTCACTTCAAAGGGAGATTGATTCTAACATAGATAGTTTCAAAATGTATGATAAATGTATAAAAAAAGAGTTGAGTGAAAATCAGTGATAATTTTTGTTTGTATATTGATAATAACATTCAATACAATAGTTTTAGTGTGGTAGCGGCGTAAGAGAATCTACCACCCGCATTTCATCCCGTGGGTGTCGTAAAAGTCGACAGAGGGAAAATAAAAACCAAGTGATGGGCAGCAGCATCTTCCTGGAACATCTGAATAAATAAACTGCGGTTGCCAAGCCCGCCTGCCAAGCGTGGCAACTATGGCAAAATTCCCTCCTCAAAATGAGAGCTACAAACTTTTGTGGCAATCTATGGGGAGGCCTGGCTGTTCAGCAGTGGACTAGTGATAAGCTGAAATGATGACGATGATGACGACAATAGTTTTTAATATTTGAATCAGTCATAATTTCATATATTACACAAAGTCATAATTATTAAATATACTTGTAATTAAAACTAGGCCTCGGCTTCGCATTGGTGCAATTTACTAAAGAGGAAAATGAGAAGTGCGCTTAGCAAAAAATATTAAGTATTGAAAACATGTGTAAAACTGTCTAACTGAACGTCACTCTTTGTTATTGAAATTTTAGTACAAAAATAACATCCCAATTTCCGAGTCCTCCGGTAGAATTTTCAAAAAATTTTTTTCATACAAACCTTAGAGCCGTAGTAGCTCAGGGGACTAGGCGCTCGCTTTAAATTTCATAGTACGCGAGTGACATGGGTTCGATTCCCGGTGCCGGCACCACTAAAATTGTTAATTGCGATTTTAAGTAGGTACTGAATTACCACGTGCTCGGCGGTGAAGGAAAACATCGTGAGGAAACCTGCATGTCTGAGAAATATAAAAAAAAAATTCGAAGTACATGTGGAGTCCGCCAACCCGCATTGGAGCAGCGTGGCGGATTCTTCCTAGCTCCAAAACCCTCTCAGAAATGAGAGGAGGCCTGTACTCAGCAGCAGGAAATTTATAGGCTGAAACTTTACTTTACTTTATACAAACCTTGTCCTTACTATTAGGAACACAACAAAAGAAATCAGCCAAATCGGTCGAGCCATTCTCAAGTGACGATTTTTCATGCATGCGGCAATTGATTTTATTCATATAGAAGATAGAAGATTAAAGTAGTAAATTTATATATATATGTATAATAAATTATTTATAAAAATGTGTCATACATTTTATTAACGAAGGGCGTGGGTATAATACTAATTTACTCATACTCTCAAACCCAAACTTGATTACACTCATGATATTTCATGTACTCGTACGTATCCGTAGTTGAAACTTAATTGAATTGATTATAATTGAAAGCGTTAAATGTCTTCATAGTTTCCCCATGTTGATAATTTCCTCGTCAGTTTCCTTTTATCGCATCCAGAAACTCTTAGGGGTTTGTCGCAATGAAAATAATAGAGCCTCAGGTAATTTCGCTAATGCACGTGGTTACATCCCTATCTATGTTGATCGCCCTTACACTTTGTCCCGTAGGTAGCAATTAAGAGGGTCGAAAAGGAAGATTTATAGGGTTAGCACGGAGTCATATTTTGCTTGAATGTTCATTGTCTTTTATGGATTTTCTTTATATCAATATATGTTGACGAGGGAATTATAACTGTATATTTTTGATTTATTTACAAAGTCTTTAATTAATATTTATTGAGTAATGCAATATTGCAACTGATGTAAATGAACTGGTCATATTAGTATTCACAACCAATTTACTATTAATATTACAAAAAAAAGGCCTAAATATTTGTATATTATGTGCGGTTTCATCATGGATGTCACTTACTTTTAAAATTCTTTCATTGTTACCAAAATCTTCTTTTTCAGATGGACGTAAGGGAATAAAAGTTCAAAAAACACATATACGTATGTCGTTTATATTGGTTTTACAGGCAATAATATACATTACATTAAGGCCGTTTTGCAGCATAGATTGGCATATAAGAAAGTACGATACAGATTCATCGTTATTACCAACTGAAACAAAGTCATCAAATCAGATAATATTTTATAAGTGACTGTAAATATTCAGAAAAAACCTAATGACTTTATCGAGATAATATTTCACTTACAGTTTACAAATTATTGTTCATAAATTCAACAATGTTAACGTTAACAGTTACAATAATATATGCTTATAGTAGCGCTATTTTTAACATAAAACACAATAGCATTTTTATTTATTTGGATTTTTTTAACCGTCTTTACGAATATTAACATTAGAAGAATGCGAACAAATATTATCTTGATACAACTGTACCTTCTATACTATATACACACTGAATAATATTTTACATACAAAATTAAAGTATATAGTTTGTCTATCAAATATATAAAACCCCTTCATCGCAATATTAAGTATGATAGGAATTCATATGAAATTTTCCAAGCATTAATATTCCGATGTGCACTGCCCGAGTTTTCTAAGAGGCTTAATATTGAGTATCGATTAAAAAAATAACAAATTGAAGCAGATACGAAATGCTAATTAACTGATGCTCTACATAATATTTTTACAAGAAATTAATGGAAATCAATACGGATTTTCAACGACAACACATTCAGCTCTTAATTTATTGAAATAATAAACATTAATAGATACATTACAACCATGAAAGCATTCACAGTAATAATACTATTCGTTTGATTTATTTTGCCGTTCTATTTGTTCGTTCTGCCGATAGGTGTCTGGCGGAGTAGAATAGCACCTACCTACCTCGTTCCTACCGAGGTGTCGTAAGAGGCGACTAAGGTATTATACGGACAGTCTATATTTGTGCAGAACAACACCATAATATGCAATGCTGTCACTATACTGTTCGACCTAGTGGTCAGAGTACCTGACTTCTAAGCCGCGGGTCCTGGGTTCGAATCCCAGCCGGAGCCAACATTTGTGCTTAAACACAAATTGTTGGTTTTCGCGTCTGGTTGTGTTGTGATTGTCCCCGTGTTATCTGACACTGCATCCTAGCCTACCTCCGATCTTATCGCATCAGCGTTACATCGGGCGCGGGTAGGTTGGGACAAGTGAGTGCCTCTGTGTTTGCGCGTACACTTGTGGCACTATAATATCTCCTACGCAGTTGATAGCTCTCGACTGCTCGAGAAAATGCAATGGGGAGTAAGAATTCTGTCGACTCTTTCCAAAGTGGCGGCGACGTGGTTCGCCACCCGTCATATCTTAGTTTTCCCTCGGGGGCGAAAAGTGGCTACGTGTGTGGATCCGCCTACCCCTTTTTATGGTAAATAGGATACTATATATTATACGAGTTTGTATGTTGGATTTATAATCTCTGTTATTTTCTTCCTAACTGTCTCAGAATCACGTTCATTTAGAAGAGTCCATATTCCATTATTACAAACAGGTTAGGTTAAACCACTTACCCTGTTAAGACTTTCTGTGTTACCTATTTACATATAATTTTATTTTATCCAGCTTTATTTCTTAACTTCCGTCCGTTTTGGTACATTTCATAAATGGTGCAGTTCCAAACACAAATTTCATCCGTAAAATAACAATTTATATTCACTAACTTATAACAAGTGAATAAAAATTGGAAAATTTGATTGAATAATAACAATACAAATTTAATAATAAATGGTGGAAACGAAGTAACAAAACAGTGCCTGAAACATGAAGTGAAATATCTAACTGAAACATTTTTGAACGTCAAATGCAGTTCACATATACATTATTAGGGGATATTTAAGTATAAGTCTGAACTCAGCAGTTTGCCTTTAAGAGTTTTCGTTTAGCACACAGTGTATACGAGAGCAGTCAGTAAAAAAAAATCGGATGGCAGAACACGGCGTGAATCGCTTGCGGGAGGACCACCTCCACCGAGAAAGCCTGCATCCTCCACACGATTCCCACCTTCGCGGAGAGGTCCCTGAAGACTCGAACGTACATCGTTGCTTTCTTCAGCAGCTGTGTTGCTCTCTTCCTCAATTCGTGATTTTCGATAAGGTAGCTCCATTTCTGTGTAGTGATTGTTGTTTGTTAAGCATAATAAGTCTTACAGTTATGGATATTTCTTATGAACGTTAAGTAAATGGTATATACTCGTAGATGATGGCCGATTTCCACAGGTGACATCTACTTACTAAAAGATATAATACATACTGACAATATTTTAACATCATAAATGTTCACGAAAACGACATAAATGTATCATTATTAAAAAAAATATTATCAGGAAATTAATAAATTAATAATCTTTACGGGTATATTTCATGAATGCATATGTTGGCATCATTCTCAAATACTACCTGCGTTAAACAGCAGCGTAACATCATTCGGTTTCATTTCTTTTGATTGGCGATGAGGCATATCATCGTAGTCATGTGACAACCTTAATTATAGTTCTGAGAATGGATTATTTACTTATATGTATCACATTGGTCTGATTGTACACGTTATCAGATGGTTTATGAGCTATATTTCTTCTTTCGTTCAGTATAATACAATGACTGCTCCATTTATGAATTTAAACATTTGGATAATAATATAAGTTTCACTGATTGAAAATCTATTTAGGAGTCCGTCTAGTGATATACATACATAATTACCACCACTATTTATTCTGTGTCGCATGCAGGCATTACTGTGTTTCGGTTTGAAATGGACTGTAGCTATTGAAATTACAGGGCATATGACATTAAATAACTGAAGTCTTAAGGTGACAAGCGCAGTGCAGGATTTTGTGACTCAAACTTTTGGGTGCCACTGCAACTTTTATAAGTATGACACTTATCAACAGGTGAACGACCCGTTACCTCGTCTCGTAGTATCATAAAAAAGTAAACGCATTCATAACCAAGTTTATACAAATAAAAATATAATACCAACATTGATATCATTAAATATTCTGTTCACTTACCGTATAGTCTTATATTTCCTTCAGCGTCTCCTATAGAGTTTTTGGAGATGCACTTGTAGCCGCCCAAGTCGCTACGTTGTATGTTCCGTATTACAAGGCGCATTTGCACGCTGTATGACGAACTGGTGATCTCGGTCATCTTGTATTTGTCGTTCGATATTATCATCTCACCTGCACAACAATTACAGCGTTATCGCAAACTACGAATGGCCAATAATGACTATAACTGGTAATAGCATCAATTAGCATTAATTAGCAGCATTAGCTCAGCATAGGTTTTTATTAAGTGTCCATGTTAATTCTTGTTGATTAATGGCAGTTATAATAATTAGGTAAGGTTGCTATTCGAAAAATGAATGAAGAAAAGTGTAAGTCTAGAAACATAATAATAAAAATAAGAACTTGATGCGTTATCTCATTGTGCATATAATATTTGGTAGTAAATAAAGATACATTTTCTGAAAGTCAATGTCTGTATATTATGATTTTATAAAACAACAATAAAACGTCGACATAATTTGAATATAAAATTTTAAAAGATTCAACCCTGAATTCCTATTTATGACGTTAGTCACATTTAGTATAACATAAGCTATCAAAAGCTATATCCGACGATACGGTTATTAGTTCATCGTCCTTTATTCGATAGCTTCAGGTCTTTCCGATCATTTATATTCGGCCACTTCCGACCATTGTCCGCCCGATATCGTGGTGAAATATGTTGTTTCGGCATGTTGCGAGCTGAACAATATGTATGTGGCCACGTTATTTACTTTTCAATATATGTCTAAATTAAATGGAATTGTGTTACGACAAACGGTTCGATATAATTTCCCAATGTAATTTATCAAATATGAACAACACGTTGTCTTTTTGGTAATAAGTACATAAGCATTATATTATTTTTATTTATGGTTTCTATAATTGATATTATAAGAAGTTATTCATGATTGTCAGTCTATAAGAAGTACCACGCTGGGCGCCGCGCTACCCGGACGGATTAGTAAACGCAATACCATAATACCAATGGTGGCAATATGATTTATATTACTTTTAATACCCCTATGGGAAGAAGTAAGCTATGTATTTCGAATTCGTAAGATACTCATACTACTTTCATTATTTATAATAAATAAATAAGTAGAAAAAACTTAATTTTACAGACTTTATCGCGTTTAATTTTTAACCTTTATAACCCAACGTTTCGAGAACTTTACAGCACCCATGGCCGTAAGAGGATCTTGTCATTAGATATGCAAAAACTGATAATTCGATACCAGCCAGCCGTGTAGCTACCACCCCATTTCATCCCGTGGGTGGGGTAAAAATCGACAGACGGAAAACAAAAAAGAAGAGATGGGCATTAGCATCTTCCTGAATCATCTGAATAAATAAACCGCGGTTACAACCCGCCTGCTAAGCGTGGCAACTATGGCGAAATCCCCACAAAATGAGAGCTACAAGTTTTTGTGACAATCTATGGGGAGGCCAATGTTCAGTCTATGTAGGCTGAAATGAAAAATGAATGATGATAGTCCGATTCCTTTTTTTATTGTATTAGGTACTTAAATATGAATATGTAATTTTGTCGTACTGGCCACTTTGATCAGAAATATATCCTCTTTGGTTAAGAATTCCAAATTCAAATTTATAAATCTATTTACCTGGTATATTTGAGTTTCGAAAACAGTCATTCATTTGTTTTTTTCCTCCTTAGTTTTTCCTTTAGCGTCGCTCATCTCGCACAATGGAAAACTTGAAATATCGCTTTATTTACGAGTCCGAGTTCTACCGTGGCACCAGTGCCGCAGAAACAGCTTGCAGGATTAACATTGTGTATGGCGCTGGTGTCGCAAAAGAAAACACAGTACTTTTTTGGTTCCAATGTTTTCGTTCTGGAAATTTCGACCTTCAGAACAAGACACGTGGACGGCCGGAGACCAAAGTGGATAATGAATAAATAAAGGCTATTGAGGAAGCGGATCTCACGCAAACCACTTCAGAGTTAGCTGCAGGCTTCGCTGTGAGCGATAAAACTATTTCAGTCAACTTGAAGCAAACATAGAAAGTAAAAAAGCTTGAAGTACCACCGTACTTTATGAATTGAGTGAAGCAAACCAGCAAACACGTGTCGACTGCTGCGTTACATTGCTTAACCGGCACAATAATGAAGGGATTTTAAATCGGATCATTACATGTGATGAAAAGTGGATCCTGTACAATAATCGGAAGCGCTCATCGCAATGGCTGAACTCTAGAGAACCAGCCAAATCCTGCCCAAGGCGAAAATTTACTCAGAAATAGTTACTTGTTAGTTTTTGGTGGACTAATGCCGGTGTCGTTCAGTTCAGCTTTCTAAAATCTGGTCAAACGATTACGGCAGATATCTATTGCCAGCAACTGTAAACCATTATGGAAGAACTAGCTGCTAAGCAACCGACGCTGGTCAATCGCTCTAGGCCACTGCTGCTTTAGGACAACGCTAGAAGTGCGCTAGTGTGTGGTAGCACACTGCACAACATACGGCCGCTAAACTAGAGGAGCTACAATTGGAAAGACTGCTACACCTACCGTACCCCTCGGACCTTGCTCTAACAGATTACCATGTTTTCGGAATTTGGATAAATTCTTACTAGGAATAAAATTCATCTCCGATGTGGCAGTCCAAACCGCCTTCAGAGTGTTTATTGATTCTCGCCCCCATGTTTTTTTTAGTAAAGGGATCAATGAACTACCTATGAGATGGCAAAAGTGTATAGATAACAATAGTACATTCTTTGATTAATTAAATATATTTTACAAAAAAACGACTTTGAATTCCTCCCATACAAAACGCAAATTACATATGTAAGCACCTAATATATTGAATCATGTACTCTTCATATTTCTGCATTTCAATATTCTGATGACTAAAAGTTTTGTTAATTCTTTCTTTATGACCTAAACTTAATTTATATAGTTATTTACTGAAGAATCAGAAGATAAATTTTGTTGCGTTAGCTACATTATTACCGCAGCCGAGGGTCACGTTGCTTTCCACTCACTCCACATTAAAAATTGGCTGCATTCCTTTCGTGTCAGTTATTAATAGTACTTTAGTAGTCTTTTTAACTACATCATGTTATATTACATTTTTGTTTTCTAAACTAATATTTTAATTTTGTTTGAAATATTGAGAATTGTTCTTACATTTGATATTTTTGATATTTTTATTTATGTATGTTACTTACAATTTCCTGAATATAATAATAATAGTCTTATTATCGTTGCAACAATGTCTACTTCTATAGATTTGAAAGAAAATAAATAAACATTTGTCTTAATTTCAATAAACGGACTTGAACTGAACTGAGTAGGAACGTCAACACAACTTGCTATATTTGTCAAAGCAGTTTACGTTCACAGTTCAATAAAAGCGGTGAAGCCAAAGACGTCAGACTGGGCAAGTACTTCGGGCCTTCGCCGTGTGAATTGACCACAAATCTGCGGTTCACACGTTGCAACTGACGTTTTGATGCCGTCGGCTTGCGACCGACACGCCCTTCTTTGTTTATTGCAATATTACTTCATTAATTAACTACAGCTATTAAATAATTAATCAATAACTAAACTAAACTTTTCTTGACATAGTTTTGGTTGTTTTGTGTCTACTTAGAAGCCATATATATATATATATATATATATATATATATATATATATATATAATCTAACTAGAAAATGTCACTAAATCTAAGAATCTAAACGTCTTACATAAAGATGGTGAGATAACAAAATAGACTATTTTGATAAAATATAAAATTAGTGAATGATCCATTAATTAATATTCATTATTAAATATGCACACCAAATGAAATCTTTTTGTGTTTATTTTGATATAAAAAAATAGTAATTTGACTTGGGTGACTAGAAGAAAATAACTTTATGGTTGTTTGATTATCGAAATATACTCGTACTTATACAATACGGTTATTTAACTGGTTTCCGATTAGGTTGCCAAAATGAAATAAACAAAGACTATGTTTAATTAAAAATATATAGCACGGCGAGTTCTGGTAACTACGGATATTCCTTGGCATGAGATTTTATTGTACTGACATAAATGTTGTGTAACGTAATTAACTTTTCATCACTATACTCTAGTAAGGCAGGTTAGTTTGCAGCGGCAGAGATTAGTGTACGGTTACAATATACTTAATTATGTCTAGAATAAACAAGTGGCTGGTATATATTGGCTGTGGCACATAATAAGTGTGTTCAATTGGAGAAGCACTATACTCTCACAGACTGTTACCATAAAGCAGCAGCATAGGGCTGTTTTTTTAGTAGTAGGTAAATGGAGAGAACCGGAGACAATTACTCTTAGGGAGACATTCACTTTCAGGGAGACATTCCTTATACTCCTCAAGTATGATAACACACCATCTCCTTGAATCTTCATCCAGGATGGAGGTTGCTGTATTGCCATTTACCATCAGGAAGACTGTGTGCCTTTTTGTCACTTAAATAAAAAACAAACACGAATAATAACAATTTGTCACCTGCACATATATTGCGTTAGGTGTGGGGTTTAACCCAGGTACGACTAAGCCCTGAACTCATTAAATATAAACTTTTTCAAGTAGACGAATTTGTTCTGAACTGCAAGGAATTGATATTACTTAGCAGATACGAGTAAAACCATGTTTTGTTTTTTATGATTTGTTTTTTACAGGAAAGAGACATACCGATTCTTTCGTACTTAAATTAACACTACTGCTTGAACGAAAATGTACCAGTACATTTGACGAAATAAATAATGTAGGTTTAAATTCGGATTATAGCCACGCATATAAATTAATGCCGATGGATTGCGAAAAAAATGTGAATAAGAACTGGTGCAATTTAAATTACAACAAAAAGTTAGCGAATGTTGTGTGTATGCTGCTTCGGTCCGAGTGAGCAGGACACACCCATTTCATGTCGGGCACCGCCGCCCCGCCGCTTGTCCGGGCTCGTCACGCCCGTGTATTACCTAATTTAATTTGTAGCGCCCGCAATTTATAGCCTACACAAGCTCTGCAGCACTTGTTTGTCAGTAATATCACAACTCAGACAGATGCGCTCCATTTCACACAAACATTAAATAAATAAAGGCAAGCCACCCTTAAAAAGTTTTGCGCCCTTTGAAAAGTGAGCATAAAATTGGATTCTATTTATTCGAATATTGTGGCATGCGAGAGTAAATATCGTGACTGTAGCCTAAAGCAATTTGAAGCGGGCGGGCCAGCGGTCTTTGTTGCATATCGGACGGTAATAGAATTTGGTCCGCTTTTTGCGCAGTCGGTCGCTCAGCCCGCGTAATGGCGGGCTCGGTTGCCTTTGTAACTGCATCTAAATCTGCCTGCATCGGGTATCCATCTGGTTATTGTATTATTATGATAGCCATACTGTATTCTCCATTGATGTTATCGCCAAGAAATTGTATCATTCATCATCATCATTATCATCATTCAGCCTATTACTAGTCCACTGCTGGAAATAAGCCTCTTCCAAAGATTGCCACAAAACGCTTTTATTTTGGAGAGTTTCCCCGTAGCTGCCACGCTTCACAGGCGGGTTGGCAACCGCAGTTTCTTTATTCAAATGTTCTAGGAAGATGCTGCTGCCCATCGTCTGTTTTTCATTTCCCTCTGACGACTTTCACGATACCCACGGGACAAGATGGGATAGTAGATTCTCTTAATTATTATTAAAACAAGGGAAGAGATCTAATAAGTTAAAAGCTACTAGTTTTGTCATAGTATTTTTTCACCGATGTTATTATAAAACTAGCCTTATGTATAATTCTGTATGCTTCCGGAAGCTATTAATGGTGTAGGAGATATAGTGCCATAAGTGTATACACAAACATTGAGGCACTCATTCATCCTAACCTACCCGTGCTCTGTATAATACTTATGCGATACGATCGGAGGTGGGCTGGGATGCCGACACGGGGAGATGGGGACAATGATGGCACAACCAGACCCAACAAACAGATCACAGATCTACTTCGTAGAAAATTGGTACTGATTATTATTCAGCTACGTGATCGAAAATTTTAACTTTACTACTAAATAAATCGTAATAAATCGTTCAGCTTGAAACCGAATGTCAGAAACAAAAATATAAGAACAAGCCTAACAAAGAGAAAATCCAACGATAGAAATAGGGGTTAAATCGATAGCCCACAAACACCCCAAGGAATAAATAGCGCGATCGTTTTAAATTTTAGTTTAAAGAGCGTGGTGCGAAAAAACTTTTGTTCGTTTTGTAAGGCTACGGTGGGCAGCTGCGATCGCGTGGGCGGCTCGCATATGTCCCGAGCTCGCCCGACAACGTAAATCCATTCCTAACTCGACTTTAGTGGCTACTGGCGAGCCTTGCTGCAGCGTCGACGTCGTCCCAATTTTGTTTTCACGCATTATCCGCCTGTGTATTGGGATATTTGCTTAAGTGCCACTGTTAAAATTGTTTAATATAAAACGTAATATAGTGTCGACTACACATATTTCTTTTTGTGATTGATATATTTGTCATGAAAGGAAGATTAGTGGCTTAACAGGGATTTATCTATATTTCGTGTAAACTTGTGTCAATGGCTCTAGATTTTTTAGGTTTAATCCGTTGGGTCATGCAGACGAATAAATATAACTTTTTAAATCCATTTTCGTAAAGCTTTATACAAAAAAAAATCAGTAACATAATCTTCTAATTATCGCTTTTACAGTTATAAATGCAAGTGTATTGATGCTATTATCGTAAAAAAAATATATATATTATAAGAACATTGTAGTGTTTATTTGATTTAAATTTCATTCCAAATAAATCGCGCGTAATGATTTCTTCTAATTTGTACCATATTATGTAATATAAGGTCGGGGAAAAGTCTTTTTCGCATATAGTATGTATATACTTGTAATAAAATGTCTTTGGCTGTACTATTTGTATCTTGCTGGTTTTGATGACATTAAAAAGGTTACATTTCAAAAAAAGGTGGTAGGATTCCTATGCAGGAATCCATCTAGGTAGTTATTCTGCCATGAAGCAGTAGTGTGCAAACATTACTGTGTTTCGGTTTGAAGGGCACTGAGAGCTAGCGTAATCACTGGGCATATGAGACTTAAGAACTGATGTCTCAGGGTGACGGGCGCAGTGTGGTGTCACACATAAATGTTCTGGGTGACACAGCATTTGTTACGGACAGACGTTGCACTTACCTTCAGGTAAACTTTTGCACGTTCCGTCACTTTTATCAAAAAAAAAAATGATTTTATTTCTGTCAAAATGAGTGAATATAATATAGAAATTCGATACATTTTTTTTTGTAGAGCCGTGGTAGCTCAGGGGCTAGGCGCTCGCTTTTAATTTCATAGTACGCGAGTGACCTGGGTTCGATTCCCGGTGCCGGCACCACTAAAATTGTTAATTGCAATTTTAAGTGCTGACTTACCACGTGCTCGGCAGTGAAGGAAAACATCGTGAGGAAACCTGCATGTCTGAGAAATTAAAAATATTTCGAAGACATGTGAAGTCCGCCAACCCGCATAGGAGTAGCGTGGCGGATTCTTCCTAGCTCCATAACCCTCTCAGAAATGAGAGGAGGCCTGTGCTCAGTAGTGGGACATTTATAGGCTGAAACTTTACTTTATTTTTTAATTTTTTTTTACAACAAACGGAAAAAATGCAACGCAAGCCGCAAAAAAATTTGTGACGTTTATGGACCTTTGGATTTATATATGTGTCAGTAAGAGTAGGACAAAGTTGGTTTAAGCGTTTTCAATACGAAAATTTTGATGTTAAAGATGCACTTCGCTCGGGTCGCCCTGTTCAGGATAATATGGACGCCATTTTTGAAAAAATTGGAGCAACGTCGACATATCAGTAGTTACGACATAGCCGAAGTACTGGGAATTGACCACGTTGATGGTTGTTTGAACATTTCTGTTTTGAAAATATAAGCCTAACGGGTGGTCCGTACGATCCATGACAAACTACAGATGAGTTAGCAACAGGCTTGATGTCATAATATAAAAAAATATTTATTCATCCGTGTCAAATCGGCAAATTTAAGAATCTACACAATGCTAATATTGTTGTAACCCAACAAGAAAAAGTTACTGGACTGCTACTTCAGACTCAATTTATTGAAGTAGCAGTGACACGGGTTTTAATTTTCATAGAGACTCTTCCATTAGAACTTTACAGGATTGGCGAAGTGATAAAAGTCTGTAGTTAATATCGATTAATATTTTAAAGCTTCTCAATTCCTAATATCTTGTGGTCTTCAAATAATATAATTTTTTACACAAATAAAAAATATTACTTTTATTTTACAAACAGCGGCGTGTAATTGATAGACGAATGCGAAGAGTTACAACGAAATGTTACTCGTATAAACTCTTTGGTTATTCAGTAGAAAGCTCATCATCTTTTCATTTCGTCACTAACTGATGAGTGTTTTTGTTCATTTGTCGTCGCGTACTATATAAGCAACTTTTATCCTTAGAGCGGCATTTTAATGAGAAGTAATGAAGTTTCCGACCCCCGCTGACGTTTTGTTAGGTTAAGAGCCTTATTTATATTAGTTAGCACGTTGTTTTTATACTTCACTCAATATTTTTCTTTCCCGAAATGTTTTTTGTTACATGAAAGAGCGAAGTAATTGCCTTATTTAGATGAAGGTAAACTTAAAAATAAATGAGCTTTTACCGGTTTGTAGATGTACGGTATGATTAAATGACTGATGGTTAGCCAAACATGATTATGGCGAAGAAGCGACTCTTTATGACGAACTCCTTCTTCAAAAAGCGGCCCCACAGGAAGTGGACCTGGATGAGATCAGACCGTTGCACAAATAATGAGATAGACTTCATCATGACGACTAAACGACAGCTGTTCTATGATGTCTCTGTGATCACTTGGGTGAAAACCGGCCGAATGGTAAGAGACACATTGAACCTGAATATAAATCTGGAGAGGTTTTGAATGGTAAAGTCCTTATTCAAAACCTCGAGAGCTTTTAGATTGAATTGCATAATCGCTTTCAATGCCGACGAGAGGCTCGTGACGAAACTGTCCAGTCAATGTTTTTTTAATTTCCAAGACCCGCCACTTATCCAGGACGTCAGTCTGAGCGAGATTGGCCAACAGCCTAAGAATGGCAAAGCGTCGGGTGAAGACGGAATTACAGTGGAGCTTTTGAAAACAGATGGAAAATCGGTACTAATAGTAGAGAAGCTGTTTAATTTCGTCATCCAGGGCGGCACTACGCCGGAACAGAGGAGTAGAGTAGAGTAAAGAGTATACTTCAATGTATTAAAACAAAAGTCTTCAACCAGTGCGTATTAACAGTGATGAACAGAACCAAGATGTTGTCCTTCACTACAGGCCGCATGAGAAAGCTCAGGAGTCGCTTAGCAAGCTATAGAAGGAGCTAAGCTCGGTGTTTCTCTGTGAGATAAAATCCGTAACGATTATATCCGCAGCAGGCTTGAGTAACCTATATAGCCCTAAGGGTTAGCAAGTTGAAGTAGCAATGGGACGGCCATGCAGCTTGCAGAACAGATAACCTCCCGGGAAGAAAGGTTCTGGAGTCGCAACCTCGTACCGGCAAGAGCAGTGTAGGGCGACCCCCACTGGATGAATCGACGATTTGTACTATTTTCTCGTGTTTTGTTGCGATCTATGTTCAGCAGTGGACTTGTGATGGCTGAAATGATGATGGTGATGATATCATTATTTACTTTTGAAATAGAACGTTAAAGTTTCTGTAATCTAAACTAATATTATAAAGAGGGAAGATGTGATTTTTTGTACATTTGGTTGAATGAACAAACTGAAAAACTACTGATTCGATTTTAAAAATTCTTTCACCTATACACAGCTACATTATCACCGACTAACATGAGCTGTATTTAATTTTAAAAAAAAACGAGATTTCTACGAAAATTGCTATGATGTAACTCAAGGTATCAAAAATTTACTGATAAAAGTCATTATTTGGCGTGCGCTGCTAAAACTATTGATGATAAAGAAAATAATGTACTACATTTTCGTAGTACTTATCATTACTCAAAAAAGTCCGCAGGGCTATATGTCTAACTATTATAGTTAAGTCACAATAACCGCTTTTTGTTCAAATTACTCTATCAAAACACGGGTACAATCGAAAGATGATGACATTCGCATCATGATATTAATCCTTACCCAAAATAGTTTGATAGTCAAGGTTGATTATGTAAATGTAAAGTCCTCTTTAAATTATTCGAATCGGACCTGTCGTTTAGAAGTTACGATAGGTATAAAACTGATAAAAGTAAGAAAAATGCCACGGTGTGAGCGAACAGTCCTACGCTCGCCCGCGCTACTCGCGATTAGACTAAGATCTATTTATTACTTACCTACTCATATTATTTTTGTAAACTAGAAACAATTGAATAGTGGTTTGTAATTTTAATTACATATTTTTTTTATTTAAAACTTTGATACGTTCTATAAAAAATACAGCGGCCGCGGTGTCTCTCGAAAGCCACGCCGCCGCCCGGCTTCATGCAACTTGGGCATCATCGAGGTGCGCGGCTCCCTTTGCGAAGCGGTCGAGAGCGGTCGTTTTATTTTGCTACCACGAGATCAAATATTGGCTATAGCTTTTATTCCTATAAATAAAACATTATTTTGGTAAAATAACGTTGTCTTATCTGACCAGCTGCAGAGCCGCCGAAGAGAATAGTCGCTACAAAAAATGTTAGTGTAAGGAATTGTTGTGGTTCTATTTGTCCAAATAATGTACTAATTTATCTTTCTAATATCTATCTACCCGTGCGAAGCCTGGGCAGATCGATAGTATTTTTAATATTATGAAATAATTTTCAATCTGAATCCAACAATTACGTAAATTATAGTAGACTTTTTTATTATGATTTTTTTTTATTGTATAAAGTTCACCTGATGGTAAGTACAACGTCTGCCCATAACAAATGCAGTGTCGCCCAGAACACTTCTGTGTGACATCTCACTCTGCCTATCACCCTGAGACATCAGTTCTTAAGTCTCATATGCCCTGTGATTACGCTAGCTCTCAGTGCCCTTCAAACCGAAACACAGTAATGTTTGCACACTACTGCTTCACGGCAGAATAACTGGCCCTGGGGTGGTACCTACCTAGACGGATTCCTGCATAGGAATCCTACCACCAGTGTTTAATATACATATATATTAAGTTATTGTGGATATCGTTTATCACTGTAATGCGAGTTATTTTCATCATTCTTATAATCTGAGATCCATGCCGATCATATAAACCTGTTTATTCTATATACTCTATTCTTTATCTATAGACGGTTATGAATGTTTATTGCCTAGAACGATTGCTATTGAGCACGATGTAGGTCCTAGATTAAGTTCTCTGGAGTCTGCTGCTGTCGAAAACTGATATCTAAACAATGTTCCCCATTTCATAGTATTGTATGTTGCCTAGCAAGAATCAACTGAGATTCCATGGCTCTAATTGCATGTAAAGCCTTAATCGATTCTAATTGCTCCTTATAAAAAGGGCCCTCACATAATAAGTCTGGCATGGATTGATTGAAAACGGATAAATCAACCGTGATACTATAATTATATAGCGGCTGTTCGATGAAATGCTGTAACCTATGTTTTCTTACAATTTGTATGTAATTAAACAAGCTACAGATAATCTCCTACAGCCCAGCTGTGGTTGAGAATAACCGGTCCATCACAGGTCATCTCTCAGGTACGAAAGGATTTCATAACCGGGGCATCTGCTACGCTGCTCGAGATCGTAGACTTCATTAAGCGAAATACATATGAATTGCTAATTCCTAAGACGTCCAGGTCGTCACTATATTTTCCTTCATGACTGAGAAGGTGGTTAATCAGCATAAGTGGTTGTTTCATATACGAGTATTTCAATTGATATTGAGAAGAAAGATTGAATTAGTTGATGAAAGTTTATTGGGGAAATAAATCGATTCGGTAGACGTGTTTTATAAAAAAAAACTAGATGTACCCGCGACTTCTTTCGCGTGGACTTTTGGCTTTTAGGCAGGTTGTTAAAAAAATTTAAGTATTCAAAAGCAACTTTACACTATATATTTCTACCATATATATGTAGAGTAGAATATACTCTACATATATATATATGTAGAGTAGAATAGCATCTACCATTTTCACACCGAAGTGTCGTCTAAGTATTGTAAGTACTTTTATTCGTGGAAATGCAAGGGGAGTAAGATTATTTTTGGCTCGAACCAAAATAGCGGCGACGTGGTTCGTAACCTTTCACGTCTCGTTTACTACGGGGGCGAAAAGTGGCCTACGAGTGTGACCTCTGCCTACTCCTTATTTGGTGAAACGTAATAACATAGTGTGCATAGTAGCAATTACATGACTGTATGTATATAGACTTATTTCCAGTTATAAGTAAACAAACATTAATTAGTTAAGATTTAATATATTTATGAAGAAGTGACACTAATATAATATTTTAAATGTAAACCAACCCAGAAACGCTCTGCTCGGTAATTTAAGACGTAAAACGTAACGTAACGTAAATATGGCAAATTCCGTCCCGTCAATGAAAGTTACAAGAAAGAAAATTATAAAACGTATGCCCACAACAATGAAGAAGAGAGCAGGCGTATTCTGAAAATCCAGCGTGGGCATAGTCTTCATTATTTATGGTTTGGCTTGGAGTCTCATACTCAGGCCTAACTAAAGGGTTTTACTGAAAAAAAATGTGTGCTACTACTAACTAGCGCTGTTGTGTATCAAAATAATGTTCTTACAAACGTCGTGGAACCTCTTTCTCAAACAATGTACGAAAATAGACACTGGGTATTTCAACAAGATTCAGCGCCTGCCCAGTGGGCAGGAAGCACGCAAAACTGGCTTATCAACCATTGAATCGACTTTTGGTGAAACGTGAATTGTGGCAGTCATCTGTTTTTTCAGTGAGTGCCTAGTCTCTGACTACCCCTTATGGGATACAGTCGTGATCTTATGTTTTTATGAATCGACTTTATCAGCACGACAAGTGGCTCTCTTCCAGCCCAGACTTAAACCCGTTGGATTATAAAATATAGTAACTTTTGGAGGAGAAAGTCTGCGCTAAACGTCACCAGAATTTGGAGTCTCTGAAAGCATCCCTAATTAAAGCAGTAGAGCGGCGCATAGCAGAGAGCGGCGCGTAGCAGTCGACAATCACACCGTGTACACACGATACACCCGTGTTCCAGAGTGGTTCTCACCGCCCAGAGTTAGCCTCCCTCGGACGGTCATTAGACGACTTAAAATCATATTGAGACATTCTAAATCGCGCAAGCACCCAGCGAACGCGACACAGTCCGAATTTCAAGGTTTTGGTAGGAGTTTATTTATTTATTTATGTTTGGGTCAAACCAAACCTGGCACGCGGGCCCCTGGCCCGTGAGCACAGTATCCGATGAAGCTGTAAAAGCCAAAAAAGGCTAACAGCAATTACATTACCGAAATTATATTAATTTAAGCAGTGGCTGATATAGACATGAACATTGAGCGTGCTGCGGTCTACTGTTCCGGGCATCGAAGGTTGAGGGCCTGTATTCAAAATCAAGGAGAGCATTTCGAATAACTTTAATAAAATTTTAAACAACGATTAGCTACTTATGTTTTCATATGTATGTTTTATGCAATCGACTAAAGTCTTAAAATTTATTAAATGAAGTGTTTTTGAAAGAACTTAATACTCTAAAATTCACAAAAACTTTCCCGTTCCTTTTCAGACCTTCATCCGGCCGGCAGTCACCGCTCATCCTTTCCATTTCTGAATGTATTGATACGGAAAGTAATGTCCCATGGTTTCCACTTATCATACTATATAAGATATGAACTTTATGATATATAAAAATTATAACCAAAATAAAAGCGACATTATCTTGGTACACAATTTTAGCGGGACCAGTATTGGAACCAATTTAAAGACGCTTTTATGTCAATAAGACGAACTTAATGACAATCGCGTAGCCAGAATGTCTGACTTCTACGTTGCGAGTCCTGGGTTCGAACCTCAGCCGGAACCGACATTTGTGCAAAAACATAAATTGCTGTTTCTCGGTTCTGATTGTGTTGTACATTTGAGATTGATCTCTGTAAAACCCCCGATACAGTACGATAGTGTGACATATCGTTTAAAAAATATAAATAAGATGAATTAAACTGGGAAAGAATAATCTATAAGAATTATGGCGCTATTAGCCGTGAATTAATGTCGACGCATCACTATAATTATAGGAATGTTACTGCGTTATAACTCTAACACCTTATAATCACAGAGGTAATAAATCGCCGAACGAAAAACGTAACGGACGTAAAGCAATCGCTTATTTTTACCCTTTCAAAACATTTATAAAATATCGTAACTTGTTAGCGGGGACTAGCGCGTAGCCGGTCAAATAAGGATAGTAGAAAAGTGAGTAACGGTTCGCATAATGACTACTTTAGCGCTTTCAATGTGCTTTATGAATAATTAAATTAGTTGCTTATTCCGTTCTTAAGTTTCGTGCCTCGGACTTAATAAGCTTTATGAGTTACGAGACGCCCGTAAAATATTCGACTTTTAGCTTGGCTTTTCTGTTTAGAGCGTAATCAAAGATTGTAATTAGACTTTATTCTATATTATACAGATTTTAATGGACCGAAACGTATTTAAGTTACATGAAAATATACGCGTCTGTAAATTTACAAGCCTAATAAACTTCCTTTCATTGCATATCTTTTTATTTACAATTAACATATTTTAATATGCTTATACTGTGGTTTTAATCTACACTTTCATTAATAATTTTATTATTTACCACGCAGAGTGTAGATAAAAGGTAGACTGGTATTTCGTATTACAGCAATGACAAGTTCCTTGGATATAGTCTTTACGAAATAATTATGCACTTGATTTAGTCCATTCATTGAATGTGGAGAGACGATGTAAGATACTCATATACCTATTTGTTTCCGTGGATGTTGTAACTGGCAGCTAAGAAAAATCTTATAATATCCGATAAATAGCGAATAGACCACTGAGATAGCATCATCAATGACGCTTCGTCGTAGTGTCAGGTTAAACAGATTTTGATCACAAATCCCTTACCAAGCGTGAGTAAGGGGTAATTTCTTCCAATTTGGAAAAGCCTATCTCAAGCTGCTTTTCACTCTTTACAGAGTCTTGAAGTCTTGCAGTGTGTGCTTGGTTTTTAGTTTAATTTTATTAATAATAGGATCCCAAGACACATTAAGCTCATTCTGCGTAGATCGGACCAAGAATAATAATTAAAAGCTGAAAGTACCCTATAGTAAGTTAACTACGACATTAGGATGTTAAACATCTCAGTCTCTCAGTGGGTTCTATAAACGCTTGTAACATCGGGTTATAAAAAAATTAAATAAACGTGATAAAATCCATATACAAATTAGTTTTATCAAATGTAATAAATGTATGATATATTCCAAAATTCAAAGAATTGTCCTAGAATCATTCACTTACTTTGCTAAAATCTCTTTCTGGAAAAAGTCAAAATAAACATCTATTAAGCAAACATCCACAATAGACTGAATTATAAATTGTACTCTACGTCATACGAAATATAGTCACCGACAAATTATCATACGATAACAGTAACTTCTGGGCAAAATACTTTGCATCCCGATGAAGTGTAAGGAACTACTACAATTATCAAATAAAGAATAGTGATCACAAAATATCAAAGTGAAGTCACACGGTCTTTTTTAGTCCTAAACGTCTATTTTCGTCTATTTTATGAAAAGTCAAAGAAATATAAGCGCAGAAAGATACTAAAGTAGTGTTATGAACACGAGACATTCATAAAAATAATCTGTCCCGAAAATCAGTGTATACGCTTTTTATTGTATTCGCATATAAATTTACAAAATTGACGTGAAAATATAACAATATGAAGGTGCAAAGCTAAAACGTAAATATGAAATTATTACAGCATTCTGTCCAGTTTCCATATAAGTATTTTAATATAGAAACGATATAAATAAACGCTTACCATTCTCCCGAGTCCAATAGTTAATAGCTTTAGGCGAGGCTTCGACGTGGCACTGTAGAGTCACATCTGTACCGGTGGGAGCACCAACTAGCTGATTCGGCACTTGCACCAGGGGGTGGACTGAGAACGAAATTTAACGTCAGATTTATTAAATTCTTATACAGAACAAATGTTATTTTTATCATTTAATACAATGTTTAACATATTTGTTGATAAGATAAGGTTTTGAAATAACAAGTCAATAGGGCGTCTAAAAGTGTAGAAGTCAAATTGTAAATATAGTTCATGTATATTTTTTGTCTAATAATATAATAATATGAATGATACTAATTATTCGATTTTACGGACATATCAGTTATTTTAAAAATATTTATAAACTTACACAATAAAAATACAAATACATAATAAAAGATATTGTATAAATAAATTTATCATGATTTATAACAGTTAATACAAGCACTCGAAATACAAGTTCTAATTTGAAACTGGTGCTAGGATTACTACGACCATCGCAGTGCCAGTTATTCAGCCATCAAGTAGAAGTGTGCAAACATTACAGTGTTTCAATTTGAAGAAAACTGATAGCTAGTGTATTTACTGCACATATGATACTTTAAGAACTGATGTCTCAGAGTGATAAGCACAATATAGTGCCACGCATAAATATTTTAGGGGGTACAGCATTTGTTATGGACAAACGTTGCACTTACCATCAGGTCGAAGATTTCCTCCTTACGTCACTTTCTTCCTCTATAAAGAAAGTTACCAATACAAACACGTTTCTTGATACAGAGTAAATAATAAGTATAAAATCGAAACACGGAATTGCTATTAATTTTTACGTTTTTCTTTCATCTGCTTTCAACAGTCATCAGGTATTAGAGTATGTTGGCGGTCGTCGGTAGGTCGGTAGAACCATGTGCTGCAGTTTTAGCCGCATTTTTGTTTACACAATTTTCCATTTGCATTTATTTGCTAACGGCGTGTTTATGTGTACGGTTCGCTAGATCCGTAAAAAGCCTTTAACATTTCGTCTAGTCAAACGCATCAACCTTTACGTAAACATTTTAATGTTATTTATTTTACTAAATACTACTTGACATTTAAAGTTCTTTATAAACATTTTTTTTAATTGTTTACTCATAGTTGTCAATGAGAGAAGATAATCTGTCACCCCATTTAAACCCGGGGGTGTCGTAAGAGTTACAAAGGAAATCTATTTTAAACACACCGGCGACGGGTGCCGCTTTTTTATGAAAATTTTATTAAACTAGAAAGCTCCAGAAAATACATTTATGATGTATTTCGTCAGAAAAATCCCTTTTCACCTGAGCGATTCAATTTTCAAATCCCTTATCTGTTAAAATATTTTTTAATGTAAACTACATCGTCTGTTGAATTATGACTAAATAATGCCCTTATACGTAGCTTGGTGGCCTACTAAGTAAAAAAAAATATGTATCGATGTAATTTATATATATGCCATACTCAAAATTCTTTTACACTAAGATTACTTTTTGCTGAAAGCTAATCAATTACTATGGACACGAGGACTCGGTGGTGCCGTTAGGAAATTATTAATACATTGTGAATTTTCTTTGATATGCTTACAAGTACTACAGCAAACGAGCACTGTATATTTTTTTAATTAGCCGCGCCACATAGCGCTCGTTTCTGTTTCAAGGGATGTATAATGTTACCGGCAGAAGCAACTGCGAAAGTGTAGACGTGTGTAGTAAATTCTCACGCTCGCAGACGGCCCCCTTAAACTGTCAACGCTCTACAATTCTTTGCTGACAAATGCAAATATATATCCACGACCTTTAATTTTACACTTCGAATAAAATATTTCTGACTTAATAATTTACCATTTATTAAAATATTTAAATTTTAAAGGTAATATGTGTAGTAAATTTTAAAGATTTTGCATTAGCGCTCGCGCAGTCTGTTTGCACGCTGACGTTCCTCTCCGCCATTAGGCGGGGAAACTCCTGCAACTGTCAGGTGTTTATTCTGAATATTATCCAGAGACTGGTAGCATTACTTGCATTTGTATAATGTATTTACTTAACTAGTTTATTCACAATTAAAGTTTAGTTCCTTTGATATGATCTATTTTTGTTACTTCATGGCTTCTTAAAGTATGTTGTTGCCTCAAGAAATAACTTAAAAAAAATTCAATAGATGACAGGCGTGTTTTTGCTTAAGACTGTCTGTAATATAAACATATAAAGACATTATCATATTAAAATTGGCTTGCAAATGAAAACTAATATGATACATTCATCATGTTTTAATTTTGCTAAAAATGCAAGATATCCCTTGTTTATTTTAAATGCTTTATTATTTGCCAATAACACGTTCAGTCGTATAAAATTAAATTTGCGATGAGCGAATCCTTTTCTTTGAATGTTGTTTATTTTAATAGGTTTAAAAACGATATTTAAAAAGTTATAACATTTTATGTTTTGTTAAAGTATTTAATTCGTTACAAACGTAACTTCATTTTATGAATACTTACAAACAAACTTAAGAGCTAAAGAACATAACGAGAAAAAGGAATTTAAAAATAGATTGCTCTACAAGTGTAAGCAGTATTACCAACATTCTCTAAAGCCAGTTTACACTGAATTAAGGGAAACTGGGTTTTCTCGTTCGGTCTTGGATCGCCGCTTATTTGCGGTTATTCTCTTTGACCGTCGTTAAGTTCCTTTGGACGGCTTTTACGAGTTTGAGTGGCCAATTTAGCGAACAAAATCTGAACGATCGGAATTTTTGTTCTAATTAATAACTCGGAGGCTCAACGAGGGCTTCTGGTTATAAAATAAAGCGGAATAACGAACCACTGGGATGTTCATCTAATTAAAATTACGGATCGAGATGCTTTGTATTTTAATAATAGTTAAAGTTTATTGGTTTGTGCATTTTAAATGTCGAGTATATCAGCTTTAAGAGTTGATTAAGAAATTTTCTTAATATGTAAGTGGATAGGAGTTCCCCACGGCAATCAAAAGTTGGGGAGAGTTTTCCTGAGGGAGGGTTTCGCGCGGAATTCTTGAAGTGACAGTTTGATTAACCGAGCGGCGCACACACTACCACCGCTTTCGGATTTCTTGACTCTTTGTAAATGTTACCTGGATTTTGGGCAACATCGACATTTTTGTTCCTTCTTTGATAGAACAATGTTTAATTTAATAAATAGTTTGATATTATTTATTAAAACTAGATTTACGGATTTTATCGAGTAATATTTTACTATTTATAACCCGCTTAGAGTTTCGAGCGTTTAACAGCACTCATGGTCACGAGAGGACTAATAAATAGTAAAATAAAATGCGATAAAATCCGTAAATCGAGTTTTTATTAATGTGTAATATTCGCGTAAATAAAACAAATCATTAGTCCAATATTAGTTTGGAATAAGTTAAAGTTAACATTTTTAACTTAATTATTACTTACGTAAGGAATGAAATGTATTAAATATTGATTTGGATAAAAAAAGCACAGGTCTCTTTTTGTTTTGAGAATGTGATAGAGCAAGGAAGAAATCACTCTGCTTCAATGTGAAGAAATTCAGCCTGTCCACAAATATTGGATACAATTTGTCGCAAAATTCGTTACAATTACTCATTTAAATCTTTTTTCAGCACTTTAACTGGTGGAAGGATTCTAATGCAGCATCCGTCTAGGCAGGTACCACTCCAGGGCCAGTTATATAAACTACTAACTCGTGGTAGAATTTCTGAGCAGTGCCAGTTATTCTACCGTAAAGAAGGTGTGTGTAAACATTACTGCTTCGGTCTGAAGGGCACTGAGAGTTAGTATAATCACATGGCATATGAGACTTAAGAACTAATGTTTCAGGGTGACGGGCGCATTGTGGATCCACGCAGCATCTGTTATGGGGAAACTTTGCACTTACCATCAGGCAAACGATTTGCTCATCTCGTCACTTTATCCAATGAAAAAAATAAAATTGCAAGTAATAAATTTTGTGGTCCCGACACTGGGATCCATTTAGCTTGTCAAACCCCCAGACCGTGCCGTCACGGATTTCACGGCTTCACGTCCCGAATTTGAATAAGCAAATATTATGACTTTTTGTGCAACTATTATAATATGAAAAAAAAATCATAAATATAGTTTCTATATATTATAGTACTTGTTTTGAATGTAAATACTATATTATATATCAACAATATACATACGTACATACAGGCAACTTTGTTTGTACCTAGTTTATACGAACATATTATACATTATGAACATATAAAAAGTATACAAAAAATTAAATTCAATCCGGGAAATTATACGGAAAAATTACTGCACCACGGGATAAGTAATTAAACGGAACTACAGACTTCTCTTGCAAATTGATTGCGATTTATTCACTTTGTTTCTTTTCCTCTAAACTCATTCCAGCGTCTCTCCGGACTGGAGCGAATCAAGTAAAAGAAACTCATCGCGTTACCAAGCACTTACTGTTACAAATGAATTGCTTCACTTCAGACCATCTAAAAAGTGTTTTTATGTTAACTGAGAGCGTCCGCAAGGCCTTATAGACTGTTATCATTCGTTTTGGGGAAGGAAATTTAAATTAAATATTTGAGAGCGTTAATTTTGTCTCCTCATCGGGCGAACGCGACGCATTCTTTGTGAAGTAATTAAACTGAGTGGAAGGGTTCCAGGCGGCAGTAGTTTGTTTGTTCGCCTGAAATTGCGTTTTCTATGGAGTGAATTTCCCCCGGTTGTCACCGGGTGTGTCATACTCCTCTCTTTATTTATATTGTGGTCTTTTTTAAAGATAATTGACATTTTCTTGTCATATTTTTTATAGCCTTTTAAAGCTTAAAAATAATTTGTAATACTCTATATTTCCCACGAAAAATAATTGGTAAAAAAAACTCACAAACTATGCACTAAATCATGCCGCATGGCTCAGAGGTTAGCGTTTGTTCAATCGTAGGTCCTGTGTTTAAAACCCTCACAAGGCTAACATCAATTTTTGATACGTTATTCTGTGATTTCCTCTATTGCATAAGACACTGAAACGCTTTTGTGTTCGCGCTGAATTTATCAGAATTGAATAGAATAGAAAGAACTGGCCTGAAGGATACTATAATTTAAAGCTATAAAGTTCTTGTAGTTCTGCTAGTGTATGTAATCTCCAAAGGTTTTGGAGAGAAGACCTTCGACTGATAAGGACATGACAAATCTCGATATTCTCGATATTCTATCTTTTAGCTATGATTCCCGCTGCTTAACATTTGGTGCCGGTTAACATGAGGTACATTTTTTTTAAAATGTAGCTCAGACAGCGCGCTATTCTTAAACTTCATAGGACGCAGGCAACTCGGAATCGATCCTAGGTGCCGTCACTCCTTAAAGCATACTTGAAATTTTAAGAGCTGATTTACTACTTGCTGGGCGGTGAAGGAAAACATCTAGAGGAAACATGCATGTCTGAGGAAAAAATCGGTTAAGAATGTGTGGTTTTCGCGAAACGCCCCTTAAAGAAGTTTGGATCTTCCTGGCTTTTAAGCCCTCTCAGAAATGAAAAGAAGCCAGTGCTCAGAAGTAGGACATTTATAGCTGTTACTTTATTAGTTTTTACACGAAGTGACTGCTATCAAACTTTCTTAATCTAGAAGAATTAGTAGCCCATTTCCTGTAAAGCCGTACAGGTTACCAAGTTTACAGGAATTACTAAGCTCCTCACGACCTCCTTGCTTTCCCAAAACGTTTAACAAGATATGTATCTGACTATATTTATTATATAAATGAAAAAATTAAATGCAAATCGTAAGTTACTCAAAGAAAATCCAGCTCCACATATTGAAAGCCAATTTATACTTAATGCATTATTAGTACAAAAGTGCTTTTTAAAAATTCGTAGTTTAAATACAGCAATATACATGTATACAGATATAGTACTGTCCAATCAGACGAGTGTATACATCGGAACTGCCAATAACAGAATGCAAATACCTAGCCGACAACACGTTCGACCGTCGGACAACCAACGCTTTGGAAAAACTTTTATACATATTGCACTAAAACCAAAACAGATGGAACCTATACATGAATCTAGAACAGTTAATTAAAAATTAACGAAAAATATACAAATGATAAATAAGGTGACTGATGGTTTATTATGTGAGTATTATAAAAAGTCATATATTGGGGAACAATGATGGATTGTGAGTAGCTTAAGGGCGATATAATAAAATAAAAAAGGTATTTTGGCATTTTACGGTTATTTCTAAAGTTATATTTTTAAATTGTGTTTAAAATTGAAATCAAAATATACATTGATTATTCAACATTTATTTTATAGGTTCATTATTTCATAAACTAAATGTTACAGGCTTTTTAAATACATTTATACAAGAAAATCTTTATTACGTACTCGGTATTGATTTCATTCATATCTTTATTGTGGTATCAGTAATATCAATAAAGCTACGATGTTGTATTTGAATTATCAATTGCAAATAGGAATGGAAATAAGCTATAATCTGTTAGACTATTGCGGACTAATATCGGGGCTAGAACAAAAATAAGATTCTTATTATATTTTTTCTGTAACGAGAAATAAAATTAATGTATATTGGTATTTTAACAAAAAATATATCAGATGCATAAAAACTTAAGAGATACATAGAATACGCATTACTGCATATTAAAAATGCAACAAAAATGATAAAAAACCAAACACATTACTTCACTGCAACTTAAAAGGAAAATGATTTAGATTTCCGGTCATTTTTTATTGGTAGACTGCACTGTTCTCATTAGCCCAGCTCTACTTGCACGCCGAGCTTCTTAGAGGCCATTTTGGCCTTCCCTTCAAAATTACTACCGAACTTAACGTCACTTGATATGTCATCATCGTTTCAGCCTATCACTAGTCCAATGCTGAACATAGGCCTCCCCCATAAATTGACGCGAAAGTTAGTAGCTATAATTTTGGAGGGAATTTGCCATAGTTGCTACGCTTGGCAGGCGGGTTGGCAACCGCAGTTTATCTATTCAGATGTCCCAGGAAGATGCTGCTGCCCATCTCCTGGTTGATATGTCGTAGCCAAATATTCCGATGCTAGCTGAGGCACCGAGGGGAGTACTCCCAAAAATGAGGATATACGATAAAGAATGACTTTTTAGAGGTAAACCCGCAAACCGTTCTTCTTAGGGTTGAATTGGACTAACCTTAGTCGGCCCCATTTCAAGATTTTGTGTAACAAAATTTCGACTACAGACACTAGTTTGTCCCGGCACTCGTCGACGTGCTTCCGAGAAATAATTGGCACGGCTGGTGATAAGGTATCATCAGTGCCGTCGTCTGCATATCTATGAATATTATTAATTTGCAACATATCATTCCGACTTGTACAGTATATTCTGAAACAGTACATTCAGATAGCTTATACATTACATTCAGGGAGTGTAAGCGTTCCATCCATACTGATTGCTGATAGTCAACAGGGCAGTAAACACGACACGCCGACTACAAACGATCCCCCGCCTGAATTCGAATGCAAGGCACGAGGCGAAGATGATACGTGATAACACGAAAATCTCCCAATTGCTTACGTGTTCGCGATGCGGGTTCGGCGGCGTTCCCCGGCTAACCGAGCATTGAATAACTCCTGGTTATAAATTAGACTCGAAGATCCTCTGATAAGTGAGTTTAGCAACGTGGCTTTTTTGCTCCTTGCTACCTTACGCAGGTGAGTAGACTTTATCGATGGGTAAATTGATTCATGTCCTGAATTCGTAATCACTATGTTCATCTTGGAGCGTATTTGTTAAAAGTGTTGGAAAATATATCTAAAATTCATTCAACGTGCTATTGTAACGCGGATGATAACATGAAACATATTTTACGTGAAATAGGTCTGTGTGTTAGTATTGATTTTTGGATTCAAACTATTTTGAATATTAAAAAAAGTTTTTTTTTCTATAGGAAACAGACGATTTGAAGGGCACTGATAGCTAATCTTAGAGCATATCATCGTAAAACTAAACAACTGAAGTCTCGGAGGACGAGCGCAGTGTAGTGTTACACAGAATTGTTCTGGGTGACACAACATTTGCTATAGGACAGACATTGCACTTACCATCAGGTGAACGTTTTGCTTGTTTCATCACTTTATCCTATAAAATAAAAAGTTAAAATCACAAAAGACAAAAATATGTTTCTTTGCATTATAGAATAGAAAAATATAAATTTTGAAATTGAGATATCTACTAAGTAAGAAGACTGGACAAAACGTTAATTAATAATAAGCGTATACACATATAAAGTAACTGTTTAGTTATTCATGTATAATTTTGAGTCTTCCATTCAATATTTCAAATAAAAAGAAGAAAAAAAATTACTAGTGGTAGGTATTCTTTGCAGGAGTTCATCTTTGTAGGTACCTGTTTTTCTGCCGCCGAGCAGTAGTATATAAGAGCTTTTTGTATTCCGGTTTGAAGGGCACTGGTACACAAGCTAGGAAATTACTGGTCAAATGGCATTTAATAATTGATGTTCCAAGATGACGAGCACAATGTGACACGATGGACTTTGTAATTCAGAGTCGATCATATTGACTCAGCAATTGTTGTTGGCAGTCGTGGCATTTAATATCAGATGAACGACATGCTCATCTGCGTAGTTTAATCACTGGACATACGAGATTTAAGAACTGATATGCTGAGTCGCAATGTTCTCGGTGACACAGGATTTGTTATAGGCAGATGTTGCACTAACCGACACGTGAACGTTTTGTTCGTCTCGTCAATTAATCGAATAAAAAAAACTTTGTACTTACAATGTACGTGCAACATGATCCTTTTGCTGACGGATGGTGGTACACCATTGGCTGCGATGCATAAGTAAGCGCCCATTTCCGATCGTGTGACCTTTGTTAAATTTACCACATCACCTTCCAGTGACGTTACTGTGGATGAATATTGAATATTAACAATAAGATCATTTATTTATAGATATAAAACTAATGAAAAGTCCTGTAAAATGCTAAATTTTAGTTGTGGAGTATAATCATAAATTGAAACTGAAGATTAATAAGATGTTCGCTCACTATCAACACTAGTAATTACTTTACATTTCGTCAAGAAGTGTTTGAAAACACTTCGAAACGTCAAAAGTAGGCGAGCGTCGATAAACAAGTGCCTGTTAGTAGTTTCAACTCAAGCTGTTTTCCTGACAACTTGCTGAAATAGCACGTAAGTACATTTACAGCCATTATTCAAACAAAAAGATAAAA
The DNA here is from genome assembly GCA_019845155.1 of Luehdorfia chinensis. Classification (NCBI taxonomy): domain Eukaryota; kingdom Metazoa; phylum Arthropoda; class Insecta; order Lepidoptera; family Papilionidae; genus Luehdorfia; species Luehdorfia chinensis. The sequence goes on from JAHVAK010000527.1 coordinate 13,720,218, forward strand.
AGCTAGGGAAATATTTTCCAAGGAAACTGAAGGGAGTTGATGGTTTAAAGTGTAGAGCACTCGGTCGACCGAGGCACGATCGACGCTTCGTTAGCAAACAATGTCAGAACAAAGGCTCTATGGAGCATTTTTTGATAAAATATTGAATGTTATAATTTTAGTGCTCTTGTACCTTAAACAAAAAATAAATAAATGTTTAAACAAGTTTTACTAACGTTACTTTTAAAATGACACAGTACTTTTATTAATCATATTATATCAATAACTGCATTGCCTCATTTTTGTCGAGTTATTTTTTAGGAAATAAATATGTTTTTCTTGTTTCTTTATTTGTTCAAATTTTGAAAAAGAAAGAAAGTTTTGATTAAAATTCACGAAATTTTATGTGGATAATAATAAATGTAGCCACTGGACTTTACTCCGTCAGTACATACGCGATCCTTATATATAAATCTGTACCAGACAGTCACTCAAAATTAGTGTAGGCTACTCTATATATTTTGGAACTATCTTCCAAGCGGCTTGTTGAATAAACTTGGCCTGTCGATGTGTCATAAGTCAAGTGACACTCAAGCACTATGAACTCTAGTGGTTTGTTCACGGAAAATAGAAAAAGCATAGATATTTCACATTGGTTAGTATTTATAGTTTTACTAAATTTGTAGAATTATGTATCCTTGACATGAGTATATTACAAATTTACAAATAATTGTTACGTACGTATAAAACGTGACTACACATTTCGGTATTATTATTATACCTATTTAGTAATGTATAAAATATATTAACTGTAATTTATGAGAAGAAAACCCGGAAATATAACGAATTCGAGGAAGTACTCGTGGAGTGCCCTCGAATTCATTACACCCGTCTTACCGTTGTCATTGAAAAACTATATTCATCGTGTTGGACAACCCTCGAACTTTTCTCATTGGAATATTCAGTGAAGAAACATTGCCCCACGTAATGGATAGCCTGTATTGTTTCCTGTTCAGATTTATGGAGGTAACTTGTAACGGCTTCTTTAATTAGACTTCTTCACTCAAATTGATGATTGTTACTGACATTACATTACTAAAATTGGTCGGGCGGGGTTTCTTTGATCCTTAATTACGAAACATTTTAAAGTTCATTATTTAGCAAAGTTATGTAATTTTAAGTACTTATTTCATTGAAGTACAATATTAATGTTCTTAATTATACTAAGAGTATGCGACTGTACTGAGTCTAAGGAAAGGCAATGAATAACTATTCTATAATCTCAACAGATTGTATAGAAGTGCTTAGAACGTTGTGAAAGTCATTACCGGTGGTACTTTGTTAGCTTAATGAATTGACTGATGGCATGAGAAGGTCTGAACACTGGTGGGGTTAAGTAGGACCTGCCGATTAATCACCCTGTCAGTGCTGTTTCCAATTGCTAGTCGACACGAATATTACGACTGCTAAAATTATCGACGTAAGGTAATAATGAATTTGAATGCAAAGTCAACATTTTTTATTTAATATTTGTTGATATTGTTTTTGTATTTATAGGTTGATCAAGTAAAAATATTTTAGGATAAACTTAACATATAGGCATCATTACACAGCACGTTCTAAAATTTTTCCAATGTACCAAAAGTAAAGTATGCAGTAAGTTTATGAAATCAACACTTTTACTAAAATGGTCTAAAAGTAAAACCTTAAATGTAATAGGTACTAGACGATTGAAGTCATCGACGAGGAAGGTTCATTTGACAAGCCTTTATTCTCCCTTTATTTGGCTAGAACAGAGATGAGTAGATAAGTAATTATTCTCGGGCCATCTAGAGAATGTAATCCACCGGGATTAGAAAGGGCGGTGTGAATGGTAATAGGAGCTCCCCGAGGTGCTGCGGTCTGATTTAGTGCTAAGATTCAATAGTGAATATTTTAAGCGGAGACTTAAAATGTTCACTTCATTGAAATTCACGAGTCATTCATTTTTTTTAGCTTCCTCTTTGTTGTGAATGATGAGCATTGCACTGCTGAAGGCTTACATACATACATACATACATAAGATCACGACTGTATCTCATAAGGGGTAGTCAGAGTGCAAAAGCAGATGACTGCCACAATCCGCGTTTCACCAAAACAATATAATGCACTTGGTGTGATGGGTAGTGAGCCCATCGCCACCATGCGCTATTGGGTTCACAGTGCAGTTTTATTCCTTACTCGCCTTTTACGAGATCCATTTGATGAAGAAGACTTAATGTTCTATTTATAACATAATCAACGGATTTCACGCAAAAAAGAAATTTTAAGCCACAATTAAATTAGTTTCCCTACATCGTCAGCATCTACTATTAAAAATATATAAGAAATAAAAGTGTAAATAGCAAAAACATATAGTTTTTCGCGCTGTTTCTATTTAGCCGACTTCAAAAAAAGAAGGAGGTTCTCAAATCGTTGGAAACCTTTTTAGTATTCCTAATAAAAAATTACGAAACTTTATTGTAAAGATTGCGATACGCATAGTTTTACTTACAACATTTGCATGGCTTATAATTAAATTAAAAAGATTATACATGGATTGGTGCCACATAAATAGGCTAGGCGGTGTCTTTTGGAGAAATCTATTTCCAACAATGAACTAGCTGTTTATGAATATGATTTAAGGACATTGCAATATTGCATGTTGGGACATTTCCAATAATTTGTTTATATTAACATGGAAAATTACACGAACACCGTATCGTTTATTCAAAAAATTACAAAATTGTAACCATAATATTTTTGATAAATAGGATAAAAATGTGGCTTTTCATTATTATCTCATTTGTCAATAATTAAAGGTTTGGTTGTAATGTAAAATTTATTCATACCTTTTGTTTTTCCTTGTGGGCCGCTTCTTGAGATTATATCACCGCCATCTTCTCTCCGCCACAGGATTTTAGGTGGAGGATAGCCCCTAGCCTTGCATACTAGTTTAGCAGAACCACCCTCAGGTACCATCATATCTCCAGAAGTTTCCTCGTAAATTATATCAGGTGGTATGACCACCTCTAAAAATGCAGTCTAAAAATTAAATGAATAATATGTTTATGTTTCGTTATAATCTTATCTTTAATATGTAACTTTAATGATTTATAATAGCAATTAATTGCAATTTTGAAAATGTGAACTTTTGTCATTGATATTTATTATTACCTGCATTTTCATCGGATCTGTGTTCACTTGGCACATATATTGTCCTCTGTCTTCTCTCTTCACTCCTCTTATATTGAGTGTCCATGTATTGTAGTCGTTATGGGTTACGCTCAGCCTCGCGTTGTTAGTGATAACGTGTTCATGTATCGCTAGAATGGCTTTTGTGTCTGCTTTGATCCACGCTACCTGTTTCAGGGAACGCAACCAACTATCGTTCATACAAATATCTATCAATTAGTAAGTTATACAGGGGGCGATGATTTGAATGATCACAGAACGCGGGAGTTATACTGTTGTAAAGAGTATAAGTAATGAAGACTTTTAGAGCGAACGAGTCTAATTACACGGAAATACTACCCAAGAGGCAGTCATGACAACGATCCTCGAGCCGGCAACACTATCTTGTTGCGAGCGCCTCGCAAAATGCTCTCGGAATTTTTAATTACATTTTCGTCTGGTCGCCGCTATGAGCCGTACTGTGGGTGCGCTGTGAAAATGCCCTCGTTCCACCCGCTTACCAAAAGCGTCGACATTGCAATAGAAGCTAATTTCCTGCATAGCGCGTAACAAAAAACGAACAAACGTCCACAAAATATGACATTTTAGAAATTCCACCACGGTTCGTTTGGAATTCGGGACAGTGTGTGTGTGCATGAATAATTTATAAAATTACTGTATACAAACACTTCGTATAGACTAATCAAATATATTTTATTTATAGACATTTTTTATATTATTCCAATAGAGTTAGTGCGTGAAATACCTGAATGTGCAAGAAGTAGAGCTACATAATAAAGTTGGTGCTATAAAAAAGTAGAGATCTACAGAACACGTATTTGTCATTTCAGAGTTAAGAGTGCGTGTGCATCAAACACTAATTTGTGATACTTTAATATGCCTATAGTGAAAAGTGTTACTACAAACCATTTGAATTAGTCTAAAAATGAAAGTATTACAGCTCAAAAATAAACAAAATAATACTTTCATTTTACAATCACTAAGCCTTACAACCTTTTATGTATTTTGATCTTCATCGGCGTACTTTTTACGTTTACTAATAATGTTATAAAGGGCTGTAATACTAAACTGCGGTGCCATTTCAATAAGAGAGTTTTGTGGCAGTTTTGTAACAATTAAAAGTCATATATTTATTATTATATATTAGCTTGAAGTGGCAACGCAATTTAAGCAATTCAGTAGCAGAAACTTCAACATATAATAAACACAATATATTTACCAAGTTTTCAACTCATCCATACCAGCGGTGCATATCGAAGTTATGTGCTTCGTTCAATTGAAATGTGTAATTTGTTTTAATAAAAATAAATTATAAACAAATACGATATACATATATTAATAACCTGGTATTAAATACACGTGAAATATTTAACAAAAACTATTAATAAAGCTTTCAATGAACTGTCTTAACTGTTTATTCATAAAAATGTGGTTGTCAAAACTGAAGTTCTAGGTAACTTACGCAAGGGAATTGAATAATATACGCTAGTATACAGAAGTGCTCTCTATGGGAAATTTTGAAGAGAAAATATATACTCGTCGATAGATACAGAGAGGTGCCGTCTGGAAATGGAGTAAACCTTCGTCTGATTAAGGGTTATTCAACGTTGTAATATTCTAATGGTACCTTTATTATATTTGAAAGTTAACCTTAAAATAGTCTATACGTAAATATCTACTAACGTGTAGTAATTAAAAAGAAAAATAATTTTGTTTATGCATTGAAATGAGATAGAAACAAAAATATTCAATAGAAATGATAAATTTTTTAGTGATAGTATTGTAAGAGTTCATTACTTTGATATAATAAAAAAAATGTTCCTAAATTTGATGAATGCGACAAATTATCGACTGCTTCAATCATTGCACTTCGTAGGTAGATTAACTGCTTGGACAGTTTGAGAGCAATATCTCTCGAAATGATTGAATGGGGACCAAGAGGGTTTGTCCGGGCTTATTTTAATTTCCTAAAGTGATTGTTTACAACATATCCTCGCTTAAATGGAGTTGGCTCATCGCTGAGAAATTTGTTGATTTATTTTGGCATCTAATTGAGATGTAATGCATACATAATGCAAATGCGTAGTGCTGTTTAATTGCAATATACGCACCTAATATATTAATAAAAAGTTAGTAGAAATTACTAATATTAATTTAACCTTTGTAAGTTCATTTTAGTGAAATGACTGGACCAAATAGTATTTTTTATGTTTTTGTAAATAAATATAACTATGAGTGTGCACCAAAGCAAATGAAGTTAAAAAATATGAAATGAATGTAATATTGTACAAAAGAATAACATATCAGTAACTATTCTTATACTTAAAATCTATGTGCAATTGTGGTGTGCATGTGACGTTCTTGCAGTGATCTATTTCTACATCTATTGTGTACAAACTTATAAGGTAATGTGCAATTTTTATTATCTTGTTACACTGTGTACTAGATAGAGACAGTTTCTAGAAAGTTGAGGTTGAAGAGTGCTCAAGAGGTGCACAGAATACTGTGTGCTAAACAGATGTGCAAGGAGTGTGGAAGTTAGTGCAAAGGTCTATTGGTTGAGATCTATAATGTGACGTGAACATGGCATTTTCATTACCTTCTACTTTAAAAGTGTTCATTTATTAAGTGTCATTAATTTTAGATTATGAAGTTAAATTAATTATTACTTAATATCTATTTTAGATAGATACATTTGTAGCTCCACTGTTACGATACTTAGGTCGGAGTTCACCAACTCTTAAACAACTGTTTAAATCTTTAAACAACCGTTACAAATAATTTCCGCTGGTTATCTCTATTTTTATCTAACTCTCCGTTTAATCCGTGATTAGCAGTGTTAACAACAATAACAATGGTAACAAAATTGGTCGTGCGTTTTTTTGCTATTTCCATATTTATCATTAACTAAGTAAACACTGGTGGTAGGATTCCTATGCAGGAATCCGTTTAGGTATGTACCACCTCTGGGCCAGTTATTCTGACTTGAAGCAGTAACGTGGAAATATAACTTGGTTTTGGTTTGAAAGGCTCTGAGAGCTAGTGTAATCACTGGGCATATGAGATTTAAGAAGTAAAGTCTCAGGGTGACGGGCGCCAGACAGACAGAAATGTTCTGGGTGACACAGCATTTGCTATGGGCAGACATTGCACGTACACTTCATCTATTTAATAAAAACTTTATGTCTAATAATATAATATAAATAGCACGCTAGCGGCACACAAGCAACAAAGCTATAAAAATTAGCTTCTTGACGGTATGCCAGATATCCGGCGACAGATTCAAAATAAAAATAATTTAAAGTAAATCAACGTTTTCTGTACGCGTCTTCGTTATTTTGTTGCATTATACTATTCGTGGAATCATTCACAACATTCTGAAATTCCCTGATTACTTAACCATGGAATGAAATAAACATTAAAATATTAACACGCTGTTAACAATCTGATTAGCTAACAGATGCTTAAGGTTCAGTCGGTGAACTCCGGCCTTAGTTTCATGTTTCTTTTGACAATTCGGTTATTTTACATCTATTTGTTCACATACAAATTATTTGTTTTGTGATTTGGGTACATGTTTCCACTTATATTTCCTTTTTACTACATTGATTTATTAAATAAGGGAAATGTCAAATTCTGCTAGGAGAATATCTATTAAATCGTATTCTTTTATCTAAATTTTAAGATAACTTAATTCTTATGTTTTTTTTTATTTTTCTTTCGTGTCATACCTTTAATATTTGCCATGTGACGTTCACATTACCAGATCTCACTCCACTGGTGCTCACTGACGGTGCGTCACTATTCAGTCGGCTAGCTGTAATGAGTTGGTTTGATACACACCCTGGCAGTGGCGGAGTCGCCACTCACCCTATAACCGCCAAGGTTATTGACCACACAGGTGAACATCGCGTCTCTACCCTGCGCGATCGTCACGTTCTCAAGGGGATACAAGAAGTCCGGCTCCAGACCTAGGGCTGAATAAAATGAGAAGTGTAAGTATTAAAACATATAGTGATGAATTTATGTTTAAAATGTTCCCACTAGGATAGGGAGTGACGAGACGAGCAAAACGTTCACCTGATTGTAAATGCAACATCTACCCATAAAAACTGCACAAAACATTTCTGTATGGCACGACACTGCGCCCGTTCCCCGATGATATCAGTTCTTAAATCTCGTATGCCCTGTAATCACACTAGCTCGCAGTGCCCTTCAGACCTGAAACACATTAATGTATGCACATTACTGCTTCACGGCAGAATAACTGGCTCTGAGGTGGTACCTATTTAAACGGATTCCTGTACGAGTTACAGCCAAATAGTCCCGCAATTTTTTTTAGTGGTACCGCCCCCAAGGCTTGAGTACAAGTTACTCCAGTATTATGAAATAAAGGCGAGCATCCTGCAACTGGACTACCACAGATCTTGTATTGTACCTAAGATCGAATGGCCTTATGAATTCACATCCTAAAAATTTCCATTGCATCGTGAGTGCTTTTTACAGTCATAAATTACACATGCACAAACACCCAGACACGGAACAACTATCTGTAGGCCATACTAATATTTTTCCCGTGCGGGAATCGAACCCGTCATACGCGGCGGTCAACGCAATCGCTTAGCTACTGCGTAAGCCTCCAATAATTTGTAACTTTTTTTTTGGTTTTTAAAACGTTACCTTTACATTCCCAAACACAAACATTAGTATGCTTATATTATATTAATAAAACCTGGTATGCTGACGTTTAGCTTCATCATTTCAACTTCTTAGTAGTCCACTGCTGAACATAAGCCTCCGCCATAGATTGCTACAAAAGGTTGAAGCTCTCATTTTGGGGGATTTGCCATAGTTGCCACGCTTGGCAGGCGTTCTTCTGGTTTACTTATGTAGTCGTAATTAATTACAGAACCACAACAATAATTTTATCAAGGACTCCGGCAGAGTAGAATAATAACACCTACCTCTCTCCTACCGAGGTATCGTAAGAGGCGACTAGATACTATACGGACGGAGCCAACATTTGTGCAAAAACACAAATTGTTATTTCAGGTTTGACTTTGTGTCTGACACTGCATCCTAGCCTACTTCCGATCTTATCGCATGAGCATTATATCGGGAATGGGTAGGTTGGGACAAGTGAGTGCCCCTGTGTTTGCGCGTGCATTTGTGGCACTGTGATATATCCTATGCAGTTGATAACTTCCAACAGTATTTGGGAGTTGTCGCCGTGCTCGAAAATCAGCTAGGGGGACATCATAACCTAACTTGAGAACTTGTATAACAAGTACGCAGAACACATACCCAGAACATTTTTGTGTGTCACCGCACTACGTTCGCCACCCTGATTCTTTAGTCTCATTTTCCCAATAATTACACTAGCTAGCAGCACCAGTGCCCTTCAAACATAAACACTGTAATGTTTGCACATTACTGCTTAACGGTATTATAATTGAAACTGTGGTGGTAGCTACGGACTCCGGCATCGAACCTAAATCCTGTTCTCAGTAGCCTAATATGATAACCTTAGTATCAGTGGCTGATGGCTTAAGATAAATAAGAGTTAAAAGCACTTTAAAGCTTTTAATTAACATGTACAGTACATGGTAATTTTAGTTTTCTGTGTTTATTTAGAAGACGATGACAATGTGGCATGTGCCTTTCCTCTTCAATATCTCGGAAGAGGCAAATTAAAGAAACTAAAGATATGGTATACACGTGCTCAGTTCTTTTCTAACTTAAGAGTTGATTACATATTTCTATGCATTCATATGTTTATTCTAGACTTTTAAATCATTTCTCTTGCACATAATGTAAAAAGACTACAAAGTAATGAATAACTAAACATGCTAAAAAAATGTAACCAACGTATTTAATATTTTTTAAATTTTTTGCTGCATGAATATTGTACATATAAAAAAGTGCAAATGTGAGTTCAAATAAGCGCTGTGTTCTCGTGCAATGCCAATTAACTGAAGAGGAATATAATGAGAATAAAATAATACGAAAAACGGCTATATTAATCGATGTTATCAGTGCAATTACGTAAATTGAGTATTTAACATGAGTACCTTCATATTTAAATCGAAATGAGCCCGATTGTGTTACTATCGTATTGCGGATTCAACAATTTATTATTTTTTCATTACAGAGTAATGCCAGTGTTTTTTTTTTTTAATACAAGCTGCTAAATTAATATTGTGTCACATTGAAGACCTCTTTTAAAATTACACATCTTAAAACCCCTATTAAAAAATGATGATAATTACTATAACTACTATAATGATTAATTACACGGCTTAATTTTTTAAGGCAAGGACGAAAAAAGTGCACATCGAAAAAGTAGTGGTCTAGAACCCACATATATTTACTGGTGTAGGAATATTATACTATGTAGGAATCCGTATAGGGACGTACTACCTATTAGACATAAAGCGTGGCTTGGTCACCCACGGTTAAGATTAGAGGAACCCGAGCGGCCGGAGGCACTAGAATATATAGATTTACACGTGCGTATGGTCCACAATTTAGTAGATTTTAAAATTCATAAGAGCTTTATAGTGGAATGAATGTTTGCTTGTTATCCGAACTTAGACAAAAAACCCATCAGGGCGTAAAGGCATTTACTGGTTGGAGGATTCCTATGCAGGAATCCATTCAGGTAGGTACCATCCCAGAGCCAGTTATTCTGCCGTGAAGCAGCACACTAGTGAATGGCACTGAGAGCTAGATAAGATAAGATATAATACATGACTGTAATGCTTATTTTTTAGCCTATCACTAGTCCACTGCTGAACATAGGTCTCCCCATAGATTGCCACAATTGTTTAATATTATTAAGAATTTTGTTATAAATTAATGTGGCATTGCACACTACACTTTTATGCAGGACGGCTTTTTTAGCAAGGTGAACACAAAGTCTACTGTTATCGCGGTGAATTCGTCTCACATTATCTGATAAGCGGGGAAACAAGTGAGGATGGCTTCTAACAAACAGAGCTATTTCCAATATATAATGTGATGGCAATGTGTAAATTATGTATTTAATAAATAGTGGCTTATAACTTTCAGAGCTTTGAACACCGAACACCGCGCGTTAGTATCGATTTTGCATTTTAAATGCCATATCTTTATATGATCAGTGAGCCCAAAACATAAAGCTGTATATGAGACAATAGCAAACAAAAAGCCTATAAGTTGACACATACGAGTACATTATAGGTGGCGTTAGTTGTAAACAAAGAAGACATTTTGAGCCCATAAAATCAATTATAAACAACCAAATTTATATTTAATGGATTCCGCAATCTTTGTCGAAAATGCATTATGTTTGTTTCATCGTCATCATCAGCCTGCGGCAGTCCACTGCTGGACATAGGCCTCTCCCAATAGGCGCCATTTAGCCCGATCTTCGGCTTCACGCATCCAGTTGCTGCCAGCCGCCTTGCGCAGATCGTCGCACCATCTAGCCAGGGGACGCCCCACACTACGTTTGCCTAAACGTGGTCTCCACTCCAGGATTCGCCTACTCCAACGGTTGTCGCTTCTGCGACAGATGTGTCCAGCCCATTGCCACTTCAGTCTGCAAACTTGAAAGGCTATGTCGGTGACTTTGGTTCTGCGGCGGATTTCTTCATTTCGAATCTTATCCACCAGAGAAACCCCGAGCATTGCTCTTTCCATTGCTCTCTGAGTGACTTTGAGCTTGTGGAGCAGTCGTACCGTCAGTGTCCACGTTTCGGCACCATAGGTGAGTACAGGCAGAACACACTGTTCGAAGACTTTCGTCTTCAGGCTTTGTGGTATGGGCGACGAGAAAACCTGACGAAGCTTCCCAAACGCTGCCCAGCCCAGTTGAATCCTCCTATCGGCTTCTTTCTCGAAGCTGTTTCTACCTGATTGCAGAATATCTGCCCGAGGTAGACGTATTCCTGAACAACTTCGAGAGTTTCGCCATTGACGGTTATTGGATCTGGTATGACGAGGTCGTTGAACATGACTTTCGTCTTGTTCAGATTCATACACAGACCAACACGTCGGAAGGAGTCATTTAGACTGTTTAGCATTTCTTGTAATTCCTGCGGCGATTTTGCCACGATGACGATATCATCGGCAAAGCGTAGATGTGAAATGTGCTCGTCGTCGTCGTCGTCGTTTCAGCCTATAAATAGTCCACTGCTGAACATAGGCCTCCCCCATAGATTGCCACAAAAGTTTGTAGCTCTCGTTTAGGGGGGATTTTGCCATAGTTGCCACGCTTGGCAGACGGGTTGGCAACCGCAGTTTATTTATTCAGATGTTCCAGCAAGATGCTGCTGCCCATATCCTGGTTTTCATTTTCCCTCTGTCGCCTTTTACGACACCCACGGGATGAGATGGGGTGGTAGAGTCTCTTAAGCCGCTACCACACGGCACTGAAATGTGCTCACCGTTGATATTTATACCCCTGATATGTATGTGCCGTTGATATGTATGTGCTTTCCAGTCTAGCGTCTTAAAACATCCTCCAGTGCATTGGTAAACAGTTTCGGGATATAACATCCCCCTGTCTTACTCTGTTTGTCTGTCTTACTTTGTTTACGTTAAATTAATTCTTAAATCATCATTATTTAACCATGAATATATAGATGCATTCGTAACAGTACAGTCATCAACAAATAACGACATTGGTTGAATCGTCGCATTTGGAAAGTCGTTAATGTATACAATAAGCAATAGTGGCCCCGAAACACTGCTTTGGGGTAACAGCCGAGTTCCATATGATACACAGCGTTTGATAGAGGTGTATTTTTCCTAATTTTTTTAAAGATTCATTCTAGTTATTTCCGTTATCTATTGTCGCTTCGTCAAATAGGATCGAATTAAATCTAAAACATTGTATCTGATACCATAAGCTGCAAGTTTACTAATAGGATATTGTGGTTTACATAATCGAATGTCTGCGACATATCGCAATAAATAGTTCAAACGGGAGACGTTCAATCAAATTGAGATATAAAATTTTCCATGAATTCATAAGTGGACATATTTATAGTTTTACTTTGTCTAAATCATTTTTCTTTGTTACACAAAATTTAGATTTTTTCGATATCAATCAATAAAAAAAGAGAGGAATCAATTTCACAGTAAAATTGATATTATTTATAATCGTTAATTTAAGATATTCTTGTTAAATACGTAAATTTATAATATGACTCAAGTCGTGGCAAATATCTACATTTATCGCTTTCACTACTTTAGTGGAAATGGCATCATATCTTGTATTTTATTAGATTTTTTACAATTTCATTTATCAGGTATGGTGAATTCAATGGTGAATTCTAAAATTTCTGATATACACTTGTTTTTTCAATTATGCGCAAAGTTATCAATACGAGGTCGACGGCTAGCCTCATCAAATCTTGTAGTACTAGTTCTACTACTGTGCTAGTAAATAAATACCATAAAGAATTTGTTAAAACATATATATATATATATATATATATATATATATATATATATATATATTTATTATTCTACATACATAGCTATGATTATTATTAGATATAATCTAAAAGGCTTGATCATAAACCAAAAATATTTGTATTTTATTACACTCACTGCCCTAAAGTTGACCGGCAGAAAATACTTTTAGCATTAAATCCGCCTTTTTTCATTACTATATGTAAGGTTCAATATAGTTTAAATCAATAAAGTTTTAAGTTGTATTGCCTGGAACGTGTACACATACTTATAGTTGAGCAAATGCTGACTGAGATATAAACTTGTTCATATATATAATATGAATTAATATTAATATCTATATTCATTTCTATTCTACGCTAAACATGTAAAAACGAGTCACACCTAAAATACTGGAAGAGGTTGATTTGAACTTTGGATGCTTATCCTTTCAAATTATATAGCCGGTTTACATGTACTTTCACCTAGAACCTCTTTTATAATTTTTTTATTGTTAAATAAATAAATAAATTGATTATCTCGTCCCACTTAGGCTTGGTGGCAATAGTAATGAATCAAGGCGGTCCGCATTTCCTTACGTAGCAGGACGCTTCCCGTGTGCGTTCATGCACACATCGATCGCGGGCCACCGGTAAATGTTGACGGTAGAATTACTAAATGTCCTAGGTTTTCCGTGTTGGTGTAGGTCATGCTGTATGGTCTCTGGAATATCAACATAATTATCAACGCGCAACCTTCTTTCATTAGTGCGAATGTACACTAAATGCTCCGTCTCAACTTTAGTTTAGTTTATCTTTTACATTTTTAATAGAATTAGGCGTCCCTTTGCGGAAAACCATTATAATGAAGTATAGAAATTTTTATTTGCTAAGATCCCCATGCATAGTTCAAAATGATGTGTGTGTATTATTATATTACTTTTTGAAGACTATTACCTACTTTTTGAAGAACACAGCAATAGGCAATACACACCACTTAAAATATTGCATGCAGATCTAAGCAAATTAACTTTCATTACTTCGTTACATTAATGAATACACACATAAATAAATGTAGTAGCGTACATTTCGACCACAAACTGGCGAAACAAATTGACAAAACACTGTAAATAAACAAAGCATGTTCGTTTTTCGTGTCTTATTCGCAGCATTAATATTTTTTTTTTTATATTTATGCGAATGCTACACATTGCTTAAAACTATATATACGAATTTTATCGCGTTTAACTTTAAATTCCCAGCTTTTAATACATTATCTACTACTTTTAAAAACTGTATGTATTAAAATCACAAAATAAAACCAGAACAAGTCATCCAGAGCATCAGAAAGATCGAAGGATATATAAAATACATTATAATGTTGTGTCACCCGCCGAGTTCATTTTCAGCGTTTCAGCCTATCACAAGTCCACTGCTGAACGTAGCCCCCCCCCCCCCATAGATAGCCACAAAAGTTTCATTTTGGAGGGACTTTGCCATAGTTGCCACGCTTGGCAGGCGGGTTGAAAACCGCAGTTTATTTATTCAGATTCCGAGTTGCGCGGAAGCTATAATCGACGTGGTGTGTATGTGAGTAATTTTTTATTTTATTTTATTTTTATTTTTTATTTTATTTTAGTTTCATGGAAAACCAACAGCTAAATGAAGTAACATAGAAACTTATAAAATAGGAAAACTGTTAGCCAATTACAGGTTTTCGCTTATAAAAATAGTATAACAAAAAGAAAAGAAAACAGTTATTACTTAAGTTAAAACACGAACGTCTTACTAAATTAACTTAATATCTTTAGTTTATACATACTATAGTAGTACATTTTTAGTTTAGCTAAATACAAAGAACACAAAAAGAAAGTAAACCAGGCGATAACTATGCAAAAAATGTCGATGATATTTGTCGCTTCACAGAGGCAATATTACAGTTAAAGATGTCAAAATCTACATCTCTTAAGACTCTATTCAAATTACTGCTTGCCCTACACAAAAAACTATTTTGTCTATAATTAGTCATTGTAGCAGGAACTGAGATAGGACAATAGTGCCGTAACGATTTTTGGGGAACATTAATATAAATTTTTCCTATTGCAGAAGCACCCGTCGGTGGCAAAGCCCGCTCATGGTTCAACGCCGAATATTCCCAAGCTGGAAAGCTCAAACATTCGACATACCTATCACGGGGTCGACGCTCAAAATCGGATAAGCTCTAAGTACCCGGATATAAGGTTTTACCAATTCGCAAAATTTATGAAAAGGTGTTGCGGAAGACTCGTTGCGACCGCATTAGGCATATCGGCGCGAAGCCTTCTGCCCAACCAACTGGTTGCAGAGCGTTTTGATCACTTGCTAGAGCCTCGAGACGAGCTTTTGTAAACCTTCACTGCATCCGCTGGTTAAGCCCGACGAAGCATTGGCTCATGCGATAAAAAAGAAGATAGATCTGTTTGCGAATCTCTTTGCCAGTTATTTCCGTCTGGCTACAAGCAACGTAGTTCCTACTTCTATACCCTGTGGTACTTATTACTAACAAAGACGTCCTCAAGCGTTGCGCCATCTAGATGTGGACAAAGCCTATGGATCTGAAGGTGTGTCAGCCATAGTGCTTAAGACCTGTACACCCGAGTTGTCTCCTGTCCTGACAAGTCGCCTCTCCTTAAAAACTGTATTAGTTCCTTAAACCTTGAAGGTTGCTTACGTCCAGCCCGTGCCCAAGAAATGTAGCCGTGTTGATCATGATTGTCAATTATCGACCTATTTCTATTATTTCCATATTCTGTAAGATTATGGAGCGTACATTAAACTCACACCTCATGGCATACCTGTTTCACCAAAATCCGTCGACTTGGGACTTTCTAGTGTATGCCACACATTTGGGATGAGGCCCTCGCGAACAGTGGTGTGCACTCGCTGTTTCGCTTGATCTCTCGTATATTTAATGCCATCAAAGTGAAAACGTGACTGTTCTCCTTGGCTTCTTATTTTAGAATGTATCTCTGGAATACACCGACCGCCTTTAGTAATTATGATCACGTCGATCCTTAACTTTGGGTAATTCATTGAGTCTAAGGTGAAAGCAGCTGCAAGTAGGTTGAAGCTTCAAAATATCAACTGGCAGCCCTGGACACAGTGGAGAGACGAGTCAAGATGCTAATCTGTGACCCTGACTTCGTTACTATGAATTTCCCGAGTCTCCGACACAGGCGTAAGGTTGCTAGTCTCTCGGTGTTAGATTTTGGAGGGATTGTGATGATAAAGCGTTTTGCTTCGTCGTTTGTAATGTGTACAGCAAAGCTGATAGGAAAGTGAATAAGCTTTTTCCAAGCTAGTGCGCTTATCACTCAAAACTACATCGTCACTTACCATTACATGGAATCGTAGTCAAGCACTATTATAAATAAAAAATATACAACTGCTCTCAGTGCCATTCATACAGAAACACAGTAATGTCTGCACGCTACTGCTTCATGGCATAATATATGGTCCTACCTACCTAGACAAACGCCCGCATAGGAGCCCTACCACCACTACAAGTTTCTTTTTTTTTATTGAATGAAATTATGAAACGATCAAAACGTTCACCTGATGGTAAGTGCAACGTTTGCCCATAACAAATGTTGTGTCACCCAGACAAATTACATATTAGTTATGCTTATATGTAAAAGATTACATATTTTTTTAGGAACTGATATAAAATAAAAAAGCGTTTTGTTATGCGCCTGTCTTTCTCCTATACTAAATAATAAATGGAAACTACATTTTAATAAAGGTATCAGTTTTACGATTATGACGAACCATCTATATCAGTGCACAGTTTGTTACGAAAGAAACCGCAAGATTATTGAAAATAAAAAGTACTCTAAATGTTGACTCGTGTATATAGGCTTATGTAACTTATGTGTATGTAACTTTACCGAATTACATAAAAATCTGTTCAGTAGATTTTACATGATGCATGCACAGGGGGCAGACAGACAGACAAAAATTGACAGGATTGACTTGCTTCCTGACTTAATTAGACCCATATAAATATTCCAAAATATTTACAATGTACAGAATTGACTTTCAGATAATTTTGTAATATGTGTAGATTCATTACATATTACATTTACATAGAAAATTATAAGTTGTTAAAGCGGAAGTCTGTTTAAAGTTGGGAACGTACTAATCGATTACCGATCTGGAAATAACTTTATTATGATACCGGTATATCAACGATAAGCTTTATTTCAAGTTAATGTTGAAAAGGTATGTTTGTATCTTGGATATTTCTACTGTAAGTAACGTAAAATAAAGACATATTTTTTGATTGAAAATACTTGAGACATATCTGTAGGATATTACTGATTAAATTCTTCATTATAGTAATGGAATGAAATGAACTTTATTTCTAACATATGTAACAATTGAAATAAAAGGAGAAAATAGCGAAGTAGGTTTTATTTAAATATTTGTCTTATATTAGAGTTCAGTAAATGTTTTATTTATAGAGTAATCTAGTTAGTAAAGTAAATTCTTAAGAAAAATATTTAACCTTTTAGCTAAAAATATAATTATTGTACCCGGCAACTGGATAGCTGGAGGCGTCAATATTCTACGTGACCAGTTCCTTATGTCGCTTCCAAGGAAACATGTGTCGGAAGTGAGGACTATCTATTTGCTCATAGAATGGCGATCGTATGTACCATTGAATTATTTAGGTACCTGCGAATCGGGAACATGAAATTGCAATTACGACGGGACATAGGAAATAAAATATGGATAAACTTTATATTTGAATTATTCTAAAATACTAAAATTAGAGCCGTAGCTCAGGGCGCTTGCCTTAAATTTAACAGTACGCGAGTGCACTGAGTTCGACCCCTAGTGCTGACACCCACGTGCTCAACGGTGAAGGAAGATATCGTGAGGATATCTGCATGTCTGAGGAATAAAAATATCTGCAAGGAAAGGCCAAATTCAAACAAGCTCGGCGTGCACAGTAGAGCGGGACAGTATTTCGTGCCGGTCCACCGCTTGCAACTTTACAAGGCGCAAGTTCGGCCACACATGGAATACTGTTCTCATCTTTGAGCGGGAGCACCCCAGTGCCAGCTTCTTCCATTTGACCGCGTCCAGCGAAGAGCGGCTCGAATCGTCGACGACCAGGTTCATTCCGATAAGCTTGATCCACTGGCCTTGCCAAGACACGTCTCTTTGCGTTTTTTATCGTAAAGAGTCGCAACGATTTACTACTATTGTTTACTATGGCGAGTGTTCCGAGGAATTGTTCGGAATCATTCCAGCCGCTTAGTTTCACCATCGTACATCGCGACACAGCACCAATTTCCATCCACATCACCTCGATGGTTGGCATTCCACCACTGTGCGCTTTGCGAGGAATTTTCTTCCACGCACGACGACTTTGTGGAACTTGCTGCCGCCAGCGGTTTTTCCGGACCGATATGACTTAGGGACTTTCAAGAAAAGAGCCTATTCCTTTCTCAAAGGCCGGCAACGCGGGTGCGTTCCCCCTACTCCCCTGGTGCTGCGGATGTTCATGAGCGGCGATGATCGCTTAACATCAGGTGAGCCGCCAGCTCGTTTGCCCCCTCTTCTATAAAAAAAATTCGAAGACATTTGAAATCCGCCAACCGGAGTTGGAGCAGCGTGGCGGACTATTCCCGGCTCCAAAACCCTCTGAGAAATGGGAAAAGGCCTGTTCTCAGCAGTGGGACATTTATAGACTGTTACTTTACTTTTTTTAAATAATTTAGTACATACCATATCGTCATGTTTTATTTCCTTTATAATTCTTAACATTTCTAATTCAGGCCGACACATAACATTAAAGAATTTATTTATTAAAAATTTAAAGCGCCAATAGTATAATGGCTTAGGGCACGGAATACAAAACTTGACGTCGCAGGATGGAGCCCACCATTCGACTATTGTCGTGAACCATATCTAGCACAAACTTTTAAGCTTAGATGGAGTGGTTAACAGGAATATTATCCTGTCATCATCAACATCCTTATCAGTGAATTATTATTTAGCAGAGCTTTTTGTTAAAATATAATCACAATTTGCCTATTCAGTAACAATTTGTATCTATTTTTTTTACTTTAGGGGAGATTTGCTGGTTTTTGGTTTTTAGTAAAGTAAGCTCTTATGGACAAAGCAATTTTAAGAAAAGACCTTATTAATATAGAGTAAATAAATAAACAATTGTTTAACATAATTTCTGTTCTTTAAGACCAAAACGTCTGTCGGATACCATAAATATGTTATTATGCCTCCCAGAAACGTGGAAAACCTAGTCTATCGGCGGCGGTTCATTACCAAAATGCCTCTGGAAAATTAATTCTACATTGGATACGTACCAACAAGATGTATGACAAGGCTAGGAAGAACTAGTCGCTAGCGTTAAATTCGTTGGAGCGGCCTATCATCGATTGTATATAATTTCGGTGATGTAATTGCTGTTAGCCTTTTTGGCTTTTACAGCTTCATCGGTTACTACATCGATTGTAGAGTGCTTTCTTACTATAAAAAGCATAGACTTTGGTTGAGACAACCAAAAAACATAAGAAAAATCACGTCAGTGAATTTAACTCTAAATGAATATCCGAAATATCAACCAAGAAAATTATAAGTGACTGTTGAAATAAGACAATGTAATTATGTTGAACAGCCAAACAAACAACCTAACAAAAAACCTAAAAAAAAACAGTTTTTCTGTTTGTTGTTTGGTTGGTAGAAAAAAACTAATCTTTTGCTTCTCATACTTTTGCGTCGTTTTGTTGAACATATTTTTTTACATAAAAATAATACGTTTTGTTATTTGAAATCTGTATTTTTTAATTACCACATCAGGTTATGGGCCCAGGCACATAATACTGTATGCAAT
The DNA here is from genome assembly GCA_019845155.1 of Luehdorfia chinensis. Taxonomy (NCBI): domain Eukaryota; kingdom Metazoa; phylum Arthropoda; class Insecta; order Lepidoptera; family Papilionidae; genus Luehdorfia; species Luehdorfia chinensis. Next base: position 13,739,751 of record JAHVAK010000527.1, read on the forward strand.
ACAGAAGGTACGTCTACCTCACACTATCGGCGTTGCGCTTCGTTTACTAAAAGTGAGGTTAGGTTTGCCAACCACGTGAGCGCGGAACTTTGTCGAGAATACTTGTTCTGGTGATTGAGTAAGGCAGGTGTCCCGGACGAAAATTAACTTAAATATTCTGTTTAACTTAGCATACTAAGAATTTTGTTCAGCAGTGTATGTGGAGTTGACATCCTCTGGTAGTAAACGGAAGATGTCGCTGTGATCTAAAGTCGGCCCGGAGGACTATCCTTCATTTTCTTAATAATTGAATTCATATTAAGATTGAAAGAAAGCGCTTAAAATTAGATCGCATTTCATTAAAATACGGTAAAAAATATATATTTAACTTCCTTAATTTAATTTTTATCTTTGCTAACGATCGTATAATTAATGTACTGCAATTATAGATGCTATTAGTGGTTCTGAAGAGAAATGAAATGGCTTTGCTATTTAAAATGTTTTAATATATTCATATTTACATACAGAATTTTTTTCTGAATTAGAAACGTAATTAGTATTTTAATATGTTCGCAATCATTTCTAGAATAATTAGTTTTGTGTTTGTCTTTTGTTTAATTTAATTGTCCTCCTACTGGTCGATTTTCGGGCACGACGACATCTACCGAATACTTCGGAAGTTATCAACTACACAGGAGATGTTAAAGTGCCACAAGTGTACGCGCAAACTCATTCACTCTTCCCACCTATCCGTGTCCGACCGATGTAACGCCGATATCAGCGTGGCCTAGTTAGTATCTGACACCTGCAGCGCAGGTTCTGGGTTCGAATCCCAACCATACCCAACTTTTGTGCAAAAACAAATTTGTTGGTTTATATCATTAGAAGAGAATAAGTAAATAATTCCTAATTCTCCAATTATTATATTATATAAAATTATTTGGAGATCCTGTTCGGAATCCTTACTTAAACTTTGAATATCGCGGAAGACAACTTGAATGCAGTTGTGGCTACGGGAGTCACACTCAGAGATTTGTTTGTGTCTTGTTAAATATTCATCCAAACTTTACTCGGACAATTGACTTTGACGTTTTTGTCCCCTATTATTGTAAAAGTAAACTACAGTTAAAGTTATGTTTCTTCAACTACTTCAAACAGAAGTGTTTCAAATTTAATATCAACTTTAGCATTTCTTTAAGGTCTATAGTTTTGACAGAATCTATAATCTACTGAGGTCCACTTCATAATGCAAATTGACATAATAGTATTGTTCGCGTTTATGTAAATCTCGATCTAAACAGCAAAAAAAGTACAATGGATTCTGGTTCAATTGGCATCGATATCATCGACCTGAAAACAGTACACGATAAATTTACCCAACTTTGGAGAGATCCTGCATCCCTTCAATGTTGGGCAAATTTATCGTAATCACCACGCGTGCAATCTGTCTGGATTGGCAATCGCAGTAATAGAGACTTCACACCGTAGACGCTACTTCACGTCACTTGTCTGGATAATGTTGGCCTGACAATTTTACGATATCATAATTCTGTTTTTTTTTTTAACGAGATGGAGTGATTAATTCTCTCCTTTTACCCTCTGCCGTAATGCGGCTATCATCTGCCATCTTTGTGTAAATTCATTTAAAGGATTAAAATATCATAATAATTTTTTTTTAAAAGATCAACTATATGTTGAAATCTGAAATAATAGTAAAAAATGTACGGTTATATTTTAAAAGTGACGTCTTATCTCAGACTGTGGTTTGATTTTATTTTAGCCTAAATATTTTTAATCGTTTTAATTGACAAAAAAAATCTTAGGAGAGAAATGCTATAAACTGTTTTTAATTAATTCAACGAATATTACGAAAGCCAATAAATAATAAAATAGTATATGAAGTCTCTCAACCTACATATTTTTTATATAATAGAAAATGTAACTGATTACTTGCTGACGCATCACGAACTTTAATTATTTACTATATTATGCCCGTCAGTGGTCGAAATTCGAATCGTAATTCAATTTTTTTAAGGTGTACGTTATTCAGGTTTGAGTAATTTATTGGCAATATTTTAAATACTCTGTGCGACTATTCGACCTGAGACTATTACGTGTTTGACATTGGCAGTATGAATTTAAACAAACGACCGACTATTTTATGATTGACATTGTCAGTATAAACCAAACAATTTATTTTTTTTACTTTAGTGAATTTAATGTATTTGTAACCCATATTATTTATAAATTTTAGATTCCTCGATTCTACTCCACACAAACTTTAACTGTGCCAAATCGCGCACTCCTCCGTGCTCGCAATATGCTTAAAATAGGGATATAAAGATTTTTCTTCACTTACTAATATATAGAAGATATTTTCAGAAGTATTACAAAATGCTACCTAATATTTCTGTTCACGCCGAATATTTACCTAGACATAACGAAACTAACGATATTTTCACATCAGAAGCTCGCTCTATATTGCTCTATATTGTATATTGGATTCGCGGCTTTCATACTTTAATTATGCATCGGAACCATTTCTTGATAATGATAGTTTTAAACTGTACTGGGATCGGCTTATTGTCATGGACAGAACTATTCTAGCGAAACAATGTACAATCGTGTGGAAACTGAACCGGACGCAGCTAACTTTGTTTAGAAAGATATCGGGATTTAGCATGCTGAAAATATCATTAAATAATAAACCGATAATAGAATAATATATTAGGGTTTGATTCAAGAGGTTATCGATTAGATGAATGAGCAGTAGTCAGAAAAATATTGCTTTATATTCCAACGTAAAATATGTTGCTATTAAGTAGTCGAACTAAATCTGTTTTGTAACACTGTATTACTGTAAACATGTTTTCATTTGACCTAATTACTCCATATGTACTAGTTGCTGAAGTTTGAAGAATAAATAATATTTTTAATATTGATTAATATGCTCGGTCACTGGCAACGAAGCGTTCCGTGGGAGACCTAGGGAATGTTAATACGTCTATGTATATATCTCGATTGTCTATCGAGTATATATGTAGGTGTCTTTGTGACAGTGATACAGTACTATCTCTTGGACTGTGTAGTTGACATTTAACTTACATAAAAATCAATGGCGTTATTCTTCTTGGAGCAACAAATTGTAAAACATTATAAAACATAAATTGAATATAGTGCTAAAGTTCTTGTCCAAGTAGAACTGTAAAAGATTACCTTTAATAAATGTTCTTTGAATCTACTCCGAGCAAGTAATAACAGAGAAACAATTTAGAATGAAACCAAGAATTCTGGTTTGGGTTGCAGAGCTTACTTGAAGTAAGGAAATTCTTCAAACAACGTTGTTTCTAAATTAAAACAATCTCATAATTGCACATTCTACAAGTTCTTTGATGCAGCGTATCTCCCACGGGTGTTCAGAAGGGGTGGAGGTGGCGCCAGGCGGGAAGACGGCTTGCGGAAGTTTTGAGGCAAAGTTAAGCCGATTAAGTGTCATTTCCGCCACGGAACTACGAGTAGCACTGTTCATTAAATATTTCGAGCGACTTGATTGTCGAGGTCATCTCTTCTATTTAAGACATGGATAAGTACGAGTATGTATAAACATAAACGCGTTGATATTTTCGGTTAAAAAATTATTAAAAGTAATTTTTAAATTAAATATATTATTATTCTCATCGAGGTGATCCGAAAGGTAAAATTAAATTAATCAATAAAATCATGTCATTTTTCATATGACAACTACGTGTGGTAGCGGCTTAAGAGAATCTACCACCCCATCTCATCCCGTGACACCCATGGGTCGAAGTAAAAGTCGAGAGAGGGAAAATTAGCACCTGGAGCGGCGTCTTCCTGGAACATCAGAATAAATAAACTGCGGTTGCCAACCCGCCTGCCAAGCGTGGCAACTATAGCAAAATTCCCTCCAAAATGAGAGCTACAAACATTTGTAGCAATCTATGGGGGAGGCCTATGTTCAGCAGTGGACTAGTGATAGGCTAAAAAGAAGAAGAAGAAGAACTAGCTCAAAGCAAGTTAGTATGGAATGATCCTGTCTCATTTTATATTTAAAACAATTACAATATACCAAGGGAAATTATGTATACATACATATATAATGGTCCACATTTATAGTATGATTAGTAATTTATCAATAATATTATTTACTAACACCTACTCTAATTTACTTAGTGATGTGCAAATTATTTATAACAAAATCATATTACTGTTGAAATTATATCAGTTAATGAAATCAAATATCTAAAAGGGCTTTCACACTACTAAAAAGATGGGGAGACAGTAAAGTTATTTAAATGAAATTAATATGCATATGAAGAGTAACATAATACATATAATATGTTTAGTAAATTTCAACTAACGTGTGTGTACGTTTGCATGTTTTTAAAATTTATTTAATCCTTCCATATCTAAAACACATAGTTTCAAAGTTAATGTACTTCCAAAATTAAGACTCCCAAGGTACGAAATCCTTATTTTGCGAGGTAACTTACACTTGACACATTTTTAATTATATTTTAAAGCATTTACAAATATATGTTACCGCAGTGGGTAAGTCGCGGGTTCATTTCCCGCACGGGACAAATATGTTTGTGGCGTACAGATAGTTGTTCCGGGTCTGGGTATTTGTGCATGTGCAATGGTGTATATCACCTAGTTTTTGAAGTAAACCGCCACCATATTACTAGGCAATATACACCACTGAAATCGAGACCACAACACGTGTTTCACCTCAAAGTAATATCATTTGATAATGTCCCGTTTTAAGGTGAAAGTATGTAATTACATATCTGTCTTAAATAATCATCAATATACCTATATAAATAAATAATACGTGTTCTCTTTTGCTGAGTCTGAATGGATATAGTTTTAAGTCTGAATGGATTAGTTAAAATGCAAGGTGTAATATCCATAAAAATGCAATTTTTATAGGCAGTAAACCTTTTTTGATGTTAGTATAATAAACGGTTCACGATTAACATGAATTTAAAAAAAAATCTAAAGAAATGTTTCATTAGATTTTCTTTGCATTATAGAACACGCTGACGAGTGTGAGAAGTTCATTTTATTTCGCATAATAGAACATTCAGAGAGATAAGTTAGACATGAGCAATCGTGAAATATTTTGTAAATTTTCATATAATTCCAATAAATTCAAAATTTCACAGAGATATTTGTATGAATCAGACACTTCTTGTGATAAAACAAATATTACTTTCTTTGATCAAACACAAAAAAAAGGACCTCCTTCGTGCGGGCACAAAGTCCATTACAGTCAATTCGTCTAGACGTAGGCACGTGTTGAAACTATTCTCACGGGTAAACGAATTACCTTTGCTAGATAAATGAAAGAAGTCGGTGAGTTCACAGATAAACCAAATTACAATTAACGCAAAGTAGAAAAAGCGTTAGTGGTTTAGATGCTTTTTGTTTTTATGTAATTCGTTAACATTTTTATATTTTTTCAAAAATCTTTATATTTGCAGTTATTTTTTTTACTCTTCGTACTAATCGTAGCATTATGAATAAACTAAAACAAGAGTAGCATAAAATATACATTTAAAACGCCATATACATCTAGTCAGTGTAATTTAATGTTGAAATGGTGTTTTTGCGTTTTTAATATAACAATTACTCGCCGTATATTTAATAACGTATTTAAAAAATATGTAATCACAATCGTATATTACTCTTCAATATTTGCACTGTGGTGGCGGCGTAAGATAATGCAGGAATCCGTCTAGGTAAGTACCACCCCAGGGCCGGTTATTCTGCCGTGAAGCAGTAATGTGCAAACATTACTGTGTTTCGGTCTGAAGGGAACTGTGTGCTAGCGTAATCACTGGACATATGAGACTTAAGAACTGATGTCTCAGGCATGGGCAAGATGGGCGCAGTGTATGGCCAAACAGAAATGTTCTGGGTGACACGGCATTTGCTGTGAGCAGAGCAGACTTAAGAACCGATGTTTCAAGGTGACGGGCGGAGAGTGGTGTCACACAGAAATGTTCTGGTTGACACAGCATTTGTTATGGACAAACGTTGCACTTACCTACAGGTGAACGATTTGCTCGTTTCGTCACTTTATTTAACAATTATTTTTTGTAATTTGATGTCTCGTGTCTAACAGTGTCTGATATTGTAACTGACTACTACGTACTTCTTGCGATCCTATCAGATCGATTATGGAAAGATGGACCCGTGTGCTTTTGTGATTGCACATATACCTACGGCGCCCATACCCTGGACAGATGACAACTCTTAGTTTTAAATCGAAAAATACCGTCGTTCAATAAAATAAAATATTTCGCATTAAGTATATTGTTTTACGAAATTGTGTTTTTTACATAATGTTCATGGTGACGTGCAAATGGTTTGAGAAAGTTTATTGTACATATAAATGTTTTAACTTTTCGATTTTTTTTAAAAGAAATTATATCACTGAAGTATCTCTTAATATAATTAAAAAATACTAATTACTGTAAATATTTCGTTTTCACGTTATCAGCTAGCATTGCAGCGAATGTCAGTAATCAATGTTCTGTAATCATGAACATAAATTAAGCTCACATAAATAAAATAAAAAATATGGATTATTATAATGTTGGCTGAAAAATAATCTCGGTAAATATTACATAGATTATTTTTGGGCTTCATAATTTCATTTGCACATTCATTGGTGAATTTACACTCAGTGTAATGGATACCCATGAGTATTTTGATATTTTAGAGTATTGAACAAAAGTGCATCGACACCAACAACTTTTAATATATACACACCGGCACAATTAGCGGGACGTTAAAAAAAGCCAAAGTACATACATACATACATAAGATCACGACTGTATCACATAAGGGGTAGTCAGACACTTGGCACTCACTGCAAAAACAGATGACTGCCACAATCCACGTTTCACCAAAACAATATAATGCACTTGATGTGATAGGTGGTGAGCCCATCGCCACCATGCGCTGTTGGGTGCACAGTGCATTTTAATTCCTTACTCGCCTTTTACGAGATCCATTGGATGAGATGGAGTGGTAGTATTCTTTTAACGAGCCGCCACCACACGGCCACCAAAAAGGCATGGTACAGAAATAATAACGTGTATATATTGAAACAAAAATTATAAGACGTGAAGTAACAAACTGATAAACTAACTAACTAAACTTTAAGAATTTTTAATGACATTTTATTAAAAAAAATCTGAATTAAAAAAACACTTTTTTCTTTATTTTGTGGTAACACAAACAATGTTGTAAATTAAAGATTACTAAGATTTTAACATTAAATAAATGAAAGACTAATAACGAGTGTTTCTCCCTCGTGCTCGAACTAACGTATCCATCCTTCTCGGCATGTTGCGAATTATGTTATCTATTGTATCTTGGGACAAGCTCTGTTACTCTTCACGTAATGCGTATTGCAGTTCTCTCAGCTTGTTGAGGGGTGGTATTCTGGATTTAACACTTTTCTTTAACAAGTCCCAAACATGCTCTATAGGATTCATATCTTGATGGCCTGAGCGAGCACTGTGAGGATTATGACAGCTTTATTTTGGTGCAGGATAATGCCCGAGCATCATAGTATGCACTGTACGCTCGCTCACTCGCACTCCTCGCACGACTTAAAGCTCAATTCGGGCCTGCACAGCCGTTACCCGCATGGTTCTTTCGAGCTCGAAGTTCTGGAAAACAGTCATCCCTCCTCGAAGTGCACTTTTTTCTGCCTTGGCTCTTCCTCCTCACAAGAAAATCAGTCAACCAGTACTGTCGAATACTGCGGTGAATCGTTGAAATTGATTGCTGCAGTCTGGCGCAATTGATCTGTAGATATGACAATTTCTTCGCATTTCATCTGCCCTAATAATCTCTGGTAAATCGGGCATTTTAGTTTATTTCAACTAAGGTGTCTACTATTGCCACGAAGAAAATGACGTTTACTAGTTAAATTGAGAATTTATCGATTTTATAAAACTTTTAACCTTCCTAACTTCGAACCACTAACAAATCAGATATACCGGGAAACAGAAATAAAACAGAAATCAATGTTTTTTTCTAAATTAAAGTTCTAAATACAAAGGTAACGTAACTGGCCAATCTTTTATGAAATATTATGAAAAACAATGTTTTCTTAATTATAAACATATATATTCCATTTGATATCTTAAAGAGTGATAAAACCGAAAAAAAATTATAAAATTAAAAAAATTAGGTCCTGAGTTTCATACGTTTTTATTTAACTTAGATAAGTATTTTAATATCGTAGTTTGTGAAAATTTTCACCATATGCGAGTGTGTGGCGGTTTGTCTTGCGACTCACTTTTTCAATATCCCAGATCCCGGACCTAATGGCCGCCAGATGGCAAGTTGGGCAAAGTGATGCTATCAAAAAGCGATAGGCGGCGGTTTTCCCGGTTATCGAAGCACTTTGTGCGTCGTTCCTGACGTGGGTCAAGTTATACAACACGTTGTACACCAGTTCACAATTTATTTACTTTATGGTTATCTTACAAGGATAGATGTGAACTGCTGATCCGTAAGTACACATTACAAAAAAATAAATATTTTTTATGAATTTTAAGGTAATGTACATAATAATTAAAACAAATTATTTCAAATTGGACATAATGTAATAAAAGTTATTATGCACCAGGACAGCTTTTTTGAGGAAAGATTTCTTATTTTCTAGTAAGCTGTGTTCACATGATGATATTAAAGCGGCGAAATAATATTGATGCCAATTTAATAATTTTATGTTTAAATATTTAAATTGTTTTTCTAATATGAATAGAAAGAAATAATGGTGCATGCAATATCCTTCCTAAATTTAAATCCCGTGTCTATTCTGAAATATTTTCTGCTTCAGTTAGCAACTTGCTCCTTTTTTCAAAGGTTTAGGCTTTGTCCACGAACTTTTCACTATAAATCGACTGCGGTACGGTGAAGTCGGTTATAAGTAACTGTGGGTATTTAAAATGTTGTCGCATAATGGCAATAGTGTATTATATCATTGTTTAAATAATTTTAAGAAACAAAAGCGACATTTTAGGCTCCAGTATGCATTGTTATTCAGTCTGCGAAGTCTGAGGCGCGCACGCCCCACAGCTTATCGTCGGCCCTCAGCCGTGGCAAATTAAATAAATATATATTTAATGAGCGGAAATACAATGCATGCCAAGCTAAATAATTACTTTATCCCTTTTTCTGGTAAAATAGCGTAGATGTTATTCGTGTCACTTTCCTTATCAAGGGAAGGCAAAATTGTTAAGAAAGTTGTTATTGGTTCAAACTTGAAATTGTTGTCTTCTGGTCGAACTTCATTGGTTGTTAAATAGGGTTAAAGTTACGCTTGTACCTATTTCACATTTTTAATTATTTGTTGTTTGAACAGAATTTTTCGAAATGTGTTAATTTGTACGTTTTCGTTCGATTATGTGTATATTCATTTTAAATTCTTCAACAAGAAAAGTGTTCTTGGAAATTATCTTTGAATGTTCAACCTGACAGAAGTTAAATTAGTGTACAGAATAAGTAGCAATATTCGCATTAAAAAAAGTAAAGTAACAGCCTATGACTGTCCCACTGTTGTGCACAGGCATCCTCTAATTTTTGGAGAGGGCTTTGGAGCTAGGAAGAGACCGCCACGCTGCTCCAATGCGGGTCTAATTTAGACATGCAAGTTTCCTTACGATATTTTCTTTCACCGCTAAGCACGTGGAAAGTCAGCACGTAAAATTGTAGAAAATTTTAAGAGGTGCTGCACCGGGGATCGCGCCCGGCCCAGTCACATTATATTATTTAAATAAAAAAATATTTCGCTTGCTTTGTACCTCTTACATAACAAATAATGTCCTTAAGCGATACAGATTTTATGAATAGTTTAACAGAAAACTGAAATCACTAATTATATTTATTATTCACGTCAAAAAAATTCTTCTTGTGAAAGAATTACTAAAATGCTTTGACTGGGTAGAAATAAAGTAACAAAGGGAAGTTGTTTCATATTATTATCATTTTATTTAGTTGATAGATTTATGGGTCTTGTCTGAACACTTTTGATTTTATTTTCAATCTCCAAATTTCATATTTAGTCGAGTCTTGTTTCTCCTTTAGTTTACAACATGTTAAGCTAGCTGTTATTGACTATTTACGACACGTCATTGATATACGAGTATTACATACAGTCAAATTCAGTACAAAAATATTTTCCTTTGTTCTAACAGGTAGCAATAAATTTCATACATACATACATAAGATCACGACTGTATCCCATAAGGGGTAGTCAGAGACTGGGCACTCACTGCAAAAACAGATGTCTGCCACAATCCACGTTTCACCAAAACAATATAATGCACTTGGTGTGATAGGTGGTGAGCCCATCGCCATCATGCGCTGTTGGGTGCACAGTGCAGTTTAATTCCTTACTCGCCTTTTACGAGATCCATTGGATGAGATGGAGTGGTAGTATTCTTTTATCGAGCCGCCACCAAATCGGAGTTAAAAAAGTTACTGGTGGTAGGATTACTATGCAGGAATCCGTCTAGGTAGGTACAACCCTAGGGCCAGTTATTCTGCCGTGAAGCAGTAGTGTGCAAACATTACTGTGTTTCGGTATGAAGGGTATTGTGAGCTAGCGTAATCACTGGGCATATGAGACTTAAGAAGTCACACAGAAATGTTCTGGGTGACAGCATTAGTTATGGATAGACGTTGCACTTTACATCAGGGGAACGTTTTGCTCGTTTCGTCACACTATCCAATAATAATAAAAAAAAACTTTTACTTAAACTTTCATGAATATACTGAATTCATAAAAGAAAAGTGTCACAATGGAAAAGTTAAATATTGTTTATTTCTTTGAAATGAAAAATACATCAGAAGCAAACGGATAAGAACAGATGAATTTTACTTTAAGTGTTCATGATAGACGTGGACTCTCTTATACCCTTGTACAATGATCTGAGTGGGAACGTACGGCTTGTTTTGTATGAACACATCCTTTGAAGCGGTCGGGCGGACGGCCTTTGAACGCTCTAGCACTAGCGCATTTTGATAGTGGTATCGATTTGAACTACATTGAATAGATTTTACTATATTTCTCTTTTACTTTTGTGGAAACACTGTGTACTAGTGAATGTACTTTGTGGAAAAATAGTATGATTTGGATTTTACGTTAGATATTCTTAGATACGTATCAATGTATTCTGATTATCTTCGATATTTATTCTTTTGTTTACTGTTTAACGAACGTATTGTATCGATTGATCGATGATACAATATGTTCGTTTAACACTTTCATCGTTAACCAATTTTCTTTACTAATAAATATAAAATATTCATGTAGATAGATAAACAGTCCACTTCTTTTTATATAGAAGAGAGGCCAAAAGAGCAGACGGCTCACTTGATATTAAGTGCTCACCGCCGGACATGAACATCAGCAATACCAGAGGAATCGCGGGTGCATTGCCGGCCTTTCTGAAAGGAATAGACTCTTTTTTTGAAGGTCCCTAAGAAGTCGGTTTGTTTTATGTTTTAGAACACCCCAAGTTAGGAGGCCCAAGTTGCTTTGATTTGATTTGCATTTGTTTTTGTTGTAACCGGTCAGCTTGGCAGTCGAATTGGTCACAAGATCTGCCCTACACCTTTGGTCCAATTTCATTCATGCATTAGGGTGTATATATGTTGATAATTTTAGGTATGGTAAATTTAAAAGATGTTCCGCATCACATGTAGGCCACGAGGTTTTTCTCATAAGTCAACTGCCGAACATACGACTACCCATAGATTGCCACAAAAGTTTGTAGTTCTCATTTTAGGGGCGATTTTGCAATAGTTGCCACGCTTGTCAGGCGGGTCGGCAACCGCAGTTTATTTATTCAGATATTCCAGGAAGATGCTGCTGCCCATCCTCTGGTTTTATCTTTATATTTTCTCTCTGTCGACCTTTACGACACTCACGGAATGAGGTGGGGTGGTTGATTCACTTAAGCCGCCACCACATGACACAACGTCTTTGCACATAAACAGTCTGAATGGGTACGGTAGGGTAAACCAAATGATGAATAAGTGTTACAGTTTTCAACTTTGATTTCTTTATTCTTTTCTAATTACGCAAATATTACACATTTAATAAAACGAATTTTACGGATTTTATCGCGGTAAATTTATAAACTAATTATAATCCCATGTTTCATACAGACATAGAGTTACGCTACTTTCCCATTAGGGAAGACAGAGACCACATCTCTACACTTGCTACGATCCTGACACACATCTTTCGCTTCTTCTACTTTCATCAGTGTTTTCATACAAGCTCATCGGTTGCGGGTACTTTGGATGTGGCCTTTCCTTAAAACGACTTCGATCTGATTGTGATACGTTCGTATGTCGTTTGTATGTTCGTATGACGGCTCGGTTGGCGCAGTGGCTAATCCCTTGGCTTCTGCGCCGCGGGTCGCGGGTTCGATTCCCGCACGGGACAAATATTTGTATGGCCTACAGATAGTTGTTCCGGGTCTGGGTGGTTTGTGCATGTGGAATTTATGTCTGTAAAACGTACCCACGACACAGGAGAAATCCTACTGTGGGGCATCGTTTTTTTATAAATAATAATAAAAAAAATTGTATGTTTATTGTCAGCGCTTCACAGGACCCATAGTTAAGGGAGGATCTAGGTGACACATGTCATGATGTCATAGTTAATCCTTCAGCTTTTAATTATTATTGTTGAACCGATCTAAGCAGAAAGAGCTTCTAGAATGAAGTCAAGATAGTACCAGAGCCGTCTGTTCAGGAATAGAAGACAAACGTAAGTGAATTTATTAAAAAGATCGTCGTTTACTAATAATTTGAGTAGTGCATTGTAATAATTAAATTAATGAATATGTTATGGCTACGTTATAGTTATGGCTTAGAAATAGTGTTTATTATCGTGCCTAAACAAATTTTAAATTAAAAAACACGTTATAATTTTATACGAGATAAAATATAATATAAGATCCCATTAATCGAACATTCTATTTGTCTTTTGACTTCTGACCCCATCCCGCTTGCGAAGGCAGAGCGTTCGAGAATTTCAATTTAGGAGAAGAATGTGCCGACATAACGTGTGGCTCGAGATATTTTGATAGGACATGTTCTTCGTGAATAAATCTTTTTTCACATATTAAAAAAATCTTTAAACGGTTTTACTTTATTTCCGTTTGGTAAAGCAAGTAACATAAAAAATCGTAGTAGTATTTTTTTTTAAGTTTCGAAAAATTTGGTTGGTTAACATTTTTGTATGTTTTTAATTATCATATTCACAAAAACATTACGAATAGGAATACGAATACTTTGTTCTTGTCTTCGCCGCCATTACTTATCGCAAGCACAATGCTGAACATAAGTTTCTCCCATATTTTGTCATAAAGCACGGTCACCCCTATCTCTCTCCGTTCGGTATGTCATCGCTCCATCTAGGTTGCCACTAGAGAGCCTTTATTCTCCAACTGTTATAAGTTCATTTCCACTTCCGTTTAATAATCCTTAAAACTGTGTCAGTTACCCTAGCTCTACTGCGGATATGCTCGTTCCGAAGAGAAAGTCCGAACATGCATTACTTTATAAGCGCATATTCGATTGGAAGCCTTCGCATCGCCGAGCAGTTAATCACCATGTCTTTCGCAGAACATCGGTGGTAACACGCATTATTTACAGCCTTTATCTTCAATTTTTTAAGTCTACGGGACCAAAAGTTGTAACATAGTTCTCCATACGCTATTCAATCGAGTTATATTCGTTGGTTGAAGTTCGTCTTATCCAGTCGAATAATTTAGTCAGGTATATATACGAAGTCATCAATAACTTCTCGTGTAGTGTATTCGACGACTATCGGAATATTTTTATTAGTTGTGATATTGACGTCAAATAGGAATTAAGATCTATCCGTTAAGTGACACTATTGAGTTATACTGCTAAGCTCCATCAGTACAATAATATGGCGGATGATATTGCCAAGGAAAAAGGTACCCGCCAGATCGAATGGTCTGATCTGGGGAGGACGTCTCCTCCTATTAGGAGTATTGAAATGTTGTATATATAGTTCGCATCTCAGAAAACTTTCATAATTATGGAATACGCTATTATGGAATGTATGAAATATTTCTTGAGCTTCTCGTGCGCCGACATAGATTTCGCTACAATAACTACTACTAACTACGGTAAAATGTAATGTATTCCTCATCGGCGATAATATGGTATCAAATCAATTCTAATAGCATGAAAACACCTTCAATGCAACATTAAACATTTTCAGGTTACGAGCTAGGTAAAGCACACGTTGGAACAGCCGCATGCGCAACAAAGGCGCCTAGTATACTCGACCAGTTTAGGATAGTATACGACTATTGCAATATAGATTAACACGCTTAAATATAGAGATTAAATATAAAACTTCTTATAGAGCTCTCTGAAAAACACGACCAGTTTATAAACCCCTTTCCGAAGCTCGACAATAATTCCGTCCAAAACCAGCGTCATTCTGTTCTTAGGGTATATTTAAGAACCATCCCCATTTTTTCCCCAGACTGACGTTCGAAATGTCCCTGTAATAGTGTTGGTGAGTTTTGATCTCCCGTCGTTAGTCACATTAGTAGAATAGTAGTAGTTAATAATGGTACCACTCTCTTTAACAAGTTTGCAATTTCCCACAGACACTCTGATGAACATATTAGTAGAGTCGAGAGAGCAAAATTTGCGCTTATATGCTTTTTAATTAATTTTAACAACACAAACAATCGCTATGAAATTAATTATTAAGTTCAGGATTTTTTTATTAAAAAAATGTGAGAACACTAGTTATTCTTTTCTATCGTGGGAACGGTTTTTTCAATTGCCAAAAGTGCCAATCTGTGTACTTTACACAACAAAAAGTTATAAACAATATAAAAATATTTTACCAAAGAACACTTATTAACAAATTTATGAAATTTTTTTCGCCCGCTTTGTAAAAAGCCTTTGGAATTTTCAATTTGGTTATGACATGCCCTACATAGGGGGGAAGGAAAGTATGTACTTTTCCTCTAAAGATAACAGGTCGAATAGTTTCCGAATTATTTGTAATAAAATTCATTTTGATTTTCTCATGTCTTAAAATGAACCAGAATGAAATACAGATTTCCATTGTGTTAGCGTTGGGCTTACAACCTGTGTTTTCTTACATACAAAAAAAAGTTTTCTTTAAGTCATTAACGTCATTTGCACAATATTTTAAAAGCAAGTTATATTTAAAACAGTTTTATCTCCAACAAACTTGTTGGATTTTATAATCAATTTTTGGCACTACGCAATTAATGATCGGTGCCCGGCAGAGTAGAATAGCACTACCTCTACCTCTTTCTGAAAAACTGTTGGCGGCAGATGTTTTTACACAGTGGTTGTGCGTGAAAGAAAATTCCTAGAATAAAGCGCAGTGGTGGAGTGTTAACTATCAAGGTGATGTGGATTAATTTTGAGATATTCTGCAAATTAACCTCAACAATTATCTAGACGCTCTACGCGGTAAATACGATACACTCTTAGCAAGACCAGTGGATTGAACAGATTGGGAAGAACCTGGTCGTCTATGATTCGAGCCGCTCTTCTTTAGCTATTATACAGATCAACAATATTCCACACAACCATAGTGTTTCCACAGATACGGTGCTGGAAATAGTAGAATATTTATTTATTTAAATAACTCACACTGTTATATCTAGGCCACTTATCATAAATTGATCGTATTGCTCGCTGTTGCAAAATAAATACGTAACCTTCTAACCAGTAGCAAAGGCCCGTAACAATATGATGTTATGTGTTGTGAAAGCGTGAAAAATATAGTAATCTGACTATTGTCGTGCCAGAGAGTTATTTTATTTTTTGCATAGCGAAAGAAATATGAATATAATATGAGTTATACGTATAATATAATATTATGGATATTTGAGATTACCATCAGAAATATCTGGTAGGTATATCCAATTTACATTCCTAGCTAAAAGAGTGTACAATTCACTGTAGGACTGTAACAAAAATGCCCAGGGAATATATATAATTTTCTAAACAGTTTTTTGAATAAAAATTATTATTATTTTCACAATTTATTAAAAGCTGAGCATTGTATGGTACGGAAATGCTACGAATGAGAAAAGATAAACCTATTTTCATAAGCCATATTAAATTCATTACGACAATAAACTCCCAAATGTATTTACAGGGGATCACGTCATGAATAAATTTCGTCAACGGAAAGTTTGATGCGTAAAATAGCGGTGGCAACTTAGACAAAGCTTAAATAAACATTCATGTGAGCTCTCACCGTTCATGTGGTATGTAGGTATCACTTCCACTTAAATTAGGTATTGTAGATATATAAAATAAAATACTCTATCTGAATTTAAATGAATATTACTGAAACTATTCAACAAAACTAAAAGCATTTTAAAATATATTTTTGAAGTGAAACATCTTTGGCGATGAGATAAAAATTTCAATCACGACTTTTACTGGTGGTAGGATTCCTATGCGGGAGTCCGTCTAGGGCCAGTTATTCTACCGTGAAGCAGAAGTGTGCAAACATTACTGTGTTTCGGTTTGAAGGGCACTGTGGGCTAGCGTAATCACTGGGCATATGAGACTTAAGAACCTATGTCTCCGGGTGATGGGCACAGTGTAGTGTCACACAGAAATTTTCTGGGTGGCACAGCATTTGTTATGGGCAGACGTTGCACTTACCATCAGATGAACGTTTTGCTCGCTTCATCACTTTATGCAATAAAAAAAAGAAGTCACGAATTTGTGTGCAACGTTTTAGTGCAATGTTTCTAGCTTAATATTAATCGATTAATTAATAATTGTTCATACTGAGAAGTTATTTTTATTCCAGGTTCTTCGTATACATTACTATTATTTATTAATATTTGTTGAAACGTATTGTTTATGAATAATTACATAAATTATTCTTGTGTCTTACCATATACACATGTAGTAATCAAATTGTTCGTCGAAATTTATCAGTATAAATCAACTTTTAAGTTTCGTTTAAAACATCTCTTAGGAACCGTTAGAAAAAAACTGGGATTTCACTGCTTCTATTTTCGGACTACCGACGCTATTGACCCTAACAGTTTAACGTGACATAAATTTTCTTGTCACATTTCGCAGTTTATTAACGTTGTAAATGTAATGTGACTAATAAAAATATTATGCGCATAAGCTGTCCGAAATTCAAGACGGAACATAAAAGTGTGTTTCTAATAAACAAAGATCATTGGACTGAGTGCTGCAAAGTAGATAAAACCCTTATGGGCATTCGGGCGACAAGTGACGACGGTCACGTTTTTAATTACCCGAGCCTCGTTCATAACGTGTCGCTATAAGAGATCTGCTCAGCGTGAAATTTGATTTTCTAAACTTTTTGACAAGTTTTAAATATGAAGACGTTGCGTCAACTATCGACTTAATTACCATTACTAGAAGCTTACTTTTAATAATATTTTGCTTTTTGGAAAATCTCCGAGCTTTATAGCTTTCTCATTACTATAAACTCATTACTTTATAGTAATGAATTTTTCTAAGATTGATATGATACTGATGACCTCCCGGCCGATTTCGATTATGTTGATAACTTCCAGATTACACTAAAAGATGTCTATTTTGTGTTACGTGTGCTCTCATCTGCCTGTATCTGAGGCGATCTTGTAGTAATACGATCGTAGGAAAGAGATAACACGGGGAAATCCTCAGTAAACTCATTTTTTTTTGTAGTAAAAAGAGACGAGACGAGCAAAACGTTTACCGGATTGTAAGTGCAACGTCTGCCTCTAACAAATGCTCTAATATTTCTACGTGGCACCTCACTGCGCCCGTCACACTGAGACATCAGTTTTTATATCAAACGCGTCCAGTAATTAGACTAGCTCTCAGTGCCCATCACACCGAAACACAATACTGTTTGCACACTACTGCTCCACGGCAGATCAACTGGTCCTGCGGTAGCTATCACCTAGATACCGCCTAGACCACCTAGACGGATTCCTGCAAAATAATCCTATCATCAGTAGCAGATACAACATGTATTTGAAGTGTTTGAATTAGCTATTATAAATAATGTTAAAATTATTTATACAATGTATTTTTATAATATATTGTATTTTGTATCCTACGAACAGTAAAAAAAAGGAATTATGCTCGAAAACCAATATTTCTATGTTGCACAAATACGAGTTGTAGCTGGGATAAGATACTACGACTCGTGACTACCAGGCGAGAACACTGATCGAGCTACGCGGCGTCAAATAAACTATATAAGCCTTTAGTCTCATCTGATTAGACGTTCATCATGCAGTATGTCGACGATGCTATAGCCGATAGGTGTGCGGTAAAGTAGTATAATACCTTCCGCTTTTCCTATCGAAGTGTCGTAAGAGACGATTAAGGTATTAACTAACAACCTTTATTCGTGCAGTACAACTCCCTAATATGAACAATGCGGTCACTATACTGCTCGTGGGAAGGTATTGGGGAGTAAGATCTTCTTGTCATGTACAAAATCGCGGCGTCGTGGTTCGCCACTCGTTACGTCTCGTTTCTCGGAGAAAGAGAGCCTCTTATGAACCGAAGTTTTCAACTGCTTCGCTATGCAAAAACTGTTCAACAGGTTGGCGGTCATCATTTTTCAAATGTTAGTAAAGGTGGGCTCCGAACAAGGTAAACTTATGTTGATGTATAAAAAAGATTTCTTCAGATAAGGGTCGCAATGGTATAATGAACTTAATAAAGCATAAGGGAGGTTATAACTTTAAAAAATAACTTTACTCGAGGTAGGCAACCTTTAAAAACGGCGAATTATTTATTATCTGTTTGATTATTCCAAAATTAAGTTGCCCTTGCGGCGATCGTTCTTTCATTTAGGTCACGACAGCTTCTTCGTATAATTAATTTATAAGTTAAGAGAATTTATCTTCTTATCAACATACGAGAATATTATTAAGTACATCCGTGTTACATCATTATGGTACTACATGTACACGTACTATAGTAGACTAACTATTAACAAAAAAACTCATGTCATACTACATAATTATTTATTGATTCTGATTCATCTAGGAATAATGAAGTAACCATAGCTGTATTAAAAGATTACTCCAGTATTTTATAATGATTGCTTACTCATAAAAATGTACGAGTACAATATACGAGTAAGTAGTTTCCGTGTTAATAGGCAATGTTAAAAATAAGATGACGATGGTGTCTGCCTTGCCCATTTGACCACGGCGACAGCTCCCGAATACTGTCGGAAGATATCATCTGCATAGGAGATATTATTGTGACGAAGTGTACGCACAACCACTTCTGTGCTTGCCTCGTCCAACTCACCGGCCTTCAATTTAACTCAGAGGTAGGCTAGAATGCAGTGTCAGAGATAAGGAGACAATCACAAAAAAACTAGACCCCGAAAACCAACAATAATGTTTTTGCACAAATGTTCGCTCCGGTTGAGATTCGAACGTGGGATCCGTGGCGTAGAAGTTAGACCACTCTGACCACTAGGCCATGCGGTCGTCACCAAAAATATAATAATACCCCAAAAGATTTTTACGGGAACTAAAGTGCTGGAAATATAAAGATGGCGAAAATGAAAAGAACAAAAATTATAATCGATGAAAAAAAAATAGTTTTGAAGTAAATTGATGCAGTGATGTTACACCATGGTTTCTTTTTAATGCGAATTAATCAGTTTAGTTACAGACTTTCGACACATTTAACATGAGTTAGTACCGGAATAACTATGCATAAACTTTATTATCTTACAATGAGACACTGGAGGCTCGTTTACCTTCAAAGTTGTCCATCGATTGTATGTTAGGGTAAAATTGTCTTCCTAGTCTTTGACAAAAGACTTGTTCTCATAATAATAGATGGTGAAGACTTTATTTTGGCAGATTTAGATCAAGGCGACATCTTTTAGAAGTTCGGATGCAGTTACATTCTGAATAGAAAACCAACAAATTTTGTAGTACAAGGCTAGGGTCGACTAGGACTCGAAACTCGAATTGATCAATTGATACAGTACGAAAAAAAAGGCAGTAAGTGCGGGATTTTCGCGGTTATTGTTCCGTCAAGCTGTGCTTACGTTTTAAGGGAAATAAAGTTAGTATTATAACAGGGCATGACATTTGTGAAACGATGTGTCATGGTGAAGAGCGCAGGGTGTTCAAAGTTCTATGTGACACCGTTTTGTGAAATTAATTAAACTCTACAAAAATTGTCATTGCTACTATTGTGCGAGTGGGTAACGGGCAGGTAATTTAGTTAAAACAAAAATTAAAAACTCTAATACTATCTTTCGAATTTATGTTATTGTATTCTTAGTTTGTTTTTTTTTTCAAACAATGTTGTAAACAAAATATATTTGTTTGGATTGAAGATAAAGTTTATAATGTAACATCTATATTTACAAAGTATACACGTAATGAGAGCTGAGCTGGGAGCTTTGCTAGCTGAAGAAACTAGTCTTAAATAGACTTCTCAGCAACTTAAAAGAGAAACAAAGCATTAAACGCAACAGACTGACGCAAAATATTATGTTGTTATGAGGCGTCGAGGCGCAAAACTATTTTCCAGATTATTTATGTAACTTCCAGGCTTTGCCCGGGGAGTTGTAAGGAAAGAAGTTAACGAGTTTGAAAATTTTAAAAGCTTTTACACTTGTTGGTAAATAAAGTAATGCAACTTTTCACTGTTTTAAGAATTAAAAAAATGTAAGATGTACAAGAATTGGTTAAATCCCATAGTATGTATGAAATAAAAGAATTGGTTAATTCCCCGTAGTTAAATTATTTTCCACGAATTAATAAAAATATTATTAACTTCTTTGAGGAAATGGTACATGTCTGGTAAAGATATAACGAATGAATCTTTGAAATATAAAATTAAAACAGAATAAGACACGGAAATTTTTTATTCAAATCGAAATCTTTTCATCTTTCTAAAATCATGGATATGTGCGCATAATTTCTAGTAGCTTGATGAAATCTTGACTTGAGAGTAAACGAGTGACAAGTTCAATAGAAATAAAAGTGATAGAGTATTTGGTCCCTCTTTGAAAGGTTCTGGCTTATATCCTTTGTTTTTAAAATAAATCACGTACCGGAAAAAACGTTCAGTCTACTTTATTTACTTTGGAAATAATGATAATAGCTTTGTAATTCTGATTCCTAGCAAATATTCTAGATATATATAGAGATAGGTTTGTGTTATTATTTTCAGAATTCAATGTAAGCCGGCGTCGGTGTTGTTGAGTAAAATGTTCTTAACCTAGGAAAACAATTTGTTTTACTTATATCACCCCCTATATATGAAATTAAAAATGATATTTCACGTGTTTTTAAAAAGTCGTAAATTACCAATACGCTTTTGGCGGTTATTTTGATTGTGCGAATTACCTGAAAATATCTGAACAATGCGATTATTTTCATTAACTTCCTTAACTCACAACAAGAAAGCCGAGATCTGAGCACATTGAAAAATTACTGGAGCGGGTCCTTCACGAAGCAACTGGAGAATTTTACATTTATAAAGCTCTACATATTAATCACATTAAAGCTACCCCAAAACTGTACTATAATTACTGGATATATGAGACTTAAGAACCTATGTCTGGAAGATGTTGCACTTCGTTCATGTCAAACACATTCGTGTCATAGGTCATTCGTGCAGTTACCATCATGTTAACGTTTTGCATATTTCGTTACCCTATCCAATCAAAAAAAAATACGAAACAACTAAAAAATGCACGCTGTCACTGATATTGTCACGAGGAATAACTGTGTTTTTTATTTCAGAAAGATTGACAAACGAGCGCACAGGCCCCTTGATTAATATCATCTCATAACACAACATAAGCCTTTCCCAATAAGCACTATAGGATAATAGTCTAATGGTAAGTAGTTTGTATTATCTAATGATAAGTATATCTTTTATTGAAGAAAGGGACGAGACAAAGAAAATGTTTACCTGACCTGTAACTATCTCTGTTCTGCTCATCTGTCTTTTTGTTACCTTTTCATGTCTCAATCGTTTACCTGATTTTGGCGAAGTTCGGCACATGGCCACTTGCATCTTGGAGACGGACATATGACGGATAATTTATTCAAGGAACTCAAAGATTTACCACTGCATTATAGAAAAACCTAAATTCTCGACGTAGCGTACACGTGTATTTAAACTACGTATACGTATATATATATTTAGACTATGTGATTAAAACATAATCACATAGTCTAAATATAATCGTATGAATAATTAACGACTGACCCAAAGAAGAGTCTTATTTGGGTCACTATTTATTGTAGAAATTTTATTTATTTATTGTAGAAACCGAAACTGAATTTCGAGTTCTGTTCTATTTTCGTCGGAATCTAAACCCAAAACTTATTAAAATACTTTTTTTAAATTTAATTTTACTTTTTTTGGCGTAAAAATTGCAGGTCGTTCCGATTCTCTTTAAATAAATTGCTTCATGCAAAACACCCCTAAAATAACCTTACTTTTTAGCCATTATTAAGTAGTCGTTTCTTAGTTCTGTACGAAACAAAATTACAACGCTGCTTGAAGAAGACTGTATCCAGTGTAATGTATTCCTGTGTCCGAGTTGTTCAACTGTCCAGCGGGCCGCGCAGCAGTATTAAGAGACAGGTTCCATCAAAACGAAGCAAGGCTTCGCAAATAATCTTTCCTGTTCCGCTAGACAGCGTTTATTAAGTTAAAATGTAAAAACTTTTTATATTCTTAAAAAGTTGCTACAAATATATTCAGTTGCGTGTCATCTCGGATCCACAAAGTTTTACATTTCTTTGTTAAAATATTTAAAAAAAAATAACAATTAGAATTTTTTTGTGTGTCTATGAAAACTGCCGGTTTTTAACTTCAAAGTGTTTATTTCAATTTAATAACGAATATGGTCAAATCTCTTTCTGATTGTTAAGAAACTATATTAAATCATACTGGGAAAATAAAATAAATTAAAACAATATCACATAACTATGGATAATAGTTATGTTACATTATTAACAATAAGCGAAAACATTTGCAAAGCAGTGTTCTAACTATAGTTCACAAGTAGTTACTGCTGATAGAGCTAAAGTTTCGAGAAATTTTTGGCCGAATTTTGGCAGCTGAAACCTGTTTAATTGGCTTTTACATGTTTGTACCGAATAACTTACTTTCGCTTTAAAATAAAATAGTGTCATTAACGGTTATATAAAAAACGAAGAAATTTAAAATTCTTCTTACCAGAAAACAGAAAATAGAAAAATAGTTAATGATAGTCGAAAATTATTGACTAATCATCATCATCATTTCAGCCTTTCACTAGTCCACTATTGAACATAGGCCTCCCCCATAGAATGCCACAAGTTTGTAGCTCTCATTTTGGGGAGATTTTGCCATAGATGCCACGCTAGGCAGGCGGTTTGGCAACCGCAGTCTATTCATTCAGATGTTTCAGGAAGACGCTGCGTCCCATCTCCTGGATTTCGTTTTCCATCTGTCGACTTTTACGACACCCACAGGATGAGATGGGGTGGTAGATTCTCTTAAGCCACTACCACACGGAAGAGCGCTACAAACTGTGCCGCAACCCTGTGCGAGATTGACTAAATTTAAATCAAAATGTGTCGTTATCTCACAATGCACCTCTGAAGATCTAAATCATAAACAACCACTCGGAAGACTTTTAAATAGTTTTCCCCAAATGGCTTTAATTATAAAATTATGTCGTATTTATGATAAATAATTTTTAGTTAGCGATGACACTAAATTGTAAAAGTAAAGAGCGTGCTGCAGCAAGTGTGATCTTCCTCACGAATAATGACGAAGTAATGTTTTACCCATTATCATTTATTAGCTCTTGTCAAAGTTTTCTATTACATAAAAGATATTTTAGAACGACTGCTGTTTGAGAAATACAAAATGATAGTTTTGAAAATGAAAAAAAATCCTCGAAAAGTGTTTAATATCTTGAAGTCCATTTAAAGAATTTATATCTGCTTCATACGTAAAATTTGGACGGATGCTTTCATGGACTTGATGCCTGATTCAGATATGCACTGGGGGCAATCTCTCACTCTGACGTTACCAAGTGAAGAGGGCAATAAATAAAATGGCTCCCCTTTCCCCATTTTTACATAAAATCGCGTCCCGTCCGCAATCTGCATGTTTATGAGTAAATATTCTATAAACAACTCTGAACGCAATACGACTTATAGTGTACAGTGAAGGCAACAATTCACTGAATTGCATGCAAATAAGATAACAGAAATAAATATAAGCATTGTTCTTTGGTTCTTCCACCCTCTCTGTTTCTAACATCAGAGTATTTTATTAGTTCATTGAACTTATTTTTACTTACAATTGCTTTGCTGTCAAATGGATTGCTTAATTTGCTTTTGAATTTATTAGAATAAATATTTTTTTCGTCAATACTGAAGAAGCGACTAAATGTTATTATTACTCCGCAAAGTCACCAGGGAAGGATTCTTCCTTAGTAGTGTCCAAACAAAACGGCTCATTGGTTTTCTGATTAATTGCAAAGTAAGTCGCAGTGACAACCTGACACATAAAATATGCAAGAAAATTAAGGGCAAAGAAAATAACCTTTAAAATAAACTCGCTCATTCCGGTTAATTTCGATGCAGGGTCGAATTTTTTGTTACAAATTTCTAATTATTAGTGTCATCACGTAAGGATACACTTAGTTGTCATTTTAAATTGTACGAGCGTGTCGTATTTCACCTAAGTAGGGATTTGTAAAAAGGTGGTAATAAGGTATGCAAGCCCTTTTCCCTTTGTCGGCCACTCGTTCGCAACGTGATGAGAATTTTTTCGTGCGGACGCTTGAGATTTGGTAACTCGTATGCGAACAATTCCAGAGTTGTAATGCACATAACGAAATCGTAAAAGTAGATGATTACTCATTCATAGATTTTCGTGTCCGTTATATACATTTCATTTCATTTTTTTCGTTTGCTTCGACGTGGTATATGTATTCTTGATCAGCAGATTTAAGATTTATTAAACTCGTAATTTGAGTGCACGTTGTCATTTATTAGGGAGACACAAATGTGAATCCTAGCGTAAAGGTAAAGGCGGGTGTGCACGAGGCGGGGTCGAACGGCCGCATCATTGTGCGGACCAGCCGCGGGCGCGATTACAATGCCGGCGCTGTGACATTTTCGTTAATGGTTTCAGGGTAGGCACAATAAAACGACAATATGACGAGAGATAAGGTGGTAAGTGAAAATTTTACAAGATTAATTTAGTTTTGTCTGTCATGTACCTTTAGCAGAACTAAACATATACTTATTGAATCAGATATTTATTTCTTTCATTAATTTGCTATATTTTTTAAATTTTAGTAAAGATTAAAACGGAACACAACCCCAATAAAGAAGCATGACGTAAATGCGATGGCACCTGTGATGAGTATGTGATGAAGAATAGGCATGCTCGAAAAAAACCAACGTTCTGTTGCTAATGTACCTGGTATTCTGTGAGAGCATCGTTTTACTTCTGTTAAGCCGAATTTTCACTGTTTGAATCTATGAAGCTATTTATAATTGCCGATTAATTTATAAAACTTTGATATTGTTATTATTTTTTTCTAATGCGATGTAATAGTAAATGGTTATATATGGTACTCGTACCATATTAACATTGGGAAGCCTATGCGTATTTCATGAAACGTTCTGACTTTTTAACCTTTGGACCGTTTTTCAATGAGGATTCTGTTCAAGCCGCGCTTTGATTTCTGAAAGGTTTATCCACGTTACTCTACGGCGCTTTTACATTTTTATCATCGTCGAATGAATTGCTTTTAAAGTGACTAAAAAAAAATCCATTTGCAAATATCTCGTTGGATTTATCGTATATGTGTGAGCTACTTCTACAATGATTACTATGTTACTACTCGTATTTGTATTTGATTTAATTTTCTTTTTAAAAATGCAGAGAGCTCAAACGCTTTTAAAATCCATACTTACTATTATAAATGCGAGAGTAACTCTCTCTGCCCCTCTGTTTGTTTGTTACCTTTTCACGACTTAATTTCTGAACCGATCTTGACGGAATTTGGCAAAGAGGTAGCTTGCATGCTGCAGACGGACGTAAAATACTTTTTATCCCGGAAAATCATATAGTTCTTGTTATCATATTATTCATAGAATATTTAAAAAATATCTACGCGGACGAAGTCGCGTGCGTCAGCTAGTTACTTATATATGTCAACGAGTTAATTATAATAAAATAACAAAGTCAGGTACTGTATCTTGAATTTCATCGCATGGGAGAAACTCGAGATCAAATTAATGCCGGTAGTATTAAAGTTATTAATATGCAATGCTGTCAGTATGCTGCTCGTAGGAACGCAATGGGGAGTAAAAATTTTTTGACGTGGTTCATCATCCATATATATATATATATATCCATAAAATAAAACATTAATTACTTCAATAAATCATACACTCGGCGTCAAAAAAATCGCACATCCGAAAAAAATAATTTAAATACTATTTTAACACAACAGGCCAATGGCAATGTTGTGGTTTGAGGGTATCATTCGAAAGTAATTTCATTACCTTTCAGGAATTTTAATTGAATTTTACTTTTATAACGAGACGAAAGAGAAATTAAAGAAAAAGACAGGGTATGTACAAATTTGCAAATTAATAATTTAAAAAAAAACTTAACAAATACAAAAAAAGTTCTTAAAACCTAGTGTTACCCCCCCTTGCCTTGATAACGGCTTCCATGCGATCTTTCATGGACCTTACAAGGATCGCAACAGCCTCTTGGGGTATTTGTTCCCACTCTTCAAGTACCGCATCTTGGAGTTCTTGAAGAGTGGCTGGAGCTGGATCTCGAGCTCGCAAGCGCCGTTTTAGGTCATCCCAGAGATGTTCTATTGGGTTAAGGTCTGGACTTCGTGCTGGCCAATGCATAACAGGGATATCGACCTCCTGTAAATAATCCCGTACAATAGCCGCGGTGTGGCAACGAGCATTATCATGCATTAACATGAATCCATCACCGACATAACCAGCATACGGGACCACATGTTCCTCCAGGATTTCAGTAATGTACCGACCAGCATTTAATGACCCTTGCCCACGGCCACCCCGAGTCCGGGAAACGCACACAAGTTCCGTTTTCCCGTCGACGGAAATGCCGCCCCAAAACATACACGAGCCACCCCCGTATTCGACGGATTCTTCGAAGCAGGGTTGTGTGAACCTCTCCCCCTGTCTTCTGTAGACCCTTCTACGTCTGTCATTGCAGAAGAGACAGACCCTCGTCTCATCAGAGAAGAGTACGGTCCGCCACTGTTCTAGAGTCCACTCGCAATGATTGCGAGCAATCTCTCGGCGATCTCTTCGATGCTGTGCAGTAAGTTTTGGACCTTTAGCAGGTCTAGGGCTGTCAAACTCTTTTCGTGTAACCTTCTTCTTATCGCAGAAACACTCACAGATGTTCTCCGAGTTGATCGAAGCTGTTGTTGCAACTCAACAGCATTTGTAAAACGGTTTCGTAAAGATGTCGTAACGATGAAACGGTCATCTCTTTCTGATGTGCACCGTTTTCTTCCAGATCCCGGTTTTCTAACATAACCACTAGTCTGCTGAAAACGTTGGAACACCCGTCGAACTGAAAAACGGGACAGGTTCAACTGTCGAGCAACGTCACACTGCCGCATCCCCGACTGCAATAGGGCAATCACTTGAGCGGCTTCTTCAGAGCTGGTGTCCATCTTTACTTGTTCTTACTTGGGTTACTTGTTCACGTGTGTTTACTGCAAAGTCTAAATTACGACTGGCCCATATTTCATCCAGATCGACCCTTTTATACCCTTTTTAGGTGGTGTAACTAGCGTCCTTACTAACGAGCATTTGACAGTGTTTATTTTTGACGCTCTGTAATGATAAATGTTTAAATGATTTCATGATTTTTTTATTAATAATGTAAAGCTATTCAAATACCCATTTCAAACATACCAATATTTATATAAATATAATTCGTTTCTAGCCATTACAGCCATTTTTCGCGCAAAATCAGAGAGGTGCGATTTTTGTGACGCTGAGTGTATAACAATCTGTTATTTGTTTACGTTCATACTTGCAAATGTCAAACACATAATAGTCTATGGTCAAACAGTAGCAGAGAGTAGCCATTGTCGCCATGGAATTTTAAAATGTTGCCAACAACTAATATAATATAATATATTAATTATATAATATTAAATTATTTATTATATAATTTATAATAATATACTAATCAATAATGTTTAAACTATGAAAAAATATAAATTACGGTCGAACTTCGAGCACAAGACGACCACGTCTATGTAAATACATAATAGTTACCGTTCTCTACATAATCATAAGTATAGTATATCTAGATTTTGTGAGGAACGTTAATAATTACTAAATTAATTAATAAAGGCAGAACGATAATTATCATTTATTAAAAATTATACTGCATTGCAATAAAATAATAATGATTAGTAAAATAAACGTAAAAGCAATAACAATTTAGCGCCGTCCTTGGCGATATTTTGTGGAAATGCTTTCATAACCATATAAACGAGCCTGTGTATTGTCACAAAGTAGAAATTTCACGCAAACGCTGTGAAAGCTTGCACTTTGTTTAACGAGATCGACTGCAAAACTCTGGACACAAACCGCACAAATGTCGTAAATGTTCACCACTATGTTATTTGGTAATCCTCGTAGCTGCGTTTAAACTCAACCCACGCATTGTCCTATCCAAACAGACACTTCACTTCAATTACGTGATGTATCACGAATAACGCTGGTAAGAATAAATATATTATTATTAATAAAACTGCGATCATTTTACTCAATTGTGCCTCTAAAAATTAGACATAAATTTGCCTAGGCATTTTTAATGTTGACACAAAATGTATGACTTTATTCATATTACACAAGAAGGAGGATTCTTGTTGAATCACAATTTAATACAAAACATAAAAATTTCGATATGTGACTAGAGGACATTTTTAATACGACACCTTATTTTGTACTTGGAGAAATATGACACACGTGTGTAATTACTGGTAACAACGCACTGGGTGAGATATCATTTGTTATGGGCAGACGTACTTACCACCGGGTGAACGATATGCTCGTCTCGTCACTTCGTTTCACTCACGTTCACATCACAAAAAATCTCGTATCTACACTACAATACTAAAAAATACCGCGATACTACACCTTAACTTTTGCTACTGTAGATAAAGATTCTAAGGATTTTTTATAGTAGGCAAATGTTTTATACCTATAGCATAAGGGCAAACAATTTATTTTTGAATGAATGCAGTACGTATTTTTTTTCTAGTAATTGGAATCGCTCCAGATAAAAAAATCGTCTTACCAATAAAATTGACTTGTAAAATAGCCAAAATGAGAAGTTGCGCGAGGGGTTCACCTCCACGGGTTTGCACGCCAGCCGCCATCTTGCTTCAACGTGTTACTGCTCGCTGCTGCCGTCTACTACCACTCTTTAATTTCCATGTGCATCTCAAGGATAACATATTCAATTTTCTTGGTATACAATCCTGAAGTTCGGAGAGAATCATTATTCCCTGATACCTGAAAAAATAATATTTATTAAACGTGTCTGAATGGAAAAACTAGGGATTTTCATTTTTTTTATTAAAATGTTTTTAATCCCTGCACAACGATAAGGTTTTACGTCTGAAAAATACTTAATACAAATATATTTTTAAAGTTATTTTGAAATGCAAAAAAAATCTTTTTGATAAAATTGTATAAAATTGTAGTTTTCTTTGTAAATGTTGGCAATAAAAAGAATACATGTTAACATATAAATAGTCAATATTTTAACTTTTACATAAATATGTTAATACCATATCATAGAGATAATATAAGATATAAACATTCCAGAATCTTCGCACGACGCTGTGTAACGTTAAAATATTCGTATTTTTATTCACATTCCAGAGGCAGAGCGCGAGTGAAACAGTCGAACGTTATCTAAAATATGAGTGAATGTGGGGCGGCATGCCATGGTGGCTACGTGCGGTCTGCTCTAAAAGAATTTGATATCAAAGATTCGCCCGCGGCAATGCTAATATGAACCCTGCGGATGTCCAATTGAAAAACTGAAAATATCCTAAATTCCTCTATATTTAATATTTGTTATTCAATAAAACATATTACTAAATAATTAAACTACTGTTGCAATATTTTTCTTTCCTTCTTTTTCATCAAAAGAATAAAAAAATATTCATCAGGCAGCGTCTATATAATAATATTCTAGGGCGTGAAGGTTTCTTCGCAATGTTTTTTTCACTATTTTTTAATTAAGTTCAAATTTCTTTAACAGTCTACAGATTATTATTAATATATATAATTTCGGTGATGTAATTGCTGTTAGCCTCTTTGGCTTTTACAGCTTCATCGGTTACTGTGCTCACGGGCCAGGGGCCCGCGTACCAGGTTTGGTTTGACCCAAACATAAATTCATAAATAAAACTCCTACAAAACTTCGACTGTCACGTTCGCTGCGTGCTTGCGCTACTGTGAATATCTCCAAAAATAATTTTATGTCATATAATGACCGTCCGAGGGAGGCTGCGGGCCTCCGTTCGGACTGTCGACTTGTGTGTCGGTAACTCTGGGTGGTGAGAACCGCCCTGGAACACGGGTGTATCTTGTGTACGCGGTGTGATTGTCGATTGCTGCGCGCCGCTGTCTACGGCGGTCGTGCGTCGTAGTGCGTGTTATGTTAAAGGTACTGACTGTGTGTAGTACAGTTTTTGTGCGGTACGGTGTAGCTTGGATCGTTGCTGACCGTATCGTGGTCAGGGAGTGCTGAGACGTCCGTGTCGTCTAGCACGTTTTCGTCTAGCACGTTTTTATTGTTTATATAGAGCAGTGGTAGCTGGAGGCTGCCCGCCCCCACCTTCAATTTCATAGTATGCTAGTGGCCTGTGTTTGATCTCCGATGTCGGCACTTCTACAATTCTTAATTGACATTTTAAGTGCAGATTTACCACCTGCTTAACGGCCAAGGAAACTATTGCAACAAAAAAAGCATATCTGAAGAATATTCCGAGTATGTGTGAAGTTTGTCAAGCGGTGTTGCAACGGTAAAGAAATCTCTTTCGGCTCCAATATGATTATGTGATCATTATTATTTGTTACTTTTAACCTTACGGCTGGGTTTTAACTTGATTGACTTTAAAAAAAGCGATGCGCCACACAAGGATTTCTATATTTATATAGAGGCATAAATTACACAACCAGAACCGAAAACCAACAATCTGTGTTCTACACAAAAGTTGGCTCGGGCTGGGATTCGAACTCATGACCGGCGGAGTTGTCAAGTACTCTAACACCTAGACTAAGCAGTCGTCAAAGTTTTAACATTTACGGGACGAGATGAAATAATAGATTCTCGTTTGACAACACAAAATGGCAAATCATTATCAGTACTATAAAAGCAAAAAAAAAAAATTACAGTCTTATATAACAGTATTACGTCCCACTGCTGAGCACAGACCTTTTCTCATTTCTGAGAGGTTTTTGGAGCCGAGAAAAGTCCACCACGCTGCTCCAGTGCGGGTTGGCGGTATTCACATGGCCTCGAAATGTTTTCATTTTTTAGACATGCAGGTTTCCTCGCCATGTTCTTACTTTGAAATTATAGACGAACGCTCGACTCCTGAGCTACTGTCGCGCTGATCAGTATTATGTGATGCAATATTTTTGTCCTCACACTGGATGGATTAAATCTATTTTAGACTGCAACAAGCCGGTTTCCGTAATTCCAAGTCTATGCGCATATTTTGCGTGTGGAGGATGATATGACGATGATGAATTACATGATGACATTAGAGTATTATGATTTTTGAGCTACCACCCCATCTAATCCCGTGGGTGCCGTAAAAGTCGACAGATGGAAAATAAACACCAGAAGATGGGCAGCAGCATCTTCCTGGAACACATGAATAAATAAACTGCGGTTGGCAACCCGCCTGCCAAGCGTGGCAACTAAGGCAAAATCCCCCAATGAGAGCTACTAACTTTTGTGGCAATCAATGGGGGAGGCCTATGTTCAGCAGTGGAATTGTGAACCATTCGTAGAGTAAACGTGGTGAGTTGTTAGTCTATTATGATTGTACAGGAACGGGCAACACGATACGAAATTTTGTTTGCGTGAGTGGCTGTATTTTGCGCCATGTTCGCATTTTACGCGAACACAAAAGCTGCGGATGTTGCTTTATATACGGCTGTTTAACAAAAAAGTTATTGTATTATTACGTTTATGAACATTTGTTATAACATATGCTGAAAATTGCTAAATACATTAACTATAGCAAAAATATACCTATTTATATGAATAAAATTGTACTCATATTGATTTCTTAAGCTTTGACGAATATTATATATTTAATAAAACTAAATTTTGATTTCATAGCATTAAATTTAACTATTTATTACTTAGTCCGATCGGTGTTCGGCAGAGTAGAATAGCACCTACATCTTTCCTACCAAGGTGTCCTAAGGTATTGTACCGACATTTGCCTTAATTCGTGCAGAATAACACCATAATATGCAATGCTGTCACTACAGTGATCGTTTGAATGCAATGGGGAGTAAGAATTTTTTGACTCGTACCAAAATGACGCCGACGTAATTCGCCACCTGTCACGTCTCATTTCTCGCTGAGGGCGAAAAATGGGCTACGTGTGTGGTCTTATACGGGAAATAGTATCCGATGAAGCTGTAAAAGCCGAGACGGCTAACAGCAATTACATCACCGAAAATATATATACGGGAAAAGGGTGTGACTGTATGTATGTATGTTAATTAAATATTTATTACGAATATTTATTACTTAGATACTTATTATAAATATTTATTACTTAGATAGGATCATAACGAAGGATTAAATACTTAAAGTAGCGCGGGCTAACTATGACATCAGGATTCAGGACGTCTCAGTTCCACCGTGACCATGTTGCAAAGAGCGAATCGTCGGGTAATAAATAGATAAATTTAAAAAGACAAAATCCGTAAAATAAATTTTATTAAATAAAAAGGTACTTATTAGAAATCCATTTATTACCAGTATTTGATTATTCCTATGCGGGAATCCATCTAGATAGGTACTACTGTTAAGTCAGTTATTCTGCCAACAAGCAGCAGTGTACAAAAAATACTGTGTTTCGGGCACTGCGAGTTAGTGTAATTACCGCGCGTATGAGACTTAAAAACTGATGTCCCAGGGTGAGACTTAAAAACGGATGTCCGAGCGTAATATCGTGCCGCAGACACCGTTTATTATTTACTGGTGGTAGGATTCCTATGTAGGAATCCGTCTAGGTAGTACCACCCCAGGGCCAGTTATTCTGCCGTGAAGCAGTAGTGTGCAAAAAAAAATATTCTGGGGGACACAGCATTTGTTGTGGGCGGACGTTGCACTTACCATCAGGTGAACGTTTCGCTCGTTTCGTCACTTCACACAATAAAAAAAAAAGACGTTTCACTTACCATCAGATGAACGTGAACGTGAATATTTAAAAGTCTATTTTTGTTATTTGGTGGCTTTCCTAGATGATTCATTAGCCTTTTTGCATCCCGTGGATGCAGTAAGAGTAGAGTGTAGGTCATATACCATTCTTTAGTGACAACCGTTACGTTCCGGTTATACTTGGCACCTTGTCCGCTAAGTGTGGCAACTATGGCCATTTAACCCCACAGATTTATCTAGATTGCAACGGGCCGGTTTCCGCAACTCCACGTCTAGCGCGTATTTTGCGTGTTAACGAATTTAGATGAAGTAATTTAATCATAGTTTTGTCCATTTTATAGCTGTTGCACCTTATGCGTATGTATGGTGTAGATTGCCGTTCGAATTAAATAAAAACCACCTTATTAGTGAGAGATTGTAAACTTATCGCTCAATATTCTAGTTGTAAAACCGTTTCATAAACCATCATACTAGGTGGATTGAAAAGTACTCGGCCTAACACAGATCCATTCAATTCTAAAAATCAAATCTACCCACATTATTTAGTTCAGTTCAGACTAGTTCATTGTGTGAAGTTCGAAACGTGTGCGATAGTTAATTGTGATTTTATAAATTTATTAACAAAGTAATCGGTCATAATTTCCGCGAATTTTTCGCGAAATTTCCGGCAGAATAGAATAGCACCTACCTCTTTCCTACGTCATAAGGTAAAAGGCTACTAAGGTTTTGTACGGACAGCCTTTATTCGTGCAGAATAATACAATAAAATGCAATTCTGTCACTATACTACTCGTGGGAATACAATGGGGAAGTAAGAATTTCTTGACTCAGACCAAAAGCACCGGGCGATAGACCGGCGATGTGGTTCATCTCCCGTTACGTCTCGTTTACCGCGGCGGCGAAATGTGGGCTACGGGTGGCCTCGGCCTACCCCTTATGGTAAAAGGTGTGACATACGTATATGGTCAACACTGACAAACTTTAATGGCGCGATGCAGGAACTGGTAGTATATACTGGTGGTAGGATTCCTATGCAGGAATCCGTCCAGGTAGGTACCACCCCAGGATCAGTTATTCTGCCGTGAAGCAGTAGTGTGCAATCATTACTGTGTTTCTGTCTGAAGGGAACTGTGAGCTAGCGTAATCACTGGGCGTATGAGACTTAACTTACGAGTATCACAGCACGGAAGGTGTAATTTTAAATTATTATTTTTAAGTCATAAGACAAAATATAAAACAAATAACACGGTGAGTACAACATCATAGATAATACTTGTTACAAATACATAGATATTAACTAATTTTTAAATTACTATGACTACTGGATAACAATTGCAATGTTTAGAGCGCCTGGATGTTTTCGCCCCGGCATAGCAAATTATTCTAAACCATTAGCAAGTCGTTATGCAACTGCTGCGAGCCGTACGAGCGGTGGTCGTATACGAAACCGTGGAATACATAGCGCTCATTGTCGGAGCTGAAATGTTATAGTATACTAGAATTGTTATTAAAGCTTTTATTTTTTGTTCGCTCTTTACCCGTAGGTAGGATAAAATGTTATACCATATTGAATATTATCCTGTCTGAGTATTCAGAAATGGATAACGCATTACTGATGTGGTTCGGAAAAGATTCAGAGGAAAAGTTAACGTGTCAAGAATATGCAGAGAATATGTAATTACAAAAATATGTTAAGAAGACTTAAAACTACATATTATATAATGTGCCTTGTTACCTCAGAGCTCAGGCACTCGTCATAATTGTAACAATACGCAATTTATTCGGGCCCTAGGTGCTATTCTACAACATTTGAGAGTTGTATAATAGAAACATTACGAAGAAGAACAGATGTCTCAGGGTGATGGGCGCAGTGTGGCAAGTGTTGCACTTACCAACGGGTGAACGTTTTGCTCGTCTCGTCACTATCTCCAATAAAAAAACTTTGGGTTTTCATGCTTACCGAATTTATTATGAGTATCTGTGAATGCAGCCAACCAGCAATGATGCGCTTACCCTATCTCCATAAAAATTAGCGATTATTATAAGAATCCATTAATCTTTATATAATGACAGATTACTTAGGAGGACATACTACGATGTAATTAATTATCTTCATCGTCGTCTTCTTTTAATATTTTTATTACCTTTTTATGATTTTAAATTATAGGAACATTAATTAATTAATACTTTATAACTGTTATTTGAATAAAGCGTTACTTTTACAACACCACTGGAAAACTAGTACAACTTTTCTAGAATTCGGAAAAACAAATATAAATTAACATTCACGATCGTGGAAAGATTTACCTTTGAGTTTACTTTATAGAATAACTACAAATTGTTCCGTTAGTTAATAATATAATTGAACATTGTGTAGCGAAAATTTATAGCAGTTTATTTAATGTTTATCAATAAAACCTATGAAAAGTCGTCATACGACAATGACAAATCATCCCGCAGCGGCCCGGCCATCCCGCGAAGGCGCGATAACGTCGCGATCGTCACCGGAAGTTGTAATTAATGCCAGCGCCACATTATGCATTTCCGTTACCGGCCGCGTGCAGGTCAAGCGACATTATCGTATTGTATAAAGCCTCATTGTGCCTGTTCATAAGTTACTTTAAAGTTATGCGACGGGATGGGGTGAATTATTTCAATTTGCAAGTAGTGAGAATTGTTTCCAAGTAATAAAGTTTTTAGGGTTGTTTCGCATGACTAGGTTTTTGCTGCCGCCTAATGGCTATTAAGGAATTGTTTTGTAGTAGAGATTTTCAGTCGAGTCGGTCACGTGAACGTCCGTGATTTTATTACAAAGCAAGTTATAATTGGTGACGTCTTCTTTAATTCGACATGTAATTAAAGACTTATTCATAGTTTTATATGTATATTAAAAATCGAAATATACGTTTTCTCATATTTACATTGGCGTTTTATTATGTGTTATGAAAAAAAATTAACATTATATTTTTTTATGAATTTTAAAATCTATTAATAATTAAATAATTAATATATTACTCAGAAATGAGGGAGGCCTGTGCTCAGTAGTGGGACATTTATAGGCTGAAACTATACTCCATACATGTGTGCGTCTGTATTTGACACGTAACGTATTATCCACGTGAATTAACGGAATTTGAAGAAAGCAATTGGGATCCCAAAAGAAAACTATCTTACATTTCATTTATATCCTTATTTCCCTTCTGAAGTGACACACTTTCGTATTGAAATCTTTCTCGGCTAGAAGCGTTCCCACCTACGTTTGAGTAGTATTGTGAGGTGAAGAAAGAGTCCGTCTTTCATAGCTCGAAGCGTTTTATATTTCAAACGTTTGCAAAGTATTTTGTGTTTAGAAGAGACTTATAGTGAAGGTTGTTGAAGTTGTGTGAAAGCATATATTTTCATAATTACTACGGTTTATTTCTGTTATATTATAAGTAGCCAAATAGGATAATAGGATAAATTAGTCGCATTAAATATCGATTTAAGCAATGGCATGAATTATTTTTGATGTACACGTTGATTTGGTTCTCAAAAGAAAGTGACGAGATGACGCACCACAATACGCTTGTCATCCTGAAACATCAGTTTTTAAGTCTTATATGCCCTGTAATTATACAGTAATATTTACACAATACTGCTTGGCGGTACTATTGCAAAATATTGCATAGGATTCCTACCGCCAGTATGTCAGTGATGAGTGAAAAGAAATGCATGTCATATCTGTAAACTTAAAGCTTTACATACATAAGATCACGACAGTATCCCATAAGGGGTAGTCAGAGACTGGGCACTCACTGCAAAAACAGATGACTGCCACAATCCACGTTTCACCAAAAACAATATAATGCACTTGGTGTGACAGGTGGTGAGCCCATCGCCACTATGCGCTGTTGGGTGCACAGTGCAGTTTAATTCCTTACTCGCCTTTTACGAGATCCATTGGATGAGATGGAATGGTAGTATTCTTTTAACGAGCCGCCACCACAGGGTTTAAAGCTTTAAAAGGTTCTTATCATCTTTTATGACAATTGCGTGGTTGTTGTTTTTTGGGTTATTAATAAGGGTTTCAGTCAGGGAGAGTATTCGTAATAGTAAAACGTTCAATGTTCATTTATGTGTGTATCCCACTACTACTCGTACGCACAGGGGTCTTTCTCTATTTTGAGAAGACGTGTAATGTATGGAGCAGCATGGAATACAGCATGCTACTTCGGTGCGGATTTGCAGATTTCCCATGACCTCTGAATGTAAAGTTGAAAAGCTATTAATTACGAGGCTCAATAATGCTATCAGGCGAAAGCTTGTGAGTCATACCCAGACTGATCTAGGGCCTATTTAGACCAACGCAGTAACATATCTGTGCAAAAAGTATGCCATTTTGTTAAGGTCTCTGTTTTTACTCGTACAGTAATTTCGTTAAGATATTAATAAATCTGATGAGTAACCTGCTCGTTTAATAAATAAATAATTTTTAAAACGAGTGAAAGTATAATTCTTATAATATATAATAATGTATTAGTCGCAGCAAGTACTAATTCTATAAAATCTTCAAATATTTCTCAAGCACTTTGGTTTACTGCAAAGCACGTAACAAATCAGCACTTTAAATGCAATTAACAATTTTAGCGGTGCACCACTTCGATTTTAAATTGCTCGCGTTCTATAAAGCTGACCTGGACTACCGACGCTCGCCTACAATATCCGTGTACTACTCAGTTTTCAGGTTTTCAGATTTGTATATGTAACAGTCAAAACTCCGTCAAATCAGTTAAAAGTAGTTTTGACTAAAGACTTTGGTCAAAACCCCTTTTTCCATATTTTTGAAAGTAGTTTCGACTAAGGACGTTGGTTAAAAGCACTTTTGACTACAAAAATCAGTCAAAACTCTTTTTGACTAAAGACAACGGTCCAAAGTCGGTTAGGTTAGGTTATTTTGACTTCAGCCGAGGTGGAGTCACGGGGGAAGACAGACCAGTGCAGGTGTTGCGTTGCATCTCTCCCTGTACCCCGCGACTTCGCAGATGTGCGCGCGAGCATTCCCATGGCCCTGCCAACATGCGGCGAATGCAGAACACCTAGCCGTGAAGCCGCCATTAAAAAAAAATAAAGAAAAGAATTTATATTTTTTTTATAGAAAAGTAAAAAGACAGGAAAATATTAAAAGATCATTGTAGAACATCCCTCTACTAAATGGGGAGACGACTTGCACGTTTTTGCGGGAAGTCGATAGATGTAGACTATGTGCAGCAATGAATTTGTGATGAGCTGAAATGATGATAATGATATGCGTTTCATGGTATAAGCGGACGTGGAAATGAGTTAAGTCTGTTACTAACGGCACATATCGTGTTGTTGGCAAACTTCTAGTCCAGAAGTTATTGCTAAGTCGTTTATGACCAGAATAATGTCACCAATACTGTCTACATTATCTGTAATCAGTAATAACGAAGGGTTGTAAATTATGAAGTAATATACATACATATATACAGTACATTTTATCGCGTTATATTTATAAACTAATTATAATCCCTCGTTTCATACATACATAGAGTTACGCCACTTTCCCATTTGGGTAGGTAGAGACCACATCTTTCAACTTGCTACGATCCTGACACATTTCTTTCGCATCTTCTACTTTCATTAACGTTTTCATACACGCTCGTCGGTTGCTTTTAACGTGACCTTTCATAAAATGGTCTCTGATCTGATCGTGATATGTACGCCTAGGTCGTACATACGTAGAGAGAAATATAAATTAATGTTGAATAGCTCATTTAATGATTAAAACAAATGATCCGCACAAAAAACTGCAGCTAATAAATAATTTAACATTATCAGAAAATCTTTGAATTTTCATTAAAATCACAAATTGCGTGATTGTTGTCGTTCAAGTAATTAAAACTTTATTCGAATTGACTCGCATTCCAAATTACACATAAAATCAATGGCGAAACAGGACCACCGCATCTCATTTAGACAAATGTTGAATTTACACAATATCCACAAATTAATGAATGATCAGCTGAAACTGTTTTGTTATCAACTCGCGAGCACATCCGACTCATTTGTAAGAGCAGCAATTATAAACCGAAGTAATCAGGGCGCGGTCGCGTGTGGCCAGTGTCCCTGATTCTACGGCTCCATAAAGTGATTAGTACACCGGAATATTGGCTTATGTCACTATTTAAAATATCGACTATATGGTAGCAATAACGTTTTATTTTTAGCTCACAATTCCATAACTAATACTGAAATTAAATCAGCATGACCACACACGACATTGGTATTATATAACGAGTAACATACAAATAGTGTATTACTAATCCCCTAACCAAGTTCAATCAAGTATAATTCCTGGTGTCAGAGTCGGTTTTAATAGACAATAGACACGGCTACGTCAACATGTATTTAGTTTATATATAATAATCTATAGAATTAACATTAAATACATAAATGCCACATGTACGAGTATATTGAAGATAATTACTTAATTGCCTAGTTGTCGTTTTCTGGCATTGTTCAATCCAACCCATGGTGGTATATGAAGACCTGTCTATTATGACTAATAATTTTCATCTTATAGAGTGATGAAAAATATCAGTTGACTCCAATTAAATATTGTGATTTGAAACCTGGAATGAGCATAGTTCCACTAAATAATAAAATTATTATTCAAAACATTTTGCGATGTAAATGGCATTATATAACTATATAATATGTTTTTCATAAGTTAAATAGTGACGGAAATAAGTCCATATTTATTACATTATTCAAAACTATTAAGATTGGTATCCCGCAGAGTAGAATTGCACCACCAACCGAGGATGTCGTAAGAGGCGGCTAAGGTATTGTACAGACCGCCTTTAATCGTGCAGAATAACACCATAATATACAATGCTGTCACTATACTGCCCGTGGGAACGCAATGGGAAGTAAAATCTTACTCCCCATTGAAAGAAAGAAAGAAAGAAAATAACTTTATTCGTTCCTACGCTCAATACAACAATATAAAAACAAACAATTACCAATAAAACGTATTAAAATTTATATTTGATTGCAGAAACGAAAAGGACCCGACTCAGCATTATGCTACAGTAAAATTGCCGTAGCGCTGTTATCCTATCGGCACCACTAATATAGAACCCATGAGCAGCTGTCAGACAGTTTAAATTTAAATGTATGTCATAAGATAACAGAAAAACAGTAACACGAAAAATATTTTAAATGTATCAGACATATAACACACTAGCGATCCGCCCCAGCTTCGCACGGGTAGATACATATTAGAAAGATAAATTTGTATTTTATTTGGACAAATAGAACAACCACAATTCCTTACACTATAATTTTTTGTAGTGACTATTCTCATCGGCGGCTCTGCAGATGGTCAAATAAGATTACGTTATTTTACCAAAATAATATTTTATTTAAGGGAACATTAGCCATGAAATATAGCCAAATATTTGATGTCGTGGTAGCAAAATAAAACAACCGCCCTCAACCGCGCCTGCAATAGGAGTCGCGCACCTCGATGATGCCCAAGTTGCATGAAGCCGGGGGGCGGCGCGGCGTTCGAGAGATACCGCGGCCGCTGTACTTTTTATAGAGGGTTTCAAAGTTTTAAATAATAAAAATATAATTAAAATTACAAACCACTTTTCAATTGTTTCTAGTTTACAAAAAATAAAATAAAAAGAATAATATAAAGAGTTGGTAACTATGTATTTAAAAGAGCTTAGTCTATTCGCGCTACGCTTGGTTGTTGGCGCTACGCGCGAATAGACTATATGGCTGTTCGCTCACACCGCGGCATTTTTTTTACTTTCAGCATTTTTATACCCGTCGTAACTTCTAAACGATAGGTCCGATTCGAATAATTTAAAGAGGACTTTACAAGTGCATAATCAACCTTGACTATGAAACTATTTTGTAGGATATGGATTAATATCATGATACGAATGCATCATCTTTCGATTCTACCCGTGTTTTGATAGACTAATTTGAACAAAACGTTTATCGTGACTTAACTATAATAGTTAGACATATAGCCTCGAGAACTTTTTTGTGAGTAATGATGAGTACTATGAAAATGTAGTACATTATTTTCTTTATCATCAATAGTTTTCGCAACGCACGCCAAATAATAACTTTTATCAGTAAATTTTTGATACCTTGAGTTACAAATCATAGCAATTTTCGTAGGGATCTCGGTTTTTTATTAAATACAAATAATGTTAGTTGGTGATAATGTAGCTATATATAGGTGAAAGAATTTTTGAAATCGGTTCAGTACTTTTTGAGTTTATACATTACAACCAAACATACAAAAAATCAAATCTTTCCTCTTTATAATATTAGTTTAGAAAAGTGTATAATGTATAAAAAAAAGTTATAATAAAGTTAAAATTCTAAAATAACAATAAATAATAAAAAAATATATTTTACTTTTAACTTTGTTGGCAACAGTGCATAATAGAATAGTTAATGAAATAATAGTAATAAAAATATTAATACTATGCTGAAGTGCAAATTCCTGGACAATGGTGTACATCTTTGACCAATATTTAAGCTATGGCATTTTATATGTGTGCAAACCATGTCAAATCTTGTACAAGTCATCTATTTCAATTTTAATAAAAGTAAAATAATGAAAACTAAACTTTATTACGTACTTTATTTTGTAAAACAGAAAACCATTAAAAATTAAAAATTGAAAGAATAGAAACGCAAACCTACCAAGTGTATAAACAACCAGTCCTTGTATTTTTTTTGATATCTAGAAGGTAGAATTAATATTGCATTTTGAAATAAACCTTGGCTTGAATTTTACGAAAGCGGGGTGGGAGATTATTCCAACACTTAGTTGCTAGGAAGCGAAAACTGCCGCGAAAATCAGCCGAGCCGTGTCTTGGAACAGCAAGTAAAAACTTAGCGCCACGCGTACAGTGAATGTTATATTCACTGGTCCAGGTAAGCTTTTGATATAATTATGTATGTTTTGTTTTTAATTACTCCAAATAGAAAAGTAGAAAAGTTTAATTTGAGCCTCGATGACATGTTAAGCGGTTTGCTTTTTTCCAGATAAGAAGAAACATGTGCTCTCGGAAGGATATTAAAGCAAAAACGAGCACATGCATTTTGGACTCGCTGAAGGAGCTTCATTGTTTTCGCTATGAGACATGGGCTATAGTCCGAAATGCAGTAATTTCGTTTTGACAAGATGAGAGCAGTAGTAGTAGTGCATAATTATGGATAAATATGGACTGTGTCGTATTGAATAAAATGTGATATTAGAGTTATATATACTTCGACCAGATCGTCATTTGGAGATTTTTATTAAACATTGAATTTTGATTTATTAATTACATTACTTTAAATTTTATTTTTGAAAAATGCTGATAATAAATCCGAATACTGATTTATTATCAACATTTTTTATTATAGTATTAGCTTATTTTAAATTAAAATATTTTGAGTTTGACCTGATCAAGTAAAATTAGAATACGGAAACCTAAAATATATATAAATAATATCTTTAAAAAATAGATGTCCACAGAAGGATTTCTCTTGTATCGTATGTGCGTTTTGCGGATATAAATTTCATATGCACAAGACAAACAAATCCGAAAACCAACAATTTGTCTTTCTGCACAAATGTTGGCTCCGGCTGGGATTCGAACCGCGGCTGTCAGGTACACTGATCACTAGGCCATGATATCGTATTGTGAAGGATAACAGTTTATCCTCTATCATCATCATCGACATACTGTGGTACGGGTACGGGGATATCTCTGAATACAGTGCTGGGAAAAAAATCATTATTGATGTTGTTTAAATTATTATTACAACGTAACATGTTTGTTTGTTTCAAAAACGGAAAATTTATAAAATTTGGATAAAGCCTTTGACCTGCAGTTATCCACAGTGTATTCTTGCATACCTAACATTCGTCAGGCATCCTGTAATTAATGCTGACATGGACAGCGGCGAGGGCCTAATGAATGGCCGGTGTAACGTGTCGCGCAAAAACAAGCCCCTCATACACGCTGCGAATTCCGTGTATAAACCTAACGCTGCTCCCATAACCCGCGTACGAAATTCTAGATGTCAAAATGATAGGCACATATTGGCCAGTTATTGATTTCCGACGGACATTGACTGACGTTGCGATTTTATTCTCGGTACAAGCAATGTTTTGTTGTGCGCTGTGATATTGGGTAATGTGTATGCGTTTACAACTGCAATCGTATGTGTTTATAGTATTAGCTACTTTGACCACTTAACACGAAATATCGCTACCGTTATGAGTGACTCAATCTTGGTATATAACTTCTATTGTGAAAAAAGTTCCATAATAGCAGACAGTAAATACGCAGGAATATTTTTTGGTTTATCGTTCTTGTTCTGAGTCGTTATTATTAAATCACTATTAGTAAATCATAAAATAAATAAAAAATGGCGACGTTCAATGTGATGATATTCTCTCCTGGATGATCTTATCCATAGAATGAGTATCGCTTGCGGTGAAGTATATACTCGTATTATAGTTTCGAACTTGGGCGACGGCGTTTTTTATTATATCAAGTGATGAAACGAGCAAAACGTTCACCTGGTGGTAAGTGCAATGCCCACCCATAACAAATGCTGCGTCACCCAGAACATTTCTGTGTGACACTACACTATGCCCATCACCCTGAGACATCATTTCTTAAGCCTCAAATACCCAGTGATTACACTAGCTCACACATATCAGCGGGGACGCGCGTCACGCTCCAAAACCGTAAAAGAGAAGAGGAAATAAGATAAACAATAAAAGTGTAAATACATAATACAGAAAATAATGGACCGGTCACATTATAAGAGAGTAAAAAAAAGTAAAGTAAAGTACCAACTTATCGTCCCACTGCTGAGCACAGGCCTCCTCACATTTCTAAGAGGGTTTT
The DNA here is from genome assembly GCA_019845155.1 of Luehdorfia chinensis. Taxonomy (NCBI): domain Eukaryota; kingdom Metazoa; phylum Arthropoda; class Insecta; order Lepidoptera; family Papilionidae; genus Luehdorfia; species Luehdorfia chinensis. The sequence continues at coordinate 13,784,291 of JAHVAK010000527.1, forward strand.
GGAGCAGGGAATAGTCCGCCACGCTGGTCCTAATGCGGGTTGGCAGACTTCATATGTCCTCGAAATTTTTCTATTCCTCGGATATGCAGGTTTCCTCACGATGTTTTCCTTTACCGCTGAGCACGTGGTAAATCAGCACTTAAAATTTTAGAACAATTTTAGAGGTGCTGGCACCTGGGATCGACTGACTCAGGTTACTCTCGTATTAAGAAATTAAAGGCGAGCACCCGGCCCCTGAGCTACCACGGCTTCTGAGCTACCACGGCTATATAGGAGAGTGGCACGAAAGAAAAATAAACAAAAAGACAACCACATTATGGCAAAAGATTGCCATTATGTGGAAGCAAGATGCTCGTGATAGGATTGTTATGCAGGTATCCGTGTAGGTAGGTACCACCCCAGCGACATTTATTCTGCCGTGAAGCAGTAGTGTGCAAACATTACTGTGTTTCGGTTTGAAGGCCACTGAGAGCTCCCTTTATTAGTAATAATTATACATATGGTACTTAAGAACTGTTGTCTCATGGCGACGGGCGCAGTGTGACACAGGAATATTCGGGGTGACAAAACATATCTTATGGGCAGACGTTGCTCTTACATCAGAACAACGTTTTGCTCGTTTTGTCTCATTATCCAGTAAAAAATAAAAAAGACAAGTTAACAGATGGGCAGATGATATAAAGAAGATTGGAGGAGCAATCTGGTCAAGGTAAAACAAATAAAAGGACAGAATGGAAGCAGCTGAAAGAATCCTATGTGTCACTGGACACGCTGATCACTTCAACGGAAAATCTGATATGTTCTAGTTGAAGTTCAAGCCCATACTTTATATATAAATATTTAGTATTATCAACACAGTTTTAATAAATAAAACACATGATTACGACAAATCTTCTCTTCTTTGTATAGAAAAATGCTCAGTCAGTGAATAGCAAATTAATTTTTATCAGGCTGATAGAAAAGTTGGCTTCGAGATACGAGCCCAGGAGTCAAAGCTATTTTTATGCTGTGATTTTTGAAAGTGGCAATATAAAAAGATATTTACTTTATTTTAAAGGATGATTAGTGTATGGAAAACTATTCGCTTTCCACTAAACAGCACATACTATAAACATTACCATCAAACTTCGAAATCTTTTATTCTAAATCGAGGTGGTGTATAGACTCTGCGATGGTATACCACTGCGTAAGAAATACAGCAGCGTAATTTTTAACTGCATTAACTTAGTATTTATTTAATATAACAAATATGGCCTACAAGACTTGAGTTCATTTATCTTTTAATACATACATACATAAGATCACGACTGTATCCCATAAGGGGTAGTCAGAGACTGGGCACTCACTGCAACAGCAGATGACTGCCACAATCCACGTTTCACCAAAACAATATAATGCACTTGGTGTGATAGGTGGTGAGCCCATCGCCACCATGCGCTGCTGGGTGCACAGTGCAGTTTAATTCCTTACTCGCCTTTTACGAGATCCATTGGATGAGATGGAGTGGTAGTATTCTTTTAACGAGGCCGCCATCTTTTAATAATAGTTATATCGACATAAAACGTTACTCCGGACTTTGTTTAACAAGGTTAAGACTACACATAGGACAGCTAATTTTACATACATACAATCACGCCTTTCTCTCATATAAGGGATAGGCAGAGACCACACCCTTTGTCCACTATTCGTCGTCCCGCCGCCGACCATGAACATCCGTAATACTATAAGGATTTCGGGTGCATTGCATTCGGCCTTTGAGAAAGGAGTAGGCTCTGTTCTTGAAGGTCCCTCAGTCATGTTGATTTAGAAAAACTACTTGCGTTAGCAAATTCCATATAGTGGTCATGCCAGCCGTCAAGGTGATGTTGATGGAATTTGGTGATATTCCGTTATCTATGATGGTGAAACTAAGCGGCTGGAATTAATCCGAACAACTACTGGGACCACTCTCCATGGTAAACGCGATAAAAATGCCATATCGAGATTTTGTCTGACAAAATCTCTAATTCAAACACAAGTTTGTTCACGCACTCGTTCACATGATCCCGTGAAATATTGGTACGGTCGGTGTATAAATAGCTTCACCAGTACTGCCTGCATAGAAATGAATGCTACTATTTTGCAACATATCATAGATGTTCAGAGTTCGGGATAGCACACAGCCTTGTGGAAAACGTGTGTTACAGACTTGGTGTCCGAACATGCACCGTCAACTACGATCTTTATTCTCCGGTCTATGAGAAAACTAGTGACTCTATAGCATAATTACTTGGGATTAGAAAGCCTTGGCGAAACACCAGAATGCAGAAAGACAATAAATAAAGACATATTTCGAAGAGCCAAAAGGTCTATTATACCTACCTATCCATGGTAACTGTCCGGATCGATGGTCCGCAGAAGGTCTAGCCCGAAAAATGTATAATCTTCCATAAGTAAAAAATAACACAAACTTCAAAGTAACAATCAATTACAATATAGAGTAAAATAATCTTTCCTCTTACCTGTGTTTGTATACAAAAATTACTTTAAAGTACTAATTTATTTATTAAGAACAACTATCACCGAGTACTTTAACATGTTTAATCTAAAATTTACAGCTCGTTATAAATCAAAGAATAAATATTCCTACTCATAATTTACGGCACGCAGCTACCCTGTTGTTGGAAGGTAATGGATGCGCTCCTAGATATCAGCGAGAGCCGACTTTACATTACTCACCGTTCAGGAAACATGGCCTCACTCGTGCCTACAAATCCACTTAACTGTATTTCTCACACTATTAAGATAAGGTCGAATAAAAATTACCTTTATCGCTGCGTAACGAGTAATTGATTCTTATTACATCCTGGTGTCACGGATTAGAACATAATGGCCGTTAGTGAATTTTGGGACACGGGAATGGCTTTAATAATTACAAGTGAAATTAAGGAAATTGAAAATAATTAAGCACTTAATTTTTGAGTATTTTCTTTAGTTTTTTATTCCTCGGCTCAAAAAAAATTATTAATATTAACAAATAATTTATAATTGATTTTGAATTATACATATATTGATATTGAATTCGATAAAGATTTTGAGTAAGAGACAAGAACGTTAAACATTTGAATGACAAAAATTTTATTAAGTATTTGACATCAATTTATGTAAATTTAGTTATCAGTCTGTTAAAATGAAACACATATATCAGCAGCAAATAAATTCTAGCTCAAAAGTATTTTAGTAGTTTCGATACGTTTCGTTATCTGCATTTTCTTACACGCACAACCGTAGTAGCCAACCTGATTATTTTCATTATAGTTTTGTTCAGTAAATTTCTAATAACTACTATTTATTTATAATGATTTCTTATATTTACGAGAATACTACACATTTAAATAAAACTAATTTTTACGGATTTTATGGCGTTTAATTTTAAACTATTCTAACCCCACGTTTCGAGCGCTTTACACCACCCATGGTCACGGGAGGACTGAGGTGACAGATGTCCTGATAACCGCGGGGTACCTTAAGCTTTTGATTATTACTTTTTGGTCCGACCTACGCAGAATTAGTTACTGAGTCCTGAAGCCTTGCAGTGGTATGCTTGGTTTTTAATTTAATTTTATCTGCTGTTCTACCATATTGTATTATTATTATATTGTTCTACCATGTTGCCGTGTGGTGGCGGCTCGTTAAAAGAATACTACCACTCCATCTCATCCATTGGATCTCGTAAAAGGCGAGTAAGGAATTAAACTGCACTGTGCACCCAACAGCGCATGGTGGCGATGGGCTCACCACCTATCACACCAAGTGCATTATATTGTTTTGGTGAAACGTGGATTGTGGCAGTCATCTGTTTTTGCAGTGAGTGCCCAGTCTTTGACTACCCCTTATGGGATACAGTCGTGATCTTATGTATGTATGTATGTTCTACCATATGCCAGAGGAGTCACGGAGAAGATTCGCTATATCTTGAAGGGAGCTTCTATAAGAACATTTTCAAGCCGCTGAAGAAGATAAGTCAGTTTTACCATCTGTCAAGTGTAACATCCCTTTACAAGATGCAGGAGTATACACGCTGGATTGTGAATGTGGTCTCTGTTACAGAGGGCAAACTAAAACATCCATAAAAACCCGCGTTAAAAGGAAGTCTACAGTCTGTGACCGTGTTCTGGATCACTCCAACCATTACTTAAGATTTGATAAACCACAAATCCTTGCAAAAGAACACCGATTCCTACCAAGAATGATTCGCGGGGCTATTAAAATAAAAAAAACATCCTAATTTAAATAGGGAAGATGGTTGGGTACTACCACCGGCTTGGGATCCTATTATTAATAAAATTAAATCAAAAACCAAGCCTACCACTGCAAGGCTTCAAGACACAGTAATCTCGTTCTGCGTAGATCGGACTAAAAATAATATAATAATAATTAAAAGCTATATAAAAGGTACCCCGGGTTAACTATGACATCAGGACATCTGTCACCTCAGTCCTCCCGTGACCATGGGTGCTGTAAAGCGCTCGAAACGTGGGGTTAGAAATAGTTCAAAATTAAACGCGATAAAATCCTTATAACGTAGTTTTATTTAAATACAATTTTTTTTAACAAAAATCATCGCATATTTTATGAAATTTGTCAAATACTTTTTATAAATCGATTATTGATATTACTTTATATCATCTACTTTATATTATGTTCATTAGAATTTTTATTATTATCATGACGAATGCTTAGATATATTATAGTTAAAATTACTTACGTTTTTTAATTTTTCAAATGAGATGATTAAATTTTAAACACCTTTTCGTAAAATATTTGCACACAGAAATTCATACAGAAAATGAATTGAATATTAAATTATGCTGGTCTTCATTTTATATAAAACTGACGAAGCGTCTTGTTAGGCTTTCAAGAAGCTTTTAAGTTAATGAACAACTTAAAAAAATGTCTATTGACCCTTTATGCAGAGTGTTTTTTACAAATTAATATTTTGAGAAATAAGTGACATCCGGATAAACACCTCACGATGTTTTTAATAAAAATAAAACGACGATAATGTGTATTTGAGTTATATTTGTGTTTAATAATAAATTAACATGCTTTCTATCAATCTCCAAATAAATGTACAGTTTTATCTTCATCAAGTCTACTTTTTTCGTATTAAATTGGATTCCTGATCTCAACTGATCCCTTTGAATAGGAGAAGATTATTTTAATGAAGTAAAAATAATGCTTATACTTATTTCATGTAACTAACCCTCACGGTTATGATACATTTTGAACTTATGTCGAAGATATGACGTACGTTTGCAATGTAGTTTTTTAATTCTGGAAACCATTCTCATTTCATAATGTTACAGTATTCTTTATTAACGGAATCATCCGGAAAGAAAAGTTTCAGCAAATTAGACGCTTGTAAGTTTTAAGCCATCATATGAGATAAAAATAGTAATTTAGGTACATTTCTTCGGATACTTAATTTCATAAAATCGTATAATAATTAGACTTGAGTTTATATTTGTCATACATACATACACTCACGTCTTTTTCCCATATACGGGGTAGTTTTTTGTAGCAGTGTTTCGTCCCCGTCGACCATGTCGCGTTCATTTTGGTCGGAGTCAAAAAATTCTTACTCCCCTTTGCGTTCCCATGGGCAGTATAGTGTCAGCGTTGCATATTCTGGTATGGTGCACGAATAAAGGCTGTCCGTACAATACTTTAGTTTACTTACGACACTTCATCATCACCAACATCATCATATCCGTCGATCACTAGTTCACTGCTGAACATAGGCCTCCCTCATAGATTGCCACTAAAGTTTGTAGCTCTCATTTTGGGGGGGATTTTTGGGAATCTGCCATAGTTGCCACGCTTGGTAGACGGGTTGACAACCGCAGTTTATTTTTTTAAGATGTTCCAGGAAAATGCTGCTGCCCGTCTCCTGGTTTTCACATTCAGTTTCATATTCCCTCTGTAGACTTTTACGACACCCACGATATTTGATGGGGTGGTAGATTCTCTTAAGCCGCCACCACACGGAATACGACACCTCGGTATGAAAGAAATAGGTGCCATTTTTCTCTGCCGGACACCAATCTGCCTAGTTTTCACTGCTGAAAATGGGTATTATCCATAAGAAAGGTATCGAAGGTGAATTGGCAACTGTAGTATAAAATTCTATTTGTATAAAATTTCCTCAATAGCCTGTCACCGCATCTCATTCTTCAGTTGTCATCCGGAGAATGAGATAGGGTGACAGGTGTCCCCACATAACAGTAACATACATACAATTTATGTCAAAAAAAATTCAAAATTCATGAAGTAGGAACAAGGGAAGCAAATACATCCTTAAGGCATTACTGATAGAAAGTATTCAAGCATCTGTGATGTCATGATGAGATGTAGGCTTAAATACTTATGTTGACAATGACATGGGAAAAGCTTTTGATAATGTAGACTAGCCTAAAAGGATGTGGATTTTAGAGCATAGACTGATAAATAAAACAGAATGGTTATGTATAGAGCCTTACAAAGATCAAGAAACTGTTATAGAAATTATCAGGCAGAGTGTAAAATACGGTGTAAGATAGAAATATCAGAGATATCAGCATGTTAACAGGTCTATTAAAATACAATACTCCAAGAAGACGAGAAACATAAACTTTGACAAAGAAAGATATAGAGTAAATGGAGACATTTGAAATGTGGCTAAGAATAAAAATAATGACTTGGGTAGAGAGAGAAAATAATGAAGAAGTATGGGACATTGATAAAGAGAAAATAAGTCGATTAGTAGGACATGATAAAATGGCAAGGCATTTGATTCGACATAGTAATTTTATAACGAACATTTTAAATAGAAGAATGGAAGGTGAATAAAGAAGAAGAAAATCTGGGAGAGATAATATAACACGTGAATGAAAAATTTGAATCGATGTCGTATCGGGGTTCTAAAGAATTTGGTATATTCAAGAAAAGAGGCGATATGCCGATAGCTCCACTCCACTCACAAAAGTGCAATCACTAGTCACAAAAAACAATTGAAAGAAGTGAATAAGATCAAAATCTGAGTTCTACAATATTATAACGATTTTTTTAATTTATTATTTCCCTTTATTTCTGGTTACGGATACCTAATCAGTGAATATTATTGATTATGATGTGATCTGTATATTGTAAGAGTTGTTTAATATCTAGAACATCCTTTGTAATACGGTTTTCCTAGCGTCGAAATTATAGCAATTTCTTCCCACGGTGTAGGCCTCCGACTATATTCAGCAGTGATTCTCATCATCATAGTCCACTGTTTGACATGCCTTTCACATACACACATACAGTCACGACTTTTTTCCATATAAGGGCAGATGCCACTCACGTAGCCCAATTTTCGCCATTACGGGTGGTGAACTACGTCGCCGAAATTTTGGTGCGAGACAAAAAAATTTTGCCCCCCATTGCATTCCCACGAGCAGTATAGTGACAGTATTATACAACGTAGATACCGCCGCCGTCATACAGATATTTTTCGGAGGAAACGAGATTTACAGGTATTTACTCTTAATCATTGAAGGGGTAAAATACAAGAGTTCGGAACATCATGACGATACTGATGAATATTAGTAAATAGAAGAGTATTAGTAATACTACTAAATCAAATGCCATTTGTTACTAGCTTATAACTTTCATCATATTAAGTTTAAAAATAAAGAACAACAAAACATGACGAGACGAGACGAGACTAGAATTTGTAGTAAACTGGTGTGGTAATTTTAGTTAGACCATATAAATGTAGAGAAGAAGTTCCGAAAGGATTATAGTGTAATAAATCTGATTTGATAATGTTTTCTGCAAACAAAATAAATATATGGATATTTTAATCCATTGTAGTAATGTCCTTAAAATGTTGTCTTCCGGTTTACTTATACAATTAAAGATATTGATAACGCACAATAGTATAATATATGAGTAATAAAATTGTAATTCAAGAAATCTTTTAGTATTATTTCTGTAAGAGAAACTACAATTTCATAGTATCAATTTATCAAATAATTGTATATACTCGTACTATCAAATTATGACTTAGTAGTACAAGATATTTTTACTATTATGTGTAGTTTTCAACTACGAGTATTACCCTTGTTTCATGGTATCCAGATTACTTTTCCTAAATTCATTGCAAAAGAATAACATAATTTTATTACCCTCAAAGTGTTAAAAAAATTTCACGTTATTAAAATAATGACTTGAAAAAGTTTTTATCCTATAATTGAGGGAACTAAAATAATTAACTGATTTTTTTGTTAAACTAACCAACTTGATTTATTATTCTCAATTCTTAATTAATATAACTCTATGTAATTTATGCCTTTAAAAAATTGCTTATAAATAATAATTAACTGTACAAATTTACCACCTGGCTTCATGATAAAATGTCTATGTATAGGAACAATAACTGATCTTTAAAGTTTTCTTCACAAAGCGCACAACAAGTTTTACACTTAAAATATTGCCATGTTTGATTAACGGAATATTTGTTCTAAACCAACATTTTCCTTCATTTCACTTTGTGAGTTTATCGAACAAAGTTATATTAAACCTCTTGAAAGTCAAACACTCAAAAGTTCAGCTGTATTCGCGTTTGAAGTAAGACAAACGGAAACTAAGCTCGTAGTGAGTAAAGTTGTACTTTGTTGCGACACAGGCTCGCCGCGAGTCTCGGCCAAAACTGACTAGGCGCTTTGCGACACGCGGAGCGACCGGGCGATTTCCTGACGACGACGCCGCGTTCCATGCGCGGATCACTGTGTAGGAGGAGTCTTCAACCAAACCACGCCTACCAAGAAGCTACACATTTCTTTTTCAATATGTGTAATTCAATTTCGCTTATGTCTTCGCCGGGAAAGTTGATGCCCGTTGCCGTTCAACACAATGTTTTTTATGTAAAGTGTATTGTAGTTCGCGAACTGAGTCGGCCTATGGTACTACGCTCCGTGCGAGTTTTTGTTTCCTTTTTTATCTCAATTTCACGTGCTGTTGAACGCTTATATCTATTGTGCTTGATAAAAAAAAGTTGTAATGTTTTTTTTTAAATTACGACAAAAGCTGGCTTACCTATATGTATTTATAGTTATTAACACATAGCTTGAGTACTTCAGTTAAATATATACTCTTAAATATGTATATGTTTTATCTTGCGTATAGCAAGAGACATTGGCAAGTATTTCTAAAAAAGTTACAATACATTACTTGTATCCTATTAAAATTAAGTACTAGACAGCAACTATAGTATGCATAATAGTTGTTGAAGTATATATGAGAAACAAATTTAGTTGATATTAGTATTACGAATGAATGACACAGATCACTAAACATCTATAAATCCAACCCCGACACCGCAGCTAGCGGTTGATGTTACAACGGCGTAAACAATTTCAAGTGTAAAGGAATTTACTAAATTATACCAGTAAATTAAACGCTAGTTTCATTTGTGTTACAAAGTGAATTATGTGTCGGTGTCTTAGTTCTGTCACCGCCAAAGTTACTACGGTTCAAAATTAATACAGTGCCATAAGCCAGCGTAATACCCCTACGCCTTCCAGACACCTATTTTACAGGATCAAATTTTGATAATCTGTTTAACAAAGCATGAGTTCTATAACTATAACTAAAAGTCTAATTTCGAATAGCACATATTTGGCGTTTATGATATTATGTAGCTCTTCACTAATTATTAAGTGTGCACCTATTTGTTTACCATCGTGAGTAACAAGATCCTAATGATGACTGACATCAATAAATTACATTATGTTAGTTGTAGCTTTGACAGCAAGCAATTCATCAGCAGAATGTCTATACAAGTAAAGTTAAATGACAGTTTAAATACAAGACATTACAACGTGAGACCACTTTGGTTATGGCAAAAACTAAAAGTAAATATTGAATTATTTAAAATATGTTAAAATAATTCAAATAAAAGCCTAACATATTAAGTAAAAATCGAAAATACTTTTATGGCTGAAATTTTTTATACGTCTTTAAAATAGTAAGTTTATTGTAATCAGGCAAGTTTAAGTATTGGATCAGCTAAGAGCTAAAGAAAGCAAAAGGAGGCCGATCGTGCGCGGCTCCCTGGGGGCTAGTTTCAGTCGAAGCGATTTCGCGGCCCGTTCTTATGATTAAGTCAACTCTTGTGGGATTCGCAACCGACGCTGTTGCGACGCTAACGTTGCTCGTTTCGCCAGTTTTAGCAAAGTCCGAGGAAATAGATTGCAACTCGATAAATATCCGTTGACTATTTCATTTCTATCCTTAGATTATAAGGTTACAAGAAAAAAATACATACGAAATAATATTCAGGAGGCTATAGAAAAATTAATTGTATTCATTGTTTCATAAAATCCATATGTAAACTTTCCTTCTTAAAGACGAGTTTAATCGCCATAAAAGGCAAAATTTATACTTGTGGCAGGACTCCTCAGCTAAAACTATATTAATTTTAATAAAAATATACAGAAATCATCCTAGTAAGCTGGACTTATAAGGCTTGATAACTGATGTGTGATGTACTATCCGATGAACGTACGTCTCGTTATTAAAGTTAAAAAGATTACATTCATATAAAGAATGAAAATGAATATAGGAAACATTTTTGGTACAAAGGTACAAGACTCACACACGCTACAAACACATATAAAGGAGAATAAGATCTCTCATAAAAGTATAAGCACTTAATATCAATAGAAAAATCATAAAAAAGAAATATTCATTCTGACTGTCTCATCCCTGGACCAAATAGGTCTCCACGTCGGCTTAATGTCAGTCTCTAGAGCCAGTCAATGATTTTCTGATCTGGAACCTACATGCACCACAGATGTTAGAATGTCAGATAATAGAAAAATGTGAAAAGAGTCCAAAATTGTGGTAAAGTACTATTAATACTATTTATCTCTGCTGGACTTCGTCGTAATTATTTAAGCCTGTCGTAAATTCACTGCTGAATATAAGCCTGAATATATATATATAAATATATATATATATATATATATATATATATATATATATATATATAATATATATATATACAAGCTGCCACTCTACGCTGTGATCATATTTTGCGTCGGGATCTGCAAAGCTTAGCTGGGAAATTTTGATGGTCTTGTCACTACTGAAGCGTCTAGAATCATCCAGTCATTCACAGCAACTGTTCAATTGTATCTGAAACCTCTCGGGGTTTTGAATAAGAGCCTCAGAGAAGATTGACAGGTCGTGATTTCGATTAAGCGATCAATCGATATTCGATAATCGATAGTTCACGCTAGTGATCACAGAGACATTTCTGAACAGCACACTATTGTACCCACAAAGACAGAGTATGTCCGTTTATTAACGAGGTTTGATGACACTTTATTTGTGGCAGGGATACGTGTAGTCTTGTCCGTCAAATACCGGATAAGTGACCCCGGCTTCCCGAGCTAATACGTGTCCCCTTCTGATCCTTCCGAGATAGTAGAATCTTACACCTTATAATTCCTTTCCCAAAATCTTATTCCCTACCCAATGTCTATTTCCTACCGAATCCTTTTTCCTTCCTCTGCGCCAAGCCAGTGGCTATGCCAATGGCTAGCTACTCTCTCAATCTCGTCTAAACTAGGCTACGGAAAGAGTCTAACCGTCAAGTCAGGTCCAGGTCCGCGGTCATCTCGTCAAAAAAGCCAAGCACATTGTAAATAAGCAAATTCAGAATAGACAATGGTTGCAATGTAATTTTTTTTGCTGTCCATCAAACTCAATAACAACGTTTATTCCAGATTTTTATGATGTCAAGCCCTTTACATAACACCAATGTAAAGTAGCAGAATAACGCTGCTACGTTTCGTATGATGAATGAAGAGAACCGGAGGAACAATTTCTGCCAAAGAAGCCACCGGGCCATCGTCATCTAAAATGATCTGATATTCGTAGACTGTATGCTACGTATGTTTACTGGAATAAAAATATGTTCTGGTTTTTTTACTCAATAAATTGCAGAGTAGTCGATTTTTTTTAAATATGACTTTTTTATTTCAGTCGAATGACAGATACAAAACTTAATATAAACTATGTGCTTTGTCAACGAAATCCAAAATTTCATTGCGTGTAGAGAAACTTTTAGATTTTTCACTAAGGCTAATCATTCTTCGACGTTAATTATTACACACGGGAAAGTGTTGATAAAAAGTATATACATATGTAGAGTATAGACATATTCTCATCCATTAGAGGTTATTACTAGAAAAATCAATATGTTTATGTAAAACTAAACAAGACAATCATGTTTTTAATTGAAAGACAACAATTCCGTTTTCATAATGTAAATAGGTGATAAATAAAATGATACGCACATTTTTATGACACTTACAGGACGTAACCGATTGCCAGATTTTTACGCAAATCTCTTTAGCCGAGAGGACACGACGATGGATTCCGATATTAATATATGTAGAGGGTTTCTAAAAGAATATCAATTTTAATAAATAAATAAACACTACCAAAATAGCAGTTCTAGAATTTTCAGTTCTGGTTTACCACCGTTTCAGCAGTGAAGGGAAACGTTGTGAGGAAACCTGCGTGTCTGAAAAATAAAAATATTTATAGGATATGTGAAATCAGCCAACCCACATGAGAACAGTGTGATGGACTCTTCCCGGCTTCATAACTCTCTCAGAAATAAGAGGAGGCCACTGCTCAGCAGTGGATCATTTATAAGCTGTTACGTCAACTTTTATGAGTAAAGGTTTAGTGTAGAATGATAATCAATTACAATTCAAACGTATTGTTATAAAATTGACCCCGATGTTAACCGTCACTCATTTAGTCGGTTTTTATGCCAGAGTGTAATTTAACTACTAATTTCTGTGCTTTTATTGCGTTACGGTGGGTTTAATTTAATTCTTTTCCATATATTAATTTAATTCTTATAGTCCTAAACTTGTGTTAAGATTATTTAGGAATCCTAGAGTAATTTATAAGTGAATGTTAATACATAATTTTGATACTGTTTAATCGTCATACTTTGGATTATAATATTTATTATCTATTTAAGTTTTTCAGAAACAGGATACAGGAGTAATTCTTTTTAGATTACTTCGTATCGTGAGTGTGTTTGACATTCATACATTTCACATGCATAACAGAATCTGACCCGAAAATCAACGATTTGTGTTTTGCACAAATGATGGCTTCGACTGGTATCAAATCTAGGACTCGCGGCGTAAAAGTCAGGTACTCTGACCACTAGGCCACCTTGTCGCCTGTTTTATGTACGTAATTTGCATTATCAAACAACGATACAAAATGATATTGTTTTGCAAAATGATAAATTAGAGTTTGTTGATAGAACCGTATGGGGATCACATTGGATTGTAAACCTTAGTGGGGTCCACGTATACCTTAGTTAATAAGCTCAGTTCGGCTGCATATGCTGTGGGAAAGATTACTTTAGTCATTTTTAGAGCTTGATGTCTTATGCTATTTTCTTATGAGGACATGCGACTAACGTGAATACTCTTTACTTTGCAGAAAAGAGCATTTGGCATAATTTATATGCGCTCTCGTGTTTCGCTAAGCCCAATGCAATTTATGAAAACATTATGCATGATTTGATTTAGACGCATAATAGTGAGTTACATAATTTAAAATTCAGAAATGATAATAAACTAGATCATCCAAAATTTAGACTGAACAAGGTAAAAAATATTTTATAGGTCGATGTACACGAATAATGTAAACGTACGAAATTCCGGAAGATATAGTGAATCTTACAGAGACTAAATTTAAAACTTATATTAAAAAAATGTCTGTGCTCCAAAGTGTATTATAATTTGAATGATTATTTCAATGATAAGGACGCTTTGCAAGACAACAAGCTTCGGGTTCCGCGCCTTCGTCGCAGTTACCAAGTGAAGTCGGCCACAGTCGAGCGTGTACTTGCAGTCCTACCATATGTCAGAGGAGTCACGGACAATATCAGCTATATCTTGAAGCGGGATTCCATAAGAACATTTTTCAAGCCGCCGAAGAAGATACTCGTAAGTCGTCGCTACAGGAAGTCTGCAGTCTGTGAACATGTTCTGGATAATCCCAACTATTACATCAGATTTGATAAACCACAAATTCTCGTAAAAGAACACCGATTCCTACCAAGGATGCTTCGCCAGGCTATTGAAATTAAAAAAATATCCTAATTTTTATATAGAAGATGGTTGGGTATTACCACCAGCTTGGGATCCTATAATTAATAAAATTAAATCAAAAACCAAGCATACCTCTGCAAGAATTCAAGATACAGTTAGCTCTTTCTCTGTAGATCGGACCAAAAATAATAATTAAAAGCTGAAGGTACTCTGGGTTAACTATGACATCAGGACATCTGTCACCTTAGTCCTCCCGTGACTTTGGGTGTTGTAAAGCACTCGAAACGTCGGCTTATAAATAGTAAAGTTAAACGCGATACAATCCGTAAAATTAGTTTCATTTAAACAAATACATTTTCAAACCATCTGTTGACGTACTATGACTGAAATAAATGGTGAAGTAGGGTTGCCTTCTTAACGATGCGTTGCCGTACCGACAATAAGTATGATGAACTAACTAACTATCATTCGTAATGTTTCGTAATTGCATCTGACCTTCCAGCGTACGAGTTGAAGCTAAAAGCCTGTGTTTCGATAATGTTTGTGCAAATTTAAGATTACCGAAGAAGGTCAATGAAACAAGACTGTTAAGAAATTATAAGCAGACGTCAATGAGGCAACTTTTAACAGGCTGTGGCCGCGGGGCGGAATTATTCATCCTCAGAATACCGCTGATCCAACTTTTCTTTTAAAATTTAGGCGCTTGTAGTTCCCCATGGCGATTTGATTTGCAATGACCATCAAAGGGCTAGACGTTTTTTTTATTGTATTAGGTGACGAGAGGAGAACAACGTTCACTTGATGGTAAGTGCATTGTCCGACTACCACAAATGCTGTGTCACCCAGAACAATTTTGTGTGGCACCACACTGCAACCGTCACCTTAACGTCAGTTCCTTAGTCTCATATACCCAGTGATCACGCTAGCTCTCAGTACCCTTCGGACCGAAACACAGTAATGTTTGCTCACTACTGCTTCACGGCAGAATAACTGGCCCTGGGATGGTAACTACCTAGACGGACTGTCATTATGTCGGAGTTCGGTGATCTGCAAATTTCGTGTTTTTATTACGACCAGTTCTACGTTGAATGCTTAAGAGTGAGCGGTTTTATACTTCTATACATTTATGCTTCTGATAACAGAACCAAAAATTTGTGCACAGAAAACCTTCATTAAAATTCCAGATAAAACCAAAATTGCCTTTTTGTTTAGTTTTCCTTACGTTTTCATTCTTTGTTATTTACTAAGAAATGCCCTGGTAATTAATATTTTGCCGTACTCATCGATTCTACGCGGACGAAGTCTGGGCAAAAGGTATTTTTAGTATATTAAATTTAATATTTGTATACAATTATTAGTAAATACTGAATTTTGGTTTTTGCACCTACATTGACCAAAACTAATGTGTTACATATTTATGCATTGCATTTTCAATAATTTATCAATGAATATTATTATATTATTGTAGAGAGTACATCTGTTAACTTTAGTATAGTTCGGAAGGTGCAGCAGCAGAACATAGCAGATTCCTACACAGTTACGGAGAAACGAAGTTAGTGAGAGGCGAGCGTTAGTTTTTGTTACTCACGTAGTGTTACATTATTAGTTTTAAACTTTACAAGCTTACAATTTTCGAATAAGTTTGGAATGTTAAAGTTTTGTATGAAGTCTTTAGTATATTTTTTGTGTTATTTTATTTAATTTAATTAATATTTGTGTTTATTTAATCAATATTTCATCTTTTAATTGAAATTAAAGCACATAAATGTAACACTGGTTAACGCATTCACTTTTTCTTTTAAAAAGTATGATGGAGCTACAGAGTCCGCCGCAATATAATTCATTTGCATTTTTTGTTTTATAGACTTGGACATTTCCTCACATTTTTCCTTTTATGATGAATACGTCGTAAAATTGCATTTTCAATCATTTCAGCCTATTATTAGTCCACTGCTGAACATAAAGTATGGTAGCGGCTTAAGAAAGTAGTTCGTAAAAGTCAACAGAGGGAAATTAAAACCACAAGATGGGCAGCAGCATCTTCCTGGAACATCTGAATAAATAAACTGCGGTTGCCAACCCGCCTGCCAAGCGTGGCAACTACGGCAAAATTCCCTTCAGAATGAGAGCTACACACTTTTGTAGTAATCTATGGGTAAGGCCTATGTTCAGCAGTGGACTAGTAGATAGGCTGAAATGAATGATGATGAAAAAATGATGAACATAAACTTTCAACTAATATTTAATAATAATTTAATATTTTTAATTAAAATTTAAAATTTTTAAGATTGCCATTAAACACGTTCGTTTGTGGCTCTCATTTTGGAGGAGTTTGCCATAGTTGCCGAGTATGGCAGGCGAGTTGGATACCGTAGTTTATTTATTCAGATGTTCCAAGAAGATGCTGCTCTCCTGATTTTTATTTTCCCACGGGACGGGACGAGACGAGATTTCAATAGCTGTCAATAATTTTTATGGTGCATCGGAGATAAAATCCGGGCCCGGGTTGCTTTCCTCTATGAAACTTAAGAAAAGCGTTCGGTCCAGGGCTGATCGACCAGGACGGTAAATTTCGGCCACAACGTCACCTACAGCTTAAGCCAGGAGTCGCATTTTCTGTATGATTTCATCATCATTACTTCAGCCTATCACTGGTCCACTGTTGAACATTGGCCTCTCCCATAAATCGCCACAAAAGTTTGTAATAATAATAATAATAATAATAATCTAATCAATCCAGCAAAGTGGTACTAAGACACAAAAGAAAAATGTAACCCAATAAAAAATAAATTGCGATGCTGGAGCGATATGGCTTCAGCTCAGGATTATGTTGGCAAGAAAGCAGAATACCAGCGATTCTGCTTACACCTCTAAGTACATTCCGTGTGTCAATGGCAGAATTTACTATGCAGTTCATAAAGCAATCACCTATCGAAAAAATATAACAAGAAAATAAATAATACGTGCTAAGTGAATAAAATACTAGGACAAGAATATATCATAATACTCGTAAGATAATATGACAAGATAATATATTTATTTACGATAATTATTTCATTTATTTAAAACACAGCAGGCGCTTTAAACATTAGTCTGCGTTTTCATTACAAATATCTTCATTATATTTTTAAATGCACATTTGACTCGCAGGTCTTATAGCTCTCATTATGGGGGGATTATGCCATAGTTGCCACTCTGGGTAGGCGGGTTAGCAACCGCGGGTTATTTATTCAGATGTTCCAGGAAAACTCTGCAGCCCATCTCCTGGTTTTTATTGTCCCTGTATAGACTTTTCGACACCCACGGTATGAGATGGGGTGTTAGGTTCTCTTAAGCCGTATGATTTATTATTATTCAATACTCCCAAATTACTGCTATATCCTTTTGCTCCTTCAGAGATAGTAGTATCCTACACCTTATAGTTCCTTTCCCAACTTCGGCATTTCCTTTTTTTCGTGGGACCTAACACACACATGCCCTCGCGGGGGCAAGGATGGGTTATGGCGGACTTGGACCGATTTTAACCCCATGGTGTTTCGCCTTCGCCGCATGTGTTCGGATGCGCGACCCCACCGGCGCCGGCTGCTTGCAACCAACGGTCCGTTCTCGGGAGTCGACAGCTTCTCTCCTCTCACCAGCCTAGTAAGCGCACCGGAACACACGACGCGCCTTCCAACACTGCCTCTCTATTGTGTGCGCAATGGACCTTTGAGTTTGCCAGGCGGTGACTACGAGGCC
Organism: Luehdorfia chinensis; assembly: GCA_019845155.1. Classification (NCBI taxonomy): domain Eukaryota; kingdom Metazoa; phylum Arthropoda; class Insecta; order Lepidoptera; family Papilionidae; genus Luehdorfia; species Luehdorfia chinensis. The sequence goes on from JAHVAK010000527.1 coordinate 13,802,191, forward strand.
AGAAAACTTACATTCGAAAGAAACAGCTTTCCCGGCTGCAGCGCTGCCGGGCAGCGGATCTGGCCTGTGGCTCCACCGCCGACCACTTTTCGGCCGCGGTGGATAGGGAGACAGCCAACGCTACATCTACACTCCTTTCCCTCGTGGCAACGCAAAACCTACACTCCTCTTCCCCCGCGCCACCACCTCGGCTGCAGTCACGTCGAGGTCCCCTGAGGACGAAAAGTGGGCTACGGATGTGGTTTCTGCCTAACCCAATGGCAAAGAGGCGTGACTGTATGTATATATGTGCTCAAATGTTATCTTGAAGCTGTCAGTGTTCTATTAATCACCAGTGACTTGGTGCCATAGAGTTGAGAAATTACAAACCACGTTGTTTCGGAGTTAGCCAATGAAAATTTTCTCAAAACAAGCTGGAATAAAAGGTTTTTTTTGACTGACCATATACTCCTTCCTCAAACATCAAGCTTTATACAGCTTTCATTTATTTTTCATTCGTAGTTATCGGTTTGGTCCATTTTTCAACTCCCCATTCTGCGTGTTCACGGGCATAACGTAATTTTGCCACTTGATATTATTTCTCAAATTTGAATTCATTTGTAGGCCTTACAACTATTTTACGACGTCTCTCCGTTCACTCACTGTTAGTTTTGTGATTAACTGTCGTATGGTACCGATTTCTATCTGTTCGTGCTGCTCTACTCGCTCTGGTTCTGGTTGTTAGTTCCAGTTCAAAGTTAATTGTGGCTTCCACACGCGCTATACTTGTAAACAGCTGCTGCACGTGGTTTGATTGAGTGTAAAGTAAGTAAAGTAAATTTTCAGCCTATAAATGTCCCACTACTGAGCACAGGCCTCGTCTCATTTCTGAGAGGGTTTTGGAGCTAGGAAGAATCCGCCACGCTGCTCCAATGCGGGTTGGCGGACTTCACATGTCTTCGAAATATTTTTTATTCCTCAGACATGCAGGTTTCCTCACGACGTTTTCCTTCACCGCCGAGCACGTGGTAAATCAGCACTTAAAATTGCAATTAACAATTTTAGTGGTGCCGGCACCGGGAATCGAACCCAGGTCACTCGCGTACTATGAAATTTAAAGCGAGCGCCTAGCCCCTGAGCTACCACGGCTCTCATATGATTTCTCATCTGATTGAGTGTGTAATACTCTTATGTACGAAACTTGCATATTAGTATTTGTATTGTCTAAAATTTTATCATGCAACTTGCTTCGGTTGCCTATGAGACAATTCTTTTATTTTTTGAATCTTTACTTAAATATATTAAAATTAAAATTATTTTAATGTTACGTAACAGAGCTTATTTCGCATATTTTCTTATACATCAGACGGACCTCATTACAAAACGACGGTAGTATGTAAAAACTATTTTTCAAACGAAATTTTTATTTTCATTCTACATAACATCGTTTCTTAAGCTTGGACAATCCGTTGCAGAAAAAAGAAGATGATAGTGACACACCAACTATTGTGGATATTATTTTTACTTGTAACATTAAAATAATTCACTCACGTTATCCACCCACTAAGGACCCAGTCAATAAAGATATTTGGGATTGAAATGATTTCAACGATTTGTCAAAAGCAAAGAAACGGAACGACGAATCTGTCAATTTTATCAAAATTTAAAATATGTTAGTAAAAAATGGGGGTCTATATGATTTCGTAGCTTGGAGGCTCAATTTTAGCTACTTTTCTAATACTCGTATGCAACTACACTATACTACAGAACTATTCGTTGTAGAATAAATCAATGAGAATTTTCACTTAAACTGTATGATGGGAAATGTAATACGAACTCGGAAGAGTCGAGTGCCAGATTAAGTTACGAACTCTGTGTTGAAGAAATAATTACGTAATCAGATTCCAACATTGCATGTAAAGAATTTTCATTCGTATAATAAATGAAAATTAATATCCGTTAATAGTTATGTTGTCAATTTTATGTTTATTTGTAGATTATATATAGAATTATTAGTAGTTTTTTAACTCCATCATCATCATTGTCATTAACGGCTATTATGTATAAAATACGAATACAACAATTAAATTGCAAAACGTAAGTCTATCACATTATGGGCCACGTTGAGGATTCTGAGCCACTTGCATACACTGCGGTTGTCGGTACGCGGTCACCTTTTGAGAACCCATGGTTTATCCCAATGGTTATCGATACGGCGAGCTCAGTAACCGGCTTTTTGCCACTTTACCTTTTTGATTATAATAGTTATGCTTATTATGGTAGTTTTACTATTAAATTTTATTTAAACGATCTGCAGTTATCGATCACAAGGTACAAATCACTACATAATATGTATATAATTAGCAAACAAAAATAAACTACAAGAAGCCGATAGTGGCTTACAGATTATTTAAATTGTTTTCAGTAACATTTCGTTTCAGTAACGATAAAAAAACAATATTCCATTTAGCAACAAAGTGAAAGAACTATCTTCCACCACCTTCCCTTGATCTCAGATCTCGAGCTTATTTTAAGTTAAGGTATAAATACTATCTTTTAAGCGTTAAAGCAAACAATAAATGGAAATTAATAATATAATTTTCATATAGTTGAGAATTCCAATAGTGTAATGTAGGATTTAAAGAGGTCTAGATAGGTACCATCCCAGGGTCGGTTATTCTGCCGTGAAGCAGTAATGTGAAACATTACTGTGTTTCGGTTTGAAGGGTACTGAGAGCTAGCGTAATCACTGGGCATATGAGGCTTAAGAATTGATGTCTCAGGTTGACAGGCGCAGTGTGGTGTCACACAAAAACGTTGTGGATGACACAGCATTTGTCATGGGCAGACGTTGCACTTACCATCAGATGAACGTTCTGCTCGTTCTGTCACTTTTATCAAATAAAAAAAAACTTATGCTTATTTGTTGTATGAATGGCATAGATAAATGTTCTTAGCTTTTGTATTTTAAACATTCACACTTATAACAATAGCAATAAGTCTGATTCTGAGCTCATGAGTTTTTCAGTGGTAAAGATAAGAGCTTTTTCGTTATTACAATCTATTGTAAAACAAAAAGTTTATGTTTGTTTGTTATTTCACTCTGCATTGTAATTTAGTTTCAGAATTGTTTATTTGTGTCTTTCTTTCAATGTTAACCTTTTAAGTACTAGTAAACAAAAGCTTTATAAAAAGGTTTTTACAAAGTTATGATATAATTTAATTATATTTAACCTTTGGAAATGAGTTTATAGCTGCCATACTGTTTCTAAATAATGTATAGTATAGTATTAAATTTTGGTATATTACTTGAAACACATTAGTATTACAGGATTAGGACATTTTTTTAAAAAAAATATTGAATCATTCCAGAACCAAGTTTCGGCAAAGACTTTCATTGATCAAAAAACCTATGTCATTAGGTTTTAATCGTATACATCTATGTTAACATGTCTACACAAGGAACGTGCTACCTTTACTACTAAACGACCTAACTCAAATTTGAGTAATATTATTAGCAGATATTCTTAAAATGCTCATCTTTTTTTAGAATAACAGGGGAATGATAACGAAAATGACGTCCGCCTTATCGAGTTCGATCATAAAATCATCTAGTTCGTCAAGTTTTTACTGCTAACAGGAGTTTTTAACTACACCTAGATAAGTATGCATAAATATTATGTAACGTTAATCCATAACTCATCAGTTAAGGAGATATTTCACTAAGGAAAGTTCAGGTAAGCAACAATACCTTTTATGTTTTAGTGTATTGAACCAGGTGCAATGAAACAGTCTGTACGTTTCTGGCTATTAATCAATCAGCGTACGTAGATCGGTCAGCTACAATCAGGCAATAAATTTAGCCATCGGCACCCTTTGTTTTAACTAGAGCTATTGCTCTACTATTATTATATTTGTTACGACCGCGAATCCGAGTGCCTCCTGAGTCTCAGTTAGTTTTCCAACAGAAACCAACATTTATGCGATACACATATTATTAGTTATTTTAGTTGGTGTATTATGATCATTCTTAACCCTTCCTCTAACCTTTTCACATAAGTTTATTTCTGCTAGATGATAACGAGTGAATCTTGGATATCCCTCTATATTTACGGTAAATAATATATCATGATATTACGATGGCTTTTATACACTTATGGTAGGATTCCTTTGCGCATCACAGTGCCCGTTATTCTGCCGTCAACCATTAAGTAGCATGTTTAGTAGATTACTGTTTCACTTTGAAGAACATTCTTAGCTATTGTAATTACTGTACATCTGAGACTTAAGAACGTGTAAATGTCGTAAAAGTAGACGATCGAAGTGTGGTGCCAGACAGAAATGTTGCACTTACCATCAGGTTTAGCTCTACCAACGGTTAGCTGGTCTCGTCGCTAACTTTGATAGTATAAAAAAACTCTCCCCTGAGAAATAGCATTCCTAGCCATCATTTTTTTTATTAGATAAAGTGATGAAACGAGCAAAACGTTCACCTGATGGTTAGTGCAACATCTGCCCGTAACAATTGATGTGTCTCCCAGAAAATTTCTGTGTGATACCACACTCTGCCCATCACCCTGAGACATAAGTTCTTTAGTCTCATATGCCCAGTGATTACGCTAGCTCACAGTGCTTTTCAAACCGAAACACAGTCATGTTTGCACACTATTGCTTCACGGCAGAATAACTGGCCCTGGGGTGGTACTTACCTAGACGGATTCCTGCATAGGTATCCTGCCACTGCCACCGTATCATCCAGAACTTGAAGTATCATTCTCTTCAATTAATGCTCATGCAATTATTATAAAAAAAGTTGGCTAAAGCTGTCTTCATATTCCACATTTTATCTCTTACCTGGCTTTGTTCTCATAAGGAACGATCGCTGATAGAAGAGGAGGTGGAGTAGCTATCAACATGCGAACATCGATTTCTCTTAAAAATTGTGTTAGCCTCTCCATCTAGTTTCTCCACCTCCTTCGACTTCCTATTTTTAGGAACTTGATGTCAAGGGCATAAGGATGCTTCTGGGGGTAGTGTATTGGCCACTCTCTAGCGATTACTTTGCCACTTTGGAATCTCGATAACGTTTGCTCTGTTTACACACACTGTATGACTATGGGGGATTTTAACGCTGACTTATTTAACGAAACCCCTCGCTCTAAAACACTTATTTCAATAATGGATCCGTTTAATCTTCTTCACTTCTTCTATTACGGGCAACTTACCATAATGTTGATACCAGTGAATCCTTAATAGATCTTTTTCCTTGCTGCTAGGCCTGACCGTGTTGAAACGTACGGTATATACCAGCCTTGGGTATTTCTCGTCTATGACCTTATTTATGATTCATACAAGCTCAAACCTCCTAGGATTTTTTTTCTCTTGCCTTTCGGCCGTGTCTCTAAAATAAACCACGAAAAACTAACGTGTGTCGCTCTCAATCATAATTTAGCCGCATGGATGGCAGAACCGTCAGTCGACGATAGTCACTTGCCTTAATAACAAAGTCCTTAATATATAAAGCGTCCTTCTGCTCCCTGGATGACGGAGGGCGTACAGATGGCTATGTCTAGACGGGATCGAGCATTTCTTAAATTGAAGAGTGAAAGTTCGCAGGAGAATTGGTAGTGATTTAAGACGGCCAGAAATAGGTGCAATCAAATGGTACGGGTTGCTATATATATATGCCCATATTTCCAAAACAAACATTACGGAATATTACAGATATGAGTCAGATGGTCAAGTAAAACTAATAAATACTTTAAAACACTTAATGTTTGGGCAGCTTAACGTTCTGGTATACGTTATCAACAATGCTTACTTCACTCGGTTACGACGGACTTTTAGGCAACGCAATCACTCAAAGTAGTCAATACAACAACTCATATTATCAAGTGATACTTATAATTGTTTTACGGTATCGTAATTTATTTACTTATTATTCTTATTAACGTTAATTATTGTTATACTCTTATTTATATTACTCATAATCAATAATTAGTACTAAGGATGTAAATGATTCTATGTAGGTAGTATTGCCAGTGGTATGTTAAATTCGGCCAATCCTGTAAAGGCTGTCTCCTCAGGCATTCCTAGAGTCATTTATATAGAGAACATAAATACGAAAGGCACTCTATCAATCAGATTAACTTTTATTCAAATATAATTAACGAAGAAGGAAACTTGATCACACAGCAGTCAGACTTACGGATGATCACACAGACATCCTTGGTGATGCATATAAAAATTATGGAAATAGACTTCATCACAAGGCCGTCTTCCGATGTATGGAAACGATCAGATAGCCGTCCTCTTAGGTAACATGTAGAACAATACAACCGCCAGTTAATGTGATAAGGTTATGACGAATAGACTCAAGATGACCAAAATTTGCCTACAAAGGTTTAGCATCAAAGGCACACATAGATGCAGCATTGACACACAGGATCAACATTGCCACACAGGTTCAGCATTGCCACAGGTTCAACATTGCCACACAAGTTTAGTATTGCCACACAGGTTAAGCATCGCCACACAGGTTCAGCATTGCCACACCGGTTCAGCTTTGCCACACAGATTCAGCATTGCCACACAGATTCAGCTTTGCCACAGGTTTAGCATTGTGACCACCTCAATATGACTGCAAACCAACGGTAAGACCTGTATAACTCTGACTTGTGCTATTCAAAGTTTATTAGTCAAACTACGAGTACTTAAGGAATACTTTTCTGATGTCAGATTGAGAAGTTTAACTGAAAGAGTTTGCTGAAAATACATTACCGATCTCAATAGCAAGTAAACTGCACTTGTCACTACTTCTGTCGCCACTGAATCTCGCTTTTGACATATTATATTTACTTTCATTTCTACGAAGCAGTACGTGTACTTAATGAATAATAAGCACGAAGGATGTAGATGTTTATATGTAGTGTTGCCAATGGCATGTAACACATTATTGATAAATTATCACTTTCCAAAGTGTGGAAATTCCTAAGAACTATTGGTGTTGGCAAGCTCGGACTGTAGGTCGTTCTCTTTTACTCGATGAATTAAATCTATATTTCGCTTCTGTCAAAGCATTGTAACCTAAATCTCAAACTATGGCTTTAATTGCTTCAATGCAATCTTCTCACATTGCAGCGTTCAACTTCTCTCCTATTGACCAGGATAAAATCAAAAAGTTTATTTTGGCAATGAAGTTTAAGGCTGTTGGTTGTGGTGACATTAGAAGACATATGAAAGAAAGAAAGAAACAAACAAACAAACAAACAAATTTTATTCGTCGCAACAAATCAAAACAATGGTAGACACTACATGGTAAGCACAATAACTATAAAGTATGGCAATTAATATTTGATTGCAGCAACGAACAGGTATCCGACTCAGCATGAGTCATGTGTCTTATATATTCTTATTTTTTATGACATTGTTAATGAATATGACAATAAATATTTCCAAAACACACTCAACATTTTATCAAACAAATTGTCACCATCTACTCCCGGTAATTATCTATATATATTATAAATTTTTCTTTTGACTCTAGACAATATTCCAGGTATTAGAAAAAAGCTTCTGTTAAGCCACTTCCTAAACTTTTTACTCCTATTCTTCCTAATTATTATCGCCCTATAGCAAGTGCTTTTCCTTTCCAAAATTTTAGAAGCCTGTGTTCAAAAGCAATTTTCCATATTTATTTAGAAACAACCCACGTGGACTCACCATATCATTCAGGGTTTTGTCCCGGTTACAGCACTGCTACTCCTTTAATCAAAGTCACTGATGACATTATGATGATCATGAAGGGTATGAACGATAGAAGGATTAATGTATATGAAAACGTTACGTAACCAGTGTAGCTTAAAAAAATGACGTTCAATTAGTATTATGTAAATGATGATCTATATTGAATAAAAAATATTCTATTCTATTCTACAACGGTAGCGCTAGTCGATTTTTCTAACGCTTTTAACACAGTTTATCACGATATTCTACTTCCATTCGCACATGCTATATTAGAATTGTTGTATCATATCGTCGCGGGCGTCAGAAATCTGTTCACGTGTGATAAATAACTTCAGCTTGGTCTGATGTTAAAGCTAGCATGTCGCAAGGCGGTATACTATCTCCTATAATCTGCTCTGTTTTAATAAACTTGTTTATCTCCATAACTGACTGATCGAACCATCTCTATGCTGACGACCCACAGCTGTATGTGCAATCTAACATTGATGATCTTCATAATGGAATCAATAATTTAAATTTGGATTTAAACGCCCTCAAAGATTGGTCATCTCGTTATGGAGTGACTGTTAATCCCTTGAAAGGCCAATCTATGCTAGTAGGGAGGATGTTTGATAAGGTTAATAATGCAAACTTACCTTGCATACATTATAATAATATTCGTAGTACATTTAGTAAGTCCGAAATCATTCAATTCATCTGTGTAAAGTATCTAAACTTAAATATTGTTGGTGCAAAGTTATTTTTTTACTAGTTTCTCAAATTAGCTTTATATGATAATACGGGCTTATATATTCCAAACCATTTCAAGTAAACTTATGCACGCGTTTGTGTGAATTTATGCACATATTTTTTTAATTAAAATTATTTGTAGAAATTATAAACCAACAACAAAAAGCAAACAGATTTTCAATTATTATTAACCGTCTGCACATCCAACACTACTACTTTCAAAATTGAACGGTAATTAAAATCTGCAATCAACGATTTCCTGAGCAATTTTAATGTCGCTCAATTTCGCGCCTGGAGGTGATTAAAAGATTATTTGAACAAGGGTTATTTACCACTTTGCTGTTATTAGTTGGTAAAGGTAATTTATGTTTCATGTTGCACCTGTATGAATTAAGGAACCTCATGTAATATAGAGAAAATTATTAATTATTAATGTTGTAACTATGAGAATTAGGAGTTCCTAAATTATTTTTCGCTCTCTAGACTATTTTGGTACCAAATATTTGATTTCTTTACTAAAGACTCACCTGTTTAACATTGTCTATTAGTTACCTTTCCACTGTTCAGCCGCTGCAGCTGGAGCTTACATCCTGGAGACTCACAAAGGATTACTTTTATCTCGGATAAATAGTTGCCACGGGATTTTTAAAAGAAACCTAAATCCAAACAGACGAAGTCGCCGGCATCAACTAGCTTCTTAAATATTACATTTAACAAAAATACTTGTAGAAGTATTTTTCATTGATGTTTTTCTGGCCGATTATAAATCATGCGTTTACTTCCGAGTACCATAGAAAGCTATCAACTGCACCTGCGCATGTACCTTTTTGTCTTATTCAACAGCCCGTAATTAATATTTTTTTATAAGATTTTATAAGATAATTTTTATAACAAGCTGAGCAAAACTATTCACCTAATGGTAAGTGCAACGTCTGTCCATAACAAATGATGTCTCACCCAGAGGATTTCTGTGTGGCACCGAACTGCGCCCATGACCATACGCCTAGTAATTATACTAGTACTGAGTGCCCTTCAGACCGCAATACGGTAATGTTTGCATACTACTGCTACACGGCAGAATAACTAGTACTGCTATGGTATCTACCTGGACGGTAGATTCGTCGTCGTCGTCGTTTCAGTCCTATCAATAGTCCACTGCTGAACATACGCCTCCCCATAGATTGCCACAAAAGTTTGTAGCTCTCGTTTTGGGGGGATTTTGCCATAGTTGCCACGCTTGACAGACGGGTTGGCAACCGCAGTTTATTCATTCAGATGCTGCTGCCCATCTCCTGGTTTTCATTTTCCCTCTGTCGACTTTTACGACACCCACGGGATGAGATGGGGTGGTAGATTCTCTTACGCCACTACCACACGGCCAATTACTTTTATTACAATTAATTACCAAACGGTAGAATACTTCACAGGAATCCTGCCACCAGTTAAATTATTCCACTATTGGACTCTCCCAAGAAAGGATGATTTGTACTTAATCCACACTTTAAGCGGGCAGATTGGTGATTGATTGTGGATTAACTCCTCGCCCCTTAGCTGCCCTTTTCTGCGGTCTGTGTGTTATCGGTCTGCTTTTTTCGGGATTTTTTATTGCCGCCAGTAAGAAATTTATTTGATTAATAGTTTTGCATTATTATTGTCTTTTAAATTTAGTTTTCGAAAAATATATTCAGTTACTGCTAAGCAGCGTCTAAGGCTGGTTACAACTGCGAACGCCATTATTTTTTATTTCATTGAAAAAAAAGATTTTATAAGAAATAAAATATAAATAATGAAAATTGAACTGCAAACAAAATACATATGAACTCTACAATATTTAATACACCGTGTATGAAATATACACTATGACTTTGAATGAATGATTTAAAAAAAATAACCTAAAACCTAACATTATGGAACAAATATATTAAACTGTATTCTTGGCGGTAAATTAATAAATTTAATAAGTAGTACAGTACAGAAGGTGCAAAGAAACTAGATTCTAATACAGAGAGAAGTGAAGGAGGGATGAATTGCTGTTTTTGTATAAAACTTTGAGTCACTTTATTAGTTTCTAACTTAGCAAGTTTCGTTTTTTGTTAGTAAGTGTGTTTAAAAATAATTTCAGCTTTAAATAACTATTCAATCTGTTAAGTTAAACATACATATATCTTTACACTTCGCCAATTATACTGATCACATGCTATAAATTATTAAATTTCACGTCATTAGTGGGTCTTCTCTTGCCTGTGTCAGTTTTTCAGAGTACACTTGTAATATTAAGGGCTCGGTGAAACCCATACGAAAGTTTATTACACTTCAGCGTTAAATTTAGTTAAGCATTTTATATCAAATTTATACGATTTCAAATCTTTGTCTTAAATGAAAGTGTAGAAAACTTACCATGCAATAAAATATTTGAATTTTTAAGAAGGAATTGAGCAGTTAGTCATTAGTGATTAAATTTTTTACAAAAACACACAGTATGAAATGCATAAATACTGTAACACGGATCTGATTTTTTTTTAAGGACTGATGGTCACTGTTAGCCCGAAAGCTTTTAGTGCTTTTTTGTTGCCGAGGTTCGCTGAGGGCGCTTAGCCGAGACCTTTATAATGGGAAACTAGCGCAAGTAACTATCGGCCGAACCACGGCTCGATCAGTTACTTCTATTGGAAGGACGTTTTTAAACATCTAATTTACCACCAATACGAAATACGTAGAAGAAATGGCGCAAGACCCTCCAGCGTAGAAGCGTTCTTATCATAATAACAGATAAGGAAAACCAGCTTGAAGAGTGGAATCGCGAGTTATAATTAATTTATATGCCTCTATGATTGTGTACGTGTGTGTTAGAGGTTGAGAGAATCGCGATGGGTTAAAGTGACAGCCCTTGCAACCAGTAGGGCTTTTATGTTTGAAAGTTGACTATAGCTGAGACTACGTGTTGATCGGGGATTGGACATTCATGGAGTGCCTTTGCGAGGGCGGAAAAGTCATCGTCGTTGAAGTCGGTGGCGAAGCGACAGACGAGACCTAAGTCACTTTCGTCGACGGGTTGACTTGCGACGGAGGTGGTCGGTATGTTCAGTGAGGTCGAGCTTATAATGAATGCGGGGGTCGGTAGTTTTTTCCATACAGAGGGAGGAGGCATTGTCTAGAGGACAGTTCCGGGCGGGGGTGCTTTTCTGATCGCGGGTCGATAGGATTTCGGTGCATTGGGGCGAGGTAGTTGGCCGTGTGGCCCTCTGCGTTACAGAGAACGCAGCAGCGTGGACAGAAGTTTGCTACGAGTAACAAGGTTTTGTCCTTAGGTCCGACTCAGTCTGTGGTGGAGTGATCGCCTAGGCATTTTACGCACCTTTATCGTGCGTGGCAATTTCGTAAAGAGTGGCCATAAAGCTAACATTTATGGTAATGGGAGGGAGGACCGTTTTTGAACGGGGGTTAAACTGTTAGCCCTGAAAGGAAACAGCAGTTTTTCAGATTGAAGATCTGTTTTCAGATTGAAAATCTGCTTTCCGGCTGGGTAAAGCTTAAGGGCGATGACCACCATATTGTAGGGCACCTTAGTGCGGCCGCTGTACATCCGGTGAACGGATAGGATCGGGAGGTTTTGTGCGAGCAGGTCAGCTTTGATCTCCTCAAAGAGATTGCTTTTGGGAGGTTCATTAGAACAACCCGAAGTAGACGCTCTTCGGCTATGGTGTAGGTGTGGAAGTACACACTTTTTGATTGGTGAAAGTTCGACACCTTGCGATGGGCTTTTGAATTCTGAGTTCCTATTAATGCATTGTATGCTTCCGGGGTCGTTGTCTCAATCAAGCGGATTGCTTTTAGCTCTAATTTATCTAGATTCCCATTTTTTAGAGTCGCATCCTAGATGGATGGATCTTTTATACTACTCGAACGAGGAAGTGGTCGCCGGTGGGATACCGGGGTGTGACCTCACGGGTCTGATATCGGTAGACCATACAAATATTTATTCAGTTTGGGAATCAAACCATCAAACCAAAGCATCTAAGCTTATTGTTTAACCATTGTGCTAACTGAACCGGCACTGTGTACCACATAACAGTTACGATGGCCACGGTGACTTTTAGATTAGTGGTAGGATTCCTATGCAGGAATCCGTCTAGGTAGCTACCACAGTAGCGTCAGTTATTCTACCGTGAAGCAGTAGTGTGCCAACATTGCTGTGTTACGGTCTGAAGGGCACTGAGAGCTAGTGTAATCACTGGGCATAAGAGCCTGAGGAACAAGGAAAAAGGAAAAAAGGAGGTGTCAAGCAGAAATGTTCTGGGTGATACAGCATTTGCTAACGGCGACCAGGTAAACGTATTACTCGTCTCGGAAACATCCATCCTCAATAAACAATAAGGAATAAGGAGCGTTTTTATGCGCCTATGAACTATGATGGAATGCCTCATTACCAGTAATTAATCACGGTTTTCAACTGCGCAGAAGATGTTATAGTGGCACGACTGTACGTGCAGGCACAGAAGCAGTCACTCGTCCCAACCTACCGGTGTCCGATTTAACGATCATGCGATAAGATCGCAGGTAGGCTAGACGACAATCACAACACAAAAAACAACAATTTATGTTTTCGCACAAATGTTGACTCTGGTTGGGATTTGAACCCAGGAACCGTGGCGTAGAAGTCAGATACGCTGACTGCTAGACCACGCGGTCGTTACTGTATTTATAAATCCACATCATTGCCAACAAGTCTTAATAATATTATCGTATTTTTTCAACCGCATTGAGCATGGTCAAAATTATTTCATCTCAATTTAATAAAAATGAAGTAGAAGCTCAGCTTACATCTAGGTCGAAATACAATTATCTAAATAGATTTAAATAAAATGTTTAAAATATATCAATAGAAGTTGTGCGTTATCCGCTACATTACGGCATGCGTTTATTTATTCTATAAAAAATATTTATTACTAATTATGTCACAAACTGGTGGAAGGATTCCTATGCAGGAATCCGTCTAGGTAGGTAGCACCCCACGGCCAGTTAATCGGCCGTGAAGCAATAGTGTGCAAACATTACTGTAGTTCGGTTTGAAGGGCACTGTGAGCTAGTGTAACCACTGGGCATATAAGATTTATGAACTGATGTCTCAGGGTGACGAGCCCAGTGTGGAGTCATACAGAAATGTTTAAACATGGCATTTGTTATGGGCTGATGGTGCACTTACCATCAGGTGAAAGTTTTGCACTATCCAAAATCCAAAACCTCGTCACTTTATCCAAAAAAGAACATGAAAGCATAAACATATCTCTAGGAGGTTTATGCAATTAGTGCAAGGCGTTCAACTAATGTTTGAGAACTTGGCCTTTGCACTGAAGTATTGAATATTCATAGAATTTTTTATTTAAATAGTTTATAAAATTAGTTTTTAGTACTTAAAACTTGTTGCTCCAATGTAGACTACAGACAGAAAATGCAATGAGTTTTGACCGCATTATCGTATTGATTTGAACAATCCGAAATTTGAATCATCAAACCGTTTCGGAAGGTTTCAGCATGGTTTAGATATGAATTTAATTTAAATATAGATTGAATACGTCGCATTTGTTTAGTAATATTGTTCAAAGTTTTATTGTTCTAAAAAATCACTGCACGTTTTTTAAACATAGAAGGCAATTTGGCTAAGAAATGACAATAGTAACTGTGTTTTCAATTGTAAAATTTTATATATTTTTTAAATTTAACGATTTTTAGTTACTTAACTTACGTGTTGATTAATATTAAAATGTAAATAAATAATGAAGAACTAAAGCTTAACTACGATTAAGATATTTTTTTGCCTCACATTTTAATCTTTTTGTTTTTGTTTAAAAGGTAATAAATGATAAATTTTATGTACACTCAGCGTCACAAAAATCGCACCTCTCTGAGTTTGCGCGAAAAATGGCTGTAATGGCTAGAAACGAATTATATTTATATAAATATTGGTATTTAATATTGGTAGTTTGAAATGGGTATTTGAATAGCTTTACATTATTAATAAAAAAATCATGAAATCATTAAAACATTTATCATTATAGAGCGTCAAAAATAAACAATGTCAAATGCTCGTTAGTAAGGACGCTAGTTACACCACCTAAAAAGGGTATAAAAGGGTCGATATGGATGAAATATGGGCCAGTCGTAATTTAGACTTTGCAGTGAACACACGTGAACAAGTAACCCAAGTAAGAACAAGTAAAGATGGACACCAGCTCTGAAGAAGTCGCTCAAGTGATTGCCCTATTGCAGTCGGGGATGCGGCAGTGTGACGTTGCTCGACAGTTGAACCTGTCCCGTTTTTCAGTTCGACGAGTGTTCCAACGTTTTCAGCAAACTGGTGGTTATGTAAGAAAACCGGGATCTGGAAGAAAACGGTGCACATCAGAAAGAGATGACCGTTTCATCGTTACGACATCTTTACGAAACCGTTTTACAAATGCTGTTGAGTTGCAACAACAGCTTCGATCAACTCGGAGAACATCTGTGAGTGTTTCTATGATAAGAAGAAGGTTACACGAAAAGAGTTTACCAGCCCATATACCTGCTAAAGGTCCAAAACTTACTGCACAGCATCGCAGAGAACGCCTAGAGTTTGCTCGCAATCATTGCGAGTGGACTCTAGAACAGTGGCGGACCGTACTCTTCTCTGATGAGACGAGGGTCTGTCTCTTCTGCAATGACAGACGTAGAAGGGTCTACAGAAGACAGGGGGAGAGGTTTACACAACCCTGCTTCGAAGAATCCGTCGAATACGGGGGTGGCTCGTGTATGTTTTGGGGCGGCATTTCCGTCGACGGGAAAACGGAACTTGTGTGCGTTTCCCGGACTCGGGGTGGCCGTGGGCAAGGGTCATTAAATGCTGGTCGATACATTACTGAAATTCTGGAGGAACATGTGGTCCCGTATGCTGGTTATGTCGGTGATGGATTCATGTTAATGCATGATACTGCTCGTTGCCACACCGCGGCTATTGTACGGGATTATTTACAGGAGGTCGATATCCCTGTTATGCATTGGCCAGCACGAAGTCCAGACCTTAACCCAATAGAACATCTCTGGGATGACCTAAAACGGCGCGTGCGAGCTCGAGATCCAGCTCCAGCCACTCTTCAAGAGCTCCAACATGCGGTACTTGAAGAGTGGGAACAAATACCCCAAGAGGCTGTTGCGATCCTTGTAAGGTCCATGAGCGATCGCATGGAAGCCGTTATCAAGACAAGGGGGGGTAACACTAGGTTTAAAGAATTTTTTTTGTATTTATTAAGTTTTTTTTTAAATTATTAATTTGCAAATTTGTGCATACCCTGACTTTTTCTTTAATTTCTCTTTCGTCTCGTTATAAAAGTAAAATTCAATTAAAATTCCTGAAAGCTAATGAAATTACCTTTCGAATGATACCCTCAAACCACAACATTGCCATTGGCCTGTTGTGTTAAAATAGTATTTAAATTATTTTTTTCGGATGTGCGATTTTTTTGACGCCGAGTGTATAATAATATATATATTTTATTTACATCAAATGATTTATCTGATACTTATGTCAATGTAGTTTTGTAAAAAAGACGACTCTGTTTTTGATTTTCGTCTACAGTTCGAAAATAGGTTTATTGTTGTTTTTATAAGTTTGAATATGTAACTGACATGTTAAAAACACTTTTTTCTGAACATGCAAGAAAGAAAGGTTAACTTAGAAATGCGTAAAGAAAGTGATTTTTCATTGCAGAGCTAGATTTATTCGTAGAACTTTTATATTGCATATAAGTATATCGTGGGAACGCAATAGGGAGTAATAATTTCTTTCGACTTGTAACAAAATGGCGGCGACGTGGTTCGCCACCCGTCACATCGCGTTTCCCGCGGGGGCGAAAAGTGAGCTACGTGTGTGGCCTTTGCCTCCCCGTTATATGGGAAAAAGGCGTGACTGTATGTATAAGGATATCTCATTGAATGGATTTTTTTAAATGTTGTGGCCAATATATGTTATGTCCAGCAATGACTGGTAAAACGATTAAAGCCCGCAAAATAGCGCCACTTAAACCTGAGCCTATACATGAGCTACAGCCCAGGTTCAAGTGAGTTTCGGCAACTAAATGTAATTTTTTCAACAGTCACGAGTATCTAGTATATTTTTAATAAAATTACATTAAAGACTTCTTAAAGTCAATGTTAAAAGATGTTTATCAGTTTGTTACTTCATGTCGGATTATTATATGTTTTATTCTTTATTATACTGATTATTATTTCTATACTCTGCTTTTTCTTAACGTTCCACTAATTGTGCCGGTGTGTATATATATATGAAAAAGTATATATCATTGACTGAATGATTATATATATAGGAAGGAATTCCGTGGCAATAAAATAGAATGAAAATGGATATATTTCAATTGGTTCAACATCATTCAGTCAATGATACAAATTTTTTAAAATGATTGACTACGTTAGTTAAAATGATCATGTTTAATATAATAGTGTTCGTATTCATAATTATACTAAAACGATAAATTGCAGAAAGGTGTAATACAGACATATCCCCGAAACTCTTTCATATCGGATACGGCAAAAAAGAAACGGCATTAATATCAATTGCGAATACATCACCTACCTTTGATTTATCGATTCGTTATGGCAGAATTGCTGGAGGACCTTGGCACTATGCTCAAACCTGTATATTGGATCCGATCTTTAGATGAACATGGATATGACGAAAGCCATGTTTGTTGTCCATGTCACACCTATACCGGTTATGGTTGGCCGACGAATATGTATACATAGAACAGATTTTCGGACTAGGTAGGTCCAATTTCAACCAAGTGGTCAAACGACGGATCCAACTCGGCTGGGTCGCGTTGAGGGAACTGCGTCACATCTTCTCGTCGAGTATATCCCAATGTCTCAAAATAAAAGTCTTCAATCAGTGCATGTTGCCAGTAATGACATATGGAACCGAGACGTGGTCCTGCACTGCAGGCCGCATGTGGAACTTTGAGCTTCCTCATGCGGCCTGCAGACGGAACGAGTCATCGTGGTAAAATAATAAACATTACAGTAATATTATTATTAATTAAAGTATTCGTTTATACATTTAATAAATGAATGAAATATTAATTGAATTCTAAAGTATAATTTTTGAAAGTATAAGTCAGGTGTCAACGATAATAATGCTTTTTTTAAATTATGTTATGTTTTTACGCGACTAGGGCGAAGCCGAAAGGAGGGTTATGCTTAAGCTACTGTGAATGTCAAAAACCTACTACGGTTCGCAATGTTACAGAGAAGAACCGGAACGAAGCTCTGTAGTCACCTTTTTTAACACCTATTATTTCATTTTACATCGATAAAATATCTGAAATATAAGATTATAACATAATTACTTATAATAAGTTAAAATAAAATAAATAAATAAATATAAGTATATAAAAGTAACTCTTGAAAAATGTACAAAAATGTTTGCTAAAAATTTGTGTTTAAAAGCAACAGTATAGCAATACTATTTTGATTAATTATTGAAAAATAAAAAATGTACATAATTTGTTCCACGTCAAATGTGCCTTTTTTATTTAATATTACAGTCACCAAACACCGTCTAAACCGCCATTTTAGTGCTGAGAGAATGTTGCGTGCTACGTTGTACGATATCTTTAGATCTGAAGAAGTTAACGTTTTGATTATGTAAAGATAACTGAGCGGCCTCCCGGCTAGAAACTACCGACGCTTAAATTGCATTTGATGACGATAACTTTAACTCACATACAATTTTCTTTTGAATTGTTCATGTTTTGAGAGATTTGAGGAATTTCGCTAAATTATTTATGGCAAGCTTTGCTACACTTTACTTATTATAAAATAAACAAGGTAGTATAATGTTTAAAAATATAGTTCATCATAAAATTAGTATAATGAATAACTTTCGAATTCTGAAATATTGCAGTTTTATTTTAAACGAGCGCATAACTAATCTGTTAAAGTAAAGTAAAGTAACAGCCTTTATATGTCCCTCTGCTGAGCACAGGCCCAGGGTTTTGGAGCCGGTAAGAGTCCGCCCCGCTGCTCTAATGCAGGTTGGCGGACTTCACATGTCCTCGAAATATTTATTATTCCTCAGATACGCAGGTTTTCTCATGATGTTTTCCTTCACCGCCGAGCACGTGGTAAATTGACATGACGTGGTTGATTAACAATTATAGTGGTGCCGGCACCGGGAATCGAACTCAAGTCACTCGCGTACCGTTTTTTTTTATTTAATAAAAGAGACGGAACGAGCAAAGCGTTCACCTGATGGTAAGTGCAACGTCTGCCCATAACAAATGCTATGTCACCCAGAACAGTGTCATATGCCCACTGATTACGCTAGATCACAGTGCCCTTCAAACCGAAACACAGTAATGTTTGCACACTATTGCTTCACGGCAGAATAACTGGCACTGGGGTGATACCTACCTGCATAGGAATCCTTCCACCAGTTAAAGGAAGTAAGTTTTCACATGCCTAAATATTTAGTTCTACCATAACACGTTTTATAAATGTTATTTCGTCATGTCGGAAAACACCATACCTTTGAGCATCGGAAATACGAGTATGTAAACGCTTAGTAGAAATTGTGATAATAATTTAATAATTAATGACTTTTTCAATAAATAACGTCAGTATATGTTTTACCAAATAAATAATTAGCTAATTTACATTGATCGTATTTATCTTATGCCGAAATTAATGAACGATTAGCGAAACAAATTTAATCCGCTAATTTATATTATCACGGTGAGTCGGCTCAGGGCTAAATTGAAAACCATTGTAGTTGTTTGTTTTGCTGATGGTCGGAGCTAATATGTATGAAGCTGTTTTAATGAAACTTAACTAGTTAATTATGTGAAACGTCAACATTAAATCGCATGATGTTGGTAACGAGTTGCAATAAATTGAAAGTAAAAAGCAAAAGTAAAGTTACTGCCTATAAATGTCCCACTGCTGAGCACAAGCCTCCTCTCATTTCTAAGAGGGTTTTGGAGCTGGGAAGAATCCGCCACGCTGCTCCAATGCAGGTTGGCGGACTGCACATGTCTTCGAAATATTTTTTATTTCTCACTCATGCAGGCTTCCTCACGATGTTTTCCTTCACCGCTGTGCACGTGGTAAATCAGCACTTAAAATTGCAATTAACAATTTTAGTGGTGCCGGCACCGGGAATCGAGCCCAGGTCACTCGCGTACTATGAAATTTAAAGCGAGCGCCTAGCCTCTGAGCTACAAAATTGAGAGTAATTTTGGTTAAAGTTGAAAATAAAGAAGGTATCTCTGTCTATCTTGGATTCTTTTTATTATATTGTATTGTTTTTTCTACTATAGGAATATAAAACTTTACCTAAATATTAAAGCCGATAGGAGTTCAGCAGAGTAGAATAGTACCCACCTCTTTCCTATCCGAAGTGTCGTAAGGTACTAAGGTCCGGTCCAACACCGACAGCCTTTATTCGTGCAGAATAATACCATAATGTGCAATGCTGTTACAATAATGCTCGTGGGAACGCAATGGAGAGTAAGAATTTTTTGACTCATACCAAAATGGCAGTATCGTAGTACACCACCCGTCATGTATTGTTTCCTGCGGGGGTGAAGAGTGGGCTACGGGTGTGGTCTCTGGTCTCCTTATATGGGAAAAAGGCGTGACTGTAAGAAAAAATCAGTAATCGTAGCCAAACAGAATGATTTCGTTCATTGTCATTATCTTATCATAATCATATAATATTTATATTTATGAAAGAGGGAGCAAATGAGCAGGTGGCTCACGTGATGGTAAGTGATCACCGCTGCCAAGGAACATCTACAATACCAGAGGAATATCAGATGTGTTGCCGGCCTTCGAGAAAGGAATAGGCTCTTTATATACTATATATTTTCTAAATAAAGAATGTCGTAGGTTATAACATACATCATCATCATTATCACACCCCATCACAAATCCTCTGCGGCATATAAGTCTCCTTAATATTGCCATATAAGATTATCGCATTGCTCATAATATATTCGTGTATACTCGGACTTGCAAATAATTTAGGTACGTACTTTGTACCTATACTCCTTGCAGGTATCAACTTCCATTTTGTCTTCATCTATCTTATAATCCAATTTACTGTTAGTGAGATTGCTTTTATAACATTGTACATATTGTTTTATTAAAAAAAGAGAATTGCAATTTATTACATTGTTTCTGAATTAATAAGTATATAAATTAACCTTGACTTATGAAAAACATTGCGCTGATAATCGTATTTGAGAAATGTTTGATTTTGCTATTTGGTTTTATTGTTATGGGTTAACACCACTAACTCCCAGCAGTCCATAAACCACGTTCGCAGTTTAATGACTCTTGCCCCTTTCTCAGATACTTTCATTGGAAGTAGGGCTCCTATGCAGGAATCCCTCTAAGTAGGTACCACCCCAGGGCCAGTAATTTTGCCGTGAATCACTAGTGTGAAAACTTTACTGTGTTTCGGTTTGAAGGGCACTAGAATGTTAGCGTAATCACTGGGCATATGAGACTTAAGAACTGATGTCTCAGGGTAACGGGCATATTGTGGTGGACGCACAGAAATGTTCTGGGTGACACAGCATTTGTTATAGGCAGACGTTGCACTTACTATCAAGCGAACGTTTTGACCGCTCCGTCACTGTTATTAAATAAAAAAAACCATCACTGTGCCAGTTATAATGCAGCATTTAAGCAGTGAATTTTTTGAATTTCGGCTTAACGGCACTAAAGTTAAATTTGAAAAATGGAAAAAATAGTATATTTTTCCATTTTTCAAATTTATAGTTTTTGTTCGTTGCAATAAGCACCAGCTTAACAATTAGCTCGTTTCGTCACATTTTTACATAAAAAAACATGAGGCAAGCAGAGTTTGTTCGTTGTTACTTAGTTCGTAAGAAAGCTCTGCTCATTATCCCTATTAAGATATTTTTTAAGGTTTGTTAAGCTTTTCAAAAGTTGTTAATCTTATCCTCGACCGTACAAATGATATTGAAGTTACGTTTTAGTTATCAGATGGAATCTAAACTCGTCATTAATTTTATAATTTTTTTAGTTACAACAGTTTTCTTTTTAATTTTCCCGTTGAAGTGAACGTTGTCGAAATTTATTTAAATATGAAGTATTTGTCCTTCATTTCTCTTTTACACTGTTGCATTCCTTATTCTTGCTATGATACATTTTATGCATATTTAACTAAACGTAGTTTTTGTTTTATTTTGAATGGAGGACAACCATACACATAGTCCACGTGATTGTAATGGTTACATATCTCAAAAAGTACCACACAATCTCTCATAAAAGCCTGTATCTATCGTGATGGGAGAATTAAGAGCAAGGCGCATTGTCACCCTCCTGAGGACTATAATGTAACGCCTCTGTGCCATGAACGAGATACCCGGATTTCATCACTCGTCGCAGCATTATTCCGTAGTATTTAGTGTACTTCATCGGTCGTGGCAACAATTTTACTGTACTGAGTGTACAGTGTTAGCCAGGTCGTGACTGAACGTATTGTGGTCAGAAGATGCTGTTGACATCCGCGTCGTCTAGCACGTTTCGCCGGCACGTTTGCGTTCGGTCGCATTTTTATTAGATCGGTAGTTTGCATCTTTAACCATCAATGGGTTAGGATGAAATGCGGATTTTTCGAAAAACCTCCGTAATAATTCCCTGGAGTTTTCAAAGATTAGTGGCACTTAACAGTCGCTGTGAAGGTCTACGTTACGTTGGTACCATCCAGCTCCGGTGGCATTTACTTTGAACGCTCTTTAACTCCGTAGTTAATTGCCCGTCGCATGAGCGAAAGTGACGCTTGCATAAGCCATTACGGGTCTTAGGCAAGTCTTGTAGAGGCGAAGTTTGTGTCTTAAGCACATTTTGCTTGAAGAGCAAGTTAATGGGTGTAGGCGGCCTGCGATAAAGGCGGCTCTATTGCGTACGTTTTAAATGTGTGCAGCGAATGACATTGCTGCGTCTAAAGTGACCCCGAGGTATTTGATGCTCTTTTCCCAGGGAATAGGGCGTCCGAACAGGGTGATTGTGCCTAGCTGATTTTTGCAGATTGTGTGAAATTGTTTAGCGGGCTTTGGTGTGCCCCTTGAAAAGTATATCGCTACACTTTTCTCGAAGTTAACCGCTATTCTCCATTTCCGGGACCATTCGCTTAAACGATCAGCTGCGGCTTGGAGATGAATCGTAATACGGCCCTTGTGCTTCTCGAAAAGTACAGCCGCATTATCCGCGAAAAGCGCGAGATTGTCTTTCGGAGCCAGGACTAACGGCACCGCCGGAGATTACGGGCCGTTTCAATGTTGTTACTCTCATATGTGGGTATTTTGCCATAGTTACCACGCTTGGCGTGCGGGTTGACAAACTCAGTTTGTTTAATCTGATGTTCCAGGAAGATACTGCTGCCCATCTACTGGTTTTCATTTCCTTCTGTCAACTTTTATGAAACCCACGGGACGAGATGGGATGGTAGATTCTCATAAGCCGCTACCACACGGCAAATTATAAGAAAATTGTACTTTTAATTACAGATCTCGTAGGAATGGTCAATTATATTACAGTAATTATGCAGTAGGTGAATTAAAGTTTTTGTAAACGACGAATAAACAGTAGATAGATTCCGGAAAAATGCATTATACATAGTCTTCCGTAAAACCACAATAAAGATCCGGTAGTTCGTACATAAAGGCGCCCCGATGCATTAGGTTTGATTTATTTTCAACGATTACTTATTTAGTTCTCGAGTAACTTCGCTACCGAACACGCAACTACTTCACGATTTAAAATCTTGTTATAACTCAACCTACATTTCTAAATAATTTTCGACAACATTGTCTTTTAAATATAGTAACATTGTGTAGTAAACATTTTTACTTACAATAGTTGAAAGTTAATAGGCATCGCTTCGTATCATTTCATCATCATCATCATTTCAAACTATCACTAGTCCACTGCTGAACCATAGATTACCACACAAGTTTGTAGCTTTTACTTTGGGGGTTTTTGCCATAGTTGCCACGCTTGGCAGGCGGTTTGGTATTTATTTATTCAGATGTTCCAGGAAAATGCTTCTACCCATCTTCTGGCTTTCATTTTCTCTCTGTCGACTTACACGACACCCGCGGGATGAGATGGGGTGGTAGATTCTTAAAGCCGCTACCATATGGCACCTTAATTTCAGGTGCCACCATTACTAGCTTTTTATTTCAAATTTTGGTTCTCAACATGGAACGTTAATAAGTTGTTATATTATTTATTTACAAAGATTTTTTTTTGAAATTTAAATTATCTTAATCATCGACCGTCTTTATAAAAATGAACGGATTTCCATTAAGAAATGTCTGTACAGTCCATAAATTTAGCGTACTGTATAGTAGCATAATAACACTTTAATTTTGTTGTGGCAGTATTTAACTCCCACTAAAATAATTTAATTTAGTGGAATAGCGTTTATTACATCCATATGGGTACATCCAGACACTTTATGACGAAATAAGAAAAATACCCTGTTGTCAGTCCCATGACTGACTTGATATTGGCAGAATTCTTTAAAGAGCAGCCATTAAAAAAAGTAGAAGAAGAACAACAATGCCGTCGTTCTTAAAATATTATCGGTATACCTATCGTGTCATTATTCAGTTGTTTGATTTAAAAAAAAAAACTACAGATAACGTTTCAACCTTCAACTTGTAGTAAATTTAGCAATCAATTAAATTCTACTTCACAAAGTACAACTATTTTGAAATAATGGGAGAAAGAGAAAGCGCTGCTAAAGGTAGTTCTTGGAGAGCTATTAAAAACGTGTGAGCGTGCGCACTGAGCACCTCTGGCGAATTTGTCAGACTACGTCGTGAAATTAACACTAGGCGAACATAAGTTAAGGACAAAGAGTGATGTGGCTCTCACTCAAATGAGTTTATCGATATGGTTATATCATGTTATTAAAGTATGATGCGTAAAATATCAATAGTAAAAAATATTTTTATTATTTTTAATGCTTTGTTGTAATATATAATTAGCCATTAGTAGTCCATAGGTTATGAAAAATTATCACAATCTCAAATATTATAGTAGATTTACGGTAATGTAAATAAATCGTATTGTAATGTGATATCTATCATATTACAATACGATTTATTTACATGAAAATAAACAATAATTCGCCTTGATAAATTTTAGTTTTTTTTTTGTTTATTAATGAATGTCTGTTCCAAGTTAGTCGATAGTAATTAAAATAAAACGTGCATTGCGCAACACTACAGCGTTTCGGATGTAGTAATAATTGCAGCGACATCCCATTGTAGCGACGATGTTATTAAGTTGAACAGACGTTACGAAGGCTATGCAGCTTACTCCGATATCTCAGAAACATTCCCGGCTTCATGAAACTCACTACCGAGATAGCATAATGAAATAAATCTATCTATTTTCTTCTTTTTTTAAATATTCAGTACGCTAGTGCTTGGGTTATGAATATACATTTAACATTGAATATTCTGTAACAGCAGTTAAATACCTATGCTGATATTTATAAAAACAAATTGAAACATGAAAAACAAACTTAATCAGAACTAAGTTTTTGAGACGCTACTTTTCTCGACAGCCCATTTTCTTTTCTTGATAACAGAGGTTCCGTAGAATGTCCAATTGACTTTAAACAAAATAACATATTTTGTAATAAATGTGAATTTATATATACTTATATAAAGATGTATATCTGTATAAGTTGTAGTCTGTATAGTTAGTAGTACTCGTACATGGACACATTTTAGTATTCGATACCGAAAGACTAAAGGTGGAACTTAGGTTTTCGTTACAATAGTCCCATTGCACATGCCTTCGTTTTTAACTCTGTCAGGTAAAGTAACTATGCTTTTAGCGTGTCTTTTACAGGAATAGCTGTTTTATATCATTCGAATATTATTTGAAAATTGTCGTTGTGGTCAAAATCGGCCAAAAAGACTTCTTTATCATTCTTGGTATGGGGGCTGTCAGTTGGGATTCACTATTGACCTTGATTCTTATATACTCTTTTTTTTACATAAAAGGCTCTGCACCAGGATTTGTTCTGTATCTAGGGTGCATTTTACATACATAAATTCGACATGCACAAATAGTAGTAAACCTTGAAGATTGTTCAAGGTTTACTACTATTAGCCAGCAGGCAATACAAATATACCGTGTGTTAATCATAAAGGTACAGCGCTTCAGCCATGTGTTTTGAACGAATTACTATACGAACATTTCAACGGTACATAATAGTTGTGGGAAAACAAGCACTGCTAAACAGAGATTGGAGCGCGACCAAAGTTTCGACTGAGTCAAGGACCTTCTTTTAACTTATATAAAACAAACATGCCGATATATATGTTCTGTGGTCTATGGTGAGATGTTCTGTGGTTACAGTCAGACAGCACGTAGGGGGCACTGAAGAACTATTGATTAAACTAATTACTAAGACTAAAAGATAATAATAAAGATAATAATATTAAAAGACCACCATGTTTAACAGAATCAAATAGATTAGTTATTAGTCTTTGCCTTGTCCTTCGCCTTTTCTTAGCTTCTCCTCTCGATACTCTCACTAGGCAGTAGAAGTCATGTTGGAAAGTATTAAAATTTTATATTTACGCGTAGCACAGCTTACAATCAGCCTGCAGAATCGTGGTGGGTCTTGGGTTATAGCTCCACTCAAAGCCAACATACAGATTATTAGTTTTTGGGATCTGAATGCATTGCGAGAGTATTTTTGTGTTTGCGATAATACTTATAATTTAATCAAATAAATAATAAATTCATATGTAATGCAGAGCCTTGGTACCTCAGAGACCGAGACTATATTTTAATTTCATAGTACGTGAATGACAGAATTTTTGAGTACAATTTTAGTGCTGATTTACCACGTGCTCTTCAGCGAAGGATAACACCATAAGGATGTCAAGTCTGAGCAATATCGAAAATTTGACGGCATATGAATCATGCTAACTCTCATGACCCAGCACTGGGACAGTTATAGGCTGTTAGTTTGCCGTTTAACTTTAAATAATAATTTATCCTTTGCGGATGAGAAGAACAACAATCGTAGATGCATATGTATATCAATTTAAAAATTTAAAAGAATAAATATTTCATAAAATAAATTTTATATTAAGTATCAACTCTATAGGTTTTGGAATCGAAGGTCTGTAAAAACTTGGTTCATTTGGTCGAATGCATTTAGAATTTTAATACCTACTTTTCTTCGTGAACTTTACTTGTTAGGATCTCATCGAGTGTCCTACTTCATCGACACCGACGGACCGCTACCTTTCTTCATTCTATTGTTATATCTTCAAAGTTTTTTTTTCTATTTCTTGTGCTAATTTTCCTGTAGATAATAAAAGAAATTTATCAAAGCACACTAGAATCAAGACAGACTCAAAGAAATAATGTTGTAACTATTCATAATTTAATAACTACTTAATTATACTTATAAAATTTTATAAAAATATTTCTTTTAAAATATACATATATACAGTCACGTCTTTTCCCATATAAAGGGTAGGCAGAGACCACGCCCGTAGCCTACTTTTCGCCCCGTGGAAAACGAGACGGGACGTGTAGAGAACCACGTCGCCACCATTTTTGTGCGAGTAAAAATATTCTTACTCCCTTTTGCGTTCCCACGAACAGTATAGGTACAGCATTGCATATTATGGTATTATTCTGCACGAACAAAGGCTGTCCGTAAAATACCTCAATCGCCTCTTACGACACCTCAGTAAGAAAGAGGTAGGTGCTATTCTATTCTGCCTATTCTGCCAGACTAGGCTTTATAATATAATTCAAATATAATAGATATGTTGATATATTTATAAATTTATAATTATAATAGTTGATGTATTTTTTTCCGTTTATTTTAAAATAATTGATTATTCAGATATTTAGAAGTAAAATAAAATTGATAGCTGTGTGAACCCCACGCTAACGCATTTGTGTCGTGACAGCAAATCCGGCTCATGATTGCATTATTAAATTTATGAGTTTATTGCATTATAATATTGAGTCTCGTCGCATTTTTTACTTATTATCACTCATTCCGTTCATCGCAGTGCTTTTATTCGCCGAGACAATCATTATTAAAGAAAAAAAATCATATAAATAGTTTGTATGTCATTTATGTATATACGAGTAATATAAATTTACCTTTCTAGTGATTATATTAATACGTATATACAGACACATAACATACATACATACATGATGGTAATCATTTATTCGGACATATCTGTCTTCTCCATCATTTATGATATTGTCTTCACCTTGCATAGTTAACTTCTTTCCATGAAAATTTTTAACGTTATAATTGCTTGATATTGATATCGTAAATGAAATTGCAATTGACTTTGCGCCAACGCGCAGATCGCGGGTTTGAGTCCCGCACGGAAGCTACATTTGAAATCCTTAAGATAGTTGCACCGAGTCTTTGTGTTCGTTCAGTTTATGCCTGTTAACATACATAAGATCACGACTATATCCCATAAGGGGTAGTCAGAGACTGGGCACTTCACTGCAAAAACAGATGACTGCCACAATCCACGTTTCACCAAAACAATCGCCACCATGCGCTGTTGGGTGCACAGTGCAGTTTAATTCCTTACTCGCCTTTTACGAGATCCATTGGATGTGATGGAGTGGTAGTATTCTTTTAACGAGCCGCCACCACACGGCCCTGCCTGTGAACCCTTGCATGATACAGGAGAAATAGACCTAGAGTATACCTGGAGTGATGCAACGTTGCGTTTTAGAAAAATCATAGAGATATATTATATATATGTAGATATATTACGTACGGGAAACAAAAAGTTGCCTACTACTTTGTATTCATTAAGAAGTCTCAGAATCTGTCGCACCTCATGTTTTAATAATACAGAATTACAAATGAATATTTTACTACCGTGTGGAAGCTTCATTTTATGAAAACGAAGTTATAAACCTGCGAGATTCCAAGTGGCTCTTGTAACTTTTGATTACTGAATTATTTGAAACTTTCATTTTACAAATCAGATAATTTTATTACGCACTGCTAAGAGGTATGTGAAATTTGTTATGTTTCAGCAAATTTGCTAACATACTGCAAGTAAGGACATATGAAAATATAGTAGTTGCAGGCTTCATAAATTTTTGATATCCGCTTTACGTTACTGTCATCGATTATTGAAAATACAAATTCTATTAATGGTATTTTTCCGTCGTTTTATTTTTTTAACAGTTTTGTTAATAAATGAGGAAAGATTTTTTTTATGAATATATCGAACAACCTGCTTTTTAGGTGGTACTGCAAAATTTTGTTTGTAGATTGCAACGGGCCGGTTTCCACAACTCCACGTCTAGCGCGTATTTTGCGTGTAGGCAGGAATATTAGTTTACTCGAACCAACCAAGCTCCTCCAGGAATCGCAGCAGACCCTTGATGTTCCCTGCGACCTTAGAGAGCGATCTTGGCGAGCCGAGATGCTTGGTCCGGTATATGGCGGCCATAGGGCAGTCCAGCTGGACACGAGCCGCCGTTACGTCCGTCTCCATATACGCTCTGCACAGAGGACTGTCTGTAACACCTAAAGTAAACAGATGTTTGTTAAATGATCCATGTACGGTTATTGCGCTACTAATCATTCTGATTTGGGGTTTATTCAGACGAAGTAGTACCTTGGAGATGTGACAGTTGATGACGGGCAAAGCAGTCACCAGTTTGTGTTGGCTCTGGTCTTACACTGGTTTGAGCCGCCCCGAGAAAGTTCGTCCGCCGCGTCGTTGCTCCTAGACCCGCTATGTCCATTAATACATTCTAGGGTTATTTCATTGAATTGACATACCTCATTTAATCTCTGGTAGCATTCGTAAATGAGCCCTGAGTTCATGACATTACTACTGGGCTGGAGGGCCAGTAGTACCGCCATACTGTCGGAGAGTATTCGAATGGAATGGTCTTTTGCCTTCCTTGCAGCTATGGCTGATGCTGCTTGGATAATGGCCATGCACTCTGCCTGAAACACTGTATTGTGGGCACCGCAAAACTTAACGTGTAGGAAGTTTATCGTTTGTTACGCTTTATTTTTTGTGCTGTATACCTAATTTGGTTTGTTGCTTTTCCTTAATAGATTTTTAAATTTTCATTGACTTAGACTAAAAGAAAATTAACTTACAAATAATATTATCATTATCATTCTAAGGTTTACCTATAAGAAGTTTTCTGAATAAGGAAGGCCTCCACAATAGATTGCCACGAAACAAGGCTCTAAGTCACCTGCATCCATCTACTTCCCGCAAAAACGTGACGATCGTCGCTCCATTTAGTATGGGATCGTCCTATACTGTGTTTGCTTAAACATGATCTTCCTTTTGTACATGTTTAATCTTAAGACCTTTGGTGTAACACCTTTGAAAGAAACTATTGAGGTCACTGAGCATAGCGATTGCGCTAGGATCTTTGGGTTCTCCAGTGATACTGTCATAATGACTATATATATCGTCGGCAATTCAAAGGTGAGTGATGTAGACGATATTAACGTTGATACCGTATCGGTTCCAGTACTGGACCTTGAAGACATCTTCCAATTCATTGAATTTAGTTTTGGGTAAATAACTTCGCTCTGTCTTATATCTTTCTGTAATTGGATGAGTTTCGTACTCTGTTTTCGTAAAGCCATCGTAACTTTATTGTTCAAACACTGCACCGCTTCGATATGCCATTAGACAATCTGTCACTGTAGACTTCACATAGTCTTTATATAACGGGCATAGCAGTAGATTGTACTCCTTGGTGTACAGTATAATCTGGTGATGGTTATGAATGTGGTCCTTGGTAGAAAAGCCTTTTCGGAAACTGGCTTATTCAGGAAGGAGAATTGTTTTCAAGAAGAAGACGTTTCTACTCCACTCTTCTGGCGTAGCGACTTCACGGATGACGGAATTAAGCTTGCAAATATGTATGAAGACAATGTAAAATATGTCATACCATGTACTTGAATATGTATGTACATATGTATATATGTACTTAAGAATTACCAAGCGTTCTGAGGAACGAAAGGAAAATCAATCGAAAAATATAATACATAAACCACAATTAATTAAAAAATAATTATTTCCAGTTACATTATAGTACCTAAGCTAGAAGCGAGTTTTTTTATTCTAATAATTAACACTTAGCGATTCATTTCCGGACTTAGATATTTCCCAAGTTCGCAGGATTCGCTGCAAATGTTACGCTTGTCAAATGGATTGGAGATGGCAGTTACCAGGCAGTAGTGTACTCTAGAGTCTAGATCTAGACAATGCTAATCATCACGGCTATGGGTACTTTAGGCCTGATATAATTATTCCAGATATAACACCGGTGAAAATAAAATAAAACTCTTCAATACTAAAAAAATAAAATTCTTCTAGTGTTTGTGGTCAAATGGGTTACGAATACATTCTATGAATATATGCTATGGTATGAATCAATAATGTTGCTATAGTTTTTGAGCTTATAATGAGGTGACATAAATGTGGCCACTTATTATCATCCGACTTATGGTATAAAGACTCGACTGAGCAAATTGTTAATGCACTGCGGGTTGCTTGTTTGATTTCGCACGGACTATATAATTATATGGCCTACAGATAGGTGTTCCGGGAAAATAGAGAGAAAATAAAAAAAACAGAATGTGCATGTGTCATAGCATATCGCTCAAGTTACTAAAATAATTTCATCCTGCGACTGTTTAGCGATTGATAACAAATCGTGTGTCCCTTCAATTGGCGGAACTCGGCATTTCAAACGTTTTTAGATATCGATAGTAAATAAGTGTGTTTAAGTTACCACAGAAGACCCACTAACCAAACCTTGACTATGCTTGTTCAATTAAAGTATTTTTGCTACTTGGGTGTACATTACACTGTGGTTAAGGCCTCCTAATAGGTATATAAAATACCTGTGATAGGTTGTTCCACTTGTTCATTTCAAATTGATCGTATGTAACGTAACCTAAGTAAAAATACCTCCAGCACACTTTACCACCAAGTTACGTACAGAGTTAGACGACCCTACAGATCAGAATACTCCAAGTGATAGTAAGTACACTGGTGGTAGAATTCCGACCACATGACCAGTTATTCTGCGTCAAGCAATGCAATATATTACCGTGTTTCGGTCGGAAGGGCACTGAGAGCTAGTAAAATTACAGGGCATATGAAACTTAAGAAATAATGATGTGAGGATGGCGCAGTGTGGTACCACACAAACATGTTCTGGGTGGCACAACATTTGCTATAGGCTATCGTTGCACTTAGCATCAGTTGAACGTTTTTCTCGTATCGTCTATTTCTCCTATAAAAAAAAACCTAACTACTACACAGTGTGACCAAGGTACACACCAGCTGAAACCATCATTTGTTTGTAAAAGCAAATTGTTGATTTTAGAGTCTGGTTGTGTTGTGTTTGTTCCCGTCTATGTGACACTGCATCGTAGCTTTTTTTTGTATGTGTTCAACTGTTGTTAGCCCGGCGGCTTTTACAACTTCGTCGGAAGAGCCTCGCGAGCAGAAGGCCGCGAGTACGGGTACAACGTCGCTGCAGACGTTGACTCGGCGCTGCATCGTAGCTTACCACTTACTTAGATTAAGCATGAGCGAAAGGACGAGTGCTTCTATGTTTGTGCGTGCACTTGTGGCACTCTAATATCTCCTGTGCAGCTGATAGCTTCCGACAGTATTCGGAAGATGTCGCCGTGGCCGTTGGAAATCGAAAGTAATCAGAAATAAAATAATTATTGTTAATTATATTCATAGGCAGAAGCAGCGAGCGTTTAATATACTCGTATTGTAATATAATTAAGAGGTAAATATAATTATATAATAATTAGACAAGACAGAATAAAGGTGCTTCCGTTTCCCCGTAACTTTTACAGTTCTGTTAAAGTTTTTACATGATTTTATTTATTTATATAAATGTACTACTGTGTGTTTTGTATAAATGTACAGATTACACACTACCGCTTTAGAAAAAAAATATTAATGGTGCGGTGAGGGCAACGACGCCTATTCGTCTACGTTTAAATTTTGACAAGCTAAAAGTAAAGGACCTCTGTATTTTTATAACTACAATGTAACATTCATACATACATAAGATCACGACTGTATCCCATAAGGGGTAGTCAGAGACTGGGTACTCACTGCAAAAATAGATGACTGCCACAATTCACGTTTCACCAAAACAATATAATGCACTTGTGGTGTGATAGGTGATGAGCCCATCGCCACCATGCGCTGTTGGGTGCACAGTGCAGTTTAATTCCTTACTCGCCTTTTACGAGATCCATTGGATGAGATGGAGTGGTAGTATTCTTTTACACAATGTAACATGCCGTAAAAGGTTAATAATACGAAAATCTCTACTGTTAATATACTTTTTATAGAAAAAAGCACTCATAAGTTACTTAATATTTATGTACCAGCGACGTATTTTTCAGTTCTAAGCTTTTAGGTACGATGACATCTAACGTGCGAACCCTACAATGTTCTCCAAACCAGGCGTATCTGTGTGTATGAACACAAGTTATTTAAATATCTAAATAGTTCATGTAGTACGACGTAGATGACGCCTTTAGTAGTAACGTCGCGGTATTTTCTCTTGGTACTCTCTCAAGTAAAACATAGATGGCGTTGTTTCCAAAGATGATAAACTTTATAGATTTTTGTCAAAAATATAACATCACTGTAATAATTTTTACTGTATCATTTTTTGTGTAAAATACTTATTGGGCTACTTTTTTGGATATTTATAATTTAAATATTTCAGGTTATTACTGATAGAGATAATGTAGCACAGGGGCCGGGCGCTCGCCTTCAATTTTATAGTACGCGTGTGACCTGAGTTCGATCCCCGGTGCCAGCAACTTCAAAATGATTCTTCAACTGTATGTGCTGGTTTACCACGTGCTCGATGACAAAGTAATACATCGTGGGTGAACCTGCATGTCTGAGGTATAAAAAATATTTCGAGGACAGTGACGTCCGCGAACCCGCGAACTGCATAGTGGAGTTTCCAGCTCAAATGCCCTCTTAATAGGAGGTGCAAAATGAGAGGAGGCCTGTGCACAGCAGTGGGACATTTTCAGGCTGTTACTTTACTTATTACTTATATTAGTGATACTATTTGAATGCATACTAATTTTAACTAGGGTCTAGAATTACTATTCTTAAGGACAGACTTATTCCCATAAGAAAATAATTCGTACTTTGATAGCCAAATACCCGATTCGATAAACTTAAGTTATATATTAAGCCAAAATAAATAAACTGGTAGAGACGATAACTGCATCGGCTGCTGTTGTTACGTGCTAGTGATTCATGTCTGAACAGAATAGAAATAGTAAAACGGCAATATTGCGTCTAGTCTTTCACCATCTGTTAATCGTCTGATCATTTCAATTTTGAGGCTTATACGTTTGTGATAAGGTGTTGTGTGAACGCTTTAATAAATTTGTCTTTTATCGCATACATGTAGGTGTTTGCGTATACGTGACAAGTCCTGTAAAGTTCCCGCGTCTTGTTACCACTTCGTGTTTGGCAGATTGGATTTGTTTTCTCAAATATTTTCCCATAATATAATGTAGGTAGGTGTAGATTGTGACAGTGCTGAATTAAAGGGCCATAAAACAACTTCCCTTTGATGGTAAATAATGCATGAGGTGTTCTGTTTTTTATTTATATTTTTTTCATTCATTATTTTACATATAAATTATAATTGCAATGAATCTCAAATAAACAAATAAAATTGTAGATAACAATACCCTACTTGAACTATACTAGCACCAGTGAATTAATAAAATTACTTAGTAAATGTTATTCTGTCGTGAAGCAGTAGTGTGCAAGCATTACTGTGTTTCGGTTTGAAAGGCACTGTGAGCTAAAGTAATCACTGGGCATTTGAGACTTAAGAACTGATGTCTCAAGGTGATGGGCGCAGTGTGGCGGCACACAGAAATATTCTGGGTGACACAGCATCTGCTGTGGGCGGACGTTGCACTTACCATCAGGTGAACGTTTTGCTCGTTTCGTCACTTGATACAATAAAAAAAAATGTCTCATCGGCACTGTGATAACCATAATGATTATCAATGCAGACCGTTATTGACATATTCCGCAACTATACAGCTAGTTAGGTTCCAAACTTTAAAAAGCAAAGCCCAAATTCCGCTGCGTATTCGAATATTCCATGTAAAGATTGCTAGGTTAACGACAAAAATCCCTTTACCACCTTTAAAAAATAAATCGCAATACTTTAAACTACCTTGATAATTTTTCATTTTAACATAATATTCTTTTTTAATACTGTAGCCACCCGTAGCACTCTTTTATTCCAATACAAAACATTTTCTATATTTTAATTAATTTAATTTAATAAAAGTCGCGAGTTTCATCTAGATTATAGGCTTTCAATCTTATTTTGCCCACTTGAAAATATTTTATTTTCGAAAGTTCCAACTTTTTCTTGTGAATCTGAAACAGTTATTGCCACGATTTTATTTAAACGTGTAATATTATATAGTCGTAAGTTAGGATATGACCCCTATCCTATTTCTGAGTTTAAAGAAGATTTTTCAATGAGAACAATTAAAACGCATACTTAATTATGTTGAGAAATATTTTTATTAACATTCAAAAGAAATTGAATTTATAACTTATCTAATGAGTAGGTTGAATTAGTAGCATTTTAAGGATTTTGTTAATATCAGGCTCGATTTTACTTAAAGATAAGTAATGTTTTCTTTTATTTACGCGAATATTACACATTTAAATAAAACTACTTTTTTACGGATTTTATCGCCTTGTACAAGCGGTATGTAGATGATACTTTCACAATTTTACCATCGCATAAAGTAACTGCATTTCTAGACCACCTTAACTCCCTAAACTCTAAAATTCAATTTACAATGGAGTTAGAGGCAAATAACTCTTTAGCTTTTCTGGATGTGTTAGTAATTCGGAATCCTAATAACACCTTGTGTCACACTGTGTATAGAAAAAAGACCCATACAAATAGGTATTTAAATGGTGAATCTCACCACCATCCTTCACAGTTAGCTACCGTGGGTAAATCTTTGTTTCAGAGAGCACAAGGGATCTGTGACAGTAAACACCTGGCCGCCGAGCTTCAGCATGTCAAGCAAGTTTTGCAAGACAACAAGCTTCGGGTTCCGCGCCTTCGTCGCAGTGACCGAGTGAAGCCGGCCACAGTCGGCGTGTACCTGCTGTTCTTCCATATGTCAGAGGAGTCACGGACAAGATTGGCTATATCTTGAAGCGAGCTTCTATAAGAACATTTTTCAAGCCGCCGAAGAAGATAAGTCAGTTTTTACCATCTGTCAAGTGTAACATCCCTCTACAAGATGCAGGAGTATACAAGCTGGATTGTGAATGTGGTCTCTCTTACATAGGGCAAACTAAAAGATCCATTAAAACCCGCGTTAAAGAACACATAGCTGATGTGAAGCATCGACGCTCTAGGAAGTCTGCAGTCTGTGACCATGTTCTGGATCATCCCAACCATTACATCAGATTTGATAGACCACAAATCCTTGCAAAAGAACACCGATTCCTACCAAGGATGATTCGCGAGGCTATTGAAATTAAAAAACATCCTAATTTCAATAGGGAAGATGGTTGGGTATTACCACCGGCTTGGGATCCTATTATTAATAAAATTAAATCAAAAACCAAGCATACCACTGCAAGGCTTCAAGACACAGTAAGCTCTTTCTGCGTAGATCGGACTACAAATAATAATTAAAAGCTGAAGGTACTCCGGGTTAACTATGACATCGGGACAACTGTCACCTCAGTCCCCCCGTGACCATGGGTGCTGTAAAGCGTCCGAAACGTCGGGTAAAAATAGTTCAAAAATTAAACGCGATAAAATCCGTAAAAAAGTAGTTTTATTTAAATAAAGATAAGTAAGTTGCCGCGTTCAGTAACATCGAGCCTTTTTCTTTTTAGTTACCAACATTGCTACAGCACTAAATCCACTTTCAGTTAAATAGGACGATGGGAATCGTCTATCAGATATCAGAAATCTTTGAACAATACTGCGCCCGTCACCCGTAGACATAAGTTCTTAAGTCTCATATGCCCAGTGATTACGCTAGCTCTCAGTGCCCTTCAGATCGAAACACAGTAATGTTTGCACACGTTTGCTTCACGGCAGAATAACTTTCCCTGGGGACCACCCCTGTAGGAATCCGTCTAGGTAGATACCAATCTACCTAGACGGATTCCTACATAGGAAGCCGACCACCTGTGAGTTCCCGTCTGCCTGCCATATTTCTTTTGTAGATTATCACTTTCTTAATCACGTTTGATTATCCGCCTTGAAGTTGATTTCTACAGACTTTCCAGTCCACTATTGGGATGAGGTTGTCGCGCAATTCTGTGTCTTTGTTTCCCAGGAAATCGATCACAGACCTAAATAGATTGTAAAATCGAGTCAAACAAGTTCCTTTTGACAGCTAGCGCACTTCTCTGAAAATCACATCAATGTTCATCAAAGCTGACCTTCCTTCAACGAGTTATTTTTATTTTTATTAAGTGCTCTGATAACATATTTTATTGATGTATGGACGCGTTCACTCATATTTTTGCAACCAAATGCTGTCGATGAATTACGCAATGCACAGCAAGCATATCAGGAACTTCATATTTTAAGCACGCTATAAAGCCTTTGTATATATAATTTCGGTGATGTAATTGCTGTTAGCCTTTTTGGCTTTTACAGCTTCATCGGATACTGTGCTCACGGGCCAGTGGCCCGCATGCCAGTGGCCCGCGTGCCAGTGGCCCGCGTGCCAGGTTTGGTTTGACCCAAACATAAATAAATAAATAAACTCCTACCAAAACCTCGAAATTCGGACTGTGTCGCGTTCGCTGGGTGCTTGCGCGATTTAGAATATCTCAATATGATTTTGTCGTCTAATGACCGTCCGAGGGAGGCTGCGGGCCTCCATTCGGACTGTGGATTTCTGTGTCGGTGACTCTGGGCGGTGAGAACCGCACAGGAACACGGGTGTATCTTGTGTAGGCGGTGTGATTGTCGACTGCTGCGCGTCGCTCTCTACGGCGGTCGCGCGTCGTTGTGCGTGTTATATTACAGCTATTAACTGTATGTACAGTGTAGCCTGGATCGTGACTGACCGTATCGTGGTCACGGAGTGCTGAGACGTCCTTGTCGTCTAGCACGTTTCGCGAGCGACGTTTGCGTTCGGTCGCGTTTCTATCTGGTCGGTAATTTGCTGCTTTAACCACCAGCGGGTTTGAATGAACAGCGGCTTTTTCGAAAAACTGCCGTGATAGTGCTCTGAAGTGTTCAGAGATTAAGGGCATTTCTCAGTCGCTGTGAAGATCTACGTTACGTTGGTACCAACCGGCTCCGTCGTCAGTTCGCAAGAATCGATTACGAACGCTCTGTAACTTCTTTAATTGATTGCCCGTCGCGTGAGCGAAAGCGACGCATGCATAGACCATCGCTGGTCTTATGCAAGTCTCACAGAGGCGAAGTTTGTGTCTTAAGCACATTTTGCATGAAGAGCATGTTAATGCATAGTAGTCGGCTTGAGATAAAAACCGCTCTATTTCGAACGTTTTTTATGTGTGCAGCGAACGACATCGCTGCATCTAAAGTGACACCGAGGTATTTGACGCTCTTTTCCCAGGGAATAGGGCGTCCGAACAGGGTGATCGTGCCTAGTTGATTGTTATCGATTGTGTGAATTCGTCTAGCGGGCTTTGAAAGCCTTTGTGACGTCCTATCGTAGCCGGTGCGCCATCCGTAGCAACTGAAAAAATAGTTTTAAAAATGTTTATTTCTTTACAAAACTTTTCCAATGTATTTAAATATGGTTTCTCTTTATGGATCAGTTTCCGAATTTGAAGCCAATAATACAACTAGACATATTGTCTCATCTTTGATGAACCTAACTCATTTTTGCTTCCGACATGGTTTTTAGTTTACAGATACGCGACTAAAAGATCAACTTATCAAATCTTAACCAAACGCTGTTATCAATTGGGCGCAATAATACTAATGCAAATAAAAAGAACAATTACTGTCTTTATATAGGTTGGAGGCATATAACACGCATTAACAGGAATATGATAAACAAGAAGTGATTCATTTATAACACCCAGCGCGAAAATTAAGCGCGAGCGCCGCGCGGGGGCAAGGACGATGCGGCAGCAGAGTGCGTGTCGGGGGTTGCGGGTTCAATCCTGTCGCCGCATGTTTGCTCACTCGCTGACTCCCGAATGCCCCGAAGTCACTGAGCGAGTTAGAACAAGCACAGATAATATTGTCAATTCTTGCAGAATTACAAAAATCTCATTAATTAACCAAAACTTGTTATAATTATTTTTGAATTTACAGGCATTTATTAAATTCACCTGTACTAATACTATTTATCTTACTATTATCGGAACTATATTTTATATGGTACATTTCACATTTTTTTTATACAAATCAAAGAATTGTTTTTTTCATATTATACTATTTAATCTTTCAGTTCAATTTTCATCCACTTGCTGAACTTCCGAAATATGTGAATTTTCGCAAACATTTTTACAATACGTACAATAACAAAAATTACGTACATGATTAGCGTGTTTTTTTTTGTCTTTTTCAGACTATGTTTTTTTAACCTGCCCACGTCCCGTCTGTGCCATATCAACGCCCCCTTATTTTCTCTGAGTCTTCTACTGCCTCCGAGAAAGTCTCACTATCTGTCTACAAATTTTGAATTTGAATTTTCGCACGCGTGATAAAAATGATTACAATACATGAGGTAACAAAAATAATATTAAAGTTTTCATTATTTTAGAACGTGGTTAGCGTGTTTTTTTGTCTTTTTGAGACTATATTTTTTTAACCTGCCCACGCCCTCTCTGTGCCATCTCAACGTCCCTTAATTTTCTCCTACCCCTTGAAAATCTCAACGCCTCTAGAGAAAGACTCTAGATGGAGCGACGACCTTGCACGGTTTTGCGGGAAGTGGACGGAAGCAGGGGCTCGCGATCGTGTTTTGTGGCGAATCTATGGGACAGGCCTATGTTCAGCAGTGGACTTGTGGTTGGTTGAAATGATGATGATGATGAATTTAATATATTTTACTTGAGTACGTACCGCCATTTATTGTTACGTTAATACATATAAAGTTACGATCAGAAGTTAATAAATAAAAATAAATTGTCAGGGTTATGGCCAATTTCATGAATAAATCGATATAAGAGCCAGTATAAAGTCTATATTTCATTCTTTACGTTGCATATTGCATTCTGACAGTTGCCGGCGTACAAATTGTTGAAGTTTATGGCTTAGTAATTTTGCATTACAAGCAAATTACTAACGTATTTACTTATTGTAACATTTATGGTTACGATTGTTTTATATCTCATGTTAACATAACTTCTACAGCGTACCTACTGGTTTTTGGTCTTACACACATTCAAATGTACCTTTGTTCTTAATATATTGCAGTCTTGTCACGTGAGAACAGAAAAACAACATTGTTTGTACGCTAAAAAGAATATATAGTTTATGAGAATATAGTTAATAGCGCATTATTACTTTAATTCGTAAACATTTAATAATAAAGAAGGGACTATTTATAGTTAAGAACTTAGGTTTTAAGTTTATAATTATTTATATTCTTCGTAGTTGGTGAAACAGCATGTGGAAGCGACGACGGCGGGAGCGTGTAAATTGTGAAACTTAGAAGCGCGGTTGCAATTTTCGCTGCTGTATATAATATTGTCAGGCACAAAAGTAGAGATGGCTGTGAAACGATGGATGAGTACTCTGGCTTTTTGGCACGTTTCTATATACACGATTCCATTAAGTTAGAGCTTCTTGTTCGAGCAATTGATCTATACTTGCGATAGTTTAAGTACAGGTTATTAAAAGTTCTTAGTTTTAGTAATGTTGAATAAATTTTGTTTTCTTTAGTGTATTTTACCAAGAAAAGGGATTATAATGTTTTTATTATTGTTCAATATCTCGTAATGTTAATGCTCGGTATATAGTTGGTATATTATCAAGTCATTAAATTAAACATAAACAAGAGCGCGTGCAACTCAGTAACGTGACAGTAGTGCAATTTATATATTAGAAATTTGATCAAAATAAAAATCAAAATGCTCAATATACAAACAATTATTAATTAATCAAACACAAACGTTGCACGAAAGCGCTGCACTCAAATCCGAACTTAACATTTTACTCTCATGTCGCGCAAAGAAGTTTATCTTCAAAAATTGCAAGTTTTGTTGCTATGTAATCTGAATGCTACTGCTGAATCTGTTACATAAATATAGCAATGAGATTCCGACAATTATCCTTAGGCATTGCTAGAATTTAAATTTGACAGGAACAAACAAAGGTATTCGTATAGGTAAATTAATTATTAGGTACATAATATTATTACAACTCTTGAAAACGGTACACTTTCTATACTTAAATATAAGTGAAAATGTTACACTATCGATTTAATTAAAATCTGTTACATTTTATGCGCTTGAAAGTTTGATGATATTCGTAGTTAGTTACAATTAGTATGATCGAGTTTAATAAATTGCTTGACCCGATCCGTTTGTTTTCAAGCACTAAATAAATCAATATCGGGTAATGGTTTCTACGCCTAATTCCAGAATTGTGCCAGAGTATTTAGTACAATTCGAATTAGCTGCAGCTGTCAGATTTAGGCAAACATTCGTGGAGCTCGTTTGGAACGGAACTAGGATCCGCTCTGTTTCTCACATTAGTTCAATCCCGATGAATTGGTGCAGTTGCCTTCAGAACGCTTGAATTTCGTCTGAGACCGCATTGTTTTGTGACGTTCAATTGTGCATCGGAGTAGAAATATTATTGCTTTGAATAACATTGTTTATATTTTTACCGTGTCGTGTCTTTGTCCCGAATTATCAGTTAAAGTTTAGGAGTCGTTACGAGAAATCTGCATTTTATTAATTTTTATTCGTCAAAGTAAATTTTCGGATCTTTGACATCAAATGAAATTTCTTACGGTTTTGCTGCTTTCAGTATTGTGATATGAGGCTCTAAAAAGAAAATAACTTAATTACTCCCTATTTTGTATATTTTAATTATTGTATTTTTTAAATAATTTTATTTATAACTAGCTGAAGCCCGTGACTGCGTCCGCGTGGATTAAGGTTATATATCGTGGGAACTCTTCAATTTTCCGGTATAAAAGTATTCTATGTCCGTCTCCAGGATCTCTGTGCCGAATTTATCAAGATCGGTTCAACGTTTGGGCCGTGAAAAGGTAACAAACGGACAGAGGGACAGAGAGAGTTACTTTTGCATTTATAATAATAGTATAGATAAACATTTCATGTGTTAATGTGATTGTGTCAGAAAAGCCTTTATTTCTTCCATATCATCATAATTGCTATAAATCATCATTACTGCGACTCATGAGATCAACTAAATAAAGGCCAACTTAGTTTATCGTTTAAATGAAACGGATTTTATCGCGCTTAATTTTGAACTATATATAACCCGATGAGGAGGACTGAGGTGACAGATGTTCTGATGCCAAAGTTAATCCGGAGTACCTTCTGCTTTTAATTTCAAAGTGAAAGTCAAAGTCAAAATTTCTTTACTCAATTAGGCTTGTTTAAAGCTCTTATGAACGCCAAAATCTACACCGGTTCAAAAAGTGACCTCAGAGAAGAACCGGCAAACATCATAAATTTAGTAGCCAGGGGGTTTGCTAGTGCAGATTATGAGTTATTTCCACACATCTATGGCATCTATATAATAATCTATTTTCTTGGCAAATTTATTTAATAACTCATATTCAGGACAATTATGTAGAAGAATAGTAAATAAAAGTAGTATAATTGTGCAACCTTGCTGAACAAAAGTAACAGCAAGGTTGCGAGTTAGGTAATTATGAAGGAGTAGGTTAGGCAGACTTCTACAACCACTGAAAAACGAGAGATTTTGCCTTGCTGAAACGATAGAGCACATAACAATAAGGCGGAAAGAGGATTAATACACCTTTCAGTGCGTCGTCACGGGCGGTCCCCTGCTAAGTCGACGGACGCTGGCCCTCTTGGGCGGTCGGCGGCGGCTGCAACAGCTCGCGTGGGAGTGGAAGCGGCGCAAAGCCGCACAGATGATCGTGCGGCCCATTGTCGGCTCTGTCGAATAGTTGAATATTGATTTTGAGATCCCGGGTTACGACGTCATTTCTGACGTAGCGACCCGCTCCTAC
Organism: Luehdorfia chinensis; assembly: GCA_019845155.1. Classification (NCBI taxonomy): domain Eukaryota; kingdom Metazoa; phylum Arthropoda; class Insecta; order Lepidoptera; family Papilionidae; genus Luehdorfia; species Luehdorfia chinensis. The sequence goes on from JAHVAK010000527.1 coordinate 13,845,005, forward strand.
GATTGTGCGTAGCGCGAGATTCTGCTGGGCTTGGAGTCTTTCACACTATTTATATTACAATATTTATATTATCTACCTTTCTGAATGAGTCATCTGATGTTAAATCTATATAAGTATCAATAGAGCCAGAATGTCCAGTACTGGAACCGCTGTCCGCTTCCAAGTAATTACAACTTTTTTCGGGGACATGCACAACAAAACGCATAAAAAGTATAAATGGCTACGGCTGGAAGCGGAAAAGGGGTAGGATGAATTAGGAGTTCGTTTTAGAGTGGGGATGAAATATAGAATCAGTGACTAAATTATCGCTAATACGATCACATTGTATACATACAAAATATTCGACACTAATAACTATGAATATTTTTGTCACTTGAACACTAAGATTTGAACTATGATTTCACTGAATTTGAATTACTGTAAATGGAAAAACATGACATACCTTTCTTCATTACACGGAAACGGGTGATAACTCAGTTATCTATTGATTTTTAAAGATAACATACAATTTGTAACAGCTCACGTGGTTTGTACCATATTTGGTTAATAATAATGATTATTATTATATATTATAAAATTATAGTGAATGTATTTCGATAAACAAATCGCTTTATTATATTGACGTTACGCGAGCGCGACGTGACAACCCTTCAATATAGGTACCATGGCTTTTACGAAAACTTTTTAAAAAGGGTATCAGGGGTGACTTATTTAGATGGTTCATGTCGTACATTAAGAATCGAAGACAATCAGTCGTCCTTAGTGGGTATCGATCATCAACCTTATACATACAGTTGGGCGTCCTGCAAGGTACCTTATTAGGGCCCCTGCTATTTTAATTTTTATAAATGACTTCGGTTCATATTTTAAATCTTCTAAAATTATTCTTAACGCTGACGATATGATGATTTTGTTTCCTATTACTGATTTAATAAGCTTTTTGGCCTTCAACAGGATCTCTATAATCTGGAAACTTATTGCGCTAGCAACAAACTTGAACTGAATTGCTCTAAATGTTTTACTTGTTAATTTACTCGTAAGCCTAATCCCATAATTTACGATTATAAGCTACACCATACCTCTTTAAGTGGAACTGATTCTATAAGAGATCTAGGCGCTACTTTTGACTTTAAACTGCTATTCGTTACCCACATTGACAAAATTGTTACAAATGCTAACAAAGCGCTGGGTTTTATACTCTGACTTTCAAGTGAACTCAACAACATAAATACTATTAAAATCCTATATTTTGCTTTTGTCCGCACTACTTGGAATATGTATCTAAAATTTGGAATCCTCAATACAAAGTGTACTCGTATATTGACATGATTAAGAACATTCAAAAAAGATTTTTGCGTTTCCTATAATTCAAAAAAAAAGTATATTTGTCCGACAACATTGTGTGATGGTAAAAAAATCATATTTTTATACCCGCGCAGAAATATTGAAGATCACTCTTTCCTTTTGAAAATAGCGAAAGGGAATGTTATATATAATAATTACTCAGAATTATTAAGTAAAATTAGACTACGTACGTCATCACCTGAATAAATAAACTGCAGTTGGCAACGCCGACTATAGTTAGTTCAATTTAACCCAAAGAAGACACAGGTTTGCGCGTTTACTCCTAAAAAGAAACCCTTCGAAGCTTTGACCTCATATTATAGCATTCCCCTCGTTGCCTCAGGCAATATGGGAATCCTCGACGAATCCGTGGTGTTTATATATCTAATGACGGTCAGTTTCGCAGTCACTTGGAAGGGATAGCTAAATTGACCTCTAAGAAGCTTGGCGTGCTTGCAACTTTACGAGGCGCAGGTTGGGCCTCACATGGAGTAATGTTCTCATCTCTGTGGGCGGGAGCACCACATTGCAGGCTCCTTCCATATGACTGCATTCCAATAAGTGCGGCTCGAATCCTCGACGATCAGGTTTTTCCCGATTGGCTTGATCTACTGGCCTTGCGAAGAGATGTTGTTTACCTTTATGGAATCTGCCGCCGCCAGCGGTTTTTCGGACCGATGTATCGGTTAGGGACCTTCAAGAAAATAGCCTATTCCTTTCTGAAAGGCATACGCTATTTTTTTGATATTGTAGATGTTCATGGGCGGTGGTGATCACTTATCATCACACTTGCTCGTTTGCCACCTCTTCTATAAAAAAACGACAATAGCCTCCGAGCTGCGGTCTATGGAATGTTTTTACATTTTTACGACATATATTATTTGATGCACATGTTAATAATTCAAATATAAAACCTGGCTTGCGTCTAATTTGTTCCAAATTTAAGGTAGATCACCGCATTCTATTAAGACTGTTAATATAGGTCGACATACGTTTTGCACAATAATTTTGATTTTTAAATTACTTCGTGTCGTTTATGATAATATATTCACATTCTCTGATTCTGAGATCGTCCAATGGTGAGTAAACTCCTCATATCGTAGATTTGGTAGATTCATCTTGCTATGACTTGAATGTCTTTGGCTTCATAACCCGTCATGTGCCTCGGTGAGAAGCCCTTTAGTCCATTTTCCTCTAGTTCGATAAAAATGCTCTAAAGGAAAACCCATTATTCTACAAAGGTCTCTGCTAATACGCGGTTCTGCTCTGTCTTGATTAAACTGCTAAGAACATCTGTATTATAATTTATGTTTCATCGAGAAACCACTGCGCTGTACTTTTATAAACGCGCCAGACTTCAACTCAAAATTATTAATTCTATAACATCAATGTTCCCAAGGTGCGAGGTGAAATAGATTTTACTTCCTAACTATAATGTTATACGCGTGTAAATTAACTCAGCACTTCTACTGTCACATTTAGGCGTACAAATTGCGCTCTTCTATCTTCTAAAAGGGTTTTTTTTATTTGATTAGAGTGACGGAACGAGCGAAACGATCAACTGATGGTAAGTGCAACGTCTGCCCATAATAAATGCTGTGTCACCCAGAACAGTGTGACATCACAATGCGCCCGTCACCCTGAAACAACAGTTCTTAAGTCTCATATGCCCAGTGATTACGCTAGCTCTCAGTGCCCTTCAAACCGAAACACAGTAATGTCTGCACACTACTGCTTCACGGCAGAATAACTGGCCCTGGGTGGTACCTACCTAGATGGATTCCTGCATAAGAATCCAACCACCAGTTAAATATAGGCTGTTTTTATTAATAGCTGATCGTTACCCAGTTGACCTAATTTCGTATTTTAAGAATAATGTAAAAGATGAGACGAAGCTTAATTAGTGGTAAATACTAAGAAACAATAAATTGATAGTTATAATCAATGCTCTATTCAGGCTATAAATTGCCTTACAAACGTTCCCTTAATATTTTTATACAAAGACTACATAGAAAGGAAATTGTAACAAATTACCTAATTTCTCTTTATGTATAACAAAATGAGTCTGAAGTTGTTTGAATTGGCCGTTTCACACTAAAACAATTTTTCATGAAGAAGGGAATCTTATTAAAATGTTTAATCTAGGACGCGACTGTAATCGAATACACTTCGTTTAAATATTGTTCTCTTATGAAAGTCACTTGTAGGTACAAATTACACCATATTTAAATTGACTAATATACATCTTAGCGAACACTAGGCCCTGTAGTAGAAATTCGACCATAATTCATAAAAAAAAATAAGTTAGAACGTTATAAAGGATTGAGTAATTATTTGTTGGCAGCATTTTAAAATTCTATGGCGAAAATCTCTCTGTGCGACTACTTGACATTGGAAGTATGAACGTTTACAAACGACGGACTATTATGTGATTGACATTGTCGGTATGAACGTAAATAATGAATGTGTTATTTTTTTAAATTTAATCGCTTCTTCTCCATACAAACTTTAACTATGCCAAAACATACTTTTCATGTAATAATACCAAAAGACGCCATTCGCAATTCTATCCGTTCTCTTCTCCATTTTGTGCCAAGTCTGGTTCTATTAGGTTTCCTTAGAATATATTATATTACACTATGTTGTATTACGTCTTATAAATGTGTACTTTTGTTTGTCTTGCTTTAAAGTTTGGACTGTTGCTGTTCGGTAGGATTGCACTACAACGGAGGGCATTTTGATTACGGAAATTCGTCTGATCTCCTCTGCTAATCTCTGCCTTTCTTTCCGTTAATAAAGCAAAGTCGTTCGCAGAAATATACAAGATAAGGTTATTACCTTATCATATTTGATATGCGGGCTACTTTAAGTTATGATGATACGAATATAATATATGTATAATGTTTACTAAGAATTGTTTTCTCAATCCTGTTGCTCATTGTTTGACTGATTATTGACTGTTATTAACATGGAAAGTGGGCCACGGATAGCCAATTTGCTACTTTGAATGTTAGAGAAGGTATGAGTGATAAAATTGAAGAAGTATGCGAGATGATGAGTGAAAGACGGATTGATGATCTTTGTGTTAAAGAGACCAAGCCGAAAGGATGCAACACCACCATGCATGGACCCTACACAGTCTATGGGTGGGGGAGCCCTGAGACGAGTAGTGGCTGTCAGGCTGTTGGTGTATTGTTTTCTGCTAGAATAAATGAATGTGTAACTGACTTTCATTGTGTGAGCTCTAGACTTCTCTGGGTGAGATTAAAAGTTGGCCTTACTTGAAAACCCAAAGTTAGAGACAGGAGTTTAGGGATAGCATAAAAGATGTTTTGAATAAATGCAACCAAAATGAACGAACCATAATGCTAGGCGATTTTAATGGGTGGGTGGAAGTGAAGCGTGATGGATACGATAGTGTGCTGGGAAGGTTTGGTGATGACAGATTGAATAAAAATGGGGAAAGTCTGCTTGTATGTTTGGAGTGGAATCTTGTGGTAACAGTATGTTTGACCATAAAAAGTTCCACTTGTCTACTAGGGAAGAAGGATGCCTCAGAAGTAAGATTGATTTTATGATTGTGCAATGAAAGATTGAGAAAGAGTGACTAGATGCAACGAACTAGTTACTCGGGTATACCGCGGTGTCGGCATTCAAACAGACTACTATTTGGCGTTGAGCCGTGTCTTTAAGCAATGGGGGCATCGTGTGCATGAACCTATTAGTGTTCTTAAGTGCATACATAATTATAATAACATAATTGAGAATCTGCGAGAGTAAGATATGAGAGAGGGATTTGTAAAAAACTGATCGAGAAGTTTGATACGTTAAACGTGGCATGTGAGTTAATGAGTTATGGAAGCTGTTTAAGCAAGGGATCGTTAAAGTCACTATTGAAGTGTGTGGTGTAAGTAAGAGAAGAAGAGGGTGTAAGTTAAATACTGTATTTGTAGAGGTTAAAAAAGCAGTGTTCGAGAATAAGAAAGCTTGGCTGGATTGGTAGGATACAAGAACCAATCAAAGAATGCAAAAAGCAACGAATGAGGCATGAGTATAACAGGTTAAAAGGTGTGGCAAAAGAGGTTGTCGGAAGAAAGAAAGAGTATGATAAGATGAATTTGATTGGACGTTATCTGATGACTTTCAAAACAACATAAAATTCTTCTGGAAGTACATATGAATAACCAGAGGTAAACATAAGACCTTGCAATTGGACACAATCAGAAACCAGGATGGAAGTATTGTGAGATGAGAGAAATTCATCCTAAATAGATGGACGGGGTATTTCGAAAACTTAGTTAATAAAGGGGATATGCAAGTACAGGCCTCATCCGGGGACAAGAATGAAGATTGCAATGAAAGTGATATAAGTATAGAAGAGATTGTGGAAGCGTTAAATAGTATGAAATTGGGCAAGGCTGTAGGGTATGACAGAAATTCGGTAGAGATGCTGAAAGCTGGATAATGTGTGGAAGCAAGTCAGTAGTACCGCCATTTGAACCTTACCTGGAGGAGTGCCAACGTACCAGGAGACTGGTGCAAGACCGCCATCGTACCACTTTACAAAGAAAAAGTGTCGCAGCAAGACTGCTAAAACACCGAGGCATTAGCTTGCTCAGCATTCAGCTCGGCAAACTGTTGTAACGTTGTAGTTACATATCTTCATAATTAGGCACTAAGTATGCATTATTTGACTAAAATAATATATTAATATTAAGATTTAAAATTACATTTTAATTTAATTTATACGTCAAATTAAAATTATAACCTTGAATACATACACATTTCAATTTAAATTTATATTTGTTATAGCTAAGCTTCGAACTGCATGCCTGCGTTCAATTTATAATAAAAATCACACTTAGACCCGATTTCACCGATTGCTTTGGAAACCAAGTTTAATAAAACCGCGTTTTGCTTAACTGAGTTCAAATGTATCATTTGATCTCGGTTTTCGTCTAACCGATTTCACCGACTCCATTTTGATCGCGTTTAGAAAAACGAAGTTTACATCAAATATCGTCACAATCTAAAACAAAAAAACGATTTATTTCGTATTTTGCGACATCAAACAGCCTGTTTTTATGCATAGGTTACTTACGCATGAAAACAATAAATAATACGAATTAAAAATAAATTTTGTGTTTACTTTCTTTCAACATAGTTGTGCAATTGACAATGACAGCTCTCTAAACGCGATTAAAGAGCTGAACGTCGAAAATTGAGCGTTCAGAATTTGAACCGCGTTTAGCATTGATTGCGTTCATTTGATGTTGATGAAATGCAAACTGTAGCATTGAACTCAGTTAAACGCTTAAACTTCGTTTTTCTTGAACTGATCGCGTTTAGTTTCAACGTTTTTGTCTCCGTTCGCGTGACATCAGTCGACGATTGTAGGAGTTTATTTAAGTATTTATGTTTGGGTCAAACCAAACCTGGCACGCGGGCCCCTGGCCCGTGAGCACAGTATCCGATGAAGCTGTAAAAGCCAAAAAGGCTAACAGCAATTAATCACCGAAATTATCAGTCGAAGATTCAAGACCCGCGTGAGGTATTGCCTACGGTCATTTCACCGGAGCTATCATTCTTCGCACCGCTCAGCTTATGTACACACACGTCTCCTTTCGGACTTCATGTACGATGTACCTACCTTTGCTTCATACTTTTAATTCGGTTGCAAATTTAAATTTCAACGGAGAAAGTTTTATATTAAACTTCATCCCCATATTGTGCCAGCCGACGGTGACGCCGCGTGGTCATTTCATCACCGGCGTCCCTTCAGCGTCGCTGGAAACCTGACGGTGCCGACATCCATCGTGTCAAGCAGAACGATAGGGGAGTACCGGACTACGTCTGCAGAAATTAGGCAGGCCACTACACCCACGACCTTCCATTTTTTGTTTTTTTCTATTACACTTTTTATTGTGTTGACAAGAGTAGTCCTTTTTTATTAAATCCACGAACACCCCTATATCACACTGTATGACTGAAGACTTATGAAAAGAAGAAGAATAGAAAAAAAGAAGACTGAAGAAAAGATATGGGATTTACAAGCGGGATGAGGAGAAGAATGGGATGCATGAATTAGATATTTTCCTTACGAAGCATAGCCGAAAAATCTTGGCTTAAAGACAAAAGGTCTGTTGTGCATTCGTAGACTTGGAAAAAGCTTATAACAGAGTGGTGAGGAATGAATTTTGGTCGACATTGTCTATATATGGGGTGTCCGGCAGCTTGATACAAGCACTGAAATCACTGTAAAAGGATTCCAGTGCTTGTGTCAGGGCAAACGAGGCTTACACGGTCTGTTTAAATATCTAAAACGGTTTTAGACAGGGATGTGGGGCTTCGCCTTGGCTGTTTAACCTATGTATATACAATTGCTTGAAAGATTTGAAAGAGAGTGTGTTCGGATAAAACTAATTTTACGGATTTTATCGCGTTTAATTTTAACTATTTATAACTCGACGTTTCTAGTGCTTTACACCACACATGGTCACGGGAAGACTGAGGTGACAGACGTCCTGATGTCCACCACCACCACCACCACCATTTCAGCCTACCTTTAGTCCACTGCTGAACATAGGCCTCCCCATAGTGTGCAACAAAAGTTTGTAGGTCTCATTTTGGGGGGATTTTGCCATAGTTGCCACGCTTGGCAGGCGGGTTGGCAACCGCAGTTTATTTATTATGATGTTCCAGGAAGATGCTGCTGCCCATCTTCTGCTTTTAATTTTCCCTCTGTCGACTTTTACGACACCCACGGGACGAGATGGGGTGGTAGATTCTCTTAATCCGCTACCACACGGAAATTTAATTTAAATTTTTTAGTCCGATCTACGCAGATATACGCCGGTGGTAGTACCCAACCATCTTCCCTATTGAAATTAGGATGTTTTTTAATTTCAATAGCCTCGCGAATTATCCTTGGTAGAAATTGGCGTTCTTTTGCGAGGATTTGTGGTTTATCAAATCTGAAGTAATGGATGGGTTGATCCATGGTCACAGACTGCTCACAGATTCCTAAAGCGACGATGCTTCACATCAGCTATATGTCCTTTTACGCGAGTTTTTACTGATATTTTTGTTTGCTCAATGTAAGAGAGACCACATTCACAATCCAGCTTGTATGCTCCTGCATCTTGTAGAGGGATGTTACACTTGACAGATGGCAAAAATTGACTTATCTTTTTCTGCGGCAGGAAAATTGTTCTTATGGAAGCCCGCTTCAAGATATAGCCAATTTTGTCCGTGACTCCTCTGACATATAGTAGGACAGCAGGTACACACTCGACTGTGGTCGGTTTCACTTGGTCACTGCGACGTAGCCGCGGAACTGGAAACTCGTTGTGTTGCAAAACTTGCTTGACATGCTGAAGCTCGGCGGCCAGGCGTTTACTGTCACAGATCCCTTGTTCTCTTTTTTTTTTTTAAAACAATATAAGCTAGCGTTTAACTACAATCCCACCGTTTAAATACCTATTAGTATGGTCTTTTTCTATACACAGTGAAAAGCTAAAGAGTTATTTGACTGTAACTCCACTGTGAATTGAATATTTATGGAGTTAAGGTGGTATAAAAATGCGGTAACTTTATCAGAAGGTAAAATTGTGAAAGTGTCATATACGTACCGCTTGTAGAACCTTAGATTTACAGGAGAAGTACAAAGGGGTTTCTCCTCAAAGTCTTCCAAGAATATGTCAGCAACAATGGGAGATACTGGGGAGCCTATCGCCACACAATCTACTTGCCCGTAGTATTGTTCCTTTCACAAAAGATAGCCAGATGTTAGGCAATATCTAAGTAATTCTGCATGTTCTACTAGCATGTTGTTCTCTGTTAGCTTCCTAGTTGCAATTGTGATGTAGTATTCAACAGTTAGGCATTTAAATAACGACTGGATATCAAAACTGACCATAGTTTCATTGTCAGTAAGTTGTAGTATTCGCGTAAATATAAGAAATCATCATAAAAATAAGATTAATGTTGTGAAAATGAAAAATTTTAGAAATATAGCTGGAGTGACGTTTGATGGACAAAGTGAGAAACAGCATAACAAGGGAAGTTGCGGTGTCGTAGAAGATGTAGTGACAAAGACTTAGATGGTTTGGACACGTAGCGAAGATGGATAAAGAAGATTGACGAAACCGATTTATGAGGCGAGTGTGAATGGGCAAGCCGGCGTAGGCGAACGTATTACGATCAGATCATAGTCGTTTTAAGGAAAGTTTACATCAAAAGTATCCGTAACCGACCAGCTTGTATGAAAACACGAATGAAAGTAGAAGAAGTAAAAGATGTGTGTCAGGATCGTATGAAGTGGAAAGATCTGGTCTCTGTCTACCTCAATGGGAAAGAGGCGTGACTCTGTGTATGTATGTATTAACATGACAATTCGAAGTTAGTATTTCCCATGCTCATACCAATAGAAACTTGGAGAATTATTTCTCTTTTTTATCTTAATTATTACTTAATTATTTATCTTTTTTAAATTCTGAGGTTAGTTTCTGTTGCCACTGCAGACTTTGAAGAAATATACACTCAATAGTATTTATATATGTATTAATTATTTGTTTGGTTTATTACTAATTTAATTTACGTAATTAATATACATTGAGATAGACACAATCATCTGTATCACGAAATGATTCCAAATTTACATTGTATATCGATCGAATACTTGACCACATATTTATTACTTTTATTTTCAACTTAATGCCAAGTATAAATAAACAAATGTTTAAAAGAAATAAAGATTCAAATAATACACAACTCCAATTAGGCCCCAGTGTAGCTTCGCTTGTATATTCACGCTTTGAGAGTGACGCCCAAGGCACTAGACGGGGCTTTTAACAGGTAATTGCGTTAATATGTTCCAGCGTACGACACCTACGAAATTAGAAAATCTGCATATCGTCGTATACCCATTATCGACTTCGTTTTTATATTTTTATCATACCAAGTAAGGACATATTTTTTTTAACGAAATAAAAACTTTAATATTATTTCAAGTAAGTTTAATATTTGTACTTTATACAGTAACACTCTTCTTTCGTATCCATATACGCCTTCAAACAGATCAACGAACAACTAGGCCGGGATAAAATGCTCAATCTCTACAAAATATTAAGCCAATGCATTGTCCAGATATTGCTTGATGTTAAAATATATTTAACAGGACATATCCCTTACGTTGGCTACATTAAGTAATACAGCGGGTTCCTAAAAGTGTAAATCGACGGCCAAGGAGAATATTTACTTCTAACCAGACTTGGTAGGTCTTACTGGAAGGACTATTGTACTTTATATCACCATCTCTAACAAATACATGAAGTCAAGTATGTATATGGTCAAAAAGTTTCTAGGCCTTTTGAGAACTGTAAGTATACACTAAGTAGTCTGTTAAGTTTAATTCAGTCGCAATTATTTGACAATAGTTACTAGTCCGGACGCTGAAAGAATGTGTTCCTGACTGGTCGTGATCGAATGGACGTTGTAACTTTGAAGTGGCGAAGAATTTAGGATAAAAATATTATTATTGTTTACTTGCCGTATTAACGAATAATATTATTACAAATTATGTAAGCTTAGAATAAAATCAATAAATGTTATATATTTGCGCTAAATTTAATGTTAAATATATTTAAAAAAAATACGTTTATAAATTCATACTGCACTGTTACAAGGTTATGTCAGCTCTTTATTTTCGTAGTGATGTGCTAAAATACTAGACAATTGTAACGTTATCTGCTGTTATACTAAACAATTAAAGGAGGTAAAACTGCTTTATCCAAAATTTTAAAAGATATTGGTTTTCAATTTAAAAAAAAAACAGACAATAGATAGAACTTTTATAACTATATGATATCATTTTGAAACGAATATATTTTTTAAGTAATGCGAAAAAAAACGATAACTGGGATAATGTTGTTTTCATTGATGAGTCATGGCTGAACGCCTATCTATCGCTTGCTCGGGCAATTGATGCATAAGTGACGACGTCGAAAGTACCAAAAGGTAAAGGGAACTGAAGATTAGCTGATCCACAAAATACGGTTTTGTAGAAAACGGCTTTGCATTTTAATCAATAATACCTTTGAAAGGAAAATATCGGAGGAATTGATTGTAATCCAGTAAGTATTATTAATATTTTACTGGATCATAATATAATATATATCCGTCTAGATAGGTACCACCCCAGGGCCAATTATTCTGCCGTGAAGCAGTAGTGTGCAAACATTACTTTACTACATTGTTTCGGTTTGAAGGGCACTGTGAGCTAGCGTAATCACTGGGCATATGAGACTTAAGAACTTATGTCTCAGGGTGATGGGCACAGTGTGGTGTCAGAGAAATTTATTGGGCGATACAGCATTAGTTATGGACAGACGTTGCACTTACCATCAGGTGACCGTTTTGCTCTTTTCATCACTATATCCAATAAAAAAAAACTTCATTTACAGATTTTTTATTGTTTTATAAGTTATGTTTTGAAATTTTTTAACGGAATCATAATGTAAGTCACGACTCATGGCTAATTATATAACAATATGAACTGGTTCTCATCCATCTGCAGTCAGTCTGCATTTAAAAAGAATTGGATTTGTTTTATTGACTACTATTAATCAATAGAAATACTAAATAAGTATTGTTTACAAATATCGAAAAAAACGTTTTAATCAGTATGGTCCAAAACAACCATACACATGTTTTATTTATTTTTAAAATTTTTATTTTTTATTTATTTGTTAAAAATCTTACAATTGCTTGGCACAGAAAATAATTACTTATTTTCTGTACCAACCAAGTATAAGATTTCTTCTTAAGAAATGCTTAAAATTATAACTAGGAGCCATGTCCTCATTATGAGACAAAAACATTTTCTTTACACTATGTTTGGATATCTGCTTTCTTATATTAAATTTAACATTTAAAAATATTTTAAATCAAAAATCCCAATAAAAAGTAATTTTCATTATCAACGCGTAAATATAATTAATATTTTGATAATGTTTTAGATAGTCTTTAATTAATGACAAAGGTTTTTAGAACGTAATTATTTGGTTTTACAGGCATATTAATTTCAAATTACTGTTGATGGTTGCATTGAAGGGATTATATCGATCGATCTTGTCTGATTTTGCAAAGTCGTCCTTTCTGCTGTTGACATCGCCTGTCGTTTTACTATGTGAAGCCGTTAGTCGGAAATGTGTACTTCTATTTTCATTTTCGATTACTGCGACTAAGAGATAGCACATTCGCTAGTAATTGAACCGCGGACGTCTTTGATATATCGGCTCTTTTATCGGATTGGACGGACGCAATAACAGACCGTTGATTGCTTCCAAGTGGACTTGGGAGATTGATTATTTTCTCGTTACTTGTCCCGTGTTTCACTACATTGTTTTCCTCTACATATTGTCACCTATTATTTATTTAATGAGCTGAAGCTTTATGTGATATACTATCTATATATTCTAAAGAAGAATGTTTTCATTTAGTAATAATTACAATTCTGTAAGTTTCATATACATACATACAAGCAATTCAATTAATTTAAGCAATTCCTTTTCAATATTCACTACGTTATAATTATAAAAAATATAAAAGTGCTGCAATAACTCTAATAAATAAAGTCTGTCTGTTTATACTATATGTCTAAATCAGTATTGCAAAAACCAGCAAACATTAATGTGAAAATATTGTTGGTTGAGCGAACCGTACGTTCGCCGCCAGCCAAAGCTCATAAATAAACAAAACTGGATGCTCTGTTGAAAAGTTTCATAAAAAAACTCGCAAACGTAAAATTTACAACTCGAGAATTCAGACGCGTTTTAATTAACCGAAACGATGGACCGACGCTGAAACAACGGTATATATCAAAGGTAATTACATTACTATAACCATCATTTATTGAGTTGCCTTTCAAGTACCACGTGTGTTGATTGTGCGGCTTAAATATAATTTGTTTTTATAGTTAATTTTTATAATGGGAATTTATTTTCTTTTCTTCTTCAGCTACTCAATATTGTCTTTCTGTATCTCTTAAGATATGAAACCATAAACAAATTTTCAGATTGTTTAGTTTATAAATTTCTATCTGAAATCAAAATATCATCTTCCGCTTCCCGCTATAACTTCGCACTTTATAAAAGATTAGGTAATTATGTGTAGCTAAAAGTTGTGTATTTGTTTGCGAACTGAGCGTGGCACATTTGCATACATACGAACAAAACACGGCGTTAGAGTAGGCAGGAGTGTTGAAAGAGGAAAGTTCGTATAATGAAGATGAGCGAAGATGTTGGGTAATCCGCCACATTGGAACGGAAACTTGAAACAAACCGCAGCCATACTTGGTTCTCGAACTTGACTCGTTGCCTCGACTTATTTGTACTTCCCGACGATCTTCAAATAAAATTAGGTTTCTACTTATAACTTTTGATCAGTCTGTATTCAATAATATAAATTCAATAATATAAATAAGTAATAAAATTATATCTATGAGTATATATTCAAATGTCTGCTCTGGTTATTAAAAGAAAAGGTAATTTGTGCAATTTTTTTATTTCCCACATTAAAGAGCAGCTTAGTTCAATAGTAAAATAAATAATTTATATGTAATCGTTAATGTAAACTTTTATCAACAATTATTTGTATTAACCTAATTAGATATGGGGAGATCCATATTTTCTTATTAATCGACGTATTGTTAATATTGCAAATGATATGGCAAATACTAGAATAGATTTAAGTGAGCGTTACTACTATTATTAGAACAGACATTGTCTATGTATTATTATAAAATAATACGAATCTGATTTAATTTCTCAAGTTTTGGTTATAAATAAACGAGCTTGTTAACCCCTCGTTGCCTCAGCCAGTATCGGATTCCTTGGCGTCGACATATCAAGCAACGTTTAGTTTCGCGCTCACATGGAAGGGAAGGCCAAATTGGCATCTAAAAAGTTTGGCGTGCTCAGTAGAGCGCAACAGTACTGCAGGCCGGCTCATTGCTTGGAACTTTATAAGGCGCAAATTTGGCCGCACATGGAGTACTATTCTCATCTCTCGGCGGTACCCCAGTGTCAGGTCCTTCCATTTGACCGCATTCAACTAAGAGCGGCTCGAATCGTCGACGACCATGTTCTATCTGATCTTGATCCACTAACTTTTCGAAGAGATGTTGCATCTCGTTGCATTTTTTACAGAATCAACCACGAAGAGTTATCCGAGGAATCGTTCTAATTAATTCCAGCCGCTGAATTTCACCATCGCACTAAGGGAACTTAAAATTCCATCGTCACCACCTGGATGGTTGGCATTCCATCACAGTGCGTTTTTCGCGGAATTTTCTGAAACGCTCAACCACTTTATGGAATGTGCTGCCGCCAGCGGTTTTTCGTACCGATACGACTTAGGGACCTTCAAGAAGAGAGCATATTCCTAGCTAGCAACGCATCTGCTATTCCTCTGATATTGTAGATGTTCATACACGGCAATATTAAGGGAAACACTGACTTATATGCCGCAGAGGATTTGTGATAGGGTGTGATGATGATGAATATTATAACCTACGACATTTTTTATTTAGAAAATATATAGTATATAAATAAGGAAATAGCCTATTCCTTTCTCAAAGGCCGGCAACACATTTGCTATTCCTCTGGTATTGTAGATGTTCCTGGACGGCGGTGATCTCTTACCATCGCGTGAGCCACCTGCTCGTTTGCCCCCTCTTCTATACAAAATAAATTAATAACTACGATCCCATCTGATGACAAGTGATGCAGTTTTGGATAATAAACACACTAGTTTAGTAAAAACCTATTCACTCTTCTCTTGAAGGCTCCTAAATTGTAAACGGAAGGAAAAACTAATACAGGCTAATTATTCCAGTTATTCGATGCACGCATTATCAATGACAAAGCATAAAGGTTCGTCTAAATGTATATCTACAGCAAAAGGATGAAACCCCGCCGTGCGTCTAGTTGTCTGATGATGGAAAAATAAAGAGAAATTAAGTCTAAGTTTTTTTTATATGATAAAATGACGAAACGAGCATAACGTTCACCTGATGGTAAGTGCAACGTCTACCCATGACAAATGCTGTGTCACCCAGAACATTTCTGTGTGACACCACACTGCGCCCGTCACCCTGAGACATCAGTTCTTTTAGTCTCATATGCCCAGTGGTTATATCACGGCAGAATAACTGGTCCTGGGGTGGTACCTACCTAGACCTATTGAACAATGACAGACTGACCAAACTTAGTCCAAAGCTGCTAGTAGATATTTGGCAGCACTAGTCCTTATACGGCAACAGTACACTACAGCCCACCGGTCCTGGTTAGAAGCTTCTTTGCAGCTGCTTTCGCTTTAGACTCAAGGAAGGTTCAAGTTGATCTCGACTCCTCATAACTGAAGACGGTCGATGTATTCCAAAGATACATCAAAATATATCTATTTTGAGTAGAATAGTAAGAGCCAAGGTTAATAGGCTACTTTTTATGGAAAACCTACGCTTTTCAGTTTTGGTGGCATTAAATCTCACAAGTTTAGTATTGCCCCAGTTGGAGATTGCCTACAATGTGAGATTCATACGTTCTACTATGGCCTCCCAATCAGACTGTACTTGATCCCTAGCGCGAGCACTCAACAGATATCTTTCCACAACTGTATTATCAGCTACATATCCAAGGACACCGAGCTCAAGCTAGTTGTTAATGTGCAGTAGAAAGAGAGCTGCAGAGAGAATAGACTCCTGCGAAACTTCGGCTCTAATTAATGATTTCTTATATTTACGCGAACTTTCATTTAAATTCGGCTCTAAATGTCATAGCTTCTGACGAGCAAATGTCAATAACCTCTCGTAAAAACCGTCCTCCAGGTGATCAGTCCAGGAAACGTGCTAAGAATTCAATATACGCTTTGTAATACAAAAAAAAACAACAACAACTTGGATGGGTGCACAGGTATAAGCACTATGGCTTGTACACCATTGGGTCCTTTGTTCTTGTCCAAATCACTGTTTTTTAATGATGTGAACCTCTGACATTGAGGCTACATGGGAGTATGAAAGGTGAAACTGCGTAGCTGGTGTCCAGACGTGAATAACTGGCAAACAGATCTGCCTTCTCTTTTGCAGCATAATCCATTGTTTTGTCGAGCTTAACTAGCGGAGGCAGTGAATGCCTACAAAGACTCTGGCAATAGACCAAAATCCTCTGCTACAAGATGGTAAGGCAGAGAGAAACACCTTTTCAATTTCGTACGTCGATTCAATATAGGAACGCCGAATGTTTGAGCCTTTCGGCTTGGGAACATTCGGCGATGAATTAATGCCGAACTTAGCGACCCACGGGTAAATCAGCAAAAAAATTGAAATATTCCATGGCTAGAAACACGTCGTTAATGAAATCCTCACTGCTCGGAGACAGTTGGATATTTCGTCAGAAGAAGTTCTAGCCAGATGGCTGTACGAGTCAGCCAGATGGCGGCAGAAGGAGTCAGGATTCAAATAGTTTTCACGGACGCAACTAGTAACGTTGTTTTGAAATTAAAATATGTATCTGCTGGTTCAAAGATAATTTACTTTTGACTATTCAGCTCGGTTGGCGCAGTGCGATTGGCTGGTCGCAGGTTCGATTCTCGCACGGGACAATTAATCGTATGTCCTTCAGTTATTTGTTCCGGGGCTGAGGGCTTGTGCATGTGAAATTTGTCTGTAAAACGCACCCACGACCATGTTCATCAGTGGACTTATGATGGGCTGTAATGATGATGATTAGGCATTAATAAATATATTTGAAAATACTCCAATTGAATTTGAGACATATTTATAGAATGTTAATTTTTTTTCTTATGTTTGTATTTCAAACGTATTATTACTATATGTAAACACACATTTCATGTATTTCAGGAATTTTATATTTAAGTTTTTTTTGTTGATTTTTTTTTATTGGATTGAAATAAATACAAACAAGTTATGGTTAAAACACTTTAATTACTATGTACATAACTTTTGTTTCTATTAAAAATATGATTATAGTTCCATACATTAAATATTACAAAGTACTTTTCAAATTTTATTAATAATTGGTGTAGAAATAATGTGGGCTTTTATGTATGAGTACTAACACGGCGTAAACTTTGATACAAAAAGTTGGTTTATAATCCACACTAATATTATAAATGCGAAAATAGCTCTCTCTGCCACTCTGTCTGTTTTTTACCTTTTCTCAGTTAAATACTGAACCGATCTTGACAAATATTTCCAAAGAGATAGCTTGCATCCTATAGACGGACATAGGATACCTTTTATCAAATATTTGTCAAGGAAATTTTAAAAAACCTATAGCCACGCGAAAGAAGTCGCAGGCATCAACTAGTATACATATATATTTCATATCAGAGTAAACCGAACAATCCTAGTTGTATGCCTTAAGGAATATCTTAAACATTCATTATAACTTTTTAAACAGAATAA
Source organism: Luehdorfia chinensis (assembly GCA_019845155.1). Taxonomy (NCBI): domain Eukaryota; kingdom Metazoa; phylum Arthropoda; class Insecta; order Lepidoptera; family Papilionidae; genus Luehdorfia; species Luehdorfia chinensis. Next base: position 13,862,835 of record JAHVAK010000527.1, read on the forward strand.
CAGACAGAATGTCGATACATAAATTTTTGGATGTGAAGATGATGATTTATGAAAGTAGATAAAACTGAATTTCTAAATCTCAATTACCTTTTGCCATAATCCTCCTGTCGCGAACAAATAAATATGATTCTCTATAGCTGGCCCACTTCAACAACTTTTACATTTTAAAAACTGTTAAAATAAATCAATGCATGGAACTTATTACAAGTAGTGGCGAGGTGTAATTACTAATTATATCGTACTCGTATTAGATGTAAAATCTTTACAATGACATAAGTGGTAGGAATTCATGCAATTTCTGATATACTGGGATAGCTGCAAGCACTTACGGAGTACAATCAATTATTTGTATTGTGTTCTTGCACAAAAATTGTATTCGGCTCGAATAAGAACTCACCGAGTTACGACTCAGCAGACATGTACGTTGAACGTTGAGCCACGAGATCGTATAACTACATATTCATAGCCTGACGCTTAATATATTAGGTGTACAGAAAGTTTTGTTTTTCATATCGTTTCTTTGGAAACCTAATAAAATATAATGATATGTTTATAAGACTAAAATTTAATATTAATGTTATACCAGTGTTTAATTTCCGTTGTCAACAATTTGCTTTAATATATCAATGACCAGTGACAGACGATACGATACAAACATACATACAGTCACGCTTTTTTCCAATATAAGGTGTAGGCGAACACACCTGTAGACCACTTTTCCCCCGCCCCCTCGGGAAACGAGACGTTACGGATGGCAGACCACATCGCCGCCATTTTAGTAAGAGTGAAAAAAAATCTTATTCCCCATTGCGTCCCCTCGAGCATTATAGTGACAGCTTTGCAAGTTATGGTGTTATTCCTCACGAATAAAGGCTGTCCCTACAATACCTTAGTCGGCTCTTACGACACCTTGGTAGGAAAGAGGTAGGTGCTTTTCCTCTCTGCCGGACACCAATCGGCTAATTGACGATACGATTCTTCATTAAAAACTAGACTAAGTCTAGTCAGAAACAGTAGTAGTTTCAAGTCTGCGTGTTGTACTTGTGTTTTTTATGTCTGTAAACTTCACACATTTGATTACCGCGTGGCTCAGTGGTCAACGTATCTGCCTGCTGAGTCGTGACCAGAGTGACATGGGTTTGTTCCGATTTACCACTTTCTCGGCAGTGAAGGTAAACGTCCTTAACATAGCGAATAAGAGTATATACTCACGGCACTATAATATATCCGGCGCACACTATATCTTCTGGTTGTCAACCACAGTCACCATGGTCAAAATTGGCAGAAGAAACATCTTAATCATATTTTAAAATATAATAGTATCTGATGACGAGAATATTTCTTAGTCATAATTCATCTGGGGCGTAGCCCAATTTTGTGAAATATTTATAATTTATCAATTATAGCCTAATGTGTTTCATTTATATAAATTAACAAATATTGTGTAGAACATCAGTTGCATATTAATTTAATAGGTCCGGAACTTTTACATCAATACCAATTTTCCGCTCGCTTCGACACGTTCAATTAGGTTCACGTGCTCTATATTTTGCATTACAGTGATGAAAGGATGACTTTTAATATTGCTTTATAGTAATTAAATTTAATTAGGTTGAACATTACTCATATGTATTCAAGAATTATTAATCTTCATACTGTTATGAATGACAGAAGACAGATAGAGATTTTAACATAATAACATTTAAAAAATCGTTGGGATTATTTAAATGTTCTTCTCAAAACAAATATCTGCCTAATAAATTTTACTATTTCCTTAATGTATTACAAAAAAAAAAATATTTTTAAAAAATAGATTGAGGTAAATATTGAATGTAAAGCATGACTTTTATTGGCCTCATTAGTCTTATTTTCTATTTCGAATTTGTCAATGATTTTGCGAACTTTGTTACTTAAGTTTAATTTACTAATTGCATTTGAATGCGATAAATGAAGTGTCCTGTTTGAAGTATCGTTAGAGTTAGTGATTATTAATAATCCATTCAGAATATCGGTGGAAGTTTCCTTTTCGTCTTCATCGTCTGAGCTTTCAGCAGATCCAAACTGGTTATCAGGTCCCTCTAGAGGAGTCGAATACTTGTAATCTTCTTTATTGTCATCTGTGCTTAATTCCTTTATTCGATTCGGACCAGGTATTTCTATAATACAAAAAAAGTTAAAATTACATTTTTGATTGACTGAATCGTGATTGAATCTCTTTTTTTTATTCACTTGTTGGTAAGTGTTAAATAAGTTAAATATCGTAAAGAAGAAATCAAATCATTCGTTTATAATTCAAGAGAATCCTTAATACGATAGGCATGTTATTTAACTTAATATTTTGAAGATTATATACCTAGTCAACTAGAATTGACAAATTCGCGTGCATAAACATATTTTAAATTTAAGTTGTGAAAGTAGTTTACCGTTACTTCAATTTATATATAATATTCATTTTACAACGACCACCTCAACAGCAGCCCTTCATTTGACGAAAACATAAAACGTATACACAGTTTTTTTCTCATACCACTATCTAATTAATATTATCAATACATCAAAAGTTAATAATAATATTACAAAGAAAGATTGCGTGTTTCCTGGTAACGGTAATCTCGTAAAGTACTAGATTGATGTCAGGGAATGCCAACAGGCATTAAGTCCGCCCATTGTATCCCTTTTCTGGTGAACAATAAAGCATAAATAAATCAATAAATTGATCTTTAAAATGTTTCGCTGCAAAGAAACATGATACTGCTATAATGTGATGCGATTACCTCTAAGATCCTGATCCCAAAACAAAAATATTTTAAAGCAGTACATGTGTCACAACTTTTCCCCAATACGCAATAATACACCTTATTTTAAGGCGCTGTGTATAGTGACGAGAACAAATGTTTTCTGTAACGGAATTAATGTAAAGAATTTGAATACACTAGCATGTTGTTTTCTATTTAGTATATCGTTTTCTGTAACTTTTAAGTTTGTAGTTTAGTTTTTAGGTTTAAGTTTAGTTTTAATAAACACATTTGTACATTCTGTAAGCTTCTGAGATATCTTTGTCGCGTATGGCTATAATGCATTTAATCTGTAAGACTGTATGATAAAGTATTTTTTCAGTTATATTTCATATTCTTCCAAGTGTTTTATTCGTTACCTAATTCTGATCATGTACTCTTACCAGCTAAAGGTTTCGTCTGTGATTAATTTATTATTTAAAAAATCAATAACTTTAGAATTACAACATGCTTAACTGCGTTGACTAATTTTGCAAATACTTGTAAAATGATGAATTATGTTCAGTAGGTCATTTTCTTTTAAAATGGGAGTATGTTATATACTACCAGTCCGATTTATTAAAATCTGACATATATGACATGGCTATTTCGTTATCTACCGGATACCATTAGACTTTCTAGGAGATTTTTTCTTGATTCTTTTGACACTGTAACTATTCAACTTTCACGTTGATAAATTAATTTCGTGATCAGAAAATCGACTTAATCTTTTACAAGATCAATTTCTAAAGGTTATTTCATTCTAGGCCATTTGAATGATATATGTTAGTATAGTGATCGTCTTAAGTAGGACTCTTTTATTTACGTTGTGTTTATTTTTACGAGTAGTAACTTGTTCTTTTAGGTGTATCATGGAAAAATGTTTATTCACTAGAGAAGCTGCAAGTCCAAGACAGTGTACTAATACTAATTAATTACTATTCCCTATACTCTTGTAAAGGGTTCACAATGTTTAATATCTATTGCAAAGAGATTCGTATTCCGCACCTGTATAAGATTAACTTTAAATTATTAATAACCCACTACAAGCTATCGCTCCCCCAACATTTTTATTAAAAAAAATGTGGGGAAGGCACACGGCTCCAACTCCCGCCGTGTGCGGCGAGCGCCTTCCAATCCATGCGCTCCCCCCGACACAGGACAAGAAGTCGGGAACAAGGACCGTAGTCCACAGCAACACTGGCGAACCAGCAAAAAGAGGGCTTGGCCTCTTGCTAGTGCGTAAGCACAAACTTAGACCGAAGTCTCGCATGTCAATGCGTGTTTACATCATACAAGTATACAGCTAGTCCAGTCTTCGTGGATGTACGTCGCATGGATTTGGCACACGTCGAGCAGTTATGACCACTCGGCCCAATTAACTAGTAAAGCCTTCCGTACGCGCCATCACTTCACCAGACCGCTGCAACTGCAGATGAATGTCGAGTGTGTGGCATCAACATCCAATACAAGGTCAGCACGGCAATTTGCCGCAGAGCACGTCGTGAGTCCACTGCTCACTTCAAGGGTATGGGGTCCCACGTTGTGCAGCTTTCGGCTGCAGCCTTGAGAGTCTCCTCCCGCCAGCTACCATCCGCATGAAGTAGACGCATTAGCTCCACCAACCATTGTAATGATGTATTTTGCCATTATTTATCATTTATAATTATCATTTAGCCATCAGGCAATCAGCATTCTATTATATTCGTCAAATGGGTTTGTGTAATTGACGTTGAGTATTATGTATTTCGATCAATTTTGTCTCACCCACTACCAAGTTTCCAGTTATCATTCATTTGTGGGAATTTACTGAGAGCTTTATTTAATATTGTTGTTATTCAACACATGGAGGGCAGACAGTCTGCAGTCTCGTTATAGAGAGACCCGACTTGGACAAAGCTAAAGAAAATGTGAGTCAAACCAAGTGCAAGACGCAACCATTATATTAACGACATCTAAACAACTGTCACTAGGACGCATTGTCACAGGTGCAACAAGCATCATTACGACCATCGCTCAGACATACGCCAACACAAGGGCCTCTATACAGTCTTAGCAAACATCTACACTTCTGCAAAAAACCTCCGTCAACCCGAATCATAAGTTGTATTGAATCAGATGCAACTCATTCACATAACCGTCACTAAAAACACAAAACCACAATAGCAGTAAGTATTATTGTGACTATCACATAGATGGAGCCTCCTCACAACACACCTATATGATAATTATCGACTTTCGCGAAAGTTGTTTAACTAAAAAAATTACCAACGTGTCATAGTAGTAAGCCACTAAGACGCCGGTGTATGAACCATGTATCATAGAACTAATGCTCTAAGACATGGGGCGAAAGAGTAAGCTCCAGCACCGAAATGCTAAAAGCCACACCCTCTCTTAAGTGATTGTATGAAAGTCTAATGAATTCTCTATCTTAATAATTTTAAGTTCCAACTCATTTTTATAATATCATATCTTACAAGAGACCTTCAATGATAGACCATTTTATCATATACTTTAATTACATAGGATCTTTGTATGGAACATTAACACTATGCAACTTGATACTATAGAGAGTCATGCTCGACCTCACACACCCTATGTTGAGCTGTTGGTATGCCCCTCCGCACGGTACTCGCGTCTCGGACTTAATAGTATAGTGTTAGCTATACACGAACACTTTCTAGTTTTAAGATGGGTTTTATAATTGGCATTACATGAACACTTCCTTATTATGAATAACTATATAGAGTATTTTCCATACAAATGAAGTTAATTTTATATTGTAATATTTTTAATTAACTTCTATAGTACTTCGAGAGATAAGGTCTCTTGGATATATTTTATATGTTTTAAAGTAATTTTTAGGCACTGATCTATGTAATATTATGCCAAGAAAAATTAAATTGAAAATAATGAAATTTCACTATTGGGATTGGTCCTCATATATATTTTCCCAACTTTTTTGGACCACCATTTTTTTTTTTTTTTATAATTTTTAATATTTTCTTAAACCTTTCCAAAACGTAAAAATACGTAATTAGAGATAGTATATCGTTACAACACCAGCGGAATGAAAATGAATGGTAGCTTCTCTTATAGTTTACAAGTGCTAGGATTCTTATGTACGAGAGTTCCTTATTTAGGTTAGTACCACCGCAGGGCCAGTTGTTCTAATGTGAAATCGTAAGTACAAACGTTACAGTTTTTCGGTCTGATGAGCACTGAGAGCTAGTGTAATTACTGAGCATATGAGACTTAAGAACTGAACCTGCGAACTAGCCCAGTTCGCAGGCTCGTGAATCAGGCGGATATTTGCATAGGAATCTTACCACCAGATATATATTTATACATATGTATAAAGCTGATGGCTAATGAAGAAGAAAAAGAAGATACTTAGTATTATTTGGTCGGGAGATATTTTTACTATTATGTGATATTAATTTACTTGTTCTCGTGTTAAGTTGCAGCTTAAGAATGATAGGTTAAGTATTATATACATATCAATTAAAGGGAATAAATTAATCTTGCAGTATTTGTTTATTTCTACGTATTTTTTTCAAGTCCTTTCTATATTTTAGGATAATAGTTTTCAATAATTTTAACTAACAACTCTCTAAAATTAGTCTGCCCGTTTTATAGTATCTATCCATTTATATTATCAGTATTGTATATTGGAATCTATACGGATGAATGTTATATTTCTTGAATTATACTATTGTTATTTGAATATTGTTATGAGATAATCGTAGCTAGTACCTTTAGTTATGCTCGATAGTGCATGGCTGCCCATTTAGGTCATTTCGTGTATTATTCCATTAGTGGTAGCGCTTTTGCTACCTAAATCTATGGCACCGTTAATAATAATCAAGCTTACGTCCAATTTGGTACTAATATTCTGCCAAGACGTAATGTAACAATACGGGTAAATTCCAATTAAGTCTTGCTATGCATCTGTTGTAATGTGTACGTATACAAGTTTGATGTAGGATACTTCATTCATACTTTACATATAAATGATCCAAATCACTTACTATTTTACAAAATGTTTTGTATTTGTAGTTTTCTATTAATTATTATTTGAGATACCTAACTATATACAGATATTTTCAAGAAATTTTGAGTAACTGAAGAAATTCTCAAATAACAAAATCCAAAATATCTGTTTACTTTTGTTTCCCTACATTTTTATTCAGAAATATAATACTTAGAAATTTCATAGTTTCATCCGTAAATAATGCAAATTCTAAACCGTGATTTTCGCCATGATTATGAGGCTATGATATCTAAACCCTACGGCTTACGGCTTCCTAGTAATACATAAATACGTAAAATGTCATCACGAGCCTCTAAAAAGTCTAGTGTTGGACATTGTCTCTGTCAGTGTCATCTGTCTCTAAGTTAACACAGAATTTGTCGCTCATGCAACGTTAAATATACTAATATATAGATAATGTAGCTCAAGCGCCCGGCGCTCGCCTTAAATTTCATAGTACGCGAGTGATGTCAGTTCGATACCCGGTGCCAGCCAGCAGCGCTAAGATTTACCATGTGCTCAGCGGTGAAAGAAAACATCGCGAGGAAACGGTTGATTGATGAATTACGTCTTTGACGCGGCTACCAATTTATTTTTAGTCATATTGACTATTAGTTGAATCACAATTAATGATGTAAATTGTCAAATGTTATTATTTCCGTTGAACGAATAATTGCTAATTCATTTGAATTCCATAAACTAATACAAAGGACTTATCGCTGACATCACCATCAATATTATCCTGCTGTAGTTCTTCACTTAGCTTGAATTTTGGTTTTACCCATATAATTTCAGTGATGTAATTGCTGTTAGCCTTTTTTGGCTTTTACAGCTTCATCGGATACTGTGCTCACGGGCCAGGGGCCCGCGTGCCTGGTTTGGTTTGACCCAAACATAATAAATAAATAAACTCCACAAAAAACGAAATTCGGACTGTGTCGCGTTCGCTGCGTGCTTGCGCGATTTAGAATATCTCAAATGATTTTAAGTCGTCTAATCCGAGGGAGGCTGCGGGCGTCCATTCGGACTGTCGACTTGTGTGTCGGTAACTCTGGCGTGAGAACGCCCTGGAACACGGGTGTATCGTGTGACGCGGTGTGATTATCGACTGCTACGCGCCGCTCTCTACGGCGGTCGCGCGTCGTGGTGCGTGTTATATTAAAGCTATTAACTGTGTGTACAGTGTAGCCTGGATCGTGACTGACCGTATCGTGGTCAGGGAGTGCTGAGACGTTCGTGTCGTCTAGCACGTTTCGCGGGCGACGTTTGCGTTCGGTCGCGTTTCTATTTGGTCGGTAATTTGCTGCTTTAACCACCAGCGGGTTTGGATGAACCGCAGCTTTTTCGAAAAATGCCGAAAATCGCCGTGATAATGCTCTGAAGTGTTCAGAGATTAAGGGCATTTCGAAGTCGCTGTGAAGATCTACGTTGCGTTGGTACCAACCGGCTCCGGTAGCAGTTCGCAAGAATCGATTTTGAACGCTCTGTAACTTCTTTAATTGATTGCCCGTCGCGTGAGCGAAATATATATATATATAATTTCGGTGATGTAATTGCTGTTAGCCTTTTTGGCTTTTATAGCTTCATCGGATACTGTGCTCACGGGCCAGGTTCGGTTTGACCCAAACATAAATACTTAAATAAACTCCTACAAACAAATCGAAATTCGGACTGTGTCGCGTTCGCTGCGTGCTTGCGCGACTTCGAATACGAATATCTCAAATGATTTTAAGTCGTCTAATGACCGTCCGAGGGAGGCTGCGGGCGTCCATTCGGACTGTCGACTTGTGTGTCGGTAACTCTCGGCGGTGAGAAGCGCCCTGGAACACGGGTGTATCGTGTGTATGCGGCGTGATTGTCGACTGCTGCGCGCCGCTCTCTACGGCGGTCGCGCGTCGTGGTGCGTGTTATATTAAAGTTATTAACTGTGTGTACAGTAAAGCTTGGATCGTGACTGGCCGTGTCGTGGTCAGGGAGTGCTGAGACGTCCGTGTCGTCTAGCACGTTTCGCGGGCGACGTTTGCGTTCGGTCGCATTTCTATCTGGTCGGTAATTTGCTGCTTTAACTACCAGCGGGTTTGGATGAACCGCGGCATTTTCGAAAAACCGCCGTGATATTGCTCTGAAGTGTTCAGAGATTAAGGGCATTTCACAGTCGCTGTGAAGGTCTAAGCTGCGTTGATACCAACCGGCTCCGATGGAAGTTCGCAAGAATCGATTTAGAACTCTGTAACTTCTTTAATTGATTGCCCGTCGCGTGAGCGAAAGCGACGCAAGCGTAAGCCATTACGGGTCTTAAGCAAGTCTTATAGAGGCGAAGTTTGTGTCTTAAGCACATTTTGCTTGAAGGGCATGTTAGTGGATATAGTCGACTTGAGATAAAAGCCGCTCTATTTCGAACGTTTTTTATGTGTGCAGCGAACGACATCGCTGCGTCTAAAGTGACCCCGAGGTATTTGACGCTCTTTTCCCAGGGAATAGGGCGTCCGAACAGGGTGATCGTGCCTAGTTGATTGTTGCCGATTGTGTGAATTCGTCTAGCGGGCTTTGGCGTGCCCCTCGAGAAGTATATCGCTACGCTTTTCTCGGGGTTTACCTCTATTCTCCGTTTCCGGAACCATTCGCCTAGGCGATCGGCTGCTACTTGGAGATGAATCGTTATGCGGCCCTTGTGCTTGTCGGAATAGTACAAGGCCGTGTCATCTGCGAAAAGCGCAAGATTGACTTTCGGGTCTCTAGGAATCTCGCTAGTATATAGCGAGAAAAGGAGTGGGGAGAGGCAGGAGCCCTGGGGGACACCCGCTCGGAGAGGGCGGCTTGAAGAGCGCGTTCCCTCTACCCGAAATCGAAATAGGCGGTTGGACAAGAAGGCTCGTATGATGTTCACGAGTCTGTCCGGCACTTTAGTGTGATACGAGTACAACTTGTAACACAAGCTGTCGTGCCAGACTTTGTCAAATGCCTTTGCGACATCGAAAAATAAGGCCCCCGTGCCTACAGGCTTAGGGCGGTCGCTTAAATTCTCTAAAATGTGCTCCGTTAAGCGGTGCACTTGATGAGTACACGAGTGTTCGGGGCGAAAGCCGAAATGCTCGTCTGGAAGAATATTATTTATAAGGACATAGTCTTTTAATCGACTGAGTATAATTCGCTCATAAATCTTAGCCATCGAGTGGAGGAGACTTATTGGGCGATAATTGGACGGAATGTTCCTAGCCTTGTTAGGCTTCGGAATGCCTATAACGTCCGCTTCCTTCCAGTCGTCCGGGAAGGGGCAGCTGGAAAGGAGCGCGTTAAAAATAGTAACTAACAGACACGGTTAACACCCATCTAGTTGCTGCCAGCCAACTTACGCATTCAATCGCACCCACGCTAACTCTGATTGTATTTGGCCTCTGCTATAGGTCTATTTCAACGTTGGTCATTTCTACGACAGATGTGACTAGATCATTTCTAATTCAGTTCTCATACCCAGAATGCTGTATCTTGTGCAGGACTAAGGCAGAACAAAATATAAGTGTTCAATAGTTTTCTTTAACAAAATTATCAGCAATTCGTAGCGGAAAATAGACTTATGTTAATATAGGTATACTTATACATCATCCAAACAGTATATCGCTTAGTTTATTACCGCTTCGAATATTTTTAATTTGTTATTTCGAATATATACCACATTGATACTTTCTTAATTACATGGACGTTATATTATTAAGGCTGGACGTAATGATGTGAATGAATAAGTATGATGTAAATGATCAAAATCTTCAAATTTTTCAATCATTGTGAAAATCATATTTAAATAAAATTATAGTTTTGCTTACGTAAATTAAATGATAAAGAATATTAAAAGATATTATTCATAAAACGAATAAATTGTAATATGATGATGTTATTTTTGTTACAAATATTTCAAAGGAACTTAGTTACTAAAATAACATAACATGCAGTCACGCCTCATCACTAAAATATTATTTTTAAAAGTAAGTTACTTCCATAATCGGAGACAATTAAAAATGAGCACTTACCATATAGCCTGATGACGCTGTCGACTTCACCCAGTGAATTTTTGGCAACGCATTTGTAGCCTCCAGTATCGACCTTCTCTAAGCGGCGTACTGTGAGCGTCATGCGACTTTCGAATGAGCTCATCATTGTATTGAGGACTTCATATTTGCTGGACGATATCACCATTTCATCTGGTAAAGTAATTAATTTGCATAAGTATCTAATTCTTAGCCCCTCATCGTTTTGTTATGAATATAAGATAAAATGTTACCTTAATTAAGTATTAATTGCTGACAAGCAGAAGTGGTTATGCTGGCTAGAGCATCAGTATTATGTCGGAGCTTTATAAACCATTTATAACCATGATAAATTCGACATCAAAAGTTGATGCTTTTAAGTTATCTAGTTTAATTATTAATGCATAATTAAAAATTCTTATTATAATAGGATATTAGCAAGTTCGTTCCTTTGAATATTCGGTTTAATTTTCTCGGTTTATCTATGACTTTGAAAGCTTTCAATAAAACATTTTAATGTTGTTAATAAAATATTGCTTAACGAATTTCCTGGGTATTAATATCACTTTAATTTAATAATAAATTAGCTAGAAAACTTTAATAGATCTAAAACAGTTTTATAAAGAGTTTTAAAATTGCTACCATTTCCTTGTTGTCCCTGACGATCTAAACAATCCTTCCATCCCGTTATGTCGTTCACCCTCGCAGAGCTTAGTAAGCCCCGGCGTCTGTTGTCCGCAAATGATAAAGTGACTAGCTTTCTTACGAAAATACTGTTGCCTTCTACTACACCTCACGCTCTATTTAGAGCTCCCATTTTCTCTTTTATTCGCTATATAAAGTGCATACGTTTTCTTACCAATTTATTGTTTCAAATTTGCAAAAATAATATTTCGTGTGAATTATTTAATTTTTTAAATAATTATATGTAGGTACTAATAAATGTGTGTGATTGTAATAAATTACTATAGTAATGTAAAACCCAAAATTTTAACTTAATAAGTTTTGGATCTTACTGTTTAGAAACTTTTCATTAATTGTCTTAGAGTATAGCGGTATATTTGATGGTAGCACAACTAACAACGTAAACTTAAAGAAAAATTAAAAGATGCCAATTTCAGACTATGTTTAATATGAAACCTTTAAAAAGAGTATTAAAACATTACATTACACTTACAAATTAGTAACTTGTTAACAAGTTCCAAGCAAAATAAACCCTAATTAAAAATGCTACCTTATCAGCTTGCAAGGAACTTCAAAAGGAAGCGATATCGCCAGAAATACCTAATCTTAATTTCCATCAAAACTTCTGTTTGTTTACTCCAGCGTACTTCGCTGGCTTTAGGTGCGGCAGAGATGGCCTTCGAACAAAATTACTGAATGTACCCAGGCCTCCCCGCCACCCATTTCATTATAACAAGAAATTTCATCTCAATTAATGTCTAAAATAACACTGTAATACTCTTAATAACGCTCGAGTGAGGCCTGCTTAATTAACACTTACATGTCAGCCGCCCTAACATAGATTGATGACAAACGAAAATGACGATCCAGTGCTGTTCACCCTTTCGCGTTGGTTTTCGTTGCGGATTGTAGAAAAGCGCTAGTCATTCCCAATAAGTTGTCGACCAAACAAAGGCTTGATCGACGGCTGCCAGCTGTTACATGAATCATACATCGTGTCGCAAACAAATTGATTACTTAATGCATTTTATTATTTAACTTACTACATAACTTCATGCTTAGAGTTACTGAATGCTATTTATGAGCAAGTAACGCTAGTTCTTAATATTATTGTAACATTTTCTATCAACGGCTTCAAAGTCAATAATATACTTACGAAGTTCCATACAAAATAATAAAAGATTAAATCGCGTCGTTAAAGTAATGTAAACAAAGAAGTTTAATAAAGATAATCAAGTTATGTTGCTTTCACCAATATACCACATTTTAAAACAGTTTCTTATAAAATTCAAAACTTTTCAAACTGCAATTGCTAAGTAATTTTTTCATTAGAGTATTTTTAAGCTGCTTTGTATTTTACTAACGTTTAAAGATACTTTTTTAATGCAAATTAAAATCGTCTCGTAAAAGTGCCATGTTAAGTAACTACAACATACATTTGGATGTAATAATTAGTGACGATAGCTCCATTAAGTATTGACCATTCCATTGAAGTTGTTATGACCGCTTCTGAAGCCCCTAAGTGTTTGCACCGGAGCGCTGTAAACTGCATCACGTAATAGAATAAGAGGAAACAAAGCTCTTCTAGTGCTTGGAACGAGGCCACAAACTATACTAATGAAACTACCTGTGCTATACAAATGATATCTCAGTTCATAATAGCCTACGTTCTATATTGTAAAACTTGTAAATTTTTTTTTATGGTTATACAAATATTGCATTTACAAATTTAATAAAGAAATTAATATAAGAAAACATTATTGCATTTACTCTTTAATGCAAATATTGCCAGATTAAAATTAGATACTTTTAGTTACTGAGGTTACTTTATTTTTATTGAATACACATAGGTACATCTCTACTTAATAACATCGCATTATTTTTAGTTTATATTTGCGAAAATGTGTTTGGTGATTAGGCCTTTGTCGAAATAATGACTATGTGAAATAATATAATGTCTAAAATCTTGGATGAATTAGTAACGCATCGCTATAATATTACAATATACAATATTGCTCAGCGATCGACGTGCCTACCCCCTAAAGTTATAATTCGTGAAGTCAGTCCCCAGCTGAAGTCAATACATATAACAGCCTTTAAATATCGCACAAGGTTATATAGCGAGGAAGAAAGCTACTTTGCGGGTTGGTAGACTTCATATGGTCCGAAATATTTTCTGTTTTACACTTCCAGCTCTCCTATCGTTGTTTTATCACAGCTGACAGCATGGTAAATATGAAACAAAAAGGAATATAACAATTTTAGTAATGCCAGCATTGGGATCGAACCCAGGTCGCATATGTACTATGACAATTTTGTCGAGCGCCTTGCTCCAGAACTTAGCTTGGCAAATATTTAACCAATATGCAAGCCATTGGTTTTCGATATACGAGTATTTTGACTAATCCCGTAATATGGAAAGAATTGTCTAGGAGGAGCACACATTTGTACAAAAACACGAATTATTGGTTTTCGGGTCTGGTTGTGTTGTGCACGTGATATTCGTGTCTGTAAAAGGTACTCACGATATAGAAGAAATCTTAACACGAGACTGGAGTGTGGAGCATCGTTTTTAAAACGGAAAAAACGAAAAGAAAGAAAAATTGCAACAAACAAAAAAATCTTATTAACTGGTGCCGTCACAGTTTAGAGTCCAAAAAGTCACTTTCTTAATAAAAAAATCTCTTCCTTTTAAATCATAATAATGCAAACCTCCACTTCATGAAAAAAGATGGGACGGGCGCAGTGTGGACACAGAAATGTTCCTGGGTTACACAGCATTTGTTATGGACAGACGTTGTACGTGTCGTCACTTATCCGTATAGAAAAATTTAAAATATAAAAAAAGGAAAAAGGAAATCCGGCGGGGATTCGAACCCAGGACCTGCGGCCAGTCAGCTACTCTGGCCACGAGGTCGTTTTTAAAACAGTAATAGTATTGAATAGCATGTTTTATTATGAAATATTGTGTTCCAGTATTATCTAGTACATCCCGCACAGATGAATAATTTCATGGACATTCATCAAAGGACATAAAAAAGGTTAATTTTAAATATTTTAACGATGAAATCCAGATAAAAGAGCAAGATATTTGCAAAATATCATTCTTTAAAATTTATTCAAATTAAATAATATTCCTAACATTTTTTTTTAAACCACAAGCCCATTCTTTGTTAAAAATATAAATGGCATGGAAAAGGCGACGGCGTCAAATATCGCCACAATACCAGATCAACCCCTTACCTTTACCTGCGCCAAATTGTTCGCTGTTAAAATAATGCGTCACGCTTTGCCGGGAAACGAATCCCTTGACTCTTTTATTGAAAATATACCCTTTTAGATACTTTCGCAATATATAAAATTAACATTCGAAGTGACACCGATTTTTACCTAAAACAATATCTATACATTATTCAACGTTAAACAGCGATGGCCCGAAAAGTATTTTGTGAAACTTAAAAATACTGTATCTCGAAAACCGGTCCCCATTGAAAATTAACCCGTAAATTTCAGGCGACAACTGCTGAGAAGAGAACTTTGCGAAACCGCCGACGGCTATAGAGGGGAAGAAATACGAAGTAAAAGCTCGAATCGCTCCATCCAGCTCATTACAGCTCGTTTTCTTACTGGCACTGAATGTAACAGTTGCTTAATCTGAAACATCTAATTTATTACTCCTGACAAGCCATCTGTAAGTAATTTTGACGACGTCAGCTTTTAAGAAGTTATATTTTTTTTCTACCTTATGACGAAACTTTATACTGTATTTAAGTAAACAATAACGGGGCGTAATTCTTCTTTCACTTTTGAGAGGCGCTTTGAAACCAGGAAGAGTTCGTAACAGCACTCCATTGTGCATTTTTTTATTCCACACTCTATCAACTCTCCTTACGATGAAGAAGAGATAAATAATACGAGAGTTTTCTATTAAAAATACAGCAAAGCAATTAAAGTTACATCTTCATTTAGGTTAGCTAATTGTGCTACATTTGTCTTACGTATCACGCTTTACTCAACCATTAGGGTATTACGGGCGTGAAAATACATAAAAAGAAAAGTAAACACTACCACATATTTCAGTTATTCTACATTTGTGCGCTCTCTACAACAAATGCAATATAATCCCAGATATTGTCATCCTTCGTGAATACGTAATGGTGTGATTTGGAGTTGCTACGCTACTCGAACTGATTTTCTTGTCATATATGACGTTATTATAAGACAGAGTATTAAGAAGAAAATGCTATTTTCAAAATGTTATTAATTTTTTTATTATGTGCAATTCAATAGTTTAGTATGGACACTTCACAGCGACTACTGCAAGTAATTTTATTATGATTCTTTTGAGGTGAAATTTTCTACTTTTCAAAGTTATTGGAACGCGCTTGCATTTATGCACTTGGGAATTATGAACCAAAGATTCCGTGACTCGTTCACTTATTGAATCGGAAGAACAGGGTCAGTACTTACCCATGTTCATAACTTTATTATTAAATATTAGCCAAATATATAACTTTATAACATTAGCCATACAATATAGAGCAACATATGAGAAAATATTGTGTAAATAAGAATTTCATTTGACATTCCTTAGGAACTCATTGAAAGATGGAAGCCTCCGCATCTTATGTATACAATAAGTATGTACGTGGCATTATGAATAAAATATGGATTCATCAGTTGAACAAACGAACACCTAGCGTTCCATTAAACTTGTATTTTCTTAGATGTATAATAAACATTGCCGTGTGGTAGCGGCTTAAGAGAATCTACCACCCCATCTCGTCCCGTGGGTGTCGTAAAAGTCGACAGAGGGAAAATTAAAAGCAGAAGATGGGCAGCAGCATCTTCCTGGAACATCATAATGAATAAACTGCGGTTGCCAACCCGCCTGCCAAGCGTGGCAACTATGGCAAAATCCCCCCAAAATGAGAGCTACAAACTTTTGTTGCGCTCTATGGGGGAGGCCTATGTTCAACAGTGGACTAATGGTAGGCTGAAATGGTGGTGGTGGTGGTGATAATAAACATTTGAATATCTTTTTTTATAAATTTAGTGGTGTTCCCCGGTGTATCAGGTGGACAATTTTTAAATATAGAAAATATTTAAAACTTTTTTATAACATCAAGTCAAAAATATTGTCTGATAGGACTGGCTAAGTATTTGATATCATCATAATCATTTCAGCCTATCACTAGTCTACTGGTTTGTTGGCTATAATTTTGGCTGGATTTTTTTAATACAGCAGTTAACATTTTTTTTTTGTATAAACACAAATATATAGTTTTTAAATTCGTTCATCGAATGAAGCAAAATTATAACATGAATTTCATCTAAATTATTGTAGGTATATCAGTCGCGATCGAGATGCGATAGCTGTGCTTTGGTAGGTCCGGTTGTTTAAGCGGAAACTTAGCGAATCAAAAGCTTCACTGGAGTTGCTGGAATGTTTGATCTGGCAGCGAAACTTGGTTGCAGCTTCCAGACTCCGTCATTTAACATTCAGAGTCAGTTGATGTGTTTAGAGATTAGATACATAAGCTCAACTATTACAATTTCCAGTCGAGGCCATGTTATTAATGTAATTTTGTGACAAATAGAAATCGTAATATTTTACTGTAACTTTTCTATGCACTTAAAGCTTTATTTTTGAAAAAGTTACTCATTCCAAGAAACAATACGTTCTTAATAAAGTTATTTTATTTGCCTAGATTTTTTAATTAGTATTATAACAGGTTAACTGTTATAATACTCTACTATTATAAAAGTTAACCTGTTACAATACTCGCGTAAAAATGCAACCAGTGTCATATCAAATCTACGCCTGGTAATCAAATAATAACTTCGCTACCAAATCTCTCATTCACACAAGTGCGTTAGCACTTGCGTAATATTACCTATTGCCTATTGCATAATTTATATAATGAATACCTATTGAATCAAAGAGGCGATTGAGAAAATTAGGTATATTTATAAAATTACGATATTTTAGATTTTTATTTTGGTCCTGATTGTTATGGTTATTACTGGCCACCAATTTTCACTTAATTTGTGACAATCAGTTTATTGAACTGAAACCTCTTCAACTCAGCCCCATTTTTTGTGCGCACTGTAATTACAATGTCCGTCGTAGCTCGGACGTAAAGCGCTCATCTTAAATTTTATATTATACTAGTGAATTCGATTTTCAGCCCGAAGTCACAGACATAAATATTCAAGGATACTAATATTGACACTTTTGTCGTTGTATATTTATGATAATATAATTTATGTACGAAAACAAAGGAATTTATTTAATGAAAACCTGATGGTATCCTACAGAGTGGGTCCGAGGCACAAGCTAGAGGTTCCTGTGCTTAGGTTGGCCAAACCTAGAAAATTCTTACTAGATCCATAAAATTTTATAACAAAATTACTAATTGTGATGCAAAAAACTGACATGGATTTCAACAAACTTGTCAAGAAGGCATTATTAGAAACAGCTTATTATAAAATTGACATCATTATATATAGGAGAAAAATATATAGAAATAACTCTTACTTTGCACTGACAAACCCGCTTCGCTACCAAGTATGTGATTTTGTATTGTTAAATAATGTGTATAATATTTATTTATATATATAATATATATTTATATAGTTTCTTGCCGGTTCTTCTCTGAGAAGGTCTTATTTTTTGAACCGGTAAAGATTTTGACATTCATAAGAGCTTTATACAAGCCTAAACTGAATAAAGAAATTTTGACTTTGACTTTGATTTATAGGCTGTTACTTTGTTATTTTAGAATTACTTAGTTAATAATGTTACTATCTGAATCGAACAGAAACTGCAACATCTAGCAGCAATCCGTAAATATTTTTTTCCATTTCAGATGTTCTTTATAATAGAAATGGTAAAAGCCGTACATTCATAAGATATAAATAACAAAAGCATTGTCGGCGGTCGTCTCCGCGGAACAGTCGTAAACGCGCTGTGTCCACTCGAGCGTAACTAACGAGCATTGTCTTATTTTACAACAATAGGTCAATTTTCTAAGACCCGACGCACTCATAAATTAAAACTTAATATCTCATTACTTGCAAGCTTCGCCACGCCCACGATTCTACTCTTGCCAAAAAACTCAACCAATTTCACACAGACTGTACAATTTGTGATATACGATAGGCAGCTTTAAGCAAAACTGTCAAACTATGTGCTATTTCTTATTGCTTTTTTCTTAATAGTTGCTTCAGTCGAATACTTTCGAATAAGATTTTACTTGGAGCGTATATTTATATTGTAAACAATCTCAAGAATTGCATAGCAAAGGTATAGAGTTCCTGTTCTTCAAATAATTCGTGGTACAATAACCACTGATTTAAATTATAAGCTTGTCGAACTCAACATAACCCTCTCATCAAATGTTATCAGTAGATTCCACTTGTTCTCGGTTTCAAAAAGGAAACTATGTGACTGTCTTTTTATTAGCTTTTAACTGGTTGTAGGATTCCTATGCAGGAATCAGAATAACCTACCTAACTAACCATCAGGTGAACGTATAGCTAGTCTCGTCACTTTCTGCCAAAAAAAATATTAAATAAAAATTATAGTTACACTGCAATATACACAAATTATGATGTTACAAGCTATTATGCCATATTTAACCCCCTCAGCGAAAGAATTTAAAAAAAAATCCTTCCTTAGTGCTTTCGTTATATAAGTAACTTCTATGCAAAATTTCGAGCTTTCAGACCCACGAGTGTTCAGGTTTTATTAAGCACATCATGTGCGAATATTATTATATAATAAGTATTCACTAGTGACTGTTATATTGTATTAGTTGTATAAAAAATATAATTTATTATTTAGGAAATATAATTATATATTATATAATTTATTAATTAAAGAAAACATCGTGAATGTCTAACAATTAAATAATATTTGACGAGATGTCAATTTCGTCAACCCACACTAGAGTAGCGTGAATGATTTTCCCGATTCCAAAACCCTCTCTTAATGGGTGCAGGCCTGCTCAATACTAGGAAATTTAGAGGCTTACTGGTTACTTTTATGGATCTCAAGAAACAAGTCAACATAATGTTTTTTTTAATGGTGAAAGGGTCGAGACGAGCAAAACGTTCACCTGATGTTAAGAGCAACGTCTGCCCAAAACAAATGCAGTGTCACCCAAAATCTTTCTGTGTGGCACCATTCTGTGCTCGTCCTCCATGACATCAGTCCTTAAGTCTCAAATGCCCAGTTGTCTTTGCACTGCACTAGTGCCCTTCAAACCGAAACACAGTAATGTTTGTACGCTACTGCTTCACGGCAGAATAACTGTCCCTGCGGTCGTACCTACCTGATTCCTGCATAGGAATCCTATCAGCAGTAAAAATTGCTAGTTATATATTTATTAAGATACTAGCGGACCCGACAGACGTTGTCCTGCCGTTGGCTTGCCTGTTGTTACAGCAGGCAAGCCATTCAGCGAACGATTTTTCGATATTCGAATTATCGGTAAACTATATACTGAGTGACTTTTGTACATTTTCCTAGAACTCTATCGCAGCGCCACCTACCGGGTCCAATTGTGAATCTAAACCATCCAATGAACCACACAAACATAGTCAAAAAAATTGATCAACATCGGTCCAGACGTTCAGTAGGAGTTCAGTGACATACACACACACAGAAGAATTATATATATAAAGATAAGAAACAAATAGTTAATTTAATAACAATAAAATGTAATCATCATCATTCATTCATCATTTAAGCCTATCACTGGTCGACTGCTGAACATAGGCCTCACCCATAAAAAAAAGTAAGTGGTTTTGGAGCCGGGAAGAGTCCGCCACTCTGCTCCAATGCGAGAAATATTTATTATTTCTCAGACATGCAGGTTTCCTCATGATGTTTTCCTTCACCACCGAGCACGTAGTAAATCGACACTGAAAATTGCAATTAACAATTTTAGTGGTGCCGGCACCGGAAATCGAACCCAGGTCACTCGCGTTTAAAATATTTAGCTAGCGCCTAGCCCCTGAGCTACAACAATTATTGAAAGAAATCGTTTCCGACCTTATTATGTTTAAGTGATAGTATTAAATTACTCTCACAGACGCAATTACCTCAGTCTGTGGTAATAAAGGTCGTAGTCATAGTAACCACGCGGTGTTCCCAACGGGGCGATAAGCTCGCGTGACTTAACGGTACTGGACATAAGATGAGGACGCTCAAACTCAATATGATAATTAAAAGTTTTTTTTTTAGTTGGTTGCAAGGAATAACTGACTATCGTGTGGATATTAAAACTACTACTTATTGTTACCTTTTTCAAAATCAAACCCGTTAAGACCATAATATTTAATATTAATTACAACACGATAAATCTGTCGAATATTTTTTTTTTTGATTTAAAAGTAAATTTTAACGTAATTCTTTTAAAGTTTTACATTATTTTTAGGTGTTTAACGATGAAGAATATTGCATCAAATCGAAAAAGACCATTTGCAGATCTGTGAAGCCACACACTTTCAAGATATTGCTATTTTTTGTGGACATACACAACTAAACGCACAAAAGTTGAAATGGCCAGGGCTGGAAGGGAAAAGGGGGTTGGACGCATTAGGAGGTCATTTTAGAGTGGGGATATGTAGAATCAGTGCCTAAATTATCGCTAATACGATCCCGGACACATTTTATATTTTAAACGTTGCCCAAAACAAGGATGTCTTCTGTATTGTAGGTGCGTGCAGTACGCGACGGAAAACAATCCTTTAGCTATTCTTCGAGATCATTCTGTCATGGTCAACTGTTAAAAGTAAAGAGATTTCTACATATTCGACTTTTATTTAATCCACGGGATGTGATAAGGTAATAGATCATCATACGCCACTACGAAGGCAGTTACTGTACGCAGATGACAACATCTCCAGGTAGCATAAATCACACTTCTTTGCAGATTAAGTTAAAATTAAACATAAGGACATTATCGTCATAACAAAGTTACTCAGAATGAAAATTTGCTTTCGATTTGCGAATGTGTTGTGAATGTGTAATCACAAACAGGAAATTGATGGCGAAGATTTTAGGTTTACATTTGCTACAAAATGAAAATATGGCTATTTTCATTTTGTAGCAAATGTAACCCTAAAATCAATTTATGAATCGCATATACTTAATCGTAGCCTATTAATAGCGTTTTATTATTGCATCTTTATTTATCAATATTATAGAGAATTGTACTTAAATTACTTACTAGAATCTCTGACCCAGTAGTTGATGGATTTTGGTGATGATTCCACATAACATTCTAGGGTGACGTCAGTTCCAAGCGGTGCCCCTACTAGTTGATTGGGCACTTGAATTACTGGATGGACTGCGAAGAATTGTGTAGGTGAGCGGTTGATGACATTATATTTACTACATTTTGTAACTGGATGATTTTATATTATATTAATAAAAAATATTTTACGATTTTTTTTTTGACACGAAGACTTTGGTAGTCGCTAAGAATAGAATATAATGAAAAGGTGGTACAAGCTGTCCTTAAATAACACCATTAATAACAAGAAACATCCGAAACTTTCGAGATAAATAACAATTACAAAGAATTTACCGCAAACCAATTTCCCTCTTCTAAATGAGTTTTTAGACATCCTGAAATATCTCACAGAAAAAAGTAAAATAAAAGAAAATTTTAATATTCGCATTAGGAAGTGTCAGTTTATGATTAACTTATAGTGATATGAAATAAATACTTTTTTTGCTACAGCGTTTGAGAATAAAATAAAGTTTTTGTGTAGCAATATCAAATAAAGGAGCTATAATATTGATTTATAACTGACACGCTTACAAAAACTTATTTATTTACGTACAATGAACTTTTATGACGATCCTCTTGCTAACAGAAGGTGGCACGCCATTACTCGCGATGCACAAGTACGCGCCCATTTCAGAACGTGAAATCTTGTTGAGTGATAGAACTGCATTTTCATACATTGAAACTGATAAGAACAAGAAATATATTACTTTAATAACCATTGATCTCAATACAATAAAATTGCCTGAAAGAAAGGTGTATTGCGCAGTAAGGTGCATCTTAAACCATCGGTGTTGTTAGAGGGAAAGGTATGAATTTGCTATTAACGAGCACTATTTTCCTTTTGTAGAGTTCATTAATTGAGCAGTGGACTAATTGCTGAAATAATTATGATGTTCGTCTTCGTGTTTTCATCATTGAATAAGTCTCAAAAAAAATCATCAAAATCAGCGGATGACTTTTCAATTTTCATTTAGGACAGAATATTTGTTTTGTATAGATTTGTTGTTGGGTCGGCTCGAAAAATGCGCCTAAGATACAGGAAAACATATATAAACAAATATTAATGATGTCAACAATTTAACGTAAATTTCTTTGAACTACTACTATTTCATATATTATATTCACCTTTTGTTTTACTTCCATTGGAATGTCTGATTATAACGTCTGCCCCATCTTCCCTTCGCCACATGACACGCGGCTCGGGCTGCCCTCGAGCGCGACACGATACGCGAGCCGTTCCACCTTCTGGTACCATTATGTCACCCGATGTTTCTTCAGAAATAAAATCGGGAGGTATCACAACGTCTAAGTATCCCATCTGAGAAGGAAAGTTGTAATTTATGCAATTATATTATGCCATGTATTAGTATATATATATATATATCGGACTGTAATTACAAATCCGATGTAATTCATAAAGCATTATTTTCCAGGATGAATGGAAAAAATAATATGTTTATGAAAAAAAAAATGATATAAAATTTATCTGTTTAGGACTTGTAACTAAAAAAAACTCTTGATGCTATGCACAAGTACGCGAGCTTGGTTGCTTCTTTAAATTTATTGATTTCTATGGGAGATAGAATCCGTAACGATGATATCCGCAGTAGAACTAGAATAACTGACATAGCCCTAAGGACCGTGTGGGTTTGCGGGAAGTCGATGGATACAGGTGGTTCAGGACCGTGTTTTATCAATCTAAGGGGAAGGCCTGTGTTCAACAGGAAAACCTGCATATCTGAGAAGAGCATTAGAGCGGTGTGGCGAATTCTTCCTAGCTCCAAAACCCTCTCGGAAATGAGAGGTGGCCTGTGCTCAGCAGTGGGACATTTATGGGCTTTTTTTACTTTACTTCACTTTACTTTTATATCATCATCATCATCATTTCAGCCTATCACTAGTCCACTGCTGAATATACATCCTGAACACATGCCTCCCCATAGATTGCCACAAAAGTTTGTAGCTCTTATTTTGGAGGGATTTTGCTATAGCTGCCACGCTTGGCAGGCGGGTTGGCAACCGCAGTTTATTTATTCAAATGTTCCAGGAAGATGCTGCTGTCCATCTCCTAGTTTCTATTTTCCTCTGTCGACTTTTACGACACCCTCGGGATGAGATGGGGTGGTAGAATCTTTTAAGCCGCTACCACACGGTTTTTATATATGTGCATATTATGATATCTGATTGAATTTTCACTATTAATTATATGTATTGTACATAGCTACGTATTTATTCTAGGTTTATTTTGGTGTTTTATGTAATTGTATTTTTATTTATTAAATTTTAGGTTTTAGTAAATTAATTTATTTGTGAGTAAAAAACCCAGACACAATATTTCACTACACCCTGGGTTAACTGGCAGAGAATGCCAACAGGCATTTAGTCTGCATATTTTTACTACTACTATTTCCTTATTACTTTAATTCATACTCTTTTAAGGTTAACAATAAATTTTAAATAAATAAAAAAAAATAGATAACTATAAGATAAAACTTTACCATACTTCAACTCTTTATTGCATATCCTATACGTCATTTTCCAGAGGTAAATTAGCCGTACTAATTGAGGATTAATAAGAGATTGATTATGATCGTTGCAGCTCATTAATACACTGTTTGACGTCTAGCGTAAAATATATTTTTTTGTAACACTTTACGTCAAGTGGCGTCATGCCGCGTCGACGGCATCGTCGAAGCCTGCAGCTGCACTGTCGCCGCTGGGGATTTATGCCGTTATCAGACCCGAATATAAATTACAGCGCGGCGCAATAATTTAGGAACACCATATACGAATCATTACCCGCTGCGTCGCTCGCTTGCTTCCCACTACCGTGTAGTTTAATTCCATTTATCTGACCATCGTTTATTGATATATTTTATTTAAATTGTCATTAAAATGTTTTGTTAACATTATTATGCGTTTTGTTATTATCACAAATTTATACATTACTAAATTTTGTAACATTTGCAACGGTATTTAAAAAAAAATAAGGTAGCTCAATGATTATTATATTATATATTTGATCTAGTTGGTTGCGCTAAAATAATGTATACCACATGTCAATAGATTAATAAATACAAAAGTATGTACCTAAATCAAAATAAAATGGACACAGAATTTCGGTGGAAAACGTATGGAAATTATAGACTAATTCTTTGGGCTTGGATGATGGGGGAAGTTACTGTTGTTTTGTCACCAGTGGAAATCTCGCACAACGGATTCTATCTTCATGCAGCTATTTACATTCTCGCAGTTATATTTATTGGGATACCTTTAGTTTATTCAGAGATATGCATAGCACAGTACACAAATTGCAGCGTGTTTTCTATGTGGAATTTTTTTCCAATTCTGCGCAGTATTGGTTATGGAACAGCTCTTCTGGTATTGTACAAAATTGTATATATTATAGTACTCACTTCGTGGTACTTAAATTATACATTTCATGCAGCTTTAGATCCACCACCTTGGTTCAGTTGCGATGAATTTAATGATACAAAATGTATGATAAAACGAATTAATACGTCTATATATCAACATTGTATAGAAACACAAAAATTATTTGACGACGACTGTGGCATGAAAACAGCAAGTAATTGCTTTTTTGAACGTGAAATTGGGAATATGACAACCAAGAATGTTGATTGTACATTTCAATGGAAATCAATCATCATCAGTTGTTCAGTCAGTTTAGCCTTGTTTTGTTTATTTACAATAAAGGAGAAACTGTTAAAAATCACAGTCAGAATATTAGTCGCGTATGTAAGCTTTGTATCATTTATTTTATTTTGTATTGCACTGTCTGCTAGCGGCGCATGGTACGCAACAAAAATTAACCTCAATTGGAATTACTATGATCTGAACTCTTGTGTTTTTATTTTGACTCGTGGTGTGCTTTCCCTTGGTACCGGTTACGGTATGATAGGGTTTTTATCCCGCGATGTCTCATTTCGTAGTCCTGCTACCTTGACCTCTATAGCAGTGGCGTTATTTTCTGCATTTTTTTTCTATTATATTCTCACTTATAATTTTCAGTGGTATCAAAACTATGTCATATTCTCACGGCGAAGAAGAGAATATTTTGGAATTAGGCTCGAATACATTTTTTACAATATTTGCATCTGTCTCTGAAATAATGAGTTACTATGATGAAAGACCGGTTTGGAGTTTTCTTTGGTTTTCGGCAATATTTTTATGTCTTTTCGTAAACTTATGGATTTTACTATTTTACATAATCGAGTTACTTACTGATAATTTCGTATTTGCGAACAAATATAGAAATGTATGTTGCGCTGTATTGATTACTTTGGTTACCCTGATGTCTTGTCCCGTTTTTTGTTCAGACCTCATGGGAGCTTTTGCAGATGCCATAGAAATTATTCAACTAGTAAACAGTATCTCTTTCTCAGTTGCTGTTTATTGGATTTATGGGTATAATAATCATAATGTTGATATTGTTTTTATGATTGGCGTTAAAGCAAGCTATTTTTGGAAAGTAGCGTGGTGTTTAAATCCAATTTTATTAATGATTCTGTTATATATCAGATGCACCAAATTAAGTACTAAAGAATTTAATGATTCATATGAAATTAAGAGTTTAGGAATTACATGCGATGTTCTTTTTCTTAATATTTTGTTCAGTATTTACGTGATTACAATTATTTTTGGTATTTTTTACGAGTTAGGAAATAATTATAATTTTAACACTATATACAATATTTTCTTTTCAACCCAAGATTGGGGTCCGCAAGATAGTATTTTATTTCGGAGCAGAAAAATGTTTGTCCCTGAAATTATGACGCGAGAATTTCTATACAGGCAAGTCAGAATTCATGGTTATTTTAAAAACAGAAGAAACAAAAACATGAACGGACCTTACGTTAAATCGATAAGTATTTCAACTGAAAAGGTAGAATGGAGCGCTTTAACCTCGAACTGATGAATTATAATGGTTGATTATGCTTTGAATACCCACCTGGCTTTTCATCGGATCTGTATTAATTTGACACATGTATTGACCTCGGTCCTCCTCTTGGACGTTTCTAATGTGTAAATTCCAAACAGACTGGCCGTTATGTGATACGCCCACTCTGTGGTTATTAGTTATTACATGCACATGTATCGCTTGTATAGCTTTAGTATCTGCTTTAACCCAGCCTACCTGTGAAATGTATTTTATTAAAAATAAACACCTAAAGAAAATTATTGTTTAAATAAAGATCTCGAAACTTACTCTATAGCCTCCAAGGTTTTGCACAAGACATTTAAATGTAGCGTCTCGACCGATTGTTATTGTTATATTCGATAACGGTTCTGCAAATTCTGGCTGAAATGCTTGTCCTACAAAAAAAATACGTTCAATTTTGAAAAAAAAAATCGTTTAATATTTTTAAATAATAATTTACTTACCTACTATCTTAGAATCAAGGCGTAGCATAAAAATAGCTAATAAATATAGCCACCAAGGCTTCTGCATATTTCTGGTCACGTGAGACCCTCTACGATTTCGTTAAATTACATATATGTGTCCATCTGTAATAAATTATTTCGCAGGCTAATATAACCAAATAAGTTTATATATAAAAATAATAGTTTGTACTATACAGATACATTTTAAACTAAGAAAATACGTTTACTTAAGCTCAACATATTTCCCCTTATGTAAGACCTTCTAGTGTTCGTCAGTTCTGAAAACTTAGTATATCCATGTGAATCTGCAATGAAATATTCCGCAGTATTACAGAAATAAATTCATTAAGAGTTAAAATATAAACAGTTTTTTTACAACCAATAAATTTATATCTAAGAAAATATGCCGCGGGCAGTGCGGTGCCACACAGTAATGTTCTAGGTGACAGAGCATTTGTTACGGGTAGACGTTGCGATTACCATGATTTGAACAATCTGCTCATCTCCTCACTTTTTTCAACAAAAAAATCTCTTAATCCATCAGTGAACATGATACATGATATGAGAATTAAAAAGTGATGTCTCTGGGTAACGAGTGGAATGTAGTTCTGAGTAACACAGCATTTGTTATGAGCAGACGTTAAAATATAAACAGTTTATGCAACAAATAAATTTAGATTTTAGAAAATATGCGAATATCCCACTAATTATTATAAATACAATGAAAATTCCGCTCTTACGCTTACAACTATAGTGATTATTCTAGAATCCTTCTATGCAATGCAATAAAAAACGAAACGAAAGAAAGAAGCGCAACGAAAGATCAACTCGAACGAGCAAAATGTTCACCTGGTAAGTGCAACATCTGCCCATAACAAATGCTGTGTCACGCAGAGAATTTCTGTGTGGCAACACAATGCGCCCGTCACCCTGAGACATCAGTTCTTAAGTTTCATATGCCCAGTGATTACGCTAGCTCACAGTGCCCTTCAGACCGAAACACAGTAATGTTTGCACACTACTGCTTCACGGCAGAATAACTGGCCCTGGGGTGGTACCTACCTATACGGGTTCCTGCATAGGAATCCTACAAGTTTCCATACTGTCGTATTAAAAAAGTCTATATTCAAAATGTTGTTAAAAAGTTAAAGGTGAATTCGATTAAGGTCATTTAAAGGGCGCAAATAATAAACAACGATGTAAAAACACAAATCCACTATGTTTGCTAACGCCTTCGTAATTACAAGCTGTGCTGGCGCGTACTATGGCAGTGCAAGCAGACAGTTATTTGGTCCTATGCGATATTATTCCGATTTGATCAGTCAATAATAAATCAGTGTAGCGAGTTTACAAAAGTCTATCTACATGGATATATTGGGCTAGTCGTTACACGGTGTGCCGAAAAGTCGATGGAGAATGTTCAAAAATAAGTACGGATGCGATCTCGCACCGGTAACTTCTTTTCCGCGATAATGCTTGAGAAAAATGCGAAGCGCAGTTCAGCCTGTCAATAGGGCGGACTATCGAAATATTGACACGAGAACGTTCAAGGAGACCGCAATGTTATATGGAAAAAGGTTCATTGAATGTGTTATCTTATGATGGCATTTTGTTTGAAAATAAATGATAAGAGACTTGGAAGCTTTTATGGGTTACAAGGTTCTTTAAACAATTGTTTCCAAAAAAGAAACTAATAGTTTGTTAGTATTACATAAAAGCAATGATTATTGAACAAGATTTAAATTTAAATAGAAGATAGACATGCGATTATTTTGTGATTTTATATCATTACAAAATGTTAAAACGTTTTTTAATTCTGTCGTCAAGCAGTAATGTGCAAACATGTATTTCGGTCTGAAGGGCACTGATAGCTAGTATAGTTACTGGGTATATGAGACATTACAATGTCTCAGGGTGGGTTCTGGGTGACACAGCTTTGGTTATAGGCAGACATAGCACTTACCATCAGGTGAACGATATGCTCGTCTCACCACCATTTCCATTAAAAAATACTTTATTTTACACAAAATTTACAGTTGTCTGAAATGCCTTCGAGTATTTACTACCGAGTAATGAGAGTAGTGATGAGAGACTATATAAGACTAGAACCAATCTAAAAATGACAAAGAGAAACACATATTATAGTTAGAGGGAAGGAAGTTGACATGCTTCTTGCCCTCTTGACTGCATAGAAATATTATTCAACGCAGTCAAGAGGGCAATTAATTGTCGGTTAAGCCAATACATTCAATATTGATTCCTTCATAACCTCTCTTACATCGGGTCGTTAAAAACTTTGAGGAATGCGATAGCCAGATTGTGATATGGGCGGAAAACTAAATTGTTAAGGAGTAACCTATCTGTTTCTGTATATATAGCTGAAGAACTAGTATTGGAATCACCAAAATGGGGTAGAATGTTTTAAAATTTGAGAGAATAACCATAGGTCTACCTCATATAATCCAGTTTTTTTATTGTAAAAAAGTTCACCGTTGCACAGAGGCCTGGCCAAGTTAGGAACATTTAGCACGCACACTTGGCGATAACTAAACAGTTTGTTTAAATGCTGTTAGTTGTGTATGTTCCACGAAATGTACGTTTTATCCGTCATCAAGAGATGTTACTCGTATTTTCCTAAGTTCACTTTTAAAACACATGGAATACCCAATGACTGAGATTGGATGATAAGTGGTTGAAATGACTTGCATAACAGGCTCATTAAATGTATTAACAGTAATGCTTGAATAATTATTCTATAAAAGTAAAATCATGTAGTACCGACATAAAATCACTGATACATAAGTAAAAATTTGGAAGAAAGATCACTATCGCCGATATTATTATTTCACTGCGTATGTATTAAAATTGGCAGTTTAACGCTTAATATTTCGCAAAAGGATTCCTGATTCAAAAAATAGTTTTCACACACTCGCAATATTTTTAAAAGATCTATCCAATGATACAATGAGATGGACGAGAAAACAATAAGTTTCCATTTCACGTTTAGGAGACTAAAAAAAAATTGATGACTGATGACTGATTTGATGACATATATATCTCAACTTCGACTATTATTCTGGCTGTCTTCACTGGTCATTTTTTAAGTGATTGAGGTATCGCTGCTTTGATTTTATTCTCTGTTAAGCACATAGTAAATCATATCTTAAAATTGCAATTAATAATACCAGTGATCTGGCACTGGGGAAAGAACCTAGGTTACTGAAATTTATTAAGTTCAAGTCCAAGTTATTATGTTCTCCTGTTTCGATGACAGATAAAAAAAATTGTTTTTGGAAACAGTTCTACACGTATAATATGTTTTGTTCAGTTCTAAAGTTCATTATAACGTTAGATAATGTCAAAGTGTGGTGTCACTTTTTTACAGAAGGGGCAAACGGGCAATCGGCTCATCTAAGTGATTACAACCGCCCATGAGTATCCGCAACACCACAGGAATTGCGGGTACTTAAAACTGCTACTACTTAATATAATGCTTGGGGAAGGGGGCGACACATCGGTTACCTTCACTTATCGCGTTAAGGTTTTTTGAGATTGGCTTTTGAATCACCTTAGACCACCGTTATAAAGTAAATCGGTGATGAAATTTGAGAAGTTAAAGAAGAGAAGTTCAGTGACACACACCCGGTTTCGAACAAAAAATTTATATATCTCTTAATGACGTTAACCAAGCCAATTCAAACCACCGCATTGACATTATTATTAAATAATTATTAATTATTAAATAATGTCAATCGACTGTGAGCTTTTCCCCGTAGGTGCAGTAAAAGCTGGAGTCAAACGTGCACAACCCAGACTTCTGTTTTTGTAGTTGTGACATGCCTCCTCTTAATGGACGTCTATATCTATAGGTCTTGAATACATAACAAATGAAGAATAAATATACAGCCATATTAACGACCTCTAGGGCTAAGATTAAACACTTTGTATAAACAATTTGGCTAATTGTAGGAAGTCACTTACTTATTATGCTACTACTATAATATGTTAAGATTTACTGAAAACGTGGTCGGTACAAAATTATGCCGGCCTAAATACGTACAATTTTTAATAACAAAACGTACCTTTTGATACCAAATTATCATAATGTCCAAATCGAAATCACACGAGAAAAATCAACGTTATTACTCTTGAAAATTAATTAAAAAGCTTGTTTTTAAATCTGTGCTTTAAGTTCAACCGACGTTTCATGTTTTTTATTACAATTTTATTAAAGCTCTAACTATAATTCTTTTAATGAAGACGTAATATTTATTTGCTAATTTTCAAATTTGCTACTTTCATTTAAACATTTTTAATACAACAAATTCATGCAGAAGGTATGAAACATACTTCATCAAAACTTTTAGTCAAACTCTTACATTAAAAGATGGATATTTTTTTTTTCAGGAGTTTAATTGTCGATATAAACTGCGAGTAAAATATGACTATCTAGATACCTATAGACATAACAAATTTATTTAATTACATCTAATGACCTTGTTTGCTAGTTGCCGATACCCGTCGTGGGTTAGACAATACCAATCAATCTAGAATAATGGCAATATCATTTAATATTTTAACATATCGAATCGGGAGTGTATTTTACGGACATGTAATGCAAAACAAAACCAGACCCGAAATCTAACAATTTGTGTTTTTGTACAAACAAGGCTTCGGTTAAGATACGAACCTACTTCCCGCGGCATAGAAACCCCGTACTCTAATCACTAAACAACGTGGTCGACCTCGAACGTGAACCTCGAAATATTTATGTGACTACCATGAAACAACAGCGAAAATTCCATCGAAATCTATTAAATGCACTATACTATACACCGAAATTAATAGCCTTATCATAATATCCCCATCATATGCTTAACTTGGGAATCTTCTTTACACTCCATCAGGTTATATAAAGCCTGATTCAACTAATGCATTTATTCTATCTAGAAACTCTCGTCTTATTTTGCTTTAAACCAACATTCGGTAAAACTTTTTCATTACACTTTAAACCTTGCTAATACGAAGTTAACCAATATTTATGAACATATTTTAAAGCTTTTAATAACGCCATGATTGTATTGTATTATTAAGGTGCCAATATAAAAAAATCCCCACTTCACTTGTAAACTATAAGAAAGAAAACTAATACATATGTACATGTTTAGTTCTATCTTCCCTCTATCGATGTAAACAGCTATGTAATTGTCCAGATAGCTATCACCGGGCAGTAACCGAAGCGAACGTGAGCAACTCGACGTTGTTCAATAATTAACAGCGGAAGTGTTAAACTCGTGCTTACTTTCTCGGAAACAAATATTTGAGCAGCTATTCAGCTCAAAGGATACAACATATTCTTGTTCTACAAGTAGAAAAAACTGTGAAGATCTTTTTTTCGGTAACAATTCAAAGCAACGAAACATTTTCTAATTATGCTATCGATTAATAAACATTCAATTGGAGTTTAGTTATAATTTTATTTATAATGGTCATGAAATTAATCTAAATATAAGTGAGAGTACGAAAAAGTTACCACGATCGTAGTGTTTTTACGTAAGTTATTATTAAATATCACTATTTGAATTTATTATACTTTTTTTAAAATTTCTTTATTATTTTATTAAAATCGATCAAAAAAGACAAATGAAAGAAAATTTATATTATAGGCTAATATTCGGAATTATTTACGTAATTTTTAAATATTAGACTCTATAGTAACAAATAAGGAAAATAAGTTCCGGATTATTCTATTTAATCAAACTACATAATCTAAGCAGTCGTCATAATCAATGAAAATGAAATTAAAAGAAAATGTTAAGATTATGAAAATTTATAATATTTTTCTTAATATGGTCAAGCGACCTAAAATTATATTTTGTGAGAATATCTTATTACATAAAAATTAATTCTATGGAAGTGAAACTTACCCCCTTTGCATCTACCTACATTAAAAAAAGTTTTCCAAGTAACTTTGTCGAATTATTTTTATATATTTTAAATGAATAAATTACAGTGTCAGATTATTATGTGTATGTTGAAGGACGTGATGTTTTTATATTATTTATAAGTATAAGTGTGACTGACAGTTACGAAGTTTGGTATATCTTTCGAAGACCACACGTACGAAGTTTCGGTCTCGGGAGAGCGCGACTACGACGTGCGGACGGCGTTGTCGAGGGCGCGCCACACACTGCGGCCGATTGCTCATTCAGTCCTCCACTCTGTCGTTATTCTTACGCAGATGTCCGGATGATGGAAGTAGATATGAAGCCAAATTTTGTTTTAACTTAAGACAGCTTTGTAAGCGATGTGCTAGTTGAGCTTATTTGCGCATCAGTTGTCTTAGATTTCGAAATAATATTGTTTGATAATATAAAATTACAAATAAAATTAAATGTCCGGAATAGTTCAGTTACGTCTTTTTACTATTTACACATTTAAAATTACACATATTTTACACATTTAAAATATTCAATAACAAACTGGAAAGTACTATGACTTTAAGAGCGTATTTAATTTCGCATTGTATCGAAACGTTAAGTTATATTTATGCTTCGATGTTTGAAATAGAATAATTATGCTTTAATGAAGTAAGACAATAAAACGAATTTAATAGTCTAGTCCCAAAACTGCGTTAAAGATCCTTATAGAAGAACTTACTTGAAATGAAGATGGAATAATTAGCCGCTTTCCTCTAATTTCCAAAGTTATTAATTGTCAGGCTTTTGAAAGGATCGTCATCTGCTCGCCAATGAAACTGAGAAATATAGATCTTATTTCATAAAAGTAATATACAAGCTCTCTTCAAGACATTTAAGATCTTTATTGGATATATACAAATAAAAATTACGCCCAATATATTATAACTACGATTTACGACTGTAATGAAGCTGCACTCTAGCGATAACATAGTAAGCTTTTCGTAATTACTTCCTTACAAATGGAGCGATGTTCAACTTTATCTCATTTATTATAATATATTAAAAAAATGTTGTGTATGGATATTTTAGTAACGAAATGTGTCCACATCAACATTATTATAGGTTGTGGGTTTTTTGGTATCGATGACGGTGAGAATGATCACGCTCATGTGGACCACTCAATTTGAAAAGTGGAGGAAGGCGAAAGTCAAGCAAACATTAGGGTGATAGGCAGGTTGTGCTCGACTTGATCTGGGGGAGGGAAAGGTGGGAATAGCAGGACTTTGGATTGGTGCACCCTAGGCAATGGTCAGTAATTTCGCAATGACTATCTAAGAGTCCGTTGGCGAAGGGCTCAGAGGAGGAGCAAGAGTCTGGCATTCTGGTTGCCCGTGGTGGAGTCAGACATGAGACTTCTCTCTTTTTTCATCAGACCAGTCGGGCGCCCGGAGATCCTTCTTGGCCATTGACAAATATTAAGTTACTGTGACGCACACAGGATTTTCTTTTTTTTTATGGAACAGGGGGCAAACGAGCAAGCGGCTCATCTGATGGTAAGTGATCACCTCTGCCCATGAACATCTACAATACCAGAGGAATAGCAGATGCGTTGCCGGCCTTCGAGAAAGGAATAGGCTCTTTTCTTGAAGGTCCCTCAGTCGTATCGGTCCGGAAAAACAGCTGGCAAAAGCAGATTCCATAAAGTGTAGGTGCATGGCAGAAAATTGCACGAAAAACGCACTGTGCTGGAATGCCAACCATCAAGATGGTGACGATGGAATTTTGCGCTGTGCCGCAATGTGCAGTGGTGAACATCAGCGGCTGGAATTAATCCGAACAATTCCTCGGAACACTCCCCACGGTAGATCCTATAAAAAAGCATCAGCTTTTGCCTCTACCTGCTTGGTGCTCGGTTCCGTACGCTTTTGCTTGTCCGTGTGTGGCTTGTTGTTGAAGTTTTTAGTCATTATAACGAGAAAGGGCTAATTATGGGTGCAGAAAGTGATAATGGACGTCCTGTGTCCTTTTTTCCAGAGACTCTCCTCAAAATAAGGCCTTACGAGATGGTCTATCTCTACTCAAGAGGCTAAATTAAACCTACGCTACGGTAAGGCTATGTTATACCCATGTATAAATTATCCAATATACACCTGCAACATTATCACATACGAAAAAGAATAGTTTCATATCCTAGTAAATCTAATGTTTTTTTTTATTGGATAAAGTGATGAAACGAGCAAAATGTTCACCTGATGATAAGTGCAACGTCGGCCCATAACAAATGCTGTGTCACCCAGAAAATTGCTGTGTGACACCACACTGTGTCCATCACCCTGAGACATAAGTTCTTAAGTCTCATATGCCCAGTGATTACGCTAGCTCACAGTGCCCTTCAAACCGAAACACAATAATGT
This sequence comes from Luehdorfia chinensis, assembly GCA_019845155.1. NCBI lineage: Eukaryota > Metazoa > Arthropoda > Insecta > Lepidoptera > Papilionidae > Luehdorfia > Luehdorfia chinensis. The sequence continues at coordinate 13,898,396 of JAHVAK010000527.1, forward strand.
TTGCACACTACTGCTTAACGGCAGAATAACTGGCCCTGGTGTGGTACCTAACTAGACGGATTCCTGCATAGGAATCCTACCACCAATGTAATCTTTGTTATAATAAAAAGAATGCTTGCACTACCGGACATAGAAGTTTTAAGAAGGAAGTGGAGGTACCGCATTACTATACGCCATGCATATAGCTCGAAATAATAAAAAAAAATCAGAAACCATCGATGTATTTTTATGCGTGAATAGTATCATCTAAATAACTGTGTTTAATTTTAATATTTATAACCCGCGCGCTTTACAGCACCTATGGTCACGGGAGGACTGTGGTGACAGATGTTCTGATGTCATAGTTAATCCCGGGTAAATTCAACTTTTAATTTTTTTGATCCGATCAACGCAACAAGTTCAGTCGTATGCTTGGTTTTTGATTTCATTTTATTATTAATTTTATCCCAAGCCGGTGGCAATACCCAACCATCTATTGAAATTAGAATGTTTTTATTTAATTTCAATAGCCTCGCGGATCATCCTTGTTACTTAGGAATCGGTGTTCTTTTGCAAGGGTTTGTGGTTTATCAAAAAGTTGGGGTGATTCAGAATATGGTCACACACTGCAGACTTCCTGGCTGTATGTTCTTTTAGGCGGGTTTTTATTGATCTTTTTGTTTGTCCTATGTAAAAGAGACCATTAAACATTAGTAAAATTTTTGAATGTTTTGATTTGATGATGACGACCCCGTGGCCTAGTGTTCAGAGTACCTGACTTCTACGCCACGGGTCCTGGGTTCGAATCTACCCGGAACCAACATTTCTTTAAAAACACAAATAGTTGATTTTCGGGTCTGGTTGTGTTGTGCATGTGAAATGTATGTCTGTAAAACGTACCCCCCATCGATACAGGTGAAATCCTAGCATAGGGTATTGGCATTTTTAAAGAAAAAAGAATTATGCCGTAGTAGCTCAGGCGGTAAGTAAGGAATAATATTTGAAAAGAAAATACGTAACGTTGCTCACTTCGCACTGGAGTTGCACGACGTACTCCTAGAACCAAACCTCTCTAAAGATCTAAATGAGACCTGTGCCCAGCATTGAGATATTAATAATCTTTTGCCTTGTTTTTCATTGGTCAACGCGATAACCGCTACTAATATTCATAAGCATGAGTTAATAAGTCAGTTTCAAGTGTATCCATTACTATCACACTTACTATACTCAAACATCCACTTCTATAACACTTACATTTATGATAGTTGCAACAATATCCTAGTGAAACAACTATTGTGTTGTGTAGTGCATGAAACAGTGGAAGTGATAACAGAGTAATGATTGAACAAAAGAAAATCTAATGAAAGCAAGAAATATAAATATATTAATTTTGTAACAAAAGTAATTTAGAAATGAAATAATAACGTACAGATTCGTCTTAGAATATTAAATAATTATTTCATTCCTTGTCTTTATCGGGTGCCGGGGAAGTATTACATTCCTCATGAAAATTTCTTAAATAATTCCAGGGTGATTCTAACTGGTAGCTCCGCATTTCTTGCGCATATTCAATGGGCTCATACACCAATTTCTTCAACCCATCATCATATCTCACTTCTGTATAACCAACCAAAGGAAAATCCTTCCTGAGAGGGTGCCCTCTGAAGCCGTAGTCTGTTAGAATTCTTCTAAGATCCGGATGGTGGGTAAATATTATACCAAACATATCATATATTTCTCTTTCATACCAGTTGCAAGCTTTCCAAAGATCATAAGCCGATCGTAAAGGAGTTACTTCATCGGTATAAGTTTTCACTCTGGCACGCTCGCCGAATCGCAAACTAAGGATATTATAAACAACTTCAAACCTGTAAGCTCTACTGGGAACATCTATGGCCGTGGCTGAAGAGCACTGATTGAAGCATGCATGTTGGTGAAAATTCATAAAACTTAGAACAGGGAACATCCCTTCAGGCGCGACGAGTATCTCCAATTCGTCAGTGTGCTGCATTTGAATCTTTTGTACAAATTTTGGCATACATGCACCGACGTACAAACCAAATTCATATAGGGTTTGGCGTCTACAATTATCATGTTTTCTTAAAGTGTGACTCTCATACTCGATAGGCTTTAAACAAAATGGATTAACTTCTGGAACAGACTCCTTATTAAGTTTAATAATGGTTTTATGTACCCTGCGTTTTAGATGGTACTCAAATAACGTTTTAGTTATTTTGGAAATAAAAACATTCATAGCTATTTCGATAGATTTGTTGCAACGTAATGTCAAACTACAAGACAACATGTGACAACATGAATGAAGGTTTTTTTTTTAATCTTAACCGTGAATAAATGCCAGGTTGTTTATTCCGATTTATCCGATTCCGAATATTTGTTATAATAATTTTTTAAGGAATGCAATAGATACAATTGTATAAATTCAATACACCTTTTTAGATGATAATAATTGATAAGTTAATACACATATTTTAAAATTTTAATAGAAAAAGGGAGTACGAACAGGTTACACTAAGAACAAGACTTTTCTCTTCGTTCCGATAGAGTTTTCGAGAGGAAGTTTCGACGTATGTCCCGCAAAAGACTCGCGCCTCGTTCTGTGTAGATATTTAGAAATAAGTTTGAGACAAAACACATACACCATACGTATAAATAAAATATAAATGCTTTCAGAAAGCGATTATATTTTAAAACCCGCACCTGGTTTCTAAATATAATCATTATTTTACAATTGGTAATAAAAAAGAAAAGAATTAAAGTTTTCCGACGAAGATTTTCTGTTTCAGTGACTAATCTAACGACCGCCCACAATTAAGTTACTCTTTACATTCCTCGTAGTTTTCTTTTTGGTGATTGCGAAGAAGACATTAAGCTGATTTTTATAATAATGGTAAACTATGAATGCGATTCATTGAATGCACAGAAATAAGTAGAAGAGCTCGCAAAGCAATTTTAATTTATGGATAAATACATTTTGCTGTATACAGTAAGTAATATTGACTTCCTGTAAATAATGATATTTTTAGTGCTGAGTAGTTTATATAAAAATAAATAGGAACATAGTATGAAAACAAATGTATGGCAACAGATAAATTGCAAAGCATGTTTAACATGCGGGCTTTTACTTTATAGAATCATTCATACATGTCAAGGATTATACAACGTACATATAAATTACCAGCTTTTGAATATCCAACTGATGCACATCTGCACTAAATATTTCAATACACAATTTCAGTGGTGCCAGCACTGGGCAATGAATTCAGGTACCAGAGGCGAGCGCCAGGCTATTGAAATACCACGGCTCTACATAAATAAAGTTCTTCTCGGCGTCCCTTCATCTTATATACAAACTGTAATTTAAAAATTTGACTTCAAAATCTGCCTTCAAAGCTGAGAGGCACACATTTTACGCAATGATTATGAATTTTATACCTGACTCATATGTACATTTATCATGTCACCATAAAGTGGCTAGGATACGGGGAATCGTGGTTTGGGTCAGAATGACGTGGGTATGGATAAAAAATTGCTTGAAAGTGACCTGACTCACCTCGCGGACTTCATTACTCGCAAGTAGGAGATCCGCGCTAGGAGGTACTTTTTCGCTATTCTCATCCGACGACATCTTCGTCCTAAAGGCTATAAAAATATAATAGAAGAAAGAGAAATCATGTATGTATATATATTTGTGTGTCTATGAGACGGGGATAATAACATAATTAGCCGGAGTTATTAACATTTCACCATCATCATCACTTCATTTTTTGATTGCTACAAAACACGGTCCTGAGCCACCTGCAACCATCGACTTCCCGCAAAACCGTGCAGGTCGTCGCACCATCTATTGGGGGGGGGGGGGGGGGGGCCTCGGTTGCCAGTCCAGAACCTTTCTTCCCCAACAGTTATCGTTTCTACGAACTATATAGCTTATATATTCGTAGCTTGTTATCCTTAGGGGTATGTCGGTTATTTTAGTTCTGCTGCGAATTTAATAGTCATCTTCGATATCATCTTGGTCTTGTCCATGCCCATTTTTTTTTATGGAAGTGGGGGCAAACGTGGAAGCGGCTCACCTGATGGTAAGTGATCACCGCCGCCCATGAACATCTACAAAACCAGAGGAATAGTAGATGCGTTGCCGGCCTTTGAGAAACGAATAGGCTCTTTTCTTGAAGGTCCCTAAATCGTATCGGTCTGGAAAAACCGCTGGCGGCAGCAGATTCCATATATATCTACTTTCCTATTCGTTATGAATATCGTAATTATTTGAAACTGATATGAGCCACGGAAGAAAACGATAACTTATTATTTATTAAGGTAATCACAATTTCTTGTCACATTTTGCCTTTGCTTTAAAAATAATACTTCTTCCACAGTGCATTGCTATTTTATTACATTTATTTTATAGCATTACCTAGTCATTAATTAGTGAGTAGAGTTTAATGTGTGTAGGAGCATGGATTAACCCGGGCAGCGAGAATTACCCGGTAGCGGATAGTATCACATGAAAATGTTGCCATTTATCTTTTACAGTCTCATACATAAAATAGAAAGCTCAGGCTGCACTTGATTCAGTGTTTCCCGCCGTCCAACTCCAGATTGTGCGCCGCTACACCGCAACTTCCGGCTTCCGGTGGTAACGCTGCGCTTGCGCTCTGCGTAGCGGCATACAGACACGCGTTTATGTCGTGACGAATATGCTTAACCGTTGGATTTCACCGTTGAAAATAAACGAGATCAGTTCAGGCTAAACGAAGCTTAAAAGTTTAACTGAGTTAAATGCTACAGTTTGCATTTTATCGACATCAAATGAACGCAGTTAAAGCTAAACGTGATTAAAATTCAGAATTCCCAATATTTGACGTTTTACTCTATAAACACGTCTAGAGCTGTCATTGTCAATTGCACAACTATGTAAGCCCAAAAATTATTTTTATTTTGTATTGTTTATTGTTTGCATACCTATGTAACCTATGTATAAAAACAGGCTGTTTGATGTCGCAAAATCTCGAGAGAAATATATCGAGTTTTTCTTTTGATTGTGACGATATTTCATGTAAACTTCGTTTCACAAACCGAGATCAAATTATACATTTGAGCTCAGTTAAGTGAAACGTGGTTTTATTAAACTTGGTTTTAAAACGAACGGTGAAATCGGTTCTTAGTCTGGTGTACAATTATCAAAAGGTTCAATTTTTTAATCAATGGAAGCCCATTGAATAAAAAATTGCGGCGTCTCATGCTTTAAAAAAATATTTTTTCAACATTTTTTTTCCTATTTAGTTTTTGTACTTGAATTAATATTCCTAATATCTTAAGTGGATTTAGGTTACATACATTTTGTAATACAATATTAAAAGTTCTTCTCGTTCTATCTTCATCTTCTTACAAGTAGTCCTCTGCTGGAAATGATTCTCTGCCAAACTGGGATGAATTGCCGTAATCGCACGATTATCTGACGGATTGCGATCTCAGTACCAGACGGCTAGCACTTTTAACGCTATCGCCTATTATCGCCCGCATAGTTAGTAGTATTAAATAACTTTAGTAATAAAGTTATCTAGGCTATTTTGTTTTCTTCTTTCATATTTGTATTATTCTATAGAAACAGCCTATTAATGCCCCACAGCTGAGCATAAGTTTCCTCCATTTTGTCAGGGTTTTATAGCCGAGATGCTACCGAACCGAACTGTAGGATCATGTATGTTTCTTCTTCTTTCGTCGAACTGCAACTCGCTATGCTCAAATTACTCTCACATGTGGTGAGCCATGAAATAGTGCAACGTAACAGATTACGTTCTAATATCCTCTAATAATGGTAGACAGATTGCGTCTTGCTAATTTACATTTTATTTTATTTATATTGTTTTATAGTACGCCGATAAGTGCCCGGCAAAGTCAATAGCACCTACCTACCACTTTCTCACCGAGGTGTCGTAAGAGGCGATTAAGGTATTGTACGGACAGCCTTTATTCGTGTAGAATAGAGCACTCGTGAGAACGCAATAGAAAGTAAGAATTTTTTGAGTTGTAGTAAAATGGTGGCGACGTGGTCCGCCACCCGTCACGTCCCGCGAGGGTGAAAAGCGGGATACGAGAGTGGCCTCGGCCTTATATGGGAAAAAGGCGTGACTCCATATGTGTATGTATGTACGTATGCTTTATAAAAACAATAATGACAGCTTTTGCACATAATACGTATTATAACAACTTATCCGACAAACATATCAGCTTCGTATTGCTACTTTACGGTGATATTCCTTAAAAGCTTGGTATTTCCCTAGTCAAATCGCCTCCACCTCCACCATTATGTATGTTTCTATTTTTATCACGCTATCTAATAATGACGACGTGTAGACTACTGCTTAGAGGACTTGTGAGTTTCGAGCCGAGCCGATGCTAACATTTGTGTTAATACACGAATCGTTGTCTTTCGGGTCTAGTTGTGTTCTGTAGGTCCTTATATAACTGACACTGCATCCTAACCTATCTCTGATCTTATCGTATGAGTGCTCCTGTGTTTGCGCGTACATTTGTGGCACTATAATATCTACTGCACAGTTGATAGCTTTCTACAGTATTTGGTAGTTACCGCTTTAGTCAAAATTAGGCCTGGAGGACATCATATAATGATAGCCAAAGAATAACATATATTACAATTTAACCCTGTTGTAATGTCTTTAGCTGTCAGCGCAATTAGAGACTACAGTTGTTTTTATAGCATTTAAGCCATCTTGTGTCTGATGTCACTTCAAGAGATGTTAGCCGGTCGTAAAGTCTTAGATTTTAAGTACTTTAACCTTTATCCTAAATGCTTATTCACTCATACAGTTCAAAATTACAAAATTACAATATTTAACGTTTTAGATTTGCTTCCTTTATTTTTTAGCATAAAAAAGACTTTTTTCACTTATGTGGCCAAGTCCAGTAAATGAATAGTAGAATTTACCTAAAAGTTCTTACTACATTTAAAATTTTAAAAGGAAATAAAATGAACGTGGACTAGTCAGTTTGTATGTTTCTCTACTTGGTAATTCTTCATTTCCGGCCGCAATGCCCTCAGAACAACGTCACTACATTTTACCTAAACGGATGTGTGGTAAAATAGAATGAATTTTAGATTTTCGGAACGATCCCATGTTACATTTAAAAAATAGTTCTTTAATAGAGCTGCGTTTGGAATGACCTGTTTTTACAAATTAAATTAAATATAGTTAATCAATTAATGTTTTATTTAATTTTTTTTTTGAGGTATTTCGATAGTTTTCTCGCCTCGTTGGGATATTTGAATATATTGATAGATATATTAAATAAGATAAAATAAATAATATATTATAAGACATACACTAAACATAATAAAAAAAATAAAAAAAAATAACCAGACTGGAGCCCTCGGTAGGGGAGACCAAACGGCCAAGAGTTAGGGGGAAAGGGAAAGAAACCGGCGGACTATGCGGGCCGTATCGAGGAGCACCGCGTTCTTCATTTGAGCACGGAGCGTCCGGTCACGGAGTCGTCTCAGATTTTTATTAAATATCAAATGAATCAATTATAAGTTTATATTTGATATTATTATTACTCGTATAATTGCTCTATTATGGTTGTTTTATTATATAAATACAATTTCAGTGCCGCGTAGTCTAGTGTTCAGAGTACCTGATTACTAAGCCGTGGATCCTGGATCGAATTCCAGTCGAAGCAAAATTGTAAAATAACACAAATTGTTGGTTTATGGGTGTGATTGTTTTGTGATTGTTCGTCCCTATGTTTTTCTAGCCTACTTTCGATCTTACCGCATGAGCGTTACAGAGCACGTGCGTAAGTGACGACGAGTCTTTGTGTTTGTGCGAACACTTATGGCACTGTAATGTCTCCCACGCAGTAGATAACGACAGTATTCGGAAGTTATCGCTTAGTTATATCAACAGTAAAGATACCAAGACCTTTCTTACTTGTTTTCGAGTTTCTTTTTTATTGCATTTTTTAAAACAATTGAATATTGCCGGTAATCTTCAAGAAGCGTAATGGTCATATCTATCGATTACATACTATTATTTTGTTACAGCCAGCTATTTACGAGATACAAGTAAAATGTATTAAAGTAATTCTAGTATTCTTCCTTCTGTGTTTTATTACTAATTTAAAAAATAGCTAATACATAAACCTAATCCGTAAAGTAAAGTAACAGCCTATAAATGTCCCACTGTTGAGAAAAGGCCTCCTCTCATTTCCGTGAGGGTTTTGGAGCAGGGAAGAATCAAGAATCGAAATATTTTTTCTTGGTTTCCTCAAGATGTTTTCCTTCACCGCCGAGCACATGGTAAATGAGGACTTAAAATTGCAATTAACAATTTTAGTGGTGCTGGCACCGGGAATCGAACCAAGGGCACTCGCGTACTATGAAATTTAAAGCGAGCTGCCACAGCTCGATCCGTAATGTAATCATTCTTAATTAATAAATAAAAAAGGACATAATCGTTACCACCTTTCTTAAGTAATCTTAATAAATTTCATTATGGAAATAAGGACCTGAAAACTATCTACATATATGACGCTCTTTATAGAAGTAATTTGTTAATGGAGTGGCCGCAAATCTGGCGTTATCTGATGCCGCAACGACCCGCCTTTTCGAAACAAGTAAACTCTATGTTTTTTTTTCTAAGTAATGTTCACGACGAACCTTGTTTATTACTCCTTTCACGATAAGAACTCTTAAAAAGATATTAGAGGCTTTTACAAAAATTGTCTCTTTGGATTGCAACATCGACAACAGTTCTGTTTAAATTTGAACCAATTTTATATTTGTGCATATTGATACTTGTTAATGTTATTATCATGAATTCATTTTACATCGTATTTGTAATGTAATGCACTGACATATTTGAGACCCAGTGGTACAAGTGTTTGTCTTCCGAGTGTTGGTTCTGGGTTTGAATCCCAGCAACGACAGTGAATCGTAATTAAATATTTTTAAAGATATTGGAAGCTGTATATGTATAGATGTAATACGGAAACCATTAAGTGATTATGCATACTACGAGTATGTTGATTCACAAGATGGCATTCAAATAATATCTTTTACAAATAAGGCTCGGAGGTTTCGCATTAGTCAAAATTATATAGAAATATATTATTACGATTAAATATTATCATCGTCACCATTGAGCAGATAGCAATTTTTTTATGCAAGTACCACGTGCACATCTTGGGCGTGGAAGAGAAACATCGTAAACTAGCATGTGTAAAGAATAAAAATACTGCGTGGATATATCATATCACAAAATAATTTTATACCTTGTGAATACGGCCAATACGCATTGGAACCAGTAGATAGTAGAAAATAATATAATTTTAAGTAAAAAAATTACATACATTACACTTTTTTATTTTTTAAATTTACTTTGTAATTGAAACAAAACAGACATAAAATATTAAGTAATATTTTTTCAAAGAAACGATGTCACATACTAGGAAACTTTAAACGTTTCCACAGTATTGGTGGTCCGTATTGTGGAAGCGTTTAACAGACATAGATTTCACAAGCACAGACACCTACACCCGAGCTAACTTTTTGTAGAACATAAAAATTTGCCCCGTGCGGGAATCGACCCCGCGATCGATCGATCACATTGAAGAACAATTACTTCGCCACTGCTCCGACCGAACCAGATAGACTGTAGCTTTTCTTAATAAACAATATGAAAAAAAACTAGGAATGATGTTAAAAAGCTATGACCTTAAATATTAAATTAATGTAATTAATAAAAAACATATGTTTATTTAATTTATTCCTAAAGATAATTTAGTAGTTCAATGAAATAATGATTTAATTAAGATATTGAATTTATAAAACATCAACAACGTTCGTTATCAAAGTTTATTTTAAAACGTGAGAATGTTTATAATGATTTATAAAATGACGACTAAACTATTTAAATATTGTACAATCATATGTTCCCATGACCTGTCATCGGTGCGTGTGCGTATCGAGCAATAGGGGCAAAACGCGAGCACAACTATACATTTGTTTATAACTTTGCCTACCGACGACTAATACAAACACGCATCCACTGTGTTATGTTTACACTCAAACACTTGCTCAGCAGCAAAAGGGAAGTAACAAAAACAAACAAAATTTTTCGATTCTTCGATTTCAACCGACTGGGTGATAAATAGTAGTAACTTCCCGGCTTGTTTTGATCGATTTATTAATAAAACCTGAAACATTTCAGATTCGATGCGGCTACTAGTCGATTTCTATCAATGTAACCGTTCTAATGTTATGATTTAAAATTTAAATTAAATCATAACATTAAAACGTAATGATGATGTTCTTCTAGCCGATTTCGACCACGGCGACAACTTCCGAATACTTTCGAGAGCAACTGCGCAGGAGATATTATAGTGCCACAAGTGTACGCGCAAACACAGAGGCACTCACTCGTCCCAACCTACCCGCGCCCGATGTAACGCTGATGCGATAAGATCGGAGGTAGGCTAGGATGCAGTGTCAGAAACACGGGGACAATCACAACACAACCAGACCCGAAAACCAACAATTTATGTTTTGTGTCAACAAATATTGGCTCCGGCTGGGATTCGAACCCAGGACCCGCGGCTAAGAAGTCAGGTACTCTGACCACTAGGATTTAAATTTATAAAAAAAACTAGATTTTACGGATTTTATCGTATTTAATTTTACTTATTATAGCACTATGTTTCGAGCGCTTTAAAACAAAAGAACAAATTGTAGCTAATGTGAAGCATGGTCACTCTGCATTCTGTGACCATGTTCTGGATCATCGCAAAAAAAACACTTCGATTGCTACCAAGGATGATTCGCGAGGCTATTGCAATTTAAAAAAACATCCTAATTTATTTAGAGAAGATGGTACTACTACCGGATTGGGATCCCATCATCATCATCATCATCATTTCAGCCTATTACAGTCCACTGTTGAATATAGGCCTCCCCCATAGATTGCCACAAAACACGGTCCGATGATGATCACGGATCCCATATTAATTAATAATTAAATTAAATCAAAAACCAAGCATACCCCTTTAAGACACAGTAAGCTCTTTCTGCGTAGATCGGATAAAAAATAATACGATTAATTAAAAGCTGAAGGTACTCCTGGTTAACTATGACTTCAGGACATCGGTCACCTTAGTTCTCCCATGGGTGCTGTAAAGTGCTTAAAACGTCGGGTTATAAATAGTAAAATTAAACGCGATAAAATCCGTAAAATCTAGTTTAATTTAAATGTGTGGTAATCGCATAAATATATGAAATCATTATGAATTTGATTGTTTCCTTTGATATAGATACATTGAAATATATGTGTATACGTGTAAGTATTTTCCGACTCGGTTGGGGTAAGGGCTGGTGCACTACTGGACGCGATTACGATTCTCGCCAGTAACAAATAATTATAACCTATAGTTAGTTGATTCGGGGTTGTTCTGGATGTTTATATTACCTGCAAATTTATATTTGTAAAGCGTACTGTACAGGATAAATCCTCTTTTGGGCCAACTTTTTAACGAAAGTAAGAGAAATTTACTGTTAAAAATAGGTTTATTTAATAGCCAACAGGAATCCGGCACCGGTACCTTTTTCCTATCGATGTGTCGGATAGCCTTCATTCGTGCAGAATAACACCACAATATGCTGTCAATATATACTGCACGTGAGAATGCAAGTAGGGAGTAACAAGTTTTTTTTTGACTTGTACCAAAATGGCAGAGACGTGGTTTGTCACCCGTCACATCTCGTTTCCCGCGGGACCGAAAAGTGGACTACGTGTGTGGTCTCTGCCTACTCTTTATCGTGGGAAAAGGCTTCATTGTATGTAAGTATCCTTTAATACCTTTCTCCTCACGTCATACGCAGTGTGGGGCGCCCCATTGATGGAGTGACCACCTGCACGGTTTTGCGGAGTCGATGGATGCTGGTGGCACAGGACCGTACTTTGTAGCAATGGGGAAGGCCTATGTTAGGCAGGGGACTTGTGATGAGCTGTAATGATGATGATAATTCATCATATTCGTAGGGTTTTTACTTCCTCGCTTCTCCCGTTTTCCATGGTTTTCACTTAATCCGGGGTGTTATTGCTGACGTTAAGCCCCGGAAATTGCTATTTATCATTTACTACACAAAGTCAAAGGCTTTTGTCGTGTTTCTTGTGAATGAGTTTAAGAGATTTCTTCCATTATTAATTGTTTTCTAAACTAACTTGCTCACCATTTTAAAGTTTATTGCCGCTTAATTTTTACGCTAATTATGTACGCTTATTTTAGTATTAAATAAATATTTGCCCTTTAAAAACTCTTATGAATGAAGTAAATTTATTTATAAATTATTGCTGCAATGTCAAATTACTTATCTGAATGCTATAAATTTTTAACATTTTTGCATGACCACTGTTCGTTACTGACACTTACAAGGCTCTGCGTCTCTTTTAAGTTTACGTTTACGGATTTTTCAGTTTTTATGTTTTTTCAATTTTCGATAGACGGAAAGTACGACTGTGATATTGAACGAAGAGCGTTAGCAGGAAATAAATTATACGGGGCCCTGCATAACTTTATGTGCAGCCAGAAAGTATCTAAAAAGGCACGACTGGCTGTACATAGAGGCGTACTGGTCCCCACACTTATGTACGGTAGTGAATGTTGGGTCTGGCAGAAGAAGCATGAAAATAAGATTAATGCTGTTGAAATGAAAAGTTTGTGAAGTGTAGCTGGAGTGACTTTGATGGACAAACTGAGAAACAACGTGATAAGAGAACGCTGCGGTCTGGTAGAAGATGTAGTGACAGAGATAGAGAAAAGGATGCTTAGATGGTTTGGACACGTAGAGAGGATGGATGAAAGAAGATTGACGAAACAGATTTATGAGGCGAGTGTGAATGGGCAAGCCGGTAAGGGTCGACGTAGGCGAACGTATCCCGATCAGATTAAAAACCTTTTAAGGAAAGGCCACGTCAAAAGTACCCGCAGCCGACGAGCTTGTATGAAAACACTAATGAAAGTAGAGGAAGCTAAAAATGTGTGTCAGGATCGTAGCAAGTGGAAAGATGAGTTCTCTGCCCACCCCTATGGGAAGGAGGCGTGACTCTATGTACGTATGAATGTATTTTTCAGTTACATACCCATTTCTGTCGTAAACGCAAGAAAACGACGAGTAAAGTATTATTTAAAAATACTTGACAATAATATTTAAATGAAACTAATTTTACGGATTTTATCGCGTTTTATTTTATTATTTATAACCCGACGTTTCGAGTGCTTTACAGCACCCATGGTCACGGGCGGACTGAGGTGACAGATGTCCCGATGTCATAGTTAACCCGGAGTACCTTCAGCTTTTAATTATTATTCCTTGTGTAGTGTTCGCGTAAATATAAGAAATCATTAAATAATATTTAAATTATGAAAAAAGTAATTATAACTTCAAGTGCTTATTAGGAAGCTGGTAGGGACGGCTTTCTCTACAAATCCTTTATTATCTTAGTATCGCTAGTCCACTGCTGAACATGGGCCTCTCCCAAAAATTGCCACAAAAGTATGTAGCTCTAATTTTGGGGAGATTTTGCGATAGTTGCCACGCTTGGCAGGCGGGTTGGCAACCGCAGTTTATTTATTCAGATGTTCCAGGAAGACGCTGTTGCCCATCTTCTGGTTTTAACTTTCCCTCTGTAGACTTTTACGACACCCAGGGGATGAGATGGGATGGTAGTTTCGCTACCACACGGCGGATATTATTTTAATTTAAATTGAATTGCAAAACAGAACATAGTATACGGAATAGGAATCTACTTACTCCGTGGGTAGACCACCTGCTTACTCCGTGGGTATTGCAAAAGTAGGCTAAAGTTAATGCTAAAAATCTCCAGACCTCCGATAGATGGCGGGGTAACCATTTCACATATGTCAGACCGGTGACGGCCGGTAGTGTTTGAAACTGCGTCGCCAATCGCCATGAGATACGTGTATCCGAGTATTAAGGAAAATCCTAATAACCTTTGTCTTGCAGGAAATTCTTAGCCGGATGATGATAATAATGCATAACCTTTTCGTTACTAAATTGCATTTCTGTCCATGACATCTACATACACTCTTGTTCTAGACGTTAATTCACTGAACTATAATATTTAAAAAATGATGGCTTAGCAGTAAACTGATTTCCACTGTTTTATGTATGTGTATTTAATGTTAATTAGACCTAATAATTGGTTGTACATCTTGGTTACTTCAGTCGTTCGTCCGTACACTTTATATAAATAAATTGAATTGAGACAATTAAATATTAAGATCCGGCTCCATATTCCCTTGTGTGTTCTAATAAAGCATCTTAATATTCCGTAAATTGTTTACTAACATGTACCTTATGTGTGAAACCACGCAAAGGTATGTTTACGTCATATTTTTTGCAATATCGAAGAAAGTAAAATATTTAGTAAAAAGTAGAAATTTTTAACTGTGCGAAAATATTACTATCCGTAAAATTGCAAATTAATAAGGGTCACATTGCATGTAAACTCGAAAATCATAGAATCGTTGTGAGCTGCAGAAAATAAATATTGAATTCAAATGTGATTGAAACCAAGGATCCTCGTCCCAGCAGAGATTAATTGGTGAGCCACAAGGTAAAAATATTATATCTTAACGAGCTCTGGGTTCTTTAACTTTTTAAAAATCATAGAAATCATTGTACAGCATGTGGCATGAGAACGGCTTCATATGACTGCTGCCAGATTTTTATTATATTCTGAAATATTTTATTTTGTTTTTTTATTTGGCCAGTATTAATTTCTTCTGGGTTTGATGAATTGATTTAAAATAAAAAAATGTGTTTTTTTTTTGTCATCAACTACGTATTAATATTCATAGTAGCAGCGAAGTAGTAACAGATAGTGACTTAGGGTTCACTACCGGGGGATTTTACTTGTCTTATTAATAGCAGCGCTTAGTATCATACGGTATTCCCGTACATAACTGACATCCGATAGAATTTAATATACTTTGGGGAATAATCTAATATTTGAAAACATAAACTAAATGCATTAAATTTAAAGGTTTTAGTTACTTCTTCATAATGGCATTTTTTGACAGTAATATTAATAAAAGGATTCATGTTTGGCATGATTTCATATAAATTCTTTTTATATTCCTAAGTCCCAGGACTATATACACCGGTTATTACTAGATAACCCAGGTTATCAAAGTTAAATTAATTTATATTTTAAGTGATAATTCACAACGAGCTTGGCAACTGCGCTTGCAAAAAATGAGAATTGAATCCAGAAGCGACACCTTTGTAGCCTGTTAAAAGATTTACTTTTTGTTTTGATTATATATTTACTAAAACTAATCTGGTAACAAATAATAGAACAGAATAGAAAATAATATAATAGAACAGAAAATTAAGTAACAGAACAGACTAGAATAACTTTTATTCGGTATAGATTATTCACATAATACTCATTGAACTGAGCATATGATGAAATGAAATGAATAGGGGTAACAATTAAATTCTTATCGGGGAAAGATATCGCGTCGCAAATCTACTGGTAGTAGTACTAGCCGGTAGCCAATATTTATGCAAAATATATTGTTGATTTTCGAGTCTGGTGGTGTTTTGTACGGGAAATGTAGCGTTCTTTAAAAATAAAAAGAGTGCGTGCAACTCAGTACAGGTGACAGAAATTTATATGTATGTTATAAACTTGATACCAATAATAATAAATAAACATGGATTAACAAACATATTACTCACTGTAAAATATCCGCTCAGTATATAAGCAGTTGTTAATTAGTCGATAAATATTTATTATTATAAATTTCGTAGTACGGGTTTGACCTGAGCTCGATCCCCGCTGCCGGTACCTCTAAAATTGTTCTCCAATTTTATGTGCTTATTTATCACGTCTCAGGACGAGGTGAAGAAAAACATCGTGAGGAAAAATTTCGAGGACATGACGTGACACCAACCAGCATTAGAGCAGCGTGGCGGACTCTTCCGGCTCTAAAAGCCTCTCTAGTAAGATGAGGCCTGTGCTTAGCAGTGTCTTGCTTTGTAGATGTCAACTAAGGGGAATGCCCATCAAATCTCGTCGCCTTCGACCGATGTTGGAATAACCATCCTGCATAGATATGCTATAGTAAAAATAAATAGACAGGTTACAGGTGCAACAATCGGCAATTCCCCCGATAGTCGTTGCGGATACGGTAATTCATATAAATTTTGGACGCAAATTTTCTGCAGTATAACATTTACCAGTCTGATGAGATGTACAATATAAAGATAAGACAAAATGAAATAACTTTAGTTAAAAAAATAATTACTACTGAAATTCAAATGTACAATACTTCATTCTGACAACTCAAGCTAAAATAGTAAACGCAGCTTACAGAAAAAGCAAAGGGGTGTGTTCTTAAATATTTCATTAATTAGTTTATACATATACTTATAATATAATGCCCTGAATGAAATGAACAAACCAAATTAATCTCTGCAAATGATAAAACGATGATACAAGTTGAAGAATGATTATTTTTTAATAAAAACAGAAAATCAAGCAAACAGAAAGAAATAGGTAATCGAACTGACAACGTCAAAAAACCAAAAAAGAACAATAATAAAAAACTACATCAGCTATCAAAATAGCAAAGAGGTCCGCAACATCCTCCCCCTCGTGCAGCTAAGCACAAACTGGTTATACAAACCAAGGTCAGCCAAGGCCTTAGGTGGAGAGCCTAACCAGCTTTCGCACGGGTCGGCGTAGCATTCCCCCTGCTGTTGCAACGTCCACTACTCTTACCACACCATCTTTCCCAGGGTACACTTTCGCAACACGTCCTCGTGGCCATGTTCCGCGGGGCAAGTTAAAGTCAGCAATAATTACTACGTCACCCGCTTGAAGAGCTGTTGAACTGCTGTTGCCTCTTGTCTGCTCACGTGGTTGTAGGGTCGGGAGGACCTCGCGCATCCAACGCGACCAAAAATGATCCGCTAGCGTCAATGCTTTCCTCCATTCGGAACGGCTGACCAAATCGTGATCATTCAAGGCAGTAGGTAGGGTCTGCACGGACGAAGAACCGATTAAGAAATGAAAAGGTGTGAGTGTTGTCGGGTCGTCAGGATCTGTAGATACATGAGTTAATGGACGTGAATTGACAATGGCTTATGCCTCGGCTAGTAAACTGCTCGGTTTCTTCTTTTGGAGCTCGTTCGGTTAATGTTGCGTTCAGAGCCACCTTTACTGATCGTACCAAGCGCTCCCAACATCCTCCAAAATTAGGTGCCGCAGGTGGGGTGAACTTCCAGAGTATTCCTTGAGTGCTTGTGAAATTTTCGACTATTTTCTCCGTAGAACTCTCTGAGAATGCGATTGGCACCAACAAAGCAGGTTCCGTTGTCCGAGAAAATAGTGTTTGGAGAGCCCCGTCTTGCAATGAATCTTCTAATAGCCATGATAGCAGAGTCAGTCGATAGACTATGTACCATCTCTAGGTGAAGGGCTCTGACAGTTAAACAGGTGAAAAGGGCCACATAACGTTTTTCATGCCTGCGCCCGATAGTGACGCTTACGGGGCCGAAGTAGTCCAGGCCCGTAAAAGTAAAGGGCCGTCGATGGTGAGCTAATCTTTCAGGTGGCAGATCTCCTGTTTTCGGGTTCACCGGCAAGGACTTTCTAATTCTGCAGAGTAGACACTGTTTTGCTACTGTGCTTACTGTGTTCCTCAGCCTTAACAACCAGAATTTTTGTCTTTATTCGTTCACGACTAGTTCATAATTTGCGTGACCCGCTTTTCGATGATAAAATTGTACCAATAAACGTACAATTGGGTGACGACCGTCAAGAAGGATGGGGAAGCGTGTGTCAGGGTCAATGACTTCTGCGGCTTTTATTCTTCCGGCTAACCGCAGTAATTTGTCCTCTCCCAAAGCGGGTGACAGTTTTCTGAGACGACTGTTCGGAGGAATAGGCTTCGAGTTCAGGATATGAAGAAATTCTATGGAAAGCTCTCGAGCTGTGTTCGTTGCAGAATTTGCCTTTCAGCGGCCTTTATAAAATCTGCACTAAGAGGTGGTAGAGTAGTGGACGCTGAAGGATGGCGGGCACAAACAAATTCGCCTTTCAATTTAGAATTTCTAATGGAAGCCAAAATTACACCAAACTTTGTCGCAGCTTGAAATACCCGGGCTGTGGCACGTAATAAGCGCTGCCAATTACTAAAATTAGCAAAAGTGGCTGTGATCGGAGTCGGTAACTCTTGGACAAAGGAAGTAAGTCCGACCAACTCATAACTATTGGTCTTAAGTTCATCGGTGTTTGGTGAGGCATATCTTGGCTCTGTAGGCCAGTCCTCAACGGATTTAAAAAGAAAAGATGGACCGCGAAACCATCTGTGGGACGCGTCGAGGTTGATTGATCGCGTTCTGGTAGCGTCATCGGCAACATTCAAGTCTGTTGGTACCCATCGCCAGTCTCTGACGCAAGAGTTTTCAATAATTTCGCCTAAACGATGGGCAACAAAAAGCTTAAAAGAGCGCGCGTCACTACGTAACCACTGAAGGACTGTGATAGAATCGGTCCAAAAGAAAGTATGTGCCGGTTGTTTTCTATGACTGTCCTTAATGGTGACCGCGAGACGAGAAGCTATTAAAGCGGCCTGGAGCTCTAAACGTGGGATAGAGGTAGGTTTCAAGGGTGTAACTCTTGCCTTACTAGAGATAAGAGAAAGCTCGATGCTGCCGTCTGAGTACAAAAGGTGCCAATAAGCGACACATGCGTACGCGAGCTCACTTGCATCAGCAAAAACGTGTAACTCCCTCTGAGTTGGTTCAGAGTTTTTAGAGTTAGAATACCAAAGCGGAATTTCCAAAGAAGTTACTTTTGACAACTCCTGAAACCAATCAGACCACCTTAATGCTTCCGTGGGTTGGAACTCGGTGTCCCAGTCGACATTAGACCTCCACGTTTGTTGAAATAAAATTCGACCCTTAACAACTATTGGAGCTAATAAGCCTAACGGGTCGTACACACGCATGAGGTGACAAAGAACTTTGCGTTTTGTGAGAGGGTTTGGAAATGTTTCACCTAAGCCTGAACGGAAACCTAAGTTATCTGTTGTGGGATTCCACAATACTCTTAACGCTCTAATATTGTTTGCAGAGCAGCTACCAAGATTGATTTCCGACGACGGTTGAGTGGCCCTAAGATCAGCAGGAATAAATTTTAGCGCTGATGGGTCGTTGGACATCCAGTCCCGCATCTCGAAGCGGGCATTATTGTGAACGTCAACAATATCTGCCGCCAGTTGTGCTGCCTCTTGAATGTCATCGAGAGAGTCAATATAATCGTCCAAATAATGATTGTACAAAATAGCATGAGCTGCTTTAGGAAATAAACTTTCGTGCTCACGAGCGTTTTTATTTTTAATAAATTGCGTTATAAATGGGCTGCAGCACGCACCGAAAATTACGGCTGTCATCCTAAACTCCTTTATAGGTTGGTCTCTGCTTGACCTCCAGAGATACCGGAGGGCGTCTCTATCTTGCTCCCTGATCCTTACTTGAGGGAACATTTCCCGGATATCAGCAGTGAGAGCAATACGGCCCTCGCGAATCCGAAGTAAAATACCTAACAAGGGCTGAAGCAGGTCTGGACCAGGTAGCAACAAAGAGTTTAGGCTGACGCCCTCATTCGTGGCTGCGGCGTCGTGAACTACACGAAGCTTACGTTTCTGAGGGTGGTCACGCCAAAATGGGGTAAATAGAGCCTCATAAAAGAATATTGTTTCTCTTTAATGTGGTTGGCGTAGTATGACTCAGGAGCACATTCTTCTGCATAACCTTTAGTGATCATGTTTGAAATAAACACTTCATATGCTTTTGCAAAGTCATCTTCTTAGCCATGCGCCTTTCTAGACTTAAAAATCGTGACATGGCTTGAGGGTAGCTGTCGGGAACGCGCTGTATATCGTCACGCCACGGCATACCAACCTCAAACCGCCCAGAAGTGGGGAGACGTCTAGCAGTTTTTTCTAAAATCTCGACTGCACGTTTATCTGACTTAGAATGTAGGGTTTCTTTTTTAGAAATACCTAACGAGTCAATTTTGTATTGTTCCCTAATAAGAGAGTCTAATTTTTCCTCATCGGAAGGTTCGATACACACACCGTGATTAACAAAGTCCACTAATTTAGTTTTACTGGTCGCGATTCCATAAAGCACCCAGCCTTAGGCAGTTAAACAGGCAACGGGTTCATTCTTACCACCATACCTTACCTCGCTGCTGATTGACAAATGCCAATGCTCTGCCCCAATTAAAACTGTTGGAGTAGCATCTTCGTAAGTTACGTTGCAAGGTAAATCCGCTAAATGTGCGAAAGAAGCAATAGTTTCCTGCCTAATTGTTTGAGGACGCAGAGACAAAGACTCCATAGCTCTCGCATTTTTCACTAAAAATGTGTCTCGTGTGTGCCTACCTTTAATGTGAAAATCTACATACGATATCGTAGCGTTTCTACTAAGACCGCCTATACCATTGACCGTTATTTTCTGGTGAGGCCCTGTCGCACCGATTTCAGCAGCAATACTTGAGTCAATGAGTGTAGCAGTGCTACCGTCATCGAGAAGTGCGTAAACATTGCAACTTCCTGAGGGACCAGAGACAGTAACGGGTAAGATTTTCAGAAATACACGTGGGCACAGAGTTAAGATGGAGCTGGGTTCTTGAACACCTGAAGAAGTGGTAGAAACTATTACCTTTTCGACAGATGCAGGTTCGTGGTGCGTAGTCGCATGATCATTTTCGGTGGATTGCGTGTCGAACGTAGTATTGACAGAAGAGGAGGGTTGTTTACCATGCAGTAACGGGTGATGACGTATTAGACACCCATCGACACCACAAGGGTTAACTTTACATGTTTTCCACTGATGTGAACTACGCCTAAGACATCTACGCATAAGATCTATAACACGCTTTTACCTCACGCACCCAGACCCAGCCTTTCATCAACAGATAAGGCTTTGAACTCAGAACATGACTTAATATTGTGATCTTTTTTGCAAAACGTGCATTCAGGCTTTTGTGTAGACACCACCATAGAATTTGGTTTTGAGTGAGGAACTATGTGAATATTTTCCCGTTTATACGGTTTGTTCAGTTGAGAGTTTTGTGGTGAATGTTGGATCGAGCAAGATCCCTGTGATAAACCGAACCGAATAAGTTGATCTAACTCGCGCCTCAAAAAATCGGACATAATCTCTAATTTAGGACGCCCTGTAGTATCTTGCATAGCAAAATCCGTCCATCTTACTTTAGTAACCGGGTCTAATTTTCCTAAGACGGCGTGAAATAGTTCTGGCGAGTGCAAGTACTCAACTTGTTTCAGTATTTTAAAAGAAGATATAGAATTACGTACCCTAT
The DNA here is from genome assembly GCA_019845155.1 of Luehdorfia chinensis. Taxonomy (NCBI): domain Eukaryota; kingdom Metazoa; phylum Arthropoda; class Insecta; order Lepidoptera; family Papilionidae; genus Luehdorfia; species Luehdorfia chinensis. The sequence goes on from JAHVAK010000527.1 coordinate 13,919,842, forward strand.
TCGTTATCGTAATTAACTCTTTCAAGTCACCCCCCAAACGTGGCAGATTTTTTAGAGCGGAGACTTCCTTAAATACTATAATTTCCGGGCGAGCGAAGTTCTCCTCCAGAGCTCTTATAATATCGTTCGGGTCGTCTGTAGCCAGCAACAGTGACGCGACTGCATCTCGGGCCGCGCCGCGAAGTGCATTTTGTAAACGACTAATATTTTCAATATCTGAAAAATTGCTTTTGGTTAAATCAAAAATACGTTTAAAATGTAGCCATGTTAAGGCGTCTCCGTCGAAGGGAAACAATTCGATCTTTTGTTTATGACGGTGCGAAGTAGCAAGCGCCTTGGCCGCAGCTGCAGTGTCAGCAACAGCCTGAAGCAGACTACTCTTATCAAGCTCCGTGGAAATGAGCGGTCGCGTAAGCACGGCCGCCTCGGACGCTTTAGTGACGTTTAAAAGTTGCTTCTGATGAATAAAACGGTTAATAGGGGATGCAGATGACCCAGTGGCCGGCAGAGGTGCCTGGTGGCCGGGTGGCGGAACCATTTTTTAAGACATTTTTTTAAGACATTTATTCCGACACTTCATTTCATTCACAAATTACAATACACAACACAGTTGAATAATACAGGTACATACAATACAGGTGAATAAACAAAATTAATAAAAATAGGAATACCATAATAATAAAAAAAAAACAAAGGAAAATCAATGAACAAAAAAATAAAATAAAGAGAAAATAAAGGGTTTAACAACAATTAATTAATATAAAATCGAAGCAGATGAAGTGTCGTAAAGGACCGCCTCAGCATAAGCCGCGGGATAGCGACGCTGATTTTCAGTCGGCCCCAGACGGTCTTAAGGAGACCGTGCCGTAAGTGTCGACATTAGCATTAGCGAGTAGATACTTATTATAATAACAACTGATGAATATACTGATGAATAACAAATGATGATGAAAATGGAAGATATGTATTGTGTAGTTGTGCTGAACGCTATGTGAGACGTGACGTGAATATTGGTAAGTGTCATAAATTTAACAGTGTATATTATAAAATTGTAATATTATATCAAATTTGTTTTATACATATACATACACCCATACATATACATTTATATATTATATATATATATACATAGATATACATACACATTTATATTTACCCATACATACATTTAATAGGCTTTTTGTTATAAATAATAATATGTAATAGCATAATAAATATTATATAAACGGAAAATCAATAGCTAATACCTCTTTAACAAATAAATAGAAGTAATTTATGAACTTGCATTTATGCCTTTCTGTTTGTTTATTAGAAGATATTTTAAGCGTTTTTTAAACGTGCCTAATGTGTTTAGGTCACGCAGTGGAGGAGGTAAATTATTCCAGCAGTGGGAGGCTGCATACTTATAACAACCTCGAAAGGCTGAAGAATAATGTTGCGGAACACGGAGCCTATTATAAGATGAAGCGCGGGTGAGATACTTGCTATGCTCGCGAGACCAGTCTAGCTTACTAAAAAGATACTTTGGGTTTGTTGTCTGTATGACGCCAAAAAGTACACAAGCTATGTGAAGTTTGCGTCTGGCAGCCATTTTAAGAATATTATTGTCGTCAAGAAATGGGCTTACGTGACCTCTTGGCGGTATATCGAAGCAAAACCTAGCACAAGCATTTTGGACCCGTTGAATAAGGTGTGCAGTACGTGACAGCAAACAAGGTCCATAAACCGTATCAGCATAATTAAATTTTGATAGTACTAGGGTGTCCGATAGTCTTTTTCGTAATTCCATACTTATGTGTTCACGCATTCTATACAAGATTTTTAACCTATAAAAGCAGTTCCTAACAATGTTATTAATATAATCTTCAAATCTGAGATCAGGACTAATTATGATTCCTAAATTACGGGCTTTATCGACTCTTTCTAATACCGTGCCTTTTATATACAGTGTTGGGACAAATTTATTTATTTTTTGAATCTGTTGTTTCGTTCCGCAAATTAAAAACTTTGTCTTTGATGGATTCAACACTAAACAGTTTCTTTCTGACCACTTTACTACTCTATCCAAATCCTCGTGGAGTCCATTAATCGCTTCTGCAGTATGACTAGGTTTAAAAGACTTATAAATCTGTGTGTCATCCGCATATAAATGGTATTTACAATGTTTGAAACAATTACTAATGTCTGATGTATATAACGTGAAAAGTACGGGGCCCAAAATCGATCCTTGAGGAACACCACGCGTGATCCGCTGCGGAGAGGACATACAATTTTGACCATTTAATTGAATTGTAATTTGCTGTGAACGTCCACTGAGGTAACTGTGAAACCATTTTATAGTCCTAGGGTCAAATCCGTAAAACGACATTTTGGACAGAAGCAAAGGCGTATTTATGGTATCAAAAGCCCTGGAATAATCTAATAAGACGAGTATAGTCCCCTGACCTGTATCTTGGGCCTCCAATATATTACCTACTACATCAGATAGGGCAGTAGCAGAACTTCGTCCTTTTCTGAAACCCGATTGGAGGTCAGGCAGTATAGCATTATTTTCCAGATATGATGTTAATTGTTGACACACAACTTTTTCTAATATTTTAGATATACAGGGTAGCAAACTTATGGGCCGTAAGTCTGTCACAGTAGCAGGATTGGCAATTTTTGGAAGAGGCCGTATTAAGGCTCGTTTCCAGATATCAGGGAATGTACTTGTGGTTATCGATAGATTAATCAACGCGGTAATAGTTTCCAGACTTTGTGGAAGGGTCATTAATAACATATTCAGGGTGATACCATCAACTCCTAGTGCATTAGATTTTAGTTTTTTAATTATATTCAAAGTAATATCTTGAGATACCGGTTTCAGCAAAAAAGTTTTAGAAGTAAATCTATTAAATTCAAAATATGTAAGATCTGATATAGTTACGCTATTGGAACCTGGTATGTTTGAAAAATGTGAATTAATAATATCAGGATCCAATAAATGTGGAGGTAAGTCGTATTCGTTTTTCTGTGGTAACGAGTACGCCTTCAGATTTGACCATAACTTCTTTGGATTGCTAATATTATTATTTATAAACGTTTTGTAATATGCTTTTTTCTCGTGGTATAGTGCGGCATTTACTTGATGTTTTAATTGTTTATAATAATTTTTATGACTGGGCAACTGTGAACATCGATATTTGTTGCGTGCTTCATCGCGTAAACTCATCATTAATTTTATGGTTCTGGTTATCCAGGGGCAAGGGCGATCCTTAAGTTTGACTGCTTTAATAGGTGAATGCAAGTCAAATAAATTTAGGATGTAGCGATTAAATAAGTGCACCATTTCATTGACATTATCGGCACAACTGATCATATCCCATGGGATTATCTGGAGGTCTCGTTCAAAATAATCAGGTAGGATATCAAGTAGGGGGCGATATACTAACGTCCGAGGTAGTATTTTGTCTATTTTAAGATGTAACTCACATGTAAGAAAGGCATGATTACCTAAGTCAGCTATATGATCGATTGTGACATTTCGTGTTGGCGCATCGGTACAGATAACATCAATTAGAGTTTGACTAGTTTCGGTAAAATGTGTTGACTTATCTATTAATTGTTTAATATTAACATAATTTATAAATTCCTCAAAACGCTTGGTCTTCATATCTTCTATGTCGAATAAGTTAATATTAAAATCTCCCAAAATCAGAACATAATCGTGCGAAAAGTGTACTAAGGCTGTCAGTAATAGCATCTAGAAATAATTCAACGCTAAGCCATGGTGGGCGGTAAGCCGTGCCTATCACAATTTTTTTAGAGTTGATATGCAGGTCTAGCCACATCTCTTCTACACAGTTGTGGTGAGGAGTAGATAGTGTTCGGGCGTTGATTCCCTTTTTGACGTAGAAACCTACACCCCCTCCACGGCCACCGCGCACAGAGTGTGGTCTCGGCACGTGACGTAGGCGGTAACCAGGTACGAGCGGAGCGCGCCCTTCTTCGCCTTCCCGTAGCCAGGTCTCATTTATCGCCATGAGATCAACATCATGTCGGCTCATGGCTACGAGGAATTCCTCGTGTTTCGTACCCAATGAACCCGCATTAAGGAAACCAACTTTTAATTCTTTAAACTTAATCATTGCTAACTGAAATACCATCAACGTTGGTCGCATAAAGAGAATTATCCATTGTTAACAGATAGTAATGAGGTAATAATGAGTATATAATACCAAATACGGTTTTCCTAATTGTAACAAATATTATATATTGTAAGTTTAATCTTATAAATAAAAAGTACATCTCAGGATTTACGTATAATAAATTGAAACCACTACTTGCTCGCGCCCTACTGCGGGGATGCCTCTATTAACGGTATTTTCGCCAACGCAAACTGGCTGTTCTAAACTTTGTACCTATCTTTCTGTTCTTTCTACGCTTACCCTGGCAGAACCACTGCGACTGCTGTGACTTGCCGCGGCTTTCGCGTCGAGAGCGGCAAGTTCGGCCTGCAGTTCGCCCTCCTCTACCTGCTGACGGAGTGCTGCCAGTCGACTTTCACGTTGCCTCTGGTGTTCGGCCAGCTGTAGTTCACGTTGCCTCTCACTTTCAGCAAGCTCCTGCTCGTGCTCAAGATGTCGGCGCAGGGCGAGGGCCTCTACGGCAGCCTTTTGAGCCTTAATTGTGGACAACGAGCGTGATGATTTTGACTTAGACGTCTCACTCGGGGCAACGCTGTCTACATGTTGGGAAGTACTAGGTTGCATAATATTATCTTGCACACCAGTACTAGTCGCGGGGTTTGTCGGCATGATTTTACTTTTACTGCGGGTGATCATTAAGTGAGAACTAAAAATAAAATAAAGCAGTGAAAATTAAAACAAATACTACGAAATGAATGAATAACTAAAGTTACGTAATGAAGAATAGGTACGCTGGAAAATTACTGGTGAAAGACCAAAATGAAATGAACAAACCAAATTAATCTCTGCAAATGATAAAACGATGATACAAGTTGAAGAATGATTATTTTTTAATAAAAACAGAAAATCAAGCAAACAGAAAGAAACAGTAATCGAACTGACAACGTCAAAAAACCAAAAAAGAACAATAATAAAAAACTACATCAGCTATCAAAATAGCAAAGAGGTCCGCAACACTGAATATAAATTATAGTTACTATACTAGGAACCAGGATCGATAAATAATTTACCAAATATCAATGTAAAGAAAGAATGATGATCTTTTAGGTTTAAGATTGATGTGGGATTTTGTTAAAGTGGCCACTTTTCACCACGAATAGAGGAAAAAGCTTCCGACAATTCTTTCGTGATTGCTGGGGTGAAATAAGTGTTCCTTTTAAAATACCCTTGTTAACCTTCTGTTCTCAATAGTCAATTGAATTGAGGTAAAAAGATAAGATAGTGTACCTGTCACACTAAAACATTCTACTATAACTTTAATCTATAATTTACCTAATATTAAATATTTAATACGACCGTGTCAAAGTCAAATCAAAGTCGATATTTTTTTATTTAGTTTAGGCTTGTATAAAGCTCTTATGAATGTCAAAATCTACACCCGTTCAAAAAACGTGTTTGTGGTGGTGGTTTTAGAGTTAAACTGCCAAACCATCACATCCCGTGGGTGTCGTAAAAGTCGACAGAGGGAAAATGAAAACCATGAGATGGGCGGCAGCATCTTCCTGGAACATCTAAATAAATAAATTGCGGTTGCCGACTCGCCTGCCAAGCGTGGCTACTATGGCAAAATCTCTCCAAAATGAGAACGACATTTTTTTGTGGCAATCTATAGGGGATGCCTGTTTTGTCTACTTAAAAATACTAATAATATGAATAGTACTAAATTACTATATTTATTAAAGAGTCGGTAGGTTCGGGGCGGGATTATCGCCTGAAAATGGCAATGTACTCTCGGACCTGGGTTCGAATCCCGGTGGTCAAAATTTTCAATTGCAATTTTAGTGCTGATTTACCATGCGTGCGGCGATAAAATGAAACATGTTAAGGAAACGTGCATGTGAAGTCCGTCGACCCGCAGTGGAGCAGCATATGCACTGTTCCATTAGCGTTACATATTGCTTTAAGCACACTTCTACATTGACGCACACAACGCACGTACGAGACACACACTCACTTACTTTAAATGCGAGCTACTTCGCTCTCTAAAGTCTAACCACTAAGGTACGACGTAGTAAGTTTGAATTTGCCTCAAGTTTGGTGGACAAGGAAAACTCTCTAAAAATGCCAGCATAGTACAATAGCATTTACCTCTTTCTTATCAAGGTGTCATAAGAGGCAACTTAGGTCGGACGGACAGCCTTTATTCGTGCAGAATACACCATAATATGCAATGCTGTTACTGCTCCTAGGAAAGCAAAGGGGAGTAAGAATGTTTCGAAAAGTACCGAAGTAGCGGTGACGCGTCATATCTCGTTTCCTGCGAAGGCGAAACGTAGGCTACGTAAGTGGCCTCTGCATACCCCTTATATGGCAAAAAGGCGTGACTTTATGTATATATGTATGTATGGTACATTATTTATGGTAGATGTTACTTTTTTAAATTACTTTACATTTCAATGTAAAATTGAGTAAAAGGCTACAAAATATATTTTACATCTTGATCTGGATAATGTGCCTAAACCAAAATGTAAAGTCGCTTAAACGGTAATCGTAACCCAGAATCTTTTTGAGCATTATTTTTTTAAGCTTTTGTTTATAGCCAGTATTTATAACAGTATAAGAGACTTTGGTAGTGGAACTACACAGGAATCCGCCTAAGCGGGTATCCGCAGTGCCGGTTATTCTGCGGTGAAGCAGTAAGTGTGCAAATGTTATAGTTTCTTTTCGTGCATTTCGGTCTGAATGGCACTGATAGCCAATGTAATTATTGGGCATGTTTTTATATTATTATAAATAGACAGCCTATATTTTCATTTCTGAGAGAGTTTTGGAGCCGGGAAGAATACTCCACGGTGCTCCAATGCGGATTGGCGGACTTCACATGTTTTCGAAATATTTTTTATTTCTCAGACATGCAGGTTTCCTCACACGCACGGAGTAAATCAGCACTTAAAATTGCAATTAACAATGTCAGTGGTGCCGGCCCGTCAATCGAACCCAGGCGCGGATACTGGGTTTCAATACCAGCCGGTGCCAAGATTTGTGCAAAAACACAAATTGTTGGTTTTCGGATCTGGTTGTATTGCGATTGTCCCCGTGTCTCTGGATACACTGCATTCTAGCCTACCCCGGATCTTATCGCATGAGCGTTACATCGGGCGCGAGGGTAGTTTGGGACGAGTGAGTGCTCTTGCGTTTGCATGTACACCTTCGGCACTATAATATCTCCTGCGCAGTTGATAACTTCTGATAGTAATCGGTAGTTGTCGCCGTGGTCGAAAATCTGCCAGGGAAACATCACATTGGGCATATGCGACTTAAGAATTGATGTCTCTGGGTGACATGCAAAGTGTGGTGAATTGAGCGTCAACTTAAAGGTTTATTAATTAAAGTATGTAAAGATATGTTAGTTAATTATTTAGACGGATGAGTTGTGTCTTAAACTTTGGTCCATAGATCGAATCGGAAACACACATAATTTTTTTTTATTACCGTATTTGTGAAACCTTCGTACGATTGGCAAAAAGGATAATTTTTTCAAAGCGGCCATTACTTTGCTTCCGTATTCGTATCATGGTGCAAGCCAAAACTTAGCTAACCTTACAAAATCTGTAGTTTGGAAATAATGGGCAGCCGATAGTTGACACTATAATTTTTTAGCTGCAATAATTTTTCGATATTTTTTAAATAATTTCATTGGTGATGGTGATAATTTCATTCAATCCACCTGCCAAGCTCAGCCACGATATCAAATACTGCCCTAATGGGAGAGGCCTATGTTCAACAGTGGACTAAGATGGGCTGAAACGATGATGATGATTGGTGACGTAAAAGTCATGTAAGGACAGGAAAATATCAAGGCAAATTTTAACATTCTTTTGAAAATTCAACTGCATTTCTTGGAATCGTTATTGATTCCAAGCTACAGTTTGCAAACTGTAATATTACATATTAAAAAATGGCTTTCAAATTAAGTTCTGCCGTTTTTGCTCACGAGCCGCTGCGATAACTATTCTAGAATAGTAATATTTTGTAATTAAATCTAATGTACCTGCGGAAACACATGAATTTATTTATTAAAAAAGTAACTGTACCCTGTACAATGGGCCGAGACGACACGCTGTCTTAAGGTTAGCCAAAACTAGAAAGCCTTTTGTTACTAGATACATAAAGTCTTCTAACAACTGGTTGTTATCTACCGACCTATTTGTAAATAAAACGTGGTGGCACCGCCAACAAATGAATGCGCGGGTTGTAAGAATACACTACCAAAAAAAGAAGTTCTAATTTGTTTTGTATGTAAATCCAAATATGATCTCGATTGCGCTAATGTGTCATATAAACGTTATGCTTTAATGGAGTCACGTCATAAGTCTTCTTGGAAATGCCCCGAATGTTGCAGTAAGCAGCCTAAAAGTGATAACACCAAATACGCCATTACGTTCATGCACGGCGACAGAAGTTTCCGAGGACGGCCTTTCAAATGTGACATTACGCGGAAAACAAAATAAATCACCGCCAAAGACCCTAGACCACAGCAGCTATGTAACAGAGGACAGATTACGTGAAATCTTACAGCAGGAATTCTCGATCGCTTTGAATACAAATATAAAAAGATTAGTTATATCAGAATTAAATAGAATTAATGAAAAGATTTATAGTTTCCAGGACTCAATAAATTTCTTTAATACACAATACGAAGAGATAAAAAATACCATGCGTGAAAAATCTGAAATGATTACTAGCCTCAAAATGGAAAATGAAAAATTGATTGTGAATGTTAAAGATCTTACTAACCGACTAAATACAGTAGAACTACACATGAGGGAAAGTAACATTGAAATCAATGGCAGATCGGAGATTTTAATTAATACTCTGTCTCAGTTAGCGAAGACCGTAAATTATCCCTTAGAAACAGATGATGTACAGTACGTAACACGAGTCGCAAAAATTTCTAAGGACAACAATAGACTCCGGGCAGTAGTAGCTAAGCTACGTACACCTCGTCATCGTGACGCAGTATTAGCGGCCGTCATCAAATTTAATAAAGCAAATGCTCAAGACAAGCTCAGCACTCATCATCTCGGCATAAGAGGTACTCGCACTCCTATCTTTGTTACAGAACATCTTACGCCTGGAAATAAATCTCTTCATGCTGCAACCAGAAAAAAAGCTAAGGAGCTGTTATATAAATTTGTATGGGTTCGTAATGGCCGCATATACGTGCGGAAAGACGAGAACAGCCAAGCCTTACTAATTAAAAGTACGGAGACGCTAAGTATTTTAAAGCGATAATACATTACAACTTAATCCTAATCCCAATGTTTTTAAGTAATTGTTACAGCATATTTACTATCCAATAGTGTTGGAAATATACTATCAGAATGTTCAAGGTTTAAGAACTAAGACAAATGAGTTATTTAAAAATATACAAGGTTCTAATTACACAGTCATTGCTTTTACGGAAACATGGCTGAATAGCAAAATTTCTGATAATGAATTAATAGATAACAGGTATATAATCTATCGGAGGGATAGAGTTTGTAGTGTTCTTACTAAACAGGATGGCGGTGGAGTAATGATAGCTATCTCGCGGAATATTCCATCAATCCGAGTTTCTAATTGGGAAATAGATGTAGAAAATATATGGATAATGTTACAACTAAATCTCAACGGTAAATTAAAAAGGCTCGCAATTTGCGTAGTGTACTTACCGCCGCCTGTCAAGTATGCTACTCTTACAAAATTTTTAGAAAATGTCAACAATGTCATGGATCATACAGACGATGTAATAATATTAGGCGATTTTAACTTAAGTTTTATAAATTGGACCTTATCTGTCGACGGTGCATATATGTGTCCGTCCAATTACAACTCTTCCCTCGGTGTTGCTCTCGTAGATTTTATCTCTATAAATAACTTTCATCAAGTTAATTGCATTTGTAATAATAATAACAGATTCCTTGATTTAATTCTAAGTAATATATCTAACGTATATGTCACTAAACCTTTAAACACGTTGTCTAAATGTTACAATACTCACCCCTGTTTACTGTTAACTGTTCCTTATACCAATAAGAAATACCTACATGAAAAGCAGAGCGTCAGATATAATTTCTTTAAAGCCGATTATGATTCTATTGTAAATGAATTAAAACAGATAAACTGGTTAAAAAAATTGTCCCACTGTAGTGGTGTAGATATAATGGTAGATGAGTTCTATGCTTCTCTTCGGGATGTCATGGATCGGTTAGTTCCTAAGCGAATTTCCTTGAAGTCCAAGTACCCGGCGTGGTTTAACATAAACCTGATTAAAATGCTAAAAGAAAAAGAGAAAATTCGTAAACGGTATCGCAAGTTTGGAAATCCGCGTGATGAAATTGAGTTTCAGCTTCTCAGAAGACGCTGTAATAAATTATACGATAATTGTTACAACAGCTACAAGCATAATATGGAATCCAATATTTCAAAAAATCCCAAACTTTTGTGGGGCTATATAAAAAATAAAAGGTGCGGCCATTCATCAATACCTACAAAAATGCATTTAGATGATAATACTGCCGAATCAGGTACGGAAATTGCCAATCTATTTGCAACCCACTTTTCTTCTGCTTACACAGCCGAATATGATCTATCGCCCCATGAAACTCGCTACTATCCAATAACTAATCAGTATATACATGACGCGAAGTTTAACGAAATTGAGATTCTAAAAATAATCAAAAAGATAGATACAACAAAAGGAGCTGGCCCCGATAATATTCCACCCGCGTTTGTAAAGCGATGCGCATATGCACTCGCTCTCCCCCTCACTATAATTTTTAATCGTTCCCTGAACGAAGGAAAGTTTCCAGACGAATGGAAGAGAGCTCGTATCATTCCACTGTTTAAAAATGGAGCAGATCAATCCAGTGTAAAAAACTATCGTCCTATATCGATTTTATCTTGTTTTTCCAAATTGTTCGAATCTGTCATTTATTCCCTTATCTCAAAGACAATTAATAATAGCCTCACAGATGACCAGCACGGGTTCAGACCAGGTCCCTCAACACAAACTAACTTGGTACCGTTCATTTCAGAGCTATCTGAGAAGGTAGATAAAGGTATGCAAATCGATGCTATTATACAGATTTTAGCAAAGCCTTTGACAAAGACAACCACTTCATACTTATCGAGAAGCTCTGTGCGGTTGGTATAGGTGGTAATCTACTGAAATGGTTTAAATCATACTTAAGAAAGAGACCCCAACGTGTTAGTATAAATGGTTATGAATCGTCTGTATTCTATTCGGATTCGGGTGTCCCCCAGGGATCCCATTTGGGACCTTTGCTCTTTTTGGTTTTCATTGATGATATATCTCAGGGTATGAAATACTGTTCGAAATCTCTGTTCGCTGATGATTTGAAAATATATAGAATTGTAAATTCCTCCACGGATGCCAGCCTTATTCAAAAAGATTTGAATGGGATTGTTGAGTGGTGTCACGATAACCACATGACTCTCAATGTTGGAAAATGTTATCATATAAAATATACTCGAAAAAAAAGCCGCTTGTTACCGAGTACGAGCTTGGTGGCGTAAAAATAAAAGAAGTCACAGAGGTTCGAGATCTTGGGGTAACGCTTGACACCAAACTAAAATTTACCTCACATATAAACAAAACAGTATCAAAAGCGGCCCAGGCGCTCGGATTTATTAAACGTAATGCCAAGGAATTTAAGAATGTGCGTATAAAATTAACATTGTACAACGCTCTTGTGCGCATCCTTTTTACGCGGTGCATTCGCAACGTGTTGAGAGTATTCAGCGATCGTTTACGCGACATTTAATATAGATAATTCAATGCACAGAATTTCTTGAAAGTTTGAGTTTTCTAGTACCACGTACTACTAGACGTAAACTTGGTAAATTATTTTATATACCGGCTACTAAAACCAACCTTGGTCTACAATCCCCCATGGTAAGAATATGCATTGAATATAACGGGCTCGCAGAAGTCATGGAGAATATGGATATTATCCACAATCAGTTAGTAAAGTTTAAACAAGCAGTAATGCAATTTCTGACGACACGCGTATGATCGGACGCTTTGCTTAAATTGTTTCTTTTTTAGTAATTAATATAGTATAATTGTTTCTTTCTTATTTCTTACTTTAGGTTAACGTATCTTTTTTGTTTTGTATAATATATTACTAATGCTGTGTACACTGAAATTGTCACATGTATCAGAATATTTTGTTTTGTCTTACTTCTATTGTAATGTTATTTCCTCGCAGTGTGACACTATAAACTGACATCGATTGGAAAAAACTTGTCAAGAATCACATTATTAGAGAACGCGTATTATGAAATAGACTTCAACAAATTACATAGAGGACATAGAAATATCTAATACTCCTCACTTGCAAACCCCCTGGCTACAAAAATATGTGATATTGGTATTAAATAATATATTGTTTACATGAAAACATTATTTAATTATTAAAATTTGATACTGTGACTATAACTACCAATTGTTCGACCAATGAGTTGTGACTTACGTGTACCTGGCACCGGGGATCGAATCCAAATAAGTAAGAAATGTAAGGCGAGCATCAGGCAGCCGAGCTACCACAGCTCTTTAAATTATATGTAATAATATTAAACAGAGGAAATTTTCCACTTTGTTCTTGATGAATATTAAAAATTCGTCGTTGATGTTACGGTCTATAGAATCGTAACATGTTACTCATAAAAGATATCTGTAGCTTAATATATTCTGATAATTTTTACGTGACAATCCAGCTTTGAACTCGGCCAGCCTTTGCATTTAATTTCGACTCTGTAATGAGGGTGAGGAGTGCATATTTCATCGCCGGCGGGCCTCGCAGGCATTAAGTGGGGTATTTTATTGGCTTATTATACAATATTCTAAGCTAAAAATCGTGGAAAGAGTACGTTTTTAATTGGGCAGCGAGCTCGCGTGGTGCTGACGGGAGGATTATTCATTGCTGCTTCAGAGCCAACGCTTCGTCGCTTCTTTTCTGCTTTTATTTTTCTCTCTTTGAGAATGTTATTTCTCATTTAATTTATATAATTGATTTATTTGCGATAATGGTGAATTATTTTTGGACGCGTGTGTAATTAACCAAATACAATAAGCGCAAATCAAATTATAGTCTAAAAGGGACTTTTAAAGGATTTGTAATTGTAATAATTATGATTTCAAATTTCTAGTTTAAAAGCTGTAAAGTTTCTAGTGCTCGCTTAACGCACATAATAACGTGCACAAGCAAACTATCACCGTCACCGAGAACTGCCACCCTCCACAACTACAACATTACCACTAGGCAATATACACTTTCTACTGGTGGTAGGATTCCTATGCAGGAATCCGTCTAGGTAGGTACCACCCCAGGGCCAGTTATTCTGCCGTGAAGCAGTAGTGTGCAAACATTACTGTGTTTCGGTTTGAACGGCACTGTGAGCTAGCGTAATCACTGGGCATATGAGACTTAAGAACCTATTTCTCAGGGTGATGAGCACAGTGTGGTGTCACACAGAAATTTTCTGGGTGACACAGCATTTGTTATGGGCAGACGTTGCGCTTACCATCAGGTGAGCGTTTTGCTCGTTTCATCACTCTATGCAATAAAAAGAAAAAAAAAAACACCACTGAAGTCGAGAACACGACACTTAAAACATTACCTCAAACCGTGGCATTAGTAAGTGTTATGGACTTTATGATATACTCGGCGGCTGTCCGCTCTTCAAAAACTAGACAATATACATCATTTTATAATTTGAATGCGAATCAGCAAAATATTTTTTTCCTTAATCAAAATATTTCATTGTTTATTTAAATTATCATCTTATGTTATTGAAGTTTTCTAAGGTTCACCGCTGGACTTCTATGAGTTAATTTTGATTCAGGTGTGTAAGAGTTAAGGAAAAATATTTAAATGACTAAATAAAGGCGTACATTATGATTTAACAGAAAATAATAACGACCAGTTTGGGCAATTTGTTAAAGTTTTCTTTCTGTTTGTATCAAATACACACAGTCTAGAAGTGGACTTGTCCCAAATTGGGAGGAATTGACATAGATATGTTCGAAATACACAATAAAAACACATAGAATACAAGTTAAAAAAAAGAAATATTAAATAAAAACAAAGAAAACGCTGGGTGTCAACGGTGACGCTGTATTGTTAAGAAGTATTGGACTCCATACAGTATAGAAAGCTGCAAATAGACCGCAGCGTAGGTTTTCAGTGGACCCATTTCTTTAAATAATGCATGAACGGAAATGCTATAATCGCCGCAGTACCAGACTCCTCACCTCTTAACCGCAACTGTCTCCGTCATCGATCTGTTAAATTTAAGTTTGACTTATCTGACATGGATTCGGGGATTGTCTAGCATTTCTAATAGTTGACTTGTACAATAACCACGGGATAATATATATATATATATATATATATATATATATAAATAACATACCAAAATAAAAATATACCTTTTTCATAAGATGATAAATACCTCAGCAACTTTCTTCTTTCGGGCAAGTAGCTCGGAACAGAAACGGGATCGGGTAAGTCTTCTAAGTGGTCTTAGAACGTCACCTCCGCTAGTTCGATATTTGATGGCTGTAATTAGAGAAAAAATTGTAATCGCAAATTTTTATATGAGAATTACATGAATATATGCTCACGTATACAGACAGATATGATGGTAGATTTTCTGAATGATATTTAAGACGAATTCTAATTATCATTTATTTATGAAACGGAGAACAGATTCAATAACGACTTGAGCTTTAAAGATGACATATTTGTTTAATAGAAAAGCAAATAATCTCTTCAACGTTACAACGCAAAGTGGCGTGCAACCAAACCCGTGTAAGTAAATATTATCTCCCTTGAAGAAATATATGTTGAAGTTGATATTCATATCATTTCATATAATATTTCAAACAACACGATCTGGGAGCATGGCAGGTTAATTTAACATTCCGAGCCAGCGAGCCGAGTCGGACTGAATTTAAACATTTCTTCTAGAAGCTACAAGAGGGCGCACCGAATCTATTTCACGCACATTACGCTCATGACTTATGAATTATTACAGCTGTAAAACTCAGCATACATCAGTCCATTTACTCGAATTTTTGAATAATTTAGCTGGCAGTGTTTGAAAACAATTTTACGTTGGTATATTTAATGCTATTATGTGCTTAAGTTATCGCTCTATTCTATATCATAATATAATATATAAAAATTAACAATATCGAAAAACTTAAATGAAAAATAGATTAGTCTGTAATGTTTTCAGTGCATATTTTTCTTCAAGTTTGCATTTTAGGTCACTCCTTCTTTTGTAATAGATTTCCGCAAATTTCAAAAGAGAAATTACTCGTTTCGTTTTTTAATTTTATTATAATTACTGTCTAAGTTCATCACGAAAAGCAATGTAACTTAAAATCTTATATAGTTTATAGTGCTACATTATAATTAATTTTTATTACTCAGATATAAGATGTCTCTGTTTCTAAATTCAAAGGATGTTGCGTATTCCTAAACGGTAATTATAAAAACTAGAACATACTACTCGTACTTAACCCTTAAATGGGTACACCCGTTTTCCTTGCGTTGCTTGTTTGATTCTGATTAAACATTGTATTAGAGTGGGAAAAGAAAAATATTTTGTAAATTTTCAAAAAAATATTTATTTTCATTTGTTTTCATATGTCACTTGTAAATAACATTGACCAGTAATATATAAACTACGGTTCTTCGACACCAGGACGGACAATGTCAATTTAACTTAAAAAAATATTCTTAGACAACAAATAATTAAAATACGAGTAACTAAAACTTTACGTAATCATCAGTTCGGAGATCGTGTTATCATTCAGCATCCGTGTACTTTAATGATACGTATAAATGATAAATCTTTTAAAAATGAAATATCACACTAAAATCTATTCCGTTTCAAATTACCAAAAATATTTTTTTTTTTAATTTTTCCTTGTGCAATAAAACGAAACCATTTTTTTGGGTGTTCAACAAAGCCTCTGATTACGTTTCGAAAGAGAAAATTGGTACAGTTTGTATAAATGGTTATACATGGTATAGTTTTCTTTAATAAAAACTCTTGAGTTCATCTTGGACGGTGGAAGTAATGGAGATGACTTAACATTTACAGTTTGTCTAGTACTACGTGTCTTTACTCTTGGTGTTAATGGTGTACCTCTAGAACTCCTCAACGGCGTTTCGGACGGATTTAAAGGGACAGCTATGAGCGGCGACGATTCTGTAGGCAGTGACTGTGGCTGTGTGGTTTAACTTACATTCGTGCCACTTATATCTTCATTCGGCCTAAAATTTCCTTGTACTTTATCTAGTCTCACTTGATCACAGTCGCTCAGATCTTTAAATATGTCATACATGCCAGTAGATATGTCCTATGGGTAACAAAGTTGGTGACGACTCACTATAAGCATTGAGAATAAACTCACGCTCCTATTCTTTATTTCTCATCCTTCCTCATACAAATCATTGAAAATAAAGGACAAAAAATAAAAATGGTAAAAGTATTCAGTAAGCAATGAACATAACGATTTGAGTGGTGAGCATTGTCCGTTATAAATGTCAAACATTAAGAGCATAACCTTTGGGGGTTAACTACTTACTCGTACGGGAATTTATCTATTACTGTATCACCTAAACAAATAAAAACAACGTTAAACGAAGTAATACTTACTTTATGATTTTTTTATGAAGAAGACAGAACGTTACGGCCGTTGCAATATTTCGAATGACCGGTGCTTGTCACTAGTCTAGTGCGCGTTCGTTCTCACTACAGAGGTAACAAAAGAGATAATTATCATAATAAACATTACGCAGCACACGAATCGCGCGACTGCTTAACACTTATGTGCGTTTTGTTGATATGTCGGAGAAGTGGAACGGACAAAATCTATTTAAGGGTTAATAATAACGCCCGTTAAATACATTTTTAACATTTGAGAATAAATACTCGTAATAATGGACAAATGTAGGGGTTGGCATAACCTAGCATCAGCTTTCTTCATACGGAATATATCCTACGTCATACCTATTATGAGCAATCATTTACCATTTGGTATATGACTTTTTACTGTTGTCACTGTTACCCCTGATTATTGACCACGGCTACAACTTTCTAATACTGTAAAAAAATAGTGTCAACCGATATTATATGGCCAGTGTAATACAAACATAAAGGCAGTAGGTCGTTATAACCTCCGGACATTACGCTCATGTCAAGATCAATAAAGCAGAGCCAGTAACTCGATTTCACATTTTATATGTAATGCGATATACACACACACATATGTTATATGTTCAGCAACACGGATATATAATTTCGGTGATGTAATTGCTGTTAGCCTTTTTTGGCTTTTACAGCTTCATCGGATACGACAGCAACACGGAACAATCACAGTACAGCCAGACTACTGGAATTCGAACTCAGGGCTCACAACTCAGCTGGTACACTGACGACTAAGTTACGTGATAGCTGCAATTAAACTTACTACTTAGTACTAAAACATACTACTTAATAGCTGCATTTACGTAAGGTTTAGGTCGAGGCCAACACTTGTGATCGATCTTACAGCATGAGCGTTTCATCGGACGCGAGAAGGTTAGGAATGTGTAGTGAATACTTTTGATATTGCTGTGGTCGGAAGTCGTCAAAGAGTATGTCACCAATATTGTACACATACCATAAGTACATGATATTAATATTAATAAAATCCATAAATGACGTACAAGCAAACAATAGTCATTAAAAAGGAAATCGTTATAGTAAGGGATACTATAGGTATTGATATTAGGTATAAGAAAGCAATCCAGAACTCTTGATTACGCGCCGAAGCCAAAGCTATTTGCGTGATAAATGGACTTTTACATCTTACTTTGAATACTATCATGGGTATCTCTACTGGTAACTAATCACCGTTACTATTAAATATTTCTGCGTAATTTAACTCTTTGCACGTTTCATTATAACCGTATGTATGAAATAATTGTATTAAATATCATCATCATCATCATCACTTTAGCCTATACCTAGTCCACTGCATAAACCATAGAATGCCACAAAAGTTTGTCGCTGTCATTTTGGAAGGGTTTTTGCCATCATTAAATCATATCATCATGAAATATACGTATATTTAATTGATATTTTTTCTTTGCCGACCACGAAACCTGGATGTCCTGATGTCATAGTTAATCCGGGGTACCTTTAGCTTGAAATTATTCTTTTTGGTCCGATCTACGCAGAATGAGTTTACTGTGTCTTGAAGTCTTGCAGTGGTATGCTTGATTTTCGATTTAATTTTGTTAATAATAGAGTCCCAAGCAGGTGGTAGTACCCAACCATGTTCTCTATTGAAATTAGGATGTTTTTTAATTTCAATAGCCTCGCGAAACATCTTTGGTAGGAATCGGTGTTTTTTGCAAGGATTTGTGGCCTGTCAAATCTGATGTAATGGTTGGAATGATCCAGAATATGGTCGCAGACTGCAGATTTCCTAGAACGTCGACGTTAGCTACATATTTTCCTCATAAGTAAGAATATTAATGTCTAGCATCTGCGTTGCGAGTGGCGGGTTCGATTCCGGTACGAAACAAGCACTTGCATGACCTACTGATAGTGGTCTCTGGTCTGGGTGTTTTTTATGTTTGTGAACTTAGTGTGAGTCTAAGTAGAAATCCGTCTAGGTAGGTACCACCCCAAGCCAGTTATTCTGCCGTGAAGCAGTAGTGCGCAAATTACTGTGTTTTGGTCTGAATGCCATTGAGAGCTAGTGTAATGCCTGGACATATGATACTTAATAACTGATTTCTCAGGGTGACGAGCTCAGTGTGGTGCCACACAGAAATT
This sequence comes from Luehdorfia chinensis, assembly GCA_019845155.1. NCBI lineage: Eukaryota > Metazoa > Arthropoda > Insecta > Lepidoptera > Papilionidae > Luehdorfia > Luehdorfia chinensis. The sequence continues at coordinate 13,938,879 of JAHVAK010000527.1, forward strand.
TTCTGAGTGACAAAGCATTTATTATAAGCAGACGTTGCACTTACCATCAGGTGAGTTTCCAACACATTCTCCTATAAAAAACAGAACCAAAATAGTTTACTAAAAGATGGTATAAAACCAGTTGTGATCCTCAGGAATGAACTTACTGATATAACCGTAAAACCCAACTATTGTGCTACACAAAGTGCCTTAGTCGTGTCTATAAAATTATTCATACGCTACCTTAACTATTGCTCTATGATGTGTGATGTCAGGTGCCGTCGGAGACGAGACTATTTGGCGCCACTACCGGAGGAATGACCAGTCTATGATGAAAGCAATACGAGTCTCAATTAAGCGCGCGTACACACGAGCGGATATCTTTCCTAATTTTTTTTTGAATTGGCATTAATTAAGTTGTTAGCCTTTGAAATAGCTTAATAGTATCGCAGTAAAATTCCATAAGCAAGTTTATATCGCTTAAATAATTTGTATTTCACTAAAAGGATATTACAGGCATGATTCCTAAAATAGTTTCAGTAAAAGCAGCTCAATATTTTTGTAATGTGTTGTTTTTGTAGTAGTAGTAGTTTGTAGTTTCTTTATCATTACTTGAATTGGTACACAGTTTTGTAGTTTTTCTACTTCGTCATCATGCTGTTAGCATGATGACGAAGTCACTGCTTAAAATTAGACCTCTCCTAAGAAGGGAGAAGTTGCCGTTATCACCATGCTTGGCAGGCGGATTCGTGACCACAATACAAGACATTTGATATTTTTTGAGATGATTATCCCACCATCTTTAACCATGACATTTTCATAAATTTTCCTCAAGGTCTAGCTTTAGGATATCCATAGTCTTGAGACATGAGATTGGGTGACAGTATTCTTTACGCCTCCACCCGGCATACTTTATAATTTTTTATATATTTATATTTTGATGATGATATATTTATATTTGATGATGAGCAAAATTTACCTTTTTATAAGTGCAACGTCTACTCATAACAAATGCTGTATCACTCAGAACATTTCTGTGTGGCACAACACTGCGCTCTTCACCTTGACAAATCAGTTATTAAGTCTCATATGTCCAGGCATTACACTAGCTCTCTATGGCATTCAAACCGAAACACAGTAATTTGCACACTACTGCTTCACGGCAGAACTGGCTTGGGGTGGTACCTACCTAGACGGATTTCTACATAGACTCACACTAAGTTCACAAACATAAAAAACACCCAGACCAGGGACAACTAGGTAGGTCATGCAAGTGCTCGTTCCGTACCGGAATCGAATCCGCCACCCGCAACGCAGATGCTAGACATTAATATTCTTACTTATGAGGAGAATATGTAGCTAACGTCGACGTTCTAGGAAATCACAGTAATGTTTGAACAATACTGCATCACGGCAGAATACATGGACCTCCGGTGGTACCTATCTAGACGGCCTCGTACATAAGAATCCTACCACCAGTAAAACATCATTCTATTACATCAATAAACATTTAAAAGACTTACATAATGAAGGAAAAATAAAGAACGTAAAATTATTCCTAACGTCTAATAAATAGCTGAGTAATTGCTGAGATCTACGTAGTGTAAACGATATCTATTCACTACCTATTGAACCTGAAATAACAGGTCAGAGTCGAGGAAACAGGTAGGTACACTTGACTAGACAACGATATCGACTATTTCAATCCAAAATAAGTCTTGACAGTGACTAATTTGCTACGGATATGCACCGTCGCATTTGATTTATTGGAGAGGGTATATTTTAATTTTGGTTTGATACGCCATTGTGGTATTATATGATATAGGTGATTTGTAAATTTGTTACTATAATTTGTAACAAAATATTAGTTATAATTATTAGGCAACCTAATTGGTACTACAGTATTCAGAATATTATTTAAAGTAAGTACTCGTATTATGAAATAATAGTGTTTAATACTAATTTTTTGTGAAATTTACATGAGGTAAATTTTATTACGGGTGAATTTCATAATTTCATTTTATTTCTAATATACTTTTGGATACAGATTTCGGTGTCTGCCAAACGAATTATTGTTATTATATATTTTATCGGAACAACTAGGTTCATTAATAATTTAAGCAATGCTTATTTAAATATTAACTATGAATTTGATTACTTTTGACAGTCTCATTGCTTTATTGTAACATTTATTCCAATCTAAAATCTGAATATAAATGAGACACAAAGGCTCTGAATAACGTATTAATGTCGTGTTGTAAGAGCCGATTCTGTTATCACTAAAAGTATACTTATTACAAAATAAAGTAATATAATAAAGAAATGGCAAATCTTTGAATAGATAGTGTAGACTGGTTGCTTTATATAAGGCTTCACTATCGAATAATGACTCTCCATTATAACTAGTATCTCATATCAGCTTGAGTGTTCATACTCGATGTTCCAATAAAGTTTTGTCAGGGGATCTTTGCCGGCACATAATAAAGTATTACAAAAGCCAAAGACCGTCATTGTTGCTGGTACTTCAATCCCGGAGCCCTGTCGATGCTGCGTTCAAACGGTCAAGCCAAGTTGAAAGCTAAACTCGAAAACCATTGTTAGAATTTAGCCACAATATAACATTTATGTTAGTCACAATATAACTATATATGACCGGCCGCACCTCCCTAATTTCATAGTACACGAGTGATCTGGGTGCGATTCCCGATAAGGTTCTACTAAAATTGTTTATTTGCAGTTTTAAATGTTGCTTTTTCCTCGTGTTCGGCGGAGAAAGTAAACGTTCTTAGGAGACATAATACCCGAACAAATAACAAACATTTCGGTGAACCCGTAATGGAGCTGCTCCAGAATGGATGAATTGGTTCCGCCTTCAAAATCCTGTCAAAAAAGAGGCTTAAGACATTTTTAGGAGTTATTTTATAAATATTTAGAGATACTAAAAACACTTAATACATTAACGAAAACTTTAATCAGAATATTGAACAATAATAATAGAAAAAATGATATTACACAGCGTTCTTTTCCATATTTTCAAAAAAAGTTCTTGTTTATAATATTGTTTAAAAATAAATAAATTTGAAATTCTAGTTGTCCACCTTGTCGTTTTTATTTCAAAGGTTATAGTGTCGACGCATGACGTCCCAGTATTTCCTCCAATGGTACGTTCCGATAATACAAATTATTTTTTTATAGAATGAATTGCCGGACACCTATCGGCTTAAATATCTATAAGAAAAAGTACAAATTCAATTAATTGATTCTCTTGTAAATTGTTATTCCTTCAATTTTATTGATTCGATAATTCGATTTTAATTTAAACGTCGTCTTTTGTATTGACTCTATTTATTTTTTTATTAACGGTCACAGATTAGACCGCGCCTCCTTCATAAAAAATTTTTAGAGGCATAAACTTGTTGCCGTAATTTGTATTTGATAAAAGCTAATACTCGTAATGTGCCAATAATAATATGGTACCTGATTTAAACTCAAGCTTTAGTATAATAAAATTCTGCTATATCCGCAGGATTTTTATATATTTCAATGACGAGAGTTATAAATGTCCTTACTTATTACTTACTCGTACTAATATTAGTAGTAAGCTAGTAGGAGATTAAATGATGTTTCAAATAACACTGTTACAATTGAATAACCAAAATACTTATTGTACGATATACCAAAACTATTGGATTTACGTTAAAACTTCATTTCGATGAAATTTTGCCGAATAAAAGAAATTAATACATACATACATAAGATCACGACTGTATCCCATAAGGGGTAGTCAGAGACTGTGTGTCACTGGAAAAACAGATGACTGCCACAATCCATGTTTCACCGAAACAATATAATGCACTTGGTGTGATAGGTGGTGAGCCCATCGCCACCATGCGCTGTTGGGTGCACAGTGCAGTTGAATTCCTTACTCGCCTTTTACGAGATCCAATGGATGAGTTGGAGTGGTAGTATTCTTTGAACGAGCCGCCACCACACGTTTTTTTTTCACTGTTATATACTTTATATATGGTCAGAATCGATAGGTGTCCGGCAGAGCAGAATAGCACCTACCTCTTTCCTACTGAGGTGTCTTAAAAGGCGGCTAAGGATGATAAGGATAAAGTATGGACAGTTTCAATTCGTGCAGAATAACACCATAATATGCAATGCTGTCATTATACTGCTCTTGGGAACGCAATCATCATCATCATCATCATTACAGCCTATCACTAGTCCACTGCTGAACAAAGGCATCACACATAGATTGCCACCAAATTTGTAGCTCTCTTTTTGGGGGGTTTTTGTCATAGTTGCCTCGGATGAGAGGCGGGTTGGCAATCACAGTTTATTTATTCAGATGTTTTAGGAACGACTACGTCGCAGTGCACGAGTGAAACCGGCCACAGTCGAGCGTGACCCTGCTGTTCTACCATATGTCAGTGGAGTCACCGACAAGATTGGCTATATCTTGAAGCGAGCTTCCATAAAAACATTCTTCAAGCAGCCGAAGAAGATAAGTCTTCTTCTTCTTCTTCTTCTTCTTTTCAGCCTATCACTAGTCCACTGCTGAACATAGGCCTCCCCCATAGATTGCCACAAAAGTTTGTAGCTCTCATTTTGGGGGGGATTTGCCATAGTTGCCACGCTTGGCAGGCGGGTTGGCAACCGCAGTTTATTTTTTCAGATGTTCCAGAATGATGCTGCTGCCCATCTTTTGGTTTTCATTTTCCCTCTGTCGACTTTTACGACACCCACGGGATGAGATGGGGTGGTAGATTCTCTTAAGATAAGTCAGTTTTTACTATTTGTCAAGTGTAACATCCCTCTTCAAGATGCAGGAGTATACAAGCTAGATTGTGAATGTGGTCACCCAACCTATATATATATATATGACCTGATATAACGTCAGATTTGATAAACCACAAATCCTTGCAAAAGAACACCGATTCCTACCAAGGATGATTTCGCGAGGCTATTGAAATTAAAAACATCCTATTTTGAATAGAGAAGATGGTTGGGTAGTAACACCGGCTTGGGATCCAATAATTAATAAAATTAAATCAAAAACCAAGCATACCACTGCAAGACTTTAAGACACAGTTAGCTCTTTCCGCGTAGATCGGACCAAAAATAACAATTAAAAGCTGAAGGTACCCCGCATAACCATGGGTGCTATAAAGCACTCGAAACGTCGGGTTAGAAATAGTTCCAAATTAAACGCGATAAAATCCGTAAAAATTTGTTTTATTTAAATGTGTAGTAGCATTCGCGTAAAAAAAGAAATCACTATGCAAATATATATTGCTGGAATTCCCCAGTTATTTATTTTTTGAGTGAACACTTAGGACACTCACGAGACTTTTATCACGGAATCCGTTATACCTCTACAAAAAAAGTGAAAATAATTTGCACTGAAACTACGTCAATGGAATTATAAACGTGGTTACTTTTCGATACTAATTTTGTAAATAGTAAATATATTACATCTTGAACTATGACTAAATCGTACTAAACACTCCTCGAAGGGGACAGATAAGGTTTTATGAGTTCACCACGTCGTAACTGTTCGGCGAACAGCGAATATGCATTGCATAGGTTTGTACAGAAAACCAATTACGTATATAGTTTTGTTTGGTTATATGATTTCTATATCGTAATTTATTACTCTGCTTTGTTAGTAAAGCCATTTAATATCGATTGTTAATTCATAAAAAGAGGACAAAATTGAATTGTTAGTATATTAATTTGTTGACTGTTGACGAACTCATAAGAAATAAGATAATGTAACATAATTTAACCAGAAATTTGTTTCAAATTTTTTAGGTATACTTTAATTGCAAATATAACAATATTACATTAAAAAATATTGTTTAAAATTTTGCATGCCTGTACCTGGATAGGGCGGAATGTACAGGGTTATACTATATTGAAGTTAAAACCTTACGTGAGTGGCATTGCAAATAAATTGATTAATTGATTGATACGGGGTACGTAAAATTAAATAATTTTATAGTTGAGTGTACTACACTACACTACAATAAGTACACTAGTAAGGACGGATTTTAATAAAACGTTATTAAAATTACTTTTTATTTAAGTTATTAATATATCATATATTCATACCGAAATTATATTACTAACGTGCTACACCAGTAACAAATGATATTTCGAGAATGTATGAATTCAGAATATAAAATTGACGTAAGTAGACTGAAGTTGATTTGCGGCGTCTGCAAAATTCTATTATCTTCTGCCAGGTGTATATGGTAAAGGTAAAATTGAAACAGTAAGCCAATTTACGTCTGACGTTTTGTTAATATCATGTAAGCTTTCCGACTACATTAGAAAGTATTCTAGCTATCGTCGAAACCCTGTTCAAACTGATTCCTGAATTTCTGCTACATTGCGATAATGATGACCTCCTGTTTGACTACATAGTAGATTATCCAGCCAGATTATCCACCTCACGACTTCACGTATTGGTAACCGAATTTCTAGACCAAAACAAAGAAGAAAGATTTCAATAATTCTCTAGCTAGATTATAGTGTTATTAACCGAGCAACTTAAATTTTAATAATTACTATTTTTACAACAAAAAATGTGAATTTTAGATCGTATAAACACACTACTCAAACTGATCAAGAAAAATAGAAGTTTTATTTATTATTATTGTTCTATCTGAACCCCTTTATTGACGACTTTTAATACACAATGAAATAAAAGGAAAATAAACGATTTTTACGTAATCATAAACTACCGTCTGTCAAAAGTAAATGCAATCAGTACAAATAATTTCTGGGAAATAGAAAGGTTTTGTAAAAAACTTTGTCTGCGTAGACATATGTTTTTTAACACCCCGAAAAAATTATTTGATTTTCAGGGATAAAAAGTGGCCTATGTCCGTCTCCAGGATTCAAACTATCTCTATGTGAATTTCGTCAAGATCAGTTTAGCCGTTGAACCGTGAAAAGGTAACAAACAGTCAGAGGGACAGAGAGTTACTTTGGCATTTATAATATTAGCATGGATACAATGAGAGCTCGACGACAACGAATAGTACTAAAATTTATAACATCGACGTGTTAAAACGATAACCGACCAAACTATTTACAAAGTTAAAAAAAATGTTATTCCGTGTGAACGAGAGTTCTATCTACATCAGAAACTTTTATTCGCAACTTCTCCCACGCCTGAATAATAAGATTCACTTCGGGCAACTATGCAATCCATGGGAAAACTGAGATACCGGCTTCTAATAGCGTTCATTTTGTCACACGTGCGAATTGTGTCAGGGCATTGTCGTGAATAAGCAACCAATGCTGAGTTTCGTTTCCACGTTTGTCTCGTTACGTTTTCGTTATATAATAACTATTTCTATTAGTACACAGCTGATTAGAGCATCCAGATGTAGAGATCCGTTTTTCAACCAAGCTGCATCTGTGTCCAAACCATAAAGCCACCGTTGTATAAAGGAACACCTCCTCAGGTGTTATTGACGATTATAACGTGAAAGTGGTGGAAATTATAAATAGCCTTCGAGCGCATATGTTACTTTCAGGCAATCTATTCTGAATTTGAAAGTATACTCTTTAATCTCGCGGTGGATAGTGGATTCTCGTAATGCATAAATCTGGATTCCTCGGTCTTATTATGCTGTCATTTTACGATGATATCCCGAATACTATTCAGCTACTTCTTCAACATAAAGATATCGAGTCCATAAACTAGTATATAGTAACTATTAGAGAGTTCGCTGTAATATGTTGCCGAGGTCCAGTTTCTAAGATTTTATATACACTGTAACTACGTCTTCCACGACACGCATCACTCCACCTTAATGACAGCACAGCTAATTGTAAGCGGTTCAGCTGAGGCCTGCTCCTTTTACCAATCAATTTACAAACATGATTTTCTTTTTATATTTATCCTTTCCATTTGTTATTTTATAAAAAAAATTATTTAAAGTACAAAAATGTTTACTCTCATATCACCTTTTTTTTGTTAATGTTTAGTTTTATGTTAGTAATTTTTAGAGTAATAATTTAACAATTTTTGTGAGTAATTTCTTCATTGGCAAAACGTATCTTTTCCTTCTACATTGGCATCGAATGAGAGCAGGCTCCTCGATCTCGAGGCTCTCGATCGAAACCTGCATGTCTGAGGAATAAAAAATATTTCGAAGACATGTGAAGTCCGCCAACCCGCATTGGAGCAGCGTGGCGGATTCTTCCTAGCTCCAAAACCCTCTCAGAAACGAGAGGAGGCCTGTGCTCAGTAGTGGGACATTTATAGGCTGAAACTTTACTTTACTTTTTTAAATTATATTTCATGTTATTAAGTCTTGGTCTAAAATTAAATGAATAAGTCTGTTATAAGGTGAACATCGCTCGATGTCGGGGCGCTGAACGGGGTACGGCACGGACGTGTTACTTGAACACAGTAATGGAATTCTCATGCTAGTCCCACTGACGGTTTGCGGCGTTAGTAATACATACTTTAAATTTTCGTCTCCAAGCGTTTCAAGAACTTTTACAAAGTTTTTAGAGATTTAAATGAGCAACATTTCAACTTGTGTCAAAATACGGTATTACAGACAACGGAAACATTTATTACTTGTGATATTTCCAATAAAATAATGAGTATCGAATTAATACGTAAAAAAAACATTTTTATTGTTATCATCAGTTCATTTATTATTATCTTTCTAATTAGTAATTTTTAATAATATTTATATTAATTAATAAAATTAAAATAACAACTTATTACCATAAAGTTATTTCAATCAATATAGTTTAATATTGACTATGATTTCCCATTGAGGATGGATGGTTGTGTCTATAAAGTAAGGTGACATTGACACTGACAATTGATTGTTTTATAGGTTTGTTTCCCTATGAAAATAAAACATAAACAATATATTATTTTCTAATGATCCGCAATATTTCGTGTCTCCGTAAAAGAAATTCGCATATCATGTCGTCTCGTAGATGTCGTAAAGTAAGGCTAAGAAACAATCATCATCATCATCATTTCAGCTTATCACTAGTCCACTGCTGATCGCAGGCCTCCCCCAAAATGCCACAAGTTTATAGCTCTCAATTTGGAGGGATTTTGCCATAGTTGCTACGCTTGGCAGGCGGTTTGGCAACCGCAGTTTCTTTATTGAGATGTAAAGAATGCAAAGTATAAATAACCATCACAAATATTAAAGTTCTAAAACAAACGTTTTGTATGGTGCCTTAAGAGAATCTACCACCTAATCTCATCTCGTGGGTAATATACCAAATCCAAAAAATACCAATATAATCCATCATGGATAGAATATTTTTAAACATGGATAGAATAAAAGTTGCTAACACATTTCATGCAGTGTCGTAAAAGTCGACTAAAGTAAATGTCAGAAGTATCTCAATGCCTTCGACTAATGGCGGAATAATCATCTCGATTATGCCAGGTCTAAATTATACAAAATAGTGACGGGCAGCAACGTCTAAAATGCGAAGTGTCTGTTACTGCAATCGCAAATCTGCCCGCCAAATATAGCGATTACATCAAATCCTCTCCTCATACAGCGTACTGTACGTACTTGTGTTGATGAATTACTTTACAAGATAAAAAATAACTTTTATTATTTAATATCCTTGGATATGTACCTATAAAAATTATTATTGCTTGGTATAATATTCAGGATTGTATTCCATTAAAACAGCAGAACTAAGAAGCATCTGAGCAAACAAGAGCGCATCTGTAATATCTTTTTTACAATAGTTAGTGTTCACAGTTGATTGGATTCGTTTAGTTTTTCGTTTGAAAGCTTCCGAGTTCCATCGAACTATTTCAGTGAAACACTATGGTTAACCGTTGACTGCGAGACTTTCACAATGCGCAGCCCGTTTGGTTGCTTCCTCTTATTTGTTTCTCGGTTTAAGCATTCATTTATTGAGAACTGTGCTGAATTGCATTCAACTTTTTTTGGAAAGTAATTACTTATTGTCTTCAGGCCCACAATTAAGAAATTCCATTTTAGCTGAAAGCTGACCGCGATGCAAATTGTTTGTGCGAATAAATGTACTCATGAATAAATTACTTTACATCGTCGTCGTCGTCGTTTCAGCCTATAACTAGTCCACTGCTGAACATAGGCCTCCCCCATAGATAGCCATAGTTGCCAAGCTTGGCAGGCGGATTGTCAACCGCAGTTTATTTATTCAGATGTTCCAGGGAGATACTGCTGCCCATCTCCTGGTTTTCATTTTCCCTCTGTCGACTTTTACGACACTCTTAGGCTGCCACCACACGCTTAATATGCAGGTTTATTTGACGTTTTTTAAAATGTGCATATTGCATATGTTCAAAAATATAGGCATGTAAAAAAACTCTTCTCTACTCTATTCTACTCTTGGTTTTGCTGAATCATTTCAATATTTACTGACAAGTTGTTCCGCCGTGAAGCAGTAGTGTGCAAATATAATAGTGTTTCGGTCGGAAGGGCACTCAGAGCTACCGTACTTACTGGGAATATGAGACTTAAGAACTGACGTCTCCGTAGGACGCGCTCATTGTGGAGCCACACAGAAATGTTCTGGGTGCCATAGCAGTTTTTATGGGCAGACGTTGCACATGTTATCGGGTGAACGTATTGCGCGTCTCGTCACTGTCTCCTATAGAAAAACCCTGGTAGATTATAATGTAATCTCTTTTTTGGAATAGATTTCATGTTAAGAGGTTAGTAATTATTATCTATTGTATTTACTCTGACAGCTACAAGGTCGTTTAAGTCGAACTTATTCTTTTTAATTCGAGCAATTTGTAATGTTGGCTTATCATAAACATATGAAAGAACTGCGACGATATATGAAGGTAGTCGATCTACGACTTACTCTTCTCTTCTCTTACTCTAGACTGTTTGATATGACAAACCATCTACTTGAATTTACTGATCTATCAACATTTCTGTAGTACCCATAAATATAATGTAAGCATCTGTGTTGGTATTAATTATTTAGGAAAATCAAAAACCTGATATTTTTTTTCAAATAACGCTTATTTCACTTTTTTACGTACGCAGAGGTGTTCTGGTCTAAACAGCAAGAAATATATATATATTTAATATAGTAAGTCTCAAAATTGCTTTGATTTTATAAGATTACCAACGATGAGTTAAATAAGAAGTTATAATTTTTTTTTGTTTTTTTGTGGTATTCATTGTGGGAGTCTTTAAAACTTATTTTTTTACGTCACTATATGGGTTGGAAAGTGTGTCGACCACTTATTTGTCGTTTTGCTATATAGATACTTCATTCAACCTCTTTCGAGTGCTTTCTTCGGTAACTGATAAATAACCTATTTATATAATAACCATACTTTAAAGCTAAAGGTGAGGTTTAATACAGTTTTTTAACGATTTTGTGACGACGTATTATAAATTATCAATATGTATGTATACTCAAAGTATTGCCAAAATTAATTTTAAAATTATTAAATAAAGACGTATTTAAAGTAGTTTTCGACAATGTATATTTCGTAACGAATATTTAACTTAAAAATTGCTCAAATTATATAAAGATTATTTATTAATATGTTCAGAAGAGACCAATTATCAAAGATAGCATTTTAATTACTGACCAGTACTAAGTAACGAAAGTTTTAACCTATAGGTTAAAACTTTCGTTACATGACTATAGTCATATGTTAGTCAGGTCTATGTTATAAATGCAATTATATTGAAGGTCTCTAAGATGTATAATTATTATAGACTTGAGACTTGACTTTGAGACTGGAGCGCGTTGAATGGTCAGCGCTCACCGCCCACGGCGTTGTTGTGAAGCCGTGTGCCTTCCCCACATTTGTTTTATATAATGTGTTCGGGGAGCGAATACCTAGTATCCGGTATTTAATACTAAATGTAATCCTGTTACAATTGCGGAAACAATTTCCCTTGTATCAGGCATGAATAAAATAATATTGTGAACCCTATACAAGTAAGTAGGGATTAGTTATTAAGATAGTGTTCGGGCAATGTCTACAGCTTGCGGCTTTTCTGGCGAGCATTCATATTTCCATATTTCCATTTATAATAAAAATGATAACCACCCTATCAAAATAAACCTTTAGAATGATCCAAAGGAAAGATCGAAAAAGTTTCCAGGTCCACAATATTTAATTTTTGTTAATATTTAAATGTCATACTTTGAAGGCAATAAAGTGCAATTTTATCATCAAAAACTTTTCGTTTAATTATATTAGACATAGGTTTTTTTTTATTCGACAAAGTGATGTAACGAGGAAAACGTTCACCTGGTGGTAAGTGGAACGTCTGTGCATAACAAATGCTGTGTCACCCAGGAAATTTCTGTGTGACACCACACTGTGCCCTCATATGCCCAGTGATTACGCTAGCTCACAGCGCCCTTCAAACCGAAACACAGTAATGTTTGCACACTACTGCTTCACGGCAGAATAACTGCATAGGAATCCTACCACCAGTAAAGATCGACTAATTCAGTACTTTATACATCATCATCGTCAGTCCCGGAACAGTCCACTGAACGACTTCTCTCGACTCACTTGAGACAATGCTGCCGTTACTTATCGTACTTTCTTATACCTTATAAGTAACAGCCTATGAATGTCCCACTGCTGAGCATGGGCCTGCTCTCATTTTTGAGTGCTTTTGAGTTGGCAAGTGTCTGCCACACTCCTCCAATACGGTTTGGGGGATTTCATATATCCTCGGAATATTTTTATTTTTCAGGCATGCCGGTTTCCTCACAATGTTTTACTTCACCGCTGATCACGTGGTAAATCAGCACTTAAAATTGCAGAACAATTTTAGCTCGTAACTTTTTATATCTTACGATTGGATTTTCGCTCATGAAATAATTATCAGAGCATTCAGTCACAGTCACATTGAAGTTATTAAATATGCAAAACCTATTAACAATAAACTCTCATTATTACTCATTACTATCAGCGCGTAAATAACTCACTGCTGGACATTTGCTTCTCTCAAGATGGGGTGAATTTGTAGTAATCATCATTCTCGGTAGGTGGATTAGCTATCGAGGCATGGCTGTGGGTAACAGCGCCCTTTAGTGTTAGAGCGCTGTTTATATTCGTGGTAATAGGAGCAGTGTTACTAGTAGTGGGAGTCCTATGCAAGAATTCGTCTAGTCTAGCCACCGCAGTGCCAGTTAGCAGTAGTATAACGTTACTGTATTTCGGTTTGAAGGTTATTGAGAGCTAGCGTAATCACTGAGCATATGAGACTTAAGGACTGATGCCTCAAGGTGACAAGCGTAGTGTGGTGCCACACAGAAATATTCTAGGTAACACAGCATTTGTTATGGGCAGACTATTGCACTTACAATCGATTGAACGTTTTGCACGTCTTGTCACTTTTGTCCTATTGTAAAGAAAATGGTTTCAATATCTTAGTTCTGGAATATTTGAAAACTATCAGATTTATAATAGATCGGTAATCTGTTGGATTTTTATTAGCTTTTATCTTAGCCAACTTTTACGTCACCCAAGAGACGCGATAACGTGAGGTGCACTATCGCTGCCATTATATATACATACATACGTAAATACAGTCACGCCTTTTTCCGATACAAGGGGTAGGCATAGGCCACTCACGTAGCCCACTTTTCGCCCTCGCGGAAAACAAGATGTCACGGGTAGTGCAACCACGTCGCCGAACGTATCGTTTATCCAGTTTGAAAAATTATGCTTAAAACTCCTTCATGAACAGTTGCCAACTATTAAGAAACTCTATAGACTACTCATTTATATCGTTTCATCTATATTTCTATTCGAAAAACTGATACAGAATATGTACAAATGTCTTCGACAATTACAAAATGGCAACTAACATATTAGATTTCCTAAAAATAACATTTATGAAGACGCTACGTGCTTCAGCGTGACAGCAGACTTAACATGTTTTTTTTTTCGGTCCGGCAGGTTTTCGCTACAACTTCCGTCACCTTCGAGTTCGAATTGCTTTCTCCGCCATTGAATGACGTTGAGTTTTAATCTTAAAATATTGGCTCGCGTTGAAGGTTCGGATTTTTGTGGTCGACGAACGGTCGAAAACTCAATCGTCGAAGTACAACAATAGTTAATCAGTATCATCAATAGATGAAGTTGTGCAAATGAGGTTCTTTTGGGTTCAAAACAAGTTTGGGTCGAACCAAACCTGGCAGAGCCTGCGAGCCTAGCTATCCGATGAAGCATAAAAAGCCACAACAGCTAACAGCAAAAACATCACCGAAATACTATTGAGTCATCGTCGTCGTCGTCGTTTCAGCCTATTAATAGTCCACTGCTGAACATAGGCCTCCCCCATAGATTACCACAAAAGTTTGTAGCTCTCGTTTTGGGGGGATATTGCCATAGTTGCCACGCTTGGCAGACGGGTTGGCAACCGCAGTTTATTTATTTAGATGTTCGAGCAAGATGCTGCTGCCCATCTCCTGGTTTTCATTTTCCCTCTGTCGACTTTTACGACACCTACGGGACGAGATACTATTGAGTGTTACACTATATATCGTATCTAAAAACTGTAGGTTGTTGATCGCGATTGGTCTGGGTGAATATTGTAACGAACTAAGCAATTATCGCAAACTTTGCTAATTTATTTTTAATTTTTTTAAATTGTTTATTTATTGAATTATTTGTAGGTTAGTGATTTTAGGTTTACATGTTTTTCATTACTTATAATCTGTTAACACTTATTTTAAATTGTGTTGTAAATCTATACAGATAAATAAATTTGGAGTGTCTGTCAATGTTTTCTCAATAAAGATTTTTTCTTAATCTTATATGGTAATTTGTAGGATACCAAAACTCTAGAATGCGTGTTTTAAATTTTTGTCTCTCTGGCTGTTTGTTTATCCTAGCTAATCTCCGAAATGGCTGAATTGATTTTGACAGACTTTCATTTCAGAAATATTTAGTGTTTAAAAATTGTAGAAATTAAGGGCTATGCGCGGCCTTAATTTGCATTTTGGTCAGCATTATTTTCGTTTATAGCGGTTTTAATATTTCTCTTTACCCATACTTAATATTATAAATGCGAAAGTAACTCTATCTTTCCCTCTGTCTGTTTATTATCTTTCCGCGGTTTAACCGTAGAACCGATGTTGTCGAAATTTAGCACAGAGATAGCTTGCATCCTGGAGTCGGACATAGGATACTTTTTATCCCAGAAAATCATAAAGTTCCCATGGGATATTTAAAAAACCTTTATTCACGCGAACGATGCTGCGGGCATCAGCTATTATTTAAATAAAAATGTTTTGAGGTTGCCAGTACTTACGATCGTATATACTTACTTATCGATCGAACGATCATATCGAACTTACGATCGATTTAGTAAGTAGGTAGGTTCTACTTATAAATCGCTTATAAATTTTATAAAATTTAATTGTTTCAATTCACAAACATTCATTCTTGGAATGGAATGAATGGTTTATTCTAAGCATTATGAAATTTATTGGCGGCAGTATCAAAAACATGACACTTTCACTATCATAAAGAGCAGAAATTTAATATATGTATGTCTTTTACGCAAATATCAGTTTCTAACTAAAAATACTCTGAATAGAATACATAGTATACAAAATAACAAAAATTCTGTAATACAAACTAACAGCTTATTACACGAAAACGTTGCTGTGGTCGAAATCGGTCATGAATCTATTAAAGATAACGTATTTACGCATTATTACATCTCAATATGAAAAAAAATTTTTTTTTGTACTCGGAACCACCCAAATTCTTGAGTGAGAGTGAGTTGAAAAAACCTACCAATTATCCAAACCCCGTTACCCATGGCATTTTACTCGTAATTGTAACAAACGTAACCTTGCCTTTATAAAATGTGTTATTAAAACTGTAAAATAATCGTCCTAAAGATAATGACAATAATAAGTTTGTTATAAGTTTCATTGCACATAGGCCACTCTGATCTTCTCTGATCTGATGTGGTTAAAAATTATGAAAAACCGTAAGGTGTCACCACGGAAACCTCTACTGCACGCACTTGGCCGGTTTAAAATAAAAAATAAAAGAGTTAGCCGTAACATAACTAAAAATTGGTCGCCTGGAAATAAAAAAAAAACTTTTTTATTTCCAGACGACCAATTAAGTGCCGTGTGGTGGCCGGCTTAAGAGACACTACCACCCAATCTCATCCCGTGAGTGTCGTAAAAGTCGACAGAGGGAAAATAAAAACCAGGAGATGGGTAGCAGCATCTTCCTGGAGCATCTTAAATAATAAACTGCGGTTGCCAACCCGCCTACCAAGCGTGGTAACTATGGCAAAATCCCTCCAAAATGAGAGCTACAAGCTTGTGCCAATCTATGAAGGAGGCCTATGTTCAGCAGCGGACTAGTGATAGGCTGAAATGATGATGGTAATAATGATGAATAAAGTTAAAATAATTTTAATAATTTGTATGTCCTCCTGACGTGTTTGTCACTACTCTGCATAGTCTCGTCATGCTTAATAAAATACTGCCAATGGTGGCGTGTAATATCGTGTTCCAAATTCTAGAAAAATGTAGCAAACCACTGCTTCACAGCAGAATAACTGCCCCTGGGGTGGTACCTACCTAGACGAATTCCTGCAAAGAAATCCCAGCACCAGTAAGAGTTCTCCTGTTACCACGAATTTAAACCAAACCATTATTGTGGCTCCTTAGTAAGAATATCGTAATCTCCGGGTGGTTGCTCCGAGTGGGCTTGGCGAGTCCACTTTGGATACAAATAAGAGGACTGCTAGGGAGAGCTGTAGTAGTGTGTTGGCACCGCTCACATTGTCCTTCGCAACCGAGGTGGAATCACGGGGAAAATTAGTTTTGTATTACGCTGTGCCACTCTCCCTTTTTCGTACACTCGCTCTAGCTCGAATTGCATAATCGCTTTATGTGCCTGGATGATTGCGGTGGCAGTGGACGATATAAATAAAGTTTTGCAAGACCCGCCGCACAAAGAAGATCGAATAGCTCTAAAACCACAATCTTAATCTCATGAAATCAAATAGTAAAATAAAGCTGCAAGCTTCATCTGACGCGTCAACACATCGGCAAGAAAAGACACCTCTCCCAATTTATGCAGTGAGACCAGACGCGTATGCGGCGATAACTGGTGTGTGTGTTGTGCTGTGAAGGTTCTAAGTGTTCTGTCTGCCGGAAAAAGTAATTTCCTCTACTCTCACTTCATCTAGATCGGAGATTTTGAGTTAGATCGAAAG
Organism: Luehdorfia chinensis; assembly: GCA_019845155.1. Taxonomy (NCBI): domain Eukaryota; kingdom Metazoa; phylum Arthropoda; class Insecta; order Lepidoptera; family Papilionidae; genus Luehdorfia; species Luehdorfia chinensis. The sequence goes on from JAHVAK010000527.1 coordinate 13,956,116, forward strand.
ATTTTAGGGACAGCTGTACTCATCGTCGTTGGAGTCACACGCTTGTATGAGTAACGACCCAAGAGCAAAGCTCGTCCGACACTATTTTGAAGATATCCCGGACGACAGTCTGAGAGTGGCTTTTAAACAGCTTAAAAATAGCAAAGCGTCGGCTGAAGACGTAACAACAGCAGAGCTACTGAAAGCGGGTGGAAAACCTATACTAAAAGTCCTTCAAAAGCTGTTTATTTTAATAATTATAGAAAAGAAAGAAGTATAGACCTATTTTAGAGAGTCATTACGAATCGTCACGCAAGCAGACTTAACAACTTTATTACCACAGACTATTGCCAGATTGTATAAAAGACCGAAGAGTACAACCTGCCCGTAAGTCTGAGATATGTGGACTAAGAGAAAGCCTCTTTCCGTCGAATTTTTACCGGCGATAGTCACTCCAGTAGTGTCAAATTGACTGTCGGTACATCGATGTGATTTATGGTTATACAGCTAAGCTGTTGTAGCGTCCGAGTACAAAACCAGAGTACGAAACCGATGCAATTGTAGAAAGTTGTAGGACAGGACATCGTTATTACCCTATACGGTATTAACGTCAATGGCAAATACCTTTGATTTTCCGACGACATAGTCATACTTAATGACCTGAATAGTGCGAGTCCACCGATGTAGATCTTAAGATTAACACTAACAAGACAAAGATCATGTCTGACGTCCATGAAACACCTATACGGGTTGCGGGTGGGGTGATGTATACTTAAGTTAAACTGTCTGCCTGGATAGGTTCAACTTTGACCAAGAGATCAAGCGACGGATTCAACTCGGCTGGGCAGCCGTCGGAAAACTGTTCCACATATTCTCGTCGAGTATACCTCAATGTCTCAATAAAAATTTGGCAATCTATTCGGAGGCCTATGCCCATCAGTGGACTTGTGATGGGCTGAAATGATGATGATGATATTTATACATATTAATTATATCGCATTAATTTAAGATTTGACTCTCAGTTAATTAATGACTAGTTTTTTACATACTATGTGCTTGATAAAATTTTCCTACTACAGTGTTGTAAATTTTATTAGGAGGTCTAATAGTTATACACTTATAAACTATCGGTTTACTTATGATCCTTCGTGGTGTCTAGACAATAAATTTAGAGGAAAGGTATAATATAATTGATCGATTTTTTTACAATGGCCTGTTTAATAAATAATTTCTTCCCTTACCACAAATTTTCCATTAAGGTATTTCAATTAAATCTTGAAAGCTTTCTGTCGAAGAAACGCTTTTGGTTTATTCAAAGAACTAACAAAGCCATTACAGGTAATTAATTGTTCTGGAATTCTTTTACAATTGATCGCGTCTTTCATGAAATCACATACAAATAGTAAAAAAGAATTATATTCCTCCTGTTTATCGGGTATCGTTTAGATATATTTCAAAACAATCATATGAAAGAACAGTCATATTTTTGCATTTAAAAATTAGGTAACATTTAGATTTGGTTTATTCTAATAACTTCAGTACTTCAGATGAAGACTAACTTCTTTTTACTTGTGCAATGACTCTTACAGCAAATTAAAAGCTAATGGTAACGTTTACTATTAGGATTTTTAACAGAAATTTGTGACATGTTTACGGTGAAAGTTGCGAAAAGTTTGCAGTGAAAACCGTGACCGGACCTGTGCAAATTTAAACAGACAGACATAATGTCTATCTGCTGCCCGAGCAAGAGAATTCCATTTACCTGATCCTAAAGGTTTAAGTCGCAGCATTATGCAGAATAAACACAGTTATTTTTTCCGTGAATGAATTTAAATAAAATATTGTTTTAATCAGAGTTTACCTATTCAGTGATATTAGATTTTATTGCAATTAAAATTACTAGACTACTAATAATTCAAAATGTGGATCACTTTTTCTTATCATAAATATGACATATAAGGACTTATACATACTGAAACAGGAAGTGCACACTGGGTATAATAAAAATAACAGGTTGTATAAAGTATAATGAGTTGATGTTGTTTTATTGGTACCGTCCAGTAATATAACACGTCGTAATTTCAATTCGTATTTTCACGTCAGCACTCTCAGGATACCTTTTAAACCAGAAAATGGATGGAACACTGAAGTTATAAAAAGAAATACGACATTTCTCGTCTCTGTTTATTACCGTACATTAGTTATACTGCTTCCGTAGTGTCGTTTCGGCATGAAATGGGAACTAATGAGATTTTGATGTTTTTTTGACTGGGCTTTTATTTTTCTTGGGCACATAACGATGTTACTTGCAACCTAGTGTAAAGTGTAGTTGTCATTTTACAATATTACACATAACAAGCCTTGTTTATTAATGCTTAATGCCTTTTGAAATTTAAAAATTATGTTTACTAAAAACAAATAATTTACTGGTGGTAGGATTCCTATGCAGGGATCCGTCTAGGTAGGTACCACGGCAGGGCCAGTTATTCTGCCGTAAAGTACTGGTGTGCAAACATTATTGTGTTTCTGTTTGAAGGGCTCTGTGACCTAGCGTAATCACTGGACATATGAGACTTAAGAACAAATGTCTCAGGGTGACAGGCGCAGTGTTGTGTCACACAGAAATGTTCTGGGTGACCTGGTAGATATAGATTGCACTTTACATCAGGTGAACGTTTTGCTCGTTTCGTCACTCTATGCAAAAAAAAAAAAAAAAAAATCTGATCAATTACGTAAATCCTGTGAACAAATAGTGCAAAAAAACTTTTCTGCATCTAAATTCGGTCCGTTGCGTTCGCTAGCGTGCTTGCGCTACAGTGAATATCTCCATAAATTTATTATCTGAAGTCATCTAATGACCGTCCGAAGGAAGCTGCGAGCCTCCGTTCGGACTGTCGACTTGTGTGTCGGTAACTCTGGGCGGTGAGAACCGCCCCGGAACGCGGGTGTATCTGGTGTACGCGGTGTTATTAGCGATAGCTGCGCGCCGCTCTCTACGGCGGTCGCGCGACGTTGTGCGTGTGATGTTGAAGCTGTTAACTGTGTGTACAGTGCTGCTCGGATCGTGACTGACCGTATCGTGGTCAGGGAGTGCTGAGACGTCCGTGTCGTCTAGCACATTTCGCGGTCGACGTTTGCGTTCCGTCGCGTTTTTGTTAGATCGGTAATTCGCTGCTTTAACCACCAGCGGGTTTGGATGAACCGCGGCTTTTTCGAAAAACCGCCGTGATACTTCTCTGAAGTGTTCAGAGAGTGTGGGCATTTCACAGTCGCTGTGAAGGTCTACATTGCGTTGGTACCAGCCGGCTCCGGTGGCACTTCGCAAGAATCTATTTTGCACGGTGTGCAATTTCTTTAGATGGGCAACCCATCGCGTGTGCGAACGCGACGCATGCATAGGCCATTACGGGTCTAATGCATGTCTTGTAGAGGCGAAGTTTGTGCCTAAGGCACATTTTGCTTGAGGAGCAAGTTAACGGATATAGGCGGCTTGCGATAAAAGCCGCCCTGTTACGCACGCTCTTAATGTGATCAGCGAACGACATCGCTGCGTCTAACGTGACCCCGAGGTATTTGGCGCTCTTTTCCCAGGGAATAGGGTGTCCGAACAGGGTGATCGAGCCTAGCTGATTGTTGCCGATTGTGTGGTAACGTCTAGCTGGCTTAAGCGTGCCCCTCGAGAATCGCTACACTTTTCTCGGGGTTAACCTCTATTCTCCATTTCCGGAACCATTCGCCTAGGCGATCGGCTGCGGCTTGGAGATGAATCGTTACGTGGCCCTTGTGCTTATCGGAATAATACAGGGCCGTGTCATCTGCGAAAAGCGCAAGATTGACTTTAGAGTCTTTAGGTATATCGCTAGTGTATAGCGAGAAAAGGAGTGGGGAGCCCTGAGGGACACCCACACGGAGAGGGCGGCTTGAGGAGCGCGTTCCCTCTACCCGGAAGCGAAATAGGCGATTGGACAAGAAGGCTCGTATGATGTTCACGAGTCTGTCCGGCAGTTTTGTGTGATACAGCTTGTAATACAAGCCGTCGTGCCAGACTTTGTCGAATGCCTTTGCGACATCGAAAAATAAGGCCCCTGTGCCTACTGGCTTAGGGCGGTCGTGGAAGTTTTCTAACATGTGCTCCGTTAGGCGGTTCACTTGATGGGTACACGAGTGTTCGGGGCGAAAGCCGAACTGCTCGTCTGGAAGGTTGTTATTATTAAGGACGTAGTCTTTTAATCGACTAAGAATTATCCGCTCATAAATCTTGGCCATCGAGTTGAGGAGACTTATTGGGCGATAATTGGACGGGATGTTCTTCGGCTTGTGAGGCTTCGGAATATCTATAACGTCCGCTTCCTTCCAGTCGTCCGGGAAGGAGCAGCTGGAGAGGAGCGCGTTGAAAATACTGACTAACAGACACAATATGCCATCGAGGCCGGGCGCGGATCGGTTTTTAAGATTTTTAACAATCTTCGTGACTTCACTGGAGTCAGTGGTTCGCCCACTGGTGGTATGGCAGCCCTGCGCTCGAGTTCCGCGGCCACCTGCTGCAGGTGGTCGGGATCCGCAGGCGCGAGAGACGGAGTGCATTGGCTCTCTAAACTGTCTGCAAGGCATTCGGCTTTTTCGCTGTCATCGAAGGCGAGCGAGTTGTCGTTCGATCTAATAAGTGGCGGCATGGGTGAGACCGGCTCTGCTTTGAGAGATCGTGCCAACTGCCAGTAGGCAGTGTGCGACGGCTCGATTTCTTCAAGCATAGTGTCCCAGCTGTCTTTAGTGTGCTCAGATAAGCACTCTTTAACATCCCTTTGTAGGAGGCGCAGTCTGAGTCTATTTGCGTTTGTTCTATATCTATCGTGCGCTTTGGCCGCACGGTTCTTTTCTCTAATCAGGCGTCGGAGGTCCGCCGGTAGATTACAGCGTCGATCGCTCGACACCATAACCGTCCGGGAGGATTCTCCGACGACTGTTTTGAGATGACTTGAGAATGATTTTATCGCTTGACAGGCTACCTCTGGCGAGTCGATAATATCTGGTATTTCATCCCAGTGCTGGGAGCTCGTAGCTTCGAGTTTGACCCCGAGGGTACGCCAGTCCACAATGGTTTTGGTCTGTGTGACCTCACCATTTGGCCGGCCCAGCTTAAAAATGACCGGACGGTGGTTCAACTTAACTCACTCAAGTTCGTGAAGCGTAACTATAGAGTCTATTTCTAAGTTCACGTCCTTAATACGAGTAATGGCTACATCGAGAGTGTCCGGCTGCTGATTTAACTGCGCCGGATCTCTGGTTGGTGTTTCGGGAGCTATAACGTTTACGTTATGGCTCTCCGCTAATCTGTACAGTATATTACCGTTCGTGTTATTTACGTTGGAATTCCAACTGCCGTGCTTGCTGTTCAAGTCTCCGGCGAGAATAACAGAACGGCCTAAATCTAGTAGGGATTTTAAGTCCGATTCTAATAATTGTTTGGATGGCGAGAGGTAGACTGATGCTAGTACAAGCGGCCTATGGCCGGTCATTGCTAACCTACACGCGGAAGTTTCAATGTTGACTAAGTCGGGTGTATCGAGCGCGATACAGTGCAAGGACTTTTTATAGTAGATCAGAGTGCCGTCTTTCGCGGTCACTCTGTCATTTCGGATGCATTTGTAATTGGCAATCTTTGGATCGCGCATACTAGGTTTTAAGAAAGTCTCTTGCACTAGCATAACGTCGATGTCGTGGTCACGAACGAAATTCGCAACTTCAACTAACTGCGTCTTAAGACCGTTTGCGTTAAAATACGAGACAGTCAGAGAGCGTGGTTTAATCCTACCTATATGGGACGCCATTGGTAACAATTTAAAATTTTATATTCGACGCGGCGCGTGATGTTTAGGCGCATTGAAACGTCCAAATCGCGTCGATGACGTTCATGTGCTCTACGGTAGCCATGAGTCGGTCTTGAGGAGACTTTGCTTCGCGGATTTTGCGTGCTAAAGTCGAAAGTTCGGCAACATTTATGCTGCGCATGAAGCCGCAAATTAGCGAGAAATCTGCGGCGAAATTTGACGAGCCCTGTATTTTAGGCGTTGCGATTTGAGGCGCGGGCCGTGAAGCAGCTGCGCTCTTCTGCGTCATGGGCAACGGTTTTGTCCATGCGTTCGGCGCCGGCGCGGCGCTCTGGCTTTTGCTCTGCCCGGTAGTCCCGTCAGCGGGACCGGGTTTCTCTGTGGCCTAAGCGGGCGCGGGCGTTGGTTTAGGCGCGGGTTTAGTCGCGGGCTTAGTTGTCTGTTTAGGAGCGGGTGTTTGAGGCTGTGTGGCCCCGGGGCCCTTTCTACGGCTGTTCTTCTTGCCTCCCCTGCGCTTCTTGATCTTCGGCGCTCTGTTACACCCGCGGTAATTCGCAGGGTGTCCCAGCTCGCCGCAGAGTATGCAGCTTGGGGGTTCTTGCGCTTCTGGCGTGCGAGCGCAATCCTGGGTGCCGTGATCCCCGAGGCATTTTACGCAACGAGGGCGGGCGAAACAATTTCGGGCAGAGTTTCCGTACAGTTGGCATCTGTGGCACTGGCCATGATGCCCCTGTTGCGGGGTGCCTCAGTGGAAAGGCCTGAAAGGCCGCAAATCGTCTTAACATTGAAGACCTGCTTGCCTTCTGGAGTTAATTCCAGTATGGCTAAGATCAGGTCGTATGATTTCTTGTTGTGTGGGTGGTGCATACGATGCACCTCCAACACAGGTATGTCTTGTGACTTAAGGTCACTGAGTATGTGGCTAGTCTCTAATTCTTTAGGCAGGCCCCTAATGACTACGCGGAGTCATCGTTCTTCCGCGAGCGAGTACGTGTGGAAACCTATATTATTTCCACGCAAATGCCTGGCGACGGCCCTGAAGTCGCTGACTGTGCTTAGGTATACGCGGATACCTTGCACTGCCGTCTGCGCCTTCGGGCACACAATTTTCTTGCTTGTCATCCAAAGTGACAGATTGTTCCATTGCGCTTTATCCTGTAGGATAATTGGCGGAGGAGCTTTGTTTAATTGGGCCGCGGGATGCGCGGGCAGAGACTTTTCAATAGCCTTGCGTGTGTTAGACACGCCCTTTTTGGTCGGGTTCCGCGAAGCGGACGGCGATGCGGTATCCGATGACTTATCTTCTTCGGCGGCTTGAAGAATGTTCTAATGGAAGCCCGCTTCAAGATATAGCCAATCTTGTCTGTGACTCGTCTGACATAAGGTAGACCAGCAGGTTTACAGGTTTGGCTAGGTCACTGCGAGGTAGGCGGACCTCGAAGCTTGTTGTCGTGCAAAACTTGCTTGACAGGCTAAAGCTCGGCGGCCAGGTGTCAAATACATTGTCAAAAAATAAATTACAATCTAATTTTTTTAAACATGAAATACTGCGACTAAACTACATTTTCGTATCTTCTTGTAACTGGTTTATCCGGGGTGATGATCACCTGGTAGTTTTCAAGGCTTCACAATAAAATAAAGTCATATTTTTCAACTGTTCCTGTATCTCATACGTCGTATTTGTAATAGTGTAATACGCTGAGTAATTAATTTACAGCTTGCTCTTTCATCTAATATTGCAATTTATATTCGGTTGCACACAGTGGTCCTGCAGGCGTCGGTTTCGTTTTACATTCGCTCGCTTCACATTATCCTTCTTGATGGCTTTAGCTATATTTAGACCGGCCAAAATATTTATTTAATTATGGATATTTTATTTATTTAACAAATATAAACGTTATGTTTTTACCCTAACATACTTTCTTTTTATGTTATTAGTTTGTAATTTTAAACTTTTGTTAGAACTTTGAATAAGATGATAATATACCATAGTATGAAAAGCTTAGTAGTAAAATCAGTTTTGTAGATATTGACATAATATTGTATTATGATCTAAAGGATAATGTCTTACAAATAAGACAAAAAATAATCTTAACGTCATTTGAGTGCTCCTCTTTTTTAAAAACATAAAAGGTTTTCGGACTCTCTGAAAATAAGAAACAGCAGAACTATACGATGCTGTTAGTAGTAACACATAAAAAAATAAATTAATGTTGAATTATAAGTAACTAATTAAAAATGAATCCTCTCAGAAATATGTGGAGGCCTGTACTCAGCGATGGGACATTCATAGGCTGCTACTTTTTAAATAATAAAATTCAAAGACGAAGTTTGAAAATACACGTCAGACATGTCTATTTTTTTATATTCTTTGCACAGCAAGCGTACGTGGCTTTGTTAGTCGAAGAAACAATATCGTTGCTGTTTACTTACAGACCAACTACTTCTTTTCGCTGTTATACTACGTCGAAACGGTTGTTTAATATAAAAATATACAATCGGTAGAAAATGGATTTCCCTTCCAGAATTTCTGCTAAATATGTAAGTCACATGTCAGCAACATATTTTTAAAATATGAGCGTGTAATACGTACACAGTATGTATGAAATAATAATATGTATTCTATGTATTTCCCATGTTGTTGTAGAGTTATACTGGTGGTAGGATTCCTCTGCCGTGAAGCAGTAGTGAGCAAACGTTACTGTGTTTCGGTCTGAGGGGCACTGAAAGCTAGTGTAATCCCTGAGCATGAGACTTAAGAACTAACGTCTCAGGGGGAAGTCGGGGTGTGGTGCCACAAAGAAAAAGGGTTCACACAGCATTGCTATGGGCGGTCGTTGCACTTACCATCAGGTGAATGTTCTGTTCGTCTCGTCACTTTATCCAATAAAAAAAAACTATGCGGTCGGAGGGATTATCATTCATATTTTTTCTTGTCTACTTTAGGCTAACTTGAACGTAGAAGCAGATGTAATATAACACTTATTTAAAATTAATAAGACTTACAATGAATCGTAGTCATGATAACAGCAGATACGTAAAAAAAATCGTCCCTGTGTAAGGACTTGCCAAGTTTTGAACGACAACAGAAAAGTCTCCAAATGTATGGGGTTGACAAGTACTGTGCGGTTATATATTTCATGCCTATACAATAAATACCAACTCTGTTCCGTTGTCGGTAAGGACTATAGTTTGAAACGCTTCAAAGCAGCCTGGGAAGCTAATTTCTTTCACATGTTAAATATTGAAACAAAACATTTACTTACCCTTAATAATAAACTTAATAATACATAAATATTAAAAAAATAAATACAATACTGTGTTTGCTAAAGTTGCGTTGGTATTTATTTAAACAACATCTTATTTATGATAGGCAATAAAACAAACTTGATACTTCCACACTGAGTGGTATAAATACATACATTTACTAAAAGTATTTTATAGAAGCACACTAACTCAAAGCAACATCGGTGAAAAAATGTTTGTTATTTCGTACAATAGCTCGCAGTACAATATTCCTCAACGACAAAGAGCAAAATATACAAAATTCTGGGCGCGGAGTATAATCCGTTAGTTTTCCTGGAAAATATACGAAAAGGACCCTCTAGATTTACGCGCTACCCGCTGCACAGCGGGAATGAATTTATTTAGCGTCGACAAAATTAAACACAGATATATTTGGATTCTGCCAACAGTAGTATTACGTCTTAATTTTGTTTTCATGCCGCAGACAGCTTATCTTGTTACTCAATAACCTTAAAATTCTATTATGATTCTTCAACGTATATAATGGAATGTTTTCGGAAATATCTATTTGTCTGTGTGGTCCAAAATTAACATTAAATTTATTATGTTAAAGAATCTGATAAACTCTTTATGATTAACGGTTCATATCATAATTATGTTTATCCCATAGTACCTACTGTTTATAGTAATATTTAGTAAGACACGATAGCTTTTAATTTTATTAAAGAAGTAAATTATGTTAATGTTAGGATTTAATGGACGCATCTTACAATTTTAATTTTAAAATACTCACGGAAAGAAATGAAGAAGTATCTTTTACATTGCAACCACACGATACATCAAATGTCGGCTCTTACGACATCTCGATAGGAAAGAGGTAGGTGCTATTCTACTCTGCCGGATACCTGTCGGCGGTAGTTCGTCTAAATAATATTAAAAGTATATTTGATGATCATAACTAAGATTCATCATCATCATCATCATGATTATCAAAAAGAATACGTTATTGTGAATGTAACGAATACGAATACGTTGGTTCGAATTCCGGCCGTAACCTGTAGTATTACCCGTAACTTGTTGCTTTTTAATTATCTCATGGTAACTGTTTGATTTTCTGAAATAAAAAGTATCCTATGTCCGTGTCCAGGATGCAAGCTACGAGTATCTCTGTGCCTCATTTCGTCAAGATCGGTTCAGCGGTTGACGCATGAAAATGTAACAAACAGACAGAGAGAGATTATTATGCCACTGTACTCCAGTTTTTCAATAATCTTTCGTAAAAGATACATATGTAGATAGAATATAATACATAGATAGAATAGAATAGATAGCATTTCGCGTAAGCCTAATAATCATATCGGAGATTTATTTAATTTTTTCGTTTACTATTTTTATATTGCTTGTTTATGACAGGGAATCATTATTACAGCATTTGCGTTATCTGTTTGATAACTTATCAAGTGGTTAGCAAACAGAGAGAAGCTTTACGAACATTTTAGAATCCATATTAATTTTGATATATTTTTAAATGAAGAGCGACTCTTCTTGACTAGCTCGGCTTCGACTGCCAAACTCTAGAAGTTTACCTAGACAACAATGGTAGGGTTTGGGAATCGAACGCAGCCGAAGATTGCGTCAGACGAATTATGGATTTTCGGGTCTTGGGTGCACTGTTATTGTCTTTGTGTTACTGACACTGTATCCAATCGTTGTTCTGATCTTATCAGATATCTTATCCGATAACGACTCTCATGACCAGTTTATTTGTAAATGATTCAAGTTTTGACGTTTTTGGTCAAATTTTAAATTACGAGTACCATTGGTACCAGTTGCAAAATCAGTGCAAAAGCTATATGTTATAGCTTCTGCTAAACAGGCCGCTATTTCGATACAGATTTATGTTAATAATAACCCAAATTATCTTTTATATAGTTAATATATACTTTTGTGTCTGTTTAGTGCTCAATAAATGTATTTATTTCTGAATTTCTTTCTTTTAAATCGTTTTGCGTTGTTTAAGAATTGTAGCAATAGACATTTATTTTCCTAAACGAAATACTTTCATCCTTATGCAAGTCACTGACCGTCTGCTTGCGACACCACGCCCGGTGCGTGCGATTCAAGACTGTAGGTTATAGCATTCAAAATGAGATTTTTAAAAGTTTATATACTCGTAAGATATATATTTATTATTCGTCTCTTAATGCATGTTGTACAATGTTTTTAAAAAAACTAAACACTTCCTTAACTCCGATAAAATTAAAGACTACAAATAAAGTTTATTATTTTAATGTCTAATATTTCGTATCACATTTTACGTACATATCTATTTCTAACATCAGTTACAATATAATAAATGCTTGCTGGTTCAAACTAAGTAAGTTACGTCGTCTTTATTTATTCAGTTCATTATAATTTTCACAGCCATGGCACTTAATTATCTAAGACTATCTATACAATATTTTAATAATAATCTTATAGAATTTATTTCTTTGATTTGTGCATTTATCTGTTATTATAGTTCTACTTCTTCAATATTTTTGATAGTTTTTCTTCTCTCTTGAAAACGGATGAGTATCAAATCTGGGATCCACATTATTAAAAGTAATACCAAAATTGCATTTTGGGCTGATATACATGCAATATAGCTCCCTGTGTAATCTCTGATCCATCCTAGAAAATATCCCGCGGGTGGCACAATAATACCCATACTTAGCATACCCAGTCCAACTGCAGCCGGTACCTGATCCATTCTACAGTTTTCGGATATAGAAATATTTCGAGTCACGATAACCATGCTTCTGCCAAAGCCGTATAAGCAAGACATCAGAATTAGGACACTTAAGTCTGTTTGGTACGCCAGAACTGTAAGGAAATTTTATTATTAACTCTTGTTAAATTACGATGTGTAATTACATTAAATTATATATTTTTTTGTGAACGCTAATTCAATGTGTTCATGTTATCTCATATCTTTGGATTACAATTTAAAATCAAGCGATAATTTTTATCAATGAGTCTGGAAAGGATACAGGTTTATGGACTAAAATTTTCCATTTTTTTAACATATTATTGATATTAGATAATAGTAATTAAACATAAAGGCTATACTGAAGATATAACTTATTATATTAGTTTTAAACAGTTCTTTAAGATGAGTGTCAATATTTCAAAACCGATTCACTTTTAAGGATTTTGTTTTGTGCTTATCTTCTGCTTCGTGGGTTCCGGGTCGAATTAACTTCTAAGCCAAGTTGATGTTATTATGATTGTTCTATGTCACTGACACTGCGTCTTACCCCTTCATTCAATCTTATCGCAAAAGCGTTACATCCTGTATGGGAAGGGAAAGACGAGTGGACTCTGTATTGAATATAATACTTACTACTAACAACATCAATTTCTAGCCAGAAGTGTGGTCGAAACTTGTTAGGTAACTTAACTTATGTCTCAGGGTGATGGGCACAGTGTGGTATCGCACAGAAATTTTCTGGGTAACACAGCATTTGTCATGGGCAGACGGCGCACTTACCATCAGGTGAACGTTTTGCTCGTTTCATCACTTTATCGAATAAAAAAAAGGTAGATATTATGACATTGGAGATCAAATATGCATGCGTGCATCATTAATTTTACGTGTATTTACTCGTATATGCATATATATATATATATATATTTGTTATTATGTATATTTATATATAATTATATTTAATATAATATTATATATGTGTAAACAGAGCCACTTCATTTATATACGGCCGCTTTTCTTAACTTTGTATTTTCTGTGTCAAAACTGACAGTAGTAACATTTTTTAACGAAATAGGAGGATGTATAAATCTTGAGAAACTTTCGTTTAACATAATATTTTCAATATTTGTTAAAATATAAAAAGACCTGGAAAGAAGGCTTTAAATGTTGTTTCTTTTATTTTTACAGGTAAATGAATTTTTGTTAACAGATTATTTTTATTATAGTTAAAGATTTTAAGTATATAAATAAATATGTTTGCAGAGAAACGCAATTACGTCTTTGTTTCATTATTATATAAAATAATTCAAGAGTATAATATCATTATATATGTATAGTAAAACTATATGTTCATTACTATTTCATATTTATAATTAGTATATTTGTATTATCCTTATGTATGAGTTACATAGGTTTTTTATTCTTTCTTCCGTCTGTCTTTATTGCTGCACCTCATCAAAATCTCACCACTCCATGGGTTCACTGGGAGTAAATGTCTAAAGGCATTAAGTCCGTCCTTTGTATCATTTCATTGCAAAGGAAGCAAGAAAGGTTTTAATAAATAAATAAATAAATAAGCATCGAGAAAAGTATGGCATTCGGTAAGAAGAAATACTGAAATACAAAATAAAGCAATACAAAATAATACAAAAAAGGAGCAGTAGATCAGATACACAGATTAACTTTTTTGATTTTTCTAATTCACTTACCTTGTCTAACAATAATAAGCCAAATGCTCGTCATAATAAGCATAAATCTTGCTTTTATTTTGAACTTGTCTTGGAGTGCGGGCAATGTTAGTCTGCCGACAATATCAGCTATAGCCACTGCCGACATACAATTTGCTGTTTGTTGTTTATCCATTGACGCGACTTTCTGCAATAACAAATAATTAAACGGTGAAGCTGTTTTATAGATACATTTTACCAAAAATCTCAGTATTTATATGGCGTATATACGTCGTACATACCTGTAGGAAGAATGGGTAAATCATGCTGAAGTTTTGAATAGATGTAACACTTAAAGCCGTTCCAATTATGATGTTTAAGAACCGTGGGCTTAATAATAATGAAATATCAAACAAATCATATATTTTCCTTAGCATGGTCTTTCTTTCTACAGGTCCATTTCGGATGATCTTCACTGAAATGAAATTACACTTTGAGCTTAATATTAAAAGTCGATACGCAGTATATATGAATTGCTTTATAAAATTAATATTTCAGTATTACTTAATCTTATACATACATACATTAGTTCACGACTGTATCCCATAAGAGGTAGTCAGAGACTGGGCACTCACTGCAAAAGCAGATGACTGCCACAATCCACGTTTCACCAAAACAATATAATGCACTTGGTGTGATAGGTGGTGAGCCCATCGCCACCATGCGCTGTTGGGTGCACAGTGCAGATTTATTCCTTACTCGCCTTTTACGAGATCCGTTGGATGAGATGGAGTGGTAGTATTCTTTTAACGAGCCGCCACCACACGGCACTTAATCTTATAAGAATATTTAATGGATAAAATATAAACACACGTCCCGTCACACGCGTTTAAGTCAAAATATTAAAATAAATTTAGGCGTATATCAATCTCTTTTAAGGCGAAAAAACCAATTAATTTCCCAAAGAAAAAAGAAGAACTGAAAAGAAAACTACGATTCCATATTTTTCTTTCTTTAAATACTTAACTAGATTTCAACTATTAATATTAGTCAAAGGATTATTGAATTTCAGTAAAACCTAATTTAAATGTCGATCTATATAAGTCATAGACATTTTAGAATAACATCATTGATTATTGATCATCTAATATACCATACCATTCAAGTCTTGTGTCAATTTCTCATCATTCTGAAAGTCCTTATTAAATTCTAAATTTTTATTTTGTCCATTTTCTCCATAGTTTGACGGCCGTCTCCCGGTCTTGCTTACAAGTTCTCCATTAAATTTACAATCTTTATCTATTACTATATTCTTGTGCTTTTCTAAAAGATTAGCCTTTTCATCGACTACTAAATCTACTTCGACTTTTTTCATATGCCACTCCACTGGTTGAATCAACAAAGTGCCGCCTATCTGCAAGGTAAATGCTATGGCATCAGTATATTTTTTACTAAATAATTACTACAGTTTAAAAAAAATATATTACCCCATGTAAACTCAAGGAACCTAGAAGAATACACGCTCCTCGGAACCCATAATTTTCTAATAGATACCTAACCACGTGCGGCATTAGTGTCTGTCCTACGCCCGTTCCCACATTAGCTAAACCCACTGCTCTGCTTTTTCTTAATTTAAAATAGCTGTTAATTGCTACAAATGACGAGTTTTGAATAAAACCAAGGCCTAGACCTGTAAAATTTTATTTTTGTTAACCCTGAGTAAATTTTATAAATATCGCGTAACATTTTCAGGATCCCCAACCTTACCTAATAAAATACCGTAAGTAATTATTAAATGCCATATATTAGTCGAAAAGCCGCTTAGTAAAATGCCCAAAGTGCAGCTGCAGGCTCCCAAAACAGCTACAAATCTAGTCGACGTTAATTTCACTATTGCTCCCGCAACGGGACCACCGAAATTTGCAACGAATAACATAGTGCTTAGTACAATGGCAGCGCCTTTCGTGTTGTGGCCCATAGCTTCTAATGCATCTCCATATAATAAACTGAATAGTGACAGCAAAGATTGGTTAAAAATCTGCAATTAATATTAAATGTCAGTTTTATCTTCTGCAAGACACACAAATTAACACAGAAATTAAAAATAAACATCGGGTCAACGAACCCAGGTCACAAGCGTACTATAAAAATTAATGCGAGTGCCTCGCCCCTGAGCTACCACGGCTCTTAATAAATGTTTCATTATTAATCATTATAATATTGATAATACTTACATTAGTTAATGCTGTCCCAACAACGACCATCCAACCCCAGCCTCCATCTGGCGGGACTAATTTTATTATTTTCTCCACTCTTGTCGAAATCTCCAACGAGTTTCGTTTCGACATTATTGTTATTCACTAGGCCGCTTTTGCACGTTGATACATAATAAACATAAATACGATATTTGAATTTCTAATACTGGTAAACCTGTGATGAAAATAATAATAATAAAAAAATAAAGTATTTTATAAGCCGGGGTTTGTAGGGATTATTAGGTATTATATTAGTTTAACTTTACTAATAAGTCTTTTTTAAATAACACGTTATCAAAGTACACGACTTTTTTGAATCAGTTATGTCGAACACAAATAAGTAGGTCTACTCTGTCGATGCTGCCTGCCTGTAGTAATCATAACAACCGGTTTATAACTGTCTGGTTGTACGATGAGGAAAAATAGTAAATAATGAAGAAGGCTGACACTATTACAATATTAATTCTGGTAGTTACTTTAGGCATTTATAGTTAAACACACTATATACCATTATTACATCACTTCAAGGTCTCATTTTGCTTATCAAATTAGCAGTACTAAGGCCACGATTCTTACATAATTGTGTTGTCGATAAATGTTTTTTACAACAGAATTATGCGCTAAAACAGACAAATGTTATTTTAAGTTAAGTAGTTATGCTCATTCAATTCATCGATGAATGACGTAAACAAATATCGAATGTGGAAATATTCTTCTCGACGTGCTTGACACAATTTTGAAAGTGAGTGTTTTGTGATAAAGTTGTTGTTCTCGATTGAGGTCTCCGAGAGGGCACAACATCCTTATGATACGCTTTTATATTGTAATGTATATTAAAATTTACCAGGATTTTGTATCATCAAGTTTTTTTATAGCATTGGAAGCAACAGATAAAACCCATTTGTTATGTTATGTATTGTCTTATTGAAAAGAGAAATAATACAAAACTCAGAATCTTCAATAATTCGTTATTTAATTGATTGACTTAAGTATTTTTTTTGATTCATTACGAAACTTTTGTGCTTATCTTTATATTAGTATTGACATGGAAAAAAAGCATCCTTTTATGTAACGTTGTAACTTATCAATGAAGTTCCTCTGACAATGTTTTCTAATGAATACGATGCATCAACAAACAATTATTGCTATGTTTTGATCGACTTATTTACATATGTACAATATATATGTTCAGTTCCGGTTTGGTGGAAGACGTTTAGAAACGAGTGTGATAGAACCAACAAAAACGATATTTTATGACTCGCGTGACCAATGGAAAAACAAATGATCTTAAAGAAGGTCTCGAAAATCATACATGAATGCAATTTGCGAATATATGGCTATTTTTTTTTATTTAACTTCCTAATAATTTATGTACCAATTGTAAATAATAAATTTCCATAAAAATAGATGTATAAAAATTGTGCTCTAAATAAAAAAATATCAATACGAGACAAATAGTAATTTTCGAGATATTCTCATAATTATATTTAACCTCAATACGATTCTCAAGACAAAACATTTTACCAGTGCGTATTGCCAGCTCGTTAAAAGAATACTACCACTCCATCTCATCCAATGGATCTCGTAAAAGGCTAGTAAGGAATTAAACTGCACTGTGCACCCAACAGCGCATGGTGGCGAATACCTATCACACCAAGTGCATTATATTGTTTTGGTGAAACGTGGATTGTGGCAGTCATCTGTTTTTGCAGTGAGTGCCCAGTCTCTGACTACCCCTTATGGGATACAGTCGTGATCTTATGTATGTATGTATTGCCAGTAATAACACATGGAATCGAGACACGGTCCTTTATTGAAGGTCGGACGGAGACGCCAAAAGTCACTCGGTATACGATGTTTTTCTGCGAGATAGATTTCGCTGTTTCTTAAGTATTTTTTTTTATAATAGTAATAGTGCAAACGAGCAAGTGACAGCCGATAGTAAGTGATATTTCTTGCGTTAGTGGTTTTTTAAAGTAAGGTTTGCATCTACTTTTTCTCTACTGCCTCCAGGGTTGACTCTTAGATAATGCCACAAGGTATTCAGTCCTCCCATTGGAAGAATAGAAAGTTCCTCGAGCCACAGCCCCAAACCAACAACCAACTCTAGAGAGTTGTGGACTAAAAGTATTTCGCTCAGCCTTCTAGCCTTTGCATGGTTGATTTTATCTCTGTAATTCGATCATGTTGAAAACATTTTTGTCTACTTAGAACTTCTATTGTTGTAAACAATTGTTGAAATTTAACTGTATATATTGTAGTGATTATTATTTTCCCTCTTTTATTTAATTTAACTGTATTGATGTTACAACTATACAATGGAGTGGAATTCTAATGTAGGGCAAAATGTAAATGTAATGAACTTTAATGTAATTTAAGTCAATTTTATTTCATTGCTTTTTTCTCTGAATATTGTTCTTTTAATGTTTTGTTTACCATTTAGCTCTATTGTAGTTTTTTCATGTTAAGAATTTAATTACTTCATTAGCGCATGATCACAGCGGTGTAACAATTACCTGATTGTAAACTTTGTCTCTATATAAACTTGTATGATTGTATCTACTGTTGATGGTTCTATATAAAAAAAACGCAGTTTAGCTCATTTGCTACTTCTAGGTAGAGCGATTACTTTACAGCTAAGGGCACAGAACCGTGTTTTTTATAATCTATGACGGAAATGTTCAGCAGCGGACTTGTGTCGCGCTGGAATAATAACAATGATGACATTATGTTCTATAAAGGGGTAAGCCTCTATTCATTTTAAATGTAAATGTTGTTTTACACTTTGTTTTAAAGGCAGCGAGAAGAACGTGTTTTGTCTAATGTGTTTTTTAAGCCATTTAAGTATTTACGTATAACTCACTTAGCTTAGAGCTCAGCGTTCGTTTCATTTTTTGAGATTGCTCATAATCGTGGACATCATCTTTCTCTTCATAATATATGAGTGTCTGCTGCCTCTCTAAGAAAAAAAAGGTATTCTTACGGTTGAATAAACTTTCACCACCGGAACGTGGTCAATTAGCAAATAAATATTAATTAAAAAAAATTGAAAACGTTATCGAACCTTCTTCTTATGCTTCTAATAGAAAAGTTATTTCTATAGGGATATATAGCGATAACTAAAATATGAAATTATTTAAGTGCATTGAAATTATTTAAAATATTTAAAAGCCTAATCTCCTGCTAAGGAAAATTTTAACCAACATAATACTACATGCAGGAATCCGTCTAGGTAGGTACCACCCCAGGGCCAGTTATTCTGCCGTGAAGCAGTAGTGTGCAAACATTACTGTGTTTCGGTTTGAAGGGCACTGTGAGCTAGCGTAATCACTGGGCATATGAGACTTAAGACCTTATGTCTCAGGGTGATGGGCACAGTGTGGTGTTACACAGAAATTTCCTGGGTAATATTGCATTTGTTATGGGCAGGCGTTGCACTTACCATCAGGTGAACGTTTTGCTCGTTTCATCACTTTATCCAATAAAAAAAAAAAAAAAATTCACACACAAAATTATATTTTTATTTTCTGTAGCCAATTAATTATTACTAACTACAGATAGAATCCATATTTAGTGGAATAAACAATAATATAATTTACCCTTAATTCTAAGCCGTAATGAAGATTTGCTCTTTGATATTATGTAAACTCCTAAATACCCTGTCGGGTTGTTAGTGACACGCTCATTGCTTTAATTAATTAACACATATGCATACATAACGTACGGAATACATAAAATCAATACAGTTCAAAAGGATATAGAACAGATTTTCAAAGTTTTTAAAAATAATTATATATATATTTTTAAATAACTTATGCCTTTAATAAGACTTATTGTTCATTAATTACAATGATTAATTACTCGTAAGTTAAGACAAGGACAAATTGACGAGTTTAAAAGTTAAAAAATTATATATATACATGTACATATATATATAATAAAAATCTCTTGTGTCGTCAATTTGCATACATAACGTAAAATCATATGTATGTAACAGGCACAATGATGAAGGAATTGAAAACGATTTAAAATTGTTTTGTACAGTTTTGTTTATAGAAGAAAGTGAGGAGACGAGCAAAACGTTCACCTAATAGTAAGACTACGAACGTCACCCTGACACATCAGTTCTTAAGTTTTACGAGTATATGCTCAGTAATTACTTCAGCTATCAGTGCCCTTCAGACAATCCGTAATCAAAAAAAAACTTTTTGTTTATTCTTTATAATAGTTTTAATGAAAATGTCGACACTAACATACATACTTCACCTAAATATGTTTTTATTTTATCCAGTAATTCACTAGCCCACAGTGCTCTTCAGACCGAACCACAGTAATGCTTGCATACTGCTGCTTCACTGGAGAATAACGGGCCTGCAGTGGTACCTGCCTAAGACTTTTAACGTCACCGGATAATCAGCGCAGTGTGATGCCGCACAGAAATGTTCTGAATGACACAGCATTTGTAATGGGCAGATGTTTCAATTTCTAATAGTTCTATATGTGTTTGTTCCGTAAAAAAAACCTTCAGTATTTGTTTTTTAGATTTCCACGTGCTAACGAATGATCTCATGCGTTGTTTTCTTTGGCTTCTTATCTTTCATTGCGATTTACTTAAAATTATCTACGACTAAAGGGATAGCTATTTGCCTTTCGTTGACTCACCGGAATTCAGTATAAATCTGCGTAGTTTATTGTCAAAACTAATAAGTGTTTGGTATCTTCAGTTTGAACTGTATAAATGTTTGTAACCAGTTTAGATTGAAATGGAAGAAGTGACAGGTCACTTTCATGGAATATAAGTTATTGCTAATTTTATTAAAATCGTTGTCTATTTTTATGTTAGCAATTTTTATTGCAAATAAGATAATATTGAATTACTAAACATATTTTACATAATCCTTTGTTGGTGAATTGTGATTCATGATTGAACAATTTCGCTGAATCGATAGCGGAGTAGATTACGTAATTATTGTAGCGCCAATTTTAAGGTTGACCGATTAAAGTGTAATCCTCGCATGTTTTTTTTTAAATAGCTTATTATGATCGATCAAGTGAACCCGCAAATCAAAACATATCCAAAATATTCTTGCAAAATTCCAATAATTCGTGTCCTACCAACAACTAAAATCAATTACTATTATAGTTAAATATGTTTCGTTATTTTAAATGTATAATTTAAAACAGCTTACCTCTAAGAAAAAAAATACTCATTGAAGCAGCATTTTGTTTACAGGGTTCAGTTTTGTACAGTTTTGTTTCACAAGAGACTCGATCATATGTCGTATTGAGTCGCTAATCTTCCGCGTGGCACTGACGTCCGCCCGTTACCACATCACACCAATCAATGACTATTGACACTATCTAAAATATTGAGTAAACTTGATAGCATGACATACGTATTTCTGCGTGACCGTTGCTCATACCGTAAGTTAAGCACTTTATTGTTTGGAACTTCGTTATAAACAAAACTGGTGTTGTATATTAATATAACTGTGTAAATAATATTAGCCTATATATGAAAGCATCGGCGTGGGTATAGTGTAATAAACTGCATAGAAGCTAAAATGATGACGGGCGGAATATCAGAATCAAATCTGTTATATATCTGTTATATGTTCTCTTCGGTGTTCCGGTAATCGAAGCTAGCTGAATATCTCGCGACAGAATGAGTTTCTTGTTGTCAGTTGAACATTGGTTACACTGTTGTTAGTTCTGACCGCATATTGATGTTTAGGCAAGATACCTTCCCAGTTTATGTTGTGCAATATTTGTATTCGTTTAATACCTGTCATATCACGTACCATTTAATAGATTTTTTATAATTCGATTCCTAAAAATTAAAAAAAAAACAAACAGTAAATTAAAAAAAAGATGAATATATAGAGTGTTTGTCAAATATAACACGTCGCGCCAGGCAAGCGGATTGGCAAGCTGATACTGCTGCCCTGCACTTAATATCTTTGCTGACTATTACGTTACTCACCGTTTCTCTTTTGCGTTACCACAGCACACCGAATATACGATTTTAAACAATTGTCCTTTCAATTTACATTAGAGCCGTGTTGAAAGAAAGAAAGAAAGAAACATTTATTTGTTACACGCACACAATTCACAGACAGATTAACATCCGTTAATGGTGCAATGCTCCAAAAAGGACGGCCACGCAGGATATGCTCGGATGCATGATCCTACCCTGATTTTCAGTGGCATCCAATAATATATTAATAAATAGAATTACATTTTTTTATAAATAGGAGTGGAATAACATGAGATGTAATACACATATATACATATTACACACATATATACTATATACACATACATACACATATATATACAGATACAAATATTAAAAATACTTATAATATAGGTAAAGAGGTCACGGGCATTCAGTCCCTTATATTTCACCTTTTTGATTATGTTGATGTGTGCTACATAGATGCAAAACTTGAAATTCTCAACAAATTGGATCGAATTCTAAACAATTGCATCCGTTTCGTTTTCGGTCTACGTAAGTATGTACGTACCATATATCTCATTATCGTTCTCAACTGAAAAGCATTCCGCAACGGAGAAATTTTCGAATTCTCTGCACTCTCTTCAGAATCCTTATTGATCCATTTGTCTCTGAGTATTTAAAATCTAAATTTCAATACTTAGGTTCCTCCTATCTTAGGTCTCATGACAATCTCGTACTCCAAATTCTCCCTCACTTGTTTTCTCTCGAACTCCTTTGCTGTTACAGCGGCCCGACTCTGGAATGCGCTTCCTTTAAACATATGGAAATCCGCGAACAAGTGGTCTTTTAAAACTAAGCTGAAACTGCACAATTCCAGTTCATGGGACACTTAATTTAACTTGATTTTTATATATGTATCGTTTCTTTTCATTGTTTATGTTTTTCGCCTCTGCCCACCGCTGTACACGCTTTTCCCACTAACTCTCTGGTTGACTGGTATAAAATGCCATATGGCATTAAGTCCGCCGTTTGTACAGTAAGTTCAATAAAGTGTAAATAAGTAAATAAACAACCCACCATATGCCGTGACCAAAGCAACCTTGTTAAAACTGAAGTTGAACAATTATCTTGTGCCCAGTGCAATCTATGGTAGAGATAGGATGGTGTTCTAAATTTAACAGTGCCAAATAGTAAAGTTGCAAAATGTAATTGCCATCGGTAGTTCAGTTTAAGCATCCTTGCGTTGTAAATGTTACATGTGCTCGGGGAGGTATTTTAAACCAAAATCGAGCGCAGGCAGTCTGAACTCGCTGTATAAGTTTCTTAGAACGTTCGAGAAGTCTTGATCCTATTACTGTGTCAGTGTAGTTAAACTTTGATAATACCAACAACTCGCATGACTTCATACGTATGTCCTTCGATAACATATCTCTTATCCTGTACAGTACTTGTAATCTGTAAAATCTGTTCTTAACTGTATTTAATGTGTTCTTCGAATCGTAGGTTTTCATCCATCAGTATTCCTAAGTTTCTTGCTTCTGACACTCTTTCAATATTAATTTTTCGAATATTTATGAGCGGGCGTGTAATTAACGTTTTACTGATTTGTTTTTTTGAACCGAGTACCATACATTTTGTCTTGGAGGGATTTAAGACCAACGTGTTCGCTTCCGACCAGTCCGCAGTACGATTTAGATCCTCGTTTAGTTTTTGAATGGCTGTAGTACTTTCTTTAAGGTCAAAAGATATATACTCGTACAATTGTATTGCATCAGCATAGATGTGATAGTTGCAGTTTAATATACATTTTACAATGTCTGCGCTGTACAGAGCAAAAACTAAAGGCCCAATGTGGACCCCCTGAGGAACTCTCCTATTTAAAGGAAAGCAGTCGGTAGCTATTTTACTTCAGTCATTACTTACCACATCGACACTCTGCCTTATTGAAATAACCATCTTAATGCCTTTGAGCTAAAGCTAAAGTAACAAAATTATGCCGCACGTCAATGTGCTTGGTACGGGGATGATAACCATCAGAACCTGTAAGTTCCTATTCAGGAATCCGTCAGGGACGGGTATTCTGCCGTGAAGCAGTAGTGTGCAAACATTAATGTGTTTCGGTTAGAAGTTAGTTGATGGTAAATGCAACGTCTACCCATAAAAATGCTTTGTACTAAAAGCACCACACTTTGCCCTCAGACATCAGTGCTTAAGTCTCATATGCCCAGTGATTACACTAGCTCTCAGTGCCCTTCAGACTGAAACACAGTAATGTTTTCCCACTACTGCTTCACGGCAGAATAACTGGCCCTGCGGTGGTACCTACCTAGACGAATTCCTGTTTAGGAATCCTACCACCAATAAGACAATTTTTTTGTATTGGGTAAAGTGATGAAACGAGCAAAACGTTCACCTGATAGTAAGTGCAACGTCTGCCCATGACAAATACTGTGTCATCCAGAAAATTTGTGTGTGACACCACACTGTGCCCATCACCCTGAGACATAAATTCTTAAATCTCATATGCCCAGTGATTAAGCTAGCTCACAGTGCCCTTCAAACCGAAACATAGTAATGTTTGCACACTACTGCTTCACGGCAGAATAACTGGCCCTGGGGTGGTACCTACCTAGACGGATTCCTGCATAGGAATGAATGCTTTGTGTTTAATTTACATGAAATACTAAATTGTACTTTTGTCAGTTTGTTTGATAAAATTTTCAGCCTCAATACTGACACTGTTTTTTTTAAATACAATATTAATAACACGTTTCAGAAACATAATGAAAAACGGTTACCAAAGGATCAAACGAACAGTGAAGTAGATAATATTTAGATAGCACATCAAAAAATATTGTTTATCACGTAGGTTATCTGAAAACTACGCGTTCGTATCAATGTAGGCCTTTTCTATTATTGTCATATACATTATCACTATCCAACGGATTACAGATAATATTTTTTTTTTGTTGTTATGGAAATCCAAAGTGTATTATCATGTTATTTCACAAAAAATGAAATGATTCATTTTATCTTTAATTATGTTATAAAATTTTTTTAAAAATGATTTTTAAAACTTTTTTTTTTATTATGTGAGTGACTACAACAACTATGCAAATTTTCAACTCGTCTCGTGTCCGGTACGACTTATGTATCACCTATTGCAAATGGTATGTCAGAAACTTTCACGCAAGTGCCAACAACAACTGAACGATGCGCGATCGCATAGAAGACGAAAAATTATCCAATAGGACTCGTGCGTCGCTTCAGGCGGATTTTAAAATGTTCGTACTAACTTAGAAATCTCTGCGGGCGTACGCGCAACACCTCACCAAAGTTTTATCGCAATTTGATGAATGGTATAGGAACGCACACGCAACAAACAAGTGGCGATGGGATGATTCATTTTATAATATAGAATATATATTTTTTGGACTACAGTCAGTTTTAAGAAACTTTATGAATTTATTACAGACAATTTTTTTTATTTTATGCCTATATGTATTATTCGCAGTGCTCATAAACTGCTATAAGTAATAAATTATTTTTTTTACTTATAACAGTAATTATCTTCACTATCGTCTTCTTCCTCTATAGCTATTTTTACGACAGTTATATACTCGTGGCCCATTCCGCCTACGGCGATGGCAGGATCTATTATTTAAGCATGACACATTAATGTGCCATTATATATATATATAGAGGTAGAAATTAAATAATGATTTGTTGCATAAAATTCACCGGGAAAGTACGCAGATCACGGGGGTGTGCGGTCGTCTAGCACTTCATATATCATTAATAATTACCATTGATCAAATTTAAATACATAAAGTAAATTCATTAAATTCTCTTCAGCTGGATTTTAATAATACTTTATATTATTGAAAGCTCTCTCAAATTAGCGGCTACATTTCGTAGAGCTACGTTCACCAACCGTCTTCTTATTGAAATCGCTTGAAAGACATGGTAAATAATCATTCCGCGTTTGCATTTGAGAAATAAAACCGAGCTGATCCTCTTGCGGTTCTTTCATATAAGGCAATATTTTAAAAATATGGAGAAATTTTCTAAAGGAAAATCGTTTCAGCTAAATAAATACCATTAGCGCGAAAGATATGTTATTTAGAGAAACGTAGAATTCCTTGTTCTATTTGTATTCAAATATAAATGTCACTATAATAGGTGGTTTTCAAACCCTTTTCCCGGATAGTTGAAGTCCTACGTAGGAATTCGCCTAGAATAGTATAAACGCAGTTCCTGTTATTCTGCCATCAAGGAGTATTGTGCAAACTTAACCGACCTTCGGTTACGGTTTGATTTCAGTACTGTAAGCTAGTGTAGTTACAGGGCCTATGGGACTTAGAATTGATTTTTTTATATAGGAGCAAACGAGCAACTGGCTCACCTGATGGTAAGTGATCACCGTCGCCCATGAACATCCGCAATAATGTGATGTTTCAGAGTGACGATGCCACACAGAGCTTTGCAATTTAGTGTTTTGTGTGACATTACAACTTTTATGGACAGACATTGCACTTACAATCTGGCCTAAAGAATCGCTCGTTTCATTCATATCATAGTACATGTGTGACATGAGTTCGCGATCCCCGGTGTCGGCACCTCTAAATTTGTTCCGCAAATTTCAAGTGCTTATTTACTAGTTACTCAGCGTTGAAGGAAAATATCGTGATACAACTACTAGTATGCCACATTTAGAACTTGAATGTGAAAATTGCATCTAACATCCCAAAAAAAAAATTATTCGAATTTTTTTGGATTTTAACAAACATGTGATTATGACATCAATGCATAAATAAAATTATGATTTTACAGTTATGATTTTATTACAGCGAAAAATGATGTTTTTATCGTTATGATTTATACTCCAGTATTACTATTGATTAAATTTAAGATATCTTAAGAATTTTATTAACGATCACGTCTGGAGTAAATGGCAATGGAATGATTTTTTTTATTTGTTGGAAGCAAATGGATGCTAAGAGGTTATTGATTTATAAATTCACTTCGCTAAAGAATACCTACTGTAGTCGACACTGAGCTAACAGAATCTACGTTCCAAAATACAAGTTTAGCTAACTAGCTAGCTAAGAAGTCTGTTTACGGATACCATTTCAACAAAAATATCTTTAAAATTGTGCTTTATCGGAAGTTAACACTGATATAAAATGTCTTTATTAACATAATAAATGACAAATAGATACTGTAAAGAGCCAAAAAAAATTCTAAAGAAAATTCTGGACGAGATAAAATCATAATATTTTCAAAAGTTTATTTAATTATATTTAATTTATGAGCCTCATTAAATCGTACTAGTTGATGAGGTTAACATAGTCACAGTCACAGTTATGAATTTATTTGCCTCCAGTACTGTTGAGCAAAATAATTTTAAATACTGGAAATAAAACACATGTTACTGTTGTAATTTCTCTCAGATAATACGTTAAGTAAGAAAAGGTTTGCGTAATGAACATAAATAATTTAGAATTTTTGATTCATGACTTATTCATAAATAATGGTTCAATCATTCAGGTTACACTTACCTTTAATATTGAAACGCGTTTAATGATATTTTTATGAGGTGTTTAAATTTAATTTATAATTTATGAAATATCTTTTTTGTATTTTTCTACATTTTAATGCATTTTACTTATAAAGAAGCGATAAATAGATAAATACTTCTTATACCATCGGACTAAACTGACTGTCTACATGTTTGTTTATACGAATGATTGTACCAGGTTAACTTTGTTAACTTTGGTTTTTTATTTTTTTATATATCTACAGATATCATAGGAATTGTAATTATAAATGAATTATTAAAAATGCATATTCAGTGGCGACCCGATTACTACCACTAATGATATTAAGAGATAGGAAGAACCAGCTCATGGTCGTTCACTTACTAAAAATGTTTTTGAATGAATTATAGAAACAGCAAATGTGTGCAGGTTACTTTAAAGTTAAAATAAAATGTTATGAGTAAAAATACTTCGACAGTAATAAAACGCGTTTGTTTATTTAATGGCATGATAAACAAGTATTTGTAGCCATGTCGCGAAGAACCTAAAGAATATTTATTTGGAATGTGAGCGGATCGATAGCAAATACGAAGATATAGTGAGGCAATTTCGAGGAGCAATGACGCCGTTACCCGGTGAAAGCCATCGCGACGCAGCGGGTAGTGAGTTACTAAGAAAGGGATGTGCCTCGTGACAAGACCCAAATTAACGAGGGGGCTGCCTCGCCTGAAATTTACATGGGTATGCATGTTGCGCTCGTAGATAGTACTGTGCTAGCAACCGGATTTACTGGCCCAAATAGTTTCGGAACACCGGCTCTAAGGCATGCTTTCACTTCTCTGTTCCGCATAAGGAAACTGTAATTAAAGAAGACACGAACAAACTGCTGCCGTGTTCCTTATAAAGACCACTAACGTTCATTTGAACGGGCGTACCTCATTTAAACAATCGTTAAAGTTGGAGATCAAATTGATTGCTGGTGTTATATAATGGATTGAGATTAAGCTTGCCAATTAGTAATCTCGTTAAGTTCCCTTTACAAAAAAATGTGGATTGTGCAGACCAAAATTATAATAATTACATAATTTGTTTCACTTGATTATCATTAAATCGGTATACTTATATTGTTTTAATTTTTTTTAGATATCATCATGAGCGTGGTCATGTTTTTATTTCTTATTTCAAACTGACCAAAAAAATAAGAAAAATATTTTGTGTCACTCTTAACTGGTCAAAGTTAAATGTCATGTATTGTAAGTGACATGCGTTCGATACCGGCGCGGCACCATTTTTTTTTTTAAATTTCAACTGAGGATTACATATCACGTGTTCAGCGGCGAAAAAGACATTGTAAAAAGTAAAGTAAAAAAACCATCGTGACGGATCTTTTTCAACTCCAAAACATTACGAAATATTATGAGTAGGCCTGTGCACAGTGAAACATTTATGAACTGTTAATTTGTTTACACATTACTTAAAAATATTGTAATGGGGCGGAAATTACATATCTATTAAATATGAATACAATATATAATATAATATTAAATTGTTATTAGAGATATTTACAACCGAAAACATCCGATGATGGGAGCGAGCGATAAAAATCAGTTAAATATATTTTAAACTTTGTCCATATCTGGAAATATTGCTTTAGCAGATCTGATATGGAAACGAAAATTGTCGAACTTAAATTAAAATCGATAAAGTTATGATTTCGGTTGTTTACGATAAATATTCAGCTTCAGCTGTGCATGTGGGCAATTTGGGTATAGTTACGAGATGAGGCGCGTGTTGCAATAACGTATAGCACCGCAGAGCGCTTAGCACGGAATTCGATTCAACTAATGCTGTCTAATCCTGACCGGCAGCGCACAAATGGTGTGCGCATTCCAAAGGCCATGTGCATTTTGCATTTGGTGATTGATGATAATCCTTGACACATTTGCACAGGGGATAAAACAATATACTCGTACGTATTGTAATTTGTAACACATTCTAAAGTGGATACGTTTTGAATGAAACTTCTTTAGGCGCGATGAAAGTAAAATTTCATAGTGGAATTTGAGTGCAGTTCATCGATCAATTACTAACTATTTATATACTTAGCAGTTGTTTTACTGTTATTAATATGTTTGTTAATTCATAAAGTACACATAGACAGAGATCACATCTTTCCACTTCTACGATCCTGGCACACATCTTTCGCTTCATCTATTTTCATTATTGTTTTCATATAAGCACAGTCAGTTGCGGCTACTTTAGACGTGGCCTTTCCTTGAAATGATTTTAATCTGATCGAGATACGTTCACCTACGTCGACCCTTATCGGCTTGCCCAATTCGCACTCACCTCTTAGATCTGTTTCGTCAATCTTTTTTCATCCATCCTCTCTACGTGTCCAAACAATTTAAGTTAATTAATGCTAATCAAACTTCTAAGTGATACTTCTGTCACGTGTACTAGTAAGCGCCATTTTTTTTATTTGTATTAATTTTATTTAGTTTTTTGTTTGAAACTTCGCTCGCAAGACGAGCAAATCGTCCACATGATGGTAAGTGCAACATCTGCCCATAATAAATGCTGTGTCATCGAAAACATTTCAGTATTGAACAGCACTGCGCTCGTTATTCGGAGATATCGGTTCTTAATTTTTATATGCCCAGTAATGCATTTATTTGAGAAAGTGACGAGTCGAGCAAAACGTTCACCTTGTGGTAAGTGAAAAGTCTGCCCATAACAAATGCTGTGTCCCCAAAACATTTCTGTACTGCGCCCGTTCCCCTGAAGTATCAGACCGAAACACTGTAATGTTTTTAAAACGCTTGATAAAAATATAAGTTCTAGTACGTACTATTTATTATTTACCTATAAGGTACACATTTTTGAGGTGAAACTTCTTTGGGCGCTATAAAAGAAAAATTTCAAGGTCGTGTTTGTGTTTCGGTTATTCTTAATTAATATTTGTCTTAACATAAATTGAATATATTACATTAAATATACGAATAAATTTAACATAGATTAATAAATAATTCTAAAATATTATTATTTTATAATATGTATTATGTGAAACGAAACTCTATTAATTAGAAACTCTAACAAAATTTAATGAGTAAATCTAAATGATTTTTCGTAATGAATAATACAAGTATCAATTTTCTCTTCTTAACAAATTCCCCGCCAGTTCCGGTGTGTAGTGCGGCGAAGCGGAAAGAGGAACGGAAGGTACGCCTTCGGAAGCAGGATGGTGTAAGATAAAGAGAACATTTCCTATAGCACGTCTTGGGAGATTTAGCAACATTCCGAGACGGCCTCGTTCTTTTAATGCGCCACGCTAAGTGTGTTTCACAACCTTTTCTTGCTTATTTTTACGTGTTTTCTTCATTCCGAAAACGAACCTATGAAAATTTTGTTTGACATAAATTAAGTCTACTTTATTTTGCTTGCTTACAATGTGCAATGATCACATTGTATGTCAAATCATAAAACAGATTTTTTTTTGAATTCCTGAAGAGAATGTTTCAAATAGTATTTACATAACGTTTTTGACAATAACAATAATATATTTGTTGTAGTTTAATAACACCTCCTATTCTTTAACATTTGTAGACCACAGGGAAAAAAAGAGGAACGTTAAAAATACCGAATTGAGATAATTGGGAATTAATGTTTTTTACCTTTTGAACAAGTAATAATTTTACTTTCATAATATTGCTAAGGTAAATTAAAAATCTTTTTTTGTAACTTTAAAAATTAAAATACTACAGTTTTATATATTTTTGAAAAAAAAAATAGCTTCGACATTCCTATTTTTTTCCCCGTATGGCACTGACATTCCTAGTTTTCTCCTACATGTATAATAGTATTTTTTAACTAGTAAGGCCATAAATACTGTTACATAAAAACTTTTCTTTTTTTCAACATTTTAATTATTTTGAATTTGGAACACGTATATTATTTTAAAAACTTCTTTCGATTTTGCGCCATTTCACATATTTTTTCGTGTTCATTATCAAATTACAATATCGAATGGGGTGTTAAAGAAAAAAGGATTGCAGTGATCGCCGTGCACAAAGAAGGTATGGAGCCGTCGGTCATATTCCAGACACTTCAAAAGCTTGGTATCAGCCGTATTTTCGTATATCGTACTATCAACAGATACAATAACACTTCCTCTGTCGAAGACCAGAAAAGATCGGGGCGTTTCACGATTGAAGAACACTACAATAAGCAAAATGATAAAATGTACGCTCATAGTTCTAAAGAAGCTGCTCAAGTGGTCGGAAAGGTACAACGTGGTCATCATCCTGCGTCAGTGATGGTTTGGTGGGGCGTGTCTTATCAAGAAGTCACAAAACTACGTGTTTGTGAAATAGGAGTGAAAGCTTCAGCCAAAGTATATCAAGATACAGTCTTGGATCATGTTGGATCATGAAACCTCTCAGCAATACACTTTTTAAAAATATACCGTGGACTTTCCAGCAGGACTCTGCACCTGGTCACAAGGCACGAACTACCCAAGCCTGGCTTGAAACCAACGTTCAGGACTTTATAAGAGCTGAAGACTTGCCCTCGTCTAGCCCAAATAGCCTCAACCCTTTAGACTTCAAATTATGGTCAGTTTTAGAGAACATGGCCTGCTCTAAACGACACGGCGACTTTGAGTCTCTTAAAAAATCTTTGGAGTAAGCAGTGGCGAAATTTCCCTTGGAAACAGTGCGTAAATCCATAGAGTCGTGGCCAAACAGATTAAAGGTCTGTATAAAAGCCGAAAGTGGCCATTTCAAAAGTGAAACAGCAATTTGTTGTTTCTTTAAACTGGTATTCTGTGCGAGTTTGACCCTTAAACTTGTCAAGTTCGACATTTATAGGTTACAGCCGGTATTTAAGCATTATCTTACCACATATCGGTGAAAGGATTCCTGTGGATGAAGCCGTCTAGATAGGCACCACCGCAGGGCAAGTTATTCCGCCGAAGTAGTGTGCAAACATTCCTGTGTTTCGATCTTAAAGGTGAAAAGTGGCCATTTCGAAAAGAATATTTTATTTATTTTTTAGCTGAGACTAATAAATATGTAAGTATAAATTTTAATAGTATTACATTTCTTCAATAAAAAAAATGCATTTTCATTTGTAACAGAACTAATTGCCGGACTAGGTAGTAACGACCTTTTAAATGGCTTTATGAACTCAGTTTTCACAAAAAGTCCTCCTTTTTCCCTGTGGTCTTTATTTTTTTTGGATGAATGGTTTTTAAAATTAAAATTATAAATATTTTAATTATTCATAGTTTACACTCCGATAACATTTCGTTCCTTCTTTACAGTATAATAACTGTTTAGTTACACGCTTCAAAAAAGTTATGCAATAGTATACTTATCTTGTTACCTCTTAGTTTGTTATTTCTTAGAATACAGCGCTGTGTTTATTGTCTAAACAGGTTTTATAGCATCGTAATTATTAAATAGTCTAGACGCCGTAATCAGAGCTATCGCTGTTTAATTTTCAAAGTTATCGTTTCTTTTGTAATTGTAAATGCTGTAATTTTATTTCTTTGAAGCAATCCTTTGCTGACGGATTGATAAAAAACAAGAGCACAACAGTAAGCGTGAACCCTGGTATAACAAATTGTCTTCAATTTTAGAAAACGGCGAGGGATGCCGATAATCCTTTTCTTTCAATCTTCATTGTACATTTATTTTCAACTAGCAACCATTTACGTTGTTAATGAGCTGATTCTGAAACTTACAAGGTAATGGTATAGTTCCTATGTGTACGTGTATTTGAGATATTACAATGATACAGAAAAATTATACTAGAATTACTACCCTAAATATGGTATAAGTGCTAGAGCTCTTGAAGTTATTTCCAGTCGGACGTTGGAAACTGAGATATTTTTAGATATTTTTAATGTAAAACAGGAAAGAGTATATTAAACTCAAAAATTCTAAAACACGTGGCAGCGGTGATCCTTACCATCAGGTGAGCCACTTGCTTGTTTGCCCCCTCTTTTATAAAAAAACACTCCAGTTTTATTTATGTATGTAGTGCATTATGAATAATAATGATCACGCTGCAGTAAAGTCTTTGTAGTTTTCAGTGACATGTGGTTATTGGTGAACTATAAGTTTAAAAAGAAAATCTAGTTCGATTAAGGATAAAGTATGGGTAGATGAGGATGATGAAGTTTACAAAGAGGAGAAAGTCCTTCCTTTTTAGCAAAACTACCTTGAAATTAATGCAGGAAAGAAATTACATGATTTCCAAAATAAGTTGAACTAATAACACCTGCCACCCCTTCTCTTCTCGTTGTAAGAGTCGATTAAGGGAAATTCCTAGAAAATCTCATTGCTTCCGAAAGATGATAGAAGAACCATCTCGAGAAATACCAGACCAAAAATATACACAACAGTGACGAGCAGCAGCATCTGAAGTTCAAGGTGTCTGGTTGCGATAAATATTCCGCCTGACACGTGTGGTGATTACGGCAATAGGCAATAGGTTGATAATGACGATGATAAAAACAGAAAATAACTGGCTTTCGACCGCACCACTCGTTGGTAAGTTTCTCTACCTCTATAAAGAATCAGGTTAAAGAAGGTTGAGGATGATTCGTTGTCACTAATGGGGTCTACGGTATCTCTTATAGCTAGCTATATCTGTCTTATCTTCCTTAGGCTATCTCTCCTTATCACTCACCACACAAATTGCAACGGCAATTTGTTGTTCCTTTAAACTGGCATTCTGTGCGACTTTGACCCTTAAATTTGTCAAGTTCGACATTTATAGATTACAGCCGGTATTTAAGCATTATTCTACCACATATCGGTGAAAGGATTCCTGTGGATGAAGCCGTCTAGCAAGGTACCACCGCAGGGCTAGTTATTCCGCCGTGAAGTAGTGTGCAAACATTCCTGTGTTTCGATGTTAAAGGCACTTAGAGCTAGTGTAAATAGGCATATAAGACTTAAGAACTGTTGTCTTAGGTGACGAGCGTAGTGCAGTGCCGCATGGAAATGTTCTGGTTGACACAGCATTTGTTGTGGGCAGACGTTGAACTTACCACCAAGGTAAACGTCTTGCTGGTCTCTTCACTTTCTCCAAAAAATATATTGTTTGTTTTCTTACTCTCGTAAGTAAATCATTTCTCAACTTCGGGCCTTCAATTTAATAGAGCTTGTATTAAAACACTTTACGCTTAATTTGTAATTATTACCTGTCACATGCTCAGTGATTTAAGGGTCAAATATAGTAAATATAGTAGGTTTTATATTATATTTTTTTTAATCCTGTTGGAACTTTTGAATTTTCAGGGATAAAAATATACTATCTCCGTTTCCAGGATGCAAGCTATTTCTGTGCCCAATGTTGTCAAGATCAGCTCAGCGGTTGAGCCGTGAAAAAGTAACAAACAGACAGAGAGACAGAGAGACTTTCGCATTTATAATATTAGTATGGATAGTAAGGCTCGATCTCACCGACTGCTAAACAACTGTTAAAATTTTTAAACAGTTGTTTAAAATAATTATACTATTCACTACTGCCTAAACATTGTTTAAATTTATTAATCGGCTGGTTGTCATAATTTATCTGTAACATCCCATTTAAGCTGTGGTTTACAGTGCTATGACTATATATAAACTAAAAAGTGTCATAGTTCAAAATTATTTCTGTTTTTAATTTCATAACGAAAGCAAAATTGTTGTGCGTTTTTGGCTCCATTCACATATATTTTAATTATGGACTTTTTCACAAATATTATAATAGAAACAACCGCGGCACACAATTAAACCATGAATTCGCTATTTGAAGTAATGTCACATATCCGGCGACAGATATATCCAAAGCAGAAACTAGGTGTTTTGAACACAAAGGCTACAAAGGTCCTGCCCATACGTCTTGTACTTTTCAATTTGTAACCATTATAATCTAGCGTAATAAATTAAAATGGCATAATAATCAGTGTTTTCTGTACATTTATGCGTTTTCGTAATCGTAAATATTAACAATCTGATTAGCAAACCGTTGTTTAAGGCTTAGTCTTTGAACTCAGGCCTAAGTAGTCTAAAACATTCGTTTGATTATTAGTATTTAAATATAAACACATTCGTATTTACAATTCACAACAGTGATATCAACAGTGATATTTATACTGTACTTTCGCAATATTTTTATTTTATGTTTTACTCTGTTATATATTTCAAAATAAAAGAGAGTGCAGTGATTGCTTACTGTACTCTTCAAACGGTAGACTTTTAGTTTGTAAAAGAAAGCCTGTTATTGGCTGTTATTTTGGTATGGATTGTTTTCAAATGGATATGCTGTTGGTTTCTTTAAAAAAATGTGTATATGGGAAACGTGAAAGAAGTGAACGATTTTTATTTGAACGTAAATGATATTCATTGTGGGGAAAAAGTAAGCTTTCATGTTAAATAATGTTATTTCATTTTAATATCCTAGATAGGAAAGTCAGAAGTTGAATAGTTGACGGATAACTTATACTTAGCGACGAGGTTGTTTGTACATAATCCATGTTAATAGCGTAATACTGGAGCAAATTACCTGGTACAAATCTAGTTGAAATCCCTTAAGACCATAAAGCATATGAGGTTTATTAACAGTTCTATTGGCTTACGGGGCTATATATCATTGAGCTAGTACCGTAACTAAACCACTAAATTATTATACTAATGTATGAGAGACACGTAGAGAAATTGCCTGGATTACGGCGGCAAAAGGATTAATAATTTTTATTTATTATATTAATGCTGCAAAACTGGCTGGTTTCATAAATCAAAGTTGTATTGAAAAAAGTTAAAAAAAATTAAAACATTTTTAATATGATTTAAATTTTAACAAAAATACAGTACAATACAATACAAAACACATTGCGTAATCCATATTCGTTGTATATAGAATATACAAAGATACTCTTTGTATATTCTATCTTGATAACACTTTTTAAGCAGATTTTTTTTATTTATAGAATATTATTTTTTAGAGAATCTACCACCCCATGTTATCACGTAGGAGTCGTAAAAGTCGTCAGAGGGAAAATGAAAACCAGGCGATGGGCAGCAGCATCTTCCTGGAACATCTGAATAATAAACTTGCGGTTGCCAACCCGCCTGCCAAGTGTGGCAACTATGGCAATACCCAATATGAGAGCTACTTACTTTTGTGGCAATCTTTGGGGGAGGCCTATGTTCAGCAGTGACGAGTGGTAGGCTGAAATGATGATGATGATGATTTTTAATTTGATTTACAGATGATTTACAGTTAACAGAAGCTAAATAGTTTTAAAAGTTATGAGAACTAAATAAAATACTCGTAAAATATTTACATGAAAATTGAATATTTGAATATTTATAATTATATGTAGAAAATAGTTTTCCCATTATAATGGAACTTGTTGCGAATAACATTTTGCTGACCCAATGTGAACGTCGTGGGACTATGTCATGGTTGGAACGCCCGCCTTAAATTTCATAGTGGTCTGGGTTCGATTAACAGTGCCTGTATCACTAAAATTGATTTTTGTTGTTATTTGTAGTTATTGCCGCATTTATGTTATTGTCGATTTACGTCCCAACAGTGGGACGTTACTGAGTTGAGAATAGCTGTAACTTTTTTAATATTAAATATTATATTATGAATTGTCATTTTTACCTACTTTTATTTTTCGATCGAATTTTTAATTGAATTGAAATTTAATTTTTGTCAGATACTAAATATTTTTTGGTAAATATAAGGGGTTAAAAAAGTAACATCAACGCATACTTAAAAGTACTTAAATTGGTACTTGTAGAAAATTAAAATCGATAGTAGAAACTATGACGAAATCTTCAACTCCAGTTAATTACGTAGTTAGACACAATTTAAATTAAAAAGACAAGTCTCAAATTCGAAGTGTGCAATTAAAGTATGCAACTAAATTATGAAGTCTGAAGGCTTTTCATGGCACAGGACAATAAAATTCTATATTTAAATTGTTTCACTGTCATATAAAGCATCTAGCTAAGAGATTCGCGGCTCTTTTGAGTGCCGCCAGCCAGTGATATACAGACAGGTGCGTTGTTCGCAAACTTTTTCAAAGGCGAACTTTGCAGACAACTGAGAGTATATAATCTATGCGTGGATTTTTCTATACATGTCCCTTAAATTAGTTGATTCTTAGTGTGTTTGTAGCTTCTTGAAAAAATAAACCAAAATCAGATACTTTTTGCTTATATTGTTCCAAGAACGATTACTTTTGAATAATGATATAGTAAACATTTTGTTTAAACTACTAGCGATGCGCCTTGGCTTCGCAAGGGTGCAATTTACTAATGAAGAAAATACGATACGATTTGTAAAAAAATATTAAGTATATTTATTTTATGACATGTCTCTTACTCCAGAACTGTCAAATTGAACACCACTTTAACTTTGTTGCGATTTTAAGAGAAAAACTATCCAAACATTTGAATTTGCCGGTGGATTTTCCAAAAAATTAATTTCATACAAACCTTGACCTGACAATTACGAACACAGCAAATATAATCAGCCACATCGGTCGAGCTGTTCTCGAGTCGGTGTTATCTTCCATACATGCGAAAATTGATTTTTATTTATATGTAGAACAATAAGATAGTATCGTGTTACAGTGGCTTAAGATATTTACTCATACAAATCGACTATGGAAAATGGTAAACAAATCCTAAAACTATGGTAGGTGGGAATCGCAATCTAGCGAACCTTAAGTACCCAGATCGATAACGAACTAAAACCTCTAAAGTTCGTGGTGTTTGATTGAGTGAAGCCAATGTCCAGGAGTTGACTGTGAGAGGCTAATCATGCTGATGGTACAGTTATTGTATAGTTTCTTGTGATAAGTGCAATTGTACATTTAATGGCTGAGGTTACGTACTCGTAGCAAGGAAGTTAAAAAGTCTGTTTGGACCAACATTAAAAATACATTAAGCATTGTCATTTATTTTTTTCATCTTTACACTTAACATTATCTAGTTAGGATACTCCGAACTAACGATTCGTTTTCTTAATTTAATAGGTTTATAATAACTATGATCAACCTAATATATACATATTTCGAAGAACTTAAGATTTGCCAAAACTTAAGATTTTTATTACCAATATTTAGTAATTATATTGCACAGAATTTTTAATACGTTTTTATTTTATTAGCATAAAAAATAGTAATATATTAAATAATAGCTTAAAAAATATTTTTTCAAAACGAATTGAAGTAATACATAATAAATCTGATTTTTTTATTATCACATTTGATCAAACAAAAGTAGTTTTATAAATTTAGATTTATTTTTTTATATTTAACTGACTTCAAAGAAGTGGAGGTTCTCAATTCGTCTGTATTTTTTTTCTATGTACTCGTATGTTCGGGGTTCTTTGTTTAAGAACCGATTTTAATAATTCTTTTTTTATTAGAAAGGGAGTATGGATGTTCCATGAGAAGATAAAGAAACTCAAAATTTGATTCTAAAGATTTATTAACAGTTATTAATTCTATTTACTATATGATTAACTAAGTCTCAAATAAACATGCAAACAACCACTTACGAAAATAACACGCAAAACATACAAATATCATTATTTATATTATGTGAGGTACAAAAGTATTACGATGTATTTTAAATTATCTATGAATAACATGTACTCGTATTATAATTATTTCTCGGTATCTAGTGAACCCAATCATTAATGGAGCCTATGAAGTATTATAAACATTTATAGAAGAGCAAAAATTATTGCGATGCCTTGCAGTTTGTATAACGCCAAGTTTCACGAAATGTTTAAAAAGCCCGAATTTCATGTTCATTACAACGTCAGCTGTAGGTGACGTCTGTTTTCATTTGCTCTTTCTAAGTGAAATGGAAATAAAAGAAAAACATAAATGTCAATTTTTATTTCGTTTTTACAGCGGCTGTCTGTTGTGGCCGCTGCTACAGGTACCTACAGTAAAAGTAAAACTTGCGCTTTTACGGCACGATGAACAAAAGAGGCGGTAATAACTCCTCCGTACCAACGACGCTCCCCGTAGAACTCTATGGGAGACAACTGAAACAACTACGTGGACTACCTTCTCAGGAATGAAAAAGACCGTTGATATGTAAAAAGGTGTTTACATTCAAAAATTTAAAAGAAAACTTTCTGATGAGGGTATGTTTGCATACATATTTTAAAGTAGTTTTTACCCGACTATCCCAGGAGAAGTGTAATGTATTTCGAGTGTATTTATGTATGTTAATATTTATATGTATGTATGTCTATTTCTTTGGCACGCCCACTACTTTACCCAAAACGACTTGATAGATTTAAACATATAAAATATCTTTAGATTCGTCTCAGTTGCGGGAGTTCTGTAGGGTATAATATTTAAATATGTGGCCTGCAAATTAGAAACACAAAAAATGAAAAATAATAATAATATTTATAACAATATAGGTATCAAAAAAAGCTAGTAAATAGCCACATCAAAAAATAAATATGTGCACTTTCACGTAGCGTGAAAGAGTATATATTTATTTTTATTTTCATTCGATACGTAGGTCCCTACATACATACATAGAGTCATGCCTTTTTCCCATATAAGGGGTAGGCAGAGGCCACACGCGTTGCCTAGGTTTCGAAGAAAAATCAAATTGTTAAACAATGAAGCTAGTAATAAAGTATACTCTGACATACATAAATGTAAATTTAATGTTATTAGATATTGCAGTCGCATTTTTTTTGTTTCTTATTAATAATTACTTGTCACGGTTGTATCGTTGATGAAAGTCGGCTATACATCATAAAATTAATATTAGTCGGCTCGGTTAGCGCAGTGGCTAAGGAGTTGGCTTCTGCGCTATGGGCCATGGTTTCGATTTCCGCACGGGACTAATATTTACATGCGCCATGGCCTACAGGTACGAGTAGTTGTCCCGGGTTTCGGGTTTATGCGAATTTCTAATATGTATAATAAATAATTTTTCTGCAAAAGATATAATTTGCTGCTTGAATCAAAAAATTTAAAAAATTTTTTGTTCATAAGAAACTCACTCAAAAATACTTGTAGCAGCAAGTAATATACTTTCATTTTATTATCTATATTGGCTAAGTGTTGAAAATTGTAAAAGTTTCAGAAGCAACGGTAATATCGCAGTAGTGTGTTGAGAGACGTGACGTTATTGCGTTATATAAAACTATAAGAATTCCCGCAGTGGAGTGCACTTGGAATAGTTCAGTTTAACTTGTGAACGATCCACAAATATGAATCGGGACCGTTACTATCGCCTATTGTTGAAACTTAGTCTACAAACTCGACACAATACTTGGAATCTGAAAAGTGTTTTAAACCTATTCTCATGTTGTACTTCCATACAAATTAAACATACATACACTCACGCCTTTTTCCCATACAAGGTGCAGGCGGAGCCCACTCACGTTCCACTTTTCGCCCTCAAGGGAAACGAGACGTGACGGGTGGCGAGCCATTTCGCCGTCCGTACAATACCTTAGTCGCCTCTTACGACACCTCGGAAGGAAAGAGGTAGATGCTATTCTACTCTGCCGGACACCTATCGGCAAATTATATGTACATATATATTCTCGCTGTTTAAATTTACATTAGTAATCATGATATAAAGAAATCAAAAACTTGTACTTATTATAATTCAATTATTAGTTATCCGTTTGTGGTCTTTAATAACATATTCTAAAATCACTTTATTAACCAACCTTAAACTCAGATCAAGATGTATGCGCTATATTATATTTAATAATACTCGTAAAACTTAACAATAACACAAAAAAATGGGGAGTATATAACATGGCGGAGACCATCCAGGCGGCTTGACAACTAAACACTGTGTTTCGTATAAAAGGATGCTGTTGTTTATTGTAAGGTTCATTTATTTCCTTGACAAGATTAGGTGATGGGTCAGGTTCACTTTGCCATTAGATGTTAGCATTCACATGGGTTTCATTTATAAAGAAGGCCATTTAAATGAAACTAATTTTACGGATTTTATCGCGTTTAATTTTGTTATTTATATATATACCCGACGTTTCTTGACGTTCTCGACGTGCTTTACAGCACCCATGGTCACGGGGGGACTGAGGTGACAGATGTCCCGATGTCATAGTTAACCCGGAGTACCTTCAACTTTTAATTATTATTTGAGGTCCGATCTTCGCAGAAAGAGCTAACTGTGTCTTGAAGTCTTGCAGTGGTGTGCTTGGTTTTTGACTTAATTTTATTAATAATAGGATCCCAAGCTGGTGGTAATTCCCAACCATCTTCTCTATTAAAATTAGGATGTTTTTTAATTTCAATAGGCCTCGCGAATCATCCTTGGTAGGAATCGGTGTTCTTTTGCAAGGATTTGTGGTTTATCAAATCTGATGTAATGGTTGGGATGATCCAGAACATGGTCACAGACTGCAGACTTCCTGGAGCGGCGATGCTTCACATCAGCTATATGTTCTTTTACGCGGGTTTTTATTGATCTTTTTGTTTTCCCTATGTATAAATGTATAAATAACAAAATTAAACGCGATAAAATCCGTAAAATTAGTTTCATTTAAATGTGTAGCGTTCGCGTAAATATAAGAAATCATTAAAAGAAGGCCATGTTTAGCTCTAGAATCTAATGGTCCTGAAGGGTGATGATGACGTACACAAAGAATAAAGCAATATTATTGTAGCGACATATACGGCACCACGTGGGAAGCTCAAGAAATAGCTCATACTTCCTTTTTTTTATTGGATAAACTGATGAAGCGAGCAAAACGTTCACCTGATGGAAAGTGCTCATAACGCCTGCCCATAACAAATGCTGTGTCGCCAAGAACGTTTATGTGTGACACCACACTATGTCCATCACCCTGAGACATAAGTTCTTAAGTCTCATACGCCCAGTGATTACGCTAGCTCACAGTTCCCTTCAGACAGAAACGCAGTAATGATTGCACACTGCTGCTTCACGGCAGAATAACTGATCCTGGGGTGGTACCTACCTAGACGGATTCCTGCATAGGAATCCTACCACCAGTATATACCACCAGTTCCTGCATCGCGCCATTAAAGTTTGTCAGTGTTGACCATATACGTATGTCACACCTTTTACCATAAGGGGTAGGCCGAGGCCACCCGTAGCCCACATTTCGCCGGCGCGGTAAACGAGACGTAACGGGAGATGAACCACATCGCCGCTATTTTCGTCTGAGTCAAGAAATTCTTACTCCCCATTGTATTCCCACGAGTAGTATAGTGACAGAATTGCATGTTATTGTATTATTCTGCACGAATAAAGACTGTCCGTACAAAACCTTAGTAGCCTTTTACCTTATGACGTAGGAAAGAGGTAGTTGCTATTCTATTCTGCCGGACACCTATTGATTACTGATTGAAGGAGACGTCCTCCCCAGATCAAACCACACGATCTTACTGGTAGCCTTTACCTTTTTCTTCCGCACTGAAACTGCTAAACTAATTATGAATGTAGCAAATATGTATTTATCTCAAGGAAATGATTGTAATATCCGTTGAAAACTAAAAAAAAATCCCTGTACTAAATCTTAAATTGTTAAAAGTATTCAAAGGAATATTACCCCCGATAAAGTTTATGCGAACAATTTCATGTTGTGTGCATGTGTGAACTGTTTATGCATCGTAAAGTCTTATCTACCCTCCGAAACCTCGCTCCTCCCTCTAAGTTACAAGTATGTATAGCGCAAGCAGCCTCTAGAGCTGGGTTGAAGTCTGATTTACACTTATAGTCTTGCAGTCTTAGTTTATAAGTTTATATGCATTATGCTGCCAAAGACGATAGTTACTAATAGTTCTATTTAGATATCCAGTCCACCGTCATTATTTGCACATGATTGTTATCCAACATTACGCCATATATTTTTCAAATTTTATATTTAGCAGAATTTTTGACGCACTGAAATGATGATGATATTAAAAATAAATATTATTGTTTATCTCCTGTTGTGGTAGCGTTAGAATATCTGCCTGGAGGTTCCTCTGCGTAGTGTTAGGATTATCTAGCCTTGCAGGGATCCATCTAGCCGTGAAGCAGTAGTGTGCAAACTTTACTGTGTTTCGGTCAGAAGGGCATTGAAAGCTTATAATTGCAATTGTCTTGTACATGCACGCGCAACAACATAGCTTTCGTCTTATGTAGGTACCACCTCAAGGCCAGTTATTTTGCCGTGAAGCAAGGAGTGCGAAAACATTACTGTTTCACACTGAGAGGTAGTGTCATTGGCTAGTAGTCACTGGATATATGGGACTTGAGAACTGACGTCTCAGGGGGAGGGGCGCAGTGTAGTGCCACACATAAATATTCTGGGTGACACATTGCTTTGTGCGCACGTTCTACTTACCATCAGGTGAACGGTTTGCTCGTCTCTTCCCTTTCTCCAATAAAAAAAATCTGCATTTTTGGTCCCAAAATTTGACTAAGAGATATGCCGAGAAATGTCATGGCTCCGTTTGATAGCGGAATAAACATTCAATTAAAATGTACCTAAATTATTGTAGACTGGTGACGGACAACTTACTGGTAGTAGGATTCCTATGCAGGAGTCCGTCTAGGTAGGTACCACCCCAGGGCCAGTTATTCATGCCGTGAAGCAGTAGTGTGCAAACATTACTGTGTTTCGGTTTGAAGGACACTGAGAGCTAGCGTAATCACTGGGCATATGAGACTCAAGAACCTATGTCTCAGGGTGATGGGCACAGTGTAGTGTCACACAGAAATTTTCTGGGTGACAAAGCATTTATTATGGGCAGACATTGCACTTACCA
Organism: Luehdorfia chinensis; assembly: GCA_019845155.1. NCBI lineage: Eukaryota > Metazoa > Arthropoda > Insecta > Lepidoptera > Papilionidae > Luehdorfia > Luehdorfia chinensis. The sequence goes on from JAHVAK010000527.1 coordinate 14,000,152, forward strand.
TCAGGTGAACGTTTTGCTCGTTCATCACTTTATGCAATAAAAAAAATAAAAAAAAGCAACGGCATCAAAGAGGTTTTTTGATTTAAAAAAATATTTTATCGCCAATTTACCCGCCGAGATATGACAAAAAAGCGATTGTATTTAGTAGTGGATTTTTACTTAGTTATGGGAGTGACATAGGGTATATATGGCACCTGTGAATCAAAAACAAGGATAATATTTTTTTAAATTCTCACAAAGTAGATATCAAATGTAAACTACTGAATATCTAAACCAAAACCGTGCTACTCCAACCGTGATATTTTTAGTGAAAAATTAATATTATTCAGTTTCGCTTAAGTTCTAGTCCAGTACCTTCAAATTATATTTCTCAATTTATTGAATTAGGAATATATATTCATCCACTTATCTTAATTTAACGTACCTTTTTATCTATTTGTAATTCAGCATGCGCAAATATGTCCTTTATTAAAAATTAATATACAAGAAATTAATAAAATATTTCTATATTAAAAACAATTGTTTGACGATTGAAATCGCTTTTTAATGTATGTACAAAAAATATTACTCCTAGTCGCGTTAAAGTCATTACGACATAAAGTAAAAAATAGTACCTATATCATAAATGGTCCATTTCTGAGACATAGTCTGTTAATGAGCGGGTATTAATTTAGGTGGATAATATAGTGGTCTCAGATGGCCTGTAGTGACCATTCATTATGCCACAAAGCTGAGGATAACTCTGTAGCGTCCCTACGCATTGTAGGGTAATATACTGCTAATTACTTATCATTACACTCATTTGAATAAATTACTGCTGAGTCCAGTTGATTTATTATATCTTGATTTATACTTTTAAAGGTATGGTTGTACTTAAAAAAGGCTAAATAAAATAATATAATTATTTTAACGTCTATCATTACGAATTCGCTGCTTAGTATAAATACATGTTATATAATTCACCATCATGTTAATGCTTCACTCCTGGACACAAGTCTATCCCATTACGACACGTCCTCCTCGATTTTGCGTAATAACCGCTCTGAGCAGGCGGGTTGGCGATCGTGGTACCAGACGCTTTGCCGAGTGTAGGCGAAGTTAAAAAAAATACTATAGTATTCCATGTAAAGAGACCGGTTCGGGCGAGTAAGGTTCACGCTTTTGAGTATATCAACGTAAAGTAGCATAGTTTCATGAACAAAATCAAATTACAGGAACGTAGCATTCCAATATTGTCTATCGGCATTGTCTCCCTGAGACCGTTGTCTCTAGAGGTTCCCACATCATCATCATGTTGGGGCGTTCCCCACATCTTGATTCTTATTAGGATAGAGGTGGGCCATGAACACTTAAATTATTTTTGAAGGATTGTATAAGAATACATTATAGAAGTTTATTCTAATAAATGTTTTAGGGAATGTTCGAACGATCGGTATTGTAGCGCTGAGTTTAAATTGCAACAAAACATATTATTTGAATACATAACCCTTGGTTTTATTCGAGAGGTAGCAATGCGTTTTAGTCTCAACGGAAGACAATATTTGTGTAACACGTTGTCTAATTAAGATACTCTATTAGAGATTTCTTTCGATTTGAATGTGTGAGTGTATAAATATTAAAAATAATATTATAAACATAATTCCTGGCAAATCTGACTGTCCCTCTATGCCTACCTACCTCCGATCTTATTGCATGACATCGGGACTAGTTGCTGCCTCTGTATTTGCACATAGTCTTATTGCACTACAATATTTCAATATTTGTATTGTCATGTCATAATGCCCATTATGACATGGACAATACAAATGTAATAATCAGGTTCCGTGCAACACAACACAATACTGTTGCAGTTTTTTGTAATTGGTGCATTTAAAATGCAATTATTGCAATTACGAGTATCTCTTCCATGTACGCGCAGAAACATAGCGTTCATCCCAACCTTTCCTTTCTGACATTGACACGCTGTGCAATATTCTGCGCAAAACATAACTGCTTTTATGCAACGGAGATATCATCATGGCATGGAGGATGTTATACGAAAACCATTACAACATTAAGACTATATTTCACATATTAGTTGATTTGTTTTAAAGCACCAATGCAAATTTTCTTTCCAATGCAAATTAGTAACATAAAACAAAATAAAGCACTCAAAGCAGTAATTTTATATTGTTGATAAAAAAGTACCTATACAAGAACTCCTTTCACAGGAAGTCTCTCGACCCGCATCAGTATTCCGTACACCATTCGGCGGGAGGAAACAAATTCCCAAAATTGAATTTTAGGAAACGAGTTGAATACGACACGGAGTACACAAACTCGAAAAAGAAACGAGATTTTTATCATTTTAACAATAGGTATGACTTTGTTCTCGCCTCGCGCCAGTCGCTCAACTAACTTATTCTATTATTCATTTGCATATATACGCGAGCTCGTACGTAAATAAGAAATGTGGCCGATTCGAATTTTCACAAAGATATTTATTAGTTGAATATGGATTTGTAAATTTAATTATGCATTCGTTGCTTCTTTCGACAAACTTGCGACTCAGTGGTGAATGTTGTAAACGTACGGTGATTTGTGAGCGCTAGGTTCGAATTTGACCTGAAGTAAATATTCGGGTTGGCCGTCACAACAAAAACATCAATCCAAAGGTCGAGTTATATTCGATGAGGGGAAACTCTAGAAAAGTGTAATTTAGTTAGATCTGAATGATATAAACTGACACTCTTAAATTGTCCTGTCTGACACACTAAATTATCCAGACGGACATTCTAAATAATCCAGGTGACAGATTAAGGCGATTGTGTAAATTTTCTTTTTTTATGGAAGACCTGGTGTTAAGTGCTCCCTGTGCCCATGACAAATGCTGTGTCGCCCAGAAAATTTTTGGGTACCACACTGCTCCACGCCCGTCCACCCTGAGACATCAGTTCTTAAGTCCCACATACCCTTTAATCCAATATCTATCAGTTCCCTTCAAACAGAAACACAGTAATGTTTTGTAACCTACCTAGATGGATTTCTGTACAAGGATCCTAGCACCAGTAAAAATAATACCTGAAACCGTTAGCGCCAATCCGCTTGCCAAGCGCGGCGATTACGACAAACCCTCCTTGGGTAAACTCGGAAGAGGCCTATGTCCAGCAGTGGACTTTTCAAAAGACGAAACATTCGCGCAACAAACACACCATGACTCAATTATCTCTGGTCTGTTTGACAGTGTGATCACCAGGTTACTTAGTAGGGTAAGTCATAATATAAAAAGAAGTATTAGTAAGTTGTATTTTGTGTGTGTGTGTGTGTGTGCGCGCGCGTGTGTGTTTTTGTGTTGCGCTAAAGGTCGTTTCCCGCGGGGGCGAAAAGTGGGCGACGGGTGTGTGTGCCTCTGCCTACCCCTTATATGGGAAAAATACTATGGTTTAAAAAAAATCACCAATGTTGCTGTTTTATGAAAAATCTGAGTACTATTTTTAAATATTAGAAAAAGTAATTCAGCATAGTAAAGGTCGACACATTTAAATAAAGGTAAGTTGTTGCTTAGAAAAAGAACGACGTAATTTTTAAAAACTTGTCGTGACACCGTGTGCTGGCGAGGTAAAAGGACCCATCACGCCATCTCGCCATCTCGCCGCGTGGTTTTCCTATAAATCGACTTCCAGAAATGACAGAAAAAAATCTTAACCTCAGACGGCGGAATTATCATCTGAGATACACTAAATAACTTACGGCGGGGGTATTGCTGAAATAAAAAATATATAATTGATTAAAGTCGAGAAACAAGAAGGTGATGGCAGTGGTTTTTTTTATATTTCATACACAACGAGCAGTCAATAGTCCAATTCGGGAATATTAATTAGTTGAATTGAAAAACTGTACAATTGTCAGATGTTGATTATATGCGATTAGAGTATAACTAAATTATGTATTGTGTGACGACCGAACGAACGACGAATAAAATTAATAATTTTATACATACGGCCGTCCAAAACTATTTTTAAACCTATTTAAGAAAGGAATAAAAACCAAATATGGAGATAAATTATAATATTTTTATTTTTCGTAACGAATGTTGAACTTAAAAATTGTTCAAAATTATTCAAATCTCCATTAGTGTGTTCAGAAGAGACCAATTGTCAAAAATACAGTGCAAATTAATTACTGACCGGTACCGAAGTAAGGATGCATTATACGAAAGTCTCAACCTGTAGTCATATGTTAGTAGTAAGGTAGTAAGGTCTATTATATAAAAGCAATAATGTAGAAGGTCTTTAAGATGTAAAAGCATTACGATAGAATTGAAAATGATGAAGATATAGTTGCGTATACTTTCTGTGCCGACAGGAGTCCGTCGTAAACTAAGACTCGAACCTATATGTCTTAATGTAAGGCATATCATCTTAGTGCTGCTGGTAGTAGAGTCTGTTGTAGTAATACGACTTTCTCTTGGACATCGTACACTTCTGACGTTTGTAGTCGGCGTTTTAGTGTATTTCGCTATGATACATGGATATTATATCACTAGCGTCTTAGTAGCTTGCTGCTATGCCACGTTGGTGGTGTTTTTAGTTAACAACAATTACCAGTTTAAGTCAATGTTAATCATATTGTTGCGTTGAGAGAAGGCGCCATTCGTGTGATAGTAACATAAATTATGTATGCAGTATTGTATCTTGTGGCGGTTATATGGACAAGCTGCGTCTGTATCTATGCGACTTATGGTTCTCGATATGGAGGTTTTGTGAGTGTAGGTGTCTGCTGGTATTGTATGGAGGCCTTTATGATGGAGTTTACCCAACGATCGTCGTATTGATGCACGTTCCGCCGCATTGCGTCTTTGCGGCGGTTGCTTGGACATTTTGACAGACACAATGATTGCGTCCAGCGTCTGGGTTTGGCTAACGACTTAGTTTAGTTTTACCCAAGTCGGGTCCCTTCATGACGTGGCTACAGACTGTCTGCCCTCCAATATTTTAAATAACACCAGAATTAAATAACACTCCCAGTGACTTCCCACCAATGAATGATTAATGGAAAATTGTTGATGGGCAAACTCGATCGAAATATGTAATACTCAACGTCTGTTACTCATATCGTACCTGATGGTCAATATACAAACTTGACTGATGGCTGATTTATATATTTTTTTTTATTGTATAAAGTAATGAAACGAGCAAAACGTTCACCTGATGGTAAGTGCAACGTCCGCCCACAACAAATGCTGTGTCACCCAGAATATTTCTGTGTGACACCACACTGCGCCCTTCACCCTGAGACATCAGTTCTTAAGTCTCAAATGCCCAGTGATTACGCTAGCTCACAGTGCCCTTCAAACCAAAACACAGTAATGTTTGCACACTACTGCTTCACGGCAGAATAACTGGCCCTGGGGTGGTACCTACCTAGACGGATTCCTGCATAGGAATCCTACAACTGTATTCATAAGACCAAATTTTATTAGCCAACTTGGCCGACTGGCTTCCCTCGAGGCCGATGACCAATAATAAAAATGATGATAATAATAAAAATGGCTACATACATCATTGCAATGGTTGGTGGAGCATATTACGTTGACCTCGTGTGGGTGGTAGTCGTCCCCTTTTCGGGGAGAGCGCGTTTAATGTTGTTGGACGGGTCGACGCTCACCGCACACGGCGGGTGTTGAGTGTGCCTCTCCATTTTTTTTTAAAGTGTGGAGGAGCGAATATATATTGTTAAACTGTTAGAACGCAACGGAGAGTCAGAATTTATTTTTGACTTGTACCAAAATGGCGGCAATAAGGTTCGCCACCCGTCACGTCTCGTTTTCAGAGGGAGCGAAAAGTGGGCTACATGTGTCGCCTCTGCCTACCCCTTTTATGGGAAAAGGCGTGATTATATGTATGTGTGTACGTAAAACTGTTACAAGTGCGAAAAGCTAATCCCCTTGGAACTGGTATTTTATGTATAAATTAATATTATGAACCGTATACTATTGTGCAGGGATTAGTTATTATATAATACGAGTACTACCTGTATTGGGGTGTGTGGCGTGTGGTGGCGGCTTAAGAGAATCTACCACCCCATCTCATCCCTTGGGCGTCGTAAAAGGCAGCAGCATTTTCCTGGAATATCTCAATAAATAAACTGCGGTTGCCAACCCGCCTGCCAAGCGTGGCAACTATGGAAAAATCGCCTAAAAAGAGAGCTACAAACTTTTGTGGCGATCTATGAGGAAGGCCTATGTTCACCAGTGGACTAGTAATAGCCTGAAATGATGATGATTGGGGCTTTGTATACGACTTGTGGGCTCTCTGTTGCATTCATCTTTTCTTAGAAGAACTGTTAACTTAACATACGCAACGTAATTAACGGTCCTAACTATGACGATCACACTTTGTAATAAAATTATTATAAGCGGCCTAACAAAATAAACCTTTCGAAAAATCCAAAGAAAAGATCAAATAAATTTACGATGTTCACTATTCATCAATATTTTATTTTATTAATGGCGTGTGGTGGTACAATGGATCTCGTAAAAGGCGAGTAAGGACTTAAACTGCACTGTGCACCCAACAGCGCATGGTGGCGATAGGCTCACCACCGATCACACTAAGTGCATTATATTGTTTTGGTGAAACGTGGATTGTGGCAGTCATCTGTTGTTGCAGTGAGTGCCCAGTCTCTGACTACCGCTTATAGGATACAGTCGTGATCCTATGTATGTATGTATTAATATTTATAGTAAATTGTTAGTATAAAGTGAGGCCTATGTCCAGCGGTGCACTTCAAATGTTGCTGGGACTATAGTTTTAGTCAAAACAAAGTGGTAAACATTATTTAAATCATTGTTTTTTCTATTAAGTAAGTTACTGTAAATAAAATTAAATGCATTAAGACGCGACGTTTTGTCGTGCAACAGTAATTTTATCGCCAAGGTCAGTAAAAATAAAGTAATAGCCAGGAAACATCTCACTACTTCGCACAGATCTTTAATTTTTAAAAGATTTTGAAGCCGAATTAATTCATCGCGATGTTTGGACATCTAATAATGACTTTTCATTTCTCAGAAACGAGAAATTCACGGTGATTTCCTTGACTGTCATGCATGTAGTTGACCAGCACTTAAAAATGTAATTAATCATTTTAGTGGTACTGTACCAGATCGAGTGGCGGCTAAGAGCATTACTAGGAAGTTACTATAGGATCCCGGGTTAATATATAGTTATGACCTATATCATGTTACATAAGTAATAAAATCTGTAAAGATTTTAAAAAACCTTGCTTTGACTGACCTAGTAAACATTTAATAACATTAAGTATACGTGATGATAGTATTTTGTTACTAACGTATTTCCAGAAAGAACTGATCCGAATTAAGTGTCATAAATAAGCTCGACCTATCAAAACGATCGGAACAATTTGAAGTGACGCACACCTAAGTCTGCGCTCAAGATCAAGAGCTGTCGATATGATAAACCTATGAGAACGTGATACCCCACCCCAGAGAACTTTCACAACAATAACAGGAATAGACACAAATATTTTTTTTATCTCTTGAAGCCTTATCTACTACAATGTTAAATTTGTGATTAAATTAATAAAACCTTTTAAAAAACATTTCTTTGCCTGACATATTATGTCAACATAAATTACGTTAAGTACCAGTGAAAAGACCTCTTTTGTTACTTTAGTATTTTTTGAAAAGGAACTCATTTAAATATCAGAGGTTTGCTTGGGAACCGTGAGCTAAATCTTCGTTTCAAGATATTTGTAATTTAATCACGTATAAACTATTCGATTAAGCCCAGACTTTCAGTTTAGAAGATCAGAATTAGAAGCATGTTTATTAACAACCAGAACTAACGGTTCATCGCTTTGATTTGACAAATTAAAATTCGTGAGCCGTTCGGCTTATGTCAATTAATGTCACTATCTCGATAAAGTTTAACTGTATTTCAAGAAAACGTGATATACATAATGATGATGTCCTCCGGGCCGATTACGACCAAGGTGAAATCTGGTTAATAACCAAAAGCAAGACTCTGCAGACTATACAACACTGTGTAAAGTTACCTAGAATTAAACATGTCTATAGAAAATTTTGAATTATTATTACTCGGGCTTATTTACATTTTTCAATGCAGCATATCTTTAAATTGATATTAATTATTTAAAAAAGGACTTTCTTCTACTTTTTTATTATTGTTTTTCAAAAAAATATAAACTGTGAAACTTTTATATTTAGGATATACGGTTAGTTTTGCCATAATTGTTGAAGCATTTACTGAATTACTAATTTTAGTTACATTTTTTTATACGAAATGTATCCAATGTTGTAAAAGCCTTTATTAATAAAAAAAAACCGTCGTCTGCACAGGACATATTATAGTACCGTAATTGTTAGCTCTAATACAAATACTGGTGGTAGGATTTTTATAACTGTACTTACATTAGACTGTTGACGTAGAACAGTTTCAGATGTTCTGCCGCCAAATTGTAATATGCAATCATTACTGTTCTGGTTCATAGAATCAGACGTCCAGAAGTCCATCATAGTAAAGAAAAGACAGTTAATTTGCTAAGATTCGCATGCAAAATTTTATATTTAATATCAATTAATAATGCCTCGTTTTGAGGTAAAACACGTGTCGTGTTCTCGACTTCATTGGTGTGTATGGCCTAGTGGTAGCGTTGTAGTGGTGGAAGGTAAATGGTGGCAGCTACCGGTGGCGGTATTACTTTGCTTTTGCGCGCTATTGAGGGAGGGCGGGCGGCGCTCTTCACAACTAGGTAATATACACCATTTTAAATTTTGCCCCAACCAACCAACCCAACAGCGCATGGTGGCGATGGGCTCACCACCTATCACACCAAGTGCATTATATTGTTTTGGTGAAACGTGGATTGAGGCAGTCATCTGTTTTTGCAGTGAGTGCCCAGTCTCTGACCTATCCCTTATGGGATACAGTCGTGATCTTATGTATGTATGTTTAAACTTTGCATGCAAATATAGCAAATTAACTTTCTTTCCTTTAGTGTCCTGGTTCGACAGTCACTGTTCAGCTGATGAAATTACTGGGTATACAGGACTAAATAACTGACGTTTTAAAGTAACGAGCGCAGTACCAGACAGGACTTTGTAATTCAGAGTTCTGGAGAGACACTGCAACTAATAAACGGGCTGGGATTCGTCCAGAACCCAAGATCATCAAATTCCTTTATAACAATATGTTAATAAAATATCCATAATTAGACATGATAAAATCGTCTAGTTCAAGAAAAATTTATATGTTGTAGTAATAAATCATAAACGTTTTTTAAAGTAAGTTTGTGTTCGGTAAAGGCTGCACTTTTAATATACCTTTGACATATTTGAGACGGCTTCCCTTGATTAGAAAGTAAATTTTGCCATAATTGTTATTGTACACACACTCACACATGCTGATATTAATTAAGATAAACTTGTAAGTGTCACAGCTTTTGGATTGGCAATCCATACTAATATTATAAATACGAAAGTAACTATCTCTGTCCCTCTGTCTGTTTGTTACCTTTTCACGGATCTACGGAAGAACTGATCTTGACGATATTTGGCACAGTGATAGTTTACATCCTGAAGACGGATAAAAGATACTTCCCAAAAATCAAATACATCCCTCGGGATATTTAAAAAAACATATGCGGACGAAGTCGTGGGCATCAGCTACGAGTAGTAATAAATCTTTTCCTGACGACAATTTGTAATAGTGAGATAAATGCTTACAGAAAAAGCTTTAAGATATACCAAGATCAATAAAGCTCCGTAAGACATTTCATATCTTTCGCTGAATATAAAAATTTGCTTGCGTAGCAGAGTTGGGTCTGCAGCTATTGGCTGATCTAGACCCGACTGCACGCCTTTAGTTCGGTTTTTAAGAATCTCAATGTTGCTTTAATAATAACAAAGTTCTCTTTAGAACTTTAGAATTATATTCATTTTCATTATTCTATAATTAAAAATCATTTCAACTTAAAAGTTTAAAAGTTTATTAAAAAATCAGTAATAACAATCATATTTTTTTTAATTTAAATTCAACATATGAAAGGGAATTGTTAATATTCTTATATTTAAAGTTACAAACACAACAATAATATTTCGTGACATATAGTAAAAGAAAATTAAGCGTATGTAATAATGTTTTGGCTCTTATAAAGTCTGCACTTTAATACTACATACATACATACAGTCACGCCTTTTTACCTTATAAGGTGTAAGCAGAGACCAAATCCGTAGCTCACTTTTCGCCTCCGCGGGTAACGGGCCACGTCGCCACAACTTGGGTACGAGTCAAATAATTCTTACCACCCTTTTCATTCCCACGGGCAGTTTAGTGACTACATTGCATATTACGGTATTATTCTGCTGGAATAAAGGCTGCCCTTACATTAACTTAGTGGTCTCTTACGACACCTCGGTAAGTACGTGCTATTCTACTGTGCCGGACACTGCGCGTTTTTATATGCTCAAGCATGAAAACGAATTATTTCTTATATTTAATATTTAATTTCCGAGTGCGGTGACATCTTCCAGCTACTACATTAAGTTGTCATTAGCGCAGTATATTATGTTACAGTGACGTAAGTGTCCGCATAAATAAAGGAGTACACTCATGTATCGGAAGAAAGGCTACGCAACACGATCGGAGACAGACTCCGATGTAGTGAGATTGGACAGTTCCTTATTCGATTTTCTTTTCAACCTCTTTGAAGCTGACAAAAATAAAATACTAGAAAACATTAAATGTAGAAATGTTCTTATTTTAACTTATATTAATACTATTTTAATTTATATTAATACAGTATTAATAAAATATCTTATATTAATACCGTATTTTTGAAAAGATCTTAGGGAATCACTGGTGGTAGGATTCCTGTGCATGGAATTCGTCAAGGTAGGTACAACCCAAGGCCAGTTAATCTACCGTGAACCAGTGTTTTGGTTTGAAGGGCACTGGGTAGCTGACAATCACTGGGCATATGAGACTTAAGAACTGATGTCTCAAGGTGACGGGCGCAGTGTGGTGTTACACAAAAATGTTCTGGGTGACACAGCATTTGTTATGGGCAGACATTGCACTTACCATCAGGTGAACGTTTGCAAAGCTTGTTTCGCAACTTTATCCAATAAAAAAAAATATACCCGGAGGAAGTATTGGAAGAAAAGTCAACCAGACAGAGACATCGACAAAATTTTCACGCGCAAAACAATAATTTAAATTGGTTTTAGATAGGATTCGCATCCAAGACTTGCAATTCAGTACAGTATGTTGACCGATCCATTTTCATCCGTCTGTGATGGTACTTATAGTGATAGCTTTATACGAGTACCTATATTAAGACTTGGATAACTTCTTTTCATGTTGAAGTTATAGCATCGAAGCATTAAATTCTAGTCTTTGTGCAATTTATTGAAGTCAAAGAACTTTCTTGAAGGGTTCTTAATTTTTAACGTATTTTGAACAAATTTCCGCATAAAGCATTTTAACTTCACTTTATGATATATTCTGATGATCGTGAGTCTTAGAGGTTATGTAGTGGCTTATTCTATCGTGAGGTTGGGGTTCCGAATACCAGCCAACATTTTTGCACTACTTATTTATTTTTGGTTCTTAATGCTTAGGGATCAATAAATCAATCAATCGATTTTATTGCAATTATGTTGCATAACATTACCGTGTTACTCTAACATGGTTATGTTACTCAAAACAAGGCGCGACAATTAACCAATCAGGCAACTAGTAGTTTTTATCGTTACACTGGTCTAGTGTATAAAAACACTATGTTACTAAGTATTTCTGTAGTTTTCGGGGGAAGACCCCCTACACTTTGCTCATTTTTATTTGAGTCCTGTAACTCTAACCAATCTTCTCCAATCCTGTAAATATAACCAAAAGTTTTCTGGTACATCTGGTACGGTAAGGTGTTAATGAATTATAAAGACCGCGGGGCTTTTTTGTATGTGTTGTGCATGTCAAATTTAGGACTATAAAACGCACTCACGACACAGAATAAATCCTAGTGTTTGGGCACTGTAATAGTCCAGATGACAACTTGACAGCCAACTGGTGGATGAGAAATATCATCATATCCCATTAATCTGCGCCCGATACGATTTGTTTGTCTATGGTGTCGATGGCGTGATCGATATTGGTAAGATTAAATAGACTAATAAAAATGTATTATTAAGTTATCCTTACTCGCCTTTTACGAGATCCATTGGATGAGATGGAGTAGTAGTATTCTTTTAACAAGCCGCCACCACACGACGAGTAAGGAATAAAACTGCACTGTGCACCCAACAGCGCATGGTGGCGATGGGCTCACCACCTATCACACCAAGTGCATTATATTGTTTTGGTGAAACGTGGATTGTGGCAGTCATCTGCTTTTGCAGTGAGTGCCCAGTCTCTGACTACCCCTTATGGGATACAGTCGTGATCTTATGTATGTATGTATGTATTAAGTTATCACATTCATCATCATCACCATCGTTTCAGCCCACACCAGTCCACTGCTGAACATAGGCCTCCCCATAAATTTCCACAAAATACGCTACTGAGCCACCAGTATCCATCGACTTCTCGCAAAACCGTGCAGGTCGTTGCTGGTACGAGGTTTGCACTCTAGAACTTTTCCTCCCCCACGATTATCGGTTCTACGAGCTATATGGCCGGCCCTTTTTCACAATTATCTCTGCATAAATGTAACGAAATTCATGTCTAAAAAGAACTCAATAGTAGAAAAAGTAGAAACGAAAAGCCAATTTCAAACTCTATTGTTTTAGAACACGTATTATGTGTATGGAATTATGTTTTCGGCCAACATTTTAACTAGTTGCAAACAGGCTAGACGTACCCCCAAAATGAACTCTGATTATGTTTTGAAGTTGTACGTAAACATGCAGACTTTTTCAAAGTAAAATTTACGCAGTATGCTAATAATCTACTTGAGTGTTCTAGTTGAGCCACATATTCAGGTAAACACGTAAGCCCACCCGGTTATAGGACAGTCATGTAATTAGCATGTGAACGCAAGTGCCATTGGCTTAGTGTTTGTTCACGTACACAAATTGATATTCAGCCTGCAATGCACCACGAAGCAGCGTTTGAGTTTACGAACACGCCTGTTTAGTTTTAGCTATATTTGTTCAAAACTTCTCTTACATTTAAATCATGAAACAGTTTTAGATTCAAATTAGACCACTGAACTTTGTAAGTAAAATAAATAGATAGGTACTAAAGCAATATTAAGCATTGCTTTTCTTTCTTAGAATGTTGAAATATGTTGATAAAATATGTAGAATAATGGAAAAAATAAAAGTTTTTTTATTGTTACGTATTTGCTATTGTGTACCTTTTATATACAGACAATTACTGTATCATACTTTATACGTTAGTAAATGATGTACCGTTAAGTTTACATTATTTTTTCCCTATCAGTTAAATATTCGTGGAAAAATAAATGTTGCGAAAAGCGAATTAATTTCTCCCTTAGGCCTGCCTAATTACACTGTTATTTATGTTTTCAATATTAATGTTATGAAAGCATTAAGTACAAAGACAGGCTGCTCACACTATACTCGATCTTAATTACTTTCACACTAAGCGACGATGTTAATTAACAAAATTACTACATATAAGGCTTATGAACTTAAAAGTTATAACAGAATGAGCACTTTGTCACGTCAAGCGTTTAACAGGCTCTTTAATTTCTCTTTGTGAAGTAAATTAAGACATTAAAATCGTTTAATACGCAGGTACATTTAATAAAGCTTTAATATGGTTAGATGAAACTTAAAAGATTGTATTGAAATTAACGTGCTTTCATTAATTAATTTTTAAGTGAAGTGTGATTATGTGCTGCGTATTGTTTTTTTTTTTTGAATCTATAAAACATTTAAAATATTCTCATTTAAAATTAATGATTTTTATTCTAAGTTCATAATGCTTAGCTCAAAAAGGTAAATAAATACATCTCCACACCACCACCACCATTTCAGCCTATTAGTAGTATATTAGTCCACTGCTGAACATAGGCCTCCCTCATAGATTGCCACAAAAGTTTGCAGCTCTAATTTTAGGGGATTTCGCCATAGCTGCCACGCTTGGCAAGCGGATTGGCAACCGCAGTTTATTTATAAGGATCTTCCAGGAAGATGCTGCTCCACATCTCCTGGTTTTAATTTTCCCTCTGTCGACTTTTACGACACCCACGGGGTGGTAGATTCGCTTAAGCCGAATAAATACATGATTTGTTTTAAATTGTGTAAAAAACCGTCAGTAAAGTTTGTATCGCAATCCGGCTCGTTCCCTAAGATAAAATTTAAAAATTTGTTCCTATCCAAGTCGCATCCTGAATATAAATTGCTAAAAGCTATGACTACAATTTCCTTAATATTCTTATAGTGAAATACTGCTTTGTATGATTTTTAAATAATTTATTTTTAAGTTACAGCTATATAAACAAAAATAAGCTCTTGTAACGAGTATTCATTAGAAATAATTTTTAAACTAAAGATTTGAAAATACTTCTTATTTTTACACAGTAACGCGTACTTAGGTACATACGAGTACATCAAAGATATATTTCGCATATAATGGAAATTGAAAAATTAAAATAGCGATTACAAAATTAAAACCTGGCGAGTAAAAATAATAAGAAAAAAGTAATAACAATCGTATTGTTACATGCATATGCATGTGCATTAGTGTATATAGAAAAAAAAAAATCATATTTCTTTTTCAACTAAAACAGTGATAATATTGCCTTTTTACAACAGGAGTCTCAATATGTCAACTATATTAACCCTATTTGTTTTTATAACCCTCAAAAACGACTCGTTGAAGTTAAAACGATTACACGCGAGCACATTTATCGTCCTCGCTCGTTTTCATTTTCGTCAATAACACATTTCGCGTGCGGTACGCGTTCATAGTGCCAACGGAAATTGAATGCGAACTACTATCCACTACAGACAGTTACTGACAGGGATGGACACGTACATACATCGACTGACATACTATCTGTCCATCAGTCTCGAACACAAAGACATCTATCTCGTGCCTGTTACAACAATTCTGTTGACAAGTTTCGATTAAATCATTTTTTTTGCGTTTATTACTTTTCTTTTGGATTTCACGGCGATGGCTCTGCTTGAGGTCAGTGCTATGAAGCTTATTGTTTTGTTAACGGTACTACACTGATGTGTGCTCAAAGTAATCCTTTATTTTTTTTAATAAAAGACCACAGAGGCATTACTTATTTTATTTAAAAGCAGCTTCTAGCAAAACTGTACTAGACAGTTTTAAAAGAGGCATATTTTGCGTGCTCTTTTACATAAATTATACTTCTAAATACAAACATAACTAAAATATAAATAAGGCATAAATAACTTTAAAATACAAAATGTATACTATATTATGGCAATTATAAAAACTATTCTTAACAATTGTGTCTAAAAGAATTTTCTAATAAACTCTAACTTTGTATACTTTGTATTACTAAATTATACTAGTCACAAGCACATTTGCAGCTCATCTGCAAAATAAAAACATTATATGAATACTAATGACGCCACCATACTCGTCGTGTGGTGGCGGCATAAGAGAATCTACCACCCCATCTCATCCCGTGGGTGTCGTAAAAGTCGACATAGGGAAATTTAAAACCAAGAGATGGGCAGCAGCTTCTTCCTGGAGCATCAAAATAAATAAACTTCGGTTGCCAACCCGCCTGCCAAGCGTGGCAACTATGGAAAATTTCCTAACTGTTGGGGAGGCCTATTTTCAACAGTGGACTGAGATGGGTTGCAATGATGATATTAATGAATATGGTTCGAAGTTTAGACATGAAATATCGCTTTACGATTAATTATGCTTTGTGTTGTAGAATAAATAATTTGCCCATTGTTATATCCCGACTGTGCGTAAAAAAATGTGGGCAATTTATAGTTGAATAGAGAAAAGTTTAGCGTCTGATTCACAAAACAAATGATCTATTCGATAATAAGCATCATGAAGAAGTTACCATACAAGTAGAAAACTTTCCCGAAAGCTACGTATTGAACGAGGATAAGATTCACCAACTACCGAGAACTTTCAATAATCTCGTTAAGTTCATTGTATACGTTACTTTGGCAGTGAACTTTATTGTTATTGACTGAAAAAGGCTAAACCACTATAATTTAAGACACAATATACCTTAAATTGAAGAAAACATAGCGTACATTTTACATATTAGTCTTTTGTTTGAATAATACGACTTTAGTATAAAAGATTTGTAAAATAAAATACATTTTCACAGTATAGTTCATTCCGACCTAATTATTACTATAAACTTATCGAAGTCAATTTTATATTTAGTAAGTATTTTTTGTTCTTTTTATTTTTTACTGGATACTTCTTTAAATCCATTTTCGTTTTGAGAAAACTTTCTCTTGATATTCAATGAATTGATCATAAGATTAAAATCGCAAATTACAAACCTATAAATGTTTCATAGAATAAAAGCCTCGTTGGCATATATAAGTAAGTACCGGTATATATTGAAAAATATCTAAGGATTCCTATCAGAAAGCAATTTTCCCACTACCTTTGTCTACTATAGCGTAACCTTGGGTTTGTTAAAAAAATATGAGACCGATTAGTACAGGGCAAAGTTGGGGCGCTTCTTTAATACTTTCTATTATGTTACTTGTCATTCGTCTTTTGAGATTGCTAATTTTCGATATAATTTCATTCATTGTATTATTTTTTATAAGCAATAATTATCAAATGATTACAATACATACATTGTTTTAATGCTTTGGAATACTCCTTATTTAAAAGAATAGCTCCGTTATTACAACTTAAATTTCAAAGTACGCGGGTAAGCAGGGTTCAATCCTCGGTGCCAGTACCACTAAAATCGACTCTTTGCAACTTTCTTCCACATTCGCGGCGGATAAAGAAAATAACAAAAACATCTCAAACATTACACGAGGTCTGTACTTATTTGTAAGTCATTATCGACATAACTTTTTTCATAGAAATATAATAAGATCATACAAACGTACATTATAGTTTTTATCTTTATATTCCATATACAACACGAAATATTGGTGCTGTTAATAATATTAAACCAAATACATTATGACGACTGCGTAGCTGAACGGTCAGCCTACTTGACTGCAGATTAATTTGTTCTTGGTTTGAATATCAGCCGAACCCATGTTTGTGCAACTTACTGGTGCTATGCAGAAATCTACTCTCGTCTAGGTAGGTACCACTGCAGGGCCAGTGATTCTGCCGTGAAGTAGTAATGAGCAACCATTACTGTGTTTAAGTCTGAAGGACAACGAAGTCGACGTAGAGACAATATCACTCTAATGCCTCGTTTTGAGGTGAAACACGTGTCTTGTTCTCGACTTCAGTGGTGTGTTCCTAGCGGTAGTATGGTAGTGGTGGAGGGTTTCCCGGTGGCGGTATTAGTTTGCTTGTGTACGCTATTGAAGGACAACCGCACTACAATTTATCGTGGTAGTGCCGATCGATCGTATCGTAGGTGCGGTTCACAGACATAAATTGCACACACACTAACACTCGGACCCGGAAAAACTATCTGTAGGTCATACAAAAATTTGTCCTGTGCGGGAATTGATTCCGCGTCCTATAGCCCAGAAACCAATCACTTAGGTACTGCTCCACTAATTATGCTGCATAAAATTTATTTTAAATTTTAGCAGAGACTACGCTTATCATTAAATTACGTAGGTGTTGTTTTGTATACTTTTTTGCAAAGAATATGGACAATTTGTTTTCGACTCATTTCGAATGTATATTCGCAATTGCATTCGCTGTATCGTATTTTACACAGCAATTATACTTCTGACACGTTTCGCGTTTACGCAGACTCGAATTTTTGAATTGTACTAGGTATTTTTTTAATTAAAAAAGAAAACATTTGTGTCTATTTTATAGAAAAAAATAACACTATGTAACAACGAGTACGTGTTCAGTCGTTTGTGGCTGAATACGGAAATTAAACTTAAGCCATTCACGCTCACGGCGGGTATGAGACTAGCATTGATTGTACCATTTGACGCAGCATTGTCTACTTTCGTTCTTTTTGAGTTATTTTACCTGCAATATTATAGATGATCAAACAAATAACACGACAATTAAATGCTGATAGAGTAAACACATTAATACAACATTAATAGCTCTAAATTAAAACACCTATAACAATACTCTGCGGTGGTACGTGGCGGCAGCAATTGATAATTTATCATTATAAAGGGGTGTCATTGGAATGGAAAAAAAACAGGAAACATCTAGCAAGAAAGAAAGTATTCATTTCTATAGTTACGAAATTGCGAAAATAAACGTAGTTAAAAAAAAATCTTTTACTTCTTAGAAATTTGTGCATGATGAAAATCCAGATTTTTTTTTTTGATTCATCTCTGTTGCACTTTAAAGAAACCGTTTCCAGAAATTTTCTTTGCAGAATCATAAAATGAGATCTGTTTGGTAAATATTTTTTCAAAGGATAACTAAAGTACGGTTATTTCTTTTCCTCTGAAAGTTCTTATTAATCTTCGCTCAGCAATCATTATGGCAATAAAGAATAATTTAAGGCGCAATTAAAATCTATGTAGTAAATTTCAAGATTTTGGTCAACAAAATTCTACTTAAGCTTAAATTAGTAAAATACGAAATTAACGTAAGTTCATAATGAATATTTATCGCTTTAATACCTTCCAGCTGGGCGACTACGTGCCGAGTTAGTACTTAGCACCGAATAACAATCGGCATTGCATACAGGATATTGCCACAATAAATCGTATTTTTTAATTTTATTTTCGTCAGCCCGTTTTTAAGTTTGTTAAGAAACGGACTGAAGATCGTATTTAATAATGATTATTAAGAATTTCTTCAAATGTACATACACATTACGTATTGGAAGCAATTATTAATTTTTCAACTCATATATAGGTCCACATAATGATTTCTTATATTTACGCGAATACAATACATTTACATAAAACTAGATTTTACGGATTTTATCGCAATATCTATTTGCTTTTTATAACCCGACGTTTTAAGCACTTCACCGCACCAATGGTCACGGGAGGACTGAGGTGACAGATGTCCAGATTGCATAGTTCCTTCCGCTTCTAATTATTATTTAAGTTAGCTGTAAAGCGGTCGAAACGTCGGGTTATAAAAAGAAAATAGTAAACGTGATAAAATCCGTAATATCTAGTTTTCTTTAAATAATAAAAATAATATAGGTCTTTAAAATATAGTTATGAAGATCATATATGTAATTATATTTGGTTAAAAGAGGTAAAATGGAAAGTTCAAAACCGATGAAATTACTATGTATTATTTATTTGCGGTTTTGTTGTAGTCGCAAATGACTGAATAATGAAAAAAAAAGGAGACAGGCAAAAAAAAATGGACATTGTGATAATACGAGTACAATTTTTTTTTTCAGTTGAGTGATTCTTGTAAAACTGTATGTTGAGTTACCTATAACAAAAAACAAACGCATAATTACGTTATTAAAGTGGAAAAACAGATACAACTCTACATTTTTAAGAAACATTTTTTTCATAATACTAACATTGAAACAGTTCCAGAAATTGGACTCTGAAGCTATCGGTATTTATATATCGATGCGTCTTTTACTATACCGTACAAACATTTTATTGTTACGTTGGCAGCAAAAATATATTTAACTTCACGGTCACTAAATCCTTTTGAGCGTTTTCTCAATCTGTAATATATTATTATGTTTCGAGTTATGGAGATTTGTTATATTAACAAAATAAATATAATGGAGTATTTTATTTGAGATTTACTTATAAAATGTTTTCTAAACTATACGTTTAGAAAACATTTTACATAATAGTTAAAGTAACAAAGTAGAAGAGTTGTATTTATTTACGAACGTGCAAACCGCTGGGGCACTTCATATAAAGGAGAGCGATATTCGTAGATAACAGCAGGCGGCCACACGCCACGACTGCTCTGTTTGAACACTAAAGTAAATGAGAGGCTACTATCAAACATGGCAAAACCCGATGCAGTTAAGAAGATAATTTTTAGGAGAAAAGCATTAAAAAAATTCAAAATTATGTATTAAAATAGTTAAAATATGATAACTTAAAATTTATAAACATATTGCTTCGGCAAAAAAATACATAATTTAGCTACTTAATTTAATGTTTTTAAACAAAGTTTAAATGGTATTTATTGTTACTAAATTATGTAAGCTATCTAGTATATATTAACAATAGCTGGTAGTAGAATCCATTTAGGTGGGTACCAACGCAGTGCCAATGATTCTGCCGTTAAGCAGTTGTGTGCAAACATTACTATGTTTCAGTTTGAAGAGCACTAAGCACTAGTATAATGACATGGCATATGAGACTTAAGAACTGATATTTCAAGATGATGAGCGATGTGTGGTGCCGGATAGAAATGATCTTAGTGACATAGCATTTGTTATAGGCAGATGCTGCACTTACCATAAGGTGAACGGCTAATCAATCAATTCATTGGCCCATATCGTCACTTTCTTTGCTAACAAAAAAGCTCAAGACAACCTTTTTATTGTGTGCCAGTGTAGTTTGGCTGACTTGATTTTATTATATAGGCAGGATACGAATTCAAAGCATACGAGATCCAATCGGAGATGGGAGTTGGTGACTTTAGGCGCTGTGTGCTCATTTGTCAACCTTACTTCTATAAAAATGCAATTATTGTTTTTAAATAAAGAAATGATATTGTAATAATTTTATTATTACCACTTGTTTACACAAATTTTAATAAATATTATTAAATAATTTTATGGTTGAAGGATTCCTATGCAGGAATCCGTCTAGGTACGTACCACCTCAGGGCTAGTTATTCCGCCGTGAAGCAGTAGTGTGCAAACATTACAAAGTTTCCATCTGAAGGGCACTGAGAGCTATTTGTAATCACTGGGCATATGAGACTTAGGAACTGATGTCTCAGGGGGACAGGCGCAGTGTAGATCCTCACTGAAACATTCCGGGTGACACAGCATTGCTATGGGCGAACGTTGCACTTACCATTAGGTTAAGGTTTTATCGTCTTGTCCCTTTCTCCAAAAAATATCTGTATATAAACAGTCTGCTGTTTACTATAGGTATTTTTTTTATTTTTAACTATTGATACTTGTTAAGGACATTACTAACCTCAAACATCAATAAGTCAAGATTAAGGGAAATGGTTTTTGAAAAATGTGGACTATAAAAAGCAACGACGCATCGTATCGTTTATTATCAATTCGCACGGCTGCTTGAATTCGCACGGCTGCTCTCTCACGAGACAGACGTGCCCCATTATAAGAACGAAAACGGCTTCTCTCGCGTTGTTAGTTCCCGGCCTAGAGGCGTGCGTCTCTGGCGGTTTCGGCTCGTTTAGGCGGTCGTCTCCGACGACTGTGCTCTTCGGGCCCCGCTCAAGCGGGCCCCCTTCCATCGTGTAGGAAGATAGCGGGCTCCCTTCGCGACGTTTTTCAACGTCGCCGTTATAAGGTTTGTTACATAGTGCAGTGACATATTAGGTACACAAACAAGCAGTGCCAACAACACACCTCCCTGCCGCGCGGCAGGGAGTCACGAGATAATATAACTCCATTCGTGACGTAAATTCTTCCCCGGTTCTCGGTATGGACCAGGTGGAAGCCGCGCAGACGGAACTTCGTTGCCTCCTGGCGGCGAAGTACCCCGCGATTAACCCAGAGGCGCTTGTTATCCTTCGCCCTCTGTCCCCGATCGCCGTCGGTGAAAACCCGTTGGCCCCCCGCGCCGCCGCGTCCTCCGCGACCGCCGCCGCGCTCGAAAAACGGCCGTTAGGCCCCCCCGGCCCCTCAGGCCCCTCAGCCCCCTCCGGGCAAAAACCGTTAGGCCCCTCCGGCCCCGCAGTCGTCGCAGGCCCCTCTGGCCTCAATAAATCGACACCGTTGCCGGTCGCCTCCGGTTCACGGCGTCCTCCGTCGCGCGATCCGCCGCCTTTCTCTTGGCGCGACCCGCCGCAATCGCCAGATGACGTGGTGATGCTAGCGATGCACTCCGCGCAGTCGTCGCGCGCATCATCGCGTGCTACATCGGCAGAGAGTCACCACTCTGAAACTTACTACAGATCGGACCAAGAGAGCTACTGCTCCTCTCCAACTCCATCCACGGAGACAGAAATGGCCGCCCCCGGAGACGATGGCTTCACCACCGTCACCGGTCGCAAGAGGCGCCAAAAAAAAGAAGCCGACGCCAGGCCTCCTCGAAAGGTGGCCGCCGCGATGCCGCCTCCGCGACCTAAAATAACCGCCAAAAAGGCGACGCGCCCTGTCCCGATGGACACCTCCGCGCCCTCCCGAGAGGCCGGAGCCCCCCGCGCCCCTAAGGCGCCGCCTCCTGTAGTAATACAGGATACGGCTGCCTGGGGCAGCATTTCGAAAGCGCTCGACGAAAAGCGCATAATTTTCACGCGTGCTAGGCCGATCGCAAACGGCATTAGTGTCACGGTGCCGACACCGACAGACCATCGCGCTTTAACGAAATGGTTAGCCGACAGGAAGATCGGCTACCACACATACGCACTCGAGGGGGAACGTATCCTCCGCGTAGTTATCCGCGGCGTCCCGAAAGACATCGAGACGCAACTTATTCTAGAGGACCTTAAGTCCAAAGGCCTCCCCGCTTTACAAGTTCATCGCATGACGAACATGCGAACTAAGGCGCCGTACAACCTAGTGCTCGTGCACTTAGAGTTGTCGAACGACGGAAAAAAGATTTTTGACATACCTAGTGTATGCAATCTCTCTGGCATCGTTGTCGAGGCACCGCGTAAGCGGTCCTCGCCTAGCCAGTGCCACCGCTGCCAACTTTATGGCCATTCCGCGCGCAACTGCTTCGCGAATCCCCGTTGCGTGAAATGCGTCGGGAGACACGTAACGGCAGAGTGCAGTCGCGACCCAAATACCGCGGATCCCCCTACCTGCGTGTTGTGTGGGGCGGTGGGCCACCCTGCGAACTATCGCGGGTGCCCTAACGCCCCCCGCGGCAAGCGGCGTCGCGGGAAACGCGGTAACCGCAAAGGGAAGCCTAAACAGGCTAACCCCCGCGCCCCTCCCACCCCCGCGGGTAATAAAACTACGACGGCGGAGCCTCCTCCGCCGCCGAAAACAAACGCGTGGACCCGGCCCTTGCCTATGGTCAGCGCGGCCACTACTCGCCCCTCGGCCCCCGCACCCTCCGCTAGGAGCGCCGCGACGCCGAAGGCTGCCACACCTGCCCATAGCCTGCAAGAGGATTTCGACATCCTACTGCAGTACATGGACAGTGTCGACATTAACGAACTAACTTTGTTCGCTAATAAAATTAGGACGGCAAGCTCTCCTAAAGAGCGCTTACAAGCGTCGATTGAGCACATCGGTGTGCTCAACGCTATTAAAAATTTTAAAGCCAAATAGGCAATTAAATTCATCCGCGTTATTATAATTTTTAATAATCTAAATCTAATAATAAATGTTAAAATCATTCGCTAATAAATAACGCGTTTGAGGCCCTCGCCTCAACACATACACCCGCGTACACATACACGCACCCGCTAGCACAGCGGCGCACCGCACTCGCCGGCGAGTGCGAAGTCTTAGGTTCATAGCCGCTCGAT
The DNA here is from genome assembly GCA_019845155.1 of Luehdorfia chinensis. Taxonomy (NCBI): domain Eukaryota; kingdom Metazoa; phylum Arthropoda; class Insecta; order Lepidoptera; family Papilionidae; genus Luehdorfia; species Luehdorfia chinensis. Next base: position 14,023,854 of record JAHVAK010000527.1, read on the forward strand.
TCTTTCGAGTTCTCAGGCTACTTCTAACTCAGATGGTTTTTATTAGTTATTGTTTGTTTTATATTGCATATATTATTGTATGCAATATAAAATAAATAATATTCCGCTCCGATGGTGATCCAAGCCGAGGTTCGTACCTCCTTCAGAGGGGCCCTTGGATCACTTCGAGCCCCCCCTTGTTAGTCGGATACATTTTATTCGTTTTCAGGGGTCGAAGTGCAGCGCAGTTGCTCAGCAGCGACGTTGTCCTTCTCACTCGCGGGCCTTCTGCTCGCGAGTCGCTTCCTATGACGCAGTAAAAGCCATAAGGCTAATTGCATACAAACACACAAAAAAAAAAAAAAAAAAAAAAAAAAAAAAAAATCGTTTATTATCCGGGCATATCCGCAATGTATCAACGTCCAATGTACATAAGTCGTATTTTCTTGCGAAGACGTTGCAATACGTTTGTTTGTTCCGGACCGTATCTTCCTTTTTGTAAGATGTCTTCAGAACTCAAGAGTTACGGGTCGATACACCTTGTAAAGTTCTGAAGTCCTTTAAAGACATATTGACCTTCTCTATGACTTTGAAATATAAAGCTGCCAGTTAATAATCCGAACTAATTAGATCTTTGTTTTTATGAAGGCAGTTATTTCAAATTTCATCTTGCAATATATAGCTTAATGCAAGCAGACAAAATACATAATTCTGTGATTCAAAAGTATGCGTCCTTATGTTCTTACGTCATTAATATATTAATTTAAATTTTTAGTATTCGTAAGTTTATATAAATTAAGAAAGTATGTAATAGGTCACGTTTTAATTTTGCTGTTCACGAAAAGTAAATGCGAGCTCCATACGTTTTAAAATTACTCTAAATTTAATCAACCCTTTGGAGCGCTACGTGTTAGCCCGAATGCCACATACTTGTGCGTAACACCGAGAGTGTAAGTAACTTTATGTAGAATTATATTTAAGTGCATTCCACGTGTACGTATGTAAACCTTCCCCTAAATAGTCAGATGATACGGTAGCACGATTCCTGTCATTGCACGGACGATTTATTTCACTATATGCACAGATTGGTTGCTATTTACTTCGCTCTTAACGTAACAACAATATACATTCCGATTTTAAATATAGATGAAGCAGTTTTCATTTATTCCACCACTTTAGGTCGCGTTTAAATATCCTAATCTCCACTCTATAGTTGTTAACAAAAACATATTCTTAATAACTGCCACATACAATCGAGAAGAAAGATATTTTTGACTACGTGTGAAAGAAATATTCTTCGTATAGTTAACTAGAAAGTAATTTGTATCTCACTACTTCGTTTTTCTAAATCACACACTATTTATATGGTCATAAACTTTAACAATAGTTGCATTCCGTAATGGTACTTGATGTTCACGACATTTACGTAATAATGTTATTATAAACGTCTAACTTTATACAAAAAATTGTTTAGGGAAATAACAAGTCCGTTAGTTTTCTATTAACATAGTTACTGTTCCATAAGAGCAGTAGCGACAAAAAGTTTCTAAATATAAATTCGACGTTGGGACGTCACGTTCCTATATCTGGCAATGTGTGGTGAATATCAATGAATTTATAGGTATTCCGGCAATTTGTAGGTGTGGTTGATCTTTAGGAAACCTTTCAGGAATTGCTTTCATAATAGAAGAATATTATAATGTTTGTTATAAATAAAATTATGGCCAAAATGTTTTGAGCTTCATAAAATTAGGGCGGAACGATTTTTGTATTAATGTGTAAGTCTTGTTAAATGATCCAGTAAAAAGAAAGTGCATATGTACGGTACCGTATATGATGTGTTGTTATATTGCCGGCTATACTACGACCATCGCTAACTTAAGTGCACCTCAAAGGACTAGCCGTCATAGGCAAGCTACTAACACTTCTAAGTGTCAATACACGTATATAATAATAGCTATAAAGCTAGATTCATAATCTATACAAATTTGTATGTGATAAATCAGATTGTTTAATTGTTATTGTGTTAACTACACAGTATCTATTAAATATTCCTATAGTTGTTTTACGGATAAATAACGATAGTTTACCATGCAACAAACATGCTTCATTGTTTAAAGTTTAGTTTTGTAATTGACGCAAATTACAACATTTTGTTGGAATATAAAACTAGTTTATGAGATTTAGTTTTATTGACATTCATTTTAATACGATTTCTTGACAAATTATGAAATAGTAAAATTCACTATAAAAAATCATAAAATACTTTCTAGATATTTTTTAATTACTTGAAAAGGGCAAAAATTTACCACCCTGAAATATTTTGCGACCCTGTTAATTGTTTTGAACGGTTTTTGTCATCCATTGTTCTCTCTGTTACATATTTAAACACAGTCGACTCTTTTAAAAAAATATATTTTAAAGCCCTAAAATGAACTTAATTTTTACAATTTTGATTACGTTAGGTTTTTTATGAAAAATTATATTTGCTGTGGAATATTTTACATATTTGCAAATATTCCTCAATAATATTATAATTTTATGAAAAAGAAAAAACGAAAATCATCAAGGCAGCACATCTTGATTTGGTTAACAAATTTTCTAATTTTTCTTTATTTTATATTTATTTCGAATAACAGTAGTTAGTAAATATGAGGAAGTTCAGCTTCAACTACATGCAGTCACTTTAATATTTTTTTATAAATATTTTAAATGGGTTTACTTAACACAGAAATTTTAAATATATTGTTTTTACATTATAACTTTTAAATTATATTACATATTTATATTTAAATATATTTTAAATTATAACTGGACTTTGGCCATGTACTCAACTTACTGTACTCGTATAGAGATATAATCTGTAATAGTGCCTTTACGCCAACCGCCACAGACTCTAATGTGATTTCCCAAATCGGACAACTCACTTTGAGTGCTCTTCAAATGACGTTCAGTGAATAGAAAGATACATCTCGGATGCACACTTATCTATACGGCCTCTTGAAAATGCGATATCCATATATTGATTCACGATACCAAACCGAAAAAGATTTTTTTTATACTCGTATTAAAACTTAAACGAAAATCTGTATCTAATCTATATCTTATATTGAATTCGAGGAAAAAAACAATGTCAGAAATTAAATCAAAACAACAAATTTCTCGATTACGATTCTGTCTAAGCGTAGTTGTTGACTTGCCGTCAACACGTCAAAAACAAACATATCAAATATCTACGTGTAACGCAGTAACAAACGATGTAATTAAAGATATTGTTTTGATGTTATGTTTATAATCAAAATATAAATTAAATGTATTATATTCAGACGGTCAAAATTATTAACCATTCCGATTGCAGGAACTATTTAGACATCCGCGCGCAAATTAAATGGGTTAATGAAGAGGAAAATGACGTCATCCATCTTAGTTGGATTCTTCTTAGCATCCCCGTGCAATGCCTTGCCGGGCTTAATTCACTTCATTATTGTTCTTTTTCCCCTCTTCTTATACAGAAACAAGGCGGCCTGTAGAAGTGATTTATTGACGTTAGCATTGCAAGAATTGAACGAATAAGACAACATTATTTTCTTAAATTACAACGAGATGTTTTTGACAAACCATAACGAAATAAAATAAGCGATCGCTACAACAAAACTATACAGCAATGCTACAATATTTTTTGTTAGAAATATAACCCAGCCATAATCATCACAGTTTTACTCATTTCTCTGCTGATTGATCCCAAGCCTTCCTGGAAAGATCCAACAAATACTGGCAATATTTCCGTGGGTAGTTTAGTCATATTTACCAAGCTGAACTGGTTAGCGCAATACACACTGGTACCTACGTTCTATTTGTGCTCCTTAGTATCTGGTCATTGGAATTGGGTTCCAGTATATGCAGATTACTAATTCAAATCTCGGTTGGCTCACTTGGGGAAAAAACTCGTATATTTCCCTTACACCTAATTCCACTTACAACCCATTCCTATAACACCTCATTCCCCTTACACCTCGTTCCTCTTACATAGCTGTATTATAAAATAAAAACATTTTTCTGTAATAGGAAATCATCATCATCATCATCATCATTTCAGCCTACCATAGTCCACTGTTGAACATAGGCCTCCCCCATAGATTGCCACAAAACACGGTCCTGAGCCACCTGCATCCATCGACTTCCTGCAAAACCGTGTAGGTCGTCGCTCCATCTAGTGGGGGGTCGCCCTACACTGCGTTTGCCGGTACGAGGTTGCCACTCGAGAACCTTTCTTCCCCAACGGTTATCGGTTCTCCGAGCTATATGGCCGGCCCATTGCCACTTCAGCTTGCTAATCCTTAGGGCTATGTCGGTTACTCTAGTTCTGCTGCGGATAACATCGTTACGGATTTTATCTCGCAGAGAAACTCCGAGCATAGCCCTTTCCATAGCTCGCTGAGCGATTCTGAGCTTCCTCATGCGGCCTGCAGTGAAGGACCACGTCTCGGTTCCATATGTCATCACTGGAAACACGCACTGGTTGTACACTTTTGTTTTGAGGGATTGCGGTATACTCGACGAGAAGGTGTGACGCAGTTTCCCGAACGCTGCCCAGCCGAGTTGGATCCGTCGATTGACCTCTTGGTCGAAGTTGGACCTACCTAGTCGGACAATCTGTCCTAGGTATACATATTCGTCAACAACTTCGATCGTAGTGTTCCCAACAATAACCGGTATAGGTGTGACATGGACGTTAGACATGATCTTCGTCTTGTCCATGTTCATCTTAAGACCTACCCGTTGGGAGACACTATTGAGGTCATTGAGCATAGTGCCAAGCTCCTCCAGCGATACTGCCATTATGACTATGTCGTCGGCAAATCGAAGATGAGTGATGTATTCGCCATTGATGTTGATACCGTATCATTTCCAGTCCAGTAGCTTGAAAACATTTTCCAATGCAGCGGTGAAGAGTTTCGGGGATATTACATCACCCTGTCTTACACCTTTCTGCAATTGGATCGGTTTCGTACTCTGGTTCTGTACTCGGATAGCCATCGTAGCATTGGTATACAAGCACTGCAACGCATCGATATACCGACAGTCAATTCGGCACCGCTGAAGCGACTCTAGCACCGCCCAAATTTCGACGGAATCGAAGGCTTTCTCATAGTCCACATACGCCAGACATAGCGGAAGATTGTACTCTTCGGTCTTTTGTACAATCTGGCGAAGGGTATGTATGTGGTCTATGGTGCTATAGCCTTTTCGGAATTCGGCTTGTTCGGGAGGCTGGAAGTCATCAAGTCTGCTTGCGAGACGATTCGTTATGACTCTCGAAAACAGCACGTAGACGCGGCTTAGAAGCGATATCGGTCTATAGTTCTTCAAAAGGGCGTTATCGCCCTTCTTGAAGAACAGGACAACCACGCTTCTACTCCACGCTTCCGGCGTAGCGCCGCCCCGGATGACGGAATTAAAGAGCTTCTGAAGGACTACTAGTATCGGTTTTCCACCCGCTTTCAGAAGCTCTGCTGTGATTCCATCTTCACCCGGCGCTTTGCCATTCTTAAGCTGTTTGAGAGCCATACTAATCTCGCTCAGACTGACGTCCGGGATATCATCGGAATAGTGTCGGACGAGACTTGCTCTTGGGTCGTTACTCACACTAGTGTGTGGCTCCAACGACGATGTGTACAGCTGTCCATAAAATCTCTCGATCTCACTCAAAATCTCTGCTCCAGCGGAAATGACGCCACCGCTTTCGGTCCTCAACTTAGTCAGTTGGCTCTTTCCGGCAGACAGATCCCTGGCAAAAACCTTGGAGCCTTGGTTTCGCTCTATCGCTTCCTCAATACGAGCTGTATTGAAGTTGCGAAGGTCTCGCCGCATACATTTGGAGATCTGTTTGTTCAGTTGCCGATATGCTGACGCATCAGTTGAGGACTGTAGCCTCATTTCTCGCCTAGCCTCCATGAGATTAAGAGTGTGGTCGGAGAGTTTTTGGATCTTTTTTGTGCGGTGGGTCTTGCAAAACTTTGCCCCCACCGCATGGACAGTTTCCACGAGCCTCTCGTTCATATCATCCACTGTAACGCAATCTTCCAGGCACTGAAAACGATTTTGCAATTCCGTGTAGACCTGACTGCAAAACCGTGTAGGTCGTCGCTCCATCTAGTGGGGGGTCGCCCTACACTGCGTTTGCCGGTACGAGGTTGCCACTCGAGAACCTTTCTTCCCCAACGGTTATCGGTTCTCCGAGCTATATGGCCGGCCCATTGCCACTTCAGCTTGCTAATCCTTAGGGCTATGTCGGTTACTCTAGTTCTGCTGCGGATAACATCGTTACGGATTTTATCTCGCAGAGAAACTCCGAGCATAGCCCTTTCCATAGCTCGCTGAGCGATTCTGAGCTTCCTCATGCGGCCTGCAGTGAAGGACCACGTCTCGGTTCCATATGTCATCACTGGAAACACGCACTGGTTGTACACTTTTGTTTTGAGGGATTGCGGTATACTCGACGAGAAGGTGTGACGCAGTTTCCCGAACGCTGCCCAGCCGAGTTGGATCCGTCGATTGACCTCTTGGTCGAAGTTGGACCTACCTAGTCGGACAATCTGTCCTAGGTATACATATTCGTCAACAACTTCGATCGTAGTGTTCCCAACAATAACCGGTATAGGTGTGACATGGACGTTAGACATGATCTTCGTCTTGTCCATGTTCATCTTAAGACCTACCCGTTGGGAGACACTATTGAGGTCATTGAGCATAGTGCCAAGCTCCTCCAGCGATACTGCCATTATGACTATGTCGTCGGCAAATCGAAGATGAGTGATGTATTCGCCATTGATGTTGATACCGTATCATTTCCAGTCCAGTAGCTTGAAAACATTTTCCAATGCAGCGGTGAAGAGTTTCGGGGATATTACATCACCCTGTCTTACACCTTTCTGCAATTGGATCGGTTTCGTACTCTGGTTCTGTACTCGGATAGCCATCGTAGCATTGGTATACAAGCACTGCAACGCATCGATATACCGACAGTCAATTCGGCACCGCTGAAGCGACTCTAGCACCGCCCAAATTTCGACGGAATCGAAGGCTTTCTCATAGTCCACATACGCCAGACATAGCGGAAGATTGTACTCTTCGGTCTTTTGTACAATCTGGCGAAGGGTATGTATGTGGTCTATGGTGCTATAGCCTTTTCGGAATTCGGCTTGTTCGGGAGGCTGGAAGTCATCAAGTCTGCTTGCGAGACGATTCGTTATGACTCTCGAAAACAGCACGTAGACGCGGCTTAGAAGCGATATCGGTCTATAGTTCTTCAAAAGGGCGTTATCGCCCTTCTTGAAGAACAGGACAACCACGCTTCTACTCCACGCTTCCGGCGTAGCGCCGCCCCGGATGACGGAATTAAAGAGCTTCTGAAGGACTACTAGTATCGGTTTTCCACCCGCTTTCAGAAGCTCTGCTGTGATTCCATCTTCACCCGGCGCTTTGCCATTCTTAAGCTGTTTGAGAGCCATACTAATCTCGCTCAGACTGACGTCCGGGATATCATCGGAATAGTGTCGGACGAGACTTGCTCTTGGGTCGTTACTCACACTAGTGTGTGGCTCCAACGACGATGTGTACAGCTGTCCATAAAATCTCTCGATCTCACTCAAAATCTCTGCTCCAGCGGAAATGACGCCACCGCTTTCGGTCCTCAACTTAGTCAGTTGGCTCTTTCCGGCAGACAGATCCCTGGCAAAAACCTTGGAGCCTTGGTTTCGCTCTATCGCTTCCTCAATACGAGCTGTATTGAAGTTGCGAAGGTCTCGCCGCATACATTTGGAGATCTGTTTGTTCAGTTGCCGATATGCTGACGCATCAGTTGAGGACTGTAGCCTCATTTCTCGCCTAGCCTCCATGAGATTAAGAGTGTGGTCGGAGAGTTTTTGGATCTTTTTTGTGCGGTGGGTCTTGCAAAACTTTGCCCCCACCGCATGGACAGTTTCCACGAGCCTCTCGTTCATATCATCCACTGTAACGCAATCTTCCAGGCACTGAAAACGATTTTGCAATTCGAGCTGGAAGCTTTCGGGGTTTTGGATAAGGGCACGAGATGGACGGAGCGTGGACTTCACTAGACGCGACCTCTCCAGCTTTACGTTCAGGGTCAATGTGCCTCTTACCATTCGGTGATCACTGCCGGTTTTCACCCTAGCTATCACAGAGACATCATTGAACAGCTGTCGTTTGGTCGTCATGATGAAGTCGATCTCATTTTTGGTGGAACCGTCCGGGCTCATCCAGGTCCACTTTCTGTGGGGCCGCTTTTGAAAGAAGGAGTTCATCATAAAGAGTCCCTCCTTCTCCATAAAGTCGGCCAGCTGTTGGCCCCTTTGGTTCCGTTGCCCTATTCCAAATTGCCCCACTACCAGCTCGTCGTCTTTTTTCATGCCCAGCTTCGCGTTAAAGTCTCCCATCAACACCGTGTAGTGAGTTTTGGAGGAATGTATGGTTCTTGATATGTCCTATAATAGGAAATGAATATCGCAAATTTTATTTGTTTTGTAAAAAATAAATTGATTTATTTTAAAATATCTATTCAATATCGATCAAGATAAATGTATATGAAAATGTTTTTTTGTAAAATAAAAATTTTGCTTAAGATTTAATAGGGAAACCAGCCAATTTAAGCTCATTGCACGTTTGTGGTTTTTTTCATAGAATCTTTGTCAAGTTGTTCTGATTAATATTAATAATATACTGTACTTTTTTTTCTAACTCAAACTATTAATTATATAGTCGAATTTCGCCATATTTTTGTTTTCCTTTTGTCTTTGGAATTCGTACAAATCAACACTTGGTTCAAAACATCGATATTAATGCTTTTCTAACTATACTGATATGTATGCGGTTTGAATATAATACCTGTTGGTAATATTCTGAGCAATAAATTTTAATTCAGCCGTATCTTAAGTGTACAGCTCTGAATCTATCGTCAATAGCATTGCTTCTAAACATTTCAATATCGGGATAAACCCCGGGCACTCTAGCGCTTACCTCGCCATTATCTTGTAGTTTGGACATCCTTAATATGTATTATTACTCGTATATACTTTTTGATGCACATATTATCATTTAGTGTTTAAATTTGTTGGGTAAATTAATTTTATACGAGCTCCCATAGAAATTAAATTAGTAAGGGCCATAAGCCATATTTATCACTTTTGTCAGGCAAGTCTATAATCGGTTCGTGTTAATTTTATGTTTGAAACAAATTAAGCATAAACTAAATAGCAGATATTAAAAAAATATCAGTATTAATAACGTACAAAGTCTTGCTGACTCTTTATTTGTATATTTTAAATTCAGAAACCAGTAAAAAAAATGTCAAATTAGTGGTATCAAAATATATTTTACTTTTGAATTAGTTTCAGATTTCATACTGTAATTTATGTAAAATGGTCACACTTATTGATAAAACAAAACATATAATTTTTCTAAACTATATAAGTAAAGCTTTAGAAACAAACTTCTTTACGTTAATGTGAAAATGTATCCTTTGATGATGGAGTCGTAGACTAAATGTTCGTAGCAAAAGATAATGCTCCAACGATTCTATCACGGTCTATGCTCGATATCGCTAATCCGATTTCAAGTCGTATTCGCTCGTCCGGTCGGAATATCCGTACAAAGAACTTCCATTAACTGACAAAAAAGCCCTAGAAACATTTTACCTTAACGCCTTCGTTTCAAATGCATTTAGCACTGACTGGTTTCACCTGCTAAAATGTGTTGACATAACTAAGTGCTAAAATAACGTTATGAGTCAATTATCGATTATGAACCATTATACTTTTTGAAATATTAATTTAATTAGATACTGCTTAACGCAGTTATTATAATTGTTATTAATATTACGTAACTTTAAGGGAATCCGTTTATTAACAAAAATTAAATTTAAACAACTATAGTCCAACTTCCACTATTATGTTATTTAAATTCAATGTCGATATTCTCTATAAAAACTCGGATCGGCCAAAAGTCATTTACCGAAACAGCCGGATGGAATTACAAAAAAAAAACTTTCTTATAAAGGAAATTTTAATATGGCGCTGACATAAAAAATGTTCTGAAAAGAAAACCTTACGGAGTAATTATTTGAAATTAAAGTTAGGATTAAAAAGTAACAATCTAAAAAGTGAAGTCATTTTATATGAGCCACGATCAGTGTGCTATAGGCGGCTGCCGTTCAGAGATTTTAGGATAATATGGATAATCCACGTTGCGCGAAATGAAGCTTCGAAGCGAATCTTTGCTTGCGCGCTGCTAGAAAATTATTTATTCATTAGTCATTTATGATTTTAATTAGGTCGATTTTATACATTTTAAAATTTACCTTCTTAGTTCTACAGATTTTCCGTCAAAGCATGTTAATTATTTTTTCATTAAACTAATAAACTATTATTATTTAAAATATTGTAATCACAAATAATGAGCAAAATAGAAAAACTAATTTTTAACGATAGGTCTCAAACCTAACTACAAAGAGTTGACCGCGTACTATCCATCAAAAGAAGCAATATTGAAGTCTCCCAAGTACCGATTCACAATATCTACTTATTATATTCCTTTTTATTCTTATCTTTGGATTCGAACATTTATTACTGTCTTATTGCTTGTGGAGTGCTTGGGGCCGTGCGGGGGCAGCACTGTCAACAAGAGGTTATTATGTTCAGACTGGCGAAAATTGAACAAGAAAGATTTCGCGCACTGCCAACGAACGCTTGAAAAAATATTTGCGTTTAGGTTTGAAATGAAATCATAAATTATAATTCTTACTCGCTGAAGGATGAGATACGTTAATACCTACGAGTATGTCGCAATCTTTTAAAAAGTTTCTATAAAAATCTTCCAGAGATATTATTTTCTGTGTTGTGTTAATAGGAATAGGCACCGAATTTTATATTAATTATATTTCATTAGGTTTTAAATTGTAATATTGTTTAGTAAAGCGTTAGAAGTGAGAAATCTTTTAAATATTTATTGTTCTAAAACACTGTTAATTCAATTTAATTCCTTACACAATTAACTTTATTAATTTATAATATTTATAATTAATATTTTCTCGCCCGGTATATAAAACTTAGAATAAAATGAAAAGAAATTAGAGGGATATATACTGTAAATACTCGTACGTATCAACAAATAAAATAATAACAAACATAAAAGATATTTCTTTATTACGTTTTTATGAAAAACCTAAAGATAACCATTAAAGACTACTATATATATTACTACTATATTCAAGACAAACTACAAGGTTTTTCAATTACACTAGACTATTTAGGACTTCTAATGGCTTAAAACCCTATCAAAATGATAAAATTAACAACATTATATAAATACGCTTGTATTATGTTTACGTTTGTTATTTGACGAAACTTTTTTACGTTTTCAGTTTTAAAATTATTAAAATTTTCATATTACTAAGAAGTAAAATAGGTTCACAATGTAATGTAGGACTAATATACTGGTACGTGCTATTTGTAGGACTTAAAAGCATTATTTAGCGAAAAAGAATTCTCGGTGTTATGGCATAATGCGTATAAAGGTACATTTGGAGCGGATTTATGAAGAGGCCTCGGTTGGTTTATGATGACAATGTCGGCGCCGAGCGCCGGGAGCACCACCTCATTTCCTCACTGAAAGTTATAAAAACATATTGAAAATGAGATTCCCGCAGTAGAATACTTGGCGAATGTTATCTTATTTTGTGATTTGCTTGTTTTTATGCATACTCGCGTGAAAATAAACATATTTTAGAAAACGCCTTCCTTGAGTTACCGAGTACAGGCAGTTCTCTTATATTCAGTTTGGTCAAAATTGCCAATTTTTACCAATGCGTTCAGAAATATGGCGGAGGTTATCAACTGCGCAGCAGACATTGTAATCCACATATATATATACACAGTGCACGTGCAAACAAAAATACACTCACTTTTAAACTACACGCGCCCGATGTAACGCCCATGCGATAATATCGAAAAAACATTGGACAAATGTTGGAGTAGTAGTTAGGTACTCTGACCACTAGACCACTGTCGACTAGTAATTTATTCGCGAGTGAGATAAGGTAATGGTTGACGAACATGAGGCACTGCAGTCGTATTTCATTCTTTATTCTTCAGTAAATCTTTACTTTAGCCGAAATCAATATTTGCTTCACCATTCCTTTGCATGAATCCATCTAGATATTTACCTCCGCAGTGCCAGTACTTCTACCATCAAGCAGTAGTGTGCAAACGTTACTGTGCTTCGGTTTTAAGGGCACTGATGGCTAGTGTAATTACTGGACATATGAGATTTAAGAACACAGAAATCATTTCTTATACAAACGTTGCACTTACAATCAGGTGAACGATTTGCTCATCTCAACACTTTCTTCCACAGAAAAAAATCTCTAAACAGTCCACTAAATCGCCTCAGCAGAAGGCCTTAGTTCTTGTTTTGGCTTATCCTAAGTTGGAAGGATAAGCCACAATCGCCTCATCAGTTGACACGTAACGTTTAATGAAAACAAGCAACGCTCAAAGTGATAAGTGTCCAGGCCTATCACTGTGAGCGTTGCTTGTTTTTTAGAGATGGCTATTCCACCATTAGTCGACGGCTACTTTTCATTGGCATTTTCGCTTACCGATTTTTAATCTCAATGATGTTCATCGGGATTCGATGGAGTGTTACAAACCCTTCAGCCGCCACCATACGGTGATTTCATCAGTACCTACGGTAATATATCGTGCAGTGGGAGTTTTAAAGCGTAAAGTTGTAAAACAAAAATAATGATCTGTATGGTAATAGGTATAAGCGTCTAAAGTTCAAGGTAACTGACGCGGCTGTCAATCCAATATTTCCTGATAATCTTGGCAACCACGGATCTTCACAGGTTTGGAGAGGTTCATATGCTTTAGTGGGGTATTTACAAGCGTAGTATTTATTGGTTAATGTAAGGCAAATATCCTAGATTTTCAGAACTGAGTATATGTATGTAACACTTACTTTAGTAATATAATACGCCATAATTAAAGACGTGGTCAAAAGAAGACGAAAAAGATTTTTTCATAATCAAGTAAAATAGTCAATAGTTTAAATACAACACATTCTTTATTTAAAATAATTTAGTAAATAACATTATTGTCCTGTAACTTACTAAAGTAACTTGAAAAAGTTAATTTTATGGTTATTTTTAAATTATTCCTTTAATACTATAACCATTTAATAATTTTCATTGAAATAAAGTTCTTTAATAATCAGTTGTTCCAAAAACATGCTCCTAAAAATAAGAAAATTACCCGCACGGGCAATCGCAGTCGCTTATAAATACGTTCAATTATTGTGTCGCAATGGGCAAGTAAAAAAAAAGCGGAAAACAAAGCTCCCGTTACGTGGCCGTTATCCGTGTGAAAGCTCACAAGTTGCTGTTATCTGCTGAGGGCCACTGTATACAGGCAAAGATTGTCTTGTCAAGAGCCTCCGAGCTCAGTGCGACTCGCCCCGCGGTTCCGAGCGGACGCTCTACGACGTAGACGCCGCGTAGCCCGTAAACGACGAACGCGACACGCGAATTCTACTTATCCTGTAAACTTCAACGAGTCTCTAAAAAATAAATATCACTGGAATAAGTTGAGTTACAGTTTTTAAAAACAATATACCACAAAAAGTTTAGGTTTATAACTGAACCAGGTGGTACAGCAACGGAACATTTAACTGCAATTTGAAAACTTTTTAGATAAGGGTTAGTAAGTACGCACATATGTCGTAACTGTATGTTTAAATATTTATTTCATTATATGTTTGATTAATCAAAAGTGATTAATGTTTCCTTTAATATGCTCTTGTTTAATAAATATACGAATTCTACCTAAACTATAAATTTATATTGATTTATTTTGTAATTATTTTATTTTATAATAAAGATCAAATTATATTTAATAATTCAAATAAATATGGAATGACAAATTGGAAATTTAATGTATTAACAAGCTCTTAGTTCCGGCGCAACAAAGAAAATTACGCGAATGATGTCTTCATTTGACCCTCTCAATTCTCTTTTAGGCTGCTTTGTTTTATCTTTATTTCTTCGGCTTTTGTCGAAATCGCTTTACGTTACCAGCACATCAAAGATGAAAGAAAAAATAATTAGTTGTGTTGGTGTAGATTGTTTTGAAGGCTCAACCTAAGTACTTCGAATAAGTTTTGGAGCTTACCCGCGATGATAAAATTGAACTTTTATTTTAAAATAAACGTGTTATCAATAGCAGTAAGAAAATAATATCCGTAAATTTATTTTGTTTTTTCATAACATAATATATTTGTATGGCATGCACATGTAAGCTTAGACCACAATTCCTACGTGATGTTGAGCGGTTGTGAGGTTCAACCTAAATAACACGTTAGCCTAGAACGTATTCACTGTTGTCTTGAAAATAACGATAAACTATTACTTTTGAATTTTTATTCATTATTCATCGTAAAATTAACAGCACATTGTAAAAGTTACAAAACACACTAACACATTGCGAAACTTATGTTTGTGGAAAAAGTTTGTATTTTTAATTTTGACCGATTAAGTAACACAATAGCAAAATCAGCAAGTCGAATCAAATTCAGTCAGTTGAAATGTTTATAGAAAAATAATGTATAATAATATGTTAATTAAAAAGCCCTTAGGAGAAATAGTAACATATTGTTGTAAAATATAGCACAAGACAAATGGATATATTTTATATTAAGTGAGATTCTACCTACACGTTTCAGTATAGTCGTAAAGATAACAATTTGAAGTGTCGTTACATAAATGGTATTACAGTAACAATAAATAAGAGTTAAATTAATTCTAATTAAATGAATTCAAGTCTATCCTAATCTACGTTAAATTACGAGCTCCAGACACAAATTTTGTAAATTCCTTCTTTAAGGACTCTCATTCAAGCAAGAATTTAATATAACTTAAAATAAGACTTTTTAGAAGGATATACTGTATTATTATATTTAAATATTAATATATTATAAGTATGTCAGTAAAAGCTGAAGCTTAAAATGAATAAAAAAGCTGGACTCCATTGCTGCTGGCTTCCTTATTCATTTAAATTAAAAAACGCATGAAACTGAGACAATATATAGTTAATAATTTAAAAATGCAAAGCATCAAAGATAATAATTGACATTAAATCATTATTAACTATGATTATTTAAAATATTAATGTTCTACTGTATAATAATAACGAGTAGGTAATTTCGTTACTACATTATCACATTGAATTAGAAATAAACAAAAAATGTGTTTTGTTGATCAGCTTAAAATAATTAATTTGCATTAAATCTCGTAATCCGTCTCATTTTCTTTCTGCTGGGATTAGTTATTTCTGTTGAGGTACTGTCGGCATTCACGGCTGTCCCAAAACTTTCTCTCCGACCCGTCCTTGTTAAGTAATTAGTTACCAATCACATACAAATATTTATTCAAAATATATTAAGTAAGCGATTTTCGTCATTATAATAAGATTATGTATAGCAGAATCATCAAAATAAGTGTTATCGGGTGCTGAATAATAATGTATACTAAGGAAGTTTAATTTATTTATTTATTATTTTACTGTTTATGTACACATAAAAATTACAGTAGAAATTACAAAGATACGAGTAGTAAATTAGTACAAAGGCACTGCTTATTTCATGATGAAATTTCTTCCAGCAGGCCTGTTACTGGATATCCTTAAAGAGAAGCAGACTCGATGTGCACTTTTGATAAAAAAAATCATAAAACAAAAAAAAATATCATAGAATCACAAAATATATATACATATACACACACACACTGACATAATCACATTTATATACATATATACTTACATACATACATACATACATACATACTTACATACATAATTTTTTTAGAATCGATAATATAAAATACTGGAATTGTATTTAAACATCCGGTAAAATGTCATCATCATCAACATCATCATTTCAGCTTATCACTATTCCACTGCTGAACATAGGTCTCCCCCATATATTGCCACAAAAGTTTGTAGCTCTTATTTTAGGGGGATTTTGCCATAGTTGCCACGTTTGGCAGGCGGGTTGGCAACCGCAGTTTATTTATTCAGATGTTCCGGGAAGATGCTCCTGCTCATCTTCTGGTTTTAATTTTCCCTCTGACGACTTTTACGAAACTCACGGGATTTATTATTTGACACATCACATTAAATTTGTATCTTGATCAGGCTTCTTTAAGGGAGTCTTCAGCCTTTAAAGAAATTAAAGTGTTATCCATACTAATATTATAAATGCAAAAGTAACTTTCTCTGTCCCTCTGTCCGTGACGTACCTTTTTTCACGTTTGAACCGCTGAACCGATCCTGACAAAATTTGATAGCTTGCATTCTAGAGATGGACAGAGGATACCGTTTGTTCCGGAAAGTCAAATAGGTGCCAAAGTATTCAAAAACCTATGTTCGCGCGGATGAAGTCGCGGGCAACAACTAGTATTATTATATAGATAAAAAGACGACGTTCAATGTGGTAATTTCCGTTTTCGCAACGTTTCCGCAACGTTTCCACTTAGACCTTTTACGGTATCGTACTGTTGTAGTATCGTACCATATCATATATTAAAGAAGTCGTGAAACATAATTTGAAAGATGCCACGTACTTTTTCATTGAATAACTTAAAAAAAAAATAAACAAAATGAGGTGTGAATGCTTATACAAAAACATAGTGACGTGATAGAGCTACGCTGCAGTACCATACAGCGCGTAAATAGGTGGGTTTGACCGAAAAGTACTACGCTCTCAAAGATTACCACCAGCGTGAAATAGTACTAACGCTGTTTACAACCCAGTTACTGGCATGGCTCATTCTATCGTAGTCGTCGACGACGACTACAAAACTTTTGTTCATTTTTCATCGAGGACTGACGATGGTGTCTATGGTATACAGTTACCACTTACTTACAGCTTGGTCAGAGTACATACGTGACGATTACGCTGTGGGTCTTCGGCTTGAATCTCAGTCGCAGACAACATCTGTGCAAAACACTAAATAATGATTTTCGTGAATGCGCGTACCACAGTGACTGATGAGATTATTCAGAAGTTTTCGCAGTGAAAGAAAAACGGCCAGGAAGTAATCAGAACAATCAGATAGACTAGACTCTAGAAACTAAACAATGTTCGTTAATACTAAAACGAAATCAGCGTTACAATTATAAGTACAGTAGGTATTCTCCTGACTCGAATTTCTTACTGTATTAAGAATTTTTTTTGGACAAAGTGAAGAGACGATCAAAATGTTCACTTGATGGTATATGCAACATTTGCCCATAACAGATGACGTGTCACCTATAATATTTCTGTGTGGCACTACACTGCGTCCGTCACCCTGAGACATCAGTTCTTAAGTCTCAGATGCCCAGTGATTACACTAGCTCTCAGCGCGCTTCAGACCGAAACTCGGTAATGTTTACATACCACTGCTTTTCCACAGAATAACTGGTCCAGGGGTGGTACCTATCTAGACGGATACCTGCATAGGAATCCTTCCACCAGTATATATGTAATGTTGCTGGCATCTTGACTCAGATCATCAAATCTCATATAATAAAGCTTAGATAAAATATAGCTGGAAATAACGCTTCTCCTACTAACTTTCTGGTTGACTGGTAGAAAATGTCATATGGAATTAAGTCCGCCGTTTGTATAAACGGCTGACTTAATATTATTAAAAAGAAATTACAAATTAAATTTATATATAATATTAATAAAGTGTATTTTTTTTAAATAATAATGCGGTGTGTTAGTAGCACGATAGAAGTCATCACTGCATATCGTTCCGTCGGTGACTTCGAAGTGTCCTAAAGGAAGTGGCAAGAAAATCTTATGCATTTAACTATCTTCCTTAAACAAATTGCAGAATGACTGTTCCAAAAATGCTAACCTTAATTACTGGTAACGAGAAGTGCTAAACGAAGGTGCAACTGAAAATATATATTTTTACTCTCTATTGCATACTAAAGACAAAAGGACATGTAGAAAGTATGAACAGTGGTACAATGGGCGGTCTTATCGCTAAAAGCCATTTCTTTCAGTCGTTGTATGGTCAGGATTGCAAGAAAGCGAAAAACATGTGTGGTTTAGTGATGCGCAGACACAGTTGAAATATTTGTTATTTATTAATGAAATATAAATATATCATATAATAATTATCTCTTAATCTTTCTACTTTGGCTGGCAATGTCTAGTAGTGGCCAGTTTATAGATTAATAATACTAATGGCCGTGATACTTGTATGTAAATATTATGTGTAACAACACGAAATACAAGCCGTTTCGTAAATGTTTATATTGTTATTTATAGTTATGCAGAGTTTGTAAAGATATAAATGTGGTTATAAAATCATAGTTTTATATATGCAAGAAAATATGAATTTCTTACCTTTAAATATGAAAATGCGACTATAGAACTATTCATAAATTATAATAAGTTTATTTAGTGAAACATCTCAGCATTGTTTGTTTAAGAAAAACATTACGTGTTATACTGGAGCGAAAGAAAGAATTTACAATTACTTTTCCTAAAACTATTAAAGTATCCTATGCCGTTGGACCTAGTCTTCTCCAAGCGCTATCTGAGAGCATGCAGTCATTAACGGCGTCGTTGTTGTCTCAACTTATTATCGTTTAATTTATGACCACACATTACCGCTTAAGGCGCCATTAAGCTTCGCCTGGGTCTTCTCCGGGAATAAATAAATCCGCCAAAAGTTCACATGACGTGCACCCCTTACTCATTTTGCCTGCGGCGCCACTCCATAGCACGTGCACTCGTTAATTTGTCTCCGTCACACACCATAAACTGTTTATTGTTTTGTGTTAACGTTGTTAACGGGATGGAAGTTTTGTTAACAATCAAGAATAGTATAACTTACTTTTACATTCTAATAATAGTAAATATTCGTTTATAAATAAACGTCGTACGGGAGTTAGAAAATGTAAATACTCGTATATTTAAAATAAGACGATACTTAGGAATAGGTGAAATCGTGTCTTTCTCCTGTTTTTGTATAGGTACATATAAAATGCACATGCACAATCTCCAAACCCGAAACAACTAACTGTAGGTCACACAAAAACTTTTTTTCATGCTGGAATCGAAGCCGCAACCCCGTAGTGCCTGTGCCAACCTTGTACATAAAAGTAATGTTGAGAAAAGTGAAAATTACTACTGTTCACACTTTTGTGAGACTTAGAAAAAATAGGTTGTCGAGTTAACAAAATGATCATAATGAAAAACCGCCCTGGCTAATAATTGCTTTGCACATTTTAAAATTTAGTATTTTTTAAGAGTAGGTGATTTTAATTCGTGACTCTTCTAGCGTAAAACAGATATATGCTTTCTATATGCTATACTTATGCATGAAAAGGTTATTTGAGTTTGTAAATTTTACGTTTAAGGAAAGAAATTATATTATACATGTGAATCTTGATCTCGGAATGTCACGTTAACTTCACACTTCAGATTTGAATTAAAAAAAAATCTTGTGTAAACATAATTAAAAGTTTTCCAAAAATATGTCCATTAATAAATCCATCTAGCATAAATATCAGTTCTTCAGAACTTGTAATTGAAACTAATAGCCTTAGTTAAAATTTTACCGTCTTAAAAAATTCACATGATTTCTAAATCACTTACATTGTACATACCTACTGGCCCCAACATGCTGATCACTTAAATGGAACCTCATTTTGTAACAACATAATGTGGCGGGGATACTCGCAGAATTGCTAAGTAAGGGTGGCAATTCAAAATTCTACCGACAGGTCTCGCATTAAATAGAGACATGTTTGAATTGTTTGGATTTTAGTATAAAGAATTTATGCGATGAGAAATGTGTTTTATGGCGATTGATTTACGTTTGTTTTTATGATACCCGCAATGTTCGTGGAGACATTTTGTCATTATACAAAACTAAACTGTGTTCGCTTGGGCATTGATATCAAATACTTTTGTTTCTGTTTTTGAATGATTCAAGCATGTAAAAGTGCAGAATGAGACCCTTTATGAAATACTGTGAATATTCATTTATGTGCTTTAAGGTGCATTTTAACTTGAATAAAGGTTCACGGAAGGTCACCTAGATATGCAGACGACAATAAGCGCTAAGTCATTATAGAGGTTGCCGTGGACCCTCAAAATATAAACCCCGCCCAGATGTCGCAGATAAGAGTGAAGAGCTTTTAAGGCCTAATGTTAGATAATTTTAGTCAAACATGTCTTTGGTCCATATTATTGTGAAATAAATTACCGATGTACTTAATTCTTTAAAATGCATTTACATTACAGACTTTATTCATTGGTAAAACATTTAGTTATGCAATTTAAAAGATGCCTTTAGATTATATTCAAATTAGTGTAGATACTTAATATTTTTTAACTAAAATTTAAATCATTCTGCTTTTCTAAGTCATATTTGTAAAAGACAGAAGCTTTTTTGTTCCTACATGTACGGCATTAGTTTTGGCTAGATAAGAACTCCCGTAGGCAGCACATCTAAATAGGACATCTCTTTTTAAGTAGTACATTTCCGTTAATTACTTAAGCCATGTTTTAACATTGCCGATAGTTGTCGGGCAGAGTAAAATAGCACCAACCACTTTCCTACAGAGGTGTTGTAAGAAGTGACTAAGCTATTGTACGGACAGCCTTTATTTGTGCAGAATAAAAACCATAATATGCAGTGCTGTCACTATACTGCTCCTGGGAATGTAATGGGAGTAATAATTATTTGACTCGTAGCAAAATGGCGGCGACGTAGTTCGCCACCCGTCACGTCTCGTTATACGCGAGGGCGAAAAGTGGGCTACATGAGTGGCCTCTGCCTACCCCTTATATGGGAAAAGGGCGTGATGTTTATATGTACTCGTTTGTTAACATTGTCGCAATATTTTCTATGCCTATATTTAACGATTTCCTATTGCACTATTTTTAATTATTGTATTTTACTGTGTAATGACAATAAATGATACAAAATATTATTACTGAAATATTAAATCTATATTTATCATGCTCCTTTTTTCAAATAATCCTAAAAACTCATTATATGATAGTTTTAATTTTTTTTTTTTTTTATTAATTATTGTTTTTATATATTTAAACGGGTTTGATCAACTGTAATATTTTCAAAAAAAACTTTGCAAATTTCATAAATAATTGAAAATGTTATTTGTTTGAAAATTTTAAGCAAATTTTCTTTTCATAGAACTTTTGTTTAAAGGCCTTTACTTACCAAAATAAATTGTCTCTACTAAGAAAGAAACCACACAAGATAATTCAATACTTGACAAAGAATCTGCCCTCTCGAAGCTTGCCCGGGTTTGTCTGTACTAATTAGGTTTGCCCTAATGAATACAAGGCGGGGGTTCATCCGTAGTTGTCTGGGTAATTAACAGCTGAGATAGGAAATATTAATATTTATAAGCCTCTGGGTCGAGAGCAAAATTTTCGTTATACGTTTTAACAAGCCTGAAGTAGCGCAATGAATATATCATAGAAAATATAAATTACGTTTAATTTTATTTCTCATGTCAAATCGATATTTTTATCGTTTGATTCTGTCATATCTTCATGTCGCTAAAAGTACTGAAATATAATTTATTTAAAAAAAATGATTTGCAATTAAGGCTGTAGTTGCAAGCCGAATACATTAGAATATCTAAAAAGTAACGTAGGTTAATCTCCAAATAAATACTAATTGAACATTTTCAACATGAAATTTAAAACTTTACTTTTTATAATAATTAATCTTCATCAGAGCCGATACTAATAAGATTATTTATGTATTGTAAGAAACATTAGTTCATAAGTTAGGTGATACAATATTTTTTTTAATGGAAAATATGAGATATACATTGGAATATTTTACAATTCATAAAATGTTTTGAAATTACCATATTCCTATTGAGATCGCGCATTGAGTACAAGAATTATGGCTTGTAAAGGGTGCTTTATTGGACTTTATATAGGATCGGTATTATGAAACTTAATGGTCACGTTATGCATAAAATCCCACATTGTTTAAATCACATTTTATTTTTATTGCATCAACAAAAACAAATCGTTTTATGTTTGAATTTAAATTCGTACCAGGAGTTGAACACCCGGGCTGTAATAAGGCGATGTTTTTATTACAGTGGGCCCATCTAATAAGCGGACACTCGCTGTTTGTTCACAAACAATCTCATCCCATTTCGTAATTTTACACCTATATCCGCTAGCTAACGCAACAAAATTACACAGACTTAATAAGTTGAAAAAACAAGATTTTCTTTGGTCACGCGTTTTACTGCCTAAACAATTTCCGAACATGCAGACTTATTTTGATAAATGTTATGACTATATAACAGTAAGTTTATCTTTAAAGTTTTATTACTCTTATTTCGCAATCCATAGTAATATTATAAAATCGAAAGCAACTCTCTGTCCCTCTGTCTGTTTGTTACTTTTTCACAGTTCAATTGTTGAACCGACCTCGATGAAATACGGCACATAGGATACTTTTAATTCTGGAAAAGTCTAATAGTTCTCACGGGATATTTTAAAAAATATATCTACGCGGACGAAGTCGCGGGCATGAGCTAGTCTACTATATACGGTACAAGTGACAGACATATTCCGAATGGTTACCAGTTTTTACTTAAATATGTTACCATAGCCAAATCGCTCCAATTTTAATCGAAAGTGCTTTTGGAGTTCCACAATTTAAATATATGTAGTTAGATAAGTGGAAAATGTATATCACATATTTCAACCTACCAGGAATGCGTCAGCAATACGAGAGCCATAAAAAATCTTTGAAATGATGATAAGTTAAGATAAGTAATAAGTTTGAAGTCAACTTTATATTTTTTTATGTTATATAGAAAAAAACAATTCAAACCGTAATTTCGTAACTGATACTGAAGCATCATGTCATTTTAATTTCATTATTAGTAGATTGCTTAAAAAACGTTTTATCTTGATACGGATTGAGAGTTTTCATAATCAGTCATAGTTTGAATAATTTTTGATCCCCACTGTCTGCTTGTTTAATAGATCTAATTTGTAAGAATTTGTCTGAACTTTCTTTACAGTTATAGCATTATAAAAATAAATATAAAACTACACAATTAAATGGTATTTATTATAAGAAGTACAATAAGTTTCCTCAAACCACCTGGAAATATAAATCAATTGAATACTTTTAAATCTCTCAAATAATCAGTCCAAATTTTGCATTGCAAGTTATACCACCATTTTACGAGTAGGTAGTGTGTTTATCAAATTAGGCCTCGCCAAAGATCCAAGACATTACGAAGGGTGTATAATTTGATACGTCATGAACATTAAGCTCAGCGTATATTATAACTGCATTATAGGCTTAATATTCATGAGCGAGTAACTTCTAAGTGAAAGCGGTGACAAATTGTAGGACTTAACCGCCTCTAGTTTGCCCATGAATATGTAGCCGTATGAGAACAAGCAGGCTGCATATGCCATATCATAAGCTTTCTTACTGGCGGTGCCATTTCGTAGGTTGTGGCATTCAAGACGTAATGTTCTGTATACTATTTAAAATTCATTTACGGAGAAAAATTATACATTACTCGAAATTTTGTTTTATGTTACGTTTATGTTTCTTTCTATACATCATAATCACGGAGAAATTAAGATTGTTCAAACTACACAGGCGAATGCTATCGGCTAAATAAAAATCAATATCTGAATCGGTTGTGAGTTTCTTCTTCACAATCCATTTGCTCTACGAAAGCAGTACTTTCCCAAAGAGATCCCTCAGGCTCTTATTCTGAGAACCTTTAGGATCATACTTGAAGAGCGGCGCAGTGCCTTTGAGGCCTTGCTTCCGTCCCTCTGAGAAATGCCCGAGATAAGAGAGACGTTTTGACGCCATTTATGTTTATGGCAGGGCAAATGGCCCTAGAATACTGCGGTGCTTATTATAAACAAGTACCCACACACATTATATTTGAAGGACCTTTGGTCGAGATTAAAAAAATACTATTTAGAGTCTGCGTAAACCTAACTTCAATATAACATTTTGTATCCATCTCAGTATCAATACAATGTTTTGTTGGATCTTATAAGTTTTCAGTGGAAATAATGTACGTAAACTTTTAATTTATTTAATGTTTTGTTTAGTATAACAGTATACATCATTACATATAAACATGCTATCAAAACTACCAATTGTCATTATCGCATAATAAGTTAAAGTTTAAAAGCAACCTGCAAAACCATACTGCAAAATATTTTTATAGTATCCAGTAATAGCAGTTTCCCGTTCAAGTTCAGTTCTCATGCCTCTTCTAAGGTAAGGTAGGAATTCGAATTCATAACTTAGCAAGTATCAGATATTGGAGTCACGTGCGTCAATTTTTGTTTGTTTTAATAAATAATAAATTTAAAACAAACAAAGGAAAAGGTCAACTTCCACTGCATAGCGCTAATAATCTTAACTTAGCTAACGTACCAATTCACCATAGATTGCCACGAAACGAACAGTCCTGCATCAATTGACTCCCGCATAACCATATAAAGTATGAAAGAAAAATAAGTTTGTGGGAAAGGTTTAGGGGGTCCTTCAACAGGACTGCCCGGAGATATTAAGGCTGCATCCATTCTTAAATGTTTCAAGAACATGCTAATACATACATATCAGTGAATATTTAGATTGTGATGGAAAATAGACAATTTCAAGACATTTAATGCATGTTTACATCTACCTATTATTAAATGTGATGTATTGATGTGACGGTCAGATTGCAGACTTCTTAGAGCCTTCATTCCTAAAGCCTAGCACAAGAACACTCTTCCGTACTTTATAGGTTTTTGCATATATTTACATTTTATACAAAAGTACTGTAAGTTTTACTGGTGGTAGGATTCCTATGCAGGAGTCCGTCTAGGTACGTACCACCCCAGGGCCAGTTATTGTACTGTGAAGCAGTAATGTGCAAACATTACTGTGTTTCGGTTTGAAGGGCACTGTGAGCTAGCGTAATCACTGGGCATATGAGACTCAAGAACCTATGTCTCAGGGTGATGGGCACAGTGTAGTGTCACACAGAAATTTTCTGGGTGACAAAGCATTTATTATGGGCAGACGTTGCACTTACCATCAGGTGAACGTTTTGCTCGTTTCATCACATTATGCAAAAAAAAAAACATATTTTTATTCTGTGTTCTGGCTTCGGACAAGATAAATTGAGTTGTAAGTAAACAGATACATTTAAATTAACTTAGTAAGCGAAATGTATTTTCTTTGTGTTAAATACATTTATTTAACCATAAAGTACAAACATATAATTTTTAATGTATTATTTTATTAAACAAATGGAACAGGATGATACAATTTTATCAATTTTCTCAAAACGTAGTCGGCGTAAAATTTTATGGAGATCGCTTTTGATGGTGCGCGAGAAACAACGACCATTAACATTATGCCTTCACTGTGAAACTCGCAGCGGTGACATGTCAGCTAAGTACTTATTGCGCTATATATTTCAATTAAAGACTTCAGTGATTGTGAATAATGAGTTTTATGTATCGAAAACATTTAGCCAACGATGTAACAATTTAAATGGTCTATTAAGTTACGTAGATTGTATCGTGTTGTAAAATACTGATGTTATAATAACACGCATTCGTATTTAAATAAAAAATGAGCACAGTGTAGGGGGCTTCTCCCGAAAGCTACAATAATTAAAATGTTTTTTTTTAATTTGATAAAGTGGCGAGACGAGCGTTCGAGCGAGGGAGAAAACGTTCACCTGATGGTAAGTGCAACGTCTGCCCATAACAAATGCTGTGTCACCCAGAATATTTCTGTGTGACACCACACTGCGCCCGTCATCCATATATAGTTCCATGTAAAATGACTATGACATACGGACAGACGGACAGGACGAAATTATAATAATTCCGTTTTTACTACGGAACCCTTAAAACTCTTATTTAGAAATTTCATAAATATTTATTACACGTTAATAATGAGCCGCGTCAATAATCTCTTTCTATTAAGAGAGATAAATTTGCTTTTAAATTACTCAACAACCTGATGATGTTAATGGTGATGAATGAATTAAGTAATTGAAAACACCGTCCGAATTTGAAAACTGAAGCTGTAAATGTTAGGAATCGATAACCGTTCGAAAACGTGAGTCCTTTATTGGAAACCGTGTTTAGGCGAATGTTGTATAGTGTGCATTTTGCCCGAATAGAGCGACGATCCTAGATGACTTCCGAATAAATGAGAGATCAGGCTTACTGGACGAATTCTACTTCCGCCAGTGTAGTGCCGCAGTCTTTTGATAACGATGATGATAATAAAAAATATAAAAATATTTTAATTTTTAAATAAATGTGTCTATGTGTTACGTCTGTCAATTAAACGATTTAAATAAAATTGGACAAGTTAACTAACTGGTGGTAGGATTCCTATGCAGGTATCCATCTAGGTAGGTACCACTCTAGAGCCCGATAGTCTGCCGTTAAACAGGAGTCTGCAAGCATTACTGTGTTTCGGTTTGAAAGGGTACTGTGAGCTAGTGTAATCACCGGTCATTTTTTCAATAAAAATGCAAAAAAAACGTATGCATTTAACTAAGCATACCAATCATTATCTATTGAAATCATCAAGAATTAAGAATATTGAAAACTGAAAATATCATTGAGACTTTTAAAGGCGCCAAAAACGAAATTTTATTTATAAATTGCGTTCATATTTAAAGTATAAAATTGTGTTTTGTATAAACTGAGCTCAGGCGGATGTCCTCTGGGACGCTTGTCGAACAAAGTTTTTGTTATATCAAACTGCTAATACCTATTTTTTGTTTTATTGCTCAAAAGCTCTGAGGATTTATACCCGTAGCTGGCAATTTTGCATTAATTTCGCATTCATTATAGATCTCTTGAAAATTTAGGCGTATTTTTTGTGTTGGTGTGAATAACTCCAGAATTATGTATATCATGTATTCAAGAGGTGCCTGCAGAATATTGCCACTTAAGTGTTCGTACTTATGGGTGTAATAGATTTATGTAGCAACATGAATATAATGTTAGATCATTAGATGTCAAAAACAATAAGTACTTGATCAATGTATTTAAGTTTCAGTTATTGAGACAAACGATAGTAAATAGGATGTATTTTAATAACTTAATTATCATAATTTCTTAGTTATCATAAAAATAAGTAAATAATAAAATAATGATGTTAACATTTAGTGCAGAAATCATATTGGCCTACAGCTGTAGGCTTATGTCAACCATCACCAGTCCAGCTCAGTCATGCACGGATCCAATTTACTTTCAACACACCCTTATTAACTTTTACTTATATATGTATATTTTTTTGTATTTTTTTTATATTTATATAAATACGAGTATATATATATTATAAAAATATTTTTAAATTCAGATTGATTGTTATTAATTTTTATTTTTTTACCATTTTTTTTCTCATACTCAAATCTGCTAACCATATAATAACTTTCTTTTTAAATAAATGTTTTCGCCTCTAAAACTTAAAAAATAAATTGTAAAACGTGGATAGTTGTAATTGGCTAACAGAATTGTATTTAAGGATGTTGTAATGTATATTTTTTTGTTGTAACTGTCCTAAGTAAGAACTAATAAATAAAAAAATCATTTAAAAAATATTATCATAAAGAATTTAAATTTTTCATAGTGTGGTGAAGGCTCGTTAAAAGAATACTACCACTCCATCTCATCCAATGGATCTCGTAAAAGGCGAGTAAGGGAATTAAACTGCACTGTGCACCCAACAGCGCATGGTGGCGATGGGCTCACCACCTATCACACCAAGTGCATTATATTGTTTTGGTGAAACGTGGATTGTGGCAGTCATCTGTTTTTGTAGTGAGTGCCCAGTCTCTGACTACCCCTTATGGGATACAGTAGTGATCTTATGTATGTATGTAATTACAGTCAGTCACATATAAGTAGTATTTCTTTTTTTTTAATTATTGATAATTGTTTGCGAAAACGTCATAAGATATTTTTAATACAAATATTTGTTTTTAATACAAATAAGTGTTAACATGACAATAATAAGAGTACAGTTACTGGTGGTAGGATTCCTATACAGGAATCCGTCTAGGTAGGTACCACCCCAGGGCCAGTTACTCTGCCGTGAAGCAGTAGTGTGCAAACATTACTGTGTTTCGGTTTGAAGGGCACTGAGAGCTAGCGTAATCACTGGGCATATGAGACTTAAGAACTGATTTCTCAGGGTGACGGGCGCAGTGTGGTGCTACACAGAAATGTTGTGAGTAACACAACATGTGTTATGGGCAGACGTTGCACTTACCATTAGGTGAACGTTTTGCTCGTCTCGTTACTTTATCGAATAAAAAAAATAACTATTTTGACAAGATCGTATAGGTACTAAACATTTACTTTGACATAATACACACATTTTAAATATATTTCTCAACC
Source organism: Luehdorfia chinensis (assembly GCA_019845155.1). Classification (NCBI taxonomy): domain Eukaryota; kingdom Metazoa; phylum Arthropoda; class Insecta; order Lepidoptera; family Papilionidae; genus Luehdorfia; species Luehdorfia chinensis. The sequence continues at coordinate 14,052,381 of JAHVAK010000527.1, forward strand.
ACAATTATAATTTTTGTCTTATAAAGCAGCAAAAAAACTAATTTCTATATTAAACTTACTACATTTAAGACAGTAAATTATAATTAATACTTAATTAAAAACAGCACTGAGTACTTGTTGAAAGCACTAAAGTAGTGATAAGCGTGATAGTAGGACATGGATCAACGTTATCTTATGACTTTGTGGTGAGCCGCACATAGCGCAACCATTAATGAAGATTAATTGTTGACGACGAAACACATGTAGCTATCTGTTAATGTAGTCACTATGCCGTGGCCTAATTGTATAGAGCTTCGCGATTTCGTGAATCAGAGTTTTTAAAAGGATACTGCTTGAACTCCTAATAATTACATTACTAAAAAGTCCGAGAATAAAGTACTCGAGAATGAGTTAACAAAAACCAGACAATGGGCATTGTATACTAAGCGTGACAACTATATAAATTATCTATTAAATGTAGGGATATCGACTTTCGATATTATGCCAGTAGTTGGTTTAACTAACCAAGACAATAATTATATTATTATTAATTATGCCTATACATTTCAGTGATGCTGTCCAAAAAAAAAAATTAAAACAAGAAATTAACATTAATTGCGTTGAAAATTTTAGTACATTGATTTCAAGCGGTTTAGCAGTGCGAAAACCTCGAATGAATTTATTTATGTAAATGTTATTATTTTGTTATTTCTTATAAATATAACATAATACTTACAAAATTAAAATGAGTTACGTACGCATACATACAAATTCATTAAACAATAATTATAAGATTTTATCACATACACGCGGCGTGTGGTGGCGGCGGATGAAGAGAATCGAAACACCCCATCCCATCCCGTGGGTGTCGTAAACGTCGACTGATCAAAAATTAAAACCAGGAGAAGGGCAGCAGCATCTTTCTGGAATATCTGAATAAATAAACTACGGTTGCCAACCCTCCTGCCAAGCGTGGCATCTACGGCAAATACCCCAAAATGAGAGCTACAAGCTTTTGTGGCAATCTATGGGGCGGCCTATTTTCAGCAGTAGACTAGTGATATGCTGAAACGAAGATGATGATTAGATATACATACTCGTACAAGGTAGTCATGCTAGCAATGGCTGTAAATAGATAGTTCATAAAAACACAAACGTATTTGTTTTATTTCTATGATATACATACGAGTACTGTGAAAGCTATTTATATATATATATATTTCTGAAAACATTCACACAGTCAAAATACACACATAAGGAAGGAAAATCTTTAAGTTTCTTCTTTATGTAATATTCTAAATCTTTAATTTAAATTATCTTAAATCTTTCAATTAAAAGCGTCTTCGAAGTATTGATTAAAACGCTGTTCGCAAACTGTTAATTCAGCATTGCACTCTGCCAATCCGCTGTTTCTCGCCTTATCGCGACGAAGTGTCGTGTAGTTCCCATTGTATCCCCTAATAGTCGTAATCGCTGAGCCCGCGGCTAACGACTCTTTGATTAGAACTAAGCATTAACACATTTTGCTGTTGGCACGAATTTCTCTTACAAGTTGATCATTGCAGCTGTTCGTTATGTTAAATGCCTAAGGAATGCTGAAAACAGTTGCTTTTATATTTGCAACCATAAACTGTGCTTTACTATAAAGTTGCATGTATAAATTAATAAAACAAATTTGTATACGGACTTCAAATTTATGCACACTTAATAGAATCGGGCATTACTTTCTGGAAATCCGTTATAATAAAGGAAAGACAGTTAATTTGATAAGATCCGCATGCAAAATTTAAAACGTGTATTACCTAGTTACAGTTAGCCGCCGAGACTCGTGGCGGCTTCCAGTGGCGGTAGTTTGCTTATGCACGCTATTGAGGGAGGGCGGGCGTTGCTCTACAAAAACTGGTTAATACACACTATTTTAAATTTTGCATGACCGCATGTCTTATCAAATTAACTTTCTTTCCTTTACTTTAAATTTACTCGTATATACGAGTACAGTTATGGCGACCGCTTGGGATGTCAAAATAGTTGTATTCTAAGCTTTGAGTCCTGGGTACGACTTCCAGTCGAAACAATATTATTATATAATCATACAGAAAAAGTCATGAGCTCCCGCGGCTCTAAAATATAATCTGCGCACATGACAACATTCGTTAATATATGATGTTTAATATACAGGAATACAAATACAAACATGTATTGTCACCGTTGTTGTATAATTATCATAGCATTAGGCAGCACTGATGAGTTGTTTTTTTTTAAATGTCCTTAAGGTTGTAAAATTCCTCGTTAGTTAAAATTAAATTAAATTTAGACACAAGTGTAATGTTTGAAAGACTTGAAATAAATATGAATAATATTGGGCAATAAAATTATTCATTTTTTTTAGTTGTTCATAATATACTTTTGCAACAAAGATAGGTTACAAGCCACTACAAATGTAGTCTTATCCCAGCTGGTGCAATAATATCTAATCCACTTAAGAACCCTTACCGACGAAAACCCATTTCATTCCATCCCTCACAGTGCTGCATTAAAACCGACGGAGCCTTGGGGAGCTTTAAAACATAGTTGCAAATCTGAAACTAAAATCACTTCGTAGATTCGAGTTAGACGATTCTGGAAATCATTTATCTGAAAGCTGCTCCCTTCCGCTATCAAAACTGAATCAAGAAGGGCGAGGAACATAAACTCGACCGCCCTTACAGTTAGATAAAATAAGAAGGGGAGTTTTATTCACTCATGTCACACCACACGTAGCGGCGCGTAGGTCACCCCTCTGGTAGTCCTCCATAACGACGTCTTTATATTGAGCTATCTCTACATTTGAATACGTCTCATATCTCAAAGTGAAGGGTACTTAGTGTGACGTTATGAAGAATATTGAATATGTTTTACCTGCAGACTTACGACCGTTATTTGAAAGCTTATAAGAAAGATTTAAGTTAACGCCAATCGGTAAAAAATAGTTTATTTATTTATGTTTCTTATTACGCAATATTTATTAAAAACATTTTGGATAATTCAAAAGTGCACGCATGTCTCATGACGCACATTAAATTCTTAAGAAAAAAAAATCCTATTGAGGATTCCATTTCAGATGAAAACTATAAGAAAAAATTTTTTCTTAATAACTACTTTTGATATGAAATAGGAAATTAGTAGATAAAACACTGGACACGATAAAAAACCCGGTCTCGATACGTCAATTTTTTCCAGAGTTATCGTGACCCACGTCAAATTTTTAAATTCTCAATATCAGATGAGAGCAATTATTAAAAGTTAATAAAGACATTATTTGTAACATTATGTGTTAAGAACAGTTTCGTTTTTAAATAATATTATTCAGTGGCTATAAAAAGCTAAGAAACTGTTACCAGTGAAGTAGAATTATTAATAAATTTATAAATAATAAATATAACGGGTTAAAAGCTCGAAGCTCGACGCAGCGAGCTGTGGAAATGGCAAAGCTACTCGTATGTGTTTTACTGCCAGAGTTGTTATAGTTACGGATTCTTCGTCACTGTAACGAGGCGGGTTCAGGGTTTGAGTTCCAGCCGAGCTAAGATTTGATGGTTTTCGGATCTGATAGTCTTGTGATTGTCCTCGTGTCGCTTACACTGCATTCTAGCCTGTCTTATCGCATGAGCGTTACATCGGGCAGGACAAGTAAGTGCCTCTGTGTTTGCGCTTACACTTAATATCTCCAGCGCAGTTGATACCTTCCGACAGTATTCGAAACTCGACGCCGTGGTCGTAAATAGATCTGGATGATATCATGCGTGAACATACGTTGAAGTAAATTAAACCGAGCCGTGGTAGCCCAGGGGCCGGGTTCATAATTTCATAGTACGCGCGTAACCTGGGTTCGACCCCCGGTGCCAGCACCTAATTGTTCTAAAATTTTAATTGCTGATTTACCACGTGCTCGGCGGTGAAGCAGAAACATCGTGACGAAATCTGCATATCCGAGGTATAGAAATATTTCGAGTACATGTGAAGCCAACCCGCATTGGAGCAGGACTATTCCCAGCTTCTCAGCCCAGAAATGAGAGGACAGGCCTCCTCTCATTGCCACTGCTCAGCATTGGGACATTTATACGCTCTTACTTCACTTTATTTTCAATTTTTTTTAAATTAGATGACATTAATAAATATGGCCTTTTTACCCAAACGAAGTCAACATTTGTACACACATACATACAGTAACGCCTTTTTCCATATGAGAGGTATGCAGAGGCCACAAATGTAATCCACTCTTCAACCCCGCGAGAACGAGACGTTATGGGTGGCGAACCACGTCGCCGCTGCTTTGATACGAGTCAAATTATCTTACTCCCTATTGCGTTCCCACGAGTACTATAGTGACAGAATTGCATGTTATGTACAATACCTTAGTCGCCACTAACGACACCTCGGTAGGAAAGAGGTAGGTGCTATTCTACTCTGCCGGACACCTATCGACTAACATTTGTACATCACGCAAATTGTTGGTATCTATTACACTTTGTCTAATTCTTACTCCTATGTTATCCTTGATGGTTGGCGTCAACAACCCTGCGTTTTTCTCGGAATTTTCTGCCACGCATGACCACTTTATGGAATCTGATTCCGCCAGCGGCTTATTCGGACCGATACGATGTAGGAACCTTCAAGGAAAGAGCCTATTCCTTTGTCAATGGCACGCAACGCATCTGCTATTCCTCTGGTATTATAGAAGTTCATGGGCGGTGGTGATCACTTACCATCAGGTAGGCCAATTACTCGTTTGCCCCTTTCTATTAAAAAACATTGGCGTTAGATCGTGTACAGATAATTTAATGCCCCTACAGTAGGGCTAATAATTATCACACTATAATATATTCAACAGATTACAGCCTTAAGTATATGAAGACATCATAATTATGTATATTACATATTACGAAAGACGATTAGATAGATCGATATAAGCTAATCCGTGACGTGCAAATAAACTGAGTAGATGCTTACCTATGCAATAGAAAACTTATTAACTACGTAAAAAAAGATTTACGGGAACGGAGTTGTAAGGGAAAATTATATTCGATGTTGGTGAATATTTCAACGGTGACATGTTTACGTGACATAATTCGGACCGCTTTCCATCGTGTCGGCGTGTCCAGCCTGCTGCTGAGGTGTTGTGGTATTTATTCGGAAGAATTTGTTTGTCGCTATTTATGAGGTTAATTACTTTTAAATAAGTGCACTTAAACACATACTTCTTTTAAATGAAACTAATTTTACGGATTTTATGGCGTTTAATTTACTTCTTATTGTAAACATCGTGCAATTCAATTATATAAGGAAAAGAAAATTTAAAAAATGAGAAACTATGTTGATGATAATTTTGGCTTCAATAAATATACATTTACAGCAGTTATTATGCACTTCAAAATTAAAAGCTTAATAAAATATTCTACAATAAATTATGTAAATTTATTGTAAGATATTTTACTTGATATTTTACTCGTAATACATGTATGCATTGGACATAACACACTCATTAGGTTATTAGTGCGTACATTACGTAATACATAATCTTTATTTATTGGTTTAGATTGCGATAATAAATGTTTGGAGTATATTATATTTTATAATATAAAATTATTTTAAATATTTATAAAAATAAAACTTTTCTTTTAAAAAAATACTCATCTCGGCTCCAAGACGCTAATTAACCTATTAATCCCTTATAAGCTTTACTATTAGCAGCAGCAGTGGCAAATCTGAGTTTTAAAAAAGTCATTTAAGCACGTTTCTTAGCCTGCAGATATTGTCGGTTCCTCCAAGGTGTAGGTTCATCTCAGTATACGAGATAGGGAGAGGCGGACGGCCAGCATCTGGCCTGGTAATTAAGAGCATCTGCCTACGTTCAATTTTGAAACGCGGTGGATGAGAGTTACCCCGCACGCCGTCGGGTCCATTTGGGAGGGTAGAGCAAATTGCTAAACTTTCAATTAAAGAGTTGTTATTCAAACCGCTCCCGGTTTTCTCGGCGGCATGTTTTATTTCGCAACGAACTCTGATAGATCCGTGTTTCGAATTTTGCTTGGATACAGTTTCACGATATCTTTGTCGAAGAGTTTTTGAGAGTTGTTAACTAAGGGTTATTGTATGATATTTATTCTCTTTAATTTTTAGTTATTTTACTTATACAATATATTATTTGTATAATAGTAAATAAACGCTTCGACTTTATCTTTACTTAAATACTCGTATTAATAAGTTTGTTACTTGCTACAAACAAAACAGCAGCCAGGAAATATTTTTTTCTAATTTTGCGCAAATATAAAATTATTGAAAATAAAATGTATTTCATGAATTAGAAATTGCTTGACGGTGATCACCTCTTACCCAGAGATTATTATTGTCTTTGCATTTCTTTACTATTACAATTTTTATACTATAAGTCAATCCTCTAATGTTTTGTACCCATACATTATGCTTCACAACTATATAAATATAGCTATAGAGATTTTTGTGTGAGTTTAAAACAAAATATTTGAATAAACATAAATTAACAATCAATTTTACTAGAAAAATGTTTACATAGATACTATTTCACTGGAACACGAGTACGTCCTTGATTTTATAAAATAATTTAATGTCCCGTAAGTGCAGTGGTTTTTCGATTTCTTCTATAGCACATTTTTTATATCATTTAAGTGTATTTATTGAAATAATTCCGCTATGTCTGGCGTATGTGGACTATGAGAAGGCCTTCGATTCATCTAAACATCTAAATAAATAAAAAGCGGTTGCCAGCCCGCCTGCGAAGCGTGGCAACTAAGGCAAAACCCCTCCCAAAATGAGGACTACAAACTTTTGTGACAATCTATAGGGGAGGCTTATGTTCAGCAGTGGACTAGTAATAGGCTGAAATTATGATGATGACGATTTTAAGTTTTGAAGTTTAAATTTTGATTGTTTGTAATATTAAGTAATTCTTGAATGTCGCGTTGCGGTAGATTTTTCGCCACCGAAGTACAACAATAATTAATTAGCATTAAAAGATGGCGTTGTGCGACGCCCTTTTCTGAATAGCGCTTAACACCGCAATTCTCCGCTATTACATGACTTAGAGACACGATGTCTTCAAATATTTGCACCTGAGCCGCGATTATATATCAAATAAGATAATTATGTATCAAATATTTGTCGACATGAATTTAGATAGCAAATTTAGGGAGCTTTTTATATATATTAGTTTTGTTTAAACCAAACCTGACTGGGCCCGCTATCCGAATCCGACGAAACCACAACGGCTGACGGCAAAAACGTCACCGGAATAAAATCAAATATTTGTCGCGAAGTCTGTAGGTGCTATCTTCAAACTCTGTGTGTTGTTGATCGAAAGGTCTGGATGAATGTTGTATTGAACTCATAGCAATTGTTACAACTTTGGGAATTCATCGGTAATTATTTTAATGTGTTTATTTATTTAATTCATTGTAGGGTTATTATTTATTATTGTAGGTTAATTAGTTTAGGTTTACATGTTTTCTATTAGTTTTAAATGCTTATTTTAAATTGTACAAATCCATACAAATAAATAAAACATGAGTGATTATGCAATAACGTTTTTACCTCATTTGTATGGTATGAGTTAAATAAAATATAATAATTTGAAGGATACCAAAACTCAAACACGCGTTTTTTTCTGTCTGTTTCTTTGTCCGAGCTAATCTCAGAAACGGCGAAATCGATTTTATTATTTAATTGCCAGGTAAGAGACTTTTAAAAAGCAATCTACTAGTACTTTTTATTTCGTAAATATTCAAAGTTCCTGCGTAAGATCTAAAAAACTTTAGAAATTAGTTTAATTAATTTGCGTTTTGGTCATCATTATTTTCGTTCATGGCAGTTTTAATATTTCTCTTAATATCGTAATAAGTGGTTTAGAATATTTATTGTTATTTCTTTAACGTATTTATCTTATCTATAAAAATAAATAAAGTTGGAGTGTCTGTCTGTGATTTCGCAATGGGGATTTTTCCTTAATCTTATATGGTAATTTGCAGGATACCAAAACACAAGCACGCATTTTAAAAATTATTGTCTCTCTGTCTATTTGTTTGTCCGGGCTAATCTCAGGAGCGGCTCAATCTATTTGACGGGACTTCATTGGCTGGTAGTGGATTTTTTAGAGAGCAATCTAATCTACTATTTATTTTAGAAATAATTCGGGTTAATACATCAAATCTGATAACCTATGCATGCATTCAACTGCTGAACCGATCTTGACAAAATTTGGCACAGAGATAATTTGCATCCTGGAGACGGACATAGGATACTTTTTATCCCAGAAAATCAAATAATTTCCACGGGATATTTAAATATATCCACGCGGACGAAGTCGCGGGCATCAGCTAGTTGATAACATATAACTGCTAGTAGAAAGCATTAGACTTATGCACACAGCCTTTGACTTTGACTTTACACTCCTCTCGTGGCGGCACCCGCGACTGACGACACTGCGGCGTCCGCTTAGATTATTGTTGAGCCGTGCGTCTGTGTGGGTGCGGTCGTTTTGAAAGTGTGTCGTTAGTTTCCCCACTGTTGTAATATATATTTACTAACACCGAAAGATTTCAGAAATTGCCACACATCAAAGATGGAAAAATTAGTCATATTTTCATGGTTATTACGTCGTTTAGCATTTCATGCATGTCATTTGCTTCTTAGTAATATTAACTAAGACCAGTACTTTTTTATTTACAAAAGTAAATACCTAGTGGTAGGATTCCTATGCAGGAATCCTTTTAGGTAGGAACCACCCCAGGGCCAGTTATTCCGCCGAGAAGCAGTAGTGTTTTAAAACTTTAGTGTGTTTCACATCAACATTAGTGAGTTTGAAGGGCACTGAGCGTAATCACTGGGCTTATGAGATTTAAGAACTGATGTCTCAGGGTGACGGGCGCAGTGTGGTGTCACACAGATGTTCTGGGTGACGCAGCATTTGTTATATGCAGACGTTGCACTTACCATCAGGTGAACGTTTTGCTCTTTCGTCACTTTTTCGAATAAAAAATGTAGTTGCAATTAGACATAACAACATGTTCCTAAGCAAAATATAGATTTTTACTATACAAAAAAACAATGATGAGTAAACATCAACATCTATTTAGCATGTAGATTGCTAAATAGATGTAGAAGTGACAGTTTTTAGTTAATTTTTTTACAATACATTTGTTTAAAGGATTACGTGACGAGACGAGCAAAACGTTCACCAGCTGATAAATGCAACGTCTGCCCATAACAAATGCTGTGTCACCCAGAACATATCTGTGTGGCATCACACTGCGACTGTCATCAAGAGACATTAGTTGCTAAGTCCCATACGCCAAGTGATTACACCAGCTCTCAGTGCCCGTCAGACCGAAACACAGTAACATTTGCACGCTAATGCTTCACGGCAGAATAACTGGCCGGGATAGGTACCTACGTGGATTCCTGCATAGGAATCCTACCACCAGTAACATATACATATTACATGTGATGTGAACATTAGAGCAAAATATATCTGAATTTTTGTATTTATCATTATATTTTTACATAATCTTATTTTAAACTCGTTTTGAAATAGTTGATTTAACAATAAGAAATCACTATTTTTTTTAAATTTCAGAAAAGGTTTGACGCTTCCACACTAAACCCTTACGCTATCAATGGGTACATACATATTATATGAATTGATAACTATAATAATAAGAAAATATAGTTTATCTTTGTGATCCAGAAAGCGCCAGATGAAAAAAGTTATCACACTTCCGAATTGTTAACTTTTTAGAAATAGCATAACATTTTTTAGTTTATAGGAGAATTTAATTAGACCAAAAGATATTTTAGTCATAGCGGTGAGGAGATACCAATTGGTATCTCCTCATCGCTATGACTAATATATATAGATAAATATCAATAATATAAGTTGTACTAATGTGAGAATGCAGAGATAGATTTACTCAATCGTTGATTGAGTAAGTCGATGTTTTTAAATGAAATCACCCATTCTCATAGAGAATGTATTTATATCCATTTCGTATCGATAAACGTCAAGGGAACATTGTATTAATACAATATAAAGCACAGTAGGAGAACAATACACGACTCCAGACCTTATCATCCTCCATATCATAAATAAAATCTTTCCTTAAATAAAAATTCAGATGAAGCAGAATAGAGATGAGAAGCTAAAACAATCTTATCTGGAATATTTTCGCAAAAATGCACCATTTGTATAACACGTAATAATTAACCGCCGTTTCTATTCTGGATCTAGTCGTAGCATATAATAATTATTATATACGACATATTCACAGTCATTTAGGCACATTTATCAATGGACTTTAATCAGTTTTGTAATACTAAAGAAAGATGAAGTTTATTTTTTGTGAGTTCTTACTTAGATTTTTCAGCAGTCACGAACCTTAAGTAGAGAATAGTCGAGGTATTTTTTGGGATACATTTATATCGAATTTACCTAAAAGACTTTGGCAGTCTATATTGTTATTAAATATGCATGAACGTAATATCCGTAATTATTCTGCTATCACTCAATGACTTTAATTTGAAGTTTTATCTATCGTTGTTTTATCTACCGTGATAAGACTATGAATAAAGTGAGTAAACTATAAGTTCGCTTTCCAACTTTATTTCCTCCACTTTGCACGGTCTTTAGCATCCATTAGTAAGTCCATTGTTTCTCATATCGCTCTTCACGACATCAAATCTGCGCCACTTAGATCAGCCGCGAACTTAAGATCCTGAAACTTCTAGCTTTAAGCACAAGTTCCCTATGTAATCTGCTGGTGTGCGAGCAACATGGTCATACTTTTTCAATCGGAAAATACCAGGAGTTTTTACATTCTCATATTTTAGCGTCTCATGTTTCAGCGGGCGATTACGGGATTAAATTTTAATGTTTAGTATTCTAAATAAATGATGATCACCGTCACGTTAACGTAGGTTTTTTGTTCCAGAGGTGGCTGATTTTGCGATTGCGGCTCAATGTGCGCCCGAAGACGGCGCCGCACGAGGGAGCATGCTGGTGGTGCACCTCTTGATACTTAGCACTGCTCTCGTGGCTGTTAATAGCGGCAAACACGGTAAGTAATTTCAAAATGCAAAACAAGTTATAATTTCTAATTTTCTGGGTTTTTGATGTTTCTTTCTAGGGCAAAGTCATTAAATGCTCACCAGTGAAAAGTTTAAAAAAATACATTAATTGTTTTCAAATTGATAATTTATTTATAAATTGATAAATTGATTTCAAAAATTAGAATGTACCAGTGGATATACCACTGGTACATTCTAATTTTTGAAATCAAAAGGTGAACAATTCTGAATATCGTCACAAACTGCAGAGTTCTTAGAGCGATTCTTCACGTCTAATAGTTGTACAAGACAATATTTAAAAATAAAAGCATATCTTACATGCACTAATATTATGCCAACCAAAATAATACAAAAACAAAAACTTTCACATTGTTTACATATAATACCACACCCCAGAGGACTTTATCATAGCCACATCTGTGGTAATGATAAAGTCCTCTTGCCGATATTTTTTATAAAAGGGGGGGGGGGGACAAACGAGCACCTGATGGTAAGTGATCTCAGCCGCCCATAAACATCCGCGATACCAGAGGACTTAGGATACAGGTGCATTATCAGCCTTTTAGAAGTGACGTTCCACAACGGCGACCTTTAGCTAGTTAACAATCAAAAGATGTAATAAAGTATCGTAAGTATTAGCGACAATACAGAGGCATCATCCAACTTCACCTTATTATTTATTCTTTTAAAAAAAAACGATGCCCTGCAGTAGGATTTCTCCTGTATCGTGGATGCGTTTTACAGACATATATTTTACACGCACAACACTACCTAACTCGAGCACTCACTCCTAGCTCCGGCTGGGATTCGAACCCAGAATCCGCGGCTTAGAAGCCAGGTACGCTAACAACTAGGTCACGCTGTAGTCATGTTTCTAATGTAACGCTTATGCATGAGATTAGAGGAAGAGTGGGATACAGTGTCAAATACGACTCAAATACGACCACAATCACAATACAACCAGACCCGATAATCAAATATTTGTATGTAGCACAACAGTTTCTCCCTAAAACAACCTAAATATAAAAATAAGAAATACCTTCTGCACGAAACTTGTTGTTTTATACTAATAACGTTTGAAACTCATGAAGTTAAAAAATACACGTGAAATTTACATAAACCTTGCCCACGCCCTCCTCGCTTTTCCCTATTTTCTCCTTCTTGGGAAACATCTGTTTAGCGCGTATCTATGCGTTACTATAAAAAACGTTATTATTTTTAGCACATGATTTCCGTTTCTAAAGACATAGGTATAACTTATCTTATATAATTTAATTTCTATCAAGACGTCAGCTATTTTTTCAATTGAACAAAATTGCTTTACCTGCTTAAGAGAGCACGTAATGTAAAGAATCACAGTGAGATGTTCCGCCGACCTTACAAAACCTATTTTATAAGGGACATGTGTTATTTCGTTGTAAGGGTGCCAGATCAAACATGACATGATCCACACTTCCGTGAGGGGTGCACATGGAGTAATAGGATCGTAATACTTCATATATTTCTGTTTAATGTTATTTTTATATTCTGTTAGTTTCTTATCTGGAATTAGTGTAACACAAATGTCGAGTTCCGCTTTAGTTAAAATACACCTTTTCATCTTAAGGTGGAATGCCCAAAATACTGCCAAATAAGGCAAAAATTCACGTACATTTACGTATTTATCAAAAAAGTACGAAACGTTGCCTTTGTGAACTGAGAACTGGATCCCCAGAGGTTTATGTCTTTTCGGATCAGGCGGCTTACCGGAGGACGCGCGAGAAAAACTCCTTTCCCTCATAAATATTTACTTTATGAAATAACGCGCCCCAAGCTCAGCTTAGTCTTACATACCGGCTGGCAGCAGGTGATAACTGCCAAATGACAAAAACAGTTATTTACACTTATATTTCTATTAGGGGAAAACCTACCTCTTAGTATCTTCGGTTTTCAGGCATTTTATGAAATAAAGTTCTTATTGTTTAAAAATATACATAAATTTTTAGAAAATGTACATACATTGTAAAGTTAACCATTATTAAAGTTAACATTTCTATGAAATACTTATGACAGATATTTTTTAAGATATAACTTAAAAAAATATTTCACACGAATGTTACTTTACGATTTCAATTAAAGAAAACTTTGGTTATTAAAGGACATAGGTGAATGTCACAACAATTTCATATTATCTAATTATTTTCGTTGACTTCTAGTTTTTTTGATACATTCATATCAATTTAACTTGCGTAGGTACTTTTGATGACACTATCATACAAATCTAGCTTAGCTTTAACGGCACCTTAGTTTTGCAAACCAGATAAAATTGAAAAGCTACGATAAATCTTCAAGCTAACAAATTTTTAAATATACTGAAGTACATTAGTGTCACACAATTTCCACGAAGGTATCGGAATTGCTTAATGTTTTTAAATACTATGATAAACTATACTGTTGATCATCATCATCATCATCATTTCAGCCTATCTTAGTCCACTGCTGAACATAGGCCTCCCCCATAGATTGCCACAAAGCACGGTCCTGAGCCACCTGCATCCATCGACTTCCCGCAAAATCGCGCAGGTCGTCGCTCCATCTAGTGGGGGGGGGGGGGGGGGCGCCCTACACTGCGTTTGCCGGTACGAGGTTGCCACTCTAGAACCTTTCTTCCCCATCGGTTATCGGTTCTACGGCCTATATGGCCAGCCCATTGCCACTTCAGCTTACTAATCCTTAGGGCTATGTCGGTTACTTTAGTTCTGCTGCGGATATCATCGTTACGGATTTTATCACGCAGAGAAACTCCGAGCATAGCTCTTTCCATAGCTCGCTGAGCGACTCTGAGCTTCCTCAAGCGGCCCGCAGTGAAGGACCACGTCTCGGTTCCGTATGTCATCACTGGCAACACGCACTGGTTGTAAACTTTGCTTTTGAGACATTGAGGTATACTCGACGAGAAGATGTGACGTAGTTTCCCGAACGCTGCCCAGCCGAGTTGGATCCGTCGATTGACCTCTTGGTCGAAGATGGACCTACCTAGTCGGACAATCTGTCCTAGGTATACATATTCGTCAACAACTTCGAGCATAGTGTTCCCAAAAACAACCGGTATAGGTGTGACATGGACGTTAGACATGATCTTCGTCTTGTCCATGTTCATCTTAAGACCTACCCGTTGGGAGACACTATTAAGGTCATTGAGCATAGTGCCAAGCTCCTCCAGCGATTCTGCCATTATGACTATGTCGTCGGCAAATCGAAGGTGAGTGATGTATTCGCCATTGATGTTAATGCCGTATCCTTTCCAGTTCAGTAGCTTGAAGACATCTTCCAATGCAGCGGTGAAGAGTTTCGGGGATATAACATCACCCTGTCTTACACCTTTCTGCAATCGGATCGGATAGCCATCGTAGCCTTATTGTACAAACACTGCAGCACTTCCATATACCGACAGTCAATTCGGCACCGCTGAAGTGACTGTAGCACCGCCCAAGTTTCGACGGAATCAAAGGCTTTTTCATAGTCCACATACGCCAGACATAGCGGGAGATTGTACTCTTCGGTCTTTTGTACAATCTGGCGAAGGGTATGTATGTGGTCTATGGTACTAAAGCCTTTTCGGAATCCGGCTTGTTCGGGAGGCTGGAAGTCGTCAAGTCTGCTTGCGAGACGATTCGTAATGACTCTCGAAAACAGCACATAGACGCGGCTCAGAAGCGATATCGGTCTATAGTTCTTCAAGAGGGCGTTATCACCCTTCTTGAAGAACAGGACAACCACGCTTCTGCTCCACTCTTCCGGCGTAGCGCCGCCGTGGATGACGGAATTAAAGAGCCTCTGAAGGACTAAAAGTACCGGTTTTCCACCCGCTTTCAGAAGCTTCCCTGTAATTCCGTCTTCACCGGGCGCTTTGCCATTCTTGAGCTGTTTGAGAGCCATACTAATCTCGCTCAGACTGACGTCCGGGATATCGTCGGAATAGTGTCAGACGAGTTTGGCTCTTGGGTCGTAACTCACACTTGTATGTGGCTCCAACGACGATGTGTACAGCTGCCCATAGAATCTCTCGATCTCACTCATAATCTCTGGTCCAGCGGAAATGACGCTACCGCTCTCGGTCCTCAACTTTGTCAGTTGGCTCTTCCCGGCAGACAGATCCCTGGCAAAGACCTTGGAGCCTTGGTTTCGCTCTATCGCTTCTTCAATACGAAGTGTATTGAAGTTGCGTAGGTCTCGCCGCATACATTGGGAGATCTGTCTGTTAAGTTGCCGATATGCTGACGCGTCAGTTGAGGACTGTAGCTTCATTTCACGCCTGCCCTCCATGAGACTGACAGTGTGATCGGAGAGCTTCTGGATCTTCTTTTTGCGGCGGGTCTTGCAAAACTTTGCCCCCACCGCCTGGACAGTTTCCACGAGCCTCTCGTTTAAATCGTCCACTGTAACGCAATCATCTAGGCACTGAAAGCGATTATGCAATTCGAGCTGGTAGCTCTCGAGATTTTGGATAAGGGCACGTGATGGACGGAGTGTAGACTTCACCAGACGAGACCTCTCCAGCTTTACGTTCAAGTTCAATGTGCCTCTTACCATTCGGTGATCACTACCGGTTTTCACCCTAGCGATCACAGAGACATCATTGAACAGCTGTCGTTTGGTCGTCATGATGAAGTCGATCTCATTTTTGGTGGAACCGTCCGGGCTCATCCAGGTCCACTTTCTGTGGGGCCGCTTTTGGAAAAAGGAGTTCATCATAAAGAGTCCCTCCTTCTCCATAAAGTCGGCCAGCTGTTGGCCCCTTTGGTTCCGGTGCCCTATTCCAAATTGCCCCACTACCAGCTCACCGTCTTTCTTCATGCCCAGCTTTGCGTTAAAATCTCCCATCAACACCGTGTAGTGAGTTTTGGAGGAATGTATGGCTTTTGAGATATCCTCATACATTACCTCCACCTCATCATCAGGGTGTGCCGAGGTAGGTGCATATACCTGTATGACCTTCAGCGAATACCGTTTGGTTATTCTGAGTATAAGGTACGCAACCCTAGTCGACACACTCCCGATCTTGACAACGTTGCTAATGAGAGACTTGTGGACGATAAACCCGACACCTCCTTGGGACAGATGGTCGCCCTCCCGGTGGTAGAACAAGTTACCGGATTTGAGGATTATCGTGTCCTCGCCCTGTCTTCGGACTTCAGATAACCCTATAACATCCCATCGTAACTTGTTCACCTCTTCTTCCAACTCCAGGATTCTCTCGTCGGCCCTCAGCGTGCGTGCGTTGTATGTTGCCAGGTCCAGTCGTCGTGGGTGGTAGCAAGATCTCCTCCTCCGGAGATTCTTCGCACCCCCTGCCCCGCCGTTACCATGACTGCTACCGTAGCCAGGACTAGCGGGGCCGCCGGAGACTAGGGGCCGTTCCTTTGTAGCTCTCATTGGTGGGGATTTTGCCATAGTTGCCACGCTTGGCAAGCGGGTTGGCAACCGCAGTTTTTTTTGTTTTGGTGTTCCAGGAAGACGCTTCTGCCCATCTCCTGGTTTTAAATTTCCCTCTGTCGACTTTTACGACACCCACGGGACGATATGGGGTGGTAGATTCTCTTATGCCGCTACCACACAGCCACATACTGTTGATAAATATTTTAAAATGGGTGTTGCAGACCAACATTTGACTTTAATAATCAAAGTCACCGACACGGTTTAACCGATCACCATGAAAGCTCGTAGCAGATATATGTATTTTTTCGTGGAGAAAGTTTTTAATGCTATCCCACTATGTACTTGTTGCTTTGTTGTAGCTCGCCACTCGATGGCAAGGCGATGATTTTGCTAGTATTTATCTATCAATATACTAATACGTGAAGAAAAATCTTTGTAACCTTTTTTAAACATATTGCCCGCACGGAGAAGAGTGAGATGTGGCATAGTTAAAATTTGTGTGGAGAAGAAGTGAGGAATCTAAAATTTCTATTATAATATTTGTTAGAAATACATTAAATCGAATAAAATAAAACATTCAATATTTACGTTCATACTGACAATGTCAATCACGAAATTTCTGTCGTTTGTTTAATTTCATATTACTAATGCACAGTAACGTGCACTGACAAGTATACAATTTTGAATTTTTTTGAACCTTATACCGTTGTGGTAAGGTTCTAACATTTGTGATAGTGTATTTTTATGACTGTAACAAACACGGTAGAGATTGTCACCACAGAATTTTAAAATTTTGCCAACAAATATTTTTACAAACATAATTTATTTATGAATTACTTATAAATATATCGAGATAGAATCCGTAACGATGATTTGATCGAATTTGAACGAGATTAATCGACATCGAGACGACCTGCACAGTTTTTCTGAAAGTCGATGGATGCAGGTGGCTCAGGTCATGTTTTGGGGCAGGGTTTTTGTTCAGCAATGGGCTTGTGATGAGCTAAAATGATGATGATGTTGATCATCATATTATATAACTAAGAGAGTCGACCAGCACATTGTACACCTATAGACAGACAGATGCTTTCTTCACTTGCTAAACGGAACTCAGCTCACTGGAATTTGACATATATAAAAATAACAAAGGAAAGAGAAGTTAATTTGCAAGAGTAAAATTTCAAAGTTTAAGTTTCTTTCGCCAGTTACTTCTCCGCCGAAGGAATCTCATACGAAGACGTTGGTAGATTGTAAAAAAATATGTTTTATTTCATTATATTTCATTTTATTTCACTTAGTTTCACTCAGCAATGCACACTACTGAAGTCGGGAACCTAGTGCTACTAGTAGAACTTATTGCCCAGTGTTAGTGTTGTTGTTGTATAAAGTAATGAAACGAGCAAAACGTTCACCTGATTGTAACTGCAACGTCTGCCCATAACAAATGCTGTGTCACCAAGAATATTTCTGTGTGGCACCACACTGTGCCCATTGTGCCCATCACCCTGAGACATATGTTCTTAAGTCTCATATGCCCAGTGATTACGCTAGCTCACAGTGCCCTCCAAACCGAAACACAGTAATGATTGCACACTACTGCTTCACGGCAGAATAACTGGCCCTGGGGTGGCCTACCTAGCATAGGAATCCTACCACCAGTAAATGTTATTTCTAATAGGTACACCAAAAGAAGTTTAAAGAGACAATTATCTTATACACTTAAGAAATTATACACTGAACTTATAAATATTAGCTATTTATAAGTCGGACGGGGTATAAGTCGGGTTTGAAAAGCCGCAGCCAAAATTTGTGCGAAAACAAGTTTATGTGTTTGTCTAAGGGTCTGGTTGCATGTTAATTTAAAAAGAAACCAATGAGCCACATTACAATCAATACGTATTTAAATAAATTTCACATACATTACACAACCAGACCACTACGTCCCGCGGTCGTCGAAATGTAAAATGTATGTCTGTGACACGCACTTACGATACCACATATACATCCACATCCACATCACACTAGAATTTCTTATCACACTAGATTTAAAAAAAAAACCTTTTAAATAATTCAGGTAAACTAACCTACAAATACTGGAAAATAATTTTCCCAAAAATTAGGAACTGTTCAAACCCAAAGTTTCTTAAAATCTGCCTTACCCGCATAATTCTAAGAAATTAATCGTAGTGGAAAGCGTCTGTCCAATATATAATGAGTTCAACTGAATTGCGAGATCATACTTAGTTTGAAGCGAATTGAATATATTAAACCTTTAACAAAATTAAACGTTGTTATAACTCTTAGACCAGTGTAATAAGCGAATCACGTACTTCGATTTTGAAGGATAATAAACAAATTAGCGGTTATTATGAAGGGGATTTTTATTAGCTTTTATCAACATTTCCGCATTCTCATTACCGTAAAAATAATATTTTCATAATTTTTATATCTTATATAATTATGATAACGTTACAATAAATTATAGGCATTAAATTATTATAATAATGAAACTTAAAAAATAATAATAAAGGATAGCATATAAGGCATGGACATGCACGAATTTGTTTAATATTATCTAACGACTAATCTATAAAATAACATAATAGTTATTCTGCGAGCTCGGACTTATATTTTTTGCCGTTAGTAACGGATTTGTATGCACAGTTAACAAACACGTACATTAAAACACATCAAACAATTCGTCAGACTCAGCACTCAGACGTGTAAATTGTCGGCTGTCACTCACAATAGAGCCCAACTAAAATCGTCACGAGGAGAATCGTATCCTTTTAAATTTTATTTAGAATTACATAATCTTTTTTCGTAGATTTGATTTTGTATGATTGGTACAAAAACCATCTAACTGCATTCTGATTTTGATTTGTACATTCATATAATATTAACTGGACGTTGGCTTCTCATGTTGGATTTGTCTCCGCCCCGAATAGCAGATTAACTATTACTATCACAAAAATTATGAAGGAAATTCATTTTCTCAAACATTTTTCGTATACAACGCCATCTGCGACACATGACAGAAACAAAACTTATTTTGTATGCATGTCAGTTCTGTGGCAATAAATACTTTTTCTTTCTTTCTGTCTTCTTTCATTATCCTCTGACAGCTGATTCAACTGCGCGGTCCTTTCATTGCATACCATTGAGCTAGCTGTGCCCCGCGCTGCGACGAGCGCCGCGATTTATCAACATTCGAGTTTTCACGAATTTTCATTCAGTTTTTGACCGTTATTGCATTTGTAAGTCAAACGGTAAGTTGCCTTCGAAAATGTTCACTTTGTAAGGTTAACTAATTTGTGATTGGTAATTGCTTCATTATGTAACATTAATTGTGTGACCAATTTTCCGGTTTTGTTAACAATGTCGCGAGCCAAAATATCTAATCTTTCACATCGAAGCCGTAATGCAATTAGACTTCGCAATATTGAGAATCAATCCACTGCAGATGAAAATTACGATACTCCATATTGCAATGCACCTTGAATGTTTTGGAAAGAAGTGGCGAACACGGAAAAATCCAAGTGTTCTCGACCACAAAATCACCGTATCACCGTGCATGGTCGACGGCAAGTGTTCCAAGCGTTATTCACGAAATTTGACGGCACATACTATCACTAGCATCGATGGTTATCCAATGTATCGTCGTCGATATAACTGTAGATAATCGTTAATCGCTGGCCCATTGTTAATTTAATTATAAAATTTAAGTGGAATACCAAAAAAATAAAATACATAATTCAACGCGGTAGGTGGCGCTGTGATCGTGTGGCTGTAAAGTTTCATCTATCACCATCATCATCACTTCAGAATATCACTAGTCCACCGATGAACGTAGGCCTCGTAGATTGACACAAAACACGTAAGTTGGTGGCTCTCATTTGGAGGAGTTTTTGCCATTGTTGCCACGCTTGACAGACGGGTTGGCCCCTCAGTTTATTTATTCAGATGTTCCAGGACGATGCTGTTGCCTTTTGATTTTCCCTCTGTTGACTTTTATGATATCCACGGAACGAGATAGGGGTAAAGTTTCATACTTAAATGTAATTCAGAAATCGAATTCATCGCGTCACATACCGGAACAGACTCATGCATTTTACAAGCACGTTACTTACATACATAATTAGAGTCACGCCTCTTTCGCATAGTGTAGGCAGAAACCACGTCTTTCCACTTGCTACGATCCTGACACACATCTTTAGCCTCGTCTACTTTCATTAGTGTTTTCATACCAGCTCGTCGGTTGAGGGTACTTTTGACGTGGCCTTTCTTTAAAACGATTTCGATCTGATCGTTATAAGTTCGCCCACGTCGACCCTTACCGGCTTGCCCATTGACACTCAATAATCTATTTCGTCAATCTTGTTTCATACATCTTCTCTACGTGTCCTTCTACCTTTCTCACTACATCTTCTAACACACCGCAACGTTCCCTTATCACGCTGTTTGTCGCTTTGTGTGGCTACACATAAAGTTATGCAGGGCCCCATATAATTTATTTCCTGCCAACGCTCTTCGTTCAATATCACTGTCGTACTTGCCGTCTCTCGAAAATTTTGAACCCAAAAAACTCTTTCTTGAAACAAAACAACTTGTTTCACTCTTTCTCCTTCAATCAGAACTCTGCAATCCGCCATATTTTCTTCTCTTTCAAAAACCATTACTATCGTCTTATCTACATTAATTTTCATTCCTTAGCTTTGTAGAGTATCATGCATAATATTAACCATCTCCTGCAACTCCATCTCCGATGATGCTAATATAACCTGATCATCGGCGTATAGGAGGCATTTGTCGGTCAAATCATTCATTCTTAATCCAAACACTCTCTTTAAATTTTTTATATAATATGAATAGGTTAAACAGCCTCGGCGAAGCCACACATCCCTGTCTAACACGTTTTTCGATGTTAAACCAGTCTGTGTAAGCCCCGTTTACCCTGACACAAGCACTGGAATCGTTATAGAGTGATTTCAGTGCTTGTATTAAGCTGCCGTTCACCCCATATTCAGACAATGTCGACCACAGTTCATTCCTTAGCACTCTATCATAAGCCTCTTTCAAGTCTACAAATGCGCTATAGTGCTTTTGACATTGAGCCAAGAATTTTTCGGCTATGCTTCGTAAGGATTCCTCTCCTGAATCCCACTTGTACATCTCATATCTTCTTTTAAGTATCATTCATCACTCTCTTAATCAACACCTTTGCATACAGTTTGCCGACAATACTGAGCAAGCTAATGCCTTGGTAGTTTTTGCAGCCTTGCTGCGACCTTTTTCCTTTGTAAAGTGGTACGATGACGGCCTTGCACCAGTCTTCTGGTACGTTGCCGCTCCTCCAGCAAAGGTTAAAAAGGCGGTACAGCTGACTAGCTACCACGCCCTGTCCAGCTTTCAGCATCTCTACCGTAATTCTGTCATATCCTGCAGCCTTGCCCAATTTCATACTATTCAACGCTTCCACAATCTCTTCGATACTTATATCACTTTATTTGCAATCGTAATTCATGTCCCCGAATGGAGCCTGTACTTGCATAACTCCTTTAACGCATGTTACTTATAATTTACTATCTTACTTATAGGAATTTTAAAACATTATTATATATACATATATCCATTATATTAAATAATTTATTTATAATTGCAGATGGAAGAGTGAATTTATTTTGTAGTAATTTTGAATTATGCTCATGATCCTTATATCTAAATATATGGCTTGTTATTTATTTATTTTTTACCCTCTGGGTTACAGCTGAAATCAGTGTATGTTCATTGAGCAAAA
The DNA here is from genome assembly GCA_019845155.1 of Luehdorfia chinensis. Taxonomy (NCBI): domain Eukaryota; kingdom Metazoa; phylum Arthropoda; class Insecta; order Lepidoptera; family Papilionidae; genus Luehdorfia; species Luehdorfia chinensis. The sequence goes on from JAHVAK010000527.1 coordinate 14,074,708, forward strand.
ATTCACTGAGCTAAAGCTATTTTGTGTCACTCCAGCACACGCTATCTAAGACGTCTTTGTTTCATTAAAATTACCTAATTTTATTTATTTCTAGATACTATTTTTTATTGTGTATTTCAATGTTTTGTAGTGTTTTAGCTATCATTCTTGTAATGTACAAATCATTGTATATATAAATTGTATCTATGATGTAGTGACCAAATAAACGAGATATCTGTCTATCTATCTACTGTCTACTTTGTAAACCTCCTGTGCCGGTTTGCACAGTTGCAAATATTTAGTTAAGAATTACAAATTGTTATCTAAGATCATAAAAAAAACTACTTGTTACTGAAAGAAAAGTACTTCGAAAGATCATTGGTCCTATCAGAGAACTAGACGGAAGCTGGAGGACCAGGAAGAATAAGTAAATAGAAGAAGTAGTGGCCGAGCCTAATATTACAGAAGAAGTAAGAGTAGACTTCACTGGCTTGGATATGTTGAAAGGATGAGTGAAGAGAGTATATCTGGGATGCCCCCCTTCATATGATGTAGAACGTGACCAGTAAAATAATCATTAAAAAATGTATAATTTCTAATTTTTATAAAATATATTTTTTGAAACTACTCCGACTTTTGAAAATTATTATTGGCTGTGCGACATGGCAGCAACAGTACCGACACAGACATAAATTAGTAAGCAAGAGATTCGTTCAAGAACTTTTTTTTTAAATTACTTAATATAAGTATTTAGTTATTATAATTTATAAATAGAAGTTAGAACATAAGCTTTAACTCCTAAGTCGTAAGTGAAGTTATATATTTTAAAATATTGTTTTAAAGATCTATCTATCTATTTTAACACGAAACATTGGAAGGCGAAAATTATAACAGACCTTACATCAAATCTTAATTAATTAGGCTACAACAAACCGTGAATGCTAAGAAATCGTGGAGCTAGTAGTAATAAAAGAAAGGGATCTGTGCCTTTATCATGATAACGAGACGCTGTTCAACCCTTTCATTATTGGTTCGTTTTTCATTGGTTAGCAAGAATGTTTGCTTTATTTTTCATTTCAAATATTTTTCTTTGACGAAAACTAAATATGAGGTAGGGAAATTGTAATATTAATGTATGAATATAAAATGAGTGCGGATTATTTTATTAAAAGTGAAAATCAATAATATTGATAAAATAAATACGAGCGACAGTATGCAATTTTTTTTAAGTAACTTTGATTACAGTCACTCGCTTAATAGAATATTAAACTTATTAAACAAGTGAGATTTTCTTTGATGATATGTTAACAAATTTTAGTGCGGTTAAACAAATACTTTCTGTGAGTTACACCATGGTTCCAAAAATTTCTTAAGAATTATGAGCTCATCACTCACACTATTACACCGATGAAATTTCTGTTTAGACGCTGGGTGTGGCAGCTGAGAACAGATACGACATATAGTAACGACGGTATGAAAAAAGTAGTAAACTTCCTCATCATAACTACAATATATTTTGTATGGTGGTAGGATTCCTATCCAGGAAAAAAGTGGTAAACTTCCTCATCATAACTACAATATATTTTGTATGGTCGTAGGATTCCTATGCAGGAATCAACCAAACAAGAAAATGGACAATTTTAAATGTTTCTACCAAAAAGGCAATAAATAAATTTTTAACAGGTATAAGTTTTATTACACATGAAATATATATTTTTGCAAACCGTTTCTAAGTATTTTTTATGGATTATGGATTTGACACTTACTTCCTCTATTCTAGCTAACCCAAAAGAATCTAAGATGTTTAACAGTAATATTACATATAATAATGCATGCACATATGCAACTGCGTAATAAGCTAATTTGTATACAATTATAAATATTTAACCCTTAAATGCGTGAATTTAGTTATTGACTTTTTTTAAATTATATTAGGGTGTATAGAGCACGGGAAAAATAGGTAAAAAAAAACAAAGTATTGTCTTACAGCCACTTAAAATGTAAAGCCAGAATGTTACAAATCAGCAAAAGTGCGCACTTATCGAACTATGTACACGTAGAGTATGTATAGGGAATTAGCTGTAAATTAAAAACTCAAAGTTAATAGAATTTTTTTTTTTTACTTTGCTGAAATTAATAAAAACAATTGTTAACTCTTCTACAGCATAAGCTTACTCTGTATTTGTCAAATCATTTGAATTTTCGGTATGTTGCATCCATGCTCCAACGTAAATTTAAGAGTAAATACAAAAATAAAAGTTTCGTTCTAGCAGCCGGAACTTTTATACGAGTATCTAAGTAAATTTCAGAATTTGATATCTTAAATAGAAAAATCTGTTACTTAAATATGTGTTTAACAAAAACAATGAAATTTGTTTTGTTTTTGTACAATTATATTAATTTGTATTGCCGATTTCGACCACGGCGACAACTGCCGACTACTGTCGAGAGCCATCAACTGCGCAGGAGATATTATAGTGCCACAAGTATACGCGCAAACACAGAGGCACTCACTCGTCCCAACCTACACGCGCCCGATGTAACGCTGATGCGATAAGATCGGAGGTAGGCTAGGATGCAGTGTCAGAAACACGGGGACAATCACAACACAACCAGACCCGAAAACCAACAATTTATGTTTTAGCACAAATGTTGGCTCCGGCTGGGATTCGAACCCAGGATCCGCGGCTTTGAAGTCAGGTACTCTGACCACTAGGCCACGCGGTTTTCATAAAATATCGTCGATATACCCGTACATAAAATTCGATTCGATATAATTACATTTTCATAACAAATTTATTTCATATTATAGTTTCGTAGGTCTTTCAAACCGTGATTAGAAGCAGTTTAGAATGCCAACTTTCTTTTTTAAAGATTGAACTAAACGTTGGCGCGGACAGGAGGGAAACTTAACACTATTTTTTAACATGGAAACTCGAAACTACTTAAACCTACCTTCCTACTTGAAGCACAAAAATAGTTAGCTAGCTCTCAATATAAAGTTTAAGCGTTTTTTAATAAAAAGAACCCGCAGTTTAACTTATCTAATCCATACACATATTATAAATCCGAAAGTGTGTTTGTTGGTTTGTGGCTTTGTTTGTTCGTCTTTCACGCTTCAACGGAGTAACCGATTTTTGGTATGCAGACAGTTTAGAGGCTCTAGACTACTTTTCATCCCGAAAAAATTGACGGTTCCTGAAAAATAGCAATACACCTTAGCTTCGTAAAGTGCAGTGGATTCTCGCGCAGGCGGAGCCGCTGGTATCAGCTAGTATATTAATGAGTATAAAATACAATTCTAGTAATAAAAATGTTGGCTGCTCAGTCCTCACAATCCGGTCATTAAAATTATAAATTTCTCAGTTTGTGTTACCTTTTTTTGTACAATGACTTTAAATTAAAAAGGGACTGGATGATGGAATGGGAGTCCAAAAAAATAAAAAATTATTTACAAATATACTGAACAATTCCCTTCTAAATTAATAAGCAATGACAATGTGGGTGTCGTAAAAGTCGACGAAGGGAAAATAAAAACCACGTGATGGGCAGCGGCATCTTCCCTGGAACATCTGAATAAATAAACTGCGGTTGCCAAGCCGCCTGCCACGCATGGCAACTATGGCGAAACCGCTCCAAAATGAGAGCTTCTAACTTTTGTGGCAATCGATGGGGGAGGCCTATGTTCAGCAGTGGACTAGTGATAGGCTGAAATGATGATGATGAACCAATGACACATGTTGCACTTTTTTATGATATTTTCATAACCAATTATTTTATAGTTCTGTGTCGAATTTAATGTGCGTTAACAACGGCTTATTCACATTCTCAGTGTCGTCGTGCCGTGTGCCGTCGTATCGTGTTTTTGCAAAAATAATAGCAAGGTTTTGTGTTTCTCTAGCTTTTTTAGAATTCGTCCCCAGAGAACGACTAGTTTAGATTTTCACAAAGCAAATAGTCCTACATTGATGTCATGTAAAGGCGCCATTGTAGAACAACTCACTAAATGTGCGCCTCTGCTTTCTTGCGTAAGAGGATTTTCTGCAGTATCAATTTGGGCAAACTTGTACTCCAACTTCCAATCGACATACAAAGCATGGCAACTTTGTTTTAAAATATACATACATACATAGAGACACGCTATTTACCAGGGACTTTTACGCCTCCGCGGGAAACGAGACATAACGGGTGGCGAACCAAGTTGCCGCCGTTTTGGTATGAGTCGAAAAATTCTTCTCCCCATTGCGTTCCTACGAGCAGTATTGCGAAAGTAGTGAATATACTCGTATATCATGCTGCACTATACACTGCTGTATTATTATGCACCAATAAAGGCTGTCCGCGCAATACCTAGGTATGTTCTTTTCTACTAATAGGTAGGTTCTTTTCTACTCTCTACCAGACACCTATCGGCTTTGTTTTTGAAATCGGTTACCTTTTCATTGTTTATTTGTTTCTATGCCTGGTACATTAATATTACAGTTAATCATGTAAATTGACCAAATGAGCTCCAAAAACTTATTTTAAATTAAGGCAATTTAAAATAATTATTGTGTGAAATTATGCTGACGACTACTTGGCCTAGTGGTCAGCATTCTTCTACGCGGCGTGTTTTGGGTTCGAATACCAGCCGGAACCAACAGTTGTGCAAAAACTTTTTTACAGGATTTGGTGACGTGTGCAACGTGTACCCATAAAATGTTGTATCAACCAGAACATTTCTGTGTGGTACCACAATGCGCCCGTTACCCTGTGACATTTGATCTTAAGTCTTTATGCCCTTCAGACCGAAACACAACAATTGCACACTACTACTTCACAACAGAATAACTGGTGTTTTTTATTGGATCACCTGTTGGTAAGTGCAACATCAGCCCATTACAAATGCTGTGCCCACCACCCTGAGACATCAGTTCTTAAATCTTATATTCCCATTGATTACACTAGCTTACAGTACTCTTAAGGTACTAATGCGGGTTAGGTTGTGTTGTATTTATCCCCGTGTCTTTGGCACTACATCCTAGCCTACCATCGATCTTTTCAGAGCTTTATATCGGACGCGGAAAGGTAAGGAAGAGCGAATGTTTATATATCCTGCGATGTTGATAGCTTCCGACAGTATTAAAACATTGTCACCGAGGTCGATTATCGCCCAGGATGAGATCATCACGTAGTATACTTAGAAGTGAAAATGTAAAAATACTGTACTTAATAAAATGCATATTAGTAAAGTAACAGCCTATAAATAGCCTACTACTGAGCACAACACTGACAGCACAATACTGACATAATACATGTAATAAAAACAGATATGTCACACATTTTTCATAAAGTATTTTGACAGTTTATTTAAAACACATCAATGTCCTGCGTCTGACTATAATAAACATAATATGTCATGTATGTACGGTTTGAAGTTCAAAAATAATGTGATAGATATTTATAAGCTTCCTGTAACGTACAGAGATAAAATTACCTACATTAAATTTTATATCCTCATAATATTATTCAATATTCCCTGAACCGTCACATGTAGCTTTTGTCAAAATTATTTAACTATCACTGTGACAGCGTAAGCGCTGAACTGAAAATGCTTTATAAAACTGTCGGCGACGTTATGAATTGCTTGATGAAACACAAAACATATTTTAACATCATTATCTTACATATTACTAATGGTGGCGGCTCGATAAAAGAATACTACCACTCCATCTCATCCAATGGATCTCGTAAAAGGCGAGTAGGGAATTAAACTGCACTGTGCACCCAACAACGCATAATGGCGATGGGCTCACCACCTATCAGACCAAGTGCATTACATTGTTTTGGTGAAACGTGGATTGTGGCAGTCATCTGTTTTTGCAGTGAGTGCCCAGTCTCTGACTACCCCTTATGGGATACAGTCGTGATCTTATGTATGTATGTATTACTAAAAAATCAATCGTCTTAATACGTTACAAAGATAATAAAGTTAACATCTTTTTACATGTAACATTTATGCAATATTGTTACTGTAAAAACATCACGAAGCACGAGATAAATGTATTATTTTCGAAAGTTTATTATTACAGGCGAATTACTGACCTAGTGTATTTGCTTTCAGATATCAGAAATGTCACTGGCCTACCACAGGCATTGGAAAACAAGTTTATAATTTCTTACGTTTTTAAATTATATTAAAGTATCTGATACCCGCTACTTCGTTCCCGTCGATATGTTTTTATTAAATATCCCGTGGGAACTATTTCATTTTCCGGGATAAAAAGTATTCTATTCTAGATATCTTTTCTAGTTAGATTTATCGTGAAAAATAATGTACGAGTAAATATACTGTAAAAAGGGTAAATTACTATAGCAACGACAAATTCCCTTTATCTTTTACCAGAAAAAAATTTCCTGAAATTGGGATTTTATTATTGCAAAAATTATAATTTTAATTAAAATCATTTTCATGAACCGGAAATCTAGCAGTTGTCAAAATAAATATAAAGTTTAAAATCCAGTGTTGAACGTTCCGGAGAACCGTTATAAGCTTTCGGAACTAAACACAACACATTACTAGTAAGTAACTTCAAAAATGATTAGCTTTATAAAGCAAATAGCGTTTGAAGGTAACACATGGTACTACAAATAAAAATGGTTTTGCTTGTTTTGTTTAAAATATTACCCGCGTATTTCAACACTGTTACGTCGATGATTAAATGTCCGTCCACATTATATTTTGCTTCTTTCTAGTGAATTTTTCATTTTTGTTTTGTATGATAGATGTATTAGTATGTATTGGTATAATTATGTATATTTTATTACCTTCTATCTAATTTTTTTTCTAAGTTTTTCTTTTAAGTTTAAAGTTTGCTGCACCGCCTATCATGTTTATCTCTGCTTAGCCTTATGGTTGACTGGGAGAGAATGACTTAAAGCATTAATACATACATACATACATAAGATCACGACTGTATCCCATAAGGGGTAGTCAGAGACTGGGCACTCACTGCAAAAACAGATGACTGCCACAATCCACGTTTCACATAAACAATATAATGCACTTGGTGTGATAGGTGGTGAGCCCATCGCCACCATGCGCTGTTGGGTGCACAGTGCAGTTTAATTCCTTACTCGCCTTTTACGAGATCCATTGGATGAGATGAGTGGTAGTATTCTTTTAACGAGCCGCCACCACACGCAAAGCATTAATTAATTTAAGCATTAATTTCGCAATATATACAATTTCAGTGGAAAGAAGTTTAAACAAATAAAAAATAGTTTCAAATATACAGTCATAGCTTTTTCCCATTTAAGGAGCAGAGGCCACACACGTTGCCCATATTTCGCCCTCGCGGGTTGCTTAAGGTGTCGTAAGAGGCGGTCTTACCTTTGTATTTGATGTGCCTAAGTCAGTGAGGTAGATGGGTATATAGTATACCAGTTATTAGTACATAAAATTGCTTGCCTTCTTCTGTGTCCACATATATCAAATATTCGTTTTTAGGGTAATTAATGCAATGAGTTACCCAGGCGGTATATTTCATTTTATTTATATAAACTGTTCTTTGAATTGTGTTTGAAGTAGACTAGTTACGTTAGTTAGTTTAGTTAGTGTAAATAATACTCCATAGCTACATTATTTAAGTAGCACTTTTTTTTATTAGATAAAAGTGACGGAACGAGCAAAACGTTCACCTGATGGTATATGCAACATCTACCCATGGCAAATGCTGTGTCACCTAGAAACCATTTTATACCGTAATCAAAGACAGAATGACAATGTTTGGGGTTCACATATATGTATAAAATGTATATAAACAGAGATACTTGATCTAGTTGCCTTCTCCGGCAAATACAGAAGAGTACCCAGCTGGTAAGCGACCCCACTCCTTTTCCCTTCCTCTCAGTCAAGCCAGTGCTTGCCGTGCCGATGGATAGCTTCTCGTGAGAACGAAATGGGGAGTAAAAATTTCGACTAGTACCAAAATGGAGGCGACGTGGTTCGCCGCCCGTCACGTCTCGTTTCCTGCGGAGGCGAAAGGTGGGCTACGGATGTGGTCCCTGCATAACCTTACATGAGAAAAGGCGTGATTATATGTGTGTAAGTATGTATAAAATATTTATAAAATCTAATAATATAAAATACATTTAATATTATACTCGTATCATAGAGTTATAGACCAAATTTTCAAAAAGCTAACAGCTGCTTTAATAGATGAATAAGTGTAAAAAAAGTATTCAAGAAAAATAATTCAAAACGTTAGAGACTGTTTTACAGTTAAAAAACTACTTTTAATTCTATAGGTTTGCTACAGTAAGTGGGCATGACAACTGATTTTACACATGTGTAACATATTGCCATATATTTAAAACTTTCAAATTATGGAGTATTCAAAGCTCCTTTCAGTTATTATGATGCATTTAGTATGTATGATGTTTTGGTTTAGATTAAATTTAACTTGCCTGCTCAATTGATTACGATTCGGTATTCAAGTTGCCAGTGATGACATATGGAAACGAGACGGTCTCGGTCCGTCCGCATGAGGAAGCTCAGAATCGCGCAGCGAGCTATGGAAAATGCTAACAGTGGACTATGGTAGGCTGAAATGATGATGATGGTGATGATTCAAGGAGCCTAACGAAACTTTAACACAAACATGAAAATAAATGATTCTGGATTTTGAATATAGAAAGATAAATGTAAAAATTCTGTCACCTACTTTTGAAATGTTCATGTGAGCATCTAGGTTGGGTTGGTCCCGAGGTACATGAATGGATTAAAGATTTTTCTGTTTTAGTTTGACCTACATATTTGGGACTGTAAGTTCAAATAATACTTCATATTGGTGATTTTTTTTTTGCCTTTTAAAACAAACCAATAATTTATTAACTTTTTAATACTATTCGCACAAGTACAGGGAACGATTTTTTATTAAAATTCGTGTCGGTGTGACTTTTGTCATGCCTTATGTTTGGGAAGTAAGATCTCCACAGTGTAATTAATATTACATACTATGGGAGGAAGCATGTGCCCAGTAGTGAGGCTGTTACTTCACTTTTTTATCTAATATGTCTTATACATAAATAATTTAGTAACTGTAACTTTTGTATCTTTTAAAGGAACTTGTAGTATTTTAATTTCGAAGTGTGGGTGCTTGCTGCATACAAACTCTTCAGTTATGTACGTATTTCTTCATTATTCGCTCAAGAAAACCGTTTTGTTCTGACCAATGCCTCTTAAAAGCCAGAAAGACTTCGTCATTACGCTCGAGTGAGGGGTTGGGTACTATACATGCCCTCAAAATATTTTTATTCCAACATCACTATGATTTCTGTCACCACCGAGCACGTTGTAAACTAAGCACTTATGATTTTAATGAACAATTAAAAGAAAAGGAAATTTTCCAGAAAAATCTCAGCTTCTACAATATTTTATTGTTTTAATTTACTGATTTGACCATTCGTTTTATTTTCATAATGTGAAAAAATGAGGCGTTAGTGTAAATATACCAAGGGCCCTTTTTAGATATTTGAGTGAAAGATTCGTTGACAGTCGTGACTTTTGCTTTGGCCTGTTCTATTGCTAACAAAACTTCTGTCATCGCAACTTTTGGTAAACATTACCACTTTTTAGTTGATGTTCCTCTCCTTAACTATTTTTTCGAACTGAAACACAAACAAGTGTAATAAATAGAGACCCAAAATTAAAGCGCGTCCACGAAATTGCAGGTTTAAAAAATGTCAGAAATAGCTTTTAACACTTTTGGTTTTGATCACAGTACATAGGCTATTATAATACACATAGTATAAAGGCAAAGGATAGCAACCGTCTACTATTAGATATGCCGTTTCCTTTGTTGTCATTCTGTAAAATAAGTTACATTACATTAGCAAATATTGTTCTAAAAGACGGCAAAACTTGCATTTTAATAATCAGGAGCGAGCGAAGTGAGCGCATCTTACATTGCCATAATTTTATTGAAACATGTTCCTTATCCTCATTTTTGTTAGTTACTCGTATAGTATTTGGTACGTAATGTCTACTTTATTTTTTATGTCGGCTAATCTGAGTCAAAATTGACAGTCATTTAAATATATGCTTATAAACTACTAAAAGATTTTTTGAACTACATAGTAAAATTGTAAATACGAGTAAGCCGGACAACCTGTCTATATTGTAACTGATGAGAATAAAAACTCCTGAGTGTCAATATACTATGCAACTAATAGGTTGCGATACGCAACAGATACGAAAAAATATAAGAATATAACAGAATACAATTATTTTTATTCAATATTTTGTAGATTTTGACATTCATAAGAGCTTTATACTCGTACAAGCCTAAACTGTATAAAGACATTTTGACTTTGACTTTGACGTAACGCAATGAACGTTTTTGTTTAAACTACTTTCGCAAAAAATGCCCTGTGTCCTGGACAGAACCAGCATGAAACCAGCAGATATTTTTTTAGTTATTTTGAAAACAGTATAATTTGCAATAAAAGTTTTATCATATATATAAAGATGTAAAAACATCGTGGCAACGATCACCTCACTCTCGGGGATTATCATCATCCATATATAATTATTTTATATTATAATAACCCTTTTTGATAAAGTTTTGTTTAATAAAAAAATAAAACTATTTGATTGAAAGACTTTGTGCACTTTCGGGGATATTGTTGAAAAATTATAAACATTGCAGCATGAAAAAGTTACTGACTCTGTGAAGCCAAGTAACTGCAATTATTAATTTGAATTTATATTCAATTCATATTATGTGCATACGTAATGTTTTCATATACATACATATTGAGAGGCCAAGGTTAATTTAAAGGTTTTTTTAAATGTTGCCTCTAAGAGACAATTTGGAGTTAAGTTTATATGTATATAGCTCTTATGGTCCTCTTTCGTAAAACAAATATACTATTTCATAGAAAAAATATACGTAGGTCGCATTTCCCCATAGCAAAATACTCTAAGGTAAAACTTTCTGTCTCATCATCCACGTTAGTATTAAGAATAATAATCATAAAGAAAAATAAATAAATATAGCATACACTACAAATAAAGTTATTTTTGTTAATATAATTATCGGCTTGCAAAAAAATTATCAGTTGGCCAGACTTGTAAGTACTCTAACCATCACTCAGGTATATCAAATAGGTGAAGCAAACATCTGTATTTTTCCACCGCTGAATATCTCTCCTAAATTATTGTAATAATTAATTTTTATTATCTGTAATATGTTTTGTTGCATACATGCTTTAGAGTTAAAAATTACTTAGTAAATAAAAAAATATAATTTGGTAGTTATATTTTAAGAATATTCACGTAAAACAATGAATTAACAAAATTAAAAAATGTGTAATGTTAAAAGTAGCTATTTTGAAATCATGAAACCTTAATTCATAATTTTTCATGGCTGAAAGCCATGACATTAAAAATAAAACCGATTTTTGTTAAGTAGTATTACAGTATAGTAATAACATAATAGAATAGATTAATTTTAATTCAAGAGAGACGAGAGAGACAATAGATGCTTATTGAACGTCATTTTTTTAAATTACACTGGGCAAAAAGCCTCTGTTCTGGAAAGAAGCAGCAACCATTTTTTTTCGTCTTAATCATTTTAAATATAATGTACAGTTACAGGATTATTTATTATCACTAGTCTTTAAAAAAAACATTTTACTATTTTAATTATATATTATAATAATTTTATTTAATTAAGATGATGTAAGAATAGTTGTTTAATGTATGACCGTAATAGATATATAGCCATCGCGTCTTCAAAAAAAGAGTGCAAGCAAATTAGCAACTAATTTTAAAACGTCGTGGAACGATAGTTCGTCGTTCATTTCATTTAAAAAGCTACTTTATGTCGTGGGCATGAGGCTAAATTTGCGTTATTCAGTCAGATTTTGTAGTTTTTTGTCTCTTTTTTTTTAGGTTTTGATCGATCGAGGACGCTTTTTGAAGTGTATTTAGTGTGGAACTACGTATCTTGAGTTTTTGTATATCATTGAATACGGTCCAATATTAAGCACGTTGAAGGTACGATGATAAAGAAAATAAAAGTGTAGTGTACATAGCCCAAAAAGCTGCCGAAACTAATTTCTATTTTCAATTATTTATGGCCAACTTATATCAAATAAAAGATTTTAGGTTTTAATATTAAACAGTTGATAGAGAAATCATCAGTATCGTACTCGCAATGTATCGATTGCCCGATTACTACTATCTATTTCTAGTATTTTACTATCTATAACTACTTACTTTTACTACTCTATTTGAGAAAAACTTGTAGGTCATAATCCATCAAAATTCAGACTTAATGACATATTGTATGACCCTTTAAAGCGGAACTCTACTCTCCCCATAATTGTTGACGAACGTGAAATATTCCGTGTACTGCACGCCTCTGAAATGACAATTTGTTGGGGAAATTTAACATTTGGACATTTTTCTCTACAGTGAGAGATCCCGACAACCTTGAAAAAAGATCATGGAAAAAGAAGTGGTGGCTGTCTGACTGACACTACTCGGCCTCGGCACTCGGCTCGCGGCACTTATGCACTCGTGCCAATATTAAAACCTCTCTTTATCGGACAGAAACTTTTTTTGGACTGATGGTCACTGTTAGCCCAAAAACTTTTACAGCTTCGACGGATTCAAAGGTATTATCTTTATTTATGGATGTCTGGGGGCAGGGGCCCCCGAGAGGGAACCTCGGCTTGGACCGTCATCCTGTTCGCGAGAATAATCATGACATTACTGTTAGTAGGTGAAAACCGGCTTGAGATGCGGCGGTATCGCGAATAAGTTTGTCTGATACGCCCAGGGGGGGGGGGGGGGGGGACTACACTGCAGACATAAAGCCATATTGCACCGTGTGAAGATATATGTTACTAATTTAGCTCAGTACCTGAAATAGCTCAGTGCGGCTCGTTAGAGATTGAGAGATACCCATATAGACAGGCTTGGTAGCCAGTGCAAAATTTTCAGTATAAAAGCAAAGTAAAACATTATGAGTAAGAGCAATTAATTCATAATACATTTATGTACGTAAATTACACACAAGAATTGAAAGTTCCGTATTTTTATGGATACCTTATGTTTATTTATCGAAACTTGATTATTATCTGTAATTATCTTAAATTGATTATCTAAACCAGTACTTCAAATTACAGGTTACATTGCCATCATATGTATTATGAAACAATTGACTCGTGAGTTATGGTGATGTCAGTGCAAATGCTACAATTCTGATTCTAAAAAAGTTTTTCAAAAAGTATTGCTTACCCTGCAGGTGTGTGCTATCGCCCATACTTACAGTTTTGACTACAGAAGTGATGTAATTTTTTTGCTGGTGATAGGATTCTACCTATGTACGTACCATCGCAGGGACAGATATTTTACTGTAAAGCTGTAGGGTGCAAACGTTACTGTGTAGCGGTCTAAAGAGCACTGAGAGCTAGTGTAACTACTGAGCTTATGAGACAGAACTGATGTCTTACGGTGACGGGCGCAGTGTGACATAGAAATATTCTGGCTGAAACCGCATTTGTTAGTGCATTTCTTGCACTTAATAATCAGGTGAATGTTTTGCTCGTCTCGTCACTTTATCCCATACAAAAAACGTATAGATTCGTAGAAACGTAAGATTTTCTTTCTAAAAGAAATCTTTACTTTTCAAATATTTATTATAATCTAAGTTCTCTGCTGGTCCTTGATTAATTTTGATGAATCTTTTTTATCGGTTCATTAACTACTATAATAGAACCTAGTAGGGATCTTCAAATAGTGTGACCTAGAATCCATTTACGGCTCAACAAAAAAGAAAATTGAAATTATATATTAAATATATAATGTAGAATATATGGGTACCTTTTTCCCATATAAGAGACTGGTAAAGGCCACACAGGTAGTCCACACTTCGCCCCCGCGGGAAACAAGACGTGACGGATGGCGAACCACGTCGCCGGCATTTTGGTACGAGTCAAAATAATCTTTCTCTTTTTATTATTATTAAATAAAATGCACTATCGTATTTTACTCTATACAACTCTTCTATTTTAATCCAAAGTGTTTAGTGCTTATACGTTAAAACAGCAATTTTAAACTTAACTCCTAATGGACTTTAAAATTTTATGATTATAGTATAAACCATACTTAAATGAATGCACGATCTCATGATATTTTATAACACCATCTAGCATCTATATGCCGGATATTATTACCATCTGGAGTGCTTCAGTGACAATAATTAAAACTTGTAATTGCTAGAGAACAGAAATAGAAACTCTTGCTGGTTGTGCCGTTTCGGTCTCTGTTAATGGTCCAATTTTATAATATTTACATTTATTATTAAAACGGACAGGCTGATTGTACAATATTATAGTTAAAATTTGAATTTTATATAATATAGTATTTGACACAAATTAACTTTTGTGGTCTTAATCGATAAGATCATTAAGGTCCTATAAGTTAATATATATATATATATATATATATATATATATTTAATTTGATGACTGACCGATTGTCGAAATTTAATTCTTTTAAAGCCACACGGTTCCAGCCACTTGTATTTAATCTATATTCTACGACAGTATATTCTAAGTCTATGATAAAAACATACGCCGAGTTCAAATCCGTCTTGAATTTTACATATGTATATTATGATTTTGACTTCTTGTCCTAACCATCTCTTAATCTTTATCATCATAATCATTATTGTAGCCTTTAATTAGTCTACCGCTGAACATAGGCCTCCCCCATAGATTGCCACAAAAGTTTGTAGTTCTCATTTTGGGGTGATTTATCCATAGTTACCACGCTTGTTAGACGGGTTGGCATCCGCAGTTTATTTATTCAGATGTTCCAGGACGACATTGCTGCCCATCTTCTGGTTTTTATTATCCGTCTGTCGACTTTAACAACACCTACTGGATGGGATGGGGTGGTAGATTCTCTTAAGCCGCCACCTCGTGGCGATCTCTTAATCTTATCGATATATGATTGATGTTTAAGCAAACACTAAAAATCTTCAAATACGTTTCCATGCAAATAATTAGCAGGACATACAATAATTCTAGTACTAAGCCTATCAATTTTTCATTATCAAATGTAGGTTTATGAATTCAAGATGTAACAATTGATTTTTGAATACGGTAACCAAAATAGGGAGTTTTTCTACCAGACATAGAGGTGCAAACAAAACGAGGAACGGGAGATTTAATAATCATTATGAGGTAACAAATCGCTGGTTATGTAAATTGAATCCCTTGCAAATTTAAATCGCTTTCATAAGCCAATTTGGCATGAATAAGAACAATAGAAAGGCTGTTTAAAAACTGAATATCGCTGTGATACGTTTCTTTTTTAAATTGAAAAAAAATATCTTGCAGACAAAATTTAAACAACGATTATACATACATACAGTCACGCCTTTTCCTATGTAATGGCAAGGCAGAGACCACACCCGTGGCCCACTTTCAAATAAAGATTTCATTGACTTGCTAAACTACTGAAATTATATTAGTTTCGCTAATATAATGACACTGGTAATATTCATATTTAGTACAAAAAAGATCTGTGTCCGGCACTGAAAATTGCACTCATTCATCCGTTGAAAAGGAAGATCAATAGCAGTTACAGTGGAAATATTATATGCCGACGCAATTATAGCTGGATATAAAACAATTTTCAAATTACACTTTTAGTTTGCCTTGTTATACAAATTGTATGCTGCACGGTTCTTCTATACTCAAGGCACGTAGAAAACGGGAGATTAAAAAAAAGCTAAATAAAAGCCTTCAGTATAAAAAAAAATAATAGAAGCCGTAAGTTCTTCCTCAACTTTCTTAGGAGAATTTTAAATATTTCACTCGGCTACTATATTTTTTCATGTACGCGCCATATACACTTTTGCATTACTTATAAATAATAAATATGTACTGCAATATGTATTTATTCATACTCATATGTTATTATTTATTTATTTATTAAGGATAACCAACAGGAGTTACAATAAAGCATTAAAAAAAATTTGATTTATAAATACCAGGGTTAATTGTATATTCAGGTTATCACGACGTGCACAATTATTTTTGCTTACATCAACTGCATACAATCTGTAACAAATTTAATTATAATAGAAAACCAAATAAACGTTAATAATAATTACATGCTATAATAATTTTGTGAAGCAGATGATTAACAATACAATAAAATAATAGTAAATAAATAATACAATATAAAACAAATTAAATGGTTTGATTTTAGAAGTACATTAAAAGTGAGTCAGTCAAAGAGAATCCAGCATGTACTGAAATAGCTTGGTATTATTGGTATATATAATATATATAAATCAAAACTCTTTTTGATGTTTTTGATTCGTGAGTTTTCTAAGGTTAGGTTCTCTCACCTTCACCTTCTGCATTAAACTCTAGTCCACTTGTGAGTTTTTTATTGGATGTAGTGACAAAACGAGCAAAACGTTCACCTGATGTAAAGTGCAACGTTTGCCCATAAGAAACGCTGTATCACCCAGAATTTTTCTGTGTGACACTACACTGCGCCATTAACCCTGAGACATCAATTCTTAAGTCTCATATGCCCAGTGATTACAATAGTTCTCAGTGCCCTTCAAACCGAAACATAATAATGTTTGCACACTACTGCTTCACGGCAGAGTAACTGGCCCTAGGGGTAGTACCTAACTAAACGGAATGCTGCATAGGAATCCTACCTTCTCCTAATCCCGCTACTCTTGATTTTCATTGTCCATTAAACTGCTTACAATATGGCATCTAGTGTTAAAAAAAGTAAGGAAATTCTATACATTCTGTATATAAAATTGTCTCTACTTTACTCTACTATTTATTTATAATTTATTTAGTTTTCGATGTTTAATTAATTAATTAGTTTACAATACAGAATTTATTAAAAAAAAACCCTAACAGTACTTTTCCCCGTAAACAACAATACAACACTTGAAAAAAAAAAATTCCGACGGCAAAAGTCTTATTGAAAATAAATCAAAGACGGAAATAAAATCGTAACAGCTATGAAATGAACAAAACAGAAAGTAGTTGAGCACCACAATGAAAGAGACACAGTGTCAAGTACAGAAAATTATGTCCATTCATCCAGCGCTGCCGAGGATTAAGCGAAACGGGGACGCATCTTCAGCCTCTGACTTGTGAGTCCCTCTCTCCCGAGAACAGATGAAAAGTTTAATCGTTTCGTTCTGAACATTTTTAGTATACTAATTAAAAGTGTGTTTTTTTAAAACCCATGTTTATAGTTCAGTAAGCATTATATCATATTTTTTTTATAGATTATATCATATTTATATTATATCATATAGAACCGTCCCTTATCTAGACCATTATCAGACCTCACACCACAGATGTTGCTGCCCATCATTGGTCTTAGTATTTTAGGTCTGACATATTAAATATCGTTATTCCGCCATTAGTGTCATACATTCTGGCGCTTTACGATTTCTGACTTTTATGATACTCACAGGACGAGATGAATAGGGTAGACTCTATATTTCATTAATACACGATGATTTAGTAATTATTACATGTTAAATTATATTTATTATTAATTAAAATATCATATTATTACATGATATGGAACTAAAACAGTATGGAATATTTATGATCAACGAATGCGTCTCATCTATATGGGTATAGATAGTAAGTTGTTTATAATTTATTGCCTGCTGAAGAATTTACGTTGGAATTGTATGTTATTTTTTTTTTAATTTAAAGGAAAACGTTAAGCAATAAAGTATAAGAAGCTTAATTAAATAATTAATACGCTAAAAAAATTCAGATATTAAAAAAGCAGGATCGAATAGGCGAGACAGAAGTAAGAAGAGCTTGGATAATGTCCTCTGGCACTAATTAAAACTTTAGTAACAGAGGAAAAAGGGTTGAGAAATATGGCGTTCGTCGGATAGTAATAGCACTGTGGCCTTGTTTAATTCCCCCAGTTTTTCTTCTGGTGGATTTGAATTAGAATATTAAGATTTTTCACGATCGGCTTAGATTTCTTTTTTATACATTTTTGTCTTACAGTAATATTTGTTTCTCTACCTTTGTAAACGTCGTTAAACTTATCTCGTTCAGACGATTAATTTTATTTACTCGTCTTACGTAGTTATTATTTTAGACATTTTACTAGGCGCTCGATAAATGAAGGTGCCTCATAATTATTTATTTTATAAAACTATAATGTTGCATTATATTTCATTACAAAGTAGGCTTTAGTATAAATTGGTATAAATCTCTATCTCGACAGTCGTTTTGTTTTTTCGTAGCAAGGGGAGGAAGTGGCGTATTAATTAATTTTCTCATCAATCATTGCCGCTTTCTTCTTTGAAGCCAACGTCATTCACATTGTTACAAGTCGATAAAACCTCGCAAAAATAAAAGTTACGTTGCTAAAGCTGTATTTTCTCTCTGTTTTCACTTATTACTCACAATGAACAATGTGTGTCTGAATAAGAAACGATTTTTTATGTTATATTGTAAAGCCAAAGTTGTTATTTAACTTTTTAGCATCGCAATGTGGTTCGTTACAATATTCGGTTAGCGCTGTGTAACATATAAATAAAATATACACAATGAATTATCAGCTGAGACCGGATTAGCTTAGAGTTTAGTGTATTGTATGTATCTATATATGTATCTAAAGCTCAAGTTTCAGCTGGAACCACCATTTCAGTTACAAAAAAGCTATTTATTGGTATTCTGGTATGATGATCTCGTCACTGTATACATTTGAACCCTGTTCCGATTTTATTGCACAGGCTTCTCCTTCAGATACGAGAATGTAGAAACAAAAGTTTCTTGCTAACAGCATTATGTAGAATTTATTGACATACATTATGCTTATCTAGTTCCGTGGTTGTCAATTAAAAAAAAATTTATTGACTCAAAAATTTTCTTCAAACCCAGAGCGATGGCTGAAAGCAGCGTCAAAGATGCGTCAGCATAGTAAGGCGATTGTAGTAAATCCTTTAAACGTGGGATAAGAGGGTGTCCAGCAGAAGATTGATTACTTTGAACAATCAATTTGTAAAATCTACGATATAAAATACTTAAAAAATAGTAAAAGATAATTCCTGTTATAAGTTCCATTAGATACGTAGAAGAAAACTGATAATACTCCTTAGTCATTTTTAAAATAAATTATCTGGCAGTTTTAATCCGAAAAGGAATTCGGCTCCTGTTTTGATTTATGATAACAAATCTTCTATTAAAATTCATTCCCAAGATGTAATTAAAAGGTTACGGCTATCTATTAAAAAGTGAGATGAACTCTTTGTAAATTATTTATTTTGATATACGAAGACGGAAAATATCGTTTGGATATAGGTATACCTTATTAACTCTGGCTTTCTGGCTAATCTCGACCATGGTAACATTTTTTGGTGGTAGAGGACATTTTGCCCAGGATATAATAATACGCGAGTACAGAGACTCTTACCAGTTATCACCATGATATGATGTGTTCAGGTCAGAGAAGGATTAAAATATAGAGCAAGGTATGGAATCCTTGTAGCTCAGGGACTAGGCGCTCGCTTTTAATTTCATAGTACGCGAGTGACCTGGGTTCGATTCCCGGTGCCGGTACCACTAAAATTGTTAATTGCAATTTTAAGTGCTGACTTACCACGTGCTCGGCGGTGAAGGAAAACATCGTGAGGAAACCTGCATGTCTGAGAAATTAAGAATATTTCGAAGACATGTGAAGTCCGCCAACCCGCATTGGAGCAGCGTGGCGGATTCTTCCTAGCTCCAAAACCCTCTCAGAAATGAGAGGAGGCCTGTGCTCAGTAGTGGGACATTTATAGGCTGAGACTTTACTTTTTACTTTTATGGAATCCCACCGACTACGCCATGTCTATTGTCTTACGTGTTGATCACGACACATGTTAATGAAACGACAGTTGGGCTAACACTGATTTATTATCTTACCCGCCCCTCGTATATATATTACACTCGACACAATACAACTACATCCATAAAACTATAATTTTAGGTCGTACAAATATTGGGTGTCGATGGGATCTCACACTCAACTCAGCAGGCAGGTAGGCAGAGGCTCCTTATTCTCAATCTATCAAATGGTAATCCATATACTCGTAGCAATCAAACCCAAGACTGTAATATTGGTTTATGGTTGTCGTGTAATACGCTAGCCTACGGTTTCTATGATACTTCAGTGTCTCCTTAAGCATATTATAAATAACATGTTAATTGTAAGTCTCCTGTAAGTCTGAACAGTATCTGATCTTGTGGAAAAAGTGCAACCCATAAAAACTCTTAATCCTGCACTATCTTATATCTATCTATATATCATTTTCATCAAGTTTCAATTATTCTATTTATTTCCATAGAAGGTTTGTTCACAAGCAAATCTCCTGTCAATTAGTAAATGTGCGGCATATGTTTATATCGACATTAACAGCTGAATATGTTTAAGTCTTTAGTTCCGGCCCTACGTTACATTTAGTGGTTGCGTTTGTAGAATTTTATAATAAAGACGAATGTAAAATGTTTATCTCCTTGATATCTAAGATTTTCAACTTCAGCTTAGCCATCCTATCTTCTGGGCCGCCAACAATCAGTCCACTTAGGACATAATTTCTCTGCTTCAGGAAATATGATATATAGTGTGCTGCATAAGGATGTTTTATCATGTAATGATTTATTTTTATCGCCATACCACGATTGTTCGTGGCAGGCATAATTATTTTTCAGAACACTTTCCCCCCTTGCCCATATTAAATAAAATGTGCCGTGTGCTGGCGTCTTAGGAGAATCTACCACCCCATCCAAAAACCAGGAGATAGACAACAGCATCTTTCTGAAACGTCTGAATAAATAAACTGCGGTTGCCAACCCGCCTGCTAAGCGTGGCAATAATGGCAAAATCCCCCCAAAATGAGAGCTACAAACTTTTGTGGCAATTTATGTGGGAGGCCTATGTTCAGCAGTGGACTAGTGATAGGCTGCAACTCAATAAAAATTCTACTATTTACTATTTTATCATCATGATTTCCATTTTGCAAAATGTTAACATAAGAAACTTGGCCGGTTTAGTGATAGCTAATCGTAGTGCTAGTTATTAATTTATTTAATTTTATTGCTAAATCTTACACAAAAGGTGAGAGAGAACTTATTGGCATTCTCTACCAGTCAGTCCAGGGTGTGGTGAAGACTTGTGATAGGTACAGCAACTTAGATATTGTAAATTACTACAGGTTAAAAAATAATAATATTAACAAAAATGAACCCGATACGTACTTACTTAATACATACACGCAAACACATAATAATAATTGCTAGTGATTGCTAATGATCGTAAATTATACATATAATAATAGTAGTTTTGAATAAGTACTCGTGAATCAGCCTTTTGAAGGAAACATTCCTGGTTGCTTTTCTGATGTCATGGGGCAAGGAGTTCCAAAGAAGTGTAACCTAAACATTAAAGGATACCTAAGGACCCGGTGAAGTTGAAATGCGAATCTTATGATGGATGGATAGATGGATCATTTAAAATTGAGAAATGAAGAAACAGTATTCCCAATTGCCGCCTCTGTCAGATAAAGCCGCAATAGTTACAAATTAATTAATAAAATGATTCGATTCGACT
The DNA here is from genome assembly GCA_019845155.1 of Luehdorfia chinensis. Lineage (NCBI taxonomy): Eukaryota > Metazoa > Arthropoda > Insecta > Lepidoptera > Papilionidae > Luehdorfia > Luehdorfia chinensis. The sequence continues at coordinate 14,096,360 of JAHVAK010000527.1, forward strand.
AATTGAATGTGTCTGTAAATGTATTGCGTATAATTCAAAGGATCAAACGGGTATGTCTCTAGGCTCCCATTGACGCACAACAATAGTAACTGCTTACCAAATAATCGATAATAACGAAAATATAATTTTTTTTGAAGGAGCTATTTTTGAAAAACTAAATCAGCTATTTCTTTAAACACAGGATCCACAGATTTGTTGATTTCTATTTCATAAAAACAGAAAAGTTGCTATTGTTACTAGTAAGAGTAAGTCTCTGCACTCTGTGAAAAATCGTAATTGCTAAAAAAAATTGTGAACAAAATTAGGTTTACTATATTTCGCAAATGACACATTTTTAAATAATGCGGTAGTCAGACAGAAAACAACAGAAAATTGAGAAGATAAAGATCAATAAAACTTATCATTGTCTGATTCTGAATCATTTGACTGAGGGCCTTCACTTATGACAAACAGTAATGCTGGTCTTTACGTTATCTACGTACTTGTAATTTTTAATTACGAGGCTTATTCACTTCACTCACACATTTGCGCTAATATTTGTTGTTTCATTGTTTATTCCCACAAACGATTTTACTTGAGCCCATATTAGTTCTATAGAGTTCGAATTATAACCCGTACGCTAACAAAATCTTCAGTGGAAGCACAAAAAAGCAATAAAACATCAAAAATACTAAGAATCTTCGATGAATAGTCAGTCAGCAAATAAACAAAATTGCGGGGTTCACGTCACATCATTCAGTAATGATTTGTTATAACGCGAATATTATACAGCCATGATTGTTATTGCATAAACTGTAGTGAGTGCCATCTGTTGGGTCTATTGGAACTATTGTTATTTTAAAATTTCAAGAAATTTGTTAAATTATACGAGTAGCATATTTTATTATCCATTTACGATTTGTTAAAATGTTAGATTCATAAATCGGTTACAAAAATTGTAAATATTTATACTGATTATTTTATTTAATATTAAGTCGCAGTTTTTTTTATTTCAAAAGGTTTTTACCTGTTACATCACTTTCGTCAATTTTTTCAGTTATATTTTTTTTATTAAAATAAACATTATTCTTAAGTTATGCAAAAAAGTATTAAAAACTTTTGGAAATCAGATGAATGTGTTTGTATTTAGTAATTTTTTTTAATAAAATTATGTTTCATTTTTTTTTTCATCACGTTAGGTTGACACAGACTGTGTGTATAATATCTTTGTTTGTGTGTTTTATTTATTCTAATTTTATTTTTTACACAAGTTTTCTTCGTCCTCTTTTAGAATTGACTACTTGCAAATGCTACAAAACCTTAAGTTTACACGAAGTAACTCCTGGCTTAAGTTGCTTAAGGTGTACTTTGTAGTTAAGTACTTGATGAATAGACAAGCCGGTAAGGGTCGACATAGGTGAACGTATCTTGATCAGACTGAAGACGTTTCAAGGAAAGGTCACTGTGAAAACTACCTGCAACCGACGAGCTTGTAGTGAAAACGCTAATCGAAGTAGAATAAGCGAAGGATAAGTGTCAGGGCCGTAGCATGTGAAAAGATCTGGTCTCTGCCTATCCCAATGGGAAAGAGGCGTGCCTGTATGTAATTGATGCAATGGGAAAAATAATCTACCATCTATCCAAATAGACTGGAACCTTAGTTAGAAACTAAGAGAGTAGAAATGGAAACGTTTCCTGTTTCACTTCAATCTTTTCAGTTCCGGTTTCAGCGTCATTGAGGCAATTAGTCACCGGAAGCATACAAATAGCGTACACAGATTTTAACCTTGCTGTCGTAGATTTATATCAGTGTATATTTAGGGTATTCTCAAGACGTTTAAATTATATATACACATGTAATGTTCGTTTAAATTTTTAAAATTAAAGGGCTCTACCATTTATATATAATATTATGTCGGATTTTTTTTTAAATTTTAGTACAGATGTATGTGTTGTGACAGTCGGAAAGAAAAACTTGTGTATATATTTTCGATTTAGAGAATTACAGTCTTTTTCATTAAAGGTTACCGAAAATTTAAAAGCTTGTTATAAAGATATAATCGAAAGACATTATTCATAAAGTCCGCCCTTTATAATCCTTTTATTTTAAAAACCGGGGCACTCACTCGTTCCAACCTAACCATTCCCGATGTATTACTCATGCGATAAGATCGGGGGTAGGCTAGTATGCATTATCACAGACACGGGGACAAGGACCACACAACCGAACCCGAAAACAAACAATTTGCGTATTTGTACAAATGTTGGCTGCCGCTGGGATTTGAACCTATTGAACCTAGGACCAGCAGTTTAGAAGACACGCACTCTAACCACGAGGTCGTCAAACTGAGTAACGGCGATACCACTACTATAAATATATGTACGTTAGTCATCATCATTGACATCGTAGGGTAAGATTTACAATTCAACTCTAGAGACTGTATTTCATACATACAGTCACGCCTTTTTCTCATATAAAGGGTAGGCAGTGGCCACTTACGTAGCCCACCTTTCATACTCACGGGAAACGAGACGTGACAGGTGGCGAACCACGTCGCCGCCATTTTGGTACGAGTCAAAAAATTCTTATATCCCATTGCGTTCCCACGGGCAGTATAGTGACAGCTTTGCATATTATGGTGTTACGAGTATTACGTCACCAGAATTGCAAGATGTTGGGATTGTAGAGAAGTACTTTTTCTGTTTAATTTTAACATGATACGATGATTGATGACCAGTTATTGCCCTAGCCCTCAGTGCCCTTCACACCGAAACACAGTAATATTTGCACAATACTGTTTCACGGCAGCATAACTAGCCCTGGGGACCTACCTAGATGGATTGCTGCATAGGAATCCTACCACCAGTAAAATGCCACAGGTCCTTGTAGTATTTTCGTTTTTAATGTGAAACCGTGTGGTGGCGGCTCGTTAAAAGAATACTACCACTTCATCTCATCCAATGGATCTCGTAAAAGGCGAGTAAGGAATTAAACTGCTCTTTGCACCCAACAGCGCATGGTGTCGATGGGCTCACCACCTATCACACCGCCACAATCCACGTTTCACCAAAACAATATAATGCATATTGTTTTGCTGAAACGTGGATTGTGGCAGTCATCTGTTTTGGCAGTGAGTGCCCAGTGTCTGACTACCCCATATAGGATAAGTCGTGATCTTATGTATGTATGTATGATGTGAAACTTCTATTGGCCCGCCTTGGACATAAGACCCATTTATGTAATTCCCAGGTAATTTACAGCTTTAATTATAACGTTACATTCATAAATAATAATCAGGGGCTAGGCGCTCGCTTTAAATTTCATAGTACGCGAGTGACCTGGGTTCGATTTCCGGTGCCGGACCACTAAAATTCTAAATTGCTATTTTAAGTGCTGATTTACCACGTGCTCGGCGTTGAAGGAAAACATCGTGAGGAAACCTGCATGACTGAGAAATAAAAAAATATTTCGAAAGACATGTGCAGTCGGCCAACCAGCATTGGAGCAGCGTGGCGGATTCTTCCTAGCTCCAAAAACCCTCTTAGAAATGAGAGGCCTGCGCTAAACAGTGGGACATTTATAGGCTGAAACTTTTACTTTTATAATTTGGAAGAAATAAAAGGAATATAACTATAACGTATGTACATGGTGATGTGTCTAACAAGTTCATTACGAGTCACTGCTGTCAATTCATTAATAACCAACGACATAAACCACGCCTATTTTTTATTGGTTAAACTAATTATTTTCTTTTACAATTTGGCAACACTGTTAGTGAGTTTTATTGAATGACACGAGATGCGAAATATTTTTATTTTTCTTTTAATTATAAATTCTTTTAATAACCATCAATTTCAATGTTGTTGTGTTGCCGAGCATCCCGTGACGACCACATTTGTTTTAGTATGAAATTAAATTACCTTAGTAACTCCTTCAATAGATGCTATTGAAAAAATAGGGAGATTATCATAACAATAAAATAACTACTGGCAAGCACGACTTTCGTGTATGTTGTAGAAATAACTTTATGCAGGTGTTAAAACATTAGTGTATTTATCTTGACTTCATCTCTCCGTTTTTTACTTTTTTGTCTCTTTTTATGCACTGAATAGTAGTATTATGCAAAACAGATCACTGGCAGAATCAACTTATATTGATAGGAAATTTACAATTGCAGAGGAAATATTTAGGGTTGTGTTTTTACTTTTTTAATTCTTTAAAACGACATAACATTGCTAAAATATCTTATAATGCGAATTTAAGTTAGTTTATAAATAAAGGATTTTATACTACATGGAAAAGGCGATGATATGAGCGCCGTAGCTATTCAGTGTTATAAACTAGTTTTAAGGGGACTTTTAATTTTTTGCTGAAAATGGTATCTTGTCCTAAATATGGTAAATATGGCAGAAAGTTTTTGTCTTAAGCAAGATAATAAAAAGATGAATAAATGGCATATGTTTCATTCATGGGTGTTGCGAGCTTTACATTCACGTAATTTAGAATAACGTGGATGTAAAGCAGTAACCTAGGCTGAGGCAAAACTTGCATTTTAATTTTAAAGTGTAAATAATTCCAAAATCAGTGTCTTTATTTCTGTTCCAATTGTTATTTTTATGAAATGTTTTCGAACAATTCGTTAAGAAAGTTAACGTTACACATTTTTCTCGAAAACAAGAGAGGGTACCGCAAGTACGAGTATATTCGAACAAAAAGGTGTGTTCGTGTGAAATCTCGTTTACAAAATCGGCTAAAAAGTTGAAAGGAGGCGGTGGTTGTCAGGATTACGTAAATAGAGGGAGTCACCTAGTTTACATGCCTTTTTCTGTTATAAACGTGTTTTCTTTTGTTTCATAGCCTCTTACTTTGTTCTTGTGGAAAGAAAGTAAATACAACATTTTAGTCACTTCAGTGTGTTACTATTTTAAAAAAAAATTAGTAATAGTACTTACTTTTCCAATTACTTTATAAAGTTTATAATTTATAATCAAATATTATGCAGCTTTTCTCATAAAGACAAGTATTGATATTATCTTATTTGACGTCATATAAAGAATCAGTGGCAAAGGCCATCCCTTCTCTAATACGTCAACTCGAGTTCGTGTCCCACCCGTAGCACAGTTTTCTTTATTATGATACTTTAAGTACATAAGTAATTATATCTATGTTCAGCAGTAGATTAGTGATAGGCTAAAACAATGGTAATAATTAACTAAAGTGTTAAAACAAAATTTTACTCTAAGGCCTGTAAAATCTATGAAACAGTAATAGAGCAATACGAAAAATACTCCGGTTGAATTTGCAGCAAATAATTGAAGACATATAATGACATCAATCATGTAATCGTAATACGAAGTTTCAGTTGACGAATCGCACGTTTCCTACCACAATATCACCCTTCATTAAACATTAATTCTATCGGACGCTTATGGATCCGAAAGAATGCCCTGCGTAGAAGTGCATCCGAAGTAATTTGGTAGTAGGGTTTATGTTTGACGTCCGTCGTTGCTTCCAATCGATCCGAAACTTCGTACTTTGTGTTTCGTAGTAGGCCCCTGAAAGCAACATATACGATGTCATACTTAGAAATTCTATAATTTTTTGTTGACTCATTCGTACCGATAATTCAGATGCAAAAAAAAATTCAACAAGCTCATGTTATGAGATAAATGATAACAAATAAGTCACAAGACAGGCAAAATGAAACATAAAAGACGAGAATAAGTGCTTTGTCTAATAGACTAGTCAAAATAAATTATATTACAAGGAGAAGTGCGATTCTTCGTCACGCGATCTCTAATGGCGTAATAAAGTTAGGAGAAAGAAAACTTTGTAGCGCCGCGGCAACGGGCTGCTCTTTTGCGTATTATTACATTCACCATTTTAATAAGGCCTCCCGCAATTTTCTTTACTTATTGTAGAAACAGTAGTCTTAGAATTGGTAAAGTACTGCTGGGGTTCTAGCTTTAATGGGCATGTTGGAAAATCTGTTTGTGCTAAAGTCGTCACGTGCACCCGCTGATGAGCCGTAGACGTGATATCACTCACTTGTACGTGACCCGTACTTTATTTGAGATTGTGCGTCTAAACTTTAATGCGAGAGTAAACACTAATATTCTTGTCCGTCCTCTACAATTGAAAGCACTCACGTTTAGAATTAATAATTAATTGCATATTAAGAGATTTATTATCATTTGCTGTTATGCTGTGTTAAACGAAAAGATACAAAAATATGAAAATGAAAAGTTCTCGCTCGCTTCGAAAAGTTGCGGCCAAAATTTTTAATGAAGTCTAAATTGATTGATGCTTTTTTGACATAAATTTTTGCATTCGTTGTTGGAACATAAAAACTTTGCTGTGGACAATATTTTGGTTGTAATTAACAAAGTTCGTCATCAGTCAACAAAATAGTTCACACATTTACAGTGCTTTGCTTGAAGGGACTTACTAAAGATTATTTTTAAGTAAGTAAAAGACAATGTATGTCCTTTCATATTTGTTATCCCTAAGTAGACAAGCAAGTCACAGAAATTAAATAATGCTTAAAAAAATAACACCCCTTGTCAAAAGATTTCTTATTAAAATAGCATACCAATGTATGTAGGTAATGATTTAATTCAAAAACATTATTCGGAGTGGTCGCGGCGGTGAACATTAACTCCCCCTTTATTTCGTCTCGTGTAGTTGAAGTTTGACTAAATGATCCAAAATACAAACGGGCAGCAGCATTTATAGTGTGAAGTTTCTAGAACTGTAACCGAGAATTCTTCTGCCAAACGTGGCCACTAAAATAATTCCCGTGAACGACTACTAACAGCTAACAAGCAAAAAAAAGAACGCGTTTACTCAGTACACGTGACAGAACTGAAACTTTGAATAAAATACAAAAAAAACATGTATTATATAACAAAAATATTATTCACTGTAAAATAACTACACAGTATATAAACAACAATTAATTAATCAATAAATATTTATTTGCAATAACAGAAACATTGCACGAAAACGCTGCTCTCAAATTCGACCTCAAAATTTTAATATTATCGCGCCCAAAGAATTTTCACTTCAATAACTTATGACGTGCGCGTATTTTTCAAACTTCTATAAAATGTGACAGTTTAAAAGAGATTTAGGCCATGTGGTAGCGGCATAAGAGAATCTACCACCCCATCTCACCCCGTGGGTGTCGTAAAAGTCGACAGAAGGAAAATTAAAACCAGAAGATGGGCAGCAGCATCTTCCTGGAAAATCAGAATAAATTAACTGAGGTTGCCAACCCGCTTGCCAAGCGTGGGTGCAAAGGTTTTGCCAACTATGGCAAAATTCCTCCCAAAATGAGAGCTGCAAACTTTTGTAGCAATCTATGGGGGAGGCCTATGTTTAGCAGTGGACAAGTGATGGGCTGGTGTGGTGATGATGGTGGTGGAAAAGAGATTTTTTTTGATGAAGCTACTTTTTATAAAACTAAAACTGAATAATAATTAATTAAAAGTAAGATATTAACAAAAAGTGCTAATTGTTGATTTCCCACGTGCATGGTTGAAATGACTTCGCAAGTGATTAAAATTATTTCGACGACATGTAAAGTCTGGTAACCCGCACCGGAACAGTGCAGCGAACTCTTCCCATCTCGAAATGATAGGAGGTATGTGACCAGCAGGACGACATTTAGCGCAGGTAGCGCGGTTTCCTTGCTCGTCCTGAGTAGCAATCCTTTTTGGAGCATTGCACTAAAAACTTTTTTGTAGTTGTTTATAATTTACTAGATTTTTATGTTCTTTATTTTTGTATTGCTATTCCGTGTTTTGTTATCTTTTATCTGTCATCTGTGTGTGCATGCAACAAATAAATATTTCTTTCTTTCTTTACGTTCTGTTATTATACTGGTTAGGCTATTTTGTTGACCGCGTGGTAGTGACCGCTGATTTCTACGCCGCATGTCCAGGGTTAGAATCCCAGGCAAGGCCAATATTTATGCAACACAAATTTTAGGTTGAAATAAAACCAAATCCGACAGATCTGGTTGTAGCATTTGAAATTTGTCTGTAAAATGCACCCACGATACTGGAGAAATCCTAGTGTAGGGCTACGTTTTTTAAATAATAAGTAATTAGAAAATATTTCGAAAACTGCGTAGTGAGTAATAATTTTTTTAAATCCAAATTTTTAAGGTATTTGATTACACATTTTTTAATACATTACATTAAAATAATCCTTAACCGGTTACGCTACAAATAATAATTAATGTCCCTCCGTTATTATAACATTAAGTATTGCAATAAAATAATGTTTATCATTTAGTTAAAGATTGGCGATTCGTATTTCAATTTTGTAAGATACTTTTCTGTGATGTACAGATATCTACGGTCGGATTACAAAGGACTTAGTAAGGTTCCCATGATGACCTACGAAGGGAGTGGAGGATGGATTATTGCGGAGTTGACCTTTTTTTCCAATATTCGAGATAAAATACTATAAAAGAAAGCTACAGTTACAATACGTACCTCGATCATAATTTATACTGGACTGATTTAAAAGATGTTTAATAAACGGAAGTTAATGTAAATGTTACTAGAAGTTCGGTATAAGTTTAGGTTAAGTTGTCGTGACAAAAAAAATGTTTTAATTTTTTAAATCCAGTCAATCAATCAATAGATAAACATTTAAATTTATAAATTTCAAAACTTTTCAAACAAATTGAATGCTCTTTCAAAAAATTTGTTTCAGGTGTCATATCGAGATCGACCAAAACAGAACACCTACTTTTAGTTCGCAAAAAATTCAGATCGATATAAATAATATTGACCTCCCTCATAATGAAGTGACTGAAGTTTTTGGTAAATATTCACAATCCTTTTCCCAAAAAAGCTTTTCCGAAATACCGTTTTAAGTTTTTTTCAAACAATAAACCAAAAAATGCTGTGCAACGCAAACTCTTAGAGAATTTGGTTCTCTTTGTACACTTTTGTACACTTTGTATAATACAAGAAGAAATTTATTGCATATGATATTGAAATTCAAAAAGTGGTGTACACATTAAATACACCACCATGCCAATGAAAATACCTTTATAGTAGTAAAATAGTTTATTTATTTTATATTTATACGAGGAAATAATAGAACTGCCATCGGAAATACAGGTTATAAAGTTATATAATACTAGCTGATGCCCGCGACTACGCACGCGTTGATATAAGCTTTTTTTAATTAGCCCGTAGGAACTATTTTGTTTCCTGGAATAAAAACTATCGTATATCCGTCTCCAGGATGCAAGCTATCGCAATGTCAAATTTCGTTCAATCAGGATCAGTTCAGCGGTTGAACCGTGAAAAGGTAACAAAAAGTCAGATGTATAGAGGGACTTTCGCATTTATGATATTAGTATGCATTAAAGTTTTTCTATTTCATTCTTAAAAACGAATTCCAGCCGAAACGAATATTTGTGTATCAATGATTGTATTCATGATGCGACTAACCCCACATTCTATCCTACCGTATAAGCACATCGGGTACGAAAAAGTGGAAACTAACTTATATTTGTGCTACTAGTTACGGCATTGTAATGCTCAAATACCGGACCAGAAGATGACGCCGTGGTCGAAAGTTGCCAACCTGGCATAACGAAACTGTTGCAACTTTCAACGAATAAAGGCAACGTTTTGAATCATTTAGTAAAAAAGAAGACAACAAAAAAAAAACGTTAACAATCAAAAGTCATCAACAGCAGTTTCATAAACTTCTATGCTTAATGTTCTTTATTGGCCATAAAAAACAGATCACAAAACGCAAGCTGCGCTGTGACCACATTAATAATTTATCAGCCACATGACGGCTGTTTGCTAATAAAGCGTGAATTCGCGCTGGAAATATTAATAAAAGCTGCTTGCAGCCGGAACTCGCTTCGTCGGAAAAGCGCCGCGCCGCCCGGCCACCCAATGACAAATGACCAGTTGGAACCTTCATTTAGTTTCAATTTAAATTAAGCAAGCAAATCAATAAACAGTGGCTGTATTAGCAATAGATGTTTATGAGAAAGGACATGGAAAAGCCGAATTTCAAATCATGTGACAAATATAGAAGCATATATTACAGTGCCATTCTTCGCATGTTTTAAAATCACACACACAATCGCAACCAAACTTAAAAACCAATTGCGATTTTGCACAATTGGTACCTCCGGCTGGGATTATGACCCCAGATCCGCAGTGTAGAAGTCAGATACTCAGACAACTAAGCCACGCAGTCGTCCAAAAACCATATAATACGTGGCTAATCATTATCTTTTGTTACATCTTTGTATCATTTGATTACACAAGCCGCAGACGCCTAACGTAGTACTATTTTGCTGACACATTTACTTTTTCCGATCAAATTATTAATAATAATTTTCATGTTATGTCAATATTATTTTCGATGCTATTTCTATTTTCCGTAATAGTAACATATGTATGTTTTAATCTGAATTAAGAAATATAAGATACATGGAGATCGGTAGGGATACTATGAGGTAGAGTTTCATTACTGATTTCTAATTGAATTTTCTAAGAACTATCATCTTAGTATAATCATAGCCAACATTGTAAGGTTTTTTTAATACAGCGCAAGTAGCACATAAACGAAGACCAACAATAAGGATGGCATACAATATTATCTAGCTTAAGCACTCCATATTCCCAAATATTGTGAACTGGTGGTAGGACTCATTATGGAGGAATTAGTCTATACCACCTTAGTGGCAGTTATTCTGCCGCCAAGCAGAATTGCGTAAACATTACTGTCTCTTGGTTTGAAGTACATAGTGTAATTACTGGGCATATGAGACTTGATAACTGATTTCTCAGGGTGACGAGCGCAGTGTGGTGCCACTTAGAAATGTTCTGGGTGACGCAGCACTTGTTATGCGCAGACGTTGCACTTTCCATCAAGTGAACGAATTTATTGTCCAGTCACTTTCCTCCATAATAAAGCGTTCCATTTCACAATTATTATATTTGTAAAATGGAACGTCGTTACCACAAAAAAATAAATTGAAATTTTTGTGGTACATTGTACTACTAGTAAATTATTTATGTTTAACCATACTGTACGTGTGCAACATATTGTATGTTTACAACATGTTTTCTTCCAGTATATTAAATTATCATCGATAATCTGCCTAATTTTCCCTAATTTACTCTTCTACTAATCAATAGTATGTAATTAATTCCGGAAAGTAATTATCAAGCTTGAATACGTTCGTTAAAGACAATTCAAAGGAATCGTCTTTTTCTAGAGATCAGATAGTCAGAACCTTAATTACCTTATTGTGTTTGAAGACTTATTTACTTGTACGAAAGTGAGCGTACAGAATTACAATTTATTTCTCCGTTTTCAGGACTGCGTAAAAAAATTAATTAATTCATACGAACTTACGCTTTTAATATCGTGCTACGCAATAAGTAAATTAAAAAAGACGAATAATGAAATTCATGAACGTGAGCATTTTATTCCGAATTGCAAACCATACTGATTTATCATTCCCGTGATGGTCGACATTGCAAGGCGCTGTCTCCACGGGGAAATATATAGCCTCTTTGAAGCGCAGAAAGCTGGGTAATTTCATTGAATTTATGAACGTATCACGTTGAAAATGCAAGGTTGAAAATTTCGACGTAAAATAGTGATAAACATTGTGTATCCTTGAAATGTAAAACCCTTGTATGGAGACCAACCTATTATAAGTAAATATGATATAAGATATATTTTTTTTAGTTAGCAATAAATTCGGAGTCCAATAATAAACTGTAGAGCTAAACATTCTGTATCTCTCTTTAATGTCGTGTTGATACTTATATAGAATTTTACGGTATCTTAAGTAAGATTTCTCATGTATGGGTGACAGACAAGCACAGAGTCTACCCAAAGTTAGATGGAGCAATTGTCGAGAAACACGAACATTGACTCTAAATAAAAATTAAGATGTAGGTACGTTATCACCCTTGAGGATTTAGATGGGGTACTTCGCTTCCAGTCATTGGGACTTCGATTTTGGTCACTCAACATAACAAGCAACGCTATCACCTTACGCTAGTATTATGTAAGGTGGTTTTTTCACAATCCAGCAGACGTGCTACAACCAGTATCTGCATCTGGTCCGGCTCTTCCGTGTAATATGTATATTTTGACTAGTATTCCAAATAAAAACGAAAAAAAAATCACGCACTATTTAGACAAATATAGAATGCTGCAGAAAATTTAAAGTTGCCATTTTAATGTATTTTAATACACAAAAAGATACTATTATTTTTATTAAAATATTCGGCGACAACCTCACTAAAGTAAAATAATTATTACGGCAAACATTATAGAAGTTTTGCTACTCTCCTACAGAATGAAACTATCACAGAAACACTCAAATTGAAAGTTACTTTTTGAATTTGAAACTATATTAAACCTCTTTGTCTATAATGTCATTTACATTACGTTCAATTTAATTTCGCCCATGAGAATAAATATTACTTCTCTTTTTGTTTTGACGGCCCAACTTTGGCTTTTCAAAAGCTATTTAGAGTTAGTTCTAAACATGTTAACTTGTTAAATTTGTGCTAATGGATTTTTCTGTTCAGAACAGCGTTTACATAACGACATTACAATGTTTCTATGCATCGTATAAGCTACGGTTCCGCATTGCTGAGACGACTTATTGCCTCTTTGCATTTCGGTGGCCGATGTACTTTATTGTTTGAGATATACTTATTTTAGTATTATTTCTCAAACTTCTACTGTATTATGTATTAATATTAATTGTTCTATCTTTAATGTTTTTAGTTTTATTTAATCGATAGGTGTGTAAAATAATTTTAACAGCCTTAAAAGGCTAAAAGGCCCTAAAAGGCATTCTCGTGTTGACACTACACAGAGCTGGTCACCCTGAGACATCAGTTCTTAAATCTCATATGCCCAGTCAATTGCACTAGCTATTATATATTATATATATAGTATATTGCTATAGAGATGAGGTACAGTCTGGCAATGCGATATGACTGTGGGACTGTGACTATGTCTTCAGTGCGTCGAGACTTATGGAGACAGTTTTTAAGCGTCAAGCCTGAGCAGAATGAGTCTGCTGTTAATGATCCTCAGTGGCCGGGAGACTCGGAAGCACGCGTTGGGCCGACAGTACTGTAAGTGATCTAAATGCGATGATTGTTGATCTAACTGTGTTGAGATCACGCCGGGATCACCAATTTGGTAGATAAAGGTGCCATTTTTGGCTTTCAGCTTTTCACTAAAAATTTGCCTATAGGAGTGTAGAGACGCGAGAACTACCCAGTTATCTCGGACTAAGTACTTAATTTTATTAAGTTTGAACTTCACTTCCGGTAAGTTCGTTTAATCCTATCATTATCCATCACACCGAACTGTAAGGGATTCCAGATCAATTCTTATAACTTCCAACAGACAGAAGTCTTACGATCAACAAATCTCCTCAAACCGGGACAGCCATATATATACCCAACAGTAGACTGCTTACAGGCTAATATGGCTTGATATGATTATGATATGAAAAAAAATCTGGTGTTGTATTCTAAAATATGTGGTAGCTCCGTGGTGCTCAGAGGCTAGGCGCTCGCTTTAAATTTCTTAGTATGCAAGTGACCTGGGTTCGATTCCCGGTGCCAGCACCACTAAAATTGTTAAATGCAATTTTAAGTGCTGATTTACCTCGTGCTCGGACTGTGAAGAAAAGCATCGTGAGAAAACCTGCATGTCTGAGAAATGAAAAAAAATATTTCGACGACATGTGAAGTCCGCCAACATGCATTGGAGTAGCGTGGCGGATTCTCCCGGCTCCAAAACTCTCTCGGAAATAAGAGGAGGCCTGGCCAATACTCAGCAGTGAGACATTATATAGGCTGTAGCTTTACTTTTATTCTAAAATATTAAATACATGTCATGTAAAAATATTAAAAGGAAAATGTAGTTCAGTTAAATCGGTAATACAAAAACAATATCTACGAGATACCCTCAACAAAAGAGGATATTTTGTAAACATTTTACTGCGTCCCAGCCTGTGACGATATTGTGGACGCTGTAGTTGCAAAATGGCAGTTTTTACTGCCTTCAATGCGACCGTTCAGTAATGTTATGTCTTCGACATAGATGCTGTTGCCGTTTTATAACGGAATTTTACTTTCGAGAAAATTAAAAAAAAAAGATGGTGATATATTTAGCGGAGCTAAATTTATTTTATTGTTAATGAATAAAAGTAAGTTACTTTGCTAAGATCCGCATGCAAAATATAAAAATGGTGTATATTACCTAGTTTTTTGAAGTGCACCACCCGCCCTCCCTCAGTAGCGTGCACAAGCAAACTAACACCGCCACCAGGAACCGCCACCAGGTACCCTCCACCAACCACTACAATACCACCACTAGATAATATACACCACTGAAGTCGAGAACACGACACGTGTTTCGCCCCAAAACGAGGCATTATCAAGCGTAATAGACTCTACGACAGACGGCCGCCGAGTGTTACTCGGCGGCCGTCTGCCCGCTTCAAGATATAGCCAATCTTGTCCGTGACTCCTCTGACATAAGGTAGAACAGCAGGCACACGCTCGACTGTGGCCGGTTTCACTCGGTCACTGCGACGTAGGCGCGGAACCCGAAGCTTGTTGTCGTGCAAAACTTGCTTGACATGTTGAAGCTCGGCGGCCAGGTGTTTCTTGTCACAGATTCCTCGTGCTCTCTGAAACAAGGATTTACCCACGGTAGCTAACTGTGATGGATGATGGTGAGATTCACCGTTTAAATATCTGTTAGTATGGGTCTTTTTTCTATACACAGTGTGACACAAGGTGTTAACTACAGACCTTACTACAGATCCTTGCAAAAGAACACCGATTCCTACCAAGGATGATTCGCGAGGCTATTGAAATCAAAAAACATCCTAATTTCAATAGAGAAGATGGTTGGGTATTACCATCAGCTTGGGATCCAATAATAAATTAAATTAAATCAAAAACCAAGCATACCACTGCAAGACTTCAAGACACAGTTAGCTCTTTCTGCGTAGATCGGACCCAAAAAAAAAAAAAAAAAAATAATTAAAAGCTGAAGGTACCCCAGGTTAACTATGACATCAGGACATCTGTCACCTCAGTCCTCCCGTGACCATGGGTGCTGTAAAGCACTCGAAACGTCGGGTTATAAATAGTAATAAATTAAACGCGATAAAATCCTAAACTTAGTTTCATTTAAATACTTAATAATAGTTAGTATATATCCATTACATATTCTTAAATGAGTAATGGAGTTTTAAAGAATCTGCCTTACTATTTCATTGTAGGTTAACAGAGTTTTAGAAATCTTTAATTTTTTTCTTACGTTCTCTCTTAATGACTTAAAATAAGCTGGTGATAGGTACCACCTCAGACTAGTTATTTTGCGGTGAAGCAGTAGTGTGCAAATATTACTGTGTTTCGGTCTGAATGGCACTAAGAGCTAGTGTAATTACTGGGCATATAAGACTTTAGAATTTGTCGATATCCTGACGCTTCATCTATATCGATGGTTACTGTAGCAATAAGAAAAAAAGTATCTTTTAATTACCTGTTAACAGCCCAATAAATTGAGTAACTAAAATATTGTGTCCAACCTATAGATTAGTCACGTTTTCCAAATCATGTATTGATACGCGGCAGAAACAAAAATAAAAGGACTGTGCCATAAACGTTGTACCTATGAATAATATATTAAATCGTACCGTATTTTATATAACGACCGTCATTAGTTAAAAAACACTTTTTTTCGGTTCTGTATTCCATTCCAATTCTTAAATAATTTAGGCTACTCTAGTCACATGCTGTAATTGTGGAACATTAACTAATTTAATCTTTTAAAGTGTCACTGAAGTTATTTGTGTCACTTTGCGTTTCAAAAGTTTAACCACGGTTAGCAGGCGACTAGAAATGGTTAGTTGGAACTTTGTTGCAAGGTGTTCGAGACGAAGTGCAACTGCGAGTGACAGTATCGTGAATGCCGACGAACACAAGGCAAAGACAACTTTGTGGCGACATTCCCGATAAGCCCACAAGTATACGACCCACAAACTAATGTCCCTGGAACTTACCTACTAGCTCATCAGTCTACGCCGCCACGCTATTCAAACAATTGACTCTGGAATTAATTCTAAGTATTGTAAGATGTTTGTAATCTATTTGTTTTTATTACTCGGTAGTTATATTTAATTCTGAGTTAATAACACATTTTTTAATTAATGTATGATTATCAATACTCTACTTAATACTACTACTACTAATATTTTTCGTAATCACTAGATTCAACTTGGTCATGATGACTTTAATAAGAAGGAACATTAAACACTACAGGTGGAAGAATTCCTGTAAAGGAATAGGTCCATGTAGATAACACCGCAGTGTTACATATTCTACCGTCACGAAGTAGTGTTCGAAAATTATTTATAGGGAGATGTTTTATTTACCAGCAGGTGAAATGTAAAGCCTGGATTTAGCATATAAAAGAGAATATCATCTATGAATAACTATTTTGATCTTAGTACCTGAATTGGGCACAACATTTCTACTACAAAAGAAAGCTATTCTTCTTTGAAGTCATGCAAGTGGTCAGTGAACTATTCAAGTAGATTAAAATGTTCGCTCGAGTCGTTGTTCAATTGAATATATCCGGGCATAAAAGTACTACCATTTCAAATATAATTGTATCCTTCTGGGATCTGGGATGAATTACAAAAATTCGGTGTAGCTCAACATCAAATTATAACGTATACTTATTTTCTAAGAAGGTTTTCTATAAATTAGTTTTTTTTTAAATTACTAAAATCTCGCCATTCAGTTATACAAATGACACGATACACATTTTAACAGAACTAAAATAGAATGTTTCACGTGAAACGTCTAATTTGAATTCCAGTCGATTGAGCAGACTTCTTGTTTTAATGACGTAGTAAGATAGGTAAATAAAAGTAGACATAGAAATATTTTTGTTTGACAATAAAATAACAAAAAAAACCTATATTTTTTGTCTTTTGATTCACATATAAGTTTCGTGCTTTAGATCTAATTTAAGAGTACCGTTTTGTCATTTCAACTTTACTTAAGTAAAATAAGTTTTTTTCTTCTTTCAATGCTGTTCTAATTTCCTTTACGTATGTATCGACAAGTTGAGAATGCCAGTTGATACACTGAGGAGTCTCGGTAAGCATCCGTCATCTACCTGTGTAGGGGAGTTTCTTAATTGTGAATACTAACATTCACTACCATACATAAGTGTGGGGACTGGAACCGCCCTATGAACAGCCACTCGTATCTTTTTAGATAGGCAATATCGACCACAATTCGTTCCTCACTACCCTATCATAAGCCTTTTCCAAGTCTTACGAATGCGCAATAGACCTTTTGACTTTGAGCCAAGAATTTTTCGTCTATACTTCGAAAGGAAAAGACCTGATCTATGCATCCCATTTCTCTCCTGAATACCGCTTTTACATTCCATATCTTCTCTTCAGTTTCATTCATCACTCTCTTAATCAAAACCTTTCCATACCGTTCGCCGACGATACTGAGCAAGCTAATGCCTCGGTAGTTTTTTCAGTATTGCTGCAACCCTTTTCCTTTGTAGAGCGGTACGATAAAGGCCATATGCAAGTCGTTGCCGCTCCTCCAGCAAAGGTTAAAAATGCGGTGCAGCTGACTAGCTACCACGCCCTGTCCAGCTTTCAGCATCTCGATTGTAATTCTATCATACCCTGCAGTTATGCCCAATCGATATATATTCATCGCTTCCACAATCTCTTTCTTTCGTTGCGATGAAAGAAATACTAGTATGTACTAGTATCTCTTTCATCGCAACTTTCATTCATGTCCCCTGATGGGGCCTGTGTTTGTATATCCTCGCTCTTAAATAAGCTTACGAAATATTCCTTTCATCTCTTGAAAATGCGTTACTCTCCTCTCACAATACTTCCATCCTGGTTTCTGTCCAGTTGCGAGGTCGTAATTTTACCCCCGGCTGATCTTATGAACTTCCAGAACACCTTCTGAGTTCCGAAAATCGTCAGATAACCTCGTATCAAATTCATCTCTATCATTATCTTTCTTTCTTCCCAAAACTGCTTTTTGCATTCTTTGATTAGCTCTTGTAGCCAACCAGTCCAGCCAAGCTTTTTTCTTCTCGGACACTGCCTTTTGAACATATTTTCCTTTATGATCTGAGTATTTACAGTTCCGCCCAATTAGTGGCATGCGGCACCTTGAAGTTGTAGTATGAATATACGGGCTATCGAATGCATTTTGTTTAATATTACCAAAATGCATAGCCCCTAATTTCTATTTTTTTTAATTATATGCAGGAACCCAAAATATTTGCGAAATAAAAAGTAGTAGTAGAGAAGTGTCTACACCATTTACATTGCTCTCAAAACTGTCCTCTACCTGACAATGTAAGTCCCGTCAATATAGATTTAGCGGTTTCGGAGATTAGCCTGGACAACCAAACTGGACAACCAAACGAGTTTTGGTATCCTGCAAATGACCACATGAGGTTAAGAAAAAATATTTATTACGAAATTACAGACAGGCACTCCAATTTTATTCTTTGTGAAGATTTGTAGAACCAACAAAGATACCTATAACCAACATACACAAGGCAAGATAATATTTTACTTAAATTTAAATAATTCCACTTAGAGGTTTCTGTTTATTAACCGTTTATAAACTGTTTATAAACTTATTAATAATTATTTAATAATTAAATTATTAGGTTAATGCTAAATTGTACCACACATCGTTATAAATATTCATGTATGTACTTAGGTTCTACGGAAAGCAGAATAGTAATGATTTAATTCAAAATAAATAGAAAATATTATTTCTATGAAATTAACCCAGCTTCATAATGTGGTACGCTATGCATCTTTAGGGTTCCGTAGTGAAAACGGATATAACTTCATCCTGTCCATTTGGTCATGTGTCAGTATGACAAAGCCATTTTACTTGAAAATTTAATTTTAAAGTAGGTATTTTTTAAGCCGTTATATAATTTCGTAGTGAAATTTAGAAAAATAGGGATGGCACAGCATCTATGTGACTGAGGGTAAAAACAATCAGTGCACATAAGCATGGGGTATCGTTAGATGGGAAATTTAAATTTAAAAGTAACAATTTTATCTAAGGCAATATAAGTTGGTGAGATATGCGTTTCTAAAGTCATAAAGCCGTAATAGTATCCCTCTACCGTTTCAACCTAGACAGTAGAACCTAGACAACACTTCAACGAAATTTGATTTGAATAAGTCCTTTAAATTTTAAGATATGGAACATTTTCGGTTACACCCATTACGGCCTGTACACACTACGCAATTTCTACTTGAAGTGTTGAGCCATATTTTGGCCATGGATTTTCCGAATGTTATTTATTTCAGTTTTTTGTGTGAAATTATCAAATTGCCTACCCTAGAATTTCGGATTGGTAAAAAATCCTAAATTTTTTTTCATAGGTTCAAAGGATGCTCATTCATTAACATATTTCTTCTTTTTTTCATCATTTGATATTCTTTCGAAATAAATTTATAGGCGGAAAAATTGTTATTGCTTATGTTAACAAGATTATTTACTGTAATACTGAAAGTAAAAGATTTGTGCATTAAAATCCAGTTTAAAGTTTTGATCAAGACTCAACACACTCTTGATTTTATTTGTAATTCAAAGAATTAATTGCTGTTTCATGTGCTTACGAGAGTAGCTGCAGTTATAGCTTGCTGTTATATAAAACATATAATTAATTAATGTTTTAAAATCTTGATGAGTAATGTAAATATTTTCTTTAATTATGCCTTTCCTATGTTCTATTCTTTTATTAAAAGTGCAGGCAAGTCATAGGTGCATGAAACCTCTGAGTTCAAATATCAGCCAGAAAAAAACGTTTTGGAAATAAATCACTTAGTTCGTAAACATTACAAAAATTGTTTTATACATGCAAACCATTTATTAATTGCACGATATGAATAATTAATTCTAAGCTGCTAGATAGCAGCTTAGAATTAATGATTACAAAGCCAAATAGTTTACACAATTTAAAAATAAAATGGGATTCGCTAGATGGCAATAGTTTATATGAAATTTTCTGTTACTCGTTTTTGTATGACAGTTGCATCCCCCTGTTGCATATCATCGAGCTTGCAAACAGGCGCCGCGATTTATCAGATTTTTTTTCGAGTTTTCACCAATTTTCCTTTATTTTTCGACCATTGCATTTGTAAGTCAAACGGTAAGTTGATATCGAAGATGTTCACTTTGTGAGGTTATCAAATTTGTGATTGATAATTTCTTCATTATGTAATTATGAATTGTGTGAACAATTTTCCAGTGTTATTTTACATGCTGCGAGCCAGAAGATCTAATCTTTCACATCGAAGCCGTAATGCAATTAGACTTCACTTTCGATGTGATAGATCTACCGTTATTGCCGTGCATGGTCGACGACAAGTGTTCCAAACGTTATCCACGAAATTTGACGGCGGAGACTACCACTGACAACGATGGTTATCCAATGTATCGTCGTCGATATAACTGTAGAGAAGAATAGAATAGAATTTATGTTATTTATGTAGAATAGAAATAAAAGAATCGTTTACCGCTAGCACATCGTTAATATAATTCTAACATTAAAGTGGAAACCAAAAAAATTAAAATTACAAAATCTGACCCGGTAAGTGACGCCGCGGTCGTGTGGCCGTATAGTTTCATAATAAATGTAATTGAGAAATCAAACTTATCATCACGTACCGGAAGGCCAGGACAACGTCTGCCGGGCCAGCTAGTACAAGATAAATTATTATCACACTTTTATTGTCCGATTTAGTATGACAATATGAGATGCCAGTCGACGAGTAGCCGGTGGTACATACATAATGCCTCAGTGTAAGTTCTATACGGTCAAATACTCGAATTTAGTTATGTTTTAGTACGTTACACACATACATATCATCTACATACATATATAGTTACAAACATATCATATCATATTTTACAATTCAATGATCCCACAAAAAAGTTATTCGAGCTTTCACTATCTACATAAAACTTTACTAACGACCAGATGAGGCATCCGTTTTCTATAAAGGTAACATCTACATTATTGATTTTTATGATCACGGATACTTTGCGCTTCTATGAATTTATTCTATTAGCATTATTTACAATAAAAAAAGCTGAAATAAAAATAAAATATTTTAGAGTAACAAGTAGGAATCCGTCTTGTACATGCAGGTAGGTACCACCCCAGGGCCAGTTATTCTGCCGTGAAGCAGTAGTGTGCAAACATTATTGTGTTTCGGTTTGAGGGGCACTGTGAGCTAGCGTAATCTCTGGGCATATGAGACTTATGAACTGATGTCTCAGGGTGATGGGCGCATTGTGGTATCACACTGTTCTAGGTGACACAGCATTTGTAATGGGCAGACGTCGCACTTACAATCAGGTGAACGTTTTGCTCGTTCCGTCACTTTTATCAAAAAAAAAACGTTTATTTACATTAAACATATATAAATATTACAGGAGGTGCCGACGCGCCCGAATTCGGAGAGCCTATCACCAACCTGACGGTTCCCATCGGGCGTGACGCGACCTTTAAGTGTATAGTCGTCAATCTAGGCAATTATCGGGTGAGTATTTCGTAATTGCTACAATTACATAATTACACGTCGAGTGCTTTAGTAATTGATTGTAAACATTTTATCGGAAAGCACCTTGGCTATTGCCTGTTACGGCTTCTTTACTATTACAATACTATTAACATACGAAATTGACAGTTTATTGTTGTTGTGCCCACCTTTGGCCACATAGCTCGTTAGTTTTTTTAAAAGACTTATGAAGCCGGGAAAAGACGATCTGCTTCAGTGAGTATTGACGGAATGTTAGCGTACTAAAGGTTTTAACTGCAAGTAAACTTCTAGATAGACATTTCAAATAACTTAAAAAATATGTGATTGACTGTTGACTGTAATGTCAATTGTGAACCCGATAACGATCTGTTTGTAAGTCGAAACACATGACGTGCTAAGGAATATGATTATATGTATTGTCTAATGTGAAGGGAGTAGTGGCGGTGGTAGAAGCAAGCATGTACACACTATTAGGGAGAGGGAAATAGTACTCTTCAAATCTATTTTTATTTATATTCACGCAGATCTTAACAAATTAAATTAGTTCCTTTCCGAATACGAAAAACATAGTTTTCCATTATACGCTTTCTACATATATATTACGACATAGTAAAACATAGTTTTCCATTATACGCTTTCTACATATATATTACGTTACAAGAGACGATTGTTGAGGAACTATCTTTGCATCATGTTAAAAAAAATGAAATTTATAGTTTTTTTTAAGCAAAAGCTTTTCTATTACAGACTACAATACTGTAGTTCGTTATAGGCGCCGAATATTTATAACGCTCTTTGTTCGCATATGACAGGTGGGTTGGGTGAAGGCGGACACAAAAGCGATCCAAGCGATCCACGAGCACGTGATCACGCACAACCACCGGGTATCCGTGTCACACAGCGACCACTTTACCTGGTATCTCCACATCAAAAACGTGCAAGAAGAGGATCGAGGACAATACATGTGCCAGATTAATACGGATCCTATGAAGAGTCAAGTTAGTATCAAAAAATAAGTCTAATATAGCAATCGTAATCTTTACACCTTACTTACCAATATCAATCATTAAATTATACGCACGTATTATTAGGCAGTTTAAGAAGATATTTAAAAAGCCAGAGAATATATAATTCTGAAAAAACTAAACAATAAATCTCAAGTTTTTTTTTGTACGGTCTTTGAATAAGACGGAGTGAGAGATTTTTTCGAAGAATTACTCGTTTATATAGTTGAATGATATCAAAATAAGTACTAAGTACATCGCAGGCAACAGCGTAAGTAAAATAAAATAAAAAGAATGCCCACTATAGAGATAGTATTTTATATTATTAAAATGGATATCACTTCTTCTGTACATGCTCAATGAAATAATATAAATTCATAACAGAGTTAAATTGAAAAATGTAGTAAATTAAAAAAGAAACGGAATAGTTTATTCGAACCAAGTATTTATTATTTTCACTAAGATTATTGAGAAACTAATCTTTAATTAAGCTTCTTAATATGTTACTGTAATGTGTGTTTGTTAGGTTTGTAAATAAAAATTTGAATTTTTTGGAACAAAAATATTTGTTTGTAGTTCTTACGTACGTACACCTACAGGGTTCGACATAAAACTACTCGTACTTATTTCTTTTGTCTTATTTTTCAAAGAGATCTCAATGAAAATTTTGATTCAATTGGTGCGTCTCCCTTTTGATAATATGGTAGCTTTATCGACTATATGTAACCAATAAGTAGGGCTCCAACGATAGTTCTATTTGAAATTTATATATTTAAAAATTCTGTAAAAGTATCCGTTAAAAAATCCTAAAGTAACTGTAACTTATTTTAATACTCGAAATTTGCCAGATTTATACCAAAAATTTTCTGAGGTGCTCATAGGCACTCCATTATAATGGCATTAAAGCTCAACTATCAAATAAATTAAATATTATAAATTCGCTATTAGTAAGAAGTGATATCCAAATTTATCCAAAATTATTGTTCACATGCGCAGCAAAAATGTTCTTATTGTAATTATTAAGTATCGCCGGAATCTATTTTTAATACGTGAAGAGAAAATTTTGTACTCTTTTTAAGCATATTGCGCGAGGAGCGTTATATTTGATATAGTTCAAGTTTGTATGAAGAATAAGCGAACGCTAAAATTTATCTATAATGTGTTACAAATACTTTAAATTGAATAAAATAAAACATTTATTATTTTCGTTCATAGTGACAGTATCAATCACATAATAGTATTTTTTTATAGAAGAGGCTATTGGGCGGCTCACCTGATTGTTTGTCAGTTAACCAGTCTGTCGTTTGTTTACGTCAATACAACCAACGTCAAACATATAATACTCTATGGTCGTTTGACCACAGTCGCACAGAGTAGAGATTGTCGCCTTAGAATTTTAAAATGCCAAAAATTTATTATTCAAAACTCAATAAAGTTCGACTTTTCATCGACACGGTTAAAACATATATACATTTTTAGATGGGATATTTAGAAGTGGTAATCCCACCGGATTTTATACCCGAAGAGACATCAGGTGATACTATGGTGCCAGAAGGTGGTACGGCGCGAGTATCCTGCAAGGCACGAGGAATCCCCCCACCGCGTGTAATGTGGAAACGAGAAGATGGATTAGAAATTGTAGTACGGGATCAAAGTGGATCTAAAACTAAAGGTATAATCGCATAAACTATTAATCAATCACGTTTGTTTTAATCATAAAATAGTAATAGTGTTAGCGGAAAAATTAACATTTTATAATATAACTACTGCTGAGTCCATTCTTCTTTATTTTAATGAGAGGATTTTTAGAGCCAGGAAGAAGCCGCCCCGCTATACAAGTGCACACTTTTGTAGGCCAATATTTGTGAAACACACTTTTATTGGTTGCCGAATCAGGTTGTGTGTGATCGTCCTGTTTCTCTGAGAATATAATATATTCCGGTTATTAAGCAGAAGATGGCCAGACCGGGAATACAATACGGCTCGATTGGTGCAGTGGCTAAAGCCCTTCGCTTCTGCGTCCCGGGTCTGGAGCTCGATTCCCGCACGTGACAAGCATTTGTATGCAAATACTCGTGATCTTAGTTCAGGGAAAATATAATATGATGGCTACAATTATTTATGTACAATCTGAAATAAATCATCAATACGATTTAAGATCACTACACAACTAAAAAAAAAGAAAACGATGACATCACTAGATTTTCTCATGTATCGCGAGTGGGTTTTACAGACTCAAAAGACATATGGCAAACTCCAGTACAAATTTTTGTTGGCATTTTTTTTTTTGCGTCTAGTGCTGAATAACATGTAAAAGTATACAGTTTGAACTCCTGAACAACTTTGCTTTAAGCCTAAGCCTTACTTTTAATAGAAGTCTGGAATTAAAGATATTTCAGTCTAGAGATTTGGAGATTATGTTTTGTCAGCAAAAAATAAAAGTGCATTTAGAGAGCAAAACAACTGAGTTACATCGTGCCGTAGACGTGTCACGTAACCCCGAAAGATGAACTTGAATACGTACCGGGTACCTAGGGACTCTTGTGTATAGGATCAACCTACTACCGTTCTACCGTTTTTCAAATATTATTGGTGTATTTGATAGTAAACTATTTTGATAATGGCTTGACGCTTATATATTTCAGTTGGTAGTGACCCTGCCTGCCGAGGTAAGGGTTCAGGGTTTGATTCCCGGCCGGGACAAACATTTAGGTGACAGATATGCTTGTTTTCATGTCTTTATTATTTGTGATATCTTAATAGTGAATGTCAGTGCCACCAGCAACAGGGTTCTAATCTATGATGGTATGGTATGGATGGGTATGAGTGTGTTAGCGTTAAAAAAAATAGTAAAAAAGGTGTTTAAAATAAAACGGTTTTTATCTTTTTTATTAATTATTCTTCATCATGTCTAACAACTATGTCATCTAGAAAACCTGCCGGTGCTATAATATTTTACCTGACAAAACTGTAATGTATATTTTACCTAAAAAATATAAATGTAGTGCTGCTGCAATACGGAAAGTCAAGTGTGTGTGGAAATGGCTGCTCGTCAATAATCTTGTAAAGGTGTTCTTCGTGAATCCACTGTAGATTCAGGTATGACATCTGAAGGCAACTGCAGATTTGATTCTTGGTGCACATCATTTGATGGGTGCAGTTAAAATCTGATTTCATCTTGACGATTCATACGAACGACTTCTCTCTTAGTCGTAACCAGCAAGGATGGCATATACAATCTGATAATGATATCTGAAAATACAAATGAATCATCTTAATATTTCTATAGTCATGTATATACCTAATGGTTGCATATACTCGTATTTTGCTCTGCATATGTATATGTTTTGGTACTTGATAAAGGGTTGATTCAAATTAAAATTGTTTTTCAGCTTCTAACATTTAGTAGTAAATCTATTTCTTCCAGTAACTTAGTATCCACTAAAAGTATATATTTAAAAGTAGTAAAAATAGACTAAAAACATAAAGTTTCTTTCTTATTATGTTTTGTAGTAGACAAAGATTAAATTTCTTTGTAGTAGTAATTAATTTCAATTATGCCTTAATAATAGCAAACTAAAACAAAGCTCTCGTAGCGCTACTTTGCTCTATATAATATTGATTATAGAATGCTGAATTTCAGTTGTGTTTTCTATTAATATATTCAATCGGTCTTTGCAGTATTAAACAGCAACATAAAAGGCACACATTTACATGGCCTCTGGTACTTGCTTCTTGACTACCAGAAACTTCTATTTATAAATTAAGATTTACTGCAGTCATGGCAAGACCTCTGCATGCCTTACAGATATGGTCTCTCAAATCGATCTTCCAAAATCTAGTGACAATAATAGATAATTTATTTTTTTAATATGTCAGGCAATAATGGTTCATATTAGTAATACAATAATATTACAAATATACACAACAAACAATATGAAAAGCTTGCCACAAGGAATCACAAAGTACGTCTGAGTCCCATCTGTCAAACAGGCTAACGGATGTCACTCACATCTTCTTTTCTCCGGTCCTGGCAATGGGCTACTAAATCGAGTCTTTTTGCTAATGTCGAGTAATAATTTAATTGTAATAAGGACTTCGTTTCGATCGACAGTAACATGATAGTTGACTTTTACTGAAGATTTGTTGGACTGATGAATGGTGATGAAGATGAAGATGAAGATTTTCTGGACTGATGGTGATAAAACGAAAAGTACAATTTCGGTCTTGAATTGAATTTTCCAATTACTGTACACTTTCACGAGCACTTGCTGTATAATAAACATCAAAAATCATAGTATACACAGAAATTTCAAAATTCAATAAGAACACCACCGCCAATTTTGGAGTTAGCGACAAATCAAAACGCTGTAGTCACTACTAATTGTGAGAACGATTTTGCTGCGTAATAAACTATCAATATTAAACATCGAAACTCAAAATATACACAGAAATTGAAAAATTCAATCAAAACACTACCGCCACTTTTCCAGTAAGCGCCAAAAGTTCATCACTCACATCGTTTTGTTTTTGTTTTACTGTTGTTGCCGTTCTCTGTTGTCTTACGTGATTTAATAAAAAATTATTTAAACACATATTATTATATTTATTTTTTGCATAACAGTTTAAAGCATTAATACATTTCCAAAACATGCTAACGCAAGAGGAAATGCGATATAGCCAAAGAAGTTTAAAGTAACTGAATGGTTTTAACACATACCGATATACGAGTATATGTTCAAATGGGATATAAGCCACTGAAACAACTGATTTGACTTTAATAATAGAATTATTAGTCAATTAAGTTTTCATAAAAAGACTTTATTTTCCTAGACTTCGGAAGGCAATCAGATTACCTTGTGAAAACTTGGGAATATATTTTATCTTTGTTTGTTAATAAGACATTTGTAGATGCTCAATAATTCTACCAAAAATTATTTCGTCATTGTTCTTTCATGCATTATACACAACACAACCAAACCCGGAAAATAATTTGTGTTTTTGCACATATGTTAATTCAAATCCAGGACCCGCGAAATAAAAATCAGCTACTTTGACCACTTCATGTTATACTAGCTGATGAATTATTTATGCTGATTTTTAAATATCCAACGAGAACTGTTTTATTTTCCGGGATAAAAAGTATCATATGTCCTTCTCCAGGATGCAAGCTATATCTGTGCCAAATTTCGTCACGGTCGGTTTAGCGGTTGAACCGTGCTAAGGTAACAAACAGAGTGACATAGAGCGTTACTTTCGCATTCATAATATTAGTACGGATAGAACATAAACAACATTAGTTAGCGTAATCAAATTATGGGAAAATATATTTGGGGTTTGATTATAATAATAATAATTTTAAAACCCAAGGGTTTCAAAATTATTATTGATCAAGATCAACAGATAAAATTAAATAGATTCAAAATATAAGTATTTCGCCGTTTAAATCAATTACTTGTTATTTACCTACAGTCAAAAATGGTTGAGGGAAAATTTTATTAGGGTATTCTTTTACAAATTACTGTTGTAGAAAAGCAATCCGATTCCCCTCAAACAAATCCACAACACAACCGATAACATCAACACTCAGGCACGCGACCCCGGAATAATAGCGATTGAAAGGTCGTGTTCTTTTGTGGTGACGGGTTCATAACAGTTTTAAAAATAACATGCAAATCACAAAAATCTCAAATGTTGTTTTATTTCTTGAATTTTTATTAAAAATTCAACAAGCAGTACAACAAGTATCAGTATTTAATAATTGTAAAACGCCAAGCTCGTTCTCGCTGGCAATATTGTACTGCTAGAACAAGAAGTTGACCCCAAAATTTCACTTAACTCGCCTAGCTGCAGGAAAAATATTTCATTTGTCTTAGTTTATTTGAATAGTGCAAGGACTGCATTGTTTTTCTGAATATGTATAATAATACGAGCGTCTGTGTGACCGCATTTGTGAGGCCACAATGAGCTGCGCGGCGACTATTCTCGGGATGAGTTTTGCGTCCAGTATTGTTTAAAGTTTGTCGTAATTAGTAGAGTTGTACGTTGAATAGACTTCTAGGTTTCATTGTACGATTGCTGGATCCGTTTGAATAACTCACTAATTTTTTTTATGGAAACCAAATTTTGATATCCCGCCCAATTATTAATTTAGAAATTAAATAATATTTAGATTGAAATATTTAGTTTGCCGTTTTAATACTATACGTTTTATATCTACAGTAATTCAATGAGGACATTGTTGCTATTTGCCAAATAGCGTGAATAAATTTAATTAATATTTTTTTTCAGTACTATCATATCAAGGCGAGGTATTGAAGTTGACGAAAATTTCACGGTCGGAAATGGGAACTTACTTGTGCATTGCAAGTAATGGTGTGCCACCCACAGTTAGCAAGAGGATCCATATAAGCGTTCATTGTAAGTGGTCATTTTTATGATATGCTTTCTTAAATTGAAAATTCTTGTGACAGTCACTTACATATCCTCAAATCTCTAACAAGTCTTATATGTATTTGGTCACAGGCTAGTGTAGAGTACAATATGATAAATACATATTTAATAAACGTATTTTTTTTTATTTCATAAAAGTGACGGAACGAGCAAAGCGTTCACCTGATGGTAAGTGTAACGTCTGCCCATAACAAATGCTGTGTCATCCAGAAACTGTGTAATGTGTGACACCACACTGCGCCCGTAACCCTGAGACATCAGTTCTTAAGTCTCATATGTCCAGTGATTACGCTAGCTCTCAGTGCCCTTCAAACCGAAACAGTAATGTTTGCACACTACCGCTTCACGGCAGAATAACTGGCCCTGGGGTGGTACCTACCTAGACGGATTCCTGGATAGGAATTCTACCACCAGTAATAACATGAATGTTTTTTCATCATCAGCATCACTTCAACCTATCGCTAGTCCACTGTTGAACATAGGCCTCCCCCAAAGATTTCCACAAAACACTACCCGTGCCACCTACATCCATCTACTTCCAGCGAAATCGTGCAGGTCATCGCTGCATGAATATGAATGTTTGTATAAAATGAATATATAATATTCGCATAAATTTAAGAAATCATTATGTGAATATTTATTTACTTTTAAATAAGTATTTATCAGGTAACTTAGGTTGAAAAATTCATTTACATGATAGAGATGTTTGCCCCAGCGGAGGACAAATCTGCGAGCCAAGATCACTAGGCTATAGTGCCGCATATGTTGTTTTTTATGTCATCGAATATATCCCAAGAAATGAGTACAAAAATAATTAAGATATCAGTTAAACAGATAATATTCCTAATTAATTTAAAGTTTTGTTGAAAATTACTTTTAATTAGTATTCGAATAATTATAAGTTATTCTTCACAGAATTTGAGTTTATATTAAACGGTAAATTTAAATTCAAACGCTTGTTGTTTTAAAGTATATTGTATTACATTTCGTAATTTAATATTGAATACTAGCTAAATTATATCTAACATGAATATTCTATTTACAGTTCATCCTGTAATCCAAGTGCCCAATCAACTTGTAGGCGCACCACTCGGCACTGATGTCACTCTTGAGTGCTATGTGGAATCTTCCCCTAAATCCATCAACTATTGGGTAAAAGATCCAGGTAATATCTAATGTTAAAGTTTGAAAAATAGCGCTGGTAATTAATAGGTAATTTTGATTATATACTTGATTATATAACCAACGTGTTTATTAAAACAACTACTGGAATTAGCGTTAATTTTTAAAATACTCAACAAAAAATACTTATTGTATGATTACTATACACTATTTGAGATTGCGACGTAAAATCGGTGCTGAAAATTTCTATGATGCAAGGAATATTTTTTTTTTGTGGCAGTCCTTATAAGAAACCAAACAAATTATAACACAGCCATAAAACTCTTAGGTGTCTGCAACAAGTTTTTACATTTTTCATAAAACTTTGCGCAAGAAAGATGAAATTCTAATATTGAATTTGAAAGTAAGTGTTTTAAGTAATAAATTGTTTCGCAGGTGAGCTTATAATACCATCTGAGCATCATGAAATGATTGTAAGACAAAAGTCTATGTTCGAAGCCGAAATGTCCATGACGATTAAAAATATTCGCCGTGAAGACTTAGGAAGTTACATTTGTGTAGCAAAAAATTCTCTTGGTGATGTTGAAAGCAAGATACGTTTATACGGTAACGTATTATGATTTATTTACTTTCACTTGTCTCGTATTTTATTCCTGACTAGATTCTTACTCAGGAATAGAAATCTCTTTTCATAAAAAGGTATTTCATATTATTAGTCTTAAATGCTTAAACAACGGACAAAGGTTATGTTTGAGCTGTTTAAAACCGACAAAATGTACCTATATTTTATTAAAGAACTTATTTGGTAGAATCCTTAACATGCAAAATTAAAATTACGTGTATTACATAGTTTTTGAAGAGCTTTTGCTTACGGATCTTAGCAAATTAACTTTGTTCCTCTCCTTTATGGTAATTGATTTCAGCGCAGTAACACCTGTTTCTATTTACTATCTTAATAATTCATTGCTGTAACTATCGACTTTTAAACAATTTTGTCCTTTCAATCAATGATAATAAATAAAGCGGAAATCTTTATCTCACTAAACCTTCACTAAGTCAGTTATAGATAAACAAGTAGATAATCCACCTAGTGATTAGTGGTCACTTAGTCTATAGACACCTGCATACATTGCGGTTGTTATCACTCGTAGAGACTTAAATACGTGTAGGTACCTCGTTATTCGTTACTGAATCTCCAGGTCATCTCATTCATTATACAAAAAGCATCAGCTTTTTACTACAACGCGGCTTCACTATGTCAGTGTGCTCCTCTCCGAATTCAACTGATACATTATATGTGCTTAATACTCGTATAACTGTAGAAGTTAAAGTTAGTACTTGTTTTGGTACAGAAATACCGGGAAACGACAGACATGTGTATCAATACCCGGATGAAAGAACAACTTCAGATGATGAGTATGGAACTGAAATGTACGACGACGATGACATTGTAAACAACAACGAAAACGAGAAAAGCAACCGAGTACCGGATCGTGCGAATAAATGGTACTCAAATGATGGAAAAATTGTTGTAATGAGCTCAAACAACGCGCCAAAAATTTTAACCACAACATTAACTATAACAATGATCTTCCTTCTTCCTACGCTTGTTTAAATCATTATTTATTTTTAAATGCTTATAGCCGAAATATCAAACGCAACTCAAATTCAAAAATGTTTCAATGGCCGTTGTAAATAAATTGTTAAGTATTATAGAAAAATTCTGAAATGAGTCTGAGTTTTGTTTGCTTTGAGAAATTTTATTTTAAACTAAGCTGTTATTACGAAACTTGAAAATTGTATAGATTAAATATTTAGCATTTTATTTACAGATAATGGAGAACTTTATAGAAATAATTTTAGATTTCTTGCAAACTGAACTTTACTGAACCTTTGAATTTTATTTTATAATTTTAAAATGTAACGTGATAATAACTAGGCTAAAACATTAGTGTACACAAATTATTTATTGTAACACATAAATAATATTTACCATTACTAGTTTTTGCCTATAACCGATCTTATTATAACTTCTAATACTAAAACTAGGCGACGATTATATCGAATGAATGGAGAATGAAGTTAACATGTATATACGAGTATATATGTATTTTAAATAGATCAATATTTACTACAATGTTTTTGAAATTTTTGATTGGTTGTAATAGTTTTTACTCTAAATAATTTTTTCCATTATTATTATAATTAGCTCCTCGACATCCACACTGATTTGAATGCAGCCAAAACTAAGTGTGTACTAAAAACATTGGTAAGTAGTTTGGTCGAACCATTTTGTTTGTTTTGAGCATATAAGCTTTAAAACTAAGTTAACATCTTATAATACGATGCAAAGTTTATTTGCTGCACTTTTCTGCTGTAGTTTTTAATTATTTTATAAAATATAACTCAAATTTCAATAAAAAAAACGTTAAGGTACTCGTAAGATAAGAAATTACTTATTTAATTGTTACCGGATATTATTGGGGACTAGGATTTGGTTTAGTTTTATATTTTCCAGATCCAGATCTATTATTTCTAAAATACTAACTTTACTAACGTCTGCAAATAGTACATAGGCGAATATTATTCTCCAAACAATGTATGTTAATAACCTTATCGTTATGAAATAACAATTATAATAAAATTGAGGAATTGTAACTTGTTTTGTTTTTTTTTCATCCCGCTAAGTGTAAGTGTATTATTTATCGTATAAAAACACAATATAAATTAAAAAAAAACCCGAAGTGAATAACTGGCATTACTTATTTTACTCTTGATACTACTCATTAAATAAAACTGGTAGAAAATGATAATGTTATCTTCGCCGATTTCATCTACGGCGAGATCTTCCGATTAACTACCATAATAATCACTTTGCGCAGCATATACTATATTTCTTTTAACATTTCCAAAAAAAGAAACCTCGTCTTCACCAGCCCATCCCATACATTAGACAGGGGAAGGATGTCAAAGTACGAGACAACCACACCACGTACAGACCCAAAACCAATAATTTTCGTGTCGTACGAAGGCGGAATGAGTTTTGAACTTAGGACCCATAACTTGGCTGACAAATAAAATGAAAATGCTACACGATTGTTAGATACAATAAATAACCTTTGTATCATTATCGTCATCATTTCAGCCTATCACTAGTCCACTGCAGAATATGGCTTCCACCACAGATTGCCACAAAAATTTCTAGGTATCATATTTGGGGGACTTTGCCATAGTTGCCACGCTTGGCAGACGGATTGGCTACCCCAGTTTATTTATTCAGATGTTCCTGTAGATGCTGCTGCCCATCTCCTGGTTTCCATTTTCCCTCTGTCGACTTTTATGACACCAACGGAATGAGATGGGGTAGATATTCTTAAGGTAAAACTACACGGTTTTTCACTTTGCATAAGAACTCAATAATCGAATGAGACTTAACTATAATATCCAAACATTAAATTTCAAAATCCATTATAATTGTTGGATTTGGCTATATATTTTTCATTTAATTAAGTTATCCAATTGAGTTTTCTACTTGTAAATGCAGCAAATTACGCAATTCGACAAGTTAAAATTTAATTAACTAGCATCAAGCGTGGAATACATCATACCATTAATATGAATTAATTGAATCCTTTTTGATGTCGAAATGAACGTATGTTTTCTTCTGTGTAGATTCGACGTAGAATTGTTAATGAAGGAAACTAAATTCACGATTAATTAAAGAGGTTACCAAATGGCACAAAGATAATCATGTATATAAATAGGTTGAAATCGTTACATGGTATGATAGGGTACAATATTTTTTATTGCCGTTGATAGTCCCATAATTGAATTGCATTTCTCTTTTTGATAAAATAAAGATTCTACAACCATTTTGAAGCATAAAAGAGTTCACCATGCTGCTAAGTGTAAGCAGGCGGACCTCATAAGTCTTTGAAATATTTTTGTCATAGGTACTAAGTTTTCCTCAAAAATTTTCACGGCCGAGTACGTAGTTAAACAGAACTTAAAATTACGATTATAGATGAATAAGAGATAATCATTTTAAATTGTTTTATATATAATAATTAACGTTACTCGTTCACTTACATTCTAAAGGTTATCGCCGTTAAATCTAAAGGACTACATATGTTTTCTTGAAATAATTCTGGCGAATTCCGGAGAAGAGTTATCGCTGTTATTTTTCCTCGGAGAAGAGGGAACTCGCACAAACGACCTTAATTTGGGCAATCTAAACAAAGCAAAACAGAAGTGATTGATGCCTGCCGTCATTCGTCACGACTGTGTAACAAGTGTTTGTAATAATTCTGCATTGCTGCTTACGATATGAAGTTCTCATTTTCAATTTAGTAAACCCTTAAAAACTCTCCCGCATTCAAAAAGGGTTTTCTGCGCTGCGGGTCCGAATTCGAATCTTAGTCCGAGCAGTATTCTCTAAAGTTGCCGCCGAGGTCGAATCGGCCAGGAGCAAATCATCATAATATAGTTAATAAGGAATAAATATTCATTTCGTGTCTACAATTTATATTCAACTTCAAAAAGTGAGTCTACGTTTTTTCTGTTTTGTCTATTTTTACTATACTGGAAATCTGTCTGTGATCTGTGTGCGTGTTACAAATATATATTTCTTTTTTCTTAATATATAATACTGCAAAGTTAATGTATAAAGTTTATTGAATATTATTTTACAGAAATTCATACATACAGTCACGCCTTTTTCCCATATAAGGGGTAGGCAGAGGCCAATATTGTACTGTAACCGAATTATACGCCGCGGCTCCTGGATTCTAACTTCAGCTAGAGCCAAGAGTTGTGTAAAAACACAAATCGTTGGTTTTTGAGTCTCGTTGACTACATAAAGGAGAAATCCTGTTAGGCATCGTTTATCGTTTAGAAAACAAAAAACAAATCTCAATTGATTAAAAATAAAATGTGCCCAAAAAGAATCCTTGTGGGTACTTAAGCGCTAATAACTTCAACCATCTTGATTCCGTCTGTCAGTTAAGAATCTGAAAATAAAAACTATAGGAATGCCGTGCCAAAACCGTAAATGTTAAAGTAAGTTTTAATACCGATATTTACTGTTATTTGTATGTCTAATTAAGTTGTTTTCTTAGCGTTTGACGTTTGTTACCATACATATAGATATTGATGAAGGAATCAAAAAGGGCCATCGTACTATTGTCGAGCCGGAGAGAGAAGTTAGTGGTGGTAGGATTGGGGAATCCGACTAGGTAGGTACGGTCAGTACCGCCGTGCAGCAGTGGTGTGCAAACATTATTGTATTTCGGTCTGAATGACACTGAAAGCGAGTGTAATTTCTAGGCATATAAAACTAAAAAACTGATGTCTTAGCGAGACGGGTGCAGTGTGGTGTAACGAGGAAATTTTCTGGACAATACGGATTTTTTTATGGACAGACATTGCACATACCATCAGGCGAACGGTTTGATATTCTCGTCATTTTCTCCTATAAAAAAGACTGTTCGAAAAGGGATGACAAAATGGTGGTAGGATTTCTATGCAGGGATCGGTCTTGGAAAGTACCACCCCAGAAGTGAAGCAGTAGTGTGCAAATCGATTTACACTCATCCGAACACAAGAATACATCAATATAACCTCCAAAATCACTAAGAAATGTGATAGGATAATTATTTTTGAATCAAAAGTTTGGTTGTTTTAAATAAAAACGAAGATACTGTTTTCGATTGTAAAATTTACGAAATTAAACCGGCGTGTAAGTATTATAGGTGATTTTACTCTCTTTCTCGACTGTAGTTATTCAGAGATTGATGAAATTCAAAAAAATGTACGGTCAAATATCCGTTCGTTAATGAAGTTCAGCATCAACGATTGGCTGTATTACGAGTACATCTTGCGTAATAGAAATTATTATGACCTGAGGGGTAACTATTGTTATAGCATATCTATTAATCGACATTTACTGCACCAATTGAACAAGGCGGGGTGATAGAAATATAGCTTTATGGGTGCCATACATATGCTTAACAGCAGACTAGATATATTATACAAGCGTAAAATAAATTTGGATTTAAATAAAGCAAATGCATTTAATAATAAACGGTACGCCTACTCATAACAATTGCTATGCCAACAGACAAACCTTCTGTGTTAACTTCACTGCGGTCGTCTTATGAGACATCAGTTGTTAAGACTCATATGCCCTCTAATTACACTGGCTTCTTTAGTGTTAGAACCAACTTTGGTGTTTACACGTCACAGTTTGACGGCAACTAATTAGGACTGCGGCGACCTACCTACTCAGTCAGGCGAATTCCTGCA
This sequence comes from Luehdorfia chinensis, assembly GCA_019845155.1. NCBI lineage: Eukaryota > Metazoa > Arthropoda > Insecta > Lepidoptera > Papilionidae > Luehdorfia > Luehdorfia chinensis. The sequence continues at coordinate 14,132,910 of JAHVAK010000527.1, forward strand.
ATGGATTCCTATAACAATAAAAAAACCACCAATCTAAAATTTCAAGTTAGGTAAAGACAAACCGACAAAAAATATCTAAAAATCTAGTTTCTTTCTTTATGATAAGTCATTACAAACTATGACTTTACTTTGAATAATTAAAGTTGTCAACGTTTTCGAGAGTTTTGGAGAGGGAATTTCAGGTAGGCTAGTTTTTAAATATGTTATCTCTCTCACTCTCCCGTAAGTCATACGGGCTATCTGGCTGGCGGTAGAGGTTGCGTTCATCAGCGCGCATCGTACCTGTGCAAGTAAAATATAAATTTTTCAAAAAATTTTAAGAAGTTTCCTTTTTTTTAATTACTTTAATTGAACTTTTTGCAACATGAATCTATTATTGCCAGACGCTAATTAGAATTAATAAAAAAAATCTAAATAATATAGTATGGCTGAATTTTTTCTATGATGTTATTTAAGTATCTAAATACCCAAAATTAATTTGCAAAACAATAATTCAATTATTAAACCTTCAACCAGACCGATCCAAAAGTGAAAACTGATGTAGTTTAGTTTTGCTTGGTCTAGAAATAGTTATTAAATAAATTTCAGAGAAAGGACTAAAAACAATTGAATTATATTGTAGATTAATACGGTATCAATATAATAATTTATTGTTATACAAAATTAAAATAATGATCAAACACAAGTATGAAAATAAACAAAAATTTGGATAGTTAAGGTTTTTTAATCCTTAATTGTATCACAAAAAACGGAGGCATCCTGATTAATATCATCATCGTCATCTTCATCACTGCTGTCATTTTCATTGTCATCATCGTCTTTTGAATTGTTATCATCTTGATAATCATCATCATCATAATCTTCATTACTGCTGTCATTTTCATTGTCATCATCGTTTTTTGAATTGTTATCGTTTTGTAATAAGTTATTATCTGTAACAGAATGAAAAATTTTATAATATTTCGGCAAAGAAATTTTGTTAGTATTTTATCTTAAATTTTACATTTAATAATAACGTCGGCAACTAATGTTGATAATTGCTCTACAACAAATCAGATAAAATCATATTTATCGTCGTTTATGGTCCAGCCGGAAGCTTGAGGTGATAGAGATGTTGGGTGTTTTAAATGAGCATTTCTCCAAAATGTGTGACGTAACGAACTCGTAGCAAATGTTTGTATAATTCAGTTTTACATGGCTTGATGGGTCAAAATTACGAAATGTTTTCTCGAAATTATCGTCTGATTTTTTAGACCGGTAAGTGTTTGAAAACATGGAACCGAACGTAATTGACGTTCAAGGAATCACAAGCTCCGAAATTATGAAAAATATTTTTTTCTGAGATATTAAATGACTCATCCAGCAAATCTTCATCATCTGTTATAATATTCTGACAGGCTGATTGATACTGTTCTGATTGCTCTAACAGTTTAGAAGGTCGAAGTTTACATTTCGGGAAAAAAAAATAAAGTTCAAATAAAATAATAAAAAAAGGGAACCTTCTTAAAATTATTTGAAAAATTGATATTTTACATGTACAGGTACGATGCGCACTGATGAACTCAACCTCTATCGCTAGCCAGATAGCCCGTATGACGTCCGGGAGAGTGAGAGGGATACCATATCTTAAAACTGGCCTACCTGAAATTCTTGTTTTCCCGACGTTGCCAGCTCTCGTACTTACTTAGGATTACCAAATTCCAAAAGTAGTCGTAAGAGATCAACACGCTGAGGTTCATAAGGTAACCTACCCTTATGTTATTGTAACGACTGGGAAAAAGAAGAGGCTATATAAATATACTATAATAATAAAAACAATAATAACTTTACTAATCGACAATTGTAAAACTCTATGAAAAATCGTTGGATGGAGATCAGAACAGGACCGTGTTTTAGAAAATAATTATAGAGTTGATGACGTATTTTCATTGTTATTCAATATACAGAAACAAAGCCACTTTTTCATTAACTTATTTTACTATTTATAAAATAATATTTTTTAAGCGTATGGCCGAATCGAGAGGTAATGTAATTTACCGATCTTTGAACACAAACATTTAAGTTATCTATCAAACCCGTGTAACTTGGGAATAACGAATAATTAACATTCTATAGCGACAGAGCCTCAGGTGAGCGAGCCCTTATCGATATATTACTGATCGGAGACAGCTTTAGGTACATATAAGTGTAACATTAAATTACTTGCTTAGCAGATTTCCGATAGTATTTCACACGGTCATGATCCTAGATTTTAGTTAAAGATATAATTTCAGTATTTATATGTATAAAATTCACCAATGTATACTTAAGATACTGGTATTTTATTTTTAGTAACTACATTATTTATATTGACCGGAAAACATACTTTGGGTAAAACAGGCAATAATTAAATGTAATAAAATATTTCTACGGCTAATGCGAATAGCTGATAATATTGGCGGTAGGATTCCTGTGCAGAAATCCGACTAGGAAATACATCCGGAGTGCCAGTTGTTTTACCGGCAAACAGTAGTGTGCAAACAACTGTTTTGGCCTGAAGGGCACTAACAGCTAGTAACTTACAAACTGATGTATCCGAGTGACGAGCACAGTGTGATGTCTCGCGGAAATGTTCTGAGTGACACAGCATTTGTTATGGACATACGTTGGACTTGCCACCACTTAAACGATTTATTCGTCTGTCAATATGATTCATAAAAAAAGTCCTGAATGGCCATATGCGTGGTTACACACACGTTCAGAAATGTTGGGATTGAATATTGTTAGTGCAGTAAAATAGGTCTAAAAGAAAATTGTGTGATACATGTACGATGTCTTCGTCTCGGGCTGAAAAAGAAATTGCAAGTTGTACACAATATAGACTTAAACATCCTCCAATCGAACTATCATTCAACCTGTAGTCGACAAGGCGCTTGCTCTTTACCTTAAACCGCGAAGCTATACCTATAAATCCATGGTCATTAGTTCATAATAATTTCCAGTAAGGAGCATGATGACCATCTAACAATAAATTCAGTCTATTATTACAAAACATAAACATAACACAACATATAATAAAACCGTGGCTATTATTTGCTTCTTACAATAAATAATATCATCTAAATAGCCAATACATTTATTACATCACAATTGTTTGCACACGGTTTAGACTTTTATTCAATCTGTGTAACATATTTTCATATTGACAATCGGGACCAAAATCAATGTGGTTTGTATGTTATTATTCCATAAAATTGTTTGAAGGTTTTCCCAAGGAAGGAAGTGACAATATATTTTGAGATATGGAAAATATCTATTCAAAAAATATGAGAATAATTTCGTTTTCATTTAAAATTATTAATGATTTGTCTAAACTAAAATGATATATCATTATTGGACAAAAAATCGGAAATGAATTTAACGGTCCCGGCATTATCCATTAATGTGGTTATTGTTAATAATTAAGAGTAAATTTGGCTACTAGCCTGGCAAAAAGTGACATGACAAAAGCCGACTCCTTTTTTTGGGTTATGGAGATATGACAGCAGTTGACTCACAAAAGAACTTACCACCGACAATAATTAGATGCTTAGTGACAATGTGATCAAGATAAAAAAGAGAAAAAAAGACTTTTTTTTTAAATTTCAAATGTTTTAATTTATGTAGTCATTAAAAAACAATTTAAACGATGCATAATAAATTTTAAAACATAGTCTAAACATAGTCGTAGAAGTAGCTTGAGTAGAAAGACGCAACGGAGTTGAATGTGGCAGTATTATCAATTCAGTGCGCCGAGGTGAGTATTCCATGTATAAACATTTACATTAGTTTATCTTTAACTTTTGCTTTTAGTCTGAACAGAAGCCATTGTAAAGCGAATATACCTTAAATATTGCTTTGTGTACCCGTTTGTTTGAATTATATTCACGGGATATGAGCAACAATTAGCACTGATGATACCTGAGGGATTGGTTTAAATGAACATAAATTTAAATGCGAGCTTCCGAGTTTTCCCTAGTTACGTTGTGAAACGCGGCTAATTTGCAGACTTAACTTTATCATTAAGAACTTAATCAATGGGATGAAAGGCTTTAAGCTCACATTACCCCGTTTTTAAGTAGCTTTGATGTGAAATATAAATTTTTCTTTTAAATTGTAATTATAGGCAGTTTCAAATTAAGAATAATAAATATTTAAGTTACTAGTTTCGTGAAATAGAAAAATTAACCCTGTAGTGATGAAATATACATTAATTAGAAAAGTATTAATTTTCTACAACAATGTGTATAAGTTGTATCTAAGCTTGTTACGTAATTAAAGCGCGAAAGTCCACATACCTGTAGACGAGTGTAATTAAGCGTCTAGAGTGTACCCCTTATCCATGACAATGAGCCTTAGACTAGCTGAAGGAGCAAATACTTTACACAAAAGCGTGAACCGAGCTAATGGCGCGTAAATAATCTGAACAAGTCTCTCCATTCACAGGCAACTGGCAAATTTTTGAAGGATGATTTACGAAAAGCTCAGCGGTGCTCACTCAGCGAACATTGCTGCGGAACTTTAAACGTTCCAAATCAAATACATTGAGAATAACTCAATTATTATTCAACTTTATTCCGGTACTCTTCCTTCTCTGAATTTCGTTTAACCCATTTCCAATTCATTCCATGTATCTAGATACATATATATATATATATATATATATATATATATATATATATATCTTTATTATCTATATATTATCGAAATTCATGATGTAAAAAAAAATGTGACAAGTCAACGGTTTTTTAATATTTTTCATGAAATGGACAAAAATGTAAACAAAAATCTTGACTGTGTGAATTTTCGTATTTTAAATTGTAGCTACATATTATATGCGGAGACTTTAATTTACAATCGTTTTCGGTCGAACGAACGCCAGGAAAATGACGGCGTAAAGTCTGTTTTTTGATCAGCGAAGGCTTCCCCCATAAAAGTTATAATTAACGTGTAAATCTATTACCGTAACGTCTTTCTAGATATTGAGTTATAAAAACAAGTTATTAAGATAAATTGGAAAAAATACTGTTGCGTGATGTTATTACCTGCCATAATCGAGTTACGATTATTTGAACGTTCAAAATTCGTAATAAAATTTAAAGACCCTATCTGCTAACATATTAAATAAACCAAAAAAAGTTTTAAAGGCTTTTACTTTTCATTTGTTAATATTTGCAAAACAAGGTTTATCTCAAATTCAATTAAATTTCCATTCATTGTATATATTTATTATATGATTTGTATTCAATACGCAGACTACTAATAAAGTTAATCTGAGCACGTTATTTAGGCTTGCTGTCCGTGTATATCGTGTTTATACGATTTACTTAATGCTGTAAATTGTTCTAAAGCTAGAGTCGTAACAATTATTTCAAACTTCCTTGGCAAATAAATACAAATATATCTGGAATAATAATAACTAATATTAAGTACCGCGAATAATAGTCAGTCATAAGAACAAAATAATTTTGATGTATTCTTAATAAAATAATTTTATTTTATCGTTAGATTTATTTTTACTTTAAATTATAACTATTAAAAATAAAATAGATAATTAAATTTAAATACCGGTAGGTATTCCTTTTATTTTTGTGATACAATATCGCCAGCGCCATCTGTTAGTTATTCTTTATACTATTACAGCACTTATGCAACCAAATAACATTAGTAATTAGTATTTAACTTGTTGTAAAAACAGTGCTGCCATCTTTACCTTCACGTAACTAATTTCTTAGTTTATTGTAGATAGGAAGCTTATATATAATATATATACATATATAACATTTTCAGTAAACAAAAGATAATTTTTTATATGTTATTAAAGCAAAATTTTACTGTTTAGCAGGAAAAACACCACCCATCATCACGAGCCAGCTGCTTCAGTGTCCCGCCAATTCAGTGTCATCAGTGTCATTTGTGCCCAAATGTTTGTTAAACGATTCCAGTTGCTACCTTTTTGGGACTATTCTGATTTCTGTTAATAAGTAACGTTGTCCATAAAGCCTTACTACTAATGATAATAATAATAATATCACCGTCTAAACGTACCAGAGAGCAGGCACTTTTTCTCCAACAGCTGCATACAGTTCTATTGCAATTTGACAGACATCCACATAGCTTTGTATATAATAGTATCCCTGGGCGAGCAAATTTGCTTTCGTAGTTTTCATACACCGCAGCGTACGTAGTAGAAAATTAAGTAAATAATATTACTTATAACTTATTTTATAAAAAAGAATTGAGGTCTGAATGAAGATGTTTAGATTTCATATAGAGATACAGATGTTTAAGGTAAATTAAATAATCGAATAATAATCGACCTCAATATGGCTCGCTGCAAGGCTTGTCTACATGTATATTAAAGTTTGAGAAGGATTATTTGCATGTGCCGTGTATCATTTCATTTAACATTACTTGTAGATAACTATTATACTTATCATAACTTGTTTATTATATATTTTATAAAAACGTTAAATAACTCAGTTGCGCAAATCCATTTTGGCTTCGTTTATTAAATTTTACAAGTAACACTCTTTGAAAGAGAAATTTATTTCATTTTCAACGAATGCGGGAGTATTTTATTATTCTTCGTCAAAGCGTGGAAGGCATTTGTAATTTTCGTTGACATTTTCATTGAACAGTAGAAATTATATTGCATGGTATACGATAAAAATTACTAGTTATCTATATTAAAATAATAACTGTATAACGATAAAATTTTATGTATATATTTTTTAAATGAAACTAATTTTACGGATTTTATCGCGTGCGCATATATATATTTGTGGTCCGATCTACGCAGAAAGAGCTAACTGTGTCTTGAAGTCTTGCAGTGGTATGCTTGGTTTTTGTCTTAATTTTATTAATTATAGGATCCCAAGCTGGTGGTAATACCCAACCATCTTCTCTATTAAAATTAGGATGTTTTTTAATTTCAATAGCCTCGCGAATCATCCTTGGTAGGAATCGGTGTTCTTTTGCGAGGATTTGTGGTCACAGACTGCAGACTTCCTGGGGCGGCGATGCTTCACATCAGCTATATGTTCTTTTACGCGGGTTTTTACTGATCTTTTTGTTTGCCCTATGTAAGAGAGACCACATTCACAATCCAGCTTGTATACTCCTGCATCTTGTAGAGGGATGTTACACTTGACAGATGGTAAAAATTGACTTATCTTCTTCGGCGGCTTGAAAAATGTTTTTATGGAAGCCCGCTTTAAGATATAGCCAATCTTGTCCGTGGCTCCTCTGACATATGATAGGACTGCAGGTACACGCTCGACTGTGGCCGGCTTCACTCGGTCACTGCGACGAAGGCGCGGAACCCGAAGCTTGTAGTCTTGCAAAACTTGCTTGACATGCTGAAGCTCGGCGGCCAGGTGTTTACTGTCACAGATCCCTTGTGCTCTCTGAAACAAAGATTTGCCCACGGTAGCTAACTGTGAAGGATGGTGGTGAGATTCACCGTTTAAATACCTGTTGGTATGGGTCTTTTTCCTATACACAGTGTGACTCAAGGTGTTATTAGGATTTCTAATTACTAAAACATCTAGAAAAGCTAAAGAGTTATTTGTCTCTAACTCCATTGTAAATTGTATTTTAGAATTAATGGAGTTAAGGTGGTCTAAAAATGCAGTGACTTTATTAGAAGGTAGAATTGTGAAACTATCATCTACATACCGCTTGTAGAACCTTGGTTTTACTGGAGAAGTACGGAGGGCTTTCTCCTCAAAGTCTTCCATGAAAATGTCAGCAACAATGGGAGATACCGGGGAGCCCATCGCCACACCATCTACTTGCCGGTAGTATTGTTCCTTCCACAATAGATAGCCAGATGTTAGGCAATGTCTCAGTAATTCTGCATGTTCTAATGGCATGTTGTTCTCTGTTAGCTTCCTAGTTACAATTGAGATGCAGTCTTCAACAGGTAGACATGTAAATAACGACTGTACATCAAAACTGACCATAGTTTCATTGTCAGTAAGATGTAGGTCTTTTATCTCACTGACAAAATGTTAGGATTCCTACCATTTTGTCAGTGAGATTAAAGACCTACATCTTATCTTACAACAGGCTTACAAAAGGCCATATCTTGAAGCGGGCTTCCTTAAAAACATTTTTCAAGCCGCCGAAGAAGATAAGTCAATTTTTATCATCTGTTAAGTGTAACATCCCTCTACAAGATGCAGGAGTATACAAGCTGGATTGTGAATGTGGTCTCTCTTACATAGGGCAAACAAAAAGATCAGTAAAAACCCGCGTAAAAGAACATATAGCTGATGTGAAGCATCGCCGCCCCAGGAAGTCTGCAGTCTGTGACCACAAATCCTCGCAAAAGAACACCGATTCCTACCAAGGATGATTCGCGAGGCTATTGAAATTAAAAAACATCCTAATTTTAATAGAGAAGATGGTTGGGTATTACCACCAGCTTGGGATCCTATAATTAATAAAATTAAGACAAAAACCAAGCATACCACTGCAAGACTTCAAGACACAGTTAGCTCTTTCTGCGTAGATCGGACCACAAAAAATAATTAAAAGCTGAAGGTACTCCGGGTTAACTATGGACATCAGGACATCTGTCACCTCAGTCCCCCCCGTGACCACGGGTGCTGTAAAGCACTCGAAACGTCGGGTTATAAATAACAAAAATAAACGCGATAAAATCCGTAAAATTAGTTTCATTTAAATGTGTAGTGTTCGCGTAAATATAAGAAATCATTATGTATATATTTTTTTCATGGTTACTCGTACGTTAATTACTTTGTCTGTTTGTAAAAAGGTTTTTACTCTGCTGCTGAAGTAAAGAGTAGAGATTATTACACCTCGGAGGGGACAGTGGTAGGAAAAGTGTCTACTTGCTGTCCCTCAAAGTAGCCTGAGAGGCTTGGGGTTGCAAAATACTATTTTGGGCTCTCCTCAGAATGAGGCATTGGCATAGGGGTGACTCCGCACCCAGTACCGAGGCCTTGATATGTAAAAGGGATAGAGACCTTTAGAAGAAGTAGAAACCTCCAGCTCTTCCCTTTGCATCGAGGAGGCGCCACTAGTAGAGCTATCGCCATAGGGGCTGCGGTAGTGATGGTAGAGAAATGCTGTATGGTTTTAACCCATAGTATTAGGCATAACCCATTGGTTACCCCCACGGCGAAGGTTTGTATGTAGATTTTCCTACAAAAACGATAATCCTCTGTGGGATAAGTACTGGGTCGATTAACCTCTTCCTCTGCTTAATCGATGATGGTCGTACGACTCTGATCCGCCCGCGGGTAAAATCAGTAAGTTTAGCCCATGTACCTTGTGCACTGGTCTGTGGCGTCTGTATAGGGATCACTATAGCTACACCACCGCGTATCTCTTCGACAAGAGCAGAGGCGGGGAGCAATTGCAGCCCTTCTTGAAAAGCTTTAACAACCGCATAAGCATGCGGCAGACACGAAGTTGATCCCCTTGCTGGTTCAACGTGGTACTCGCGGTATTTCCCTTAGATCACCAGTTTCACTCACTCAACGAAAATAAACCCGTCAAGGACTAACACCATTGTAACAGTGTTAGAGAGCGAAAGCGTTTTCGGAGCTCCGCCAAATGGCAACGAGTTAAACATCATATTCGTGTTGATTCGTTACCTTACAAATAATTCTCATTTTTGGCAATCCAAGCTTAAACGAAATGAACCGATAAACTTTCTGAGTTTAAATATTAATATGTGTAAATAATTTGCGTCTATTTTCTTGTAAAAAGACGGACTGTTATATTCTGCCTGCTTGGGACATGCCCTTGTCAAGCAATCGACTGTTAACAGGCTTTTGATGATATGACAAGTAAAATTTATGTTTTTTGAAATTTATTTGATTTATTTGTATGGGGTTTCATAGTGCTGTATCAAAACTCATCATCATCATCATTTCAGCCCATCACTAGTCCACTTCTGAATACAGACCTCCCCCATAGATTAGCACAAAAGCTTGTAGCTCTCATTTTGGGGGGTTTTTGCCATAGTTGCCAAGTTTGATGGGTTGGCAACCGCCGTTTATTTATTCAGTTGTTGCATGAAGAGCATCTTCATCATCATCAATCAGTTGCCAATCTCCTGATTTTAAATTTTCCTCAGTCGGGTTTTACCGCACCTACGAGATGGGATGGGGTGGTAGATTATCTTAAGCCGCAGCTACACGGCAGTATAACAATGAAAACTGTCTTCCACAAATAACAGTTACACCACCCACCAGTTGTATCACCCAACAAGTGATTCCCAGAAGCTAATGATATGGATTTTGCAGTGTAGTAATAGTACCAGGTTTACGACACTGAAAAGAATTTGAAAAATATATAACTAACGAACTCCGCCCGTCATTAAATAACACTCTGAGGTCTCCAACCGGAATTCTTCATTTTATCTCATCTCATCTAGGCTGTAGAAGTAGCTTTTTATTGATATTTTAATTTAAATGTGCTTTCATAGGTAACTATTTTGCTGATATCAAAACAGGTGTTAAGCATGACTAATAGTGAAAGAACGCTTGTATATAGTCTTTGACTTTTTTTAACGTTTACGCATTCGTCAAGTATCGATGCCCTGAGGTTACGTTAGGTTATGAATGATTTTTAGTTTAAAGTAAAGGTAAGATCAGTAGCTGTGGATAAGTAGCACAGGTAAGAAAATAGCACGCATTTCGCGTAGTGATAAGACCATGGACCATCATACTCCACCGCCTTGACCTTGAATTGCAGGATATTTCAACCGTATTCGAGGTTGCATTAAAAAAAATTAAGCCCCATTTCTCCTGTATAGTTTTAATGTAACTGCAGACCCAAAAACCAACAATTTGTGTTTTTCCACAAATGTTGGTTCCAGCTGGGATTCGGACAGAGGAAATGCGGTGTCTACACCGCATTTCCGTCAGCTACTCTAACCACTAGTCCACGCGGTCGTTCTTTTCTCTTTATATAATTTTTCTTTTATCACAAATACTGGGTAACTATACAAGCACAGATATCAGAACATTAGACTTAATTGCCAAAAAAAATACTAGCTATGCTTACATATACGTTGTTTTAAATGACTTCCAGGAAAACCTACATGCTAGATTCAAAGAAAATCGAACAAAGCGTTTGATTATGACTGCATCAAAAAAAATCGAATCGTAATGACTTTATAAAACAGCACATATACGCTCCTCAGAAGCGATATCGGTCTATGGTTCATTAAGACGGCTTTATTATTACCATTGTTGAAGAACAAGACAACCACGCTTCTACTTTACGGTTACAGCGTAGCGCCGCCCTAGATGACACAATTAAACAGCTTCCTAAGGACTACTAGTACCCGCTTTGCCATTCTTAAGCTGCTTGAGAGCTATACTGATCTCGATTAGACTGACGTCCAGCATATCACCGAAATAGTTTCGGACGAGTTTTGCTCTTGGGTCGTTACTCACACTATACTGTGACTCCAACGACGACGTGCCCATAAAAACTTTCGATCTCACTCAAAATCGCCGGTCTATTAGAAATTACCGTGCCGCTCTTGGTCCTCGGCTGAGTCAGTTGGCTCTTCACGGCAGACAGATCCCTGGCAAAGACCTTGAAGCCTTGGTTTCACTGTATAGCGTCCTCAATACGAGCTGTATTGAAGTTGCACAGGTCGCTGCATACATTGGAAGCCATCCATTACATATCTTTTATACATTTTATAGAGGGCAAAGATGTGTAGAATTAACTCTTACTCTGCACTTGCACACCCCCTAGCTACCAAACAAAATAATGATATAATAAATAAATATTAATATACATTAAAAAATCGTAGAGTTTCTTGTTGGTTCTTCTCTATGAAGGTCTCATTTTTCAAACCGGTGTAAACTTTCACTTTCAGACGAGCTTTAAACAAGCTTAAATTGAATAAATATATTTTAAGGTTGCCTTTATCTTTGATATGGTCGAAGGCAGAATCACATACACTTTGAAACACGACCTGGCAAAGAATTTAAAATTCAAATGTTACTTAGTAATTTCGCTTACTTTCGCTTTGGAAAAGAGAGAATTGTTGACAAAAAATACTCCAAAAACTCAAAAGACAGTCATATTTCAACAAAAGGTATAAGCTATAAAATAATAAGAAAAAAGTAAAACAAAACTTAAATCAAAAAATTATACAAAAAAGGTACATACTCGTATATTCAAGTACCAACACCTATTATGTATGTAATATAATTTTTTTCAGTTTAGCCCTTTTAAAATTCTAATAAACATTTGAAACTCCTAACCAAGAAACAATAATTTTATCAATTATGTTAGTTAAACGTAAACTTTTGGGACCACACGATTTACGGTAGCATCGTATCCCACCTGGGGCTTACTAAAATGCTTCGAGTACCTGCTGTCAGCTCTTTTATTAGGAGCGAACTTTTAATAGGCCAACATAACTAATTCCAAATTGTACTTTGACAGTAATTAATGTGATTTTACCTAGAATTATGAACTTTTTACAAAAAGAAACTAAAAGTGGTCTTTCTATAGGTCCTCAGTGCCAACTTCCGGCTGCCTTCCGTTGTTATGCCACTGGTAGCTACCAAATTGTATGTGGAGATATTATGAATATTTCACAATCAACTGTTTGCTATGTAGTGAATCGAGTTAGCCGCGCATTGGCCTTGTTAATGAAAGACTTCATTAAGTTTCCTGCAAATTTGAGGAAAACGAAGGAAGACTTTGAAAGGCTCGCTTGCAAAGGAAGTGAACCTGTGCTAAAATATTGTGGGGGCAATAGATTGCACATCAGTTAGTATCATACATATAGAACAGTACGGACACCGTAAAAGTTATTTTCCATTTTCCAAATGTCCAAGCGGTAGGTGGTCCCGATTTAATAATATACGAGTATGATGGCGTTATTCGTTGGGCAGACATCAGAATCTTCAGGAATTTGCGATTTAATAATATAATAATGAAATTGATGGCATATTCGTTGCTGACGCAGGCTATTCTTTCACTCGAGATTTGATAACTTCAGTTTCCAATCCTCAACACAATCACAAGAGAGATAGACAATATAGCTGTGGAAGTAAATGACATCATTGTGACGTTGATAATTCTCAGCCACTAAGGAATAAAAACAACTAGCACCAGTGATGGTATGGTACTTCGAGCTAATCATAGCTCCTCATTTTCCAAATGTCCAAGCGGTAGGTGGTCCCGATTTAATAATATATGATGGCGTTATTCGTTGGGCAGACATCAGAATCTTCAGGAATTTGCGATTTAATAATATAATAATGAAATTGATGGCATATTCGTTGCTGACGCAGGCTATTCTTTCACTCGAGATTTGATAACTTCAGTTTCCAATCCTCAACACAATCACAAGAGAGATAGACAATATAGCTGTGGAAGTAAATGACATCATTGTGACGTTGATAATTCTCAGCCACTAAGGAATACAAACAACTAGCACCAGTGATGGTATGGTAAAGTAAAAAAGTAAAGTTTCAGCCTATAAATGTCCCACTACTGAGCACAGGCCTCCTCTCATTTCTGAGAGGGTTTTGGAGCTAGGAAGAATCCGCCACGCTGCTCCAATGCGGGTTGGCGGACTTCACATGTCTTCGAAATATTATTTATTCCTCAGACATGCAGGTTTCCTCACGATGTTTTCCTTCACCGCCGAGCACGTGGTAAATCAGCACTTAAAATTGCAATTAACAATTTTAGTGGTGCCGGCAATGGTATGGTACTTCGAGCTAATCATAGCTCCTCATTTAGATCACATCCTCACTTAGCTAAGTATAGTTTGTTATTTTACATAAATATGGCTTAGATGTTTTATTAATATTAGTGAAACAAAAACAATTTGCCATAAAACTTTTTTAATTTTCCATTTTCTGTAATTATTTTAAAAAATTCTATTTTAATCATTTTTTATTTAAGTTCTCTTTCTAATATGCTATTTTTTCGTATTACATTTTAGGAGTTTTGAGGTCAACTTTATTTTTTCTTCTTCCCCTTTCTCTTGCACAACTTGGCTTGTTATTCGATTGTCTTGCTCCATGCTTCGTGGTTATTGTTTTCTAATATGAGGAGTCTACCTGTAGCAAATAATAAATTCATCCATTACTAGCACCCATCCTATGGTAAAAACACAGATAGTTTATATCCTGCTTAAACACACATCAAGACAAACAATTTACTGAGGGGGTTTGTAACGTCTAAGACAAAATTGATGAACGCCAAAATTTCGGCGTTTATAAGCTTGTTTTTTAATTTACGTAGATCAGACTGGTCGCAATTTTGATACTCGATACAAGGAGCATTTGGCCGCGTACAGAAATTGCAATGTCTTAAGATATAAATCGTAAAAACGATAATCCTCTGTGGGATAAGTATTGGGTCGATTAACCTCTTCCTCTGCTTAATCGATGATGGTCGTACGACTCTGATCCGCCCGCGGGTAAAATCAGTAAGTTTAGCCCATGTACCTTGTGCACTGGTCTGTGGCGTCTGTATAGGGATCACTATAGCTACACCACCGCGTATCTCTTCGACAAGAGCAGAGGCGGGGAGCAATTGCAGCCCTTCTTGAAAAGCTTTAACAACCGCATAAGCATGCGGCAGACACGAAGTTGATCCCCTTGCTGGTTCGACGTGGTACTCGCGGTATTTCCCTTAGATCACCAGTTTCACTCACTCAACGAAAATAAACCCGTCATGGACTAACACCATTGTAACAGTGTTAGAGAGCGAAAGCGTTTTCGGAGCTCCGCCAAATGGCAACGAGTTAAACATCATATTCGTGTTGATTCGTTACCTTACAAATAATTCTCATTTTTGGCAATCCAAGCTTAAACGAAATGAACCGATAAACTTTCTGAGTTTAAATATTAATATGTGTAAATAATTTGCGTCTATTTTCTTGTAAAAAGACGGACTGTTATATTCTGCCTGCTTGGGACATGCCCTTATCAAGCAATCGGCTGTTAACAGGCTTTTGATGATATGACAAGTAAAATTTATGTTTTTTGAAATTTATTTGATTTATTTGTATGGGGTTTCATAGTGCTGTATCAAAACTCATCATCATCATCATTTCAGCCCATCACTAGTCCACTTCTGAATACAGACCTCCCCCATAGATTAGCACAAAAGCTTGTAGCTCTCATTTTGGGGGGTTTTTGCCATAGTTGCCAAGTTTGATGGGTTGGCAACCGCCGTTTATTTATTCAGTTGTTGCATGAAGAGCATCTTCATCATCATCAATCAGTTGCCAATCTCCTGATTTTAAATTTTCCTCAGTCGGGTTTTACCGCACCTACGAGATGGGATGGGGTGGTAGATTATCTTAAGCCGCAGCTACACGGCAGTATAACAATGAAAACTGTCTTCCACAAATAACAGTTACACCACCCACCAGTTGTATCACCCAACAAGTGATTCCCAGAAGCTAATGATATGGATTTTGCAGTGTAGTAATAGTACCAGGTTTACGACACTGAAAAGAATTTGAAAAATATATAACTAACGAACTCCGCCCGTCATTAAATAACACTCTGAGGTCTCCAACCGGAATTCTTCATTTTATCTCATCTCATCTAGGCTGTAGAAGTAGCTTTTTATTGATATTTTAATTTAAATGTGCTTTCATAGGTAACTATTTTGCTGATATCAAAACAGGTGTTAAGCATGACTAATAGTGAAAGAACGCTTGTATATAGTCTTTGACTTTTTTTAACGTTTACGCATTCGTCAAGTATCGATGCCCTGAGGTTACGTTAGGTTATGAATGATTTTTAGTTTAAAGTAAAGGTAAGATCAGTAGCTGTGGATAAGTAGCACAGGTAAGAAAATAGCACGCATTTCGCGTAGTGATAAGACCATGGACCATCATACTCCACCGCCTTGACCTTGAATTGCAGGATATTTCAACCGTATTCGAGGTTGCATTAAAAAAAATTAAGCCCCATTTCTCCTGTATAGTTTTAATGTAACTGCAGACCCAAAAACCAACAATTTGTGTTTTTCCACAAATGTTGGTTCCAGCTGGGATTCGGACAGAGGAAATGCGGTGTCTACACCGCATTTCCGTCAGCTACTCTAACCACTAGTCCACGCGGTCGTTCTTTTCTCTTTATATAATTTTTCTTTTATCACAAATACTGGGTAACTATACAAGCACAGATATCAGAACATTAGACTTAATTGCCAAAAAAAATACTAGCTATGCTTACATATACGTTGTTTTAAATGACTTCCAGGAAAACCTACATGCTAGATTCAAAGAAAATCGAACAAAGCGTTTGATTATGACTGCATCAAAAAAAATCGAATCGTAATGACTTTATAAAACAGCACATATACGCTCCTCAGAAGCGATATCGGTCTATGGTTCATTAAGACGGCTTTATTATTACCATTGTTGAAGAACAAGACAACCACGCTTCTACTTTACGGTTACAGCGTAGCGCCGCCCTAGATGACACAATTAAACAGCTTCCTAAGGACTACTAGTACCCGCTTTGCCATTCTTAAGCTGCTTGAGAGCTATACTGATCTCGATTAGACTGACGTCCAGCATATCACCGAAATAGTTTCGGACGAGTTTTGCTCTTGGGTCGTTACTCACACTATATTGTGACTCCAACGACGACGTGCCCATAAAAACTTTCGATCTCACTCAAAATCGCCGGTCCATTAGAAATTACCGTGCCGCTCTTGGTCCTCGGCTGAGTCAGTTGGCTCTTCACGGCAGACAGATCCCTGGCAAAGACCTTGAAGCCTTGGTTTCACTGTATAGCGTCCTCAATACGAGCTGTATTGAAGTTGCACAGGTCGCTGCATACATTGGAAGCCATCCATTACATATCTTTTATACATTTTATAGAGGGCAAAGATGTGTAGAATTAACTCTTACTCTGCACTTGCACACCCCCTAGCTACCAAACAAAATAATGATATAATAAATAAATATTAATATACATTAAAAAATCGTAGAGTTTCTTGTTGGTTATTCTCTATGAAGGTCTCATTTTTCAAACCGGTGTAAACTTTCACTTTCAGACGAGCTTTAAACAAGCTTAAATTGAATAAATATATTTTAAGGTTGCCTTTATCTTTGATATGGTCGAAGGCAGAATCACATACACTTTGAAACACGACCTGGCAAAGAATTTAAAATTCAAATGTTACTTAGTAATTTCGCTTACTTTCGCTTTGGAAAAGAGAGAATTGTTGACAAAAAATACTCCAAAAACTCAAAAGACAGTCATATTTCAACAAAAGGTATAAGCTATAAAATAATAAGAAAAAAGTAAAACAAAACTTAAATCAAAAAATTATACAAAAAAGGTACATACTCGTATATTCAAGTACCAACACCTATTATGTATGTAATATAATTTTTTTCAGTTTAGCCCTTTTAAAATTCTAATAAACATTTGAAACTCCTAACCAAGAAACAATAATTTTATCAATTATGTTAGTTAAACGTAAACTTTTGGGACCACACGATTTACGGTAGCATCGTATCCCACCTGGGGCTTACTAAAATGCTTCGAGTACCTGCTGTCAGCTCTTTTATTAGGAGCGAACTTTTAATAGGCCAACATAACTAATTCCAAATTGTACTTTGACAGTAATTAATGTGATTTTACCTAGAATTATGAACTTTTTACAAAAAGAAACTAAAAGTGGTCTTTCTATAGGTCCTCAGTGCCAACTTCCGGCTGCCTTCCGTTGTTATGCCACTGGTAGCTACCAAATTGTATGTGGAGATATTATGAATATTTCACAATCAACTGTTTGCTATGTAGTGAATCGAGTTAGCCGCGCATTGGCCTTGTTAATGAAAGACTTCATTAAGTTTCCTGCAAATTTGAGGAAAACGAAGGAAGACTTTGAAAGGCTCGCTTGCAAAGGAAGTGAACCTGTGCTAAAATATTGTGGGGGCAATAGATTGCACATCAGTTAGTATCATACATATAGAACAGTACGGACACCGTAAAAGTTATTTTCCATTTTCCAAATGTCCAAGCGGTAGGTGGTCCCGATTTAATAATATATGATGGCGTTATTCGTTGGGCAGACATCAGAATCTTCAGGAATTTGCGATTTAATAATATAATAATGAAATTGATGGCATATTCGTTGCTGACGCAGGCTATTCTTTCACTCGAGATTTGATAACTTCAGTTTCCAATCCTCAACACAATCACAAGAGAGATAGACAATATAGCTGTGGAAGTAAATGACATCATTGTGACGTTGATAATTCTCAGCCACTAAGGAATACAAACAACTAGCACCAGTGATGGTATGGTACTTCGAGCTAATCATAGCTCCTCATTTAGATCACATCCTCACTTAGCTAAGTATAGTTTGTTATTTTACATAAATATGGCTTAGATGTTTTATTAATATTAGTGAAACAAAAACAATTTGCCATAAAACTTTTTTAATTTTCCATTTTCTGTAATTATTTTAAAAAATTCTATTTTAATCATTTTTTATTTAAGTTCTCTTTCTAATATGCTATTTTTTCGTATTACATTTTAGGAGTTTTGAGGTCAACTTTATTTTTTCTTCTTCCCCTTTCTCTTGCACAACTTGGCTTGTTATTCGATTGTCTTGCTCCATGCTTCGTGGTTATTGTTTTCTAATATGAGGAGTCTACCTGTAGCAAATAATAAATTCATCCATTACTAGCACCCATCCTATGGTAAAAACACAGATACTTTATATCCTGCTTAAACACACATCAAGACAAACAATTTACTGAGGGGGTTTGTAACGTCTAAGACAAAATTGATGAACGCCAAAATTTCGGCGTTTATAAGCTTGTTTTTTAATTTACGTAGATCAGACTGGTCGCAATTTTGATACTCGATACAAGGAGCATTTGGCCGCGTACAGAAATTGCAATGTCTTAAGATATAAATCGTAAAAACGATAATCCTCTGTGGGATAAGTACTGGGTCGATTAACCTCTTCCTCTGCTTAATCGATGATGGTCGTACGACTCTGATCCGCCCGCGGGTAAAATCAGTAAGTTTAGCCCATGTACCTTGTGCACTGGTCTGTGGCGTCTGTATAGGGATCACTATAGCTACACCACCGCGTATCTCTTCGACAAGAGCAGAGGCGGGGAGCAATTGCAGCCCTTCTTGAAAAGCTTTAACAACCGCATAAGCATGCGGCAGACACGAAGTTGATCCCCTTGCTGGTTCAACGTGGTACTCGCGGTATTTCCCTTAGATCACCAGTTTCACTCACTCAACGAAAATAAACCCGTCAAGGACTAACACCATTGTAACAGTGTTAGAGAGCGAAAGCGTTTTCGGAGCTCCGCCAAATGGCAACGAGTTAAACATCATATTCGTGTTGATTCGTTACCTTACAAATAATTCTCATTTTTGGCAATCCAAGCTTAAACGAAATGAACCGATAAACTTTCTGAGTTTAAATATTAATATGTGTAAATAATTTGCGTCTATTTTCTTGTAAAAAGACGGACTGTTATATTCTGCCTGCTTGGGACATGCCCTTGTCAAGCAATCGACTGTTAACAGGCTTTTGATGATATGACAAGTAAAATTTATGTTTTTTGAAATTTATTTGATTTATTTGTATGGGGTTTCATAGTGCTGTATCAAAACTCATCATCATCATCATTTCAGCCCATCACTAGTCCACTTCTGAATACAGACCTCCCCCATAGATTAGCACAAAAGCTTGTAGCTCTCATTTTGGGGGGTTTTTGCCATAGTTGCCAAGTTTGATGGGTTGGCAACCGCCGTTTATTTATTCAGTTGTTGCATGAAGAGCATCTTCATCATCATCAATCAGTTGCCAATCTCCTGATTTTAAATTTTCCTCAGTCGGGTTTTACCGCACCTACGAGATGGGATGGGGTGGTAGATTATCTTAAGCCGCAGCTACACGGCAGTATAACAATGAAAACTGTCTTCCACAAATAACAGTTACACCACCCACCAGTTGTATCACCCAACAAGTGATTCCCAGAAGCTAATGATATGGATTTTGCAGTGTAGTAATAGTACCAGGTTTACGACACTGAAAAGAATTTGAAAAATATATAACTAACGAACTCCGCCCGTCATTAAATAACACTCTGAGGTCTCCAACCGGAATTCTTCATTTTATCTCATCTCATCTAGGCTGTAGAAGTAGCTTTTTATTGATATTTTAATTTAAATGTGTAACTATTTTGCTGATATCAAAACAGGTGTTAAGCATGACTAATAGTGAAAGAACGCTTGTATATAGTCTTTGACTTTTTTTAACGTTTACGCATTCGTCAAGTATCGATGCCCTGAGGTTACGTTAGGTTATGAATGATTTTTAGTTTAAAGTAAAGGTAAGATCAGTAGCTGTGGATAAGTAGCACAGGTAAGAAAATAGCACGCATTTCGCGTAGTGATAAGACCATGGACCATCATACTCCACCGCCTTGACCTTGAATTGCAGGATATTTCAACCGTATTCGAGGTTGCATTAAAAAAAATTAAGCCCCATTTCTCCTGTATAGTTTTAATGTAACTGCAGACCCAAAAACCAACAATTTGTGTTTTTCCACAAAAGTTGGTTCCAGCTGGGATTCGGACAGAGGAAATGCGGTGTCTACACCGCATTTCCGTCAGCTACTCTAACCACTAGTCCACGCGGTCGTTCTTTTCTCTTTATATAATTTTTCTTTTATCACAAATACTGGGTAACTATACAAGCACAGATATCAGAACATTAGACTTAATTGCCAAAAAAAATACTAGCTATGCTTACATATACGTTGTTTTAAATGACTTCCAGGAAAACCTACATGCTAGATTCAAAGAAAATCGAACAAAGCGTTTGATTATGACTGCATCAAAAAAAATCGAATCGTAATGACTTTATAAAACAGCACATATACGCTCCTCAGAAGCGATATCGGTCTATGGTTCATTAAGACGGCTTTATTATTACCATTGTTGAAGAACAAGACAACCACGCTTCTACTTTACGGTTACAGCGTAGCGCCGCCCTAGATGACACAATTAAACAGCTTCCTAAGGACTACTAGTACCCGCTTTGCCATTCTTAAGCTGCTTGAGAGCTATACTGATCTCGATTAGACTGACGTCCAGCATATCACCGAAATAGTTTCGGACGAGTTTTGCTCTTGGGTCGTTACTCACACTATACTGTGACTCCAACGACGACGTGCCCATAAAAACTTTCGATCTCACTCAAAATCGCCGGTCCATTAGAAATTACCGTGCCGCTCTTGGTCCTCGGCTGAGTCAGTTGGCTCTTCACGGCAGACAGATCCCTGGCAAAGACCTTGAAGCCTTGGTTTCACTGTATAGCGTCCTCAATACGAGCTGTATTGAAGTTGCACAGGTCGCTGCATACATTGGAAGCCATCCATTACATATCTTTTATACATTTTATAGAGGGCAAAGATGTGTAGAATTAACTCTTACTCTGCACTTGCACACCCCCTAGCTACCAAACAAAATAATGATATAATAAATAAATATTAATATACATTAAAAAATCGTAGAGTTTCTTGTTGGTTCTTCTCTATGAAAGTCTCATTTTTCAAACCGGTGTAAACTTTCACTTTCAGACGAGCTTTAAACAAGCTTAAATTGAATAAATATATTTTAAGGTTGCCTTTATCTTTGATATGGTCGAAGGCAGAATCACATACACTTTGAAACACGACCTGGCAAAGAATTTAAAATTCAAATGTTACTTAGTAATTTCGCTTACTTTCGCTTTGGAAAAGAGAGAATTGTTGACAAAAAATACTCCAAAAACTCAAAAGACAGTCATATTTCAACAAAAGGTATAAGCTATAAAATAATAAGAAAAAAGTAAAACAAAACTTAAATCAAAAAATTATACAAAAAAGGTACATACTCGTATATTCAAGTACCAACACCTATTATGTATGTAATATAATTTTTTTCAGTTTAGCCCTTTTAAAATTCTAATAAACATTTGAAACTCCTAACCAAGAAACAATAATTTTATCAATTATGTTAGTTAAACGTAAACTTTTGGGACCACACGATTTACGGTAGCATCGTATCCCACCTGGGGCTTACTAAAATGCTTCGAGTACCTGCTGTCAGCTCTTTTATTAGGAGCGAACTTTTAATAGGCCAACATAACTAATTCCAAATTGTACTTTGACAGTAATTAATGTGATTTTACCTAGAATTATGAACTTTTTACAAAAAGAAACTAAAAGTGGTCTTTCTATAGGTCCTCAGTGCCAACTTCCGGCTGCCTTCCGTTGTTATGCCACTGGTAGCTACCAAATTGTATGTGGAGATATTATGAATATTTCACAATCAACTGTTTGCTATGTAGTGAATCGAGTTAGCCGCGCATTGGCCTTGTTAATGAAAGACTTCATTAAGTTTCCTGCAAATTTGAGGAAAACGAAGGAAGACTTTGAAAGGCTCGCTTGCAAAGGAAGTGAACCTGTGCTAAAATATTGTGGGGGCAATAGATTGCACATCAGTTAGTATCATACATACAGAACAGTACGGACACCGTAAAAGTTATTTTCCATTTTCCAAATGTCCAAGCGGTAGGTGGTCCCGATTTAATAATATATGATGGCGTTATTCGTTGGGCAGACATCAGAATCTTCAGGAATTTGCGATTTAATAATATAATAATGAAATTGATGGCATATTCGTTGCTGACGCAGGCTATTCTTTCACTCGAGATTTGATAACTTCAGTTTCCAATCCTCAACACAATCACAAGAGAGATAGACAATATAGCTGTGGAAGTAAATGACATCATTGTGACGTTGATAATTCTCAGCCACTAAGGAATAAAAACAACTAGCACCAGTGATGGTATGGTACTTCGAGCTAATCATAGCTCCTCATTTTCCAAATGTCCAAGCGGTAGGTGGTCCCGATTTAATAATATATGATGGCGTTATTCGTTGGGCAGACATCAGAATCTTCAGGAATTTGCGATTTAATAATATAATAATGAAATTGATGGCATATTCGTTGCTGACGCAGGCTATTCTTTCACTCGAGATTTGATAACTTCAGTTTCCAATCCTCAACACAATCACAAGAGAGATAGACAATATAGCTGTGGAAGTAAATGACATCATTGTGACGTTGATAATTCTCAGCCACTAAGGAATACAAACAACTAGCACCAGTGATGGTATGGTACTTCGAGCTAATCATAGCTCCTCATTTAGATCACATCCTCACTTAGCTAAGTATAGTTTGTTATTTTACATAAATATGGCTTAGATGTTTTATTAATATTAGTGAAACAAAAACAATTTGCCATAAAACTTTTTTAATTTTCCATTTTCTGTAATTATTTTAAAAAATTCTATTTTAATCATTTTTTATTTAAGTTCTCTTTCTAATATGCTATTTTTTCGTATTACATTTTAGGAGTTTTGAGGTCAACTTTATTTTTTCTTCTTCCCCTTTCTCTTGCACAACTTGGCTTGTTATTCGATTGTCTTGCTCCATGCTTCGTGGTTATTGTTTTCTAATATGAGGAGTCTACCTGTAGCAAATAATAAATTCATCCATTACTAGCACCCATCCTATGGTAAAAACACAGATAGTTTATATCCTGCTTAAACACACATCAAGACAAACAATTTACTGAGGGGGTTTGTAACGTCTAAGACAAAATTGATGAACGCCAAAATTTCGGCGTTTATAAGCTTGTTTTTTAATTTACGTAGATCAGACTGGTCGCAATTTTGATACTCGATACAAGGAGCATTTGGCCGCGTACAGAAATTGCAATGTCTTAAGATATAAATCGTAAAAACGATAATCCTCTGTGGGATAAGTATTGGGTCGATTAACCTCTTACTCTGCTTAATCGATGATGGTCGTACGACTCTGATCCGCCCGCGGGTAAAATCAGTAAGTTTAGCCCATGTACCTTGTGCACTGGTCTGTGGCGTCTGTATAGGGATCACTATAGCTACACCACCGCGTATCTCTTCGACAAGAGCAGAGGCGGGGAGCAATTGCAGCCCTTCTTGAAAAGCTTTAACAACCGCATAAGCATGCGGCAGACACGAAGTTGATCCCCTTGCTGGTTCGACGTGGTACTCGCGGTATTTCCCTTAGATCACCAGTTTCACTCACTCAACGAAAATAAACCCGTCATGGACTAACACCATTGTAACAGTGTTAGAGAGCGAAAGCGTTTTCGGAGCTCCGCCAAATGGCAACGAGTTAAACATCATATTCGTGTTGATTCGTTACCTTACAAATAATTCTCATTTTTGGCAATCCAAGCTTAAACGAAATGAACCGATAAACTTTCTGAGTTTAAATATTAATATGTGTAAATAATTTGCGTCTATTTTCTTGTAAAAAGACGGACTGTTATATTCTGCCTGCTTGGGACATGCCCTTATCAAGCAATCGACTGTTAACAGGCTTTTGATGATATGACAAGTAAAATTTATGTTTTTTGAAATTTATTTGATTTATTTGTATGGGGTTTCATAGTGCTGTATCAAAACTCATCATCATCATCATTTCAGCCCATCACTAGTCCACTTCTGAATACAGACCTCCCCCATAGATTAGCACAAAAGCTTGTAGCTCTCATTTTGGGGGGTTTTTGCCATAGTTGCCAAGTTTGATGGGTTGGCAACCGCCGTTTATTTATTCAGTTGTTGCATGAAGAGCATCTTCATCATCATCAATCAGTTGCCAATCTCCTGATTTTAAATTTTCCTCAGTCGGGTTTTACCGCACCTACGAGATGGGATGGGGTGGTAGATTATCTTAAGCCGCAGCTACACGGCAGTATAACAATGAAAACTGTCTTCCACAAATAACAGTTACACCACCCACCAGTTGTATCACCCAACAAGTGATTCCCAGAAGCTAATGATATGGATTTTGCAGTGTAGTAATAGTACCAGGTTTACGACACTGAAAAGAATTTGAAAAATATATAACTAACGAACTCCGCCCGTCATTAAATAACACTCTGAGGTCTCCAACCGGAATTCTTCATTTTATCTCATCTCATCTAGGCTGTAGAAGTAGCTTTTTATTGATATTTTAATTTAAATGTGCTTTCATAGGTAACTATTTTGCTGATATCAAAACAGGTGTTAAGCATGACTAATAGTGAAAGAACGCTTGTATATAGTCTTTGACTTTTTTTAACGTTTACGCATTCGTCAAGTATCGATGCCCTGAGGTTACGTTAGGTTATGAATGATTTTTAGTTTAAAGTAAAGGTAAGATCAGTAGCTGTGGATAAGTAGCACAGGTAAGAAAATAGCACGCATTTCGCGTAGTGATAAGACCATGGACCATCATACTCCACCGCCTTGACCTTGAATTGCAGGATATTTCAACCGTATTCGAGGTTGCATTAAAAAAAATTAAGCCCCATTTCTCCTGTATAGTTTTAATGTAACTGCAGACCCAAAAACCAACAATTTGTGTTTTTCCACAAATGTTGGTTCCAGCTGGGATTCGGACAGAGGAAATGCGGTGTCTACACCGCATTTCCGTCAGCTACTCTAACCACTAGTCCACGCGGTCGTTCTTTTCTCTTTATATAATTTTTCTTTTATCACAAATACTGGGTAACTATACAAGCACAGATATCAGAACATTAGACTTAATTGCCAAAAAAAATACTAGCTATGCTTACATATACGTTGTTTTAAATGACTTCCAGGAAAACCTACATGCTAGATTCAAAGAAAATCGAACAAAGCGTTTGATTATGACTGCATCAAAAAAAATCGAATCGTAATGACTTTATAAAACAGCACATATACGCTCCTCAGAAGCGATATCGGTCTATGGTTCATTAAGACGGCTTTATTATTACCATTGTTGAAGAACAAGACAACCACGCTTCTACTTTACGGTTACAGCGTAGCGCCGCCCTAGATGACACAATTAAACAGCTTCCTAAGGACTACTAGTACCCGCTTTGCCATTCTTAAGCTGCTTGAGAGCTATACTGATCTCGATTAGACTGACGTCCAGCATATCACCGAAATAGTTTCGGACGAGTTTTGCTCTTGGGTCGTTACTCACACTATACTGTGACTCCAACGACGACGTGCCCATAAAAACTTTCGATCTCACTCAAAATCGCCGGTCCATTAGAAATTACCGTGCCGCTCTTGGTCCTCGGCTGAGTCAGTTGGCTCTTCACGGCAGACAGATCCCTGGCAAAGACCTTGAAGCCTTGGTTTCACTGTATAGCGTCCTCAATACGAGCTGTATTGAAGTTGCACAGGTCGCTGCATACATTGGAAGCCATCCATTACATATCTTTTATACATTTTATAGAGGGCAAAGATGTGTAGAATTAACTCTTACTCTGCACTTGCACACCCCCTAGCTACCAAACAAAATAATGATATAATAAATAAATATTAATATACATTAAAAAATCGTAGAGTTTCTTGTTGGTTCTTCTCTATGAAGGTCTCATTTTTCAAACCGGTGTAAACTTTCACTTTCAGACGAGCTTTAAACAAGCTTAAATTGAATAAATATATTTTAAGGTTGCCTTTATCTTTGATATGGTCGAAGGCAGAATCACATACACTTTGAAACACGACCTGGCAAAGAATTTAAAATTCAAATGTTACTTAGTAATTTCGCTTACTTTCGCTTTGGAAAAGAGAGAATTGTTGACAAAAAATACTCCAAAAACTCAAAAGACAGTCATATTTCAACAAAAGGTATAAGCTATAAAATAATAAGAAAAAAGTAAAACAAAACTTAAATCAAAAAATTATACAAAAAAGGTACATACTCGTATATTCAAGTACCAACACCTATTATGTATGTAATATAATTTTTTTCAGTTTAGCCCTTTTAAAATTCTAATAAACATTTGAAACTCCTAACCAAGAAACAATAATTTTATCAATTATGTTAGTTAAACGTAAACTTTTGGGACCACACGATTTACGGTAGCATCGTATCCCACCTGGGGCTTACTAAAATGCTTCGAGTACCTGCTGTCAGCTCTTTTATTAGGAGCGAACTTTTAATAGGCCAACATAACTAATTCCAAATTGTACTTTGACAGTAATTAATGTGATTTTACCTAGAATTATGAACTTTTTACAAAAAGAAACTAAAAGTGGTCTTTCTATAGGTCCTCAGTGCCAACTTCCGGCTGCCTTCCGTTGTTATGCCACTGGTAGCTACCAAATTGTATGTGGAGATATTATGAATATTTCACAATCAACTGTTTGCTATGTAGTGAATCGAGTTAGCCGCGCATTGGCCTTGTTAATGAAAGACTTCATTAAGTTTCCTGCAAATTTGAGGAAAACGAAGGAAGACTTTGAAAGGCTCGCTTGCAAAGGAAGTGAACCTGTGCTAAAATATTGTGGGGGCAATAGATTGCACATCAGTTAGTATCATACATATAGAACAGTACGGACACCGTAAAAGTTATTTTCCATTTTCCAAATGTCCAAGCGGTAGGTGGTCCCGATTTAATAATATATGATGGCGTTATTCGTTGGGCAGACATCAGAATCTTCAGGAATTTGCGATTTAATAATATAATAATGAAATTGATGGCATATTCGTTGCTGACGCAGGCTATTCTTTCACTCGAGATTTGATAACTTCAGTTTCCAATCCTCAACACAATCACAAGAGAGATAGACAATATAGCTGTGGAAGTAAATGACATCATTGTGACGTTGATAATTCTCAGCCACTAAGGAATACAAACAACTAGCACCAGTGATGGTATGGTAAAGTAAAAAAGTAAAGTTTCAGCCTATAAATGTCCCACTACTGAGCACAGGCCTCCTCTCATTTCTGAGAGGGTTTTGGAGCTAGGAAGAATCCGCCACGCTGCTCCAATGCGGGTTGGCGGACTTCACATGTCTTCGAAATATTATTTATTCCTCAGACATGCAGGTTTCCTCACGATGTTTTCCTTCACCGCCGAGCACGTGGTAAATCAGCACTTAAAATTGCAATTAACAATTTTAGTGGTGCCGGCAATGGTATGGTACTTCGAGCTAATCATAGCTCCTCATTTAGATCACATCCTCACTTAGCTAAGTATAGTTTGTTATTTTACATAAATATGGCTTAGATGTTTTATTAATATTAGTGAAACAAAAACAATTTGCCATAAAACTTTTTTAATTTTCCATTTTCTGTAATTATTTTAAAAAATTCTATTTTAATCATTTTTTATTTAAGTTCTCTTTCTAATATGCTATTTTTTCGTATTACATTTTAGGAGTTTTGAGGTCAACTTTATTTTTTCTTCTTCCCCTTTCTCTTGCACAACTTGGCTTGTTATTCGATTGTCTTGCTCCATGCTTCGTGGTTATTGTTTTCTAATATGAGGAGTCTACCTGTAGCAAATAATAAATTCATCCATTACTAGCACCCATCCTATGGTAAAAACACAGATACTTTATATCCTGCTTAAACACACATCAAGACAAACAATTTACTGAGGGGGTTTGTAACGTCTAAGACAAAATTGATGAACGCCAAAATTTCGGCGTTTATAAGCTTGTTTTTTAATTTACGTAGATCAGACTGGTCGCAATTTTGATACTCGATACAAGGAGCATTTGGCCGCGTACAGAAATTGCAATGTCTTAAGATATAAATCGTAAAAACGATAATCCTCTGTGGGATAAGTATTGGGTCGATTAACCTCTTACTCTGCTTAATCGATGATGGTCGTACGACTCTGATCCGCCCGCGGGTAAAATCAGTAAGTTTAGCCCATGTACCTTGTGCACTGGTCTGTGGCGTCTGTATAGGGATCACTATAGCTACACCACCGCGTATCTCTTCGACAAGAGCAGAGGCGGGGAGCAATTGCAGCCCTTCTTGAAAAGCTTTAACAACCGCATAAGCATGCGGCAGACACGAAGTTGATCCCCTTGCTGGTTCGACGTGGTACTCGCGGTATTTCCCTTAGATCACCAGTTTCACTCACTCAACGAAAATAAACCCGTCATGGACTAACACCATTGTAACAGTGTTAGAGAGCGAAAGCGTTTTCGGAGCTCCGCCAAATGGCAACGAGTTAAACATCATATTCGTGTTGATTCGTTACCTTACAAATAATTCTCATTTTTGGCAATCCAAGCTTAAACGAAATGAACCGATAAACTTTCTGAGTTTAAATATTAATATGTGTAAATAATTTGCGTCTATTTTCTTGTAAAAAGACGGACTGTTATATTCTGCCTGCTTGGGACATGCCCTTATCAAGCAATCGACTGTTAACAGGCTTTTGATGATATGACAAGTAAAATTTATGTTTTTTGAAATTTATTTGATTTATTTGTATGGGGTTTCATAGTGCTGTATCAAAACTCATCATCATCATCATTTCAGCCCATCACTAGTCCACTTCTGAATACAGACCTCCCCCATAGATTAGCACAAAAGCTTGTAGCTCTCATTTTGGGGGGTTTTTGCCATAGTTGCCAAGTTTGATGGGTTGGCAACCGCCGTTTATTTATTCAGTTGTTGCATGAAGAGCATCTTCATCATCATCAATCAGTTGCCAATCTCCTGATTTTAAATTTTCCTCAGTCGGGTTTTACCGCACCTACGAGATGGGATGGGGTGGTAGATTATCTTAAGCCGCAGCTACACGGCAGTATAACAATGAAAACTGTCTTCCACAAATAACAGTTACACCACCCACCAGTTGTATCACCCAACAAGTGATTCCCAGAAGCTAATGATATGGATTTTGCAGTGTAGTAATAGTACCAGGTTTACGA
This sequence comes from Luehdorfia chinensis, assembly GCA_019845155.1. Lineage (NCBI taxonomy): Eukaryota > Metazoa > Arthropoda > Insecta > Lepidoptera > Papilionidae > Luehdorfia > Luehdorfia chinensis. The sequence continues at coordinate 14,162,722 of JAHVAK010000527.1, forward strand.
CACTGAAAAGAATTTGAAAAATATATAACTAACGAACTCCGCCCGTCATTAAATAACACTCTGAGGTCTCCAACCGGAATTCTTCATTTTATCTCATCTCATCTAGGCTGTAGAAGTAGCTTTTTATTGATATTTTAATTTAAATGTGCTTTCATAGGTAACTATTTTGCTGATATCAAAACAGGTGTTAAGCATGACTAATAGTGAAAGAACGCTTGTATATAGTCTTTGACTTTTTTTAACGTTTACGCATTCGTCAAGTATCGATGCCCTGAGGTTACGTTAGGTTATGAATGATTTTTAGTTTAAAGTAAAGGTAAGATCAGTAGCTGTGGATAAGTAGCACAGGTAAGAAAATAGCACGCATTTCGCGTAGTGATAAGACCATGGACCATCATACTCCACCGCCTTGACCTTGAATTGCAGGATATTTCAACCGTATTCGAGGTTGCATTAAAAAAAATTAAGCCCCATTTCTCCTGTATAGTTTTAATGTAACTGCAGACCCAAAAACCAACAATTTGTGTTTTTCCACAAATGTTGGTTCCAGCTGGGATTCGGACAGAGGAAATGCGGTGTCTACACCGCATTTCCGTCAGCTACTCTAACCACTAGTCCACGCGGTCGTTCTTTTCTCTTTATATAATTTTTCTTTTATCACAAATACTGGGTAACTATACAAGCACAGATATCAGAACATTAGACTTAATTGCCAAAAAAAATACTAGCTATGCTTACATATACGTTGTTTTAAATGACTTCCAGGAAAACCTACATGCTAGATTCAAAGAAAATCGAACAAAGCGTTTGATTATGACTGCATCAAAAAAAATCGAATCGTAATGACTTTATAAAACAGCACATATACGCTCCTCAGAAGCGATATCGGTCTATGGTTCATTAAGACGGCTTTATTATTACCATTGTTGAAGAACAAGACAACCACGCTTCTACTTTACGGTTACAGCGTAGCGCCGCCCTAGATGACACAATTAAACAGCTTCCTAAGGACTACTAGTACCCGCTTTGCCATTCTTAAGCTGCTTGAGAGCTATACTGATCTCGATTAGACTGACGTCCAGCATATCACCGAAATAGTTTCGGACGAGTTTTGCTCTTGGGTCGTTACTCACACTATACTGTGACTCCAACGACGACGTGCCCATAAAAACTTTCGATCTCACTCAAAATCGCCGGTCCATTAGAAATTACCGTGCCGCTCTTGGTCCTCGGCTGAGTCAGTTGGCTCTTCACGGCAGACAGATCCCTGGCAAAGACCTTGAAGCCTTGGTTTCACTGTATAGCGTCCTCAATACGAGCTGTATTGAAGTTGCACAGGTCGCTGCATACATTGGAAGCCATCCATTACATATCTTTTATACATTTTATAGAGGGCAAAGATGTGTAGAATTAACTCTTACTCTGCACTTGCACACCCCCTAGCTACCAAACAAAATAATGATATAATAAATAAATATTAATATACATTAAAAAATCGTAGAGTTTCTTGTTGGTTCTTCTCTATGAAGGTCTCATTTTTCAAACCGGTGTAAACTTTCACTTTCAGACGAGCTTTAAACAAGCTTAAATTGAATAAATATATTTTAAGGTTGCCTTTATCTTTGATATGGTCGAAGGCAGAATCACATACACTTTGAAACACGACCTGGCAAAGAATTTAAAATTCAAATGTTACTTAGTAATTTCGCTTACTTTCGCTTTGGAAAAGAGAGAATTGTTGACAAAAAATACTCCAAAAACTCAAAAGACAGTCATATTTCAACAAAAGGTATAAGCTATAAAATAATAAGAAAAAAGTAAAACAAAACTTAAATCAAAAAATTATACAAAAAAGGTACATACTCGTATATTCAAGTACCAACACCTATTATGTATGTAATATAATTTTTTTCAGTTTAGCCCTTTTAAAATTCTAATAAACATTTGAAACTCCTAACCAAGAAACAATAATTTTATCAATTATGTTAGTTAAACGTAAACTTTTGGGACCACACGATTTACGGTAGCATCGTATCCCACCTGGGGCTTACTAAAATGCTTCGAGTACCTGCTGTCAGCTCTTTTATTAGGAGCGAACTTTTAATAGGCCAACATAACTAATTCCAAATTGTACTTTGACAGTAATTAATGTGATTTTACCTAGAATTATGAACTTTTTACAAAAAGAAACTAAAAGTGGTCTTTCTATAGGTCCTCAGTGCCAACTTCCGGCTGCCTTCCGTTGTTATGCCACTGGTAGCTACCAAATTGTATGTGGAGATATTATGAATATTTCACAATCAACTGTTTGCTATGTAGTGAATCGAGTTAGCCGCGCATTGGCCTTGTTAATGAAAGACTTCATTAAGTTTCCTGCAAATTTGAGGAAAACGAAGGAAGACTTTGAAAGGCTCGCTTGCAAAGGAAGTGAACCTGTGCTAAAATATTGTGGGGGCAATAGATTGCACATCAGTTAGTATCATACATATAGAACAGTACGGACACCGTAAAAGTTATTTTCCATTTTCCAAATGTCCAAGCGGTAGGTGGTCCCGATTTAATAATATATGATGGCGTTATTCGTTGGGCAGACATCAGAATCTTCAGGAATTTGCGATTTAATAATATAATAATGAAATTGATGGCATATTCGTTGCTGACGCAGGCTATTCTTTCACTCGAGATTTGATAACTTCAGTTTCCAATCCTCAACACAATCACAAGAGAGATAGACAATATAGCTGTGGAAGTAAATGACATCATTGTGACGTTGATAATTCTCAGCCACTAAGGAATACAAACAACTAGCACCAGTGATGGTATGGTAAAGTAAAAAAGTAAAGTTTCAGCCTATAAATGTCCCACTACTGAGCACAGGCCTCCTCTCATTTCTGAGAGGGTTTTGGAGCTAGGAAGAATCCGCCACGCTGCTCCAATGCGGGTTGGCGGACTTCACATGTCTTCGAAATATTATTTATTCCTCAGACATGCAGGTTTCCTCACGATGTTTTCCTTCACCGCCGAGCACGTGGTAAATCAGCACTTAAAATTGCAATTAACAATTTTAGTGGTGCCGGCAATGGTATGGTACTTCGAGCTAATCATAGCTCCTCATTTAGATCACATCCTCACTTAGCTAAGTATAGTTTGTTATTTTACATAAATATGGCTTAGATGTTTTATTAATATTAGTGAAACAAAAACAATTTGCCATAAAACTTTTTTAATTTTCCATTTTCTGTAATTATTTTAAAAAATTCTATTTTAATCATTTTTTATTTAAGTTCTCTTTCTAATATGCTATTTTTTCGTATTACATTTTAGGAGTTTTGAGGTCAACTTTATTTTTTCTTCTTCCCCTTTCTCTTGCACAACTTGGTTTGTTATTCGATTGTCTTGCTCCATGCTTCGTGGTTATTGTTTTCTAATATGAGGAGTCTACCTGTAGCAAATAATAAATTCATCCATTACTAGCACCCATCCTATGGTAAAAACACAGATAGTTTATATCCTGCTTAAACACACATCAAGACAAACAATTTACTGAGGGGGTTTGTAACGTCTAAGACAAAATTGATGAACGCCAAAATTTCGGCGTTTATAAGCTTGTTTTTTAATTTACGTAGATCAGACTGGTCGCAATTTTGATACTCGATACAAGGAGCATTTGGCCGCGTACAGAAATTGCAATGTCGACAACTCACACTTCGTAAAACATATTTTTGAAACTGATATATATTTTGCTAGCCTTCTCGGCTTTTACAGCTTCATCGGATACCTGTTTTGGTTTTGCCAGGTTTGGTTTGACCCAAACATAAATAAATAAAAAACTCCTACAAAAACCTCGAAATTCGGACTGTGTCGCGTTCGCTGCGTGCTTTCGCGATTTCGAATATCTTAAATATTTTAAGTCGTCTAATGACCGTCCGAGGGAGGCTGCGGGCCTCCATTCGGACTGTCGACTTGTGCGTCGGTAACTCAGGGCGGTGAGAACCGCCCCGGAACACGGGTGAATCGTGTGTACGCGGTGTGATTATTGACTATTGCGCGCCGCTCTCTACGGCGTTCGCGCGTCGTGGTGCGTGTTATATTAAAGCTATTGACTGTGTGCACAGTGTGGCCTGGATCGTGACTGACGGTATCGTGGTCAGGGAGAGCTAAGACGTCCGTGTCGTCTAGCACGTTTCGCTGGCGACGTTTGCGTTCGGACGCGTTTCTGTTTGGTCGGTAATTTGCTGCTTTAACCTCCAGCGGGTTTGAATGAACCGCGGCTTTTTCGAAAAACCGCCGTCATAATTCTTCGAAGTGTTCAGAGATTAAGGGCATTTCACAGTCGCTGTGAAGATCTACATTGCGTTGATATCAACCGGCTCCGGTGGCAGTTCGCAAGAATCGATTATTTGAAACTGAGCATAACCTAACTAGCGACCACACATTTAAAGTCTTACATATTTGCGACAAGGGCTTAGGCTGTGTGTGCTGAAATAATTAGAAAAAAAAATAGAAATAATAACATAGCACTGCTGAATGAACAAGGAAACGTATCGAATTCACCACATTTAAATATCTTGAATATCTAAAGTTTATACTTGAAGTAGTCATTTGTTATCAATTCGGTCGCAAACAGCTGCTTACGTAATTCGGGTAGTGGATTGTGTGGGTCGCTATCGCGATATTGTCATCGCAATATCTTTGATGGGGACCGTTTGCGTCACCAAAAGTATATAGGTAGCTTCTTGACCGCGCCGCTCCCCCCAAATTCACCGACTTCAGGTACTATAAAATCGATTCTTGCGCATAGCCACGGAAGTACCGAGGTTTGTACTTCTTCGTACTTTCGTACCCAATAGTAAGTAATTTGTCTAAAAGCAATATGCTTACTCCTAATAAGTAATCCGATATTACATCTGTCAATTCAAAAACGAATGATGTAATTAACGGTTCCGGGTCTAGTATTTGCAATTTAATGTATTTAAATAAAACTACTTTTTTACGGATTTTATCGCGTTTAATTTTTGAACTATTTTTACCCGACGTTTCGGACGCTTTACAGCACCCATGGTCACGGGGGGACGTTTTATTTAAATGTGTAATATTCGCGTAAATAAAAGAAAAAATTTAATGTATGTCTGTAAACGCACCCACGGCACAGTAGGTACCACTCCAAGGCCAGTTATTCTGCCGTGAAGCAGTAGTGTGCAAATATTACTGTGTATCGCTTTGAAGGGCACTGACAGCTAGCGTAATCACTGAAAAAAAGAAAGAAAGAAACACATTTATTCACGGTCTAATTACAATAGATACAAATACAAAACAAGAAAAAAAATGGAATTACACAGAACATAAAATAATATTGCCCAAAATTAACGAAAGTGAAAAAATTATATAAAATGAGTCTGTGTAGCAGCATAATACCGTGAAATGGATAGGACTCAGTAAAAATCGAGATACAGAGACTTAAATTGCTGGACTTAAAACACTGGTTTTCAGTCCTGCCCGAAATCCGAGGCAACTCGGACGGCTGCATCAGTGCACATACAATAATACGATGCAATAACGGAACTTAAATAATTTATGTTTTAACTTTTATTTATAAAACAGTGGATATCATTAGTCTAATGAAGGTAAGTAAAAATTAAAATTAATGTTTTCCATCTAAATAGTGTTGTCCGTTTTTACATTCCCGTTTCTGTTTTAGGTTACTCTGTAGTAGTGTGATGTGTGGGTCTTTAAATATATGAGCCGTTTACCCGTGTTGGAAGAATTAAGAATATAATGCCTTTGAATGCAGAATAAGAGGCGAACCTCTTCGCACTGGGCATATGAGACTTAAGAACTCTGGCAAACTTAGAAACTCATGGCTCTGGGTGACGGGCGCAGTATGGTGCCACACAGAAATGTTCTGGGTGACACAGCATTTGTTATGGGCCGACTTTGCATTTACCATCAGGTGAACGTTTTGCTCGTTTCGTCACTTTGTCAAATAAAAAAAGTTTGCGAGCATGAGAGTTTACTACAGAGCACATTTGCACTTTTCACATTTTATACCTGCAACTCGAGGTTGGAACGATTGATTAAAAATATAAGGTTTTGCAAGCATGTGTTGGTAGAATGGTAGGATTTCTATGCAGGTGCTGAACCGATCTTGACGAGATCTGGCACAGAGATAGCTCGCACTTGGAGACGGACATAGGATACATTTTATTCCCAAATAACAAATAGTTCCCTCGGGATATTTGAAAAACCTATATACACGCAAACGGAGTCGCGGGCATCAGCTAGTAATTAATAGAAGCAAAAATAATTCTTAAATAAAAGAAAGATTAACTTTGTATGTTAAATATACTAGCACATAGGTGAAGGTAGGGGCCTTAAATGTCAGTCTTAAGAAAACAAAGTTATAGGCATATCAAATTTATCGCTATAAAAATCATAGATTATCTCGATTACATGTGATGATGTGTTCATTTACGTTAGCATTGGCATGTTTGCCGCGATGTAGTATTGTCCTTTACGTATCCAATGAGGAGTCGTTACAAACAATCATATCAGTAAGTACTGATTCAAAAATCAATAATTTTATCCTTTAAATACGGATACAGAATATAAGGATATTTGGAAGAACCTCCTCTGGTTAAGACCCATAAAAGCACTGACTTGTGATACCGTTCTCGTTTCCGATATTATCCGTATATTATATATTGATTTCGACTGCAATTTCACCCCAGGAGCCTCGTCTCAAAAGGCAGGTACTGTGGTCAATGAGCCACACGACTGACCACGGAAAACTCAATTACGATATCAAATTGCAGTTTATACTTAGTGATTAGCAGTACTAATGATTTCACATATTACGAACAGTCTATTCCTACTCGTATTAATCGTTATTAGTTTTTTTATTCGAATTTTAGTAAACTCTGTTAAGTAGTTACATAACTTTCAAACCTAGATATAAATTCACTGATCTACGCATATTCATATTTATTCTGTAACAATCGACACCTTTACTATATAACTTTATAATAATCGTTAGAAATAAGACATAAGATATAAGAAATAAGAATAGAAAAAATCGTATACTTATTTACGTTTTAAATTTTTCTAACATTTGCCTTAAATCGATTTGAAAGTTCCAAACGTTTGCAAAAGTTTTATTGAGTTGCACCATGTAAATGATAAAATGTATATACTGGTTAGGTACTGAGTGGATGAGAGATTTTTGTATAATAATTTCGTTAAAATACTGCTCCGTTTTACGCGTTTTTTGTTGACACAAATACAGTCGAGTTGTTTTGTCTTGGGATCATATACATCTAAATTAAATAAGTACACGTTATATGAAATTCGTAGTAGAAATATGTTGTGAAAACTTGCATGTATAACGTGCTCTGAGAAATTTTTATATGCCAGAATTTTTAATCCTTTTTTTATTGAAGATAGTGAGTCGAGCAAATTGTTCATTTAATAGTAAATGCAGCGTCTACCTATAACAAATGCTGTGTCACCCAGAATATTTCTGCGCGGCACCATGATACACTCGTCGCCCTGTTCTTAAGTATCATATGTCTAGTAAATATATACATATACATACTTTATATATATATATATATATATATATATATATATATGTGTGTGTGTGTACGTGTGTGTAAAATAATAAAAACCGAAAATAAGATGAGCCGAATGACATTAATGATCCTTTAGGTAATGTTCACGAATTAGTTTCTTGAATCTTTCTATTAGGGGCTGTTTTGATCTTATGAGATCGAAACAGAGTAATGTTTGGACACTACTGCTTTACGGCAAAATAACTGGCACTGCTGTGGTACCTATCTAGACGGATTTATGCAGGTAAATTCGACCACCAGTAAACGAAATGAACTAAATCATTTAATGGATTTCATTTACAAAAAAAACGCTAGCTTCTAAAGGATGTATCGACCGTGATTGATGGAGCTCGAGTTCTCGGTTTATCAGTATATTGTTCATCTATTATTAATGACAGTTAATGTGACGCTATGCTTGGTCTTCGAATTCTCTAGATCAAGATGAAAAAAAACTTAAGTTTTCACAACATATTTCTACCATAAATATTTTTTGATCCTTATTTTTAATCTATTTAGCAACTGTTTCAAATTTGTTTAACATATAATAGTTACAAAACGGCATAAACTTATCAACATGAATTTTTGCATTGTTTTCCTACAACATGTAGGTATATACGTTTTTTTCTTTGTCATTATTCTAAGCTCTACTACTAATATTGATATTTATTATAAATTTGATATATACTATACGTAACATACATAATACGCTGCCTAGCATCACCAACTCGAATATTGTCGCCAGTACTATCAGTGCCGTAACTGTCATAGCCTCTTAGTTTATAACAATATAGCCTATAAACGTCTAAAACAGGGTGCAAGGCAACTTCAATTATATTTATTGGCGAGTACAAAATCGTCATTTAAGATCGTATGTACACTATTTTAGTAATAGAAAACATCCTGTACTTGAATACGCGTTCGAGAACTTTAGATAGGAACGGAAATAGAGAAATAAGCCTGTAATCGGAGAAACTGGAGGGATTTGTCTTTTTCGGGAGTGGGATCACGTTGACATCTTTGCAAGCCGAAGGAAAAGCAGTTTGTAGTGATTTGTTAAGAATGGAAGTAATTACAGGGGTTAGGAGATCCTGAAGTGAAATAACCATTTTCCGACTAATGCAATCACCACCGACAAAGTTCGAATCGATGGAATATATGGTTCTCTCAACATCACGATTGTCAATTTGACTAAAAAGCGGGAGTATGAACTCCCGCTTTTAATTTTAGTCGACGGGAGGTTTACGAGTGGGAGTGATTGAAACGGAATTCAGAGTGTTAGCTTTTGCTTCATTATCAATGCAAGACGAATAGGAAAAATGCTGATAAAGCCGAATTTCCCAATTCCTAAGGATTTAAGAAATTGCTAGACCCTGGCAGGGTAAGGATCTTGGACTGACTCGTGAATATGGCTTCGTTGAGCTTGCCTACACACATTTTTGCAACGATTAGCCTTGTATTTGCCTTGTATTTTGACTTGGTATTTTTTTTTTCTCTATAATTTTTTTGATGTCGTCAGTTAACCACGGAGAAGGAGGAGGCCTAACGCGCACGCGGACGAACAGAAGCAAGTTTGCCATACATTTGGCTTATGAGAGAATTAAATAAAGCTATTAGTTTGTCAACCGTAGGTGCATCTACGACCACATTGTAATTAATGTTTGCTGCGTTTTGAAGAAGCTGTTTTTAGTCCATACCATTAAAGTTACGCTGATGTAAGAATCTTAACTTATCATAAAGAGATCTGATTTAGTAAGATAAAAAGAGAAGATCGTGATAGGAAAATGCATCAGAGGCACGTTGACCATGTTTTTTACATGATCAAGCGAAGAAACAAACGATACATCGAGAAGGGAAGGCGCACAATTTGGAAATAAATGTATAGCAGATAAGGGGAGAAGGCTTAAATTTGCTGCCTTAATAATATATTTAAGTTAGATAAATCTCTTTTTTTTCCAACAAGCAAGTGGTAAAGTTACCCATAGTTGCACAATGGCAATAAATAGGCCTAAGATTTTCAAGGAGTTTTTCCAAGGAGGAGAAGTAATCAATTGTAAGAGTAATAATATATAGAGAGGCTAAAAAAGACTTGAAGAAGTAATTTTGTGTGTGTAAGAAGAACTTCAATAATGAAAAATTCTGCTTCACTTCCAGACTGCGATGCTGATGATGCCCGAATTACTGAAAAAGGTATATGAAATATTAGGTAAATAGCAACACCACCACCGCCCCAGTCGGTTCGGTCATTTCGGATTATTATGAGCAAGAATACTTGAACGTATATGTGAACAATGTTAAAATTTTTAGGAACGTCTAAATACGAGGGTGGATTGAAAAGTACTCGGCCTAACCAAGAAAATAAACACATACTAAATCAGTGATATTTTTATTTTTCTACATAATCACCATCAAGTTCAATACACTTTTGCCACCTCCCCTTCCAAGCATTTAGACCGTTAAAAAAAATGATTCTTCCTTAGGGTCAAAATATGCGTCTACAGCTGCTTTGACCTCGTCGTTTGTCGAAAATCTTTGACCTCCCAAGTGCTTTTTTAGGTTAGGGAACAGAAAGAAGTCTGATGGTGCCAGATCAGGTGAATACGGCGGATGCGGTAACAGTTCAAAGCCACAGTTGTGAATTCCAGTCATTGACTGTACTGACGTGTGAACACGGGCGTTATCTTGATGAAACAGGACTTTTCTTCTGAGCATTCCTCGACGTTTTTCTTTTATTTCCTCTCGTAAACGACGTAGTAAGGTGCAGTAGTAATCAGAGTTTATAGTCTGACCCCTTTCAAGATAATCAATCATAATCACACCTTTCGAGTCCCAGAATACTGAAGCCATCACCTTATTTGCCGACAAAATCGACTTAGCCTTTTTAGGGGGTGGTGAACCAGGTCTTCTCCACTGTTTTGATTGTTGTTTTGTTTCCGGTGTACAGTAATGAACCCATGTTTCGTCCATAGTAACAAAACGATTCAAAAAATCATCTGCATCGGCTTCAAATAACTTCAAACAGTCGCGTGAAATAGTCAATCGCGTCCTTTTTTGTTCAACTGAAAGCAGTCGCGGAACCCACCTCGCAGACACCTTGTGGAAACCCAACTCGTTGACAATGATGTTTTGAGTTCGTTTATAAGAGATGCCTATAATCTCGGCTATCTCTCTAATTTTTAATCTGCGGTCTCCCATTATTAAATCAAGTACTTTTTTAATATTTTCGTCAGTAGTTGACGTCGAAGGCCTTCCAGAGCGGGGTTCATCTTTCACACTCTCTCTACCACGCTTAAATTCTGCTATCCATTTTTTGACGGATGAATATGACAGAGCACAATCGCCTAATGTACTGACCATGTCATCATGGATGGCTTTTGATGATAGCCCCTTCTTATGGAGGTACTTAATGACGGCACGCTGCTCGATTTGCTCCATTCGCGGAAATTATGACCGATTACTTTGTTAATAAATTTATAAAATCACAACTAATTATCGCACACGTTTCGAACTTCACACAATGAACTAGTCTGAACTGAACTAAATAATGTGGGTAGATTTGATTTTTAGAATTGAATGGATCTGTGTTAGGCCGAGTACTTTTCAATCCACCTAGTAATTCATTAAAGAAATTAGAAAAAACACTAAAAAAGTATAATTTTTAAACTACCTACTAGCAGGCTGAATATAAAATATTTAAAATAACTATTTTACTCTCTGGAAATGGTCAAATATATTTAAATTGTATAAATATACAAATCAGTGTCGAATAAAAAAAACTATGAAGACAATTTTTTTTTTATAGGAAAGGGGGCAAACGAGCTAGTGGCTCACCTGATGGTAAGTGATCACCACCGCCTATGAACATCCGCAATGCCTTACTTTACTTTACCTATACCGCCGGCCTTTGAGGAAGGAATAGGCTCTTTTCTTAAAGGTCCCTAAGTCGTAGGGGTCCGGAAAAACCGCTGGCGGCGGCTTTTTATTTGTCTTACGTGAGAGGCACCACATTCACAATCTAGCTTGTATATTCCTGCAAGTTGAGGGACACTTGACAGACAAAAACTGACTTCTTCGGCGGCGGAGAAACATGTTTTACTGGAAGCCCGGTTCAAGATATAGGCAATCTTGTCCATGACTCCTCTGACATATGCTAGAACCTGCTACACGCTCAACTGTGACCCTCGGTTCCTGTGACGTAGGCTCATGACCTGATGCTTGTTGTCGTACAAAAATTGCTTGACATGCTGAAGCTCGGTGGCCATGTGTTTCCTGTAACAGATCCCTGGTGCTCTCTGAAACAAAGATTTTCCCATTATGTACCGATTAAGTATCTATTATTATGGGTCTTTTTCCTATATACAGTAGACTCAAGGTGTTATTAGGATTCCGTATTACTAAAACTTCTAGAAAAGCTGGAGATTTATTTGCCTATAACTCCATTGTAAGTAGAATTTTAGAGATTTTGCAGTTAATATATTTATGAAGTTACTTTATCTGATGGTAAGATAGTGAAAGTTTCATCTTCGTACCGCTTGTAGAATCTAGGATTTACAGGAGAAGTACAAAGGCCTTTCTCCTCAAAGGCTTCCATGAATATGTCGGCGACAATGAGAGATACTGGAGGGCCCATCGCCACACCATTTACTTGCTTGTAGTATTGTTCTTTCCACAATAAATATCCAGATGTTAAGCAGTGCCTAAGCATTTCTGCATATTTTGCTGGCATGTTGTTTTCTGCTAGCTTCCTAGTTATAATTGAGATGATCCTGTAAAGTGCTTGAAAAGTCGTTATAAATAGTTAATAATTCGTTTCATCGTCATCGTTTCAGCCTATCACAAGTCCATTGCTAAACGTAGGCCTCCCCCATAGATAGCCACAAAAGTTTGTAGCTCTCATGTTGGAGGGATTTTGCCATAGTTGCCACGCTTGGCGGGTCAGCAACCGCCGTTTATTTATTTAGATGTTCCAGGAAGATGCTGCTGCCCATTTCCTTTTCATTTTCCCTCAGTCGACTTTTATGACACCCTCGGGATGAGATGGGGTGGTAGATTCCTTTAGGCCGCCACGATAAGATCCGTAAAATTCGTTTTATTAAAAGATACCTTCTTTGTTTAATAATATTTATGGGACAGTTATATTTAAAAAAAAAACATTATAAAATATATAACTGAAATCTCTCTTTTCAAATAACAAAATATTAAAAAATAGTCTGCTTTTAAATTGACAAATAATAACAAACTAGAAACGTCAAAATATAGTAGGTATCTAAAAGGGCATTCAAAATTATAGGATATATAGATAATCTAACACAGAAGCCATGGTAATTTAGAGGCCAGGCGCTACACTTAAATTACATAGTAGGCGTGTGACCTGAGTTCGATCCCCGGTGCAGGCACCCCTAAAATTATTGTGCAAGTAACGATTTATCATGTTGTTAGCGGTGAAGGAAAACATCGCGAAGAAACTGCATGTCTGAGGAATAAAAATATTTCGACGACATGTGAAGTCCGCTAACCCCCATTGGTGCAGCATGGCTCCAAAACCCTCTCTCTCAGAAATGAGAGGAAGCCTTTGCTCAGCAATGGGACATTTATAGGCTGTTCATTATCATTTTAGCCCACACCAGTCCACTGCTGAACATAGGCCTCCCCCTCCCATAGATTGCTACAAACAGGCCATTGCCACTCGAAAATTTCCTTTGAGTAACATCCAAAAGACGTCATCTGTGCTGGGTAACGTTATAATGTCGAAAGTGTTAGCGCAAACTCGATTTCACGTTCTGTACCCAGTGTGATAAAGAAGAAAATATCGAACATCACTAGTGAACCCTTATAGTAACTGAACTCTTTAACTGATTTATCTTATTGTTAATAGAGCATTATCTTTATAATTTTATCATCAGACGTTCTAAATGCGTTATTGTATTACTCACAAAGGGTACTGACTATCTTCTTTGAAAAGTCAACCTCCAGAGTTTACGCATTGTAACGTAAACGATTGGAAGCCATAATACCTGCAATACTTGGTGCAACGATCCACTTGCGAAACAGCATATTACTTCACACAGCCAATTTGCGGCATCTTGTTTATCCATGAGAACTGACCTTAGTAGTATTAGCGCTTACATTGTGTAACCTTTCGGAAACCGACTCCGTTTAAAAAGAATGGTTGAACCTGTAGTGATTTGTTGAGTATGTTACTTGTCCACCAAAAATTTATTTGTATTGTACCAAGTCCACAAATTAGATTAAATTAGAGCACATGCGTCTTATGGATACGAGGCCAGGAATACTTGACCTAATTAGCATGTCCGGCAAATACGGTAGAGTATCGGGTAAGCGACCCTGGCCTACCAAGCTACTGCTGTCTCCACCGGCTCGTTCTGATATAGTGTCCTTCCTTCTCATTCCCTACCCCAAGTGCATTTTCTACATAATCTTTTCCCTTTCTCTACGCCAAGCCAGTGGTTGCCGTGCCGATGGCTAACTACTCGTAGTAATGCAATGAGGAGCAAGAAATTCATCTCGTACCAAAATGGCGACGACGTGGAAAGGTGGGCGAAAATTGGGTAACATGTGTAGTCTCTGCCTACCCCTTATATGAGAAAAAGGCGTGACTGTATGCATATGCATATGTATGCGTAATTTGAAAGTATTAGGTATAACTACAGTTCCAAGAGTTTTAAGACTTTTTTTATAGGTGTCTGGAAAACGAGCAAGCGGCCACGTGATGGTAAGTGATCATCGCAGCCCATGAACATCTGCAATACGAGGAGGAATTCTGGGTGCGTTACTGCCGGCCTTTGAGAAAGGAATAGGTTCTTTTCTCCGACATTTTTGAATGTCGGAATGACCGAAATGTTATCACTGATTAATACTATCAGTATTGAAAATCAGTGGGGATTACTAGGTATGTCTTGCATAGAAAATCTTCTTACCTTGTGGTATGTATCACAAAGGCTCTAGTACAAGAATAAGGGTACGTCTTAATCCCAGTATTGATTTTCATAAAATCATGTGTCGAAATACAAGTACGTTTCGTCTCAGATCTAATTTAGGGTTATAAATTGGAACATGTCCAACGATAATTGCATCCAGTCCGTCGAGTCAGCACTTTGAATATAATCCTTAGCTTACATATTTCCTGATATTAATACCTGATATATTTCTGTAAACGTATTGGTAAGAGTAAAAGTCACAAAAAGTTTAAGATGAAAGAAAAGTAGAAAGAAAATTTTACATAATAATAAATTTTACATACAGGAAAGGTTCTTACGCGTGTTGGACTTCAAAACACGACAAAGGTCAGATGATTATGAACTATGATACAAGCGATATCATTTTATTCCTCTCATACAAAGAAGACTTGTAAGCGACATCTGTTACCTGATGAATATAGCAACCGGCGTAATTGATTGTCCAGAACTACTTTCCACACTGAGTTTCCGCACAAATCAATTAGTTTTGAGAGAACGTCCACCTATTCATGTGCCGCACACCAATACTAAATACGGAGGCAACACCTTCATGATACGTGGTAGTAAGTCTTTGAATGCCGTCGCACAAAAGTTTGATCTTGATGTCTTTTGCACACCAACAGCAACTGTTAGACGTAAAATAGCTCAAAACTACTTTGATAAAAAGTAATTTCTCGCACAGATTCGTACTTCTGCTTAAATCTACATATTGTTATCAATTATGTTTATTGGTTGGCGCTATGTAATTTATCCAACAAACTATATGTGGAGGTTTGTAATCGGCATACTGTTGTTAATGTATCAACAAATTTATAATTTTAAGTTTTGCTGTAAATCTTCCTAAAAGTATAAAAAAAAAAGTTCCTAAAATTTATTGAAAGTTTTTCTTTCTGATTAACACACAACGTCGTTAGAGTTTATGATCAATTTATGATTAAAATGTTATCTTTGTTGACTGTAAAATTTATTGCATAAAATTCATTGCATAAAATTCATTTTAATTATTATTTTTTACAAAATACTACGAGTATATCAAGTTTTTGGACAATAAGAAATTGTTAACCAATAGCCTACCAATAGGTGTCAGACAGAGTAGAATAGCACCTACCTCTTTCCTACCAAGGTGTCGTAAGTGGCGACTAAGGTATTCCACAGATAGCGTTTAGTCGTGCAGAACGATACCATATTATGCAATGCTGTCACTATACTGCTCGGTGTGATGCAATGGGAAGTAAGATTTTTTTTTACTTTTACCAAAATGGCGGCGACGTGGTTCGCCACCCATCACGTCTCGTTTTCAACGGGGGCGAAAAGTTGGTTACTTGTGTGACTTCTACCTACTCCTTTATATGGGAAAAAGGTATATGTGGTTAAAAAAGGGGAAACAAAAATAATACGAGTAAATCACAATTACTCGTACGCTACCTATGCGTGGAGATTACGACTAGACTTCCGAATTTGCGAGAGGCCTTTAACTAAAGATCATGAATAGGGAAATAAACTTGAAGGTCTTGAATATGCATTCCTAGCCGTACATAATAATAACGGCTACGGTCACAAAGTTTTCCTCTATATAATAATCAGTATGTGTCAATAGAAACATTTTGCATATGACATTTATGTCTGTAAAATGAACTCGCAATACATGGGAAATCCTGTGTAGGACATTGTTTCTTTTTTCAGTCCCTCTGTACTGGTTTAGCAGTTTAATGAAGTTTTCTTTAAAGTAAAACTATAAAGTAGAAACATTAGGCGCTTACGTTTCGCATAGAGTGATGAGCACCAGAGAATCTACTGCGCAAACTCATTCGATAAATAAGACATTATCTAGAGCTGTGGGTGCCGTACGATAAATCAATTAAAGGGGAAATAGGGAAAGTAAGTGAAATTATTAAAATTTATTATTTAAGACACAATTATTTTAAATGTCGCAAAAACGTTTAATTTTGTATGCACTTATTATAATTATAAACGGTATTTCTAAAAATTACGTTAATCATGCAGTCACAGAACAATTTGTGGTCATATTTAGTTCATAAGAATACGAAAAAAGTTACGAAGAAAAATTAACCTTATTCAGAGTAGGTAAGAAAAAATATGTCACTACCTACCTACCTACCTAACCTAATGATATCTTCTAAATTTATTATTAATAGCTGAACCTCGCGGTTTCACCCGCGTAAAAAAGTCGACCCCGATCGATGATATATACATATATTTCCCTATTTGGTTGGGATTTTGGGTTTTAATTTTTTTGCGCGGAACTATAACTTTAAAAAAAAATAAGTAAGTAAAATGAGCCTTGGTTACCCGCTATAATATCAGCTATATGTCAGTAAGTCTCGTTAAAATCAGTTCAGCCATTTCGGAGATTAGCCGGAACAAACAGAAGGACAGACAGACAAAGATTTTTAAAATTGTTTAATTATAAGAACTGTAAATACTTTCATAAGCATTGAGTAAAAAGTTGTTATTTGTTATTACAAACAGACACTTCAATTTTATTTATTTGTGGTGATACTCATAGCTTATACACTATATTCGTAATTTAATACATTTACACAATCACCAAACATAACATGGACAGAACATACCGCACGTTACTTAGTTTTATACTTTTCGAAAAGTTAATAATTTCTATAAACAAAATACGGAGCCATTCTGCTAGCAAATCAAATTATTAAAAATAAAAGTGTAAGCTATTAAGACATCTTTACTACAGGCCGTGGCAATGTCGTTTCATTTTACAACTAAATAACATATAATCCTATTATGAGATGTGTAATTGTCAATAACATAATGCCATTTGCCACTAGACATTTGTCCGACCCTTGAAGTTTATTCTGTAGGGAAACTTGTCTTCAGGGAGCATCCAATTAGGCTCAGAGCTATAAAGAATATTAGTAGTTCTAAGTATATGTCAAGATCTACTTTCACAGAAAATGTTCTATATGGAATTTAATTATGATGTTTCTTTGCTTATAGCAATTATGTAACAAAACGTATATAACAGCAGTGTAAGAAAACGTAAAAATAAACTTAATATTGCATACTCATTGCGTCCTAAACAACGTCCATTACAAGACTTCACGTTTTACATAACATAATGGTCTCGAAAAGAAATTTGTAGTGGACATGGTGAGCTTCACAAACTAAAACATATAGACTATCCACATTCAAAATAGTCCTATTTAAATTTAAATTCGAATGAATTTTCTTCGAATGGATTTTCTTCACAATTGTATCTCAAAATAATGAAAGTAGTTGTCAACATCATCATCTTTTCGGCCTATCACTAGTCCACTGCTGAACAAATTCCTCCCCCACAGATTGCTACAAAAGTTTGTAGCTCTCATTTTGTAGTTGGGTTGGAAACCGCAGTTTATTTATTCTGATTTTCCAGGCTGCCCATCTTCTGGTTTTAATTTTCTCTCTGTCGACTTTACGACACACACGGGATAAGATGGGGTTATAGATTCTCTTAAGCCGCTACCACACGGCATTGTAATAATCTTATATTTGTTGATATTCAACGTAACGTCATTTCTCGCTATGAATTAAGTACTGGTGCATCGGCAATCAAAAAAATACTAAAAGTGTACATACTATTAAGAAATATTATATGGTGCTATTTTCGCAATTGGTCCGTTTCTGTAATAGGCATAATAGTGAATACTGTGTTGCTGTATTTAAGTCTATTAACTAAGGAAGTGGTATTAAATAAATAAAAACAACTGTATTTCTTTATTTTTAAAATAGGCTTAATCACCAATTACCTCACCCTTTTAATATGTTCATTGCAGGACTTCACTAATAAATAATATAATAAACTATCAAGATTAAACATCAAAACTCAAAATATACACATAAATTACAAAATTCAATAAAAACACTACCGTCACTTTTCCAGTTGGCGCAAAAGTTTGTCTTAAAATTATGTTAAAGCTACAGAGTTGTGTCTTGAGTGTTGTATAGAGTGATTGAAAAAAAATATGAAAAAGTTCTCGTCAACCAATAAAACACATTTTAAAATATATTTTTTTGGTTTATATTTAGAACCTAATTTAAACTGATTTTATCGCGTTTCATTTGAGCTATTTATAACTAGTATATAAATAGTTTAAATTTCTGTTAAAATTAGATTCCTTTTCCCAGCAATAACTAATTTGAACTTATACGAGGCATCTATGCAGAATTCCTTTAGATAATTGCTTTCCTTGAAAATGGTCAGAAGGTTGAGGATTATTTATCACAAAGTAGCGTTCCTTGCGGACCTGGACGCAATTAACTCGCAACATGTTTCAATTTGCACTTTCAATTACATCCCTTAACTACATCTCTATTGTAAGAGATTTATGCTATTACCCATGTTAGTAGGAAAATAGATTAAAATGAACACGAAAATCGTATGAAATAATTTGCTTTTCAAAAAAATACTAATCTTTACACATATTATTAAGGTCCACGTAAATTACATACGAGTATAATTCAAGATGAACCTTAATTCGCCAATTTCGAATTAAGATTTAGAATTATTATTGTTTGTAACTGAAACAAAATTGCAAGATTCAGTTTCCTCACCATATTACCTTCAGCGCCGAAGACAGAAAATCAGTATTCGCAATTAAAATTTTTATTGTTGTTGGTTCCAGGAATCATACTCAGTTATTCGGCCATTACGAAAAAATATAAAGTGAGTGCCAGCCTTTGCGTTTTGAAAACTCCATGTAAAGTTCTGCATACCATAATGCATCAGCGTAGACTAGGTTATTACTTTCCTTTTTCTAAGGAAAAGACAACCAAAGGATGATTCGCAAATGAGAAAATGAAAATGTGAAACCCCTTCACCGCTTGTACCTAAAAATAAATTTCATGCGTTTGGGGTTACATGCACTGAAAAAAATGTAGCTTGATATATTTTTGGTTCACCCCATATCCCTTTTTTAGCTTACTATTCCCAATTCTTTTTCAGTTTTAAAACAGTTTTTTCATTAACATTAAATACAAGGAACATATAATATTCACAAAGGTAGTTCATGCTCTGTAATTTCTGGCAGGAGTGACCAAGAGAAGCCTTTGTTGTTAACAAGCAAATTTACGAACGCAAGCGTATTTTGTCTCCGTTTTCATAATTTTAGAAAATTTCCAAACAGAAACTTTGGGATAAATTTCGTGATTTTATGAGCGTAAAGCGTTATTAGTTATCGTGGTATAATAGTTTACTCATTTTTAGACTCATTTTCTTTAGTGAGTAGCCACAATAGTAATTTGTTCATTTCTGCAGACCGCATCCAAAAAGTTTCTTACCGATTCCCTGCCCTACCACACTTCCATTTCCTACCTAATCCTTTTCCCTTCCTCTCCATCAAGCCAGTGGTTGCCGAACCGATGGCTAGCTACTTGTGGGAACTCAACGGGGAGCAATAATTTCAACTCGCACCAAAAATGGCGGCGACGTCACCCGTCACTTCTTTTCTTGCGGGCGCGAAAATTGGGCTACGGATATGGTATCTGCCTACTCATAACATATATATATATATATATATATATATTATATATATGAAAAGGCGTGATTGTATGAGTGTATGTAATGGACAGTCAGACAGAACAATGAGCTATAATGACACAGCCTCGTAGAACATAAAACTGCTTTTTGTCACTCGTTGTGTTTCATAATCTCCGCATGTTGCTAGCTTCCTAGTTAACTCAATTAGGACTATGTCAGTGAAACAACTTGTTGACAACAAACAAATAATTAATTAGGGGACTTAAACATAGTTTTTAGCCTTAAAATTTACCTAATTGTGAAACAATCATATAAATGTATTCGTGTTCTAAGCTCACAGACTTAAAAATTGGTCGTCCTTAAACGTATAGAAAGTAACATTCTTTTTAACATTCAAGATCAAAATAAAAAGCTTTTAAGCCGTGATATTTTCTTTTTCATGGCTGAACTCTTCTACCGCACCCTTCAACTATCTTTATCCTCAAATATACGCCCACAACAACTTTTCTAAATATACAGAACTATATAAAAAGTAGTCGCTGGATCTAGGTCTAGATTGTAGGAAGAATTATTTATTTTTAACGCCTATCATAGCTAGTAGCTAGATTCGAAATTCGCGCCATGTCAGTTGAAGCACTGCCTTTCAAACACAAAATTCCGTTACTGACTACTACTTTTCACGCTTTTTACTGCTCTTTGGAAGTTAATATGAATACCGTGGAAAGTGTCACGGTGTGTGAAAAGTCTTTGGAAGTTAATATGAATAATGAATATAGTGGTATTTACAATGCGATAATTTTTTTGGTCAATTTTTCAAGTTTAATTTTACTTTTATGATGCTTTTTCTCCCATTTCTATACCCAGCAACGACTTTGGTTTTGATTCTGGATATTTTGGTAACTATGTGGTGACTAATTTAATCTAAATTGTCGCTGTCTGTTGGCAAAGCGGAGTTAGCATATTCGATACCCAAGGCCCGGTGATTTTTCTCATGTTCAAATGGGTGTGCAAGCATTTTAGCTTCACATTTTTATTCTGCGCTTCGCCATTACTAATTTGAACTTTGGCGATGCTTTTTCGGGAGCTTTTGGCCGGACCGAGTGAGAGTTGTTTTCCAGGGACTCTTGACACTGGTGAAATAAACTTGCCCAACGTTTGATTATGGCAGATTGTCAGATTTCCTGGTGAAACATGTCAATATTTAGAAAAAAAAATGTACTTTTTTATACTTTTAAATTAGATACATGATATAGTTATTTTGATTCTTCACTTTTCAATAACTAAGGACGTAGCTAACAGTTTATTTTTGTATTCTGATTCCTGCGGAAAGGGCGTGTAATGAGCCTCGCGCCGCGTCAGCACTACATCCTCGTCGTTACATAAAATGCGCTTGTAATCAAGCGTTTTAGAAATATTGCCCCAGGCTTTATCTCGTACTACAGGAAGAGGCGCCTTGGAGATGCGGCCTCTCGCAGAAACGACTTGTTCCAGTTACACGGGATGCCACTTAAAAGTGCCCTATGAATTCGAGTGCGACCTAATTAAGACAAGGCCGTGCCTTACGGTGACCACTATGCACTAGGTAAAACGAATTTAAATACAACGAATTGAAATTAAAAACGCGCCTAACTAACACAATCTGAATTGAATTTACAAAGGAGAATACTACAACGAAAACTAACGAGTCGCAACCCAGTGTAAGCGCGCTCCGAGTTCCAGGTTCCAAGAATGAACTCGTGGACCAGGCCTCTTCAGTTCACCCCCTGGCCCCCGCGCTTTCCACGTGGCGCTCTGCGACCATGAGGATTTCGAAATCTTCATGAAGCACGTGGACAGCGTCGATTGGAAGACCTCTCAAACTGCGCCAAAAACATTAGAACTGCATGCACGCTGTATGCGCAGAGCGTATGCAAGCGTCCGTTGAGCACATGGTCAAAACTTTAGGGCTAAATAGGCAGTCTAAAGTTATTGTTATTACAAGTATATTAAAATTAATATAAAAATTAATATAAAATTATTCGTTATTAAAAACTCGCAGGAGGCTTGTGTGTCCAGTACATACACCCGCGTACACTTACACGTACCCGCTACCACAGCGGCACACTTGGAGTTCAGCAGAGCGACAGCGCCGAGTCGAAGCCGGCGAAGTACGACGTTGTTCTTCTTACTAGCGGATCGCTTTCGATGACGCGTTAAAATCCACTGGGCTAACAGCATACTTCACACAAAAAAATCAAAAAGTCGCTGGTAAAGCTAGTTTACCATAACTGTAGAGACCAATTGTGTTCTGAGCAGGATGTCACAAAGTCTATCCTTTCTATTCATTGAACGTCTCGTAAGATTTATAACTACAAGATTCTGGCAAAATGCCTTCTGGCACCGGCTGATTACTGTTTGTACCTACTTCTCAAATACACTTTCAGTTTTTATATAAGACTAGAAAAGTAAATAACAAGTCACTAAATCTTTTAATTCACTTTTAAAATCTCGAATTTGTATTTCTTTTAAGAACTGTCACCAGTAATTGATTAAAGTCATTTTTTTATTTAATATACATAACATAAAATGCTTCGAATTCTTGACTTATGTCAAAGAAATGTTAACAGATTTCCATAAACGTGGAAAGAAAATATTTTGAGAATGGAACTAACGCAAAACAATTGATAGTATCTTTAAACAAATACGTACATAACCGCATACTCGCGCATTGGTATTATTGTTTTTAAATTGATTGTAATTAATTTAAATAGACATAACAAGGTGAATTATTTTAAACTATATTCAGTGTATAATGAATTTGACTCACCGTAATTTCATAACTTGACAATATTTTGCAATCTGTCCAATTAATCTTGGTAAAACAAACATTCAGTCATATTTATCAAACTTTTTAGTCATTTACAAACTATGATCTTTATTGCATATTAGTGAATCCTCATATGGAATTTTTACTTTAGATTTATAAACAAAACAAACAGAATTACACCAAGAATAAATCATGTAGGTATTTCTATCCTGCAGTAGGCAAATTATGATATTTAGTCTCCATATTATTATTCAAGCGAGTTTATGGTATTCAATGCTGTGCGAATAATTATCTTCTGACCCATGGTAGCAAGTCTGACCGAGTAAACTACTGACAGTGGAATCACGCGGTTGTAAAAAAATTAAGGCCTTAAATAACACATCATTTAAAGAGACAGACACCAACAAATTTTTAACCTTAATTTTTTTACTACACAATACTTTGGACACTACATACACATACAAATAATGTTTAATGTTAAATAATTTTTAGTGCTGACTTAAAGTGTGTTCGTTGACGAAACCGCACACATATCCCTATATTGGTATTTTGGCCGAGGGTCCTTGGTGCATGCAGAGGTGGAGACCGTGTAGAAAGACTCTAGGAGCATCAGGAGGAGGTGGTGGCCACTCCTGGGGAAAGACCGCCGACGCCCGGTCAGCGCTGGTAGTACCGCAAATGTCATTACATCGTCCTAACGTACTAGTATTCCCAGGTTCTTGCCAATAAAGATTGAAAACCAAGGGACTTTCGGAGCAATTTCGACATAACAAGTCCGTGCGTGAGGCATTATCGAATGTAAAAAAGGGTCTAGTAGTCTATTAGCGCGAATCTTTTACTCTGATAACAACTTTGTAATGCAGTCTAAGAATAAACTACATGAAAATAACGGAAAATGAGGTTCACATAATGATTGGTTATATTTTCGCGAATATACAATTAATAAAACTAATTTTATAAGGTTATTCTTGTATGACGCCGCTAAACCACACACTGCACAACAGTGTTACCATATTTTCTGGAATTTGGATAACTTCTTACAAGGAAAAAAAATCATCTCTGATGTGGTAGTCCCAACCGCCTTCAGAGAGTTTATTGATTCCCGCCCCCGTGTTTTTTTTTTGTTAAAGGAAGAATGAACTACCTATGAGATGGTAAAAGTTCATAGATAACAATGGTACACACTTTGATTTAATAAAATATATTTTACAAAAAAAACGACTTTATATTCCTCCCATACAAAACGCCAATTTCATATGTAAGGACCGAATACTTTTATAAGACATTAAACAAGATAAAACAATAATTGGAAAAAAATATAACAAATTAAAACGATTAACGAAAAACCCATTAACGTTTCTTGTTATTATGAAACCAGTAAGTATTCTTCTTCCTTTGTTACCCGCGAAAAAATATGACATTTTCTTAATAAAGCAAAGGACCTTTGAATTTACCAGAGCTGGGCATCAAACAGTAAGATGTTATGGGGAATTCAATAGACATGAACTGTCTCTTTATATTACGCATTATTTGTAGACAAACAAACCTCACAGACTTCACCTCTCTATGGTAAGGGCTTTGAAGTCAGAAAGAGTCTGCTATCCTGTTCCAATACGAATACTGGGACTTCACTTGACGTCGATTTTTTTTATTTTAAGACATGCTAGTTTCCTTTCAATTTTTTCCTTCACCGCTGACCCTGAAGTGAAATTACAAATCGTAATACTGCCGGCACCGGGGATAGAACCCAACTCATGAAAGAACTATGACATTTAAGGCCCACGCCCGGCCCTGCCAGGTGTAAGTAAGTAATTTATATATTCATTTTTAAGCAGTTTAGTCCAAATTTCATTCGTTATTTAAAACATCAGTCACACCAATAAACAAACACTCGGTATATTTTTATTTTCTGCCAAAAACACGTTGTGGGAACAAATGCAAATGTTCCAATACTTCTATTGTTTGCTTTATTTGGGTACAAGCGTTTGTTGTGTTGCTTGTCGGTTGAGTTAATATTATTTTTCAATTATAATAACAACCCTTTTCAAAA
The DNA here is from genome assembly GCA_019845155.1 of Luehdorfia chinensis. Classification (NCBI taxonomy): domain Eukaryota; kingdom Metazoa; phylum Arthropoda; class Insecta; order Lepidoptera; family Papilionidae; genus Luehdorfia; species Luehdorfia chinensis. The sequence goes on from JAHVAK010000527.1 coordinate 14,187,665, forward strand.
AATTCCATGCCTGTTTTCAAGTAATTAAGTTAGGTGTGTTAATATTTTTATAATCAATTAGAATAAAAAAAGCCTTACTGATTTCACAGTAAAGTATTTTTCTACTGTCGGAAATAAATTTTCTATTTTTAATGTATCAAGTGTTATTTTTTATTTAAAGCATAAACATTTTACACGAAGATTTGTCCTGCATCATGATTGCGTCAACAGACATAAATTGCACATACGCAAATACCCAGACCCGGGACAACTCTGTATGTTACTGATCTATAGGATATACAAATATTTGTTCCGTGCGGAAATCAAACCCGCAATACCTACCGCAGAAACTATTAACTAAGAAATTCCAGCAACCCGAGCAGTTAGTTACTTAGACGTTTCAGACTCATCGTTTCAGCTTATCACAAGTCCACTGCTGAACATAGGCCTCTCCCACGGATAGCCACAAAAGTATGTAGCTCCCATTTTGGAGGATTTTTTTCATAGTTTGCCATGCTTGGCAACCGCAGTTTATTTATTCAGGTTTTCCAGGAAAATGCTGCTGCCCATCTCTTGAAACGATTGAAGTACTGCATATTTTTTTATGAACCTCCTGTTTCATCATAGTCCACATATCCCAGACATTTTTGTAGACTGAGCTCTCACTTTTCTGTATAATCCACTGAGGAGTATGTCAGTTGACTATGGTACTACAGCTTTTTGGGAACCGGCTTAATCGAGAGCCTGGAAGTTATCGAGTCTTCTTGTGTAACAATAGTAATGACTCTCGAAAACATTATAAAGACGCGACTGTAATTGAAATTTGTCTTAAGTTCTTTGATAAGTTTACATTTGATAAGTTTATCACCTAGTTATCATGTAACCACCTAAAATGACTACACTGCGTAACTTCTGAAGTACTTTCAACTGACTTTTTGAGTACAAGCACCTGTTTTAATTCTATTTTCGACTGACGCTTTTCCATTATTAAACTGTTTGAGGGCAGTCCTAAAACCACTCAGATTGTCGTCTGAAATATCTTCTAAATAGTTTTGAAAGTGCTTTGCTCTTAGGTCATAGCCTAAATTAACATCCGTATGTTTTTTTATATACGAAATGGACGATAAGACTATGATCACATGGTATAGTATTTTATTAAAAATTGTTGTTATTTTGTTTTAAACCAGTGAAACTAAAATATAACAGTTAAAACCGAAAAATATTGAAATTAAGTAATGATTATGATTGATGTAGTCAACAAAAGACTGAATATTATGCAATAAATTTTTTTCTTAACTGATTTCGAACAAGGTATTCCTGTTAGTATCAGTAATTTGGTAGATGCGCGATATCCCTTCATTATCATAATCACTGCACTGCAGGCAATTATATAACGTAAACTTTAACACATTTGACGGTGTTTGTAAACGATTTCAAGTAATTATTCCTGTTTTATCAAATATTCTGACTAGGACTCCGACGTAGGATCAATTATTATGCTATCAAACAGTAGTGTGCAAACGGCACTGTATTTCGATTTGAATTGCGCTGTAGTATAATTACAGGGTGTACGATATTTATGTCTCAGAGTGACGAGCGCAGTGTGATGCCACATATAACCAATTCAAATTTCTGAGTGATTCCGCAACTATTATGAACAGGCGTGGCACTTATTATCAGGTGAACGATTCGCTAGTCTTGTCGTTTACTTACATTAAAAGCTAATAATAAAAAATAAGTAATTCGTGTGTTATAAATATTGGTTCAATAAAAACAATATAGTTCAATTACAAACGAAGATGTTCTGCGAATTGACAATTGACGGTGTTCTAAGGGGTAGCTATTTAATAACAGTTGAAGGGAGCAAATCTGTATCAATTCTAGTCGTCTTTATTTAATTTAAGATAAAAGTATATTTTATCTTTACATCGGAAAATAATAAATAAAATGAAGTAAATTATTTTTTTCATAAATTTTCCGTATACAACGCCATCTGTAACAATACCAAGAGACACTTAACAGAAACAAAACTTATATTATTTTGTATGCTTGACAGTTCTGTGACAAAAAAAACTTTTACTTCCTTTCTGTCTTCTGTGATTATCCTCTGACAGCTGATTCAACTGTGCGGTCCTTTCATTGCATACCATTGAGCTATCTGTGCAGACGGACGCCGAGATTTATAAGTACTTTTTTTTCGAGCTTTCACCAATTTTCATTCAGGTTTCGACCGTTATTACACTTGATAGTCAAACAGTACGTTGCCTTCGAAAATGTTCTCTTTTGTGAGGTTATCAAAATTGTAATTGATGAATTGCTTCATTATGTTATTTTGAATTGACCAATTTTCCAGTGTCATTTACAACGCCGAGAGCCAGAAGATCAAATCTTTCACATTGATGTCGTAATGCAATTAGACTTCGCAATATTGAGAATGGGAGAATGGCGGCGATGTGGTTCGCCACCCGTCACGTCTCGTTTCCCGTGGGGGCGAAAAATGGGCTGCGGATAGCCACTTTGCTACGCTGAATGTTCGAGGAGGTATGAATGATAAAATTGAAGAAGTATACGAGATGATGAGCGAAAGACGAATTGATGTTCTTTGTGTGAATGAGACCAAGCGGAAAGGATGCGACACCACCACGCATGACCCTACACAGCTTATTCGTCGGGAGTTCCGGAAACCAGTAGAGGCTGTCAGGGAGTTGGTGTACTGCTTTCTGCTAGAATGAATGAATGTGTGACTGACTATAAATGTGTTAGCCCAAGACTCCTCTGGGTGAGGTTGAAGGTTGGCCTTACTCGCATCTTTATATTGGCAGTTTATGCTCCACAAGATGCGAGTTGGAACCGCTCTTCAAAAGCCCAAATGGAGAGACAGGAGTTTTGGGATAGTGAGAAAGATCTTTTGAACAAATGCAACAAAAATGAAAGGATCATAATGCTAGGCGATTTTAATGGGTGGGTGGAAGTGAAGCGTGATGGATATGAGAGTGTGGTAGGAAGGTTCGGCGATGATAGAGTGAATGAAAATGGGAAAAGTCTGCTTGAAGTGTGTTTGGAGTGGAATCTTGTGGTAACAAATACAATGTTTGACCATAAAAAGATCCACTTGTATACTAGAGAAGAAGGGAACCTGAGAAGTATGATTGATTTTGTGATTGTGGATGAAAGACTGAGAAAGAAAGTGCTAGACACTCGGGCATGCCGCGGTGTCGGCATCAACACAGACCACTTTCTGGTGTTAAGCCGACTAAGAGGGCTCTTTAGGCGATGGCGGCATCGTGTGCATGAACCTATTAGTGTACTAGAGCGCATAAAAGAATTGAGAATTTGCAAGAGAAAGAGGTGAGAGAAGAATTTGTTAGTAAGCTGACCAAGCAGTTTGATACTTTAAATGAGGAATGTGAGGTTGAAAAAGTATGGAAGCCGTTTAAGCAAGGAATTGTGGAAGTTGCTATTGAAGTGTGTGGTGTAAGTAAAAGAAGAAAAGGGTGTAAGTTAAAGACTGTGTGTGTAGAGGTTCAAAAGGCAGTGTCCGAGAAGAAGAAAGCTTGGCTGGACTGGTTGGCTACAAGAGCCAATCAAAGAATGCAAAAAGCAACGAATGAGGACGTAAGCATGGCAAGGAGTGTGTATAACAGGTTAAAGGGTGTGGCAAAAGAGGTTGTGAGAAGAAAGAAAGAGAATGATAGAGATGAATTTGATACGAGGTTATCTGACGACTTTCAGAACAACATTAAGTTTTTCTGGAAGTCCATAAGAACAGCCAGAGGTCAAAATACGACCTCGCAACTGGACAAAATCAGAAACCAGGATGGAAGTATTGTGAGAGGTGAGGAAAGCATTCTAAAGACATGGAAGGAATATTTCGAAAGCTTATTTGAGAAAGAATATATACGAGCACAGGCCCCATCTGGGGACATGAATGAAGGTTGCGATGAAAGAGATATTAGTATGGAAGAGATTTTGGAAGCGATGAATAGTATGAAATTGGGAAAAGCTACAGGGTATGATAGAATTACGATTGAGATGCTGAAAGCTGGACAGGGCGTGGTAGCTAGTCAGCTGTACCGCCTTTTTAACCTTTGCTGGAGGAGCGGCAACGTACCAGTAGACTGGTGTAAGGCCGTTATCGTACCGCTTTACAATGGAAAAGGGTCGCAGCAAAACTGCAAAAACTACCGAGGCATTAGCTTGCTTAGTATCGTTGGCAAACTGTATGCAAAGGTTTTGATTAAGAGAGTGATGAATGAAACTGAAGAGAAGATATGGGATGTACAAGCGGGATTCAGGAGAGGAATGGGATGCATGGATCAGGTCTTTTCCTTACGAAGCATAGCCGAAAAATTCTTGACTCAAAGTCAAAAGGTCTATTGCGCATTCGTGGACTTGGAAAAGGCCTATGATAGGGTAGTGAGGATTGAATTGTGGTCGACATTGCATATGTATGGGGTGAACGGCAGCTTGATACTAGCACTGAAATCACTCTATAAGGATTCCAGTGCTTGTGTCAGGGTAAACGGGGCTTACACAGACTGGTTTAACATTGAAAAAGGTGTTAGACAGGGATGTGTGGCTTCGCCGTGGCTGTTTAACCTATTCATAGACAATTGCTTAAAAGATTTGAAAGAGAGTGTGTTTGGATTAAAAATGAATGATTTGACCGTCAAATGCCTCCTATACGCCGATGATCAGGTTATATTAGCATCATCGGAGGAGGAGTTGCAGGCGATGGTTAATATTATGCATGGTGCTCTACAGAGCAAAGGAATGAAAATTAATGTAGATAAGACGAAAGTAATGGTTTTTGAAAGAGAAGAAAGTATGTCGGATTGCAAAGTTCTGATTGAAGGAGAAAGAGTGGAACAAGTGAAAGAGTTTGTGTACTTGGGTTCTAAATTTACGAGAGACGGAAAGTATGACTGTGATATTGAGAGAAGAGTATTAGCAGGAAATCAAGTGAATGGGGCTCTGCATAACTTTATGTGTAGCCAGAACGTATCTAAAAAGGCACGTCTGGCTGTACATAGGGGAGTTCTGGTCCCCACACTTATGTATGGTAGTGAATGCTGGGTCTGGCAGAAGAAGCATGAAAGTAGGATTAACGCTGTGGAAATGAGAAGTTTGAGAAGTATAGCTGGATTAACTCTGATTGACAAAGTGAGAAACAGCGTGATAAGGGAACGTTGCGGTGTGGTTGAAGATGTAGTGAAAAAGATAGAGAAAGGCATGCTTAGATGGTTTGGACACGTAGAAAGGATGAATGAAAGGAAATTGACTAAACAGATTTATGAGGCTAGTGTGAATGGAAAAGCCGGTAAGGGTCGACCTAGGCGTACGTATCACAATCAGATCGGTGAACTTTTGAGGAAAGGTCACGTTAAAAGTACCCGCAACCGACGAGCGTGTGTGAGGACGCTAATGAAAGTGGAAGAAGCTAAAGATGTGTGTCAGGATCGTAGCAAGTGGAAAGATGTGGTCTCTGCCTACCCCTATGGGAAAGAGGCGTGACTGTATGTATGTATGTATTGAGAATCAATCCACTGCAAATTAAAATTACAATACTCCACGTTTCAATGCGCCTTGAATGTTTTGGAAAAGAAGTGGCGAATACGTGACAATCCAATTGTTGTCAACCACAAAATCGTTTCCTTTCACTTTCGTTGTGGTAGTTCTACCGTTATCACCGTGCATGGTCGACGGCAAGTGTTCAAAGGTGAAAAAATAGTCTTCGCCGTTAAATTTCGTGGATAACCCACGAAATTTAACTTATAATATATTTTTAAAATTTAAGTGAAAAACCAAAAAAGTATAAATAAGAAAAGCTGTGATGGTGTGGCTGTATAGTTTCATACATCAAACTAATCGCGTCACATTCCGAATCGGGAAGGACAATGTCTGCTGGGCCAGCTAGTTTAATCTATGAAGCAAAACGAATTATAACGTTCTTGGAACCTCATAACATCTTGGCTTAGAAATCATCTTGACATGAACTCCTTTCAAAAGGTTTGGGTAAAATAGAATAGAGCATTTTCACATTTTAACGATATCCTATACTAGGACTTCACGATTATCGTGAGTGCGTTTTACGGTTATAAAATTAATATCCGCAACACAACCAGACTTAAAAACCAACGATTTGTGTTTTTGGACATATCGCTGGCTCTGGCTGGGATTTGAACCCAGGACCCCTTATGGAAGTCAAGTACTAGGCTACGCGGTCGTCTAATATGGTAGAGCCGTGGTGCAGCCTATTAGATGACCCCATCTCACCTTTTTATATACTACGCCTAGTATTACTTCTATAGACTAAATAGGAAGTTACAGAATAATAACGTAGTATGCCGTAACGCTGCAATGGCACTAATGACGAATGAAGAGTACCTGAAACCATATTACTGGACAAGAAGTATATACGTCGTAGACTTTAAGGGTGACAGCAAATCACTTTAATTCTTAATGAGATAACAATTCATCGCGTAAAATTGTAAACTTCCAATAACTACTATTTATCAATTGTGTATCGCCGAAACTTTTTCAAATGTATGTCAAATTCACGTATCCTACACTATTGAACGGTTGCGATCATATAACGAATTATTTTTTACCAATTTTAATGAAATATACTCAAATCTATTTCAACTGGATGGATGAGTACCCATAAAATAATGATTAAACTCCCAAATCTAGATTTGCAAAGAGTAATTTTACTGTGAAAATATCTATAGAAATTAAAAAAAAAAAAACAAATTAAGTGTATGTTTGTAAAAACAAAATAACAGCTTTTTACTCAATGCTTATAAAAGTATATACGCTACTTATAAGAAAAAACAATTTTTTTTTTATCTGTCTGTCTGTTTGTTCCGGCAAATCTCTGAAACGGCTACACCGATTTTGAGGGGACCATCACTCACAGATAGCTGCTATAAGGTTGGGAAAATAGGTAGATAGTTATATGAAAAATCAAGACATTTTTTTTAATTTAATTTACATTTCATTACAGTAACCCTCTTGAAGGAAGTGACAAGATTCCGTTGCTGTAGAAATTTTTGGATTTCTGAGCAAAAAACGTGACGAGTAGTTTTGGCAGTCTTATTTTGATGTTAACGTGACACTACGTAAAGAATTCTGAAGAGACCGAAACAGATGAAAATCTAAAAATCCAAGGTCACAGCTATATGGCAGATGCTTTAACACCTCCCAGTCGTGATGAAAGACCACACCCTTTCTATTGATCAATTCCAGCCACTTTCTCTCAACTTCTTGCTATAATCTCATCAGCTGTTGGCAGTAGAAGTATACACACAGCATCATCTCATTGCAAGTTAACCCGGGTTTTGGCACAGTCTCTGAAGCCTGACCGATAATTGACCATTTTCGCACGTTCTTGTCGTACATGATCAATTTTTCAACACCAGTTATCAATCTCTTCAAAAACGGTTCGGTTTCATTAAATCTCAATAAAGAATCGCAAATGAGTACACCGTTCATAAGGTTTCTTTCAGTGAGCTCTTGTGGCACCCAAATATCGAGCTTTTTTGTGGGTCAAAATGGATCAAAACTGTTTTGTGGTCAATTCCCAGTTTATAAGCTATGTCGTAACTATTGATGTACCGATCTTGCTCAACTTTTTCAAAAATGGCGTCAGTTTTATCCATAATAGGGCGACCAGAGCGAGGTGCATGTTTGACGTCAAAATTCCCGGATTGAAAACACTTAAACCACCTTAATGCTACTCTTATTGGCACTGCATGAGGTTCATAAACTTCACATTTTTTTTTCGCGGTTCGCGTTACATTTTTTCTTTTTTGTAATAAAATTGTAAAATGTATCGAATTTCTTATTATCATCATCATCACATCATCAACACTTTAGCCTATTACTAGTCCACTATTGAACATTGGCCACCCCATAGATTTCCACAAAAGTATTAATGAGATTTTTAATGTCATCAAAACCAGGCACATACAAATAGTAGAGATTTTATTACAATACCTATTGTTACAGCGACTAACTTTGGTGACTTTAATTTTAGAAAAATAATTATGGTTCTGTACAAAAAAATTAAAACCCCTACCATCGATCCAAATAGGAATATGTACGAGTATATCATCGATCGGGTTCGGCTTTTATACGCGGGTGACAGCTAGCTTAAAATAAAGTACTCTCATAAATAAATTATACTACACTGTTATACAGTGTAGTGTATTTTTTTATTTAAATGGGAGTACTTAATAGCATTAGCAAACTTAACAGTTATTAATCTATGAGTAACCAAAAAATAGTATAAACTTATCTGTTTTAACTGAAAGTAAACAACAGGTATATTTTTAAAGTAAGGATTAACAAAATGTTGAGAACATAAACAGAGCTTCTGCCTGTCAACCGCTGATAAAACAAAGTACGACAGCGAACATGGCAGTAACAATGTTTTCAGTTTATTACATTTCTTTCATTTATTTTATGTATGTTCGTTATATATTAGGATTATAGAAATTAAACATCGTAACACATTCTCAGTGAAATTGATTAAAATCATAATAAAACATTTTCTCTGCCCAACTAAGAGTAGCATTGGGTCTGTCATTTTATATTTCTATTTGTGCAGATAAAGAATAATTATGCATATATGTTCGTTATATATTAGGATTATAGAAATTAACATCGTAACACATTCTCAGTGAAATTGATTAAAACTATAATAAAACATTTTCTCTGCCCAACTAAGAGTAGCATTGGGTCTGTTATTTTATATTTCTATTTCTGCAGATAAATATTTAAATAATAAGGTTTAACATAAAATATAAAAGATAAACGTCAAAAATGTTGAAACAGTGTCCTGGTTCGACATATGAATTCATCTAATGATGATGTTCTCCTAGCCGATTTCGACCACGGCGACAACTTCCGAATACTGTCGAGAGCCATCAACTGCGCAGGAGATATTATAGTGCCACAAGTGTACGCGCAAACACAGAGGCACTCACTCGTCCCAACCTACCCGCGCCCGATGTAACGCTGATGCGATAAGATCGGAGGCAGGCTAGGATGCAGTGTCAGAAACACGGGCACAATCACAACACAACCAGACCTGAAAACCAACAATTTGTGTTTTAGCACAAATGTTGGCTCCTGCTGGGAATCGAACCCAAGACCCGCGGCGTCGAAGTCAGGTTCTCTGACCACTAGGCCACGCGGTCGTCATTTAATAACGATTATTCATCTAATAACGATTAGACGAAATCATAATAACAACAAGTAATTATTTATCAAAACCAAAAAACCCGACTGCAATACCTTATAACATTCAAGTCATATTTATGCATGGTACAGTATATTTTATTATTTGCTTAAACAGGTGTCCAACAAAAAACATTACGTGGTGCATTTTACATGGTTTATGTAAACTTTGTTTTGTTTAAGATCTCTATATACAAACTAATTACTCTACTTTGTATGTTATTTTTTATTCACAAATACCACTATCTTTTGTCATTTTATAGACTGTTAGCTGATGCCCGTGACTTCGTCCGCGTGGGTACAAGTTTTTTTAAGTTTCCCGTCGGAACTATTTGATATTTCGGTATAAAAAGTATTAAGTAGTTATTATAAAAAGTAAATAAACATCTTTTCATGATACACCTGAAAAAACAAGTTACTATAAATAAACACAACGTAGATAAAAGGGTCCTATGACGATCACAATTTATTAAAAAATATCATTCAAATGGCCTAGACTGAAATAACCTTTAGAAATAATCTTGAATAAGATTAAGTCTATTTTCTGGTCACGAAATTTATTTTATCAACGTGAAAGTTGAATAGTTACAATATCAAGAGTGCAGCCTGAACAATAAAGGAGTTACTGGTGAACCCAGTAAAATTTATTTATTTATTTATTAAAAAATTATTGTACACTTTAATGAAAAGGATAACAATGGTCGGACTTAATGCCTATTGGCTTTCTCTCCCAGTCAACCCATGGGCGTGGAGAAAGTTGTGAAGGGTGCAATATAAAAAAAATGTGAAAAATACTTTAAATAACCAGCCGAAGTTAATAACAAAACGTAAATACATATATATATACACACACATTTTCATACATGTGTCTATATACGTTACATATACATAAGACCGCAATGATCAAGGAAGATATACACATTAACTATCAACACATGCCATCAGATAATATTCCCGCACCAACCTTTTAAAAGTATTTTGTTGCTACTGTATATATACTTTTCTAATATCTTCGGGCAGAGTGTTCCAGAGCAGTGTGGCCTGAACAGCAAAGGAGTAATCGACGAAACCGGTGGAATGTTGAGGTATACTAATCTTATGATTAGACGAGGAACGAAGAATCCCTTTCATGAGTTAAAGAAATATACTGGAATTTATCCTTAAGATATGACTGAGTCAATGGATTGTTTAAAATAGTGAAGAGAACAAAGAGTATTCTAGAGTTACACCTTTGTTGAATAGGAAACCATTTAAGGCGAGAACGATATTCAGAGATATGGTCATACTTTCGAAGGTCGAAAATATACCTGATACAATTGTTTAGACACAAGACAGACACGCTCTAGCTTATAAAGAAGATCTTTGTTCAAGTCTGTGTAACTCACATCTGCATACTCAATAATTCGAAGCATGAGTGACTGCACAAGCATGACCTTTGTCTTAACGGGCAGAAAGTTTTTTAGGCGGTAGAGTGAGCATAATGCCCCGGTAACTTTCCGGGAGACTTCAGTGACGTATTTCCTCCAGTCCATAGTTTTATGGTTGTAATGCACGGAAGGCAGACTTGAGAAATCAATTTTAGCTAGCATTTTTGGGCTACCTACCAGCATAGCTTGGCATTTTGTGGTATTTATAGTAATTCCAAAGCGTAATGACTAATCGTATATGGACTTAGGATTGTTATTTATATTATTAATCGCGTTATGTAGAGTATAGATATCAGATTGCACGTAGATCCGAAGATCATCTGCATACAGGTGATACGAACAATTGAGGCTCGAAGTAATGAAATTAATAAAAACTGTAAAGATTAAAGGAGAAAGAATATCGCCTTGCGGCACGCCAATATCAATATCAGCCCACTGTGAGGTAGTTTGCCCCATGCAGACAGATTGCAGACATCCGCGAAGATAAGAAGACAACCACTCCAGGACCGAGGGAGCGAATTTAAAATGGGTAAAAAGAGCAAGGAGGATATAGTGATCGACTGTGTTAAAAGCATTATAAAAGTCAACAACCACTAAAACTGTAACTTTCTTCAGTTCCATGCCTTCCCTGATATCTTCAGTGATTTTAAGTAATGCAGTTGTGGTGCTGTGACCAGAGCGAAACCCAGACTGATAAAGACTCGATAGGTTATGCTTGTATAAGAAGTTAGAGATTTGCTTATAAACACAGGCTTCCAAAAATTTGGACAGAAAAGGCAGAATCGATATGGGACGGAAATGATGGGGAAGTGTAGGGTTTGGAATTTTAGGTAGAGGTCTCACAAAAGCCTTTTTCCACAGAAACGGTTATTGGTCTGAGTAGGAAGGTATTCTATTATATTGGCTATCAAGACTCTACTAACCTCATCGCAACCCACAGCTCCGGACTTGATTGCCAAAATAGTCTTCCTAACATCTACTTCGTCTACAGGAGAAAATTTAAAGTCAGGAATGGGAGGGGGTTGGATTGAAGCTATGTAAGCTATGGTACAAGAACGGATAGAAGGGTCTATTGCAACAGCAAAAGTGAAATGAAGATTGTTATCGTCGTGAGAAATAGTAAGACCGCAATCCAGAGATGGTGACTTACCCACTCCCATAGAGTTAAGAAATTTCCATATATTGGATGGTGAAGAATTATTTATATTATTGTGGAAATATCGGCGTTTAGCAGTACGTACCACCTGATTGCATCTATTTCTGGCCATCTTAAAAGATAACCGGTTGTCCTCCGTACGGGCCCTCTTAAATCGCACGAAAGTCCTATCGCGCCTGTTCATTGCCTTCCGTACAACTTCAGTCATCCAGGGAGCAGAGGAAGTTTGACCCTATCATATGAACTGGAGCGTGAGCATCATGCAAATCCAGAATCATACTGTTGAGTAAAGTAACCTTTTCATCAACAGCAGATGCCCTTGCGATAGAAGTAAATCAAATTGGATGCGTCACTCATTAATTTATCCAAGTTAATTCTATTAAAATTGCGTAAAAATCGAACCGATGGACTAAATTTCGGTGGTGTTAGCTTATACGAAACATAAATGAGGTCGTGACGAGAGAACCCCGATGCAGGAAGCTGACCATAAGTTACCACATGTTCAGAAGAATCGGCTATAATGAGATCAATCAATGAGTCATCAGAGTCGAAGTTATGATGAGTAGCCCGCCCCTAAAGGAAAAATAGAGAGATTAACAGACTCAATGATTATACGAAGTTTTTGAGAGCGTAAAGAATTTTTTAACTGATCGGTGTTAAAATCCACCATGAATATGCAGTGAGAGTAATCAGAAGTAATGTTCTCGAGAGCCATTTCTAAATTGGCAAAATAGTAAATTGAAGGAGGACAATACACTACTCCTAGAATCATCCTTATACCCTTGACATTAAGTTCCAGAAACAAAAACTCCGCTGAGGCAGAGTAGGGAGAAAGAGAAGCTAAGACGATTTTGTACGAAATTGATTTATGCAAATAAATAGCAACACCACCGCTCCCTCTGTCTATGCGGTCGTTTCGAATCAATACAAAATCCGGTAGAGAATACAAAGTCGAGTGCGATGATGGCTTCAACCAACTCTCAGAAACTAATATTGCGTGTATAAAATTATAAGAGAAAGATACTTCAAGCTCTGAAAAGTGGCTTGGGATACTTTATGCATTAATATAACAGACATTTAGCAATTTATCGTTGTTTGAAAAAATTTCGTTTATTGTTTACTTAAAGAATATATGCTACCATTTAACTAAACATCGCAATATACAAATGAGAGGTCTGATTCAACATCGATCATAATAAAATCTAATATGATAAATATTTATATTATATATAAAATAATTAAAATAAAATTTAAAACCTAGCGCAAAGGAAAATAACAAAAAAAAATCCAAATGAAATAAGCACCACCCCTCCAGTTGACTGTTTACAACGAAGTTGTATTAATAAAGTAATCAGTAGTAGCTAGGCACAGTTAACATTTTAAACTGGGGGAAAAAAAAGAAAAAGTAATAATACGAGTAAATGCATAAAAAAAAACAATATACAAATATCAATGCATTACACAAAGAAGGATTACTAACCTTACGTAATTTAAGGAGTAAAAAAATGACGACACTAATTATTCTTAATAATAGTAAATAAGAAAACATTGAAGTAATATTTACAAATATGTAGCAACTCGTAAAACATAAATGCAGATTTTAGGCTGTATGTTTAAAAGATATGTGCCTGTTAAAAATGTTGTTAAAATTTATACCAATTTAACAACCATAATAAAACACATTATTTTTGAATGTTCTAATGTAACCACTGATTTACAAAATATACTAATAATCACCTTACCCATAATTACGTAAAGAAAGAAAAAACCTTACATCAACCATCAGATTATCGGAGTGAAACAAAAAGTGTAATTAAAACAGACAAGAAGATTTTAAAAGTAAAGATTTACAATATACTCGTAGTAAATACTCGTAGCAATAACATACCAAATGAGGAACTAACACTCAGAAAACGAATGTAAAAAAAAACCATAATCAAATAATCAATTAGTAATCACCCTGAGAAAAAGAACTATTTCCTGACTGCCAATCGCCTTGATCTTTTGATGTCATCTACCTGAGTTACTTTATGAGATATAAGTCGAGTACACTCTGATGGACGGCTGCTACAGGGAGAGCTATGCTGTACTGGGATGACCTGCATGCAATCCCTTGCAGTATTCACTCCTTTTGCAGCATTGTCAGAGCCCTCAGGCGAGCTTGCAATGGGATATTTTGCAACAAGAATATCGAACTCCTCTTTAGTAAAAATCCTCTGTTGGCCTCCAGGATGCTTTATATAAACGGTACCATCCAGAGTCCTCAAATTCTTCATTCCAAAATGCTTGTGAGCGTTACTGTGAATGGCCTGTCGTGTTTTAGTCAGAAATTCACACAATGAGACAGAAGACCCATTCAGCTTTGATTTAGCATGCAAGACCTGTGACTTTAAATTGTGGTCATGAAAATACACAAGAATGGGCCTAGCACGACCACTGTGTTGTACACCAAGTCTGTAGCACTGTTTGAAGGAAGTATCAGTAATATGAGAAAAACCCATTGTTTTGTGCAACAACTGCAGTATTTCTTGTTGTGTATTTATCTCAGGTGTCTCAGAAATTCCAAGCAAAGACGAGCTTTTCTCCTGCGTTGCATGTTGGTAGCATCAATACTAATCGAACAGTCACGAATCTGCTGCCGAAGAAGACTGAGCATTGAAATTACCAGTTCTTTGAAGGTGGAAATCTAATCTTGAAGCTTTGCAATCGTTGGGTTAGTTGGAGAGGATGCTGCCTTAAGTCGACTTTCAAATTCTGTCATCTTCTTATTCGAGCTTCCTTCCAGTTTTTTTTTGAAGGGTTTCAACATCAGTAACATTTGCCATTATTGTAGTTTGAGTATCAACCCCAAAAAAATATTTTAAAAACTGTGTCGTGGTTATTATTTATAATAGTGCAACATGTGTTATGGAGGGAGGTTTTATGTAAGTGCTGGAAATTTATTTGTATAAACATAATAATAAAAACGATAATTTACAAGGTTAGCCAAAATGGCTGAATATTAAAAAAAACTTATAAAAACGGTTTTCGTTTAATTTAAAATAAATAACAATTACGAGAGAACACATTCAGCTGTTGCTAGTTCTGCACCTACCCCTAACCTAATCTGTCGTTAAAGAGTATAACTCTTTCACGAGTTAAGTAAAGATACCGAAATTATCTTTAAGATATGAGATTATAGATTATGAGAGAGAGGAGAAGTTGGGCTATTTAACAAATTGCACATCTGTTTGATAGTAAGCCTTTGCAGGTGATTTACGATAGAAAGAAATATGATCATACTTTCGAAGCTCTTATTATACGAACCTGACGCAGTTATTAAGAAGACGCTCTAACCTGCTAAGAATATATTGGTCAATAATAGGTAAAATAAGTGTCTGTATAAGCGTAATATTTGTCTTGACACGTAGGAAGGTTTTTATACGGCAGAGAGGCGGTAAGGTAGCAAAGACTTTGCGGCTTATGTTAGTGATAAGAATTCCCCATTTTAAAGTATTGTTCATGTAAAGACCAAGATTTTTAACGGAGGTACAAAACTGTATCAAAATTCTATTAAAAAAAAGTGAAGGCAGATTATAGGTATATGTATATAAAACTTTTCCAAACTACAAATTTTCTCTTTACCATACCGTATGCACATTATTATTTTACCCATATGAACAAAACAAACAAATTAGAGCAGTAACCTTTTACAAAACGGTCAGTATATTTTGCCAATAAATTATTTCATTTCGATATAATTGAGTACAATTTCGCAAAATAGCGGTTTAAACAGCTTTTGAAAGGATTACAATATACAATTGTATTTTCACAACTACAACTTTAAATGCAGTAGAATATTCATTGCCGGTCTTTATTAGGTTCATCGAGGATTAACATGGTTTTATTCGAAAATATTATTTACATTTGGTATATGATATACCTTTCGCCATATTTATATGTAAAATTCTATTTCGGTAGAAAAACACGTTTGATAGCATAATAAAGAAGACGGGATGATAAAACAGTTAAATGCAAATTTCAGAACAGCAACAATACAGAACAGTGGAAATAGTGATTCGGTATAATATTTTTTTTTTATAGAAGATGGAGCAAACGAGCACGCGGCTAACCTGATGTTAAAGAGAGATTTAAATTTAAATTTTAAATTTTCGGAGACTTCGCATACATATACCTCAATGTCTCAAAGCCCAAAGTCTTCGACCGTTGCGTGTTGCGAGTGATGGCATACGGAACCGAGACGTGGTAATTCACTGTAAACGACACGAGGAAGCTCAGAGTGGTGAGCTATGGGAAGAAATAATTCATGCTCGGGGTTCCTCTACGAGATCCGATCCGAGAGTCCGCAACGTGTAGCTTTTGCTTATCTTCGTGTCGTTTTCGATTATGACCACTCCAGTCAGTTCAAAGTCAAATCTTACGCTGCGCAAAGTGTAATAGCGATAGTTAGCGGTAGCAGGTAATTATACCTCCGCGGGGGACCTCTCCTCGCCGAAGAGGCCCTAAACAAATTTTAGAAGATATCGACGATCTAATAATAATTAAAAATAAGCCCGATGATACCACTCT
Source organism: Luehdorfia chinensis (assembly GCA_019845155.1). Taxonomy (NCBI): domain Eukaryota; kingdom Metazoa; phylum Arthropoda; class Insecta; order Lepidoptera; family Papilionidae; genus Luehdorfia; species Luehdorfia chinensis. The sequence goes on from JAHVAK010000527.1 coordinate 14,204,039, forward strand.
CATCTTTTACGGAAACTCCTGAAAGGACGTCTATAAAACTACACACGATGGCCTGAATATAGTATGTCAATGGCTCGCTCTAAATAGTCTTACTCCTTATAAAATAAAAACATGTATAAAATGTTTTCGATCTGTAACTCACGCCTATCTAGTAAAGAACTTAAAATTACAAAAATTAATAAAATAATAAAATTACATTCATATAACCCAAATTCCACAAAAAGTGAACTCAATACTTTAAAAACTATATATATATTAACAAAAACATTAAAGTATTACTAAACAAAGAAAGCACTTATTTAAAAACTAAACTAGATAAAAAATGCTGGCCTAAAAAATCGTCGCCGTCTATCGCAGCATCTATCGGCAGTCTATCGACAGCTTGCGCAACAAGCTTCATGTATCGCGAGTCTGATTCGCTGGCCAAAGTACGAGCCAGCTCTTGGGTCACCGGAAATGGCGCCAGTGGCATAACCAGGCGCGAGCAGATACGGCCCGAGTGTCTCGACGCCAAACGGCACAAATATACACTCCGCCATCGCTGCAGCAGAGCATGCCTTGCGAGCAGTTCCCGAAACATGCGACGACGTTAACGTGTCAACACAAGTCAAATCCCAGACCAAAGTAAACTGTTTTTCTAAGGAATGAGAATCATTCTGTTAGGCCTTTTGCCATCGTCACGAAATATACCGTTCGACTCTCAAAGAGACGGTACTCTGGCACTTATTACGGCCCGACGAATGACGTCATTAATTGCAGCACGGCGAGTAATAGCACCAGCGCTGCGCTGGCACGCTAAGCCATGATGACCTAGATCGTCAAACTATTTACCACAACGACAGCGATGTGGCTCGTTGATTTTTACTCCAATTCTCAGGCTGTCTGCAAAAGAAAATGAATATTTGTCTTGCATAGTCCCTATATGTATTGAAGGCAATGCATTCAACCAGTAGCCCGACTCCTCCTCCACACTCGCCAGGAGACGAGCCCGCTCTGTAGAGCTTCCGCAGTTTTCAAGTAATTTTTTCTGTACTTGTACGCAGAGCGGCTCGTCCCAAAGCCTCTGGAAATCTCTCCGAAGCAGGATTTATTGAGAAATCTTGGTCCAACGCAACTTTAATACGCCAAGCGTCCTAGGCCTCAGCCAAATACGAAACCTCTTCACCAAGTGATAGACTAATAATTTTACAAACGAGGTGTAACGTATTACGGCCTGATGACAAGAACGCCGGTAGTGCTAGCGCCTCCGAGTCTGATTGGAAGGGTGGCCTAATCCTGGCAACCAGGAGTTATCATTTTATCATTTAAACAACAATTTAAAATTTCGCTAACAGTATTCCTAATCAGATCATCAAGACGATTTAAAAGAGGGACATGCATCCAAAAGGTAAAGCAACTCAGCTGTTTTTTTCAAGAAGAGGTATATTGTCGTTCATAAAAATGCTCATTTTGGAAAGTTAAGTTTAAGACCGATAGAATCGAATCTAGAAATAAGGCTGTCTAAATTATTAAAGACTGTGGTCGCTTCGCCTCCAAGCTACTTTAAAACTTAAAATCTTATAAACTTGAGATTGTTTATGAATCCTTACGTAAATCTATATTATCATTCGGCGTTACTGCAAGAGCAGCGCAAAGTAAAACAATTATGCTTGAAGTCGATAGAGTCCAAAGACTTATACTAAAGATAGCCTTATCTAAACCCAGGATGTAAAGGAGGCAAAAGCATTAATTGTGCGACAACTTCATATACTGTCAAATATCCTTAAAAAACATGCCTGCATTGGATTGTTGGCCGAAAATAGATAGGACGGTACGAGAAGGCACTACGAAGTCTGTGAAATCATGCGAGCAAGAACTTCTTTCGCAAAAAAGTTCTTCGAGTTTTATAATGGCCGATTGTATAATTATTTAAAAAAAAACATCATATTGTCAATCTAACAAAATCGTAATGTAAATAGAAAGTCTACGACACACTTTTGCAAAAACCCACTACTTGGACTAATTTAAATAAAAAACAGTGATGAACATTTTGCATCCAGGAGGGAGAGCCAGAAGTCTCATAGCACATGAGTATCCTAGTTTTGGCTCTTGTCTCCCACAAATACGAATCTTATGTTTAAACAAAAATGTTTACCACGACAAACATTCCACGTAGTAGTAGTAGGGAGAAATAAACAAAGATTTTTTTAAATTTTATTTCATTTATTTAGTCCGCTGTCGCTGTTATGGTACATTGTAGTCACGTGATTAGTTATGTTGCTGTCGGTTTGCAAACTTAACCTATTGTTGTCAATGTATATTCTTGGAGTAATCAGGTCACACTGTATGTGAAACTGTGATAAGTTCTAGTTTAACACGGTTTTGTGTCAAGTCAGAGTCAAAGTCAAAATTTCTTTATTTAGTTTAGGCTTACATAAAACTGTCATGAATGTCAAAATCTACACCGCTTCAAAAATAAGACCTTCTCAGAGAAGAACCGTCAAGATACTCTAAGGTCTTTCTTTTTTTCAATATCATATTACATAATGTCATGTATAAAATACATTGTTTAATTACAATATCACATTTTGGGATACCAGAGGACTTGCAAGTGCAGAGTAAGTTATTTCCATACATCTTTTGAGTACTTTGAGTAATACCAATACACTGTATGTATGTTGATGCGTTGCAATGTTTTATTTTATACAATTTTCAGAGCGAGTTCTCATGTATATTTACGTTATTTTAGAATCTAGACACTTTTTTAATTCTTATCAATACTTGCTTTTAAGTCTCAGACATATACTTGTTCTTCAGTATGAATAAAATTTTATATATATTATCAGTATCTAAGTATGTCATCATAAGGTCTGAAACTACTGTGACAGATGCTTTATACAGTGTCTGTGTGACATCAACGTTCGTGGTGGTACCAGCCAGTTCAAGAGCAGCACGGTCGTCCACACTTTCGGTAGGAGAAATTTCAGGCAGATCTCATCGTATAACTTGCGCCCTTTCAACAATTATTGGCGCCTCGCGGTTCTATTTTCCGCAAGCTCCTCCCAGCTCTCACAGTTGATTTGAAAAGCAGACATATCACTCTATCTTTAAGTATGGCAGTAAGACTTGAGAAGCTGCGTGATTTCAAGGATTCTCTCATTTATGACTCTGTCCTATCAGAAAATGCAGGATATTACGAAGGAAGTGCATGTGCAAGTTATTGCACCGGCGTTTCTGTTTTGTATGTGTGGTCAAGGTCGTCAGAGGCTTGGTCGTCCAATACCCGAAAGCATCCCCTGCTGTAACAGTGAGGAGTAGTTTTACTCTTTCCCACTCATCAGACACGGGCGCATCCGTATCCCTAGAATCGGATTCAGTTTGTCCAATATCCACAAAACGTTGGACCATTTCATCATTTCCAGTCTTTCGGAGGTCTATTTTCTTCTTACCAGATATTCGGGAAGAATGTATCTGCTTGTGGAAAATGGCAACACGCGAAACCACCAAGGAATGGTCTGTGTCCAAATCTGCGCCGTGGTAAGATCGTGTGTGTAGAGTTTTACAGAGGTCTTTTTTTCTGATGAGTATGAGGTTTGTTTTTTTACACACAACAGAGCTGACGTGACTATTCTTCAGAGACACAGCATCGCCTGGGACACTTTTATGGAAACACAGGGTTGCCCAAGTTGCCAGGCTCTTTATCACTTCGGTTCACTATTTTTGACGTACGTCGGTTGCTTTAGTTCTGTTGCAGATAACTTCGTTGCGGAATAAACCATGCTGAGAAACTTTGAGCTATAAAAATCACTGAACGCTAAGATCTTAATATAGTAACTAAAACAATGAAGTAACACGTGGTGATTAAAGACTTGTAATTTTTAACGTAAAGGTATAACGGACAAAAAAGGTCCAAACTTTCCAACTAAGATAAATTTGTCTGTGGACCTATTAGTCGAAGTTGAACTTACCTAGCTTGACGATTGGTCCTGTGTTAACATATTTGTCTAGAAGTTTCCCACCCATGATTGAAATTATAATACGTAATTATAATAAGTAACTTTTATGCGTTAGATTTTAGAATGCAGCATATTCATTTACGGAAAGTATTTCTTGTATCAGCTATCTGTAAGCCGGACACAATTTGTAAACGTGAATATCCGATACGCGAGAGTATACGTGAGTACCCGTAGCACTCATCATCACTATCATCATTTTAGCCCACACCAGTTAACTTCTGAACATAGGCCTCCCCCATAGACTACCGCAAAACACGGTCCTGAGCCAACTGCATCCATCGGCTTTCCGCAAAACTGTGAAGGTCGTCGCTCCATCTATTGGTGTGTACACTACACTGCGCTTGTCGGTACGCGGTTGCCGCTCCAGATCCTTTCTTCCCCAACTGTTATCGGTTCTATGAGCTACATGACCGGCATATTGGCACTTCAGGTTACTAATCCATAGGTCTATGTCAGTTACTCTAGTTCTGCTGCGGATATCATCGTTACGGTTTTTACATCGCAGAGGAACACCGAGCCATACCTCGCTGAGCGACTTTGAGCTTCCTCATGCGTCCTGTAGAGGAAAAGGATAAAAAAGCTGAAACCTCGCCTCAGGATGAAGGGCGAGGACACGTGACGGATAACTTTAGCGCATTGACAAGATATGCAAGCACGAGACCAGGATCTGCAATCTTTGCGATTGCAGATCAGAACGTATTGCGCGGCTATTAATTTTGTTGTGGCATTTACACCAGAGTGACCATTTAAGCTATTAAAAATTTGCTGTGCTGATATCGTAGTACGATAAGTTATAAGTAAAGTTCCTTAAGAGTAAAGCTACCTTGAAGTCCAGGTAGCCTTACTCTTTCTAATTTAAGTGACGAACTATCGCCTAGTAAAATTTATAATTCTTCGTCAGAATGAGATTTAGCTAATTGACTAAGATCGAGCGGCGCGGTCGCACGCGATGAGAGGTCAGCAAACACATCGTCTTTCCCGGAAATGTCTTGAATCTTTGTGGTAAATTGAGAAATCTCGAATATTTATAGCGGTCGCAAAATGCAGTTACATGTATCACAAAAATCATTGTTTATTGCGATTGTTAAATTATAAAATTAATCGAATTCTAAGCTAAGCTCGCCGAGTGACTTTAACTTTCCTTCGTCTGAACGGATAAAATGCACTGATTTAAGATTTCACTTAGACTTAGTCGTTAAATTTTTAGGTATACTGGACGAGTAGATGTTACGCAGTTGCTCGAACTCTGCTCAGCAGAGTTCTAATTGTTGGTTAATCTCTTGGTCGTAGTTGGAATTACTTAGTCATAGAAGTTGTCTTAGGTATTTCTGTTAGAAAGTGCTAGATTAGGTAGCTTCTTCGGCTGCTTGATTATTGCTGAGCCCTTTTTATACGTGGGAGAGAGAGGTGCGCCAAAGTAAAAATGAAATATAAGCCATTTTCATAAACTTTTTCTCATACATAGGTAGTCAGAGCCCAATTCTCGCCCCCGCGGGAAACAAGACGTGGCGAACAACGTCGCCGCCATTTTGGTACGAGTCAAAAAGAATTTTCTCCCCACTGCATTCCGACGAGCAGTATTGCATATTAAGGTTTATTCGCTGTCATATAATACCTTAGTCGCCTCTTACGACACCTCGGTAGGAAAGAGGTGGGTGCTATTCTTCCCTGCCGGACAGCTATGGACCATATCGCATGTAACGTATTATATTTTTCAATACGATTACCAGGGTTAAAACAAAACCATTTGTGATACGAATAGCAGTTAATTCAATGAATTTTATTTAAATATAGTAATTTAAAATTTTATATAAAAAAGCTTTGCAAAAATTAAATACTGCTTTAAGATTTTGAGTAGCCTTTGTGAACGAGGCGTTGAAAAACAAAGAAAATAATATATTTTCACTCACTTTCTTATTGAAACTCTGTGATATGTAAAATATGTTATGGAAATTAAACTTACTCCAGTTCAAAATGCATTACAACCAATGTTTTTATAACTCGCTCGGACTCGCTTCACTACTCTTATCTATCTTAGTTATTTTTTGTAAATCCACAAAGTATACTGCATCGTTATGAAGTAAGTTTAACACATTCTTTCAAATTAACTAAAACATTCGTTGTACAAAGTACTTGGTTGTAAAGCTTACTCGAAATTACGACATACAGAGATATTCTAACAACCGCAATTTTTTTTAAAAAAATCGATGCCTCACACAAGGATTTATTCTGTGTAGTGATTTTTACATTTCTATAAATTTCACATGGTTCATTGTACAACACAACAAATCTACAAAACTAACAATCTGTGTTTTTGCCGAAACGTTAGCCCCGGCTGGAATTCGAACCCATGACCCGCCTCGTAAAAGTCAAGTACCCGGCCTACCGGGTTGCCTATAGTATAGTCGTCATTCTTTAATTTAAATTATTTTAATCTAAATAAAATAAGAACATTTTTAATTTAACTTTAAATGTGTAATATTCGCGTAAATAAAAGAAAACATTATAACATTTTTAATGACATAAAATGACTAGCTACGAAATACATTAAAAACTTCTGATGCATTTAGGCCAGTTATTCCGTGAAGCAGTAGTCTGCAAACATTACTGTGTTTCACTTTGAAGGGCACTTAGAGCTAGCGTAATCACTGGGCATATGAAACTTAGAACTGATGTCTCAGGGTGACGGGCACAGTGTGGTGCCACACAGAAATGTTCTGGGTGACACAGCATTAGTTATAGGCAAACGTTACACGTTTTACACGATCGGTCACTTTTATCAAATTAAAAAAAAATAAGCACTTGTAACGAGGTACTGTAAAACCTTACCAATTTAATCAACGATGTACTTTAAAATATGCATGTATGTCATTTTAACGTGGAATCTACTATTAAGTTACTGATAAGCTACGGCGATAGAAAATACTCGTACAACAAATTTTATGAAAATGGAAATTTTAATAATTTTGATTAACACACTGCTGAATTCCTTTTTTCTTGCCAATATCTCAAAGACATAAATCTGAAGTGACTTCCCTCACAGAATAGGGCGAAAGACTTGTTCAGATTATTAACAGTCCATTAGTTTCCGTTGCTCATTTTTATTTTGTGTATGGAAGTTTGTTATGTTACTTCAGTATGTGGTGTTGCAATACAATAGATAAACTAAAATAATTTTGCAACAGTCAAACAAACTTAGGATTGACTTTAAAAATCGCAAAAAACCTTGTATAGCTAAAAGCGCAAAAGAGTTTCGAACGGAATAAATATTAAGTTTTAATAACGCTGAGCTCGAATACGATCATTTAATTGATTAAAATACCATTTAATGGATAAAAAGTGCCAGTTTTGCGTTTTGCACTGCAATGGAAAGCCAAACCAAAAGAGCCTTAAATTGTCTTCTTTGTACTATGTAGATCAATTTTGACGTAAACAAGTATAAAAAAATATTCTAAATTGTAGTTGGTGCCCGAATTTGTAAAAAATGCCCGATTACTTTAACAATTAAAGGAAAAAATACTTCAAAATAAAGTCCCTATTTTCTTTGATTATGTAATAACGTTTTTAAATCATTATTTCATGGGATATGAAGAAACAGAAGAAGACTTGATGATGCTGATGAATATAGTGATAAGTAGATACAATAAGTGAGTAATTTATGTATTTAAAATGCACTTGGAATGCGCATTGCATAATATTTATTATAAGACATTTTTATTCAGTACTATTACATTAAATAGCACAAACGTTGCCATTTAAAAGCTATTTTAAAGTGTAAGGACAAACTTTTGTCCACAACAAGTACCAAGTTTTCAAGTCACTGTGTCAAAATCAAGATAAACAACTTCTTGAAACAGTCTCATCATTTTCCAAACTACACTGACAGCTTTCTTTAAATAATGCCAAATTAGTCCTTTTGCAAAAATATAATATGAAGAAGTGCCCCGTTACTACACTTAGAATGTAACAACATTGCAGATGACACAGTATTACCACCAGCTTGGGATCCTTTAATTAATAAAATTAAATCAAAAACCAAACATACCACTGCAAGACTTCAAGGTACAGTTAGCTCTTTCTGCGTAGATCGAACCAAAAATAATAAATAAAAAGCTTGAAGGTACTCCGAATTAACTACGATATCGGGACATCTGTCACCTAAGTCCTCCCGTGACCATGGGTGCTGTAAAGCACTCGAAACGTCGGTTTATAAATAGTCAAATTAAACGCGATAAAATCCGTAACTTTAAACTTTAATTTTTGGAGAATTGTTGTTACGTAATCGTATTATTTTGATATCTTCTGATTTAAATACCATTATTTACTATGTTCTATGGTTGAATGAATGGTTAATGGAAAGAAAATAGTCGGAAAAATCAAAGCACTACTCAAAGAAAACTGTATTCAACTTTACATATTATGTATGTATCCAGGCAGCTTAATGTACCTGGACAATGAAAGAAAACATTGCAGAGAAGCACAGATATCTCATTCTTACACATACTTATACTTTTGAAATAATGTGCTAGATATTCAGTGAACAACGGTGCTGGTTGTACAATTACTATATAAGTTTTTTAGTTTATGAGTTTTAGAGTTTGGAGTAAGGTGTATTGTACAATTGTTTGTTGTTCCTAATACACTAAAAAGAAACACTAAATAGCAACTATATATTCATTTATCAATATTTTCACTGTTTAAAACAGAGGGACTTTTCTTATTTTTTATTATAAACAAAACAAAATAATAGCGTGTATTATGTAGACATGTACCTGCTTTTTCTGTTATTGTCCCCTCTTTCCCACTAATTTGATTCATTAGTAAGCAGTATTAGTTAAGTATTTATTTAAATTAAACATATATATAAAACATAAACAATAGTTGTGTAAAATTTTAGGTATTGCCTGAACGGATGAAGTTATCGCACGACACAGTTACCCGACGGTAACTTATGTGCGATGGCGGCTTCCTGGAGTGGCGCAGTAGTAGCGTAACTATATTACAAAACTCCTTGTATTATATTATTGTAATGACCAAGAGACGACCGCTTCTTAGTAACTCAAGAGATAAGAAAATAGAAGATAGAAAGATGCATATTCATTCTGCAGTTTATTCATTTTCTTACCGTCTACCGCCAAACATTACTGAGTCCTACTAAGGGCCATCGTTTTTTATTTTAAAAAAAATTATGAGGTGTAAATTTCAACATTAATATTTTCGTTTAAAGTTCTTCGTCACTACTACAATGCTTTTCGTATAGATTTTCAATCCTAGTTCTACTGTCTAACCGTTTTAATGATCTGAGACCGACCAACTATTAAAGAATCAGTGACGTATAATCTGTCAGCAGAAATGGTGGGGTTTGCATCCCATCATCAAGTAACTATGATATCACGAGTCATATTTTAAATCATATGAATCGTAGTGATCAACATCTACTAGATTCATTGAAATTATTCTTATATATCTTATATATATCTATAGCATATTATTCTATCCGTGTACGTATTCTAATCATGAATTGTGAGTTTCAAAAACTCTGACCAATTAATAAGCTCATGCTCAGCCGAGACATATTAAAATGTGTTTAGTTTTACTGGCCGTTCTGAGTTTATCCATAAAGCGGTTAAATGATTGCAGGAAAAAAGCGTTAATGTATGTATCCGCATATATCGCACACTGTATATATAGCGCAGATCGATGTTACCTACTATATTTGTAACCTTACAGACAAATTAAAAAATACATTTTTACAACCGTCCTCTAGCGTTTAACATTCTAGAATTCATCGTTCATTCTAGCGTTTCTACTCTACTGTATCTTCATTCGAGAACGTGAACGTGAACGTATTTCTTCATATTACACAAAGAGTAACTATCTTATAGTTCCCCTTACAGCAGAACGTAGCGTCATTTTATTCGCGTTATGTTCTACACTCACATAGATAAAATTTTATTTATATATATTTTTGTATACACTTATTGAAACACAATACCGTATATAATAATTATACACGGTATGGTAATTTATGAAGACGGCGATAACTTGTCCTTTCCTGTTATTGCATTGATACTTATCGCATCAGTTAACACTATAACTTAGTTTATTTAACTTATGGATATTGCACAGTTATGCACTGCTTATATCCGTTGCTTTCCCTTAGACGTGTGTTATTTACGATGCGACTTTCAAGTTTCTTATTTTCATTACGGCTAAATGAAAGAAAATTCTTACAGACATGACAAGTTCATAATGACACACCATACTTATGGACATGTACGGACACACGTGGATCAAGTGAATGTGCGGTTTGTCGTTTGGAGCACTACACTCGCTGTTCGCTTCGCGGGTAATAATAACCTTCTATTATTTTCGAGGGTCGTAAAGAGGCCGACCAGAACAAAAATCTTATACTGTTTTTACTAAGCATGTAATTTTCTGTTAATGATAATCTCTAGCAAGTTATAGGTATTTAACATACGAGAAAAAAATCAAATGCTTAATTTCTGTGTTTAATTGACTCTGACTGGAGATGGAATCACCAAACGCGCCTACACAAAAGAAAATATACTCAAACGATGTATCAATTAATGCTTCTAACAAATTTCCCATAACTATTCCAAAGGAAGTAAATAAACCCAATTTACTCAGCTATGTTGCACGAGGAAGATCAGCGTCAGTATCAGAGATTCCAAAAAAAACAAGTAACTGCCAGCGACACCCGACACAGCGTCACCGTGGAGGATGACGACTACTACCCTAGAAATATACATTCCCTAAAACAATCCACCCAAACCATACATATTGCAACTTTTAACACACTCTCCTTAAGAACCAACGCAAGCCTGACAGAATTAATATCCGCATTCATCATCATCATCATCATTTCAGCCTACCATAGTCCACTGTTGAACATAGGCCTCCCCCATAGATTGCCACAAAACACGGTCCTGAGCCACCTGCATCCATCGACTTCCTGCAAAACCGTGTAGGTCGTCGCTCCATCTAGTGGGGGGTCGCCCTACACTGCGTTTGCCGGTACGAGGTTGCCACTCGAGAACCTTTCTTCCCCAACGGTTATCGGTTCTCCGAGCTATATGGCCGGCCCATTGCCACTTCAGCTTGCTAATCCTTAGGGCTATGTCGGTTACTCTAGTTCTGCTGCGGATAACATCGTTACGGATTTTATCTCGCAGAGAAACTCCGAGCATAGCCCTTTCCATAGCTCGCTGAGCGATTCTGAGCTTCCTCATGCGGCCTGCAGTGAAGGACCACGTCTCGGTTCCATATGTTATCACTGGCAACACGCACTGGTTGTACACTTTTGTTTTGAGGGATTGCGGTATACTCGACGAGAAGATGTGACGCAGTTTCCCGAACGCTGCCCAGCCGAGTTGGATCCGTCGATTGACCTCTTGGTCGAAGTTGGACCTACCTAGTCGGACAATCTGTCCTAGGTATACATATTCGTCAACAACTTCGATCGTAGTGTTCCCAACAATAACCGGTATAGGTGTGACATGGACGTTAGACATGATCTTCGTCTTGTCCATGTTCATCTTAAGACCTACCCGTTGGGAGACACTATTGAGGTCATTGAGCATAGCGCTAAGGTGCTCCAGCGATTCTGCCATTATGACTATGTCGTCGGCAAATCGAAGGTGAGTGATGTATTCGCCATTGATGTTGATACCGTATCCTTTCCAGTCCAGTAGCTTGAAAACATTTTCCAATGCAGCGGTGAAGAGTTTCGGGGATATTACATCACCCTGTCTTACACCTTTCTGCAATTGGATCGGTTTCGTACTCTGGTTCTGTACTCGGATAGCCATCGTAGCATTGGTATACAAGCACTGCAACGCATCGATATACCGACAGTCAATTCGGCACCGCTGAAGCGACTCTAGCACCGCCCAAATTTCGACGGAATCGAAGGCTTTCTCATAGTCCACATACGCCAGACATATCCGCATTGGCAAATGTAAAATAGACATTAGTGGGAATGCGTGATGTTTTTTTTTAATAAAAGTGACGGAACGAGCAGAGCGTTCACCTGATGGTAAGTGCAACGTCTGCCCATAACAAATGCTACGAGTATGTCACGCAGAACAGTGCGACACCACAATGCGCCCGTCACCCTGAGACATCAGTTCTTAAGTCTCATATGCCCAGTGATTACGCTAGTTCGCAGTGCCCTTCAAACCGAAACACAGTAATGTTTGCACACTACTGCTTCACGGCAGAATAAATGGCACTGGGGTGGTACCTACCTAGACGGATTCCTGCATAGGAATCCTACCACCAGTTAAAAACCTACCAATCCTACCAAAGTTAAAACAAGTTGTAATATTTAAGTTTACCCAGTCCCGAAAACCACACAATTGTTTGAATATTAAGAAATATTTTATATTGTTCTACTTATTCTTGATATCATTGAACAAAGCGTTACCCTATCCTTAACTAAAATAATTACATCGAAAATCTGAGTATATTTGCCTTTTTTTCTTTTTAACCAGAACAGGTCCTCGAAGTCGAAATCGACCTTTAAGCTTGAAAAAACTGTCCTAATTTATTATTATTAAGACATGGTTTTTGGTCCATAAATATGGACCATTGGACGTTGAAAAGTTACACAAAATTACGTTCCGGTTTGCAAAAAACAGAATATTTTTTTGAACTGACAAAACAATTTATACGTCATCAACATTGTTATCTGTACCTTTTCCCATTTTGCGAAATAATGGAAAATTAAAAAAAAATACCAATTTTATTTCCAGTGAACTTTCAACTTTTCTGTTTAATTGTGTTAAAATAATAAGTCTTCTGTTTAACTTGAGCCTATAAATTTATAAACAATTTTTCAATAAATTACTATTACCCTAAGAAAATAATATCAAATTCCGTAGTGAATATAACAGGAGTATCATAAATATAAAGACGTAGAAATAGCATAGCAGCGATCACCTCACTTCCAGGGGTTATTAATTAATATAACGTAGGAGTTATCGATGAAGTATTAGCTAGGCTTGTTTAGAGAAATGTTTTCTAATTTAGAATACCTATTTATTGGATTTTTCTATTTATATAATCAAAACAAGCTTCAGTTGCGAATCGTAATAATCGTTATCATTTATATTTATTAGAAAACATTGTGCTCTGCTTAGAAATTTATTAGACCCTACCAATTGTTAACCCTTGTCAAGCCCTTTATAATGCGTCGGGATGAATTACCTCAGATTACTTATACCTGATATTAATATCACATTATTTAACAAGTAGTACACATGCAAAAAAATGCAGAGACGCTGATAACGAAATTAGTATTTGAAATCACTTACAAAATATGCTCCATAAGCCTATAGAAAATTTACTATTTTTTATGGATAAAATGTATGTTTAAAACTTTTTATTTTATTAAATATGTACATATTTATTATGCTAAACATGTACACAAATCATTTTGTAATATTGTAAGTAAAAAATAAGAGGAGGCTGTGAAATAGAAGTAGTAGAATATTTATAGCTGTAACTTTATGTAATAAGGTTTTAAAACCCATGAAATATTTTAAATTATATTCTACAATAATTGCTACGTGCGACATTCAAATAAAATCAATGTATAAAAATAAGTTTATATATAAAAACTAGCTGTACTGTAAACAGCGTATATACAATGTGTCTTGGATCATATTAGATAGCACTGATTATACATCTCATCCCTAATCTAATGCGTCCTTACCCCCTTCCAGCCATTGCCAATTAAACGTTTTTGTGCGTTTTGTTGTGCATGTCACCGAAAAATTAGCAATAACTTGAAAGTGTGTGGCTTCACAGATCTGCAAATGGTCTTGTTATAATATATTTTATCGTAAGACACCTTAATAAAGTATAAAACTTTAAAAGAATTAGGTTAAAATTACGTAGAAAACAAAAAAATATTCTTAAGAAAAAATTCAAACTTCTAGTTATTGTTACATTTTGCAAAATCAAGCCCGTTAAGACCATACGTTTATAAGACCATATGTTTATAATCTACCGCATGCCACGTACGAGCAAGTAGTAAATTGGTTTTTTGTTAGTGAGTGATTGAAATAGCAACTTAGGGTCGTCCCCTGCTTCAATCAAATCATTCATTTAACATACCTGAATTTAAATTTAGTTGATTAGTCGTCCCTCGCCTCGCGTTGTGATCGCTATACATTTTTGTTTGTGTGTTAAGTTAAAACTGAGTTAAGTTAAAAATGCGCCATAAAGGGGTCGTTTTAGAGTGGGGATGAGATGTAGAATCAGTGCCTAAATTATCGCTAATATGATCCCGGACACATTGTATATATGAGTTAATACACATCAATTTGCCATCATTCATTTCAGCCTATCACTAGTCCACTGTTGAACAGAGATTGCCACAAAAGTTTGTAGCTCTCATTTTAGAGGATTTTGCCATAGTAATCACGCTTGGCAGGCGGGTTTGGCAACCGCAGTTTATTTATTGAGTTATTGACATGTTCCAGGAAGATGCTGCTGCCCATCTCCCGGTTTTTATTTTCCCTCTGTCAAATTTTATGACATAATTTTTTTCAAAAATTCAAAATAAATATAGAAGTGTAATTTATTTTGAAGTTTTATCCTCCACATATAAACTCAGCCTATAGTATTTTTAATATATATTTTACAGTAATATTTTTTATAATACACTATCAGCCGCGGTTGTCTGGTGGAAAATGCCAAAAGGCATTATTAGTCAATCCATTGTCACCCTTAGTTTAAAGTGATAACAATGAATAAATAGAAGTACTTTGAACACAACCAAAACGATATATTCCAGTATTTTACTAAACATGTCACAAACATGTTACAAAATAAAGTGTGCAAGTTTTAAGCATTAAGTGTATGTATGTTTGCTAAAACACATCTTAGATGATTAATTCTTTTGTTATTGGAAATTGCATGTTATACTTATATGTACTACATATTGAGTAAAATGTGTGTAATTATTTTATAGTCTAGAACTCACTCAAGTTAAATCTGCGTTTTCATTGATTTTATGTTTTACATTATTTCAAATAGAATTACAGGATATGTATAAGAAATACAGACACTTTTCTCGTCAAGATGCTATTTAAGCAAATATAAATAATTTATGAAATTATATATATAATAATATAAATATATAATAAAAAATAATATAATAATATAAGAAACAAAACATTTTGACTATACTGGGAAATATTTTTAATAATGTGAATTCCAGCTCTGTGCAATGTTCAAATTTAGAAAAGCTCTAGACAGTAGCGTCACCAATTCAAATATTACCTTAATTGAAATTGTCAGGCGTTCGAATTGAACTTTCTTAACTAAATTTATACCTCATTTATATTTTTCTACCTCTCTTACAAAGGTTAATAATTAAATAAAAAATGTGTGTTTATCTCACAAACTTTTTTAATTAATTCATAATTGGTTTTTGAAGTCATTATTCGTCATTAACATCACCTATACAACGGACGCACTTCATTAGAATAAAATAACTATTGGTGACAGATAAATCCAGTAGCTCTCACTTTCTGGTGGTAGGATTCCTATGCAGAAATCCGTCTAGGTAGGTACCACCCCAGTGCCAGTTATTCTCCCGTGAAGCAGTAGCGTGCAAGCATTACTGTGTTTCGATTTGAGGGGCACTGTGAGCTAGCGTAATCACTGGGCATTTGAGAATTAAGAACTGATGTCCCGAGGTGACAGTGTAACACAGAAATATTGTGGGTGACACAGCATTTGTTGTGGGCGGACGTTGCACTTACCATCAGGTGAACGTTTTGCTCGTTTCGTCACTATATACAATAAAAAAAAACTTCCCGCACGATGTTATTCTTAAGCCATATGATGAGAGGGCGGATCAAATTTATTGTTGAAGACACGATATAATAACTTGAGTGTTTCACAAATACTGGGCTATACTAAGCCTAAGGTTCAAACCTAGATCCTCCGACATAGCATGCTCTAATTTTGCTCCACGTCAATAGTCAAAAAATTCTGCTAATTTTTTTAATACATACGGCCTCATTTGACCTTCTAAGGAGACTCTCCTTCAAGAAACACCTAAACAGTTGGTTACAATTTACTTAGTGAAAGTTACTATACAAATATTAATCTATCAGTCGGAGATCCATATTTCAACTACAGTAATAATATTAAAAATATTCAGTCTCACTCCATTCTCAAGCATTTCCCCACGTCGAAACGCGAGCCTGTTTTTGTTCAACCGTCAAAGAATGAAGAACCCAAAGTTATCAAAGGTATAGTTACATGAATGACTCACCATAAAATTTCAGAAGTCTCCTATCTAACTGTAAGAAGTAATGTAACTTTATCATCGTCGTCCTATAAACAATCACAGCCTAGATAGTTTAGGTATTTTAATGAACGCATTAATTATAAAAAAAAAATATTTATCGATTTCGAACTATATACTTAGTGTTTAAGATTATTCCTTTAAAACGTTTTAGTAAATTATATGCTACAAACTCTGAGGCATTTTGGTTTTGATAAACGTATGAATATCGAAGTATGTCACAGATTCGCATACCAAGTTATTTAACCAAATCGATTTATTCATAAATCTTGAGCGACTTCTAATGATTTGAATAAGAGATTTGCTCGAATTATTGACACACCATTAATGTCAGTAGACTCGCTTTTAATTTAACTGATATTATGAATCTATACTGATATTATACATACATACATACATAAGATCACGACTGTATCTCATAAGGGGTAGTCAGAGACTGGGCACTCACTGCAAAAACAGATGACTGCCACAATCCACGTTTCACAAAAACAATATAATGCATTTAGTGTCATAGGTGGTGAGCCCATCGCCACCATGCGCTGTTGGGTGCACAGTTCAGTTTAATTCCTTACTCGCCTTTTACGAGATCCATTGGATGAGATACTCCATCTCTTAGTATTTTAACGAACCGCTCTCTATCCCTCTGTCTGTTTGTTACCTGTTCACGGTTCAACCGCTGAATCGACCTTAACAAAATGTGGCACAAAGAGAGACATCTTGGAGACGAACATGGGATAGTTATTATCCCGGAAAATTAAATAAATAGTTCCCACGAGATATTTAAAAAACTTCAAATTATCCACGCTATAAGTAGTACCTCGTTCCATAAACCATCTTAAGATTTGCATTCCACAACATAATACAGGATACTATAAGTCGTATTTTACTGTTCAAGCTACACTCCTCTGGAACGCTCTTTCTGATAGGATCAAAACAGCTCCTAATAGAAATACATTTAAGAAATTAATTCGAGAATATTACCTAAATGTTCAGTAGCGTTAATCGGCTTAACTCATTTTCGGTTTTTATTATTTTATATTTATGTATTTATATATATATATATATATATATTTATATATTTATATATATATATATATATATATATATATATATATATTCCTATTTGTGTACGTAATGTTATAATTATTGGTTTATTATTTGTTGTATATGTGTTTATATATGTACTGCTTATTTATTATATATCTAAATTATATCATCATCATCATCATCATCATTTCAGCCTATCTTAGTCCACTGTTGAACATAGGCCTCCCCCATAGATTGCCACAACGCACGGTCCTGAGCCACCTGCATCCATCGACTTCCCGCAAAATCGCGCAGATCGTCGCTCCATCTAGTGGGGGGGGCGCCCTACATTGCGTTTGCCGGTACGAGATTGCCACTCTAGAACCTTTCTTCCCCATCGGTTATCGGTTCTACGGGCTATATGGCCAGCCCATTGCCACTTCAGCTTACTAATCCTTAGGGCTATGTCGGTTACTTTAGTTCTGCTGCGGATATCATCGTTACGGATTTTATCACGCAGAGAAACTCCGAGCATAGCTCTTTCCATAGCTCGCTGAGCGACTCTGAGCTTCCTCAAGCGGCCCGCAGTGAAGGACCACGTCTCGGTTCCGTATGTCATCACTGGCAACACGCACTGGTTGTAAACTTTGCTTTTGAGACATTGAGGTATACTCGACGAGAAGATGTGACGTAGTTTCCCGAACGCTGCCCAGCCGAGTTGGATCCGTCGATTGACCTCTTGGTCGAAGATGGACCTACCTAGTCGGACAATCTGTCCTAGTCTGTCCGTGATGGACGGAGTGTAGACTTCACCAGACGAGACCTCTCCAGCTTTACGTTCAAGTTCAATGTGCCTCTTACCATTCGGTGATCACTGCCGGTTTTCACCCTAGCGATCACAGAGACATCATTGAACAGCTGTCGTTTGGTCGTCATGATGAAGTCGATCTATTCCAAATTGCCCCACTACCAGCTCATCGTCTTTCTTCATGCCCAGCTTTGCTTTAAAATCTCCCATCAACACCGTGTAGTGAGTTTTGGAGGAATGTATGGCTTTTGAGATATCCTCATACATTACCTCCACCTCATCATCAGGGTGTGCCGAGGTAGGTGCGTATACCTGTATGACCTTCAGCGAATACCGTTTGGTTATTCTGAGTATAAGGTACGCAACCCTAGTCGACACACTCCCGATCTTGACAACGTTGTTAATGAGAGACTTGTGGACGATAAACCCGACACCTCCTTGGGACAGATGGTCGCCCTCCCGGTGGTAGAACAAGTTACCGGATTTGAGGATTATCGTGTCCTCCCTCTGTCTTCGGAACTCAGATAACCCTATAACATCCCATCGTAACTTGTTCACCTCTTCTTCCAACTCCAGGATCCTCTCGTCGGTCCTCAGCGTGCGTGCGTTGTATGTTGCCAGGTCCAGTCGTCGTGGGTGGTAGCAAGATCTCCTCCTCCGGAGATTCTTCGCACCCGCTGCCCCACCGTTACCATGACTGCTACCGTAGCCAGGACTAGCGGGGCCGCCGGAGACTAGGGGCCGTTCCTTTGTAGCTCTCATTGGTGGGGATTTTGCCATAGTTGCCACGCTTGGCAGGCGGGTTAGCAACCGCAGTTTGTTTGTTTTGGTGTTCCAGGAAGACGCTGCTGCCCATCTCCTGGTTTTAAATTTCTCTCTGTCGACTTTTACGACACCCACGGGACGAGGTGGGGTGGTAGATTCTCTTAAGCCGCTACCACACGGCTAAAAAATTATATATTACATATAAAAATATCATAAATTTATTTTCCTCCTATTTATTATTTTTATTCTTTAGTTAACACCTGCCTTCTGCTTTTCACCATAACAAAGGTTGACTGGTAGAGAATGCCATTAGGCATTAAGTCCGCCCATTGTAGCCCTTAGCTTAAGGTGTTTTCAATAAAGCATAAATAAATAAATAAATATAAATAAGTAGTGTTTGTAAAAATATAAATGTCGTTTTGGATTAAAAAATTTACACATTTCAAAAATTACTACTTATTTTGATGAGCTAACGCGTAAGATATGTATATATATCGTACTCTGTTGTAAAACTTGTCAAAGGAAGACACAAAAAAATCAGAGCCTACAACAAACGGCGGAATGAACATCTGAAAATAGACTGATGGCGAACAGCAGCTTCCATAACTGAAAACCTCTCTCACCAGCCAGCGTACCTAATTTGGCGGAAAGAGCAAATTTTATTATATAATGCGGTCTTTGTTTAACAGTAAACTGCTTAGAGAATTATTTATTTATTTATTTAAATCTTTATTGCTTCCTTTACATTAAAAGGATGCAAAGGGCGGACTTAATGCGTATACATACATATTATACGTATAAATAAACGTAAAATAAATATAAAAAAAACTTCACACTTGTAACGGTGACCAACTAACTATTTATATTCTCATGATTCTTTGCTAAATGATCACGGACCAACTTCTTAAAGGAGTATTTATTGGGCGCTTTCCTGATGTCATCGGGCAAAGAGTTCCAAAGAAGTGCAGCCCGGACAGTGAAGGAATTCCTAAAGAACCCGGTGAAATGTGTAGGTATGCAAATCTTATTGTTAGAGGATGAACGAAGGACCCTATCATGTGATGAACACAGATACTGAAATTTGTCTTTTATATCAAAGAAGGCGAAAATGGATCATTTAAAATAGAGAAAAGAACAAGCAGTATCCTGGAATTGCGCCTTTATCGAACGGTAAGCCAATTTAGCTGAGACCTGAATTGAGATATACGAGTATGATCATACTTTCGCAGACCAAAAATTAATCTTATTCAGTTGTTAAGTAAGTGAGTTGTTTCGATTGACTTAAAATAAAAAGGAGGCTTCAACAGAAGCTATTTGTGCCAGTCGCGATCGAAGGCGTTCGCTCTGTCCAAACTTACTACAATGACCACTCCTTTAGGCTCGACTGCCTCCGCCTATCAATCATCATTTTAAATATCACAATAGACTGTATAGTATACATCAATGAGGTCTATGTAACACTACATTCTAGAATATCGGAGTAAAGTTCACGAAACCAGACATCTTTAACATTACAGCAACAACAGCATTATCAGCAAAATTTAGCAATACGGCATTATACGAGTAGGTTTGGTCTAGATAAATCCGAATTTTAGTTTGTTTTCTGCGTGCGTTACTACTGCGATATATTACGATGCGTTGGTATATTACTTAATTTCTGAGTATAATACTTGAATTAACTCAGAATCTGATCAGATCTGATGTGATCGGATGTAATTACTGACAAATTAAATTTGTTTCATAGTGCTATATCAACAGTATTTTGCAATCTCAATATTTGAAAACACTTTGAATTCTAAATTAAATTAATGAACGTTCTATAAAACCCATACGAAATAAAAAAAATGGTTCTACTGGTCTTATAACCCTCCGTTGCTCTATCACGTACTTATAATATTTACATATGTTTATTTATTTATTCTTATTTGAAACCTTTGCCTAAAGAGGTAACAAAGGCCGAAAGGCAATTTCTATCATGGACGTGGGGAGAACTTGTTTATTCATAATCTTAATAAGATTTTCATAGCAAGTAATTGTAAGACTAAATTTATAGATTTATGGATACCAAAAATTACAATTGATTTAAACCAATCGCCGCTGTCCTAACAGCAAAATTCTTCATATAATATCTTACATGAATCATGAGCTTATGAAACACAATTAGTCCAAAGGCAAATTACTCCAGAAATCAACTGACTTAATGGAATTTTATTGACAAACCCTTCTATTATTATTCCAGTAAAAGACTGGACTAAATTAAGCCATGACTATATAATATTTAAATACTTAGAGATTTTTCAATTTACGAACACCGGTTACTATTAAATATTTTATACCCACACAATCTGTTACATTACAGGAGCTCGGGTAAATATTTGGCCTCTTTTACGAGTTTGCTACGATAAAACATAAAGCAACATTATAGTGCAGATAATGTCAATCATGAACTTCCAAAAATTTTGTGCAGCCTCGTTTTAAATTATTTATGCTTGTAGCAAATTGTCAGTACATTTATCAAAACTATACATATGCTTCATATACTTTCATGTGTAAATCAGACGTCTCGCACCTTAGAGATTGCTTATATATATAAACATTTAAGTATTTGCAGTAACAAAATCGGCATAAACAACAGAAAATAAAGTAGAATTTTGAATAAAGCATTTTTGTCATAAAAAATTAATACAACAAATAATTTATTAAATAACTTCAATAAATTTTCAACTTCATATAATACAAACGTTTTTTTTTAAGAAATAAGTTAGCGGTAAAACAGGAAAATAATTAAATATTAAAAATATAAGCGTAACTTAAAATATATACAAATGAAATAATTATGTTTTAGTATTTTGTTATGACGCTTCCATCGGTTAAAAGATCTCTAAATGTAGGAAACTACTATAAAGGAATGTATACTTTTCAGCCATGCAGCTATAAATTAACACTGCAACAAAATTATACATATTATTTACAAAACAACAAAATATTAGATACATGACTAAAATTCTCTTCCGACCACAATGGAGTTCGACAGTATGGACGTGTATGTGAAATAATATTTTGCTTTTAACGCCTGCCTTTGCTTTAGTTTTTATTAAGTAACGCACTTTGTACTACTTTACGCCCTCTTTAATATTTTCTAATGTGTGAGAAATGAAAATAAATAGAGACAGTTAATTAAGATTCATGGAAAAAATTCGATTTTCGAAAAATCGTTGCTAGGTCGCATGGTCGTGATCATTGAAGTGACAAAAATTAGAAGATTCCGAAATCGATTTCTGCGCAAAGCCATCAATACACGGTGTGAATACCAGTAATATCTGAACTGATCTGAAGTAAACCGATAGGTGTCCGGCAAAGAAGAATAGAATCTACCTCTTTCCTTAAAAGGCGTCTAAGGTATTGTACGGACCGCCTTTATTCGTGCAGAATAATATCATAATATGCAATGCTGTCACTATACTGCTCTGGAAACGCAATGGGTAGTAATTTTTTTAACTACCAAAATGGCGGCCTCTTCTCGTTTACCGCGGGGGCGAAAAATTGGCTGCGGATGTTGTCTCTACCTACCCCTTATATGGAAAAGAAGGCGTGATTGTATATATGTATAAGTAATATCTAAATACGAGTACCTTAGAGAATTATCACGGCGGTTTTTAGAAAACATTGTACATGGATGGAGTTTACAATTATTTACAAATAGGGAGGAACATGTTAGATTGGCTACAGCATTCATCAAGTAGCGTGAAGTAAGTAATTTGGCTAGCTCTTGTAGTAGTGTCAACCGTTTCAGGACACAGCACATAGTGGCAATTACATTTATAAACTTTGCTAAAATGAGATTACATAACTGTAATGATTTGATTACATTACTGAAAATCACGTCATCACAAGTTCGTTGCATGACTAGAAATAGTATACTCAGACATGCCATATTATTAATTTATTCAAATATTTTTCTAGTTACAGAAAATAAAATTAAAACCACATGTTACATATGTTAACCCAGATTTTACATAAAGACACGTATATTTTTGAATAACAGCAAAACTAATTCTTAATCATAGAAAAATAATCTAATTTTATAGTACACTAGCTGTACCCCGCGGTTTCCGCCTCGTAAATCCGCCAATCCCGATCGATGTAATACGAGTACATACATATTTTCCAATTTGAATCGGATTTTGGGGTTTTAATATTTAGGCGCGGAACCCTAATTATTTTTCTAAAATTACCCAGTATCTCTATATCGGTTATCTCTCAGCGAAAGTCCCGTCAAATTCGATCTAGCCGTTTTAGAGATTACCCGGAAATAATAGACAGCAGATAGACAAAAAAATATTAAATTGAATTGACAAACATTACAATTGCTGCTCTTAAAAATTAACGTAATTTGATATCTCTTGCTCATAATTTTAATTTTGTACGTATGAAACTTTTAAATCAAATTTTCATAGTTTAGATGACCTAATTACTCATAAAGAATTAAATAAACATTAGGCATTTTCTCAAAGGCTCTTAGGGTAAACACTAGTTTTGCATTCTCCAAACTTGCGATTATTGAACTACAGCACATTGTTTTCCATTTGACATAAGGGTTGTATCTTTTATTCCTTGTAAAAGCATTGACTTCTTTTTGGTAGAATACTACTTGTCTTCTCTTCCAAATTCTTAGGCAACGGCTGGGTTTCTTATCTCATCGACATCTAAGGAGCCATCACATTATTGCTCAGTTCCTTTATGAAATCAACCTGCTTTGAGGTCATTCTACTTTAGACGTGATGGGCAGGAAACGTATGAACACCATGTTCTAAATCCCATAAAAACACCAACGAACATAAGACCGCAGTCTATCCGCAAGGTACTTTGTGACGTCATTGTGTCTAGTTACCTATAATCTATAGAGAAATGAAACGATATTAATAATATATGCAACAACGCCCGAGACCAAAGATAACCATACGTCGTTCGTCCGACGTGCAGTAACCTATAACTAGTAAAATAATGCACTTACCTTAAGGATACCTGTCTCTTATCTTAAAAACGCGAGCTTCGGAGAATATAATAATTATTTCGAAATCACTCACGTATATTCGACGTAGGATGTCTTTCTGGGTAATTTGGAATTTTACCGCCAAATTTAGATCAGAGACAGATCATATAGCCATAGGGCTTGACATAAAGACATAACCAACAGTTAAAGTTTACGGCTCTTTTAATCATAACTAGCAAAGCTCATTAGCTGAACGATTTATCTACTACCTCGTTATACGTACTAATTACTGGATCTCCGGTTCTAATGACTAAAAAATCTTACACTCTTATTCTATAAAAACGCGATCGTACCCCTGTTGAGCTGCCCCATAAACTATCACGTGATAAGTGAAAGGTTTATTTAGAAGTTGTCACCCTGAAGGAGTTAGAGGAAATAAAATCTCTATTTTTATGAAATAATAAAATAGATACATATTTGCCTGACGGTAAGAACGTGCGCTATTTCATACACACATACAGCTATTTCATAAAGCTGCTTTGTACGGTATCTGTACGGTACTGCAGTACTTATAATATAACTTAAACTATGTCGGAAATGGGCGGTACTGGCAGTTATGTTTACTAATAAGATTCTAGACAACAGCAATCTTTGCATAATTAATGTAAATATTTTTTTTTCACCATCAACCAAAGTTGACTGCTAGAGAAAAAGTTATTGGTACAGATTGACTCCAGTTAGCAGTTACTAGAGTTAAATAATCATTTTTATAAATCAAATGACGAACACAATACTTTGAAAACAGTTTTTACAAAATATGTAGTTTTCACATTTAATAACACTGAAAATATTAAAAATCATTATTATATTTTTAATTTTTTTTTCTATGTATTTGTTTTTAGTAACAATAGACACAACTAATTAAAAATAGCTCAAGGGCCGGGTGCTCCCCTTCAATTTCATAATACGCGAGTAACCTGGGTTCGATCCCCGGTGCTCCAGCACCACTAAAATTATTCTATCATTTTAAATGCTGATTTACCTCATGCTCGGCGGTGTAGGAAAACATCGTGAGGAAACCTGCATATCCGAGGAATAGAAATATTTCGAGGACATGTGAAGTCCGCCAACCCGCATAGGAGCAGCGTGACGGACTATAAACTGCTCCAAAACCCTCTCAGAAATGAGAGAAGGCCTGTGCTCAGCAGTGGGAAATTTATAGGCTGTTACTTTACCTTTTTTACTTTTTAGATTTTTCTGCCGGTGGTTTTCGAATTTTGCACATTGTATTTTGTGCCATTAGTATTTTATTTATGACCAAATATAATAATAATAAATATTCTCACTATGTTCTTCTCCGCGAACGATATAAATTACCGAACAAAAGGTATAGTTTGACATTAAATCTGCACAGATTACGGATGGCTACCCTGGGACTAAACGTATCTTTGTTTCATCGTAATCATTCTGGATTTACGTTAATTCTAAAGTCCACATCAACGAATTCCTTGGGCACAACTGTACGTTAGTGTAATTAGTGTAAATGTACAATTCAATTCGTACATGATAGAAAGCACAGTATTTACATAGTAATCGAAAAAGTTTTATTAATATTCAAAAAGTTTCGACCACGTTATCGACTTTATAGTCTTTTTCGTTATTAGTAAATATATTAAATTATGATGCATTTGATGCAGATACCCGCCTGGATTTAAGTTTGTTAAAAGTCCCGTAGGAACTCTCCAATTTTCCTGGATAAAAAGTGTTCTATCTTCGGCACCAGGATACAAGCTACGCTGGGCCGTGAGAAGGTAACAAACAGTGCAGAGGGACAGAGAGAGTTACTTTCACATTTAAAATATTAAGTATGGATAAAAGTTATTAATTAAATATATAAAGAAGTTTAATTAAATTCAAGATAATAAATAAAGCGCTTTTAATATTAATATTTATCACCTTACATCCGTTACATAAAGCATGTTATTTTCATTTACTTGAAACCTTTTCGATTTCTATGTCGAT
The DNA here is from genome assembly GCA_019845155.1 of Luehdorfia chinensis. Classification (NCBI taxonomy): domain Eukaryota; kingdom Metazoa; phylum Arthropoda; class Insecta; order Lepidoptera; family Papilionidae; genus Luehdorfia; species Luehdorfia chinensis. The sequence continues at coordinate 14,229,997 of JAHVAK010000527.1, forward strand.
ATTACCTGAATATTTTACAGCTACCGACTTTGGAATACTAACTTACTCTTAAGTAAGTAATTATAAAAAAAACTTTTTAGGAACGAATCGTCTAGTTATCGCTAACGTTTTCTTCAATTGTCGCTTTGGAAGGACGTCTCTATATTAAGAAAATACACGGCAAGAAAAATTTTAAAACGTAATTATAATTTTGAATAATTTTTAATTACTGTAGTTATAATTTTGTAAGCGACCGTTTGACTCACACTCTCTAAAATCAATATTTGTGAAATAATCTAGGATCTGGATGTATTATGACTGTCACCATCTTTTTGACACTGCATCCAAACCTTCCGGTAGTCTTATCCCCCTATGGGATAAAGTTGCCTGAAGGAGAAAGGACATACATAAAAAACGAGAAGGAGAAGACGAGTGAGTGTCTTTGTGTTGGTGCTGATATTAACGGCATTATAATATATAAAGAGTGACGAAACGACCAAACGTTTACCTGGTGTAAAGTGCAACGTCTACCCATAACAAATGCTATGTCACCCAGATCATTTCTGTGTGACACTACACCGCGCCCGTCACCCTGAAACATCAGTTCTTAAGTCTCATATGCCCAGTGATTACGCTAGCTCACTGTGGCCTTCAAACCGAAACACAGCAATGTTTGTACACTACTGCTTCATGGCAGAATAAATGGCCCTGGGGTGGTACCTACCTAGACGGATTACTGCACAGGAATTCTACCACAGGATGCTGAGATCAATGCTAGAAGGACATCATCTTTTGTAACACTGTCATATTTAATACAAGCGTAATATTGACATAAACACATATTCAACATATATATCGACAGAGAGTTGACTGACATTAATGGTGTGTAAATAATTCGGGAAATCTCATTGAAAGTCGCTTCAGATTTATATGATGCTTCAGGTTTGGTTAAATATCTTTAAATGTGATCTATTGACACATTTTGGTTTACATTCATTTAAATAAAAGTAAGAAGAACGTAAAGAATGAAGCTTTGAAAATTAAATCGAGATTAAATAAGTTAGTTTTAAGGACCTGAATTCAAATTGCAGCCGAAGAAAATATTCTACATGCGCTGATCAAGTCACTAGACAAGAATAGAAGCAACTTAAAGCTCTTAAAAAAAGGAAAGTAAAGTTTCAGCCTTTATATGTCCCACTGCTGAGCACAGGCCTCCTCTAATTTCTGAAAGGGTTTTGGAGCTAGAAAGAATCCGCCACGCTGCTCTAATGCGGTTTGGCGGACTGCACATGTCTTCGAAATATTTTTTTTTATTTCTCAGACATGCAGGTTTCCTCACGATGTTTTCCTTCACTGCCGAGCACGTGGTAATTCAGTACTTAATTGCAATTAACAATTTTTGTGGTGCCGGCATCGGTAATCGAACCCAGACCACTCGCGTACTATGAAATTTAAAGCGAGCGCCTAGCCCCTGAGCTACTACTCTCAGTCACACATAAATATTTTAGTCACACATAAATTAGCGCAGCTAAAAACCATACTAAAAATGACAATTTTTACAGTGCGAGCGAGAAAAAAATATAGATTATCTAAGCGTGCGAGTGAAAAAGATTTGGAATTTCAATTGACATTAGAGTATTGACACACATGAGACAAAATCACACGTAAGTGGGCAATCTTTGATTTCATTTTGTTGCTAAATGTAATTTTGGCGATCTTTGTGTTTCTTTGTTAGGTGTTCGGAGTGTTTTTTTTAATTGCTTTTCTACTACCAGATTTCTACAAATGATATTTTTAAATAAACCTAAATCGATCGAAATCGAAAATATTTTACCTAATAAATAAATTCCGAGAACTGTTCGTCGTTTAAATCTACTTCAACTTATACATAGGTGTTATTTTGAACCAAATCAATGTTTTATGGCTGTTGGTTCTTGGGCAAACTTTGTACGGGATGTGAGCAATGTCCTTTCTAGTTATATATAGGACTAACTGATGCCCGCGTTACTGGTGGTAGGATTCCTATGCATGAATCCGTCTAGGTAGTTACCACCCCAGGGCCAGTTATTCTGCCGTAAAGCAGTAGTGTGCAAACATTACTGTGAAGGGCACTGTGAGCTAGTGTAATCACTGGGCATATGAGACTTAAGAACTGATGTCTCAGGTTGACGGGCGCATTGTGGTGTCACACTGTTCTGGGTGACACAGCATTTGTTTGATTTTTGGTACCCTGCACAATACATATTTTTTGAGACACTCAATTTCATTTATTTTCACAAAGTTACAACACCTTACCTAAACTAACGAATCTATATTAAATAAATAAACAAATTAAAAAATTTCAACGATAAATTCCTAAAGTTTGTCATCAATAACATACAGAGTTTTAGATACGATATATCAGGTGGCATTCAGCACCCACAGACTTAACGACAAATATTTTAAATATTAGGGTGATGTTTCTGCTGTTAGACGTTGTGGCTTATACAGGTTCATCGGATTCGGATAGCTACTAAATACCTCCTAACTTTACCATTTAAATTCATGTCGCCATCTATTGATAATGCATATAATGCAATTAAATATGATTATAATTTGACGGCGAAAAATTCGTAAATATTGACCACAACGGGACGTTCAAGAAATAAATAATATTACAAACAATCAAAGTTTAAACTTACTAATAAGGAGTGAAAAACATTTATAGCAAAGTTATAGGCTATAATTAGCATATTATTAAATGGACCAACCAATATAATTATACAAAAAATTGCACTGAGTTTATATTTCAATTATTCAAAAACTAAAAACAAAAATTGTTTATATTATATACATATTATTTTGCTGTTTCAGGTTCAGGTATTAGTTTTATACTATAGAACCTTATTTTACATGTTTAATTACCATTTAAATTACACTTAATTGACTCGACGCCACCATTGAACAAATTCGTAAACTTCAAATACTCATAACTATTTTATAGAATAAACCGATTTTAATGAAACCAAAACTATATGTTGGAGGAAGATACTTTTTATGATTTTCTTACTGAGTCCTTTGAAGAAAAAAAAAGTACTTCAGGCGTGATGCGTTCACAAACAATCAGACAGACAGACATTTAAAAAAAGGTTAGAAATGTTTTAGTTACTTATTTTTAGCCTCCCTTAATCATTTATTTCGCAAAAGACGGAGAGAGTTACTTTCGCATTTATAATATTAGTATGGATTTTCTATACAAAAAAGTTGTTTGAGTGTTTACTTTTGTTTAGGTTTATAACATGTGAAAGACTATTTAAGGCTTTCCATGTTTATGTAACGGTAAGTTAAACTTAGCTAACGTAATAATTAATAATTAATCTTTAGGTTTTATCATGTTAAAAAAAAAGTAAAATTAAATGTAATTCCACATGAAGTATATTATTGAAAAAATCCACATAGAAAATAATTAACTGCTTTTTACACTTTCTGCTCGGGTTAATAACAAGATTACACAAGCGAAAAAAAATATTATTTAACATATGGTTAGTAATAATTGTACCGCAAACAAGTAAATTAAAAATAGGTTTGCAATTACTGTTGAATTAAAATTAAGTTGACTATTCAAAAGCGACTTCGACGATATACATTTTGGGTTTCATAGTCATATCAAAATCCGGAAAATCGTTTCACCACAAACTAATTAAAAAATAAATTTCTAGAACTAAAGTTAACCTTTCAGTGCACAATTAAATGAAAGTAAACAAATAATTTTATATATTTTTTTCAATAATGTTACTCTGATATTCTTTACAAACATGTACCGTCGCAAGTGTAAAAAAGGCGGTCAAAAATAAATTCTTGATTGTTGCTTAGTTAAATGAAATGTCGTTAAGATATATTTTCTAGTAAAATTATAACCTAAGACCGAGTGAACGTACATCAGAGTACATAGCAACTACATATTTTGCAACCACTCACCTGCAGTGCTGTTTGCAACTTTCAGCAAATTAGGTTGGCTCTTGAACAACAGGATAAAGTTACATCGTACATACAAAGTTGAGAAATCTTAAGCCAAACCATAATGAAATTCACATTAACCGTTAACATAACTTACTTTCTGTACGTTTATAGAGACAGATTAGAAGCTCAATTTTTTTTGTTACCTATTTACTTTGACCGTCTTTCTGCCATTTATTTATAATAATGTAACTTATTATAATTATTATTATATATACATGCCTTAAATTTTAAACATAAGACTCAGTTCCTTCAAAAAAACGTCTCCTCCATTCGAGAACACGTAATTTGAGACTTTAAATGTAAAGCATTTATTTGACACTGAATCGAATTTTCTTTGATTCTGGAAATTAGCAACCAAATCAAGCCAATTTTGCCAATGTCGAGTAATCATTTAATTATAACTTATTTCACTACATTATTTGTTGGTTACTTTGGGAGCATTAAGCCATAGTTGCCACGCTTGGCAGGCGGGTTGGCAACCGCAGTTTATATATTCAGATGTTCCAGGAAGATGAGGAGGAGGAGAGGAAGATCTTCTGGTTTTAATTTTCCCTCTGTCGACTTTTACGGCACCCACGGGATGGGATGCGGCGATAGATTCTCTTAAGCCGCCACCAAAGAATACAAATCAAATAGTATTTTATTTATGTCAAATATATTTGTCTGTCAGTGTAGTTCAATATTTCTTTTACCCTGCAATTTTCCTACACATAACGCATTTTATATATTACACACACACATTACAATTGCATAAACTCAGAACTATCTTCTTCAGGTAATGTTTTTATATAAAAAGTGACATCCTTTAAATGTTCCATCGCTGATCACAGGCCTCTCTCTTATTCTACTAGGATTTAGAAGCCGGGAAAGGTCCACCACGCTGCTTTAATTCGGGTTGGCTTTCATTTGTCCTTAAAAATTATAAAATTCTTCAGACATGTCTCATCTGTCGCATATGAAGCTCGGATCGAAGCTGGCACGTGGTACCAGTATTTAAAAATGCGGGCATAGTTGTCGTAGTCCTATAGTCCCTAGCAGCTCCCTAGTCCTTCGAGAATCTAACCCATCTCTCTCGCGTTCTTTGAAAATTAAGGCGAACGCCCGGAGCGCGACCTGAGCTACTATGCCTGATTTCTACAAGGAAATGCCGAATTCATTCAAATACTCAATAAAGATTACTGTTTATTCAAAAATATTTATCTAATTCTTCAACAGAAATTCGTTCGTTTACTGATGTGTATATTGGATATGTAATATTTTATTCAACTATAGAGTGTTTATGATGATAAAAGCTTTCTTTCTTTTACTTTTTAGGATACTACCTGTAAAAAACGAGGTATCCATTTTTTGTATTCATGTATTTTATTTCACCACTGTGTTTGGCATATCGCGTTCGCTCAAAAATTGGGGTTCCTAAAATTATTTCACAATGTAGTAATAAAACATTTTTATTCTTTAGCTGTCATATTTTTTTTAATACTTCGAGTCTAATGCGACTAGTCTAAGTTCGTACCTCTTAATAATAATGTACACGCCTGGTTCCTAAAGAGCTTAAAAGCTCACAAAACAAAATTCTAGAAAAAAATATATTATTTCGACTGTTTTGAATTGTGTTGTGTGAATTATGTTGTAGTTCGATTGAAGGTATGTTAAATATTATTTTGCTAATGTAACAAATTTTTTGTATTTGCCATAAAAAAGGCATTTCGAAATTAAAACACCAACTAAGTAACAATATATTATCTTATCTACCCTTAAAGGCACAAGAAAATTTCTTTTAAAGTTCAACCTTTCTTTTAAAGTTTATCTAAAAGATTAAGGTAATTACAATGTTGCAATGTGTTGTTTCTCTAAGATCTCGAAATTTTTATACACAATTTGGTTCACATAATGATTTCTTATATTTACGCGAACACTACACATTTAAATTTTACGGATTTTATCACGTTTATTTTTACTATTTATAACCACCAGCATGGGATCCTATAATTAATAAAATTAAATCAAAAACCAAGCATACCACTGCATGACTTCAAGACACAGTTAGCTCTTTCCGCGTAGATCGGACCAAAAATAATAATTAAAAGCTGAGGTACTCCGGGTTAACTATGACATCAGGACATCTGTTACCTCAGCCCCCCCGTGACCATGGGTTCTGTAAAGCACTCGAATCGTCGGGTTATAAATAGTAAAATTAAACGCGATAAAATCCACAATTTGGTCTTTAATACAAGGGGAATCTAAGTGCCTTTGCGCAACGATGACCACAGTTGGTGTGACTCAAACATATATATATATATATATATATATATCACCGAAAATGAAGGTTAACAATATAAAAAAAAATTGATGACATCGGTGCAAACGTTAGCTTAGTGTCCGTGACTAACATCTCTTTAATTTTTACATGAATATTGGATTTGTTTGCGATAAAAACCCAACCCAGACTTTAGTCTCAAAAGATTTCACATATCGACGAGGCACCTAATACGAGATATATTAGACAGGATTGAAGTTTTGACAACCGTGTGGCCTAGTAATATGAGTACCTGAAATCTAAGCGTCGAAAAAAGAATAAGTTCGGTTCGAAGCCGGTGCCAACATTTGTAAAAACAGAAATTGTTGCCCGTCGCGAGTGGTTGTGTTGCGCATGTGAATGGTACGTCTGTAAAAAGCACTTACGATTCATTTCACAAATACCAGTGAAACACTATATATTTTTTTTAATTTATAAACTAAGTAACTACATAAACAGTAAATACAGTGATCAATTTTTAAAGATTTTTATTAGATGGACTAAAGACATATTCAATGAAAAGCATTGCGGTATGATCAAAGATTTTGTAGTATACCAATATCAAAATCTATGGAATTATGTCTGGCTCCGGCTGGTACAGCACATAACTCAATTAGCAAGTACGCTAATCGCTGAGTATAATAGTATGAAAATAGAACACATAATTGTATAGAATAACTGAGTAATTCAAATTGAAATCCGTTACATGAAAATAGCTTTAATATTTTCAATGAAATAAACGGCTCTGGACTATTATTTGTTCCAAAAATCGATTGGTCATCAAATCATTTACGTGGAAGTCTATTTAATGAGTCGTTTTATATTTGTTTTAACAACATTTAACATAAAAAAAATCATTTCCATCTAACGTCAAGTCCTAAATATACAATAATACTCGTAGTATATTATCACGTAAATATTTTTCACATGCACAACACCACCAGACCGTTGTGCATGTGAAAATGGCTGTAAACCAACAATTTATGTTTTTGCACAAATGCTGGGACTCTGGGTGGGATTCGAAACCAGGCCCGTTTGTTGGGAAATCAGGTACTCTGAAAACTAGACCATGCCGTCGTTATAACTCCAGTTGTCGAAAAAGTTCGAGTTCAGAATCCTAACAGTTCCTAATAAAACACGACGTTGGTTTTTTATTAGAATCAGTTTTATTAGAACATGCGAAAACTATATGCATAGAAGCAGCGTTAGAAAACCCATTCCCGATTGCATTGTGTGTAAGAAGTAATAGAGGAATTTACTTAACTCAAGGGTTAAGCAACAGCACCCTTTTACAGTAACAACAACATATTGCAATTGTCAAACAAAGCCACTAGGATTGACAACTACTTCAAACACCCTCTGATTTGTTTTTTTTTTTTGGACTCTTAATAAAAGAAAGGTGCCTGTTGGATGCTAATGACGGTAATTATTTAAAAGAAACATGTACGATAACTTTACTATCGGTATTAGCCGTGGTAGCTCAGGAGCAGGATGCTTGCTTTTAATTTCATAATTCGCGAGTAACCTGGGTTCGATTCCCCGGTGCCAGCTACTCTAAAATTATTCTACAATTTTAAGTGCTGATTTACCACGTGATCAGCGGTGAAGGAAAATATCGTGAGGAAACCTGCATATGCGAGGAACTAGAAATATTTCTAGGACATGTGAAGTCCACCGACCCTCATTGGAGCACCGTGGCGGAATATTCCCGAATCCAAAACCCTCTCAGAAATGAGAAGAGGCCTGTGCTCAGCAGTGGGACATTTATAGGCTGTTACTTTACTTTTTACTTTTATTATATTCTTTAATAAAACGTTTACATTGAGTCATATTACGCAAAACTTTCCAGGAAAACTTGGTTGAAGTAACAATATACCGACTAATTTAATCACCGGCATTGCTTAATTAAAATCTGTCTCTACCTAACCTGATGCTATATCGTTTTTACTGAAACCAAAATGTTTGTATATAATATTATATTTTGATTTACTAATGAAAATATTTTATGTTTTGATGTACCAACACACCACGTCCTTGCTTTTCTTTCTACGTTTTTACCTACTCGATTTTTTACATATTTCATTTCATAGCAATACCCTATAGAAAACTCACAAATAGAGTTATAAACAAATAAATTGGGTTGATCCCTAAAGGGTTTTCTTTGTTATATGATTGAAATTACACATGTATTTCTGTAAGTTCGCTGTTATATTTGATTAATGTAATAATTATAATGTCGCAAAAGTGTGTTTTAGCCGTAATTTCAAATATTGATTTAAACCAGGAAAATGTCAAACCAGGAGATCGGCAGCAGTATGGGAACGGACTGTGTTTTGTGGCTGTCTTAGTGGGAGGCCTATGTCCAGCAGTAGTGATGGGTAGAAATGATAATAATGATGAGATGGCAACTTGTGATAATAACAAAAAGACGTTGCCGTAGTTGTTAATCAGCCAGATGACATAGAGATCATAATGTTTCATATTAACTTACAGATCGCTAACAATAACGGAAGCCGGGCCTTTTGTCCTTCTTGAGGTTCTGGAATTGGTTTTATCCGGATTTCACCAATACAAAAAGTATGAAACAATATCCATAGAAAACCTTTGACATAGGCAAAAATGAGAGTCATTTGGTTTGAGAGCGTAGGGAAATTCCATCAAATGTATGCGATTTCCTTCTGAGTAAACATAAAGTAACAAATTGTTGTTAAACATGAATCGTGTATCTACGAATTCAATATTTATCTAGTTTATTTATGCCTCACTTTTGCAATGGTTGTTGAAATTGAAGATAATACTAGATTTATAAATGTAAATTAAAAATTAAGTAAATTGTTAAGGAGATGGTAATAAGAATTGAAAATATTGGGAAAGAAATTAAATATTTAAAAGTTACAAAAAAGAAAGGAAAAGAAACTTTTATTTTGAAGAAAAGCAGTTATACAACAAGTTGCAGAATCTATAACTAAGATCATAAGATTAAATGTATTTAAACGTAAATTATTTCAACATGTACAAAAAAGTCTACCTTTATAGTTATTATAATCAAATATACATGGAGTACTAGTTGCCATTAGTGTAATATGGAGGAGGCTGAAAGACAGTAAAAGCACCCTTTTCAGATCAGAAAATATTCCAAGTATGACTACAGCTCAAAAACACGTTCACTTAAGATTTGCACGTAACCTAATGATATAAACTGGACTGAAGAGCAGTGGGCTCCCGGTTTGTTTACAGACAAATGCAGAGTGATATAAAAAAATCCACAAAAGAAGCAACATGTGGGCATACAAAATGATTCTATAAAGTATTAAACAAAAATAGCTAGTTTGATATTTAAGAATATGTACAAATAAATAGTAATAACGGGCTACAAATTAAAACACAATGTTTTTTTTATTTTTTTGTATAGGAGAAAGTGACCAGACGAGCCAAACGTTGACCTGATCGTAAGTGCAACGTCTGTCCATAACAAATGCTGTGTCACCCAGAACATTTCTGTGCCACCACACGGCGCTCTTCACCTTCAGACATCAGCTCTTAAGTCTCATATAAGATAAGATCAGAGTTTATTTGTGTAAAATAATTTTGTATACTTTTGGCATTGCACAAAAATATAAATACGTACATTAACAAAACTAAAACTAAAACAGACAAAGCATAAAATAAAAATAGAATTTAAAAATAAAATAAAAGAAATATAACGTAATTAATTCTTAACCGAATGAATGACCATGAAACTAATAATTGATTCAATTTTCGTCGTTCACTTACAGTTATTAAAACTTATTTTAGATAACCGACCGAGTTTTATCAATTAAACTGTTTTTAGCCATCAATTAAGTTAAATACACCTATATAAATGCAAAGCTTTTAATCACTTTGTTTGTCAGAGGTCACATCAAAAGAATTGAAGCTGAAATGAATTGTATGCCATGTTAAGCACTCCAAGTGTCATTATTTCGAAATAACTTTACTAATGTGCATATAGTTTTATTCTAAAAGTTTTTACTTTAACAAGGAAAAAAATCAATAATGAAAGAGTATATTGTTTAAAGTAACCTAATAGCTAGTTACTGAAGACCGGCGACAAGTAGTGCGATAAAATAATCCGTGGGTCTCGTTACGTAGAAAGTATACATAGTTTATCTTATAAGTATTCACTAATTTTTTTGTTAATAGCAGTAAAAAAATAACTGTTAAAGTTGTATTCAGATTTTTTTTTACGTACAACAGGGACCAATAAGCCCACACTCCTCCAAAGCATAAATGGAAATTTGAACTCATATTTAAACACACATTCCATAAGTCTAAGATAGAATGCCTCGTTCTGCAGCATGCTGCAACTATTAACCCGCCTCATTGCTTATATTTTTTATGGACGATAGCACCAGTCTATACCAAATGCTGTCACTCAGAATATTTATGTGTACACCTCAATGCACTCGCTACCCTGATGGAACAGTTCTGAAGTCTTATATATATATATATATATATATATATATATATATATATATATACATACAAGACACACACATCTTATATATATATATATATATCTTATATATATATATATATATATATATATATATATAAGATGTGTGTGTGTGTGTGTGTGTGTGTGTGTGCCCAGTTATAACACTAGCTTTCAGTGCCCTTCAAACGGAAACGCAGTAATGCTTTCATTACTCTTTCACGGCTGAATAACTGGCACTGCGGTAGTACCTTAGAATAAATGACTTATGTTTTTATAATGCCATAGTAGAATAACGTTAGCAGTATTTATGAAAATATTGGATTTTGCGTCGAAGTTCATCAAAAAAAAATAAGTGATAAAAAGTACTGATAAATCACAGAAATAAATGACTAACCAGGTAGACTGTCTTCGAATTTGATACAATGGATGCAATTATTTCTAATAATTAATCAATGATTAATTAAGCAATTTGGTAGAAACGGGGACATAAAAATACGATAAATTTAAATTTACGACAATATAATAATATATTTTGCTTTAGTATAAAAGTTTTATATTCTACTTCTTACTGAAACAACCGTGGGAATAAAAGGATACTCGTGTGTGCATTATGAACGACATGTACAGTGCACATGTCACCATTTACAAAAACGATAAAATCTTTTCTTAAACTTTTTATATTTTGTCTTTGTTAAGTGGGATTTATTACACTGCATAACCCTACGGAATTTTCCGATTTCTTCGAATTTTTAATTCTTATCAAATACTTGTATTAAGCACAAAAAATATAAATAGAATATACTCGTAAATTAGGCAATATAAATCGTTCAATCATAAACAGCAGTAAGTTTAACCATAGCTTAATTATTTAATAAAACTACTTTTACGGATTTTATCGCGTTTAATTTTACTTTTTATAAACCGACAGTTTCGAGTGCTTTACAGCACCCATGATCACGGGAGGACTGAGGGGACAGATGTCCTGATGTCATAGGTAACCCGGAGTACCTTCAGCTTTTAATTATTATTTTTGGTCCGATCTACGTAGAAAGAGTCAACTGTATCTTGAAGTCTTACAGTGGTATACTTGTTTTTTGCTTTAATTTTATTAATTATAGGATCCCAAGCTGGTGGTAATACCTAACCATCTTATCTATCGAAATTAGGATGTTTTTTTTTTTAATTTCAATAGCCTCGCGAATCATCCTTGGTAGGAATCAGTGTTCTTTTACGAGGATTTGTGAATTATCAAATCTGATGTAATGGTTGGGATGATCCAAAACATGGTCACAGACTGCAGACTTCCTGGAGCGACGACGCTTCACGTCAGCTATATGTTCTTTTATGCTGGTTTTTACTGATCTTTTTATTTGCCTTATGTAAGAGAGACCACATTCACAATCCAGCTTGTGTATTCCTGCATCTTGTAGAGGGACATTACACTTGACAGATGGTAAAAATTGCTCTTATCTTCTTCGGCGGCTTGAAAATAGTTCTAAGCCCGCTTCAAGATATAGCCAATCTTATCCGTGACTCCTCTGACATATGGTAGGATAGCAGGTACACGCTCGACTGTGGCCGCTTTCACTCGGTTACTGTGACGTAGGCGCGGGGCTCGAAGCTTGTTGTCGTGCAAAACTTGCTTCATATGCTGAAGCTCGGTGGCCAGGTGTTATTTGTCACAGATCCATTGTGCTCTCTGAAACAAAGATTTTCCCACGGTAGGTAACTTTGATGGGCAGTGGTGAGATTCACCGTTTAAGTATCTGTTTAGTATAGGGTATTTTTTCTATACACAGTATGACTTAAGGTGTTATTAGGATTCCGAATTACTAAAACATCTAGAAAAGCTAAAGAGTTATTTGCCTCTAACTCCATTGGAAATTGAATTTTAGAGTTTAGGAAGTTAAGGTGGTCTAGAAATGCAGTTACTTTATCTGATGTTAAAATTGTGAAAGTATCATCTACATACCGCTTGTAGAATCTTGGATTTACTGGAGAAGTACGGAGGGGTCTCTCCTCAAAGTCTTCCATGAATATGTCGGCGACAATGAAAGATACTGCAGAGCCCATCGCCACACCACCTTACTACCGAATAATACTACTTGCTTGTAGTATTATTCCTTCCAGCCAGATGGGCTATCTATTGTGGAAGGAATAATACTTCTGATGTTAGGCAATGTCTAAGCAAATCTGCATATTCTGCAGGCATGTTGTTTTCTGCTAGCTTCCTAGTTACAATTGAGATGCAGCCTTCAACAGGTAGGCATGTGAATAGCGACTGGACATCAAAAGTGACCATAGTTTTATTGTCAGCAAGCTGAAGGTCTTTTATCTCACTGACAAAGTAGTAAAAATGCTTTATGTGTACTCTTGTGTGTTCTCTAGAGCGGTGAGAGTATTTTCGATACATGTTGAGCCAATCTGTAAGTTGGTGAATCGATCTGGCTCACTATTATACGTAGTGGAGCAATTGGTTTGTGTATCTTTAGTAACGGTAATCGGTGGTTTGGTACCAGATGGTATTCCATGAGATGGTTTTACGTCCAGATTCAATTTCTCGGAGTGTTTCTTAATAAGATCGCTAGTCGTTTTAAACGTATTAGTAGTTGGGTCGGCTTTGACCTTTTATAAGTACTTTCGTCCGATAAAAGTTCTCGTATTTTAAAATTGTAATCCGACGTATCCATGACTACCGTAGCATTACTTTTATCTGCGCGGAGAATCGTGAGTTCAGGTCTTTTCCGTAGGTTGTTCATCGTTTAGAATTCGTCTTTAGGAAGATTTAGTTTCGGCACCAAACTTCGACGATCGGTCACCTCAGTCCCCCCGTGACCATGGGTGCTGTAAAGTACTCGAAACGTCGGGTTATAAATAGTTTAAAAATGAAACGCGATAAAATCCGTAAAAGCAGTTTTATTAAATGTGAAATGTTCGTGTAAATATAAGAAATCATTCCATAGCATAATCAATTTAAAAAAATTGAAAATATTTGTAGATATTCCTCTTAAAGAAGAAATTATTTTACATTAAATAAATGAAAACACGATTTATAAAACTCGAAACAAGTTTGAACTTATTTTTTGCTTTAATTCTTGTATTTCTTTATTCAAAGTATGATCACAATTCTCGCAGTGATTGATTGAAATATCTGCATGTATATATATATATTCGCTTTTAATTTTATAGTACGCGAGTGACCTGGGTTCGATTCCCTCGGTCACCTCTAAAATTGTTAATTGCAATTTTAAGTGCCGATTTACCACTTGCTCGGCGGTCAAGGAAAACATCGTGAGGAAACCTGCATGTCTGAAGAATAATAAATATTTCGAAGACATGTGAAGTCCGCCAACCCGCATTGGAACAGCGTGGCAGACATTTCCTGTCTCCAAAACCCTCTCAGAAATGAGAGAAAGGCCTGTGCTCAGCAGTGGGACATTTATTACTTTACTTAACATTACATTGAAATGTGTATGAAATAAGTTTTTATTTTAGTAGTTTTACATTAAGTCTATGAATTTACTATTCCACTGTAGACATCGGCATAAGGAATAAAACTAAATATTTGACTCCTCATGCTATATAATAATGGTTTAAAACTTGTTTTCATAATATTTTATTTAGAGACACAAAAGTCAAGTGTTTTCTGTTCAAAATATAATCCTTGCAATATTTCAACCTAAACATTTACTCCTCACTCAGTAAATAACGAGAGAAACACTATTTAAGAAATCGTCGTACTCACTTGCACAGTCTCCAAACTACATGAAACATGTATTCGGACCAGCTGCTAACGCAAAACTTACTATACCATAGCGTATACACGTAAAACCACGCTTTTAGTGATATAACCACGGAAAGATCAATTGAATAAGAGATCTTGCAGCAAAAAATAGCTTGCAAATGCCGTTTTCCTGTATATCTCGGAATTTGTTGCCAATTTCAGAACCCCTCGGAAATAGATGCCTTTACCTTATTCTTTGTAAAGTTATTTACCTTGGTAAGAAAAGAGACAAGCTGAGATTACAAGACTGATGGTTGTTTTACATGTATGTTTTATATCACAAATACAATATGTCCATCATTTTGACCGACATCTCACTTCGATTTTTTTAATCCTCAGGCTTAAAGTTTTCCTCATAATATTTTCCTTCACCGCCAACCGCTTACAAGTCGATCGAATTCAGGTCTCGCACGTACTATGAAATTTAAGGATCCCTAAGATACCATCGCTACTTTCTTATAATATATTTATCGTAAAAATATTTTTTATACTCATAAATTATTATTATAGTATGGCGTCTAAAACAGTTCTGAGTTTATGTAACAATTAATTGAAGCAATCATGCACAATCGTGCGGTTTCCTAAAACAATACACCTGTCTACGCAATCGTTATTGCAGTCTGTTGATTCATAGTGAAGCTACACTGAAATTCCAGATAAAGACTCGACAGATATTCCATCACTGACCGATGTTTACACTCGTAGCCCCTTTACACATGAGCATAGAACTGTTGTCATTAAAATCAAAGTCAGTTTTGAGTTTCTATTCAGTTACTACACTTTAGCTTCGAAGTGACATCATTACTATAAAAATCGATTGAATATTTTATAAAACAAATTGTAAGAATTGCCAATGTTGATAAAAAACGCTCGCGCTCAAGCACAAATTGCGCGCCTCAATCGCCTTCTCAATCCTCGTAACCGGTTGACTCTCATCAGTCTCTTACCAGAACTTCACACTTGACTTGACTTGGCCTTAACACATATGCGCAATTTGAAGTCATTGTTTTCACAAAATCATGAACACAACGCAGGAAGTCGCCGCACAAGTCGATGCCTTGTTGCAACAAGGTTAAGTCAACGAGTAGTTGCTCGTCGAATTAACTTTAGTCAGAAGCGGCTTGACTGCTGCGAGATACATCGAAGATGTCCTCTTGGATCTTGTAATCGCCTACGAAGGATTTTTTGGGGAGAGCTTCTTGCTTTATGCACGAAAATGCTCGGTTACACTAAGTGCACCACTCGGCAGTTCTTGGACGTAAACGGTATTTAATCCATGGACTGGCCAGCGCCTGCGGCAGCGGTCCAGATAGAAATACCATTGAGCATTTATGGGATGAACTTTAGAGTACGAGCAAGAAATCAGGTTCCTGTGACGACCTAATAACGTCGTTGTTAAGTGAGTGGAAGTATTTGGAAAAGTTATAGAATCGATAGGGATATTAACGCTGGAGGGGTAAAGCCAAATATTTAATGAATACATTTTCCTTTGTTTCATTTATGTGTCTTAATTTCATTTTGAATATCTTCCACATTTACTCCTTAAACATACATTTTATCACTTTTCATTCGAATCACGTTATTTAAAAATTCGCAATCAATTTTTATGCTAATGGTGCGATTGTGAAACTGAAAAATAAAGCTTTTAAATATTATATGTGTGGTATACATGACATTAGTCCACCCGTTTTTTTTTAAACTTATTTGTATCTGATCTTCCGAGGATCAAATTATATATATGTACAAGAGAGCTACGCTGCGTTTTAACTGGCTATAGTTAACACAAAAACGCCGCGTAGAGCTTAATGAATCAACTTTACCGGGGAAGTAGCAAATTTTCACAAAATAACAGAGTAATGTAGAAGGAAAAGGCTACTGCATTTGGAAACCAGACCTAGTAACTGCATACGGCTTATCACCTGAATCAACACATTAACGAAGATGGATATGTCGTGTCTATATGTGATATACTCTTAGTTAGTTAAGGTGAAGGTAATGATTTATGCTAAATCTCCTACGATCGTCATCATTATTAAGACTAATTGTTAATTCACAACAAAGGAATTCTTGTAAAATTGCCACAAGACACGTTCTATCATACACAATCCCCTTTCATCCATCGACCACGAAATTGGACAGGTCATCGCTCTATTCTTTGGGTTCGCAAACATAGCGTTGGATTACCCTGTGTTTACCATTGATCTTAACAACTCACCACTCGAGAACTTTTTTACTCAGCGGTTATCGATTCGACGAGACTTATGACTGACCCATTGCTTCCTCTTCTGATTCTATACTGGGCTTCGTCGATTATTTTGATTCTACTGTGAATGTCTTCATTTTTGGATTCTGTCATGCAAAAACATACTCTCTCCTCGTAGTTCTGCAAAGAGTGTAATAAATTGTAAAGTTATTGGATAATATGTTATGTTTAAGAAATTGAGCATAATTTACATTTTACCATTATATTTAAAAACTATCTGTATTCTCACCCGATTAATTATTCAAAAACATAGCTTTTTTGTTTACCAGTCTTAAAATAGTGGAATACACATCTATGCACTCCATTTGCTTAAGCAAGCTTTAGAAAAGCTGATGTTTTTCAACTTCAGCGTTATACAAATATGCACTTCATGCCTTCAGTTGCCTTTTATGAAATGCATAAGACAGCTGCTGTTTTCTATTTGGAGTATCTGAAAAACGAATAACTTTAAAAATCAAATGGATAATATACTTTTCTTATTTTAAATCTGTAAATATAATAAAGTCCACAAAATAATAGCGTGATTAATAAATATTTATCCATATTTGTAAGTAACAGAAAAATTATAAATTACGGAGCACCAAATTATAATATATATACTTTAATTTATTGCTTATAATACTCGTATACTATTCTACTGCTAACTACAGACCTCTCATTTTCGAGAGGGTTTTGGAGTCGGGATGAGTTTACTATGATACTCCAGTTGATACTGGAAAATACATACATACAGTCAAGCCTTTTTCCCATGCAAGGGGTAGGCAGGGGCCACTCACATAGCCCTCTTTTCGCTCTCGCAGTAAACAAAACGTCGCACGCGAACCACGTCGCCATTGGTACGAGTCGAAAAATTCTTACTCTCCATTTCGTTTCCACGAGCAGTATAGCAGCATTGCATATTATGGTGTTAGTTTGAACGAATAAAGGCTGTCCTTACGACACCTCGGTAGGAAAGAGGTAGGTGCTATTCTACTCAACCGGACACCTATCGGCATTATACTGGAAAATAAGTTTTCGAATTATTATATATATTATGTAAGTTATATAAGTTTAGAATATTATATAAGTTCCGTATTTGATAAATAAGTGCTTAAAAATGCAATTAACAATTATAATGGAGTCGGCAACAGAGATCAAAATTTTCGCATACTACGAGTATGTAATATGCGAAAAATAAAGCGACCTGGCTTAAGCTACTACGGATAAAATACTGATTATTATCATTACCAGGGACAGGGCCATGGAGTACATCACTTAGTTGCCTCGTCCGACAAATACGGTTAGAGTACCGGGTAAGCGACCCAGGTCTCCCGAGCTACTGGATTGCAATGGGCAGCAAGAATTTAACCTCATAGCAAAATGACGGCGATGTGGTTCGACATCGGTCGCGTCTCGTTCCCGCGGGGCGAAAAGTAGGCTACGGATGTGGCCTGCATCTACCCCTTATATGGGAAAAAGGCGTGGAGTAAAATTAGTAATGATAATACTTAGTAATAGTTATTGTTATCCTGTGCCCCGGCCGCCTCATGATTGAAATATATAAAATAAATAATATGCATCATCATCATCATCATTTTAGCCTATCTTTAGTCTACTGCTGAAGAAAGGCCTCCCCCATAAATTGTCACAAAAATTTGTAGGTCTCATTTTGAAAGGATTTTGCCATTATTGCCACGCTTGGCAGGCGGGTCGGCAACCGCAGTTTATTTATTCAGATATACCAGGATGATGCTGCTGCCCATCTCCTGGTTTTTATTTTCCCTCAGTAGACTTTTACCACACTCACGGGTTGTGATGGGGTGGTAGATTATCTTAGGCGGCTACCACACGGTAATAATATGTATGAAATTTAAAATAAATGTTTAGTGATATGAGATCTAATATGAAAAATACGATATATATACCCTACGAAATCAATCGTTTTGTATAGCCGAGGATAAGCCATTGTTTTATTCTTATACAAGTGTTTCTTGAAAGTTTTGTCACCGTACTATTGGTGGCGCCAGATTAAGATTCGTATATCTTTTGTTTAAAAACTGCTGCTTATTTTCTTTAATTTTGAATATAAAAAACTGTTGATAGTTTTGTAATTACTGGTTCTGAACAAGCATGTTTTTATGGATTATGCAAGAATCTATATAATTTATCTATACATTTATATACAATATTAATACGTGAAGAGAAATCTTTCTACCCCTCTTTAAGCACATTGCGCGCACGGAGAAGTGTCGAGTTTTGGCATAGTTTATATTTATGTAGAAAAAAAGTGTAGAAAGCTAATATTTCTATATAATACTGTCTAGCCCGGTAGACGTTGTCCTGCCCGTTCCAGTATATGACGCGATCAGTTTGAATTTTGAATTAAATTTTAGTATGATACTTTACAGCCACACAATCACGGCGCCACCTACCGGGTCGGATTTAGTATTTTTTTTTTTGATATTCTACATAAATTTTAGAATTACATTAACGATGTGCTATCTGTTAACGATTCTCTTCAGTTATATCGACGACGATATATTGAATAACCATCGTTGCCAATTATAGTTAATCATCCGCCGTCAAATTTCGTGGATAACAATTGGAACACTTGCCGTCGACCAGGCATGGTGATAAAGGTAGAACCATCACAACGAAAGTTATAGTAAACGATTTTGTAGTCGACGACACTTGGATTGTTCCGTATTCGCCACCTCTTTCCAAAACATTCAAGGCGCATTGCAACGTGGAGTATTGTAATTTTCATCTGCAGTGGATCTCAACATTGCGAAGTCTAATTGCATTACGGCTTCGATGTGAAAGATTAGATGTTCCGGCTCGCGGCATTGTAAATGACTCTGAAAAATTGTTCAGAAAATTTAAAATTACATAATGAAGCAATAATCAAATTTGATAACCTCAAAAAGGTAAGATATTCGAAGGCACCGCGTGTTTGAATCAGTTGTCAGAAGATAATGAAAGAAGAAAAAAAGAAAGAAAAAGTATTTATTATTGTACACAGAACTGTCATGCATACAAAATAATATAAGGTTTAAGGTTCTGTATATCATAGATGGCGTTTTATATGGAAAATTTGTGAGAGAATGAATTTTCTTCATATTTTTTTTTGTAATTTTTTCGATGTTTTAATAGTTATTCTACTTTTCGGGGCCGAGACAAATCCAACGTCATAAAATCGGTCTGGCCGTTCTTGTGTTATAAATGGTGTAACTCACCCGACTTTGTTTTAAATATATAGAAGATAGAAAATATTTTACAAATACATTAAAATCAATCAAATATAACATTTATTATTTACGTTCATACTGCCAATGTCAAGCACATAATAGTCTGTCGTTTGTTAACATACTGCCAATGACAAAAACAAACATGGAAATCTCAAAAAATGCATTATTGCTTTTTAAATATGGTTTGGTCAAGCTAAACCTCATTTTGCATCTCATCTTTCATATTTTAAAAATAACTCTTATTTTAATACCTAAAAATATTAGCTTCTCTTCTTTCATCACGCAATTTACTGGAATTGAAAACAATGTGTCTTATATTAGGCAATTTATTTAATTTTGTTATAATGTTTTTTTTTGGGGTACTATGAGTATTTTTAGTTTCCTCATCTGGTTGAGAT
The DNA here is from genome assembly GCA_019845155.1 of Luehdorfia chinensis. Classification (NCBI taxonomy): domain Eukaryota; kingdom Metazoa; phylum Arthropoda; class Insecta; order Lepidoptera; family Papilionidae; genus Luehdorfia; species Luehdorfia chinensis. The sequence continues at coordinate 14,250,420 of JAHVAK010000527.1, forward strand.
ATAAATATATATATACTAGCAGACCCGACAGCCGTTGTCCTTCCCGAACGTTGGATTGCCTGCTGTTAACAGATTCAGCAAACGATTTATCGATATTCGAATTATCGATAAACTATATACTGAGTGACTTTTGTCATTTTCCTAGAACTCTATCGCAGCGCCACCTACCGGGTCCGATTCTGAATCTAAACCATCGAGGGAACCACACAAACACACACAAAAAACATCATTAATATCGGTCCAGACGTTTAGGAAGAGTTCAGTGACATACAAACGTACAGAAGAATTATATATATAAAGATATATATATATATATATATATATATATACATATAGGCATAGATAATTATATAAGATAGGATAAAATACAAAAATTAAACCCCAACCAGACGGAAGCCCTCGACAGGGGACACCAAACGCCCGAGAGTTAGAGAGAAAGTGAAAGAAACCAGCGGACGATGCGGGTGGTATCGAGAAGCACCGCCTCTGCGTTTGAGCACGAAACGTTTTTAGATATAAATATGTGCTTATGTTCTCGTGTAAAAATGAAATCATAGAATAACTATTATTAACAATAACGAATATCACGCTGTAATATAAATTCAAATATACTTAGTACGAGGGATGTTCAATGTATTCTTGGTATAGACATGAAAGAATAATCAGAAAATTGTGAATAAAATTTGTTTTTAATGTAGTCCCCCATCACCTCAATTCACTATTTTAAGCGAGAAAGTAACTTTTTAATACCCTCTAAAAAATATTTTTCTTCCTTGTCTGAAAAATGTTCATCAATTGCCGCCTTCAACTCTTCATTAGTGGAAAAATGCTTACCTCGCAGATCTTTCTGAGGTTGGGGAACAGAAATTAGTTACTACGGGCTAGGTCGGAGCTGTAGGGTAGATGTTTGATTTTTTAAAATCCGCAATCCCGCACAGCAGTCTTCCCAACAACGCGCCCTCTGTCAACCGGCGCGTTGTCGTGAAGAAGCAAGACTTCTGCGGTCAATTTTCCACGTATTTTTCTTTTATTGCCTCCTTTAAGTTACGTAGGGTGCTTGTGCAACAAGTAGGAGTAATACTATTTAACTTTTATTGTGTACTCGATGAGTAAGATCCGGCGGATGAGTTGATTTTAAACTTCTTTGGTGGATCTGTTTCTTTTTTATGCCACTGTATGGACTCTTGCTTGCTCTCAGGATCATAGTGATGAATGCACGTTTCATCACCGGTAACGATTCGATCAAAAATACTATGCGGATTTTCACCACAGAGCTCCAAAAACTCCTTACAACACTCAACTCGCACTTGTTTCTGAAGCGCCATGAGCATTGCTTGCACTGAACTTTCACAGATTCGATTCTCATGACATGACTCTACTCTTTTGTGAATGGTACCCACGGATAGCTTAGTCCTTTCTGCTAATGTTGTAAATGTAATAATGTTGTAAATGTATGTAATGTTGTTTCTGTAATGTTTCACTCTTACACGGGCACCTTTGAGTACCAGTTTCTGAACGATTTTGACGTTTTCTTCAGTCCAGTTCAGACTAACCGGCCCACCGGCACGGGGGTCGTCTTCAATACTCTCTCTCTCTCTCTCTCTACCCGGTTTGAATTCACTAGACCACTTCTGAATAGTAGATAATGAAGAAGCAGAATCTTAGTAAACAGCCATAATTTCTTCGTGAATAACTTTTTACTCTTTCCTTGTTTTGTAAGGAATTTCATCACAGCGCGATGTCCGATTTTTTTCAACATTGTCGTATCAGTCATCGTAGATGCCTTTTCGTAATTATATCTTGAATACTAATGGTGCCAATTCATTAAAATTTTATATTTATATCTCCTAAGATTGTCTTTAACAAATGAGATAATTTTTATTACCCTCATCATTAGTATATCACCCCGAAACCGAGAATACATTCATCGCCATCACGTCTCGTTTCCTGCGGAGGCCAAAAGTGGGCATCATTTGTAGCTTCTGCTTACCCCTTATTTGGGAAAAGGCGTGACTATATGTATGTATGTACGTCAATTTTACTCTATGCAACTATTACGCCGGCAATTTAAATTATCTATAAAATATCTGTTTAAAGATGAAAGTAGTTTCTGAAAAAGCTCAGAATTATAACTTCGGTCTGTACATAAAGATTTTTCTGTAAATTATCGCTTTCAAGTAATAACTTTCTACACAAATAAAATATTGTGTTGCCTCTAGCGAGTTGTGACCAAAACTAAAATAATATTTGCATTTATATGAAAGTAGTTTCACTTTTCGCGTAGTGTATTTTCACCTGTATATGACATGTGCTGTGTGCACATGTTTTTAAACAATTTTTTGCATATTTGCATACGAATATTGGTCGCGATTTTCCGTGGCAAATGTGTATATTGTTTTGAAACATTAATTGAAAATAATTGTGTCATGTAAATTTAATTCATATACGCGTATTAATCCTTGTAATTAACGATTTACAATAAAAAAATAGTAATTTCGGGATAAACAAAAAAAATCTAAGTATTGTAGCTCTATGTTGCCACATGAGAAGCTCAAGAAAAATGTCATACTTCCATCATCGCGCTATTAAAAGTTCCTGAGGTGCGAACTATATATACAACATCTAAAGATTACTGGTAACGATAAGTCGTCCTCCCCCGATCAGACCACACTATCTGGCGGGCAGCTACCCTTTCCGTGATCTGAACAACGCAGGCAGGTTCTCCCAACCACAACGATCTTTCTCCCAAGCACAGCATCCATCGCAGTCACATCACACTAGACTGCTGTCGACACAACCCGTGCTTTCTAGTCTCTCAGCCACTGAGGATCATCAACGGCGGCCCCTCTCTCCTCGGGCTGACTCCTGCGGCATCAACATTGTCTCCATAGGTCACAACGCACTGAAGACTTGGACACAGCTTCACCGAATAGCCAGACTGCAAATCTTAACGCTTACTTCCTTACTACGACTTCCAGTCTCAGCGGGGAATCAATCCCCGCTGAGACTGGAAGTACACATCGCACTATAAAAGTTTCTAAAATTTGAACTATATATACAACATCTTAAGATTACTGGTGGGTAGGAGATAATACACATGGTAAATAATACAATTTTTTCAATAATAAATAAAATTAATTTTAAGACTAAAAATTTAATAAAGGTTCTTATTCAACCATTGCCAAGAGGCATCTTGCCAAAATGGTGAAGTCATGAATCTTATTTGACTTCCAATGAATAGAAAGAGAGACTAGTGCGAATTATTAACACACCATTAATTCCAGTCTCACACATATTTATGTTGTGTATATAAAAATGCCTACATTTCTTCGCCTCGGTTCACTGATAACTATTGTTAGTAGTTTGTAGCCTCTAACAAAAGATGGCGTAATCATCGGTTCATTCAAGCATCCTTTCGTTTGTCACAGTATCCTCTGTTCGCACGCAAGTCTTGTCCAGATACCTACTTAAGTTTTTTTTGTGAAAATAAGTCGGAGGTGGGCAGGTCGTTCACCAGATGGTAAGTGCCAATTCTGCCCATAACAGTAGCTTTATTGTCCATAACTGCTTGCAAAGGACCTTCTGTGTAGCGTCGCACCGTACCTACTCGTCACAATGTGACATTAGTAGTTAGTGTGTTAAACCAATACTTGGTGCTATTACCCCTACTAAGTATTTGAGCGTTAAGAAATAATGGCTCATCGTCTATCAAAATCCTAAAAGCTTTATAATCTTCCGGATTTAGTTTTAGAAATATATAATGTTTATAGTATATAATATGTACATAATATTTTTTAGTTCGATACCCGTGGTAGCTCAGGGGCTAGGCGCTCGCTTTTAATGTCATAGTACGCGAGTGACCTGGGTTCGATTCCCGGTGCCGGCACCACTAAAATTGTTAATTGCAATTTTAAGTGCTGACTTACCACGTGCTCGGCGGTGAAGGAAAACATCGTGAGGAAACCTGCATGTCTGAGAAATTAAAAAAAAACCTTCAAAATCTCTAGCCCAGCGGAAATGACGCCACCGCTTTCGGTCCTCAACTTAGTTGGTTGGCCCTTTTCGGCAGAAAGATCCCCGGCAAAGACCTTGGAGCCTTTGTTTCGCTCTATCGCTTCCTCAATACTAGCTGTATTAAAGTTGCGTAGGTCTAAGTGCAATGTCTGCCTAAAACAAATGCTGTATCACCCAGATCACCCAGCACCACTATGCGATCGTCAGCCAGAGAGATCAGTCCTTAAATGTCATATTCCTTGTAATAACACTAGCTAACAGTACCCTTATGATCAAAACAAAGTAAGGTTTGCATACAACTGCTTGACGGCAGAATAACTGGCACTGCGGCTTTTCATAGGAATCTTGGAATCAGTAAATTACAGTAAGTTATCTCAAAACCAATTATCATCAACGATACGGCTCTCACAATACATAGTTTAAGATTACATTTACAATATAATACGAAGCCAAAAATATTGGTGCAATATATATATGTTTGACGTAGTCAGCGATGGCTGAGCGATAGCGCCGCCAACCTCTTTATAACTCTGTACGGGTGTATTGTGTAGATAGCGCAGAATAACAATTATAAATGCAGCTTGAGTAATATTTTCACTTTTCTACGCTTTATCGCAAATTAACTAGGTAAACAGACAGTTTTTTTTTTTTGTTTTGGAAGAGTGACTAGGTTGGTATCCCGAATTGACCTGCGCCCTGCACAATCCGAACTCTAAAATAAGACTCTGTCCACGTGCCGCTAGTGACGTCACGGTGTTTAGGACTTCCTCAGTACTACAGTAATCAAATGAGCAACTTAATATATAACTACACTCAGCGTCACAAAAATCGAACCTCTCTGAGTTTGCGCGAAAAATGGCTGTAATGGCTAGAAACGAATTATATTTATATAAATATTGGTATGTTTGAAATGGGTATTTGAATAGCTTTACATTATAAATAAAAAAATCATGAAATCATTAAAACATTTATCATTATAGAGCGTCAAAAAGAAACACTGTCAAATGCTCGTTAGTAAGGACGCTAGTTACAGCACCTAAAAAGGGTATAAAAGGGTCGATCTGGATGAAATATGGGCCAGTCGTAATTTAGACTTTGCAGTGAACACACGTGAACAAGTAACCCAAGTCAGAACAAGTAAAGATGGACACCAGCTCTGAAGAAGCCGCTCAAGTGATTGCCCTATTGCAGTCGGGGATGCGGCAATGTGACGTTGCTCGACAGTTGAACCTGTCCCGTTTTTCAGTTCGACGGGTGTTCCAACGTTTTCAGCAGACTGGTGGTTATGTTATAAAACCGGGATCTGGAAGAAAACGGTGCACATCAGAAAGAGATGACCGTTTCATCGTTACGACATCTTTACAAAACCGTTTTACAAACGCTGTTGAGTTGCAACAACAGCTTCGATCAACTCGGAGAACATCTGTGAGTGTTTTTACGATAAGAATAAGGTTACACGAAAAGAGTTTAACAGCCCATAGACCTGCTAAAGGTCCAAAACTTACTGCACAGCATCGCAGAGATCGCCTAGAGTTTGCTCGCAATCATTGCGAGTGGACTCTAGAACAGTGGCGGACCGTACTCTTCTCTGATGAGACGAGGGTCTGTCTCTTCTGCAGTGACAGACGTAGAAGGGTCTACAGAAGACAGGGGGAGAGGTTCACACAACCCTGCTTCGAAGAATCCGTCGAATACGGGGGTGGCTCGTGTATGTTTTGGGGCGGCATTTCCGTCGACGGGAAAACGGAACTTGTGTGCGTTTCCCGGACTCGGGGTGGCCGTGGGCAAGGGTCATTAAATGCTGGTCGGTACATTGCTGAAATCCTGGAGGAACATGTGGTCCCGTATGCTGGTTATGTCGGTGATGGATTCATGTTAATGCATGATAATGCTCGTTGCCACACCGCGGCTATTTTACGGGATTATTTACAGGAGGTCGATATCCCTGTTATGCATTGGCCAGCACGAAGTCCAGACCTTATCCCAATAGAACATCTCTGGGATGACCTAAAACGGCGCGTGCGAGCTCGAGATCCAGCTCCAGCCACTCTTCAAGAGCTCCAAGATGCGGTACTTGAAGAGTGGGAACAAATACCCCAAGAGGCTGTTGCGATCCTTGTAAGGTCCATGAAAGATCGCATGGAAGCCGTTATCAAGGCAAGGGGGGGTAACACTAGGTTTTAAGAACTTTTTTGTATTTATTAAGTTTTTTTTTTAATTATTAATTTGCAAATTTGTACATACCCTGTCTTTTTCTTTAATTTCTCTTTCGTATCGTTATAAAAGTGAAATTCAATTAAAATTCCTGAAAGCTAATGAAATTACCTTTCGAATGATACCCTCAAACCACAACATTGCCATTGGCCTGTTGTGTTAAAATAGTATTTAAATTATTTTTTTCGGATGTGCGATTTTTTTGACGCCGAGTGTATATCGTTTTCCACGACATGTTTTATATCTTTTAGAAAACCTTTTAACATACAGTTAGGGTGTATCTCGAAGAACAGCATCTCCGAATGGCCAATAATTAAAAAAAAAATATTTTACAATTTTAATATTTTTAGTGCCTCAAAACTTAGTGAATAAATAAATTAAACTAATATTATTATTCTTATTATTTTTATTTTCGATGACCATAAGTTGCAAATTATCATGTAAGAAGTTCGTTATTCATTATCTTTTAAAAAATGAGCAGAAAATGTTGTCTTGTCCAAGAATAACCCAGTTCATTCAGACGTCTGACAATTACAATTAAGATCATTAACGTTTGCATCGGCGACATCAGTATCTGAAGCTATCTAAATTTAAATATTGTAAATTGTACTTTACTTCACAATACGTCGTTGTAATAAATAGAAACAAATTAAAAAATATAGTATATTGTCAAAATGTATGTGCATAAATTGTTTCGATTTACAATTAAAGTAATGCTTAAGCCGTAATATTTGTATTTCCGGTTTTTTAATTATTTGTATTGACAGTTCCGGAAATAGTATCATCACAATTTCTGAGAACCAAAAACGCGACCAGAAATGGGAACACAGGGCGTTAGCCTTCCGATACAATATTCTGGCCCGCCTATTCGCGCAATGCCACAAAGAAGTCAAAAAATTTTGAAAAAGAAAAAGAAAAATATACCATAATATACCCTCAGAATTTTGTATAACAATGCATTCAGCGAGGTAATAAAATTACCGCCTTACTATAATGCATAGAATACGTTTGTTGAGACACGCACAAATACATAGTTTTAAAGCCATCTTGAGAAAACGGAGCGCCTCTATTCTCAGCAAGCTCCTAGGTTTTTGCTAAAGATCTGTCTGGCGGAAAAAGCCAACTGAAAACAAAGGCAATTCAAGAAGGGCGTTAACGCCGTCTCAAAGAACTTTATACCCATATTGTAAGAATCGTCACAGATCATGTCTAACGTCCATGTCACAACTATACCAGTTGTTGTTGGGAACACTATGCTCGAAGTTGTCGACGAATATGTACACCTAGAACAGTGTACTATGCAGGTCCAACTTTGACCAAGAGGTCAATCAACGGAAAGATCTGAGCTTGATGTTTCTCTGCGAGATAGAATCCGTAACAATGATATCAGTAACAGAACTAAAGTAATCAAGATAGCCCTTAAGATTAGCAAGCTGAAGTAGCCCCCACCAGATTGTATTATGTATTTGCTTTAAGATAAAAATATTTTGCTTGATAGTCTTTATCTTTTTTGTTTTTATGTGATGATTATGTTTCACTTTCACCTGCTATATTTTGGATAATTTAATGTAATTTTATTTTTGCTTTTAACTTTATGTTTGATGACTGCTTGTGAATTTTATAAATGGTTCTGACAGAATATCATGCATGGTACCTATTTGTTGCTGCAATCAGATATAAATTGCCATACTTATACATTTATTGTGTTAGCCATGTATCATCTCATCATCATATGCATCATCATATGCATCATTTTACTGATTTTTGGCGACGAATGAAATTTATTTCTTTCTTCCTTTCTTTGCAACCTGCACGGTTTTGTGATGCGATAAATCGATGCATGTAGGCTGGCTGCTGCTGCCTGTGACTCTGGACTGAAGTTGTGGCAATCTATGGAGGAGGCCTATGTTTAACAGTGGACTAAGATAGGCCGAAATGATGATGATAAAAAATGCGACCCATCGTAATAGCATCACTACTTTTCCTCTGCGGTGCCCCACTTCAGATGCCGCCCCGCAAGAGTTTTCATATCAAAACTCCTTTCCCAATTCGAGTGCAGCACCGACAAAACCACCATCACTCCCCCCCCCCCCCCTATATAGATCGGTACAGCGGTTAAACCACTAAAACGTAACAAACAGAACAGACAGAGAGAGTTACTTTCGCATTTATAATATTAGTATGGATGGTTTAAATGGAATGCATAAAAATATATATGCCTAAAGTAATTTTCGTATCCGTGTGCAGCCGACCAGCAGTTGAAAACCACTGCGATCCATGATTTATATCCTCTCAAACGTACAAAGAGAAAACTTCCAGAGCACTAGAGATTACATTACGTATAAATGATGTCGTATACGTAAATGGTGCTCCTCCAGAAAAAGTTCATTTGAAAATTATGTAGATAATTTACTGTTGGTAGGATTCCTATGCATAAGTCCCTAATACTGCAGGGCCAGTTATTCTGCTGTGAAGCAGAAGGGTGCAATCGCGTGTTTCGGTTTGAAGGGCACCAATAACTAGTGTAATTACTGGGCATATGAAACTTAAGAACTGATGTCTCAGGGTATCGAGCGCAGTGTGATACTACTCATAAATATTCTAGGCGACACAGCAATTGTTATGGGCATACTTTAGCGTAGCTCGTAACTTTTTCCTTTAATAAAAACCGTCCTCGTAATTGTGATATTACGAATATCACTTTTTTAAAGATAATGTACATACATATACATACAGTCACGCCTTCCACTTCCACTTTCATTTAAGGGGTAGGCAGAAGCCGGTTGGCGAACCACGTAGCCGCCTCTTGGGTACGAGTCAAAAAAATAGATAAATTTTGATAGATAGAAGTCAGACCTTTACTTTGGTTTACCCTATTAACCTACAGCAAGAGATAAAGAAAAAATAAATAAATGTTCGCGTAATTTATTTTTTTCACGCTATGATTTTTCTTGAATCGTGAGTGCGCTTTACAGACATTATTTCACGTGCACAACACTACCAGAACCGAAAACCAACTCCTTGTCTTTTTGCACAAATGGTTGCCACCGACTGGGATACGAACCCAAAACCCGCAGCTTGAAAGGCTTAATCTGACCTGTAGGTAAACAGATCTTAAAATATAAGAGGTTATTAAAATAATAAAAAAAATATAAATTATAAAGAAAATATTTAATTTTTTTATTTTATAAATGTGACGGAACAAGCGAAACGTTCACCTGATAGTAAGTCTTCCCTTATCAGATGCTCTGTCACCCAGAACATTTCGGTGCGACACCACACTGCGCCCGCCACACTGAGTCTTCTTGAGTCTCATATGCCCAGTGATTACGCTAGCTCTCAGTGCCCTTCAAACCGAAACACAGTAATGTTTGCACACTACTGCTTCACGGCAGTATAACTGACCCTGGGGTGGTACCTACCTAGACGGATTCCTGCATAAGAATTCTATTTTTATTTTTATTTTTTATTTTGTCCTGTCCGAATATTGGGCAGAATTTTTATTGACAACGTAGTATTTATCGAACCAAAATGAGTAAATGTAATAAATATTTTATTATTTGGTGTAATGTAACAAATAATTTTAAAAAAATAAGCGCGGAGAACTTTCATAACAAAATATTAAAATGTATATTTATTAAATAAAAATTTTATACATTTTATGTAAAATGTACGAACAATGTCTAAAGATCCACTGCCAAGAGGCATCTTGCCAGAATCCTGTAATTCTAATTTTCAAAGAACTTACATTCAATAGAAGGCTTGTGTGAATTATTAACGTCCCATTAGTTTCAGCTCAACGTCTTTATCCCTGAAATACATATTTTAAGAATCTTTACACATTGTGAAGTTTAAATACCACTATGAGTCATTATAAACTAATAAAATTCTACCTTTACTTCAGTAATATAACAGGGTTTTTTTTAAATTAAAGTAATAAATGTAACAGACCGGTAGGAAGGAAAAGGCAACGAATTGATAAATAAAAGCCTCAAGTGTTTACCATTGTCCTCATCGTATAGTATATTATTGTAATACAATTTAAAAGTATACAAACTCCCAAAATTTGAGCACAGGCATCCTCTCATTTTAAGGAGGTAAGTAGCAAGATAATAGTGGATTTTTACCTGGCACGCCGGCCCCTGGCTCGTGAGCACAGTCATCCGATGAAGCTGTAAAAGCCAAAAAGGCTAACAGCTAACATCACCGAAATAATATATGTGGATTTCACAGGTCCTCGAAATGGTTTTTTTAATCTATTTGTTGTATATTTATTTATTTTGTTTTACACAATTACGATATCCTACACAAGGATTTCTCCAGTGTCATAGGTGTGTTTTACAGACAAATTCCACATGCATAAAGATTCCGCCCCGGAACAGCTATCGTCACGCCATACAAATATAGAAAATAATTTGTTCCGTATGAAAATTGAACCAGCATCCCATAGCGCAGAAGCGGATTGCTCCGTGTCTTCTCCAAGCGAGCCATTAAGTTATTAAGATGACGATCTCACCGAGGCGAAATTGACCCGTACAAATTGCTTAGTATAAAATTCTTCTTATTAAAAGCAGTAAATATAAATTAAGTAGATAGTTGAATAAAGACACTTAACTTTAACTATTAAGCTTTTAAACAACATGAACAATATTACGATGTTAAAAAAGTGTTAGTCTAAGTAAATACAAGATTGGAAAGTGTTTACTAGTTGACTTTTGCTTCCCGTTAAAATCATATCGCCAAGTAATCCACATAAGAATAACAATGTTTTCACTTTGTTTTCAATTCCTTTAGTTCATTTTCACGAATGGTCCTGAGAGTATTTCCCCGTCTACAACTTTCATAGTTTTAGTTTTTGGATGAAATGAAAAATATACTATAATATAATATCAATATAATATATTTAGAAATAAATACTGTAAAAATATTAGGTGACATATCTTTCGTAAAATATTAAACATTTTTTTATTCATTATTTATGACTCAATTTATGGAGTTAATTAATAATTTAATAGCCGTGACACGAGCTAATAAAGTTCGACCCGCGGTGTCCCGCTAAAATTTATAATTGAAAATTTTAGTGCTGCTTTGCCACGTAGTTAACGGTGAAGAAAAATATCGTTGCACCTGCCAGATCTGAGAAATAATAACATATTTTAAAGAAAAGTGAAGTACAGTATCAATGTTTTGTGGCGGTTTACAGGGATCTCATTAATTAAACAATATAATAAAAAAATGTTTAATTTGTCAAAAGATTTTTTTCTATTCCATAATTTATAGTGAGATTTAGATTATATTAGTAAAAAAATCATATCTATTACCTATGCTGTGATTGACTTAAATCAACCAATTATCATATTACTTTATTGTGCGTAGACAACTCTAATAGGAGAAGAACCTTCAGCACTGTAGACTGTAAATGTAGAACTTAGAGAACATACAGGAGGCACAGGCCTCCTCTATGTTCTCTATATTCTACATTGCTCAGAGTTCTATTACTCAGAGTGGCAATTACTTTACTGTATTGTAACTACTCGTACATAACGTTGATCATGATAATTATTATAAAAATCATATGTGGTCTCTGTCTACCCCTATGGGAAAGAGGCCTGACTGTATGTATGTATGTACGAGTACGTATATAGTATTTTCAATGGAATGCTTGTGTGAATAAAACATATTACGTAATTGATAATTTTTATTGTTTCGAGGTGGCTTAATTGTTTCGTCGTCGTTTACATTTATTGCGTAATCTTTTTATTGCATGATGACGTTTACAAGCTCGTGGTTAACAAATTAATTCGATAAATTGATAACACTGAGTTAATAGCACAAATCCATATTTGTCCAACGAAAATATTGTTTATACAACAATATTTCGCATACCTCAAATGTGTGCGCAATCTGTGCATAATAATCATTTTAAGGTGTGGATAGGATTATTGGAATTTTGTGTAGGATATGTTCGCGCGTAGACTGCATAGACACAATCATGTGGAAACAATTCACATCGCTTATTCGCCGAGTTAACGCCAGTACCTACGCCATCTTAGATCTTCGATTGTCAGTAGTTGAACCGTTGAGGTGCCTATAACTCGTGCATTCAGAAATCAGATTGCATATAATATATGTATTGTTATTGTCTTGTACATTTACATCATCATTTCAGCCATTACAAGTCCACTGCTGAACATAGAAGATTATTTTCAGAAATCATTCCGGGTTGGCAGCCTGCTTGGCAACTAGTGCATACTAAATTTATTAATAATAATTATTTCAGTGCCAGGGTGACACTGCGTCAGTGCATGACTGGGCATGTCTTAAGATCAATTTTATATATTATAATTTTATATTTCCTCGTGATTTTCACTTCACCGCCGTGCACGTGGTAAATCGAAACTCAAAATTAACATGAACTATTTTGAGGGTACCGGTGTGAGTCAGGTAACATTCCTCCGCCCGAGCACTTAGCTGTCGCGGCTTACAAAAAATGTGAGCAGACCAGTGTCCTGTAGTGTGACATTTATAGCATGACTTATGGCAATGAATAAAATAACAATTTCCAATTGTTATACTGCATCAAAGTTAACACTGTGAAAATTCTGTCGCAGGAGATTTACTTAAATAAATCGGCAATAGACGGTCAGACGCCTGCCAATTACAATTAGGGATAGCGCTATAATTGGTGATGATGTTAGTAGATAACCTAAATTGAAATGCAAATCATTAAAAATTATTGTTTTTGGGTCTGTTTCTGTTGTGCATAAAAAAAATATTTATATTTTGCGGCAACATCTAGAGCATTAAAATTTTATGTCAAAAAAACTAAAGCACAATTATTTTACTCTAAAGAACTTACGTATTTACATTTTTTTTTGAACTCTTGACTAATTTTACGGATTTTATCGCGTTTATTTTAACTATTTATAAACCGACGTAAAATTAGTTTTATTAAATGAGTAGTGTTTGAGTAAATATAAAATAAAATTACTAAGCCTTCAAATGAAACTTATTATCATCTATAATCTTGACATATCATTTGAAGCAAAAAAATAGGTGTCGCTAGTGATATCCTCCGGGGCAATTTCGAAACACGGCGACTATTTCTGAAAGCTTTCAACTGCGCAAGAGACATTATAGTGTCACAAGTGTTTTTTCTTTCTTTTGTTTCTGTATAAAAAAACTGATGCCTCACAGTGGGTTTTCTCCTGTGTCGTGGGTACGTTTTACAGACATAAATTCCTCATACACAAACCAACCAGACCCGGAACAACTATCTGTAGGCCATACAAAAAATTTGTCCCGTGCGGGAATCGAAACCACGACCCGCGCAGCAGGAGCCACTGCCACTGGGCTTAGCCACTGCGCCAAACGAGCCGACATAAGTGTACGCGCAAACACACAGGCACTCACTGGTCCCTACCCACCAGCGCCCCGTCTAACAGTAATTCAGTAAGATTGGAGGTAGGCTATAATTCAGTATCGGTACGGGGACAATTACAGCACAACCAGACTAGAGCTGGGATTCGAACCCAGGACCCGCGGCGTAGTAGACAGGTACTCTAACCACTAGGCCTTAGGACCATCTGTAAATGCATTGACATTACATCATTTGCAGAAATGAGATTGAATGAGAATGTGTCTATGTTTGCATTCATTCTTTCATCTGGAGAGTATTTTCTACCCTAGCGGTCGACATACTTTAGTCTTTATGTCCACCAATTAATAGAATCAGGCGTTATTTTGCGGAAATCCATTATAGTAAAGTAGAGAAAATTAATTGGCTAAGATCTGCCTGCAAAATTTAAAATGATGTGTATTACCGAGTTTTGAAGAGCACCGCCCGCCCTCTCACTACAGCGTGCACAAGAACACCAATACCGCCACCGGGAGCCGCCTTTCGCCGCTTTACTTTATGTCATCCACAAACTCATAGTTATCACCACATGTTAAAAGTGAACTCTTTATAGTTGCTTCTATTGATATGAAAATAACAGAGATCCCGGTCAACAAAACAATAATATTTTCTATAGTCCGGCAAGTTCACGCGCGACTGTCCTGCAAGACGACAAACGTTAGAGGCCAGATAACAAGTCATACAAGTGATCCTTCCTCGGACGGTCCTTATGACTTATTTTGGCATAAGTAGACTTCGATCTCGTGACACACATCGGACGCGAAAGAGTCCTAAATGAGATGGGAAAGTTTAGAAGTTTATCTATGTACATGTTTGGGTCAAACCAAACCTGACGGATAGCTGTGCGCCAGGTTTAGCACAGCTATCCGACGAAGCAGTAAAAGCCAGATAGGCTAACAGCTATAAGCTTTGTCTTTGACGTTTCAAAAAAGTAAAGTTTCAGCCTATAAATGACCCACTGCAGAGCACAGGCCTCCTCTCATTTCTGAGAGGGTTCTGGAGCTAGGAAGAATCCGCCACGCTGCTCCAATGCGGGTTGGCGGACTTCACATGTCTTCGAAATATTTTTTATTTCTCAGACATGCAGGTTTCCTCACGATGTTTTCCTTCACCGTCGAGCACGTGGTAAATCAGCACTTCATTTAACAATTTTAGTGGTGCCGGCACCGGGAATCGAACCCAGGTCACTCGCGTACTATGAAATTTAAAGCGAGCGCCTAGCCCCTGAGCTACCACGTCTCTTGAGATCAACCAGAACATAAATTTAAGACTAAATAAATAGGTAATAAAAATTTGATTCTGTTAACATACATACAGTCACGCCTTTTTCCAATATAAGGGATAGACAGAGGCCACTCACGTAGCCCTATTTTCGCCCACGCGGGAAACGAGACGTGACGGGTGGCGAACCACGTCGACGTCATTTACCATTTTCGGTAACTAAGCTGAAAATTAATTAGATACTATGAATCAGTGCATCCGTTGCACCTGCTCTGTGGTATATTTTCGTGTGGGTGTGTGGTGAGTGTGTGTGTGTGCATCTGTCTGTTATTTACAATATACCTTAACTAGGATCAAACAGGATCAACAAATAAATCCGTAAATTCCGTCACTACTTTAGCTAACTTAAAGCCGACCCCGATCAAGTTAGATAATAAATTATACGTGTCGGTTTTTGCGATTCCGGATAGAATATATGTTGCTCTGTTTTTTATTCTACGTTTAATAACGTTGCTGTACCGAAACCTGGCCGTAGCATGTGCCAATTAAAATTTAACAGACCGATTGCCAAAATTGTGAAGGAATCCTCATATGAGATAACGCGTGTATTTACGATTTGTTTGTATTTCGAACAACCATTAATATGCAATATATAAATCACGTGACTGTTTTTTTGTAGTATTGTCATAAATATCTATACAGGATTTTCTTTATCCTAGTTATATATAAGTTCATGAAACTATGTGCACGAAAAATTCGAGTAACTATTAAAATATGTGAGACAATTAAATTGTATGTTTTATTTGTACCCACTTATGATACTGCTGTTGTGATAACATCAAATAAATCCATTCATTGCGACAGATTTCAATTAAGGAATGCCGGTGTTAGAATTACTTTGTACATCGCTATTTCGAGCAAGCCTTCCAAGTATTTTGTGTAAAGAATGTTCTAGTTAATTTAGAAGTAGACCTAAAACTTACTTCGTAATTAATTCTTTTATAACATGGGTTTATTGAACAAAATAAACAGCACGCATTGCCAAATTTACATTTACAAGAATTGTAATTTTAATTTTTACACTTTTTCTGTCCATAACAAATGCTGTGCCGCCCAGAACATTTTTGTTTAGCACAGCACTGTGCCCGTCACCCTGAGACGTCAGTTCTAAAGTATAATATGCCCAGTAATTACACTAGCTCTCAGTGCAACTGGCATTGATCACTAATGTAGACCGAAACACAGCAATGTTTGCACACGTTTGCTTCACGGCTGAATAACTAGCACTGCGGTTGTGTACCTACCTTACACTTATACCACCGCTTATATTCTTTCACCATTTGTAAAAGTAAATCCATGTTTAATACAAAAAGCAGTTTATTCGATGAACTATCTTTTCAATTTTTCGTGTAATCTTGGCAAATTAACTTTCTACCCATAAAGGGGCATACATTTCTACACATAAACCCTATAAAGGATTTCCACAAAGTAACGCCTGATTCCATTTACTAGACATATATTTTTGTATTTTAAAAATAAATGTAGTTGTTCTACGGCGTCTTTTAAGTAATGTGTAATAAGCACAGTATTCGTTCGCTATCACTAGTCGACTGCTGAACATAGGGTAGGAACATATCAATTTTACATGTACAACATAACCAGATCCGAAAACCAACAATTTGTGACACCAAATATCAACACAAATGTTTGCTCCGGCTGGGTTCCGAACCCACTACCCACGGCGTAGAAATCAGGTACTCTGTCCATTAGGCTCGGCGGTCGTTATCGTATATGTTATGGTATTTTCTTACAACCCAGAGAAGTTGTTCTCAATACGGTCCCACAATGGACGCTTTCTAGCGTGGATGTTAAAGAATTCGATGCAAAATTTCACAGTGTTATAAAAATGTATGCTCATGTCAAATAAAATAAAATCAAATCTCATGTCAAATGTATGCAAAAGTAGACAGTAGCCAGAAAATGTTTGAAAAGGTTGCTCTGGAGTGACAATATTTAATTTACCAATTTAAATTAAATACATATTATCAAAAGATGCCTGTGGAAAGAGTCCCTCCCCCAAAAAAGACCAACTCCTCCAGTTTTACCTATTACCGTCCAATGTTCTAGCTCCCATTCCTATCTTAAGTTCTAGAACGCCTTGTGTATAACCAATTAAGCTCCTACCTTCTAAATCATAATCTTATCAATCCGCTTCAATCCGGTTTCCGTCCTGGTCACAGTACGACAACATCACTCCTACATATTACCGATGATATTCGTTATGGGATGGAGAACCAAAAGCTTACAGTACTTACTTTGATGAACTTTAGTAATGCATTTAATACCGTAGATTTTGACATTTTATTGGGCATCCTGCTTTCTCTCAACGTATCTCCGATTGCGATTGACTGGTTTCGTAGTTATTTATGTGGTTGCCAACGGCGTATTCAAGTGCAAGATGTTTTTTCCACCTGGACTACTACACCCGCTGGCGTTCCGCAAGGTGGCGTCTTGTCTCCTCTCCTGTTTTCAGTTTTCATTAATTCCATTAGTCATCAACTATCTTCTTCTTACCACTTGTATGCTGACGATCTCCAAATTTATATCCAGTCTTCTCTGGAACATCTGCCTAAAGCAATTGACACGACCAACACTGATCTGGCTTCGATTTTGAACTGGAGTAAATCATATGGCTTAAGCATTAATCCTAAGAAAACTCAGGCAATTATTATTGGAAGTTCTAGACTTATTACAAAAATTTACTCGATTTGTCTACTATTTATCCTGCTAAATGGTACACACATCCCATATAGTAAAAATGTCAAGAATCTGGGCATATATTTTGACTCCTGCCTGACCTGGACTCCGCAGACTAATGAGGTTAGTCGAAAAATGTTTTCTGCTCTAAGTTATTTACGGAGACTACGTAATTTTCTTCCTATGGCTACTAAAGTTGTGCTTGCACAGTCTCTTATCTTGCATATACTTGACTATGCTAATATTTGCTATCTTGACGTATCGATCGTAGACATACTACAATTCGTATTTGAGATTCGCTAATATGATCATATTTCTGAATTTCGTAAAAAACTCAAGTGGCTTCCCATCCGACTTCGCAGGAATACTCATATACTTTCTGCTTTGTACTGCGTGCTGTACAACCCATCTACTACTCTGTACTTAAAAAAATTCCCTCTCCCATGATAAATTTCTTTGTTCTTCTGTCAACCTCTCGATCGGGACTTTTATTCACTACACTTTATTTAGTAAATCCTTTACTGTCACAGCTGTGCGCTTGTGGAACTCCTTACCTTTGCACATACGACGAGTAAGTCGACTAAGTCGACTAAGTCCCTTTTTTCCTTCAAAAACCTGGTTAGAGCTCATTACTTGACTCTCGTTTTCGATTTAACTCATGTTTTCGCTTATAAGTTTGTTCTTAATCCTTTACCTAAGTCTGTCGTTTTTTATATGAGATGCTATCATCTAATGTTTTGTATGAATTTATATGTTTTAGTGTACGCCACCCTCTTTTTCTGGTTTTTCATTTTGCTGTATCAGTTCTCTACGCTTAGGTTGTCTGGAAGAAATCACTTTCAGTGATAATACCGCCTTTTGTACCATAACTTAAATATAGTACTTAGTCTTTATTTTTGTATTGGTGTACAATAAAGACTATATTCCATGAGTAAAAGAATTACTTACCCAAATCTTGATAGTTACATCTCCAAATTAACAACAGCCATCGATCAACGTCTACAGGTAGACGCAATAAACACGGACTTTTGAAAGGCCTTTGACAAAGTATCGATCTTAGGACCGCTATTTCGTAACAATTTTACATACATACATAGAGTCACGCATTTTCCCATATAAGGGGTAGGCAGAGGCCGCTCACGTAGCCCACTCGCGGGAAACGAGACGTGACGGGTTGCGAACCTTACCCGGCCATTTTGGTACGAGTCAACAATTCCACATTTTTAACAATGATAAACATCTTCAACTATTCCACACATTATTTTTTTGCTGACGATTTCAAGTTTATTAAAGTAATTCAGAACGAATATGATGAGACACAATTGCTTCACAAAGACATAATTAGCTTTTTGGTGTACAACAAATAAAACAGAAAGCGTAATAAAATCGAAACTATTTATAACATTCAAGGAATAACCCTTAATGAACTTACGGTTACCCGAGATATGGGTATTCATTTAGACAGCCAATTACGATACACAGAACATTTCGATAAAATTATTATTAGTAGTGTACAAGCTTAAACTGAACGCAGTTTCATGTGGTGAAACCTGATTAGGTCCACGTATTTTCATCTGTCATTCTAATGTCATTACAATTTTATTAGTTTATATATTAATGAGTTATTATTTACAACGTACTAGAGGAGACACCTCAACTTGATTATTTGTAACACAACTTGGAGTGCATGTGCTCAATAAGTATATCGCATCTGCTCGCACTTATTGTCATCTATGAGAACCCTCGCTCGCCTTGCGGATGCGCCTCGTGTTATCATCCAGTTGCGCGACGTACTTTGTTTGTATATACTAGTACATTATAACTCAATGCTATACAATTATATTGAATTACGCTAATTTTGTACCAGTTTTGTTGAGATCTCAAATTAAAAGGTTGAATGAGCACGCAAGTCTTCGCGCAAAATCAAGCATGCATATAAGGCTCTGGGGTTGGTTTAAAGATAATCAAAGGAGTATTGAAAGCCTTCGACCACGATTCTTTTAAAACAACAATTTAGCAAAGCAAATAAAAACCAAAAGTTGGGCAGCAGCATCTTCCTGGATTATCTGAATAAATAAGCTGCGGTTGCCAACCCGCCTGCCAAGCGTGGCAATGATGGAAAAATCCCCTTAAAATGAGAGCTACAAACTTTTGTGGCTATCTATGGTGGAGGCCTATGTTCAGCAGAGGACTAGTAATAGGCTGAAGTGATGATGATGATGATGACATTAATAATAAAATATTTGTTATTTAATTTCCTATGTTTTAACGCATACTGTGATATCTTGTAAATGAGGAAACATTGGATATTTAATCGTATTGTGCTAGATTTATTATGTCTTTGTTGTGATTTCCTTGTTGGAAATGAAATAAAATAAAAAAACACTATATATATAAACCACTATAAATAATTATTATATATTAATTAAATTAAAGTTGTTTGTAAAGTACTATTTCATAATATCACACATACTCGTATTATAATTAATCATGCAAGATTAGTGGAACTAAAACGATCTTCTCTGTTAATCCAGCTCGTGGCTTTGTTACTGGCAGGAAACAAGTTTAATATATTAAATAACTATTAATTTTTTGTCAAGCGCATACATTGTGGTAATGCCGCTAGTTTTTTTAAAATAATATATAAGATAAATTCCTAAAAACAACGCATTTTTTATTTGATACAGTGACGAAACGAGCAAAATGTTCACGTGATGGTAAATGCAACGTCTGCCATAACAGATGATGTTTCACCCAGAATATTTCTGGGTATTTAAAAAATATTTTCTGGTTGTATAGGTTCCGGTTGTGTAATTAAAAAATATTTTTGTAATAATGACTCAAACATAACTTTAATACATTTTTGGAAATGCTAAAAAATATTGAAAAATTAAAATAAATGACTACATTCCATAAACAATTTTTTTTAGACTTTTTTAGAATAAAAATATAATAAGTTATACATATTATATCCATACATATATAAAAACACAAACACATACATATATATTTATATATACTTTGGTAGTAGAATTCCTATGCAGGAATCCGTCTAGGTAGGTACCAGTTATTCTGCCGTGAAACTGTATTGTGTGAAACATTACTGTGTTTCGGCTTAAAGGGCAATGAGAGCTAGTGTAATCACTGGGCATATGAGACTAAAGAATTGATGTTTCAGATTGACGGACGCAGTGTGGTGTAACATACATACAGTCACGCTTTTTTCCCATACAAGGGGTACACAGAGGCAACACACGTAGCCCACTTTTCATCCCCGTATGAAAGGAGACATGACAGGTGGCAAACCCCGTCGCCGCCATTTTGGTACTAGTGAAAAAATTTCTTACTCCCCACTGCGTTCCCACGAGCAGAATATAGTGTTTTTCTGCACGAATCAAAGCGTTCCGTACAATACTCTCTTACGACACATTGGTATGAAAGAGGTAGGTGCTATTCTACTATGCCGTACACCTGCCAGCTTTTATTATACTGACTTCTCTATCGAAATGCAGCATAATTGACATCAAGTACATTGTACTACTAATGAAAATTATATACCTCTCCACCCGTCTTATTTTGTGTCTACAAAAATGCATGGAATATGTGTATACTTCTTGTGAATTATGGCATGGGGGCAGAATCAATTTTCATACCTCATGAATTAGCAACTCATGGGAGACGCAGAAGGCGGTATATTAAAGTGACAATCAATTATTTATAAGTTTGATATAACGCTTAAAGAAAACATTATACATTATTTTAGCAGTTACATTATTGTGAAAGAGTTAAGTCCCATTTATATTACGTTGATTGCAAAGTTGTTAAATACAAAGCTTACAGGCGTCAGTTTTATTTCCACGCCTGTAGTTTGCAGATAGGATGGAACTTTCATCCGAAGCTTTCGCTACTGAGGCAGACGAAACAAATTGTGGATTTATGCCACGCTGCCGAGGATTGCGCCCTTTCACTAAAAAAAAAATTCGTTAACGAATAGATAATTTTGTGTTAGTAAAATATTTTATTTTATTCAATCAAAAGTCGTACTAAATTTCTAAACTTATTTTATAGGTGAAAGTGACGAGACGAACAAAACGTTCACTTGATGGTAACTGCAACGTCTACCCATACAAGTACAAATGCTGTGTCATCCAGAACAATTCGTATGTCTCATGTGTTCAGTAATTACATCAGCTTTGAGTGTCCTATAGACCAAAACACTGTAATGTTTGCACAGTACTGCTTCACGGCAGAATAACTGGCCTTGCGGTGGCACCTATACGGATTCCTGCATAGAATCTAGTTATCATCCGTGTTAAGAGAGATTAGTGAAATCTTTAAAAAAACAATCAAATGATTAAAAATGCCGGTTGTATATAACTCACATTTTTAATTATTAAAGTAGTAAAAGGACTTTGGGTCAACTCGGAAAGTGACGATAGTGTTTTAATTGAATTTTGTAATTCCAGTGTATATTTTGTGTTTTGATGTTTAATAATGATATTTTATTATGCAG
This sequence comes from Luehdorfia chinensis, assembly GCA_019845155.1. Taxonomy (NCBI): domain Eukaryota; kingdom Metazoa; phylum Arthropoda; class Insecta; order Lepidoptera; family Papilionidae; genus Luehdorfia; species Luehdorfia chinensis. The sequence goes on from JAHVAK010000527.1 coordinate 14,272,556, forward strand.
TTTATTATGCATTGATAGTTTACATACATCCGACAAAGGACTTCGATTTTAAAACAACTGCGAACTGCTTATCAAGCGCGGATTTTATATATGTCTACACTCAAAAAAAGTCGCCTGTCAATCTCTGCAGGTAGTTGTCTAGTAACGTGGTATACTGACAACCACCCTTTTTAACCTACGCACTTACGACCAGACGATCCACTCAACAGGTCCGCTGGTCAGACGATCTGGCATTAAAAAGTTAGTTACTCGAGAGAATCGAGACAACCACATCTATGTCTTTAGACGAGCACAGAAATTATGAGAATATTCAGTGATAAGTGTGGAGTGAGCTATAAAGTAAATTGACTAAATAGAGTCACAGGCACAGACAATCACCTGTTTTGCCTCAACCTAGCCTGCGGCCTTAAAACATGACACGTCTTCAGGAATACCGCTAAGAAGAAGACATAAAACTATGTAATATTTTTTTTATAAAAACTACGTCTATTTTACATTGTAACTCTAGATGTATACACTCGTATGTACTTTCGCTATTACGATATCTTCATGTCAAATCACTTTACATATAGCTATATACGAGTAGGTATACCACTCTTACACACACTATCAATACTGCTTCATAAGACCTATTAATGTATGGCCCTGCAAGATAACGTTGCAACTATTCCAGGTATTGGACGATCAAGAATTTACTATATATTTTATCCTTCTCACAACAAATTATTATAATAATATCAACAAGAATTAGATTACAAATAATGAATAGTAACATTCATTACATAATGTAATTTCGAAAAAAATATTTATTGCAAAATTTCAAGGCACTAAACGCATAAGCAGTCATATCCCCATGTTTTTCAGAAATAAAAGAACACAGTCAAAAATTAATTTTGCCGCTCCATTAAATCGAGCGGCGCATATCAAAAAAGAATCTTACATATGACTAAAAATAATCTGGGCTTGAGTCATATCTTTATGTAAAACATAAAGTATTTTTAATTATCCATCATTAACACATGTGCACATGTCTGTTGACTCCAGTGACAACAGTCAGAATTTACTGAATGTCTTAGTGAGATGAGTGCAATTATAGACAATGCAAATGTTGCGTCTGCCTTCATGTTAGGAGACTAATGCCCATCCGTATGCCGCTTTTGGTGGCGAGATGCTGAGGTTTTGCCATGACCAACAATCATTGTGCGCCAATATTGAGGCACTAGGTATATCGCCTGACACAATTACATTTATAAGTCATGCACATGGCAGCACGCTCGACCATTGTTTAGTGGCAGAAGCAGCGAGGCATACACTTTCCAATGTTAAAGTTCTATGTAAATCGTCTTGGTCTGATCACTTAGCACTGGAAATAAACCGTAGTATTCATGTAATTCAACCAAAATCTGTAACTAACATTTTTTTATATAATTTCAATATATGATATTGAAATTATATACCTAATTCTCATGTATTATTCAAATTGTATTTCAATAAATAGAAATTTCTGCCGTGAAGCAGTAGTGTGCAAACATTACTGAGTTTCGGTTTGAAGGGCACTGAGAGCTAGCGTAATCACTGAACTCACGTCTCAGGGTGACGGCACATCTTTGTTTCCATATACATTTGGTTGTTGCGTGGTAGACCACGTAGTGGCCTTAATTATGAAAGTATGAACGACACACGCCACGTATTTAAGTTAGAGTGAAAATGGTGCCAAAACAGCGCTTAAAGAATAAGAATGGATGTTGTAGCAGCGGTGCACGCAAAAAAATCTCTAGGGACTTCTGGAAACAGGACAATATTTTAAGTCATAGTTCCAGTTTCCCTCTCAATGTTGGTGGTGTAAGGGAACCAGTTGCAATTACAAATATGTTTAAGAGATCAACCGCTACTTCGTCCAAACGCATGAAACTTGCCTTCAGCTGAGGATCGTCGGTCCCAAGATTATTACGTTAAATTTGCTGCCAAAGAAGTAGCCTCGGCCACATTGAGTATGACAAGAGGGAGACCTGGATAGTTACGTCTGCGAGCATCATCAGTGAAATGATAAGCAGTATGGCTTTAGAGCTGGAATGTCGACAGAAATTGCTACTTTCTGTCTGTCTGACTGTCCAGTACTACACCCTCATGAAGACACCTGTGTTGGCGTGCTTTCTCGACTCAGATCAGAGCAATCAGTAAGCTGGTCAAAAAGTGCGAGGAGTTTGCTGCGGCCTATGAGCTCACATACAAGCGAAATACTAGTTTTCTCTCGCGGGAACAAAATTAATACTATTCCACTTTTATTTTTAAACGGAGTTCGGTTGGAAAAAGTTTCGCAATACAAGTATCTGGGTCACTGGGTCTCAGAGGACCTCACCAACAACGCTGACATTGGGAGGGAGCGGAGGGTGTTAGCAGTGAGAGTTAACAACATGTTGGCTCGTTGGTTTGAACAACTCGCGAGGGAAAAAAGTACACTATTTAAGGCGTATTGCCAATCCTTTTATACAATAGCAAATCTAGCAATCTATGAGTCAATTATAGCCAAAGAACACTTAACGCCCTCTGTGTCCGCGTTTAGGATGCTGTTGGGTTTGTCGAGGCATTGCAGTGCATCAGGAATGTTTGCGGAGGCTTGCACAGATGGCTTTTATGCCATCGTGCGCAAGAAAAGAGCTTCACTGATGCATCGTATTCGTCATAGCTCCGCCTGCGTCCTGAACGTCTTGGTGGACAAACTGGACAACCCTTATGATGAAACGCTGGATTAAGGTTCATGTGCCACAAAGCCCGTAGCATATATTTTATAAGTTGTTTTAACTCGTTTAAGTCCTTATTAGCTCATCTATGGATCGGTGATCTGAATTAAATGATTATTATTATTAATGGACTACTCAAAGACTTTAGAAGATAAAGACTTTTAACTCAAAACTCTTAAAACTCAAAGACATTTAATATTATCTACAGCTTAAATTTCCAGATAATTGTTGTTTTGGACTAGCATTTAGAAACGTAAATTGGAACATGTCCAGAGAAAATTGCATCGAATCTCTCGGGCGTTCAGCCTAAAGGATTAAAGGAGCCCTTGTCTGTCCATTTCCGTTATTTTGCATCTATATGCATTGTAATTTAATAATATTTAAGTTTACAAATTACGAAATAACAAGACTACACATTCAAAAGCCTAGATTTTGTTTCAAAATACCACTGTGAATTATCACATAAAAATGCTACTCTTTATGTAACTGAAACTTTTCCAAACTGACGGATTATTTTTTAAAAAAAAATATTTTATAAACTCTCTTCTGCAATTTACATAAATCATCTCAATCTCCTTCTTTCTTCTCCAAATTTTCGACTACAGCGAAAATTTCCGAATATAATCGAAGCTATCAACTACGCAGGCGATTGCAGTGCTACCAGTGTATGCGCAAGCACAGAGGCAAACTCTAGTCCTCACCTACTCGTGACTGATGCAAGCTCATGCGATACCTTCAGGCTATAGGCTGGTTTGAGTTTTCAGAGATACGGGAGCAAACAAGGAGACTATAAGACAAATGTTCACTCCGGCTGGGACTCGAATTAGGAAACCGCTGCGATACTGTGAACATTAGGCCTTTGTCATCAGATTAAAAATATAACAAAATTGTTTCATGAAGAAATGACGAAAAGCTCTCTTTCTTTTTAATCACAAATGTTTTTAAATGTTTCAACAAAATTATTACTTTTTCTTAAGCATAGGTTTATAATACTTCAGTACGCTAAACTTAAAAATTACAGGGACTATAACCGTATAAATTTTATACAGTCAATTTAATATATTATTTTAATATATCTTATTAGATGTCAAGTCTTAATAAATGTCAATGTCAAGTCAGTCATGTGAGTGATAACAGAAAAAACATGGATATTAAATTAGTATCGTCACTACGAAACAAAATTAATATAATTACGCCACCGGATTTATTAGAAAAACAATCAATACAAAAACCCTTTAAACAATGCGTGAATTGTCTACAAAATTGTTAAAAAAGTTATTTATCGTACTTTAATCGGCTTAGTTTTGTGACAGAATTATTTCGTTGGATCGGACAAAAATGTTGAATTGCGGAAGTTAGTCTAATTTGATTAATATAATATTCATTATAAAATATAGAATATCTAGACGTACATGCATACACAATAAGAGTGCATGCGAATTCTTCATTATAAAATTATGAAAAGAAATTGCTTTGCGTAATGCAGTTTCATAATAAATTGAATTTTTGATAAAAATAAGTAGTAACAAATAATTTGAACAACAGTTATATGAATCTTTTTATTTCTGTACTATCGATGCATCTTATTTTACTAAGAACATAAAAAATCGACAATTTAGACAAATACTAAATACTACTTAAAAATGTCATAGCAATCGCTGATACTCGTATTATACTAAACAAATGCTTTTAGTTTATTACGGAAAACCTTTTATTGGCCTTACCTAAGTTTAATTATTTAAAACCGTATTCTTTTTTGTTATAGTTTTAGGTTTTCTCATTGAATAAATAAAATGTGGTCTGAAAAATAGTAAATCGCAGTGTGGTGTCACACATAAATGTTCTGGGTGACATAGCATTTCTTATGGGCAGACGTTGCACTTACCATCAGATGAATGTTATGCTCGTTTCGTCATTCCATCTAATTAAAAAATTGGTTACAATACTAATTCTACAGAAACCTAATTAACTGATATTATTATACTCGTTTGCCGTGTGGTAGTGGCCTAAGAGAATCTACCACCCCATCTCATCCCGTGGCTGTCGTAAAAGTCGACAGGAAAATAGAAACCATGGAGATGGGCTACAGTACCTGAATAAATAAATTGCGGTTGCAAACCCGCCTGCCAAGCGTGGCAACTATGGCAAAATGAGAGCTACAAACTTTTGTGGCAATCTATGGGGGAGGCTTATGTTCAGCAGTAGACTAGTGATAGACTGAAATGATGATGATGATTATACTCTTAAATAAATAAAACAACCTAATTAAGGCCTTAAAAATCGATAATTAAATATCAAAATTCAGATTTTTGCATTGTCATTAAGTCAAAATATAATCTTTGACTATGACGATGCTAAATAGGTTTTTAATTTTTAATAAGTTAATATCAGATATTATTACCTTATTAATTTCGTCACGAATTACGTTACCTTATAAAGTCGACACTCGTAGTTGATTTTTTTTTAACTGAATTATTTAACAATTATTTACTTGAATAATTTGTATGATCTTTGTAATGTTTAATGGTACGAATATTTTGTTCAAATGGTCATCTTCCATCGAAAACCTATAGAGAACGGAGACACGAAATGCATATACTGCTAACTGAATACAATTTTGGCCGATGAATTGTCCCTGTCATTTAATTCATCTAGAATATTTGCTTCCTTCTGTTAATAATAAGCTTCTTCTGTTAAGATAATTTTTTAATCTATTAAATACATAAACATTAAAAGCAATATTTATTATTTATATAAGTATTTAACCAAATATTATAAAAATGTTATATTTTGTTGCCAAAAATGTATATTATATAAATTTTTGGCATCAAAAATTCCGATTCTGTAACGTCGTAATGATGCTATTTTTTTTTTATTTATTGTACCAACAGATTTTCTTACATATAAAAGTTAGAAAATCTCAATAACTATTTAAGTTGCAGGTTTACCCTGACCTGGTTCTTATATCCATGCTGGATATATAATAAAAACCAGCTTGTAACGTATAAAAATCTTAACTAAATACATTTCTGAGTCACGTACTAGAGTTTCGTAAATGTTAGTTTTATTTACTTGTTACCTAACACTTAACATGAACGTGAATAGATGTTAAAGTAATTTTATCTCCACAGTTTTTCTGCTAATCATTTTGCGTTATTTCCAATAAAATCTTCATTTGCTGTGTTGAATGTGTTGTAGTAAAAATAGCTGTGTTCGGAGGACCAAATAAAGAGTGGACTAATTTATATTTTGTTTGTACTATATATTTAAAAAAGCAATAAATATAGAACAATAATTCTAAAGATAACTTATACATTTAAATCGGTTCAGGCACTCAGAAGTTATGGTGGAATAAAGACATGCACATACATACATACATGGACCCTGAAACATAACATTTCATTTTTGTGGGCAATCGTGTAAAAATAGGTTTCACTTCTTCTTCGCCAACTTAAACCGCAAAGCTGCTTACCTTCTACTTCTACTTTTGCTTACTAAATAGAAAAACGTGATAATCTTACCAAATAGATGAAACGTCGAAGGAGATACTTGGGATGAAATGATGATTAATAATATCAGGCAAATACGAAATGTTTTGCATGGAAAGAACGGTATTCTAAAAGAAGTTACATTAAATAAGTAATATAAAATTCAGTCATAAAACCATGTAGATAATGAATATGGCACACATAAGGCAAATCATTCAAGAAGAAACGCAATCTCAAATAGTTAAATCGAAAAAAAGATAAAAAGTAAAGTACTGGCTATAACCATCCTGCTGCGGGTTATCGAACACTTTCTTTATAATAGAAGGTGACGAAACGAGCAAGTCGTTCACCTGATGGTAAGTGCAATATCTGCCCTTTATCAAATGCTGTGCCACGCAGAATATTTCTGCATGGCATCACCACACTGCGCTCGTCACCCTGAGTCATCAGATATTTAATTCTATATGCCCAGTAATTACGCTAAAACAATATCACACATTTTTGACACCCTATTATAGCCAAGAAGATTCTGTTACTCTATCTAGTGTAGGTTAGTGGACTTTACATTTCCTGAATATCCATATTTATATTTCATTCGTGCAGTTTATTCAAATCACCACCTACTACTCTACTGTTGGTTGAATCCCTACGTAGAAATCCGTCTAGGTAGGTACTACTGCAGGGCCAGTTATTCTGCCGAGAAGCCGTAGTGTGGAAACATTACTGAGATTCGATCTGAAGAGCATTGAGTGCTAGTGTAATTACTTGGCAGATGAAACTAAAGAAATGATGTCACTAAGGGACGGGCGCAGAGTAGTGCCACATAGAATTGTTATGTAACACAGCATTGTTATGGGTAGACATTGCACTTATAGTAGTCGCCCTAAGAGCAATATTAATTCAAAGAATAATTATTAAATAAATTTAAAAAAATCCTGATGCCGGCGACAAGGAATTTTATTTTCATCACCAAGGATAAGAATAACAACGCACAATCGCAGCTTGATTCTTCGTCGAGTATATGTTATGTATATGTAAATTTGTATATCTATTTTATTTGTAATACAGTACCTATTTCTTCTTCTTCTTCAAGAGCCTGGAAAAGTCTACTGTTGACCATAGGCTTTTCCCAAGTTGTGAGGATTTGCCGTAACCGACACGCTTGGCAGACGGATTGACGTTATCGTAGCACAAGGTAATTCGCACCATAGACACTGCTGCCCGCCACAAATCAGTATAATTAGGTTCTGGCATAATAGTGATGACTATTCCGCTATCAATCAGAGGCCGAGCGATTCTCCTTATAAAATTAAGTGGCAGATTCTCTAACCACACGGTGACCATTATTATCCATACTAATATTATAAATGCGAAAGTAACCCTCTCGGTCCCTCTGTCTGTTTATTACCTTATCACGGACCAACCAATCTTGAAATTTGGCACAGAGATAGATTGCATCCTGGAGACGAACATAAGATACTTTTTATCACGGCAAATCCAATAGTTCCCACGGGATATTTAAAAAACCTTGTTCCACGCGGACGAAGTCGCGGGCATCAGCTAGTATTATATATATTTTACCATCACGTAAGCTGTAAATTCTCAATACTGTACACATATAACATTTTGTTTCAAAAAAACGATGCCCACATAGGATTTTTCCTGTAGCGTGGGTGCGTTTTATAGACATACATACCACATGCACAACACAACCAGACCCGAAATCCGACAATTTGTGTTTTGCACAAATGTTGGCTCCGGTTGAGATTCGAACCCAGGACCCGCGGCGTAGAAGTCAGGTACAGTCACTACTGAATTGGAATCAAAATGCAGAAGAATATGATTTTATTTAACAGAAAATTGACTGCCTGTATACTAGACTGCCCTTCATCATGTCAAGCAACTTTTGTACGACGTCAAGCTTAGGGTCTCGTGCCTACGTCACAGCAACCGAGAGACACCGGCCACAGTTGAGCAAGTACCTGCTGTTCTACCATACGTCGGAGAAGTCATGGACAAGTTTGGCTACATTTTGAAGCCAACGTTCATACGAACATTTTTTAAGCCGCCTGAGAAGATAACTCCGTTTTTACCATCTGTCAAGTGTCTCTACAAGCTGCAGGGATTTAGGATTACAAGCTAGATTGTCAATGTTGTCTCTTTTACATAGGGCAAAAAAAGATCTATACAAAACCCGCGTTATAGAACATATAACAGACATGAAGCATCGACGCTCTAGGAAGTTTGCAGTTTGTGACCATGTTCTGGATTATCCCAAGTTTTTTATCAGATTCGACAGACCGCAAACCCTTGCATAAGAACACCAATTCCTACCAAGAATTAATTGCGAAGCTATTGAAATAAAAAAACACCCTAATTTCAATAGAGAAGATGTTTGGGTACTACCACCGGCTCGGAATCCTATAACCAATAAGTTAAATCAAAAACCAAGCAGACCACTGCAAGACTTCAAGATGCTGTACGCTCATTTTGCGTAGATCAGACAGAAAATTATAATTAAAAAAGCTGAAGGTACTCGGGATTAACGGTGACATCAGGACATTTGACACCTCGATGCTCCCGTGACCATGGGTGCTGTAAGGCGCTCGAAACGTCGGGTTATCAATAATTAAAAATTAAACGCTATAAAATCCGTAAAATTGGTTTTATTAAATGTATAATATTCGCGTAAATATGAGAAATCATTAAGTTTCTAGGTTCTAACACCTTAATTTTTTCAAAATTTTCTACCGCATAATTGAAAAGTTAGAGGGAGGACACACTTTTTACGACTTTAGAACCTTTATAGCCTCCCCTATCTGTAATCTCACCAACATTGATAAAATATTATATAAGTAAAATAAAACTAATTTTACAGATTTTATCGCATTTAATTAGACGTTTTATAACCCGACGTTTCGAGTGCTTTACAGCACCCATGGTCACAGGAGGACTGAGGTGACAGATGTCCTGATGTCATAGTTAACCCGGGGTACTTTCAGCTTTTTATTTATTATTTTTGGTCCGATCTACGCAGAAAGAGCTAACTGTATCTTGAAGTCTTGCAGTGGTATGCTTTGTTTTTGATTTATTTTATTAATTATAGGATCCTAAGCTGGTGGTAATACCCAATCATCTTTTCTATTAAAATTAGGATGTTTTTTTTTTAATTTCAATAGCCTCGCGAATCTTCCTTGGTAGAAATCGGTGTTCTTTTGTGAGGATTTGTGGCTTATTAAATAATGTAATGGTTGGGATGATCTAGAACATGGTCACAGACTGCAGACTTCCTGGAGCGACGATGCTTCACGTCAGCTATATGTTCTTTTGCGCGGGTTTTTATGGATATTTTTGTTTGCCGTATGTAAGAGAGACCATTCGAGAGACATTCACAATACAACTTGTATACTTCTGCGCATCAGCGTTACATCGGGCGCAGGTAGATTGGGACGAGTGAGTGCCTCTGTGTTTGCGCGTACACTGGTGGCACTATAATATCTCCTGCGCAGTTGATGGCTCTCGACTGTAGTCGGAAGTTGTCGCCGTGGTCGAAAACGGCTAGGAGAACATCATCATCATCTTACTCCTGCATCTTGTAGGGGGATGTTACACTTGACAGATGGTAAAAACTGACTTATCTTCTTCAGACAGACAGACATGAAAAATTATACGGGTTCCGTTTTTATAACGAAACTCTAAAAAGGTGAATAAATGGGCTCGGTTGACGCAGTGGCTAAGCAATTAGCCATAGTTGCTGTGGGTTTGAACGTGTGTATACGACAATGTATGTCTATAAACACACTGAGTATACCGCTTAAACCGTAGTGGGACAGATAAAAAAAAGTATAGTAAATAGTACAAGTACATTACATAAAATTACATTTGGCCAATGCAAAGAACAATGCAAATGAAAATAAAAATTATTATGAAAAGTAGCGGTAATGCATTTATATTGTTGCCATTTTATTTATAGAAATATTTGTGCCACAAATTAGTCGGGGTAAAACAATCTCACTAATAATTTGCAATAGCCTAAGGATTTAGAATTGTTTTCTTTCTTTTTTCAGATGTGTTTCCGCCAAGCGACTTAGTGTTGTCGAGGAAATAGAAAAGGCTAATCTCTCTCTTCGAAACGCTGGAAAGCTCAGTATAATTCTTTGCTATCGACTTAAAGTCATATTGAGACTTCAATGATCTATCGAACATGTGAAGGTTATTCGTATATTCAAGAAATTTCGAAATTATAATAATGATAAAAATGAAATAAAATTTAATTTTAGTATATTACTAAAATTTCCAACTTTAAAATTAGAGTATAGTTATAAAAACTAAAAACTGTAATTACAAAAATATAAGAGTCAGGGGCTCATGATAGGTTCTAAAAAACTATGGTTATAGATCACCTGTATAAACACAAAAAAAATCAACGCAACTGTTTCAAATCAGAAAAATAATGATTCGTATTTCTTTCTTTCTTTATTTCTGGTGCAAAAATTCAAAGAGACAAAAATGAGATTAATAATCAGGGGCTAGGCGCTCGCTTTAAATTTCATAATTCATCGCGAGTGACCTGGGTTCGATTCCCGGTGCCGGCACCACTAAAATTGTTAATTACAATTTTAAGTGCTGATTTACCACGTGCTCGGCGGTGAAGGAAAACATCGTGAGGAAACCTGCATGTCTGAGGAATAAAAAATATTTCGAAGACATGTGAAATCCGCTAACCCGCATTGGAGCAGCGTGGACGGATTCTTCCTAGCTCCAAAACCCTCTCAGAAATGAGAGGAGGCCTGTGCTCAGTAGTGGGACATTTATAGGCTGAAACTTTACTTTTTTTTTACAAATTCTAGTACACGATAAGATAAGCAAAAAGTAACTATGGTGTATTTAAATCAGTATGTGTGTGTCTCTCTTTCTCTATCTCCCTTTATGTGTAACTATGCATGTGTAGATATATGCTTACGCGTGTGTGTCCAAAGCACAGATAATAGCATAAGATAACAATTAATTATGCTATTATTATGGTATTGGAACGAAGTTCCTTATGGGGCGTTGCGGAGGGGTACCCTAGCTGGCAAAAAACGTCCGTAACGTTAAAAGAAAAAAGCGTAAGATTTTTATAGCTACTAATATTATAAAAAGGAAAGATATGTTTGTTTGCAATGATTTAACTCAAAAACTACTGCACCGATTTTAAAAATTCTTTCACTTATATACAACTATATTATCACCGAATAACATGAGTTGTATTTCATTAAAAAAAACCGAGATCCCTACGAAAATTGCTATGATGTAACTCAAGGTATCAATTTACTGATAAAAGTCACTATTTGGCTGCGCTGAAAAACTATTAATGATAAAGAAAATAATGTACTACAGTTTCATAGTACTCATCATTACTCACAAAAAATTCAGCGAGGCTATATGTATAACTATTATAGTTAAGTCACAATAACCACTTTTTGTTCAAATTAAATTTCTATCAATTCTATCAAAACACGAGTAGAATCGAAAGATGATGACATTCGTATCATGATATTAATCCTTATCCTTCAAAATAGTTTCATAGTCAAGGTTGGTTACGTACAGTCCTCTTTAAATTATTCGAATCTTTCGAGTGTGAGCTACCAGGGAGCGAACTACGCTCGTCTACTATACTACCTATAAGTTACTTACCTACTCTTATTTTTTTTGTAAACTAGAAACAATTGAGAGCGTTTTAAAGTTTTAAATAAAAAAAATATTATATATATTACAAACCACTAGTAATTTTAATAATATTTTTTTTCATTTAAAACTTTGAAACGCTCTATAAAATAGCTGTTTCTTTGTATATTATTATATATTTCTATAAATCATTGTAAACAAAATAAAGATGATAAGACAATTTTGTAAAGTAGTTATTTTGATTTTTATCGATAAAAAAATCATTATAAAAAATGTATACCCGAATAATTATTTTTTATGCCTCGAATAGAACTTAAAATTAATATTTTTATAATAAGTAACTTCGTTCCTATCTGGTGTCCCACGACACCACAGGACTTTTTTTATATTTTATGGTCAAGTTAGCGGAAAGCAGGAAAGCAGGAAAGCGATAACTTCATATTAGTAATTTCACAATTGCAAAACATAATATTTGAAAATACCGTCAGAGAACCAATGTTTAACATTCTGAACAAATAAAACATATACCAATTCATAATGTATTTATTACATCTGTATGTATAGAGTTTGATAAGGAATTATATGCTAATCTTTTGATAACTGTACAACAGCCATTCTATCCTCTCATCAAAATTAGCTAAAGTTTCAGCCTATAAATGTCCCACTACTGAGCACAGGCCTCCTCTCATTTCTGAGAGAGTTTTGGAGCTAGAAAGAATCCGCCACGCTGCTCCAATGCGGGTTGGCGGACTTCACATGTCTTCTAAATATTTTTTATTCTTCAGACATGCAGATTTCCTCACGATGTTTTCCTTCACCGCCGAGCACGTGGTAAATAGGCACTTAAAATTGCAATTAACAATTTTAGTGGTGCCGGCACCGGGAATCGAACCCAGGTCACTCGCGTACTTCGCCAGATTTTATTGCAGGCTTAAGAAATAAATTCTAAATTTTGGATTGCACTATTCAACAAAAAAATGTTACGCAGTTACTTTCCAATCCAAAATTTTATAAATATTATAAAAAATAAATATTACCTTATATAATATGTGTTGTTGAGGTTATGTAAATATTACTGATACACTTCAATAAAATTAAACTACCTAATGACGAATTAATTCTTTTGGTGGTAGGATTTCTATGCAAGAATCTGTCTAGGTAGGTACCACCCCAGGGCCGGTTATTCTGCCGTGAAGCAGTAGTGCGCAAACATTACTGTGTGTCGGATTGAAGGGCACTGAGGGCTAGCGTAATTACTGGGCATATGAGACTTAAGAACTGATGTTTCAGGGTGTAGGGCGCAGTGTGGTGCCATACTGAAATGTTCTGGGTGACAGAGCATTTGTGATTGGGCAGACGCTGCACTAACCATCAGGTAAACGTTTTACTTGTTTCATCACTTTTATCAAAAAAAAAATATGATAAGTACACAGCCAACCCGCAGTAAGCAGCGTGACGGTTCCATTAATTACCACTCAAAAATTTGAAGAGGTCTGTGCCCAGTAATGGGACGTCATTGGGAACAGCCAATCATTATTCTACATAACACTGACAATTTATTAATTTAGATGTTTGCGGAAGAAACCCATCTTTAATTTTCCCGTTGTCGATTTTTGCAACACCCACACAAATTATGAAGATTGTCTTACGCCGCCACCCAGCAGGATATTTGCAGGCTGTACTTAAATTTATAACTTTTTTGTTTTACTTAAGTATACAGTTTTGTTAGGCATCTTCCGATGTCCGTAATAAGTTCCGGTGTTTAGCTCTGTACAGTCCGGGACCGTACACAGTATTTTGATATATGTAATTGATAAGTAACTTGATTTGGTGTGAGATATCTAGAGTTTTTTTGATAAATTATAAACTATTATGGACTTGATGCGTGGATAGTTGATCGCGTACTAACTTAAATGCCACGGTAGCGTAATATGCTAACAATGCTAATGTACGTGGTTGCACCGTAAGCTCATATACTCGTAGGTCGGGGAAAAAGTATTTTCGCATATAGTATGTATAAACTTGTAATAAAATCTCTTTGGCTGTACTATTTCTATCTGTCTGGTTTCAATGACATTAAAAGGTTACATTTAAAAAAAGAAACAAATTAGTAAAATGTTGTTTCCAGATATTATTCAACTGTTTTTCTTTCTGTCAAAATGTTTGAATCTAATGAAGAAATATTCGATACATTTTAAATTTCTTTTCAAAAAAGGAAAAAAATGCAACGCAAGCCGCGAAAAAAATTTGTGACGTTTCTAGACCTAAAGCAGTGTTAGTAAGAGTAGCACAAAGTTTGTTTAAGCGTTTTCAATCCACGTATTTTGATGTTAAAGATGCACTTCGTTCTGTTCGCCCTGTTTACGAATTACGGATAAAATGGCCATTTTTGAAAAAGTGGAGCAAGACCGGCATATCAGTAGTTACAACATAGCTGAAGAGCTGGGAATTGACCATAAAATAATTTTGGCCCATTTGAAAAATAGCTGGGTACACAAAAAAGTTCGATATTTGGGTGCCAAACGAGCTCACTGAATGAAACGAACCGTTTTTGAAGAGATTGATAACTGGTGATGAAAATTGGATCACATACGACAAGAACGTGCAAAGGTCGCGGTCAAAGGTCGGTCAGGCTTCACGAACTGTGCCAAAACCCGGGTTAACTCGCAATGAGATGACGCTGTGTGTATGGTGGGATTGGAAGGACGTTTTTCATAATGAGCTTTTACCGCTGGCAGAACTATCGATTCGCATCACTACTGCCAACAACTGATGAGAAAAAAGCAAGAAGTTGAGAGAAAGCAGCCGGAATTGATCAATAGAAAGGGTGTGGTCTTTCATCACGACATTAGACCACACACATCTCTAGCCACTCAGCAAAAATTATGAGAGTTTGGCTGGGAGGTGTTAATGCGTCCGTCATATAGCTCTGACCTTGCACCTTTCATATTTCCACCTGTTTCGGCCACTTCAGAATTCTTTAAGTAGTGTCAGTTTAACATCAACAGATGACTGCCAAAACTACTTGTCGAGTTTTTTTGCTCAGAAGTCCCAAAATTTCTACAGCAACGGGATCATATCACTATTTTCAAGATGGAAAAAAGTCATCGCACATATATAGTGCAATTCAATTTAAAACACTTTGGAAAAAAAATGTTCATATAAAATGCGAAGAAACTTTTTCCCTAACCTTATATACCTTTTTATAACTACTCTACCTATAACTACTCTACCTATAACGCCTATCTACATAGACAAAAAAACATCATGGTATTTTCTTATTCATCGGTTGTTCTTCGTTTCGTCTTTCGAAGACGTATCCCCTATTGGTTATTTTTGTTATGACTTGACAAAGAGAGATTGTATCCCAATATTCAATGGTATACTTACAGATAGGTTGCAGTAAGTTAAGATTTTTCTTTCTTAACAGTGTATTTAAGTAGCTCCAACAACGTAAGTAGATTTTTTTATTAATCGGTTCGAGCATCAGAAGGTAATGTGAATCTTACCGGGGATAGAAATGTGTGCTAACCACTACATTTTTTTGAATGTGAACATATGAAGCTCTTATATTAAAATGTATAGTTAAGGCTTTAAAGTTATGAAGACATTTTCATAAATTATCAAGGGGATTATAAGGAGCGTGCTTTGACTTCGTTAATTTATAATAAACTTGCAAAGAGAAATTGGGAATAAACTGGTTACATACAAATTCATTTAACATTTACCAAGATAAGGTCGGGTTTACATCACAAACGCTTTAATAACTGCATTATAATTAATAAAGCTGCTTTAAACCTGTATGATTTCATACTGATTTTCAAATAACTATAGAAAATGTATCTACGTACAATGTTGCTGTTATTCGTAGATATTTTCTAGAACGATCCTTTATGCTTCGTTTAGCAAAAAGGCTTTTCCTTTGGACCGCATTCGATTAAACAAGAGCGATAAAATGGCTACACCGACAAAATTGTTGTAAAAATTCATCTAAAAACACACTTGACTAGTAAGTTAACAATATATGTTACATGGCAATTACTAAAAGAAATTATGTAAGTATTTGTTGGTTAAGTAATTGTTAATAAAATATGAATATAAAACTTTTAATTACTGTCTTACACCAACCTGACATTACTGTATAGCTCGTGACTCTTTAAGATAAAAATGCAAGTGTTCTTACCTGCCAATATTTTTCGTCAATTTACGCCCTGACAATGGAAGAGGTTGATATTTAGTAACATAGAGTTTTCTACTAGAATCTATTACCCAATTACTGGTAGTAGTAATACTATACGCTGTATGATAAAGCTCAGCATGCTATAATACAATATTATTATTAATATAATAAATTAAACTTAATTAATATTACTAGAAATAGAGTTATCTGGAAATACTTAGTAGTTTTCCTATATACTCGTATAAAGTAGTTGAACGACACTTAGATAGATATATACATAGTTGTTTATTTATATCTTTTCAGAACACACATAAAAAATAAAGTTAAAACAGAAACATAAAACATTAGCTATTTCCAGCACAATTTGTGGGCAGATGTATGTGCACTGCAATGATACAAATAGGCCGTAGTTAAGTGCACGCACAACTGACAAAGAAGCAAAGCACTGATTTTCAGCTGCCGTCCGAGGTGGGATTTGGTTTTTTTTTCCATTTATGATGTAGCTGCATTTTTAATAATATTTCAAATATTACAAAATAATAAACATTTTATGAATTAATTAATAAATAAACCAACATTGCAATCCCAAGGTCCTTGTGGCGTACACTGTATTTGATTGCTTTGCAAGGTGCTTAAACACATTCTTGTCATGACGTGGGAGTTTGTGAAATCAGAGTGAATCCTTTTAACCGAGTTTCTCAATTCATCTGTATATTTTTCTGTATCTTCGGGCATGACTTCTTTGTTTATGAACCGATTTTAAAGATTATTTTATTAGAAAGTGGGTATCGTATCGGATAGAATCCATAAGAAAATTATGAAACTGTTTCTAGCTGCTCGGTTCTTTTTTATATAGGATAGGGGGGCAAACGAGCAAGCGGTTTACCCGTAACGGTAAGTAACCACCACCGCCCGTGAACATCCGCAAAGCCAGAGGAATTAACGGATGCATTGCCGGCCTTTAAGAAAGGAGAAGGCTCTTTTCTTAAAGGTTTCTAAGTCGTATAGGTCCGGAAAAACCGCTGGCTGTAGCGAATTCTCAAAATGGTCGTGCGAAGAAGAAAATTCCGTGAAAATCGAACAGTGGTGGAATGCAAGCATCAAAATGATGTTGATGGAAATTTAAGTTATGTCTTGAACGATGGTGAAAATCAGAGCTGGAATAAATCCGAACAATTCCTCAGAACTCTCCCCGTATACGAATGGGCGATTAAGAATGCAAAGAGAAGCAACATCTCTTCGCAAGGCCAAAAGATCAAGCTGATCGGACAGAACTTTGTCGTCGACGATTCGAGCCGCTCTTCCTTGGATTCGATAAAATGAAAGAAGATACAGTTTTCCATGTGTGGCCAAACTTGTACCTTATAAAGTTGTAAGTGATGGGCCGGCGTGAAATACTGTCCCGCTCTAAAAGTACATATAGCTTTTTAGAGGTTAATTTGGTCTTAAGCTTCAGATAACTGCGATTATATTTTTCACTCGTCGATTATTCACTGGATATGTCAACGCCAAAGATTCCGATACTAGCTGCCACACCGTCGCATTTCTTTATTTGAGCATTTCTATACCCGTCGTAACTTATAAACGATAGGTCCAATTCAAATAATTTAAAGAGGAATTTACATGTACATAATCAACCTTGACTATGAAACTATTTAGTAGGATAAGGATTAATATCGTGATGTAAATGTCACCATCTTTCGATTCTACCCCTGTTTTGATTGACTAATTTGAGAAAAAAGCGATTGTGACTTAACCATAATGATTAGACATATAGCTTCGCGAACTTTTTTGTAAGCAATGATGACTTCTATGAAAATCTGTTCTATGAGAATCGCAGCGCACGCCAAATAATGATTCTCTTCTTTTATTCGTAAATTAATGATATCCTAAGTTAAATAACAGCAATTTTCGTAGGAACTAATTAGTTTTTCAATTAAATACAGCTCATTTTAGTCGTTAATAATGTAGCTGTCTGTAGGTGAATGCATTTTTAAAATCAGTTTAGTAGCTTTTTGAGTTTATTCGTTACAATCAAACATACAAAACATAAAATCTTTTCTATTTATAATATTAGATGAAGAACTCAAAACCGTGGTTGTGGGTCTTTGTTGTGTGTACATGCGAAAGCCATATGTTTAGCATTTGAATTACGATTCACTTAAAGTGATGAAAATTAATGTAAAGAAAATCAAAGTACGTGAAAATTGTAGTGATTTTTGCCATCGATGTAAATCTATGTAGAATTAAAATGCATAAATGAAAATATTTCAATAGGTCAATCTAATTCTGCTATAAAAAAAGTAAATGGCGTGGCGGTATCTAGTTTAGAGGAGGTATCTAGAGATTGTATCGCAAATATAACCAATAAGGCTATATAGCTAACATAGCTTGCTCGACTCTGGAAGTTTTTCGTCAGTCGCTGTTAAATCTATGTCCTATACACCCCACAGCCGGAGCGCGCGGGAGCAAAAGTGTTAAAGTGAACTACCGGCTAAAACCCCTGTGGTATTCCTCTCGTCAGAATGTTTCGGGACTAAGAACACTAATCCGCAACTGGAACAGCAATGGCCCTGGCCCTTTCGTGTTGAGGAGGTAAAGCTGAAGGATTCTATCCTACCTATGCTAAGGGATGCTCGAGGCCTGAGGTACTAGAATACGAATTGAATTGAACTCATTGAAATTAAATGAAATGAAAATTATTTATTATTCAACGTAAGAAATATAAATTTCGTTTGTCAAACGTCATTGTTTTACGATCTACCGCCGTTTCGTAATGAGATTCCTCTGACGGAGAAGAAACCGAAATCCTCAATTTTGTTATTTTTTTTTATCTTTGTCACAATTACATTACAAATAAATTTACAAAGAACAGTCTGATAGAAAACCAAAGCACGCTCCATGACAAAATGTTGTACAAGATTTAATAACAAATTAATAAATGCGTTGCATTAAATTGCAAGTTTAGCTAAAATTATCTTCACCGTCACTTAATTCCGCCATCAAGCAGTGGTGTGCAAACATTACTGTTTCAATTTAAACGGCATTAAAGCTAATGTAACTAAAGGGCATATGAGACCGACCTGACCAATGATGACGATCTCACTATGACGAGCGCACTATTGAGCTTCACCGAAAATGCCACGGCAAATTTCTGGATGATACTGGGCAGGCTTACCATCACGTGAGTAACTTACTCGTCACTTATATCCATTAAAAAAATATTCAGTCTATGATAGTTTACAACAGAACAATTACTTCCCCTAGATAAAGTCTTGAAAGCAGCTGTCATAGTTGCCACGCCTTTCAAACACAATACGATGGTTGGTCTGGCTTGCTGTTTCGGTATTTTATCCAATGGAAGCCGTAAAAGTGGACCGAAGGGAAATGCCAGGAAAATCACATAGGCTTCGATTGATGGCGGAATAACCATCTCGATTATGCCTAAATTGACCTGGCCGGTGACGGATAGACGCAGTACTAGACAGCATCGAAGGTGTCTGGTACTGCGATTGCCAATCCACCTGCCAAACTTGGCGATAACAGTAAATTCTCCCAACTTGGGAGGAGCCTATGTCCAGCAGTGAACTTTTACAGGGTATTGAAGAAGAATTTTGGGGTGTGAAACTACACTCTATGTCGTAAAATTAAGATATTAACCTTTATCTGGAGGGATATTCTATTCTGGTGTGATCTTAAATAAGACTTGCTCTTATTAAAGTGGAAAAAATATATAAAATACGAGTAGCTATGATTCATTCATTATCTTTTTTAGGTAATTAAAAAGTCTCAGCAGAATACTTTAGTGGTGACACTGTAAAATGATTTTACCGGCCGAACTTCTTATCTATTACAAGCAAAACGGTTTAAGTCGCTAATTATTCTTATAATTAGTAGGGTTAGAGCCGACATTTTAATCAATTTCTATTAAATAATAAGAAAAATTATAATTTACAGTATGATGAGAAAAATGAGAAAAAGTCTGCGGACTGACGTTTAAAATATATCGTATTCATATTCTGTTCGAGTCATTTCAAGGATATGAGCCTTATGGTTACATTCTTATATTAAACTTACCGACATGCAGGTTCCTTGCTACATATTTTGGTGTTATACGAGTATATCTTTTAGCTCAGCTCAGCATTGTCACTTAATTTTTTGTTAGGAAGAAATAGTAAGTCTTAAACTATATGACAGACAGTTGCTAACCAGGAGCTCCTCCAACCGACACCAATATTTGGTCTAGATTAATCTTTCCATCTAAAACGTCTAACGATGGAAATATATAAAAGTTTACAAAATTCCCTGGTTTGCTTCTTACTCTAGTAAAAAAAATTATACGCTGATAATATTTACTAATTATTCTGGTGGTAGTATTTCAATACAGAAATCCGTCTAGATAGGTACCACCACAGTGCCGGTTATTTAGTGTCGAGAAGCAGTAGTATTCCATCATTACTATTTCGATTTGAAGGGCAACGATAGCTAGTGACACAGCATTTGTTATAGTGTTGCATTTACCATCAGGTTAAAGATTTGCTCGGCTCGTCACTTTCTTTCATATAAAACAACTAGAAGATGCCATTGTGAACAAAATAAGCAGAAAGCTGATTATTATCATCAAACAAGTAAAAAGTTCATAACAACCTCATTTCTATTTTACACACTCAGTTTTGAATTTACGCAATGAACGTTCTATTTTTAATGTACCTATTGAACTTTGACCGTTTAGACTTGAGAGTATATAAGGCACTAATACGAAACCAATTCAGTAATCATATCGTTACTCTACAAGTTTCAATTAGAATTGAATTGCAAATAATTTAGTTAAACCATTGGTATGTGCATTTTAATGTGGTTGTATTTTAGTGTGGTGTAATGGTTTATGTTTATCGTAGGAAAGTAAACTCGTAAAATTTACCCGAGCTCGCATAATGTAACAGGTTGTGTGAGAATAAAAATTTAATAGTAACTTTTGTTGTAACAAAAAATAATGCTACTTTGAAAACTCTCGAAATATTTTAGAATATTAATAACGATCCTTACTATAGAAAACGATCGTCTTTCTCTTTAATAAATAATACATATAAGCTTCGATAATTTATTTATGGTTAATTACAAGTAAATGTTTCTTTCTTTATTTAAATATTTATTAGCGGGTGAACTGTGCGATCGATCATGCCCGCGTCTTAAATTGGAAACTTTAGTGATGATTTACAGCGTACTTGGCGGTTAATAAAAACATCGCGAAACCAGCATGTCTTTAAACTAAAAACTATGTTTTTTATATTTAGTTAATAATTATAAAGACGTGTCTTATACCGCAGCAGCGTCTCTGGGCTCTTCCAGCTCCAAAACTCTATCAAAAATGACAGATCTGTACTAGGTGTAGATCTGTCAATAAGACGTTTGTAATATACTATTTGATACCCGCGACTTCATCCGCGTGGATAAATATTTTCTGAATATCCTGTAGCAACTATTTAATTTAACAGGATAAAAGGTATCCTATCTCCGCCTCCTGGATGAAAACTAAATCTGTGCCAAATTTTGTTAAGATCGGTTCAGCGGTGAAACCGTAAAAAGGTAACAAAGAAACAGAGGGACAGAGAGACTCTTACAATAACTAATACATCTATAATATTAGTATGAATTACTTACTTTTGCAAAGTTATTTGATAAAACTACCATTACTATCACAAAATTACTCTCAAAATTATAAATTTCATATCTTCAAAGTACTGGTAAACTTTTAAGATTTTAGTTAAGGTTCATCACCCAACTTAATCAGACTGAATTTCAATATGTTTTGCAGTTAAGGAGTTACGATATCTGTTTATACGAGTAATATATGTAAGAGTTGAGTAAACTTTTTTGCAGACATACTTTGAACCAAACCTCTACATACCACTGGAAAAAAACTATTGGCGGGCAAATTCAAATGCGTTGGGTGGCCCCCAGGCCATACTCTAAAACAAACTTATTGTGTATTTGCACAAATTTTTGCCCCGACTAGGATTCGAACCCAAGACCCGCGGCATAGAAGTCAGGTACTCTGACCACTTGGCCACGTGGGCGTCTATGAATATTATCATATACACAGGCTGAATTTTTCAAAAGTGCAAAAAAATGTTAACTGGGATTAAATATTACATACACACCTGTTGTTGAGGTGGAGGTTGGTGAGGTGAGGTGAACCTGTTGATTTAAAAAAAAAGAACCTGTATTATTGCACCATATTTTTTATTCAATGTAGATTATTTACATAATACTCATTGAACATCATATTTTCAAGCTAAACTGGTTCGCAAAGAAATGCCTCTGTCCTGGAAAGAACCAGCAAGAAACCGAGCGGGAGGTTTTTCAGTCATTTTAAAAATAATATACAAAGTCAGCAGTATTATAAAAATGTAGAAATAGCTTGACAGCGCTCACCTCATTCCCAGGGGTAATCATCATCTATGTATTCCTTAATATTATAATAACCCGTCTTAAAAAGTCTTTGTTTAATAAATTGTTTGAACTTTTTGATTGAAAGACTTTCTGCACTTTCTGGGATTTTGTTGTAAAAACGTATACATTGCCCCATGAAAGAGTTACTGACTCTATGAAGTCAAGTAACTGGCATTATTAATCTTTGCTTGTGTTGTGAATAGTATCGGTTATAAGGATCAAGTTATAGGAAGTAATTTTAAATGAAAAACGTCTAATTTTTAAGATTTTTTTCTTTACTGACTCTAAGCAATTAGCATCATTTCCAACAATTAATTAGTTAATAAAGTGTTAAAAAGTTTAATAAATGTAACAAGTTCTGACTTGGCCATCCATGCCCAGTGAAGAAACAATGAATATTACTTTATTTATAACTAAATTATCACTTGACAATTGGAACGATTATCAAAATGATATCAGAAGTACGTGAGTCACGAAAAATAATTATGAAAAGTGAAGATATTTTAAATAAAATTTAATATTCTTCTGGTAAGAGCATCTTTAGATGTAAATTAAATCACTGGATTATGGTCTACATAAATCTGAAACGTTAATCCTAAAATTCCTTGACATAAAGATAATTATATTAAGAGGTTTTGAAAACAAGTCTTATCTGTTAAACTGCGAGGGAGAGTTGTAATAGTAATAAAGTTGTATTGTACTTTCCAATTTCGTATTCGTTTGTATAGGGGCGTAGAATACTAATTCAGAAGTTTGCTTAAAATTGGTAAAAACAGTTGTTAGACAACTTAAACATTTGAATTGAAGTGAAAAATAACTAAGTTTTTTTAAGAAGACGTGTTACTAATAAAAACCGTTTTTATTTCCGGATAATGTTTAGATATTCATCATCATTTCAGACTATCACTAGTCCACTGCTGAACATAGGCCTCTCCCATAGATTGCCACATTAGTTAAAAGCTCTCATTTTGGGCGATTTTGCCATAGTTAGACTGGCAGGTGGGTTTACTACCGATGTTTATTTATTCAGATGTTCCAGGAAGATGCTGCTGCCCATCTTCTGGTTTTTTATTTTCCCTCTGTCTACTTTTACGACACCCACGGATGAGATAGGGTGGTAGATTATCTTAAGCCGCCATCACAGCGGTTTAGATATTGTGTTGCCTCTAATTATTTCACTTAGCACGATACATTCAAAATTACATAAAAATAGAATAAAAAAGCTAAAGAGGATCTTCTATTGAATAGTTTTAATTCATAAATGCGTTTCATGAAATATTTTTTCCATTATTTATATTATCAAGCTTTTTACTTTTTAAACATATGTAAACTGTGTTGCAGAGCCATAAATTACCAGGTTATCGATAGTGTATTATTAAATGCGCAAGTAACTCTCTCTCTCTGTCCCTCTATCATTTTGTTACCTTTTCACGGCTCAACCGTTGAGATATTGACGGAATTCGGCAAAGAAATAGATTGCATTCTGGAGACGGACATACGAATATAATACTTTTTATTTTGGAAAAACAAAAAGTTCAACGGTATTTTTAAAAAAAACCTAAATATACACTAACTTAGTGGCGGGCTGCAGCTAGTAACAAAATATTTCATAAAGACCAAATAATATCAAGTATACATAATAGACTAAAGAATTACAAAATGTACCTGAAAATTGGTCCTGGATAAAACATTAGTATAGTATTATTAGTAGATGCAAATACAATTCTAGTAAATAATAGTTAATGGTTAAAATAATGACTTAAAGTTTACGCTGTACATTGCCTGTGCAGAAAGTTTACTAAATTGAAGTTTCAGTATATAGTCTTTCGTAATGCATTGTTATCTGCAAACTGCAAATAACCTTCATTTCGCAGGTAACAATGCACTAAGAAACATAAAGCAACTTAAAATGATGTTGCATTAAGGGATAACCGTAAATAATGTTCCACAATTTTTATCAAATCTAATTAAATGCTCCAAAATGGTTAAACATTAAAAAAATATCATCGCAGAGAATCTTGATGTCAGTCCCAGCAAATATTAGTTTTAAGAGACCCCGAAAACGTTTACAATTCACACGTACATATATAACAACTATGATCCAGAACTTTTGAATTTCTACACACACGTTAAAGCCGAATAATGAATGATTGTGCAGTACTACATACAGTGACAACTTTGCTTAAAGCCAACGTATATTTAATGAAACTTAACCAGATCTATTAAAGACTAATACTTCATTTGTAAAAAATAAATACAAAGTTTTTTTTTTAAATTGATCTAAGTTCAATTAAAGGATAAATATTAAACAGTTTCCCTAAAAAAGGCAACAAAATATGTCCTATAATACCTCGTTAAATCATAACAATATTCAATTGCGTTATATATATTAGATGGTGAATTTGTTAAGCAGATAAAAATGGCAGCATGGCTTGGAAACCGGTTAAATTTCCAAAACGGTTTCGGTCATTCACCACAAAAAGAAATGAATATTGGTTAAGGTTTCGGCTTCGTTTACACATTTGTCAGGATATGCGACTTAGTTACAATTTTTTTTCACAATTAAACTTTAGTAAATGTTTGCTAATCTCTTCTTTCAGGTAGTATAAAGACAAGTAAAACTTACAAAAAACAAAATTATGATAAATATACCAAAAAGTATTCAAATTAAGTTTTGCTGAACGCATATTTAGGTAAGAAAACATTTTAAAATATTCTTGATACTGTTGGGAACATTCACTGTAGGATACAAACTATATATTCTGCTAATAAATTCAACAGAAATCGATATTTACGAAATTCTCAATCAAATCTTTTAAATCAACAATTTTTGCAAAATAACATCTATGGTAACACCTCAGTAATATATCACTATGTTCAATTTGAAGACGCGATTAAGTAGAATTTCTGTAAAGTGTATGACAAAATGTAAATAATTGATACCTGGTATATCTTTATCTTTCTACCTAACCTTCAATTACGGCTCTTAAGCAAGTTATGTTCTTAAACTTAAAAAAAAAGTTTCATTGTGTTCGAACTAATTATAGCAGCAGTGTTACTTAAAACTGCTCTCAATTGCAATGTGTACCGAAAAAAAAAAATCTTAATGATAGCTTGAAGTAAGGAGTCAGGCTTTAGAATTGTTTTCGAATTTCCTTTCAGCGGAGAGTTTCTGCCAAGTGACTTAGTAATGCTGAAGAAAAACGAGTGTTTTCATTTAGACTTCTTTCTGAGAAGAATTTTCTACAATTGACTTTTTCATTCGAAATAATACACTTCGATTTTTTTTAGATAATCTGTGTTTTAAACAACACTTTATGAATTGCTTAATTCCGTAACTATCATGTCCCATACGCAGGACCTAATATTTAACCTATATAGGGACATTTTACGATATTCTTTAATTTCTTATTACATTTAAGTTTACACACAACAATGAAGTTAAGTTGACATTTAAGTTTACACACTGTTAAGTTTTTTTTTTCAATACCTTGTCAATTATCTTTGCTCCTCACTAAAAACTTATGTCTAACTATTACTTAATATTATGGTGAAAAAGCAGTTACACAAGTATTTAGTAGTATTAACTCAGATAACGGTTAATTAAATAAAGCAATTAGATTGCGCTAGTGTCAGAAGTTTACTAAGTACAAGTTTGAGTTTGAAGTTCTCCAACGCCTTGTTGTTTACGGACTATTCGCATATGCGAATATTACGGTAGCACTTTGTCTCAAGCTTCGTAACAATTGTTAATAGGGCATACATAGTAACAATTAACCCTCTTTAAATCGTAAATAGGATATTTTTCTATTAATAAGTCTCCTACTCTACAGACTGGTAGCCTAGGGATCGCGCTATCGCCATGCTATTTTGGGTACGATCACGGGTACCAGTTTCCATAAAATTAATGATAACAATTTTAGGTGCCGATTTAACACGTGGTCGGCACTAAAAAATATATCGAAAAGACGCCTGCATACAAAAGAAATATAAAACATACCGACGATAACTGACGACTTGGGCAGCGTAGCAGATTATTTTCCGCTCTAAAAACCCGCTCTAAAGTAATGAATGTCTATCTTATAATTTATTTGTGACAGTTAAGAGACTTACTTTTCTTAACATATTATTTTTTTAATTCAAAACTATTGCAATGAAGCTAACAACGCGTTTTTGTTTTTTGACCCATACTGCAAATATGTGGCATATTTGCACACACACAAACACAAGAGAAGAGAAAGACACAAATACATACAATGTACGTCAAATAATACCTCTATTAAAACATTAGGACGATGATTTCCTACCAATGGCAACCATAACATCATTTCTTTTAGACATATACAGCAAGTATTAAAAAAATAATTATTCAAAAAAGTATTAAAAAACTTAATTTTGATCTTATTTTGACCGTAAAACAAATCAACAAGTTTGCATTTATAAAAAGAAAAATGTGACATTTTTCCTTTTTATAAATGCAAACCATTACTATGACTCTGGAAAAGATTGTGTGGCTATTAAAACTCACTTTGTCTTTTTAAACTTTTGTTAATAAATTGCAAACTGCAGCTGCAAAGACGAATAGCTGATCTCAGTTTTGCACTTTCTTTAGTATCATTCTTCAGACAATTCTTTTTTAGCTATTTAGAAGTTTCTCAAAACGAGTTTTATCTGACCAAGCAAAAATTACAGTCAATGAGACAAATTCTCTAAAAATTCATTACATTATTATGCAAGTGCCTTAGTTCTTTTGATATTATTTGATTATTATTTTTTTAACAAAAATTTAAAAAGATTGATTTATCACCGTGCGCTTAAGAGAATCTACCACCCCATCTCATCCCGCGGGCGTCATAAAAGTCGACAGAGGGAAAATAAAAACCGCGAGATCTGGCATCTTCCTGGAACATCTGAATAAATAAACTGCGGTTGCCAACCCGCCTGCCAAGAGTGGCAACTATGGCAATATCCCCCCAAAATCACAGCTACAAACTTTCATGGCAATCTATGGGGGAGTGTGTGAGTGTGTAATTATGGGCTGAAATGACGATGATGATTATTATTTTATCGTATTGACAATATTTTGCCAACGACAAAAAAAATACCCACAGATTAATATTACCAGGTTAAATTAGCGGAAAAAACTGCTACTTTAAAATGTTACCAAACTAAAGAACTAAAGTCTAAATAGTGCACATGTTTTTCTAAAGTACACAATAAAATAAAGCTACGGCCAAATTACAAGAGTCAATTCAAATTCACTATTATTATAGTTAATACACTGTCAATAACACTGCACAAACATAAAAATAACTACTTTTTGATACAAATAACAAGTTATTTGTTATTTGATTTATGAGGTATGTAATTAGTAGTTAAAACATAGTTTCACGTCAAAGCGTGTTTTGACTAGGGAATAAGCCCGCTCCCTGCATAGTTATTAAAAGATTAGCATACAGTTTCTATGCAGATAGTCTAACATTAACAATTTCTATATGTTCTTCTATATTGCCGATAGGTGTCCGTCAGAGTAGAATCCGGCAGAACGGCACCTCTTTCCTAGACTTTATTCGTGAAGAATAACACCATAATATTCAATGCTGTCATTATACTCGTACTGCTCGTGGGAACGCAGTATAATGGGGAGTAAGAATGTTTTGACTCGTTCCAAAATGGCGGCGACGTTGTTTACCACCGTCACGTCTCGTTTCCCGTGAGTGCGAAATGTGGGCTACGTGAGAAGCCTCTGCCTACCCCTTTTATGGGAAAAGGCATGACTATATATATTGCCGTGTGGTGGCGGCTGAAGAGATTCTACCACACCATCTCATCCCGTGGGTGTCGTAATAGTCGACAGAGGGAAAATTAAAACGAGAAGATGGGCAGTATCTTCCTGGAACATCTGAATAAATCTACTGCGGTTGCCAAGCCACCTGCGAACCGTGGCGACTATAACAAAATCCCCCCAAAATGAGAGCTACAAACTTTTGTGGCAATCTATGGGGAGGCCTATGTTCAGCAGTGGACTAGTAATATGCTGAAACGATGAACAACGACGAACGTATGTATTTATGTTTTGTACACTAAATAATATGTTATGATGTCCTCCTCTCTACAATTTCGAGTTCCACAGCAAAACTGGTATATTACCGGCAGTTTAACTGGCACAGCAGCCTAATGTACCGTTTTCATTTACGGAATGCCCAACAAAAAAAGTGATATTGCAAATTAGCCGTGCATAAAATTATATATGCAGACTCCTCGAACAAATACTCTTTTCACTTGGTAATCATTCTCAACAAATAAATAAATAAAATTTATAAGATTAAATCAAACTAATCCGTGATTGATCAGATATACATCTAGTTAATTCAGTTCGGCCGGTCAAACAGGATTTACTGACTTTGTACGCATAGATTACAGAATTCATATTATTTCAAAAGTTTTAAGAATATTGTTTTGAAACAGACAGGCAGATAGACGACACATCTATTTTGATAATTAGTTATAAACAAATACATTCTGGTATATTCTTCTAATATATTTTAAAATACATCAACGACCATGTCGTTAAATCTGCAATTTCATAAGTGTTTTTTGCCTTGTTAATCAAGAAAGTACCCTAGCAAGCTACAAAACTCGCTACATTGAACAATCAGTAAAATCTTTTTACCACCAGTACGAATTCGTGGAATCGAAACACGCGACAGATATTGAAATGAGTAAAACATAATATTAAATTTTTGTACTCCGTCTGTTTTTTATCTAGTAGTATCTATAAAATATTTCATGTACTTTTATTTAGTTATTAACATCGCACAAAATTGTATTTTAAAGTAAAAAGTAAAGTAAAGTTTCAGCCTATAAATGTCCCACTACTGAGCACAGGCCTCCTCTCATTTCTGAGAGGGTTTTGGAGCTAGGAAGAATCCGCCACGCTGCTCCAATGCGGGTTGGCAATTGTATTTTATTAGAAGAATATTCATTTAGTACATCTTGGTTCTGAGATGGTTATATGTAGTAGATAAAGTGATATGGTAACACTATCTCTCTGGCAGGTCGCCCTATACTGCGTTTGCCGGTACGAGGTTGCCACTCGAGAACCTTTCTTCCCCAACGGTTATCGGTTCTACGAGCTATATGGCCGGTCCATTGCCACTTCAGCTTGTTAATCCTAAGGGTTATGTCGGTTACTCTAGTTCTGCTGCGGATAACATCGTTAAGGATTTTATTTCGCAGAGAAACTCCGTGCATAGCCGTTTCCATAGCTCGCTGCGCGACTGTGGGCTTCCCCATGCGGCCTGCAGTGAAGGACCACGTCTCGGTTCCGTATCTCATCACTAGCAACACGCACTGGTTGTATACTTTTGTTTCAAGGCATTCAGATATACTCGACGAGAAGATGTAATACAGTTTCCCTAACGCTAATACGCATTTAATCAATCCAGCAAAAATGGTACACACGACACAAAAGAAAAATGTAACACAATAAAAAAATATATGAAAACCAAGACAAATATGGCAAAAACAATATCAAAGTAAATATAGTTGATAGAATCGAGCGCTGCATTGCAGAAATTCATAATAATCAAGAAAATAAAGTGTATTAGCTAAGATCCGCGTGCAAAATTTAAAATGGTGGCCCTCCCACAACAGCGTGCACAATCTAACTAATACCGCCACCGGGAACTTTTACACTAGGTAATACACACCACTGAAATCCTGTACACGACAGGTATTTGAACTCAAGACGAGGCATTATCAAGTGATATGATGTTGACTCTACGAAAGACAGACACTCGGCTGACAGACTAAAAGTTTTAGAATGTTTTTCGAAACAAGAGAGGAACCTGCAAGAAAATTTAAAGACCTCTTAATCATCAACTATACAATGTAACAATTTATTTTTCTGTCATCTGAACAGCTGTCGTTTAGTCGTCACGATGAAGACGATCGCATTTTTTGTTAAATCGCCGGGCTCAACCAAATTCACTTTATGCGGGGCCGCTTTTGAAAGAAACAACAGGCCTAAGTAAATAGAATAAATAAATTCAATGCACTTGCAATATACACCAGTTTTTGAAGCATATTTTAAAAATCTTGAAACAAATCTGCCAAAATCAAAAACATATAACAAAGTAGGTGCGTTATTACCTTTGAGGACTTAAATAGATTGCCAGTAATTGGTAAGAATAGCAGCAAGTTAGTATGCTATGTTTAACTAGTGTTCTGTGAGATCATGGCCACTTCTCAGGTCAAGCCGATTGATACTGGCCACGTACGATTCTCAATTACTCGCACTGTGTTGACAAACAGCCTCGTATTATTTATTTCAAAAACTACTAGACTAGGCATTTAAATAAAACTAATTTTACGGATTTTATCGTAGTTAACCCGGAGTACCTTCAGCTTTTAACTATGACATCAGGACATCTGTCACCTCAGTCCCCCCGTGACCAAGGGTGCTGTAAAGCACTCGAAAAATCGGGTTATAAATATTAAAAATTAAACGCGATAAAATCCGTAAAATTAGTTTCCATTTAATGTGTAAATTCAGTTTTGGAACATTCAATGAGTTCCATTGAATGTTCCAAAAATGTAGTGTTCGCGTAAATATAAGAAATCATTATGCTAGACTAGGTTTAGAACTTCGTTTTATTTTTCTTGTATCATGTCGGGCTTTGTTCGTTTGATTTTTTTACTATTTGATTATTCACTAAACAAAATACTAAATCTATTATTCATCCAGAATGATTTTAGTAGAATCTACGAAAAAAGTCGGGGGCGCAGCCATTCACTCACGTACGTATATGTACATACGTTTAAATTAATTAGTTTAAATGTACTATTCACATGAACAAACAAACTTCTTTCTGTGTAATAAATTTTAATATAGTTATCAAAAAATGAGCATCTAGTCTCCATTCAGGTATACTAATAAATTAAGAACTTGTTACATTACTGTTCCTTTCACGTTATGAACTCCATATCATTATATAACTTTACCTTTCAAATTTTCTTTTCATATTACATTTATATATGATTCTTGTGTAAATGTGAATTTGTATTAGATTTTTATACAACCCTACAAATATTTAATGGTCAATGTGTTGAAGTTTGTTATGTTTGCATGGTGCCAAAAACTCATGCAATATTCCCTCGCTGAACTTTTATCCTTCACTTCTGACCGAGCAAAGATCTCTGTTGCTCCGTCTCGGAAGAAGTTATTAGAGAATCATAGCTGTAGGATCCCACGATTGTCAAATATATATTTAAAGACTCATACCTGTTTAATGTAGCGGACTCATGCGGAAGTACTTTTTTTTTTTTTTTTTTATTGTATAAAGTGACGAAACGAGCAAAACGTTCACCTGATGATAAGTGCAACGTCTGCCCATAACAAATGCTATGCCACCCAGAAATTCTGTGTGACACCACACTGTGTCCGTCACTCTGAGATATATGTTCTTAAGTCTCATATGCCCAGTGATTACGCTAGCTCACAGCGCCCTTAAAACCGAAACACAGTAATGTTTCCACACTACTGCTTCGCGGCAGAATAACTGGCTCTGGGGTGGTACCTACCTAGACGGATTCCCGCATAGGAATCCTACCACCAGTACTATTAGTTATTAATCAACGACGTAGCAGCGAACGTTCTTTGGGAGATAATAATAAAAGTTATTCTCCAAAAAACTTACGCTGCTCCGTTTTACGTCAAGACTCTTGAAGAGTGAGAACGTCGATGGAATCTTAAACATTTTGGATCATGTCATAATTGAACTTTGACAGACAACTTGCCTTCCCTTTTTGACATACACATGTATATATAACAAATTCATGTTCACGTGGTTGAAATATAATAATTCCTCGCTTCCTTGTGAGTGCCGTATATATCGACGAAGCGAAATGCCTAAAAATTTCATTGCCTCCGATAGATGGCGAAATAACATTACGGACAAATGGTTTCTACCGACCTGCGGGTAACCGTCAGCAGCGTCTAGGGTGCATGATGTCTCATACTGCGATCGCGAATGCGAGCGTGGCGATTACGTTAACTTCTACTAACTCGAGAGAGATCTTGTTCATGTATTAGTCTGTTTAGAGGATGATGGTGGTGATCATAATAATGATAATATATGTAAAAATTAAAGAAACGTAAAAGATGTTATTATTCAACCCGTATTTATATCATATCAGTGTTGCCTATTTTTTAATGATTTCCGAAATACATACATATAGTCACGCCTTTTTCCCGTATATAAGGGATAGGCAGAGGCCACTCACGTATCACTTTACGCCCTCGCGGGTAACGAGACGTCACGGGTGGCGAACCACGTCGCTGTCATTTTGGATAAAAAATTATTACTCCTCATTGCGTTCCCACGAGCAGTAGAGTGACAGCATTGCGTATTATGGTGTTATTCTGCACGAATAAAGGCTGTCCGTAGAATACCCTAGTCGCCTCTTACGACACCGTAGGAAAAATGTAGATACTATTCTACTCTGCCGAACATCTATCGGCTGATTTCCGAAATACTAATATTATTCTATTTCCGATTTTACTAAGACAATGATAATCTAAATGAAGTTTACGCTGTGCATTTCCTGTGTCGAAAGTTCACTGAGTTGAAGCTTGAGTTTATGCAGTGGTTCCTAATGCTTTGTTGTCTGCAAACTACACTTAATTATTAGACGTTAAATCTTGCATTTTAGTCCGTAATGTTAAGGTGCAGTAATATTTAAGTGTAATTTTTTTTATATATATTTACAAAAAGCAACAAATATTTAGTCATATTTAAAGAGATTTATTTTAATGTCTTATATCGTGCCACTAAAAGGTAATTTTATAAAGATACTTTATGTATTTTGAATATACCCGTGTGTGCTTGTTATTCAAAATGGCCACCTTTGGCTTTGATACAGGCCTTTAATCTCACTAACAACGACCTGTGGATTTGTGCGTTATCTTATTTAGCCACTGCTTGCTCTCTTGATTTGTTGACGGTGTCAGTGTATGGGAAATGTTTGAAGCAAGTCATGACTTCTAACCTAACCACAATTTGTTTCACAAGAGGTTCAAATTTAGGCTGAATCACTCCCTTTTTGCCAAAATGCAGCTTTGTGACTTGCGTAGGATACTCCCCACCAAACCATAATTGGTGCAGGATGATGACCACGTTGCACCCTTCCTATTACAAGTGTCGCTTCGTTACTTACTTCGTATTCGTTACTCTTCAATCGTTCAAAATTTCTCATCTATAAAGAGGACCTTTCTTTGGCTTCCATCAGTACGTTGGGATAACAAGCGTTTTGATCAATCTCTTTTTCTACAGAAAAACATTAAAAGCATGTTTGTGTATGGACGAAAAGGTCCTGTCATCTCACGTGATAATTTTTGTTTACTTATAAGAATTTGGCAAATTCCAGCTATGTCAGCGTTTATAATCAGTGTTGTTAACGCAGCCGGCCCAATATTTTCCGGTCTTAGATACGAGTATATGGCTGATACCTAGTCTTTGAAGAGTCTTGAGTATAACCACGATTCCTTGCACTTTGACCTTAAGCAATCACTGCCAGTTTGGCTTTCTTTAACATCGTTCTCTATATTGTAATAGAATAGTAGCTTTTAGAGAATTAAAAAAAAATGTGTCATTTAAAGTTTTTTTTCTATTTCACAAAATCTCCTTACAAACAGACGTCAAAGCCGGCATAATCTAAACGCCTAGAAATGCCTCGTTTAAATCGTAACAAATTTCGTATTTTCTAAACTGCCTTGAAGATATATATTTGTTGGTGAATTTGATATATAAGTATCGTTGCTTAGTACACGTGAAATTTTTATAATATATTTGATGTAGTTTGTTAAATTAAATATTCAAAATTTAAAACAAAACGGACGCCTCACATTAGGAGTTCTACTGTGTGTGTGTGGGTGTTTTACCGACATATTTTTGCCATTACAAAATATTTGTTTCACAAATTTGCTTAATTTTGATTAAGCTGTAAAAGCCAAAAACCCTAACAGCGAAAACTTCACCTATACAATAGTCACTGCGCCAACCGAGCCGACAATCGATTTAAGATAATAGCTTGATTCTCATTGTAGCCCCATTAATATGACCTGTGATTACTAAGATTATGAAGACCACCAAAACTGCTTTCAAAATTCTTAGCAATTAATAACGGTACGACTATCACATTCGTAATGCAAACTAATCCAATATTAAGAAATATGTATGAGATCAATTGTTAAACAAATGGTTTCCAAAAATTAGATATATAGTGTGATTACAACGTTTTCAAAATTACAATAATTCTGATGTGTTCCGCCGTGTGTGGTGGCGGCGTAAGAGAATCTACCACACCATCGGAATAAGAACTTAAAGTTCTTATTCTAAGAAATGATCGTAGAGACAGTATTTATTAGTTTTGAATTAATTACAATATTAGTATAGCTTAAATTTTGCTTTCAGTTGCAATAACAACCTACCAAAGAGAAATAGAGTCAGGCTCTAGAATTGTTTTCGAATTTCCTGTCTGCAAAGTTTCGATCAGGTGCTAGGTAATGCTAAAAAATACAATTCGTTTCATTTGGACTTGTATCTGAGGTGAATTTTTTACTAGTGGCTTCTTTATTCGAAATAAATAGTACACTTCAAGGGGCATCGTGCGTTCGTGTGCGAGTGCCCGGACATCTTCGTATATGGGTATGTATCCCTATGTGTGCGTGTGCATGCGCGCGAACCAGAATAAGCGACTCATCGTAAGCATGGGGGTATATAATTAAGTGGACTGTATTTAAGGGTTAATGGGAAAATCTTGTAATCGCGTATTGGGGAGAATAGGAGGCAT
This sequence comes from Luehdorfia chinensis, assembly GCA_019845155.1. NCBI lineage: Eukaryota > Metazoa > Arthropoda > Insecta > Lepidoptera > Papilionidae > Luehdorfia > Luehdorfia chinensis. The sequence continues at coordinate 14,307,940 of JAHVAK010000527.1, forward strand.
GCTACCATGGGTTTGGTGCTGGATCTGGCGTGGCCGTTGTACAGGCGGCTGATACTCTTTACTTTATCTCCACTTCACCGAAGTCCTTGGAAACTGCTTCCTCTTACACTCACTAAAATTTCAACACGAACACATATCAAACGGCCATTTTTATTGTATTGCTACGGTAGAACAGGACTAATCGCAGCCACATATGATCTGACCTGACACAACGCAGCTCAGAAAAATAATATAAATTTAGAGAGCCAATAGGTGGCGTTACCACTGAGTTTCATTGACAAATAAAAACTGTTAATAAAACTAAAAATTTTTGGACTTTTGGCGGTGACTCGAAAATTGGCGGTAGTGTTTTTATTGAATTTTGTAATTTCTGTTTGTTATGAGTTTTAATCTTTAATATTGATAGTTTTTATGCAGTAAGTGTTCGCGAAAGTGTAAAATTCAGTTCAAGACCATAATTGTACTTTTCGTTTTGTCGCTATCAGTTCAGCAATTCTTCATATTCATCATAATTCATCAATCATCAGTCCAGAAATTCTTCAGTGAAAGTCAACTATCACTTTACTGTCGATCGAAACGAAGTTTTTGTTATAATTAAATTATTACGTACTCGACATTGGCAATAATGGCTTGATTTGGTAGCTGATTGCCAGGATCAAGAAGAAGAAGAACATTTTGTCAAAACAAATCCAACGACCCCAAACATAACAGAGCGATTTTGTTTAGTCGAGCAGTTCCTATGGCCTACTTCCGGCTCCATTCAGACATCCAGACCAGCTCTGTAGTAGTATTATTGCATTTTCATCAAAGCTACATGTCAGTGTGTCAAATTCCAGCTCAATCGGTCAAGTGGTTTATTCAACAACAAGCAATTTAATTGCATCATTTGACTAACACATACTAACATTTGAAGTTAAATAAAAGCTTGTGGAAATAGATGCGTTTAAATTAGTTTTCAAATAAATTTTAAATACGTTAATGGATCACAGAATTATGTTTTTTTTTTCTAAAAATTTTCAGCGTCGAGCACGTGGTAAATCAGCGCTAAAATTTTAATAAACAATTTTTGTTCCACGGGTACCGGGAGTCGAACCCAGCTCACTCGCGTACTATGAAATTTAAAGTTGGGTTAGGTTAGCTTAGGCTTTTAAGTTAGCTGGTAAGTTTAAAAACATGCGATAAAATGAAAAAAAAAATATATTTTTTGGAACATTTCGTCAAACAACTCCAAAATATAAAAATCAAATACAATATAGAGTTCTGTCTGTCTGTTCGGTTCTCAGCTGTGCTTTAAGCCTGAAAGCTGTCACATGAAGTTTAAGGTACCTAAAACCTATCCCAATAAGCGGGCTTTATAATGTAATTTTTTTAATCGTATTAGTATTTCCTGAGATTAGCGAGTTCAGACATACAAACTCTCTAGCTTTATTACAGTAGTAATAATACAAAAAGTCAGTTGTTTATTAAATTTTAACCATATTTTCGGAATAGTTAAATGAATCAGGCATTACTTTGCAGAAATTCATTACAGTATTAAACGATGTGTATTGATGTCCTCCTGGCCGACTTCGACTACAGCGACGACTTCCGAATATTGTCAGAGGATATCAACTGCGCTGGAGATATCATAGTGCCACAATTGTAGGCGCACGTACAGAGGCGCCTACCCGCGCCCGATGTAAGGCTGATGCGATAAGATCGGAGGAAGACTACGATGCAGTGTCAGAATCACGGAACGATTACAACACAGTCTGACTCGAAAACCAAAAATTTGTGTTTAAGCACAAATGTTGGCTCCGGATAAGATTCGAACCCGCGGCGTAGAAGTTAGGTACTCTAACCAATAGGCCATGCGGTCGTTAACGATGTCTATAACCTAGTAATTAAGGGGCCAGTAATTGTATGCATACTATGGAGAAAGTTATATTTTTTTTATAATTATCTATAAAGCCTTTATCGTAAAGTTAAAGTAAACTAACAGCCTATAAATGTCCCACTGCTGAGCTGAGGCTTTCTTATTTCTGAAAGGGTTTAGGAGCCAGTAAGAGTCCGTCTCGCTGCTTCAATGCGAGTTGGCGGACTTCAAATGTCTTTAAAGTATTATTTATTTCCTCAGACATGCAGGTTTTCTTGCGGTGTTTTCCTTCACCGCTGGGCACGTGGGAAATCAGCATGAAATCAGATCACTCGCATACTATGAAATTTAAAGCGAGCGCCGGCCGCTTGTATCAATCTAACTTTTTTTTCGTGGGGAAATCCTGCATGGATACCCGACTGGCCAGGGGGGCAGCCGGGTTATGTCGGACTCTTACCGACTAAAACCCCACGGTGGCCTCCATCAGCGCTTCAGAGGGGTCACGGGATCTCCGTTCGGAACGCAACCGTGGCCCCTCTAAAGCATCGCTATATATATAGCCCGACCGGGGACAGTACGCGCTGCCCCCAGCACTCTCTCGGTGCTATCACGATGACTCGAGACCACATCGAGTCATCGTCCTCCCCGGGGTCGCTTTACTGGGCGTTCGGGTCCCCTGCCCCGATTGCCCGCGATCCCGAAGGCCCCGTTTGTGGTAGGGGAACACCGTTAGTTATAGGAGGGCCGTGACGAGGCCCACCGTTGCCTCGGTGGCGTCGTTTCCGAGAGGGATCTGTCCTCTCTCGATCCCTCTCGGCAGCCTCCTGCTGGACCATCACGGTCTCACAGAAATCGGCTACGGCCCTCCATGCCGTGTCCCCACTCAGCATAGCCGGCTCTACTACTGGCAGGGAGAGGTTCCGTCCGATTCGGCTGACCGGGATACTGCGCTCCGACTCCCAAGCTGGGCACACCTAAACGGTGTGGGATGCGGAGTCCTGGTCCTTTCCACCGCAGTGGAAGCAGTTCGCCGTCGCCTCGCGTCCGATCTTACACAGATAATCACCGAAGCAGCCGTGCCCGGTAATTATCTGTGTGAGACGGTAAGTGAGTCTTCCTCCTCGTCGCTGCATCCAGGCCATAAGACCGGCAGGACGGCACTGACGACGCGTTTGCGTGCATATTGCTCCTCGTGGAGCCGAGCACGCCACGTCGCCAATGCGCTCTGTCGTTCCTGCCGTTTGATGGACTCGAGCGCCTCATCTGGCTCGCTGCCACCGCTCTGGCGGAGGGTGCGGATCCGGTGATACACCCTCGCATCCATGTCCGCCAGTATGTCCAGCGGCGGAAAGCGAGCCAAGACGGTCGCCGCCTCAAAAGATACCGTGCGGTATCCTCGTTCGATCCGTATGGCCATCCTCCGCTGGACACTGTAGAGTTTTGTTCTACAGCGTCGGATAGCTAGCCTTTTTTTTGCCCATACGGGCGCCCCGTACAAGGCTACGAATCGTACTACTTCCGCAAAGAGGCGGCGAACTTCCTCCCCCCCTCCCCCGAGATTGGGCAGCAGTCTGTGCATGGTACCCGCTACCCTCTCGATCCGGGGGACTAGGCGCTCGAAGTGTTCTTCGAAGCCCCAGTGACTATCCAGATTCAGGCCCAGGTATTTCATATACCGGCCCACTCTGACTTCAGACCCACCTACTGGGACGCACGAGTCGGGAGGTTCCTTGCTGCGTGGCAATTTGTGGAACCATAGCGCCTTGGTCTTGTGAGGAGCTATCTCCAGTCCCACCTCGTGGATTTTGGCGAGGACGACTTCCGCCCCAAGCTCGGCGAGCTTCTTGGTCCTCTCGAAAGTGTTCCCGCTGGCGACCACCAGTGTGTCATCTGCATAACAGATGATGTTTGCACCAGCAGGAAGATCGACACGCAGGACTGCATCGTAGGCGATGTTCCACAGTAACGGGCCCAAGACCGACCCCTGCGGAACACCATACTGGATCTCCCTCCGGATTCTCCTACCGTCTTTGTCCATGTACATGATGTACCTGTCGCGCAAGTAGTCCGCGATAACGCCTCGCAGGTAAGGGGGGACTTGATGATGTGCTAGTCCCCCCTTAATCGCGTCCCAGGGAAGGGAATTAAAGGCGTTGACAATATCGAGACTTATCGCCAACGCCACTCCTCCCCGGGACACGGCCTGCTCCGACAGGGAGCGGACGCGTAAGACCGCGTCTACGGTAGAACGCTCCTGTCTACAGCCAAACTGCCTGTCGGCGATATCGGGACCGACACGCGACAGATGCCGGTTTAGACGGGTGGCAACGATTCTCTCGAACTTAACTTAGAACTTAGCACTGATGTTAAAAATATTTGTATTCCAAATTTTCTCGCTTTTCAACATAAAAGCAAATAAATATAAAAGCGATATAGACAAATTAAAGAATAATTAAAGTTTGGCTTTTTAATTACATTAATTTTTATACCAGAAGTATATGATTGCTAATAAAAACTGCTAGGAACCTTCTATTTAAATTATTACGCACTGCAAAATAAGCTTAATTTTCAAATTATTTTTGTACTCTTCATGACTGTCTTAAACTATTTAGAATTTTATTGTAATCGGTTCTAACAAATGGTTACTATTAACTTTAAGTTTTTTTATCCAAATTTCACATTTATCGCTTTTTTTTCGGAATTTCGGCTTCTTTGTATTTCTTTGCCGTGTGGTGGCGGCTCATTAAAAGAATACTATCACACCCTCGATAAAGGCGATCTCGTAAAAGGCGAGTAAGGAATTAAACTGCACTGTGCACCCAACAGTGCATGGTGGCGATGGGCTCTCCACCTATCACACCAAGTGCGTTTTATTGTTTTTGTGAAACGTGGATTGTGGCAGTCATCAGTTTTTGCAGTGAGTGCCCAGTCTCTGACTCCCCCTAAGAGATACAGTCGTGATATTATGTATGTATGTGTTTGTTTCATAACGAATCATAAATGTTACTTCCGATTCCAATTACAATCGAAGTGTGAGTAAAGTTATATTAAATACATATTTGAGACTTAAGAACTGACGTCTCAGGGATGGGCACGGTGTGGTATCACACACAAATGTTCAGAGTGACGCAGCATTCGTTAGGGGCAAACGATTTACTTACCATCTGGTGAACGTTTTGCTCGTCTCGTCACTTTTTACAATAAACAAAAACATAAATAATATATTGTATTTTATACCTCCATTTGATGTTAAGTTAATTAAGCGGAGTTACTCACTAGTAACCCTCTTAATTTTCTTTGTTTAAATTAGGTTTTAGAACGACATACAATACGAGTTCTTCCAGTATCTAATTAGCTTATGCAGCGACTATATTGGCGTGGGATTCGTATATTCGTTAAAATTTATTTTAATACGTACATATGAAAACGTATTCTAAATGTATGTGGAAACCAGTTTTTGTTACCTGCAGGCACGTCCGTGCATTGAATTTGAATAAAGAAAGAAAACCGGCGCTGCGGTCTATCCGCAACATCCTATGCTGAGTCCAGCATCCCGTTGCTGTTATTCGACGTGTGCCTAAACCGTACGACGTGCATTCACTTGTTTTTGCTGTATTTGTATGACTTTACCACCTTTTAAAACACTTTTCTAAATCATTGACATGCCGTCGAATTTGTGATCAGCTAAGCACGATCACCCTGTTCGGACGCCCTATTCTCTGGGAAAAGAGCGTCAAATACCTCGGGGTCACTTTACACGCAGCGATGTCGTTCGCTGCAGACATTAAGAACGTTTTTTTTTTTGTGATTGTGTATATGCAAATAGCCTTATGGCTTTGGCTGCGTTATAGGAAGCGACCCACGAGCAGAAGGCCCGCGAGTGAGAAGGACAACGTCGCTGCTGAACAACTACACTGCACTTCGACCCCTGAAAACGAATAAAAAGTATCCGACTAACAAGGGGGGGCTCGAAGTAATCCAAGGGCCCCTCTGAAGGAGGTACGAACCTCGGCTTGGATCACCATCGAAACAGAATATTATTTATTTTATATAGTCTGTTTAGGCTTCCCTTTGCGGTTTCCGCGTTTCCCGCGACGCCGCTTGCCGCGGGGGGCGTTAGGACACCCGCGATAGTTCGCAGGGTGGCCCACCGTCCCACACAGCACGCAGATAGGGGGGTCCGCGGTATTAGGGTCGCGACTACACTCCGCTGTCACGTGACCCCGACGCATTTTACGCAACGAGGGTTCGCGAAGCAATCGCGCGCGGAATGGCCATAAAGTTGGCAGCGGTGGCACTGGCTAGGCGAGGACCGCTTACGCGGTGCCTCGACTACGATGCCAGAGAGATTGCATACACTAGGTATGTCGAAAATCTTTTTTCCGTCGCCCGACAACTCTAAGTGCACGAGCACTAGATTATACGGCGCCTTAGTTCGCATTTTCGTCATGCGATGAACTTGAAGTGCGGGGAGGCCTTTGGACTTAAGGTCCTGTAATATTAGTTGCGTCTCGATGTCTTTCGGGACGCCGCGGATCACTACGCGGAGGATACGTTCCCCCTCAAGTGCGTAGGTATGGAAACCGATCTTCCTGTCGGATAACCATTTAGTTAACGCGCGGTGGTCAGTCGGTGTCGGCACCGTGACACTAATGCCGTTCGCGATCGGCCTAGCGCGCGTAAAGTTAATGCGCTTGTCGTCAAGCGCTTTCGAGATACTGCCCCAGGCAGCCGTATCCTGTATTACTACAGGAGGCGGCGCCTTAGGGGCGCGGGGGGCTCCGGCCTCTCGGGAAGGCGCGGAGGTGTCCATCGGGACGGGGCGCGTCGCCTTTTTGGCGATTATTTTCGGGCGCGGCGTCGGCGTCGCGGCGGCCACCTTGCGAGGAGGCCTGGCGTCGCCTTCTTTCTTTTGGCGCCTCTTGCGACCGGTAACAGTGGTGAAGCCATCGTCGCCGGGGACGTCCATATCGATTTCCGTGGATGGGGTGGAGGAGGTGTAACTCCTCTGATCGGTCATATACGAGTCATCAGAGTAATGACTCGCAAGTGACGAAGCTCGCGACTAAGCACGCGACGACTGCGCGGAGTGCATCGAGTGCCTCGGGGCGTGTTCTTGCGATCGCGGCGGGTCGCACCAAGAAAAAGGCGGCGGGTCCCGAGTTGGAGGACGCTGCGAACCGGTAGCGTCCGGTAGCGTCCGGAAAGGAGTCTAACGAGCGAGGCCAGAGGGGCCTGCGACGACTGCGGGGCCGGAGGGGCCTAACGGTTTTTGCCCTGCGGGTTCTGAGGGGCCTGAGGGGCCAGGGGGGCCTAACGGCCGTTTTTCAAGCGCGGCGGCGGCGCAGGGGGCCAACGGTTTTTTGGCGTCGGAGCCAGGAGACAGGGGGCGAAAGATCGCCTCCGGATCGAGAGTGGGATACTTCGCCGCCAGGAGGCGACGAAGTTCCAACTGCGCGGCTTCCGCCTGGGCCATACCGAAACCCGGGGAAGTATTAAAACGCACGGCACTAAAAAACTTTTTAACTCAGGACTCCCTGCCGCGCGGCAGGGAGGTGTGTTGTTGGCACTACTGTGTAAGTGTACCTAATCTGTCACTGCATTGTGTTTCGAACCTTCTAGCGGCGACGAAAATCGTCGCAACAAAACTCGAAGCGTTGCTCAGCTTGCACCTGACTCGCAGAACCGATGTTGTTCCCGGTTACACGGGACACCATAAAATATGGGCCCGGTAAAATCGAACGACCTAATTTAAGCAAGGCCGTACCTTACGGCGACCTAGCTAAACTAACTTTTTCACTAAACTAGCTAGGCGAATTTAAACTACGATGTTACCAAAGTGAATTGAGACGCGCCTATGCAAACTTGTTAGAAGACGATTACTATCGGCACCCTACCCAAGAATCTAACGTAGTCTCTTCCTCGGTGTAAGTTGCTCTAGCGGACTGCGAGCGACACGTGCGGACGGACCCAGTGATCGATTCGGTATGTTTTTTCTGTATGTATTGTTTTTGATTAAGAACGTACGAAACAGAGCGGCTTTTATCTCAAGCCGACTATATCCGTTAACTTGCTCTTCAAGCAAAATGTGCCTTAGACACAAACTTCGCCTCTATAAGACTTGCATAAGACCCGTGGTCAGTCACGATCCAGGCTACACTGTACACACAGTTAATAGCTTTAATATAACACGCACCACGACGCGCGACCGCCGTAGAGAGCGGCGCGCAGCAGTGGACAATCACACCGCGTACACACGATACACCCGTGTTCCAGGGCCGTTCTCACCGCCCAGAGTTACCGACACACAAGTCGACAGTCCGAATGGAGGCCCGCAGCCTCCCTCGGACGGTCATTAGACGACTTAAAATCAGTTGAGATATTCGTATTCGAAGTCGCGCAAGCACGCAGCGAACGCGACACAGTCCGAATTTCGATTTGTTTGTAGGAGTTTATTTAAGTATTTATGTTTGGGTCAAACCATAGCTGGCACGCGGGCCCCTGGCCCGTGAGCACAGTATCCGATGAAGCTGTAAAAGCCAAAAAGGCTAACAGCAATTACATCACCGAAATTATATATAAGACCCGTAATGGCCTATGCATGCGTCGCTTTTGCTCACGCGACGGCCAATCATTTAAAGAAATTACGGAGCGTAAAAAATCGATTCTTGTGAACTGCCACCGGAGCCGGCTCGTATCAACGCAACGTTACACCATCAGTTTTCGCTGTATTTCACTGCCTGTCTTCAAGCATTGTCAGGATCCTGGTACATTTTTCATGTGATAACGACATGCTGACATCAGAATAATAAAATTTATAAGACAGAGACACTATATTTATAACTTTTTTATTGCAAAACTTAAACAAACGCGAAACAATTGATTTGAATTTTTTAGTACTAAATTCAAAAACGACCATTATTTTACACTTTCAGTTTTTTATACAATTATTAAAAATAAATGACAAGGTTTTTTATATTATTTTATTTAGCATTAAATATTCTTTAATTTAGTTTTTATTTCGTAAGCTCGGTCAGGTACTTTTGAAGACATTGAAGATTTTCAAACACCCTTTTTCTTTGCGTTCCAGAATATATTATAACTTTTAGAGGCATTCTAAGGAAGATTTACTAATTTTTCTGGTTACAAATATTTTATTTTTATAAATATTTCACGGCAATAATATGTATGTTACAAAAAATAATTCTTAGAATATAGTAAGTAACGTTAATATTAGCATGCTCGGTTAATTTATATTTATGCGGTCCGAAATATATTAAGCATTTGTTATTAATAACATCCCGTATATTTATAATTTATTTAGGAATATGTAGATATGATAGGAATGTATTCACAAATTGCATTCGAAATGTTGTTGCTATCAGATATATAAAATACTACAGGAAATACTTCGCTGAGTAAATTCTAACACAGCTAGCAGCTGTGCCGTAAATACTGTAAATATCCAGCAGATGGTCACCGAAAACCAAGCGGGAACAAAGGCACGATATGCATATTCTAAGTTCCGACAGGATACAGTTCTATTTACAGAATTGCGTCTCTGTACATTATTATTGAAAGTCTCTACATCATTTTCATATTATCTAATATCGTAAAATGACCTGACAAAGTATTGCATTGTAAAATTGTAATCTAGCTAAAATATACCTATATATTGATTTAAATGTTATAAATGCGAACATTTGTTTTATTTTAGTATTGTACTCGTATTTAGTTTATTTGTTACGCTTTCACCATCTAATGGATTAACGATTTTCGTGAGATTATGCATTATATATACCTAGTTAAGATTAAGATAAACATTTTTATTCCAGTATCTCACAAATTTAAAAAAAAATTAATACCAAAATTAGTGATTTCATTGTGTTTGTTTATTGCCGTGTGGTGGCGGCTCATTAAAAGAATACTACCACTCAATCTCATCCAATGGATCTCGTAAAATTCGAGTAAGGAATTAAACTGCACTGTGCACCCAACAGCGCATGGTGGCGATGGGCTCACCACCTATCACACCAAGTGCATTATATTGTTTTGGTGAAACGTGGATTGTGGCAGTAATCTGTTTTTGCAGTGAGTGCCCAGTCTCTGACTACCCCTTATGGGATACAGTCGTGATCTTGATTCTTTTACTGGTGGTAGGATTCCTATGCAGGAATCCGTCTAGGTAGGTACCACCCCAGGGCCAGTTATTCTGCCGTGAAGCAGTAGTGTGCAAGCATTACTGTGTTTCGGTTTGAAGGGCACTGTGAGCTAGCGTAATCACTGGGCATTTGAGACTTAAGAACTGATGTCTCAGGGTGACGAGCGCAGTGTGGTGTCACACAGAAATATTCTGGGTGACACAGCATTTGCTGTGGGCGGACGTTGCACTTACCATCAGGTGAACGTTTCGCTCGTTTCGTCACCTTATACAATAAAAAAAAAAAAAAAAAAAAAAAAAAAAAAAAAATCTTAAGTATGTATGTATGAATATTTATTGCTCAACGACTTTATCAATGTTTATGAAAATGTGTTTAATTTTTATTAAATAAAGTGACGGAACGAGCGAAACGTTCACCCGATGGCAAGTGCAACATCTGCGTTTAACCTATGCTGTGTCGCCCAAAACATTTTTGCGTGACACCACTCTGCGCCCGTCATCCAGAGACAGTCAGTTCTTAAGTCTCATATGCCCAGTGACCAATTCAGTGCCCTTCAGACTGAAACACAACTATGAAACGGGTACAGGGGTACAGAATAATTGACCCTGTGGTGGTACCTACTTTCACTGATTCCTGCATAGGAATCCTACCACCAGTAACAGTATGTACATACGTAGAGTATTTTACAGAAATGAACCTAGAACAACAAGGCCCCAAAGGAATTTCAGGAATACTTACAAATATTTCGAAATCTCAAGTAAAATCTAAAGAAGTTAGGGCGAAAACAAAAACACACTTGTACACCATCCCATATATAAATAAAAAAAACGAAGAGACCGTGCAATTCACTCTCAGTACACGCGACAGAAGTGATAATTAAATATTTTAGAAATTACATTAAAATAATAAGTGAAACTCAACTTTGAGAGAATGAAACGAATGTAGAATATCAGTAGTAGGATAATTGTAGGGTTTATTTATTTTAATATTGTTACCAAGTTTAAACATTATTTTACATTTTATTCTACATTTACATATTATACGGACTCTTAAGTTTTCAATTTCAACAAATCACACGAGTGAAGTATTATTGAAAAACAGCGTCAATTACTGTTTTTGATCTTGTTGTCGAGCTAATGAGAGCAAAATCTACGAAGAAATCGATGATTTGGACGAATTCGAAACACAGGACTCACTGTATACTATCGAATAGGAAACACTATACTGTATTCTATCTCATTCTCCCGCAGGCTAAATCCTATATGTTTGTCTCTTTTTAGAGTAGCTTTTTCGTTTCTTCGAGTCTTAAATCACAACGATTCTAAAGAAGATTTCACTTCAATAAACGTAAATTATAAAAATGTTACACATTGGATTATATTTACTCAGTATATAAATAATTATTAATTATTCGACAAATATTCATTGAGAATAACAAAAACGTTGCACTAAATCGACTTTAAAGTATTACTCTTATCGCGCCCAAAAATGTCCCAATTCAAGAACTAAAAAGCAAAAATTTAACTCTTAATAATGTTTCAATTCTAGCGTAGTAAAATAGCATCTCTATCCTAACGAGGTAAGAGGCGACTAAAGTACTGTACAAACAGCCTTGATTCGTGCAGAATAACACCATAACATGCAGTGCTGTCACTATACTGCTCGTGGGGTCTCATATTTTTTTGACTTGTACCAAAATGGCGGCGACGTGGTTCGCCACCCGTCACGCCTCGTTTCACGCGGGGGCGAAAAATGATCTACGTGTGTGCCTTCTGCCTTCCCCTTATAATGGGGAAAAGCAGTGACTGTAAGTATTTATGTTTTATATACTAGTTGTTTCTAAAAACATTAATTAAAATTATTGAATATTCAAAAGTTCTATATTTAAAGTATAATCTTTTATCCGAACACACATCGCAAAAGCTTGTTGTAGTTGAATGTAACGTGAGCATGAAAGCATAATGAACTACGCTTGAATTCACAATTTGAACTTAACTCCAGCTCAAAAGAGATAAATAGGCACTTGCCTGAAACGAAAGTAATTTTTGCCTTTTGTCACATGTTAAGTCTTATCTCAGAGAAGCAAGTTTTATACAAAATATACTAATAAACTCTGTCTTGCTTGACGGATGCTTACAGTGATGTAGAAAATAATGTCTTGGTATAAACTCAGGTTCTTTAATGAAAGTTGCCAAATTAATGAACTTTTAATTTTTTTTCAACTTGACTGAAAAGGCTTCTGAGTAGTTTTTTTTTTATTATTTCATAAAAGTGACGGAACGAGCAAAACGTTCACCTGATGGTAAGTGCAACGTCTGCCCAAAACAAATGCTGTGTCACCAAGAAAATTACTGTGTGACACCACACTGCGCCCGTCACCCTGAGACATCAGTTCTTAAGTCTCATATGCCCAGTGATTACTCTAGCTCTCAGTGCCCTTCAAACCGAAACACAGTAATGCTTCACATTACTGCTTCACGGCAGAATAACTGCTGCATTCCAGAACTAAAACTAAAGTCTGCAGAGTAATTGTGGATAAATTAACACAATTTGTAAATTACTATATAACTTTGACTTTGATTTGATAGATAAAGAAAATTCCAAAACTACTTTAAATTAAAAGTGTAAATAATTATTTAATTTAAAAGTATGCGAGTTGTCTTCATTTCGTTTTGTAATACTTTATATTGACAACCGCGTAGGCCTAGTGTTCAGAGTAGGTGGCTTTTACGCCGCTGGCCCTAGGTTTGAACCCACAACAAATCGTTGGTTTTCGGGTCTGGTTGTGCATGTGAAATTTGTCTGTAAGCGCACTCAGTAAGATACACGAGAATTCCTTGTGTGTGGCATCGTTTTCTAGGAACAAAATTAATTTAAAACAAACAAAATTAATGCTGTTTCAACAAATTTTTTTGAAGCACTTAATAAATAATGGTTTCTAATATTTACACTACGAATACTACACATTTAAATAAAACTATTTTTACGAATTTTATCGCGTTTAATTTAAACTATTTATAATCCGCCGTTTCGCGGAATATAATCGGCACTTTACAGCACCCATGGTCACGGGGGGACTGAGGTGACAGATGTCCTGATGTCAGTTAACCCGGAGTACCAGTTGAGCTTTTAATCATTATTTTTAGTCCGATCTACGTAGAAAGAGCTTACTGTGTCTTGAAGCCTTGCTGTGGTATGCTTGGTTATTGATTTAATATTATTAATAATAGGATCCCAAGCCGGTGGCGTATGGGTTATCTAAATACACAAACCAAAATGCTCCACTACGTCCAATAGTGAGCCAGATCGATTCACCAACTTATAAATTGGCTCAGCATGTAGCGAAAATACTCTCACCGCTCAGAGGACACACAAGAGCACACACAAAGGATTCATACCATTTTGTCAGTGAGATTAAAGACCTACATCTTACCGACAATGAAACTATGGTCCGTTTAGATGTCCAGACGCTATTCACATGCCTACCTGTAGAAGACTGCATCTCAATTGTATCCAGGAAGCTAGCGGAGAACAACTTTTAAACACCTAATTAATGTAGGTTTTTTCCTAATACTTCATGGTTCTCCATACCCAACTAAAAATACACATCGCCAGGTTTACAAAGAGTAACTAAATTTTTTTCGTACCTTGTGGATTCTAGTAAAGAGCTTGTAAATAGATTAACAATGCCATTGCAAAAATGTGTTTTATCTGATGTGTGAAGCACATAATAAACATAATTAAGGGCGACTTGGAAATGATTTTATACAAAAAAAATCATTGAAGTGATAACTTTTAATTTTAAATCACTTCATATATTTTTTTTGTACGAAATCATTTAAAAACAAATATGAGGCAATTCAATATATCTTCATTCATATATTAAAATAACTACATATATGTACTATCTTCCTATGATCCAAACAAAGATATTTATATATGTCGTTCATTTCATGACACGTCACCAACTTTATAACGTTGTCCTGTACAGTCCAGTTCTCTTCTGATCTTGATCTGTTTAAATTTATCATCTATGCCGGCCGTAAAAACCTCTGTACTGAAAATAATTAAAAAAAAGTGCCTGTGCCAAGTGTGTGTCGGACCATGGCCAGTGAAGGGTCCGTGGGGAATAGTGTGCCACCGAAAATATCCCATATCTTATTCAAACCAATTTTGATGAAATTACTAGGGAACCCTAAAAATTTATGTATTTACTCTATACCAAAATCTGAAAATGTAACCTTTGTTTTGCATACATACATACAGTTACTACTCTTTCCACTATAAGGAGTAGGCAGAGGCAACACAAGTAGCCCACTTTTCGTCCCCGTGGGAAACGACGGGTGGCGAACCACGTCGCCGCCATTTTTGTAAGAGTCCAAATAAATCTTACTCCCCATTGCGTTCCCAAGAGCAGTGACAGCATTGCATATTATAGTGTTATTCTGCATGAATAAAGGCTGTCAGTACAATGTTTTGCTTGGATCGAAATAAGAGAATTTATAATTAATCTAAGATTTATGCATATAAACTGCATATTCATCACATAGGCTTAACAGTATTACACTAAAGTCGCTACAGTATATATTATAAAGAGCTACAAAAGCTTATAAAATTATCAATGTTGTAGTTAATTATCCTGCAGATGTTTAATATTCACTGGAGGTTAAAATTATTTTTTCATTTCAGCCTATCACTAGTCCACTACTAAACATAGGTCTCCCCCATAGAGTGACACAAAAGTGTGTAGGTCTCATTTTGGGAGGATATTGCCATAGTTGCCACGCTTGGCAACTACAGTTTATTTATTTAGATGTTCCAGGAGGATGCAGCTGCCCGTCTTCTGATTTTAGTTTTCCCTCAGTAGACTTTTACAACACCCACGAGATGAGATGGGGTGATAGATTCTCTTAAGCGGCCACCACACGGCTTAAATATTTCATACAAAATAACGTTTAAAATATGCACTTCAGTCATAGAAGTTATACCTAGCCCCTTCAAATCGATTCAATCAAAACATTAGTTTGAATTAGCTTAATTCGTACAAAGCTATCAAAACTTAAAGTCGGACCATCTATACGGTTGATCAGCAACAGTTCATCAGCAAACCAATTATAACTGTTTAGTGAAATCGGTAAGGAAAAGTCATTTTACTTTATGTCGGACAAAAATTTTCACTGTTGTTTGTTCTGATGAATTGTTCCATTCGTTAATGGCCGCCTAGAATGGGCATGGCAGCCCGCTTTTATTTTGCAATTATTCCAGCCGGCTATTTTTAACTACGTGCTCCATTAATGTTCTGTATTTAAGCGTGACTCTTAAAGTGGTGAATTATTTTCTTCCCTTTTGTCAAAATAATTTGTGTTTAAAACCTGTGTATAGACTTACACTATATAATATATTTCATATCCCTATGGGAGAATTCTTCGCCATTGGTGCATTATTAATAGGATGATGTATCATTTAAAGTTTTTGCAAACCATCGAAAAAAATTTGCTTCCAAATAAGCTTTCGTGCTTTATTTTCATTATTTAAAATGTCCCTATTCTAAAAAATTTGTACCAAATAACCTGCCGAACTACATACAGATATACATATTGAATTCTAGGTTGCTTAATAGAACATAATATATGTACTATTTAAATATATTTAGTGAGTAATCGAGTTTAACATAACATGTGATATTTTATAATATACAATTTATAATTCATTTTATTAAGTTCAAAGAAGACTAAATTTTTCCGAGGATTATTACTACAGTGCAGTGTATCAGTAACGTTTTGATTTTAAGAAGTTTTTTATAAGCAGCATACGTTCCATTATAATAAATAAGCAGCAAACATCATAGATCGCTAAAAGTTTTTCGCCAATTCATTACTTAAGCACCAAAACAATTTGTTAATTATGTTATTTGGATATAATACCACTACAGTTCATTTTCAAATAATATTTACTAATTACTATGAAAGTTACACAGAACTAGTTTCGAAAGTTCAGTGAGCAAACTAGTTTATGTGGCGTTTCCCAAGTGAACCCATTTTGTTTACAAACTAGAACATATTCCATTGAACCGGCTATTTGCCAAGTGTTCTATAAAATTTAGGATGTAAATATATATAATAAAAATAAGGATGAAGATAAGAGACACTTAATATGTCATACCTAATAAGTGATAAAAGCGGTATCATTGTTATGGAATCAATAAAACGCATCGGCGTTGTACAGTTACTTGACGCTCGTATTCTGTGAGAACGTAGTCCTGAACCGAAACAGACCTATTTTATCAGTTATCTAACAGTGTCGATTAAAGCTGAAATCGATAACATATCAAAATAAAAATCCCATATAATTAGAAATAAAACCGGTTGAACTTGAGACTTCTGTATTTGTGTTCTGTATTTGCTAACCTAAATTTTAAAACACTTGTAAAGAATATTTAATTTCAAATAACTTTTAGTACGTTTCTACGGAATAATACTAACTAGTGTTGTTTGAAAGTTGTATAATGTCGCATTATTTATTTGTTTAGGTATTTTCTGTCAGAATATATTTTTTGTAGTTAGATAAAAACATTATCTTCATCCAAAAACATTCATGCGGAAATTAAAAACTAAAGCTAAATATAATGCAGATGTAGAAACAATTTTGTTGCTTCTTCTTCTATAAAAAATAAGCAAAATCGTGACTCATTTGATCCTGAGTGATCACTGCCGCTCACTAACATCCGCAATTCCAGAAGAACTATGCATACGTACGTGACTGGCTCAAGAGAATCTACCTCCTCTTCTCATCCCGTGGGTGTCGTAAAAGTCGCAGGAATCCATCTAGGTAGGTACCACCCCAGGGCCAGTTATTCTGCCGTGAAGCAGTAGTGTGCAAACATTACTGTATTTCGGGTTGAAGGGCACTGAGAGCTACCGTAATCACTGGGTAGATGAGACTTAAGAAATGATGTCTCAGGGTGACGGCCTCAGTGTAGTGTTACACAGAAATGTTCTGGGTGATATAGCATTTGATAAGGGTAGACGTTGCACTTTACGTCAGGTGAACCTTTTGCTCGTTTTGTCGCTCTATCCAAAAGAGCTTGCATTAGTATGCTTCCGCCCAGAGATGCGAAGGGAACTCCAAGTGAGGCTGAACTTGCGCCTTGTAAAGTTATAAGCCGTGGGCCGGCATGAAATATTGTCCCACTTTGCTGCCAATTTTTTTAGATGCCAGTTTGGCCTTTCCTTTCAGGTGACCGCAGAACGTCACTCGATACGTTATCATTAAGATCAAGATGGAGATAGCACTCAGCTTTGTGGAACACTAGCATTTACAAGCTTGCAGACCTATCCTATAACTTCTTGCTATCTGATATGCGGTTGTCGTGTGGTTGACGTGGTCTTAACTCAGGTTGTTTCTGTGCATTCTACCATAGCGTATTCTTAGTAATAGGATATTGTACTAAAAAGATATTGTTATTGTTGATCACATACATGTAAAAGGCAATTAAATTTAATTATAAAATAGTAGATAGCAAAAGGATAATCATGTGACCACTACCTATTCGTGTGCCGAATGTTTAATTTAAGCGGATGAACGAGGGATTTCAATAATTTATAAAATTTATATGTTTTATATCTACTTAAAAAAAACACGTACAAACTTTTGAGATATTTAGTGTGTGACAACAGACTTTATAATACAGTACAGCAAACTACGTCACGGTAGTTCCATAGTACAAAATTTGACACTAAATTTACCTTATTAATTGTTTTAAATCATTATTACATATTTTATGACAACAGGCGCTCTGTGCTTGTTGTGAAATATTCTATTTCAACAGATGGTCACCGAAAGCGAACAGAGGACGCTGACGTCATGAATATTTCACTAATTAAATAAAACGATATGAAGAAAATACTAAATTTTGTTCATCAAAATAACGTAGCAAAATTAAATTGTATTCCAAGTATTTTATCGTGTTGAGTATTTAAAATACGATCGTCAAAAATAAGCAACCTTTCTTGCAGAAAAGATTTTAAATAGTTTCATAACTAGCTTTACGGTGGAGGCGTAAAAAAATCAGCCACCCCATGGCTATCGTGAGAGTGGACTAAGAAAAATGCCTGGTAAATCTTATGACTTCCCATAAATGGTGGAATAACCATCTCTTATAAATGCCTCCGAAAATACACAGACCGATACCTGCAGCAGCGTTTAAGGCTTAAGGCGTTCGGTGCTACAATTGCTAATTCGCCTCTCAAACGTGGTGATTACAGAAAATCCTATCTTCTTCGAAGAAGCGAGCAGTTAACAATTCACTGGCTTTTGAAAAAAAATAAGTGTATTTAAAACTAAATATATTCGTTTCCTATATATTGCTTTGTGTATAATTAATAATTGTATACGTGGTAGAGCCACACTACAGCTAATTAATTAATTTTGAAGCGGCAATAGCCTAATGGTTTAGAGTACGGACTGCGAAACATGAATATCACACAGGAATATTAGTAATCTTAATAGCATGGCTAGTATTGTTAAAAAAACTGGCTGTAGCACATACCAGATCAGATCGACCAGACAATGTTCTCACAGAATACCCGCGTAAAGTAGCATTACACTGCCGCGTTTCATATGATGAGTTATGATAATTGGGAAACAAAAGACGGGCAATGAGACATTCCTTCAGAGTAATCAGTGGTCAGGTCACTTGAATCTTCAATGAGTATGGATGTTGATGTTATGGACCAGTGACCGCTTACTATCAGAAAGGCGGTGTTTATTTGTCACAAAACCCCACAAAAAATACCCGATTAAAATAGAAAAGTAAACAAACTCGCGTACTATATGCGATAAAAACCCGTATTATAAAACGAAGCTTTCAGCGCAGGTGGAAACTAAAGTTCTACATGAAACAAAAAACTATTTATTTCGTATAAGTCGCAGTAATTATTCCGACTGAATTTTGTATTCTCATGCAATATAAGAAATCTTATTGTAAAAAAACAAACAATGAACGAATTAAGTTGGCAGAAATGTTAACTCCGCGTTTAATTTAAATTAATTATTAATTGTTGTATTAATTCCATTTTAGATAGAATTTACCGTATCACAAAAAGAAAATCGTGTACGTAATAATGACGCTGGATAACTTGTTTTTTTTTCATTGACAGTAAATGCCAACAGAAGCCTTGTGGTGGTGTCGCGGGGGTATCGTATGAGTCGACTAAGAGAAAACCTCCTTCATCAGATGGCGAAACATTTGTCGTATGAACTGCCAGGTCTGCCGACTAAAAGAGACGATTACTTAACTTAGGAGGGACTTATGTCGTATAGAAGACTGCTTAGAGTGTGCAAGTATCGTCAATGATGATGATGTGAAGAATTAATATGTAGACAAGAAAAGTAAGCAAGAAGCTTTTAATTGCTTCAGAGTGTTAATTAAAAAAGTATTAAATTATTTGTCCATCATCACTGGTAAAAAGGTGTCACTAATAAAATTAAAGGAGGAGAAATTCTGAAAAATCATTCAACACGGTTAAAATAAATATTTAGAACATATGTATTTTACTTTACGGTTTTCCATTGCGAACATGTCATTAACTGTAAGTAACGTGACTACTGGTCATTTGCAACACTTCTCCTGAACGATCGTAAGTTTCAAAGAGAGAAATTAGCGTCTCGTATTTTCTCAGCATCACTGAAAACACAACACTGTATGAGAAAATAGAAAACAGAAATAATTTGCAGACCAATTTGCTTGCTGATATTACTACACTATTAATTCAGATTATTTATTTATGGAGTTTATTTTGTGTGTTAACCATAACACAACTGTTTTCAACTCCCCTCACAAGTGTTGCAACTGTGAAAATTTTCCCACATAAGTTTTTCTCTACGGCATCCCTTACCAGAATCGCCGAGGATTTCTGCAATAAGCCAGCTGATTAGTGACCGCCAGTACGGTTTTCGTCAGTGTCGCTCAGCTGGTTATCTTCTAGTCCACCTAGTTCAGTTGCACGGTCACTTGGAAGGGATGGCCAAATTGGCCTCTAAAAAGCTCAGCATGCACAGTAGATCGGGGCAGTATTTACGCTTGCAACGTTACAAGGAGCGAGTTCAGTCTCACATGGAGTGCTGTTCTCATTCCATGGGCCGGGGCACCCCAGTGGCAGCTCTTCCCATTTAACTACTTTCAACAAAGAGCGGGTCGAATGGCCTTGCGAAGAGATATTGCAACATTTTTTATCGTAATTGAGAAGTGTTCGTAGGAATAGTCGAAATTTATTCAATATACCGAATTTTACTATCGCACATTGTGTTGATGGTTGGCATTCTACCATTGCATTTCTCAAGATTTTTTTTGCCACGTACGCACGCTTTGTGGCACCTGCTGACGCCAGCGGTTTTTTCCCGACTGACACGACTTAGGGACCTTCAAGAAAAGAGCCTGTTCCTTTCTCAAAGGCCAGCATTGCACCCGCAATTCCACTGGGTCATGGGTGGCATATGCCCTCTCTTCTATATTTAAAAAATACAGAACTGTATTATTTTTTTATTTCTTTTTGGCTTTTAAATCTTTATGGGGATGAAACACATATTTTTTTTATCGAAAGTCAAATCTACAATCAAACAATACATGCGTTGCGATAAAAAAAATAATAATAAAGAAATTATTACGGAACGTAAATATTATGTTAAAAAAAAATATGATAATAAAATTGTTGTTATAAAATTTTTAGTAACAAAAAAAAACATTATATATTATTAAATTAATACAGAAAATTGTTTAACTAAATTATATCTAATACTTAACTTTGTAACGAACGAATAGTTTGACAAATAATTTACATATTACGAGTTTGCTCATCGCTACGGTTCGTTCAAATACGTAGCGCAACCGTATTTTAGTGCATTTCCGTCTCTATTTTCGTTTTATGCTTTTACGTATTTTATGTAGTCTTAAAATATCTAATGTTTTTGATAAAGTTTACTACTTTGTGTTTTCACGTACAATAGTTTTGTATTTCTTATATTATATCTCAGTCATACACACGTACACATCAGTATAATACCGTTTAGTCAGTTAAAATATTTTCATAAATTTTATATGTACTGTACATACGTACATACAGTAACGACTTTTTTTCCATATAATGGGTAAGCAGAGACCACATCCATAACCCACATTTCGCCCCTGCGGGAAACGATGCTATGACGGTTTACGAATCTCTTCGCCGCCATTTTGGTACGAGCTAAAATTCTTGCTCCCTATTGCGTTCAAACGAGTAAGGCTAGCCTTATTCTAGAATCACCCGGTCCCAGGGCAGATCGGTGCGCTAACGACTAGCATCGACACGGCAACCACTGGCTTGGAGGAAGAGGAAGGAACTAGGATTAGGTAGGAAATTAACGAGGCCTAGGCAATGCGGAAGTTGGAAAAGGAACTAAAAGGTGTAAGATACTACTACCTCGGAAGGCGAAGGAGCAGACAGCAGGAGTTCGGCAAGCAGGGGCCGCTTATCCAGTACTCTACCATATTCGCCGGAGAAGGCAAGTAGATCAAATACTCCCTGGGGCTCATCTGTAGATTACATATATTTTTTCAGAATTTACATTATAACTGGTTATAAATGGTGTTTACCTGACGCCCGCGTGGACTAGTGCATAGTATCTGAATTGTAAGCCGCCGTCTTGGGTTCAAATCTCAGCCGGCACCGTCTGGTTTTGTTGTGGATGTGAAATTTATGTCTGTAAAACGCATTTCCGATGTCTGGTGTACTCCCAATGTGGGGGCTTCGTTTCCAAAGAAAAAACGCATAGATTTATTTGCCATCTTAATTAAAAAAAATCTACCTAATCATCTATAATTGTCCCTAAAGTCTATCTAAGAGAATCTACTACCTCATCTCATTTATGGGATATGCTAAAAGTGGCGGTTACGGAAATCCTACAATCTTCAGAAAGTAACCAGCGTTTCCAAATATTGTACTGGTTAATTTCATTAGCAATATCTATATATCTATATATATATATATATATATATATATATATATATATATATATATATATATATATAACAAAGTCGGGTTACTTACTCCAATTATAACTCAAGAACAGCTGAACCGATTTTCATGATGTTGGATTTGTCTCCGCCCCGAACAGCAGAAAAACTATAAAAACATCGAAACTATCACAAAAAATATGAAGAAAATTCATTTTCTCATACATATTCCGTATACCACGCCATCTGTGATACATGACAGAAATAAAGCTTATAATATTCTGTAAGCGTGACAGTTCTGTGACAATAAATACTTTTATTTCTTTCTGTCTTTCTTCATTATTCTCTAAAAGCTGATTCAAATGCGCGGTCCTTTCATTGCATACTACATGCTAGCTGTACAGACGGGCGCCGCGATATATTACCATTTTTTTTAAGTTTTCACACATTTTCATTCAGTTTTCTAACTTCGAAGATGTTCACTTTGTGAGGTTATCAACTTTGTGATTGATAATTGCTTCATTATGTAATTTTGAGTTCTGTGACCAATTTTCCAGTATTATTTACAATGCCGCGAGACAGAAGATCTAATACTTCGCAACGAATCCGTACTCCACGTTGCAATGCGCCTTTGAATGTTTTGTAAAGAAGTGGCGAATATTTCATTTTGATAGTTGTACCGTTATCACCGTGCATGGTTGACAGCGAGTGTTTCAAGCGTTATCCACGAAATTTGATGGCAGAAAGTGATAGCACTGGCAACGATGGTTAACCAACGTATCGTCGTCGATATAACTGTAGGGAATCGTTAACCGATAGCACGTCGTACATATAATTCTAAAATTTAAATGGAAAACAAAAAAGAAAATTAAAATATCCGACCCAGTAGGTGACGCTTACTATACTTAGTATGAAACTTTACAACCGTGTGGTTGTAAAGTTTCATATTGAAATGTAATTCAGAAATCAAACACATCGCGTCACATTCTGGAACGGGTAGGACAACGCCTGATGAAATTTGATTAAAATAAATACGAAACGGACATGAATTAACAAAAATATAACTCATTGTAAAATAACAGCTCAGAATATAAACAGTTATTAATTAATAGAAAAAATAACAGAAACGTTGCACGACAACGATGCATTTAAATCCGACCATGTAATGTTTACTCTCATCGCGCTCAACGAAATTTCAGTTCAAAAAACAGACATAAAGGAAACAGTAATTTTTAGAATATTAGTTAGTATTTTACATGTTTATCATTTGCATTATTTATGCTTGTAGTGCTTGCATTTTACGTGATTGTAGAATGTAAAACAAGTATGAATGCATAATTAGTTACGCTTTACTCAGACTTAAATTCAGAACTAAAACCTTGCTTTCAGCTAAAATAAAATGGAGTCCATTAAAAACAAGAACATTTTGTTGGAGATACATATAATAGTTTAATTTTGAAATAAACTATAACTGCTTATTTAAAAATTAAAAATTATTTATCATCCTTACAGAAAATATAGCACCCTCATTTTTTATAAACCTAGGGACAAAATTAAAACATTTTTTTAATAACCCTTCCATAACCATCGCTTAAACAGGATGCAGTCTCTCAAATCTTGATAACTAAACCATCATAATATAAACTTTAAGAAATGTGCATGATTAAAAAATAATAAATATTTCTTGGACATATGAAGTCCGGTAAACGGTAACGGAACAGCGTTGCGGACTCTTCCTGGCACCAAACCCATGCACAAAATAGACTTTTTATATTCAGTATATTTTGATATAGAGTATTTGGAAGTCGCAGGTCACAAAATTTTTTCGCATTTCCCTTAGTAACCTTTTCCGAAACGCACCAGACGAGAGGGGTGACCAAACCCATGTATATCCTCTAACTACACATAGTCGTAAGATTGATAAAAAATACTACGCTATTGTCCATTAAAGATACACATACTGACTAAATAATTCATGATAAATACTTGTAGAGCGCGTGTCTTTAACGTGTGCCTCGTCACGTCTCCTTAGATAAGTAATGCTACAAAAACTTCAGCCTGTAAAGATATGGTTTGCTACTCAATATTACGAACAAAGTGACTACAAAGTCAAAGAAATTAAAGAAAATCCTTAGTAGTCATCCAAATAACTATGTATATAACATTATCAGCAAAGTGTTCCTATATTTAATAAACAGAATTAATTAATTTCTCGCTACACTAGCACAGAACAGTTGAAGATTCACTGCAGACATTACTTCATTTTCTCTACTTAAGCCAACGCAAGCAGGATACGTTAAAAAGCGTTTAAGCTTCCAATTCAACTTTTAGAATATTATTATATACCTTTCTGTTATATTATAAATATTTTTTTATTTTATTTAAGTAAATGAACTTAATAAAGCTAGTACTTAAGAAATTGATCGTGGAACTTTCAATACAACTTATCAATTAGTTTTACTTCATTGAAGTAAATTATTCAAATGATTGGTTTTCATTTGCGAACAGGAAATAGTAGAAGTCATAATTTAATTTATGTAGTGATGACGGCGCCAACTCAAAACTCGAATATCAATGAAATTTTAGTAGCAAAACTACTTTTGTTATAATACTACCAAAATACCAGCGACTTAATACTGACGCGGCAAATCTAATACGCAAAAAGAGGTAATCCTAATTCTGTATTTCTCACAGTAACAGTGCATAAATAAAAAGATAGATTTGTATACCTCATTTCGAAATTGTTTGAATTAATTAGTGGATGTAATAGTCCCCAGATGGAGATCTACTTTGCCTACTAACCATTTATTTCATATAACCATAACATCTCGTTCAAAAAAGTAATACGTTGAACAAAGATACGTTTATTGTAGCATCGTGAGAAAATCTGCATGTTTTAGAAGCATGCCTGCAAGCATCATTGTGTTTCGGTTTGAAGGGGTGTCTAGCCAGTGGTATTTGTAGACATAAGAGACTAAAATAACTAATAACTAACGACGAACGCAGTGCCGTGCCACACAGAAGTTTGCAATTCAAAGTATCAGGGTAAAGTGACACTGCAACCATTAAGGGCAGTCATGGCACGTGCCATGGTAAGTGCAACGTCTGCTCACAACAAATGCTGTTTCACCCAGAAATTTTCTGTGCGGCACCAAACTGCGCCCATCAACCTAAACATCAGTTCGTAAATCTCATATGCCCAGTGATTCCACTAGATCTCAGTGCCCTTCCGAAACCGAAACACAGTAATGTTTGCACACTACTACTTTACGACACAATAACTGGCCTGTCGTGGTACTTACCTAGATGCATTCCTGCATAGGATCGTACCACCAGTATATTTCATGCATTATATTATATTTCTCAGAAGCATATGAAAAAACTGACATTTTGAAAGTTTTATTGTACAAAATAGTGTGTATGTTACTTTAAATTTTACTATTTAAAGAGCTAAAAGTACAATTTAATACATTTCCGTTGTAATGAAAAGATAGTGAACTATTCCATTTCGACAGATGGCCACCGAAAACCGACGAAGTATTGAGGCATGTCGTGCATATTTTACCCACTGAATTTGGATGTAATTGTACATTTAATTCGATTACGTACATACATACATACAGTCACACCTTTTTCCATATAAGGGGTAGGCAGAGACCACACCTGTAACCCACTTTTCGCCCCGCGAGAAACGAGACGTTACAAGTGGCGAACCATGTCGCTGCTATTTTGCTACGAGTCAAAAAAATTCTTCCTCCTCATTGCGTTCCCACGAACAGTTCCAGGACATGACTTTTTTTTTTTTTTAAAAATGAAGCCCCACAGTAGGATTTCTCCTGTGGCGTGGGTGCGTTTTACAGACATAAATTCCTCATGCACAAACACCCAGACCCGGAACAACTATAGGTAGGCCATACAAATATTTGTCCCGTGCGGGAATCGAACCCGCGACCCGCGTCGCAGAAGCCAAGGGCTTAGCCACTGCGCCAACCGAGCCGACTACTTTATGACAAGACACAAAAAAAAACCATTACATTTTTCACCCCGTCAATAATTTGTTATGATATTTACGGCTACTGGCGATACCGTTTGAAGACGAGTATCAAACTTACTAAATGGTAACTCAATATGGTAATACAATTCCAGCTATAGATAGTTTGTCGGTACAGTGTGTTTAGCTAAAGTTTTGTTGTAGGCATTGGTGCAGTTTACTAAATAACTAGTTTGGCCATAAATACTGTTACATAAAAACTTTTCTTTTTTTTAACTTTTTAATTATTTTTAATTTGGAACACGTATATTATTTTGAAAACTTCTTTCGATTTTGCGCCATTTTACATATTTTTTCGTGGTTATTATCAAATTACAATACTAGAATGGGGTGTTAAAGAAAATAGGATTGCAGTGTTCGCCTTACACAAAGTGGGTATGGAGCCGTCGGTCATATTCCAGACACTTTAAAAGCTTGGTATCAGCCGTATGTTCGTATACAACAACTCTTCCTCTGTCGAAGACCAAAAAGAAGAGAACAAGTCCTGAAGCTCGGTGCTTATCGTCAATATACAGGACATGCCCTAAATCAATATTTACAATCAAAGAGAGTGGATCGATCAAAACGCCGTCTGTCGCGATACGCAGGTGAAAGGCACAGAAATATCCTCTTTACCGATGAAAAAATTTTCACGATTGAAGAACACTACAATAAGCAAAATGATAAAGTGTACTGAGTGTACGAGTGTACAGTTCTAAAGGAGCTGCTCAAGTCGTCGGAAAGGTTACAACGTGGTCATCATCCTGCGTCAGTGATGGTTTGGTGGGGCGTGTCTTATCAAGGCGTCACAAAACTACATTTTTGTGAAAAAGGAGTGAAAACTTCAGCCAAAGTGTATCAAGATACAGTCTTTGATCATGCTGTGAAACCTCTCAGCAAAACACTTTTATAAAATATACCGTGGACTTTCCAGCAGGACTCTGCACCTGGTCACAAGGCACGAACTACCCAAGACTGGCTTAAAACCAACGTTCCGGACTTTAGAAGAGCTGAAGACTGGCCCTCATCTAGCCCAGACCTCAACCCTTTAGACTTCAAATTATGGTCAGTTTTAGAGGACATGGCCTGCTCTAAACGACACGGCGACATTGAGTCTCTTAAAAAATCTTTGGAGCAAACAGTGGCGAAATTTCCCTTGAAAACAGTGCGTAAATCCATAGAGTTATGGCCAAAGGGATGGCTTTTATACAGGCCATTGCCTGTATAAAAGCCAAAGGTGGCCATTTCGAATAGAATATTTTTATTATTTTTTGCTGAGACTAGTAAATATGTAGGTATAAATTTTAATAGTATTACGTTACTTCATTAAAAAAAAATGCATTTTCATTTGTAACAGAACTTATGGCCGGACTAGGTACTGTTGTTATACTTTATCATCTGGTTCCTGGTAAGGAAATTAATCGGCAGCCGGAAAAGTGGCAAATACAGTTTAAATAAATTAACGACCACAGACGTAGTGTCTCGGAACGTGTTAATATCCGCACCGATAACAATTGTTGTCTCACTGACAATTTAAACAAATTTTAAACTTTGTATTATTTTACCATGGCCTAAGGTGCTGTAGTTGATACACAACAGAATGGAAATTATCAAATTTTTATATCACACAAGTTTGTAAATTTGCATTCATTTCCCGCGCTCGGTTAGTATACATACAAACGTCTTACATTTCTGTATAAAACAAAGTTGGGTAAGTTACACCAATTAAAACTCAAGAACGACTGGACCGATTATTATGATGTTGGATTTGTTGAATTTGTCCCCGCCCCGAATAGCAGAATAACGATTAAAACATCGATAGAATCAATTTCTCATACATTTTCTGTATAAAACGCCATCTGTGGTACATGCCAGAAACAAAACTTATATTATTCTATGACAATAAATTACTTTTTCTTTCTTTCTGTCTACTTTCATTATCCTCTGAAAGCTGATTCAACTGCGCGGTCCTTTCGTTGCATACTACTGAGCTAGCTTTATCAGAATTTTTTAGAGTTTTCACCAATTTTCAATCAGTTTTCGGTCAAACGGGTTATCAAAATTGTGAATTTACTTATGTATCAAGTAGACAGAGAACACCTCTTTCCACTTGGTACGATCCTGACACACATCTTCAGCTTTCTCTACTTTCATTAGTGTTTTCATACAAGCTCGTCGGTTGCAGTTACAACGATATCGATCTGATCGATACGTTCGCCTACGTCGACCCTTACTGGCTTGCCCATTCACTATCGCCTCAAATATCTGTTTCGTCAATCTTCTTTCATCCATCCTCTCTGCGTGTCCAAACCATCTAAGCATCCCTTTTTCTATCTTTGTCACTGCATCTTGTACCACACCGCAACGTTCCCTTATCACGCTTTTTTTCACTTAGTCCATGAAAGCCATTCCAGCTGTACTTCTCACACTTTTTATTTCCACAGCATTAATCTTATTTTCATGCTTCTTCTGCCAGACACAATATTTACACCGTACATAAGTGTGGGTCCGGTACTCCTCTATATACACCAGTCGTGCCTTTTTAGATACTTGATAAGTGATTGATAATTCCTTCATTATGTAATTTTGAATTGTGTGATCAATTTTCCAGTATTATTTACAATGCCGCAAGCCAGAAGATCTAATCTTTCACATTGAAGGTGTAATGCAATTAAACTTCACAATATTGAGAATCAATCATTTGAAGATGAAAATTGCAATACTCCACGTTGCACTGCGCCTTGAATGTTTTGGAAAAAAGTTGTAAATACGGAACAATCGAAGTGTTGTCGACCACAAAATCGTTTCCTTTCAATTTCGTTGTGCTAGCTATACCGTTATCACCGTGCATGGTCAACGACAAGTGTTCCAGGTGTTATCCGCGAAACTTGACGGCAGAGGCTATCACTGAACAACGACGGTTACCCAATGTACTCGTATCGTCGTCGATACAACTGAAGAAAGTCGTTAACATCATTTTAAAATTTAAGTGGAAAACCTAAAACAGGAAACTACAAAATCCAACCCGGTAGTTTGTCATACTTAAATGTAATTCTGAAATCAAACTCGTCGGGCACATACCGGAACGGGCAGGACAACGTCTGGCGGGTCAGCTAGTAATATGTATTATAAATGCGAAAGTAACTCTTTCTGTCCTTCTGTCTGTAAAATGGACGCGCACTACTACGCGCCTATACAATATGTCGCGGCTTCGCGACACGACGCCTGACCTAACGATTCCCTCTGTCGAAATCTTACGCTACGCACGGACTGAAATCTTACGGAAAGGTACGACGTTCTGTTACCAACCCAATGATATTCACCGTGCGCAGATAGCCTTTACTATCGGCGTCGCGACGCTAATAAGCCCGTCAACAAGCGGGACGGACGGTGGACGTATCACACTAAATACGCGGTGCACCTAACGCACACCACGTATAACTCTAACGTCCGTCCTCCTGGGAATGTGGAAGGTGCCCTATAGACGTTCTGTTTGTAAGACAGAAGTAAGACGCTGTTATTATTAGGAACACCACATTCCCTTCAAATAATTGTACCCATAGGACGCTGGCGGGAATTATAAGGCCGATACCGCGTTCCAAAGACGTTTATTCTTGCGAGAAACAATGATCGACGTTTCACAATACTAGTATTCACTATACAATACTATTCACTATACAATACTATTCACTTTTTTCTTGCTGTTGTTGCTTCTTGGAGAGCTTCTTGTAGACTGATGAACCGCCGATGGTTTGGCCGCCAGAGCGCCGACTTTTATAGCCGCGGCGACCGTTGTCCTGCTCCCACATCTCGCTGTCCCTCTCCTTCGCCGAGGAACTATTAAACAAAACATAAAATCCCTAATTTTCCTAACTTATACAATACTAGTGGCTATAATTATTGCGAATTATGAAACTTTATTTAAAAACTTATCAAATTAACTTTATACAACGCTAGGAAATTCATTAGTTTTCACGTAAATCGTCTTTTTGAGTTTGGTGGAATCGCGATGTCCGTGCCGATCCGCTGTTGTTCTCCCTCGCGAGTTCTTGCACCATTGTTGAACGGGGTCACTCTCGCGAGGAGTGGGCGTGGCCTATTCGCTTACGTCGCTAACAATCTCCCCCCGGTGTTCCACACCATCTTCTTGGTATGCGACGTTGCTGCTAGGGACCAATACGATGACTCTTGATGTAGGCCTTCTCAGGATTCCTCCAGCGGTCCGGACATCGACGATCCTTGTTCTTCCATCAGGGCCGGTGTATCTCTTGACAATTTCACCTCTCGGCCATACGTTGCGCGGCAGCGTCGAGTCTACCACCAGCACGATGTCACCCTCCTGTAGTGTAGGCGCCTCTTGAGCCTTCACTGTTCTCGGTGAGAGTATTGGCAAATACTCTTTCAGCCATCTTCGCCAGAAGCAATCTGCTAGCCTCTGTACAGTCTTCCAGTTCGCCTTGCCCACCAGGTGGTTATCGGTAAAATCTCCTAATACCGGTGCGCCGTTAGATCGTCCAATCCAAAAAATGATTCGGAGTGAGTGCTTCTTCATCGCAGGGGTCCATGCTGATATGTGTCAGGGGACGCGAATTTACTGTGTGTTCTACCTCAGTGAGTAGAGTGTAGAGCACTTCTTCAGGTGGTTGCCTTTCACGCAGCGTTGCCGCAAGCGCCGTCTTCACGGTCCTCACCATTCGCTCCCAGGCTCCCCCCATGTTCGGTGCGCCTGGTGGTATATTTTTCCACTTGATGCCTCGTTTTTCAAGCTCTACCTCAAACTCGCGTTCTTGAAGTTTCGCTGATTCTTCCTGTAGTTCTCGGTTAGCTCCTATAAAATTCGTGCCGTTATCGCTCAACACGACGCTCGGTGAACCTCTTCTGGCGGACAATCTCCGCAAAGCCATTATCGTCGAGCTGGAACTCAGTGATGCGGCTAACTCTAGATGTATCGCCCGAGTGGTCAGACAGGTGAAGAGTACCCCCCATCGCTTCTCCCTCCTCCTTCCCACGGTGACCTCCATTGGCCCGAAGTAATCCACTGCCGTGCAGGTGAAGGGACGCTGATGATGTTGCAGCCTCTCGACGGGCAGGTCTCCCCAGGGCATTGGTCTCGGTAGCTTCTTTCGCAGCGTGCGCCATTGACATTGCCTTGATATGCTTCTGACTGCCGATCTGATGCCGATGATCCAGTATCGTTGCCTGAGTTCATTGATGACTGTCGCGTGGTTGCCATGATACAACTTCTCGTGGTAGTGTGCTATCAGTAAGCGACACATACGGTGCTTCCCGTCTAGTACGGCTGGACACTTCTCGATTCCTTCCATTGCGGGTAGCTTTCTAATCCTGCTGCTCAGACGCAGGACGCCCTCGTCATCCAGATGAACTTCAAGTTTCTTCAGTCGGCTGTTGTTTCTTAACGGCTTCTTCTGTCGCAGCGCATTGATCTCTTCCTCGAAGCAGTCCTCTTGACTCTTCTTGATCAGTAGTTGCGTAGCCTTCTCTAGGTGTTCAGGTTCTAACGGCAGGAGCTTCTTTTCTTCTCTGTCGAGGTTGTTGGGCATCTCAATCTTCTTTCTTAATTTCTTCGGTTGCGGCTTCCATGGTGCGTCGACGTTTCGCGCTACGTTGACTGGATTCTTCCGTCTGCATTGCGCGATGAACATTATCACCCTTGCCGCGGTGCGCAACAATATGTTCCATTTCGATATTCGATCTTCGGATGGCGTGACTTCACTTGTGCTGGTGGCCTCTTTGACGTGCGCGACTGCTTCGACTTTCCTTTCTTCACCGGTTGGTTCTGCTGGTTTCTCAAATTTATTCGCGGGCCATTGTTCCTCGCCTTCGTGCAGGAACTGCGGTCCGATGAACCACCTGCTGTTTTCGCTGAAGTTGTCGGTGACGTTTCTCGTCGCGTCGTCGGCGGGGTTCATCTTCGAGGGAACCCATCTCCATTCTTGAGGACTTGTTGTTTCCTCTATCTCCGCTAACCGGTGAGCAACGAAGGTCTTGAATTTTCTTGGATCCGTCTTGATCCACTGTAGAACGGTGCTGGAGTCTGACCAGAATACTCTCCTGGTCACTTGCAGCCTTGTCTCTTGCACGATGGTCTTTGCTAGTCTGCTTCCTAGCAGCGCAGCCTGTAGCTCTAGGCGTGGTATCGATGTTGGTTTCGTCGGTGCCACCCTTGCCTTTCCGGCGATCAGCGTCACACGAATGGCCCCATCTTCTTCTTCGCACCTCCAGTAGGTTGCCGCTGCATACGCTGCCTCGCTAGCGTCCACAAAGGTGTGTAGCTCTCCTGTTGTGTTCGTCGTAGTCAGGCTTCTTTCAATCTTCAAGGCTGGAAGTTGATGAACTCTGCATACATATGTTTGCCAGGCGGTCAGCAATTCTTGTGGCACCTTCTCGTCCCACGTCAACCCAGATCTCCACAGCTCTTGAAGCAATAGCTTTCCCCGTATGAGGATGGGAGAAGCTAATCCTAACGGATCGAACGTCGACATCACCGCACTTGTGATTTGTCTCTTCGTCGGTGCTTCTTCCCCCTGTATCACGCGAGCTGGAACGTTCCGCCACCCCTGACTGAAACATAGAGTATCATCTTGTGTCTTCCACCGCATTCCCAGTGTTCGTTGCTCTTTTTCCGATATTAATTCTCTTTCCGACGCTGTGCTTGCTTCTTTATCGATGTTCTTCAATACATCATCTTCATTGCTTGCCCACCCTCTTAGCTCGAAACCAGCTTTTCTGTGTATTTCATCTATCTGGTTGGCTATCCGCACGGCCTCCTCGGCTGACGAGAAGCTTTGAAGGTAGTCATCCATGTAGTGGTTTTCCACGATGGCTCTGCACGCGTCCGGGTACTCTTTTTCGTATTTAGCGGCGTTCTTATTCTTCACGTAGATGGCAGTCGTCGGCGACGATTTCGCTCCAAATATTACGGAAGTCATCCTGTATTCTTCCGCAGGTCCGGTGCGATCGCTTCCTCTCCATAGGAACCTCAGACTGTCTCTATCTTCTTCTCTGATTCTGATCTGCAGAAACATCTCCTTAATGTCCGCTGCGATCGCTATCGGCTTTTCTCGAAATCGAAGCAGTACCCCGAACAGTGACTTGAGAAGATCTGGTCCTGACACCAATACGTCGTTCAGGCATTTTCCCTCGAAGCGTGCGGCAGCGTCGAACACCATTCTCATTTTCTTCTTTGTCGGGTGCATCACGAAGAAATGCGGCAAGTAGAAGGTTCGGTCTGTACTTTTTTCTTCTGGGGCCTTCTCAGCGTAGCCCTTCTTCAACAAGTTTCTTACTTGTTCCTCGTATTCTTTCTTCATGGCTCCGTTCTTGTTTAGCTTCTGTTCAATGTTGACCAGCCTTTTGTGTGCTTGTTGACGGTTGTAAGGTAGGGTGACGTCTTCCTTGGCCCACAGCAAACCTGTCTCGAAGCGCCCGTCTTGCAATCTTCTTGTGTTCCTCTCTAACAGCGTGAGTGCCCTTCCCTCTTCATCAGTCGACGGTAGTTTCGGCTCCACTCCCAGTGACTCGATGCTGAAGTGCTGCTGTATCAGGCTCTTTATGTCATCCTCTCCATTATCCTCGGCGAGTCGACAATGGTTGACGAAGTTGACGGGATCGGTGATGCTTGAGCGACGTCCATGAAGCACCCATCCTAAGCTGGTCAGCGACGCGACGGGTTGCGACGGTTTTCCCTTAATAACTTTTCTTGTCACGATGAGGTTCCAGTTATCTTGTCCGATGATAAGCTTCGGTACCTCCGGCACGTACATAATATCTTCCTTGATATTCTTCAAATGATCGCAGGCTTCAATTTCGCCCTTGTCGATTTTCTGCGGCGACAAACGTAGTCCGTCCATTGTCCGTACGCCAACTATTTTCCGCTTGTCCGTGCGATGTAATCCCTTTATCTTCAAATCAGTGCGTAGTGAGTCCTTTTTCTTGATGCGTCCCCCGCCGACGGTTTCGATTGCCAATGGTTCGGTGGCCCCCTCTGCTCCTATCTGCTTCGCTACATCGGAGTCCAGGATGGTGATGGTAGAGCCTTCGTCCAGGAGGGCCAGTATCTGCTTCGACCCCTTCGGTCCGTACAGCATGACGGGCATGATCTTGAGGTAGGTCCCGGCGACACCGCTTGCTGCGCAGATCGTAGTGTTGACGGCGGCGGTACCTTCCTCCTTGTCCTTAGGTGGGCGGCTGCTCGTCGACTCCCGGCGTGATGTCACTGCTCTTGCTGGTCTCTCTGAATGCAGTAGGGTGTGATGGTCTCTCTTGCACTTCTTGCACGGAGGGCCTCTGCAGGATGCTCGCTGGTGTCTTCGCTGCAGGCACTTGAAACACAGTTCTTTCTTCTTTACCATTTGCCATTTGTCCTCGACGCTCGCCTCCATAAACTTGTTACAGTCGAAGATGCGATGCTCCTTATCGCACAGAAAACACGCGATCTTCCTGACGTCCGAAGCAGTGTAGGTCGTCTCGACTTCTTCACGGGCGGTGTGGACGGGCTGACGGTGATGCGCAGACATCCTTTTTCTAAAATCTTCTCTCTTAATCCTGTCGGCTTCTATGGGCGCATAGGAGACGCATAAGTCGGCTTCTGTGTTGAGGAATTTGTTGATGATCAGCAACTCCGGTTCCTCTTCACTCTGTCGTGCCTTGAAGTCATACCATCTGTATCTCCCAATCGGCGTAAATTTATCTATAATAGCCTTGCAAAGCTCCGGTGAGTACAGGTAGTGCGGCTTCTTCAACGCCTTTATAATCGCTACCGCATTATTCACGCGGCTAGCGAAAACACACACTTCCTTTGGTGCGTCTCGTAGCGGCGGCAAGCTCTTGATCTTATCAACTTCACATAGCACGATGACGTCCGGCCTTCCATATCGTCGTTCTAATGACGTCACTACTTCTCTGGGATCGGATTCCACGAACAATAAATTCTTCACTAATTCTCTTGCAGCTCCCTTGATTGCCTTCCGTAACCTCCCCATGTTCTGAGCCTCGCTGAACAAATGAGCCGTATCCTCGTAAGTCCTCTTGAATGCCATCCATTCTTCATAATTGCCCTCGAACACTGGTAACTCGTGCAGGTACTTGGGTGGCTGAGGGGTTGCTTGCGACGCTCCGGTTTTGGCCGCTTGCATTATTGCTTCAGCTAGCTCCTTGATTTCACTCTTCGGTGAGGCTGGTGACGGCAGTCGCTGCAGTTCTCTTCCCGTGACTTCAGGAATTTTCTCCATCGTGGTGTTCAGCTCGACGGCGCGATTGACCCATTTCTCGACATGAACGGATCGTTCCTCTTCGAAATCTTCGTCGACGTCTTCATCTTCAGAGTCGAGCTGCACCAACTCCAATTCCAATTTTGTGGCTTCCGTCGCGGCCCTAGCTTCTTCAAGGCGTTTCTGCGCCAACTTCAATTTTGCCTCTGCTTCCGCACGACGTCTCGATGACGATTTAACAGATCTGCTTTGCGGCACCACCGTGCTTCCATGGCTCGGTCGTTGTTCGCGTTGAGCTTCCGTAGGGACGTCTTGTTCCTGCGGAGCGCGCCTATTTGCTGGCGTCGCGATGTTCGCG
Organism: Luehdorfia chinensis; assembly: GCA_019845155.1. NCBI lineage: Eukaryota > Metazoa > Arthropoda > Insecta > Lepidoptera > Papilionidae > Luehdorfia > Luehdorfia chinensis. The sequence continues at coordinate 14,343,564 of JAHVAK010000527.1, forward strand.
GACGCAGCGGATGGCGGGCAGGTCCTATTCCTGTCGGTTGCAGAGCTTCTTTCTTCATTAGTAGTGACGACGACTTCAACTCGCGTCGGCGATCGTCTCTCGACCGAGCGAGACGCCGGCGAATGCTCCACACGTCGGCGCGTACCCGGCGTGAAATCGGTGAGGGGCGCGGGGATGGACCGGTAAGCTCTCTCTTCTACGTTGTGTGCGGGGGGCGCTCTGTTGTCCGTACGGCGGGCGGGGGACGCTCTATCGGTGCGGGGTGCGGGGGGTGCTCCCCCCTCTGTTCCGCTCCCTGTCGTATTCCTCGACGCCATCGACTGCTGACCTGACGTGGTCGATGTACTCGGCGTAGCCGTGGACCAGTCCCTCGACGTATCGGTTTGCTCGCGAGACGATACGGAACGGGTAATCGGCATAACGACGTCCTATCCGGCTCTTCGAAGGACCAAATAAAATGGACGCGCACTACTACGCGCCTATACAATATGTCGCGGCTTCGCGACACGACGCCTGGCCTAACGATTCCCTCTGTCGAAATCTTACGCTACGCACGGACTGAAATCTTACGGAAAGGTACGACGTTCTGTTACCAACCCAATGATATTCACCGTGCGCAGATAGCCTTTACTATCGGCGTCGCGACGCTAATAAGCCCGTCAACAAGCGGGACGGACGGTGGACGTATCACACTAAATACGCGGTGCACCTAACGCACACCACGTATAACTCTAACGTCCGTCCTCCTGGGAATGTGGAAGGTGCCCTATAGACGTTCTGTTTGTAAGACAGAAGTAAGACGCTGTTATTATTAGGAACACCACATTCCCTTCAAATAATTGTACCCATAGGACGCTGGCGGGAATTATAAGGCCGATACCGCGTTCCAAAGACGTTTATTCTTGCGAGAAACAATGATCGACGTTTCACAATACTAGTATTCACTATACAATACTATTCACTTTTTTCTTGCTGTTGTTGCTTCTTGGAGAGCTTCTTGTAGACTGATGAACCGCCGATGGTTTGGCCGCCAGAGCGCCGACTTTTATAGCCGCGGCGACCGTTGTCCTGCTCCCACATCTCGCTGTCCCTCTCCTTCGCCGAGGAACTATTAAACAAAACATAAAATCCCTAATTTTCCTAACTTATACAATACTAGTGGCTATAATTATTGCGAATTATGAAACTTTATTTAAAAACTTATCAAATTAACTTTATACAACGCTAGGAAATTCATTAGTTTTCACGTAAATCGTCTTTTTGAGTTTGGTGGAATCGCGATGTCCGTGCCGATCCGCTGTTGTTCTCCCTCGCGAGTTCTTGCACCATTGTTGAACGGGGTCACTCTCGCGAGGAGTGGGCGTGGCCTATTCGCTTACGTCGCTAACAGTCTGTTTGTTATATTTTCACGGCTCCACCGCTGAACAGATCTTGATGAAATTTGAAACAAAGATAGCTTTCATCTTTAACGGACATAGGATTTTTTATCCCAGAAAAGTAAATAATTTTCACGGGATATTTAAAAAAACGCGACGTAGTCGCGGGCATCAACAAGAATTTATTTTATTTATTTTAGAATTTGCCGTGTGGTAGCGGCTTAAGAGAATCTACCACTCCATCTCATCCCGTGGGTGTCGTAAAAGTCGACAGAGGGAAAATTAAAACCAGAAGATGGGCAGCAGCATCTTCCTGGAACATCTGAATAAATAAACTGCGGTTGCCAACCCGCCTGCCCAGCGTGGCAACTATGGCAAAATTCCCCTCAAAATGATAGCTACATACTTTTGTAATAATCTATGGGGGAGGCTTATGTTCAGCAGTGGACTATAGATGGACAGTGGACGATAGGCTGAAATGATGATGATGATGATGATTTTAGAATATATTATTAACCATTATCCTCATGAAATTTAGGTGTACTGGAAATTATGCATTGTTAATGTTCATTATCTGGATAATGTCTAAGAAGCGACGTTCATATTACGAGAACGTTTGTATTAACTTACAACACTTATACTAAATCGCCTTTGGGTTAGGCAGAAACACCGTACTAAACTAGAAAGGATAAATATGATTATTTAAATAGTTTCAGCACCTTAACGTGTTATTTAGGAATTAAATAAAATGACACAATTTATCTTCATGCCACCAATTACATTAATTGACGACTGAATAAAAAGTTTATAAAATTATAATGATGATGATGATCTTTCCGACCGTTTTCGACCATGGCGACCACTTCGACTCCTAATTGGTCGGGCGCTGGTGTACCCGAAGATGGCTTATGTAGCCAATCTTCGCAGCGAACTCTCGCGCACAATGAGGGCACGTGAGTAGGCCGCTTACATAATTGAATTTTATGGCCGCGGGTGGACGGGCCTTTAGCTCATCGCGCTTAGCGTCGAGGTCAGCTATACGCTGCTCCTCGAACTCGTGAACTTGCCTCTTCACAATACCACGCCATACTGGGCGCTGTGCTGCCAAACCTTCCCATTGAGAGGGCTCAATGTTGCATCTTCTCATATGTCTTTTCTGAACATCTTTGTACCGGAGGAGTTGTCCGCCATGTTTTCGCTTACGCTCCTCTAGTTCAGAATAGAATATGCGCTTTGCCACTCTTTCCTCCACCATACGTGATATGTGACCGCACCACCGAAGTTGCCGACGCATTAAGTAGGCTTCAATGCCACCGACATTGGCTCGTCGCAAAACTTCGGTATTTCGCACTCGGTCGGACCATCTGATCTTCATGATGGTACGAAGGCATTTAAGGTGGAAACGATCCAAAGTGCGGATGTGGTGGCGATACACACACCACGTCTCGGAGGAGTACAAGAGGTTTGGCAGCACAATCGCCATGTAAACAGATATTTTAGTTGCCAGCTTTAGGTCGTGCGAGCAGAAAACCTTGGAACGCAGCTTTCCAAATGCTGCAGCTGCAGCACTGATCCTGCTGTTTACTTCGGCATCAAGATCACACTTCGATGTTATAGTGCTCAACAGATAACGGAAGTTAGCGACCTGTTTCAGCAGATCCTCACCAAGCTTAATGACCAGTGTTTCACGACCATGTATGTCTGAAGACATCACCTCCGTCTTTTTGACACTAATCTTCAGGCCGAACTTGCAGCATGCTAGGTGTAAGCCAGACATCATCTGTTGCAGGCCATCTGGGGAATCCGCTAAAAAGCACAAGTCATCAGCGTACAGGATCTCTGTGATCAATGCGTATGAAACTTTAGTGCCTTTACGAGACTTTATTGTTAAAAAGACTGCCCCTCAGTGCGGAAGCGGATGCGGACTCCTTCAGAAACAGTTTTCAGGACTTCTTTGACTACTACCGCAAAATACAAGGCGGTGACAAAACAGTGTGGGCGCTAGGACACACCCTTGTTTAACCCCACAGGTAACGGGGAAAAAATGTGACTGTTCACCATCTACAGAGACGCAGCACTGCATGTCGTCATGCAGGAGTCTCAGAAGTCCTATAAACTTTTCAGTGCACCCTAGCTTTCCTAGCACCATCCAGAGAGCTTCACGAGGCACACTGTCGAATGCTTTCTCCAAGTCAACAAAGCAGAGATACAGCTGACGACCCTGTTCTCTACTCTTTTCTTGTAGTTGACGCACAGAGAAAATAGCTTCGCAGGTACCTCGGTCAGGTCGGAAGCCAAACTGGGTTTTGGGCAAGATCTTTTCGGATATATCCTTCAGGCGGTTTAAAAAAACTTTTGCGAAGGCCTTTCCAGGGGCTGTCAGAAGTGAAATACCACGGTAGAAGTTACAGTTGGAACGGTCACCCTTGTTCTTGTAGAGGGCACTTATGCGAGATACTTTAAAATCATATGGGACTCGCTCCTCCTTCCACATGCGAAAAAAGAGTTCCCACACCAACGTGTGCAGCTCCTCACCGCCGTACTTAAGCAGCTCTCCCGGTATAAGGTCAATGCCAACCGCCCGCTTATTTTGTTGCTGTCTGATGGCAGAGACAACCTCGTCACGCGACAGAGGCTCATCCAGCTCGGTGACTAGAGGGAGTTGAGGCATTAAACTGATATTATGTAGATCAGCTGATCGATCTACGTTGAACAAGGTATTAAAATGTTCAGCCCAGCGTTTTAGTACATCCCCCTTGCTGGTCAACAAGTGCCTACCGTCTAAAGACCTCAGAGGCACTTTTGCTCGGTAGGACGTACTAATCAGCTTACGTACCTCGCAGTAAAACTCCCCAAGCTGGTTTGTGTCAGCAAGCCACTGAATGTAACAGGCCTTGTCTGAACGGAAGCAGTCAGATACATTAAGGTGCGCAAGCGTTCGCGCACACGCAGGCGCACACACTCGTCCTCCCTCTCCTCGATTCAGTGGAACGGAGAACCGTTACGACTGGAGGAGAGGTCAGATGATGTGTCTGGCCGACGTTAACTCTTGCCCTTTAACGCCGCCCTTGGCCATCCACATTGCCTTGCTGAATCGCCGAGTCCGCCAAGCCCTTTGCATATCTGCGGTGGGTTGCCTTCCTCGCCGAATCAGACTTCATGCACTTTGCAGGAGGGATCCGCATAAAAACTTGTCCACAAAAAGTCGGCAAGCCCCTCGTCCAGGTTTAGTCCGTGAGCCGACACGGTTTACCGGGGTGTGGCCGCCGCGCGCATCACAGCTACTTGGAGCCACTGGAGAGAGTTTATGGGCTAATAACGAATTTAACACATCTCTGCCACTTCTGTAGAAGTCGGCTGGCACAAATAGGCGCTATTAGCCCACTTCACCCCAATTATAATCATATACCATAATTTAAGTCGCGAGGCTATTGAAATTTAAAAAAACATCCATTTCAATAAAGAAGACGATTAAGAACTACCACCGGCTTATTATTAAAAACCCAAGCATACCACTGAAAGACTTCTGCTACAGTAAGCTCATTCTGCGCAGATCGTAACAAAAACTATAATTAAAAGCCGAAGATACCACGGGTTAACTATGACATTAGGACCTCAAACATCTCAGTAGGTGCTGTAAAACACCCGCATCGTCGGGAAATAAATAGTAAAAATGAACACAATGAAATTCGTAAAATTTTGTGTTGTTTAAATAGTAATATCCGCTAAAATAGAAATCATTATTCGAGATCATTTTCACAGTTTTATAAGACACTAGACGCCACTCGCAACTTTATCCGTGTGTACTGAATATTTGTCCCATAGGAACATTCAATCGAGATAATAAAATATCCCATATAGTATCCAGATTACAAACTACCTCTTAATAAAACTAAATTCAAATCGGTTAAATTGTTACTATGTGTTTAAGTAACACACATCAAAACTTTCTTATTCATAATATTATCACAATTAAGATATTGCAACAGGTATGGAACTAGTTATTTCTATAAACATTATCACTACAATTTTAGTTTTCAATGTTAAGGACGAAAATTGATTGATGAATTGATAAGATGGTATATTGACTTGTCTTTACGCTCCTTGAGCGATGCAGTGTTGATAGACATAATCTTATCCTTCGTAAGAAATATATAATTTTCATTGAAAAAATAACAATTTAGTCATGGCTTTTCTAGATTAAGCAAGTAGACATTTTTTTCTCAACTACCGGTTAAGTCTTGAAGCTTTATCTTCTTACCCACTTGTAAGTCTGAACTTTGTTGGACTTACTTTATACTCTGCTTTTGTCACAGTTTGAGTGCTGTTTTACTATGTAAAGTGACTTTATAAATGTCATTGAAAAAGTCATTTATTTTTAAAATTGATAGCCTTTATTTTTATTTATTTAAAATATTTCTTGCCCAGTCAATGTTCAATTGGCGGATCTTATGCCTTAGGGTATTCTCTACCAGTCAACTACGGATAAGGCAGAAACTGTTTAATGTTTTAGGTAAAGTTAAGTAAAGTAATAGCCTGTAAATTTCCACTGAGCACAGGCCTCCTCTCATTTGTGAGAGGGATTTAGAGCCGCAAAGAGTCCGCCACGCTGCTACAAAGCGGGTTGACGGACTTCGCATGTCTTCTCTTAAAATAAAACTCTCTTTTAAAAAATATTTCAGGTTATATATTACTTTTTGAAAAGCGGAATCCATAGTCTTATAAAAGCATAAAGAACAATGCAAGAATCTCTATAGATCTTGCCCCACCCAAAATTATCAGGTACGCAAATGCCGTGTGGTGCGTTTTATAGCTGATTTATTACTTATGACTAAATATATAATTTAAAGACTTTAGAGTTTGCGATTTCTTTGTAAATCTATCTACAATAATCACTTTTACCTTATGTTTTAAAATAGCATCTAGCAATTATCATTGCAGTACATAAATTATCAGGTGCTAATATGTATTATTGCAGTATATAAATTATCAGTATGTACGTGAGGCTGAAACAGTTTTTAACTAGGTTTCATGAAAAAATGCCACTGTGATCAATGACGTCACTGATATAATTTTCCTGTGTGGAGTCTGGAAGATCCTAAAACTCCGACATCACCTATCTCCTTACCTGATACTAGCAGCTACCACTACCGATGATACTACAAATAAGGCAGAACAATTAAAGCTGTTCTTTCAGGCAGCTCAAGTATGTCCTTCTATATTCAAATGACAAAATTGGCGATTGCAATACTTGACCTTCCATGCCTCAAACGCTGCTGCCTATCACCGGTCTAGTTAATTACCCGTCTAGCGTATTTGAGATGCTAATTCCGCCATGTGCCTGAGATCATACCATTTTTTGCCATTTACCTGTTTCAACATTCACGATAAACTTGGGACGGCAGGGTGGCAGATTCTTTTATGTCGCTAACACACTAAAGATTTTTTATCCGAAATCAAAGAACCTATACAACATACTGTCTGCTGACTGCTGTCAATTAAATCATAAGGAAAATAGTGTGTACTGTCGATATGCCTCGACTTTATTCAATCCATTATTAAATACTGGTAATTTCGAAAAATCGATAATAATAATTCAAAGTAAACATCTAATTCACGTTTTACATTTGAACATTATGTTTTTATGATTAATATGTATTTACATTTTATTAAAAAGTAAACATTATTGATTATTTAAAAATATTTCTTTTTCTGGCGTTCCAATAGAAAGGCTACAATAGTCTTTTAAGTAGGTAATTAAAACTTAATATGTAAAGTATGCGTACAAAGTGACGCAGATGGTATTAGTATGCAAAAGCAGAAAATAGTCATTGAATTCCTTTTTTTTAATATTTTTTTATCCGCTAGTTCTACAAAAAAAACTGTGCATATTAAAAAACTACAAAATTCGAAGATACTCCGAACTCGAAGATTTTTTTACATTACATTGAATTTTTTGTACATTGTGGGGCACAATCTGGCATTGTCATTTGGCTCTGTATAAGGCCTGTATAAATTAGGATAAGCGATAGGTGTCTTATCTAGGAATCTGTCTAGGTAGGTACCGCCATTTATTCTGCCCTGAAGCAGTAGTATGCAAACATTAGTGTGTTCCGGTTTCACGGGCACTGAGAGCTTGTGTAATCACTGGGCAAATTACACTAAAGAACTGATGTCTCAGGGCACAGTATGGTGTCACGCAGAAGTATTCTGGGTGACACAGCATTTTTTATCGGCAGACGTTGCACTTACCATCAAGTTAACGTCTAAAAAAAGAAGGTTCTGTGTAAGGACGATAATATAGATGTTCTCAACTTGATAGCAACTATGTATATGAAAATGTCGAAGGTATGAATTGGAGCCGATCGTACCATTGTGCTTGGCAAACTATATACATTTGAGACAAAGGGAATCATTTTTAGTTTTCGATAATCATAGAATAGAGTTTTGTGCAACCTGTAGATTGCCAGGAGACTTATGTGCAGTACATGCTGAAATGAGCATGATGATAATAGAAGAATTTGGGTTACACAAATATACCTTATAATCTCGTTATGGTTATGGACGTATGAGATATTTCTTGATCTTCTCTAGTTCCGGACCAGTGATATGTTTTATAAAACAAATCAAGGATTATTATAGAAAATTTTTGTTTACCATAAAAATCTAATCAAATCTAATATCTGATATTTTATATTTTGTCATAAATTCAAAGTTATCAAATTGTGGATTTACTGAGTTCTTTAGTTTAAAATGTAGTTAACCAATAATTTAAAACTGCTTTTTCCAATAAAGTTTATATGTGAATCTCTATATCCTAAAGGAACAACAAGGAAAGCCGCGTAGTCTATTACTTTTTCATAATCTGATGAATGCTATTCTCAATCAATTCATAGCCTAATGGAAAGGCATCCATGTGTAAGAGTTCCGATAAAAATAAGACGTTACCTATTACTATCACGTCAATGTATGATTCTCAAAACATTAGATATTGAAACATTTTTTGCTCGGCCTATTGTAGTGTATTGTGTTGTATATATGTTTGTATGAATATAGAAATTGTTTTGTAGTTTTTACATGCTCGTAAACGACATTAAAAAAACTAACAAAATTATAGCATAAGAAACCAGACAACATTTATTAAGTTATTAGGTTAAGTTATTAGGTATTAAATTAACAAGATTATGTAGTTTCTCTTAGACACTGAAGCATCACGCACGAGTCTTGTTGCAATTTCCCCAGAGTCCTGAGCAGCTACTCGTATCTGATATTGCTCAGCATCAGATCAAAGATGATGTTAGTACTTCATAAGCGACTGAGCTAGACATTAGTCACTTTGGTCCAACACCTAACCGACACTGAAAATATTAATTAATATAATATAATTAATATAAATTAATATTTTTTCTACTACGCTTAGCAGTCAAAAGAGACAGTCTCAAGACGTTATTTTCTAACCATTTATAACAAACTAGTTGATACCCGCCACTTCGTCCGCGTGGATATAGATTTCTTAAATATCCCGACAAAATGATTATCAACAATACATTATTGTGTAACGTGCCTGAAAGCGAAAGGTACTTGGTAATCAATTAACTTACTAGGAATAATTTCAATCGTAATTGTACTTTCGCATCACTAAAACTTATTAGAACCAGAAAGACGTTGTTATTATAACATTGAATAAGCTGACATTTTGATATCTGTTATTTAAAAGAAGAACATAAAATTTTTTTTAGGATTTAAATATAGCATATAATTGCATTATAAATTTGTTATTTTTAACAGATTAGTACATAAAATTGCAAAAACTAGTATTTAGCATATACATATACGAAAAACTAAATATGGCTAGCCTAATAAAGTATTAAATTAAATATTATAAAAATAGAAGATAAAATACACAAAGAATATTTAATAAAATAAACAACAACTAAAATTAAAATGTACATTGTACTAAATCATCTATGCGAAAACTATATGAAAACTACACGATATCAAGTCTTCCCAAGACGAAACAAGTTTTGCCAGTAAAGGGTACTTTTAATTACTTTATAATAAAATTTCTAATAAGTTATTGAAGTACTGTATAAAGATTCCTTACTTTAAAGTAAACGCATTATAACGGCTATACAAATTTTGTATTTATGAACGATAAAAATTAAGTGATAAAAGCGATACAAAGAAATTATTACAGGATAAAAAGAAGACCCAATACTGGTACTGAGGTATTCCATCATAGGATCATAAGATGAAGGTACTCGTATATGAGCCACAGTGAGTAGCGATATCTATGTCTCCTCTTGATAATCTTAAGAAAATCCTCATAAGACGTATGAGCACTTTTTGCATCGCGCTATTGAAGTTTCATCGATACTAACTTTACTGCTGCTTACACTCTTACAAGATTCAAAGATCAGACCACCCGATCTGTTGGATAGCTACTCTTTCCCTTGGCGCCATAAGTTGACAAACTGGTGACCCCGACGTGACGAATGTTCGAGACGAACTCCGTAGATTTCCTTGTACAAAAATAAGTTTAAGCTTTTATAATTTTACTTCTACCACTCAAATATAACACGGCCTGAGTATTTTTAATTCAATGTGAAGTTTGTAATTTGAATTTACATTTTAACGTAATTAATCCAGAAAATCTAGATAAAATGTGCCATTTACAAAACGCTTCTTACCGTCCTAGCTAATACGAGGCGAAACCTTCTACTTCGAGTAAACGATTGTCCGAAAGAAAAACCCGAGATAAGAAAATCGATTAATCACGTCTAGGGATATTCGATTCACAACAATGGATAGAGAAAAATGCAGCACTTGATTTAACACTGTCTACTTTCTTAAACGTTTAAAAAAATATGGCTAAGAGGCAATCATATGGTCTACTTTTTCAATGAGTGGTCACACAGCGTTCAACCTAGACCTCCTGTAAGGTTTATCATCTGAAACATCAAAACCGTGAATTGCAACTGTTAACACCTATGACAAACTAGCAGTCTATCGTTCTGATAATGAAAGTGACGGAACAGGGCAAAACGTTCACCTGATGGTAAGTGCAACGTAGAACATTTCTGTGTGATACCACACTGCGCCCGTCACCCTGAGACATCAGTTCTTAAGTCTCATATGCCCAGTGATTCCGCTAGATCTCAGTGCCCTTCAAACCGAAACAAAGTAATGTTTATACACTTACTGCTTCACGGCAGAATAACTGGCCCTGGGGTGGTACCTACCTAGACGGATTCCTGCATAGGAATCCTACCACAAGTTAAATCAAAACCTCATCTCCTGTGATAATATTAAACATACTTTCCCTCTGCATATTTGAATTTTTCGATAAGGTTACAGCCTCTGCTGGCTATTGGAAACTGCCAAAGATGTAACAACTTACATCAAGAAGTATATAAGAAACATAAATATTGTCCTTAACTGTTTTATTTATTTCTCTAATATAATAAAACACTGCAAGTTATTTTCATATAAATATGTATTTTAACCATTAAAGTATCACACTTTCTTACTACTAATTTTGCCTTACTGATGAAGGTTTCCTCAAATCCTCAATCAATTTATGTCATAAAGGCGAGGCCTTCATGCGTAACAGCTATGATAAGAATAAGGCGCTTACCAGGAATTACTGCCGTATATATACCTACAAAACAAAAGTATTATTTAAGAAAACTTCCATACTTTTTTCGATATATGGGCTGTGGTAGCTCGGAGGCTGGGTGATCACCTTAAATTGCTTGGTCGCCACGTGCTTGCAATTTTAAGAACTGATTTACCCCGTGCTCGATAATGTGTTCAGCAATAGGACAGATATAGACTTAATTTACTGTACTTTCTTTATATACTAGTATTATCTTTTCGTAATATATTTTATTATATTAATCAACTCATTATGTATAAAAAAAATGTATGGTTAAAGAAATACAGGGCAAACCAAAATTATAATAATAAATAAGCATTGTTCATAATATATTCGTCTTTTACTTTTCTCATTTATTTCTCACTACTTTTGTCTTCGTCTGTATATGTGACATTACTCGGAAATCGGTAAAAAAACCACATCAATATTTTTTATTCGATAATGAGGTATTTGATTAGTTTATTTACTTCTTTTAGTTTATTTCATTAGAATATTTATCCGATCCGCAAGTCGTTTTCATTCTAATGGCTAGTCGCTTCAATTCGAAAGCCAAGTCTATATCTGTTTTCTGACAATTTTCTGCAATCCAAAATACAGCCGTTCCTGTGAGGTATTTGGAATTTCTCGTGCGAACCTCAGAACCTCATCTTCTTTTTCTTTTTGTTATAGCGGAGCAAAGACGTGTGTCTTAAATTTGACTGCTCGTAATAGTTGTTATAGTGGTTTAGCGGTGTGACAACATGTGACCTTTGGCTTTCAGGCACATAATGATGCAATAATGAATACTTAATTATTATTTCAGAAATTTAAATCAGTCAACTAATCTATGGTAAAACTATTCTCAATCGGTATCACGTCCTATATATTCACCGACATAAACATTGCATTCTACTTCTTCTTTTTTGATCCGGCATTTAGCTACCAAAACGAGCCATTTTTACCAATGTCGAGTAATAATAATTTCGAGCGACAATATTATGATAGTTAACTTTTAGTGAATATTTGCTAGGCTGATGAATGATGATGGAGATGATTTGCTGGACTGATAGAGACAAAACAAAAAATACAATTTTGGTCTTGAATTGAATTTTCCAATCACGACCACTTACTGCATAATAAACATCAAAACTCGTAATATACACAGAAATTACAAAATTCAATAACAACACCACCGAAACTTTGTATTCACTACTAATTGTGAGAACGATTTATATTAAAGGTAGATAAATAATAACGATCACATTCTAAGATTATCATGTTGACCTTCGAGGTTTCAACAAAGCTATTTAATCCATCTAGAAATATAAGTAACACAATTTGTTACAGCTCCAACATTTACATTGCAATGTACAAATTTAAGTCAAAGTAAATATATATAATAAATAACGTATATCTATTAGCTCATGATTCAAAAACCAAACGTTATAAGGATTTGCTGAGTGAAACAGGTAATAAAATAATGAATAATATAGAAGAAAAGTATAGCATAGCACCCGTGTAACATCAACGACAAAAATATTTCATTATATCATGTAGTTACAAATCTTAGTAACAACAAATTCCATCTCGCAAACATCGAATCTTAGTTATCAGACCATACTATCTACATTGAATTTAAAAAGATGAAACTTTCACAAAAAACAAAAGACGCCGTACGAGGCCATTTATTAACTATAATAATTTGTACAAAGAAATCGAAAAATCGTTTTTCAAAAATGGGCACTATGAATTCGAGATCTTAGAATAATTTATGAGAAAGAAGATATCAGAAAGTAAAGAAACAAAGTACACCTACCTCAAAAAGAATAGATTACCAAGCAAATCGCCGTGGTAAGTCATCACCGCCGCCCATGAACATCTACAATACCAGCGGAATAGCAGATGCGTTGCCGGCATTTGAGGAAGGAATAGGCTCTTTTCTTGAAGGTCCCTAAGTCGTATCGGTCCGGAAAAACCGCTGGCGGCAGCAGATTCCATATGGTGCTTGTGCGGGGCAAAAAAATTGCGCGAAAAACGCACTGTGCTGGAATGCCAACCATCAAGGTGGTGACGATGGAATTTCGCGCTGTGCCGCAATGTGCGATGGTGAAAATCAGCGGCTGGAATTAATCCGAACAATTCTTCGGAACACTCCCCATGGTAGATCTTATAAAAAATGCAAAGGGATGCAACATCTCTTCGCAAAGCCAGTGGATCAAGCCGATCAGATAGAACATGGTCGTCGACGATTCGAGCCGCTCTCCGTTGAATGCGGTCAAATGGAAGTAGCTGACACTGGGGCGCCCCCGCCCAGAGATGAGAACAGTACTCAATGTGCGGCCGAACCTGCGCCTTATAAAGTTGCAAGCGTTGGGCCGGCATGAAGTACTGTCGCGCTCTACTGAGGACGCCAAGCTTTTTGGAAGCCAATTTGGCCTTCCCTTCCAGGTGACCGCGAAACTGAACGTCACTCGATATGTCGACGCCAAGAATATCGATACTGGCTGAGGCAACGAGGGGAGTGCTCTCAAAATTAGGTGATACGACGAAGGGTTTCTTTTTAGCGGTAAACGCGCAAACCTGTGTCTTCTTGGGGTTGAACTGGACTAGATTTAGTCGGCCCCAATTATATGCAGCACAGTTTTTTTTAATAGGTACATTTCTTACGTAGTTGCCAAGGTATGTTTTCGTTTCTTTTTATATTTTTTTCTTAATGTTTTCTTACGCGAAACACTACACATTTAAATGAAAGTAATTTTTACGGATTTTATCGCGTTTAATTTTATTATTTATAACCCGACGTTTCGAGTGCTTTACAGCACCCATGGTCACGGGGGGACTGAGGTGACAGATGTTCCCGATGTCATAGTTAACCCGGAGTACCTTCAGCTTTTAATTATTATTATTGGTCCGATCTACGCAGAAAGAGCTTACTGTGTCTTGAAGTCTTGCAGTGGTATGCTTGGTTTTTGACTTAATTTTATTAATTATAGAATCCCAGGCTGGTGGTAATACCCAACCATCTTCTCTATTAAAATTAGGATGTTTTTTAATTTCAATAGACTCGCGAATCATCCTTGGTAGGAATCGGTGTTCTTTTGCGAGGATTTGTGGTTTATCGAATCTGATGTAATGGTTGGGATGATCCAGAACATGGTCACAGACTGCAGACTTCCTGGAGCGACGATGCTTCACATCAGCTATATGTTCTTTTACGCGGGTTTTAACTGATCTTTTTGTTTGCCCTATGTAAGAGAGACCACATTCACAATCCAGCTTGAATACTCCTGCATCTTGTAGAGGGATGTTACACTTGACAAATGGTAAAAACTGACTTATCTTCTTCGGCGGCTTTAAAAATGTTCTTATGGAAGCCCGCTTCAAGATATAGCCAATCTTGTTCGTGACTCCTCTGACATATGGTAGGACTGCAGGTACACACTCGACTGTGGCCGGCTTCACTCGGTCACTGCTCGGTGACCATGGGTGCTGTAAAACACTCGAAACGTCGGGTTATAAATAACAAAATTAAACGCGATAAAATCCGTAAATTAGTTTCATTTAAATATTTTTTTCTTGTTTGTATTTTGTGCTGTATATTTTTTAATCGTGATTAATTGTATTACTTACTTACATGCATGCTGTACCGGATACGGTTACCACAACCTATGATTGTCACCAAGTCTTTTATTTATTATTTTATATTGTTAATAAAGTCATTTATTGTCTGACTAGGTAGAGCTCGCGGTTTTACCCCCATAAAATAAGTCGACCACATGACCACATGCACCATAATATCCTACGCTGTTGATAACTTACAACAGCATTCAGTAATTATCGAAATCCTCTTCCCTGCCTACGGCCCTGTTGTGTCACATTGATCACTTGATGTACAGGCTTCTTTTTTCACCAGTATCTTGCCGTTCAACTTCAATCAATTTCAGACTGAGATGTTAAGAAAACTTTTTGTCCATATCATTAAGCCATCGGATGTGATGAAATTTACCGTAGTAATAGTAGTCTTCCTCATTGATATTATTCTTCCAGTTTTAAATTATACTTTTCATTACTCCATATGAGGGGTGGCAAACTTTTCTCACCAAGACTTTCAATAATTTTCATATTCGGCGATCGACTAGTTGACATTTTTATAAACATGTACAGCTCTTCATAAACATTATAGCCTAAGTACTATATACAACGTTATTCATAATTGGTATAATATCCCGGCATCTACTCATGCTACTTTGATCTGATAAACACAACGGTGAAGCTTTAATGATAAAATTTAATACTAAAAATTGTTCATACAAAACTTAAAAAATATTTGTTTTGTAAAACTTTACGCAATCCTAACTCAGAAAGTCGTTGACCCGAACCAGACAAATTCAAAAGTAAGTTTTAGTCTCCATTTAATTTATGTTATCCCTACTACTGCCTCATACTAACAGATTTACTTCGCAACAGATTTCCTTAAGCTTCATGTTATCCCAGTACTTAGGAAAAACGCCCAATTAAATTTATGAGTTTATTGCCTTGATCAGCTGTATAACATGATAGTCACCTATGAGTTATAAGCAAATCCTATAGGTCGACATATCTCCTACAGGTATCACGATACGAGGCACATAATATTTTTGGGGCATATACACATCGTCCCTAAGCCCAGCCTGCCGGGATGTATAGGACATTACGAAGGACCCTGTATATGATTATAATTATGGCTCGCGATCGACTAAAATCATGACGAAAGATCGACCGGTCGATCGCAATGGACCTGTGAGCTACCCCTGCTGTATATCCAGTCCTTTCCTCACTTTTGGAAAACTAATACTAGTGGCCGACCAATCGTCTAAATACGACAGTAGTTCATTATGTTTTTTATTGTATTGAATGTATTTGTAAAACACATTATATACAAAATTTAGCTTTCCGCACTTCATCAGCTTCTCCGTATATTTCGTGTAGATTCCTCTGCAAAAATCCGTTTATGTAGATACCACCCCAGTGCCAGTTATTCTGCCGTGAAGTAGTGTGCAAGCATTACTGTGTTTCGGTTTGAAGGGCACTGACAGCTAGCGTAATCACTGGGCACGTGACATTTTTTTTTAATTTTATGTGACGAAACGAGCAAAACGTTCACCTGATGGTAAGCGCAACGTTTACCCATAACAAATGCTGTCATCCAGAACATTTCTATATGACACCACACTGCGCTCGTCACCCAGAGACATCAGTTCTTAAGTCTCATATGCCGTGATTACGCTAGCTCTGTGCCCTTCGAACCCAAACACAGTAATGCTTGCACACTACTTTACGGCAGAATAACTGGCACTGGGGTGGTACCAACCTAGACAGATTCCTGCATAGAAATTCGACAACCAGTAAAAAACTGATGTCTCTGAGTGACTCGCGCAGTTTGGTGTCACAGAAATAATCTGGGTGACACAGTATTTGTTATGGGCAGACGTTGCACTTACCATCAGGCGCACGTTTTGTTTGTGTAGTACCTTTCAGCTATAAAAAAACTATCACTGTCTATTTAAAACATTAGTAGGTGTAGATAAGAATTTTAAAATGATACTCCTTGTGAAAAATCCAATAAGGATTATAATTTATTTATAAAATGATATATACACTTTACAATTGACCGAACAACCCTGAGAGCCAAAGGCCAGTTATATAATCCATTTTGTATAATTTTAATGTATTTAAGAGCTACGAACGTGTGAAAATCTTATTACTTTTAATATCACACAATTATCATTTTCAAATATTATTGTATGTACAAAGTATAATTTAAAAATTAAATAAAATACACTAGGATCCTACAGGGGCCCATGGCTCTAGGGGCAGTATTTTATGATGCATTAAAACATCCTACACATGAATTTATGTTCATTGGTAATTGTAATAAATCTAATATGTACAATGTGCTATTTACAAATATCTAGAAAACAATTTCACTGTCATTTTGCAGTTAAAACATTAAATTTTCTTACAACACATATTGCTTTGTTTCCATTTACCACAATTCTAATAAAATGACAAAATGACAGAAAATAAGTCAATACTTGAGCATATACATAATGCAGATCAAAAATTAAAACAAATTGACTATGGTTGAGATTTTCTTATAATAAACCCTATCCAATGAAAAGAAACCGAAATATTAAATGCCTTAAAGATCCTTTAGCATTTAGATATGATGTAATTGGAAAGTAAATGCAATATGAATTGCAATATGGAGTATTTCATATATGTATGTACTCGTACATATACAAAAATAAATCATTATGACAATTAATACTGTTACGACATTACTCCATCAAAAGTGAGAATCGGAATGCTAAAGGATGGATTCTATATATAAAATATGCGAATTATGAATAAATGTAAACCAATTAGCCTTTAACAGATTCTTGCAGAGGTAACTATATTTACCACTGAGAAAACCACAACAGTCGGAAACGCAATGCTGAGGAAAAATTTCAACTCGTACCAAAATGGCGGGGACGTGGTTAGTCACCAGTCACGTCACTTTTTCCCGGATGCGAAATTTGGTATCTGCCTATCCCAACGGGAAAGAGGCGTGATTGTATATATTTATGTATGTAGTCGATCTATTTTATTTATTTTCTCGATGACAGTTTGGTTCAGTGACAGCCACATTGCATTATACCGATTATATATTCGAATATCGATTCTCATATAGTGTAATTTGCATTCGCTCTTTAGATCGCGTAATTAAAAATATTCATCTTTAAGAATTGCTTTATTTTACGTAAAAATATATTGAATAGGACTTTTGGCGCCAACTCAAAGTGGCAGTAGTGTTTTTATTGAATTTTGTAATTTCTGTGTATATTTTGAGTGTTGATGAAGAATATTGATAAGTTTATTATACAGTTAGTGCACGTGAAAGTGTAGTGTTTAGAAGATTCAATTCAAGGCCAAACTTTTTACTTTTCGTTTTGTCGCCATCAGTCCAACTAATCTCCAGTAAAAGTCAACTATCATTTTACTGTCGATCGATCTGAGTCTTGTTACTTGAAGATTGCTACTTAACTATAAATAATATATTTATACTTGACACTGGAAATTACTTTACGACTTTTCCATACGTTTCCATAAATAAACAAATAATAATAATATATTGAATATGGCGACATAATAACTAATTACATTTCGAATGAGTTTCATGTGAACTTTGCTAACGGGAACTTGTTCAGACTGTAAACGGTCAAGTAGAAAATAAAATAATGGAACGCCTATAGTACACTTCTAGACACATCACGGATATAAAAATGGAGATATTCAATAAAAATTAGTACTGCAATTGTGGTAAACAGCTATTATTATACTAAATTGTCAGTTTTCACTTTACAATCTGTGGCCACTAACTGTGATCATTAGAATTACTATACATTGAGTTCGTTATTCTTTTCATACTAACTGAGGCACTGTTTCCGTTTCTCTCTAGGCTCAACAAGAAGTCTTCTAACGATTTCGCGAGTCCCTTCCTTTTGAACCTCAACGACTCGCTTATAACATCACGTATAATATCCTTTTTATGGTCCACACTACCCTTTAATTGCTTCAAATATTCGAACAGCTTCGAAAAATCTGAAACAAATACATATTTTTTAATAATTACATTAGTTTAAAAGCTTAAAAAATCACGCGTGAACACCAGTGAGCTGATGATCCTGGTGAGTAATGCTAGGGTCATAGTCATGAAATGATTGTATGATAATCGGTCCTTAATACGTGTGTAAAATTTATTCAGATTCAGAGATTCGTCTGGCAGTGAGTGAAGAAATTCGAATTGAAAGATTTATAATTAAATTGTTTGTTATGTACATACATACAGGTCAAGGTAATTAAATAATAAAAGCGTGTTAAAAAGATACTTTTTTTTATTTATTTATTTCCGTCACATGCAATAAGTGTACCAACATGGAAAAATGACGACGATCTAGTTGTCGTAGTGACTAACTGCAAGGCCGTGAGCCCTGGGTTCGAATCCCTAACGAAGCCAATATTTGTGCAAATATAAATACAATAGCAAATTGTTTATTTTCTGGACTGGCTGTTTTATGATTGTCCCCGTGTATCTGACCTAGAGATAATATTAATAATAAAATTATTTGTTTCACAAATCTTTGACACACTATACTTTTGAGTCTAAATAGTTGTATACAATTAGAAGAAAGAGATGAGATATACTTGCAAAATTCAATACTAGGGCTTCCAAGTACGAGTATGTAAAAAAACCAGGACCGAAAACCAAGTTTTCAAATACTTGCAAGTATTTGGCAGTATTAGGTCTCGAGGGATGAGACGTATTTACGATACCAGATTTTAAAAATCAAGGCTGTGCTTCAAAAAAGAGGCCCCTGGCGGGCAAGAATTACTTGCAAGTGCGTTTGAAGTATTTCTACCGCGTACTGGCAATCAGAGTCCGCGAGCACGAGGGCGGCGGACGCTTTTTCGGAGTCCAGGGCTCGGTGGCCGTGCCGTCCTTACGAAGTGGTCAGAGTTCACGAACCGAAATATATGTATTTCGGGCGCCTGTGGTTCGGTTGGGACTCGTTAGGTAAATTGCCGGCCTATTCATAGCGCAATAAGGAACGTAACTGCGTAAACGTTGAGATAATTCGTAACTTAAGCTCTTACTTACGACTAGTTCGTGGCATTCGTCCTTACGTATATACAAATAAGACACATTATTGCATATTCGAAAGTATTTTAAATAGTTATAGTAGTAGTATATAGTAGTAATAGTTATGTTTAATACATTCAAGTAAATATTTTATTTTCGTTTTTTGGTTAGTTGTGTTATGTGACTTTGTTGCGTTACCTGCCCGAGTTTATATTTTGAGTTGAGCCCCACTTATATTTTAGAAAAATTATTTTGCGAGTTAATTGATTAAATGTATTTTTTTTAATAATTGAATACATTTTTAAAGTTTTCTTTAAAATTTAGTGTAAATAAATAAACCTTTTTTATATATTTTGACTCGGTGTTAATTTCTTATTATTGAAAGTAAGAAGTTATTAGGAGAGTTTATCGAATAGCCGATTTTGGAACTGTAAATGACAGTGTGGTAAAGCTGTGAACATTTTTTGTATGGATAATAATTCGATAATAGCTGTAAATAATAAAATAGTTACACAATCGGCGTCCGCTGCTATCGTACTCGCAGACTCGGATTGGCAGTAAGCAGCTACGCAGTAGAAATACTTCCAGCGCACTTGCAAGTATTTCTTGCCCGTACCAGGGCGCCCTACTTTGAAGCGCAGCTCTGGTTTTAAAACCTGGTATCGTAAATACGTCTCACCCTTACTCTGACACTGCATACTAAATCCCTTACATCGGGCGTTATCGGTAAGTTTGGACGAGGTCTGTGTTCGCGCTTATACGTGCCACTTTAATATCTCCTGCAAAGCTTCCAATGTTATCCGAAAGTTGTTGCTGTGGTGGAAAATCGGCCCGGACGTCATCGATATGTAAGAGGGTTCCGTACATTATACACCTACAACGCTTTATAAAATCTGATCTTAATTTGTTTGTAAGTTTGTACGCACAAATATTGAGAAATTTATTACGTTACTTTAAAACCCTAGACTTCTTATACGTTTTCCTGTAATCTATAAGTAAAGAACTATTTTCTGTTCATTGCAAAGTGGATAAGAAAATAATTTTGTTATTTTTAATATATTTACTCTTGCAAGTAGTGATTACTCTGACTTCAATTTCACATAGTTTATCAGTAATGTTTATGCGGATGTAGTCGCGGACTACAGCTGGTTTTATATAACTCATAAATATACTATTTCACAATGGGGCCAGTTATTCTACCGTGAAGTAGTAGTGTGCAAACATTACTGCGTTTCGGTTTGAAGGGCACTGAGAGCTAAAGTAATCACTGGGCATATGAGACTTAAGAAGTGATGTCTCAGGGTGACCGGGCGCAGTGTGGTTCTGAGTGACATAGCATTTGTTATGGGCAGACGTTGCACTTACCATCGGGTGAACGTTTTGCTCGTTCCGTCACTTTTATCAAATAAAAAGAAAAAATTATTTCGTAATAAAATGGAATTTGTACAAGTTCCACAAAACATTACACACTGACTGGTTTCACTTTTAAGACTTTTTCAAGAAATCAATCACCAATTTTAAGGCAATAACACTTTATATATTTCTTAATTAATACATAACGTTATTTTTTAAGGCCGTCACTTCATTTTTAACGGGCTGCATGTGTAGCCTCTGTCTACCCCTTTTATGAGAAAAAGGCGTGACTGTATGTATGTCATTTCATCACGAAATATGAATATGAGTGAAAGGGCAAATCGTTCACCTGATGGTTAGTGCAATGTCAGCCCTGTTTTCACCACCACAACTTGCACCACACTGCGTCGGTCATCTGGGACATCAGTTCTGAAGTCCCATACGCCCAGTAATTACAATAGCTATCAGTGGCCTTTAAATCGAACGATTTGCCCCCACCTCTCAGAAATAAAATAAGTACCGACAACTTCAAAATAAAATATAAATCAGCCCTGCTGTAACATTAACTGGCACACAAACGCACACACCCAAACACCACACAAACACAAACAAACACACACACACACACACACACACACCACACACACCACACACACCCACACACACACAACCACACACACACACACACACACACACACACACACACACACACACCACCCACACACCCACCCCACACACACACACACCACACAACACCACACACACACACCACCACCCACACACACAACCACACACACACACACACACCCCACACACACACCCACACACACACACACACCCCACACACACACACACACACCCACACCACCCCACACACACCACACACCACACACACACACACACACCCACACACACACCACACAACACCACCACACACCCACACACACACCCACACACACACACTACAACATCACCACACACAACACAACACATACACACACACACCTACCAGACCACACACACACACACACACACACACACACACACACACACAACACACACAACACACACACACACACACAACACACACACACACACAACACACACACACACACACACACAACACACACACACACACACACACACAAACACACACACACACACACACACACACACACACACAACACACAGACACGAGAGTTGTGAATGATTAATTCAAATTTTTATTCCTTTATGTTAATAGCTTTTTTGTAGCCGTTATATAATTTTCATTTGTTTTTTTTTTTAATTCTCTACCGCATAATGTACAATATTTAATGGTGATTGGGGAGCCCTCAAATACCACAATCCCCGCATAACATCTCAGGGAGACTGGACTGCCTGAAAATCAGCGCTGCATGGGATTAATCTCGTGTCAGCAAATGCTGAGTCACCTCCTTTTGCCTAAAATTAATTTAAGGACTATGTAAAGGTTTATTTTTGAGTTATTTTTATGGCAATAAACTGATATTTATTTATTATTATTTTATTTTCATGGCAAAATAACTGACACTGCGGTGTTACCTACCTAGTCGGATTCTTAGACAGGTGCCGTGCTAGGGCATCTATCTAAGAAATCCAGAAAATAAATAATGTGATTTTGCACAAAAGGGTATTGAACTGATATTTATTTATTATTATTTTATTTTCATGGCAAAATAACTGACACTGCGGTGTTACCTACCTAGTCGGATTCTTAGACAGGTGCCGTGCTAGGGCATCTATCTAAGAAATCCAGAAAAGAAATAATGTGATTTTGCACAAAAGGGTATACCAGAGTGGGATTCAAGCATACGACCCGCGGCGTAACAATCAGGTACTGACCACCAGGTCACGTGGTCGCGGTATTATAAAATACTAATATAAATGATTTATATATTTCTCGAATGTATTTTTTGTCGGTATGAAATATGTCAATACTATATAAAAATGAATGTTTTATACGCCATTTCGAAAATTATTTTCCCTGTAATGACCAAGAAATATGTAAAGGTCTTAAAATTTAAATTAAAAGGTTGAATTTATCACCGCATCTGCTGACAATCGGTTTAAACAACATTCACGACAGCTGTCGGTTAGTTTTTTAAATTCTTTAAAGAAGGTAGATGGCGACTTATGTTCATAATTACGATACTGTGCGAATATTCGAACGAGTTAACTAAAGTATTTATAATTTCTTAAAAGTGTTGTTTGTTTTTTGTAAGGTTTTATGTAAAACTAAACGCCTCGGATAAGATAAGGTGGCAACCCAAGTAATAGATACTACATAACGCAAAGTAAAAAGATGGCGAATACAAACCTCTTCCTGGTCGTCGCACAGCGCGGTAAACTTCCGACCGAACGGAAAGGTTGTGCTTTCTGATGTCGGCGAGCTCTTTTCGCGATGGCTGTGGTGGCAAAAGCAGTTGCACCGGCGGCTTTTCGCTCTAAAATCAAATATTCAACAAAAAAAATTAAAGCAAAATAAAAACAAACGTCTACTACCGAGCATAAATCTTTCATTTTTGAGAGTGTAATGAAGGTCATAAAAATTTTAGGTAAGAAAAAAAATTGATTCTATTAATTTGTAAAAATAACATAAGTAAATACCATATCATTGAGCATATTATACAAAGATTATTTGAGATAATTCATATAAACAAGGTGGGAACTTCTTCGTATTCAGGGAAAAATATCTCTGTGTTTCGTCACGATCGGTTAAACGGTTCAGCCGTGAAGAGGTTACGAACAGACAGATGTACATTGTTACTTTCGCATTTATAAAATTAGTATTAACTTTCAGATTCGTTAATAACACGTAAGTAAAGTGTATATTGTTCTATTTTGAAAGAAAAAAGAAAATATCTTTAAATCTAGTATGGAAGAATGGATGAATGTTTCTTTGTTTGTGCCTTATTTTAATGAAATTTCGGTGAATTGTTGAGCACACTTCTCGCAAGCGAAGATTTCGCACATCGTTCATCAGATTGATTTAAAGCTTTGTAGAGTTGTTGTTGGCACTTGCGCGAAATTAATGAACCAAAAATCATTGCCTTTTATTTTATTTGTACATGTAAATGTCTGCTTTGTATTTATTTACCTACTTCAAACAAGTTACATTTTTTTTAAATTACATTTAATACAAAAATAAAACAACAACGCATGACGGGCATTTGTGTATGTGTAAATTTTGTGTGTTAGTGTTTGTTTCACACGGGGATTTCTTCTAAATCCAGGGTGCATTTAATAAACTTTTAAAATGATTTAATGTGTGGTAGACACGGGAATCTTGAGCCGTGACCTAGTTGTCTTTTAGGTTTATACCTCGTTAACTTTCATTATATCAATTTTCATTGCGGAACTTTTATCAACAACTTTATTGGATATAACTACATTTTCTATTCTAGTAAATTGATTTAGCATACTTCACTTCATCAACACCGTTAATTTCAAGCCATACTTTTTGCTACATTAGCGCCATTTAGTTATTTTTTGGAACCCTTTTCTTGAAATTTACCTTGAAATTCTACTCTCATCGCACTAAAAGAAGTTTCACTTCAAAAATGGTATTAGTTTTCTGAAATCAGTCATCTAGTATTTCTGGTTAAGGACACCGACAGAAAAATTACATTGCAGCATAATGCTGAACCGGACGCCTTGTCGCTATATCGTTAATTTTGAAACTATACTTTTTTTTGTCGAATGTTCATGAACCGCCAATTACAGCAATTTTTAAAGGAGATGGTCTACTATTTGTATAATAATTAATTTAATTATTACTATTTGTACAGTATTAAAAAAAGGAGAAAAATATAGAGATTATATTTATAATAAAATCATTCAGTATTTTATTGTAATTAAGTCGCATTAATTATTTAAAAAAGCGAAATTACTGCAGTTGTGAATAAATTTGAACTTAAATTTTAATTTCTTATTAATTTTATTTATTGTAATAAATAAACAATACTCCGACCGCTGTATTGCCGACCGGTTACCGGTACCGGTAACCTAGTGGTAAAAGTACCTGACTACTAAGCCGCTGGTCCTGGATACAAATCCCAGCCGAAACCAATATTTGTAAAAAAACACATATATTTGGATTTAGTGTCCGATTGTGTTGTGATTGTCCTCGTGTCTCTGACACTGCACCCTAGCTTACCTCTATCGTTTGAGCGTTACATTGGGCACGGGTAGGTTGGGACGAGTCAGTGTCCCTGTGTTTGCAGATACACCTGTGGCACTATAATATCTCCTACCAGTTGATAACGTCCGCCAACATTCGGTAGTTAGCCAGGAGGATATCACTCCGATGCCCCATACATTTTCGGACCATCTGTTTGCTCGTTCGTTTCTTTCAACGCACCTTCCGTTTCCGTTTCTTCCCCCGCAGGTTGGAATCGTTCTCCGCAGCGATGCCCTGTATGATAGCGTTGATCTGCAGCTCTTGTGAGTCGTGCAGCGGTGCGGGGGGCGCGGTGGGCGCGGTGGGCGCGGCTGGCGCGAGGGGCGCGAGGGGCGCTGTGGGCGGGGTCGGCGCAGCGGGCGCGTGCGCCGGGCCGTCGGCCGGCGGCGACGGAGACCGCGGCATCTTGCTGCACATCGTTGTATACGCATCTGAAATGGATAAATTGACTACTGTACTAGTAATAAAGGAAAGAAAGTCAATTTTCTAAGATCCGCATTCGAAATTCAAATTTGTGTGTATTACCTACCCACTTTTGGAAAAGCCCGCTCTCCCTCAAATGCGTGGCACTACATACTCCTCACCACTACAACACTTCCACTAACCAATACACACCACTAAAGTCGAGTACCATGTGGAGGCGGCCTATCTCATGCCGTGGGTGTCGTAAAAGTCGTAAATAAACTGCAGTTGCCAACCCGCTAAGCGTGGCAACTACGGAAAAATATCCCCCAAAATGTGAGCTACAAACTTTTGCGGCAATCTATGCGGTAGGCCTATGTTCTGCAGCGGACTAGTGATAGGTTGAAATGATGATGATGATGAGAAGGGCCTTTTGCTCGGCAGTGGGACATCACAAAAAAGAAATTAAGTTAGTTTAATACATAAAGTAACATCAATGGCCTCCACACTTATATTGGGATCCTTAAGTATAGAGCCACAAGAAGAATTTAAAATTATTATTGAATTTTCGACTGTGTGTTTGTATTTTTTTAAAAACCAAATACAAATTATAAATGCAATTATTACAAATTAGATTAGATAGATTAGAACTGTTGTTCTATATAAATTTCTTCTTTATTATTTAAAAACGCTAGGATTTTTCCTGGATCGTGGGTGCGTTTTACAAACATAAATTTCACATGCACAAACACTGCCAGACCAGAAAACCAACAATTTGTGTTGAGGTTCGAACCCGTGGCGTAGAAGCCATTAACTTCTTAACTGGAAAAACTTAACTTGATCTAATAAATACACACCTCCATTGAGAAACGGTTTGACGACCGGCGGTAAATTGCAGGGAGTGATAGGCGGCGCCGTTACCACTGGAAGAGACACGACTGGACCTCCTGTATCCACATTTGGGGGCTCCTGGAAAAAAATTATAATAATTTCATTTAAACTTATCTTCAACACTATACATCAATATCAATTTAACTGTTAACAAGTTACTACCTAAGTTCGGATAAAATCCGCATAAATTTATCGTTTTCAAAGGGGAAAAAGGTTAAAAGTTAATTACGCCATCTGATTCACTGATGGTAGGATTCCCATGTAGTAATCCGTCTAGGGTATTATCACTTCGGGGATAGTTATTCTGTCGTTAAGCAGACGTGTGCAAATACCACAGTTTCAGTTTGAAGTCACCGAAGCTAGTGTAAATACAAGGTTTATGACATTTACTAGTCACATTAACCAAAAAAATTGGATTTGTTCTTTTGGATTAAGAAACCAATCTCAGCACGCAACATAAAAATATATACCGGCACAAATAGGTGAACACAAAACACATTAGTCTTTTATGAAATATTTTTCATAATATTTCATAAAAGACTGGCCAGTTGAAAAGATTACCTTTTCATATAGAACTTTAATTTAAAAATGGAACACAAGGCGACAGTCAGACTGTTTCTGTTTCCCGCTAATACTGATCTGTTAGTGGTTCAAGCTCGGTCTGAGGAGACTTTTTTATAAATTCGATAAATTCAAAATTTTATTAGTGAAAGCTATTTTTTTCGTGTCAATAGTCCTTAGTTAAAATAAACTAAAAATGCTCGATTTAACACCACTAGAGATTATTAGTGCAGATGAAATGCGAAGAAATGGTCATACCTATATTCTACTGCCGCCAGACTGCAGCAATCAATTTCAACGATACATCGCAGTATTCGACGGTACCGGATGACTGATTCTCTTGTGAGGAGGGGGGCCAAGGCAGAAACAAGTACACTTCAAGGAAGGATGACCGTTTTCTACAACTTTGAGCTGGTAGGAACACGCGGCTAACAGCTGTGCAGGCCCGAATTGAGCTTGAAGTGGTGCGAGGAGTGCGATTTGGCGAGCGTTAAGTTCGCAGAAGATTTGAAGAAGTGGGCATAGGTTCGTATGTTCGTATGACCGACCAAGCTCCAAAACTTGAGAGACACCATCGTTTAAATTGGTTAAACTTTGCACACGAACATCGTTTTTGGACATAAACCAATGGGGTACTTTTCACTGATGAGTGTAGAGTGCTCTTAAACCAGATCGATGGAAGGCAGAGAATATGGAGACGAGATGGAGAACGATACATTTAGACTAATTTTGAAAATACGGTGGTATATGGGGCGACTCCGTTATGGTGTGAGGAGATAACTTTCGGAGCTCGTACGGAGTTAGTGATGGTCGATAGAGGGAACATGACTGCTGTTATTGTAATTTTTAATTTACAACATTGTTTTTGTTCCCACGAAATAGAGAAAAAAGTGTTTATTTTCATTGTGATTATTTTTAATAAAATTTCATTAAAAACTAAAAGTCGACGTTAAATTATATTTATCAGTTTGTTACTTTATAAACATGTTACTTGTCTGATTATTATTTGTTTTAATATACACGTTATTTTTACATACTCTCCGTCTCTTTTTTTCCGCTAATAATGCCCGTGTGTATATTAAGGACTAGTGATGTAACGAATATTCGTATTCGAATTAGCATTCGCGAATATTTGCATATTTATAGATAACTTTTATTATAAAAGATTGTTTTATACATAAAATATTTTCTTTTTATATAAATAGTTCAACTATACCCTTCTAAGTAACTGGTATGAAAATTTACAGTGATGGTCATATAATTATGATTGATTGGTATCTCTACAAATTGTTGATCATAATCATGTTACATTTACTTTGGTGTTCCTTCTCATAAGTTAAGATATGTCATAAAAAAGCCACATGGATAAAGCAAGCTGAATTAGGAATAGAGATTATAAAATCACTAAGTATTTTTACAAATATCATTTATATTCAATAGTAACAAATTAAAATACAAACAAAGCTGGACAAATAAATTAGAATGTTTAATAAATTGTTAGAGAATTGCTTCAAATGAAACATAGAATAAATGAATTGCATTTATGTGAGAGCATGCCAACGAAAAAAGGCAAATGAATTGAAATAGTCACATTATTGATTTGATACCCTTTCATTGACTTCGCATCACAGAATTTCCATTGGATTTAGGTCTGGGCTGTTAACTGGCCAGTCTAAGGCAGAAAGTAATTGTGAAACGAGAAATTCTTTCACCACTCGTGCAGGTATGCTTTCGGTCGTGCTGGAATGACCAAATATACTGAAATGAGTATAACATCATTTGTTTCAGTATATTTAAATATAGTAATTGATCCATGTTTCCTTCTATCAGCGTAACAGGTCCAACTCCATAACATAGGAAAGCAACCCCTTATTATTGTTTGGCTTGTTGTGCTTTAATGTCACTTATGTACTTGGTGTCAATTGCTTTATTTGGAGAATGTTTTAAGAATCGTTTCCTTCAAAAGACACTTCTTTATTTTAAACTCTCTATAAAAAAAATCGCTTTTTACTGTATGTCAGTTTACAAGCTTTCTTGCTACTGCGACACGGGCGTGCGTATGGCATCGTTTCCGCTTGAGTACCTTAATATACTTTCGTGCAACTTCTCATTCACAAAACGCTTTCAAATACTGCGTGCCGAGATTGCTGAAGGTTTGCTTTCCCCAAAATAATATTCTCTTATCTCGTTAGACCCTTTAAAGGGCTCTTGTTTTACCAAATGAACGATATTTCGATCATCTTGACGAGATGTCTGTTTAGAAACGGGACGGAGTCGTTTGATACGAGTTAAAATGCTTCACAGCGTGTAAAACCATCGTTTTCGAACATTGCAGATGATAAACAATCATATTATACGAGAAATTTTTCTCGCGAAGTTAATTGTGACATAGATACGTTACAAGTTTCCCCATTGTTGTTTTAATAAAGTAATCATGCATAAGACTTATAAATGGCGCTAAACTTATACGAAAAGTGACCTAGCCACAGAGTTTTCTCTATTAACATTGGAATCAAAAATAAACTATTATCCGATCTGAATTATGTGATCAGCAGCAGGAAGTAGTAGTATAAGTATACTAGGTCCTGATAGCAGGTTCATCTAATGTATAAAATTTATCGGTTTATTGTTTAATTAATCATGTGTATAAATGAATGTACCGCTAGTATATAAAGTTTTCGATACCTCAGAAATATTAAACATTACATGCAATAAATTATGCTAGTTATAGTAGCAAAAAATTTTTTTAAATAAGTGTTCCTAATTGTATGACCACCACTATCGGAATTATTATTTATTGATCTGGAATAATTATTTCGCGTCTTTAATTTTATTGAACTGTTTAAACTATTTTATTTGTTTCAGTTAAAATAAGTTTAAATGTAGTTTCAAATGTTTATATGTAGTCCTTTTCTTTTCCAAAATAATTTAAAATTTAGTGGTGCACCTTTAACAAAAGAACAAAATTGGGCACTCTAATGGTGACTATTATGCCTAAGACTGCAATATTCGCATTCGCATTAGAGAATTCTTAAAAATGTACATTCGTTGCATCACTATTAAAGACATTCAAGAAAAGAGCCTATTCCTTTCTCAAAGGCTGGCAAGCATCTGCGATTCCTCTGGTATTGTAGATGTACACGGGCGGCGGTGATCACTGACCATGACGTGAGCAACATGCTAGTTTGCCCCCTCTTCTACTAAAAAAAATCTATATATATATATATATATATATATATATACACAATTGGAAATGTAATGTCTCACCTCAGGCGGGCGTCCTGAAGGCAGGTCGGACGGGACGGGTGCAAGCGGCGAGGCGGGCCGCCGGGTGCTGACCGGGGACAGCGGCGCGGCGGGCGGCGGCGCGGGCGGCGGAGCGGACAGCGGGCCGACCAGCGGGGCGGGGAGCGGAGCGGGCGGCGGAGCGGCGGCAGCGGGGCCGGCTGCGGCGCGGGGGACGAGGGACGGCGGGCCACTATATGCTGCGGCAGCGGGCCCGCCTTGCGCTTGGGCGGAACGGCGCGGGGGGTCTCGGCGCCGCGCTTGCCGGCCGCGCCGCCTCCGCCTCCGCCGCGCACCGCGCCCATGGGATCAATGTCCGCTTCATCCACCATCATGCGCTGGAAACAGCCGATGGATCACATTAACACAATCACGCCTTCTTCCCTTATAAAGGATGGGCAGAGGCCATTCATGTAGCCCACTTTTCGACTTTGCGAAAAACAAGACATTTTGTCTCGTTTTTCGCAAATTCTTAACCCTTTTAAAGTTTTTCTTAATCCCCATTGCGTTCCCACGAGTAGTATAGTGACAGCATTGCATATTATGGTGTTATTCTGCACGAATAAAGGCTGTCCGTACAATACTTTAGTCGCCTATTATGACACCTCGGTAGGAAAGAGTTAGATGCTATTCTACTGTGCCGGACACCTGTCGGCCTCTAATAAGATGTAAGCTTAGCAAGATGTTCTGTAGTGGTTGTATATTTCATTATACACAAATGTATTGTTAGAACCCTCACATTTTCAACATAAACCTGGTCTTACTAGAGAAATATTTTATGAGAAATCCAATTCAAAAAAGGATGTAGGCTATTGCCTCATAATGGAATCAATGGAAAAACTTGTTGATTTTAAATTGTAATCCCCAAATTAAGGGCTATAATTTTATATACATTTTCGTTTTTTTTTTTCACTAGGATTGTTAAAAAATGATCAATAAAGAGTAACAATAATTTAGTTCGGTCCAATCATACCTTCATCTTAATCATGCCTTCACTAGAATCACATTGTAGGAATCTAATAAGAATTGCAATCTCTCATATCCCAAAAACTCAAAACTAAAACCATACCTCACATGCTTATGTGCGCTGACTTTTTTTTATCATTCAGTTTTACCACACCATTGTATAGCGATTCATAAAAAACACCTTCCTTCAGATTGTTATCTACATAGTGTCAATAGTTTCTAAGTAAAATGGCTGTGACATATGTACAAATGGACATGACGAAAATATAAGGCTTCATTTTTTACTACGGAACCCTAGTATCGAGATAACTATGCACAAAAATCTAATTTCGCGTGTTTTAAATTTGGTTATAACTTATTAGGAAATTCCTGAATTATATTTACGCTCTAAACAGCTGGATATTATTAATTTATGTTACAATGACGCACTATTTTTTTTTTCAATAAAAATCTAGTTCTTTTTTTAATTTTTTATAAAAATATTTATTATTTGTATCTCAGTACTCTTTTTTATTGTGTCATTGCTATTTATCTATATTTACAAGGAGGTATATGTGCCATGAAACAGTAGATGGACATTAACATCTTTTTGAACGAATAAATAAACTGCGGTTGCCAACTCGCCTACCAAGTGTGGCAACTATGGCAAAATACCCCGAAAATAACAGCTAAAACTGTTGTGGCAATCTATGGAGGAGGCCTATGTTCAGCATCGGACTAGTGGTAGGCTGAAATGATTTTGATAATGATATGCGCCATTGCAAATAATGAATGAAGTTACCTTATCTATCTTGAATGGATTTCCAAACATATGCTGTCTAACAGGTTGTGACTCGATCTCTCGCAACTGCGGCGTCATTCTCTTAAGGTACTCCTGGTAGTTGCCCATTTGCGCTACGGGCATTGAATGCACACTGTCCTCGTCCACGAGACGCGTATGCGCTAGGGACGGTTGAAGGAAATTCGCGCGCATTCGTACCACCTGGAAAACATGACATAAGAAGTTATAAAATATTTATTAATTCATTCTCTTTTTCCAACCTTACATAAAAAAAATACTAGTGGTAGAATTGCAGGAATCCATCTAGGTGTGTGCACACCTAGATTGTGTGTATTGGTTTGAAGGGCACTGAGAGCTGGTATAGTCACTGGTCGTATGAGACTTAAGAACTGATGTCACGACGGCTAATGCTGTGTGGTGTAACACAAAAATGTTCTGGATGACACAGGATTTGTTATGGGCAGAGGAAATAAAACGACGAAAAAAAAAATGTAAAGGAAACAAAAGGCGGAGGTAATGTCTACAGGCATTTTTTACCAGTCAACTCTGGATGTGGTGAGAACTTATGGTAGGTGCAGAAAACGAAGAATTGAAGTTGCTTAATGCTATAAAATATACAGTCAACAAAAATATGTTTAAAATTTATTTGGTAGATCCAATATCTGAAAAATATGGGATGAAACCAGTCACCCCAACACAGGGAAACCCTGTGTGGGTCCTAGGACACCCTTAGCCATTACTTTAAGTCACACTTGTCTCCTTTTTTTTCTACAATAAATAGGTATTATCATATAATAATAACGGAAATAGCAATAGCATTAAATTTGAACGATTGTGTTGCTCAGTGTTCAGAGTACCTTCGACGCGAGAGTGACCTGGGGGTCTACTTTGTAACTCTGGTTCGTTTCGTTATCGGTTTCATTTGATCCCATTAACCAATGAATGAGCTTTATTTTGGCGTATGAACCGACCCTGGTCCGACAGGGTCCTGGCTTCGAATCCCGGCCGAAGCCAACATTTGATCAAAAGTTGTGCTTTCAGTATGCTTTCAGACTTGTTGAGTCAAGCTCTCTTAAAATACATATATAAAGTAAATTTAACGGTCAGGTAACCTTGTTAGAAGTAACCCAGTCTTCAAAGTTGAAGGTCGCTAGTTCGAATCCCAGTAGAGGCAGACGTTTGTAATGTGTTTGTTCAGAGTCTACAATGTTTATTTACCTATGTATATGTGAATATCATAACCTAAGTCAATGAATCAGTTTGGGTCTGGATGACGCGTCTTATATAAAACAAAAAATATATACAGTGAAACCTATTTACCTCTATAATTGGGGCTTTGTAGCTCAATAATCGGTAAAAGTGGGACATTTTATCGGGTTTAGACAAGTTATGACGCGTTTGTTTACAAACAATCTAATCGCTTCCATAAGTACTTGCTTTGTTTGTCAGTACTATCTA
The DNA here is from genome assembly GCA_019845155.1 of Luehdorfia chinensis. Classification (NCBI taxonomy): domain Eukaryota; kingdom Metazoa; phylum Arthropoda; class Insecta; order Lepidoptera; family Papilionidae; genus Luehdorfia; species Luehdorfia chinensis. Next base: position 14,377,140 of record JAHVAK010000527.1, read on the forward strand.
AGAGTTTTTACGATAAACGAGTGAATAAAAGTGCATAAAATGCCGAAACGAAAGTGTTATTCTTTAACAGCCGCTGATATATTAAACGGAAAACTGGGTAAATGAAAAGCCTTTATAAGTGATAAAACATATACCTATATTTTTTATTATATTTTTAACAGTTAAACCTGCTTAAGTGATATATGAAAGGACCTCCTTTCATATATCACTTAAGCAGGTTTAACTGTAACCTTAAATTATTCAGTACTAAATATGACAATAGTTTTATATAGTCAATAAAAATGTAAAGCACATTAAGAATACAGAGGCATTCGTAATGTCCTATACGTCCCGAAAAATATAATAACCCTCGTAGCGTGATACCTGTAGGAGATATGTCGACTTAAAGAATTTGCTTAAAACTCATAGGTGACTGAGACCCTGTTATACAGCTGATCGAGGCAATGAACTCATAAATTTAATTGGGCGTTTTATCATTGAGCTGCCATCGAAAGAACTCTCAAGTACTAGGATAACATGAAGCATAAGGAAATCTGTTGCGAAGTAAATCTGTTAGTATGACGCCGTAGTAGGGTATCATAAGTTAAGTGGAGTTTTGAATTTGTCTGGTTAGGGGCAACGACTTCCTGAGTTAGGGTCGCAGTAAAGTTTTACAATACAAATTTTAAAGTTTTGTATGGACATTTTTAGTATACAATTTTGTCTTTAAGCTTTACCAATGTGTTTATCAGATCAAAGTAGCATGGGTAGGTGCCGGGATGTTATACCAATTATGAATAACGTTGTATATACTTCTAACAAACTCATGTGGCATAGAAAAATATTTTTATGGACCCGTTACCGCCGTTCGCCTGATTGGGACTTGCACCTGCTTAGGAGTATAATAGCGAATAATGTTTCATTCCTACTCACATTAAATAAGAGGAGGATGCACTCAGCGGTATGTACAATACTGTACGTACGGGAAATATATTGTTCCTCATTACGTCACTAAACTAATTAGCTCACCTGATCCAACAGATCTCGCCTCTGTATATCAAAAGGATTTCTGTAAGTGTGCGTCTGCGCCTTGTGTCTTCCACGCGACAGTCCCACTACGAAGCCGCCAAACTCATTTAGCTGATCGCGTAAAGCCGTAAACTTGTCTTGTAAGCATGGGTGGGATGTCAAGTCTTTCTTCAAAGGCGATCTCGGCATTACACGGACACTTTCTGTCACCTGAAATTTAAATACACTTACTATAATACCAAACAAGAAAAACCACAGTTTAAATGCCATGGGGAAAATTAAAAATATAAAATATATAAAATACATTTGTCATGCAGGAAGTTTTTTTTACCTTTTATTATATTGTAATCAGACATTATCTGCAGTTTCCGTTATTGATAGAAAATTTATAGTTTCCCTATTCACACTCTAATGATACATCTACACGCAAATGATAATCAATATGTCAATACGTATTAATATAATATACGATTACCGTTACCTTACCCAGGAATTTTAGGACTAAAAGAGAATATGCTTTTTCCAAGGACAGTAATTTAAGATAATAACAACGCAACCGAAACTTAGTAAGATTTTACATTGAAGACATACTATTAATGACTACAATTGACATAATGGCCCCAGTGCCTTAATCCCTTTAAATATTTTTAATAAAGCTGCGGAAAATAAGCCGACCACATGGTTGCGCTGGACGGTATGGTACCTTATAACCTAAGCATTCAGTTTGGCCCCTCTCTGTAACGTAATGTTCTCCGTGCGGCCAGTTAAAGTTGCAGCATGACATTTTATAGCCTACTTGGTGAAACCCGCGACTACGTCCGCGTAGATTTAGGTGTTTCGAAAATACCATAGGCATTCTTGATTTTCCGGAATAAAAAGTATTTTCTATGTCTATGTCCATCTCCAGGATGCAAGCTATATCTGTGCCCAATTTCGTCAAGATCGCTTCAGCGGTTAAGCCGTGAAAAGGTAAGAAACAGACGGAGTGACAGAGGGAGTTACTTTCGCATTTATATTATTAGTTTGGATAAGGTTAAGGAATAAGGCAGACGTAAAAAATTAGTATGAAATTTATAAACCTCTTGTTTTTTTTCCTGCCACGAAATACAATAATAATGACTAAAATGCAAAAAAGACGCAAGTAACACATCCATCCATACATCCCCCCTATATAGTCCCTAATTTCTACAGCGATTCAAATTTAACGCAGGAACCTTTAATACTTCCGAAATAAAAAGTAGCTTATATTGCTCTATGAAGTCCTCTACCTGCTAATGAATATCCCGTCAAGACAGACAAGTTTTAAAAAAGGCGTGTTTTAGTTTTTTCGTGCTGCAAATTACCATATGAGATTAAGAAACGCCTGCCGTGTGGTGGCAGCTTAAAATGAGAATATACAACTACTCATCTCATCCCATGGGTGTGGTAAAAGTCGACATAAAGAGAATTAAAACCAGAAAATGGGCAGGAGCATCTTCCTGGAACATCTGAATAAATAAACTATGGTTGTCAACCCGCCTGCCAAGCGTGGCAACTATGACAAAATCCCCCAAAATGAGAGCTGCCAACTTTTGTAACAGTCTATGGGGAGGTCTATGTTCAGCAGTGGACCAGTGATAGGCAGAAATGATGATGATAATGATTATTATTATTATCAAGAAAGTCTCTATTGCGAAATCACAGATAGAAACTAATTTCATTTGTAAATGTTCATTAGTAAATGTTAAATTAAATTTTAACATTTACTATACAATTTTGAAATCTTATCCCTTTAATGTATTTATGAGTCATATTAAAATTTTACTCATGTGTATGCTACAACTCATGCGAGTTACACAATTATAATTTTTTGGAGGTTTTTTTTTAATTTCTTACTTAATCTCGTCGTTATTCACCCAAAATTGTGTAACTTAACGAATGGGTAGTGAATTATCATTGTTACTATGATATATTGAGTAGAAATCTTCATTGTCATTCTCTATCCGATTAAATTGCTACAGATATTATTATTTCATATTTAAATAAACATAATTTTGAATAAAATAGAATGAATTATCAATTACCTTTTGACTGTTTCCAGTAGAAGCTTTGTTAATAACATCAGCACAGAGTTTTTCAAATTCCATCTTAGCTTGATTTTTCATTCTTTTTAGGTAATTCAGAACTGAAAAGCTGAGTGAATTATCTTGCGTGTCAGGAATAAGACTTTGGACTAACGGTGCGGATGCGCCCATTTTCGTCAGCGCCCTTCGTAGGGGCTGAAAATGTAAGTAATGAAGCAATTAAATAGATAATTTTGCTATATTAATTAAAATGTGGTGCCATTAAATATTTATTGATTAAAATGTAATCTTACCGCAACATAGTATGATGGCATTCTATCCAAATATTGTTGAAATGCTAACTTCCATTCGGGTGTGGGTTTACATCTATGCACTTTGAACAAGTCATCCAGTAAAGGTAGAAGGACTGGATAATTGTATGGTAGAACAAACAAATTCACACAAGTGAGATTTGTAGATGCCTTGAGGTAACCAAATGGGTGGCTGACTTCAGAGCTCTTGCAACCGCTGTTAGCAACAAACACCTGAAATGCAGATTACAAATGAAATATGAATAAAAGTGTCTCATAAGTTTAAATATACACATATGGATGTATCATACCAACCTGCCAACATATAGTAGGTTGTTTCCTTGCTAATATAAATTGCGTGAGCGGACTTGGCTCCAATTCATATTTGTCGAAAGGTAAATTGTCTATCACCATAGGTTCTTGACTTGAACAAGTAAATTTTACAACAGGATGCGCTGATCGCGGGGGCTGGAAAGTAGTAAATAAAAATCATACATTTACTTCCTGTAATAAATAAAACATTGTAAAATCCGTAAGTATGGTGGCAGCTTAAGAGAATCTAAGACCCCTACTCATCCTGAGGGTGATGTAAAGGTCGAGAGAGGGAATATTAACCAGACTGATGGGCAGCAGCATCTTCCTGGAATATCTGAATGAATAAACTGCGGTTGCATACCCGCTTGCCAAGTGTGGCAAATATGGAAAAATGAGAACTACAAACTTTTATGGTAATCTATGGGGGAGAGGTCTGCGTTCAGCAGTGGCCTAGATGATAGGCTGACATTTATTTCCTGTTGATGATAATGTTTTTAGGTGTATAAGATCCTGATGAATTTTAATATCAGCTTTAAGGAACAGATGTTATTGACTGCCGAAACCTGCCTGTTGCTACACTAGACTAAAAATTCAAGCCAATATTAGTGCAACACAGAAATTGTTTTTAGGCCTGAAGTATGGTTTTTAACCCATGTCTCTAACATACCATCCTACCATTAATCACATAGCTATATATGAAAACATAAGAACCATAGTTAAATCAACTAAAAGGACATTATTACCATTGTATTACTAATAAGCATTAAATTCAATAATATATAATACATACAACAAAAATAAAGCACCTATTTTTAATTTTACTTTAGTTTCAACTTAAAGACAAACTTATCATCTAGCTCATCATATCTATATTATCCTTCAAAAATGTTCATTATAACTATTCATAAGTACCCATTTGTACACAATGCAATCAAGATAATTATATAGGCTGTACTTACTAAAGATGGAGCATTTGGATCAGGACGAAATGATTCTGGAATGGGCCAGAAGCCAACAGCGAACCCTTTTTGGGAAACCGTGCGTGGTACATATATTAGCCGACGACAGGAATGCCATGCTTGAGGCGCGCTAGCACCTTGATTAGGTATGATAGTAGACTGGTAAGGCCCTCCATTCCACCGCTATAATTCAAAATAAGAAACATCAATAGTAATGTTTATAGACCACTTTAATTGTTTACTGAAACAGATTATATTAAAATAAAATGAAAATTTAAAGTATTTTTAGGTCATCATTATTCACATTATAAATACAACAAAAATTATATTTACACTTACTCCATTTCTATCTCCTTCACTATCAATTTCTTTATCTGCTTCATTAATAATATCATCTGTTTGTTCAGCTCCATCTCTATTGTTGCTTCCATCAATTGGTGGTGGATCGGGACCAATTTTTTCGAAGTTAATAACCACTCCGCTTTGTACCTTCTGCACTAAGCTGTCAATGCATTGCATAAGCATTCGATGGGATGTAATGCAGTAAGATCGACCTAGAAAACAAGAGAAACATTACTAAAGAGTTAGTACATCATAAAACTTATGAACTTTATACAAAATAATGGGGGTAAGCTAAGATGCAGTCATGGACAATCACAACACAACCAGACATTGGTGTTTTTGTACAATGTTGACTCCATCTGGGATTAAAACCCAAGACCTGCAGTGTGGTATTGAAGTACTATATACCTCTAGGCCATGTGATTCTAAAGATCTTGTTTTTGATAGACTGGTGCAAATAATAGGCATAAGGAAGCCTAGATTAGCTATGACATTAGGCTATATAAATTTCATCTGTGCTTTAAATATCTGTCATAGAAAGTACATCTTTAAGTGACAGCTCAAATTTATTAAATACCAAATTAATGAATTAACAAAATACATACAAAAACATTTTTTTAAATAATTAAATTATACAGCTGTAATTCAAAATTGTACATCAAATTTTAAAAAACTACAAGTATGATAATATAAACAAAACACATTTATGTAAATATATGTTAGTCTATGATAAATGTAAAGCATTTAAAGTTTTACAAATAATAACACCCTAACACTAACTTAAAAAAAACTAGCTGAATGGGTTTTAAAAGGGCCGATCCTTTTCTCTATGCTAATTATTTTTTTAAACAACTGAAGAAGCAACTTGTTTATGTGTAAGCTACTTAAAAATATATAAAAATGTTTTACCAGTGTACCACTTAAAAATATATAAAAATATAGAATTAAATAGAATTATAGCTGATGTAATCATCAACATCAAAAATATTTTTAAATAATAATTTTATTGATACTTACCCCCAGTCACTTCACACATAGCATCAATAGGTGATGTGTCAGAAGGAACTAAGCCTGTATCTCTTTCAACTGCTGGTGTACCAGACAGCCTTAGCACCAAGGAGAACAGTCTTTGGTCCCATCGGAATGGTTCACGGGTCAGTTCAGATCCAGGAATGGGGCAATTCATAGGCAGGTTAAACTGTAACAATAAATATTTAAGATGAAATTAAGAATATAAATATATCACCAATACGCTTAAAGCCAGGATTATGCGACACAGCTTAGGTGCAGGTTCACAATCTTCATAGGTCACAGAAATATTTTATTTTACTCAGACATGCATGCCTCAATATGTTTTTCTTCACTTAATATCCAATTCCTTCACTTAGGACTGAATTTAGGTCACTTGCATACAATGTAATTGAAAGCCTAGGGGCTAGGCTCTCGTAAGAGATATGAGAGTAACAATTAATAATAATTTTATTAAAAAACAAACATTGTATAAAAATATTATTTTATATACCACCTTTTTCAAAACAGACAAAGTATAAAGTTAGTTTATATTAAATTACAAAATTTGTACCCTACTAACAGACAGAAAGACAAGAAAGCAAGTTAATAATTAATTGTCATCCAGTTTTAAGCTATGTTTAAAATGTCAAGTCTCTAGCTCCTTAGGAAGTAGTTTAAAAACAAATACTAAATTTGACTCCACAAAAATGGTTAAATAAAATGTGGTAATAAATGGTATGATCTCAGAAGTTTACATTAATTTTTATAACTTCAGCAGTAAACTGTGACAAAGTAATTCTTCTTGAAAAATGTAACTATCTCTCAAGTCATATAAACTTACTTGTATTATATATATTACATATAAATATACAACAAATACATGTGTGAGACAAAAGACATCTCAATGATAAAACTAAAAACAGCACACCCATAAACTTTATACCACAACATTTAAGATAAGACTGACATACAATTTTATTTTTAAAAAGGAGACCAAATGGGAAGTTGAACCAATTTTATTGATTTAAACTAGACTTATAGATGTATACTATATAAAAACAACTACAAAACAATCAACCCAATAAAATATAAACTTATGGTGACTCATATGGTGGCTCAGTGTTCTAAAATTTCCAGTAATGCACAAATTAGTAGAAGCAAATTCAAATGCTGATTTAAAACATGCTCCATGATGAAGTTTAATATCATAGAACCCTATAATAAGAAAATAAAAAAACAAGAATGTGTGAATTCTGTTAATTCTACACCAGAGCAGAGATCATACTTCCTGTTTCTAAAACTCTAAAATAAGAATTTCTGTACCCAGTTTTAGATGTATGCGGACAGGTAAGAATACCTTTTTAAATAAAATATATATCAATCATTAATTATACGAATTACTTTTTTATTGGATATTATAAGTTTAACCATTGAACCATAAATTAATATTTATAAATCAACATTCACTACGACCTACTATAAGACAATTCTAATAAGACTAAGTATTAAATTAAATACCAATTTAAACATTCATTAAATATTTATGCGAAAGAAAAAAATATACTCACTTCCTCCTGAATACCAGCATTGCTAGAAAGTTTTCCTCCATCGGTAATAACAACTATTACTGAAGGCTCAAGGTAAAATGGGCATCTACCTTGGCCATATGTATCAATACCAGTTTGCATACGGTTTATGTTTAGGACATCAAATGCATGTTTTAAAGCAGCACCCATAGTAGTCAAACCAAGACATTGTAAATTCTTCAGCTCATTAATAAAGGTCGCTAAATTTTCTTTCCAACCCGCCTGTAAACAGTAAGTAAAGAATAATTGAGAAATAAATCATAAAAGTAGGATTTATTTTGAAGACTATCTATACGGCCACAAATAAACAACTACAATCGCATTTATCCTAACACAGTTATCTGCAATTTCATATTTCCCCCCAATACGCCATTTCGTTTTAATTTATCGCGACCAATAGGAGTTCGACGAGAACGCAGTCGCGAGCGCTATCGCGAAGGCAGCAACGGCGGTGAATCGTCCTGTTTACGTCGTTCTGTATATTTCAGTAAATTTCGCAAGTTCAAAGTATGTTAATGTTCTGGATTGCAGATAACAGTGCCTGACGTATGGACTCTATTAAACCGGCATTAAACTATTGGTCGAGGCACCAACAAAATCTACAAAAACGTGTTTACTCTGATACACTAACCTTGATGTTCGCGGGTGGCTCTTCGAAAGTTAGAAGCATATACCTATCGCCTCTGCTTTCAGGAGATCGCTGACGAACCTAAGAAATAAAATTGTTAAATTCAACACACTAACACGCGATAAACAAATCGATCACAAAAATGAAACGGTTGAAGAGTCGATGACACTGCACGTACCTTTACGAACGTTTCCACAGCGCCCTTGGCTACATCGAGCAACGTTGGGCGTCCGCCCAAATAAGCTCTTTGGTTCATAGAAGCTGATGTATCTATTAAAAATACTATTATAGTCATCGTGAAAAATTTCCTAAATATCCTAAATACATTAAAATATGCGCACGCTATTATGAACTAAGAACAAAAATGGCCGCTACATTGTATGCAGAATCGCTGAAAGGCGACCGTCCGACAGCCGCTTCGACGAGCAGCTGAACAAGCTACGCCACGAAGACTCCAAAAGTACCACGTGACCTAATCATACGTTCGGTTGTTCTCGGCCTCCAATAGAAAAACGTTCGGCAAAGATCGTATTTAGCTACAATGCTGCCACTCTATGCAACACTACCTACCAAATTTAGTTTTAAAATATTTGGTATTGAATAAAAAAACTCCTAATTAATTTTATACCCCTATGTATGTTAATGATGAAATATTGTTAAAAAATTTAAATAATCTTCATTATAATAATGTTAAAATGAATGAAATACAAAATTAAAACGTTTCTCTGACTTTTAGTGTGTCTTATTCTATTTGTTTTAAGCATTTTATGGTTTACTGCGGCTTGTTAAATTTAAAGCGATCGTAACAATGTGTTCTGACAAATACTTTCATAGTTACTATTAACTGATATTTGTTATTGAAGTTAGTGTCTTGTGGTGTAAAGAAATACATTATTTAATTTATTCTATGGCTATCAATCGCAAACAGTGTTAGAGGTCAGACAGCAGCATGAATGTACAATAAATTGTTGTTTCATACCTGCGTGAAAAGTGTAGCAAGTAATTTATGAGTGAGATCTATATAAACTTCAGCAATAAACTTGTGATGGATGCCGTAGTATGGTTTTGAAAAATATTATCGATATTTAGTACCGTTTATGTTATTTGTATATTAATTTTACCACAAGGTGTGTGATCGCAATGATAATTGTAGAGGCGGCTTTATTTGCGCGATCATTTTAAGAATATATACTACTAATTCATCACCATCATTATCATTTCAGCTTATCACAAGTCCACTGCTGAACGTAGGCCTCCCCCATAGATTGCAACAAAAGTTTGTAGATCTCATTTTGGGGGAATGTTGCCGTAGTGGCCACGCTTGGCAGGCGGGGTGCAATTTGAAGATTTTATGGAGATTTGGTATGTTTTTTTTAATTTATTGTACATTTAAAAAATATATAACTAAACAAAGAAGTTTGAATAACTAAAGCAAATTTATATGAACATGCTGAAAAAATATTCATTAAATATGGGAAAATATTTGATTACAGCAACACTTCTGGGTAAGTATTTGTAATAAATGCGTAATGAAACGAATGATTATATTTTTAATACAAGCATTAATCGCAACCAATGTCTCTGATTAATTCACCAAATAATTTTATTACCACAATAAATAACTACTAATTTAAATTTCTTCATTTTGCGGTTTTTCTTTTAATAATTAAATATAACATTCCAGAAGTAGGCGGCAATTTCAAATTATATTTTTTTTAATGACAGATATTTGTTAGATAAATGGAGTCGCTGTAATTATACTGGATCAAAATAATGATAAATTGTAAATCATATGTTTGTAGCCATGGCCGATAGGCGTCTGTCAGAGTAGAATAACACGAACCTCTTTCCTACCAAGGTGTTGTAAGAGGCGACTAAGGTATTGTCGGATAGCCTTTATTAGCACAGAATAACACAATAATATGCAATGCTGTCAGTATACTGCTCGTGGGAACGCAAATAGGGAGTAATAATTTTTTGACTCGTACGAAAATGGCGGCAACGTGGTTCGTCACCCGTCACGTCTCGTTTCCCGCGAAGACGAAAGCGGGCTACGTGTGGCCTCTGCCTACCCCTTTTATGGGAAAAAGGCGTGTATATAAAAATATGTTATTGTCGTAATATAGGTTACATAGGTTTTACAATATCTTTTTTATAGTGTTTAAATTTAGAGGATATGTAATAATAGATATTTTTTTTGTGAACCGTTTGAGGATAATTTATTGAAATATCTATTATATATGATGGGTCTGCGCGATACGATCACCTCGCTTTATTATAAAAAGTAAACAGTAAGCCATAAAAGGAAACGGCCAACATTTACACAGGTTCTCTATGAAGAAACTAATTACTTATCTATAATTTTTTAATCAACCCCGTACGGATATTTTATAAAATGTTGTTATAATTTAGGGTTTCCGGGTACGTTTCAATTACAAACTGCAAGCTAGCGTTGGGCATCCCGAGTGCTGCGTTGCAAACCTGTGAAGTAACCTTGACATCGAGTCGTCAACGCCCTTCCATATATGTATTTAAATTCCTTGTGACTATATGTGTACAAACGTGTGTATGTATGTGTTACCAATTAGTTAAATTCTGTGACTTGAATTTTTTTTTATTTATGGTGTTTGTAATGAGCACCAGGAGGGATCAGCAAGTTAGGATGAAGAAATATTCTCGAGTAGCAACTTCGTACCGGCAAACGCAGTGTATGGCGACCTTCTACTAAATGAAGCGACGAACTGCATGGTTCTGCGGGAAGTCAATGGATGATAGTGGATCGGGACATTGTTTAATGTAATCTATGGGAGAGGCCTCTGCCAGACTAGCAGTGCATTTGTAATGGTCTCAAATGATAATAATGACGATCATGGGTGATGATTAAGAAACTAGACTGGTAAATCAGTCAAATAATGGTAAGCACCACGTTTGCCATTACCCCAGTCACCTAGTACTTTGAACTAAAAATTCCATTGTGGCACTACGCTCGTCACTTTGGTACTTAGCTACAGTGCCCTTCAAACCGGAATACAGTAATACCTGCATATTATTGCTTGAGGTAAAATATCTGGCCGTGTATGGTGGCATCTTTCTAAACGGATTCCTGTATAGAAGTTCTACCACTCAGTAAGGTACTTTCTACAAAGGTACATTTTACAATATTTTACATTTTTAAACTACTAGTTGATGCCTGTGACTTCGTCCGCGTTGATACAGGTTTTTTTAATGTCCCGTGTGAACTATTACATTTTCCGGGATAAAAAATATCCTATGACCGTCTCCAGGATGCAAACTATCCCTGTGCAAAATTTTGTCAAAATCGGTTCAGCGGTTGAACCGTGAAAAGGTAACAAACACACAGAGGGACAGAGAGAGTTACTTTCGCATTTATAATATTAGTATAGACTAGCTGATGCCCGCGACTTCGTCCGCGTGGATGAAGGTTTTATCAATATGCCCCTAAGAATTATTTGATTTTCCAGGATAAAAAGTATCCTATGTCCGTCTCCAGGGTACAATATATCTACAAAATCGGTTAAGCGGTTGTGTCGTAAAAGGGTAACAAACAGACAAGGACAGAGTTACTTTCGCATTTATAAAATTAGTAATGATTATTTTAATTTTACGGCATCACATTATGAGAACAAATATTCTAAATCTAGTGGTTAATTATCAGATTGTTTGCAATTGTAACATTTAACGAGCAGCTGACATTAGTTTTATTGCGTTCATACTCGTACATTACTTATTCTTAGGAATAAATTGAACTGGTCGAAGAGTTAGTCAACCCAACGTTGCCTGTCACGCCAGTGACGCCTTTCAAAGGTTATTATGTAAGATTTAAGGGTAGGTATAATTACCTATGTATATATCAGTTATTATTTATGGCCACTAAAAACCTAAGACACGGCTATTTCGAGTCAACTACATTACACCTCACTATGAACTCCTGCTTTCGTTATAACAAGAACTCGAAGAAGATTTAAGTTTAGGGGTATCAGTGTTTATGCCATCTGGTATGTGGCAAAAATTCCCCTATCAATGCAATTTATGATCAATAAACCAAATGTCACGACTATGGAGACCACTTCTCTCTCCGACCGTTACGGTTACAAATTGAAATGCAAATTATTTTTAGTAAGTTGAATAGCATTGTAAATTCGTAATCCTTTCTTCATGGAACATGTATGTTGTAATGAGGCGTGGTGATACATGCATAAGATCACGACTGTATCCCATAAGGGGTAGTCAGAGACTGGGCACTCACTGCAAAAACAGATGACTGCCACAATCCACGTTTCACAATAAAAAAAAAATTCAATGCACTTGGTGTGATAGGTGGTGAGCCCATCGCCACCATGCGCTGTTGGGTGCACAGTGCAGTTTAATTCCTTACTCGCCTTTTACGAGATCCATTGGGTGAGATGGAGTGGTAGTATTCTTTTATAGAGCCGCCACCACACGGCGTGGTGATAAGTGTTGTAAAAACCCTTCGTCGGTTTTGGCAGCACTCCTCTTGTTGCCTCATCCAGTATCGGAATCCTTGGCGTTGACATATCGAGTGACGTGCAGTTCCGCACTCATCTAGAGGGGAAGGTCAAATGCCTTCGAATGCATGGCGTGCTCAGTAGAGCGGCTTTACATGACGCAATTTCGGCCCCACATGGAGTACTGTTCTTATCACTGGGTATTCAACGAAGAGCGACTGAAATCATCGACGACCAGGTTGTTTCCGATCGGCTTGATCTACAATGGCCTTGCGAAGAAATGTTGCATCTCCTTGCATTTTTTTCGCATATACCACAGGAAGTGTTTCAAGGAATGGTTGGGAATAATACGGTATAACTTAAAATTCCATCCATATCATATTGATGGTTGGCATTGAACCACAGTGCGTTTTTCAAGGAATTTTCTGCCACGCACGGCCGATTAGACGAATTTTCTGCAAGCAACGGTTTTTCTGGACCGATGTGACTTCGAGACCATCAAGAAAAGAGCTTATTCCTTTTTTAAATGCCGGCGATGCACCCGTAATTCCTCTTGTATTGCGGATGTTCATGGGCGGCGTTTAGCAATTTTGAGCCACAAAGTAGGAATTCTCCTGTATCGTAGGTGCGTTTTACAGACATACATTTCACATGCACAACAGAACCAGACCCGAAAATCAACAATTTGTGTTTTTCATAAGGCTGGGATTCCAACCCAGGCCCTACGATGTCGATGAAGTCAGGCACGCTAACCACTAGGCCACGCCGTCGTTTGAAGTCTTCTTTATTTACCAAAAACACAAAAAACACCTTATAAATGTTTCACTACTATAGGCCTACCATTTTTCATTGCTTTGCGTTTTGGAACGACCACGCAAGTCTTGGCAGTACGCCACTAAAATCATTGAAATTTGAAGTGCTGATTTATCACGTTCTCCGCGGGGAAGGAAAACCTTGAGGAAACTAGCATCTCTGATCAATATCAATATATCTACAAATAATTCAATCCTTGTAAGGTAAAAAGTATAACATTTATTATTTTAAATCCTGTACTGGAAATATTGATGATGATGATGATATCCTCCTAGCTGGTTTCGACAACAGGGACAGTTTTCATCATATTATTATATTACCGTGACATATGTAAACCCGGAAGTACCTACTCGTCACATTCCCGCCTCGATGTAACGTAAGGACGATAAGATCATATGAAGTATAGGAATAGTCAGACGCAGCGTCATAGATATAGGTTAGTCACAGTAAATCAATAAGAATGATACGAAAACTAATAATATGTGTTATACAAAAATAGACTGCAATGAAATGAAATGACAATTCTTTATTATTCAACGTAAGAAATATTTTTTATTTTTGTCAACGTGATTTTATTATAATCTATTTCTGTTTCTTAAGGCGGTTCCTGTGACGAAGAAGAAACATTCGAAAGAAGTTCCCCAGGTATCACTTGTTTTTATACCCAGTTTTCGACTCTCATCTCGGTATATAGGAATGTAAGAAATACGTCTATAACTAAGTTAACTATTTTTTCGTATTTAAATATAAATAAGTATTTCTTAAGATAAAATTTTCTTCATCTTAGCTTCTGAACATTTTAGCCATATTTGTATAATAATTTTAAAACTCAGGTAAATCATAATTTATTTCATTACCTAAATAATGTCCACATCCTTCCATCCTTATTCATACCACTCAGAATCATCACTCAGAGGCTGAATATAAAACGTAATCTTTACGAAAGTTTGTTATCAACTTTTAATATATAAAGGCTAGTCTTTCTCATTGTGGTAGGCAGAGACCACATCTTTCCACTTGTTAAGATCCTGTTCTGTCACATCTAAAGTCGTCGGTAAAAAACTTGAGCGCTGACCTTTACTTACGCAGTAGTTGAATTTTAGGCAAACGCAACACTATCCCGGCGCGATTGGTTTGTTATTCATTCGGCAGTCGGTGATTGGCGCACACTTTATACGAAATTCGACGTATACTACCGTTTCATTGGTCAATGAAATGTACTACATGCGTGCGCCCAGAACTCGTAACAGCAACCGTACAAGTAATTTTAAAGTTATGTAGCACCAAAATTATTTGAGATATTATTATTTTGAGAGTTACACAATAGAAAAAGCACTATAGAAAAAAGTTTGTAGTTTGATTCTAACACTACGAACTTTTTTCTATCGTGTTTTAGTGTATTAAATTTTCTAATAAATTATATACTGTATGCCCTATTTTCAAAGTTATCGTATACCTTAGAGCATTTTTATTATATCGTACATAGATATAATGAAAATGTAGAGTTAAAATGCAGTAAAGAGTGCCTGCTAATTTAAAATACTAATATCTCTTGTCTTGCCTTGAATCTGGATAGCTCAGGGGCTTTTTTTATAGGAGAGGGGGCAAACAAGCAGGCGGCTCACCTGATGGTAAGTGATCACCGCCGCCCATGAACATCCGCAATACCAGGGGAATTCCGAATGCGTTGCCGGCCATTGAGGAAGGAGTAGGCTCTTTTCATGAAGGTCCCCAAGTCGTATCGTCCCCTAGGCGCTTGCTTTATTTTTTAAAACACTCGAGTGATCTGGGTTCGATCCCCGGTGCTGGCATCACTAAAATTGTAAATAACAGTGCTCGTCGGTAAAGGAAAACATCGTGAGATAACCTGAGGATTAAAAAACATATTTCAACGACATCGTACAAGTTTGACGGACTCTTTCCGGCTCCAAATTATGAATAGAGGCGTTCCTGGAGTTTCTTGCTATATTCGTTCCCCTGCTATAACGCATTCCGAATTAGTGATAATAAATGAGCCGACCATGTAGTCGTCCCGATTACCGTTGGGGAAGAAAGGTTTTAGAGAAAAGTTTCGGTGCTGATGTAGAATATTTTTTGGTGTTAAATATTTTAATCTAGATACTAATGGCAATGAAATAATAAAACTACATTTGATATGCCGTTAATGCCTTTACTTTACTATTAATATTGTCCATGAAGTAATAAAACAGTAAGAATACAAAAATAAACAATAGTGTATTTAAAAAAGCTTTATATCCGGTTTAGAATTTACACGAATAAAAATAAATAATATGAAAAATAAAAGAATAATTAAAAACAAAAATATTAAAAAAAGTTTTATTTAAAGTAATAAATTTGAAATGATGACTATTATGTTCTTAATTTGTAAACTATAAAACATACTCAGTACCACAACAATATACAATTACTAAAAAAATTTTCTCTTCATTTATGGTACCAACGCGCAACCAAACTAAATTAAGCATACATTTTGCGGCTCTAAAGAAGCTTAAACTCTGTTTGTATGTTTACTCATGTCCCAATACGTTACTTAAATATTTTAATAAGTTTTAGTCTGGAATGTGGTTGACATGTTTTATTTTGTGATCATCATCAATTTCAAGTAGTCTCCTGCTGGACTTTCGAGTACATTCCCTCGTAATTGGTTAGATTTTTCATAATCGCCATATTTGGCGGGACTGGCGATCGCAGTTTAGACGCGCTGCCCGTTACCGGTTTGGCGCAGGCATATTTGTGATGGATCGATATCATATAGTAGGTAGTAATTGAGGGAGAGATACGTCATCTGTCAGAAGCTGCAAGACTTTTCCAGCATGTCTGTCTGTTGACTTTTGCTACAACCACGTGACGAGATGTATTTTCCTACACCGCCACAACACAGGGATACTATTTAGGTAAACGATACATTATACGTACAGAAAACACGTTTGTACAAAAAACATGTACTTAACAAGAAATAATTTGAATTTAGATAATAATTGATATTAGATAATAATTTTCATTTATGTGCCCTTATATGCCATACAAACTATAATAATTTCTTAGAGAATCGAAAATTTGTTTGCAAATGATCCTTAAGCTATTTGCATTAAAATAAAATTATACATACATTACATAACAGAACAAACATATGTAGATATAAGAACTGTTGTGTTGTTGCATATTTTAGTCACTTTAATTCTTCTAAATATTTACATGTTTCTAGAAACAAATTAGAATTGTCTAGAAAGATAATTTTAGGTAGGTTAAAGAATGAAAGGAATTTCATCCTCCCCCATTCTTCCTCTTATTTTTGAGAGAGCACTTGGTAAATTAGCACTTAAAATTGCAGAATAGATTTAGAGGTGCCGGCACCGGGGATCGAATTCAGATTACTCGCGTCATCTGGCGTATTATGACCGGCACCTGAGTATATATAAAATAGTACTAGTAGGAATAAATTAAAATAATCGTATGCAATGTTTTAACATTTTATTAATAATAAGAAACAAAAAATAAAAGAACAAATTTATTTTGTCTTATTCTTATCTTCTATCTATCTATCTTCTGTCTTCTATAGCTGGCCCGGCAGACGTTGTCCGCATGTAACGCAATGTGTTTGATTACAGTCGAACGCTCACAGCGCCACCTACCGGGTTGGAATTTGTTTTTTTTTATATTAATTATATTAACGATGTGCAAGCGGTTAACGATTCTATAGCATTATATCGAAGACGATACATTGGATAACCATCGTTGCCAGTGATAGTTGCCGCCGTCAAATTTCGTGGATAACGCTTGGAACACTTGCCGTCGACCATGCACGTGGAAGGAAACGATTTTGCAGTCGACAACACTTGGATTGTTCCGCATTCGCCACTTCTTTCCAAAACATTAAAGGTGCATTGCAACGTAGAATAGAATAGAATATTTTTTATTCAATATAGGTCATTTACATAATACTCATTGTACGTAATTTTTTTAAGCTACACTGGTTCGCAAAGAAATGCCTCTGTCCTGGGAAGAACCATCAAACAACCCAGCGGGATTTTTTTTTCAGTTATTTTAAATATACAAGTACAGCAGTATCATAAAGATGTAGAAATAGCTTGGCAGCGATCACCTCATTCCCAGGGGTTATCGTCATCATGTAATAATATTCCTTAATATTACAATAACCCTCCTTAAAAAGTCTTTGTTTAACAAAGAGTTTGAACTTTTTGATTGAAAGACTTTGTGCACTTTCTGGGATTTTGTTGTAAAAACGTTTACATTGCCCCATGAAAGAGGTACTGACTCTGTGAAGTCGAGTAACTGGCATTATTAATTTGTGCTTGTTCCTGGTATTGACATTATGTGTAGAGTGTACATATATGTAGAGTATTGTAATTTGTATCTGCAGTGGATTGATTCTCAATGTTGCGAAGTCTAATTGCATTACGGCGTAGATGTGATAGATTAGATCTTCAGGCTCGCGACATTGAAAATAACATTGGAAAATTGGTCACACAATTTAAAATTACATAATAAAGCAATTATCAACCACAAATTTGATAACCTCACGAAGTGAACATCTTCGTAAGCGACTTACCGTTTGACTTACAAATGCAATAACGGTCGAAAGCTGAATGAAAATTCGTGAAAACTCCAAAAATATGCACATAAATCGCGGCGCCTGTCTGCACAGCTAGCTCCATAGACTTAGGATATACTGTAGTAACTAAGTCTATTGCTAGCTAGATGGTATGAAATGAAAGGACCGCGCTAGCTAAATAAGCTGTCAGAGGAAAATTAAAGGAGATAGAAAGAAAGAAATAGTATTTATTGTCACATAACTGTCATGCATTCAAAATAATATATGTTTTGTTTCTGTCAAGTATCACAAATGGTGGTGTGTTCGATTTTTTTTGGGATTTTTGAAGTTTTAATAGTTATTCTGCTATTCGGGGCGGAGACAAATCATCAACATAAAAATCGGTCCAGCCGTTCTTAAGTTATAAATGGTGTAACTAACCCGACTTTGTTTCATATATAGAATAAGATAAATAAATCAAATGCCGCATACATGAAAAGATCATCTTTAAGATCACTTGAGAACGGCTCGACCGATGTAAGCTATGTCAGTTACTCTAGTTCTGCTGCGGACATCATCTCTACGGATATTACCTCGCAGAGAAACACCGACCATGGCTTATGTCATAGCTCGCTGAGCGATTTTTGTGCTTCCTTATGTGGCCTGTAATGAACGACCACGCCTCGGTTCCGTATGTAATCACTGGAAGGACGCACTGGTTAAAGACTTGAGTTTTGAGACATTGAGGTATTTAATAAAACTAAAACTGATTTTACCGACTTTATGGGGTTTAATTTTTAATTATTCATAATCCGATGTTTCGGGCGCTTTATAGCACTCATGGTCACGGGAGGACTGAGGTGTCAGACGGCCTGATATCAGAGTTAATTCAGAGTAACTTCAGCTTTTAAATTAATATTTTTGGTCCGATCTACGCAACATGAGCTTAGAGTGTCGCGTTGAGATATAGTTGACGAGAAAACTGCTGCTGCTTTTCGCTGGCTTCCCGAACGCTGTCCAGCCGAGTTGGATCCGTCGATTCACCACTTGGTCGAAATTGGACCTACGAACAATCTGGGGATAGGTGTGACATGGACAATATATTCGTTTTGTCTATGTTCATCGTAAGACCTACTATTGAGGTTATTGGGCATAGTGCTAAGGTCGATCCTCCAGCGATTCTAGCATAATTACTAAGTCGTCGGCAAATCGAAGGTGAGTTCATCGATTAGCCATTGATGTTAATACCTTATCCTTTCCAGTCCAGTAGCTTGAAGATATCTTCGAAAGCAGCAGTGAAGATTTTCGGGTTTAATACAACGCCCCGTCTTACACCTTTCTGCAATTGGATAAGTTTCGTACTCTGGTTCTGTACTGGTATAGCGGCAGTAGCATTATTGTACAAACACTGTAGCACTTCCATATACCGACAGTCAATCCGGCACTGCTGAAGTGACTGTAGCAACGCCCAAATTTGGACGGAATATAAGAATCTCTCATACATATGCCAGACATAACGGTAGATTGTACTCTTCAGTCTCCTGTACAATCTGGCGAAGGGTATGTAGTTGGTCAATGGTACTTAACCCTTTTCAGGATCCGGCTTGTTCTGGAAATCGTAAAGTCTATCATACCGTTTTTCACACTTTCAGAAGCGCTGCTGTAATATATTACTTAAATTATAACTGTTCTCTCTACTTAGTTCACTTTCTAATTGTTTGGAAAAAGTATCTAACCCTTCACTTCCTTCTCAATATCGGCCTATATTCATTTTACCTTTTCTGTCTAAGGTTTTGGAAGATTGTTTATACCAGAAAATATCCACATTCATATATAAACATAACCGAATGAGTAATTACTAGTTTCAGCATAGTCATAGCACCGTCACAGCTTTGCTAAAAGTCACTGACGACACAAGCTATAGAAAATGAGTAAGTAACTGTAATGATGCTCATCGCGTATTTGTTAACGCAAATAAATGCTGAGTAGTGCAATTTTGCCTAGCATTCCCGAGCTTCCTACGAGAAAGCTCGGAAATACTAGCCAAATTTGATCTCTACTAGTTTACCCTCTATATATTATAACGGTATATTGATTACTTCTTTTCAAGTCTATTTGCTTTGTCATGGGGTTAAAATACCTAGATTTTTACCTACTATAAATGTTAATCTATACGCTCCGAATTCTGATAAAAATGTAGAAAAGTGAAAAGTGGTCACTCTGGCATTGTCTTTATGCCTAAGCCGACAGTCGACGATATTTATTATATCTATGATTCTGCCGAATGTCATAATAAAACATTTTAATTAAACTATTCTCAGAAAGAATAATCAAAAAATTTATCAACGCATTACAGTAAATCGCTGAAAAATTTGTGCCGGAGTGTAAACAAGAATACTTTAAGTGAAGTGTATTAAAATAAATGACTGATATATAAATTCTATATTTTATAGAATAAGAAAAATACTTTGAAGGATTGATACATTTTTATTTGTGAACTGGTACGTAATATACGTTTTACTTTGAAATGGATGAAGTATTAAATAAATTTGAAACTGCGCTTCATTGCCAAGACTCCCCGTCAGACCTTAAACAGAATAATTATGAAGGCTTATATAAAAATTGGGGTAAACTGGGCAATCAAGAAGAAAGACGAAAGGAGATACTGACTATACAAAAAGGGTAAAAAGTTGTTTTTAATTTTTCGAAGCCTTGAATACACTTAAGCTAAAATCGTGTGCTTTGAAATTAAATAAAATCGTTCATTCACAGGAACAGAAATGACAAACTCGACAATTTTAGAGGTATACTAGAACTTGTAAGCAGTGATCAAGAAGATTATATATTTAAAAGCCAAAAAGTAAGTTCACAAATAAATTGTTTCAGACAATAACATTTATTTTCATTAATATTCTCTTTTGATGAAAAGTTTGATTGTAAAAGAATCCATATTATTATACTAATTTTAGGTTGCCTACAGGCCAAATATATATGTGGCTGGTTTCCATAAAACCTCGCCTGCATACAATAATGTCCTTATGCTGTCAGAGTGGTTAATAGAGAAACCAGAAGACTTCAATGACAATTGGTATGTCGTACCATGTCCTAAAGGTGTCAGAGTACTGGTTGTTGCAGATAAAGTAAGTGCAAAGCAAAATACTTCAGTTATTTATGAGCTGTGGTAGCTCAATGGTTATACTGTGTAAATACCATGGATAAACTTATGTATATATACATGTGTTCATCCCAGGTTTTTAAACCTCTAGGATTATTCTTACTTGATAAAAGCAGGGATTGTCATACAAATACTTAGGTATGTTTCACATTAATAATGCCGGGAACCTCATTTATATTGAAAAGTATCCCATATGAATTCATTCATTCACAAATGACTAAATATTTGCAAGAATGTCAAATGCCAATGTCAATTCATTGTAAGCACAATGAATCGACATTGATTATTATATCAGTAACAGTATTGTTCTATATTTTTGTTTCATAACATTGTGTTTTTATAAAAAGTCAATATGCAGAAGTGTTAGGTCCAAATCTGAAACGGTGTGGAATCGAAAAAAGTGCCTGAAAGACCCATGACCTTGATTTTGTGTACATAATTTTTACATTTTGCAAAAATCTGTTACTTTGGCAAATCAATGTAATCATTATGCATGTTATGTATGACGGGACAGAGAGGCTGGTTATGCCATTCAGAATGTTACAACCTGAATAAAAGTGACGTTGTCTATAGACCACCATCTGGGGGGTCCAATTGTCATTTGAAACTCTCATTCAATGCAATATCAAAATACAAGGTTGTGGCACTTATTGCAATAGAATAGTTGATGATACAATCTTATGTACATAATAATGTGATTTTCTGTAATAGCTGGTTTTAAAATAAATGACATCAAAAAGAGCAGTTGTTATGTTACAATTTGTTCTCATATCATTTCAGGGAACTACTAAATTCTTCACAAAACAAGGTCGTTTTTTGATGGAATGTCGCACAGCTTTGCCTGGAGGCAACCCATGTAATTTAAATCAACGCAGAGAAAGTTTCTGTGTATTAGATGGATTTATGGTGGAAAAAAATAATACTTTGTATGTTTTGGACCTTCTTGCATGGAACAGCCAACCCATGACAGATGGTGAGGTAAGAATATTATGTAATGAATTTGCAATGAAAATATCATTATTGCTAGGTTTGTATTGTTGATTAAAGCACTCCCTCTATAGATAATGGGGGATTTGCTATGGATACTATCTCTGGCAATGTAACTGCAGTAAAATAAATTTGCATATAAAAAGGCTGCTACTTTTTACTTTTGATACTCATATTGCCTTAGTCACCTTAAACAATACCTATGAGATGAAATTGGCGTACGGATTCTCTTACACCGCTAACACCTTTTTTGGGAATTATGTGACAAAATAAGTATAGTCATTTACCTGATGGTAAGTGTATAATGTGCATAAGTGAAGGTTCAAGTTTTGACAATATTGAACTGTCTCTACACAATTGAAATTAGCCATTTCTGTATAATTGCTTGAGTTTCGCTGATTGATGTTTTATTACTAACTAATTCAGTTGTGATATTTCAGACAGAATTCAGACAATTTTGGTTGAAAACACAACTTCAGGAACTAGAGGACTTATATAAAATCAGCAAGAAAAACAAAGTCATCTTTCAGTTATTGCCCATGATATCATGTTCTACTGAATCTTTTAATAAGTAAGTAAATATTGTAATATATAATTAATTAATTATACAACAGATAACATAAAATTATAACAATATGCTGTAATCATTGACTAAAAAAAATGTCTGTGAATTTTTACTTTTTGCTTTCAAATACTCTATTCCACCTGTCTATTCTTTCGGTGCAAAAAAATATTTAAGACCAAAGCTGCTAAACATTTAATCATCATAATTTCAGCCCGTCATCAGTCCACTGCTGAATTTATGTTTCCCCCATTTGGAGGGATTTTGTCATAAGTTTCCACACTTGATAGGCTGGTTAGCAACTGCAGTTTATTTATTCAGATGTAGGAAGATGCAGCTGCCCATCTTCTGGTTTTAATTGTCCCTCTGTCGACTTTTAGGACACCCACGGGATGAGGTGGGGTGGTAGATTCTCTTAAGCTGCCACCAAGATGCTAAACATTTGAAAATAATTAATCCAATCAACCGTTAATTTGAGGAAATTCATTACAGACAAGTAGAGAAAGTTTTCGAATACTGTCTGGAGCTGTCAACTGCACAAGAGATATTGTAGTGCCGCTAGTGTACACTCAAACACAGAGACATGCACTCTAAGATATACGCTAGGACGAAATGCCAGACATAGAAACAACACAAGCAGACCCAAACCAACAAATTATGTTTTTGCACAAAAGTTGGCTCTGGCTCGGATTGGAACTCAGGACTTGCAGCGCAGTTGTCAGGTACTCGGTACTCGGACACGTCTATAGATAGGGCTTTGAAACATATAAATGTACTAGTTGATGGTCATGACTATGTCCGCGTGGATTTAGGTTTTTTTAAAATACCGTAGGAACTTTTTATTTTCTGGAATTAGAATTTATGCCTGCCTCCAGGATGCAAACTATCTCTGTGCCGAAAATCATCAAGATCTGTTCAACGGTCGAGCCGTAAAAAGGTACAGACAGAGGGACAGAGAATTACTTTCGGCTTTATAATACTCGTATTAATATGGAAGTATGGTTAATGCGTAACGGTGCGACTGTGATGACCGCCGGCGCCGTTTAGCGATTATGGCAAATTTTATCTTAGTTCTAACAGTAAACAATATAGATGTTTAGGGTAATGATAGAAAATAGGTAAATTTTTTTTAAAAATTCGTTAGATTATTATTAGAATTTTCAACAGTGTGTTAACTTATTCATTTGTATCCAAAAATTAAGTTTTCTGAACTACTAATTAAATTAAATAGCAGTGTTCAACGAGCTCAAATAAAGCAGATGCTAAGTTTATGTTTTTCTAAAAAAATTAATTATAACTTCAAAACTGTTACAGCTTTATGATGAAGTACCCACCATTTGAGTCCAACTTCCCGCCTTTGGATGGTTTACTTTTCTACCACAAGTTGGCACACTACATTGCTGGAGAGACCCCACTTGTGGGCTGGCTTTATCCTTACATGGTAAGGGAAGTTTTGGGATTACGTAAGTATTATAAAATTGTTAATTGTTAAATTGTTTTTTATTTTGAGTTGTGTAAGAAGGTCAAAATTGTTTTTTTTTTTATGTGAAGATAATCTGAAAGGTATCAAATTTAATTTATGAATAGGTAGCCTTACTAAAGTGCTATTTATAGGTTAGTTATGTTCATAAAAAACGTTAGCTGCAATGAACACTGACAATAAAATAAAATTATCATATTTTTTTGTTTTAAACATGATTAAAATAAATAAACAAAATTTTTTTGTCAACTATTTACTAAAATATTTGCTATCGATATTTTAAACAAAGTAGTTGAAAATATTGATTACTATTAATTACAATAAATTGGAAAAATAATTATGTAAGTATGAGAATGTTTTCTTATATTTACGGAAATATACTACATTTAATAACATTAATTTTACGGATTTTATCGCGTTTTATTTTTAATATTAATAAACCGACTTGTAAAAGTGGACAGATGAAAAATTCAAACATTTTAATTAATAAGCCGCGGTTGCTGACCGCCTGCCAAACGTGGCAACTATGGCAAAATATCTCTAAATGAGGACTTAATTTTTTGTGGTAATGTATGGGGAGGCCGGTGTTCAGCAGTGGACTAATGATAAGCTGAAAAGATGATGATGATGGTAACCCGATATTTCGGGCGCATTACAGCACCCATGGTCACGGAGGCTGAGGTGTTAGACGTCCCGATGTCGTAGTCAATCCGGGGTATCTTCAGCTTGTTAATTATAATTTTTGTACGTAAATATGTGTCAACAAGATAAAATCCGTAAACTTAGTTTTATTAAATGTAAGTATAAATGTTTTGAATTATACCCATATTTAGTAAGTGTGGCTTGCAACTTTCGAAAAGTAATAAAGTATTCATAAATATTAAGCAGGTAATGGATGGGTTATTGTCACATCACATTTATCCAAAAACTAATGATTCGTTAATACTTATATCAATACTAATTGTTCATACAATTGTTATTTTTAGATATAACAGTAAATTCTATCTATGAAACTGGAAAACCAAATGATTATGTGACTCAAGCCGACTTCATACAGAAGTTTGCAGCCAAGAACGCCAAGAAACGTACCAGAAGTAGACGAAGTTCTGGTAACACCATGGATACAGAAAGCATTAATAACCAGGTATACAATCTGTTTACTTTCATTATACGGTTTCTTTTATACAGTTCATTTAAAAAAGATCTTTACATGCAGAGTACATCTCGGCATGCAGAGATCCTAAGCAGTAATTACACATTGTCCGCCCAATGATAGACACGTTATTTTTAAGTATATTATTTATTATTACGAGTAGTAAGGCCTTCTGAGCACTACGTCCAGTTATACTAGGTAGATATTTGGGAATGAGAAAAAACCTCGTGTAATTGCAAAATATGTCCATCACACCTCTAATTTTCATGTTTTTTAACTTTTTATAATCGCTCACGCTTTCTTATATATCATGTGTTTTCGAGTTTTTATTTATATGTGTTCTGGGTGAAAAAGACTGGTTGCTGTGACATTTTTTGGAAACTATTTTTAATTACTTTTCATAAAAAAACGTCTGCATAGCCTTAATATTGGAGTACATTAAGTTACATACAGTAAGCTGGCGTAATATTTATATGATTTACATTAAGTAAATATTTTCTGTCTCGTATATATTTGTTACAGCGCGTGCAAGAAATCATTACTGTAAAGAAAAGCCCGTTGGGTATCTTTAGGCGCGCGTAAACTCGTTAAAGCACGCATTTTATTTAAGATTCATTCCCTTAACACCACCTGTTTGGTATTAATAGTTATAACAGTAACTAATAAGGAAAGAAACTTTATTGCTAATGCGGATCTACATTCGGATCTTAGCAATTTTTTTTTCTTTGAGAGTAATGGATTTCCGCAAAATAATACCTGATTCTGTAATTTCGGTGATGTAATTGCTATTAGCCTTTTTGGCTTTTACAGCTTCATCGGATACTAATATGTTTATAAGTATCACTTTCAGTGGATTAAGCATTAAAACCAGTGTTACCAGATAAAAAGAAATAACTGTCGTGTTGATAGGACTAAAAATACCGTGTACATATTTGAAAAATACCTTGTAAATGTAGAATATTAAAAAAATCTACCAATATTCAACATTTTTTTAATAATTTAATTAATCACTTTCTTAATCATCTAAGACAAGAACTTCTTGATCATATACACAACATAATAGCTGCAGTCATTTTTGATATTATATTCGTAGTAGGTACAAAATCAACACAGCTGTTTCCATGTCGGATAGATGCTTGTGCAAGAATATTTCGTTTAAATATCATTGACTTGATGAAATATTATTTTTCAATTTCTTTCACACACCAAACACTGCGACTCAGATTGAACAAACTGGCTGGAATTTACTGGCGCGGCGGTTCTGCGATTTAGGTATTAAATAATAAACAACCAATATTGGTTATGGTTAGACAGACTATTATCAGAAACACTTTTGCATTTAGTTGTATTACGATCACTTGACAGCTTACACGGACAATAATATTCGGAATTATAATTTTAATATACGTAAAACATATATTTTCGCTGGGAAATTTTTAGTGGCTTTAATTATTAATTACAGTTAAACACGGTAGTTTATATTTGAAATTATCGTAGAAAATTACATGGTAGTGAATCACTACCGTAGACCGTGTTTTGGTCAAAAATACCGTGCTTCTACGGTTATTACCGTGTATCTGGTAACACTGAATTTTGAACTGACAATGTGTCAAGACGTTCCGGCAGAAGCTTGCTATACAGACAGATACATGTTGCAACATTTTTTTGTAAAATGTTGGCTAAGGGTCGAATAGCAACATTCGTCTGGTTTCCGTAGCGCTTGTTAAGAAAAAAACGGAATGATATGGTTTCAATAATAATAAAGGAAAGATAAACACGAAATATTGGATTGTCCCTCATTGGGTTTAAACGAATTTATAAAAGTGGCGCTTACGAATGCTTGAAAGATCACCTTCGTCGAACGTCATCACAATTCACATGTGAGTTTTACGTACACGCACGAATGCAAGCTATAAATCGCACATTCCACAGATAACGTCAGTAGATTTATCATTGTTGCCATACATATTGGTAGAATCGTTCTATCAAGAACGTATAATGTGACGCCTTCCATAAAAATTTAAAAATACACATACTGAATACTATGACTGTAAGCTTGAGATTTTGTTTTTAAATGCAGGAGGATGTGGATTTCTTTTATGAACTCGTGGACTTTTCAGAAAAATATGATGGTGAAACTGAAGGTAAAAAAAACTTAAGAGACTGTTGCGTGATTCAAGATTATTGCTCTTTTTCTGTACTTATTAATGAGTTTAAAGAATACGTAGAACGATTGTTTAATTATTTTTGAGATGCGGTCGGCGTCGACCAAATTTCTGGGGGTATACGCCCGCAAAACCCGGAGGCAGCGCGCGGCTCGTGCCCGCGCGATTGCACTTGAGGTGAGACGTGCAGTACGCGACAGAGTGGGAGTGTGATTTAAACGAATTTCAATGTGATGTGATCAAAAAATTGATGTTGAGAGATACTTATTAATAACTATGTATATATGTTAAAAATATCAATTTTAATTAGTATATAAATATCAATTTATGAAATTTAAGGCATCTGACTAGTGTACTACCAAAGTCCACATTATTCTACAACAGCCTGTAAAAGTCCACTGCCGGACTGAGGCCTCTACCAAGACAGGAGGATAAGCCGTAATCGCCACGCTTGGCAGGCGGATTGGCGATCGCATTACCAGATACCTCGAACCTTAGACGCTTTCGAACTTCACTGGTCCGACACACATTATACAAAATATAAATAATAAAAAAAAATCATACTTACTACTACTACATTTGTACGATTAATCTTTTAATAATTTTCCATTGTCACTGAATAAAAACCTGAACCGTCTATTATCGTCTCTAATAGTGATTGCCCTTCTCTTCCTCTGTTATGTGCTGCACTTAATGACTAGCTTGACGTTTTTTTCGATAGTTTTTTCTAAGTTCTAGTAAAATGGCGCACATTTTTATTGAATATTGTGACAAAACGCGCAAAACGTTCACTTGATGGTAAGTGCAACGACTGCTCAAAACAAATGCTGTGTCACCCAGAACATTTCTGTGTGACACCACACTGCAATCCTCATCCTGAGATATCAGTTCTTAAGTCTCATATGCCCAATGATTACACTAGCTCTCAGTACCCTTTAGACCCAAACACGTAATGTTTGCACGTACTGTTTCAGAATAATTGGGGGTCTACTGTTTAACTCTGTTTGGTTCCGTGATCTGTTTCATTTGATCCCATTTACCAATGAATGAGCTTCACACGCCAAAATTAAAGCTCATTCATTGGTTAACGGCTTAAATGAAACCGATCACGAAGAAACTTGCACAGTTGCCTCCCTGGTCCCGGGGTGGTACCTACCTAAATGAAATCCGGCATAGGGATCCACCAGTACCTATAATCATTACCACCAGTAAATATAAAAATTGCAATATAATAAAAATATAAAAACACCAACAATAACAAATAAAAATATTAGAAATTTGATTAAAATAAAAATAGATTAAAAACTGTATTAGATATACAATGTATCCCTTTCCCTTCTCTACGTTATATCTTTCTTTTCTCATGTAACGAAATGTGCCTTAACATGACGGGTCTTTGAAATTTCACTCTCAGTTTTCGTTCAATGATCGAATCGCCGCCTAAGAAGTTTCACTTCAACAAATAATGTTACCAAAAGTGATAGTAACTCCGTCATTCACGGTGCATCACTATGACATTGGTTCAGTGACCGTTCCGTGCTTCATACCATAATCGCACTCTCGCGCTGTAGGGTACTGTACTAGGTGATACGTGTACTAAGTCTTGCGAGTACCCGTCTGAAGAAAAAAACTTGTGTATTAAATAAATCTAACAGGAATATTTGGAAGTATACTGACTTAATAGACAAGACCGGATATGCGGATGATGATTAAATCGCGTATTTCTTTAAAATATTATCGCAAGTTACGTGTCCTCGCACTGATTTACATGTCTAACAGATTTAAGTCTGCTAAATTTGGAAGAATTATTTATTTTTAATTTTATAAACTTAAGACGGAAAGAGCAAGTGCTTCAAAATATATTGCAGAAATAGCAACGCTAAAGTAAGACGTATCGCATGGCTTTACATAAATAGTCCGTCCATTACTTTATTTTCTCGACGACAGTTTGGTTTAGTGACAGCCGCATTGCATTATACCGATTGTCGATTCGATTATCGATTCTAATATACGAGTATGTAGTATAATTTGCATTCGCTCTTTACATCGAGCTATTATAAATATTTATCGTTAAGAATTGCTTTATTTAACGTCTCCATATGTTAGTAGAGTTAAGGAGCGACGATTCACATATAACAAAAAAGTGTCCGACAAAAAGCATAGAATAAGGGTTTCAAATATGATCGAAATGGCGCTTATGTCGCAATAAGTATGACCTGAAATTAGCTATACATACATACATAAGATCGCGACTGTATCCCATAAGGGGTAGTCAGAGACTGGGCACTATCTGCAAACACAGATGACTGCCACAATCCACGTTTCACCAAAAACAATATAATGCACTTGGTGTGATAGGTGGTGAGCCCATCGCCACCATGCGCTGTTGGGAGCACAGTGCAGTTTAATTCCTTACTCGCCTTTTACGAGATCCATTGGATGAGATGGAGTGGTAGTATTCTTTTAACGAGCCGCCACCACACGGAAATTAGCTATGCAAAAGGAAATTAATAAAGTTTAAAACTAGTTGTATTGTTCATAAAAATACTGCAATGAAAATGATATTAAAAAAGTATTTAACAACTTATTAATTTTTCTTTATCGAAATAGAAATATTACACACATTTTTTGTCACATTTTTTATTCAATATAGCGACCTTACAGACCAGGAGGCACTTTTCAAATTTAGGACTTTTGCTAGGAATAAAGCCATCATAATTTGACTCCATTTCTCGGACACTTATTACATGGAGTCGTCACTTCGTCGTAGCTCTACATTCCATAATTTAACGTACAAATTTATATTGAATTCGTCGACCGCAACAATAAAATATGACATTTTAAAGGAAAAATACGTGCGAACTTTGCTAACAAGAAATTGGTAGGCGTCCAAACGTCAAAAAGAAAATAAAATAATTGATCGACTATAATAGACATTGTGTCATATAAAACACAGGTTGTTTGAAATTTATCTTTCTCTTTCTTTCGTAAGGAATTTGATAAAAACTCATAGAACAGGAAAATTTCATAAAAACATAATATGGGCTCGGTTGGTGACTGCACCAACTGGCGTAAGCGATTGGCTTCTGCGGTTCGGGTTCGATTCCCGAACGCGACATATATTTGTATGGCCTACAGGTCTTTGTTCCGGGTTTTGGGTGTTTGTGTGTGTGATTTATGTCTGTTAACACATCCATGATACAGGATAAATCGTAGAGTCAGGCAACGTTTTTATTAAAAGAATTACTTTCTGCATTACAGCTACCTTTAAAGAATTACATTATAGCTACTATTTTCTCGCCTCTACATTTTTTTTACTGTCATTACTAAATATTATTATTCTGTTTATGGACAGAAGCCTGTGGTAAGATAAGTATAGTAAGATAATAAAGTAAGGAAGACATTTTCTATATAATTATTCGTTTTGTATTTTTCAGGATGAAGAACAAGCATCAAAATCGCAACAGCAACAGGAAGAAAAAATTGATAATTAACGGGAAAGCGTAAATTTCTTTTTAATTTACATCTTATTTTATTTTACATTAGGATTGACCGTGAATGTTTATACACACCTATGTGTTAAGGGTGACACCTATCAATACTTATTATTTATTCAATGATGTTTATTAAAAATAAACTAAACATTACACCACAAAATTTGACTGCAGTAAAGCATTGTATTTGATAAAAAGAAATCTAATATTTAGAATAATATTGTGCCAATAATAAGGGAAACTTAATGTTTTGACTTTGTATGTAATTAAAGTATTTTTTATTTGTAATATGTATTATTAATTAAATACTCCATACTGTAAAGTAATTCTTTGTGCTATTTTGAACGTTCCAAGTATGCCTAAATGTAATGAGTTTATTCTTTTCTACTTTTTATTAAATGTTGTCTTTAACATATTACTGTTATTTTTATTAGTTTTAGTTCCGAAACTAGTATCGTTAATAATTATAATGTTTCGTAAGAAATCAATGGCCATAGCGATTGATTGAAAAGTATTGCGTGAATTGCTACGGTCAATAATTATGTTTATAAGCGTTACTTTTTGTAGGGTTGACACAACCTCTCATTGCCATTGCCACAATTAAAACGTGCATATATGTTGAAATATTCTATTATTGATTTTATCCATATGATATTGGTTTGACGACCGCGTGGCATAGTCGTCAGAGTGCCTGACTTCTGAGCTGCGGATCCTGGGTTCGAATACCAGCCGGAGCCAAAACTTGTGCTAAAACACAAATTGTTGGTTTTCGGGTCTGGTTGTGTTGTGATTGTCCCCGTGTTTCTGACACTGCATCCTAGCCTACCTCCGATCTTATTGCATCAGCGTTACGTCGGGTGCGGGTAGGTTGGGACGAGTGAGTGCCTCTGTGTTTGCGCGTACACTTGTGGCACCATAATATTTCCTGCGCAGTTGATAGCTCTCGACAATATTCGTAAGTTGTCGCCGTGGTCGAAATCGGCCAGGAGAATATCATCATCACTTTATCATGATATTGGTACATTTGTACATTTTCGGTGTATGGTGTTTCAAGTTACCAAGGCTTTCAGTGGTTAAGCAATAGTAATCACTATCACAGTCAAGGATCAAAACAAAATTGTATTTTTTGTAAATAAATTAATGATTTATAATAAAAAATTATGCATTTCATACTTCTCGTGATTATGTAAATTGCTTTTATAATTTCCTGACGACCGTGGCCTAGTGGTCAGAGTAACTAACTTCAACGCCGCGGGTCCTGGATTCGCATCCGAGCCGTATCCAACATTTGTGTAAAAACACAAATCTATTAACTAAATACTTATATGATTAATGTGTATTTTATAAATATATTTTACGTATATTAACGACATTGTGTAAATCATTGTAAGATGTGACGACAAAAATGTCTTATGGGCATGTATTTGTTATTTAACTTGGACGTTAATTTTGTACAAACGTTAAAATGTTTTAGAGCTAAAAAATACAGTTATGAAAATGTTATTTCTTAGAATGTCAGAATTTTTACTAACATTTAAGAGAGTTTTTGATGTCTTGTCTAAAGAACATAAGAAGTTTTAACTAGAGAGATACATGGGAGAAAAGTTATAGTTATTTTACTTATACAAGGTACATCATCCCATCCCCGTCTACAAAATAGCGTTCAAACTTTTTTTAATGCATTAGTGACATAACATGTAGTCTGAAATAATCCATACTCACTTTTATTTCAGTTAACACAGTTTTCACTGGTGGTAGGATTTACTTTTATCATTAATTTTATTATTTTATTTATTAAAAAATAGTGTGGTAGCGGCTTGGCCGTGTGGTAGCGGCTTATCTACCACCCCAACTCATCTCGTGGGTGTCGTAAAAGTCGACAGAGGGAAAATTAAAGCCAGAAGATGGGCAGCAGCATCTACTGGTGGTAGGATTCCTAAGCAGGAATTCTTCCGGTAGGTAGTTATCCACCGCAGGGCCAGTTATTCTGCCGTGACGCAGTGGTGTGCAAACATTACTGTGTTTCAATCTGATGGCCACTGATAGCTAGTGTGAGCACTGGGTATATGTAACTTAAGAACTGATGTCTCAGGGGGCGGTCGTGGTGCCACACCGAAAAGATCGTGGTTTTTTATTGGCAGACGTTGCATTTACTAAAAATGACTTCTTTAAGCATTGATATACATAAATATCTTTAAGAATATAAAAGAAAGTTCCGAATGTTAATGGATGATATAGATTTTTATTAGACGTGACGTAACTATGGCTGAAGCCTAGCGCCAGTAATAGTGTTGTTTATAAGTAATATAGGGTCATAAAGACGTCTGTAATAATGGGCATGAATAAATCCCACCCGTATGTAGTTAACATACGGGTTGGATTTATCCGTGATTCTAGACATTCGATGGAAAAATCAAAGGCCGAAGTTTTTTTGCATACCTATAGAATGCACAGTACTGCAACTTTGCACCGGTTTGCGAGGTTTTGTAGTTACATACATACATTCACGCCTCTTTCCCGTTGGGGTAGACAGAGACCATGTCAGTACAACACTTTTCAAACTCTCGGGAACGAGGGCGACGGGTGGCGAACCAATTCGCCGCCATTTTGGTACTTGTCAAAAAATTCTTGCTCCCCATTGCGTTCCCACTTAGCTTAGCTAGGAAAGATGTTGTCTACCTAAACAGAGCCCCGTAGGTTTGGGTAAGCCTAGCCTTATTCTGCGGTCGCCCTGTCCCAGAGCAGATTGGCTGAAGATTCGCTTACTCTACCGTATTTCCCGGACAAGGCAACTAGGGCAAGTACTCCCTGGCCAAGGTTACGTAGTTATGCATCAAAAAAATAGCTATCTCACGCCTGTAAGATGCGAATCTAATAAATGGCTTCCTTTTCAGATCGGACTTCTTTCTTAAAGTCGCGTGCCCTAGACCCTTCACACCCGTGAAACCTGTTCCATATCCAATAACACTGGTCATAAACAGGTCATAGCGAAATAAACTGACACCTGAGTAACCCTCGCTTTGATTCTCTCCCGCACCTAGACTAGGAGGAATCTATTTCAATATTACGTATAAGTTAATAAGTTCAACATTTTCTTACGGCATAGTATGAAAAGTAGAACCCCAGTAGATATTTTACATGGAAAGTCACATATGTACATGTCCATTAAATATATGCTCCATAATCTTAAGTTTTTATGGCGGTTATTAAGGTTGTATAGTTAATTACCCGTTTTATATATTTTAGGTGTTTTTTGCTACTTGTAAGAATTCGAAGAACTCGAATTACGAGTATATATTTTGCCAATGTTTATGCACTGTCTTTTCAGGTCGATAAAAATGTATCAGTAGCTGTCTGTTGTGAGAAGTTTATACATAATATTATTATATAACGAAATTTGAAATAAATATAATTTGAGGTGAAAGATAAAGACATAAATATTTGTATGTATACGTTCTTTATAATAAATATCTGTGAAAAAGATTCATGACTTTTTTTAACCAACTTGAAAAAAGGAGAAGTTTCTCGATTCGTCTGCATATATTTTTTATGTATGTTCAGGCATAATTACTTTGTTTATGATCCGATTTTAATGATCCTTTTCATTATAAAGGAGGTATCGTAAGGGTGGTCCCATGTGGATATAGGATTCCTATGCAGGAATTTGTCTAGGTAGGTAACATCCCAGGGCCAGTTATTCTGCCGTGAAGCAGTAGTGTGCAAACATTACTGTGTTTCAGTCTGAAGGGCACTGAGAGCTAGCGTAATCACTGGGCATCTGAGACTTAAGGACTTATGTCTCAGGATGACGGGCGCAGTGTGGTGCTACACAGAAATATTCTGAGTAACACAGCATCCGTTATGGGCAAACGTTGCACTTACCATCAGGTGAACGTTTTGCTCGTCTTGATACTTTATCAAATAAAATTTTCCTTGGCAATATCATCTGCCGAAATGATGTTGGCCGATTTTAATTATTATCAGAAATGTATTATATTTTTTAAGAAATTGTTCTGTTGTTAAACATCGGTAAGAATGTAAAAATAATTTTAATTGAAA
This sequence comes from Luehdorfia chinensis, assembly GCA_019845155.1. Lineage (NCBI taxonomy): Eukaryota > Metazoa > Arthropoda > Insecta > Lepidoptera > Papilionidae > Luehdorfia > Luehdorfia chinensis. The sequence continues at coordinate 14,412,290 of JAHVAK010000527.1, forward strand.
AAATATGCTGCGAAGTATAAATTAAAGTTGTTTAGAAACTGTCTGCGGCAGTCCAGCCGTGTGGAAAAGCAGAAGGCCGCGAAGTATCTGTAAGCGGGAATTTTCTCGCCTTAACAGTTTCGTCGCCTCTTAGTGTGTAGCACAGAATTTATCCTGGAAAATTAATTGAAGACTTCACTTAATTTTTAGGACATTTAAACAATACGAGTTTAATTCTACAGTCCTTAATTAGTCTAGCCCATTAAACTTTTACCATTGGACCGTCCTGCGATGGACTTTTCGAAATGCAAACTTTCCAGTCGTTCAACATTACCATCACGTCGATATACGCTGTCTTCTTACGTTGGGCTTTAAATAGAAACGCGTTTCATCATGCAACATAACATACATACAGTCACGCCTTTTCCCCATATATAAGGGGTAGGTAGAGCCCACTGACGTAGCCCACTTTTCGCCCTCGCGGGGAACGAGACGTGTTACACATAACTGTACATTACATACATAAGATCACGACTGAATCCTATATGGGGTAGTCAGAGACTGGGCACTCACTGCAAAAACAGATGACTGCCACAATCCACGTTTCACCAAAAATAATATAATGCACTTGGTGTGATAGGTGGTGAGCCCATCGCCACCATGCGTTGTTGGGTGCACAGTGCAGTTTAATTCCTTACTCGCCTTTTACGAGATCCATTGGATGAGATGGAGTGGTAGTATTCTTTTAACGAGCCGCCACCACACGGCAACATTTGTTATAACCTAGTCACGAAATCTACGGCGGATGGGCGACGTTACAATGCTTACAATTAAAGAATCAAAATTTTACAAATTGCAAGGAAATTATGTTTAACTGTCGCTATGAAAAAAACGGCACTATTATTTTAGAAACAATCAGATCCCATTTGTCGTTGAAGTAAGTTATAATCATGTAATTTTAGCGTTAAAAACTTAAATTTAGGTATGTTTCTTTGTTTAGTGCATTAACGCAACAATATCTATTGTCAGTTCTATTGGTATTAGCTACACATAATAGTGACTAAAGTACAATTATCCACAAGTTCGGGTAAATTTAGGTTTTTATATTAAAACACCGTAAGGCTTAAACAGTGGCGAGAGTTAAAACATGAGCTGGCGTGGAAACAGTAAGTAATAATTATTCATTAATATATTGCACTGCTAATAAAAAACTGTAAAACCCGAAAAAATATCAAAAAATTAGATTTTATTTTTTTGCATATTAAACGTGTATGATCTACGCCGCTGACATCTAGTCCGGCTGAGTAGAATAGCACCTACCGAGATAGTGGTAGAGGTAAGCGGCGACTAAGGTATTGTACAGACATCAGAATAACACCATAATATGCAAAGCTGTCACTATACTGTCCGTGGGACCGCAACGGGGAATAAGAACCGTCACATCTCGTTTTCCACGGGAGCGAAAAGCTTTAGTTATAACGGTTTGTCTGCCTGCCAACATTCAAAAGTTTAAGGTAAAGTTTGCCATATTAAACCTCTAAGAATTTTTCATAAATTTAATACTCTTCTTTTCACCAATCATGTCGAAACTTACTTTTTACTGGTGGTAGGATTCCTATGCAGGAATCCGTCTGGGTAGGGACCACCCCAGAGCCAGTTATTCTGCCGTGATATATATATTTTCGGTGATGTAATTGCTGTTAGCCTTCTCGGCTTTTACAGCTTCATCGGATACTGTGCTCGCGGGCCGGGGGCCCGCGTGCCAGGTTTGGTTTGACCCAAACATAAATAAATAAATAAAAACTCCTACAAAAACCTCGAAGTTCGGACTGTGTCGCGTTCGCTGCGTGCTTTCGCGATTTCAAAAATCTTAAATATTTTAAGTCAGTCTATTGACCGTCCGAAGGAGGCTGCGCGCGTCCATTCGGAACTGTCGACTTGTATGTCGGTAACTCTGGGCGGTGAGAACCGCCCTGGAACACGGGTGAATCTTGTGTACGCGGTGTGATTATTGATCAGCCGTGAAGCAGTAGTTAGTAGACATTACTGTGTTTCGGTCAGAAGGCTAAGGTAAGGAGAGCTAGCGTAATCACTGGGCATATGAGACTTAACAACTGATGTCTCAGTATGACGGGCGCAGTGTGATGTCACACAGAAATGTTCTGGGTGACACAGCATTGGTTATGGGCAGACGTTGCACTTACCATTAGGTGAACGTATTGCTCCTTTCGACACTATCCAATAACAAAAAAGAAAAAAAGAAACGGAATTACATAAGACATACACGGGACTTGAGTGATTGCCTATATTCTTATGATATGAGTACTTTAGCATTTTCTGCGCAATTTATAACTTTAAAATAACTAGATGACATCGGAAGTTGGGATCCATGTCGGTATCACAGGAGAAAGTCATTTGGAATTTACTCATAGTGAACGTTACACGAGATGTTAATAACGTCATAAGCATCATATTCATGAATATGAAGTAGTTGCCGTATTTGTAAAATGCTACGATGTCTAACCTTAATATAAAAGTAATTTTAAATTGCACATACACAATAACTTGGACCCGGAATAACCATCTGTAGGCCTACCTATACAACTATTACATAAATATTTGTTCCGTGTGGGAATCTAACTCCCTAACCACAGCGCAATATATATATTTTCGGTGATGTAATTGCTGTTAGCCGTCTCGGCTTTTTCAGCTTCATCGGATACTGTGCTCGCGGGCCAGGGGCCCGTGTGCCAGGTTTGGTTTGACCCAAACATAAATAAATAAATAAATAAAAACTCCTACAAAACCCTCGAAGTTCGGACTGTGTCGCGTTCGCTGCGTGCTTTCGCGATTTCGAAAATCTTAAACATTTTAAGTCGTCTACTGACCGTCCGAAGGAGGCTGCGCGCGTCCATTCGGACTGTCGACTTGTGTGTCGGTAACTCTGGGCGGTGAGAACCGCCCTGGAACACGGGTGAATCTTGTGTACGCGATGTGATTATTGACAATTGCGCGCCGCTCTCTACGGCGGTCGCGCGTCGTGGTGCGTGTTATATTAAAGCTATTGACTGTGTGTACAGTGTGGCTTGGATCGTGACTGACAGTATCGTGGTCAGGAAGAGCTGAGACGTCCGTGTCGTCTAGCACGTTTCGCGGGCGACGTTTGCGTTCGGTCGCGTTTCTGTTTGGTCGGTAATCACAGCGCAAAAGCCAATCGCTTAGCCACTACGTAATCAATGCTGAAGGGTGCTTAAAATGTTGTAAAGTTAATGATTCCCGCCTTTTAAAGGAAATATTGAAAGGTTAAGATTCTTTTAGATAGATTAATACCTACCTTTCAATTTTACGAGGTTCTTATTTATTTTCATAACTCATAGCTTAGGAATTGCCCTACCATTTACGGCTAGCAAACAACCATTCTGATTTAACTGGTGTTTATATCCCTATGATTAATATCGCACGGACTTTTTATATTTCCGATTGTTTTAACGTTTCTGAGCAAAAAAAAAATTGATATGATTATTCTTTATTGTATTCTCCTAATAAAAAAAAGGATTACAAAGGGCGGACTTAATGCCTTTTGGCATTCTCTCCTAGTCAATTAATAATAATTACTAATGTGTTAATAATATTCCGGAACCTCCGAATTCTCATATACTGATATAAATATATATCATTTTAAATGTACCTACTGAAACTACTGAACATTTGCAGTCAAGTCCTGTAGTTGCAGAGTATCATTCCTAAGAGAATATGTAAACATTAACATTCCTAACTTTCAATTTAATCCCATTAGCTCTATAGATATTGTAAAAACATTTGGAATACTAAATAAAAAGAAAACAGAAGATCTTTGGGGGCTTTCGATCTGGGTAAAAGATATATGTAGTTATTATCGATATAGCCCCAATATTGGCGATGATTTTTAATATCTGTGATGACTTTGCTGTCTTCTCTGATCTGATGAAACATAGTAAAGTTGTACCAGTTTTTAAAAAGGTTTCATTCATCGGTGTGTTTTGTGATCTCTCAAAGGCATTTGAGTGTGTAGAGCATAATAATTTAAATCGTAAACTTAAATACTACGGCATTAGTGAAACATCACTAGATCTTTTATTATCGTACCTAACATCGAGAGCAAAAAGTAGTGACTAACGGTGTTATATCGTCAGGTTATTCAGTAAATATGGTTGTTCCTCAGGGATCGATTCTTGTTCCATTCCATTTCTGTTCTCGGCTTAAATTAATAATCTTCCTTATTTGGTACAAAAAATGTCTGTGATAGTTCTGTCTGAGAGCTTAAAGTTAACAGAAATGACTTGACTCTGGAACAGCCCAATAAAACTCTGGATATTGTTTCCAAATTGTTTGCAGCATTTAATTTACTTTTAAATGCGAGTTAAACAATATGTCTACACTTTAGATTGTCCAAGTCGACACATGATATTAATATTAATTTAGAGAATTCTAACCTTTTATTTGAAAATTCCACCGTATCTCTTGGAATCGCTATTGATTCCAAGTTACAGTGGGGAGCACATATTGAAAAAATGGCTTCGAAATTAAGTTCTGCATTTTTGCTATTAGAAGGATCAGACAGTTGACTGATGAGGCTACAGCTAAATTAGTCTATTTTGCATACTTCCACAGTATTATGTCTTCTGGTGAATTACTGTGGGGATCCGCGGCCGGTTCGGAAATAATATTAATTTTGCAAAAACAAGCATTTCGGACAATCTATAACTTGGGCCCTCGCGAGTCGTTGCGAGAACTATTTAAGGATACTAATATTTTGTGACTTCCGTCGTTGTATATTTATGAACATATAATGTACGTACGGAAACACATCAATTTATTTAATTAATAAGTGACTGTCACACTAGAGGTTCCAGTGTAGTTGGCCAAAACTAGAATATCTTTTCTTAGTAGATCCATAAAATTTTGTAACAAAATTCCTAAAAGTGTGACTCAAAATACTGACTTAGAATTCAACAAACTTGTCAAGAAGACATTATAAGAAAAAGTTATAAATGACATTATGTAATATGGCATTGAAAAGAAGAAAGACGCCAGAGTTTCTTGCCGGTTCTTCTGTGAGAAGGTCTTATTTTTTGAACCGGTGTAGATTTTGACATTCATAAGATAAGAAAAATAAATACAAGCGTAAACTGAATAAAGAAATTTTGACTTTGACTTTGATCACTTACCATCAAATGATCCGCATGCTTGTTTGCCCACCTCTTCAATAGAAAAAATTAGGTTTTGGACACGAAATGAAGAAATCCACAAGAGAATGTGAATGATCAACAACTGATGGAGAATAAAGGTTCCTGAGCGTGGCAATTTGTAGGCGTGGTCAATGTTCAGAAGTTGATATCTTGCAATGGGCTACTGTAATGATAATGAGAAAAATAAATGAGAAACGATAAAATAACATACATAGCGATCTTATGTTCGAATTATTTATCGTTGTGGCAGAGCGGCAAATATTATGAAACAACCTAAACTAACAAGCTTATTTAAATTTTACTTAATATGCAAATTATTATTATCGTAAACATGTTAAGTAGGATTCATACGGGTCCGTTATGAATCCTACTTAACATAAGAGATGCCAAAAATAACATTGTATTAATGTAAATCAAAGGGTAATTTATCCGGTTACTTGTGAAAGTTGTTATAATCAAGGAAAATATTATTATGCCCTAAATAAATATAAATATTTTAAAGCTAGTCGACGACGTAGCTGTTACAAAGCACAAGGACTGTGTTGTGGTTGTTAAATCAGTTTTCCAAGACAGACAACAACAGACAAGCTTAAGGATCCGCCATCAAGTAGTGACCGTAGATTATTTTATTTTTATATTTTTATTTGTGGTGCCAGGATCCCTATGCAGGGATCCGTCTAGGTAGGTGATGGTACCTAAAGGCGGCAGGGCCAATTATTCTGTCGTGAAGTAGTTGTGTGCAAACTTTAATGTGTAATAGACTTTGGACTTACCATTGGGTAAAGGTTTTGCTCGTCACGTCACTTTCTCCTATAAAAAAGTAAAAATAAATCAAGTTGAAGCGTGTAACCTATTACTGTACTACGAGTACCTAGTCGAAACATCCAAGAAGCAGGCGTGGTCTCGAATACACCAAAATTTTTAAATGTTTGCCAAACTTCTTATTTTTGTGTATTATTCTGTCCTATTTTTGTATTTTCTCAATTGTTCTTTATTCTTTATTGATTTTTTATTTAAAATGATGATATAATTTCACTATACTAAAATCATTACATTTAAAGTATTTCAAAGTTCTTTTATGTAAATTCGTTTTGTTGAAGAGTAGTCGCATATATCTTATTATAAATCTTAATTTAGTACAATAACTAGCTGGGACATAAGTTCTGTCTCATCCTTATTTAAATTAAATTTCCTATACTGGCCAGAAAAGTCTGAAATAATTCTGAATAAGGAACTTTTGTGCCATCTTAAAATTAAAAAATAAATTGAATTTGTTCCATTTAAAAAAATACAGTGGACGCAAAAGTAAGACCGACTCGCGATTATTTCGTTGCACCGCTGCGGTTACGCGGCAAATGACATTTATAAACTTCTGCAATTTTTTGGAAATAACGCTGAGGTTCGTATATCGTACTATCAAAATATTTAGTGAAGATTCGACCTTTGAAGACCGTAAAAGAAGCGGCGAACGCGTACGGTTAGGACACCAGCGGTCATCAAAGCAGCGCGGGCGCGAATCCATTTAATGTTAGCTCTTCAATAGCGGTTAAGTTGAGTTACGGTCGAAAGAGTTCTAAATAAAGACCTGAGACTCGACGCTCTTCGACGAAAACTAGGGAATTATCTTAATAAGAGTATGCAAAAATTAAGGTTCGAGTGATCCCGGGCCTGCAAGTCTGAGGAATAATAAATATTTCGAAGACATGTGAAGTCCGCCAACACGCATTGGAGCAGCGTGGCGGACTCTTCCCGGCTCCAAAACCCTCTCAGAAATGAGAGGAGGCCACTCAGCAGTGGGACATTTATAGGCTGTTACATTTTAGCTCATTATAGTCTGTTGTCTCACATAAATCTTCCTTATAAATTATAAGCAACACTGCATATGATACTTTACTTGGTAACTTTTGATAAATATTATAGAAAGTTATCGCGAAGTATAATACATCTAATAAGAAGGCATTAGCCTTCTTTTTATTTTAATTCTACTATTCCAATTCAGCCCTCGTCGAAATGTTTGATTTAGTATTGCGATGGATTTGACAATCGACTAGAAAAAATGTTATAGACCTGCTATAAATCAAATCTCATGAGGAATAAATGATTCAAAGAAAAAATATTAAAAATATTTTTGTTTGTAGAATGTATTTTTAATGAATAAATATTAATATTAAGTGAATGTATTATCAAACTCCTCTTAAATAATTATAACTTTTTTTTCTAAAGTCGCTTTTTACAAAAAATATAATAGCCCTCTTACAAATTAGCAAAATTGCATTAAGTATGCGGTGTCTATTTCGCTCTGTACATAGTCATGGAATACTGCATGAAATGATATGTTTTAACTAGTTTATTCATATAAAACATAAGTGTAGATATATCGACCGGAAGGTTAAATTTACCCTAAAAAGCTTTTATTCTTATACAACTATATTTTATTTTCACGATGAAGTAATTCTAGTTACAGTTTCTTGTAGATTTTCCGTATATATTTTAGTTACTCATCATCATCATCATCGTCATCATTCACGCTATCACTAGTCCATTGCTGAACATAGGCCTCCCCCTTAGATTGCTACAAAAGTTTGTAGCTCTCATTTTGGGGGGAATTTTGCCATAGTAGCCACGTTTGTAGGCGGGTTGGCAACCGCAGTTTATTTATTATATATTCCAGGAAGATGCTGCTGCCCATCTGTTTTAATTTTCCCTCTGTCGACTTTTGTGGTAGATTCTCTTAAGGCGCTACCACACGGCGTGTTTCTAATATTCTTAGTTACTAATAATGCGAAATATATTCGAGTGCAGAGCTCAGTAAATTTCTTTTAAATAAAAAGTAAGAGAAAGAATAGGTACTCTTACTTTTTATATATAATAGGAAAAAGTTACATCACTTATACGAGGGTAATTTGACAATAAAACACTGTAAAGAATGACAACTGGAATCAAAAATAATAAAAATAAGTCGGTACCACACTATGGCCAGTTATACTGCCGTGAAGCGGTAGTGGGTAAACATTACAGAAAAGTTCTGGGTGGCACAAAATAATTATCTTATGTTTTATATATAGTATGTGTATTAAAATTGAGATTGATTAAAAAATCTGGCTTTCATCACCCGTTCAACCCTCTACGGGGATGAATTTTTAAAACTCTTTTGTTAGTGCACACTTTAGTTATATAAGGAACTCCTATGAATTTAAATCCACCGGTGTGGGTTGAGAGTTGTCTGTCAGTCAATCAGTGTTCAAGTTTTATTAAGTAGATAATTCTAGTGTGGGATGAATAAGTTTAAGTTTGGTTAGGTATTCTTTTTGAAACAGTTGCTTGAAGATTGTAAAGTATGATTGAAAAGTCAGGGTTTATTCGAACGAATACAATTTACCGAACAGCAATAAAACCCCAAGGCGCCGTTCAATTTGTTCGTTCCATAGAATACATTTTATATATTATAAAAAGGTACATAATATAGAGGCGAAAGTTAAATCCGATTGTCATGGTATTTGTATTAGTTAACGTAAAGTTATTGATTAGGTACGTAATGATACGCGATTGAAATCTGAGGTACAGGTTACATACTCGTACATACATACCATCACGTCTTTTTCCTATATAAGAGATAGGCAGAGACCACATCCGTAGCCCACTCTTCGCCCCTGAGGCAAACCATACATGACGGGTGTCTAACCAGGGTCGCCGCCATTTTAGTACGAGTTGAAATTCTTGCTCTCTATAAAGAACAAAATTACAAGGCGCTAAGGAATGGATTACGCTCAACTCAATTTGAGCTTTGCGTACATTGACTATCAATTTATGCTAACCGTTGGATTAGTTATGCTGCTCGTAATACCGGTTTACGCAAGTGGAATTAATAAAAAGACGTTCGACTTAATGTTCATAAATCTAAAAACGATTATAAATAAAATAGTTTGATACGTATCGTCTTACTGTAATGTCACCATAATTTCAGCTTATCACTAGTCCACTGCTTGCATTGAGGGGTGATTTTGCCATAGTTGCCACTCTTGGTAACCGCAGTTTATTTATTCAGATGTTCCAGGAAGATGCTGTTTCCCATCTACTGGATTTTATTTTCCATCTGTCGACTTTTACGACAACCACGGGATGAGATGGGACTCGACCACGAGATGACTCTAAAGCCTCCACCACACGGCGGGATGGTTCCACCCTTTCAGTCTTCACGTTCGGTAGTATAACGCAGCAACCATGCGGCACATGCAAATACTTACATATAGGTACACTACACATATATACGTACGAATATTCATAGATATATATAAATATTACCACCTAGGATTTGTCGTATTAAGAAAGAAGAGCCAAAACGGCTCATAGCGTTTATTTTTCGAGTGATATTAATGACTGTAAAATCCGGCTCACTGTCAAGTGAATATTCATTAATTATTTTAGTATTTCATTAAGTGACCGCGTGGTCTAGTGGTTACAGTACCTGACCATGATGACATCTACGCTGCGGGTCCTGAGTTCGAATCCCAGCCGGAGCAAATATTTGTGTTATAACACAAATTATTCGTTATTTGGTCTGGTTGTGTTGTGATCTTGGTCTGGTTGTGTTGTAATCGCCCCGTGTCTGTGTCACTGCATCCCAGCCTACCTCCGATCTTATCGCATGAGCGTTTCATCGGACACGGGTACGATGGGACGAGTGAGTGCCCCTATGTTTAACAGTATTCGATAGTTGTCACCGTGACCGAAAATAGGCCAGGAGGACATCATCATCATTTCGTTATGTAAAAAGATGAACTCTTTTGTAATTTATTGTGGTTAAACATAAGTAAAATATGTCAAAATATGTTAAAATTGTATATCTTGACAATGTCTAAAAGGCGGATGTTAAGTAAAGAAACGGGACCGTAAAAGGTTTTGTATACAGAGATCCGATGATAAGTGTCGGATATTTTTTCCATAATCATGCAAAGGTTTTCATAATTTCTACTTGAACTTTTTTTATTTACTTACTTATCAATCTAAGATAAGTTTGTTTACTCAAATTTTGTAGTAGCTAATGTAAGTACATAACATGCTTAATAAAAATAGCGACAATCGTTATTCAGATTAATAAACATTGTTAGTAAATTTGTATCGTTATTCCACTACATTCGAAATATGTAATCAGATATTTATTCGCCAATTAGGCTGAAACAATGATGAAGATGATGATTTTACACAGAAGATTTTTGAAATAACCTAGATGATATTCATTATTGGCGCGTTATGGTAATCAAAATGGGTTCGCTATCCTTCACTTATTGTTTACCGCGGGATTTAAAGTGGGCTACAGGTGTAGTCCCTGCCTACTCTTTATGGGAAAAAGGCGTGACTGTATGTACATATGTGTAATGGTAATAAGATAAATTTATCGATTTTTTTACATCATACTATAAAATAAAATCGTTTACTATCCGTACCGTTTTTAATTAAACCTAGGCCAGTTTTGGCGCAAATAGTAATTACGACGTATTTGCGTAGAAAGTTTCAGTAATTGCTACAAGAGTTACGACCAAGAGTGGTTAATTTTGACTAACTTTCTTTAACAAAAAATATGTTATACAACTTTCTCCCTACAGTAATATAAGCGAAAATAGATGTTAAGGTAAACGTTTTGAGTGGAAGTCTGCATATTTGTATTCATGCAACGAAAACGTCCGTATTGAAGTGAATAGGGAATTTCTAGCTTAGGTTTTTTTATAATGATTTATTGTGAAATGGCTTGTAGCCAATGACTAAGTTGCTTTCCGTATATCGTTTTAAATTAAAAAGTTTAGGTATATACGGGAAGCGTTTAAGAGGTAGAACACCCGCGAGATGGTGTGAACGAATAAGGGATTCTGGGCATCTTAATCTGCATCAATCGTTACACGCCGCCATTAACAGAAAAAAGTGGGACTATTAAATACACTCACACCCATGACGGTCACGATCCTTAGCTTATTGGGGGAACGACTCAGAAGAAGAAGTAACATCCATCCAACTTTGTTGCAATATTAGTTTTACTTCATAATAAAGAAATATATTTCAGATAGTACATTACAAAGTCCGTAGTTATTAGTGCTGACAATCACAATTGTGCGACAGCGAGATTTACTGTAGTTCATTTGGAAGAAATATAACGTATTGTTTAAATTTCAACTAAAGAGTTACTTTATACAGTTTGTTATTAGTTTAGTCGTAGTCTCGACTTCAGTGGTGGAAGGTATCTGGTGGCGGTATTAGGCGTTACCCTTATTCTTTTAACTATGAAAGAAAACTCTATCATAACTGTGTGCCCTAGAATAATAATATGATGACTGTCAGTCCCTAGTGAGTGTGAAAAAAAAAGTGTAGTTGATTCAGCCCAACACTCTCTTATTGATTGTATTCCCTAAGTCAATATTAAACAAAGCAATCTTTATCTATTGGTGATAAAAGCAAGAGAAATTATTGTTGTTATTTTAGTTCAGTAGAAGGTTCAGACAGGAAAAGGTACAATGTAATTTTCAAAGTTCTGACAGCATGCACGTTCCGAGGAAAGAACGTTACAAAACATCCAATAATAGCATCTCCATTATGACACCGACTAGAACAGAGTGATGGATTTTTCTCGTGCAGCCGCCAGATGGGAATAAAGTGTGGATCCTCCATTCTTACTCGTATTATAAAACTAAGCAATAAATTTATCTATAATGCAATTTAAGATTTCATCCAAAAATTAAAAACGTTCAATAAAAAAAATTATGCAACGTTTCATTGCCAATAAACTATAGCTACAAAAGGTGACGAGTGTGAGGAATCACAAAATGGTCAGTGCATTATCGGCCTCTAACAGAAAGATAACGTAGTTTCCTGTACTTCTTGGTATAAAATTCTCCTATTTCGTAAATAAGTAAAAAAATGAATTAATCAAGAGGTGTTGTAGAAAACTCTTTCTATTATTTACAACACTGCTTCATATTATTTTTTGTTGATATGCCATTCATGTGAACATTTATAAAAATATATAGTTTATTTTTTATGCCATATTTATTGCTAAAACGCCAAGTAATAAATACAGATCGATAACTACACCAAAATTAATTAGGATAGCGTAGCGTATAGCGTAACATTATATTTGTTGTACTAAGGGTTAGGGGTTTAGGTAATTTCACGATCTTCAAGTAAAGTCGCAGTTAGTTACTTTCTAGTTAACGTTACTTGGCAAGTTTAAGTTACAAGTAACTTTTTTGAGTTTCACAATGTATAACAGGGTTCCGAATAAGTACTCAGTGGTTAAATGATTGATCTTCGAAATACATTCAAAACATCCGCTCATTTTGGGGGGATTTGCCATAGTTGCCACGCTTGACAGGCGGGTTGGCAACCGCAGTTTATCGCATGAGGAAACTCAGAGTCGTCCAGCGAGCTATGGAAAGGGCTATGCTCGGAGTTTCTCTGCGAGATAAAATCCGTAACGATGTTATCCGCAGCAGAACTAGAATAACCGACATAGCCCTAAGGATTACCTAGCTCAAGTGGCAATGGGCCCGCCATATAGCTCGTAGAACCGATAACCGTTGGAGAAGAAAGATTCTCGAGTGGCAACCTCGTACCGGCAAACGCAGCGTAGGACGACTCTCCACTAGATGGAGCGACGACCTGCACGGCTTTGCGGGAAGTCGATGGATGCAGGTGCCTCAGGACCGTGTTTTGTGGCAATCTATGGGGGAGGCCTATGTTCAAAAGTGGACTGTAATAGGCTGAAATGATGATCCGCTCATAAGATGTCAATATGTCGTCTAATGTCAATTTCTCACGTCAGTCAGTTGTCAGTTGTCAGATATGTTGTAATTCTTTGTTAATGTCACATGGTTAACGTGTTGAATAATATGTTGCTCGAGAGTTTATTTGTTCTAAAATAATGTCATGGATAAAATATAAAGAAAACGAAGTATACCTGAAACTAAAGTATACCTGAACTATACCTGAGTTTAATAGTTAATAAGTAGGCAATTAAAAATACCACTTAACTTTGCGTTTGAGACATTATTTCATGTTTTATTAAATTATGCACTTGGTTAACTGCATTTAAGATACACGAAATCTGCTGCAAAAATTGCTGTCTTCAAGATCGGCAAAAAAATATCAACACGGACTTTAAATACACGAATTCTTTTTTTTTAAAGTGTATAATTATCTAATTCATCTAGTTGATGGTCAATCAAATCAAATAAATCCATTTTTAAATAACAATTTCCGAAAAAATATTTCTATGCCAAGTGAATTTATACATTATTTTACGTTACTCGTCAATTAAACCAGCTAATTGGCAGATGAAGCGAGAAGTAAGTTACAGGTCAGTTTAATAGTCAATCAATACTACTCAACTTTTATTAAATTCATATTACACAGTTAATCGGGACGTTATTCTACAATTAGCCTACTAGAGACTTTACTTGAAGATCGTGAAACATGCCCTAAGTGTGAAGTCGCTTGTAGCCTGCCTCCGTACCTAATCTCGAATCTCATGGCTTCCGACCAGTGGAGGAATAACTATTTTAGAAATAAAAATTTTGTAAAATTTAATATTTAAAAGTAAATATTTTATAAAAATTTACTTTTCAGAAATTAAACAATGTAAATATGGAATATTTTATATTAACCCCTACCCGGGGGTTGTAAGAACATTAATATTAATTAATTAAAACAACGTTGCATTCAACGTTTTACTACAGCGGATTTGGATGAACCGTTTAATCCTTTTTTTTATATTGCATGATTTATGATGCTCTAAGTTCGCAAGTCATCGCTCCCATTATTTACAGGTCCGTAAAAGTAATTACATTTCACTCTCTTTGATTTAGAACGAAACTAACTTTGCTAACAAATATCAACAAACTTCGATTCTGTGAAACAAATAAGATTAGTTTGATCTGTGTATCCTCGAATGTGAACGAACTACATGTGACCTACTAAGATAACGTAACAAATAACTGTTATTTTCGCATTACACACATCTCCGAGTTGTATTTGAAAAATAGTTAATCGTATGTTACTCAAGAAGGGCACTGCTCAACTTAAAACTCTTTCGTGTATTTTGACCAAAACTAATAAATAAACAAAAAACTATAAATCGGTTAATTTACGATTCTTATTAAGAGTATTTCTTACTGGTAGTGTTTAAAGTAGCTGTAATTATTAACGCAAATGTTTTATGACTTATTACTTGTTTAAATTACGTTATAGTTATATACGTTGATAGTTCCTCTGCTGCTATTATGGTAGTACTTTATATATGGTACTCTATATATATGTTAGTGTTGCCTACCATATTTTAGTAAAATCGTTCATCAGGGGGTACTAATACTGTAGTGCCTAGTATGAAGCTCAAACCCGAACTGCCTGTTTTTCGAAAAGATTTACCCAGGCTGATATTTGAATTTAGAAGGCTCACATTGCTTTGACTTCAATGCAATGTGCAGTCAGCAATTTTAATTTTTATACGTAGCTGTGGAAATTCCATTATAACAGAGCCTTATATAAAGGTGGTGAGTTTCCGACGGTTTGTTGAAATTCCTTCTTTTAAAATAGTATTGGAAGCTAGGCCAGTATCTCAGATATCAGAGGAATACCACAAGAGTACTTTGAGCAGTGAGTTTTGACTTAGAGTTCTAGCGCAAGCCTGTTTAAGCTATTAGTTTTCGGGTCTACATGAGCAATGATTTTTTCACCTCACAGATTAAGAAATATAATCAAAACAAACTATTTCATCGTTTATGCTATCTATCGGAAAGGTGAGAGAAAAAGATAGAATAAGTTAATGAGCGAATAGAGCGCTGATGGCACTTTGATATATCCAACGCTCTATTTGATAACAAATTATCTTCATATTCAATTTTGCCTACAATGTCCCAATATACTTTAAATTTCAAGTAGTACTGGGATTTAAGGATCATATCCAAACATTGCCAATATTTGTCCAATGTATTCTATGTATGTAGAATTTTAGCTTTATGCTTACTAATTACTTACATACTTTGTATTTTGATAATTGGAATCATAAAATTCGCTGTTAGATACCACCACTTACAGCTGTAAGCCTTGCAGTCGCTTTAGTCTCAATGAACACCACAAATTTAAGGTACAATCCAAAGAAAAATTTATAGCTTCTGGTGTATGTAGCAGTATCTATAGTAAATGTTTTTAAGAATCATTACATTTGTATAATACTTTTAAATACTCTTTTATTTATTTATTAAAATTAATAAATTATCTATATCCTTTCATTCATACCTAAATCCAATATTAACAATAATAAACATAAGGTTAAGAGAAATTCAATAATATTTTTCCAAATGTAAGAATCAATAACAGTTTGACCCTTTTCCACCTATGCTTTATAAAGGTTTAAAATAGTCAAGCAGCATGGTAGTTAGTAATAAACAAGTCATAACGCACAGCCGTAATAAAAGAAAATGTGCGGATCAAGTGTCCAATATGGGAACACGTGTTTTGCTTTAGTGACTATATTTTTCATGATTTTTTGCAAAATGTATTTTTGGCTCTTATATAACTCTTATAATGATTATATATAAAACAGATTCACACCTGTAAGCTTTCACACGACACTGGTAGTTCAAATAATGCCAAGGAATATCCTTATCAACCTCTACGTAAAATTGTTGCCGTTTTATTATATTTTGTCGTTCTGATGGTCAGTTGTGAGATATTTTTTTTTAGAGATAATATACGTTTTAAGAGATAATATCATGATGATATACGTAGCCAATAAATTTTACTTTGTTTAAAATGTTGTGTACAGTTAATTCTATGTCTCCATGAATGAAATATACGTATGTACATTATACTTTTTATTTATGGTTATAAGAAGGTATATACCGTGTAGTAGCTTAAGAGAATCTACCACCCCATCTCATCTCGTGGGCGTAGCCGTCTTCATTGGTACATTTTGCCTAGAGGTAGTGTTGTAGTGGTGAAAAATACCTGGGGGCAGTTCCCGGTAGCGGTATAAGTTTGATTGTGCACGCTATTGTAGAAGGGTAGGCGGTGCTCTTCAAAAACTAGGTAATATTCACCATTTTACATTTTGTATGCGGATATTAGCAAATTAACTTCCTTTCCTACATTATAATGGATTTCCGCAAAGTGATTCTGTTAACTATTTCATTTTTGTCCATTTTTTGTGTTTTTTTTGTTAATCATATGTTTTTATTATAATATTTATTTATCGATCGTCAATTCAGCGGGGTATAAACTAATCCTCCCTCTACTCTTATAAAACATATATCTACTTAACCTTATGAAAGTTCTCAGAAAAGAACTCCTGGTTATTATACCTTTTTAAAATTAGCCAAGAGGTCATCATAACGTTCACATTATATGCAAATGCTGAAATCATAAATCATCGTACTGAAATCATATGAAGCAGCTTATAAAATTGTATATAACTTGCATTTTTTTAATGAGTATTATCATAGAGTTAAATTGCATTGCGAATCAATCTGTGTCCATAATCCCAATCTACATAATTTAAATGATTTTGTTCATTGAACCGTAATCAGATAGTATTTCATATTAATACATTTTTGGCAGCGTTATCATCTAGACAAGTCGTTTTCGTCAAATGTAGCAAAAATCAGTTACAGTTAAAATTAAAACAGGCATTTCAACTGTACGCGTGCACAGTTTTAATCGGATCCACTTTGCGAACTGCGTTTTCAGTAATTGAATTATCTTGTCAAGGATTAAATGGGTGAAACAGTACAAAATATTTTTTGATTAGCAGTACGTAGGCGACTGAATAACTTTTTAAAATTTCTATCAATTATAATGTATTGTAAATTTATTTAAAAGTAGAATACAACTGATTCTTAAAATTTTCTTTTCCATGTTAAAAAAATCTCTAACCATGTATACTACAACTTGTACATGGTTACAACAATTGGTGAGATTGACAATTTTGTGATGTCATAAAATGACATATGCATAATTGTCTTTTTCATAAGTACTGGCAGTCATAGCTTTCAACGATCTTATGAGAATTTGCCGCAATCGCCACGTCGTCGTCGTCGTCGTCGTTTCAGTCTATCAATAGTCCACTGCTGAACATAGGCCTCCCCCATAGATTGCTACAAAAGTTTGTAGCTCTCGTTTTGGGGAGATTTTGCCATAGTTGCCACGCTTGGCAGATGAGTTGGCAACCGCAGTTTTTTTATTCAGATGTTCCAGCAAGATGCTGCTGCCCATCTCCTGGTTTTCATTTTCCCTCTGTCGATTTTTACGACACCCACGAGATGAGATGGGGTGGTAGATTCTCTTAGGCCGCTACCAATCGCCACGTAGCATCTGTTTATTTTACTTTTAAAAAAAAACGATACCCCACAGTAGGATTTCTCCTATATCATGGGTGCGTTTTACAGACACACATTTTACGTGAACAACACAACCAGTCCCGAAAACCAACAGTTTGTGGTTTGCACAAATGTTAGCTCGGGCCGGGATTCGAACCCAGAACCTACGGCGTATAAGTCAGGAACTCTGACCATAATGCCACGCGGTCGTTAAGACTATTGGTGATCGCAATTTGGTCAATTATGAGACCGCTATTCCGCCAGCTGAAAGCTACGGTAATTTTCTGGCATTTAGCTAAATTTTTCAGCTCCCACGAGATCGGACTTTTGTCATTGCTTTATATTATAGTACTACACATTTAGTCTGGTGCTAAAAATGAACCACTCGGTCGGCACAGAACTCGGTCTTGTACCTATTTTTTAATAACAGAAATGTTGTCAGTAAAACTTTCTTGATAAACGAAGTTTTTTTTGGCGCCTTTAGAGCTGCGCGGCCTGTTACGGAAGTGCGACATTATTAAATTAGCCTTCAATGATAACGGAAGTGCGACAAACATGATGAAGTTAGCGATCAATTAAATGTAAATTAATTTTTCTGACTAAGCTTGCTCGAGGAAGTCTCAGTTTGTGAACATGATAAGGGTTTATCTAATGCGCAGAGAGTTGAAACACCTCTAATAAAACCTAACATTATAATTAATAATGACTGAGAGTGCCATCAGTGAAAGTTTTATACAAAGTTTTCATAGCGTTGTTGCGTAGAGTAGTGAGAAATACATCCAATAAGTGATAACTTATTTTGTTTTATAAATTGTTTTCAAGCTTTATAAAAAATTAGGAATACGTAAATATTTATGGTAACTCTCAAGAACACAGTTCCTTCCTCGTCAGATTTTTTATTTTTCTTAAATTGCTATTTATTCTCCCGTGTTATTTTACGTCGTCAACATTGTTTTAGTGATTTTATTTTTCGACTTTTACAGATCCTAGATTCTACTCCTTCAACTGACTCAACACTCAATACGGACTACGGACCTTGGATTTATACTGCTATGAACGACTTCAGCATTCCAACGGGTTTTGGTTTTACCGACGTTTTTTTTTACACTGAAAAGATAAATAAATGTAATACATATTGTCAGTTAAAAATTAGGCTGCTTTAATTACAGGATAAAAAGTATACTATGTCAGTCTTCAGAATGGAAGTTATCTTTTTGCCAAATTTCGTCAATATCGGTTTAGCGGGTGGACCGTGAAGAGGTACAAACAGAGGAACAGAGAGAGTTACTTTCGCATTTATAATATTAGTATGAATAAATAAATTATTATAGATAGATATATTTTTTTTAATTGTGTAACAATAATTTAATAGTGTATTAAAACATTATTTTAGCTAATGCTTTTTATTTTAACCTTTATTAATTGTCTTTAATATCTTTAATAACTTTATTGTCCTTTCTATTAATGTAGAGAATTGGCATGCGGGATAAAATTTTTGGAGTTATTTTTGTTTAATAAGCCGAAGAACGTCCGTACGTACACACACGGTTTTTTTAATTTATTTATTCACATACTTTTACGCGTTAAGAGTAGTGCTGAATGTAGACCTCTAAAGTAGATTTAATAATGAAAGAAAGAAAGAAAGAAAAATAATTTATTTGCTGCTTCAATTCAGATGTTCGACAATAAACAATTAGACAATATAGGACTACAGGAACAAAAAGGCATCTGATTCAGCATAATGCTGCAGTGACCTAACTGCAGCGCGGTTATTCTGTCGGTGCTCTCAACCAGAAAAACTCACGAGCAGCCATCAAACATTTTAACAAAAAGTGAAAACAAATACGAAAATGTTGAAATTAAAACTAAAAAAAAGATTGAGATTATAGAATATATAAGTAAAATCTAGCAAAAAAGTACTTACTTTTTTTTACTTATTGTAAACTGTGGCGTACATATAATGGTTAGATAAATGTATATGTACCATTTTACAGGCAACGATATTTTTAAAATCAGTTCGTAATAAAAATTTATAATTTTAAATTATGTACAAACAATTTTACAAAGCATTTTTATTTATAGTTAATGTTTTTGCAATGGCTATTATTTAGTGCGGCGATTGAGACGACGTAACCAGCTAACCGGTTTATCGTTGGCCGTCGCCCCGTTCCTTCGTACAGGCTCCTTATTACTAAGTAGATAGGAAAAATGCTCCGCAATCCATTGACTGTTCACGTAACCATCCAAAATCCATCAAAAACTGATCGTCACCGGAAAAATAGAGGGTAAGAGACAATTAGTATGCTCTTGTATGTCTTGCACTGTAATGTTGCTTATGATATTGTTAATTACAGTCTGATTCATTTATCCATATTCGTATATTCGTGTGCTATCTTTCGTGACTTTTATAATTTCCTGTGAACTTTCTGTGCTTCTATACTTCTCGCTTTTTCATTTTCTGTAATTGTGTTAAATAATTGTTTTGTGTAAACCTACTGTCTATATTATATGCAATAGTGAACTTTATAAAACTGAACACTAGTTTTATTTAAATGCGTCTACACACTTATTCATTGTACACACCTACACCTACAATATTATTAAAATCTTATGTTTACAGCAAATACAATTCTAACTAAAAATTATTAATCTACTTTCTACAATAAAATACAGACACTATTTTATAATTGTCTGTGATAACTGACAACAACACCTCTGTCTTTGTCCACGTCAAATTTTACACGTCATCGATTTTAACACCGAGAGAAAAAATAATTTTTAACTTGACGTACAATTCCACATCGATTACTTTAAACTATTTATTAATTAAAAGATGAATTTTGTAACGCGTTTTGAAATATGCTTGCGAACTTATTTCTCGAAGTGGTGGCGGAAGATTGTTCCAACATTTGGCTGCTAATTAGCGGAAACTGCCTCGGAAAATGGTAGTAATGTGTCATGGAGCACTAAGTAAATGGCTGATTCTCTGATTTCGACCCATTTCGGAAAAATTGTAAAATTTTTGATGGAGAATGAAATTATGGCTGTATACGAATATCTCCTATTCATATTTTTTAATTGCATCGATAAATATCGTAGATATTGATCTCTGAAGTTTTTATTTGTGGTGGTAATGATATGTTCTAATTTTTGGGTAATTGTATCCTAAAAATGGAAGCAGTCTTTTGTTCTACTAAAAATAGTAGTAAAGGAATAGCAGACATAATAATCAGGTTTTAGTTTTTCTTGACACAGGTAATACGAGTAGTTAAGAAAACCGTGTTATGAATTCTTAAAATATTCACAAATCATCTTAGTCATCCTCTCCATTTTCGTTATCTTTATCTTTCTTTGTATTTATCTTTATTTGTATTCTTTTTATTTCTCTATTATCTTCTATCTCATTATTCTTCCTCTCTTAAAGAAAACGGGAGTACCGTTTTTCTTTTTTATTCTATTATGTCTAGTGGTTCCAGTTTAATTATTTCCACCTGTATTAGTCTCGTTCTTAGAAGATGACGTAATACGAGTACATTTATCAAAATGGTGTAAGTGGGCAGTTCAAGTAGTCACACTGTGACTAAAGAAAGGAATATTCTGTACTCTGTTCTGTTATTTAAGCAGTGTTTGAAGTATCGAGGTAAAGACTCTTCTAGTTTTTTAATTAAATTAAATGGCAAGTCTTGTGGCTTTGTTTTAGTAGTATTTTCAAAAGATTACTCTACTCCACTGACTACATATTTTTTAGTTTTGCGCCCCGAATTCCGAAATTCTTCATATTTAATAACTTCTTGGTTGCATGCATCGCAAGTTCTATTCAAACACTCTTCCCTACGAGTATCACAACACAGGTTTTATTGTAAACTAGAGCCGTTTCTTTCTTATATATATATTATTTTGTTTTAGTTTAGAGACTTAACTAACAGGTCCATATTGACATGTAATTTGCACAAACAAGTATTTGTATTTGACTCTTTGGGGAACATTGTTAAAATGGACGATGTTTGCAAATTGTTGAGTAACCAACTCTACAGTCATGGATCATGAGAAACTTCCCATGGAGATCAATCAATGTATCCGTTAAACACCATTTCTGTTTAATTGATTCGTTTACTTTTCTTAAATTCTTTTTTATCCGTTGCTATTCTGCTGTTACTGTCGTCTTCGAACTAGTTTTATCTCCTTTTTTATTTACTTTTCATCTTTTTCTTTGGTTTTTTGGTTTTACTGTAAGTGAACTCATTCTATTCAGAATTTTGTGTTTTTTTGAAGATTTATTTTTCAAATACTCGTATATTGCTAGATTTACGTTTATAATTTTTTGACAATGCTTTAAATCCCACTTTAATATGTTTTGTTATTACTTCTCCAAAGAAATACCTCTCTTTGTTTGCTCTCTTCTTTATTCGTAGTATAGTATCGTATTTTCTTATTTGCCAATTTTTGTTAATGCACTTATTACAAATATCCGATGTTACTTTGTTTATGTTGTATTGAGATTGCACGTTGGCTTCAAAAATTGGTGCCATTGTTCCCGCTAGAGGATCTGGCTCTATATCACTGCTTGGCGGAGAATTGTCGATAAGCATTTGTGCTATATTTCGTTTTACTTTTTATTTCAGTAGCGTTTGTGGCTCTCATTTCATTTTTTCGTTGTTAGTGATGTGCCTTTGGAGTCAAATGTTTAATAATTTTAAGTTTATTTTGCTCTTTTTGCGTTAGATATCTAAATTTTCTTTTTCAGCGGTACATTTTTCTCCTGATCTTGTCTGTTTTAATTATACCGAATAACACCAATTGGTTTCGATTATTTAATATATTTTACCTCCTCGATTACTTTAAATAAAATGTGCTCTAAAGTATCGTAAGGTTCACAGCGAAAGATGTGTCAAGCTGAACAATCTCAAACCCAATTGGTAATTGTATAATAACACCATTTCATAAGCTATGAATGTTGTATTATAAACGTAAAAATTCAAGACAAATTCGTAACGAGATCGTAAAGTTCATTTTAATGAATATTCTCTAGGCAATGGGCCGGTTTTAACTGCAAGCGAATGGCGCTCAGACAATAAAGCTATACGAGTCGTTTATGCTGCTTTTTTAATATAGTTTTCTTACGGTTTATTCATTTAATTCTCTATTACGTAAGTTTTATACATATCCGTATTTAAAATCAATTTGTTGAAAGGTTAAAGCAGTGCCGTACAATTATCAGCAAAGGTAGTGGTAGGATATCTACGCAGAAATCCGTCTAGGTACAACTACAGTGCCAGTTACTCATTACTGTGTTTCGGTCGAAAGGCACTAATAGCGAGTATATTTACTTGACAGTCATCACTTCTTAAGTCTCATACTCAAGTGATGACTCAGGGTGATGAGCGTAAAGTGGTTACAAAAACAGCATTTGTTATGGTTGCACTTTATATCTGTTGAAGATAATATCTCGTCACTTTCTCCCATAAAACAAGAAGCTATTAAAAAACAACGTATAAATCTTTTGTTGGGCTTGCACAAATACGAGTGGACACTTTGAGCCGTTAAAGTATACTGTGGATTATATTTTTATAATATGTTAAAACGCGAAATCCTTTCTGAATAAAATACAATACGTCCTTACAAGTACATATT
Source organism: Luehdorfia chinensis (assembly GCA_019845155.1). Lineage (NCBI taxonomy): Eukaryota > Metazoa > Arthropoda > Insecta > Lepidoptera > Papilionidae > Luehdorfia > Luehdorfia chinensis. The sequence continues at coordinate 14,435,487 of JAHVAK010000527.1, forward strand.
GGTTTTACATAACGTTCAAAAATATTGTTTAATTACATTTAAAGTAAATCACTTTAGTAATAAAAAAGTAATAAATCAATCATAGAATACACAACTTATTTTCATTCATTTGATGGTTACATCAATATTTGATCAAGTTAATTGATGCTTGTTATAAATAGAAAAACGATACTTCATTATGCCTCTGTATAGTGACACCGTAGTAAATATATTCGAGCCGTGTTAGTGCAGGTGTAGGTCTGTGTCCGAAACGCCCGACCAATTGTGTGGTGCTGGTTGTAATTCAGTTACTCCTATAGGTTTTTTCATGCATGAGCAAAAAGTTCACCTGATGGTTAGAGCAACGTCTGCCCGTAACAAATGCTGTGTCACCGAAATCATTCCTGTGTGGCAACTCAATGCGCCCGTCATCCTGAGACATCAGTTCTTAAGTCTCACATGCCAGTGATAACACTAGCTCTCAGTGCCCTTCAGACAGAATCTCTATGTCATGATCTATTTTATAATACGCTTTTTCTAATAATATCTTTTTGACAATTTTGTTAAATTCTATGTCAGTTTTTTGCTTCACACTTTTAAGAATTTTGTTATAAAATTTTATGGATCATCCTAAGAATAGACTTTCTAGTTTTGGCTAACCTAAACACAGGAACTTCTAGCGTGTCGCCTCGGCCCATTCTACAGGACATAGTTGTAGCGACATCTATGCCACCTCATGAGAAGCTCAACAAATATGTCATACATCCATAATCGCGCTATACAAGTTTCTAAGACGGCGAGCTATATATACAACATAAGAGACGTTCTCACCAGATCAGAACATCTAATCTGGCCGCTAAGCTACCCTTTTCCTTGGCAATATCATCTGCCAAACAGTCAATTTTTTTAAATAAATTCATGTGTACGGAAAGTACGTACATTATGTTTTCATAAATACAATGACGGAAGTGTCAAAATATTAGTATCCTTGAATAGTTCTCGTAGCGACTCGCAAGGACCTAGTTTAAAGATTTCCCGAAATGCTTGTTTTTGCACAATGATCGTTTCCAGACCAGCCGTGGATCCCCGCAGTAATACGTCATAGTACATAATACTGTGGAAGTATGAAGAATAGGCAGACTAATTTAGCTGTAGCCTCATCAGTCAGCTTCAGGGGATCAGACATCCTTCTAATAGCAAAAATGGCAGAACTTAATTTCGAAAACACTTTTTAAATATGTGCTTCCCACTGTAGCTTGGAATCAATAGCGATTCCAAGAAGTACAGTTGAATTTTCAAAATAAATGTTAGAATTCTCTAAATTAATATTAATATTATGCGCCGACTTGGACATTCTAAAGTGTAAACATTTTGTTTTACTCGCATTTAAAAGTAAATTATTAGCCGCAAACCATATGGAAACAATATCCAGAATTTTATTGGGTTGTTCCAGCTTCAAATCAGGTGAGATGAGGCACTAAAATTGTTAGTCGACTAAGTACTAAAATATATGCTGTAGAGATGATTATCAGTTGTCAGTAACTTCGTGCGCCGTGTTCATCAAAATAAATATAATTTAATAAAAAATATGAAATCAATGTTACGTAGTGAAATTTTAATATGAAGAAGAGTATCGCTCCTTGATGAAGACTGTCCGATCTCAAACAATTGCTTCCATTGGTTTAATGCAACCTCTTCCTATTCCGTATTTTCAATTTTCTCCTGTAACTCAGGAGGAAGCCGAGAAAGTAATGTCTACAATCAAATCTAAGGCTGTGGGTTGTCACGAGATTAGTAAATTAATGGTGTCTATGATACTTGAGTTCCTCCTTCCAGCTATTATACATATTATAAATTTTTCCTTGGACTCAGATCAGTATCCTACTTTTTGGAATGGAGCAAAAAGAGACAGAATTTCAAATGCTTTTAACATAGTCGATCATGATATCCTTCTTTCCCTCCTGACATATTTAAGATTCTCCACCCCTGCCTTGGAATGGATTTTATCTTATCTTTGTGGCCGCCAGCAGTCAGTCCGCGTAGGGCACATTTCTCTGCATGGGCTGACAGTCGAATCTGGTGTGCCGCAAGGCGGTATCTTTCTCCTATTATGTTTTCTTTATTCATAAACTTTATCACTTCTGTTCTCAATTGCTCGTACCATCTGTATGCAGATGATCTTCAGCTTTACGTGCATTCTTATATTGAAGAGCTCAAGAGTGCTGTACAAAAATTAAATGATAATCTGGAAGCCATCAAAGACTGGTCTCGCAGATATGGCGTTACAGTTAACCCATCTAAATGTAAAGCGATGGTTGTCGGAAGTCCAAGAATGCTGGCTAAGGTTGATCGCGAAAGCCTCTCTCCTATTGTTTATAATGGGACCTTCATCCCATTCTGCCGCTACGTGAAAAAACTTGGCTTGCATATGGACCAAAGTATGACCTGGGAAGTACAGGTTGCTGAAATCAGCCGTGCAGTCGTTGCCACCCTGCGTTCTCTTTATCGTCTGAAAAACTTTTTACCTTTCAAAACCTCACTTATGCTGGTTCATTCGCTTATTCTACCCATTATCGACTATGCAGATGTGTGTTATCCAGATCTATCACAAAATCTTCTCACAAAATTGGAGATTTATTTTTTCTTTATTCGACTCATGATCGAATTCCTCGCTCTTCAAATAGTCTAAAGATTAGTATTCCACAGCATCATACTGGATTTTTCAACTCTTCTTTCACAGTTCAGGCTACACTCCTCTGGATTGCCCTCCCTGATGCTATCAGGAATGCACCCAACAAAAACGCCTTCAAAAGGCTTCTTAGAGAGTATTATTTGGAGGCAAACTGATGTTTTAATTTCACTTCTTATTTTGTTTATATATGTATTATTTGTGTATTATATTTATTATTTGTATGTATGTATTTATTTATGTTAATTTTGTGTATATATGTATTGGTTATTTATATTATTATATAATTATTATCTAATAGTATTTATATTTTCACACAATACTCCACATTTTCTACATATTTGCACCTGCCATCATTTTTCTAGTCTCCCAGGGTTGACTGGCAGAGAATGCCTCTAGGCATTAAGTCCGCCCATTGTAATCCTTAGATTAAGGTGATTCAATAAAGATTAAATAAATAAATATACCGGAGGACCGTTAGGTCATGTGCCGTCTAAGAATTCACTAAAACTGATTCGGTTTTGTTTTATTTTTATTTTAGTAATTAAAAAAAAAGTTTTAAAATTTATGTTTTAATCATCTATTTCTTATAGCCAATTTAATTTTAATAGGTATATTTTTATAGATATACTAGCTGACCCGGCAAACGTTGTTTTGCCATATAATGTACTTTATTAACTAAACATATTATATTCAAAACTATATCTCTTAAGATGTATATAAACATTAAAAACGTTATCCTTATTTGCTATCACTAATTATGACAATTAAAAAAAAACAATATCAATCTCTAAGATCTCTAAGTGCAATGGAGTGTACGATATTTTTGGTTAGTCCGTCTTTAGCTAACACAAACAAACTGGATGGTTTACCCACGCGAGAACATGCCACGTATAATTGTCCGTGTGAAAAACACGGTGTGGCCAAATCTAAACCACAAACAGACATCGTTTGGCCTTGCGACTTATTGATTGTCATTGCGAATGCTAATCTTATTGGAAATTGAACGTGTTTGAATTCAAATGGCACATCTGAGGCAATCATAGGGATTCGTGGTAGCAATACATTTTCGCCTCTGAACTTGCCATTCAAAATGCTGGCTTCGACAATGTTTTTCATTATTTTTTTAATTACTAATCGTGTGCAATTGCACAGCCGTGGTGGGTTCAAATTGCGAAGCAAAATAACCGGGGATCCAACCTTCAGTTGTAAATGGTGCGGTGGCATGCCTGGCAAATCCAATGAGTTCAAAAACTCTATTGGATAATTTACAGCTTCGTTAACATCGCAAACCGTATCGATAGATTTGTATGACACCAAGTCCTCTGGCAACAACTGTTGTATCTTGAAATTTAAATCGTTGACGTCCACATTTTTTGCCGCCAAAAATGGACGTTGATGGTAGAATTATAGAGTTACTCGTACCAATTTCGGCGGTGTCGGCGTTGTTCACAATAGCGTCTCGCAAGTGAATGTATTCTTCCGCACGGAGCTTCTGTTGATTATATAGTAAGTATCGTAATAGTTCGCTCTCTATCTTCACGTACATGTCGACCATGAATTGTTGGCAAAGCTCTCGACATCGTAGAATGACGTGGTCCTGACGGCGTCTAATTATCATACGATACGCATAATAATCCTTCGAGCTAACGTTCTTGTTTATTTCGGCTCCTGCAATAACATATTCATTAATATTCATTCTAATTAAGTAATGATGTTCATAATTACTTAATTATTTTTTGCAGCCAGATTGCGAACGAAAAGTTCTCCCTGTTCTTTATTTAAATGTATTGTGCCACGTACATTTTGGTTCTCAAGAGTTTGATATTCTTGTTCACGATCTGGCTGCACTTGTTTTGATCTATTTAACAAAACATTCATAAATATTAATTCAAAATGAATAATGATGTTGTTCATTATGAATGAAGTACCTGTTACGGGATCTCGTTGTTTAATGTTTATGCAATACCCGTCTTGTCCCTTCCAGAACATTGGCGGATATTGAAGAGCGTCGTAAGAACGGTGTGTATCAGCGATGAACTCAAGATTATTATTTCTTCTTCGAATCACGATTTCTCGCGTCGCTGTACGGTCGCCAATCATGATTCCAGCAACGTCGTCAACAACAGGTGCATTAAAACTACGCACGTGCTCTCCAGCTGGTGTTTTATCAGGATTGATGAAAATAGCATGATTGTCACTTTGTAATTTGTGCATTTGTGATTTGAATAATTCATTGTGCTCATTCAATAAAGCATCCAGCTCGCCGATGATCCGTCTGGCATAAGGTGAATTAAGGTAATTGAAGCCGCAAAGTGCATCCACGCGATTGGCGATTGCCCGTTCGGAGTCCTCACCCATAAAATAAAATAAATAAAAACCCATAAAACATAACCCATAAAATAAATTTGTAAAAATTTATGTGGTTCGTTTGGCATTGGCAGCAATGAGCCCACTTTGTGATAAACTTGGCCTTTTATTTTAAATGTCGAATGGAATTGTTGACCATTATTATTTCGGTTGCTCTAAACGATGTCATTTGGAAAAATGAATTGAATTTTCGAATCGACTTTAGAAACATGTTAGAATCTGGATCCGTACCGATAAGTAAGCCGTTCAATGGTTCAGGTGGTGTTTCCATTTCTGATAATTGCACTTTTCCTGACGCGCAACACATCCCCGCTGGCTCATTTTTGAATTTAAGCGCATTACAATGCGGACATTTTTTGTCCCTGGCACCAATCCCCACTTTCGAATGAGCGTAATACTCAATATCGGACTCATACTCGAATGCCAGACGGAGGAATGAATCAGATTGAAATTGTGGATGTACTTCTTGGCGTTGTTGGTCATTTGCTCTGCGCGTGTTAACTACAAACCGGCGCGCTTGTTGTTGTTCCAATCGTCTTTGTTGATTTCGCTCTGCTAGTGCCTCTTGTGATTGTGATTCACGCAATTGCGCCATGCTTACACGCACATCTGCATTTTTTGTTGAATTTGTTCTTCTGTTCTTTGTGATCTTCTATTTCGCATGTCCGTCGTTCTATTCGTTCGACGGTCCAAATTGGCCCCTTTGCGTATTGCTGGCATTGTTCACTGTACAAAACAAACATAGATCAAATTCAAGTACTAAATTTATTTATTGAAATCACTGTACTGAATGTATCTGTTCTTTTATTATTTTACTTACCTTTTCTTTCTGTTTTAATTTAAAATGATTCCCACAAAAAATTTCACGCACTGATTATAATAGTATTATCATATTAATAAAAACTAATAAATATACACAATGGCCGTTGTTGGCTGGAGCTCGTGACAACTGCTCAGTATTATTTATTTATATTAGATCACTAAATTCACTGAATGTGAGAATTATATTCAGCAATTAATAATAAAATGGTAATAAATAATTATTGCACTTTAAATTGATGATAAATTTACTATTAGTATATAATTAACATGACACTTGCATTGAGAAAGTAAAATAATAAGTATAAACGTCACCGCTGTGATTGATGTACAAACAATAAAGTGTTTATATACTCTTTTCTATCAATAATAATGGCCGAAAACTGTGTGTGCGAGAAAGCTTATTGTGTGAGAAATACAGGAGAGCGGCTTCGTTCTCATCTTTACTCCGTCCTTTTCGCTGGGTGAGAAATGACACCGATATACACCTGTCTGGGATAAGTGAGTTGAAGAGTACAGTACTAATATGTCTATTAAAAAAATGAGGATTGCTGGTAGAAGTGTGAAAATTAAGAGTGATATGTATTTTTTAAAGCCAAATCATAAAGAATTAAAAATCCAAAATTTTGTCAAAAAGATTAAAAAAATTATTACAGGGTGGGCCACCCTTATCACTTAGGGGTATAAAAAATAGTTTAAAACCTATTCTCTCAGACCTACCGAATATACACAAAAAGTTTCATGAAAATCGATCAAGCCGTTTAGGAGGAGTTTGGTTACTAACACTGTGACACGAGAATTTTATATATATAGAGATTTAATATATATATATGCAGTATGACATCGTATACATGCAGACAAACAAATGGAACAACAGTTTCACTCTGTAACGGGCTCTTGGTTTACTAGGAAGCCCGAAATACTGCGTCAAATACTCTTATAGCGTTATTGTCTTAGAGCCATTTCGTTTTCAGGTAAAACCTGGACATAGTCTAGAGAATGTTTATTTAAATGACCTTAACGATCTCGTTCTAAATCCGCTTTGAATTTTAATGTTAAGAAATATGATTAACGCTAATAATTAACAAAAGACAAAACAAAATACTACCCTTATTTTTTCTATTTCTTTGGGTTCCGTTCTTTGTTTTAATAAGGGTGAAAAACGATCTTCTTGGCGAAGAATTAAAGTTAAAAGAGAACTATGGTGAAATTGAATGCCTCTTTGACCGTATTTTATTTGCATCACCGGTTTTTTTGTAAAGCCATTGTTTACTTTCTTTTTATTTCTCCTCTTAGCGTTATAAGTTGTTATATGTGATGAGATCTTTCGCTTATAAACGTGAGATTTAGAGAGCTTTTGATGGATATGAGCCAATAGACTTGACATGGAGATTTGTTAGTTTTCAGTGTGTCCTCGTTGGTGTCACTACTGTATCAAGGACTGATTAAAATGCTCAATACACTTTTCTAGCTTGCATTAGATATGTAAAAATGTTTTCTTATCCCATAAAGTGACTAGACGCAAGAGAGAGCAAAACGTTCACATGTAACGTCTGCCCATAGCAAAAGCTGTGTCACTCAGAACATTTCTGTGTGCCATCATCGAGACATCGGTTCACATCATCGGGCACTCACATGCCCATTGATTACACTAGCTCTCAGTGCCCTTTAGACCGAAACAATGCTTGCAGTTCTTCACGGATAACTTCACTGAATAACTGACCTGGGGTAGTACCTACCTAGACGGAATCCTGCATAAGAATCCTACCACCAGTTAACATTGACTCGTGATCGATCTACGAAGTCCAAATATTTAAAAATATGTTTATTCCTTGACATTGATAAGCCTTTTTTTACGGGTTAAAACTTGTATAGCATTATTTCGACGAAATTAATTACTCGTAAAAAAATTTCTTTTAAAAAAGCACTTTTTTAAGTATGTTTAAGAATGTTTAATATTTTTTTACGAGCTACGATTTAATAAGCGAGTCTTCTAACGTATGTACCTTCTTCAGCCAGTTAATGATTCTATGCGGGACAAAGAGCTTATCCAAGAAAGAAGTTTTCGCCATAGTCGTTGTTATAATTTATATGGTTGGCTAGTTGCTAGGTAACAAATCTCAGATAAGAGATAAATAATTGAAAGCGAACGGAAGTTAGTCGACTTTAACAACACTCACGGGATGAGACTAATGAATGTCCCTACGTAATAAAATTGCATAATATAAAGCCTGTATTCGGCGAATCATGACATACCCTAGCCTCGTATTTGCGCATGCCTCCCCGCGTAATTTTCACCGACTTCTCTCCATCTAGAATCGGTTCATGCGCAAAGCCACGAGAGCATCGTGGTTCCTGCGTAATATAAACCTCCATATCAATTTTCGACTTCCTACCATAGCTCAACTTTAGAAGTTGGCCTTTCGCCGATACTTCGATACTGTCGTAATGCATCCCAACTCACTGGTTGTAAGTGTCGCTACATACAACTCCATCGCCTTACACCACCAATCGACTCGCGGAAAAAAGAGACCGATGCACGTCCTCAATATTACATCACTAACACTATCATACTGCCCCCGCCGTCGGCTAGGGAGTATCAAATAAACTTATTTGCGATACCGCCGCATCTTAGGCCGGTTTTCCCCTATCATAAATAGAAGCGTCGTTCGTTCAATCCTTTAAAATGCCAAGCTATGCTAGTGGGTAGTCCGAAGATGTTGGCTAAGGTTAATTTTGCAGACTTACCTTCTATACAATATAATAATATTCTTATTCCATTTAGTAAGTCTGTAAAAGATATTGGTCTTATCATTGACCTCTCATCTTATCAGTCACTGCCTCCTTACGTTCTTTGTATCGTTTAAAACATTTTCTTCCCATTCAATCTAAGCTCATGCTTGTCCATACGCTAATACTACCCATTATTGATCATGCAGATGTGTGTTATCCAGACCTATCCCAAGATCTTCTTAACAAGCTGGAGCGCCTGCTCAACAACTGCATTAGATTTATTTTTGGTCTGCGAAAGTATGACCATGTATCTCAATATCGATCTCAGCTTAATTGGCTTACTGTTCGACAAAGGAGAAATTCCAGAAGTTTGCTTGTTCTTTTTTCCATCTTAAAGGATCCATTTTCGCCGTCTTATCTCAAAGATTAATTTCAGTATCTCTTCTCATCACATGATAGGGTTCTTCGTTCTTCCTCCAATAATAAGATTTGTATTCCTACACATTTCACCGGGTTCTATAGGAACTCCTTCACTGTTCAGGCTGCGCTTCTCTGGAACTCCTTGCCCGATGACATCAGGAAAGCTTCTAATAAATACTCGTTCAAAAAATTGGTTCGTGATTATTTATTAAAGAATCATTACATGTTAAATTGTTAGTTGTCTGTCCCCCATTTAATTTTGCATTGTTTTGTGTATAGTATGTGTTTATATGTATACGTATATCTGTTTGTGTATATGTTTATAAATATATATATATATATGTATGTATATGTATGTTTCTATTTATATATATATATATGTAAATGTTATAAGATATTTATACATATAATTATGTTTTATCTTATATTTTTCGTCTTTTATTGTTACACCTTAATTAAAATCTCACCACTCCATGGGTTGACTGGGAGAGAATGCCTAACGGCATTAAGTCCGCCCTTTGTATCCTTTCTTTGTAAGGGAACAATAAAGATTAATAAAAAAAAAATAAAGCGTCGTTGTAGTTTCTTGCTCCATTTCTTCTCCACTGGAAACTTATTCCGAATTGGTGGTAAACTTAAATTGGGATAATAATGTAAATGAAGTAACTGATCGAGCCGAGGCCGGCCCTCTTGGGCAGCCTCGAGTCAGTTATTTCTCGTGCACATGATGACGGTCGAAGCCGAGGTCCCCTCCAGCTTGCTCCCTTGCGTCATCCATAAATAAAGGTTCGGCTAAGCGCCCTTTAGCGCTCGGCCACCTTTCAATTCGGTGAAGCTGTAAAAGCCTCCGGGCTAACACGGAGAGTACTGAAAAAAAAATAGACTAGTGACCGATTTAAATTCAGCCACTACATACAAATGTTTATCTACGAAACCCTTGTTTGCGTTATATGGGACGGATCTTCTGAATATATGTCTGTGCCAGATCGAAATACACAGACCGGTAATTAAATAACAGTCTAGGGTGCAAGCATCGCAGTACCACACGGTACTGCGATCGCCATTCAGTCTGCTAAGCGTGTAGATTAATGTAAATCCTTCTCTCTTGATCTGGAACAATGGACTGTTAGTCTGTTAACAAGTTGGAGATGTTGATTATGAAAGTATAATTTATTAAAATACGTTAAAAAAATTTTTTTTAATAAGAAAGCATTTATAAATAGCGTACAGTTCATCAAACTTGAATCGTTTCAATGTCGCGACTAGGGATTACGTAAATGGCATTATCTTGTTAGGGACTTTATGAAGAAAGAGTGGACTTTATTTAATGTCATTACCAAACAGAATAGGCGATGCATAAATTCTATGTTAAATAAAACGCTTTAATGTTCTTTTATTTTAATTTTTTGCCTGTACTTGCAGAAATTAGAATATCTGCGAGCTATCTCACTTTACACTGTCTGGAAAGTATTTAATTATAACTATTCTAAAGAAGAGATTGTGAATTTAATTTTTCGCAAGGCTCTTTTTCTTGCTTCTGGGATATGGACAGCAACTGCTGGGAGAATGCCAACAACCAAACATTACCGAGAACTGAATGCACAGATCAGCGAGGTACAATGCCGTACGGCGCAGTCATGTGTTCAGCTTATTTCAGGCGGGCGGAAACCGCGGGCTACAGCTAGATTAAAGCCAATCCCGTTTTCCGCCTAGGAAGCATATTGAAATACTATATTTCGGTTTAGCCCAGTATTGTGCTCAGTGCTGTTATACTTCCGCATTGGTAACAATTTTAGTTGTGTTGCCTTAGACGTACGCCGAACCTCCGGTTTGAGAGGGTAGCGGGTGTCATGCACAGACTGCTGCCCAATCTCGGGGGCCGAGTGACGAAGTTCGCCGCCTCTATGCGGGAGTAGTACGATACGTAGCCTTGTATGGGGCGCCCGTAAGGGCAAAAATGCTAGCCATCCGACGCTGTAGAACAAAACTCTATAGTGTCCCGCGTAGGTTGGCCATACGGATCGTACGAGGGTACTGCACGGTATCCCTTGAGGCAGGCGACTGCCCTGGCTCGCTTTCCGCCACTGGACATACTGGCAGACATGGATGCGAGGGTGTACCACCGGATACGCACCCTCCACAGAGTGGTGAAAGCGAGCCGCACTGAAGCACAACTGAAGTGAGAACTGCCCCCGGGTAACGGGCTAAATTTTTAGAAAAGATGGAGGTGTCACGGTCGCGTTCCGACCGGGAGATCCCGTGACCCCTCTTAAGCGCTGATGGAGACCGCCGTGGGGTTCTAGTCGGTAAGAGTTCGACATAACCCGGCTGCCCCCCTGGCCAGTCGAGTATCCATGAAGGATTTCCCCACGTACAAAAAAAAAAAGACACGCCGAAAGGTGTCCGGCAGAGTAGAGTAACAACTCCCTCTTTCCCGCCGAGGCGACTAAGGTATTGTACGGACCACCCTTTATTCGTGTAGAATGCTGTCACTATACTGCTCAGTGGGAACGCAAAAGGGAGTAAGAATTTTTTTGGACTCGTACCAAAACGGTGGTCGTACATGGTTCGCGACCCGTCACGTCTCGTTTCTTATGGGGGCGAAAAGTGGGCTATATGTGTGGACTCTGCCTACTCCCTATATAGGAAAAGCGCGTGACTATATGTATGTATATATATGTTTGTAAAATGTATATAATTATTATATTTATATTATACTTATTTATGTTACTTATGTATTTTTTCGGTTTGTCTTTATTGCTACACCCCATTAAAATCACACTACTCCATGGGTAGACTGAGAGAAAATGCCTAAAGGCACTAAGTTCGCCCTTTGGATCCTTTTATTGTAAAGGTTTAAATTTAAAAAAAATGTGCAGTGCTGTCACTATAATGCTAGTGAAAACGAATTTTTTACGACTGTGGTCTCTGATAAACCTTCATAAGGGAGATAGTCACTTATTGAATGTATGTATGTGTTGTCCTTAATAAGCCTTTTTCATTATTTGTATATTTTAATACTCAACGAATAAATTCGAATTCGGAAATTCCTTTTGCTAAATGGCAACCGCTCGGGCCTTTATAATAGAACGCAATAGTAAGTAACTCAGGACTTTGCTGTTAACGTTCGTGGTGACCATACAACTTTTATTAGCAACAACACTTATTATTGGGTACGATTAGCTCGTCTCGTCTCTAACTACTGTAACTTGAAATTAAAACAATAATCAATTAATTCATATAGTTATAGGTAGTTGCAATGACATTACATACATTATTAATAAGACTTTGTGATAATTCATCTACACTGTTTTACTATTCTAACTAATTTTAAGTGGCAAGCTTCAAATAGTTAACGTAATCTTTTATGGAGAATGGAAGTTAAATGAGAAATTTTCGAGAACTCTCCTACAGAAAACTTATTAGACATCATCAAACGTTTTACGCGTGCAGCCTCTGGATCTGATTCAGGGCCAACAACGCCCTGAGTGTGAGTAAAATAACGCACTTAGGATGTGGTTGGGGTTGCCATGATTCTGTAGCGCATCAAGAATGTTCGCGGAGGCTGGAGTGTAAGGATTTCAGGGCATTATTCGTAAGCGCGCGGCGTCCAAGCTACTTAGAATCCGGAGAGGAACTATCCTATGGCGTCCTGAGTGCATTGACGAAAAAAATCGATATCCCATTTGTAAGCTCTGTTCCGGGCTTCATATGGTAAAATAGCTTACTACAAGCACTGTGAACTGAATCTTGGCTATGGTGAACTGGTTTGATGACGAACTCCTCAACTACGCAAGATAGCTCCTTCCTGTTTGGGCTCGTTGGTTGGTTTTAACAAGTAGCCAATAGCCCTAGCATCGTTTAAAGTCCAATGCTGGACATCATTATCATTTCAGCCCATCTTAGTCCACTGTTAAACAGAGGCGTCCCCCATAAATTGCTTCAAAACACGGCCATGAGCCACCTACATCCAAAGACTTCCCGCAAAACCATGCCAAACTAGATGGTCGTCGCTCCATATAGTATGAGGGCGCCCTACACCATATGCCACTCGTGAACCTTTCTTCCCTAACGGTTATCGGTTCTACGAGCTATATGGCCGGCCCATTGCCACTTCAGCTTGGTAATTCTTCGGGCTGTGTCGGTTACTTTAGTTTTGCTGCAGAAATCATCGGTACGGATTTCATCACGCAGAGAAACTCCGAGCTTAGACTATTCCATAGCTCGCTGAGCGACTCTCAGCTTCCTTAAACGGTCTGCAGTAAAGGACCACGTCTCTTTTCGATCTGTCATAACTGGTAACAAGCACTGGTTTAAAACTTTGGTTTTGAGACATTGCGGTATACTTGATGAGAAGATGTGATTTGGACAATCTGTCCTAGGTATACATATTCGTCAACAACTTCGAGCGTAGTGTTGCCAACAACAACCAGTATAGGTGTGACATGGACGTTAGACATGATCTTCGTCTTGTCCATGTTCACCTACATACCAGTTGGCAGACATTCGCGATTCTGCCATTATGCCTATGTCGTCGCCAAATCGAAGGTGAGTGATTAATTCGCCATTCATCCAGTAGCTTCTGCACTAGACATCAACCAATGCAGCGGTGAAGAGTTTCAGGGATATTACATCGTCGTGTACAACACTTTACAACACCTTACACTTTTCTGCAATTGGATCAGTTTCGTACTCTGGTTCTGTACTCGTATAGCCATCGTAGGTTTATTGTAGAAACACTGCAGCACTTCGATATACCGACAGTCAATTTCGGCACCATTGAAGTGTCTGTAGCACAGCCCAATTTCGGCGAAACAAAGTCTTTTTCACAGTCCACATACGCTCGATATGGTGGGAGATTTATCTCTTCGGTATTTTGTACAATCTGTTTAAAATTTATTACATATTGTAGCGTGGAATGTTTAAGAAATTGGTTTTATACCTAAAAAAAGAACACTGAGTTTAATTTGTCTAACCAAATTGGAAATGAAAACATTCAAAGCTGCTGCAGTTTTAAATCTTTTTATACTCAGAGATACAGTTTCAATCTTGTCTCGTTAAATTGAAAGCTCGCAGTTATTTAAAAGAAGATTCGTTGAAGGTTCATTTTACGGTAATTTGTATTTTTATAGCTTATTCACTGAGGAAGATTTATAGTAAGATTTCGAATGCTTTACTGCTAAAGCTATTTTACTTATACTTATAAAAGCTTAAGTTATTAATCAAAGCTTAGTTTAAAAATTTTAACAGTCACGTCTTTTTACCATATAAGGGGTAGGCAGAGGTCACTCACGTAGCCCACCTTTTGCCCTCGAGGGAAACGGAATGTGAATTTCCCCATTGCGTTCCCATGAGCAGTATAGTAACAGCATTGCATATTATGGTGTTATTCTGCACGAATAAAGGCTGTCCGTACCGTCCGTCCGTACAGCAGATTACAAATTACATATTTTACTAATGTGCTGTACGGACGGATGGTGCGGACAGCACATTAGTAAAAAATGTAATAAAAAAAAAGTTTTATAATAAACTCTTTTTAAACCGGAGTGTATTTTTCAGTGAAGAACAGGAACAGGAACGCTCAGATCCGGAACAACATTCTATTGGCATATAAACATTTGTACAGCGCGGGAATCGAACCCGCATCCAATCGATTACTCACTCCGCCGACCTAGCCGACAATTTATAGAACTATATAACTATCTTAGTTGCAATTTTTTTTATATCTGAAAGAGTTCGTCGAGGTCAATATAACTCATTATCATTAGATATCAAGTACAGGTACCTAATTTCTCGAATATAATACAAGGACTAAGAAAAAGCTCCCTTTACGTAGTGAATTCTAAGGTGAATCGAAACACCGGTAAGGCTATATACGAGTATGATTGGTTTTTAAATACGGCTACCATAATCTGGTGCCTAAAATAACGTACATAATTGACAAAAATTTGGTATGACCTATTTAATTTCACTACGATAAATTATTACCATGTGCGTGTGGTAGCGGTTTCCGTGTGATAGCGGCTTAAGAGAATCTACCACCCCATCCCATCCCGTGGGTGTCGTAAAAGTCGACAGAGGGAAAATTAAAACCAGCAGACAGGGCAGCAGCATCTTCCTGGAACATTAGAATAAATAAACTGCGGCTGCCATCCCGGCCTGCCAAGCGTGGCAACTATGGCAAATTCAGCTCAAAATGAGAGTTACAAACTTTTGTAGTAATCTATAAGGGAGGTCTGTTTACCAGTGGACTAGTGATAGGCTGAAATGATGATATTATTACCAACAAAAAAAAACAGTATATTATGCTTCTCCTTAATAGATATCCTGAGAACAATTTTAGATTTGTGTCTTATCTTAAAATATTTTTTACTCAACAAACGTACTTTAAGTACTCGTGGGTACGCGAAAAATGACTAAGACTGTTGAGGAAGAAAAATATAAATAAGTGTCGTAGGTAAAACAACGATAATGATCTAAGAAGCGACACGGATATTAACATAAAAATTGGATTAAAATGTTACTGTGGTTGTTCAATTAAGTATATTAGGTGTTTAATTGAAATTGTCATATGTGGATAATAATATCCTAGTGTGTTAAAAAAATGTGTGAGCTTAAAGTTTTGAATTACACTTTATTACGAAATAAGAATATTTCATACGGAGAAAGTTTTAAGTAATATAAATTTGTGATGCTACTTCATTCCATTAAAGGATAAAGTACGGGTTCCTGACTAAACAGTGATATAAGGATTTGGATTAGGGAATTAAAACGGCTTTACTTGGAAATCGGGTACAAAAATAAAAAATACCTTAAAACCTTCGCGAATAATAAAGCTTTTAATGAACTTCACGTTTTTAGCACAGATATATACTCGTACATGTATGTTCATATATTTCGTATACTCCTAGGTTAAAGTAATTTTTATTTTATTACTAAGTAGTTTACGAATTAGATGTCGTAGTTCTTTTTTTTTTGTATAAAGTGACGAAACGAGCAAAACGTTCACCTGATGGTAAGTGCAACGTCCGGCCACAACAAATGCTGTGTCACCCAGAATATTTCTGTGTGACACCACACTGCGCCCGTCACCCCGGGACATCAGTTCTTAAGTCTCAAATGCCCAGTGATTACGCTGGCTCACAGTGCCCTTCAAACCGAAACACATAATGCTTGCACACTACTGCTTCATGGTCGAAAAATTAGCCCTGGGATGGTACCTACTTAGACGGATTCCTGCATAGGAATACTATACCATAATTTTCAATTGCTTTTTCACTTTAAGATTTTGTGATCTATTTATATTTAGTCTCCATTATGCTTTATACGCCGCATCTGTTCAGGTACAATACAACTAAAAATTATCGATTTTTAGAGTACAATTTTTAAACACTGTTAGTGGAGATGCCAATGTAGCCGCATACTTCAGTTATGCCAGTTGTTATTCTTAGAGTAACTTAATTTATGGATATGTAATTGAGAGTCACTGCCGAGTTGTATACGTTTGTGAATTGAAAAACATATTAAACAAGTTTAGGAGGAAGAACCACGTACTCACAAGAATACCAGGGTAAAGAAGTATAACGCAGCTGAATTCCATTTGATAGATGACGAGAACCGAAGGCCTATGTACTGACTGAAAGATATCTCATCAGTTTGATATATATGTTAGATTGTATGTGATAATGCACTGAGGTCTTGATTCATCACCGAAGACGATAAGCGATGTCATTGGGACATAGTGGTCACTTACCATCTAATAATGGGTCATCGTTTGGCAGAGTTATAAAAGAATTGTTCCCTGAATGTTGAAGGTGATGATGTAAAATTCTAAGAATGACTGGCGATGAAATGTTAGTACATATCTGTTTGTACGTAGATCAAAATTTATCGTTATTATAATATTCGTTTTCCAGTAGTGCCCGTAGCGATTAATCATACCCCATTTTTTCTTCGCTTTATCCTACTTGCCGACAAAAAATATGCTAACTCAGTTTTATGTTACAGAAAATTATTACGACAGCAGCTCTACAATTCCAACCTATTTTTTTTTTGAAAACAGCTGTATTTTTATGTTTGTGAGTTATTATTTCTATTTAGGTTATACCTGAATGACAAATTTCGGGTTTTCGAAACCTAAAGTTATTATTTCAATTTCTCAAAATTCTGTGTATGAGTCGATACAAAGCGTTTGATTCGCCTCATTCCAAATTTAAATCACTGACGATAGTTTTCTTCAGTAAGGTCTTTGAAAGGTCATAAAAGCATTCTGAGCGACTTCAGCGCTGTTGACGCTAAATGAAATACCCCGAAATCTAAGTTTCAGCTTATAGACAGAAAAACCTCGCATAATGCTAAATGAAGGTGATCAGGCACCTTTCGGACTTTTTGTTTTTAGTAACTGTATATATTAATATTACGTTTGTTTTCAATAAATGTAATAATAAATAATTTATCGAATACTTTTGGTAAACATAATTTACTGAATCATAAGGTAACACAACTACAGTTTTTGAATGTCTAAAGAAAGTTCAAAGGAGCTAGAAAGGATTCTAAGATTTATATATCTCGAAACTTATGTCATAACATATTCTAGAGACACACAGTTTTAAAGTAAGCGAAAATAAAAATCACAAGACAATATCATAAACAAAGTACGCTATTTACCATTAGAAAAAATAGCCAATTTCGTAGGCTTTTTTACTAAGCGTTGCCACATAAAAATTCATCACTTGGGCCCTCCCGCTGTAATAATCGTACCCAACTTTCTACTTTTTTTTTGTTTAGAAATTTTGTTCCTTGTAATAATACACTTTCTGGACGGTGATCATATGTATGTTATTAAGATAGCCTACACATTCCTAACTAAAATTTCCACAATTCGTCACGTAATACGAAGATATTCAGACCAATTATACTCATCATCATTGATGAGGTTATGATATTGAGGTTTGTTGTGGAGGTGTGTGAAACCTCTCAGCAATACACTTTTTAAAAATATACCGTGGACTTTCCAGCAGGACTCTGCACCTGGTCGCAAGGCACGAACTACCCAAGCCTGGCTTGAAACAAACGTTCCGGACTTTATAAGAGCTGAAGACTGGCCCTCATCTAGCCCAGACCTCAACCCTTTAGACTTCAAATTATGGTCAGTTTTAGAGGACATGGCCTACTCTAAACGACACGGCGACATTGAGTCTCTTAAAAAGTCTTTGGAGCAAGCAGTGGCGAAATTTCCCTTGGAAACAGAACAGAACCTCGTAAATCCATAGAGTCGTGGCCAAACAGATTAAAGGCCTGTATAAAAGCCAAAGGTGGCCATTTCGAATAGAATATTTTTTTATTTTTTGCTGAGACTAATAAATATGTAGGTATAAATTTTAATAGTATTACATTACTTCATTAAAAAAAGGCATTTTCATTTGTAATAGAACTTATGGCCGGACTAGGTAATTATATAAAACAAAGTCGGGTTAGTTACACCATTTATAACTCAAAAACGGCTGGACCAATTTTTATGATGCTGGAATTGTTGTTTTTGTCTCCGCTCCTTATAGCAGAATAACTATTAAAACATCAAAAAATCACGAAAAAAAGTTATGAAAAAAATTTATTGTTTTACGTATTTGTATACAATCTGTAACGACGCCAAGTGACACATGACAGAATCAAAACTTTTATTATTTTGTATGTATGAGATTTCTGTTACAATAAATACTTTTTCTTTCTTTCTGTCTTCTTTCATTATCCTCTGACAGCTGATTCAAATGCTCGGTTCTTTCATTGCTTACCATTAAGCTAGCCGTGCAGACGGGCATCGCGATTTATCAGCATTTTTCACCGAGTTTTCACGTATTTTTCTTTCAGTTTTCGTCAGTTCTTGCATTTCTAAGTCAAACGGTAAGTTGCCTTCGAAGATGTTAACTTTGTAAGATTATCATCATCGTCGATATAACTGTAGATAATCGTTAGCCACAAGCACATCGTTAATATATTTTTAAAATTTAAGTCTACGACCATGTTCTATCCGATCGGCTTTAGTTGCAACATCTCTTTGCATTTTATAGGAACACTCCACGTGATAAACACGTGGAGTGTTCCGAGGATGTGTTCGGATTAACTCCAGCCGCTTTTTTTAAATTTCACCGTCGCACATTACGACACAGCTCAAGTCATTGTCACCACCTTGATGGTTGGCATTCCACCACAGTGCGTTTTCGCGGAATTTTCTACCACGCACATGCACTTTATGGAATATGCTGCCGCCAGCGGTTTTTCCGGACCGATACAACATAGGGACCTTCAAGAAAAGAGTATATTCCTTTCTCAAAGGCCGGCAACGCATCTGCTATTCCTCTGTTACTGTAGATGTTCATGGCCGGCGGTGATCAATTACCATCACGTGAACCACCTGTTCTTGTGCCCTCTCTTCCATAAAAAAGTGGAAATCTAAAAAATAAAATTACAAAAGCTGTGATCTGTATGGTGTGGCTGTAAAGTTTTTTTTTTAATATAAAGCTCCACAGTAGGATTTCTCCTGTATCGTGGGTACATTTAACATCCACATATATTTCAGACCCGAAAACCAACAATTTGTATTTTTGCACAAATGGTGGCTCCGGCTGGGTTCAAACCCAGGACCCGCGGCGTCGTTTCTTAACTTAAATGTAATTCAGAAATCAATCAGAACGTTTGCCGGGACAGCTGGTAATAATATAAAAATAAAAACACAGTATACACATGCCCATGTATGAGCCGCGCTGTTGTTTGTGTGTGCCTGAGTGCTAATGCGCGCACGTGTCGGTGCGTGTTTGCTTGTTTGTGTGTCTGTGCATTCGTATGCTTGTGTTTTTGATCATCGCACTAAAATTATTGTGATCTTTTAGCCAGCTATATAATATTTTATTGAACGTATGATTGAAAATGTACAGTATTATTTTGTACCGAAGTATAACTTCAGCGCAGGGAAATAATAGTGTTTCTATTGTCAAAATTTTTTTTTTGGATCACGTAGCCGAGCTATTCTTTTAGACATGGATTGTCATTGTATTATAATATTACCTTATTGCTTTATGCTCGTAATTAAGAGAATCATACTTTAATATATTTTTCTAGACCAACTTCAACTAATTTTAATTTTTTCAGAACTTTGATCATTAAAATCTCATTAAAATATGATCAGTGAATGTCGATTAGAGTACTTTAGTTGTCTTCATTTTGCGAAATTATGATAAAGACTTGTTATTATTTTTAAAGTAAATATTGTTAACATTTAGAGTATTTTTTCATTTAACACCATTTAAAACGGTATAATAAAATTGCTTTCCTATATTGTTCTTGATTATATGTATGGATACAGTTAAATAATCTTGCTTAGGTAGAGTTTTATGGTTCGTCGTTTGACAATACGTGTAATAAATATGAAACTAGATGCTATTTGTTCTGTATATGAAGAAATGGGGTGTAATTAATACATAAACTGATTACTGAAAAGAGAATAAAAAAACTGATATATTTCACACATTTAGTCACTTTGTCGCAGAGAAATTTTAATGCACAACTAGCGGAAATTGTTAGAAATTTATTATGCAGGGGCCATAGAATCGCTATAAAAGCAGACCCAGCGCCTATAAGGCGTTCGTTAAAATAACTTTTACGATCTCTTTGTCAATCTGTCATTTATGTTTTACTATGCCATCGAATTTATTTAACATAGAGAAAAGTTGATTTATGAGTAATAAAGGTAAGAGATTTCGGTTATGACAAAATCATAATACTTTTAACAATTACGAATCGGCAATGAGAATATACATATCCTTACCCTTGTAATAAGTTTCTTATTAAACATTTTAATTCAATTATACATAATTATGTTTTGCTGAGAAACAAATTATTGAATGCCTTTCATTATCATCATCTGTGAGTTTACTGCTGAACATAGGCCTCCCACATAAATAGCCCCCTGCATCCATAGACTTTCCGCAAAACCGTACAAATCGCAGGTGTACAAAATGCAGAGGTGGCCACTCGAGGAACCTTTGTTCCTCGTCGGTTATCGGTTCTATGAGCTATATGGTGGGCTCATTGCTATTTCGGATTGCTAATTCCAAAGGGCTATATTGGTATCTCTAGTTCTGCTGCAGATATCATCGTTACGGATTCTATCTTGCAGAGAAACACGGAGCATAGCCCTTTCCATAGCTCACGTGTGGTGGCAGCTTAAGAGAATCTACCACCCCATCTTATCCCGTGGGTGTCGTAAACCGCCTGCCAAGCGTGGCAACTATAGGGAAATCCCCTGAAATGAGAGCTTGACCTTATTATCGAAGTTGGACTTAACTAGTTTGACTATCTATCCTAAGTGCAACACGAATTGTCAATATATACTAGACATAGCTGTAGATTGTACTTCAACTTAGTCAAAAAAAACTAAATTGTAGCTGTGTTTTTCTGCTTTGTTTTTTGCTTCTGCGAAGTGGCTTCGATGAGACTCAATCCACAGTATTGAATTCTTTGATTCAATTTTATCCCAAATCGTTTTAGAAAACAATCGCTAGTATCGTAATAGAACTTCACAAATTGTATTTTGTCTAGTTCGTTCAAATTACTGCTCAGAATCTACCCAACGAGTTTCTATTCTTGATATATACATAGAATAGTATAAATGAAAATTAAAATAAAGCTTATGTTTCAAGGTATTCTGCGATTTTTTATGCATGTAGTTGAAGTTGACTTAAAGAGTTTGAGTTCTTGATGATTTAAAATGTTTTAATATAATATGTTTCCTTGATGACTTCCGACTACTTCGACGATTTTCGAATAATCGGAAGCTATCAACTACACAGGATTTAAATGAAACTAATTTTACGGATTTTATCGCGTTTATTTTTGTTATTTATAACCCGACGTTTCGAGTGCTTTACAGCACCCATGGTCACGGGGGGACTGAGGTGACAGATGTCCTGATGTCATAGTTAACCCGGAGTACCTTCAGCTTTTAATTATTTTTTGTGGTCCGATCTACGCAGAAAGAGCTAACTGTGTCTTGAAGTCTTGCAGTGGTATGCTTGGTTTTTGTCTTAATTTTATTAATTATAGGATCCCAAGTTGGTGGTAATACCCAACCATCTTCTCTATTAAAATTAGGATGTTATTTAATTTCAATAGCCTCGCGAATCATCCTTGTAAGGAATCGGTGTTCTTTTGCGAGGATTTGTGGTTTATCAAATCTGATGTAATGGTTGGGATGATCCAGAACATGGTCACAGACTGCAGACTTCCTGGGGCGGCGATGCTTCACATCAGCTATATGTTCTTTTACGCGGGTTTTTACTGATCTTTTTGTTTGCCCTATGTAAGAGAGACCACATTCACAATCCAGCTTGTATACTCCTGCATCTTGTAGAGGGATGTTACACTTGACAGATGGTAAAAATTGACTTATCTTCTTCGGCGGCTTGAAAAATGTTTTTATGGAAGCCCGCTTCAAGATATAGCCAATCTTGTCCGTGACTCCTCTGACATATGGTAGGACTGCAGGTACACGCTCGACTGTGGCCGGCTTCACTCGGTCACTGCGACGAAGGCGCGGAACCCGAAGCTTGTTGTCTTGCAAAACTTGCTTGACATGCTGAAGCTCGGCGGCCAGGTGTTTACTGTCACAGATCCCTTGTGCTCTCTGAAACAAAGATTTGCCCACGGTAGCTAACTGTGAAGGATGGTGGTGAGATTCACCGTTTAAATACCATTTTTACCATCTGTCAAGTGTAACATCCCTCTACAAGATGCAGGAGTATACAAGCTGGATTGTGAATGTGGTCTCTCTTACATAGGGCAAACAAAAAGATCAGTAAAAACCCGCGTAAAAGAACATATAGCTGATGTGAAGCATCGCCGCCCCAGGAAGTCTGCAGTCTGTGACCATGTTCTGGATCATCCCAACCATTACATCAGATTTGATAAACCACAAATCCTCGCAAAAGAACACCGATTCCTACCAAGGATGATTCGCGTAGCTATTGAAATTAAAAAACATCCTAATTTTAATAGAGAAGATGGTTGGGTATTACCACCAACTTGGGATCCTATAATTAATAAAATTAAGACAAAAACCAAGCATACCACTGCAAGACTTCAAGACACAGTTAGCTCTTTCTGCGTAGATCGGACCACAAAAAATAATTAAAAGCTGAAGGTACTCCGGGTTAACTATGACATTAGGACATCTGTCACCTCAGTCCCCCCCGTGACCATGGGTGCTGTAAAGCACTCGAAACGTCGGGTTATAAATAACAAAAATAAACGCGATAAAATCCGTAAAATACGTTTCATTTAAATGTGTAGTGTTCGCGTAAATATAAGAAATCATTATAACTACACAGGAGTTACTTTAGCGCCACAGCAAGTGTACGTGGAAACACAGACGAAATCAAATGTCAATCTACCGCCTCCCAATATAACGCTCGTGTGGTGAGATCGGAGGTTGGCTAGGGTACAGTTTTAGACACACGGGGAGAATTAAAACATAACCATAAACCATATTTATTTAAAGTGAAAACTTATTAAGAATCATTGTGATTTGAAACTCGATGAAACGCGACAAATATATACATCCATAGGATTTAGTCTGCGAGAGAATGAGATAGAATACAGTATAGTGTTTCCTATTATATGTATATTTTATAATTCGTCCAAATCTTCGATTTCTTCGTAGATTTTGCTCTCATTGGCTCGACAACAAGAACAAAAACAGTAATTGACGCTGTATTTCAAAGATATATTGATCAAATCAAACCAAAGCATTTTTTTCATTCTTCAATTACCATCAGCCACTCGTGTCATTTGTTGGAATTGAAAACTTGGAGTGTGTATAATAAATATGTAGAATTAAAATATTAAATAATGTTTCAACTTATTAACAATATTATAAAAATAAACCCGACAGATATCCCACTCCTAATAATCTAAATTCTTCTTTGTAGTTTTCTGAAGGTTTCACTTCTGCCGCGTGTGAACAGCACAGCACACATGTATTTTTTTGATAAAGCAACGAAACTAGCTTTTAGTGGTGCCTGCACCGGGAACCGAACCCTGGTTACTCGCGTAATATGAAATTTAAAGCAAGCTTCTAGCCTCTGAGGTACCACGCCTATAGTATATGTATCTATTTTATTTAATATATATTTTGAGTATTAGATCTATTTGCATTTTATATTTCTTAATAGATTTTAAGGTTCTACTAATTAGTTTCTTTTTGTTTTACAGGTGTCCACTGCTAGAAATAGGCCTCTCCTATAGATTGTTACAAAACACTGCCCTGAGCCACCTGCATCCATTGACTTCCCGAAAAACCGTGCAGCTTATCGATACGAATTCACTCGAGAACCTTTCCTCCCCAACGGTTATCGGTTATCGGTACCTATATGGCCGGCCCGGCTACATTGCCACTTCAGCTTGCTTATCCTTAGGGCTATGTCGGTTACTTTAGTTCTGCTGCGGATGTCATCGTTACGGATTTTATCACGCAGAGAAACTCCGAGCATAGCCCTTTCCGTAGCTCGCTGAGCGACTCTGAGCTTCCTCATGCGGCACGCAGTGAAAGCACCGCGTCTCTGTTCCATATGTCATCACTGGTAACTATGCACAGGTTATAAACTTTGGTTATGAGACATTACGGTATATTTGATGAGAAGATGTGATTTGGACAGTTTGTCATTCGGAACATGTCACCACTTGCGAAACGCACTGGTTGTAAACTTTGCTTGATGAGGCACTCAGGTATACTCGACGAGAAAATGTGACGCAATTTCCGGAATGCTGCCCAGCCGTTTTGGATCCGTCGATTGACCTATTCGTCGATGTTGGACCTGCCTAGTCCTAGGTATACATATTCGTCAATAACTTCGAGCGTAGTGTTCCCAACAACAACCGGTATAGGTGTGACATGGATGTTAGAGATGATCTTCGTCTTGTCCCTGTTCATCTTAAGACCTACCGGTTAGGAGACACTATGTAGGACAATGAGCATAGTGCCCAGTTCCTCCACCGATTCTGCCATTATGACTAAATCGTCGGCAAATCAAAGGTGAGTGATGTATTCGCTATTGACGTAAATACTGTATCCTTTCCAGTCCAATAGCTTGAAGACATCTTCCAATGCAGCGGTGAAGAGTTTCAGGATATGATGTCGCCCTGTCTTACACCTTTCTGCAATTGGATCGGTTTCGTTCTCTGGATCTGTACTCGTACAGCCATCGTAGGCTTATTGTACAAACACTGTAGCACTTCGATATACCGACAGTCAATTCGGCACCGCTGAAGTGAATAGAAATAATACAGGAGAAAATCCTACTGTAGGGCTTCGTTAAAAAAAATTAACATCTGCCGAAGTGTGGAAATTTCTTAGAACTTTTGCTGTTGGCAAGCCGGCCACACCGGATTGTGGCCCTTCTCTCTCACTTGATGAGTTAAATCTACATTTCGCTTGTGTCAAAACAATGGACTCTACAATCCGTTCTCATACTATGGCTTCTATTGCGTCAATGCAATCTCTTAACATTCCGGCATTCAATTTTTCTCCTGTTGACCAGGATGAAATTAAAAAGTTCGTTTTGGCAATTAAATCAAAGGCTGCGGGTTGCGATGACATCACCAGACATATGGTGGTCCCTATATTAGATCATCTTCTCCCGGCAATTACTTACATTTTAAATTTTACTCTAGATTCTGGCCAATCTCCCAGCCATTGGGAAAAGGCTTTTATTAAACCTCTTCTTAATGTTCCTGTTCCCAATCTTCCTAATCAGTATCGGCCAATATCAATTCTGCCCTTTCTTTCCAAAATTTTAGAAGCCTGTGTACACAAGCAAATTTCCATGTTTATCTCGAAACAACTTACTGAGCACTTATCAGTCTGGGTTTCGCTCAGGTCATGGCACTGACACTGCCTTAATCAAATTTACTGATGACATTAAACAAGGTATGGAGGAAAGAAAGAAAACAGTGGTAGTGCTAGTTGACTTTTCTAACACTTTTGACATTCTCCTTTCCGTCCTATCCCATCTTAATTTTGTACCTAATGTCTTAGAATGGTTTGCATCTTATCTTCGCGGGCGCCAGCAATCAGTTCATGTGGGACAAAAAACTCAGCTTGGGTTGATGTCAAAACTGGCGTACCGCAAGGCGGAATTCTCTCTCCCCTAATTTTCTCTGATTTTATTAACTTAATCACCTCCAATTTCGACTGCTTGTACCATCTGTCATGCTGACGATCTACAGCTATATATGCAGTCCGAAATTGACGAACTTCATAACGGTATCAATCATTTAAACAAGAATCTAAATGCTCTCAAAGATTGGTCATCTCGTTATGGAGTGACTGTCAATCCACTGAAATGTTAAGCTATCCTAGTAGGTAGTACCGAGGATGTTGGATAAGGTTGACTATTCAGGCTTACCTTCTTTACGCTAGCTAGCTCTGATATTCTTATCCCCTTTAAGTAAGACTATGAAAAATCTTGGTCTAATAATTGACAACACTTTGAACTGGAAAGTTCAGGTTACCAACATTAGTCGGAAAGTCACTTTACGTTCACTTTATCGTCTGAAACATTTTCTCCCTATTAGATCTAAGCTCATGCTTGTCCAAACGCTTATATTACCCATTATTGACTACGCAGATGTGTGTTACCCAGACCTATTCCAAGATCTTCTTAACGCTTGCATAACAACTGCATAAGATTTATTTTGGTCTGCGAAAGTATGACCACATTTCTCAATTCAGGTCTCAGCTTAATTGGCTTACCATTCGACAAAGACGCAATTCCAGGATGCTGCTTGTTTTTTTTTCTATTTTAAATGATCCATCTTCACCTTCATATCTCAAGGAAAAATTTCAGTATCTCTCTTTTTCACATGATAGGGTACTTCGTTCATCTTCTAATAATAAGATTTGCATTCCTACACATTTCACCGGGTTCTTCAGGAACTCCTTCACTGTTAGGGCTGCACTTCTTTTGAACTCCTTGCCCACGCCCAATAAATACTCCTTTAAGAAGTTGGTTCGTGATTATTTATTAAAGAATCATGACAACATAAATTGTTAGTAGATTGGTCAATGCTACAAGTGTGCATTTATTTTATGTATAATATATACATACATATATATATATATATATATATATATATATATATATATATATATATGTATATATATATATGTATGTTTTTATGTCTCGTATCAACGCCAATAACCGTTGGGGAAGAAAGTCCTTCAGTGTACCAAACACCTTGCACCCTAGATATTGCTGCAGTCATCGGGCAGGGTATTTTGGGCCTGAAATATTAAAGACTAGCTGTGCCTCGCGTTTTCACCCATTTAAACAAGCCAAGCAAAATAATGATTTTAAGGGTTATAATTTTTTTTACGCGGAACCCTAATTATTTTTCTAAAATTAAAGTAGCCTCAGTTACATACTTACATACATATACATACTCGTAAGATCACGATTGTATCCCATAAGGGGTAGTCAGAGACTGGGCACTCACTGCAAAAACTGATGACTGCCACAATCCACGTTTCACCAAAACAATATAATGCATCTTGGTGTGATAGGTGGTGAGCCGATCGCCACCATGCGCTGTTGGGTGCACAGTGCAGTTTAATTCCTTACTCGCCTTTTACGAGATCCATTGGATGAGATGGAGTGGCAGTATTTTTTATTTATTTATTTATTTAAACTTTTATGCACTTAAGTTGTACATATGGCGGACTTAATGCCTGAAGGCATTCTCTCCCAGTCAACCATAAGGCTAAGCAGAGATAAATATATGATAGGCGGTGCAGCCAATATTAAAAAGAAAAAAAAACAACATGAGAAAAAAACATATATACATAGATAGCAATACAATATACGCAATTATATCAATACATACACACATTCAAATATACATACATATATATATATATATATATATATACATACATATCTATATCTATATCTGCATATACATAAAACTACTACATAAATATAGATATAAATATACTACTAGATAATTATTATCAAATAGGAACATTTTATTACGTCCTTAAAACATCGATTCATATGCAATGAAATTAACTCATACTTGCAGCGAATTTTTGAAGTATTCCCTGACTTTATTTTTGAAGGCAAACCTATTGGGAGCTTTTTTAATGTCAGGAGGTATATCGTTCCAGAGCCTTATAGCCGTTAGGGCGAAAGAGTAAGATATGTATCCAGAACGGTGTAAAGGCGTGAGCAACTTGAGATTACCCGAGGAACGGAGTGAACAGTCATGAGAGTCTCCTAGGTATTGAAACTTACATTTCAAATACTCAGGAGCACATGGATCGTTTAGTATTGTGAAAAGAGTGCAGAGTATTCTAACATTTCTGCGCTGACGGATAGGCAGCCAGTTAAGCTGATTACGAAAGGGAGATACATGATCGTATTTACGAAGACCATAAATGTATCTTATACAACTATTAAGCAGACGATCCAATATGTTAAGCTGATGTTGTGACAAATCTGGGCAACACACATCAACATATTCAATAATCGGCAGAATGAGAGATTGGACAAGCAAAACCTTGGTTGGGGTTGGAAGAAAATTTTTCAAACGATAAAGAGAACGCAAGTATTCTTTTAGCGAACCGCCACCACATGACTTGAAGTTACCTGCTCTAATATCAACTATCTGTCAATGAAAATTCCGTCAAAATCGGTCCCGCCGTTTCGGAGATTAGCCGGAACAAACAGACAGACAGACAATTTTTAAAAGTTGTTTTTTACTTATAAGTACCGTATATTTAAGCATTGAGTAAAAAGCTGTTATTTTGTTATAACAAACGGACACTCCAATTTTATTTATTTGAATAGATGGTGATATCGCCATCTGTTAGCAGCCACGAGATTTCACATGCTTTTTTCTAAGTCAGCATTAACAATACCCAGCGTGAGTAGTAAGAGTAAGAGATAATTCTTATTCTTAAATAATTATATATTTTTTACCATAATATGAAATTATTTAAGAATAAATACATTTATAAAATGTTTTTGTATACTGGTAATCGTGCCCAAACTGAGTATTGTTTACGGAACAATAATTTCCTTAAAACAAATTTATGTTACGAGTATGATTATTATACCAATGGAGCCCAAGTTGTTGAATTTTTATGTGGCAACGCTTTGCACAGTAGCTTTTGAAATTGGTTATTTTTTTCTTAGGTAAATTGCCTCACTTTATTTATTTTATAGTTAAATGAAATACCGTTTTACTTACATTTAGCAGATGTTTTTTATCCTATAGAAACTGTTAATTTAAACTTGAACTTACATGAAACCTGTGTTTAGTAATAGTAGAAAACAAATTTTACCAATGCTTTAATTTTTTCATAGATGCATGCAAGTGTATCAGGTTACATTTAATTTGTGGCAACAAAAATTGTAACTTGTTCATATGGATTTGAATGGATATGAAAAGGAAAACGTCGTGTACCTATACTGGCATGTACTAAAAAAATTATGCTCCTATCATTAACATGCTAACTTAATACGAAGGGAGGAAGAAAAGATCATAAGGACCGCGTATGGCAGGATTTTCAACCGATATGATTATGTATGACCCATGCTTAGTATGATCATAGCAAGATTCAATGGGTATAGTCGGTAATTATGTTAATAATTACAGCGTTATAATATCTTGTTTTGGTAGTATTTTTGTAGTATCAACCGGCAGAAGTCGAAGTGGTTGAATATGACCAGGAAACCATCTTCACAATGGCTTGCATAAGAGGACGTCGCACTTCATCTCTTGTTTTTCATATGAGTTTTGGTGATAAATGAACACAGCCCAGCTAGCAAATTGACGCGTACAACTAAAATTAATGAATCCAGATATTAGTGCGTTGTTACCCAATACGACCTCGACAGCCCTCTGTGCAGAGCCTGCATGGAAGTGGATGAAACAGCGGCCCATGTCCTGCTGGACTGCCCAGTGGTCGCAGAATACCGGGCTAAGTATCTCGGTTCGCCGAGATCTCTCCCCGAGGTCGTGGGCAACACCAAAGGTTTGCTGCGGTTCCTGGAGGAGATAGGTTGGCTCGAATAAATCTATTATTCCTGCCCCAACGCAAAATACGCGTATAGACGTGGAGTTGCGGAAATCAGCCCAAAGCAATCTACAATCTACCCAATACGACTAGGATAGAATATTATTATTGCCTTATTGTCATTTTTTATTTAATTAACACAAATTTAATCTTATATCCACGACATAAATTAGCTTTTTAAAGGAAATCAACTATCGTTCCCACGAGGGTTTTAAAGTGGTTGCCAATTGGACGCAATAAAATTTGAATTAAATAATAAGCGCAATGTGCGCTCTTTTTTTGAGGACGTTTTTGAGTCACTGACCGGTTTTTTATGTCAATGACTGTACCGCAGTTTATTTTTCCAATATAGCCTAAAATAAGTTAAAAATATTATATTATAAATATTTTTTTAAGAAGGGGCAAACGTGCTTACGGCTCACTTGATGGTAAGCGATTATTGCATCGCAAGAACATCCGTAACACCAGACGGATAGTCGGTGTATTGCCGGCTTTTGAGAATGTAATTGGTTCTTTTCTCGAATGTCTCTCAAGTCGATTCGGTTCGGCGAAACCAATAGCGGCAGCAGATTCCATTAACAGGTTGCGCGTGGCAGATTTTTTTTATTAGATAAAGAGTGGAGATGACCAAAACGATCACCTGATGGTAACTGCAATGTCTGCCCATAACAGATGATGTGTGACACAGAAATTATCCTGAATATTTCTGTGTGAACACTCCTTGTGCGTGTCCACACACTCCATGTGCGTGTGTGTGTCCACACTCGCCCGTCACCCTGAGATATCAGTTGTTAAGTCTCATATGCCCTGTGATTACACTAGTTCTCAGTGCCGCTCAGACCAAAACACAGTAATGTATGCAGACTACTGTTTCAAGGCAGAATAACTGGTCCTGGGGTGGTACCTACCTAGACGGATTCCTGCATAACCTGCCAACCATTATGTTGATGTGGATGGATTTTGTTTTATACCGCAATGTACGAAGAAGTAATATAATTTAATCAAATTTATATACTTACCATAATATTTTCTGCGTCTTGTATCACTGTATTTCTTTTTGGTCGCTATGCTGTATTACTTATAAAGACAAGCTAAAAATGAACGACGACAATTTCACAAATGAAATTTATTCAGTTGCTGATCTATTGCGGTGAATGCGGATCGCGAATATTAAAGAACTGTCGTAAGCACGTTAAGCAGTGTTAGTACATTTAGACTGTATTCTTTGAAATACTGAGCAATATTTCTAATCTAACCGTTTTAAATTTGAGCTAGAGACATCAGTTCTTGTAGAAATCAAGGTTATTTTATCATGAACACTTTAACCAGGCGTAAGTGCTTTGTACTTTGTGGTCAGGAGCTGCATCTTGTTAGAAAGATCATGGCATGCCATCGAAAAATGTAGAATTAGGGGCGCTACAACAGGATCTAAGGCGCTACACAGTGTAGTACACTTGTAAACTGAAGTATAAGTATAATGAAATATTAATATAGACCGAGTCACTTGCCTGACATTAATAGTTTCGGGTCTACTTTACCCTGTCTTACACCTTTGATTATAATACCGCCAAAATGGAAAATTGAATCACATGCTTTATCATAGACCACATTACACTAGACATTGTGGTAGATTGAACTTCTTTGTCTTCTATACAATCTGGCGAGGGTGGTGTATGATAGTCAAGCCTTTTTTTTAATTCTAGCCCAAACAAGCCGGCTTGTGCAAGCCACAAGCCGGCTTGTTCGGGAGGCAAGAATTTGTCTATTTTTCTGCATAAGAACTAAAAATTACGTTGCGTTATGAAGTTACTTTGTCGGACGAGCTGAAAGAAATCTACCAGATGTATTCTATTGCCAGATTGAAACATTTTAAAAACAATGTTTCATAAATTTTTAAAACATTTTATAAAGTTTTAAAAAAATATTATAAAATTGTTCTTTGTCCTACACATGTTCTAAAACTAAATTTCATAAAAGACAAAATCTATAACAAATAAGTGCGTTGCAAACTCAAGCAGACTCCACAAATTCGCACCTGTTCACAAGTTTGAAAAATATGGCAACCATCACCCTGCGATTTTTAGTTTTCAACTATTGCAGCTCTTCTTATAGCTTTTAGATAAGAGTGAATAGCCTTATATTTTGCTTTTGGGTAATACCCTACATGTGTAATAGACAGGCGTTGCAATTACTATCGGACGGACAATTAATGTGCCTCATCAGTTACTTTCGTAAAAAATCCTCCTAGCCGACTTCGATCTTCATATTACTTGCAGAAATAACATATGGTTTCAAATTTAAAAACGTTTTGCCTGTGACACAGTTTTAATAACTTTAAAGACAAATGTCGTTGAACGGCTAACAATTTAAATAACATTAAAAACTGCCAAAAATTTAAAACAGTAATTTCTGTTTCAGCCTAAACTCCTTAAGAACTTTTCGTTTGTATTTGTTTTCAAAGATTATGATTTGTGAAGTAAATTATTTAATGGCAAAAGTCAAACTTGAATAAGAAGCTAAATCAAAGATCCAAAAACTAATAACCAAACATTTCTTATATTTTTAATAAGAACGCATTCCCAAATTTTTTTAACCAGTTAACTTGAGATTTCTTCAAGTAAATTGTAAATAACTCGATAATTTAAAATAAATTTTGTAAAAGATTATCTTTAAAAATCCTCGATAATGAAATTGTGAGAGAATAAATTTAATTGAGTACATTTTTTAAACTGTTACATGAATTAGTTCAAGCCATGAAAATAAATTAAACCTTTATAAATAAGTAAGTAACAGAGGTTTATAATAAATTGCTGGCAATTAAACGCATTAAATGAAAACGTAAATTCACATTTACTATATGCTCTGCATTGAAAAAAAATCAGAGTTTCACGCATGCCAGATAGTAATATTGTTCGAAGTTGTCTTAAATCTTCTAACTTAAGAACAGTGTGAAAAACGACTTCTTATCCTGTCATAACAGGAAACCTGTGCCTATGTGTATTAAACGAGTAGAAATCGATATTATTATTGTCTGAATATATTATACTCGTGATACTGATGGATCCTATGCAGGAATCCATCCAAGTGGATATCTCCGCAGTGTACGTTATTCTGCCGTCGAGCAGTAATGTGCAAACATTACTGGGTTTCGATCTGAAGGGCACTAGTAAGTATAAACTAGCTAGCTAGCTAGAAGCAAGTGTAAGCTAGTGTAATTACAGACCACACAGAACTTGGCAATAGAATGTTCTGGGTGACACATGGAAAAGCGTTGCACTTACCATCATTTGAATGATTTGCTCGTCTCATCAAGTTCTTCCATGAAAAATGCGGCAAACCTCGCACACCGGGGCATAGTTGCAAGTTGGTAGGTATTATATGTATATGTAACATTTCGTAGTTTCAACTTCATTCTATGATTCATCTCCATTTTGTCCACCCCTTATATTGAAGTAGTTTTTTGGTTTAATATAAAAGTCTTCATAAAATTCCATAGTAATAACTATTATTAATTTACAAGTCAGACTAGTAAGATAAATATCTAAGCTATTATGAACAACTTAACATATATCTCAAGTTTAAAAGCAAATCTCTAACAAGTGCATGTTGCATATTGATAACATATAGAACTGAGATTTTTTCCTTCAAGTCCCACAGCGATCTGTGGAAAAGGCTACGCTCGATTTTCTCTGCAATATAGAGATCTGTAACGACGATAGCAGCAGCAGAACTAAACTAACCGAAATAGACCTTAGACTCATGTAATTCTAGTTGCAATGTACCGGCCATATAGCTCGAAAAACCGATGACTGTTGCGTTAAACAAGGGTCAGCTGATTAATAAATCACCTTTTTATTTCGCTTTCTACAGCGATTTGGGATTCGCTAGATACTCCATCAAAAGAATCGCTAACTTGTTGATATCGATTTTCAAAGGTGACTTTTGTCTACGAATTTGACGCCGGTCGTTTGCAGGAATTTTTCGATGTTATTTTGTGTACATCTTCTTGTGACATCTGAATAAATAAACTGCAGTTGTCAACCCGTCTGCCGAGCGTGGCAACTACGGCAAAACTCCCCAAAAGAGCTACAAACTTGTGACATTCTATGGGGAGGCCTATGTTCAGCAGTGGACTAGTGATAGGCTGAAATGATGATGATTTTGTGTATTCGTAAATGACAGACCACGTGACTTTTCGATAGCCTATGGCAATTCTATACATTTTGAACTTTAATGTTACTTTGTCTAGGGACCTCGTTGTATATAGGCGTGGCACTAATCATCAGTCCGCCAGTAAGCGATCGACTTGCTTGTTTGTTCACTTGTTTCTAATAACGAAAGGAAGATTTTTAGACAAAGTACACCATTATATGTCATATTTCATAAATAGCACGTGAATTTGGTAGCACAGTATTTACAATTTCATTAAAAGGTAATTATTAAGGTTAAAAAGATAATAAGTCCTAATAACGCTGCCCATGAATGCATCTGGTTGTTTAAAAGAATGCTAATGTCGACGAACTAACTGTAATGTAGAAGAATTTGAACGCATAACTAGCGTGAAAGGTTAGAAGTATTTTATTGTCTGAGCGCCGTTCAGATGCTGTAAAATTCGAACCGGGCAATAACGCGTCCATTAAAATAGCTTTTATGATGACTATGAATCTGCCTCGGCTGTATTCGCACGAACATAGTAAGTAAGAAGTTTATTTTCTTGTTATATATTTTATACCACGTTCAGAAGCATTTGATTCTCATAAGAGCATAACCCTTATAAATATTTCAAGCAAGGGAGGATAACGATTGTTGCAGTTTATGTATATATGTACGTACCTACATATGAGTAGTAAATATGGGAGTATATGTACGTACTACGCATATACACCCATATTGATAAATCAAATTACTCAAAAAACTCTTCGTAATGTTGCAAGCTATCTCTCTGGAAATTAGCTTATTTTATAGAGCACACTACATATTCTAAGTGATTTTAGAGTTTGTAGTGCGATTCCTTTAGTCAGCGATATTTAATGTTCATCATCATCATCATTATTTCAGCCTATTACAGTTCACTGTTGAACATGGCCTATGTTCCCCCATAGATTGCCACAAAACACGGTCCTGAGCCACCTGCATCCATCGACTTCCCGCAAAACCGTGCAGGTCGTCGCTCCATCTAGTGGGGGGTCGCCCTACGCTGCGTTTGCAGGTACAAGGTTGCCACTCGAGAACCTTTCTTCCCCAACGGTTATCGGTTCTACGAGCTATATGGCCGGCCCATTGCCACTTTAGCTTGCTAATCCTTAGGGCAATGTCTGTGTAAATGTGTGTATATCTATCATGTTACTTCCTATACAATAAAAAAACTCTTTCATGTTTATAGAAGGTAGTCTCCCATGATATGCATCAAAAACTTTAAATTAAAAGTTGGTATGATTTCTCGATGGATGGCATTAGATAAACAACAGCTTTTCAAAACACTAGGATGGCAAGAGTCAAGCCCGCAAAATAATACAAAATCAAGGTGTTAAAAATCACTTACGACATTTATGTAAAGTTACTGATCGTATTGATATTTTCAGTAAAATATGTTTAATTTTTTTTATTATATATCCCATTTGTAGTTTACTAACGCAAGCAATACTTTAAAATTGCAATGTTTCTTTCATTTATTTAATTAAATTAAATGTTAAAATATTGCAAGGCCGTCGTGTTATAAACTCTTTCTTATCTTCACAAGTACAGTTTAAATATTGTCTCGTCTAAGTGAATACTCGCAATTATTTAAAGCCGGTTCATTTTACTAGAATTTCTAATTTTATGGTTTATTCATTTGAAATGCTACGAGTATCAATTAAGCAATTGAACATTTATTTATAACGTTATAAAGTTATGTATACAATGTATTAAATCCATGCGAAATGAACACCAAATACCTAAGTTTAAGATTTTATCAACTAACCGTTAAAACAAAAGTAATTCTCTGTTTTCATTAATTATGCAGATTTATGTTATCTAGGTCTGTCTACAATGTTTTCGAAAAGTTAAAGCGATAAATAAACAAAATAAACAAAAATATACAATATAATTGTTAAATTGTATATTTTTTCGAATTAAGTGAGTATGACCACATTTCTTTTTACTGCTGTACCTTTCAGTTAGTAAAACACGTATTCTACTGTATTCTTGTTATTATACCATTGTTAAAGTTAGAGAATAAATAAATAGAGATAAAAAAAATAAGGAAACTGTCTGCGGGATTTCCCAGCTATTTTAAGGAAAGTGGCATATTTTTTATTTATATTTTTATGCGAACCAGAGTAGTTTTTGAATGAAAATTTGGTTTTATCTTGGTAAAAAAAATAATTAAAAAAAGGTACCTGCACCCATATATTATTTTATCAAACTATGTTTCAACGAGGTGTCTAAAAATAGGTTTCAATTTCAGTGCATAATTTTCTTTAATGTTTTGTACTTTCAAATATATAACAATTGTATTTACAAAAATGTAACACTATTTTTATTAGCGTTAATGATGCGATGATCAGATCATGTTCTTTTGTTATTAGTCGAAGTCATTTTGTGTATATCTTAACTTAAAGCTAACTCCTAGTTGATGTTACTTTTCAATCAAATAAGAGTCTTGCTTCAAAAATCGCATTTTGCATTAAATTACATTTCGTAGTATATAATAAATAATTATGATGAATAAAATTATTTATTTCTTAATTTTTATGATAAAACACTATATATACTATGCTATTTTTGTACAAATACATATATTGTAATGTAAAATTGTTAGTTTCCCTGTAAAAAAATTGTACTCCTTAGATTAAGGTGATTCAATAAAGATTAAATTTTTTTTTGATTGCACATTCTGCCAATGTTGTTTTAGAGTCCAATAGAGTGGCCAATATGACAATGTGTTATCACGTCGTCATTCAGGAGGTGTCCCAGTAACGGCGCGGGGCGGGGCGTTCCACTACACTTTCATTAGTATTTACATTCTTAATTTCTAAAGCGCATACAAATTTAGTTGAAAAGTAGAAAAAAGAGATCCTTTATATTTTGAAACTAGGAAGTGGATTTGTCTACAGGAATTGTCCTGAAGGAACATTGCTTCCTTCAAATATGTAACTTAAACAAAAACATGGTTGCAAATTAATAAAATTTTAGTTAGTTTTTGATTGGCTTTTAAACTCTTCAGACTTGAATTGAATAGAAAATGTTTGGAGCTATGTATCTCGCTAAATATTTGCCGGTGGACGACAGGGCAGATCTTGTAGCCGAAATCAAAAAAATTTGGAATAGTTTGATCTTAATTAAATTGATTCAATGTATGAATCCATTCCAAATCGTATTTTTTAAATACTAGAGAGAAGCATTTAAATTTAGGGTAAGTTTACAAAATATCGTAAGTCGACAGACAGAGGGAAATGAAACTGGAAATTTGCAGAAGTGTTTTCCTGGAACAACTCAATAAAAAACTGCGGTTGCCAGCACGAGTGCTAAGCGTAGCAACTATGAAAAATCCTCCCAGAGACACCTCCACAGAGAAGTACAAAAGGAAACGGCCTCTAGTCTCCGGTGTCCTAGCGACGGTGGTCATGGTTAGGGCGGGGCAGGCGTGCGAAAAATCTCCAGAGTTGGAAATCATGCTACAACAAACGACGACTGAACCTGGCAACATACAATGCCCGCACGCTGAGGACCGACGAGAGTATCCTTGAGCTGAAAGAGGAGGTAAACAAGTTACGTTATATTATAGGATTGTCTGAAGTCCGAAGTCAGGGACAAGACACGGTAATCCTCGAATCTGGTAACTTGTTCTACCACCGGGAGGAGGATTATGTGTCCCAAGGAGGTGTCGGGTTTATTGTCCACAAGTCTCTCATTAACAACGTTGCTAGATATAAGGTATATAGAATATAAGGTACGCAACCCTATTTAGATTAACCAAACCGTATTCGTGAATGTCATACAGGTGGTGGACGTAGAGGTAATATATGAGGATATCTCAATATCAATTCATTCCCTTAAAACGCACTACACTGACGATATCGTCAACTGAACAGACAGATCTCCCAAAGTATGCGGCGAGATCTGCGCAACTTTAATACTCGTACATCTGGATTTGAGGAAACGATTAAGCGAAACCAAGATCGAAATGATGATGGTTATGTTGATCAAACTTTCAAGTCCGTTTGCAGATTTCTATGATATGATCAAATGATGAAATAATGAATGGAGTATCCAATGTTATTTTTTTTTCAATTGGAAACTCTGTTTTGATATTAGCACGTTCTAACTAACAAACTCTCCAGCTTTAAGATAAGATAAATACGTAAAAAAATTATTATAAATTGTCAAAATAAAAATTACTCTGAAAAGTCCTTTACTTGCCAATTAAAGTCCCGTCAAAATCGGCTTAGCTGTTTCGGTGATTAGCCCGGACAAACAAACAGACAGACTGAAAAACTTCTTGAAAACGCGTGATTTATTTTTTATTTTGCAAATTGCCACATTTTGTCAATAAATTCACAGACACCTCAATTTTATTTATTTGTATAGATGCCCCCAAAATCAGACAATGATACGCTGCAACGATGTCTGGTGTTTTACAAATACATCCCAGATAAAATTAAATGAAGATAACATAGTTTCATATAGTTTCTGTCTTTGACAAATTTTCAAAGGATGGATTAATAACATTAATAATAATATTTTTTTATTTCGGGTATTAACAACCCACATTGTGCTAGCAACATATTCTATGACTATGTTAGTGATAAACAATTCATAAAATAAAGGAATGAAAAATGTTACTCCGAAAAAACTTCACCGCATTGTCAACAACTCTCGCTAAATGCAGCTCAGTGAGCCTCCCAAGGACATAACAATCGACTCTTTTACCTTTCATCTTCAGGATTTTGTAGGTGCTTCCCCGCATTCGGGAAATTAATGAGTATAATTTCTTTCACATCAATACGAAAAAATCGTCCACCCTCGATTCTGCAAAGCCAGAAGCACTACAAAAACGGGGAAGTATAAACTATCTTTAATTTAGTTTATCTTGTAACTTTGTTCCTTTATTGTTATGGAACTGAATACTGGGATCAAATACGAAAGTGCAATATTGAACCTATAGGCGAAATCCAATCATGTTCTATTTCTAAAGGCAGAAATAGGAACCGCTTGACCCTTTCGAATCTAAATTTTATAAAGGTTCAATAGGGTTAAAAGGTATAGTAGTAATAAGCAAGGTCAATTGCTGAATATTCGAGTACGTGTTTTAATTTCGTAACTATTTATAGTTTTTACTAAGATTTATGTTCAAAGATAACTAATTTACCTTTTGTAAAAAAGTATATTTACTGAAAGTGATGATGATGATGAGATGATGGCGATAGCTTCTATCACCACCGTCTACTACCATCTATGCAAAACTCTACAGGTCGCTGCCGTCCTATCTCGCGTTTACCGGTATGAAGTTAAAACTCGAGAAATGTTCTTTTTGCGGGGCAGGCACACTGCCAATTCAAACTGCTGATTTTTAAGACTTGTTGGTAATTATTGGTTCTATGGATGTACCGATTATTGCTGTTTTCTTAGCACGTTAAGCGACTCTGGCTTCCCCATTACCAAGACAAAGACGAAGTAATTCACCGCAGGCCAGTGAATTATTTCGTCTTTGTCCATCGATACTTAATAAAGGTTACATATCAAAGTTTATGTTACTTGCTGTTAAAGTAGAGGAGGTGTTTTATGCATCCTTTTCATTTCACTTTTGAAATATAATTTTGACTTTGGTTTTTGAGATATTATTGTTTGTTATTATTTCTCAAAATAAAAATCATTACTATATTTTGAAAACATAGTATACATATTTACGTATATACAAAGGACGCATGGAAAGTATCCATCCAGTAAAACATTCAAGTAATGTATAACACAATGTTATTGTTATTCTGTTGCTTACAAACTACGTACGTACGTACGTGCTACGTATTTACAATAATGTTTTTAAAAACAAAAAAAAATGTGAATTGTATTGTGGAACACTATAAGTGGGCTCTGTAAAGTAAAAGACAATAATTTAAGTAATGTTAATTTGTTTGGTAGACTTGATTATGTCATGCTCGCTTTAATGTCTCTGCATGCGGCGGCATCGTGTGACGGGTCGTCTACTTACCTTTGAAATGGTTGAGGAGGGCGATGGCTGCCACATGCGTCATACTTTTGAACAGGTGCTGTTGGTGGAGGCTGGTCTGCTCGAGTTTACAATTTACTTAT
Organism: Luehdorfia chinensis; assembly: GCA_019845155.1. Lineage (NCBI taxonomy): Eukaryota > Metazoa > Arthropoda > Insecta > Lepidoptera > Papilionidae > Luehdorfia > Luehdorfia chinensis. Next base: position 14,475,920 of record JAHVAK010000527.1, read on the forward strand.
ATATTGATTGAATTAATCTTGTCTAGGATTTGAACATGGAGCGTACTTTGGTTTTCCTTGAGACTATTCTTTGTAAATTTAATTATAATGTACTTTTGACTGAGATTAAAAAGGATTTACAAAAAAGAGTATACCTACGGAGATTCTTTCGCCTGTTTCTTTTCCGTCTGCGGGACCTCATTACGAAACGGTGGAAGATTGTAAAGAAATGACGTTTGATAAACGAAATTTATATTTCTTACGTCGAATGATAAAGACTTTTCATTTCATTTCATTTCAATATTTATTTATTACTTACGATCGGAGAGGTGGTGACGAATTAGGAGAAGGTTTAATTTGTTACTTTTTAACATTTCATTCTGCCTAAAATACCATCTTCTAATTCGTCACCAGCTCTTGGATTATTATTATTTTTTTTACAGTAGAGAGGGCAAACGAGCAAGTGGCTCACCTGATGGTAAGTGATCACCGCCACCCATGACCATCCGCAATAGCAGTGGAATCGCAGATGCGGAAGCCGGCCTTGGAGAAGGAATAGGTTCTTTTGTTGAAGGTCACTAATTCGCATCGGTCCAGCAAAAACCGCAAGCGACAGCAGATTCCATAAAGTGGTCGCCTGTTGCAGAAAATTCCGCGAAAAATGCACTGTGGTGGAATGCCTACCATCTAGGTGGTGACGATGGAATTTTAAATTCTGCCGCAAAGTGCGGTGGTGAAAATCAGCGGCTGGAATTAATCCGAACACTCCTCATAGTAAATCCTGTGAAAATGCAAAGAGATGCAATATATCTTCTCTCTGCACGCCAAGCTTTTTAGAAGCCAATTTGGTCTCCCCTTCCTAGTGACCGCGAAACTGAACTTCACTCGATATATCAACGCCAGGGATTCCGATTCTGGCTGAATAAACGAGGGGAGTGCTCCTAAAACGAGGCGCTACGACGAAGGGTTTCTTTTTAGCGGTAAACGCGCAAACCTATGTCTTATTTGGATTAAAATGGACTAAATTTAGTTCGCCCTAATCCAAGATTTTGTCAACCAAAATCTCGACTTCAGACACAAGTTTGTTCCGACACTTGTCGACGTGTTCCCGAGAAATATTAGCACGGCCGGTGTACAAGGCATCACCGGTGATGTCATCTGCATAGCAATGAATGTTACTAATTTGCAAGGGCGGGCGTTTGTCTATCTTATTCGCTATATTTGAACACCTCAAGATAGATCAACGCCTATGCTGCTCACCTGTCCGGAGAGCAGTATGGCGAATGGTTTTGGGGGAGAGCGCAGGTCGTGATGATCCCCAAAACAAGTCTGAGGAGTTGTCCTTCCCGTGGTTGCTGCCCGTTATTGATCTGGTTCACTAGGAAACAGATAAAACTGAAACACTCAGACGACCCACAGGCTGTCCCCTACCCTCTACCCACACCCTCCTCTACCCTCCTCATTCCTATCCCCTAACCACACCTTCCCCACTGTTCCGCCGAAGAGTGTGGGCGTATCCGGCGGACTATAACGCCCACCTGCGCTAGGACCTGCGCAGTAGAGCGCCGTAAGCGGGGATGACGGAGTCCTGGAGGGTTGAGCCGATCGTCACATGGGGTTATAAGTGGCGTTAGGCAACACGCCCTCTTTGGTCCCGATTTCAAGCGAAACGGTTGCCCTGTCTGCTAACCACGGATGGGGAAATGGCCACGTGTCCCGTCAGAGGGCCACAGGTGAGGGGCGTGGGGTCCGCTTAGGTTACTATTGTAACCAGAGCGGTGGCAAAGGCCATGCTGACGGAGCAAGTGAAGGTTATTTGTAGGCAGTAGGGATGGGCCTATTTTTCAGACCTATCTGCCAGCCGGATCGAGCACCCGATGTCGCGCTGTAAGCCAGCCCTGCGCACCTATATTCTCCCGGTAGTCCTAACGTCCGAAATTATAAAGTAGGACGTTCCCAAAGGTGCGGGCTCCATGGAGGGCGGGAAGCCGGGGGGACGAATTCTCAAAACAACAATGGATGGTTCAAGGCCCATAAATACTAAAACCCACACAGGCATCGCTGGTGTAAACCAAAAATGCCAAACAAACAAAGACGTGTTTACCAGCTTGCTGGGAATCCCGTCTACTTCAAAAACTACTCCCAACGTTGGTGGTCCCTCGGGTAAAACCGGAGACGTAAACCCATTGAAGGGAGCGCGCAGTGCCGAAGGTCCACCAGCGGTGAAAACCGCAGGTTGCGACCAAAAAGCCAGCGCTAAACATGGTGGTTCAGTGACGGGTAACACCGGCACTGGTCCCCACACCTCGGTTGCAAAGGATCCTCTGGAGCCTTTACGCACCGTAGACGCCTTCTCAGCCGCTTGGCAAGTGGTAAGCCGTAAGGGCAAAGGCAAAGCGCCAATTAAGACGCCGCGCCAGCCTGTCGGGCCCTCTGGGGTATCCACTCCTGCCAAAAATAGACCGAAAAGGAAAAACAAGAAGCAGCGCATGAAAGCCTATATGAGAGCTGAAATGGCTGCTTCAACAACAAAGACCAGGTCTCCCAACCAGTCACCGTCTACTGCGTCGGGGTCCGGTGCGGGAGCCGACCGGAGTCCTAAAGCAGGAAGTGGTGCAAACCAACGTCCAGCCGAAGGATCGCAGGTTGGCACCGGCACAGGTCCAGCGGCAAAGAAGGGGAAGGCTGCCAAAAGACCTGGTAAGAGCCAAAGGGCTAGCAAACGAGTGCTCGATGAGTCCACAACGCCGCGAGGCGATCACAAAAAAGTGAGACTGGAGCACTCCAAACGAACCTCGGTCAGCTACGCCTCAGCTGCCAAGTCGGAGCTGTGCGTCGCAATAACATGCGCACGCACGGGCCACTTGTCTAAAGAGGACGCAGACAAGGTCCTCGCTGGTATTCAAATTAAAATCATCAGTGAGGCCTGGAACACCAAGGAGCCCGGCACATCAGGGCCCGTGTTCAGAGGTAAACCTACCTACACTGAGGGTGCAGTCAAACTTTGGTGTGAAAACCAAGGTGCACTCCAGTGGTTACATGAGAATGTCTCGGACTCAAACCTTGTCCCCGGTGTCCAGCTGGTGGTTAAGAAGCAGTCTGAGTTGACAAAGCGAATTCGCTGTGGCATTCTCATACCAAACGAACAGGGAATCTGGAAGGACTCACGCGACATAGGACGTGTGTTGGCCTACCAGAATCCGTGGATCGCGGTACCTAAATGGCTACTACTCGGCGCCGAACAACAAAAGGACGGGTGGTTCGTAGTGGTGTCGATTCCGGAGGACCAAATCCCGACTCTGATGCAGGCAGAGCGCCGCCTTGCTTGTGCATGCGGTGCGGTCTATGTCAAGTTTCAGGGTCGAGGCGGCAAGTTTGTCGAACTCCCTCCGGATCAGGACCCTGCGGGCAGCTCGGACTTAGGCGCCGAGGACAAACCAACAAGCGCCCAAACGGTCAAGGAGAGCACGGCACCCGCAGACGGGGCGATGACTCCTGCCGTTCCTGAGTCGGAAGATCGCCTCTCTGAGGAGGAGTTGGACTGCAGTATGCTGTTCAACTCTGACCCAGTAGGGGAGGAGGAGACTCAGGGCCTTTTGGCAGGGCTAAACATAGGTGGGGGGGAAGGGGACACATCATGCGATGGCGTGCCCTTCGTACCCGATTAACACCATACAGGCAAACCTCCACCACAGCGAAACTGCGACGGCTCAAATGCGCAAGTGGGTGGAGGCAAAGCAAACGGCCATAGCCCTGATTCAAGAGCCGTGGATCAGGGCCGGCCGCATACGGGGCCTCTCTAATTCAGGAGGTAAGTTATACTGCTCTTACGATCACGACAACCCTAGAGCGTGTATCTACATCACAAATAACATTAGTGCACAACCTTTAACAGATTTCTGTTCCAGAGACCTGGTTGCTTTAAGGATCCTAAACACAGCGGGACTGAATGTGGTCGTCGCCTCGGCATACATGCCGGAGGCAGACACACCACCTCCACACGACCTAACCAGGCTGGTTCACCATTGTGAAAAGACCGGACTGGAGGTTGTCATCGGTACCGACTCCAATGCACACCACCCATTATGGGGTATGGAAACAAGCAATGACAGAGGTAAGACCTTGGTTGAATATTTATTTACAACTAACCTAACACTTATAAATATAGGTTGTGAACCAACATTCGTAACGAGACGAAGTCGCACAATTATTGACCTTACGCTCGCTTCCGAAGGCGTGGCCAAATCCATCCAGGGCTGGCACGTTTCCGATGAGGCTTCATGCTCAGACCACAGATGGATTCGATTCGAGTTACAGGTGAATATTTCCTCAATACCTCCGAAACGTAACCCCCGCAAGACGGATCGGGCGAAATATATACAAACGCTAGCACCCAAGCTTGCGGGGCTTACTGAAATCGACAGATTGGAGGATACATACAAAATAGAAGAACAGGTAACGGCTCTAACAGATACTCTGATAGAAAGCTACCACAATGCATGTCCAGAAACTGACGCCGTAAAGAAATCTAGCAAGCAATCCTGGTGGGGGATTGAGCTAGAACGTAAACGGAAAAAAGTCAGGAAAACCCTAAATAGGGCAATGAACACATCGACTGACGAAGACTGGGACTCCTACAAAGAGGCCAAGTATGAGTACAAAAAATGCATCAGGTATCGACGAACTGTGGGATGGCGCAAATTCTGCAGTAACATAGAATCCTGTGAACAAGCAAATCGGGTAAGGAAAGTTCTGGCCCAACAAACAATCTCAGGGCCTGACACTCTTCGCAAACCCGACAACACATACACCTCCTCACCAGCTGAAGCCCAACGCATCCTGCTGGAGACACACTTTCCAGGATGCAGATTGGTTCAGGAAGTAGACTGGCAAGAGGAAAACATAATTCCAAGTGACCAAGACTGGAAATACGCCCAACATGTGGTTACAGTTGAAAAACTACAATGGGCCATAAGCAGTTTCCAACCTTACAAAGCGGCAGGACCTGATGGTATCTTCCCTGCTCTCCTTCAGTGGGGGGGGACACTGATTATAAAGGTACTTGCCGTAATTATGACAGCATGCCTAGCGCATTGATACGTCCCAAAAATCTGGAGGGAAGTGAAAGTAATCTTCATCCCCAAACCGGGCAAAAGTGACTATACTAATGCCAAATCCTTCAGACCTATCAGCCTCACATCCTTTATGCTGAAAGCCTTGGAAAAGGTATGTGAAAGGGAGCTGAGGGGAAGGGCACTATTATACAAACCTTTGCATAGCAATCAGCATGCTTATAGCTCAGGTAAATCAACAGAATCGGCACTCCACCGGGTAGTCACCCAGATCGAGTTAGCCCTTAACCAGAAAAACATCTGTCTAGGAACCTTCATCGATATAGAAGGAGCCTTTGACAAAACCAACTTCACCAGCATAGGTAATGCCCTCGTCAAACATGATGTGGAGCCAACCTTAACGAACTGGATTATAAACGCACTAAGCAAACGTATAGTGCGCATCGCAGGTGAGAGTCAAATAGTTAAGATAGCGAAAGGTTGTCCACAGGGTGGTGTGCTGTCACCGCTCCTGTGGAACCTAGTCATCAACGACCTCATCACAAAACTAAATGTAAACCATTTCTACACAATAGGGTACGCGGACGATCTAGCAATACTACTCTCAGGAAAGCAAGCTAGTATAGTCTGCGACCTTGCACAAGCGGCGCTACTTATAGTAGAACGCTGGTGCAAGGAATACGACCTAACAGTCAACCCAAACAAAACTGAACTGATAATGTTCACCCACAAACGGGTACTGAATAAATATCATCTTCCCAGTTTATTCGGTACCGAACTACGGCTGTCATCAGAGGTAAAATACCTAGGCATCATACTGGACAGCAAACTGAACTGGAACAATCACATTGAAAACAAAATCAAAAAAGCGACTATCACCTTTTGGCAATGCAAAAGGATGATCGGCAATCGCTGGGGCCTGTCACCGAAAATCATCATGTGGCTATACAAGATGATTATCCGCCCAATGATTACATACGGTGCAGTAGTTTGGTGGCCAAGAACAAGATTAACTACTGCTATTAACAAACTCCAAAGATGTCAGAGGCTAGCATGTCTGGCCACGACAGGATGCATGAGGACTACTCCCACAGTGGCCCTAGAAGCCATGCTAGACCTGCCACCGCTGCACCTACACATCCAACAGGAAGCAGCATTGGCAGCCATAAGGCTCAAAACACTGAATCTCTGGAGTAATAACAAGATCCCACATACCAATATACTTACAGAACTGTTTGCAGAAATGCCCGTTCTACAGGCTGTGTATGATAGGATCCCAAAGCAATTTGTATTCGATAAGAAGTACAAAATACAATTACACGAAGACCAACGTTCTGAAGGACTAAACCCAAGGGAACTCAGAATCTTCACAGATGGTTCCAAAACCGGGTCAGGTACAGGCTCTGGAACTTTTTCAGAGGACCTAAATATACAAATAAGCACACCACTCGGTGCCCACAATACAGTGTTTCAGGCAGAGTGTATGGGCATTATTCACGCAGCATCGGCTATAGCTGAAAGGAAGGTAAAAGACTATTCCATCCGAATACTCTCCGACAGCATGGCGGTACTACTGGCCCTCAATAGCAATGTTATGAATTCAGGGCTCATCTACGAATGCTACCAGAAATTAAATGAGGTATGTCAATTCAATGAAATAACCCTACAATGGATTAAGGGACACAGCGGAGCTAGGGGCAACGACGCGGCCGACGAACTTGCTCGAGGAGGCTCCAACCAGTGTGCTGTTGGTCCAGAACCTATACTGCCACTTCCCCTCAGGTATGTTCGCTCGCTAGTCTGCAAACGCACTAGGAACCAACATGCACAAATCTGGGCAAGTCACCCAGAGTGTAGACAAGCAAAGACAGCTTTGCCCGTTATCAACAGTCGCATCTCCAAGGCGCTACTTCGTCTGAATAAACCCCAAATCAGAACGATCAGTAGTGCTATAACTGGACATGGATCATTTAACAAACATCTGTTTAATTTAGGTGTTACAGACAGCCCTCTGTGCAGAGCCTGTATGGAGACGGACGAAACGGCGGCCCATGTCCTATTGGACTGCCCTACGGTCGTCATATACCGGGTCAAGCATCTCGGCTCGCCGAGACCGCTCCCTGAGGTCGCGGGGAACATCAAGGGCCTGCTGCGATTTCTGGAGGAGCTTGGATGGCTCGAGTAGCACAACGTTCCTGCCCACACGCAAAATACGCGCTAGACGTGGAGTTGCGGAGACCGGCCCGTTGCAATCTACAATCTACAATCTACTAATTTGCAACATATCATAGATATGCAGAAGAAATAGAGTTTGCCTTATGGAACACCAGCATTGACAGGTTTGGTCAGACAGTCCGAGCATGCACCGTTGATGATGCTCCGGTCTGCGAGAAAACTGGTGACCTTGGTTTAATTTCTCGGGAAGCCCATATGAAGGAAGCTTCGAGAAAGAGCTTTGTGCCAAACCGTTCGCGTTGTCCAAACTAACTGTCAGGGACTCCCCTTGCTCTCAACTGCCTCCGCCTATCTATGAGTTAGGTGGACTAGAAGATCACCAGCTGTGCGACGCCGACGGAAACCTTTCTGGGGGTCACCATACTGGTGGTAGGATTCTTATGCAGGAATCCATCCATCCCTCTAGGTAGGTACCACGGCAAAGTGCCAGTTAGTACCAGTTATTTTGCCGTGAAGCAGTAGTATGCAAACATTACGTTGTTTCGGTTTGAAGGGCACTGAGAGCTAGTGTAATCACTGGGCATATGAGACTTAAGAACTGATGTGTCAAGGTGACGGGCGCATTGTGCTGTCACACTGTTCTGGGTGACACAACATTTGTTATAGGCAGCTTTTGCGCGTTCCATCACTTTTGTCAAATTAAAAAAAAAACGAGCTGGGTGGTGAGCGGCGTGTTCCCCCTGTCATCGAGAGACCAGTTGGCCGCAACGAGAGAGCCTAAAGGATCGGCCTTGTCCTTTGCGGCACGGACCAGCGAGTCATCCTCCCTGTGCAGAGATGGAAGGGATGGCTGACTGAAATTTCCAAGCACAGCCTTGGCGAGAGACCAGAATTAACGAGTTCCCGAAGGAAGGCGAACTAATTTCTCGCTAATTCTGCCTATGTACTCTGACTTGGCAATAACTGTTTTGGAGGACCTAGAGGCAGACTTGTACTTCTTTTGAGGTTCGCTAGTTTTTACATTAAATTTTACATAATTGAATTAATTTTCTTTATATACACACACATATATATTGTGTACATGCATAAAAATATGATGCAACACGTAACCAACACACGGTTGGCTAAATCCAAGGCTTGTTTCAAACGCCTACTCTGGGAGTATTACTTAAACATTAATTAGTAATTTCTCATTTTTATGCGTACTATGAGTACTTCTTCCATTTCATTTTATATTACTTATTTTATATATGATCAGTTTCAGTTCAGATGTCAATATTTGTGTGTATGTTTGTGAATGTGTGTATATTACTTTACTTTACTTATTTCTTTATTTTTCTTTTCTTAAATTATTTTAAACCTTAGCACTAAGCACCCTTAACATGTTATCTACTCAACCCAAAGGTAGACTGGTAGAGAATGCCTGTAGGCATTATGTCCACCTTTTTGTACACTTTTTGTGCAAATAAAGTTTAAATAAATAAAGAAATAATATACACTGCGCACGCGGTGATGGGAATCAGTAATGTTAGCCGGTAGTATAAATTAGTAAACTGTCATATTCACTGTTGACTGATACAACGTTAAGCAACTATTCTGAAAAAATCTCAGAACAGTCTTGTTTTGGCTAGCATGCACTATGTCGCCAGGTTGAAATTTATTTTAGAAAGGTTAATAAACGAGAATACGCCTTACCAGATGACAAGATAATTAAAATGAAAATTCATTATCATCATCATCCTTCATCACTTCAGCACATTTTAAACCTCGGTAATCTTGAAGGTACGGACTGATATGATGCCCTTGATTGGAACCAGGGCCGGATGGTATGTGATAGAACATCCGAGAGGACTTTGGAGCATTGCACCATAACCATGTAGATTTTAAATTATTTTTATTACTGTTTTGACTTTTTTAATTCTAACAATCTATCCGTAATCTGTATACCGAATATATAATTCTCATTTTTTCTTTTTTGGAGATCTCTACGCCTATAGCCTACCACCAGTTTAATGCAACCAAAAAAGAGAGTTATATAAACAGTATCTTTGCATAGGTCACAGCGTTTATTAAGCGTTCGTATATAAACAACAGAAACTCTAAACCATTACCTAACATCTAATTATGGTTTTAATACAGTAGGGTACAAGTTGTATACCATATTTCTTCTTAAGGAATGTTAGCCGAAATTACACACAGACTCCGGTCGTAACTTCCATTGCAATTACTGTAACGTCCTACGCAAGAACGACGCAATGACTATTTGCACTTAAAACTGGCTTAGCTTTGATTAAAAACAGCAAAGGAATTGATTCTATAATAATATAATAAAATATATAATTCAAAAAAAAAATCAAATCGATTGATGAATTTTGGCTCTAATAATATACAACGAGAGATATTAAAAAGGTGAAAACGAAAAGTAAAATATCGTAGTGAACGAAACGTTCTTTACGTGTTTAAACACTGAAATTTGAAATTTCACTGCATGTTAAAACAGTGGTAGAGCCACGCAACAGCTTATGCTGCTGCAAAACTCCGCTCGATTCGCACTCTGCTCGGGGCAAACGAAGCAACAAGACTACGGCACCCCTTACCACGCTCGCCGTGGACTTCTGCAATATCAGGGGACTTCACTCCAATCTTAACGCCGTCCACTACCATCTAGAGACGGCGAAGCCGGCCTTTCTTTTCCTAACAGAGACACAGATATCTTCTCCGGCGGATACCGCTTATCTCTCCTACCCGGGGTACAAATTGGAACACTCCTTTGTGCCACGGGCCGGGGTTTGTGTATACGTCAGAGAGGATATGTGTTCTCAACGCCTCGGCAGTCTTGAAGGTACGGACCTGTCCATCCTTTGGCTGCGCATAGGTAGCGACGACCATCCTCGCGTCTATGGTTGCCTCTATAGGTCCCATAGCGGTAACACCGAAACTGACCGACTCATCGACCACATCCAGATGGCTACAGATTCCCTGTTACAGCATATCCCATCCGCAGAGATCGTGTTACTTGGCGACTTTAACGCCCACCACGCCGATTGGCTAGGGTCTCGTACCACCGATCATGCGGGTAGATCTGTTTGTGACTTTGCCTTGGCATATGATCTGACACAACTGGTTTCTTCGCCAATGCGAGTTCCGGACGTGGAGGATCATACGCCTTCCCTGCTGGACCTTATGCTGACCTCTCATCCGGACAGATATCAAGTCTCCGTCGATGCCCCTCTGGGATCTTCGGACCACTGTCTGATCCCAAGTACGGTGCCTCTCACGTGTTCATCGCGGTTGCGATCTGCAAGCAACCGCCGTGTGTGGCACTATAGGTCAGCAGATTGGGATGGGATGCGGTCCTTCTTTGCATCCTACCTTTGAAGGCGGGTTTGCTTCTCGCTAGATGATCCGAACGCCGTTGCTGAATCTGTCACTGATGTTGTACTTCAGGGTATGGAACTCTTTATTCCATCCTCTGCCGTGCCCATCGGTGGCAGATCCCAGCCTTGGTTTGGTCGCACCTGCAAAATGGCGTCACGCCAAAAGCAGGAGTGTTACCAGACCTGGGCTAAAGCATCGGCGTCTCGAGATGTAAAAACTAGCGAACTGAAAAAGAAGTACAACTCTGCCTCTAGGTCCTTCAAAAGAGCTATTTCTAAGTCAAAGTCAGAGCACATTGGCAGAATTGGCGAGAAATTAGTTCGCCTCCCTTCGGAAACTCGTGCACTCTGGTCTCTCGCCAAGGCTGTCCTTGGGAATTTCTGTCAGCCATCCCTTCCATCTCTGCACAGGGAGGATGACTCGCTGGCCCATGCCGCTAAGGAGAAAGCCGATCTTTTAGGCTCCCTTTTTGCGGCCAACTCGTCTCTCGATGACAGGGGGAACACGCCGCCGATCATCCCGCGGTGTGAGTGCTCTATGCCGGAAATCAAGTTCCTGCAGAGTTCTGTGCGCAAAGCACTATTCTCCCTGGACATCCATAAGTCGGGTGGGCCTGATGGCATCTCCCCTATTGTGCTGAGGATTTGTGCTCCGGAGTTGGCACCGGTCTTAACGCGTCTTTTCCGGTACTCCTACTCTGTAGGCGTCGTCCCGAACACATGGAAGACAGCTTTGGTGCACCCGATCCCTAAGAAAGGCGACCGCTCAGATCCGTCCAACTACAGACCGACCGCCATCACCTCCTTGTTCTCCAAAATAATAGAGTCCATTATAAACTGCCAGCTCTTGAGGTATCTAGAGGAGCACCAGCTGATAAGTGACCGCCAGTACGGTTTGCGTCAGGGTCGCTCAGCTGGTGATCTTCTAGTCTACCTTACGCATAGATGGGCGGAGGCAGTCGAGAGCAAGGGGGAGGCACTGGCAGTTAGTTTGGACATAGCGAAGGCCTTTGATCGGGTTTGGCACAAAGCGCTTCTCTCGAAGCTTCCTTCCTATGGGCTTCCCGAGAAATTATGCAATTGGGTCACCAGTTTCCTCGCAGACCGGAGCATCAAGGTCGTAGTAGACGGTGCATGCTCGGACTCCAAGTCTGTGGGTGCTGGTGTTCCGCAAGGCTGCGTGCTATCGCCAACCCTGTTTCTTCTGCATATCAATGATGTGTTACAAATTAGTAACATTCATTGCTATGCAGACGACAGTACTGGTGATGCCTTGTACACCAGCCGTGCTAATATTTTTCGGGAACACGTCGACGAGTGCCGGAACAAACTTGTGTCTGAAGTCGAGATTTTGTTAGACAAAATCTCAGACTGGGGCCGACTAAACTTAGTCCAGTTCAACCCAAATAAGACACAGGTTTGCGCGTTTACCGCTAAAAAGAAACCCTTCGTCGTAGCACCTCGTTTTGGAAGCACTCCCCTCGTTGCCTCAGCCAGTATCGATATTCTTGGCGTAGACATATCGAATGACGTTCAGTTTCGCGGTCACTTGGAAGGGAAGGCCAAATTGGCTTCTAAGAAGCTTGGCGTGCTCAGTAGAGCGGGACAGTACTTCATGCCGGTCCACCGCTTCCAACTTTACAAGGCGCAGGTTTGGCCTCACATGGAGTACTGTTCTCATCTTTGGGCGGGGGCACCCCAGTGCCAGCTCCTTCCTTTTGACCGTATTCAACGAAGAGCGGCTCGAATCGTCGACGACCAGGTTCTTTCCGATCGGCTTGATACACTGACCTTGCGAAGAGATGTTGCATCTCTTTGCATTTTTTACAGGATTTACAACGGGGAGTGTTCCGAGGAATTGTTCGGAATAATTCCAGCCGCTGGTTTTCACCATCGCACTTTGCGGCAGAACACAAAATTCCATTGTCACCACCTGGATGGTTGGCATTCCACCACAGTGCGTGTTCGCAGAATTTTCTGCCACGCACTACCACTTTATGGAATCGGCTGCCGCCGGCGGTTTTTCCGGACCGATACGACTTAGGGACCTTCAAGAAAAGAGCCTATTCCTTCCTCAAAGGCCGGCAACGCACCCGCGATTCCTCTGGCACTGTTTTATGGCAGAATAACTAACTCTGGGGTGGTACCTAGACCTAAACTGATTTCTGCGTAGGAATCGTACCACCAGTAAAGTTTGTTAGTATTTTCTTTTTAATTTTAAAACAATAATTCCTGTCTAATGCGACCGCAGCGCTGATTTTAGATGATGACCGCACCCTGGAGAATAAGAAAGGTTGAATAATGACGCCGTGTGGTGGCCGCTCGTTAAAAGAATACTACCCACTCCATCTCATCTAATGGATCTCGTAAAAGGCGCATGGTGGCGATGGGATCACCACCGAGTGCATTATATTGTTTTGGTGAAACGTGGATTGTGGCAATCATCAGTCTTTGCAGTGAGTGCCCAGTCTCTGACTACTCCTTATGGGATAAAGTCGTGATCTTATGTATGTATGTATGTATGAATAATGAATAAATCGTTTTTTGGCACGGGTTTATTTATTTAATTATATAACTTGTAATGTACTCTCCTTCATATTAAAGTAACTAAGTGAGAACTGAATTTCTGTCAGCATAAAAATGTAGCAGTGTAGAAAGCAAGACATAGATTTTTGTCATGACGTAGCTGATGTGTAAAAACTATCAGCCAATAAACGACCCACTACTGAACACAGTTCCCATGGAAAACTATTCTTAGGAGCTACCCAATACCAACTCCATTAAAACAAAATGCGGAAGGAACAAGATATCAATAAATTAATGTTACTGCATTAAAATAGCAGGCATTTCTGATAAAGATTCATAAGCTTACGTAGTTAAGTTACTAATTAGTAATACATTTTTTGAAGTAATATTGTAACGCAACTATTGAAGCTACAAGCGTTCCTTATCTTTTTAGGACTTTATGAAGAACATAATGTAACAGACGCGCCTACTAAATTGTACGACATGAGATTTTGTTGATGTAAAAGTACGTTTTCCTTCAACAAGAAAACAATGTTTATCAAAAATGTTGTAGAATTCCCTATAAATATTCTTAGAAAAGGATTAAGGTGTTAAATTAATATATTAAAACATGACAAAAGCGGATTTCTAATGAGAACAGCGACATTTGACTACTTCATATTAGTAACTGAATATATAAATTAATAAATTCTAATATCTTCAGTCTATTTTGATTTGAGCAAAAAGAAGAAAGTAAAATGTAGAAAAGAGCTAGTTTGTAAATACAGTTACCTAAATGTGGGAACAAAGTACGAAAATTAATAAAATGATTAGCAAGTTTATAATAAATAAATAAATAAATAAGCCTTTTATTATTTCTCATTTTTCATGCAATTACAGTAATTATTAAACTTTAGAGGTATATAATTATTAGTGTTTTTTTTTTTTACAATGTTTGTATATATTATATTTTTATTATATTTATTTAATTTTTAAATGAGAACCCCTCTGCGGGTAAAGGCCTCCTCCAACTTTGTCCATTGTTTTCTGTCTTTCGCCTTTGAATGCCACTCGTCTCCTGCTGCATCTTTGATGTCGTCGGACCATCTTCTAAAAGGCCTGCCTCTTTTCCTTTTCCCCTTAGGTCCTTTCCATAGGACGACAGTACGCTTTGTCCAACGAGTGTCCGTCGTTCTGGCTATATGACCTGCCCATTTCCATTTTAGTTTCATGGAGTGAAGTAAGAAATCTATTTGTCTTGTTCTTTCTCTTATCTTGGTGTGACGTACTCTATCGTTCCTTCGTATCCCTAATATGGAGCGTTCCATGGCGGCTTGACATATCCTAATTTTTTCTTTTGCCTGTTTCGTATATGTCCAGGTTTGTGAGCCATATGTTAGACACGGAAGGATTCCGCTATCTATTACTTTCTTTTTCACAGAAAGCGGCATGTCTCCTTTCATTATCTCTTTGTGAGCCCAGTATTTTTGCCATGTTATGTTTATCCTTCTAGTTATTTCTTCCAAGTTGTTGTTTCGGTGAAATGAGACTTGTTTACCTAGGTATATGTAGGTATCTACATATTCTAGGTTTTCGTTTCTTATCTTTATCGGTGATTTTGAGGAGTTGGTCATCAATTTAGTTTTTTGCAGGTTCATTTCTAATCCCACACGTGCGCTTTCTGATTGTAGGTGTTGTATCATATTTTCTAATTGTGAAATTGATTCTGAAAATAAGATTATGTCATCAGCAAAGCGCAGATGGCTAAGGTATTGGTCATTTATTAAGATACCAAGGTTTTTCCATTCAAGTTTCTTGAATATCATCTCTAATACTGCAATAAAGAGCTTTGGGGATAGAGGGTCACCTTGTTTTACGCCTCTTCTAATTTTTTATTTCTTTAGCAAGTTTATACTAAAATTTAAATCGATGTCTATACAAACTGATTACAAAGTGTTGCAAGGATATTTATATAAAAATCTTTTTTCATATTTATACACTGTTTATACATTTCTACATTACACCTTTCCTGATCATATACAAATTGAAAACTGTTTTAACTTTTTTCGAAGTAATAATTCATACCTACAAGTAAACATAGTAATAAAACGTCTGTCTGTCCCAGACAGAACCTGTCAGCAACAGATCGAGTTATTCATATTTATTTTCCTGTACTGACATTTATTTGTTGGAATGGTTTGTAAAATCCATATTGTGGGTCAGAGGCCATCACGTAAAATCCAATCATTAAATATTACCAAAATAATTTGTGTTTGTGTATGCTATCGCCGATTATCAATTATTTACTAGATTTGTTAAGTAGTATGAAATTTATGATAGAAATTTTAATTATGTTACAAATTTTAATATTAACCAGGGGATGGACTATATCATGAATTTTCATAACATATTAGTTAAGCTGAAAGTTATAAAGTAAATAAATTGACAACAGTCAGATTATAAAAACGCTTAAAAGCTCTAACACGGCATTGTCAGTTATTATAATTCTAAAAGAAAAAAGACATGGATCTTTTAAAGAAGATTGTCAAGTTATTTTTTTTACTTAAAATATAAATAAAAATGTAATTCTTTGTCCATCATTTTACAGTAATTGTTGTTTTAAAATTAAAAGCAAAATACTAACAAACATTAGTGGTGGTGGGATTCCTACGCAGGAATCTGTCTAGATAGGTACCACCCCAGAGTCAGTTATTCTGCCGTGAAGCAGTAGTGTGCAAACATTACTTTGTTTCGGTCTGAAGGGCACTGTGAGCTAGTGTAATTACTGCAAACGAGATTTAAGAACTGATGTCTCAAGGTGACGGGCGCAATGTGGTGCCACACAGGAACTTTATATGTGACTCAGCATTTTTTACGGGCAGACGTTGCACTTAACATTATTTTTAAAGGCTTATTTTTACAATATAATAAATTATAATAATTTTGCATATTAAGAAGTGTTTAGTATTCATTATATGCAAAATTTCATCCAAATTCTATGAGACGTTTCCTAGAAATATACAGGAGTTGCTCGTTTAATACTTTATTGGCTGTTTATTCTGTTCAGTGTCGCTTCCTGCTGCATATTAACAACGTGATAGTCCATCAGTTTTTGAGTAGCTGGTATATGAATACATGAATATTTCAGCCCGCTGTTATAACCATGCATAGATGTAGGCCAGTGTCATCTGTTGTTGAGTAACTAATATCAATTTAAATATGTAGTAGAAAACATTATCTAAATACAAAATCTTATCCAAATCGTAAAAGCCGCTTTCTAGAAACCAATTACATATATATGAATAGCTCTCTTAAATTATAGGATATGTCAAAAGATTTTATTTACGTTACGTTACGATATCAACTCCACCTTAAAAAGATAAAAATAGAGCGAACTAAATGACTATTCTCTCTCAGCCATTCCACAGTATGAAGAAATATTAACGTAGGTAGATTAAATGAGAAAATAAAATTAACATTAATTAGGAAATCAAATCAAAATATATACAGTAATAATACATTTTCCTGAATTCATTAAGAATGTCGAGCCAATCAATCGTTTTAATGTATTTGATAAAAAACTTCAAAATTGCTCGTTGCATTGTTCCATAAAGTGAGCATCTTTTTGCTTTTTTAGTTAAAATACGAGTATTAAACTAAATTTCGTTTCAATTACATCTGCACAAAGAATCGCCGCTGTTTTCTATTATTCAACGCAACTATTCTACTTTCAAAGTAACGAATAGTATACCAATAACTGAACTTTCGTATCCGAGGATAAAGTCTAAGTGCCTAAAAGTCATTTTCTAAGAGAACTATCGTAAACATTTACGTTTTATTTACTCATTCAGCTACTTATAAATACAATTTTTTAAATAATGTATAAAATGGTTGAAGTGATTTAGAGTCTAATTTTTAAAACAGTTACATATTTAACTATTTAAAAATTACAGTAGAGGTATAAAAGTAGTATAATTTTAAGACATTAATGCACATTTTGAATCTGTTATTTAATAAATTAAATCATCATGATTGGATTAAAGAATTTCGCTTTTATTGTCGCTTTTTATTTATCTTTATTGATTGACTTTCGTCCTAATAAGAATTTAATTTGGTAAAAAATAGGCTAAATGATGATGTAATAAATAATTTTCTTATGATTTTGGACTTGGACTAAGAAATTACATCATTTCAATGTTGATTTATTTTCATCGATTTTTAAGATTATTATCATCGCAAGCATAAGACAGGATTTACCATACATAATTGTACTAGATAGACGACATAGACGACGATAGACCCTGAACGCGGCATTCTGTCACCGGTTTGATGGTATTTCTGATATAAATAACTTTAAATAAAGACTAAAGTGACTAATGAATATGCATTATTTATGCATATTCTTTATGCTTAATGTAAAATAAACTGTTAATCTGAAAAAGTATTCGATTTGTAATCTATTTTCACATTTGTTATAATATGTTTGCAAGATTTTTATTCGCAAATGCTCGTTAACGTAGATGGTACGATATCCCATTTGTACACTTACGTCGCAATTTTTTTAATATCTTTTTTTTGTTTAAATATACGATTAAATAAATAATAGCCAGAATATCAGCGTGTTATATCACATCATTACTGATTCTTTGTTGACTGTTGATGAGTGTCTATGGGCCATAGTGGCTACTTAGCAACGGATGGACTATGTGCTCGTTGGATTTCTCCTTTTTCATCTATTTACTATTTTCGCAGTTTACGTTATATATTATGCTTAAGAGTATATGAAATAAATCAACAGTTAACTGGTGGTAGAATACCTATGCAAGAATCCGTCTAGCCTAGCCTAACTACCACCGTAGTGCCATTTAGTCTGCCGTCAAACAGTAGTGTTCAAACATTACTGTACTTCGGTTCAAAGGTCACTAATGGTAGTAAGGGGAAGAGATTGAGTTCTGGGTGACACAGCATTTGTTATAAGCAAACGTTGCACTTACCGATTTGCTAGATTTGCTCCGTTCTGTTCATAAAAACTCTAAACAAATGAACTGCT
Source organism: Luehdorfia chinensis (assembly GCA_019845155.1). Lineage (NCBI taxonomy): Eukaryota > Metazoa > Arthropoda > Insecta > Lepidoptera > Papilionidae > Luehdorfia > Luehdorfia chinensis. Next base: position 14,494,078 of record JAHVAK010000527.1, read on the forward strand.
CGTACTAAAAATAGGAATCCCTGATCTATTAGTTCCAGTATCCTCCCAGTGACGGATATTTATGGTGATTGAGATGGATCGCCATGTGGTAGCGGTATAAGAAAATCTGCCACTCCATCTCGTCCCGTGGGTGTCGTAAAAGTCGATAGAGGGTAACGAAAACCAGGAGATGAGCAGCAGCATCGCATCTTCTTTATCATCATCTTCCGATGATATGATATATGAACGAGAGACTCGTGGAAACTGTCCATATGGTGGAGGCAAAGTTTTGAAAGAAACTCTCCGATCATACTCTCAATCTCATGGAGACTTGGCGTGAAATGTGGCTGCAATTCCTAACTGATGCTTTAGTATGAGCAACTGAACAAGCCGGATTCCGAAAAGGCTCTAGTACCTTAGACCACTTAGATACCCTTCTCCAGATTGTACAAAAGACCGATGAGTACAATCACCCGCTATGTTTCGCGTACGTGGACCATGAAAAAGCCTTCGATTCCGTAGAAATTTGGTCGGTGGTATAGTCGCTTCAGCGGTGCCGAATTGGCTGTCGGACTGGCTATCCCAGTACCTATCCTATCCCAGTATCCCAGTAACCTAGTACAGAACCATAGTACGAATCCGATTCGGTAAGACAGGTTGATGTAATATCCCCGAAACTCTTCACTGCTGCATTGGAAGATGTCTTCAAGCTACTATACTGGAAAGGATACGGCATTAACATCAATGGCGAAAACACAACTCTCTTTCGATTTGCCAACGACATAGTCATAATGGCAGAATCACTGGAGGACCTTAGCGCTATACTCAATGACCTCAATAATATCTACCAACAGGTAGGTCTTAAGATGAACATAGTCAAGGCGAAGATCATGTTAACCACACTTAAACCAGTTGTTGTTGGGAACACTACGATCGAAGTTGTCGACGAATATGTGTACCTAGGACAGATTGTCCAGCTAGATAAGTTTAACTTTCCAGTTGGACCGAGTTGGATCCGTGGATTACGACGGATCCAACTCGTCTGGGCAGCATTCGGGAAACAGCGTCACATCTTCTCGTCGAGTATACCTCAATGCCTCAAAACAAAATTATACAACCAGTGCGTGTTGCCAGTGATGACATACGGAACTGCAGGCCGCATGTGGAAGCTTAGAGTCGCGCAGCGAGCTATGGAAAGGGCTATGCTCGGAGATTATCTGCGAGATAAAATCCGTAATGATGTTATGATAGGCTGAAATGATGATTATGAAAATGAGATTCAATGGCAATGATATACTGTATAAGTTTCAAATGTATAAGTATAATAACGATTTACAAAGCTTAACGTTATCTCTGTCAACTCCAAACGCCAGTTACGGGCAGCTATGACTCGTAACTGGACATTAATAGTCGTATTACGATTAAGTACTCACTGAACCTGTATTGCATCCTTGATTTATATTGTCAATTAGGCATGCCGACTAATTCCATAGTAACTATATTTTAAACTAAGCAGAAGCCTTACCTTTTTCTATATAAGGGGTTGGCAGTGGCCACTCAAGTTGACCACTTGTCGACCTCGCGGCAATCGGGACGTGACAGGTGGCGAACCAGGTCGCCGCCATTTTGGCACGAGTCAAAAACTATCTTACTTCCATTGCGTTCCCATGAGCAGCATAGTGACAGCATTGCATATTATACTATTATTCGGCACGAGTAAGTGTCAGTACAATACTTGGGTACACCATTAAAAATACATTTAGAACCGATTTCACCGTTCGCTTTGGAAACCAAGTTTACTATAACTACGTTTTACTTAACTGAGTTCAAATGTATAATTTGATCTCGGCTTTCGTCTATCAGAATTCACCAGCTCTGTTTTGATCGCGTTTAGGAAAACAAATTTTACACTAAATATCTTCACTATGTTAAACAAAAACTCGTATTTCGTATTTTTGTTTTAGAACGTGTGCGACATCAAACAGCCTGTTTTTATACATAGGTCAAATAGGTTTGCAAACAATAAGCAATATGAAATAAAAATAATTTTTGTGTTTAAATAGTTGTGCAATTGACAATGACAGCTCTCTAAACGTGTTTATAAAGTTAAACGTCGAAAATTGGACTTAATTGGGTTCTGAATTTTTATGGCGTTTAGCTTTAACTGCGTTCGTTTGATGTTGATGAAATGCAAACTGTAGCAATCAACTCAGTTACATGCTTTAACTTCGTTTAGCTTGAACTAATCGCGTTTCTTGTCAATGGTGAAATCCGCCCTAAGTTCCTAAAAAATCAATCATTTCTATATTTAACTATGCCTCCGATAGTTAACGCAAAAATAGTAGCATGATTTCTTATATTTATGCGAATATTATACATTTAAGAAAACTAATTTTACGTATTTTATAGCGTTTAATTTTTAACTGTTTATAACCCGTCGTATCGAGCGATTTACAGCACTCATGGTCACGGGAGGACTGAGGTGTCAGACGTCCTGATGTCATAGTTAATTTAGTGTACCTGCAGTTTTTTAATTATTATTTATGGTAGACGCAAAATGAGCTAACAGTGTCTTGAAGTCCTGCAGTGGTTTTTGATTTAATTTTATTAATGATATGATCCCAAGCCGGTGGTAGAATCCAACCATCTTCACTATTCAAAATAAGGTTGTTTTTGTAATTTTAATAGCCTCGCAGATCTTCTTGGTAGTAATCGCTATTCTTTTGCAAGGATTTTTGGTTAATCAAATCTGAAATAATGGTTGGGATGATCCACAATATGGTCACAAACTGCAGACTTCCTAGAGCTTTGATGCTTCACGTTAGCTAATGTTCTTTTGTTTTACGCGGATTTTTACACATCTTTTTGTTTTACCTTTGTAAGAGAGGCTACATTTACAATCTAGCTTGTATACTTCCGCATCTTGTAGAGGAACATTACACTTAATAGTTAGTAAAAATTATAACTTATCTGGCATGATTCGCCACCTGCACGTCTCGTTACTCACGGGGGCAAAAAATTATGGGAAAAAAGACATGACTGTATGTGTGTATATATATTTTCCGGCGACTTAAAAAATCTCATGAAAGCTCTCTTTAAGATATAGAAATTGTTGCCGACATATTCATGGAATACTATGAGGAGAAAGCCCTCTGTACTTCTCCTGTAAATACAAATATCTACAAGCGGTACGTGGCTGATACTTTTACAATTTTACCGATCAGAAAAAGTAACTGCATTTTAGACCACTTTAACTCCATAAACTCCAAAATTAAATTTACTATGGAAGGCATCTCAACCATTATATCACATTTGTTTCCTACCAAGGATGATTCGCAAGGCTTTTGAAGTTTAAAAAAAAAACTTCCTTATTTCAATAGAGAAGATGGTTTGGTACTACCACCGGCTCCTAGTATTCTGGATGACAAAGCACTTGCTATGGGCGGACACTATCATTTGAACGTTTATTTAGCTCGTCTCAACTCTTTTTACAAATAAAAAAAATATAGGAAAGCCTCTTTCGTTTACTTGTCGTGAAAAAGGGCTTACTTCAGTAATAGCGAACGAATTTGTTTCGGTCTTTCAATGTTTTACTATTTAATTGAAAGCTAAGTCGTTGTTTTTTTATTTATAATGATCCACTGTAATTTATACTTAGATATACAATTTTGATATATAATTAGTAAATTATGTAAAATGTTTTTATTTTATTTTACATTACCGTATGTTTCGAGCTTATAAACGTGTCCGTATTGACAAATTTTTAATGACTACAAAAACAGTATTTACGAAATAAGCATTGACATTAAATATTTTGTATAGATTTTGTAATATTCTATTAATCGTGTATTAAATTGGTTTATAGCTATCGTTTAGATATATTGGTAAAGTTACAAGATTTTTATTACATAAGTTTTATTTATGGAACAAGGGGCAAACGAGCAGGTGGCTCACGTGATGGTAAGTGATTACCGCCGCCCATGAACACCTACAATATCAGAGGAATAGCAGATGCGTTGCCGGCCTTTGAGAAAGGAATAGGCTCTTTTCCCCTAGGATTAGTTAGATCCCTAAGTCGTATCGGTCCGGAAAAACCGCTGACAGCAGCACATTCCATAAAGTGCAAGTGCGTGGCAGAAAATTCCGCGAAAAACGCACTGTGGAGGAATGCCAACCATCAAGGTGGTGACTATGGAATTTTTAGTTATGCCGTAAGGTGCGATTGTGAAATTCAGCGGCTGGAATTAATCCGAACAATTCCTCGGAACTCTCCCCGTGGTAGATCCTGTAAAAAATGCAACGAGATGCAACATCTCTTCGCAAAGCAAGGTGACCCCTGGCTGATCAGATAGAACATGGTCGTCGACGATTCAAGTGGTAAGAGCTGACACTGGGGTGCTCCCACCCAGAGATGAGAACAGTAATCCATGTGCGAACGAACCTGCGCCTTATAATGTTGCAAGCGTTGGGCCGGCAAGTACTGTCGCGCTCTACTGAGCTCGCCAAGCTTTTTAGAGGCCAATTTGGCCTTCCCTTCCAAGTGACCGCGAAACTGAACGTTGCCTGATATGTCGACGCCAAGGGTTGCGATACTGGATGAGGCAACGAGGGGAATGCTCTCGAATGAGAGGTGATACGACGAAGGGTTTCTTGTTTTGCGGTAAACACGCAAACTTGTGTCTTCTCAGGGTTGAACTGGACTAAATTTAGTGGGCCCATTCCGAGATTTTGATTAACAAAATCTCGACTTCAGACCCAAGTTTGTTCAGGTACTCGTTGACGTGTTCCCGAGAAATATTGGCACGGCCGGTGTATAAAGCATCACCAGAGCTGTCATCTGCATAGCAATGAATGTTACTAATTTGTAATATATTGATATGCAGAAGAAACAGGGTTGGCGATAGCACACAGCCTTGTGGCACACTAGCGCTCACAGACTTGCAGTCCGAGCATTCACCGTCAACTACGACCTTGATGCTCCGGTCTTCGGCGTTAGAACCGTCGCCAACTCTGGAGCACATATGCTCAACACAATAGGTGAGAATCCATCCGATCATCCGACGATTCAAAACCGGATGTCCGGCATAGAGCACTCACTGCACGGGACGGTCGGCGGTGAGTTCTCCCTGTCATCGAGAGTCGAGTTGGAACGGCCTTTTCCTTTGCATCATGGGCCAGCGAGTTGTCCTCCCTGTGCAGAGGTTGTAGTGATGGCTGACAGAAATTCCCTTGGACAGCCTTGGCCGGAGATCAGAGCGCGCGGGTTCTCGAAGGAAGACGAACTAGTTTCTCGCCAATTCTGTTAATGTGCTCAGACTTTACCGCAGCAATGACTCTTTTGAAGGACCTGGAGGCAGAGTTGTACCTTCTTCTTAAAACACTGGATTTTGAATCCCGAGGACGCCAATGCATTAGCCCAGGCCAGGTAACGCTGCTGCTTTTGGCGAGATGCCATGCCGTTCCTTGAAATTTTTCCTATAAGTCAGTTTACTTACTTAATTAGTTATAATTTATTAACAACTTTTATAAATTATATCCATTTGCAGGATACTGCAAAATGTTAGACAATAGAATCCATAATTGAAAGTCGTTCAAGAGCATTCCAATTGAACTATTTTGATAATTAATGGAGATAGGTCACGTTGGGAATGACTGCGAGCTGGCGTCCATTATTTATTACCTACCTTTATTCGTTTCATTGAGGACGGAAATGGGCTTGATGAAAGGAAACACTCGATAGTAATCGAGTTGAAAAATTAAGAGTGGGCAGTGGGAAATGTGACCAGTGAAAAAAATTTTTACAACTAAAAAAATTATATATGATACAAATTTATTTTTCGCAACGTCATGAAAATATAATCAATTCTTATTGCTGAAAACAGATCTACTGAATGCATTGGCATGGAATGGTCATCTTTCTTCGCAAAGTTTGTCATTTGAATACCTATATTCCCCAGCGGTTTTGGGTTTCCATGTAACTCAAATAGGAAAAAAGAAGAAGAAAGTTACAAAATATGTAGTTCGAAATTAGTAATTTAATGTTAGAACCATGGTAGTTATTTGGCAAAACCTATTAACTTTAACAGCTATTTTGTACCAGTTGTTTAAGATAATAGTCGTCGCTTCGTCGTTTCAGCCTATCACTAGTCCACCGCTGAACATAGGCCTCCCCCATAGATTGCCACAAAAGTTAGTAGCTCTCAGTTTGTGGGGATTTTGCCATAGTTGCCACTCTTGGCAGGCGGGTTGGCAACCGCAGTTTATTTATTCAGATGTTCCAGGAAGATGCTGCTGCCCATCTCCAAGATAATGAATGGTATTATATAGATAATAGAATATATATAGTTGACTGTTAGGTATCCGGATACCAAATTTTATACTTTTTATAAGCAAATATACAAGCACAGGCGTAAATACTTGTACATACGTCTGCGGTTGTGTGTTTGCTTAATAATCTGTAACAAAAATAATAGTACGATACCAATATACATCATTTTAAATTTTGCTTGCGGATCTTAGCAAATTGACTTTCTTTCCTTTATTCTATCTTCTAATCTATCTTTCTATCTATCTACAAAAACAATAATCAATTTCCGCATGTATGAAACGTGATCACTTGACAACGGCTCGATAGATCTTTTTGTTGTGGACGTAATTGTCAGGATGAAAGACCATTTTTGGAAAATCCACCGGAAATTTTGTTCGTATTTTTGTATTAAAATCACAATAAAAAAGTGACGTTCAGTTTGACAGTTCTACTGTCACATGTTTTCAGTACTTTTTTCGCTAAGCACACTTCTAATTTCATCTTTAGTAAATTGCATCACTGCGAAGCCAGGGCGAGTTGCTAGTTGTTTATATTTTTAAGGAAACGGTACTGTGTAGTCGCACATAACACGACTTCTCATTGATATTAAAGATGATTGATTTAAATATTTTTAAACTAGTTTATTACAGAATTTAACTAGTTATTATTATTCAGGGTAGGATTGCAGCCCCAAAGCACAAAGGTTCAAATTGGACGCCGACTTGCCGGTGAGCTAATAAAAATGAATAACCCTTGGGAAATGTCGATGTTATGATCACTGGCGTGATGGTCACGATTATATTAATATCGATAGGAATTTGAACTGAAAATACTTTGGAGGCTTATTATACAGTTTAATTATTTATAATGTACATCTTTTACAAATAATGTATTATGAGTCTCGTACTAATTTCTAACTTTAAAAAATACGCATCTACGAGTATATCTTTTTATATGCATGATGCAAGTACATAGTGAATACAGGATCTAAGTGGATGTACGTAATCGTAAATCCTGTAGAACGTAGGATCCCTTCCCTCAGAGCATTAACTAAGTTTAGATCTTCCTCCACTCCTAGCGGTAGGTGCGAATCTAATTATAGTACTAGTGTGAAAAATCATGCAAACTAATTGAAAGCTCATAAGAGATAACAAGAAAACTTTGTATGTAATTGTATACATGCTAATTATATGTAATTGTATACATTATGCTAATTATATGATCAGCCTGTAATTGTACGTATTACGTAACTAAAAATATATTAAGCAAATATAAAGTTATTATTTTTTCATAAAGTAATAGTCGTACGTTTTCAAAACGACCTACAGAATATATTTGTGTTTCAGTTTCACGGTTTTATCAATTGCAATATTTTATTTCGAGAAAATTGAAACCCTTCGCTAGCCCTGAGCTTGAGTGCCATCTGAAGTAAATATTTGTGAGACTCAATAGTTATTGGTTTTTGGGTTTGTTTGGATAAAATCAGAAACCAGAATGGAAGTATTGTGATAGGATAGGGAATGCGTTTTAAAGAGATCGAAGGAATGTATCGAAAACTTATTCGAGAAATAGATTATGCAAACTGGCCCCACCCTGAAACGTGAATGAAGATTGCGATGAAAGTGATATTAGTTTGGAAGAGATTGTGGAATCGTTGAATCGTATGAAATTGGGGAAGGCTTCAGGGTTTGACAGTATTACGGCAGAGATGCTGAAAGCTCAACAGGGCGTGGTAGCTATGGTTCAGTTCAGAGGCCGTGGTTCAAGGCCGTCATCGTATGCAATAGTTTTTAATTCAAAAAGTGATGAATGTAACTCAAGAGAAGATATAGGATGTGTTTCAACTGGAAAGATGTGGTCTCTGCTTACCCTAATGGGAAAGAGGCATGACTCTGTATATGTATATGATACAAGTTGCCTTCCTATTATGATACATGCCTTTGTGTTTGGGCTTATACGAACGTCACTTTGGTTGAAATCGGTCATTAAAAACAAATGGCATTATTGTCTTTTCAGATGTCATACTGACACACATATTTTTCGCAATCAAAACTTTCGCATTTTGGAAGTGTCGAAACAGTACGAGATATATATTATGAAATGTGGTATACTGTCATCATATGAAACAACTTAGAAGTAACAACACTGTCAGTAGATATGAGAGCTAAGATGTTTTAATAAAACAACACTGACTCGTTACTAACACAGCGTATTAGGTATATACATTTATATCTGCAAAATTAGAAAATATAAATATAGTCCATACAGTCACGCTCTTTTCTCATTGGGAAAGAATACATGACTTTATGAACTATTATTTCAGTATTTTTCAGCGGAGTTAATGACTATTATGTACAACGGTAACTTTAATAATGTAAGCGCCTCACAAAACAAGGCAATTTACACTTCATAACTAACATCGTTAGCGAAGCGAGACTAGAGTTCACTCTTAAATAGTCGCATTAATTTAAAAAGCTTTTTTAGAAAATATATTTATAATAATCTTGTGAGTTAAAAGTTTAACTTAAATTATTACCTATTAAATATACACCCAATGTTGAGTATTCGCAGTAAATAACTCACTGGCGCCGTAACGCCTGTATTTTCATTTTTATTAGTAAGTTGTGACAGAGTTCATAACATAATAAGTAGCTATAAAAATAATGTCGGTCGTCGTACTAGTTGCTAATGCAAGTGTATTTTATGTCGCGAAACAGCCGAAACTAAAAAAAAATAACAGTATGTTTTTATATCTTACAACAGAAATCATGACTAGACATGATTACTGTTAGAAAATGTTTCTTCAGTCATACTTTACATCGTTATCACATTTCATATATTCGATTGCAGGATGAAGGAGTGACAATGTATGGGAGGCCTAGGTTAGGAAATGTACTAGTGAATTTTTGAATCTTTATTAATTTTATAGATATTTAATGATCTAAACACAAATTTATTTTAGCGAACAATTAATCTGCGAGTATGGCGAATTATCAGATTTACGGTATGATAGACAATCGATTCATATGCCTTAATATTAAATCGACATACAGATCTTTTCAAAGATAGCCATGCGTATTTTATCTCAAATCACATTTTCGCAGACATGTTCCTTTAGATAAATATGGCACGATTTCGCAATTTTGTCATGTAGGTTTACACTAACACTGGTGCGTGAGCTTAATGCATATCTATACCTTTCAGCTTGATTTATTTATTATACAATATCGTGCTCTAACGTTCTATTTATCATTATAACGGATACGTTATATCAAGCACTATTACTATGCTACTTGTAGTATACTGGTTCACTGTCAAATGTGAAACATCTATTACAGACATTCAGGCCGATTTTGAAGTATAATTAGGTTTTCTTAAATATATTTTATCATATTCACATACAACATACACAATGATCACTACACTTCTATTGTTTTTTTTATTGCTATATATATACAGCTCCTCCTGTTTAACAATTGCATTGAACTGGCCTGAATAAAGTATTAATTTTAATCGTACATATATTTTTCATGTTGCATTACGAGTCTGTCTTCTTTCTTTCAAGTAATTTTAATGAGACTTAAAATTCTAGGACTATTGTTTAGGATACAGTAAAAGTGAAGTAGCTTTTATGCTAACATACTGACTAGCTGATAGACGTCCGGCAGAGTAGAATAGCACCTACCCCTTTCCTACCGAAGTGTCGTAAGAGGCGACTAAGGTATGGGACGCACAGCCTTTATTTGTGTAGAATAACACCATAATATGTATTGCTGTCACCATAATACTCGTAGGAATTAGGGGAATGGGGAGTAAAGATTTTTTTGACTCGTACCAAAATGTCGGCAACGCGGCTCGCCTCCCAAGTCACGTCTCGCTTTCCGCAGGATCGAAAACTGGGCTACGCGTGTGGCCTTTGCCTCCCCCTTATATGAATAAAAGGCTGTATTTTTGTATGTATTCACTATCTATTACATAGCTATGTGCTGGCTCACATATAATTGTATTTCAAATATCAGTAAAATAAACAAATACCGATTTAACTACTTTAATTAAACAAACATTATTTGGGAAAATATCTACAATCTGTAGTTAATTTGTTGCGTGAAGAATATTAAATAATAAATTAATTGGTGCTTGTTATAATTTAATGTTTCCGCTTTCGCCAAATCATTTACTCTGCTCTTTTAAATTTAAGTCATGGTAGCTGTGTTACCACCAAAATTGTTTATATCTATTTCAAATACTGATTTGCCACGTGGTCTATCAAAAACGTATGAAAAACGCCAATCTACACTTAAATAAATAAATTAATTAGAAAAACATATAGCGTTTTAAATTTACAAGCGCAAAATATTGTAAAATTTTAAATAATAATTATTACGTATATGAATGTAAATATCGAGTTTCTCGCACTGCACCTAAACCGCATTAAGGTTTCTGTAGGCGTTTTTTGTTGTATGTACATTATTTTTAAATAAAAATAATTTTTACGAATTTAATCGCGTTTAATTTAAACTAATTATAACCCGATGTTTCGGCCGCTTTACAGCACCCATGGTCACGGGGGGGGGGGGGGGGCTGGCTGAGGTGACAGATGTCCTGATGTCATAGTTAACCCGGAGTACCTCCAGCTTTTAATTATTATTTTAAGTCCGATCTACGCAGGGAGAGCTTACTGTGCCTTGCATTTGTGATCTAATCCTTGCAAAAAAACACCGATTTCCACCAAGGATGATTCGAGAGGCTATTGAAATTAAAAAACATCCCAACTTCAATAGGGAAGATGGTTGGGTACGACCACCGACTTGGGATCCTATTATTAATAAAATTAAATCAAAAACCATGCATACAACTGCAAGGCTTTAAGACACAGTAAGCTCTTTCTGCGTAGATCAAAATAAAATTAATAACTAAAAGCTTCAGCTTTTAATTATTATTACTCCGGGTACTCTGGGTTAACTATGACATCAGGACATCGGTCACCTCAGTCCTCCCGTGACCTATGGTGCTGTTAAGCGCCCGAAACGTCGGGTTATAAATAGTTTAAATTAAACGCGATAAAATCCTTTAAAATTAGTTTTATTTAAATTTGTAGTATTCGCGTAAATAAAAGAAAACATTACATTATTTTTATCAACAATATTAAAAAATAAATGAAAAAAAGGATGATGAATTCTTCCAGGCTTCATCTGCTTTAAAAATAAAAACGAAGCCTGGGTTCAGCAGTCCAATGTTTATAGGTCGTTACTTTATTTTTATGATCTGAATACTTGAATGTTCTAACGCGCCTTATATCCAAACGGTAACAAATGTATAAAACTATGCTAAATACATATATAATAAATGGCTATGAGCGTATCGGACCACGCGCAGTGAAGGGTTCCGTAGTAATTAATAGCATGTTATCGGAGCGCTCTTCTTCAACGTAGCGAATACTTTGGACAAGTCTGGCACAATGAGATGATATACAAGTTATATGAACTCGGTGTGCCCGATGGCCTCGCACTCATCATACGTGATTTACCGCTACCGCATCGAGGTGGTGCGATCCGAAACATATTCCATCCACGCTGACGTATCTCAAGGCTCAGTCCTAGATCCCCTGCTTTACACCCTCTGCACTAACGACATACTCCACACCAGCGGTGTCGAACTCGCTCTCTGCGCGGACGATACATGTCCATCGCATGCATACAATCCGCAGCTAGTTCTAAGGAACTAGTTTCGGAAATGGAGGATTGAGGTCAACCCCTCGAAAAGTGCAACCATGTACTTTTCGCAATGTATAAAGCCTCATCTCTCTACCACAGAGTTATTTGATCGTTCAATCTCCTGGGAAAAAAATACTTAGGCGTTCTACTCGACTCAAGTCTCACCTTCGGTCCAAACATCAACCGCGTAAGGAACTGAGCCGCTTTCGTCCCCGGCCGATTACTTCCGCTAGTAAACAAAAATAGCAAAATGACCCTACGTAATAAAACTAAGCTTTACAAAGCCTGTATTCGGCCATTTATGACATACGCAAGCCCTGTATTTTCGCATGACTCCCCGCGACAAATTTACCGACTTCAGGTAATACAGAATCGATTCATGCGCAAAGCCATAGGAGCACCGAGGTTCCTGCGTAATGTAAACCTTCACATCGATTTCGGACTTCCTACCATATCTCAATGTCTAAGGTTGGCCTCCCGCCGATACTTCGACTGCCGCAACGCACTCCAACCCACTGGTTGTAAGTGCCGCCATATATAACCCTTTCGCGTTACACCAAAATTCTATTTGCAAAAAAGGTGACCGAGGCTCGTCCTCGAGGATCCGGATGACGCGACCACTAGGGCCCAGCAGCTCTACCCAACACGACACACATACAACACAATCACGGCGATTGCTTATCGGACAAATTTATTTGCGATACCGCCGTATCTCGGTTAAGAATATAATAAATAAAATTTGCTTGATACCACTATAATCAGCTACTTTTTCATTTATTAAATTAAAGTTAATAAAATGGAATTCATCATCAACTATTTTAGATAATATTAGGTTATGTCTACAACTGAAATATATTCTAATAATTTCTCTTGACCGATGGATAAACATGTCAGGGAAGGGTAAGTTTAGTAGACAAATTAGTATAATTACAGTGCCCATAATGAACGAAACAGAGCAAGAAATTTATGTTATACTTGAAAGGGAACATGTACCCAGAATGAGTAAAGAGCCGAGGGGATCATTGTGAATGGCCGACTGGAACACATTACATTTTTTTCTCCATCTAATATATTTATTTCTATTACATATTATGAAAAAGGTGGTACCCAAATATTTTTGATTAAACATATAAAGGGTTATGATTTATTTAATAAACGAACACGTTTTTTCTTGTATATACTTTGTATTTTCCGTAGTAAAATAATTTTAATTTCCGTTTTTTGTAATTACATTTTTTATAATTTTAATTGCATTGTATTAACAACAAATAGTCTCTCCTTGATGTTTTAAAAGGTTTTTGAATAATTATTAGCAATTTATAATTCAATATTTATTAAGTATTGCACTCTAATATGGTATATAAAATATACAAATATCATAACTTTGCCTTTATACATACAAATAAATTGGTCTTTATTCTTTAATCAAATATTTTTATTATTTTTATATTTTTGGATAACTATATGTATAATTTAATAATTTTATTAATAGGTCGTCACAATATCGTACAATGTGTGAAATAATAGTAACTGAAAATATACAGTACGTACGTATACGTATTTGTACGTATATTACTGTTTTTACCATTTGACCGTTAAAAAGTAAAGTAATTCTAACTGCGCTTTGTAAACATGTTTTGATTAATGGAAGACCCAAGTCACCGCGTTTTGTAAAGCGATATAACGATCAAAAAAAACCTCATAGTAAATGTTCGTAAATTTTGTGAAAGTGATACTTGACACTGTAATTCTTCGTCTGTGTAGACAGTGTAGAAAGTGTAGGCTCCTCTTAGCTTTACCTTGGGTGACCGCTACGATAAGGCGAGAACCCACTGGAAGATGGGGTGCGTCACCCTACCCAGATCAACGCAACATCGTACTGTTCCAGTGCGTACTACCATCTTAGACCATATCACTTCTTAACACTAGGTGGGATCCTGATCAAACTTTGGCCCATTCACAGGAAAATAATGTCTCGGACATTAAAAATATATGTATTTGTTTACGGTACAATTAAAATGAGAAAAACAATTCATTTATTTGGCACAGGAAAACGGGCACTTTTTGCATATACATATAATTTTTGCATATACATATACGAGTATTATATGTATATGCAAAACGTGCCCGTTTTTCTGTTCCATATTATATTTTTATGAAGTGCCCGTTTTCTCATTATTTTTAATCATGTTTTGTCACACCAATTATCACACATTTAACAATAAAACTTTCAGATACCACCCCCGTTTTGCCATTTCGCTACTTTTACTCTTTATGATAATAATGCTTTAATCTCTAGTCCCTAGGCGATTAATCATTCCTCAGTCTTTCTTTATCGTACCAAAGTTACTGACAAAAATATGCTCATTCAGTGTAATGCTTGCATTTTCTTTTAGTTTATTTTAGTCTTTTATTTAATCTTATATTTTAGCAAGATTTCCATTATGATTCTGATAGTATGTAAATGAAAGAATGCATTTTTTTTAATAATAAGCAAGTCTTATAAAATTTTAAAACCATAAACCATTTTTTAATGAATAGTATTATTTCTGCATATTTTAAACGTTTCAAATTTTATATAATAAATAGTATTCCATATCTTAGATTTGAATATCACAACTGCAGACGTTTTTTAAACACATTGAGGAAGTACTTACATTCATCATATTTAAATTTTAATTAAAAGTAAGTTACTTTGCTAAGATCCGCATGCAAAATATAAAAATGGTGTATATTACCTAGTTTTTTGAAGTGCACCACCCGCCCTCCCTCAGTAGCGTGCACAAGCAAACTAACACCGCCACCAGGAACCGCCACCAGGTACCCTCCACCAACCACTACAATACCACCACTAGATAATATACACCACCGAAGCCGAGAACACGACACGTGTTTCGCCCCAAAACGAGGCATTATCAAGCGTAATAGACTCTACGACAGGCGGCCGCCGAGTGAGCGGCGCGGTCAAAGAGCTGCCTATTTATACTACAGGTGACGCAAACGGCCCCCACCTACGACATTGCGATTACAATATCGTGATAGCGACCGCTTGCTCACACAATCCACCACCCGAATTACATAAGCAGCCGTTTGCGACCGAATTGATAGCAAACGACTACTTCGAGTATATTTAAACTTTAAGTACTGGATTTAAAGATATTTAAAAGTGGTGAATTCGAGACGTTTGTTTGTTCATTCAGCAGTGCAATGTTATTATTTTTATTTTTTATTATTTCTAATTGCTCCAGCACACACAGCCGAAGCCCCTTGTCGCAAATATGTAGGACTTTAAATGTGTGGTCGCTAGTTAGGTTATGCCCAGTTTCCAAAAGATGTCTTGCGAAGTGTGATCTGTCGGGATTGCAATTTCTGTACGCGGCCAAATGCTCCTTGTATCGGGTCCCGAAATTGCGACCAGTCTGACCCACGTAAACGGCGCTGCATTCACTGCAAACAAGTCTATAAACGCCGGATTTTTGGCGTTCATCAATTTTGTCTTTGACGTTACAAGCCCCACTCAGCGAATTGCTTGTCCTGAACGCAACGTAAATATCGTTACGCCTAAGAGTCCTTGCTATTCTCTCAGATACAGGACCCAAGTAGGTCAAACTGCTCACATATCGTCGTACACTTCGGGATGTAGCCGCGTACAGATCTTTGCGAACTATATGAATTTGTTTCTTTAAAGAAAAAGAAACAAATTCATATAGTTACTAGACTTGTTTGCAGTGAATGCAGCGCCGTTTACGTGGGTCAGACTGGTCGCAATTTCGGGACCCGATACAAGGAGCATTTGGCCGCGTACAGAAATTGCAATCCCGACAGATCACACTTCGCAAGACATCTTTTGGAAACTGGGCATAACCTAACTAGCGACCACACATTTAAAGTCCTACATATTTGCGACAAGGGGCTTCGGCTGTGTGTGCTGGAGCAATTAGAAATAATAAAAAATAAAAATAATAACATTGCACTGCTGAATGAACAAACAAACGTCTCGAATTCACCACTTTTAAATATCTTTAAATCCAGTACTTAAAGTTTAAATATACTCGAAGTAGTCGTTTGCTATCAATTCGGTCGCAAACGGCTGCTTATGTTATTCGGGTGGTGGATTGTGTGAGCAAGCGGTCGCTATCACGATATTGTAATCGCAATGTCGTAGGTGGGGGCCGTTTGCGTCACCTGTAGTATAAATAGGCAGCTCTTTGACCGCGCCGCTCACTCGGCGGCCGCCTGTCGTAGAGTCTATTACGCTTGATAATGCCTCGTTTTGGGGCGAAACACGTGTCGTGTTCTCGGCTTCGGTGGTGTATATTATCTAGTGGTGGTATTGTAGTGGTTGGTGGAGGGTACCTGGTGGCGGTTCCTGGTGGCGGTGTTAGTTTGCTTGTGCACGCTACTGAGGGAGGGCGGGTGGTGCACTTCAAAAAACTAGGTAATATACACCATTTTTATATTTTGCATGCGGATCTTAGCAAAGTAACTTACTTTTCTTCATTACCGATAATTTTCAAACAGGAGTTTGAATGTAATCTTTATTAAATTTCTGTAACGTAAGACTGAATTAACATATTTTTTCGGCTAGTAGGATACAGGTAAAAAAACTAGGGAATGATTTATCGGTAAGGATTCATTGAAAGCAAATATTGTAACATATTGTTACGTACATTTGTTTTGCAATTTTTTCTACAATTTACTTAGAATTATAAAGATTACTATATAAACTTAGTTTTTAAATTAAATTAATGTTTTGTTTTAACTTTTTAAACTTTCTTCTTTAAGAAATTAGTTGACAATGTAATCTTAAATTTGAGTTCAGTATTACTATTTTTATATTGCTACATGTATGTACATATACGGAGTGAATAAAAAAATATTTTAAATAAAAACAGACGCGAACAGAATTTAAAGAGGAAAACATAATACTGTCAAAATTAGTTATCTAAGTGGATGACAACGAAGAATATTTAGGAAAGGTAAAAAGCTATGCTCTTTCCGATTAAATTTCTGCCATTTTCCACTCGTTCATGCCATCTCACTCTTCATGAAATAGAATCATGACGAGTTAAATGGCATCTATTTTAAAATTTACTTATTTATAAGAATTTAATTTAGCACTATTATTTATTGCTGGTTTGATCGATATATCATTATGTAGAAAAGGAAGATTTGCTAAGATCCGGCCTTTACATGCGGATCTTAGCAAATTAACTTCCTTTCCTACATTATAGTGGATTTCTGCAAAGTAACGCCTAAATCTATTAACAAGCTTATCATTGTCTATATAGCATAATTGCCGCCGGTATGTGCATACAAGGAGAAAGGGAGAAATACACGACTATGTGTATGTACAAGCACAACATACTTTCGCATAATAGAAACTCAAACCCATTTTGAAACGTAGACTAAAATTCTTCATATAACTCCTTGAAACAATCGCTGTGTCAGTGAAGGATAAGTTAGATTATATAATGAAAATTGTAAAAGTTACTAACAACTTATCTTTTCATGAACTAAATTTATAATCTATAATCCCAGCACAGAGGATGGGATATATTGTTGTCTCATATTACACTAAATGTTGCAGAAGGTAGCCGTGACTGCAGCGCACCATCGCTAAAAATATTTTGGTGTCTTAGGGCCAATGAAAAAAGATTCGTTGACACTTTGTTCGATAAAATGTTGAGTATTTTCATTGGGAAATTTGCTGATGAAAATAAAAAAATTAACTTCAATGTTACAGTTAGTTGGTTCGTCTCGGCTTCGTGTGGGTGACCAAGCCACGGTTACTGAGTCCTCCCCGCTAATACATCACCAGAACCAATTGGGGGTGTTCACCGCCTGACTCAAGGTGGCGCGCGAGGAAGTACCTAGCGAAAAGTACCCTGCTCGATGAAGGAACTGAGATCATATCCACATCTCTTATGTAAATTAAAACTTAGCGGCGGACAAGGGGGTGATGCGTTACCGGATAGTCAGGTCCTGAGGAAGTGCCCACGGTATTCTCGCACGCTCCCGTATTTAGAAGGGGAAGAACAAGACATCTCCAACTCCACCTTCTCAAATAGGAGAGCCTTAAGGACTACTTACCTACACCCGACGGTGACGGTCCCTAGGGGGCCCTCCTCTTTGCCTAACGCAGTGAGCGCAGCGAAGAGCGCACAATGACGAGGTTAGCATTATAAGAATACTGCTAGCTCTGTCTATCTATTCGTCATCTACATCACTTCAGCCTATCACAACTTTTCAATTATTCGTTGTCTAGTAAGTAAGTCATCTACGCCGCTGGTACTGGGTTCGAATACCATCACAGCCAACATTTATGCAAAAACAAAAACAGTTAATTTTAGGGTCTGATTGTATTGTGATTATCATGTCTCTGTCACTGCATCTAAGCCTACTTCCGATCTTATCGGTTTACATCTCGTTTAGGACTAGTGCATGAATTTGTTATTGGCGTGCACTATGTGGCATCATAACATTTCAGCGGATTTGTTGTATTGAATTCAGAACACCTCAGTGCGGTTGCTACAGACGAATTATGTAGTATATCAACTGGGTCCATGTAGATTGTAGATTGTAACGGGCCGGTTTCTGCAACTCTACGTCTATGAGCGTGTTTTGCATGTGGGCAAAAATATTAATTTAGTCGAGCCAACCAAGCTCCTCCAGAAATCGCAGCAAAGTCCTTTGTGTTGCCGGCGATCTCGGGGAGGTAACTGTGGTCATTTATTTCTTTTCATAGATATATTCCTTTTTATAGCAACGTCTGCCCGTAACAAATGCTGTGTCACCCGGAATCTTATTGTGCGACGTACATATAGATAAATACCCCCCCCCCCCCCCCCCCGCCCCGTCACCCATCATCTTGAGACATCAGTTCTTAAGTCTCAATATATGCCCAGTGATTACACTAGCTCTCAGTGCCCTTTAGACCGAAACACAGTAACGTTTGCACGGTGGTGGTGGTTGGCCACCCGTCATTTTTCGCGCGGTACCGAAAAGTGGGCTACGTGTGTGGTCTTTGCCTATCCCTTATTTTGGAAAAAGGCGTGACTGTATGTTTGCCTGTATGCTTATTCAAGGTTATTTTGCCTCGTAATTTTGCCGTGTAGATTTTCAATATTGGCACTCGTGCATGAGTTACGCGAATATTCGTGTCGTGTTTATCCTTTCACGTATAAAGCATGATTTTTACTTCACACGTATTTTTTGTTACGAATTCGAATTTCGCAAGCTGTATTCCTGTAGGTAAAAAAGCTCCCGTTAGTTTTACTACGTGTTTATAGTGTATGGAAACGGGTTATATTTTGAGCAGTGAATTTAGAATGATGATTAAATTGGTGTTAATTAAATAAAGTATTAAACTTACTTTTTCAAATCAATTTGTTTTGGACTTAGCTTATCTCATGATTTCATTGGTCATACGTATAATATTTTGAAATGTAACTTTATTAAAACAAATAATATAATTGACTTTATATTTCACGCGATGTTAAAATGTTTTGCCAATTGCGAGTTTCACGTTTGAAAACGTAACCATATATGCAGAGCAGTATTTAGGTTGCTATTTCGTTAAATTGAGGCAATGTTATTATGTTCGTAGATGATACTTTCACGATTCTACCTTCTGATAAAGTCATTGCATTTTTAGACCACCTTAACATTAAATTTTATGAGTAGTGTATTTTATAAGCATACTCGTATTGATGAGTGTCTTTAATCAAAAACCCCTTTAATCCGCGAACATACTGATCCGACCATGTAAGGTAGGTTATTAATACATGTGATAAGCAGAAATATACCAGGATTGAGCCCTGAGGCGTGAGACACAACACTGTGTAAATCTTTGTTTGACCGAGTGAATCCGGCCACAGTCGAGCGTGTACCTGCAGTCCTACCATATGCCAGAGGAGTCACGGACATGATTGGCTATATCTTGAAGCGGGCTATCATAAGAACATTTTTCAAGCCGCCGAAGAAGATAATTCAGTTTTTATTATCTGTCAAGTGTAACATCACTCTACAAGATGCAGGAGTATACAAGTGTCTTTCTTACATAGGGCAAACAAAAAGATGAGTAAAAACCCGCGTAAAAGAACATATAGATGATGTCAAGCATCGTCGCTCCAGAAAGTCTGCAGTTTGTGACCATGTTCCGGATCATCCCAACCATTGCATCAGTTTTGATAAACCACAAATCCTCGCAAAAGAACACCGATTCCTACCAAAGATGATTCGCGAGGCTATTGAAATTAAAAAAATATCTTAATTTTAATAGAGAAGACGTTTGGGTATTATCACCAGCTTGGGAACCTCTAATTACTAAAATTAATCAAAAACCACTTCAAGATTTCAAGATACAATTAGATCTTTCTCCGTAGATCAGACCAAAAATAATAAAAGCTAATTAAAAGCTGAAGGTATTCCGCGTTAACTATGACATCAGGGACATCTGTCACCTCAGTCCTCCCGTGACCATAAGTGCTGTAAAGCACTCGAAACCTCGGGTTATAAATAGTAAAATTAAACGCGATAAAATCCGTAAAATTAATTTCATTTAAATTTTTGTTCGACATTATTATCTCAATTAACGAAAGGCGAAATACGTGAATATTAAAAGAACAACATAACAAGAACAAATAAAATTAATTATTAACAAAGATAAAATTTGTACAATATCATTGCTGGTTATGGTTATTGTAAGGAAAAAGCATTATCCTTTTATCAAATTTTTCTGTCAACGAAAGTGTTAAAAGTATTTGTTATATGATGTGTTATCGCGATGAAAGTAGGGTTGAGTCTAAGCGTTTGTCGTAGCACGTAGCGCGTAGCCTGTATCCGACAGTCAGCGCGCGCGGTCCGTTAGAGCCGGCCGCAAAAACCGCGCGCTGCCGATTCTAACGCTCGTTTTGTTTCCGTTGTAATATCACTGACATGTTCAATTTAGTGTCGGTTGGGTACGTCTCTCGAAATTTTCAGCATAATTAAAAAAGGCAAGTATTTTTTTTACGAGATGTCTAATTGTAATACGAGTAGCATACATTAAATAATATTAACATTTCTAACAAAGTTTATTTTATTAATATTTAAGTAACTATTTATCTTTTTATTTAAAACATGGCTTGAAAAATAGTCTGTGGATATTGACGATAAACATATCAAGATTGTACACTAAAAGTAAGGTCGAAAGACCACATGCTTTGACCTTATGGAAAAATATTGCGCTAATCTTACCTCTAAAGCTTTAGGGTACTTTACTCCCTAAAGAAAACTTTAGAATTATTTTAAAACTAAATAGTTTAAGAAGTTAATTATTTTTATATTTTTATATGAATATATTTACTTTTCGTAGAGTAAGACTTACAGTCAGTATTTTTATATTCTAAGATTCTGCCACCGTTTGACCACAAACGTGCCTGCAGCATTGCAGTGAAAATTGGTGACGACGTTAGCCTTAGATAGTCGCTGTGTAGTGTGTAGTTTACACACAATTTTTTTTACACAGTAAAAAAAATACGATCAAAAAGTATTTAGTAAATAATCTATATAGCAGAATTAAATTTTCTATTCTATTCTTGAAGAATACAATGTCATAATGGCCTGAGAAAACTGAGGGCGGTAAAGAGTTCCAATCCTTTGCTGTATGTATCAAAAACGACGTAGCAAACTGCATATAGCGAGAGCGATTTACTTAACAGAGAATGGAATCTTGAAAGATGTGTGGAGTACAGTATCTTATTATTTATAGGAGTAAACAAGCATTAATTTTAAAATGTATCTTTTTGCTTGTAATGCTAATAGTGCTTATTTAAATAACAATGCGTAAATTCCTTGTTCTTGAATTTATTGTTACTATTTCTTGTATATATTTTCTAATAAATTAACTGTACTAATCCTTCATGGAGGCAGTAAGTAGAATTAGTCATCTACATAAATAAAAATAAATGTCGCATGTATGAATGATCATAACTGGAGAACGGCTCCACCGATTAGGCAACTTTTTTTTGTTTATAATTAGTAGGACAAGGTTTGTATTAAAGATTTTTGGAAAATCCACAGGAAAAGTCAGAAATTTGGATGGTATTTTTGTATTAAAATATCAATAAAAAGTTACATTCAGTTTGAAAGTTTTGCTTACACATGTTTTCAGTACTTAATGTTTTTACGCACTTACTTCTATAGTATATTATGCAGTAGTAAATAACACCCGTGCGAAGCCTAGGTGGGTCGCTAGTTTGTGATCAATTACTATATAAAAAAATTAAGACTGTGATTCCGAAAATTTTTAACTATTGGAAACACTCAGTAGTATTTTAAGACTCCAAATCAGTAAAAAGATCAATGCTTTCAGGTAGACGTAATATACAGTTCTTTCTCTTCGATTGTTTTGGCTGCATTTAATATAAATAATTGAAGCACAAAAGTTTTCTCAAACATAGTGATTTTTATACACATTTATACCTAATTTGCGCCTATCTATTGACGATGAGACGGCTTTTTAATGGGACGATTAAGAAGTATAATATATAAATTGCAGTGTGGGATACAAGACTCATTCATACTCAGACTCATTCATATATGAAGATCTTTTAATAATATGTACTTTTACCTTTTTTATTTATTAGCTACTAGAATTCGATTCGAATTTGCCATTGTAGCGCTGGCCCATAAATATAAAGAAGGAAATGAAAATGTTTGTTATGTTTGCAATACAATATTGCGCAATTTCATTTACGAGTTAAGGGAGGTCGTTATCATAATACTTGAATTATGATACGTCGGCGAACTTAAGAAGCTTTTCTGGTTCTTTAAATAACATATAAAGACATGCGTCATAGCTATCTTTATAATACATAATACGCTCACATTGAAATTAGCATCTTATTTGTGTATATCTTTGTGTAATCATCTACAATCAAATCAAATCTCAATGTACGTAATAGGTTCGGGTAAAGGTTTCTTCGCATTTGATATGAAAATTCTAGACATCTTTTTTAAAGTTTATTTATATTTAATTACAGTATGTATGTTTGTGCGATGACTTATTGCCATCTTGAAGGTAGTGACATGATCCCGTTGCTGTAGAAATTTTGTGACTTCTGTGCAAAAACTCGCGACAAGTAGTTTTGGTAGTCTTCTCTTGATACTAACCTGACACTACCTAAAGAATTCTGAAGAGACCGAAACAGGTGGAAATCTGAAGGTGCAAGGCCAGAGCTATACGGCGGATACATTAACACCTCCCAGCCAAACTCTTAATTTCTGCTATGTGGTTAAAGATGTGTGTGGTGTAGCGTTGTCACGATGAAAGACCACACCCTTTCTATAGATGAATTCCGGCCGTTTTCTCTCAATTTATTGCTTCATCAGTTGTAGGCAGTAGAGATCCGAATCAATGGTTCTGCGTGTTCTCATAATGAACTACGCTTTTGCAATCCCACCATACACACATCATCACGTTATTGCGAGTTAACCCGGGTTTTGTGCACATTCTGTGAAGACTGACCAACCTTTGACCACAACCTTTTTCACACGTTCTTGTCGTGCGTGATCCACTCATCATCACCAGTTATCAATCTCTTTAAAAACGGTTTCATTATGTCTCAATAAAGAATCGCAAATGAGTACACGGTTCATTAGTGTCGTCGTCGTTTCAGCCTATCAATAGTCCACTGCTGAACATAGGCCTCCCCCATAGATTGCCACAAAAGTCTGTAGCTCTTGTTTTGGGGGGTTTTTGCGATAGTTGCCACGCTTGGACAGACGGGTTGGCAACCGCAGTTTATTTATTCAGATGTTCCAGTAAGATGCTGCTGCCCATCTCCTGGTTATCATTTTCCCTCTGTCGACTTTTACGACACCCACGGGATGAGATGGGGTGGTAGATTCTCTTAGCTTCCACACAGTACACACACACGGTTCATTAGTTTATACATACTATATGCCAGAAGATACCGTGGCCTAGTGGTCAGAGTACCTGACTTCTAAGCCGCAGGTCCTGGGTTCGAATCCCAGCCGGAGCCAACGTTTGTGCTAAAACATAAATTGTTGGTTTTCGGGTCTGGTTACCTCTGATCTTATCGCATCAGCGTTACATCGGGCTCGTGTAGGTTGGGACGAGTGAGTGCCTCTGTGTTTGCGCGTACACTTGTGGCACTATAATATCTCCTGCGCAGTTGATGGCTCTCGACAGTAGTCGGAAGTTATCGCCGTGGTCGAAATCGGCTAGGAGAACATCATCATCATGCCAGAAGACCTTTTTTTAAATGAACTTGAATTTAATATATATTTGGTCGAGCATTTTTCTCATTACATTTTCTAGGCATTTCCTTTAGCTGACTCTTACGACACCCCCAGGATGACACGTGGATTCCAATTTTCTTAAGTTGCTACCACGCGGAGAAGACGTTACAAACTTATAATTGCAACATCGCATTTATTTTTAGTTTCATATCACTAGTAATTACACTAATTACAGGGACTTTGGAATTAAACCCCAATAAAGCTTGCATTTTACTGATAGACGAAAAAAAAACTGGTACTGTGGTATGTACCAGTTGTTTTTTATCTATAAAGGCGGATTTAGCATGGAAGTTCTTCCACCAAATAAATTGTATATACCACAATAAGTGTCGGTAGTCTCTTAATATGACACGTCAGTTATAAATATACTATTTCAAGACAACTCAGAAATCCTAGGTTTTGGAGCTAGAAAGAATCCGCCACGCTGCTCCAATGCGGGTTGGCGGACTGCACATGTCTTCGAAATATTTTTTTATTTCTCAGACATTCAGGTTTCCTCACGATGTTTTCCTTCACCGCCGAGCACGTGGTAAATCAGCACTTAAAATTGCAATTAACAACTTTAGTGGCGCCGGCACCGGGAATCGAACCCAGGTCACTCGCGTACTATGAAATTTAAAGCGAGCGCCTAGCCCCTGAGCTACCACGGCTCTATATAGTATCTATGTATAGCTACAAATAATTGCTACTTCGGTATTCCGACGCTGCTTGCGTCACTGTTTGACGCTTTTGCGCTTGCCATTAAGTTTGACTATGATTACAATATAGTCAGTTGAAGAGATATTCTATGATGTTTTCTTTATTGAATGAGAGCTTTGCCACTTAATGGATGGTTTATTTCATTTATATATTACTTTTATTTATAGTAGAAGTGGGTACAAAATAAAACTCCTACTCAGAACAGGCCTCCCCTTTTGAGAGAGCTCTTTGAGCCCGGAAGAATCCGGCACACTGCTTTAATTGTATATAAGTAATAAGTTATTTCAAGAGCCATACATTCCTCAAAAACTACACGGTGTTAATGGAAAAAGACTATCGCAAAACTGGGCATGAAGAAAGACAATGAGCTGGTACTGAAGCAATTTGGAATAGGCAACGGAACCCATGGGGCCAACAGCTGGCCGACTTTATGGAGAAGGAGGGACTCTTTATGATGAACTCCTTTTTCCAAAAGTGGCCCCACAGAAAGTGGACCTGGATGAGCCCGGACGGTTCCACTAAAAATGAGATCCACTTCATCATGACGACCAAACGACAGCTGTTCAATGATGTCTTTGTGATCGCTAGGGTGAAAACCGACAGTGATCACCGAATGGTAAGAGGCACATTGAACTTGAACGTAAAGCTGGAAAGGTCTCGTCTGGTCATGTCTACACTCCGTCCATCACGTGCCTTATCCAAAATCCCGAGAGCTACCAGCTCGAATTGCAAAATCGCTTTCAGTGCCTAGATGATTGCGTTACAGTGGACAATTTGAACGAGAGGCTCGTGGAAACTGTCCAGGCGGTGGGGGCAAAGTTTTGCAAGACCCGCCGCTGACAGTCCTCAACTGACGCATCAGCATATCGGCAACTTAACAGACAGATCTCCCAATGTGTGCGGCGAGACTTACGCAACTTCAATACACTTCGTATTCAAGAAGCGATAGAGCAAAACCAAAGCTCCAAGGTCTTTGCCAGGGATCTGTCTGCCGGGAAAAGCCAACTGACAAAGTTGAGGACCGAGAGCGGCAGCGCCATTTCCGCTGGACCAGAGATAATGAGTGAGATCGAGAGATTCTATGGGCAGCTGTACACATCGTCGTTGGAGCCACATACAAGTGTGAGTTACGACCTAAGAGCCAAACTCGTCCGACACTATTCCGACGATATCCCGTACGTCAGTCTGAGCGAGATTAGTATGGCTCTCAAACAGCTCAAGAATGGCAAAGCGCCCGGTGAGGACGGAATTACAGGGGAGCTTCTGAAAGCGGGTGGAAAACCGGTACTTTTAGTCCTTCAGAGGCTTTTTGATTCCGTCATCCACGGCGGCGCTACTCCGGAAGCGTGGAACAGAAGTGTGGTTGTCCTGTTCTTAAAGAAGGGCGATAACGCCCTCTTGAAGAACTATAGACCGATATCGCTTCTGAACCGCGTCTATGTGCTGTTTTCGAGAGTCATTACGAATCGTCTCGCAAGCAGACTCGACGACTTCCAGCCTCCCGAACCAGCCGGATTCCGAAAAGGCTTTAGTACCTTAGACCACATACATACCCTTCTCCAGATTGTACAGAAGGCCGAAGAGTACAATCTCTCACTATATTCGGCGTATGTGGACTATGAGAAAGCCTTCGATTCAGTCGAAATTTGGTCGGTGCTAATGGCAGAATCGCTGGAGGACCTTAGCACTGTGTTCAATTACTTATTAGTGTATCCCAACACGGAGGTCTTAAGATGAACATGGACAAGACGATGATCATATCTAACGTTTATGTCACATCTATACCGGTTGTTGTTGGAAACACTACGATCGAAGTTGTCGAGGAATATGTATACTTAGGACAGATTGTCCGACTGGGTAAGTCCAACTTCGACCAAGAGGTCGAAATGACGGATTCAACTCGGCTGGGCATCGTTCGAAAAACTGCGTCACATGTCGTCGAGTACTCCTCTATGACTCCTCAATGTCTCGAAACAAAGGTATACAACCAGTGCGTATTGCCAGTGCTGACATACGAAACCAAGACGTGGTCGTAGTAGGGATCATATAATATTAGCAATACCGTGCAAATGTTTCGCACAGTATCGTGGCCATGAAAAGATGGCGCCATCTACTTTCTAGATAAATTAATTCAATCTTCTTGATCAATTTTTGTGACGAAAACATTAATTTTAAAACATTTACTTATTTTTCATATTAAAGGGCAAAGTAATGTTCAAAGTGGCGTATCAAACATTAGATAAAGTGTTAAGGGAGATATTTCATACCGAAAAAAACACCTTTGAGAAATAGTATATAAAGATAGACAGTAAGTTTATATCGGTGCTTACTTTAAAAACTCCACCCACACCCAGAATCACAAGAATCACAGAAGTCGAACCCGCGACCATAAAGCATAAGGTAATCGCACAGCCACTGCGTCTACCAAGCCGTTTTCGTTTACATTGAATTAGGCAACGAAAAGTTATTATTATTATTATTATCCATAACTACACAGTTAATTAGCATTTTGACCCAAAATATTTGTGTAAATAAAACTTCTAACAAACATTGTTAGAATAACAAAGAGAAATGACGGTGTAGTTTTTAATACTATTACACCTATTAAAGAGAAAAGGGTGTTATGAGATGCTTTATCATGTCCTTTTGTGATTCGTATAGTATTATTTACTTAAGTTAGATTTCCACTATAGAGGCAATGAACTAAGACTTGAAGGAATATTTGACATATTCTTCTAGGCGATTTTGACCACTGCGATAGCTTCTGCTTGTTATCAGATGTTATATAATCGAAAGAAGGTCCGGAAGTAGTGCCAGCGACACGAACACACACTAAATCTAACAATTCGTGTATTTCAAAAATGTTACCCCTGCTGGGAACTGAACCCAGGACCTGCGACTCAATAACTAGATATTCTGACTACTACACCGCGGTCAACGAACAGATATTTAATAAACTAAAAGCATATACGCCTATTTGCGATCTTTAAACATGATCGTCTTCGCCTCTAAGGCAATTTTAACTATGATCTTAAGTGCTTTATAATGGCGGAAACTTAATTAATGCGGACATAGTCATTAATTAACACCATAGATAAGTTATTGGAGTAGTATAAATGTTTTTGTTAGAAATATTTAATTATTAGCAATAATCTGTCTATATTATTTTTATCACCTAATTGCAGCGGAGTACAGTACTGGTCTCAATAACAATATAGTGATTACATGGAATAAAAATAAACACATCTGATATTTACGAATTTCCTATCTTAAAATATGCTTAAAAAAAATTGTGTTCATAAAGTTTCAGTGGCCTGCACTATGACCCAGTAATCTATCACTGTCACTTACACTTAATGATTTGTTCGTGAACGCTCTTTTCTTGAAGGATGTGGCTTTGAATAAAGAATAATACTCTCTTTGAATATCGTAAGTAATTAAAGGATTAAAATTTATCTGATGTTTCATATTTTGAGTCTATGTTACAACATGTATATATATATATATATGTATCTCTTTATAATATATATATATATATATATATATATTATTTTATGGAGCGAGTAAGTGTAACGTGCCCATAACAAATGCTGGCACCCAGAACTTTGTGTGGCACCACGTTGCGCTCGTCATCCTGAAACTTCAGTTCGTACGTCCCATATCCCCAGTGATTACACTCGCGAAGACCGAAATGGTAATTATTACACACTACTACATGACGGCAGAATAACTAGTACTGCAGTGGTTCCTCTTCATCTTCATCTTCATTTCGGCCTATTACTAGTCCACTGCTGAACATAGGCCTCCCCCATAGATTGCCACAAGTTTGTAGCTCTCATTCAGGGGGGATTTTGCCATAGTTGCCACGCTTGGAAGGCGGGTTGACAACCGCAGTTTATTTATTCAGATGTTCCAGGGAGATGCTGCTGCCCATCTCCTTGTTTTCATTTTCCCTCTGTCGTCTTTTACGACACCCACGGGAAGAGGTGGGGTGGTAGATTCTCTTGGGCCGCTTCCACACGGTGTACCTACCTAGACGGAATCTTGCATAGGAATCCTACTATCAATAAAATTCACGAAATCATTCCAGGATGAAGGCTTTTACATTTCATGGCTGGAATAAATTGCATAGGAAAGTTAATAACGTTTATTCACGTACCTTTAATAGTGTAAGTATGAAATACGGAATGTACGAATATTTTAACCTTGAAAAAGGGAAGACACCTAAAATGAAACACAATATGTTGTAAGTTTCAAAGAGTCAAGATGCATATATGCACATCTTTTGATTACTAAGTAAGTTCAAAGCGGATACTAGTCTTCTAAAGTTTTTAAAAAGGTGCTCTAAATTGGAGTGGCACATAAAGATTTGTAGCTAGCTGTATAGGTACTGCGACGCCTATTGCGTCACAGTTTGATGCTTACGCGCTTGCGATTAGGTTATGAGTATTATTAAAAGACAGCCAAAAGGATTGTGTATGTTGTTTGTGGCTATTGAATTTACAGCGATCCTCTTTTTTTTTATTTCATAAAAGTGACGGAACGAGCAAAACGTTCACCTGATGGTAAGTGCAACGTCTGCCCATAACAAATGCTGTGTCACCCAGAAAATTAGTGTGTGACACCACAGTGTGCCCGTCACCCTGAGACATCAGTTCTTAAGTCTCACATGCCCAGTGATTACGATAGCTCACAGTGCCCTTCAAAGCGAAACACAGTAATGTTTGCACACTACTGCTTCACGGCAGATTTTTTTTTTCATGTTAGAGGAGGAAAACGAGCAAGCGGACTCAACTGATCGTAAGTGATCACCGCCGCCCATGAACATCTACAATGCCAGAGGAATAGCAGATGTGTTGCCGGCCTTTGAGGAAGGAATAGGCTCTTTTCTTGAAGGTCCCTAAGTCGTATCGGTCCGGAAAAACCGCTGGCGGCAGCAGATTCCATATGGTGCTTGTGCGGGGCAGAAAATTGCGCGAAAAACGCACTGTGCTGCAATGCCAATCATCAAGGTGGTGACGATGGAATTTCGCGCTGTGCCGCAATGTGCGACGGTGAAAATCAGCGGCTGGAATTAATCCTAACAATTCTTCGGAACACTCCCCATGGTAGATCTTATAAAAAATGCAAAGGGATGCAACATCTCTTCGCAAAGCCAGTGGATCAAGCCGATCAGATAGAACATGGTCGTCGACGATTCGAGCCGCTCTCCGTTGAATGCGGTCAAATGGAAGTAGCTGACACTGGGGCGCCCCCGCCCAGAGATGAGAACAGTACTCCATGTGCGGCTGAACCTGCGCCTTATAAAGTTGCAAGCGTTGGGCCGGCATGAAGTACTGTCGCGCTCTACTGAGGACGCCAAGCTTTTTGGAAGCCAATTTGGCCTTCCCTTCCAGGTGACCGCGAAACTGAACGTCACTCGATATGTCGACGCCAAGAATACCGATACTGGCTGAGGCAACGAGGGGAATGCTCTCAAAATTAGGTGATACGACGAAGGGTTTCTTTTTAGCGGTAAACGCGCAAACCTGTGTCTTCTTGGGGTTGAACTGGACTAGATTTAGTCGGCCCCAATTCGAGATTTTATCTAACAAAAACTCGACTTCAGACACAAGTTTGTTCCGGTACTCGTCAACGTGTTCCCGAGAAATATTAGCACGGCCGGTGTATACGGCATCACCAGTGCTGTCATCTGCATAGCAATGATGTTACTAATTTGCAACATATCATTGATATGCAGAAGAAACAGGGTTGGTGATAGCACACAGCCTTGTGGGACACCAGCATTCACAGACTTAGAGTCCGAGCATGCACCGTCAACTACGACCTTGATGCTCCGGTCCGTGAGAAAACTGGTGACCCAATTACAAAATTTCTCGGGAAGCCCGTAAGAAGGCAGCTTCGAAAGAAGCGCTTTGTGCCAGACCCGATCAAAGGCCTTCGCTATGTCCAAGCTAACTGCCAGGGCCTCCCCCTTACTCTCGACTGCCTCCGCCCATCGATGAGTGAGGTACACTAGAAGATCACCAGCCGAGCGACCCCGACGGAAACCGTACTGGCGGTCGCTAATCAGCTGGTGCTCCTCTAAGTACCTCAAGAGCTGGCAGTTCATAATGGACTCCATAATTTTGGAGAGCAAGGAGGTGATGGCAATAACTGGTCCTGGGGTGGTACCTACCTAGATGGATCCCTGCATAGGAATCCTACCACCAGTGAAATCCTCACTCCTAATGAACGATTTTCTTTCATTCTTATATTACTTTTGTCTATGTAGGTCGTCGTCGTTTCAGCCTATCACAAGTCCACTGCTGAACATAGGCCTCCCCCATAGATAGCCAGAAAGTTTGTAACTCTTATTTTGGGGGGATCTTGCCATAGTTGCCACGCTTGGTAGGCGGATTGGCAACCGCAGTTTATTTATCCAGATGTTCCAGGAAGATGCTGCTGCCCATCTCCTGTTTTTCATTTTCCCTCTGTCGACTTTTACGACACCCACGGGATGAGATGGGGTGGTAGATTCTCTTAGGCCGCTACCACACGGCTGTGTAGGTATCACCCATGATTATGACTTTGTTATTAAAAGTGAGAGAAGTTAGTACTGTAAAAAGGAATAGTCACTAATATCTATTTAAAAGTACTGTGGGATTACTAGAAAGTAGTGTGGGCGGTGCTCTTCAAAAACTAGGTAGCACACACCATTTTTGAAATACACATGTAGATCTTAGCAAATTAACTTTGTTTCTTTCATTATGAAAACATCAAATTAAATTTATGACAGAAAATATGACCTTGAATTAAGTGACATAATATCTTGTATATATTTCTCTAGGGTGACCATGCTTGAATACAGGGTAACAGTATGCGCCACGAAGCTACGATGTAAGCAAATTAGCTAGCATTTGTGCCAAATATATCTGGTGCACGTTTGTATTTTTTAAAATTAGTGACGTCATTTTGTATAAAATGTTAATTCAAATATTGAATTACATCGTAATTCACTTCTTCAATTCTAACCCAGGACAGAAAAAATACATTTTAAAAGATGTGGCACATCTATGAGGATAACGATTCTTTCTTCTCTTTAGATTAATATAGATAAAATCCATAATAAATTCATGGTCAATTTATATGTTGTTTTACTAGTGCATTTTCGAAGTTTCGTTTTACATTTATTTACCGTGTGGTTGCAGCTAAAGAGAATTTACCACCCCACCACATCCCTTGGGTGTCGTAAAAGTCGACAGAGAGAAACTTAAAACCAGAAGATGGGCAGCAGGATCTTACTGGAACATCTGAATAAATAAACTGCGGTTGCCAATCCGTCTGCCAAGCGTGGCAACTATGGTAAAATCCCCCCTAATGATAGCTATAAATGTTTGTGGCAATCTATGGTGGAGGCCGATGTTCAGCAGTGGACTAATGATAGGCTGAAATCATGATGCTGATGACAAAAAAATTCAATTTGTTCCCACTGATGAGTGGGACGACGTCATGAAACTTCATTGAGGATGTATGTGCGTTTCACTGGTGGTAAGATTTCTACACAGGGATCTATAAGTAAAATAAGTAGGTACCACTGCAGGACCACTTATTCTGCCGTAAAGCAGTAGTGTGCTAATTACTACCGTATTTCGATCTAAATGGCACTGAGACCGTGTGTAATTAATGGACAAATGAGATTTACGAACTGAGATCTCAGAGGAACGGGCGCAATGTGGTGCTACAAAGAAATGTTCTTGTGACACAGCATTTGTTATGTGCAGATGTTGTAGTTAAAATCAGGTGAACATTACGCCCGTCTCGTCACATTTTCCTTTAAAAATTGATTATGGGTCAAAGTAACCTGTATATGATCTATATACTAGCTCATTTATCAATCCTATTAAGTTTAAAAATACTCGTATTAAACTAGTGGAGAAAGACTACGTTAAAGTGTTATGTTGGAAACAGAAGTACTATTAAAATAGTTACAAATCCAAAAAAAATGTTTGTGCGGTACTGAATTATTTGCTTAAGGTTAATTTTGTAGGCATATAATAATAATAATAATAAACATATATTTCAAGTAACACAGACTCATTTTGTTAGTACTACAATCTTATTTTCTATGTTAGTCCTTAACTTTATCTTATCGTTATTTGAGATGCGAATCATCGCTGCGCCACTCCGCTCGAAATAGCGCAGCAATGACTCACATATTTGCAGTCCAACCTGCTACTAATCATCCTTAGGATGCCATTGGTACTGCCCCGCAGTCTGCGCACCAGCGATCCGCATCTTTTTCGCATAGTGGCATAAAAGCAGTCAACTCGCGCAGCCGCAAACATCCCTGATGCACTACAAAAACGAGGCAATCCCATCAGCACCCTAAACGAGTTGTTATATTGAACACGGAGAGCGTTGTATGACTTTTGAGAGTAGTTGGCCCACAGGTTGCACGTGTAGAAAGTTGTGCAGTAGGCTCTGAACAACGTGATCTTAATATATAAGCCTGCTATAAATACATATACAAAGGCGAAAAAAACTTTTCTTAGTTTCTAGAGTATTAGAGTTATGATTATAAAGCAGGTTTCTCAATATTATAATCTCTCCATAACAAAAAGTTTGAATACCTATTCACATTTTCTCTCTTGATTGTGATAACACCTGAATTCGAAAATGTGTCACGCCTCGAGCATTATTTTGCGAGGTAATCAGTCCATGAAGGCATGAGACATACTTTTCGTCACAAAAAGACTCAGACAGTAATATAACAGTATAATTATATGTATATGTATTAAAACTGGTTGTATGATTATTCAGGCTGAAAAGTGTGTTTATTTATAGTTAAAAAAATATAGTTAAATTAAATGTAAAATTATATATTAAAAACAATCTGAATTAGGTTTTTAATTATCGGTCTTAAAATACACTCAGCGTCACAAAAATCGCACCTCTCTGAGTTTGCGCGAAAAATGGCTGTAATGGCTAGAAACGAATTATATTTATATAAATATTGGTATGTTTGAAATGGGTATTTGAATAACTTTACATTATTAATAAAAAAATCATGAAATCATTAAAACATTTATCATTATAGAGCGTCAAAAATAAACACTGTCAAATGCTCGTTAGTAAGGACGCTAGTTACACCACCTAAAAAGGGTATAAAAGGGTCTCTCTGGATGAAATATGAGCCAGTCGTAATTTAGACCTTGCAGTGAACACACGTGAACAAGTAACCCAAGTAAGAATAAGTAAAGATGGACACCAGCTCTGAAGAAGCCGCTCAAGTGATTGCCCTATTGCAGTCGGGGATGCGGCAGTGTGACGTTGCTCGTCAGTTGAACCTGTCCCGTTTTTCAGTTCGACGGGTGTTTCAACGTTTTCAGCAGACTGGTGGTTATGTTAGAAAACCGGGATCTGGAAGAAAACGGTGCATCAGAGAGAGATGACCGTTTCATCGTTACGACATCTTTACGAAACCGTTTTACAAATGCTGTTGAGTTGCAACAACAGCTTCGATCAACTCTGAGAACATCTGTGAGTATTTCTACGATAAGAAGAAGGTTACACGAAAAGAGTTTAACAGCCCATAGACCTGCTAAAGGTCCAAAACTTACTGCACAGCATCGCAGAGATCGCCTAGAGTTTGCTCGCAATCATTGCGAGTGGACTCTAGAACAGTGGCGGACCGTACTCTTCTCTGATGAGACGAGGGTCTGTCTCTTCTGCAATGACAGACGTAGAAGGTTCTACAGAAGACAGGGGGAGAGGTTCACACAACCCTGCTTCGAAGAATCCGTCGAATACGGGGGTGGCTCGTGTATGTTTTGGGGCGGCATTTCCGTCGACGGGAAAACGGAACTTGTGTGCGTTTCCCGGACTCGGGGTGGCCGTGGGCAAGGGTCATTAAATGCTGGTCGGTACATTACTGAAATCCTGGAGGAACATGTGGTCCCGTATGCTGGTTATGTCGGTGATGGAGTCATGTTAATGCATGATAATGCTCGTTGCCACACCGCGGCTATTGTACGGGATTATTTACAGGAGGTCGATGTTCCTGTTATGCATTGGGCAGCACGAAGTCCAGACCTTAACCCAATAGAACATCTCTGGGATGACCTAAAACGGCGCGTGCGAGCTCGAGATCCAGCTCCAGCCACTCTTCAAGAGCTCCAAGATGCGGTACTTGACGAGTGGGAACAAATACCCCAAGAGGCTGTTGCGATCCTTGTAAGGTCCATGAAAGATCGCATGGAAGCCGTTATCAAGGCAAGGGGGGTAACACTAGGTTTTAAGAACTTTTTTGTATTTATTAAGTTTTTTTTTTAAATTATTAATTTGCAAATTTGTACATACCCTGTCTTTTTCTTTAATTTCTCTTTCGTCTCGTTATAAAAGTAAAATTCAATTAAAATTCCTGAAAGCTAATGAAAGTACGTTTCGATACCCTCAAACCACAAAATTGCCATTGGCCTGTTGTGTTAAAATAGTATTTAAATTATTTTTTTCGGATGTGCGATTTTTTTGACGCCGAGTGTAGATTGTGTTTACTTCTCATAAATGATCATGAACATCTCATAAGTAGTCATGAAAAGTTGTAGTTAGTTTATAATGATATTACCAAACAACATTATTCATAAACGATTATAAATCAAACACATGACTGGCTTTAGACAATTGCTGATTTCGGATGGAGTAATATAGGTTGTATTAGTTTTCAAATATTAAAACATATTCAAAGACTTATTGTCATTTGTGTAGGTGCTCGCTCTGCAAGCTTTAGCTGCTATTGACGTTGTTAAAAACACCCCGCATCGGTAAAAGCTGTACCAGAAGAGATACGACCCGTTTACTTTGCCCGACGTGGAGTTCTAACAGCGATATCGGAAGGGAAGATTTGCAACTGTGAAATTGTGGCTTATCACCAAAGTTGTAGGCTAAACCGCCATTACATGTTGGAGTCGTCGTGAAATAAATTAGCACTCAGCAACTAATGTCAAAATCTCAGTCCTTGGTAGTTTTTTGTTTTCAATTATTGAACTCTTCCTTACTAACTTCTTCAATAGACGTATTGGAAGTAAGCACGAAAGAGATTATTATGGAAAAAGCAACTGTACAAAGACGAAATTTGTGTAATTAGTAGTCTTTTTTTAAGCAGGTTAATTAATCATGAAAGGGTATTAAATAACAATTTTCGGGGTCGCTCTCAATACAGTTTTAAGATACGTATTCCGCAGCATAGTGCTGATTAACTTAGTTTTTCTTTTACTGTCTAAGCTGTACTCCTTTAGACAGCCAAACCCGACGATATAAAAAAGCATCAAATAAGACTGAAAAGAAGAAAACACTGATCCGTGGACATACATTCTGGGGAATACTATGAATTTTTAATAACGAAATAGGTTTTTTATTTTTATACCTCTTTCATGTTTTTTCTTTCGTTGTATTTTTGCTTTATTATTTTATCTTTATAATAATAGGTTGGGGAAAAAGTTTCCTCGCATTTTATATGAAAACTTAAGACATTTTTCTCAAAGTTTATTTATATTTAATTACAGTATATATGTGTCATTTTTATTGATGACCTTTTGCCATCTTGATGGTACTGACATGATCCCGTTGCTGTAGAAATTTTGGGACTTCTGAACCTGACGGTGCAAGGTCAGGGCTATATGGCGGATGCATTAATACTTCCCAGCCAAATTCTCTTAATTTTTGCTGAGTGGATGAAGAAGTGCGTGGTCGAACGTTGTTGGGATGAAAGACTACACCCTTTCTGTTGAGTAATTCCGGCCGCTTTCTTTCAACTTCTTGCTGTATTCTCATCAGTTGTTGGCAGTAGAGATCCGAATCGATGGTTCTGCCCGGCGGTAAAAACTTATAATTAACAACGCCCTTCTAATCCCACCATACACACAGCATCACCTTATTGCGAGTTAACTCGAGTTTTGGCACAGTCCACGACCTTTTTCGCACATTCTTGTCGTATGAGATCCACTCTTCATCACTAGTTATTAATCTCATCAAAAACGGTTCGGTTTCATTACATCTCAATCAAGAATCGCAAATGAGTACACGGTTTCTTTCAGTGACCTCGTTTGGCACCCAAATATCGAGATTTTTGTGTATCCAGCGTTTTTCAAATGGGTCAAAACTATTTCGTGGTCAATTCTTTTTCCCAGTTCTTCAGCTATGTCGTCCAGAGCGAGGTGCATCTTTGACATCAAAATTTCCGGATTAAAAATGCTTAAACCAACTTTGTGCTACTCTTACTGACACTCCATTAGGTTCATAAACTTCTAAAATGTTTTTCGCGGCTTCGTTGCATTTTTTCCTTTTTTGTAATAAAATTTTAAAATGTATCGAATTTTTTCATTAGATTCACTCATTTTGACAGAAAGAAAAACAAATGAAAAATAGCTGGATACAACATTTTACTAATTTTTTTCTTTTTTTGAAATGTAAATAGTACAGCCAAAGAGATTTTATAACAAGTTTTTACATATTATATGTAGTACGTATTTATAATTATTAAAATGTTAATTAATTAGTATTAAGTTTTTTTTTGTACAAATGTTCACACTTGCCATGTATTTTTTACCTAAAACCAGGGTTCACTGGCAGAGAATGTCATTAAGGAATTAAGTCGGTCCATTGTTACCCTTAGTTAAAAGTATTAAACAATAAAGATTAAATAAATAAAACAGTTTATGCACTAACCTTGACTTCCTCACGCCAATTCTCACTTTTTGACCTCTTTATATTTACTTTAGTAGTCACGTTCTCCATTTAGTAGTCAAATTCATATTCGGCTTTATACCGGAGAAAAGATTACTGACAGAATTCAATTACTGTAAAAGTTTTTACTGGACTTGGTTTTAACTTTTTAATATAAGAACTATTCAGAATGATGAAATAATTATGCTAAAATATATCGTAGCCGCAATTAACAAAACAGGTTTATTAAACGTTTATAAATAAAGTCCTAATGAGCGTTATACCTACTGGCTTTTTAAACCATTTATAAGGGATTTTTATAAATAAGCCCTAATATTTTTAAGGACGGATACCGAGAATCTTGCCTCGTATTAGTATTTATTATTTTAGATGTAACGTATGCTATGTTGGAAGTTTTGGGAGTCATAGTTCCCTGAAAATAAATTTGGAAATGAAGCCTCGATAAAATATTCGTTAAGAGATCTCATATAATGTTCTATAATTTTCCAAATTTTAGTCTCAAGTATATGGTTATTCTATTATATTTTTTGATTATACATCAAAATTTATTAGATATATTGTAAAAAAGAATTATATATACTTCTTCAATAACATTTGGTGGTGTTAATAGCAATATTAAAGGGTAAAATGTGGGTAACGTTTTACACTGTATCTCGATCTGGTTCGTAACACTTTAAGTAGTAAAGCTACGCCGTAGCACAATAGTGAGTCGGCCCGACCGGGAAAGAGCCACGTTCAGTCAGAATACCTGCCTAAAGTAACAACATCATCATGCTTTATTTTTAAGATCTACGAGAACTAGAGATCCGATATCAAAGTAAATAGCACAAACACTTCACGCAAGTAATTTATCATTCACAGATGAATATTTCTCTTTGTTTACCGGAAGATTCATTATAGACAAACTTGGCTAGGTTCTGTAGTAAAACAACATGATAGCTAATTGACAACTGGTTTATTTCTTTTAATTTGACGTAAATAAGTATAAAACAATATGCTACATCATCCTCCTTAAATAACAATAAATTTCGAAACCAATAAAATATAAACTTAATAAACATACATTTAGTTAACATTTTTTTTTTTTTTTACAATTATTTGAATTTGAATTTTTTTTTAGCCTCCCTTGCAGCCGCCCTTTCTGGTCGAGAAACAAAACTTTTAGAATTTTCTTCCACCAATCGCGAACTGGAATCCGATGCATCTGTGCTTTGTCCAGAGAAACCTTGCTCCAACGGCGAAGGAAGCGTTGTATTTGACCTTGATTCAAGTTTTATAAGGTGCCTACGATTCCTCCGCAACACTCTTCCCGTATTGTCACTCACAAAGTAGGAGCGTGGTTGTGGGGCAGAACCAACAATTCGCGCGCGCTGCCTCGTCGTGCCGCTCATAGCAATCACCTCGTCGCCCTCTTGCAACTCCGGCAGACGACGACTCCGAGTATTATACCATGCAGCGCTCCGCTGCTGATTTCGGATTATGTTCTTGTAGTCACGGTATCCGTTTCTTTCCGGCTTCAACTTTATCTCATGACATGGCAGTCTAGTATTTAATCGTCGACCCATCAGTAACTGTGCAGGGCTTGCTGTACCATCCCTTGGTGATGCTCTATAGTTCAATAAAGCTAAATAAAAATCACTATTTGACGCTGAACACTTACTTAGCAACGTCTTAACAGTACGTACCGCTCTTTCACTACGGCCATTAGATTGAGGATAATGTGGTGAAGACGTAATATGTTTAAATCCCCATGTATCAGTAAAATGTCGAAACTCCTTAGATGCATAAGCTGGCCCGTTATCCGTTATTAATTCATGTGGAATACCATGACGAGCAAACTGATCCTTTAAGGCTACGATTACTTGTTTGGAACTTATGCTATTTAAGGGTAATACCTCTAAAAAACTTGAGTAGTAATCTACAAGCAATAAAAAATATTTTTTATTGTATTCTAATATGTCGGATCCGACCTTACACCATGGCAATTGTGGTATACGGTGAGGCATCATAGGTTCGCGCTGCGGCATCGTCGCGCGCTCCGTACACACGCGACACCGGCGCACCGCACTCTCCACGTCGCGAGACATGCCCGGCCAAAACATCACGTCACGCGCACGTCGCTTGCACTTATCGATACCAAGATGTCCCTCATGCACTCGACTCACCATTTCCGCTCTGAGTTCTTTTGGAATAAATACTAAATTATTCACAAAAATTACCTCATCAATATACTCAAAGAATTCTTTATAGCTCCAATATTGCCGAACACTTTCATCCAACTCGTATTTGTTATTAGGCCATCCTTTTAAAATATTATTAACTATTAACTTACATTCCTGATCATTTTTCGTATAACTCTTTATCATTTCTAATTTTTCTTTGCTAAATCTTACATTTTGTATGATGAAACAGGTTTGATCATCCAGTTCCTCTGATACTTTATTATGTAATAATTCAGGTAGGGCTGCTCTTGACAAGGTATCCGCGACATACATGTACTTCCCAGGTTTATACATAATTTTAAAATCATATCTCTGTACGCGCAGCATCATACGTTGCAATCTTGCTGGAACAGAGTCTAATGGTTTTTGAATTAAGGCTTCTAATGGCTTATGGTCTGTCTCCACGGTTACATCGTTGTTGCCAAAAATGTATTGATGAAATCTTTCAAGCGCAAAAACTATGGCTAACATTTCCTTTTCGATTTGCGCATAGCGTTGTTGCGTCTCCGTAAGTGTAAGTGAGGCGAACTCTACCGGGCGACCGGCTTGCAGCAACACGGCGCCGAGAGCTCGCGCACTGGCATCCACCGATAGCAAGGCGGGCGCGCGCGCGTCATACAACGCCAGAGCCGGTGCCGCGCATAGTGCACGCTTCAACTCATCTACCAATTGCTCCTCACACGCTCCCCAACACCACTGTACATCCTTTTTTAACAAGTTCCTGAGGGGAAGAACTTTTTCCGAGCAATTGGGTATATATTTACTTAGATAATTCACCATGCCTAGAAACCGCTCTAATGCCTGTTTATCGGTAGGACTAGGCATGTCTTTAATTGCTTTTAATTTGCTTTCATCAATTTTCATTCCCTCCTCGCTGAATGTGTGGCCCAAATATGTGACCTGTCTTACACTAAATTCACATTTACGCCGGTTAAATTTAATACCAGATTTTTTAGCTCTTTCCATTAGTTTTATAAGACGAGCGTCATGTTCGCATTGAGTCGAACCCCAAACGATTATGTCATCAATAAAAGAGTCTACGCCATCCAAGTCTTCCAACAGTTGTCTAATCCTTGCATGGAAGACTTCAGAGGCTGAATTAATGCCGTACGGTAGACGTAAATATTGATACCTTCCAAAAGGTGTTCCAAATGTACATAGATCAGCACTATAGTCATCAAGTGGAATCATCCAGAAGCCTGAATTCGCATCCAGCTTGCTGAAATACCGCGCACCTTTTAGTTTAGTTGCTATTTCAGTGATCGTTGGTAACGGGTAATGTTGACGACGGATAAATCTATTAAGAGGTCGCGGATCTAAACATACTCGCAAACTACCATCCTTCTTCGCTGTAACTACAATTCCATTAACCCAGGAAGTCGGGTGTGAGACCTTCCGTATAACACCTAATCCCTCCATACGAGTCAATTCAACCTGCAGTTTATCTCGAACTCCTATTGGGATTTTTCTGACTGGGCATATGCAAGGGATAGCGTTACTTTCAATCGGTATAGAATAAGTATCTGATAATTTACCTAAACCCGTAAATAATTCTTCATAATTCTGAAAATTAATACAATGGACTCTTTTAATCAAGTTTAACTTCTCTAACGCATCCTTTCCTAAAATGCTCTCACAACATTGTTCCGTTATAACAAACCTTAAAGTAAATTCT
The DNA here is from genome assembly GCA_019845155.1 of Luehdorfia chinensis. Classification (NCBI taxonomy): domain Eukaryota; kingdom Metazoa; phylum Arthropoda; class Insecta; order Lepidoptera; family Papilionidae; genus Luehdorfia; species Luehdorfia chinensis. The sequence goes on from JAHVAK010000527.1 coordinate 14,535,706, forward strand.
GCATTTTTGTATATCCAAGTTATCATACTAGAACCAATAATACTTAAATAATTTCCACAGAACGATTTTGCACGAGTATTATCAGGATTGATATTACTAAAGGACAAATTTAAACTTAAATAACTTTTCTTAGACAACACATTCAAATCTGACCCTGTGTCTAACTTAAAACGATGTTTTACGCCGCTGTTTAATAAATAAAGATTCTCATACCATTTCAAGTCTTCTGTTTCTGCTAACGTATTGACACATTTAAGTGTAGATATGAAATACATTTCATCCTCGCTGCCGTTTTGAGAATTCTCCTTAACTTCATAAACCCTCCTGGCTCTTCGCATTGGGCACATTACTTTAAAATGACCCCTCTTATTGCACAAAAAACATTTAGCTTTTCGCGCAGTACAACGCTCACCACCATCACAGCGCACGTCTGCACAGGCCGCGCAAGCCCGCGGTGCGCCCGTTCCAATTCCGGCCATCACGCCGGAACACTCGCCACCGCTGTTTTTACGTCCCCTCATGCATGGCCTGCCCACCCCGCTATTACAATAGCGTAAAGATACATTACCGCTTGTACCGCGGCGTCCTTCTTGGCTGTTTCCTACTGCATCTACTGACACGTGTTTTGAACTAAAACTCTCGATCTGCTTGCCCTCTTCGTTTGATATTTCGTTCGCCTGACAGATCTTAACAGCCTTGTCGAGTGTAAGATCATCCGTCCGCAGTAATCTATCGCGTACAGTTCCATCTATGATGCCGCACACGACCCGATCGCGCACTAAGCTATCCTCCAGTTGTTCAAACTCACATTGTTGGCTTAGCAGTTTCAAAGCCGTAACGTACTCATCAATGTTTTCGCCAACTTCTTGTTTGCGTGTAAAGAATTTAAATCTCACCATTATTACATTAGGTCTCGTTCCAAAATGCTCATTAAATTTCTCAATTACCTTTTTAATGTCTTCACATTCTTTGTCATCCTTGAATTTAAATGTCGTATAAATGTCATACCCATCGGGTCCGATTAGATTTACTAACAAACTGGCTTGCACATCGCTCGACTCTTTGTGGACTCCGGACGCCTTTATAAACATTTGAAATTGTCGCAACCATTTCCGCCAATTGCCAGCCCGATTAGCCGGTCCACCCTGTAGGATTAGCTCCGCTGGCGGCCGTGCATGCTCCATTGTACTTTTTTTTTTATATACACTTTCCCCGATATTTATTATTCAATTTGACGACAGTTTCTTATGAAATACTAATTTAAACAATTTATTTTACGCACCGCTGCCACCATGTAGTAAAACAACATGATAGCTAATTGACAACTGGTTTATTTCTTTTAATTTGACGTAAATAAGTATAAAACAATATGCTACAGGTTCTTATTACTGTTTATAGCAAAATATTGATTAAAAGGCAAAAAGGCGAAATAAATTTCATTAATAAAATTAGTTCACTTATTAAAAAAAAAAAATTAATGGCTATCGCCTAATTTGGGTCTGGCATAACTGAAATTGTTATACCGCCATATTCAATTGAAGGCTATGAGATTTTCCAGGCATTTCCCTTAGCCTACTTTTACGACACCCACGAATTAAAATGGGGTAGCGGATTCTTTAAAGCACATTATTGACCACCCTTACTCACCTAATTAGCATTTTGGCCCTTAATATGATCTGAAATTATATGTAAATAATTTATCTAAAGAACGCTGTTGGAATCACAAAGAGAAATGACCGTGCAGTTTCGTTTACATCTATGAAGTAGAAAAGCATGCCAAGAGATGATTTGTCATGATCTCTTATGATTTATGAAGATAGTGTACAGCCAGGTTTCCATAAATTCGGTAATGGGCTCAGTGTGGAAGATATATTTAAATAATTAATATTCAACTATACACTGTTGCCAACAAAGTTAAAAGTAATAATTAATCTATTATTATAGTTATTTAAGATTATTTGCTTATTTACATATTATATGTTCTATACTTATGTATTTAATATTATATACTTTATACTATGTTACACTTTTGTACTTAAAAACTTATACATCTAAATATTTTCGTGATTGTATTTTTGTTTCATGAATGTATGGCTTAAATTGATACGTACAATTGACGACCGCGTGGCCTAGTGGAGTAACTGACTTCTACGACACAGGTTCAAAGTTGGAATCCAAGCCGAAGCCAGCCGAAGATATTTGTGCAAAACAAGTTGTCGTTTTTCTGTTCTGGTTTTGTTGTGATTGTCCCCGTGTCTTTGGCACTACATCCTAGCCTACCTTATATCTTATGAGCGTTAGATCGGGCGCGGGAGGTTCGGACGAGTAAGCGCGTCTGTGTTTGCGCGTACACCTTGTGGCACATTATTAATAATATAAAATAAAATAATAAATATTGTGACAAGTAAATTTATTTAATTTTTCCTTTGGATCATTCTAAAGGTTTATTTTATTAAACCGTTTATAATAATTTGATAAGTATTGATAAGTAACCATTTCTATTAGGTGTTTCTTGGACAAGATGAATACTCACCAGAGATGCCGCAAGTTATATAATTTCGGTGATGTGATTGCTGTTAGCTTTTTTTGGCTTTTACAGCTTCATCGGATACTATGCTAACGGGGCAGGGGCTCGCGTGCCAGGTTTGATTTGACCATAACATAAATAAATAAATAAACTCCTACAAAAACCTCGAAATTCGGACTGTATCGCGTTCGCTGCGTGCTTGCGCGATTTTGAATATCTCAATATGATTTTAAGTCGTCTAATGACCGTCCGAAGGAGGCTGAGGGCCTTCATTCGGACTGTCGACTTGTGTGTCGGTAACTCTGGGCGGTGAGAACCGCCCTGGAACACGGGTGTATCGTGTGTACGCGGTGTGATTGTCGACTGCTGCGCGCCGCTCTCTACGGCAGTCGCGCGTCGTAGTGCGTGTTATATTAAAGCTATTAACTGTGTGTACAGTGTAGCCTGGATCGTGACTGACCGTATCATTGGATGAACCGCGGCTTTTTCGAAAAACCGCTGTGATAATGCTCTGAAGTGTTGTGTATGTCTCTGAAGTGATAAGTAACCATTTCTATTAGGTGTTTCTTGGACAAGATGAATACTCACCAGAGATGCCGCAAGTAAACAGTAGACAGTGCCGAATACTATCTTAATAACTTAACCCTACTCGCTTGTATAGGGTTCACAATAGGTTCCGACTGTATTCAGAAGTTGTCGCTATGGTAGAAAATCGGACAGGACATCAAATAGATAGCTGTCTAACAGCTGGGCATAAGTTCCATATCAGAGACACCAACTGACTAACAGCACTATGGCAATGTAGCTGTTGCATAATGGCGTGTGGTGGCGGCTTAAGAAACTACCACCCCATCTCATCCCGTGGGTGTCGTAAAAGTCGACAAAGCCAAAATAAACACCAGGAGATAAGCAGCGGCATCTTCCTGGGACATCTGAATAAATAAACTGCGGTTGTCAACTCGCCTGCCAAGCGTCGCAACTATAGCAAAATACCCCCAAAATGAGAGCTACAAACTTTTGTTGCAATCTATGCAGGAGGACTGAGTTCAGCAGTGGACTACTAATAGGCTGAAATTATGATGAAATGATAATGCTGAGTCGGGTCTTTTCTTTGCTGCAATCTAATATATATGTATTACATAATTCCGCATCTCATCCCTTAGGTGTCGTAAAAGTCGACAGAGGGATACTTAATACCAGAAGATGGGCAGCAGTATTTTCTGGAACGTCTGAATAAATAAAATGCGGTTGCTAACTCGCCTGCCAAGCGTCGCAACTATGGTAAACCCCCCCCCCCCCCCCCCATCAAAAATAATGACTAAATGTGGTGCAATTTTTTCTGCTAATTTTTTTTGATTTTAAGATTTAGAAAAGCAGTCAGTGCCATGATCAAATTCGAGTGAGATAAATAAAATAATGGTCTATCTCAAAAGTCATTTATTAATGACTTACATTAATATTACACTGTTGACATATATTAATGTTAAGTCTATTAGTCTAAATGGAAAGACAAAACTGCATTGCTGAAGCACAGAAATTAAAAATGATAAGAGTTTGTGATAAAATACATGTATTAAGATGTCTGGAGGTAGGATTTTTATGCAGAAATCCATCTAGGTAGGTACCGCCGTAGTGCCATTCTACTGTAAATCAGTAGTGTGCAAAGTTTACTGTGTTTGTGTCTGAAAGGCATTGATAGCTAGTGAAATTACTGGGCATATGAGACTTAAGAACTGATGGCACTGGGTGACGGGCGCAGTGAGTGGCACCACACAGACCCAGATGACACAGCATTTGTTAAGGAGAAACGTTGCATATACCATTAGGTAAACGTTTTGTTCGCCTCATCACTTTATCTTATAAATAAACGTATTAAGGATACGTATTGAGCTGTTTTTCTTAGCACGCTTAACATAATTAAGGAAAAACTCTGGTATGATTAATCGCTAGGGGCTCGACCGGCTCGACTCAATTTAAGCCGGAGAGCGTAAAAGCTGAAGTGGCAAAAATATTAACCGCTGTGTAATAGAAAAGATTACGTTTATGAGCAAAATAAAAATATATCATAATGTAATTTATATATACATATATATATATATATATAAATTACATTATGATATATTTTTATTTTATAATACATTTAATAATTGCGATATTTAATTTATACCATTGAAATAAATATTTGTAATAAAGCCGTGTGGTGGCGGCTCGTTAAAAGAATACTACCAGTCCATCTGATCCAATGGATCTCGTAAAAGGCGAGTAAGGAATCAAACTGCACTGGGGACCCAACAGCGCATGGTGGCGATGGGCTCACCACCTATCACACCAAGTGCATTATATTGTTTTGGTGAAACGTGGACTGTGGCAGTCATCTGTTTTTGTAGTCAGTGCCCAGTCTCTGACTACCCTTATGGGATACAGTCGTGATCTTATGTATGTATGTATGTATGTATGTATGTAATTAATCTTATTCGTTTGTTTGTGGAACAGTATCCGTAATTACGATATGTGCAGCAGAACCGGGATAACAGATATAGTCTTTAGATGCAGGTGGCTCAGAAGCATGTTTTGGGCAATTTAAGCTATATGTTAATTATTTTCTTAAGCCGCCGTCTGGTTGTGGCTTAAGAATAATAGATAATAGAGAATCTGCCACCCCATCTCATCCCGTGGGTGTCGAAAAAGTCGATAGAGGGAAAACCAAAACCGGGAGAGGGAAGTAGTATCTTCCTGAAACATCATAAACTGCGATTGCCAACCCGCCAGCAATGCGTGGCAACTATGGCAAAATCCTTGCAAACTGACAGCTACATACATTTGTGGCAATCAATGGGGAAGGCCCATGTTCAGCAGTGGACTAGAGTTAGGGTGAAATGATGATGATGATTAATATATATATATATATATATATATATATAATTTATCAGGGCTAATACTTTTAAAATAACAGTATTCGTCTAAACTACTTTGCTATTATATAATAATGCATCATTAAAACATCAGCAACAAATATACTACGCATGCTGTGGTTACCTATTAATATAAGAACATTTAGAATTATAATCAAATCAATTTGTATTTAAGAAGTTAAGTATTCTGTTTCTTGTGTTGGTAATCCAGTAAATAAATAAATAAATTTAATGAGAATCGTCTGTGAACGTTATGATATGATATTTAATCTTTATCGTAATTATACGTTTAATCAAGGTGTTTTTTTAGTAAATGTCACTAGACTACAGGCATCGTTATCGGAAATGCTCGACTGAACAACTAAACCGATAAAAATAGCAAAGGATCAGTTGCTTCAAATATTTTTTGTAACCACAAATGTATTGCTGTTGATGAAGCGTTGCTTCAACTTAACAACTTATCTTTTCAACTTATCAACATAGTTCTAACTATTTATGCGAAACAATGTCGCAAGCGCCTTATTATACACACTAGTGGTCGCCCTGTGTTCGAAATTCGACCGTAATTCATAATATTTTAAGTTTTAACTTTTTTTAAGGTTTGAGTAATTAATTGTTGGCAACATTTTAAAATTCTATGACAACAATCTTTAAAGGCCGGCGACGCATAATTCCTGTGAGATGAGTCGCTTTCTCGTTTGCTCTCTTCTCTCTCTTGCCTCTTATGTAAAACAAACGTAATTAACACATATTATATACGTATACATTTCAGTTTTCTCATTTTTCTCCATAAAAACTTTAACTATGCTACAACTTCACCCTCCTTCGTGCGAGCAATATGCCTAAAAAGGGGTACAAAGTTTTATCTACACGTATTAATATATAGAACATTAACGTGTATTTTTATGGGGGAAAAGTGACGAGACAAGCAAGTTGTTCATCCCATGATATATGTCAGGTCTGACACAGTTACCGTATCATTCAGAACTTTGCATTGGAAAGTCCTGTGAAGCACCGTACTGCGTTCAGCATGAGATATCGGTTATATAGTCTCATATGTCCTGATTTTACACCAGCTACAGTTGCCTTTAAACCAAAGCGACTGTTGTCCAGCTGCATATTTATGTGTCTTCAAATTTTTTTCTCTATGTTTTATTTGAGCATATGAAAAAAAAAACTATAATATTTTATGTTTACGAAAACCTTATTAATGATTTCACTCACCTACGTACATTTGAAAATAAAAAAGGTATAGTAACTATAAATGTGGTACTAATAAGCACTGTCTCATTTAGAGAACAGATTAGCAGCTTCAGGTGAAGCCAGCTGGCCAGATTGGTCAACAAAAGTTAGTCCTTAGCATGACATACTCTTGTGACACAGCTCATATTATGCCTTGGTCTATGTAAAAAAGTATTTAAGTAAATATATTACTTTTTATTATACAGAAATATTTTTGATTGAATAATCATTCCTGTATCGGAAAAAATTAGTTTTAGTAGATTGTGTACATCGACCTCTAAGAGTTTTCAGCAAACTAAACCGAGGTCAACGAGCTAGATTTCGTGTCTCGACGGAAGTAAGCACAAAATTGCCTTAAACATACGAGTAAATATAATCTTTTTCTTTCACTTCTAGGCACTTTCTATCCTAAGGGAAAACTTTAGCGGAATGGTTTTTTCGTAACTACCGGTCGACCATAGATGACTGAATATAAATATTAAATATGTTCAGTGATAGATTAAGTTAATAGTTTTAAGACAGAATATAAAATAACAAGTAAACATATTGATAAATGAGATACAATTATCGATTTTTGAAGGGAGTACTAATAATAACAGGCACTTAAAAATTAAATAAAACTGGCTAAAACACAATAAAGCTTACAGAAATATTCATTATTATCAAATAGCAGGCTCGAATATAATAATTCCCAGTCCATACCTTATAAGTTATGCTTTATACTCAAAAGTACGAAGTACGTATACGAAGAAAGTTATCATGAGGCAATCTGTATATTGACTTATGGAATAAACATATGAATGACTTATCAAACCGAGACGTGGTCTGCTGGCCGCATGATGAAGCTCAAGTCGTTCAGCGAGCTATAGAAAGGGCTATGCTCGGAGTTTCTCTGCGAGATAAAATCCGTAACTATGATATCCGTAGCAGAACTAGAGTAATCGATGTAAGGATAAGCAAGCTGAAGTGGCAATGGGCCGGCCATATAGCTCCCAGAACCGATTACTGTCGGGGAAGAGGAGTAAGAGATTCTGGAGTGGCAACCCCATACCGACAAACGCAATGTACGGCGCCCTCCCACTAGATGGAGAGACGACCTGCACGGTTTTGCAGGCAGCAGGTAGCTCGAGACCGTATCTTGTGGCAATCTTTGGCTTATGTTCAATAGTGGACTAAGGTAGGCTGAAATGATGATCTTGATGAACCTGTATATTTGAGAATAACAATAATAATATAGCGTACATTATATTTTATGTTAATGTTTAAATGTGACAAGATGAACTTGAATTAAGGCAGTCTTTTTAAAATATGACTTTGTATAGAACATTAAGAGCCTTTTTCGGGTGCCAGAACAAATAAATTATGTGTGGATGTTAGCTCGAATCCAAGCGTCTACTCATTGCAACAACCAGTTTTGGCAGAAGCGTTTTTTTACAGCGTAGTTCATAGACTTTCACAGCATTGTCGGAAGAGACACGCGAACAGAAGGCCCTCGAGTAGGTATAGAAGCTTCACCGCTGGCTTTACCTCGGACACATTGCAATAGCGATGACGTGTTACAAAACACCCTTGTCAATTCTAGACTATTCATCCAAATGTTACAATTTAAACACAGTTACGATCTCCGTAATACGCTCAAATCGAAGAAAGTATTTATATTGTCGTACTATTAGTTGCGACTAACCTCTGTATCTCTCTACTCCACGGTATGAAAAAAAAATCTATAATATAATCAAAGCCGACAATATTGTCATATATTATTTTAGTATTCCAAAATATCCACAAATCTACACAAAAATTATCATAAATTATGTAAGAAATCTACATCTTAAAACATATTAGTTCATTGGTGAAAACCCGAATAAAATCCATTCAGTAGTTACGAACTTGTATTCGGTGAAGTAATCGCTGTTAGCCTTTTGGCTTTTACAGCTTCATCGGATGCTGTGCTCGCGGGCCCGGGGCCCGCGTGCCAGGTTTGGTTTGACCCAAACATAAATACATAAATATAAACTCCTACTAAACATCTAAATTCGGACCGTTGCGTTCGCTAGCGTGCTTGCGCTTCTGTGAATATCTCCATAAATTATCTTAAGTCATCTAATGACCGTCCGAGGGAGACTGCGGGCCTCCGTTCGGACTGTCGACTTGTGTGTCGGTAACTCTGGGCGGTGAGAACCGCCCTGGAACACGGATGTATCTAGTGTACGCGGTGTTATTAACGATAGCTGCGCGCCGCTCTCTACGGCGGTCGCGCGACGTTGTGCGTGTGATGTTAAAACTATTAACTGTGTGTACAGTGTTGTTCGGATCGTGGTTGACCGTATCGTGGTCAGGGAGTGCTGAGACGTCCGTGTCGTAGCACATTTCGCGGGCGACGTTTGCGTTCGGTCGCGTTTTTGTCGGATCGATAATTCGCTGCTTTAACCACCAGCGGGTTTGGATGAACCGCGGCTTTTTCGAAAAACCGCCGTGATACTTCTCTGAAGTGTTCAGAGAGTACGGGCATTTCACAGTCGCTGTGAAGGTCGACATTGCGTTGGTACCAGCCGGCTCCGGTGGCACTTCGCAAGAATCTATTTTGCACCGTCTGCAATTTCTTTATATGGTTGCCCGTCGCGTGTGCAAACGCGACGCATGCATAGGCCATTACGGGTCTAATGCATGTCTTGTAGAGGCGAAGTTTGTGTCTTAAGCACATTTTGCTTGAAGAGCAAGTTAACGGATATAGGCGGCTTGCGATAAAAGCCGCCCTGTGGTAGTTACGAAGAAAATCCTGCACAGACAGACAAACGCAGCGGGGGACTTGGACTTTGTTTCGTACTATGTAGTGATGATGAAAACAGTTCGTATTTATTTATTGAAATAGCGATGTATATTGCTAACGTAACTGTTATTCTATATTAGTTATAAGGAAATATTGTACTTTGCTCTATTTCTTATAGCTTTTGAATATCGCAGGACAGTTTTAGATATTATTATTTATAATGACTCAAAATATACAATATTTTATATGCACCGTATTTTAATAATGTTTATGTCCTAAAATACTATGGAGCATAATTCTATCAACGATGAGTGTTTAGTACGCATATTTGCCTAAACTGGTATAGTTCCAGAGTAATAAAAACTATAAATATAGTGAGGTTTAAAAATTTGTTCTTAGTTCTAGTTGCAGAAACATACTTCACTGCACGCTGTAAAAAAAATAGGAACTTGACTAACGAAGAAACTGCTAGATTTGTTTGTTAATTTAGTTATTGACATAACTATAGTATATATTATGGTATTGCTATGGGGAAATGCGACTGGCATTGTAGTAATTTTAGTGAATCTTAGACCTAAATTTAAATAAATTAATAATCAATGAATTCTTCATTGATTATGTAACCCCTGGGAATGACTTGAACACTACTGCATTAAGCTATCATCTTTATGATTCTGCTGTTATTGTATGTTACATTTTTTTATGACTGAAAAGAAAAAAAGTATACCTGCTTCGAATCCTGTGGAACCATATGGTTTAAAAAATACGTTTAATTGGTATTATTTAAATGATTTATATTGAATAAACATTATTATTTTATTTTTCAAGAAATCTTTTCACTTTTATTAAATGTTCACAAAAGCTAAATTTTTGACGTAAAATACCTCCTTTGCACCATTTTGTTTATTATTAATCAGCGTGGAAGGCACCGATAATTCACGCTTCAGTAAAAAAATAAAGCAAGTATTAATTAATGTCTCATATTGTTTCTTAAACCTTGCCTTGAAAGTAATGACCTTAACGTACAAATAATAAATTTACTAGTGAAAAATATCACAGGATTTTTTAATATCTGTGTTTGTTCCATTTTTAGGACTGACTATATTAGAAATAAAAATTAATTAATTAATTTATAATAATGTAAAATTAAATATTACTATAATTAAAAAGTCCCTAATTCATCGCAAAAAAACGATGATTTTAATTTTACTATTATATGATTTCATTTTTATTTTCTCTTTTGTTTTAGGGCTGCCACAGAGTTCAGGAGTCAACAAAAAGTCTTTATTATTTGTTACATTGTTAGCCCATACTCTGCCTGAAAGAACCAGTATTGACCGCTGGCACTCTCGCTGAAATATGGCCACAGACCCAAAAATATTGTCATTATATTTACGTAAGCTAACTAGGTCGTCCGTGGCCTGTATGCACTGTTTAATCCCGAATCAGAATAATTATTTTGCATCCACATATATTGTCTACAAATATTAATTATACAGTTTTTTTTACTAAATAAACGATGCTACTCAGACCCGGAACAACTATCTTCTGAAGGCAATATAAATGTTTGTCGTAAACCAGAGTATAACCCATAACATTTTTGTGGCACCACACTGCGCCCGTTATTCTGTGACATCAGTTCTTAAGTCTCTAGTATAGTTAGATAGCTACTGTAATTATATGGAAAATAACTTTCAGTGCCCTTCAGACAGGCACAGAGTAATGTTTGCTACTTCCCACACTACTGTTTCACGGCAGAAGAACTGGCTCTGCGGTGGTACCTACCTAGACGGATTCCTGCATAGGAAACTTACCACCATTATACAGCAACTAAATATCTCAAACAAAACCGTCGGGAAAAAGCAAATGTATAGAGATACAATGTAAAAGAATCTGTCACCTAATTTCATAGTGTGGGTATTGTAAAAGTCGATTAAAGAAATGCTAGGAAAAACCGACCAATGACGAAATAAAAATCTCAAATCACAATCAATTAGGCATTAAATAAAAAAAATGTCTAGGCCGCTGACGGGCAGTAGCGACGAAAGTGCGTGGTGTTTGGGACTGCGGTCGCTAATCTGCCTGCCAAGCGTGGAAAATAGAAAATATGACAACTGTTCTAATATTGTTCACTTTTGCGTGGTTTGTCTAATCTAATATAATATTCAAATACCTAAACATTAGTTTTAGTATATGTATATGGTAATATTAAAATTGAATCTATTATCCTGCAACAACAGGCCTTTGATTTCTCCTTTGTGTAACATGGTGCACTCATCCTAAATTAAAAGCTTACACTGGCACATACGAATATTGCGGCTCGAGTACTATTTTTACTGAAATTTCAAAATGTCGACTCCTTGGAGCGAGATTGACGCGTAACTTTTATACTGATTGTGCAATACGTTTCCCATAGAGCCAAGTGGCGACAAACTGGAAATAGAAGTAGTGCTTTTCCTGCACAACTGGGGCGACAGGAACAAAAGATGCACTCGATTATTATAGTAGGAGACTCATGTAGCTCGTGGTTAGCTAGAAATGAAACTGTTAATTTAGTTAAACGTAATAAATAAAGAGGCATACCCTATTGCACCTTTTGTAACATATATTGCACCATACCGTTTTTGTATTTGTCCAACAGTGAATGAAAATTGCCGTAGGTATAAGCGAAGCAAAAATTTCTCTAATTTTCATTACCAGTTTTCTCTATTCTTATTCACATGTTGTTCATTCTAGAGCAGACCTAAAAGTAGTCTACGAGTTTGCTCAACAAGTAGAGATTTGAGCCCTTTTTTATCCAAGAGACTTTTTTTTTATTGGATATAGTGATGAAACGAGCAAAACGTTCACCTGATGGTAAGTGCAACGTCTGCCCATAACAAATGCAGTGTCACCCAGAAAATTTCTGTGTGACACCACACTGTGCCCATCACACTGAGACATAAGTTCTTAAGTCACATATACGCAGTGATTACGCTAGCTCACAGTGCTCTTCAAACCGAAACACAGTAATGTTTGCACAATACTGCTTCACGGTAGAATAACTGGCCCTGGGGTGGTACGGCCCACGAGTAAACACCAGACAAGACTCTTTGTCTCTCTTACAGCTTACGAAAAACATAAGCCGGCGGAGTCGGATGCTTCACCTGCTTATGTGTTACATTACATTAGGACCGAAGATCCCTCGGCTAGCTGAGGTATCGTAATACCTAAAACCAGTGTCTCCGACCCGGCATCTATCTCGGGTCATCGCCTGCGCCCCCGAAGGGGGCGCCGGGAAACTGTCCGGAGTCGACGCTCCTCTCAGTAGTATCAAATCGCCGCGTGAAATAAGTTTACGCGGGGCTTTGGAGGTGTTAAATAAAAATTAAAACAAGGGTAGTTTGCCAAAAAGTGTGGCCGGACAAGTACTAGGGATGTGGTCACAAACCTTAGTGGGTAATATCTTAATGATATTCCCAAAGTCGCTGGCATTAGTCTCCAAGCCAGGCCGTCCTCTTACGAGGATTGCCCGGCCGAGTGACCCGCCTGCGACAGTGGGTTGGGATATTCCTTATCTTAGTTGACTTCCGAGCTGAGGTTTGTGAGTATCCCGAGCGACCTAGCCTTGGTTGTTAAGCAAACAGGCTATGCCGCTCAGGATGATAGGCACGGGATTGGTGCCGGTCTGGATTGCCTTGAGGACGTCATTGAGGATCGTGATCGCTGCAGATAACGTTGCAGCGTTATCCGATCCCAACGACGTCGAAGGCAGAGCAGTCTCTGTGGGCGCTGTGGCAACCGACACGCTTGCTGTTGGGCAAGACGCTGGTGCCACCTTAGGCTTCGCTTTCTTCTTCTTCTTCTTTTTAGAAGAGGAAGAGGTTGTACCAGTTGTTTGTGGGGGAGGGTCCCTCGGGCGAGGCAGGTTCGCCGGAGCCATGAGAGTCGCCTGGTCTTGTGCAGCCTCGATGGTGTTGGGCTGGACCAGTTGGCCGCGCGTGGATGGTGTCGTAAGCGCCGATGTGCCCGCCTTACGATTGCGTACTTCCCTCCTGTAGACACAACACAGTGCGCTATTCGCAGTGTGCCCCTGGCCACAGTTGGCGCACGTAGGCGGGTCTTCACGGGGACGGGGACAATCCTTGGCAGGATGGTTCTCCCCACACCGCACACACGCCATAGGGCGGTGGCAACAGTGGGAGGAGTGCCTAAACTGCTGGCACCGATGACATTGTGCCAGCCCCTTCCTGCCTCTCCATGCCTCTATCCGGACTCCAGGCATGTAGAGCAGCTCATCAGTATAATAAATCTTGCTTAGGATATTCTCCGTCCTCCGGAATTGGGCGAAGAATATGCATCCGGGGCGTCCTTGGCGCGCCCGGATTTGGCGGATGAATTCGGGTTCGAATCCAAGGGATTTGAAGGCATCTGCGATGTCTTCTGGAGCCGTGTCCAGAGGCAATCCCCGTATTGCGACCTTCACTCCACGGTCAGTCGGAAGCGAGTACGAGAACCACGATAGGCCCTCGTCCCGCTCGAGTTTGGACAGGTACCTCTGCAGGTACCTGTACTCCTCTTCCGACTCCGGGAGGAAGCGAATGCCCTTGCCAAAAGGGCGGGCATTGCGGCGTCTGCCTAGGTCACGCACCATTGCAGTAAAGTGCTTCGCCCAGTTGGGGAATTTCTCCACTACAATGGGCGGGTATCGGACCTTACGCGGGGGTCTGCTCTGTTCCTGCCCGGGCCCTGATGGTGTTGGGCCAGCCGCTGCACTCGTCGCAGCTTGCGCATACGACGGTGCAGGCACAGGGGCAGGGGCAGGGACAGGAGGGACAGCAGGTTTTGTTGGCGTTGAGCCAGTCCGTTGGGCCGAAGAGACCAACGGATAGGAAAACGGCGGAGGAGTGGGGGCCCGCGGCGCACCTTGCGGCACAGCCGCCGGCGGAGCTCGTGGGGATTTGGGCATCGGTACTTGTCCGGCTGCCGGAATAATCCGGGGTAGAGGTGGACGCACAGGGCGCGACACGCCTTTAGGGGGCAGCGCTGAAGGCGTGCCACGTGACGTGGAGGGCGCTGATGCCCTCTCCTGAATGGGAGCGACTTGTGTCGATTTGGGAGTGGCCAGTCTGGGTAGGTGTAGGCCGGGCGGGCGGGCGGGCGTGCGGGCTCGGTGGCCACACTAGCGCCCTGGCGTGCCGCCTTGTCCTCGCGCAGCTTCTTGGGGTCCTGGGTTTCATCGTCATCACTTTGCGGGCTTCTGAGCCGCTTGGACACTTCGCTGCCCCGCTCGAACAGCTCGTCCAAGATACGAAGGTCCTTGTCGGTGGTGGGGGCTCGTGCCACGCGGAATTGCATATATTGGGCGGATAATTCGGCAATTTTCTTTTTGGCGTTCTCGGGATTGATGAGACCTAGCGCGCTCATGCGCCTGGTCATCACTAGTTCGCAATACACTTGCGACTTCGGTGATAGGTCAGCGATGGTGGATTCTTTGGAGGAATCCTCTGATTCCCCTTCGCTGCTGCTATCATCGTCACTGTCGACCTCGGACTGAGGCGAAGTGGCTGGAGTCGTGGTGGTGGTTGCGGTCGTCGTTGTTGCCGCCGGTGACGCGGATGAAGATGCAGGTTCTCGCTCGGATGATGTCGCCGATGGTTTGGGGGGCGTTCCGCCCTCCATGGCGACTCAGGGAGTCGTCTGCCCCGCGACCAACGCGTCTCGCACGGGAGAACCGCTCGCGCCTCGCCCCCTTGAAGGGGGAGGCGGAGTGGCGCCGTGGGGACCCGGAAAAAGTTGTTGAGGGTAGATGCGTGCGCCTTGCCTCCGAAGAGGACAAGGGTAGCGTTTAAAAGGTGTCTAAAATAGACACCTGCAAACGCCGAAGAGGAAAATGGTCCGTGCGGAGTGGTGTCTGCTAGCAAACTGACTTGTTAGCAGCTCGACGGCTCGGCGGATCCGACCCGGCATCTTAGCCTACCTCCAATTTTATAGCAAGAACGCAGCATCGGGTGCCGATAGGTTAGGACGAGTGAGTGCCTCTGTATTTGCGCGTACACACAACAATATAGTGCTTATCTGACGCAAGCTTCCTATAGAAATTTCGATTGACAACCACAGTAGTGGCTTTTTTTTCAAGAGAATGGTCATCCATAAGCATACCTTAGGAACGTCAGATATTACATATTCTGCTTGATTTATCGCTACAATAGAGGAACTGTGCTATTTAGTACTAGAATATGTAAAAAGGAGTTAATGACGCAAATTAAATTAAAATTTCTGACGACAGTTAAGTGAGAAGTCGCAGGGACATTTTGAAAATAGTATATTTTTAAAATATATCTTATTTTAATTTTAATCTTAATAGTACAGCTGGTATCTTACAACTAACTATTTTAACGAATCCAATAGCCTATATACTACTTTGAGTACAATACTCCGACCATCCCGATCTCACGTTCTTAGGCGGAAAAGGGTCCAGTGTTAGGCGCTGTCAACACTACACTGCGCAGTTTACTGATTGATTAATGGGAACTGATTATTTTAACATGTTCAAAAGCTTATAATACTACTAATAACTAGACAATGTTAATGTTCTCACGATTTGAAGTTCTTAGACAACAAAAAGTCCAGTTATTTGAGTGCTGTAAACACTACAACGCGCTGAATAGAATACATTATTTTTTATAATTATTCACATAATACTCGTACTTTTTAAAAGTCCTTTTTTTAACTACACTGATTCGCAAAAAAAGCTTCTGTCCTGGGAAGAACCAGTAATAAAACACCAGCGGGCAAAATTTTTTTGTATTTTGTCATTTTAAAAATAATGTACAATTGTAGTATTATACTCGTAAATATGTAGAAATAGCTTAGCAGCGATCACCTCCATTCGAAGCCATCATTCCCAGGGCGATCATTCCCAGGGGTTATCATTATCCATGTATTCTTTAATATTTTAATAAACCTTCTTAAAAAGTCTTTGTTTAATAAAAAAAATAACATTTTGACTGAAAAACTTTGTGCACTTTCTGGGATTTTCTTATAAAAACGTATACATTGCACCATAAAATAGTTACTGACCCTGAAAAATCGAGTAACTGGCATTATTAATTTGTTTCCTGATATTTATTTTATGAATATCACTTTTTTTAGTAAACTGTTGTGTGTTCTCGTGTACATACAAAACGTTGTCAGATTCTGTTTCAGATTGAGACGCCAAGGTTAAGATATTAATTTCTTTAAATTTATCTCTTAGAGACACTTTAGAGCGAAGATTATAAATAGCACTTACGGCCTTCTTTTGCAAACCAAAAATCACTTCTTTACCAGTCGCCTTTCCCTATATCAAAATACCATAAGACATTATGCTGTGAAAATAACTAAAATTAACTAATCTAGCAGTTTCAACATTAGTCCACCTCCTAATATTTTTCAGCATAAGCTGCAGAGCTAAGTCTACTTGCTAGTTTAGATATATTTGAGCCCCATTGAAGTTTCGCGTCAAGAGTTATTACAAGAAAGAAAATGGTACCCACAAGGCTCAACTCTCCCCCATTTACGAGTACATTTACATCTAATCGTTTAACATTTTGTGTTGTGAATTTAAAACATTTTGTTCTGTCGCTGTTTAAAAGCAAATTGTTAACGTTAATCCAATGTACTAATTTTGAAATAGCATTATTCACATCTTCATGTAATAAAAGTTGAAGTTTTATATTAAAAATCAAAGATGTATCACCCGCAAATAATACTATATCGTGGTTGTCCCCTACTAGGTAAGGTAAGTCATTAATGTAAATAAGAAATAGAAATGGACCGAGAATCGGACCCGTAGGGACATCACTGTTTGATTAATGGCGCTGAAAAAATTACACCATTCGTTTTCACATAAGCACTTCATTGTTTTTATAGTAAAGATTTTGGGATAAATTCCGTTATGGCGTGGTAACTCGAGGAAGAAAGTTTTTTTTATATTAAGAGATATAGAAAGAAACTATGATAAGATATTTAAAATCTTTGAATATAAGTCGAAATTATTCTAATAGTAAATTACAATATTAACAAAAGCTCGGCCGATTGCGATAGAAGTAATACTAAGATAATTGCTACCTAAGTAGGTCAAACTATAATGATAAGAGTACCACAAGCATTACTGATAACATCAGACGCCTGTAACTTTATATTTGATCCAATTTAAGTCACTTCGTTTATGGGTAAACGTTATCATTATATGTGTTTTCTTCTAAATATATAGTCTGTGGTGTGTTTGTACATATAATAAACTTGGGTAAATACAAATTAATTTTATTAAAATGACTGAGAAAGATATGAAAAAAGTAGTTAGTAACGAAAAAAATAAATTTAAAGGTAAAAGTAAGGTCTTTTAGTTAATATTAATATTTGGATGACCATCAAAACGAATGTAAATGTAACAAAATAGTAAAGTAAAATAAAGTATAAATGTCCAGCCTTTAAATGGCCCACTGCTGGGCACACGCGTCTTCTTAATTTTTAAAGGCGGTAAGAGTCAAGCGCGGTAATACTGTTGTCAATTTTTTTAATTTTTCTTTTTTAGCCTTCTCGCACTTTAATTTGCATAAAACAGTTTGAGTGGTCCCTGTGTCGGTAACTGTATTCATATTACTCTCGTGATTATGAACTTTAATGCGAACGCCCAACCCCTGAGCTATGGATGATTATTATTATTTAAAGATATAATATATTTAACATAAAATAATTAGAATAATTAAAAACTCCAAAGGAATATTAACTAACAGCTTTTCCTTGCATCGTACTTATTTACAAGAATGCTGGAATTCATTTTTTAACAGTTAAGCTTAATTTCGAATCGCGAGGATAATCAAACATGACATGCTCGACCAGACAATAATCCCAAGTACAATGATAGTCCGCCTTACCACTTTTAATCTTAATACACTATTTACATACATACATACTGTCACACCTTTTTCCCGTATCAGGGGTAGGCAGAGGCTACACACGTATCCCACGTTTCGCCCTCGCAGGAAAACTAGATGTAACGGGCGACGAACCATGTTTGAGCCATTTTGGTACGAGTAAAAAAAAATACTCTCTGCTGTGTTCCCACGAGCAATATAGTGACAGCATTGCATTTTATTATGTTAATCTGCGTGAATAAAGGCTGTCCTGTACAATACCTTAGTCGCCTCTTACGGTACCTCGCTAGGAAATAGGTAGAATCAATTCTACTCTGCCGAACATCGGCTCACACTGCTACACCTTCACCTACACTACTACACCTATTGGCGTACACTATTTAGGAGAACAAAGAGATTGCAAGTTACTATTTTATACCGGAAGAGAGTTGCTTTTTCTTGTCTGCAAGAAACTACGAGTACACTATAGCTCTTATGAAAAACAAAATCTCTCCGTTTCGAAAAATTAGACATTCTATGTGAAAAATAGTCAAAACACTTTGAAGTCTTTTTCCGATGTCATGTTACTATGTCATTTATTAATTACATTAATTTATTGGTATTATATATATGTAATGCATGTCGCCATAATACATACTGTGTATATACACACGGAAGCCAGACGCAGTCCTTCATTGCAGAATTCCTTGCGAAGCTCAATGTAGCTCAACGGCAATAGGCCGGCCATGTAGGTCATAGATCCGATAACCGTTTTGGAAGAAAGGTTGGTTGCAGCTTCGTACCCGTAAATGTTTTAAAAGTAAAATGCGATCATCATGAGAATGTCGTCTTTGTGATAACGAAAAGCAAAGTTCTTCAATAACATGATACGCTTGATGAGTGTAAGAATTTCAAGTTATGAAACTTTAAAAGGACTTATACGTAGGTGCTTCTTAACTGTAAAATAAAGGAAAATAAAAGCTGGAAATTGCTAGCGCTGACAAAGCCCATTAACCTCATAATAGGTGAAATATAGCATGGAACGTGCTTTCTCCAGAGTAGCGTTAACTTCAAAGTAGCAGAATGTGTATTACTCGTAAATTTATTTGCTAATAATTTAACGATCGTAATAGCTAACTAATTTGAAAATTTTCTAATTTGAAGTATCTCTTCAAATGTTTATTATTGTAACGTTCAATGTAGGTTCTTACATTTTGTGAAAGTGCTCAACATGCTCTTCTGACCAAATTTATCTAGAGCAATATCTTCCGGTAAACTATCAGAAGTTTTCATCTATGCGGAAATATATCCTAGCGTCTTCTCTTTTTTTTGGAGATAGTGACGAGATGAACAAAACGATCACTTGGTGGTAAGTGCAACGTCCGCCCATAACAAATGCGATGTCACACAGAACATGGCATCACACTCATCATCATCATCTGCTTGGTACCACACCTACCAAGGTTGTCACCTTGAGACATCAGTACTTAAGTTTTTTATGCCCAGTAATTCCACTAGCTCTCAATGCCCATCATACATTAATGTTTGCACCCTACTAACTCACGGCAGAATAGATGGCGGTGGTACCTATCTAGACGGATTCCTGCATGGGAATTCTAACACTACTACTTCATACTTCATTGGGATGGTGCCCACCTAGGCGGATACTGTCACCATAACAAACATAGGGGATGGAGGATGGCCTATCAAGCCCTCCAACATCCTCATAATATCTCATATAATCCTATCATTATAGAGGACTGGGCGGCGGACACGCGAGTACTCCACCGCCACGAATGTAAAATGTGTAATGTGAACCTCGAGCCTGGATAATGGGTGGAGAACTTCAGCTCCACCCCCATAAAAAGAAGGGACCTGCACAGGACATCATCGGGCTGTGGTAGTGTGCGAAAGCGTTCCCGTAGTCCCGATACACAGACAGTCGTCAGTAACGACGAGAGGAATACCGTGGGGTTTTAGCCAGTAGGAGTCCGGTCTGGGAACTCCTTTGTTTGGGTATCCATCCAAGATTTCCCCACAAAAAAGGCTTTGATTCTAAACTAGAACCCACGGCATAGAAGTTATGTACAATGACCACTAGGCCACGCGGTAATCGTAAAAAAGTAAGCCCCACGTATATCAGAGTTTTTAAATTAAAGGATTTATTTAAAATGTATACAATTTTTTAAATAGCTATGAATATAAAATACGCTATTCTAAAATTAATGAATCTTAGTCCTAAAAGAATAATAAAGTCTCACGAAAAATACGGACTGTGCTGTTTCGCAAAAATAAATACTTACAGCCTGAAATATTGTAATAATATTTTAATCAAAATATAAATATATCGTTGTTTCATCATCATCATTTCAGCCTATCTTAGTCAACAGTTGAACATAGGCCTCCTCCAATGATTGCCACAAATCACGATCCTGAGCCACCTGCATCCATCACTGCCTTTGCGGGTACAAGTTTGCCACTTCAGAACCTTTCTTCCCCAACCGTTGCTAGTTCTACGAGCTATATGGCCGGCTCATTGCAACTTCAGCTTGCTTATTCTTAAGGATATGACTGTTACTATAGTTCTGCTGCGGATATCATCGTTACGGATTTTATCTTGCATTGAAACCCCGAGCATAGTCCTATGCATATCTCGCTGAGCAACTTCAAGCTTCCTCAAGCGGCCTGTAACGAAGGATCACGTTTCAGTTCCGTAGGTTAACGCTTGCAATATAGCAGTAGTTAAAAATTTTTAGTATCTAGACATTGAGGTATACTCTAGAGAAGATGTGACGTAGATTTCCGAACGCTGCCCAGTCTTGGATCCGTAAACTGACCTCTTGGTCGAAGTTTGACCTACTTAGTCGGAGTCGGTATATATATATATATATACATATACTTACTTTTCACTGCTAGGCTGCTAGAGAAATTATGTTTTGTTTATTTTGGAAAGAAAACAGTGTAAAAAGAAATTGGTAATAGTGAGTACATTGGTCTCTGATATCATAGTATCTATCTTAATATGATTAAAACCGTTTATGTTGTAGTTACAATTTGATTAAGATTTCATTTCATTTTTTTTTCAGGTCAGCATATAACTAGTCCACTGCTGAACATTGGTCTCCCCTATAGATTGCCAAATAGGTTTGTTGTTCTTATTTTAGGGGAATTTTGGCATAGTTGCCACGCTTGGCAGGCGGGTTTGCAACCGCAGTTTATTTATTCAGATATTCCAGGTAAATGCTGCTGCCCATATTCTGGCTTTAATTTTCCCTCTGTCGACTTTTACGACACCCACTGGATAAGATTCTCTTAAGCCTACCACACGGCCAAGCCGCTACCATACTATTATTTAATAAATAAAATAGTAAAATTAATGATAAAGGTAAATTATAGGCCCCGGATCTATACTGGGAAAGCGTTTGGATAGAAAGGATTTGGAAAAAGTGTCACATTAATTTCCCTGCTTAGATCTTTAATTAAAGTTCAGCTTCATCGCACTAGGGTCTCCAAAGCGACGGAACAAACAAATATGTGCTCTCCAAGGGGACATATTTAGCATGATTTTTCCTAGCGGCTAATTTGGGTATTAACATGCTTCCTGTATGGTGTTATCTAAATAAGGGGCTACAGATGTACTTACACATGAGGCGGTCCAAATGTGGCATATCTTTAACCAGGATACTCTGATATAAGTGACAGTCTAACACAGTCAGTTTCTTTCGGTGGAACAAGTCCCAACAAGTATTGCAAATGATGCTATTTTGAAATGTATCCGAGTATGGAAGACAGTGCGTGATGGTGAATAGCCTCAACAGTTCTGTAAATACATATGATGAGGCTCACAAACATTGCACAGAGATTTAACAAGTTAAACTTTAGAAACGGCTCGGCAAGTTATCAAGTTCCGGCATGTAGACCGCTTCAAATCTAGCAACATCTACCTCCACCTAATCTCAACCGTATCATTAATCAGACACTTTAGAATATATTTTGACACTGGAACCCATTTCGTCCTATGTTAGTTGCATCTCTGGCATTATCGGGCAAGTATTGAATTTGAATTAGTAGCAGCCTATACACTCAAAGCCTCCAAAACAAGAATTTTAACAATAAGATCTGCCTTGAGGAATCATGGAATACTGTCAAACTAATCATATGCGCGGCATACACCTTACCTCTTTATTAGATTATCAGGGCCGCATGTAGCTAACAGTTGTCCACGAAAGCACCAATACGAATATTTAATTAGTGCTATGCTTTGCACCTAATCTTTCGTATAATACGGAAGATGTAGTATTTGCCGATTTTCGACCACGGCGACAACTTTTGAAAACTGTCGGAAGCAAACAAGATGCACTCACTCGTCTAAACTTATCCGAGTCATTATAAAACTCATAAGATACGATTGGAGGTACGCTAGGACGTATGTGTAGCAAGAATAACCAAGTAAGGAAAGTCTCTAATAAATGAGTCAACTTTGGAAATGGGAAACATAAGCGGCAAGGGTGATTAACAGCAGATCAGAAGGATTTTTTTCTGATATCTGAAACTTCTGGTACAATTTTCAAAGATAAAGAGCGAAAACATTTTCATATTTATGCTCCATAGCTCGGATATCATACACTTGACTGTGAGATATGTGAATTGACCGAGCCTTGCAATTAATTCGCACATTCCCGTGTTAATCTCTACTTCTTACTACCGGAAAGAAGTACATTATTCTATGATATCCGCTTAATAGCATATGGATTTCCACCAGTGATCCTGATTTAAAATTCGATGTCAATCCCAAAGAGCAAATGAAAGGGTCTAATAGGTGAAGTTGTTTCTGCAACATACGTATAGGTGGCTATATCTAAATATAAAGAGCTTATAAAGAGGAAAGATTTGATTTTTTGTATGTTTGGTTGTAATGATTTAACTCAAAAGCTACTGAACCGATTTTAAAAATTCTTTCACCTATATACAACTACACTATCACCGAATAAAATGAGTTGTATTTAATTAAAAAAAACGAGATTCCTACGAAATTGCTATGATGTAACTCTCTATGATGTAGCCGTGTGGTGGCGGCTCCTCGGCCTCCAAAACACGAGAAGAATCGAAAGAAGATGACATTCGTATCATAATATTAATCCTTATCCTACTAAATAGTCTTATAGTCAAGGTCGACTATGGCATAAAAATATTATAACAAAATTGTACACTGATATCGTTCAAGCCTTAAGAGAATCTTCCGTGGTAGGTCGAGATAGTAACCGCGTGACAAAAAAGAAAGTGACAGGCTGGAATAAGCATGTAGCTGAAGCACACGGGAAGGCAAGGCAAACATTTTTGTTATGGTTGTGGTACGGCAAACCAACTACAGGACGTGTTTATAAGGAAATGTGCGAGACTAGGAGAATTTTTAAATCTCGTTTAAAATGGTGTCAAAATCATCGAGATCAAATAAAAATGGACATTCTGGCCTCCTATCATTCTAGAAATAATTTCCGCGGTTTTTGGAAAAATACTAAAAAGATGAGCGGCAGGCCGTCCCTTCCCGTGAGTGTCAGTGGCGAATGTGAGCCTGACAAGATATCTAATCTTTTTGTGGATCACTTTTTTGTTAAGTCGCCAAGGGGGCCTTCTCAATCGATGATTAATGCTGAGACCAACAGCGAGGTGGGGATTAAATTTAAGTATAAAGAAATTGTACATGCCATTAAACATACGACCAGAGGTAAATCCCCAGGTCATGATGGTCTTAGCATTGAACATCTACAATATGCTGGCCCACATCTTCCTAGAGTTTTATCTATCCTGTACAACACATGTATAAGCCATAGTTTCGTGCCGGGAGAAATGATACGCACGATAGTTGTCCCTATTGTGAAAAATAAAACCGGCGACCTAGCTGATAAAAACAACTATAGGCCTATCTCATTGGCCACGGTGGTCTCAAAAGTATTTGACGGCTTGCTTAATACGCAGTTAAATAAGTTTATAAAGCCTCATGACAATCAGTTTGGGTTTCGACCGGGATTGTCTACGGAGAGTGCGGTACTGGGTCTTAAGCATGCCGTCACTTACTATGCGAGGCGTAAGACTCCAGTTTATGCCTGCTTCCTAGACCTTTCGAAGGCATTTGACCTGGTTTCATATGATATTTTGTGGAGAAAGATGAATGAAGTCAACATAGCTCCGGAACTCATTAATATCTTTAAATATTGGTACAGAAACCAGGTCAACAATGTCCGATGGGCAGGAGTTTTTTCACGGCCGTATAGGTTGGAGTGCGGGGTGAGGCAAGGGGGTTTAAGCTCACCAGCGCTCTTTAACCTTTATGTGAATGATTTGCTAGGCGAGCTCGGCAGCACCAAGTTCGGCTGCTACATAGACGGAGTTTGTATGAATAACATAAGCTACGCCGATGACATGGTGCTGCTGAGTGCGTCAATTTGTGGCCTCAGAAAGCTAATGGCAATATGTGAGGCTTATGTGGGAGGAAATGGTCTGATTTACAATGAAAGAAAAAGTGTAGTGATGGTCTTTGAGGCTGAGGGTAAAGCACCAAATGAGGTACCACCCATATTGCTCAATGGCACGACATTGGAAAGGGTCTTTCATTTTAAATATCTCGGGCATATGTTGACTCCTGACCTCAAAGACGACAATGATATCGAGAGAGAACGGAGGGCGTTGTCAGTGAGAGCGAATATGCTGGCTCGCAGGTTTGTGCGTTGTTCAAAAAGCGTTAAGATCACGTTGTTCAGAGCATACTGCACAACGTTCTACACGTGCAACCTGTGGGCCAACTACTCTCAAAAGTCATACAACGCTCTCCGTGTTCAATATAACAACTCGTTTAGGGTGCTGATGGGATTGCCTCGTTTTTGTAGTGCATCAGGGATGTTTGCGGCTGCGCGAGTTGACTGCTTTTATGCCACTATGCGAAAAAGATGCGGATCGCTGGTGCGCAGACTGCGGGGCAGTACCAATGGCATCCTAAGGATGATTAGTAGCAGGTTGGACTGCAAATATGTGAGTCATTGCTGCGCTATTTCGAGCGGAGTGGCGCAGCGATGATTCGCATCTCAAATAACGATAAGATAAAGTTAAGGACTAACATAGAAAATAAGATTGTAGTACTAACAAAATGAGTCTGTGTTACTTGAAATATATGTTTATTATTATTATTATTATGTACATGAAAATTCCTTTTTAAATTATTCGAATCGGACTTATCCTTTAGAAGTTACGACGGGTATAAAAATGCTGAAAGTAAGAAAAATGCTGCGATGTGAGCGAACCGCCATAAGCTCGCCCGCGCTATTCGCGATTAGATTATGTTCTATTGATTACCTATCTACTCATTTTATTTTTTGTAAACTAGAAACTATTGAATAGAGGTTTGTAATTTTAATTGTATTTTTATTTAATTTAAAACTTTGAAACGCTCTATAATAAACACAACGGCCGCGGTCTCGAACGCCGCGCCGCCCGGTTTCATGCAACATGGGCATCATCAAAGTGCGCGGCTACCTTTGCGCAGAGGTCGAGAGCGGTCGTTTTACTTTGCTAACACGACAAGGAATATACAATAAGGAATTTTTTAGTCTTGCCGTAGTCAAAATGTTTTCAGTTAACCATAAAACGGGTTATATTAAAAATTATAAGACGCGACTAACTTTATTGTACATTTCGTCATAAAGCTATCCACACTTGTTAGGGCAAAAATTTAATGGTTAGGTATAAAATTGTAAACGCTTGATATTATCGGGTATCTTAATGTTATGGTTTGACCCACTTTTTCGAGGACTTCTTTCTATCTTTCTTAAAGTTTAATTTTCACAAAGAGTACTGAGAAAGGATTTGGAACCGTTTCATTTTATGAGTAGTCTCTTCGGCTCTAATAATTTTTGAATTTCAATCACAACATTAAAGTTTAGTACATTTTATTTTAAATTTGGGCTGTTTATATAAACGTGAAATCAATGGCAATATTTATTAATTTTATATCTTTTAATGAAATATTAAATTGCAGTAGTGTTATGATTGTCCTCGTGTTTCTGACACTACATACTTGTGGCACTACAATATCTCCTGCAAACTAATAGCTTCTGCCGCTATTCAAAAGTTGTCGCCGTGTTTGAAAGTCGGCAAACATTATCAGGTGCAGAAAGTTGTGAAAAATAAATAAAACACGTACAAACAGTCGCATAATCATGAGGTCAAAACCTTCACTGTGGGTACTAAAACTATTTTAAATTACCTAATCTGTAGGGCAGACCTACGTTCATCAGTGGAGTTTTGAAGGGCTTTTATGATACTTATGACAAGATTGATTTGTAACTCAATTTGATAAGTGTGGATCAGTTGTTTTGATTTTCTTTGCAATTAGACTCTTTGACGATCGCGTGGCCCAGTGATCTTAGAGCCCTTGACTTCTACACCGCGGGTCATGGGTTCGAATCCCAGCAACTAACGTTTGGGATAAAACACAAATTGTTGGTTTTCGTTAAACACGTAATAAATAAAACAGTTTTTACACGTTATTTGTTACAGCCTCATTAGAAGTATATGTTAAAAATTACGTTTAAGTAATGTGTTTTACACCAAAAAGAATTTTGAATTTGTTCAAAAAAATGTTAATAAATTAAAAATATAAAGTGAGTTACACAAATCATAAAATTGAAATCGTCAAGCACCCGCTTTATCGCTGCATATGCCAACCACGGCAATTCTCAACGCAAGCCAAATTCCTACATGAACATTTATTGGATTACATATTTTACATATCCATTTGTGTGTGTCTGTGTGTTTGTGTGTAAGAAGAGGCACACACACCCACACACATAAAACTGTGAAAAGTGAAAGACGTGAGATTACTATTACGTACTATAAAATACATTGCCACACACTACATATGTACGACAAAATACGAGGGCGACACTGATAGTTTTTAGAACTGGCCACTTTTAAGATTATAATAAAAAAATTAGTTTAAAACTTGAAAATAGAACTCTTTGCTAATATTATTGAGTACTAATTTCATTCATTTGTAATTTTTTTTACGATTTGGCGGCAAATTGAAATTTGTCTGTGTCACACCAGTATGAATTTAACTCGCGAAAATTTCGTACAATGATTTTTTATGACTTTCGGTGTCATTTAAGTCAACAAGAATGTTATGACAGACTTCGATTGGCCTTTCACGATGAAGCGGGCCACTGGGCCCGAGAAGGGGCTTCATCGTGAAAGGCCACATTTTATTTTATAACTGGTTTAATGAGTTTAAACGTGGTCGCACCAATCTCAACGATGCTCTGCGTGAGGGACGGTCTTCTACGGCGACGACTGAAGATAACATCAGTGTTGTGCGGTGTATGATAGAGACTAATCCAAGAGTAACTATCAGCAGATTCGAACAAGCTTAGGCATCGGTATGACTCAAGTGCACAAAATCCTCCACAAACATTTAGCCGTTAGGAAGCTTTTTGCCCGGTGGATACCTCATTATTTGACCGAGGTCCAAAAAGTCCGTCGTGTCGATTGGTGCCGTGAAATGATATAAAGATTTAACAGGCGTGACTCAAAAGCTGTGTTCGACATACTTACGGGTGACGAAAGCTGGATTTATTGCTATAATCTGGAAACCAAAAGACAATCTTCTCAGTTGGTGTTTCCTTCCGAGGAGTTGCCAACTAAATTGAAGAGAGTTCGAAGTGTAGGAAAAAATACGGTCGCCTCATTCTTCGGAAGGACCGGTTCGTTATGCGACAATTGTTTTAGAAGATCAAAAGTCACTTACTGCAGAGTGGTATACTAACAAATGTTTGCCACTTGTCTTGGAAAAAGTTCGAGAGAAACGACCTCGCAGTAGGATCCTCCTTCACCACGACAACGCCTCCGCACACCGCAGGGCGAGCGATCGACTATTTGGCGTCGTCAGTCGTGGAATTGCTGGCTCGCCATATAGAAAAATACCTCGCACCTCGCGATTTTTATTTATTCCCGAAATAAAAAAAAACTTCGAGGAAAACATTTTATGGACGCCAAGGAAGCAGTGGCTGCGTTCCAGAAGGCTATCGAAGAGACTCCTAAGGTCGAGTGGGCAAAGTGCTTTTCTCGGTGGTTCTATGGAATGCAGCGATGTATTGATGTGAATGGAAACTATTTTGAAAAGATATAATAAAAATAGTAACTTGCTAGTTTGCACAGTTTTTGATTTTCTAAGAACTTTCAGTGTCACCACGTAGTACTTGATTTTTGTATTTTTGAAAAGAAAACTTTGCATGCAGCTTTGTTCACGTACATTATAGAACTTATGTAAATGTAGGACCTTTGTGAATATAAAGATGGAAAAACGTCGAGTCATTTAAGTAGGTATAATTAAAAAAAGGGAAGTTATAGCCTATTAATGTCCCACTGTTAAGAATAGGCCTCCCCTTATTTCAGAGAGGGTTTTGTGGCTGGGATGAGTCGCGCTGCTCCAACGCAGTTTGGCCGATTTCACATATCCTTGAAATATTCTTATTATTCAGGCATGCAGCTTTCCTGACGACGTTTTTCTTCACCGCTGGGCACGTGGTAAATTAGCACTTAATATCAGAGGGCACCGGGAATCGCACTGAGGTCAATCGCGTACTAGGAAATTTAAGGCTCAGCTACCACGGCTATTATATAATATAAATCTATTTTGTTTAATTTATCTATTGGTATATTCATATGAAGAGTCGTGTGGTAGCGGCGTAATATAATTTTTCAGACGGGCTCATCCCGCGGGTGGCGCAAAAGGTGACTTAAGCAGAATAACCATCTTTCAACCAAAATTCATATCACATTTTAACTTGTGGTAGGATTCCTATACAGGAATCCGTCTAGGTAGGTACCACCCCAGGGCCAGTTATTCTGCCGTGAAGCACTAGGGCAGACCGGGGATGGTTGACTACGTTTTTGGTCATCATTTTTTTTTAAAAAAACTATTGTCTTGGTGTTAATAAAAAAATTGTAAACTGTGCCAAATTTCATAGTCAATTATAAAAAAAAGGTTCTATGTTATTTAATAAAATCTGAAAAATTTTTCAGTTTTAGGAAACCTCTCCGCGAAGGTCAACCTGCCCCAATGCCGAGGTAGGTAGACTACCCAACTGTTGCGGGGTGGCTTGAATTACGGGATGACAAAATTGAATGTGTAATAAAAATTTCACAGAAATATTCTTGGTGACATGCCATCTGCAATGGGCCGACGTTGCACTTACCATCAGGTGAACGTTTTGCTCGTCTCGTCACTTTAACTTTTGCAGAATTCTACCCAGATGGGTTTATTTATAATTTAATGATTAATTTTTATCCCAATCTTTGATTTCTTTCGTAAACCATAAATATTTTCGAAAAAATGGGACCATATGGATCATAGTCAGTAAACCAATACTCAATTGGCCTACCAACCCCGACTGCAGCTTTTGCTTTCAAAAATTCACTAAACTAAAATGCTTTGCATAACAGTCATAATACGTATTTGTATACTTTTTATAATAATGTAACTTTCCATTTCAAATTAAGTTTGTGTGAACTTGACTATAAATTACAACGTAAGAACAAAAAAGATGTGTTGATGAAAAACTACATAGGTATCCCAATTATTGATATTGCGCTTTAACTGACAGTGAGACATTTCCTCGTGTTCTGTGCCAATGATCGGTCAAGCAACAGGCTTTTGAGTGCAACGTTGATTTTCTCACTCAAACCTGCAAGAAGTTAGGAGCATCTACTCTACCTACCCCAGTCCCAAACCAACCCCGGTCTACCCTAGTGTGCAAACATTACTGTGTTTCGGTTTGAAGGGCACTGAGAGCTAGCGTAATCACTGGGCACTTAAGAACTGATGTCTCAAGGCGACGGGCGCAGTGTGGTGTCATACAGTAATTTTCTGGGTGACACAGCATTTGTTATGGGCAGACGTTACACTTACCATCAGGTGAACGTTTTGCTCGTTCCGTCACTTTGATGAAATAAAAAAAAACGGCGCGAGGCGATTTCTCTGTTGAAATTAATATTAAATAGATAAATAGCGGATTGAAATGAAATGAAATGAAAATTCTTTATTTTTCGAAGTAAGAAATTTAAATTACTTTGTCAAACGTCATTTCTTTACAATCTACCGCCGTTTGGTAATGAGGTTTCTCTGGCGGAGAAGAAACAGGCGAAGGATCCTCTTTATTGAAAATCCTTTTTTATCTCAGTCAAAAAAAAAATTAATTAAATTTCATTTATCTACGACTTAAGATTACATGATTAACTAAGACATCGGGACATCTGACACCCCAACCTCCTGCGAGCTTGGGTGCTATAGAGCGCTCGATACGTTGGGTTTTAAATAGTTAAAATTAAATGCAATAACATCCGTAAATCATTTTTTATTAAATATTATAAATAAATTGCTGTTTGTGAATCAATTATAACTGTACTCGTGTCTACAACAATGCATCCGACTGTTATTTCGTTCTAATCGCACAAGTGTCTCTGTGCTGATGTGCAGAAATCCGCTTAGGTGAATACACCACAGTGCCAGTTCTTCTGCCATTGAACAGAAGTGTGATAGATAACTGTGTTACGGTCTGAAAGGCATTGTTAGCTAGTGTAATCACTGGGCATATGAGACTTATTAACCGATGCCTCAGGTTGAAGAACGCAATGTGGTGTCACACAGAATTTTGCAGCATTGTTATGGGCAGACGTTGTACTTACCATCAAGTGCACGTTTTGCTTGTTTCGTCACAAAAAATAGATATACAAAAACACAAACTAATAAATGACTAGTTAATAGAATCAGGCGTCAATTTGCGGAAATCCATTATAATCTAGGAAAGGAATTTAATTTGCTTAGATCACCATGTAAAATATAAAATGATGTACATTACATAGTCAGTCTAGTACAGCCGCCGCTGTCTTTCATAGAGTCTATGACACTTGATAATGCCTTGTTTTGGGGCGAAATACGTGTCGTGTTCTCGACTTCAGGGGTGTGTATTACCTAGTGTGGTGTATATTACCTAGTGGTAGTATTGTAGTGGTAGAGGGTATCCGGTGGCGGTTCTTGGTGGCGGTGTTAGTTTTCTTGTGTTTTCTTGTGTACGCTACTGAGGGAGGGCGGGGAGGTGAATAGCACCTTCAAAATCTAGGTAATAAGTAAGGAATTACATTTGTTAAGATCCGCATGCGCAAGGATCTTAGCAAATTAAATTCCTTTCCTACATAATAAATGACTGTTAACAGATGCACTTGATACACTTTCGTATTAACTTGGATAGTAATTTTTCCTCGTTACTTCTCGTCGTTGTTAATTAACATTTCTGAAAAATGTATCAAAATGGTAACATAAATCCGACGGTGTAAGGAGATTGAAATCAAGGTATTTACACATGAGTTAACTTCGTCAACTAGCCTGGTTATTTTCATAATATGCAATGGTTGTCTGTCATAACATCTATATATATAAAACAAAGTAGTGTTAGTTACACCATTTATAACTCAAGAACGGCGGGATCAATTTTTATGATATTATATACGATTTGTTTCCGCCCGAATAGCAGAGAGTAAAAAATTACAAAAAAAATTATTTACATTTTTTTCGTGTACATTTTTTCATACACTCTTCGTATACAACGCTATCTGTAACAACGCCAAGTCACAGGCAGAAACATAACTTATTTTATTTTATATGCATGACAATTCTATGACAATACAAAAAAATCTGTCTCTCTGTCTTCTTTAATTATCCTCTGACAGATGATTCAACTGCACGGTCTTTTTATTGCATACCATTACCACCTAGCTGTGCCGAAGATGATCACTTTGTGAGGTTATCAAATTTGTGATTAATAATTGCTTCATTATGTGATTTTGAATCATCATCATAATTTTAGCCTATCATATTCCACTGTTGAACATAGGCCGCGCCCATAGATTGCCACAATTTTGAATTGTGTGACTAATCTTCCAGTGTTATTTACAATGGCGCGAGCCAGAAGGTCTAATATTTCACATCGAAGCCGTAATGCAATTAGACTTCGCAATATTGAGAATCAATCCACTGCAGATGAGTACTCCACGGTTAAATGTCCCTTAAATGTTTAGGAAAGAAGTGGCGATCACTGAACAATCCAAGTGTTGTCGACCACAAAATCGTTTCCTTTCACTTTCGTTGTGATAGTTCCATTGTTGTCACCTTGCATAGTCAACGGCAAGTGTTCCAAGCGTTATATACACAAATTTTGACGGCGGAGACTATCATTGGCGTCGATATAACTGTAGTTAGTTATAACCAAAATTAAAGTGGAAAACCTTAAAACAAAATTTCATAATCCGACCCGGCAAGTGGCGCTGAGATCGTAGGGCTATAAAATTTTATATTTAAATGTAATTCAAAAATCAAACTTATCACGCCACATACCGGAACGGGCAGGACAAAGTCTGCCGGGCCGGCTAGTTACTTATATTTAAAAAAAATGCTAATATCAAATTTGAATACGAGATTTACTGTATAACAGAACAAAGTTCCTTCGTTTACGTCACGTTTTGTGGTATTTGGCCAGCCTAAACTTATAGAAGTACGTTAATATGCTAATGCAGGGATAATAAACTTGTGCTTAAGTTTCCCTGGACTATATTAATTAATGATTAAGTTGCTATTACAAGGATAAATGTTTTTTCTTTAAAATAAAAAAATAACACGTTCAAATTGCGGTTTCGTAATTTATCTTCAAACATAATAAAAATTATGAACCGATTGCTTGTGAACTCCATAAGAAAATTGTTTATTATTTACTTAAACATTCAATACTCGTATTAACAAATATCTAACTACTTATCAAGAAACATAATTTCATTTGAAGATAAAAAACGGCGGTTAACCTAATATTCTAAACATAATTATCTCATCTTGTGTTATACTCAACATTACAATGATATTACATCATTTATTCATACCGTTTTATGAAAATGTATATTTTGAATTACATTAATTACTTTGAAAATACTGTTAACTTACAGTAAATATCCCTTTTATTAGCATAGAGAAAAAATCATATTTAACTTAAAAAAGGAGTTTAAATATGATTTACAATATGGTTAAATATGGTTACGTGTCTAAAAAAATCGCTCCCTCACATTTTATTGACAGTTGGAATGTACTTTTAAATTCCAGTTTTCGCGCTAATGAATTTTTAATATTTGGCAACACTGTAAATGTAGCAATATCATTTTTATTTTCAATTCAAATTAATTTTCATTTATAATTATCATCATATCAGATTTGTTTTAGTGAAATTGTTTTATTTTGTTATAATTCTTATGTTTTCTTATTACATATTTACAATCTTCTTACAATTAAATATTAAGTTATATCTTCTTTAAAGCTCATTATTCGCTATTTCGTGAAAATAGTCACAGATCAGAAAAATTCATAATTCAGTTTTAATGTTTTTCTCAAAGTATATAACAATGTATTTTGGATTTAGTTGTGTTTAATTAGTTTTTCACATTTTTTCATTGAATGAACGAATGAATGAATTGATATTTGAAAGTTTATATTTGAAAGTAAGACCCGATTTCACCGATTGCTTTGGAAACCAAGTTTAATAAAACCACGTTTTACTTAATTGAGTTCATATGTATCATTTGATCTCGGTTTTTGTCTGTCCGATTTCACCAATTCCATTTTGATCGCGTTTACAAAAACGAAGTTTATATGAAATATCGTCACAGTCTAAAACAAAAAGACGATTGATTTCGTATTTTGCGACATCAAACAGCCTGATTTTAAGCATAGGTTAACAAGGTATGCAAACATTAAATAATACGAATTAAAAATATTTTTTGTGTTTACATAGGTGTGCAAGTGACAATGACAGCTCGCTAAACGCTTTTAAAGACCTGAACGTCGAAAATTAGGCGTTCAGAATTTGAACCGCGTTTAGCATTGACTGCGTTTATTTGATGTTGATGGAATGCAAACCGTAGCATTGAACTCAGTTAACGCTTAAACTTCGTTTTGCTTGAACTGATCGCGTTTAGTTTCAACAGTGAAATCCGCCCTTAGTAATGTTCATCGAACTGCCGCAGTGGATGTCTAAACGGTTAAACACTTTTGATCATTAGCAAAATAAATATAATTTTTTTTTGCTACTTTACTTGCCGTAAAATAAATATTTATTGTTATAACTGTAAAAGCACTGCTCACTGTTGAAATTTTTAATGCATCTGCTTGACCATGCCATTAATAGGATACGATAGACTATGCACACATTTCCTACGCTGTTACTGTTACGATACAATGTCAAACTTAAAGCGTGTATCAGGCATTTGTCTTACGGAAGTAGGAATAGTAATGCCGTGTGGTGGCGGTAGTAGAAAATCTGACGCCGTGGGTGTCTTATGAGTCGACTAAGGAAAATGACATGAAAATCTCCGATTGATAGCAGAATAACCATCTCTAGTATGTCAGACTATGTATAGACTATAGCCATCTAAATTATCCTGACCGGTGACGAGCAGCAGCTTCTAAGATGCGACGTTTCCAGTACTACGATCGCGCTAATCTGCCTGCCAAGCGTGGCGATTACGGCAAATTCTCCCAACTGGAAAAGGCTTATGTCCAGTAGAGTTTTACAGGCTATAGAAGAAGATGAAGAAATAATAATTGTTATTGACTATTATTTTTTCCATTTTCACAAACATTTTTTTAGTTTTTATTAAGATCATGTCTAGTAGTATTTGAATTACTGCTGACATTCTATACTGGGGTTGCCTAATATTACCTACGACATCATTGACGGTTGTTGATGTTCTCTTATTGTTCGTCTTCATCATCATCATAATTTCAGCCCATTAAAAGTCCACTGCTGAACATAGACCTCCCCATAGAGTGTAACAAACTATGGCCCTGAGCCAAAGGCAACTATCGCCTTCCCGCAAAACCGTGCAAGTCATCTGCATTTATCGGTACGAGGTTGTCACTCCACATTTCTTCGCTAGCTGTTACTATTTCTGCGAGATATGATCAATTGCCTTCAGTTTGCTGATCCTTATCGGTTCCTCTTATTACTAGCAAATTTTTAAAATCTCCTCTCAAAAGTTCTAAGCCGCGGGACCTGGGTGCGAATCCCAGCCGGAGCCAACATTTGTGCTAAAACACAAATTGTTGGTTTTCGGGTCTGGTTGTGTTGTGTTTGTCCCCGTGTTTCTGACACTGCATCCTTGCCTACCTCCGATCTTATCGCATCAGTGTTACATCGGACGCGGGTAGGTTGGGTCAAGTGAATGCCTCTGTGTTTGCGCGTACCCTTCTGGCACTATAATATCTCCTGCGCAGTTGATGGTTCTCGACAGTAGTCGGAAGTTGTCCCCGTGGTCGAAATCGGCTAGGAGAACTTCACATATAAAAAAGTGAGCCAGTGTCAATGTAAAAATAGTAGACTTTAGTTCAAATGTTTCCAAAACAAGCTTTGAAGCAAGCTTTAATAATTTCACTTTTGATCTCACCCCAAGTTAATCTGTATTATTTATTAAAGAAAATACCATGATAACATTATAAAGATCTTAAACATAAAAAGTTTTCTTGCAAGCGTTATTACGGCGTCGTGAACTAAAATATGTATTGCAAATATTCGTTTTATTTAACAGTTTAATTCGAAAAGTTGCCTGCAAAGAATCACGGACTTATCTGTAAGAAGGTCGTCCGCCTTCAAAAACTGACGTGGTAATATCTATTACAAATAAATGAATTTATTTTTAGATCAAATTCTTTTCAGGGAAGAATATATGTTTGTCTGCTGTCAAGACAGTGTGTCAGAACTGTATTCTAGTTTAATTGTTCATTCGAAAGTAAAGTTCAGATTTTATTTACTACAAATATCGCGTTATTGTAAAATAAATTGCTTAAAAAGGAAGACAACATTATAAAAAATATTTGAATATCGAAAAATACTTAGGTATATTTATTAATACAAAAACATTTCCATTACACAATGATAACACAGAAATGTTCTGGGTGACAGCATTTGCTATCGGCAGACCTTGCACTCACCATCAGGTGAACGTTTTGCTCGTTTCATCACTTGTACCATAAATATTAATAATAAACATTAATGTTAAGAATAAAAATACACATCTTCATTTTAGTGTAAACTTAGTAATGAAAATTATTACGACAAAAGAGGAACGTCTTCATAGGCGTCTAGTTTTCTTAACTAAAAGTCGTCGGAAAACGTAAAGCTCCGTGTCGGGTCAATATTGTGAAACGACACAGAGCCGTCATTGCTCATTAATTTTCTAAGAAATTAAACGTGTTCTGAGTACACTATATTTATTGAACAAGTCTTATAGAGAGATATTTGATAATTTTCATTAATACATACATACATAAGATCACGACTGTATCCCGTAAGGGGTAGTCAGAGACTGGGCACTCACTGCAAAAACAGATGACTGCCACAATCCTCGTTTCACCAAAACAATACAATGCACTTGGTGTGATAGGTGGTGAGCCCATCGCCACCATGCGCTGTTGGGTGCACAGTGCAGTTTAATTCCTTATTCGCCTTTTACGAGATCCAGTGGATGAGATGGAGTGGTAGTATTCTTTTAACGAGCCGGAACACGGCAAAATTTTTCATTAATGAAAAAAAGTAACAGCCTCTAAATGTCCCACTGCTGAACACAGGCCTCCTCTCATTTCTGAGACAAGGCGGGAACAGTATACCACGCCGCTCCAATGCGAAAGTGCAGTGACTACATTGATTGTACTTGTTAGAAAATTAACCTAGTTATAATGGATTACAGAAAAAATATATCATAGTGCCGTAAGTATCTGCAGAGCATTCAATCGTGTTCATCTTCCCGTTATCGAAGGAAGAATTAGATGATGTGTCAAGGATATGGGCCATACGAGTTAGTTACAATGAATTCACATCCAAAAACTTCTACTCTCTGAGTTACAAATATTGACTACAGCTAGAATTCGAACCTAGAATTAAGGTACTACTAAGGTAACAAAAGGCAAATACGCTTACTACTGAGGCTTGACAATAATCCGTTATGATATATTCACAAACGTAAGAATAGACCAACTCCAAATCCTCCCACTATTTATGTCCAGAACAGGGCACAACAGATGCTTACAAACTATGCGGGTTGTTTGAAGAACAATCTCACAGCTAAAAAGTAAATAAAAACACAGAGAGCCAATCGATGGACCTATTAATTTAAAACTTATAGGCCGTCATCTCAAGTAATCGGCAAGTCAAATAAACGTCCTTCAAAATAGCCCCCACATATTGTTAATGACCTTCATACAGCAGTTTCCGCTTTTTTACCCTAATTAAAACAGTACTTATAAATTTAAAACTTTATTAAAATGGTAATTAACAGTTCTGTGACTTACATAACAATAACCGAAAAAGTTATTTAATATGAAAATATCCCAAAGCTGGGCACGGGCGTGCTCTCGTTTGAGAGGGTGATGAAGGGGAAACAGTGAAAAACTTATACACCGATGAGGAAAATTGGTAAAATAAACTTGATAAATATAATATATTATATTTAATGTTAGCATTTTATACAATGTTAAACCACATTTTTTAAGATGTCATTTTATTGCTTATTTTCCCATACACTTTAAAATTGACAATATTTTTTTTACACAACACGTATCAATTTACATTGATACAACTGATCCACTTGTACATATTTTTTGACTCGCACCAAAATGGCGTCGACGTGGTTCACCATCCGCTACAAATGGGCTACGTAAGTGGCCTCTGCCTACCCCTTATATGGGAAAAAAGCGTGACTGTATGTATCTGTCACATGTGGAGGAGAATTTTAACAGTATGTACTGGCCAACTGCCTCTGCATTTGACATAAAAAAGATACTTTCGATTATAATGCCTTATTCGAGTATTAAAAATCTGACTACACGAAATGATGCGTTTTTAGCGTTTCGTAGTATAAAATTTCGTTCTGTATGTCTAACTGTATGATATTGATTGATGAGACTTGTCATACACATATATTCACACTTAAGTACATGAAATTTTGAAGGAAGGTGTTTTTTATGAACCGCTATACATTGGTAAAGATATAAAAAAAAATTGGTGATAGGTATCACCACTTTTTTTCACCTACCAAAATTATTGTTTTTGGTAGGTAACAAAATTATTGTTTTGGTACTACCCCAGGGCCTACTGGTAGTAGGATTCCTATGCAGAAATCCGTCAAGGTAGGTACCACTCCAATGCTAGTTATTCTGCCGTGAAACATTACTGTGTTTCGGTCTGAAGGGCACTGAGAGCTAGTGTAATCACTGAGCATATGGAACATAAGAACTGATGTCTCTGAGTGACTCGCGCAGTTTGGTGTCACAGAAATTTTCTAGATGACACAGCATTTGTTATGGGCAGACGTTGCACTTACCATCAGGTAAACGTTTGCTCATTTCGTTACTTTATTTTTCATCTAATTTTTTTTATCATACGCCTGAAAAAAATGTGGCACTGCAATTTTTTTTTCAATTTTTTGTGTAATGTATCGTTAGATAGGCAAATGATGTTGAAGTTTATTTATGAAATAACTATTTAATTTAGGTCCATGGTTGGTGAGAAATGCGCTTCTAAATTCGTAAAAACTGCGTCCCTCCCCCCTCTAACTTTTTTACTATGCTGTGAAATCTTCATTTTCCTCAGTATAGTTGAAAATTTAGATAAAGTTATATTTAAGTGTGTAAAACCAAGAAAATACTCAGTTAAAATTCGTTTGATTGAGATATGTCGTGCAATTTTTGAAATATGCAATATTTTCGGTTACATGCTATTTCCCACTACTGAACCCTTTACTATGCGCGATCCGAAACCATCTTGCCCGGATTTTTGTTACCGCCCCAACTCATCCCGTGGGTGTTGTAAAAGTCGACAGAGGGAAAATTGGAACCAGAAGATGGGCAGCAGAATCTTCCTGGAACATCTGAATAAATAAACTGCAATTGCCAACTCGCGTGCCGAGCGTGGCAACTATGGCAAAATCCCCCAAAATGAGAGCTACAAACTTTTGCGGCAATCTATGAGGGAGGTCTATGTTCAGAAGTGGACTAGTGATAGGCAAAAATGATGAGAAAAGTTAAAAAAAATCATGTGAAGTTATTTAATAGTCAATCTTAACTCTTGAAACTGTTGCTTACTCGTAAAATGTCTATAATGAAGTAGAATCTAAAAAATATGTTTTTTTTGTTTCAGATAAAAAAAAAACAAATCTAAAATATTTGTAGAATCTCTGTTATGAAGTTAACGTATATTAATTAGAAATACCTTTATTTGTAAACGTGACTGTATAAATTACATAAACATAAGTATAAAGTTAAAGTATTTTTTTTAAAGTTACATTATGTTTATTATATATGATTCACATTACATTTAATGTTAGTGGATGTAATTATGTACCACATTTCAAAGCAAAACTGTTAAGAGCTTCCAATAAATGAATAACAATTAAAAGTTAAGAATTAAAACAAAATGTTGCCAGTGCCCCAAGATCGTTTGTCAGGACGACGTAGCAGCTCTATTGTTAGCCGCACTCTCCTTGGACGCCGAGCGTCAGTATACGTAACCGGTAACCAACAGGATCCCGCAAAGGTATGTATTTAATTATTGTCAAATTTAATAGATTAAATTGTGAACTTGATGATGTGGTGCGTCACGAATTTTTTTTTAATTTTTTTAGGATGCCATGTTTTATGAAGCTTTATGTCAGCCACACCATAAATTCCATGGTAATTTAATATGGCTAAATAGAAATGTTCTGAGTTGTCATAGAGATAATTAAATTTTAAGTAAAATAGGACAAACTATAGTGCTATAGTGCTAACTTTTCATCCAATAGCATGTATTAACGGTGCTCCGAACACATTTACCCCTATTCTAGACAAAGTGGCAGTTTTTCCATAGCCAATCCAGAACTACGACGGACATGGTATCACCTTTCTGTTCTCGTTATGTACCAAACTAAATGCAGACAGGTTACGTTGACGTTTTATTTAGCTGTATTCTGCGAGAATTTAGCTTTTTCTATTCTGGGTTTTAATATATTTCGATTTCAAGAAAATTCATTTAATAATATAAATTATATTTGTATGACCAAAAGACCGGCAATAATATTTCTCAGATAAAAAACAATGTAGTTAAAAAATTTAATGGGTTGTTTTAGTACAATTGATACCATCCGTAAAAGTCAACATCGTTAACGGCTACGTTCGCGTAGCGTTATACGAGTATGTACATCGGTATATGTACAGCGTTCAAACAATTTGGCGTTGAAAGGAATTTCTCGGTAACATTTGTACGGAATAGACATAATATATTCCCCTCGTCGTTTTGTAGATTCAAACAATCATTAATATTAGCCGATTAGAATAACTTCGCTTTTAAGGACATCGCTAATAAAATACTTTACGATACGGTCAAACCCATATATAAGGTAGCATTTATTCTAGAGTTTTGAACACTACTCCGATGCGGTTTGACGCACTTCACATGTTGTCGAGATATTTTTATTCCTCAGACATACGGGTTTCCTCACGATGTTTTCAGTCACCGCCGAGCACATGGTAAATGAGCACTGAGGAGTTTATCCAGAACCATTTTAGTGATGCCGGTACCGAGATAGAACTCAGGTAATTCGCTTATATGAAATTTAAGGCGATCGCCCGGCCCCTGAGCTACCACGACTATCATATTATACATATTTTTACTGATATATTTTGCAAAACTGTAAAAAATTGCATTGTTTATTTTTATAGCTGTTTAACCTATTTATAGACAATTGCTTGAAAGATCTTAAAGAGAGTGCATTTGGATTAAGAATGAATGATCTGACCGTCAAATGCCTCCTATACGCCGATGATCAGGTTATATTAGCATCATCGGAGGAGGAGTTGCAGGCGATGGTTAATATTATGAATGATGCTCTACAAAGCAAAGGAATGAAAATTAATGTAGATAAGACGAAAGTAATGGTTTTTGAAAGAGAAGAAAGTATGTCGGATTGCAAAGTTCTGATTGAAGGAGAAAGAGTGGAACAAGTGAAAGAGTTTGTATATTTGGGTTCAAAATTTTCGAGAGACGGAAAGTACGACTGTGATATTGAACGAAGAGCGTTGGCAGGAAATAAATTATATGGGGCCCTGCATAACTTTATGTGCAGCCAGAATGTTTCTAAAAAGGGACGACTGGCTGTACATAGAGGAGTACTGGTCCCCACACTTATGTACGGTAGTGAATGTTGGGTCTGGCAGAAGAAGCATGAAAATAAGATTAATGCTGTTGAAATGAAAAGTTTGAGAAGTATAGCTGGAGTGACTTTGATGGACAAACTAAGAAACAACGTGATAAGAGAACGTTGCGGTGTGGTAGAAGATGTAGTGACAAAGATAGAGAAAGGGATGCTTAGATGGTTTGGACACGTAGAGAGGATGGATGAAAGAAGATTGACGAAACAGATTTATGAGGCGAGTGTGAATGGGCAAGCCGGTAAGGGTCGACGTAGGCGAACGTATTACGATCAGATCGAAATCGTTTTGAGGAAAGGCCACGTCAAAAGTACCCGCAACCGACGAGCTTGTATGAAAACACTAATGAAAGTAGAGGAAGCTAAAGATGTGTGTCAGGATCGTAGCAAGTGGAAAGATGTGGTCTCTGCCTACCCCTATGGGAAAGAGGCGTGACTCTATGTAATGTAATGTATAGTGATTTGATTCGTTACTTGAAATAATGTCTAGTTAAAGTTTTGAAAACTTATTACTTATTTTCTAATTTATGATATACGAGGTATAACATAACAGAAAGCTTTGTATCCATTTTTCAGAAGCAAATTACGCGCAAGAACGAGAGGAGAAGTTTTGGCATGGTTAAAGTTTATATGGTGCCGAAGCGAGGAATATAAAAATTATATTATAACTCGTTTCTTTTAAAAATACTATGGGAACTCTTCGATTTTCTGGACTAAAAAGTCCTATCCTATGTTCGTCTCCAGGAAGCAAGCTATCTCTGTGCCAAATTTCGCCAAAAAGTAACTACTCAGAAGTTCAAACTTAAAATTTTTATAAATGAGTGTCGAATTTCGACCACGGAGCGACCACTGGTCAGGTTTTATTATTTCATTAAAATGTAGTAAGTAATATACGAGTAGTTAAATATGTAGTTTGAATAATTCTGTTATATTATATTACTGCTTCCAAAACTAAGTCTTGTTAATTAACTTTCAATAACAAGTAAGCTTATCTGCTGGTATCTGAATCTAATCCGTTCTCTATTAATAAGAGTAACTATATCTTTAAATAAGAGAATGTATCAGATTATGCTTACTTTTTGAAAAGAGTGCAAAACTGTGTTACAGTGTAATGACTGTAGCACGGTTTTATCGTCAACCTTCAGTTCCACATCTCGTCGAGCAAAGTAAGATTAAACGAGCCGAGTGTGAGGATAGACGTTGCTTACAAACGTGACTAGTGTCTAATGTGAAATTATGAAATGATGTGCACATTAAATTTAGTGTATGTATATGATTAAATATAAAACATGATTATGGCTCTGAATTTCAGTATTCATTCATTTCATTCAAAACATGTTGATGATTTAACTTCAATGTATATTGTTTATTATATCATTATTGCTGCGTTGTATATTCCGAAATACTACAGACTTCAATTTATTAATAGTCATTTTTTAAATCATAAACCCATAATTACTTAATCAAAAAACCGAATTTAAGATTTTCATGATTTTCTCATGCATCCATAATCAGAACTTGACCATAATTATGTGGGACTACCCTGTGTCTCGGTATCTCCTTTCAAATAAAAAAGATATTGTATATTGGTCCACGAGGGACGAAAATGACACAGCAGTCAGTATATTTTATCATTAAAAAGTGCAAATCCCATTATTACGATTACAATTATTTTTGGAAAGTTTACATCTATATATTTACCTATAAGACGTTATCTTAATGTATAAGGTATATTATTCATATGTTTTCCTTAAAAATAATGCATAGAAGGATGTGACAAGACCAGTAAAATGTTCATCTAATGCTAAGTGCAATGTCTGTCCATAAATAAATTGTGACACTCAAAACATATCTGCGCTTGTCCACTTGTGACATCTGCTCTTAAGTCTTATATGCCCAGTACTTACATTCGTTCTCAGTGCCCTTCATGCAGAAGCAGTAATGTTTGCGCACTACTGCATCACGGCCGAATATTTAGTCCTGCGGTGGTACCTACCTAGACGGATATCTGCATAGGAGTCCTAACACTAATTAGGTTTTTTTGACAGTGGAAATAAAATATTTTTTTCTCTCGGAATATTTGACCCGTCTGTACAATTTCTGGCACTGGATCAAATCAAATTATGCTAATAATTCAGATTAATACAATAGAAAATATATATATGACAATGGGGTTCATA
This sequence comes from Luehdorfia chinensis, assembly GCA_019845155.1. NCBI lineage: Eukaryota > Metazoa > Arthropoda > Insecta > Lepidoptera > Papilionidae > Luehdorfia > Luehdorfia chinensis. Next base: position 14,579,535 of record JAHVAK010000527.1, read on the forward strand.
TATACAATAGCACAGTATGAACATAACTGCATTTTGTGTCCTATTGATAAAGAAAAGTTACACCGAAAATATTAAAGAGAGAGACACACTTCGACGACAATGCTCGTCATTGTTAGCGTCCATTCTTCCATTTGTATGTAGAACAATGTCTCGTTACATACAGCTTTAAAATTTAAAAAAAAATGTAGCACATAAAGCGTAGTAGCGTTTTACGGCTACTTTACAATTCACATTGTGATCAGTGCTAACGAAATAATTTTATCAAAATAACTAACGGCGAAAAGTGGTCTATGGGTGTGGTGTCTGCCTATCCTTTATGTGACAAGGCGTGACTGTATGTAGGTATGTAGTGAATAATCTAAAATATTTAGTTGTAAACCCTGAATGAATGTAAATAAAAATAAAGTGACTACAGAATTTAAAGTTGGAGGATATATTATAGCATTAGCAAAGGCAGAATATAAATATTTATTACTTTTCTTCACTTTTACCTTTCTGATAAAACGTTGATATGATAATATCAGTCAATGCTACCTACCCATAAACCAATTATTTTTTCATCCTACAAATATTCTTCTTAAATAGGCTTCCGCTGCAATTCAAATACTGTACCCGTGTATGTATATATATATATATATATATATATATATATATATATATATATTATATATATATATATATATATATATATATAAGTATGTATATATATGTTTACCTGGAATATCTACCTGTCATCCGCTTTCCTTATCATGAAAAAAAACATCTATTAAATTTAATTGTAACAATGTATTTAATTAACATTATTTTAAAAATACAGTAAACAGTGATACCGCGCGCCATTATATTACAGCGGACAGCTTATGCCTTACGTTCGATGTCAATGTCATCATCGTCTTTATTATCGTCAGTAATCCAGGGATCCAAATACTTAATACAGATTACTCTGTTAGGGGCTGTACTGCAGATATGTATAGGTATAAGTACGTTGGTAAACAGCTTTGCGCTTGTTGTAAACAACATGATCTCGCTTTTATTTACGTTGTATCTAAGCCCATGGGTGCTAGCGCAGCCTTCGCAAATGTTAACTAATCTCCTTTATGCGGCTATCGAAGACTTTAGCAGTACCGTATCGTCTGCGTAATTTATATTATTATATTGCATCAATATGATAGTCAGCTCAACCTACACTCATTTAGCTCGCTGACGAACAGACTTATATAAAGGTCAAAAGCATTGGTGAAATTATTATAACTTCACAGTTTCTGTGTACGACTATATAAATACATTCGCCTATCGAATAGAGTTCTTTTGATTATTGTACCAATATGTTTATATTTGGATACATTTGTCTCAATTAATAGTTTTCCCACAGGATATTATCCGAAACCCGACAAAAGCCTTAAAAATATTTAAATAAAAGACCTTTGCACGTCTGTCTACGTAAACTACGGAATAGTCTGCCGACTGCTACGAAAACTCTCCGTAGACAGACTGCCACGAAAGCCAATTATGGTATTAGTCTATTCGAACCTGTTAATGCGGAGATCGCTTGTATAATTACCTGTGTTGATAGTTGGGTATCTCATTATTCCTAAATTTATTATTTATAATGGTTCACTTGGCATATCAATTTAACATACATACATTTCACGCCTCTTTCCCATAGGGGTAGGCAGAGACCACACCTTTCCACTTGCTACGATCCTGACACACATCTTTAGCTTCCTCTACTTTCATTATTGTTTTCATACCAGCTCATCGGTTGTCGGTACTTTTGACGTGGCCTTTCCTTAAAATTTAAATTCAATTAAATTTATACAATTTAACGATAAAAATAATAATACCCAAACAAAAAATTTGATTAAATTTGAAAATTTCGCATTCATTATGGAATCTTCTTTCAGAGTATTATTACTTTACATACATTTCGCTACGAATTCCCATTTCTTTAAATCTGTCATCAAATGCCCTCATTTATATGAAAACGTGCTCCGACAGATTGATAGATGAGGTACTTTCGACGATGGGTATGGACAGATGCCGGGTAAATATAAATTGGATTGTTGGTTTTTGTACGATGTCCAATTACCACTAGCAACATTGGCTATCAAAAAAACAGATTTATTTTTTACCAAAAAATATTAATGGCCTGACATTAGCCGCAGCTTGTGTATTAGAAGAATATTTCACATCGAAACGTCTTTTTTGGTAAAGCTAAGCTACGGAACAAGCTTGTGTCTGAAGTCGAGATTTTGTTAGACAAAATCTCGGACTGGGGCCGACTAAATTTAGTCGAGTTCAACCCTAACAAGACACAAGTTTGCGCGTTTACCGCAAAAAAGAAACCCTTCGTCGTATCACCTCATTTCGAGAGCACTCCCCTTGTTGCCTCAGCCAGTATCGGAATCCTTGGCGTCGACATATCGAGCAACGTTCAATTTCGCGGTCACTTGGAAGGGAAGGCCAAATTGGCCTCCAAGAAGCTTGGCGTGCTCAGTAGAGCGCGACAGTACTTCATGCCGGCCCACCGCTTGCAACTTTATAAGGCGCAGGTTCGGCCGCACATGGAGTACTGTTCTCATCTCTGGGCGGGGGCACCCCAGTGTCAGCTCCTTCCATTTGACCGCATTCAGCGAAGAGCGGCTCGAATTGTCGACGACCATGTCCTATCTGATCGGCTTGATCCCCTGGCTTTGCGAAGAGATGTTGCATCTCTTTGCATTTTTTACAAGATCTACCATGGGGAGTGTTCCGAGGAATTGTTCGGATTAATTCCAGCCGCTGAATTTCACCATCGCACCTTACGGCATAACCTCAAATTCCATCGTCACCACCTTGATGGTTGGCATTCCACCACAATGCGTTTTTCGCGGAATTTTCTGCCACGCACTTGCACTTTATGGAATGTTCTGCCGTCAGCGGTTTTTCCGGACCGATACGACTTAGGGACCTTCAAGAAAAGAGCCTATTCCTTTCTCAAAGGCCGGCAACGCATCTGCTATTCCTCCGGTATTGTAGGTGTTCATGGGCGGCGGTGATCACTTACCATCACGTGAGCCACCTGCTCGTTTGCCTCCTATTCTATATAAAAAAAAAAAAACAGTGTAGGACATTGAATGATACCTCTTCTCTGGTTTTTCAAACACTGAAAACAATATTTTTCACACATATTACAGTGTCTGGTACCAATCAGAAAGCGAAAAAAAAGGCTAAGAATTAAATGTAATGATATAAATACTTTTTTAGTAAATGTCAGTCTTATAGTATTATCCGCATAATTATTACAGCCAGCGGTTGGATAGTCATCTTCATAGATTGTCAAAAATCACTACCTGATCTACCTGTATCCATCAAACTGCGCAGAAAATTGGATTGGGTATCGCTCTATCGCGTCCGATATTGTACGGTATGTACGAGGCTGAGTGCTGCATGCCACTCGAGAAACTTTTCCCACAAGTTTTTTCGGTTTTGCGAGTTATGTAGCTGGCCCTTTGTCACTTCAGCCCTCTGATGTATAATAATATTTTTATGTTATTATTGTCTACTATTATTTTCGATCGCGTTATTGTCAAACGGCATATGTATAAGTAAATAGGTAAGGAAAAATGGATTATTAATATTACCAAAAGCACTTGTCAATAAAATAGTATGTTTAATAATCTACGGGAAGATCTCAATATAATATATGATTTTACGTTACAATTAGAGGTACTCACGTAAAATAAGGTACTTGACAATATTTAATAAAACGGACCTTTTTCTTATCATGTACAGTCACCAAATTGTAATGAAATGTCGTAATCTCTATAGGCAAGATGATAGGCGTCAGTCTCATGAAACGCTTCAAATATCAGGTGCAGGATTCCATCACTGGTTTTGGATTTTTTGGCTTGCTTATTGACAATGGTAACCTAATTAAACTTAAAAAACCTAATTAAAGTGCACTTTTGAATCATTAACATAACTTTATTCGCCAGAACGTATTTAATAAGGCACACCTGGCTGTAAATAGGGGAGTTCTGGTCCCTGGTGTATGGTAGTGAATGCTGGCTATGGCATAACAAGCATGAAAGTAAGGTTAATGCTGTGAAAATGAGAAATTTGAGAAGTAACTTCGATCGACAAAATGAGAAACAGCGTGATAGGGAACGTTGCAGTGTGGTTGAAGATGTAGTGACAAAGATAGAGGAAAGGGATGCTTAGATTGTTTGGACACATAGAGGGGATGAATAAAAGAAGATTTAAGAAACAGATTTATGAGGCGAGCGTGAATGGGAAAGCCCGTAAGTGTCGATCTTGGCGTACGTATCACAATCAGAACGGAGAACTTTTGAGGAAAACGACGTTCACGTTAAATATACCCGTAGATTGTAGATTGTAGATTGCAACGGGCCGGTTTCCGCAACTCCACGTCTAGCGCGTATTTTGCGTGTAGGCAGGAACGTTGTGGTACTCGAGCCAAGCAAGCTCCTCCAGAAATCGCAGCAGGCCCTTGATGTTCCCCGCGACCTCAGGGAGCGGTCTCGGCGAGCCGAGATGCTTGACCCGGTATAAGGCGACCGCTGGGCAGTCCAGTAGGACATGGGCCGCCGTTTCGTCCGTCTCCATACAGGCTCTGCACAGAGGGCTGTCTGTAACACCTAAATTAAACAGATGTTTGTTAAATGATCCATGTCCAGTTATAGCACTACTGATCGTTCTGATTTGGGGTTTATTCAGACGAAGTAGCGCCTTGGAGATGCGACTGTTGATAACGGGCAAAGCTGTCTTTGCCTGTCTGCACTCTGGGTGGTTCGCCCAGATTTGTACATGTTGGCTCCTAGTGCGCTTGCAGACTAGCGAGCGAACATACCTGAGGGGAAGTGGCAGTATAGGTTCTGGACCCACAGCACACTGGTTAGAGCCTCCTCGAGCAAGTTCGTCTGCCGCGTCGTTGCCCCTAGATCCGCTGTGTCCCTTAATCCATTGTAGGGTTATTTCATTGAATTGACATACCTCATTTAATTTCTGGTAGCATTCGTAGATGAGCCCTGAATTCATAACATTGCTATTGAGGGCCAGTAGTACCGCCATGCTGTCGGAGAGTATTCGGATGGAATAGTCTTTTGCCTTCCTTTCAGCTATAGCCGATGCTGCGTGAATAATGCCCATACACTCTGCCTGAAACACTGTATTGTGGGCACCGAGTGGTGTGCTTATTTGTATATTTAGGTCCTCTGAAAAAGTTCCAGAGCCTGTACCTGACCCGGTTTTGGAACCATCTGTGAAGATTCTAAGTTCCCTAGGGTTTAGTCCTTCAGTACGTTGGTCCTCGTGTAATTGTATTTTGTACTTCTTGTCGAATACAAATTGCTTTGGGATCCTATCATACACAGCCTGTAGAACGGGCATTTCTGCAAACAGTTCTGTAAGTATATTGGTATGTGGGATCTTGTTATTACTCCAGAGATTCAGTGTTTTGAGCCTTATGGCTGCCAATGCTGCTTCCTGTTGGATGTGTAGGTGCAGCGGTGGCAGGTCTAGCATGGCTTCTAGGGCCACTGTGGGAGTAGTCCTCATGCATCCTGTCGTGGCCAGACATGCTAGCCTCTGACATCTTTGGAGTTTGTTGATAGCAGTAGTTAATCTTGTTCTTGGCCACCAAACTATTGCACCGTATGTAATCATTGGGCGAATAATCATCTTGTATAGCCACATGATGATTTTCGGTGACAAGCCCCAGCGATTACCAATCATCCTTTTGCATTGCCAAAAGGTGATAGTCGCTTTTTTGATTTTGTTTTCAATGTGATTGTTCCAGTTTAGTTTGCTGTCCAGTATGATGCCTAGGTATTTTACCTCTGATGACAGCCGTAGTTCGGTACCGAATAAACTGGGAAGATGTTATTTATTCAGTACTCGTTTGTGGGTGAACATTATTAGTTCAGTTTTGTTTGGGTTGACTGTTTGGTCGTATTCCTTGCACCAGCGTTCTACTATAAGTAGCGCCGCCTGTGCAAGGTCACAGACTATACTAGCTTGTTTTCCTGAGAGTAATATTGCTAGATCGTCTGCGTACCCTATTGTGTAGAAATGGTTTACATTTAGTTTTGTGATGAGGTCGTTGATGACTAGGTTCCACAGGAGCGGTGACAGCACACCTCCTTGTGGACAACCTTACGCTATTTTAACTATTTGTCTCTCACCTGCGATGCGCACTATACGTTTGCTTAGTGCGTTAATAATCCAGTTCGTTAAGGTTGGCTCCACATCATGTTTGACGAGGGCATTACCTATGCTGGTGAAGTTGGTTTTGTCAAAGGCTCCTTCTATATCAATGAAGGTTCCTAGACAGATGTTTTTCTGGTTAAGGGCTAACTCGATCTGGGTGACTACCCGGTGGAGTACCGATTCTGTTGATTTACCTGAGCTATTAGCATGCTGATTGCTATGCAACGGTTTGTATAATAGTGCCTTTCCCCTCAGCTCCCTTTCACATACCTTTTCCAAAGCTTTCAGCATAAAGGATGTGAGGCTGATAGGTCTGAAGGATTTGGCATTTGTATAGTCACTTTTGCCCGGTTTGGGGATGAAGATTACTTTCACTTCCCTCCAGATTTTTGGGACGTATCTATGCGCTAGGCATGCTGTCATAATTACGGCAAGTACCTTTATAATCAGTGCCCCCCCCCCCCCACTGAAGAAGAGCAGGGATGATACCATTAGGTCCTGCCGCTTTGTAAGGTTGGAAACTGCTTATGGCCCATTGTAGTTTTTCAACTGTAACCACATGTTGGGCGTATTTCCAGTCTTGGTCACTAGGAATTATGTTTTCCTCTTGCCAGTCTACTTCCTGAACCATTCTGCATCCTGGAAAGTGTGTCTCCAGCAGGATGCGTTGCTCTTCAGCTGGTGAGGAGGTGTATGTGTTGTCGGGTTTGCGAAGAGTGTCAGGCCCTGAGATTGTTTGTTGGGCCAGAACTTTCCTTACCCGGTTTGCTTGTTCAAAGGATTCTATGTTACTGCAGAATTTGCGCCATCCCACAGTTCGTCGATACCTGATGCATTTTTTGTACTCATACTTGGCCTCTTTGTAGGAGTCCCAGTCTTCGTCAGTCGATGTGTTCATTGCCCTATTTAGGGTTTTCCTGACTTTTTTCCGTTTGCGTTCTAGCTCAAACCCCCACCAGGATTGCTTGCTAGATTTCTTTACGGCGTCAGTTTCTGGACATGCATTGTGGTAGCTTTCTATCAGAATATCTGTTAGAACCGTTACCTGTTCTTCTATTTTGTATGTATTCTCCAATCTGTCGATTTCAGTAAGCCCCGCAAGCTTGGGTACTAGCGTTTGTATATATTTCGCTCGATCCGTCTTGCGGGGGTTACGTTTTGGAGGTATTGAGGAAATATTCACCTGTAACTCGAATCGAATCCATCTGTGGTCTGAGCATGAAGCCTCATCGGAAACGTACCAGCCCTGGATGGATTTGGCCACGCCTTCGGAAGCGAGCGTAAGGTCAATAATTGTGCGACTTCGTCTCGTTACGAATGTTGGTTCACAACCTATATTTATAAGTGTTAGGTTTGTTGTAAATAAATATTCAACCAAGGTCTTACCTCTGTCGTTGCTTGTTTCCACACCCCATAATGGGTGGTGTGCATTGGAGTCGGTACCGATGACAACCTCCAGTCCGGTCTTTTCACAATGGTGAACCAGCCTGGTTAGGTCGTGTGGAGGTGGTGTGTCTGCCTCCGGCATGTATGCCGAGGCGACGACCACATTCAGTCCCGCTGTGTTCTGAATCCTTAAAGCAAACAGGTCTCTGGAACAGAAATCTGTTAATGGTTGTGCACTAATGTTATTTGTAATGTAGATACACGCTCTAGAGTTGTCGTGATCGTAAGAGCAGTATAACTTACCTCCTAAATTAGAGAGGCCCCGTATGCGGCCGGCCCTGATCCACGGCTCTTGAATCAGGGCTATGGCCGTTTGCTTTGCCTCCACCCACTTGCGCATTTGAGCCGTCGCAGTTTCGCTGTGGTGGAGGTTTGCTTGTATGGTGTTAATTGGGTACGAAGGGCACGCCATCGCATGATGTGTCCCCTTCCCACCACCTATGTTTAGCCCTGCCAAAAGGCCCTGGGTCTCCTCCTCCCCTACTGGGTCAGAGTTGAACAGCATACTGCAGTCCAACTCCTCCTCAGAGAGGCGATCTTCCGACTCAGGAACGGCAGGATGTCATCGCCCCGTCTGCGGGTGCCGTGCTCTCCTTGACCGTTTGGGCGCTTGTTGGTTTGTCCTCGGCGCGTAAGTCCGAGCTGCCCGCAGGGTCCTGATCCGGAGGAACTTCGGCAAACTTGCCGCTTCGACCCTGAAACTTGACATAGACCGCGCCGCATGCACAAGCAAGGCGGCGCTCTGCCTGCATCAGGGTCGGGATTTGGTCCTCCGGAATCGACACCACTACGAACCACCCGTCCTTTTGTTGTTCGGCGCCGAGTAGTAACCATTTAGGTACCGCGATCCACGGATTTTGGTAGGCCAACACACGTCCTATGTCGCGTGAGTCCTTCCAGATTCCCTGTTCGTTCGGTATGAGAATGCCACAGCGAATTCGCTTTGGCAGCTCAGACTGTCTCTTAACCACCAGCTGGACACCGGGGACAAGGTTTGAGTTCGAGACATTCTCATGTAACCACTGGAGTGCTCTTTGGTCTTCACACCAAAGTTTAATTGCACCCTCAGTGTAAGTAGGTTTACATCTGAACACGGGCCCTGATGTGCCGGGCTCCTTGGTGTTCCAGGCCTCACTGATGATTCTAATTTGAATACCAGCGAGGACCTTGTCGGCGTCCTCTTTAGACTAGTGACCCGTGCGTGCGCATGTTACCGCGACGCACAGCTCCGACTTGGCAGCTGAGGAGTAGCTGACCGAGGTCCGTTTGGAGTGCTCCAGTCTCACTTTTTTGTGATCGCCTCGCGGCGATGTGGACTCATCGAGCACTCGTTTGCCAGCCCTTTGGCTCTTACCAGGTCTTTTGGCAGCCTTTCCCTTCTTTGCCACTGGACCTGTGCCGGTGCCACCCTGCGATCCTTCGGCTGGACGTTGGTTTACACCACTTCCTGCTTTAGGACGCCGGTCGGCTCCCGCACCGGACCCCGACGCAGTAGACGGTGGCTGGTTGGAAGACCTGGTCTTTGTTGTTGAAGCAGCCATTTCAGCTCTCATATAGGCTTTCATGCGCTGCTTATTGTTTTTCATTTTCGGCCTATTTTTGGCAGGAGTGGATACCCCAGAGGGCCCGACAGGCTGGCGAGGCGTCTTAATTGGCGCTTTGCCTTTGCCCTTACGGCTTACCACTTGCCAAGCGGCTGAGAAGGCGTCTACGGTGCGTAAAGGCTCCAGAGGATCCTTTGCAACCGAGGTGTGGGGACCAGTGCCGGTGTTACCCGTCACTGAACCACCATGTTTAGCGCTGGCTTTTTGGTCGCAACCTGCGGTTTTCACCGCTGGTGGACCTTCAGCACTGCGCGCTCCCTTCAATGGGTTTACGTCTCCGGTTTTACCCGACGGACCACCAACGTTAGGAGTAGTTTATTTATAGAAGTTTATTTATAGTAGTAAGTTTATAGAAGTAGTTAGTTGAAGTAGACGGGATTCCCAGCAAGCTGGTATACACGTCTTTGTTTGTTTGGCATTTTTGGTTTACACCAGCTATGCCTGTGTGGGTTAAAAGTACCCGTAACCGCCGAGCGTATATGAAAACACTAATGAAAGTAGAAGAAGCGAAGGATGTGTGTCAGGATCGTAGCAAGTGGAAAGATGCATGTATAAAAATACGTCATCCACAGGACAAAATTCATTAATGGATTCTCTTACGTACACACTACACAGTGCAACATAATTTCGAAGAAGTCATTTCAAAAATTATTGCCGTACTCGGTTTTTATTATCATTTAATTATTTTTTCTTTACAGTTGTGAGAATTTTTAAATTCAATAACAAGGCATAAGAAAATCAATTTCCTTTCTTGACACTATCTTAAGTAAGGAAAGGAAGTTAATGCGAGAGTTCGTTAATAAATTCTTTAACTTTACTTAACTTTAACGGTATAGATAATAATTAAATAAAAATTAAATATTTATTTGTTTTATTTCATGTACCTTATGAAATATCATAATAGTAAAGAAGTGAACAAAATTCTGATATGATTTAAGACAAGACATCAATACAGGCAATATTATAATTATTTAGATTTGAATATGACTTTGGCTTTTAGATTTGGCCTTGCCAAATTTGGTAAAATACAATTTTTTGATATAAACCGTTTCGTTAAATCCCTTCGTTTCTATATGTAACGCAAGCTCCGAACGAATAATCTTTTCTGCAATGCAGCCGGTTTATTTGCTATATTTTTAAATATTTTTTTTTATAGAATAGGAGGCAAACGAGCAGGTGGCTCACGTGATGGTAAGTGATCACCGCCGCCCATGAACACCTACAATACCAGAGGAATCATTCATTCGCGCGTCGCGGTCCGAATCAGCTGTCGCTTGTGCACTCCGCTATCTGCTTTTTACGTGTGTGTGTGTGTGAATAACGTCACGACTCATACGAGAGTCATACGGACGGCCGACCAAGCGCTTTGTCGACGCGGTACAGAGTAGTCACTGCTACAGAGCAAAATATTACTTCAAAATGAGTAACTTCAAGGATACGTTTGTGGATGGATCACACCAGCCAAAATCAAGAGAAATGAGTGTGGACGGTTCAATCATAGAAGCTGAATCGCCTCCGTCGTATGTCACTTTCCGTACAGGGTTGCCAAAGTCAAACGAACCTGAGCATGATTTGCGAACCGAATTTCTTGCATTTCAAAGTAAGATGTTTAGCATGATGGAATCTTGGTTTTCTATGCACGACGAAAAATTCTCAAAGCTAACGACTAGCTTTGAAGATATTAAAACATCAATACAATTTCTAAGTGGCAGATATGATGAGTTAAATAAGAAAACCCAAGAGTTGGACAGTCACCTCTCTTCAATTCAGAAGAAGATTGATAAAACAGAACATTTTGAGTTTCAACTAGTTAAACTTGAAGCCAAGCTTGAGAATATGGAGCAGAAATCACGAGGTTGTAATGATGAAATTAGCAACCTACCTGAGAAGCGCGGAGAAAATCTGGTCAAGATTATTGAACATTTAGCCAAAATAATAAATTTTCCATACTCGGGTAATGACATTGTTGCTCTTCATCGTGTTCCTCAGATGAACTCCAAAAGTACTCGACCTAAGAATATCATAGTCCGATTCGCGAGTCAGATAACCCGTGATAACTTTTTGTCTTCTGCCCGTCTTATAAAAAATATAACTACCGACCAGCTACAAATCCAAGGCACAGTACAGAAAATCTACATTAATGAACATCTGACATTACATAACAAAATTTTGTTTCGAAAAGCGAGAGATGCGGCTAAGCAGCTTGGATACCGATATATGTGGATTAAACATGGAACCATACTTGTACGAGCGAATGATACATCAGCTGCTTTCGCCATACGAAATGAGAATGATTTATCTAAAATCAGACCTCTTAGCAATAAACCCTAGTTTTGACTTGTATTTAAATGAAATTTCATTAATTCTGAATGTTTTAGGACTATTCAGAGAAGTTGTCAATACAAAACTAACTTCGATGGTTTCTGCAACTTATTATCACAAACAGTTTGCTATAACCCATAATCTCTCATCGACTAATTACTCTGTGCGTTTAGCAGGTAACGTAGTACACCAAATATTTTTTCTCTATACCCCCTGTTTTAAAATATTACGAAAATATCTTAAATTTAATTTGTATACATTATATCTTTTTACTTTAGCCAATGTTTTCTATAAATTAATTGTAAAGAATCACACTAATAATATTGGAACATGTTCGTTATGCAGTGTTTATACAAATAACTTACGATCATATTATTATTATAAATATTGCACGTATACTACTCACACTCAAATGGAGTATATGTATTTGTTGTACTATTATTGCCATAATCTTTATTCTGTCATTTATTTAAGATTATATATATTTCTTAATACAATTCAATCAATTGAGTAACATATCAATATATTACCAAAATTGCAGAGGTTTAAGAACGAAGTTAAATACTTTATTTAATAACGCATTACTAGACTCATATGACCTCATAATACTGACGGAAACTTGGCTTGTACCCCATATCGGTAACTGTGAATTGTTTGATTCTCGCTATAAAGTATTTCGCTGTGACAGGAACCGGGAGGCCTGCGGTAAGTCGGATGGTGGTGGAGTTTTGATTGCTGTTCGTCGTGAATTAAACGTCACGCGCTATATACTTACTTCGCCGCTAACTCGAGATGACTATTGTCATAATATACCACCTAATATCGACTATGTTTTCTTGAAGTTCCCATCGAATAAGTTAGGTGACTATAAAGTTGTGTGTGGGGTTATTGTACCGCCTAACCAAAATTTAAATACCTATGAATTATTTTTTAATGCACTACAAAGCGAGCTAACATCACCAATGGTCAGTAATTTATTCATTCTTGGAGACTTTAACTTACCCTCTATTGAATGGCAGGTCTGTGAGACATCTGCATTAATCCCACTCATTTCCTGTTACACATTGGTACTTTTGTCGAATTTATTGTCCATCACAGGTTCAAAACAATATAACAAGATTAAGAATTATTTAGGCCGTATCCTAGACCTCTGTATTAGTAACAATGATTCTTGTAGTTGTGTTCATCCACCTAACCCTTTGGTACCCGTCGACACCTTCCATCCTCCTCTTTTCGTCAATGTTTCTGCGCCGACATACAGATTCATTGAAGGTAAATACATTGACATTAATAACGATATAAGTAGTGTAGACTGGGAAAACGCTTTGTATAACTTACCTGTGGAGCAGGCTACCTCCGAGTTTTATGAAATTATTTATAGAATTATAAAAAAGTATGTACCACTACGTCCAGTAAAATCAAATGAATTTCCAATTTGGTTCTCTCGTCCCCTTGTACACGTATTTAAAAATAAAGATAGAGCTTGGCGGAAATGGAAAAAATACAGTAATATATCCGACTACGAAAAATATGTGGTATTTCGTAGAAGGTTTCATTCACTGTGTTCCGATTGTTTTCGTTCTTATATAAATACAGTGGAATCAGCTTTACAGGTTGATATCAAAAAATTTTGGTCTTTTGTTAAGAACTGTAAAGATAAAACTGGTATTCCGATAAATGTGACATATAATAATGTATCTTCCAGTAACCCAGTAGAGACATGTGAGCTGTTTTCCGCCTTCTTTAGCTCTGTATATGGAAAAAGAGACCACAGCAACTTAGAACTAGATTCTTTAGCCTGTTCACCAAATAATGTAATCTTATCTGAAATATCGGTTACTAAAAGCACTATTATTAATCAACTTAAATCTTTGAATGTGACTAAGGGAACTGGGCCGGACGGTATACCACCATTATTCCTTAAACATACGGCGGATACCATTTGTACTCCACTATTTTATATATTCAATCGTAGCTTAAGCGAAGGACATCTGCCTCAAATTTGGAAAACTGCAAATATTACTCCCGTATTTAAAAGTGGTGCGAAAAATGATGTTACCAATTATCGTCCCATTTCTTTGCTATCCGTCTTATCAAAAGTCTTGGAGCGACTAGTGCACAATTCTGTTTATCCTAGTTTACATAACGTTATTATTCCGCAACAGCACGGTTTTGTCAAAAAACGTTCTACAGTCTCTAATCTTTTATTATACACCAATTTTTTGTTCGAAAACATTGACAATAAACTTCAGATTGATGCTGTTTACACAGACTTTCGTAAGGCATTTGATAGAGTAGATCATGATATGCTTCTTCAAAAGATAGCATATAATGGAATTCGTGGGAACTTATTACGATGGTTTTCTTCATATGTCTCTAACCGAACACAACGGGTCGTTGTGCGCGGCTACTCTTCCAATGACATTTGTGTATCGTCCGGCGTACCGCAGGGCTCCATCTTGGGTCCACTTCTTTTCATTCTGTTCATAAATGACATCAACGAGTGTTTTAAGAATACAGACTTCCTGCTTTACGCGGACGATCTCAAAATTTTTCGGACCATAAAAACTATAGATGATTGTGACAAATTTTAACGTGATTTGGACTGCCTGTCTGCCTACTGTCAAGAAAATAAACTACAGTTAAATATTCCAAAATGCAAAGCTATAACCTTCTCTAAAAAAAAATATAATATCAAATTCACTTACTACCTCTGCAATTCTCCTTTGGAAACCGTTTCACAGATTAAAGATCTTGGCATTACCTTTGACTCCAATCTTCATTTTGATGTACATGTTACCAATATTACAAACAAAGCATTTCAACTATATGGTTTTGTCATGCGAACGTGCAAGATTTTCAAGAAAGCTAACACATACTCAGTTCTATTTAAAACACTTATAAGACCTCAACTGGAATATGCAACGCAGATCTGGAGCCCTTTTTACCAAAAATACTGTGATCAACTTGAGTCAGTTCAAAGAAAGTACCTCCGTTCTGTTAATTACAAGTGTTATCGCTCCCGGTCTTCGTATCATAACCTTCTTGTTGAGTATTCTTTGCTCAATTTATATAAGAGACGCTTGCTGCTTGATGTAATATTTCTTTATAAAATTTGTAAAAACTACATTGACTGCAACCAACTCACGAATCAAATATTTTTACGTATTCCTAGCAGCTCAAAACGTATTCGAGATACGTATGTACACCGAACATTTGCCCCAAGACCATGCAGAACCAACGCTGGTGAACGTGCCCCTTTACATCGTATTATGAAATCGTATAACGATAACTTCTCTGACACAGACTTATTCGCCATGTCCTTGCATAAATTTAAGAAAGCTGTTATTGATAAGTTAATTTAAAAACGAACTCATTTTATATCTTTATAGTATCTATAATCTCATCTATGATGTCCCTACATTTCACCTTCTTGTAAAAATTTAAAATTTCATTGTACTCAGTACCGCTTTGTAATACATTAATTAGCGGATAACGGTGCTGGTCATGTAATTATTTAAGATTTCAATGTTATAGTTACTAGCAATTATTGTTATTACATGATTGTTTGTTATCCCAAATAAAAAAAAAAAAAAAAAAAAAAAAAAAAAAAAAAAAAAAAAAAAAAAAAAAAAAAAAAAAAAAAAAAAAAAAAAAGAATAGCAGATGCGTTGCCGGCCTTTGAGAAAGGAATAGGCTCTTTTCTTGAAGGTCCCTAAGTCGTATCGGTCCGGAAAAACCGCTGACGGCAGAACATTCCATAAAGTGCAAGTGCGTGGCAGAAAATTCCGCGAAAAACGCACTGTGGTGGAATGCCAACCATCAAGGTGGTGACGATGGAATTTGAGGTTATGCCGTAAGGTGCGATGGTGAAATTCAGCGGCTGGAATTAATCCGAACAATTCCTCGGAACACTTAATTTTAACACAATTTACTTTTTTTACTTTTACAAAATTGGATTGATTTACAATTTTTTATTGTGGGGCAAAAATTAGCTGAACCTTTAAAGAAACCTTTCTGAACCTACACTATTAAAGCAATTTATCTCAAACATTGTATATTATTCAAGAACGTATTTACGACATGAATATAAAATAAACAAACGCAATATCAAAGTATGCTTTGCAAGAAAATAGAAAAAAATAAGTAGTAGGTGTAACCTTTTTCTTATTATCGTTTAATCCGTTTATTCTATAAGCTCCAAAAGCTTCACTGTCAAAAAATAGGCAGAGTCGCTGGAAAAAGGAAATGGGAAAATCAATTACATATCAGAATAGCGTCTCAAGGGATTTAGTTAAGAGATAATTCGTTAATAAATTTTGTAATTTTATGCAATGTTTTTTCATACAATTAAATAATAAGCTAGTTTGAATAACTTTTTTATGGATTTTATCGCGTTTAATTTTTGAACTATTTTTACCCGACGTTTCGGACGCTTTACAGCACCCATGGTCACGGGGGGACTGAGGTGACAGTTGTCCCGATGTCATAGTTAACCCGGAGTACCTTCAGCTTTTAATTATTATTTGTAGTCCGATCTACGCAGAAAGAGCTTACTGTGTCTTGAAGCCTTGCAGTGGTATGCTTGGTTTTTGATTTAATTTTATTAATAATAGGATCCCAAGCCGGTGGTAATACCCAACCATCTTCCCTATTGAAATTAGGATGTTTTTTTAATTTCAATAGCCTCGCGAATCATCCTTGGTAGGAATCGGTGTTCTTTTGCAAGGATTTGTGGTCTATCAAATCTGATGTAATGGTTGGGATGATCCAGAACATGGTCACAGACTGCAGACTTCCTAGAGCGTCGATGCTTCACATCAGCTATGTGTTCTTTAACGCGGGTTTTAATGGATCTTTTAGTTTGCCCTATGTAAGAGAGACCACATTCACAATCCAGCTTGTATACTCCTGCATCTTGTAGAGGGATGTTACACTTGACAGATGGTAAAAACTGACTTATCTTCTTCGGCGGCTTGAAAAATGTTCTTATAGAAGCTCGCTTCAAGATATAGCCAATCTTGTCCGTGACTCCTCTGACATATGGAAGAACAGCAGGTACACGCTCGACTGTGGCCGGCTTCACTCGGTCACTGCGACGAAGGCGCGGAACCCGAAGCTTGTTGTCTTGCAAAACTTGCTTGACATGCTGAAGCTCGGCGGCCAGGTGTTTACTGTCACAGATCCCTTGTGCTCTCTGAAACAAAGATTTACCCACGGTAGCTAACTGTGAAGGATGGTGGTGAGATTCACCATTTAAATACATTATTTGTATGTACAAAACATGTCAATGACCTGGCCGCCGAATGTGTAATATTCGCGTAAATAAAGGAAAAAAGCTAGTTTGATTAATGAAACACTGGTTTTAATATATTTATAAAATTATTGAATCGACAATAATTAAAGTATACAATTATATCTATCCAGAATTGTCTGTGATTGTATAGATTAGTGTTTCCATCGTATACTAGTAGTAATCGCTAAAAAGTAAATATTGGTTTATTATATATCAATAATTTCGTATGTTTGTTGAAAAATATGATAATGTTTCAATAGTTTCAAACGATTTTTGTCTCTAAATTACATAAAGTATTCCACGGCTAGCCTTTATTCGTGCAGAATAATACCATAATGAAATTCTGTCACAATACTGCTGGTGGGAACGCAACGGGGAGAAAGATTTTTTTTGACTTGTACCAAAATAGCGGCAACGTGTCCTTTCCCGTGGGGGTGAAAAGTGAGCCACGGGTGAGGTTTCTGACTACCCATTATATGGGAAAAAGGCGTGACTGTATGTAATTTTGTTGCAGAACAAATTTAAAAGCTTTTCTTGTGAATATAAAATTCCACGAAATGCGGTAGTAAAGGTGTAAGATCTTGTTTCATTTGTTGGAATACGACATGAATGTAATAAAATCTTTTTCAATTCAAATATCTTTGTGTATTGAATCAATACTTATGTAGAACAATAAAATCGCGCGTTGAATATATTTTTGAAATGAAATTTATGTCTCAATACTAGCACGACAAGCAATTTCAATACACATAAAGTTTTGTGATGATATGAATGATTTTGAATTGAATAAATGTTATTTGTTTTTTATTTTTCATATCCAAAATCTAAATTATGTGACATTGGAATACTTTTGTTTTTTTTTTTAATTAATTCAGTAAACATAAACGTTGACGTTTTCAGTTCTGTTGGAAAATGTAAAAAAAATCTCATCAGATTTCTGCATAGGAATATTACCACCAACTGAAGCTCGGTGATCAGGTGTTTCTTGTCACAGATCCCTCGTGCACTCTGCAACAATGATTTACCCACGGAAGCTAACTGTGGTGAGATTCACTTCATAGGTCTTTTTTCTATATACAGTGTGACTCAACGTGCTATTAGCAATTCTAATTACTAAAACACCTAGAAAAGCTCAAGAGTTATTTGTCCCTAACTCCATTGTGAATTATATTACAGAATTTATGGAGTTAAGGTGGTTCAAAAATGCATTTTCTTTATCAAATGGTAAAATTGTATAAGTGTTATCTACATACCGCTTGTAGAACCTAGGATTTACTGGAGAAGTACGTAGGGTGGGCACCAATATTCATCTATGCTATCATCATATATCCATATAAGCTGTTAGCTACCGTGAGTAAATCATTGTTTAAGAGAGCACGAGGGATCTGTGACAGGAAACACCAGGCATGCAAGTTTTGCATGACAACAAGTTTCGAGTTCCGCGCCTATGTCGCACCGACCTAGTGAAACCGGTAACAGTCAAGCGAGTACCTTCTGTATTATCATATGTCAGAGGAGTCACGGATCAGATTGGTGATGTCTTGAAGCGGGCTTCCATAAGAACATTTTTCAAACCGCCGAAGAAGCAAAGTCACTTTTTAACATGTGTGAAGTGTAACATCCCTCTACAAAATGCAGAACTATACAAGCTTGATTTTGAATGTAGTCACTCTTACAAAGAGTAAACTAACAGATCAATAAAAACTCGCCTAAAACAAAATATAACTGACGTGAAGCATCGTCCCTCTAGGAAGTCTACAGGCTGTGACCATGTTCTGGATCACCCAACCTTTCCATAAGATTTGATAAGCTACAAATCCTTGCAAAAGAACACCGATTCCTACCAAGGATGATTGGTGCGGTTATTAAAATTAAAAGACATCCTAATTTCAATACAGAAAATGCTTGGGTACGACCACCGACTTGGGATCCTATTATTAATTAAATGATATCAATGACCAAGATACCACTGCAAGAATTAAAGACAAAGTAAGCTCTATCTGCATAGATCGTACCAAAAATAATAATTAAAAGCTGAAGAAACCCTGGATTAACTTTTAGGACGTCTGTCACGTCCGTCCCCCCGTGACCATAGGTGCTGTAAAGCGCTCGAATCGTTGGCTCATAAACAGTACAATTAATCGCGATAAAATCAGTAAAATGTAGTTTGATTAATGTTTTCTTTTTAAATTACCATATAAACTACAACATATCAAAATTAATTCAAATTACCTATATAGCTTTCAATTTATTGACAAACGAGGTGTCGACGTACGACGTAATCGTTACTCCGCGTTCGAGTGAAATATTTAATACGAGTAGGTCACCTACAAGCATGTATGTATGCTACAAGATTGCCTAATGTGTGTTAAAGTGTACCCAAAATCAAAATTCTAAAATAGCGGAGTCAATAATTCATTTTAGGGATGGCAGTAAAACCAGAACTCTTATAATTTTGACCTCTTCACTTTTTGACACATTAAGATGGTATAAATGTGAAAGAATTTAAAAGATGATTGAGTCAATCGGTATAATAATTTAAGCTAGGTTTGTTATGGTAACGTTAGGCACCTTTACTGATGAATGCAATGAAGTATGAAGTAATAGTCACGTACTGGTTGCTATGTAGGAATCCGTCTAGGTAAGTACCACACCAGGTCCATTTATATTGCCGTGAAGCAGAAGTTTGAAAACATTACTGTGTTTCGGTCTGCATCGGCATATGAGACTTAGGAACTGATATTTCAGTGTGATGGGCGAAGTGTGGTGGATAGAGTCATTTTCTGGGTGACACAGCATTTGTTATGGGCAGTCGTGGTACTTACCATCAGGTGAACGTTTTGCCCGTTCCGTCACTTTAACCAATAAAAAAACTTCACAGGACTCACATTTTTTTTTAAATATATGCCAAACGTTAGCATGTTCATGTGTACAGGCACACTAGAAGATTACACAAACACGTTGATAATCTAACGCCACGGCATATTTGGAATAACATTACGAATTTCATAATTTCAGCCTATCAACAGTCCACTGCCATAGATTGCCACAAAAGTTTGTAGCCCTCATTTTGAGACGAATTCATAAAGTGTGTTATTTACTAAAAATCCGAGACACAAAGCATAAACCTTCGATTTTGGGTTTTTTTTTTATGGACTACTAACAATGCTTTTAATGTTAAAACATTCCTCTTACCCATTTAAATTATGCTTAGAAGTGTGTGTTTAAAAACGGTTCACATCAGTAAATCTAGGCGACGTTACGTTTTGAAGTCCAAAGCCATCATAAGGCTTTTGACTCTAAAATTGCTTTGCGCTCCTTCAATGGTTCAGGCGCTGATAAGGATTTCCGTATAAACGTATTACGGACATATTTAAGAAAATACAAACCGCCTATTTTATGCTGCGTCTCAACAGGGAGCATACCACTCAAGTTATACTTTGCCGAAAATATCGTCATCATATTAGTATCACTACCAGAACTACAAAAGATAGCGTTATTAGTCCCTCTGATGTATCTAGTGTTGATTTGAAACATTAAAAAAGTTGTGTTCAATGATAATGTTATCATCATCATCATCATTTCAGCCTATCTGACTAGTCCACTGCTGAATTTGTAGTTCTCATTTTGTGGGGATTATGTCATATTTGCCATACTTAGCTGGCGGGCTGGCAACCTATTTTAATGTCAAAATATTTTGACGTCAGAACATTTTATTCGATTAATATGAAGATAAAATACTTTGATGAAAGTAAACGCATAACAAAATTTAATTTGAAACGATAAGAAATATCAACAGAACAAATTTGAATTTCATGAATTTATATTTCTTAAAAGTCTATATAAAGTTAATACAAACAGTAATATTTTATATCGAAGTAAATTATAAATACGCAACGTAATGTAAAACAGAACTTAACCCTGATGAGAAAAATATTCAAACACATATTAAACCTTTTGATATTTTAAAACTCAAAAACACTGTTTCTATTAACGTACTTACAACGACGAATAAAAAATGTGATCATTAAAATTCAACGGACTGGAATTTAAACCGTAAATTGCTGTCTAACCAATTTTAATAATAAGTATTTTTTCTTATATTCTCAGTACATTAAAGATATCTTGGGTAGCTTTTAGAATCTCATCATTTCCGTTCATTGAGACAGGTTAAACGTGTGGTGGCGGCTTAAGAAAATCTACCACCCCTTCTCATCCGGTGGGTGTCGTAAAAATCGACAGAGGGAAAAGGTCTACAGCTTGAGTCCAGATTTTTTTGGGTTTATTCGGCTTTGGAATGCCGATAACGTTTGCCTCCTTCCTGGCAGAGGGCATTGAAAATGGCCACTAGTAGTTTAATGAGTGGCGAGGGGAGGGTTTTGATCACCCTATTCGAGATCCCGTCAGAGCCGGGCGCCTTACGGGTTTTCAGGTTCTTTGCGATTGTCTGAAGCTCCTCGATTGTGACTGGTGGCAAAGGATCGCTGATCGGTGGCGGCATCGCTTTATACTCCGCTCCCTCTTCCTACTTCTGAAGGTGGACGGGGTCGATGGTCTGGATACTGAGAAAGCATTGAAGCTCTAGGCCAAGCAGTCTGCTCTTCGATATCCTTAAATGCAGTGCTGCCATCGGAGTGAATCAGAGGTGGCATTTTTGGGACAGTCTCTGATTCCATAGATCTCGCCAGGGCCTAACAGGCGGAATAGGAGGCGATATCAGCAGCCGTTTGAGGTCCTTTGGCAGCTCAAAACGGCGTTCGCTATCTTCGCTATCTTTACTTGCTTTGAGAAGTCTCTGACAACTGCTTTAAGATATGAGATTAAAAGTTCGACGGCCTGTAGGGGCCGTGTCAGAAGTATTTATTATGCCAGGTATGGCATCGAGTTTACGCCAGTCCGTCACGGTTTCGGTCGGAGTGACCTCCTCGCGGGACTATCCTATAATCATGGTGACCGAGCGTTTATCAGAGTTTAATTCATGGTGCACCTCTATACTGTGTATAGTGCTACATTATTTAGGAGTGCAATATCTAGAATATCCGGACTAAGGAACCCCTGAGATAGATCTACTATCTCAAGGGGGCCAATGATATCAAATACGCACTTATTCCTTAAGTCATTTATGGCGCGTCCGTTATAATTTTTCTTTGTCGAATTGCGAGCTGAATCCTTGTTATTCAAATCTCCGGCTATAACCACTGAGTCATTGAGGTTAAGTAATGACTCAATGTCGTCGTTAATATTTTTTATTGGGAGAGATATAAAGAAGCATGGCGATTCTGCAAACTGATGCCTCTATGCTAGCTTATGGCAGAGTATCTATCGGAATGCATTGCAAGAACGATTTGTAATATATAACAGTAACATCTCCGCGTTTCGCGGACCGGTCGTGACTAATTAATCTATACTTCGCGATTTTAGGATCGCGCATACCAGGTTCTCATGATGTTTCTTGCACTTATATTCATTATATTCATTTAATGAGTGGTAAGGAATTCACTCATCTCATCTCTTTGGTTTAATGAGCCATATGAATTAAAACAGCTGAAAGCCAATGTACGCGGTTTGACTCTAGGTTGTGCGTCTATTATTGAGTACAAACATTTTAGTTAATATATAGCTTACGAGCTAAGCTGCAACAGTTAATGTAATAACAGTAGTTTATTTAATTATATCGTGCGGCTATTTTGTTTTATACTTTTTTTAGCGCTTTGAGCACTTCTATATGTTCAACAGACACCTTTGTTCGCTTTTTGGCAGAGCGAGCTGTCCTTATCTTGTGGGATAATTTTATTAACTCGTTCGCATCTACGGAGTCTATGAACTCTCCGGGGAGGTTGAAGTCCTCCTGGAAAAATCTACCCTCAGACGAAACATAAGAAAAAGTCTTTATTTTTGTTTATTTTTTCGTCATCCGTCTACTACTGTATAATATTATGTACCTAGTCTATTTCTTTACTTAAATTTTTAGGTAATTCTGTGATTTCTTCATAACGTATTAAGGGTTTGAATAATTTGCTATTCGATGTTAATATTAGTGTTGTGCTAATAAGTGTTAGTTAATGTGCTATGTTAGTACTGATTAAGCTCAAATTCAGTTATTTAAGATGAATAATGTAGAGAACTTGTTAAGTGAAGAAAATTAGAGCCAATACGCGAGCAAGAGTAAACGCCCACTGCGATTCATCACTGCTGCTAAGTGCCGATGACATGAAGGTTAGGTACATATTGTAACGTGGTTTTGCTGGCGATGAGACTTCACAAGTCAAGTTTATATTTGATAGTTAATATTTCATATAACTAAATATAATAAACATTTGTATCAAATACAACCACAGAAAACTTAACTTTTTTTTATAGAGAACAGCAGGATAAGAATTCGAACTTTCTGCTACTATATTCGGAAATATTTTAAATTTGTATACTATATTTCAGTGTATTATTTAAATATATTAAATTAACCGTACGGTGGCGACGTGACCGATTTCGAAATTATTATTTTTATAGAAGAGGGAGCCAACGAGCAAGCTACGATATATCGATAATATTCTTCAGAACGCCGTCCACGCTAAGCTAAGCGCCAATCTTCTATATACGAGCAAAGTCGGGTTCGTTACACCATTTATAACTCAATAATAAAATTATTTAAAATGGAGTAAAATAAATCAAATATTATTCTAATCATTATTTTATGTTCATTTTGAATGCCTGAAATTTGTGATACACACAACAGCTGAACACTACAACAAACATCGCAGATCTATTCATATACACCGCTTACTCATCTCGCGTTTGTGTTTGAAAAATAAATATTTACTTTCACATTTAAGCGTAATTGTTTATTATTGGTGAATTGACAATTCACTGGTGGTAGAAATCCTATGCAGGCATCAGTCTTGGCCACCACCAGGGCCAGTTATTCTGCCGTGAATCAGTAGTGTGCAAACATTACTGTGTTTCGGTCTGAAGGGCACTGAAAGCTAGTGTAATTAAGTCTCATATGCCCAATGAGACTAAAGAGAGTCTCAGGGTGACGAGTGCAGTGTGGTGCAACACAGAAACGTTCTTCGTGACACTGAATTTGTTATGGGCAGACGTTGTACGTGTATCAGGTTAACATTTTGAGCGTCCTGTCACTTTCTCCTATAAAAAAAGATATTTTGTATGTACTCGTATTTTCACGGATATCATGTAATTTATATCAGAATAAATAGAAAATCTTTAATTCTTACGAATCGCTTGTAATTCTTTGTCATTAAAATCTGTTGACTTAATAATACTCGTAAACTAAAATCTTTGACAATGTCCTTACAATTATTTTCAATTGGTGAGCTCAGAAGTCATCGTATGGGCCCGTTGTGTCGTGAGTCCTATATTCTAATCTCAGCCAGAGTCAGTATTGGTACAAAAATATTGGTTTTTGAATCTGGTTATATCATGATTATACCGTATTTTTACTTCTCGGACCTATAAGCGCAACGTTTATGTTACGTCCTAAACGGAAAAGTGAAGATTAATATAACCAACCGCAGCAATTAGCTTAGTACCACAATTTAGGTCCATCTGATGTATGTCAACATTTATCCATGTACATCCACAGACACTTTTAATTTTTTTTTATTACTAATTGCAAGGGTTTGGAGGTGGAGCGAAGTACTACATGCAGTTTGGACGCTACCTCTCGTCACCGGTGTAGATAATTTGGGTTTTATTTATTTAAAAAACGTGGCCCCTCAATATGATTTCTCCGGTTTCGTGAGTGCGTTTTACATACATGAATTCCACATGCACAAAGATCCAGACCCGGCACAACTACTGCAGGCCATACAAATATGTTTTCCGTGCGGGAATCGAACCAAGGGCTTAGGCCACTGCGCCAACCGAGCCACTTGCTAATCTAAGATAGCTATTTCGCTGTCTGCCGGAAGCCATGGGATGAGATGAGGTAAGAGATTCTCCTACGTTTTATTACATTGCATTTAATTATTGTCAAATTAAGATGGTCTTGGGTATTCTAAATAGGCGAGGCGCAAGTGTACTCGTAAGTAGGTAAAACTGGTAACGAATAAGTGTTAGGTAAATATTTCCTGTCGTTTCGTAGTAAAACATGTGAATGCTACCTGTGTTTTTTAGAATCATAACAATTTTCATCGTCTACTTAAATCTGAAATTGAAATTGTATACATTTCTTGACCTGCTCATTTATTGGCACGATATTTATGATTTTTAGTAATTCTCGGTCTATCTCAGATTTTGTTTCATCGTTCATCCCATTTTTCCATACGAAAAATTACAGATAGTGCTTATTATAACCAGCGCGCCCGCATAGCTTTGATGTCCGCTAGTGTCCTAACCGTACGAGGTCGGCCGCTCCTTTCATTTTTTTTTATTGTATAAAGTGATGAAACGAGCAAAACGTTCACCTGATGGTAAGTGCAACGTCTGCCCATAACAAATGCTGTGTCACCCAGAACATTTCTGTGTGACGCCTCATTGTGCCCATCACCCTGAGACATCAGTTCTTAAGTCTCATATGCCCAGTGATTACGCTACCTCACAGTGCCCTTCAAACCGAAACACAGTAATGTTTGCACACTACTGCTTCACGGCAGAATAACTGGCCCTGGGGTGGTACCTACCTAGTTAGATAGTATGATATAACCTATATACCTTATACCTCAGAGTTATTTGCAAGTTTTAAAAACTTAGTTGGCGCGTAAACGCAGCGGTGCGGCTCAATAACCGCGACTCTTTCTTAATTTTGCTACCGCTCCATTTTTTTAAATGGAACAAAATATTTTTTTTTATTTAAGATGGCGCAAAAGTTCGTTTTCGTTTTTCAAAATCAGTTCAAACATTTCTGGCCAGTATTCAAAATTTAATTAAATAAGGATGTGACAGAACTTACGGCTACTTAAATTTAAAAGAGTTTTTATTCCAGTAAAAATATATTACTTAAGAAATGGAAAGTCATCGAATATTGTATGATCGGAAACTCATACCATATAGTGTATTATCTATGCTGTTACCCAGCAAGAAGTTTTACACATAGCAATCTATATTTTATCGTTAAGACCAAAAAATAAAATGGCATATTTCTGAGCAGCTAAGTTACTGGGCAGACGGATGGAGAAAACGTTTAACCAGGTAGATCATAAAATATACTCAACGGTCATAGTTAGTCACACCACGAAGGACGATGGAAACGAAACAAAGAAAATAATTTATGATAAATTATTGTGGTAGATCACGCAAACCTTCTATATTTTAAAATGTTTCGCTTCTTTTTTGTATATTTTATTATGGTACTACTTTTTATTTTAAATCATATATTCTTCAATATAATTACATTTAAAGAAACAGCATGCTTTTATGTTTTGAAAATTCCAATGTTTGCGCCCAAAGCAGTTTCATAAAAATATATATTTTTAATTGAATACATTTATTTAATTATACAAAAATATACATACTTTATTTTTTTTAATATCTTTCTAATACATAACACAAGATTAAAAACTTTGACTTTGAACTATATAAATTGTAATTCGAAGGCAATACAATATTTTAAACAGATATTTCTCGATGAACAAACTATGTAATAAAATTTCTGTTAAGATGATTTAAAAGTTTTAATCGCCGCTGTTAGCTGGGAAGAAAATGTTGATTGTAAGATTTTGTGAACTTTACATTACTTATTTCAAAGTTATGCCAAAGAACTTTACTGTTCAATGAAATATTCTATACTTCTATTTATGTCCAGATGTTTTTATAAGATGAAAGCAAAAATTTTCTTAAGCCGCCGTCTGGTGGCGGTTTAAGAATCTATCGCCATCTCATCCCGTAGGTATCCCGTGGGTAATAGTCGACATACGAAAAATTAAAATGGCAATCTTTTGTGGAGGCCTATGTTTAGTAGTGGACTAGTGATAGGCTGAAATAATGATAATGATGAAGCAAACATTAGTTCCACTAAATATACAACATATAGCATATAATATTATATTTAAAACGATGCAATTTTAAAATATGAATCTGTCTGGAAGTTAACATGTTATCAATATATTATTTGGTTTTGAAACAACGGAGTTATCAAGCAATTTTGCGTTAGTGTTTTACAAACGAAAAGCCGACCAAGTGCCTGTCGGACCACGCACAATGAAGGGTTCCGTAGTGGTGAATAGCTTGTAAACGAAAATATCCTATATCTCAAAAACTACACGACATATCTTATTAAAACTCATTCAGAGCATATTGCCAGTCATTCTATTCGTGCAGCTTGTGGACCACTACATAGTTGAACAATTCTAAAGGGACACTTTTAACGACTTTAGAAGCGAATATCTCGCTGTTGGCATAAAAAAAGTTTCTTTAAAACATCATTATCATTTTTCAAGATACGCTTAATGATTCGTCGTGTGTTCAGATTTTTGTTTTCATTTATGGATGGTGACCCCTATTTTATTTTCGTAATTTCACTACACATTTGTGTAGCGGCATAGAAATAACACCTTCCATCAAAATTCATTTATATTGTCAATTATCTCCAAGTAAAATTGCTGTGGCATAGGAACAAACATGATGAAATTATCCGTTTGGACTACGAAACCCTAAAAAGGAATTGAAGCAGAAACATGAAATTTTCTTAAAAATTAAAATAGCTGTTAAAATAGCTTAGTAACTTACTGAGGCCGACAAAACTTAAATTTCTACTGAGTATTTTTTTAAATGTTGTAATCTTCCTGGTCGATGTTTAAACAAAAACGACAACTTCCGAATGGGTTTCTGTGTACACTTGTGGTACTATAATTAAAATTCTTTCGCTGCAGTTGGTAGCTTCCGATAGTATTAAACCCATAGGCAAGCACGCGTTCTTACCTATCCGCATCAAAATCCGCAAAATCAGTGCTAGGATAGATTGTAGTGTCAGTGACACGATAAACACGACAGCACTCGAAAATCAATTATTTGCTAGCTCTGACTCTAAACCAGGACTCGCTGCACAGTAGTCAAGTACGCGGTTGTCGAAAAAATAAAAAAATATCACAAACAAATTCTAAGACTGAAATAATCTTTCGGTCCACCGCTTTTAAATTAAACCGTATACTTATCAAGTTGGACGAAAAACAGTGCACGTAATGGGTGAACCATTCACAATTGTACCGTTGAATTGCTTCAATTTTCTTGCTCGTAATTTTCGAAAGTCAGTATCAGTACTTTTTATGAAAACGGAGCTGCCGTTCGAATTCTTCACTAATAAAGAAATGTTGTAAAATCTAACAATGTATTTAATTTCTCTACTTAAAATTAAGATACGTATTAAATTTAAAGATCTAAACATTACTTTTTTCTTTAATAAAAACGATGCCTCAGAATTTCGCTTGTTTCGTTTACATAAATTAACATACAAATACAACACAAGCAGACACGAAAACCAACGATTTGTGTTTTGCACAAATGTTGGCTCCGACTGTGATTCGAACTCAGGACCCGCAGCGTAGAAGTGAGGAGCGCTAACCGGTAACGCGATCGTCAAGGTCTTTAGGTTAAAGTTTTCTATATTCGATCTATTTTACTTTTACCTACTATATACCATACAATATTTACTTTTTATTAATGCAACCTTCTGACCTGAGATGTCCTGGCATGAATTATGAGACCACATATTAGCAGTAGTTTGTTTACAGGCTGCTGTTGTTAAGTTAATTTTGCTTAATGAAATTTACTCTTGCAAATTTTAAGATATTGGCATAAGACAAAGAAGATTGAATAGAATTATTTTTGTAATACAATACAATCTTAGTATTTTAACAAACTTTTATTTAAATTGCTTTCTTCGTACGTCTTTCCGCTTCAAATCTTGTAAGTCCATTTTGACCTACTTTCCGATGTTCGATTGAGCTAAAATTTCGCATACCTATGTATATATGTATTCGCATGACAATGCAATAATACGGTACCATGGAGCTGATCTGGTGATAGTGCCGGAGTTTGGCCATAGGAACCTCAATAAAGTAATTCTTCTTTGCTCATGTGTACATAAATTACAATGAACCATAAAATATTACATTAAATAGTTCAAGATGATTTTATATGATGATGATGTTGATATTGAAATCTACCACAAAAAATTGATCACCATCGTCATCATAATTATGTATTGTCCAAGTTTATAAATAATATTTATTGCGAGTCAAAACATTTTTACTTCCCATTGCGTAGCCAAGGGTATTTAGCGAATATGTAAAACCGCGGTAAATAAATGTACTGCCAATAAATGTTATCACTTTAAAATCCAATAACAAAGCAAGCTCCTAATAGTTTAATATATTTTGTTAGAATTTGTGTGAAAGTTTGACTGGGTGCTTTTAGCATTTCCGTCTTTTATTCGTTGTTTAAGGAATTAACAGTTAATTAATACTTCTACATTTATTTATTTATTCCTTATCTTTAAGATTGATGTTTTCCTAGCCGATTTCGACCACGGCGACAACTTCCGACTACTGTCGAGAACCATCAACTGCGCAGGAGATATTATAGTGCCACAAGTGTACGCGCAAACACAGAGGCACTCACTCGTCCCAACCTACCCGCGCCCGATGTAACGCTGATGCGATAAGATCGGAGGTAGGCAAGGATGCAGTGTCAGAAACACGGGGACAATCACAACACAACCAGATCCGAAAACCAACAATTTATGTTTTAGCACAAATGTTGGCTCCGGCTGTGATTCGAACCCAGGACCGGCGGCTTAGAAGTCAGGTACTCTGACCACTGAGCCACGCGGTCGTCGTGACGATCTTTAAGATTACTATTATGTATACAAAACTTTTAAACTATACGAATATTGCAAATATAAGACACGTTATAATAAAATCAGGTCGCGACAACAACGTTTCCTTATTAACGTTTAATTCATTTATGCTCTAAGCCTGCAAAGCTTCACTATCAAGAAGTAGGCTAACTCGCGAGGGAAGAGGAAAATCAATTACACATCTGAAGAGTGTCTGAACAGATCTTGTTAGTGGAAAATTTGTCTATTGTATTAGTGACATTTTTGTTTTGTGTTATGTATGTCGTTAGGTAATTGAATTATACATATTAGAATGGAAAATGGTTTATTGGTATTGCTAAAAACTCCTTCTAAATAAACAAAACTTAAGTACATTTCAATTATTTTTGAATTTCAGTTCATTATTTGATAATAAGCAAATATCCTCTTACTACTTGCTGCGATATTTCATTTGCATTCTATTTAAAATAATACTTTATATCATTCTGTACTGATGGTAGTATTCCTATGTCGGAATCCTTCTAGGTAGGTACCACCCCAGGGCCAATTATTCTGCCGTGAAGCAGTAGTGTGCATACATTCCTGTTTCGATTTGAAGGGCACTGTGAACTAGCGTAATCATTGGGCATATGAGACATAAGAACAGATGTCTCAGGGTGACGGGCGCAGTGTTGTGACACACTGAAGTATTCTGGGTGACACAGCATTTGTTAAGGGCAGACCTTACCATCAGGTGAACGTTTTGCTCGTTTCGTCACTTTATCAAATAAAAAAAAAAGGATTTTCATTTTAAATTGTAAATGGAAGTTACGATGATAATATCGTCACCAACCAATGGCAATCCACTGCCGGGCTGTTCTATTCTAATATTTATCACTTAGCCTGATCTTACCTTTGCTGATTTGCCAAGAGCATCGCTCATTTTAGCCAAGACTGGTTTAATCTAATTGGTAGTCTATTGTGCACCTATAAAAATTGCAGTTCGAAAATAAGGCTTACGCCATAGACCCTTCGCCATCCTTTAATTTAAATGTAATTACGTGTTCTCTTATTCATAAAAATATAAGTTCTAAATTGATTTTTTTTAATTATTTATCAAATATGTAATTGGTTAACTACAAGCATCTAAACTAGTTTTTCATGTAAATACTTATGATCACTGATGATAAGAAATCTTAACCATCAGCGGCTTTAAATTAAACCAATACCTTCGACGGCTCTTTCTATTTTATTTTACCACTATTTACTACGTTTTTATTAACTCGCTGTCGTGTTTGTCTGTTCGGTTCAAATTAAGTAATTGATTTTAAACTAACTTTCCGAAGAGCTAGAGATTTTTTAGCGTATGGTGGCATAGCACACTGGACTGGACACTGATGCCTATTAGACTGAAACACAGTTATATTTGCACACTATTGCTTGACGGCAGAAAACTCTCATTTTAGGGGGATTTTCAACCGTAGTTTATTTATTCAGATGTTCCAGGAAGAAGCTGCTGCCCATCACCTGGTTTTCGTTTTTTCTCTTTCGACTTTAACCACACTCACGGGACGAGTTGGGGTGAAAAATTCTCTTAAGCCGCCACTCGAACCACGAATGTATGCACACTACTGCTTCACGGCAGAATAATTGGCCCTGGGGTGGTACCTACCTAGAAGGATTCCGACATAGGAATACTACCATCAGTACAGAATGATATAAAGTATTATTTTAAATAGAATGCAAATGAAATATCGCAGCAAGTAGTAAGAGGATATTTGCTTATTATCAAATAATGAACTGAAATTCAAAAATAATTGAAATGTACTTAAGTTTTGTTTATTTAGAAGGAGTTTTTAGCAATACCAATAAACCATTTTCCATTCTAATATGTATAATTCAATTACCTAACGACATACATAACACAAAACAAAAATGTCACTAATACAATAGACAAATTTTCCACTAACAAGATCTGTTCAGACACTCTTCAGATGTGTAATTGATTTTCCTCTTCCCTCGCGAGTTAGCCTACTTCTTGATAGTGAAGCTTTGCAGGCTTAGAGCATAAATGAATTAAACGTTAATAAGGAAACGTTGTTGTCGCGACCTGATTTTATTATAACGTGTCTTATATTTGCAATATTCGTATAGTTTAAAAGTTTTGTATACATAATAGTAATCTTAAAGATCGTCACGACGACCGCGTGGCTCAGTGGTCAGAGTACCTGACTTCTAAGCCGCCGGTCCTGGGTTCGAATCACAGCCGGAGCCAACATTTGTGCTAAAACATAAATTGTTGGTTTTCGGATCTGGTTGTGTTGTGATTGTCCCCGTGTTTCTGACACTGCATCCTTGCCTACCTCCGATCTTATCGCATCAGCGTTACATCGGGCGCGGGTAGGTTGGGACGAGTGAGTGCCTCTGTGTTTGCGCGTATAAGCGTATTACGCAAGCGTAATACGCTTGCGTAATACGCTTGCCAAGGGTGGTGATTACGGCAAATGGTCCCGTATTAGGAGATACCTAAAAACAGCAGAGAACTATTAATAGGCTGATGATAATGGTCTGCCATATTAAGGTTTTTAAAGAATACTTATGAATATTAAAATGAGGTTAACGCACTAACATTTATTTATTTTTTTGTTTTCATTTTGTAATGTCAAATATCACGAAATATATTATCATACCGTCATATATCATGAAACGAATATAATGAACAGAAACATTTTTTTATTTCTCTTTCATATTTAAATACGAGTAAATAATGTTAGCTACAAGTACATTTCTTGCTTAATTTTATTTGCAGCGTTATTACTCGTACTATTGCAGTATTGTAACAGCTGCTGCTTTTCATGTAAGAAACTTTTTCATTTATTAACACTGAATTAGAATTAAACTGAAACATTATTTCGAAACTCTTCGCCATTTTTTAAGAACTTTACACTAACTTTACCATATGATAACAATGTTCTTAAAATTTAGAGTTGAAATAAGTTATTGACCTATTTATGAACTTTTATATTATGAAATGCGTATTTCGTTATTTTTAATATATTATTGTTAAGTGTTGCTTTTAAATTTATTAATAAAAAGGTACACCACAAATTTAATTACTCTTATATACAACTATTAGCTTAATAAATAAATAGCCATACTGTAACTAACTTCAAAAGTAATCGTTAAAAGAATACTACCACTCCATCTCATC
The DNA here is from genome assembly GCA_019845155.1 of Luehdorfia chinensis. NCBI lineage: Eukaryota > Metazoa > Arthropoda > Insecta > Lepidoptera > Papilionidae > Luehdorfia > Luehdorfia chinensis. Next base: position 14,612,393 of record JAHVAK010000527.1, read on the forward strand.
CAATGGATCTCGTAAAAGGCGAGTAAGGAATTAAACTGCACTGTGCACCCAACTGCGCATGGTGGCGATGGGCTCACCACCTATCACACCAAGTGCATTATATTGTTTTGGTGAAACGTGGATTGTGGCAGTCATCAGTTTTTGCAGTGAGTGCCCAGTCTCTGACTACCCCTTAAAGGATACCCACAGTCGTGATATTATGTATGTATGTATGTATGTAAAAAAACTACGACTTCTTATTAATGTTTGGTTTGCGTTAATTTTCTTATTCCTTTTACCTGAATTTAATTATAATTTATACATAAATTTACATAAATGTATTATTTATCATTAAAGTTGTCAAAGCTACGACATTATTTGAATATTTATGAACTGAAATGTTTTGGTTTTCTGTATAACTACAATCAGTCGTTTGTGTTAGTGGTCAGCATATTGTCTGCTATGTCGTTCTGGATTAAAATCTTACTTTGATTTGTATCGTATTGTTCTATCGTGTACGTAATTGTCCAATAACATTTAATGGTCAATTAATTTGATAATGAAATGTATGGAGGAAATTGTTTGCTTAGAATCCTTGTTTATACAGCAGCTTCCGTTAATCTACAAGAAGTTGTCATTGACGTTATATTATATACCCTTTGTAAAGGACAGTGTCGAAGTGTTTGCGCAAACATACAGCACTTACTCGTCCTCACTTTTGGTTCGGTAAATGATGGAAAGCCTAAGTTATTGGTAGTAGATTTGGATATAGTTACAAGCTCACGTGGCTTCATCATAAATTATAATAGATCTAGGCCCGAAAAGCGATTATTCGTTACGTTCAATAATATTTATCTTTCCTATTCATAAATCAAAATCCTTTCGAAAAAATTACACCAATAAAGAAAACTATTATCATTGATCATTAATTACTAACAAATGGACTAAGATAGGCTGAAATGATGATGGTTAATCATTTCAATAACACGTGTACAGTAAATTTTAAGCTGAACATTCATACATACAGTCACGCCTTTTACCGTAAGGGCCACTTCGTCCACTTTTCGCCCCGCGAGAAACTAGACCTGACGGGTGATGAACCACGTAGCTGCCATCTTACTCCCCATAACGATCCCACGAGCAGTATAGTGACAGCATTACATACTATGGTATTGCACAAATAAAGGCTGACCGTACAATATCTTATTCACCTATTACGAAACCTCGGTAGGAAAGATGTAGGTAGAGGTGCTACTCGGACTCCTATCGGACAGTATAGTGAATAAACAGTTTGTAGGATTAGTACTAGTGTAATTTATACAAATAATGATGCAGTTTGCTTAAGTGATACCACAAAACTACTAGTTATAACCACACAAGGATTACTTCCGTGTCATGTGTGCGTTTTATAGTCTTAAATATACATATTAAAATTAAAAGTATGAAGTCGAACGCGCAATTATAGCACTGCATAGGAATGAATCAGACATTGCTTTAGACATGAGTATAAATGAAATAAAACAGAATTTCAAGTTAGAACGTTTTCATTATTGTTGTGCAGCCATGCTCCAGCAATGAGTGATACAGTGTCCGATGAAGCTGTAAAATCCAAAAAAGCTAACGGAAATCACAACAACGAAAATATATATTTAGGGTGACGAGCGCAGTGTGATGGGATTCTTATGCAGGAATCCTAGCTAGCTAGGTACCACTCCAGGGTCAGTTATTCTGCCGTGAAGCAGTAGTGTGCAAACATTACTGTGTTTCGGTTTGAAGGGCACTGTGAGCTAGCGAATCACTGGGCATATGAGACTTAAGAACTTATGTCTCAGGGTGATGGGCACAGTGTGGTGTCACACAGAAATTTTCTGGGATTATGGGCAGACGTTGCACTTATGATCAGGCAAACGCTCGTCTCGACATTTTCTCCAATAAAAAAAATCAATAAGAGAGATCCGGCAGGGTAGAACAGCGCCTACCTCTTTCCTGCCGAGGTATCTTAAGAGGCGACTAAGGTATTGTACGGACAGCCTTTATTCGTGCAGATTAATACCATAATATACAATAATGTCACTATACTGTTCGTGGGAACGCAATAGGGAAAAAATCATTTTTTGACTTGTACCAAAATGTTCTTGTCTCAAACCCGTCACTTCTCCTTTCCCACGAGGGCGAAAATTGGGCTACGAGTATTGTCTCTGCCTAGCCTTTATATGGAAAAAAAGTCGTGCGTGTATGAAATGAAATATTACTTTAAAATATATTCATTGTTTTCCAAATACGTGGAGTCATTGGTTTATTTTGGATATATTGTTATAAATTTTATAATAAAAATTCTTAGAATTCGTTTTTCTGAGTTCCTGTTTTTTAAAATATTACATTAGGATAATTTGATTTTGTGTATCAATTATGATTCAGTAAGTTCTTTTCCTGTATTCCTGTTCACACCTGCCGTATGGTTTTCTCACTATCAGCCAGGGTTGACTGGCAGAGAATGCCATAAGGCATTAGGTCCGCCCATTGTTACCCTTAGTTAAGGTGTTAATCAATAAAGTGTAAATAAATAAAAATCCTAATATAATAGTAACATAATTATAATTCATCATAATCATCATCATTTCAGCCTATCAATATTTCACTAATGAACATAGACCTCTTTTATAGACTGCTACAAAACACGTATGTTTGCAGCACTCATTTTAGGGGGATTTCGCCATACTTCCCACGCTTGGCAGGTGGGTTGGCAACCGCAGTTTATTTATTCAGATGTTTCAGAAAGATGCGGCCGCCTATTTTCCGGTTTTAATTTTCTCTTAAGCCGTCACCAAACAGCATTTCATAATTATTAAAAATTTTCTGCCACGCCCACTTTGTGGAGTCTGCTGCCGCTTTTTCGGACCGACGTGACTTAAGGACCTTCGAGAAAAAAGGCTTCTCGTTTCTCAAAGGCCGGCAAGGCACTCGGAATCCCTCTGGTATTGCGGATGTTCATAGGCGCCGGTGATCACTTACTTTCAAGTGAGCCGCTTGCTCGTTTGCCTCTTCTTCTACAAATAAATTTTAATTCCGTCGCGAATACTAATAAAGCTCCGCAGCCTTCACCATATGTTCCCGAGCCACTTTTAATTGCTACATAAACCATCTTGAAGACAACTTTACGATATTCACCCCAAGCCAGTTATTCTGCCGTGAACCAGTAGTGTGCAAGCATTACTGTGTTTCGGTTCGAAGGGCACTGTGAGCTAGTGTAATTACAGGGCATATGTGACTTAATAACGGGTGTTTCAGGGTGACGGGCGCAGTGTGGTGTCACACAGAAATGTTCTGGGGACACAGCATTTGGTGTGGGCGGACGTTGCCCTTACCATCAGGTGAACGTTTTGCTAGTTTCGTCACTTTCTACAATAAAAAAGAAATTAAAATTGTTTTTTTCACAATATACCAATGTTTCGTAATGAAGTTTTTGTGACCGAGACAAGTAATTCCTTTTTGTGAAATTCGCAAATTACTCGAATCGGGCTTGTCCTGTGTTTATAACATTGCATCGGACCGTTCTTTTCATCTTATCGTGTATACGAGTACGTTACGTAAACTTCGGGACAGGAAATTCAAGAAAGTGTTTCTTAGTTTGCGACTTTCTGACTTCTGGTTATTTTCAGGTTATATATTTTTTTAGCAGAATGACATTGCTAAGGGAAATGGTAACTACCGGCCAGATCGTGTGATCTGATCTGCGGAGGACGTCTCCTATCATTTCCTTAGAACGTATATATAGTTAGCGTCCATGAATCGGCTAGGAAAAGATCAGTCAATCAATCAATCATACATATTTACAGTAACCACTTTACAATACTAGAGGGTCGTAAGTTGAAATAGAAGTTGCTGGCTATACTAGCTGATGACCGCGACTTCGTTTGCGTGGATAAAGGTTTTTTAAATATCCCGTGGTAAACTATTTGATTTTCCAGAATTAATATCGTATGTATCGTATGTACGTCTCCAGGATGCAAGCTATCTCTGTGTTAAATTTTGTCCCGATCGGTTCAGCAGTTAAGCCGTGAAAAAGTAACGAACTGACAGAAGAACAGAGAGTTGAGCACTTTCGCATTTATAATATTAGTATGGATTTTAGTTTGGCTTACGGTAAAAGAATATTCTTCCAGTTGGTAAATTTAGTTAAATGTAACCATAGAACAGTCATTAGAAAACAAAATTTTAATAAATAACTAGCTGACCCGGCAAACGTTGTTTTGCCATATAATGTACTTTATTAACTTAACATATTATATTCAAAATTATATCTCTTAAGATGTATATAAACATTAAAAACGTTATCCTTATTTGCTATCACTAATTATGACAATTAAAATAAAAACAATATCAATCTCTAAGATCTCTAAGTGCAATGGAGTGTACGATATTTTTGGTAAGTCCGTCTTTAGCTAACACAAACAAACTGGATGGTTTACCCACGCCAGAACATGCCACGTATAATTGTCCGTGTGAAAAACACGGTGTGGCCAAATCTAAACCACAAACAGACATCGTTTGGCCTTGCGACTTATTGATTGTCATTGCGAATGCTAATCTTATTGGAAATTGAACGTGTTTGAATTCAAATGGCACATCTGAGGCAATCATAGGGATTCGTGGTAGCAATACATTTTCGCCTCTGAACTTGCCATTCAAAATGCTGGCTTCGACAATGTTTTTCATTATTTTTTTAATTACTAATCGTGTGCAATTGCACAGCCGTGGTGGGTTCAAATTGCGAAGCAAAATAACTGGGGATCCAACCTTCAGTTGTAAATGGTGCGGTGGCATGCCTGGCAAATCCAATGATTTCAAAAACTCTATTGGATAATTTACAGCTTCGTTAACATCGCAAACAGTATCGATAGATTTGTATGACACCAAGTCCTCTGGCAACAACTGTTGTATCTTAAATTTAAATCGTTGACGTCCACATTTTTTGCCTCCAAAAATGGACGTTGATGGTAGAATTACAGAATTACCAATTTCGGCGGTGTCGGCGTTGTTCACAATAGCGGATTCTTCCGCACGGAGCTTCTGTTGATTATATCGTAAGTATCGTAATCGTTCGCTCTCTATCTTCACTTACATGTCGACCATGAATTGTTGGCAAAGCTCTCGACATCGTAGAATGACGTTGTCCTGACGGCGTCTAATCATCATACGATACGCATAATAATCCTTCGAGCTAACGTTCTTCTTTATTTCGGCTCCTGCAATAACATATTCATTAATATTCATTCTAATTAAGTAATGATGTTTATAATTAATTTTTTTTTTCGGGCACTGCAGCCAGATTGCGAACGAAAAGTTCTCCCTGTTCTTTATTTAAATGTATTGTGCCACGTACATTTTGGTTCTCAAGAGTTTGAAATTCTTATTCACGATCTGGCTGCACTTGTTTTGATCTTTTTAACAACATATTCATAAATATTAATTCAAAATGAATAATGATGTTGTTCATAATGAATGAAGTACCTGTTACGGGATCTCGTTGTTTAATGTTTATGCAATATACGTCTTGTCCCTTCCAGAACATTGGCGGATATTGGAGAGCGTCGTATAAACGGTGTGTATCAGCGATGAACTCAAGATTATTATTTCTTCTTCGAATCGATTTCTCGCGTAGCTGTACGGTCGCCAATCATGATTCCAGCAACGTCATCAACAACAGGTGCATTAAATCTACGTGCTCTCCAGCTGGTGTTTTATCAGGATTGATGAAAATAGCATGATTGTCACTCTGTAATTTGTGTATTTGTGATTTGAATAATTTCAATAATTCATTGTGCCCATTTAATAGAGCGTCCAGCTCGCCGATGATCCGTCTGGCATAAGGTGAATTGAGGTAATTGAAGCCGCAACGTGCATCCACGCGATTGGCGAGTGCCCGTTCGGAGTCCTCACCGCCCATAAAATAAATTTGTAAAAATTTATGTGGTTCGTTTGGCATTGGCAGCAATGAGTCCACTTTGTGATAAACTTGGCCTTTTATTTTAAATGTCGAATTGAATTGTTGACCATTTGCAGCATTATTATTAATTATTTCGGTTGCTCTAAACGATGTCATTTGGAAACATGAATTGAATTTTCGAATCGACTTTAGAAACATGTTAGAATCTAGATCCGTACCGGTAAATGTGTTGTTTCCATTTCTGATAATTGCACTTTTCCTGACGCGCAACACGTCCCCGCTGGCTCATTTATGAATTTAAGCTCATTACAATGCGGACATTTTTTGTCCCTGGCACCAATCCCCACTTTCGAATGAGCGTAATACTCAATATCGGACTCATACTCGAATGCCAGACGGAGGAATGAATCAGATTGAAATTGTGGATGTACTTCTTGGCGTTGTTGGTCATTTGCTCTGCGCGTGTTAACTACAAACCGGCGCGCTAAAAAAATAAAAAAATATTATAACGGGGTGGGCCACCCTTATCACTTAGAGGTATAAAAAATAGTTTACAACCTATTCTCAGACCTACCGAATATACACAAAAAGTTTCATGAAAATCGATCAAGCCGTTTCGGAGGAGTTTGGTTACTAACACTGTGACACGAGAATTTTATATATATAGAAGATATTTCTTACCTCTGGAACCATTTGTCCTCTATGACTTTTATTAATGAACTACACAGAAATATTTAAAGCAAATAGTTTTTAATGTGAGTGAAGTATATCATGACTACGGGGATTCGTTGAATTATGCAGTATACTTTTCTACTATATTTTTGTGTCTAAGTATCCAAATTCGTCTTGATGGACATTAGCTTGGAATAATTTGACGCTCTGTAAGTTATTTTAAGCATAACTGAATAAAAAATTTGTATTTTTTTTATAGGATAAAGTGGCGAGACGAGCAAAACGTTCACCTGATGGTAAGTGCAACGTCTGCCCATAACAGATGCTGTGTCACCCATAACAACGAGTGGCACTACAATGCGCCTGAGACATCAGTTCTTATAAATCAATAGGGATTGTGATATTCCGAAATTTTCATTAGAACTTTTAAGCCCAACTACGGCAAATTAGTGCTGTGGTAGGTCTGGAGCCTGGCGCTTGCCTTAAATTTAATAGAACTCGAGTGACCTGAGTTCGATTTCTGGTGCCAGCATCACTCAAATTGTTCGGCGAATTAAAGTGCTGATTTTGAATTGTTTATGAATTTGAAGAGTGATTGCTCAGCGGTAAAGAAAAACACCGTGAGGAAACCTGCATGTCTGAGGAATAAAAATATTTCGAGGAAATGTGACATCCGCCAACACTCACTGGAGCAGCGTGGACTCTACCCAGCTCCAAAGCCATCTCAAAAATAAGAGGAGGCCTGTGCTCAGCAGTGGGACATTTATAGACTTTTAGGGGCTGTTAGTAACGTCATAGTAAAGAAAATATTTAAACTTCATAGCTGTTGATACTGTTGATTTTTTTATAAATAATATACAATAAAACTATCTAGAACTTAACTTATACTAATTAACTTGTAATGTCTAACTTGTTACTGACGCAGTCGCCATGTTTGAAGGCTGTAGTACCAAGCAAGTTACACTTCAGAAGCTGCAGCTCGTAACCGGTCTTGGTATATAAGGACTAGCTTATTTGAGAAGGTTATTCAACTATCCGACGAAAGCCTCGAGATTTTACTGGGCGATCATTAAACGAAATACGGCAGTGGATTTTGTTCAGATGTTCCAGGAAGATGCTGTTGCCCATCTCCAGATGGTAGGATTCCTATGCAGGAAACTATCTAGGTAGGTACCATCCCAGGGCCAGTTATTCTGCCGTGAAGCAGTAGTGTGCAAACATTACTATGTTTCAGTTCAAAAGGCACTGATATCTGCCTATCGGACTGAAACAGTAATTACTGGGCATATGAGACTTAAGAACTAATGTGTCTGGATGGCGAGCGAGGTGTGGTGCATAGAAATGTTCTAGATGACAGCAGATGTTGCACTTTTTTATGGACAGTCGTTGCGAGTTTTTGTTGCTCGTTATTATGAGACGCGGCACAAGATTTTGCTAGTCTAGTCACTTTCTACTACAAAACAAATATATTCGTCTTCTAAATATTTTTACATTAAGCTACAGTTTACATTAAGAAAGACCACTTACTTTTTGTCGTGTTTATTTCATTAAAAGATTATTTGTTATAAAATAATAAATAATTAATTACTTTGAGGGGAACTAACAATGTACATAACATGTTACAAGATACGACAGATGAGATGTGTCTTATATAATTATTTTATCCTTTACTGACCCTTTCCATAAGAGCGATGTTTTCGTGACTAGAATAAAATGTTGACATGAGTGGGTTCCATTATTCAGATAGCATCGAAGTTACTAGACATTCACTTTTTAATGTTCAAAGGCTCAGTTCTATTACTTTTTGCTTTTTATACTTTACACGGCACACATTTTTTTAAGAATAACGCCCGTTTCAAACTTCAAATCTTTCACATAGATATTTGTGCATGTTTAGGTTACTGCAAGTTTCTTTAAAAAAAGGTAACAACGCTACTGACCGTTTTACCATATAACATTTTTACATTTATTTTATCACCAATGTTTGTTTTTATTGAAAATTACCATACATTATTATGTTGTATTGAAACTTAACCGACATAGCTACAAACGACTACGTTTGATCTTTGATTGATTGATTAAAACAAAAAGAATTTGTCTTCAAATGAGAAATAATGACTTCATTGCCACAGTCTAACTGACTAACAGTTTGATAAAATGAACGAAAATTATCTAATACGCGAATCTATCGGTTAGTAATTTATGATGAGCTTTTGAAATGAGCTATTTAATGTTATGTTTACGTGATATCTATATTATTATTTTTTTAGATTTCGCTCAACAATATCGAGGTAGCCGAAGTAAATGACTGAGGAAAATAGCGACCACTTTTAGTTTGCTTCTGATTGGCCAAGAAGTTATTACCGCTGCAATAGTTTTCAAACATCCGAAAAGGCCTACAACACTTATGTCATGGTAGAGCCACGGCAACACGAGCGGGGCAAAACTACGCTCTTACAGAATACCATCGTAAACTTGTAACTTAAACTTGCTGGATTTAATAACTGAAGTGACGAGAACCGAGGACCCAATGACTTTCAACATGGCAACCATAGTTTTTTTATGTATGAAAGTAAGGAGACGAATAAATTGTTCGCCTGATTGTTAGTGTAACTAATAACAAATGCTGTGTCACCCAGAACATTTCTGTGTGACACACTGGTTATCAGTGCCCTGGTAGCCACCCAGTGCACTGGTTAACAGGCCGTGTGGCCTAGTGGTCAGAGTGCCTGCCCTCTACGCCGCGGCTCCTGGGTTCGAATCCCACCCGGAACCAAAACTTGTGCAAAACACAAATAGTTGGTTTTCGGGTCTGGTTGTGTTGTGCGTGTATAAATTAATGTCTGTAAAACGCACTCACGGTACGAGAGAAATCATACTTAGGGGAATGGCATGGCATAATTTAAAAAAATGGCACTAAGGTGGTACTTGCCTGGACGGATTCCTTATAAATATACTTCCATCAGTACACAGTAATCAGGGGCAAGACTCATCTTAATCTTTATTGGATAGATGTACGTCTCTATGAGCTACATGTTAGAAGGAGTACTGTACTCGCATGAACATAGCGCTTACTTAAATAAAAAATATAGCTTAAATTTTATTCTCCAAAAACAAAGTTTACCTAATTTTATTAATAAATATTCAATGCATTTGCGGGGAGAGGTCCTTTGAGCTGTCTGAATAAACTTTGCTATTCACCATTCGAGAATGATCTGAATTAATGACGAGTTCAATTTACACCCTTTGAAGATAGACGCTTATTCTATTATTCACATTCAGCAAGAAAAGCTATACTAATGTAAAATATGAAAAATTAGAATGAAATACGAGTATAAGGGAAGTACAATCAATATTAAAGATCGTTCATAATAATCTCGTTATTAAAATGTAAATAAATAAATATTTTTGAATATTTAAAATTGAGGAAAACTTTAGATTGAATTTCTGAGGTTTTCTTTCTAATAATACATATATAACTAGAATTTTGTTACAGGCAGAGAATGAATTACTTTAATCTTCTCTTCTTCGATAGCTGTTTCCCTTAAAAAATTCTTAATTTTTCTATTTTGATCTTATATTAAATTTAGAAAAGAAAAGTCGATTATTAAAAGGCATTGAAGCTTCGATTGCATGAGCGTATATCGTAAAATTGAATATAGGATTCCCTTTTATAGTCAGTGCAAAGTAGGAAAATCACCTCGCGTTTGATATTAACAAACACAATACAGTCAGCCTGTCAGTTACAGTCTAAATCTCTTTATTCTAATCACTTCATAAAGAAACTTTCTTCAGATTGTTTTATATAGACAAAGTTAAAGCACCAAAGTGAAAAATTACACAGCAAAGAAAACTTTCAAAATTTAATAATGGATCCATTATAAACTGCCAGCTCTTGAGGTACTTAGATGATTACAAGTTGATTAGTGACCGCCAGTACGGCTTTCGTCGGGGTCGCTCAGCTGGTGATATTCTAGTCTATCTCACTCATCGATGGGCGGAGGCAGTAGAGAGTCATTGATATGTTACAAATTAGTAACATTCATTGCTATGCAGATGACAGCACTGGTCATGCCTTATACACCGGTCAAGCTCAATATTCTCGGGAACACGTCCACGAGTACCGGAACAAACTTGTGTCTGAAGTCGAGATTTTGTTATACAAAATCTGGACCGACTAAATTTAGTACAGTTCAACCCTAACAAGGCACAAGTTTGCGCGTTTACCGCAAAAAAGAAACCCTTCGTCGTGTCACCTCATTTTGAAAGCACTCCCCTCGTTGCCTCAGCCAGTATCGGAATCATTGGTGTCGACATATCAAGCAACGATCAGTTCCGCGGTCTCTTGGGAGAGGAGGCTTGATTAACTTGGAATTATTCCAGCCGCTTAATTTCACCATCGCACCTTACGGCACAACTTAAAATTCCATCGTCACCACCTTGATGGTTGGAATGCCACCACAGTGCGTTTTTCGCGGAATTTTCTGCCACGCACTTGCACTTTATGAAATGTGCTGCCCTCAGCGGTTTTTCCGGCCTATACGACTAAGGGACCTTCAAGAAAAGAGCCTATTCCTTTCTGAAAAGCCGGCAACGCATCTGCTATTCCTCTGATATTGTAGGTGTTCATGGGCGGCGGTGATCACTTACCATCACGTGAGCCACCTGTTCCTTTGCCCCTATTCTATAAAAAAAACGCCAGCAAAAATAATCAAATATAAAAAAACCGTGTCAGCCAATACAGACCATACAGCGGAATAATGAAATAATACCAGTGATAATTGATGCAATACTATATTGATTATTGCATGTAAAAGACGTATAGTACACAACTATGGATTTAAAATACCTTAATACTCATAAGCGGGAATCCGTCTGGGCAGGTACACCTCTAGAGTCAATTATTCTGCCGTGAAGAAGTAGTGTGCAAACATTACTGAGTTTCGGTTTGAACGGCACTGATAGATAGCGTAATCACTGGGCATATGAGACTTATAACTGACGTCTCCAGGTGACGTACGCAGAAATGTTCTGGGTGACAGAGCATTTGTTATAGGTAGACGTTGCACTTACCATCAGGGTCAAGTTTTGCTCTTTTCGTCATTTTATCCAATTAAAAACAAGTTTGAGCTTAATAATAGATCTGTTAAAAATTTATTATTTGATTATTTCTTCTTTTAAAACTCATTAAAATAAAATAACACCTTAGTTACACAGATTCGGCTAGAAGTTCGAGCATGGCTTTCACAACTTCAGTCTATATATGTGTGAAATGGATGTTATTATCTTGACTTATCTAAGTTTATATTTAAACCTATTTGTAGGGAGACACAATAGAGGTCATTTAGCATAGTGGTTAGATCCTCCTCCAGCAGTTCCGCCACAATTAATATCGTCGTCGTCGTCGTCGTTTCAGCCTATCACAGATCCACTGCTGAACATAGGCCTCCCCCAAAAATTGCCACAAAATTTTGTAGCTCTCATTTTGGGGGGATTTTGCCATAGTTGCCACGCTTGGCAGGCGGGTTGGCAACCGCAGTTTATTTATTCAGATGTTTCAGGAAGATGTCAGCAAATCGAAGGTTAGTTATGTTTTGGCACATAACCTTCGTACCGTATCTTTTCCAGTCCAGCAGGTTGAAAACATCGTCTTACGCAACAAAGAGTTTCAGGCATTCCTTCCTTCTACATTTACACATTTCTTCATTTAAATTGGTTTCGTAATTGAGTTGCGTAGTTATATAGCCATCATATCATTACTGTACAAAAAGACGACCGCATGGCCTAGTGGTTAGAGTACCTGACTTCTACGCCGCGGGTCCTGGGTTCGAATCCCAGCCGGAGCCAACGTTTGTGCTAAAACACAAATTATTGGTTTTCGGGTCTGGTTGTGTTGTGAATGTCCCCGTGTTTCTGACACTGCATCCAAGCGATCGATCTTATCGCATCAGCGTTACATCGGGCGCTGGTAGGTTAGGACGAGTGAGTGCCTCTGTGTTTGCGCGTACACTTGTGGCACTGTTATATCTCCTGCGCAGTTGATGGCTCTCGACAGTATTCGGAAGTTGTCGCCGTGGTCGAAATCGGCTAGGAGAACATCATCACTGTACAAATCATGCGAAACAATCCATAACGACTCTGGAAAAACAGTACATAAACGTGGACCATTGAAAACGTTAATTAAATGTATCTAGAAAAACAATAACACCTTATGTTCGTAATATACATAAATAAATATCTTTGAACGTCACACTTTAATGTAGGTATAACCTTTCTCTGATATTAACAGGGGTTGGAGCTTAATTTGCTGTTTCCATACCAGTTAACAAACTTTACAATAGTGTTTTACTGTTATGTCAATAATGCTATTATAACATTACAATTAAATGTCCATTGTTCGAATCCCAGCCGTTACAAACATTTGTGCGAAAACACAAATTGTTGGTTTTCGGATCTGGTTGTGTGTCCCGTGTTTTTGACAGTACATGTTAGCATACCTTTGATCTTATCGCATGAGCGTTACATCTGGTACGGGTAGGTTAGGACGTCTGAGTGCCATCATAATTTTTTTTACTATCATGTAGTTCTCATAGGTCATCTCAGAGACAGGAGGCTCGTCTTAAAGTTCATAGTTCGCGAGTGACGTGAGTGCAATTCCCGGTGCCAACACCATTTTTTATTTCAGAAACTTACGAGACGAACAAAACGTTCAACTGATGGTAAGTGATAACAAATGCTGTGTCAATCTAAGCATTTGTATGTGTCACTACACTACGCCTGTCACCACGAAACATCAGTTCTTAAATCTCAAATGTCCTGTAATTACACTAGCTCTCAGTGACTGCAGAGCGAAACACAGTAATGTTTGCACACTACTGCTTCATGGCAGAATAACTGACAATGCGTCGGTGTCTACGTAAACGGATCCCTGCACAGAAATCATACCACCAGTAAAAGTATATATGTCAGTAAAAGTATATAAGTCTATATGTACTTTTTCTTATAAATTATTGCGCGTAAGTGTGTTAATTAATTTCCTACTTTCAACTTTTCGTTAAAACATTGTGGTCAACATTGCGTGCAGCTAAATTTTCCATACGCCATCCATCATCCGTCTGTCAGTATCAGTAATATAATCAAATTTGTTTTCAGAAATCAAATCTAATTCTTGGCAAACGGTAAGTAAACAATAGGAAGCGTTATTATACAGTCTATAGTTAATGGAAACAAATAAATTCGGTATCAATATTTGTCTTCAGTAAATTCAACCAAATAATAATATTGGTGCTTAATTTTGTTTTTATATTTCTACACTTGAACCCTTGAACTCTCTTCAGCCTAGATAGTAGCTGTAGCGCATTGTAAATAAGTTGACTTAAGTGTTCGGAATTTACGCCTTAAATAATATTTAATTTTTTTTTAAATTTCTTAGAAATTATGAAACTACTATAAAATAAGTAGTCTTAAATTATGTACGCACGTAAGATAAACTTCTTTGGCGTAATAAGGAAAACTCCAAAAAGTATATCCCGCGTATAATAATGTTTATTTTTACACCATTAAAATTGATTGTAATGCTCCCAAAATAAGAGCTACAAACTTTTGTGGCAATCGATGGGGGAGGTCTATGTTCAGTAGTGGACTCAGATAGGCTAAAATGAATGATGATATAAATTTTTTAAAAATTTATAATCAATTAGGAAGCAGAAGCCGTTGGTAATTTTCTGAAAAAACATGTAACATTATACTTATGTATAAATACATACAAAGAGTCACGCCTCTTTCCCAAAGGGTTAGGCAAAGACCACATCTTTCCACTTGTTACGATTCTGACACACATTTTTAGCTTCCTCTACTTTCATTAGTGTTTTCATACAAGCTCGTCGGTTGCGGGTATTTTTGGCCTGGCCTTTCCTTAAAACGATTTCGATCTGATCGTAATACGTTCGCCTACGCCGACCCTTACCGGCTTGCCCATTCACACTCGCCTCATAAATCTGTTTCGTCAACCTTCTTTCATCCATCCTCTTTTCGTGTCTAAACCATCTAAGCATCCCTTCCTCTATCTTTGTCACTACATCTTCTACAACACCGCAACGTTCTCTTATCACGTTGTTTCTCAGTTTGTACATTAAAGTCACTCCAGCTATACTTCACAAACGTTTCATTTCAACAGCATTAATCTTATTTTCATGCTTCTTCTGCTAGACCCAACATTCACTACCGTACATAAGTGTGGGGACCAGTACTCTTCTATGTACAGCCAGTCGTGCCATTTTAGATACTTTCTAGCTGCACATAAAGTTATGCAGGGCCCTATATAATTTATTTTCTGCCAAATATTACGTATAAATGTGAAAATTTAATGTAATATACTAACATAGATTTAAGGTGTTATAACTGTTAGCAGTAAGCATTCTCCCAACAGTGCGAAACTTTTGTTTTCATAGTTCACAATGTCTATCATAGGTATATATACATACTCGTATATATTTTACTTGATTGATAGTATTTCATATTATTACTTGATATGCATTACTTGATTATATGATGTTTCTCTCAGTTTTGTTTTCCACCAGGGATAGGATAGCCAGCTTTAGGATGTATAGGCACCTCAAACAAAAAAAATAGGTTCGTAGATATGTTTTTTAATAACAAAATATAGTCTTCTCCAACACCATGACTTAGCATCCAGCAAACAAAAGTTCGAGAAAAAAGCAGCGTGGTCGTTTCTTCTTTTTGGAAAAGTCAAAATCCGAGGGAATGTGTGGGAAGGCTCGTATAAAACCCAAAGTTCGCAATCCGTAAAATATAAAAAATTCACTAAAAAGATTTTGAAGACGCCAAATCACGGGGGCACATAGTAGCAATTTGAAAATTAAAAGTAGTATCATTGATGGCTAACTTAATTATGTCGCACTTCCGTAACAGGCTGCTCGTGCATCTCTAATTTTTTTCTCTATACTAAACGCGCCGAAAGAAGTATAACTTCAAAAATTAAATAAAGTGATATGTATATTTGTTTGTTGGTTTTTTATAAAAAACGATGCCCCAAATTCAGATTTCTCTTGTATTAAGGCAACGTAGCAGGCAGGCAGGTACACTAAACGCTGAGTATCAGAGTCGTCATATGAAGTATATTTTAATATAGTTTAAGTTAATGTGACGCAAAAGTATATTTTCCATAAAATTAGATTACTAGAAACTTCAATGAAAACTGTTGAAATTTATTGGTAAAGTTTGCAAGTCTAACAATGGTATCCACTATTCATAGACATTTCACACAAACGGCAAGTTTAAATGGAAGCATTCACAACTTGCGCCGTTTCAACGACTCAACTATCTTGTAAAGAATTTAACGCAGAAACAAGTACAAAGACAAAGTTACGTGAAAAAAATATATACACTCGGTCCCATACAAATTAAATATATGACGTTTTGTTTCATTTTAATGTCATTGCTAAAGATTTAAAACTAGTCACTGGTATAAGAAACCGTCATCCGATCTCGTAAAAGAACGGCCGTAAAAGTATAGTATAGAAAATACTGTAAAAATCTCGTGACCTTTATTTCGTTAAATTGCGGAGTATCTAGCTGAGTCCGGTAGGACTGAATACTTCAAACTTGGGGTACTCAGTCCGGTAACGGGTAATATTACGAGTTACACTGTACATTATTAGTTCTATTCAGAAAGTCTTAAAATCTTGTTACTTAACGATAGCGAATTATTTATTGTTACTTTAACATTAAATTAATCCTATCTTTGGTCAGTTTTTACTGTAGATTTTAGAATAGAAATAATTCTCAGCCTCAGTCTTTTTGGATCCAGTGCTGGACCTCGAAATATCTTGCGCCAACAAAATTTAACTTGCATTCCAAGGAAGATTTGCCTACACGTCGCGCACAGGCCCATAATACGCGCAGTACAAATAACCTAGCATTAGTAATGTTGGTACCCGTCATTAGTCTAAGGGATTTGAGTTCAGCATTCTCCTATTGGTTTTGCGCCATATGACGGGATACAAGGAGGGATTAAAAAATCTTCTTCTCCAAATGCCAGCATAACCTGCGTGGTGTACCCTGATGACTATTATATTCTTGAACATACAGAATATTCATTGGTACAATTTCTGAAATAATATTGTTTTAAAGAATACTGACATTGCTATGAAATGTTAATACATTACTAATATACTTGTTAAAGCACTCCAACTAAGCTTAAGAGCTTCTGGTAGGATGTTTTTTTTATTGGATAAAGTGATGAAATTAGAACAAAGTTCACCTGATGGTATTATTTTTTAATTTGCTAAAGTGTCGAGACGAGCAAAACGTTCACCTGATGGTAAGTGCAACCTTTGCCCATGACAGATGCTGTGTTACTCAGAATATTTCTGTGTAGCACCACACTGCGCCCGTCACCTTGAGACATAAGTTCTTAAGTCTCATATGCCCAGTGATTACGCTAGCTTTCAGTGCCCTTCAGACCGAAACACAGTAATGTTTGCACACTACTGCTTCACGGTAAAATAACTGGTCCTGGGGTGGTACCTACCTAGACGGATTCCTGCACAGGAATCCTACCACCAGTAAACAAGTAAAAAAGTGGTTTACCATTCGACCCGCCATTAGACTGTTGTGTCGATCTTCGGCTATTGTAGTCGAATGGCGGGTTTAATCCTGCCACGTCAAGTTTCGCAGTTCGTACTAGTTTTAGGCTATTGTCGTATTTTAAATCCCCCTGTCGCTCCTCATACTCGTACGGTTGCATAAAAATCAATGCAGTAAATTAAACTTTCGAGAAAACATACATGTTACTAATAACATTACTTTGTATTGAAAATAAGATGAAACGAATAAGAAATCCAAAAGCACATTCTGTGCTATTGCACAGAATATGTTTCTAATTATCTTTGAAACAGTATAGTTGTATCCTTTCCACGCCGTTAGAACAGCTGCGTACTTCTAGTTCAATTAGTGATGCTGGGCCTAAAGACTGTTTCATAGTTAGCCCTTAACCGATAAAATCTTTAGTCGACCTTTGGTTGAGATTACAAAAGAAATTAAGTATAAGTATTCATACTTATTAACTCAAATATGTTGGTAAATCTGACCTAATATTTACCTGCATAATTATTGTAACAAATGTATAGTATTAACAAATTAATTATTTATTCATATGAAAAACATTATTGTATACCGGGCTTCTCGCCTTAAGACATTGTAAGATAATGAAAACCTAAAATAAATAGCAACAAACCAGCACGTAAAGGACTACTGTAAAAGATAAAAAGAACAGAGCTATGTTTATGTATTAAATGTTGACACAGTCGCTGACGCGGAACAAGTATTCGTAAGCTATAATGATAGTTATTCCAGATCTCGTGTGCATTAGAAACGCACAAATACAAGAGAAATTCTAGTATTACATACCGAAAAATAGAAATGTTGTTTTGATATTTTCACAATACGAAGGTTTCGAGGCCAACTTGAATGCGTATATATGCTTGACATTGATTACTATTTAAAAATTATGAGTCGTTACTATTACGCAAAAAAATCAGAATAAATACGCAAGAGAATCAAGAAAACCTATCTATCATCTTTATATATCTGTCATCTATAATATCAGGTTAAACGCAACAGAAAGCCTACAAAAGGTTCAAGAAAAAAATATCTTTGATTTATTTTGAACTAAAATTTTACTAAAATGAATAAAACTTTAAAATTTTAAGTGACAATTTAATAACGTAGTGATATCTATTAGCTATTCGATTCAAAGAAACTATCCAGTGAAAAAATTACTACTACTTGATTCTTTATTGGATTCTTATTTGGTGGTAGGATTCTTATAGAGAACTGGGAGAATCCTATGCAGATTAACTGGCCTTTGGGTGCAGTACCACCCCAAGGCTAGTTAATCTTCCGTAAAGCAGTAGTTTGCAAACATTGCTGTGTTTCGGTCTGAAGGGCATTAAGAGCTAGTATAATCACTTGGACATATGAGACTTAAGAACTGATGTCCTAGAGTGACAGGCGCACGGTGTGACAAATAAATGTTCTAGATGACACAGCATTTGTTATGAGTAGACGTTGCACTTCCCAAAAGGATAATGCTCGTCTCGTCACTTTATCCAATAAAAAAATTGACAACCGCGTGGCCTATTGGACAGAATACCTGACTTCTACACCACGAAACCTGAAAAAACACAAATCGTCGGTTTTCGGGTCTGGTTGTGTTGCATGTGCATGTGAGATGACTGTAAAACGATGTAAGAGAAATCCATCCAAGTGCGGGAGGTGCTCTTCAAAAAACTGGGTAATGTTAAACACCATTTTATATTTTGCTTGCGGATCTTAGCAAATTAACTTACTTTCTATCATTATAATGGATTTCCGAAAAGTAACGCCTGATATTGTTAATACAACATAACGTTACCAAAATAATCTTGACACCGCCAAACTAATTCTTTTCAAGCGACCTTTAGCATAGTAAATATATGGACGTTTCATTAAGTCCAATGGTCAGTGTCCGCACAAAGTTGCAGCAGAATTTTATATAGACACAGCTTTTAAAGTTTAACCCATTTGTATTGGGAGAGCTATTCCTACTAAATATTAATAAATACGTAATCCCATATCACAAATCTATAAAAAAATCCCTTTGTATATAATTATTGTAAAACTATGCATTATCTGTTTATGTTTACACAAAATAAGTTCATAACTTGAAGAAAGTTATCAAAGTAACTACTGTTATTGAACGAGCATTTGTAACTAAATATAACTCTTCCATCTTCTTTAGTAATAAGATACGACGCATTTTAGCGAGTTATTTGGTACCTCCCTTACCGTTCAGGTTACACATCATTGGAACTCTTTACCCGATGAAATCAGTCAAAACATCCAACCTTTTGAAGGTTATTTCGTGAGCACTATTAAATAACACATTCATGTTTTAATTACTACTTTGCGATCATTATTAATTGTTATGATAATGTAAATACTCTAAAAAAATATGATAATGTATACATTATCATATTTTTTAGAGTTGATGCACCTATGAGTTCTCACCACATCTCTAGCTTTAACTAGCAAAACCTATGTATGGGCATTAAGTCCGCATCATTATTAGAGTCGTGGATCTATGTATGTATGTATGTATGTATAGTATGTAAGTCCACCCCTAGATACATTTTGTGTGAGGTTAAGCAATAATAGTAATTAATAAAAAGTATATTTTATTGCCAGCCAAAGGTCTTAATCAAATAGAATAAATGCGTCAGATATCGTAAAAAATATGACATAACCCTTCATGATTCCTACGGATTCTTGGATTATGACGTAACGTCGTTCTTAATCACTATCGATAATCCTAAATAATCATTTTCTTTCAGATATTCATCTAAATTTAATTATGATATATAAATATTTAATGATGAGCTTAGCAGTAACACAAGTAAAACTAATTATTGTAAATACATTTTGATATGTTCAAAATAAGTAAAACAAAATAGCATGTTATACGAGCTCTAATGTCACTGAAATTGGTGAACACAAATACTAAATGAGTGATTACTTACGACCATAAAATACCGTAATTATATAAAAAAAAAACATTTAAATAATATATATCGATTACGCTCTCTGCGCACGCTCTTCATTTAAGAATACTAAAGACAATAAATTTTTTATCGATCCAAAGTTATCGCCCATCTAGTATTTTCGCAGCCGGCTTTATTATTTTCCTGGCATTTTGTTATACTTGTATGTATGTATGTATATGCATGTATATGTATGTATATGAATGTGAATTTTATTTCCCTAGCTTAATCTATTTATTATTGAAAAGTCAAAGCCAGGGCATTATATCGGAATTATAATTCAATACAGTCCAAATTTACGTGCTGTATTATTTCCAAGTGAGGTAATTGCGTTCATAATAATACTTTTTAATGTTAAAGAAAAATAATATTAATTATTAAAACTCTAATAGCGACCGTTAGTCACTATTATAGGTATTTTCTGATGAATGTGTCAGTCACATTTCCTCTTACTTCTATTATTCAGACCAACAATTCTAAACCCAAGTGCTAATTATCTTAGAACTCATCACCGCCATCACTTGTCATTAAATGTAGCCACAATTGCATACAACATATAGATATACAATCCAAAATGAAATAGGACGGACCTGACCTGACATTAACGAAACATTACAGATTAATACAGGTGTCCATTATAATCTGTCATCAAGGAATAGTGTGAGCAGTATATTAATCTGTTTACATTTCGCAGCTCTACATTAAGGACCGAAAAAGGTAATACATACATTATTTTTAAACTATTTTGCGTTTCACCTTTTGACGATAATACAAGATTATTTAATAGCTTCTTTTAAAGTCAAATTTCTTTTTGCAATATTCAAAATTACAGCGTAATTACAATGGACGTTAGACACTGAGTGATATATATGCCACTTAAAGCGCCAACATTTTTTCTTGCTGAGATGTTCCCAACAGGAAGCAGTGAGATCGCCTCGGCCAAGATGAAGCAAGATTTATAGGTTACTGAATAACCGTCTGTCTGGCTCGGGTAATGGAAAAGCTAAGTTTAGTCCAAAAATGGGAGGTCTGATAACTGATACTGCAATAAGTATATGATAAAAGACTTATAATAGTATTTAGTTCTGAATGTACGTAGGCTTGTATCGTTAATTTAATTTTCTTAAAAAAAGTTAATATTTATAATAACAATATCATAAATAGCACATACACAACCAGTCACATCCACAGTAACTTGCAAATATAGGTGTTACAAATAATCAAATGTTACAAAAAATCAAAAATCTCTATATCAATAATTATAATAATAAATACAAAAATCTCGTGCGAACATCGAACCCGAGTGTTTTTCAGTGATGTAATTGCTGTTAGCCTTCTCGGCTTTTACAGCTTCATCGGATACTGTGCTTGCGGGCCAGGGGCCCACGTGCCAGGTTTGGTTTGACCCAAACATAAATAAATAAATAAAAACTCCTACAAAAACCTCGAAATTCGGACTGTGTCACGTTTGCTGCGTGCTTTCGCGATTTCGAAAATCTTAAATATTTTAAGTCATCTAATGACCGTCCGAGGGAGGCTGCGGGCGTCCATTCGGACTGTCGACTTGTGTGTCGGTAACTCTGGGCGGTGAGAACCGCCCTGAAACACGGGTGAATCGTGTGTACGCGGTGTGATTATTGACTATTGCGCGCAAATTGACTATTGCGCGCATTGACTATTGCGCGCTCGCGAGTGTTACTATGGTCGCTTAGCCATAGCGCCAACTGAACCGCTTATATCTCTAACCACATTAAAATAGTTTCAAATTCAAATAAACCAAAAAAAAAGCTAAAAATTCGACACAGGAGTCCTGTCCTTTAACTTCACTCTCTTATTAACTCTATTCTCTTTTGAGATAAAATCTTTTGAGATCTTAGTATGCATAAATAATACTAATTATACATTTTCCTTCGATTAGCTTTTGTTCAATTTCACTTCTCTTTCCTGTTTAATGGTTTGTGGCGTACTATTTTTGTTATTGGATAAAGTGATGAGACGAGCAAAACGTTCACCTGATGGTAAGTGCAACGTAATAAAACATAACAAATGCCGTGTCACCCAGAAAATTTCTGTAACACCACACTGAGCCCATCACCCTGAGACATAAGTTCTTAAGTCTCATATGCCCAGTGATTACGCTAGCTCACAGTGCCCTTCAAACCGAAACACAGTAATGTTTGCACACTACTGCTTCACGGCAGAATTACTGGCCCTGGGGTGGTACCTACCTAGACGGATTCCTGCATAGGAATCCCACCGTGAGTAAAAACTGTTACTATTCGGTGTCGTTTTGAATAAGATATAACAATTGGTAAAAACGTTGCAGTGTCAGTTCATATATGGTGAATCTGCGTGTATGCCGATGAGACGTAGATTTGAATCCCTACGCGTGCCAATATTAGCGACAGCTTTTGTTGTTGCATGAATGGGCCGGCTATCCCGATGAAGTACCACGACCTCACAGAATACCGGCGTGAAGTAGAAATCTAATAAACTTCTGCGTTACGTCAGGTGAGTGCAGGTAACCGGAGGCCCGTCTCTCTCCCCCAGTCAACATGGTAGCAGTACTGATCAACAATCTAGTCCAGGAGGGTACCAGCATCAATGGTTCTGGAGAATCCCTCACTGAACTTCATCTTATTGGCATGCGTTGGTATTCATTGTGATTCTCTAGTATCTCTGATACTGTACCTGATCCACCCTCTAATGTTATCGCATAATCATAACATCGAAAACAGATAGTGCAAATGATTGAGGGTTTTGTGCATACTCGTATGTGTTTCCGCTAAATATATTGGAAGACGTCGTCGTTGTCTTAATCGAAGAAGGACGTCAATTTCGTCAGTCCGCATTTTGAAACGAATACTTTTTCACTTATCAAGTACCTATTTCAGCTTTTTGATAAAAAATAACAGAATTAAATTTATTTTATATATATCAAAAAGAGACATAGAGTACAATATAGAGTTTATGTTATTTCTATCGAATGTTATTTTATTAAACCATACTGGTTCGAAAAAAATGTCCCTGTCCTAGAAAGAACCACCAAGATCCATCTCAAAGTTTCTTATTAGTATTCCCCGTTTGCCCCCTCTCCTATTAAAAAAAGTAAAAAGTACAGTAGATATACAAATTAACATCAACATCAGTATTTTGATACCGTATGTATAAATTCGTAATCTTGAAATTAAATAATATATTTTAACTCGTTGTTAAAAATTATTTAAAAACACTTAAATGTTTTTGTCTATCCCATGTTTTATTATTACACAAGAGAATCCGGATTCTTTTATTATAGAGTGATAAATTATCTTCTGATTAAAATAAACGTGAGACGTCAAGTAATAAATAACCCACATAGAGCGTGCACAAGCAATTTTTGGTTGAAAATTCTTTGGGCCGAGAAAAATGAGACGGTATCCAACTAGACCATCGTACAATAATTTACTAGCAAACATAAATATGTATGTTAAAATCTTAGGTTCGAAAATTCACGTATACGATATGTTTACCGTATTATTCTGACAGTTGTTGTTTACGTTTATGTAACAATTACGTGATCTTTGTAAATATACAATTTTTATACATATAGTTACTTATTCTTCTTTTCTGAATTATCTTCAATTATATAAATTGTAATTTCCACTTCTTCTTTTTAGTTTTCCGAACAATGCTTTTGTTTTTTGACAGTCTAACTCCCGTTTTATTTTCGTTTGCGGCCTCGTAAGCTTTTTTAATTAGTGAACACGAGTAATATTCAGTGCGATTGTGTTCTCCTTCCCAGAAAAGTTAGGGTGTGATAGGTGGGTGGAATAAAAACTATACACGGTATTATTAATTGACTATTTTTGGCTGTACTAGAGTCCCGTACATCCAAGAACATAAAAATTATGTTCTCCTAGCCGATTTCGACCACGGCGACAACTTCCGAATCCGAATGTCGAGAGACATCCACAGCGCAAGAGATATTATAGTGCGACAATAAATACATAAACACACAAACATAAATACACAAACGTGTATGCGCAAACACAAAGGCACTCACTCGTCCAAACCTACCCGCGCCCGATGTAACGCTGATGCGATAAGATAGGAGATAGGCTAGGATGCAGTGTCAGAAACACGGGGACAATCACAACGCAACCAGACCTGGAAACCAACAATTTGTGTTTTAGCACAAATGTCAGCTCCGGCTGTGATTCGAACCCAGGACCCGCGGCGTAGAAGTCAGATTCTCTGACCCATTGGCCAGTTATTCTGGCACGAAACAGTAGTGTGCAAACATTATTGTGTTTAAGTCTGAAGGGCACTGAGAGCTAGTGTTACCACGGGGCATACAAGATTTAAGAACCGATGTCTCAAAGTGACGGGCGCAGTGTGGTGTCACGCAGAAATTTTCTGGGTGACACAGCATTTGTTATGGGCTGACGTTGAACTTACCATCGGGTGAATGTTTTGCTCGTTTCGTCACTTAATTCAA
This sequence comes from Luehdorfia chinensis, assembly GCA_019845155.1. Classification (NCBI taxonomy): domain Eukaryota; kingdom Metazoa; phylum Arthropoda; class Insecta; order Lepidoptera; family Papilionidae; genus Luehdorfia; species Luehdorfia chinensis. The sequence continues at coordinate 14,637,072 of JAHVAK010000527.1, forward strand.
TAAAAAAAATATAACGAAAAATAATGTGTGCAATTAAATTCACTTGAAGATGTACATTGCTGAAAACTACTAACACACATTTTGTATTAACTCAAAAATATATGATCGGTCGGGGAAAAAGTCTTTTCGCATATCCATACTAATATTATAAATGCTCTCTGTCCCTCTGTTTTTTGTTACCTTTTCACGGTTCCACCACTGAACGAATCTTGACGAAATTGGACACAGAGATAACTTGCGTCCTGAAGACGGTCACATGATACTTTTTCTCCCAGAAAATCAAATATTTTCCAAAGGATATTAAAAAAACCTATCTCAACGCGGTCGAAGTCGCGGGCATCAGCAGTAGTACTCGTGTATATAAATAAAATCTCTTTGCCTGTTTTCAATTGTTTCTCTTTCTGTCAGAATGAGTGAATCTAATAAAGAAATTCGATTCATTTTAAACTCATATTATAAAAAAGCAAAAAATGCAACGCAATACGAGAAAAAAAATTGTGACGTTCATGGACCTAATGTAGTGTCAGTAAGAGTACCACAAAGTTGGTTCAAGCGTTTTCAATCCGGGAATTTTGATGTTAAAGATGTACCTCGCTCTGGTGGCCCTGTTACGGATAAAATGGACGCCATTTTTGAAAAAGTGGAGCAAGGTCGGCATATCAGTAGTTACGACATAGTCGAAGAACTTCGTCGTCGTCGCCGTCGTCGTTGTATCCTAATACTAGTCCACTGCTGAACATAGGCCTCCCCTATCATAGATTGTCACACCCAACGCAAAATACGCGCATAGACGTGGAGTTGCGGAAATCAGCCCGAAGCAATCTAGATTGTCACAAAAGTTAGTAGCTCTCATTTTGGGGGAATTTTGCCTTAGTTCCCACGCTTGGCAGGCGGGTTGGCAACCGCAGAACTGCCAAAACACAAATTTCTAAAGCAACGGGATCATTTCACATACATACATACATACATAAGATCACGACTGTATCCCATAAGGGGTAGTCAGAGACTGGGCACTCACTGCCAAAACGGATGACTGCCACAATCCACGTTTCACCAAAACAATATAATGCACTTGGTGTGATAGGTGGTAAGCCCATCGCCACCATGCGCTGTTGGGTGCAATATATCATTTCACTACTTTCAAAATAAAATCATTGAACAAAATGAAACTTATGTATATAATATGTAATTAAATGCAAATAAACTTTGAAAAAAAAATGTCTTTTCATATAAAATGCGAAGAAACTTTTTCCCCAACCTAATATAACAATTATAGTCATAGTCAAAGCACATTAAGAAACAAAATTGTCTTTGTGCTTATTTTATATTAAAAAACTGTGTTACACTATTACTCAGAACAATCTGAAAAAATGTAATAAATTAATGCATTTATTATAATTTACTTTATGCACTATTATTTATTTAAATATTAAAGCCTAAAAAAGCCTATAAAAATTTAAATATTAATTTATAATACTTCTCTTCATCAGCGATTATTGTGAACCACAAGGATTCGAATCTCATTTTTATAAAAGGTAGCATTGTACTCGGTGTATATAATATATGTGAATGTAGCACATACCAGTTACAAGAACTTTATGTAAGTTGCCAAATTGTTATAATACGTTAAACTTACAGTAGGCAAAGTTGATAACATAAGGGAGTCACTCAGTCACATCCGGTAGTCCCAGTAGTAACTACATTACTGCAATAGCTTGAATTTGTAAGCTAGATTAATATATAAATTCTAAAGTCCATATGAACAAAACGCCACAGGAACGGTTTGTATTGAATTAACTAAAAACAAATATGCATGTTCAGGATATTAAGTTCTTATCAAAAATTATCCCGATCACTTCATTGGCAGATACAAAACAATATTCAATAAAATTAAGCTACAGATAAAAACAATAACAAGAATGGGATGAGCAGCAATTGTTTTGATGATGTATTATTATATACATATATGTATATCAGGACGTTGAAGCCTAATGGACAAAGTGGATGGTAATACTGACATTAAATTATAGATACTAAAGAGTAAGACTTGTATATGAACAAAGTAATGTAGTTGTTGTGATATGCCGTAGGGACTGTGAGTTACGATATACTATTAATTATTATTAGGTATCGAAGTCATAACTGACTCGCCTGCAGATGACTCCGTCATAATTAACGATCCAAAACTTATATCTTATCTTCGAGGCAAACATCCATTTATATGGATTTAGTTTATTTTGTTTACCACTGCAGCTTTTGTTATATGTTAATATAAACTAATTACTATTGAACAAATTGAATAATACTGTAACCTCACCGGTATTAAAGTAAAACCCTAATGTACCTTTACTGAAGTATTTTAAGCGAACTTACCTGTTTTACCGTATGTATACACAAAACAAATTATAAAGTTGAAGAACGAAACTGGTTGTATTTATTACATAAAAGAGCGTCGAAGCTAAATGATACAGATAAAAAGACCAAAAACCACCATCCTTGGTAATTACACAGTATACAGATTACTACCCATAAAACATAGTATGACTCTTCTTTACCTTCCCGTATCCGATAGAAAACATACATTTTACCATCGTAGAAAGGTTCTGCTGCAGTGTCAGTAGATACACAACTTAGCAGATACGTTATATACTAAATGATACGATGGCATGCAAATGAATGCTAATTAAAAATATACGCATTAAACAAACAAACTTTATGCTACGAAAACCCAAACTTAACTTTTAGGCAATGTACATGCACATAAAAATATGTACCTGCGTTAAACAAACATTAAAATGTAATCAAAGAACTACAAATATTTACATTTTTCACAAATACATTCAGAATAATTGAACTTGTGCAGAACATGCGACTAGAACTAGTTTAAATGAAAGAAGTTTTAAATCGAGCTATTCAGCATTTTGAGCAGCTTCAAGTAAACTATAAATTAAAATAGAAATGCTTGATACTTTCAGTGCAGCAGTTGTGAAGTAGAAATTCTATTACGTCGGTTGTAATTTACATATTCCGAGGCTCTGATGACACTAGAAACTTTTTCGTCAGAAACGTCTTTTTTTGATTATAAGGTACTTTTGTTTGTTAAAGGAACACATTTTGGACTCATATCATAAACCATACTCATATCATAAATCATCGCTTAAACATGCAACAGTTGAGACTTGTTGTATTTTGAAACTTTTCGACTAGTATGCTAATCTCATTGTCATACAATATGAGTTCATCTTAATTGAACATATAAACCGTTTGAATATCTCAATCTTCACTCACAATGTGATTTATGGAGAGGTAACATCTGTGGGACCTAAAATTGGGGCCCTAAAGTTAGTAAGCGCCTAAAGTTTATAGCTAGAGGAAACTTCAGGAAACGTACAAGGAAATTACTCTATAAGATTTTGGATATTACGATTTTATTTTTATTACAATTTAACTTGATCTTTAATGTTTACGTATAATAGAGGGCACATACATATCTATAATGTTACCCCAGCATCAGGTATTATTATGTCGGTTTTAGAATCATACAACGGTTTATGTAAAAGTGGGTATCATCACCATCATCATTTCAGACTATCACTAGTCCACTGCTGAACATAGACCTCCCCCATAGATTGCCACGCTTGGCAGGCGGATTGGCAACCGCAGTTTATTTATTCAGACATTCCAGAAAGATGCTGTTGCCCATCTTCTGGTATTTATTTTCCCTCTGTCGACTTTTACGACACCCACGGGATGAGATGGAGTGGTAAATTCTTTTAAACCGCCACCACACGGCGAATAATTGGTATATTTCATAAAATTAAATGAAACAGGACTATGTACTACTGCGGACAAAATATTATATATACAGTCACGCCTCTTTCCCATGTTCATTCCCAGTAGTACTATGGAACTGTACCATGTATGACTTGGGCGAATTTTTCATCTCGCTAGTTCCATTATATTGTAAGACTTAAAGTTATGGAACTACTAAGACAGTTATTTAGTGGTACCGAAAACCGCGACCGCGTAGCCTTGTGGTCAGAGTACCTGACTTCTACGCCGCGGGTCCTGGGTTCGAATCCCAGCCGGAGTCAACATTTGTGCTAAAACACAAATTGTTGGTTTTCGGGTCTGGTTGTGTTGTGTTTGTCCCCGTGTTTCTGACACTGCATCCTAGCCTACCCCCGATCTTATCGCATCAGCGTTACATCGGGCGCAGGTAGGTTGGGACGAGTGAGTGCCTCTGTGTATGCGCGTACACTTGTGGCACTTTAATATCTCCTGCGCAGTTGATGGCTCTCGACATTCGGATTCGGAAGTTGTCGCCGTGGTCGAAATCGGCTAGGAGAACATCATCATCATCATCATCATCATCGGTACCGAAAATATGTAGTAAAATAAAAACTTCTTTAATATGATGGTTACACTATAATAATTTGTTTCTGGTTGAAAAACTTCCCTAAAATAATAAATAGATTAATAGTACGTATTTCGTAGGCAATATATAGTGTCCGCGTACCGCTGGTATTACAAATATTGATGAAAAAAGAACTGGTCGGTCGTCCTTTAACGGTATGCACAGTACGTCCCTAAAAACTATTTTACACGCTTTATAGCTTCACTTGTATGTTTGTTTGTTTGTATGTTTGTATGTATGTAACCGACTCCTTAGGGCTCGATTTTCTCCTACTTTGAACGATCCGATTTAATTCAAATTTTGCACACCTGTCAAAGACCGATGACAATGCAATAATTCGACTAAAAAATAAAAAATAATAGTATAAAAAAACTAAAAAAACACGCTTTTATAGAAGATCCAACTAAATTACTCAATAGATGGCGCTAATATATTCCTGTTATAGAGGTCATCGTCTTAAATTAGTTTGTAACAAAAAAATAGTTAAAAAAAACTAAAAAAGCACGTTTTAAACAAAATCCAACTAAAATACTCAATAGATGGCGCTAAATATTATACGCTGTGTATTAGAAAGCCAACGTCTAAATTTACTCAATAGATGGCGCTAATATGTATACACGCTTTTATAAATAAACCTAACTAAAAAGTAGAAAATAAATAATAATGCTTTTTAAGATATCATCGAAATGATAATCCTTCTTCTCATATCTGTCAATGAAATTTTTATAACTATTGACACCATGCACCATGCTTTTTTTAACATTAAACATTTTTTTCTTATTTCCACTATTATTCATTTATATTTATTAGAATTTTTTACACTATTCTTAATTAAAATTTATTAAAATTTATTTTCTCTTTTTTGGTTTTGTTTTCTATACAAAGCGTATTTTTTAGGTTTTTCAAACTATTATTTATATGGTCTAATGTTTTTATTGGTTTATTTTGGCATGAAAAAAGTAAGGAATTATTTTTACCTGCCAGCACTGAAGACATAGTACTTGTTACAAATCATTAAATTAAAAAAATGATCATGCATTGGTCATTAAAATATTAATGTTTTTATAAACTAGATCGGCACAAGTATATTACGCCGTATAATGATTTATTTTATTTACGCGAATACTATACATTTAATAAAACCAAATTTACGGATTTAATCAAAGTTTATATTAAATATAAACCGATCTTACTACTAAGGTCGGATTTCACCGTTGAAACTAAACGCGATCAGTTCAAGAAAAACGAAGTTTAAGCATTTAACTGAGTTCAATGCTACAGTTTGCATTTCATCAACATCAAATGAACTCAGTCAATGCTAAACGCGGTTCAAATTCTGAACGCCCAATTTTCGACGTTCAGCTCTTTAAACGCGTTTAGAATCGTCAATTGCACAACTATTTTATTGAGGGCAAGATGTCCAAAGCATCAGTCCTGCCTGCTGTAACGATGGATTATAAAGCACTGGAATTGTAATAAATAATAATATATATATAGATATATATATATATATATATATATATATATATAAAATTTAAATCTTTCGTATTTATTTTTATTTATCAATTGTCTTCTTATGTATTTATTCATCATCATCATCATCATCAGCCTCAGTCCACTGCTGGACATATTTATTCACCTGTTTTAAAATATGTACATACAAATTTAAAAAGTAAAATCACCTGCCATCTAAAGGTTACTAAAGCAACGCTTAACGTTGAAACGAAGCTTGTAATTCAAAACAAGACTACTTTTACGAAATAAGTATTAAACATGATCTCTTTTCAAGTCTTTGCTTCTTCAATGTAGGCGTCGTTATACGTAACAGATGCCACTGTTGCTTGCGCCTGCTAAGACAAATGTTTTGGTTTTCGCTACGATTGTAATTCTGTTAAGTAAAATTACTATTGTACACTAATGTAGAATGGACGACCGCGTGGCCTAGTGGTCAGAGTACCTGACTTCTAAGCCGCGGGTCCTGGGTTCGAATCCCAGCCGGAGCCAATATTTGTGCTAAAACATAAATAGTTGGTTTTCGGGTCTGGTTGTATTGTGATTGTCCCCGTGTTTCTGACAATGCCTCCTAGCCTACCTCCGATCTTATCGCATCAGCGTTACATCGGGCGCAGGTAGGTTGGGACGAGGGAGTGCCTCTGTGTTTGCGCGTACACTTGTGGCACTATAATATCTCCTGCGCAGTTGATGGCTCTCGACTGTAGTCGGAAGTTGTCGCCGTGGTCGAAATCGGCTAGGAGAACATCATCAATGTAGAATGTGTTCATATTAAAAAAATACAAGGGGAAGATCCATAGTAGCTCAGAAAAAAGCCAAAGTAGTTTTATCCTCGTCGGCGGCATCACATACAGTTATACAAAATTGCTTATCGATTTACCACGTACCACTCGGCCATAAGTGAAGACATCGTGAAGAAACCTTTACGTCTTATAAATAAGAAATATTTCGAATGCATGTGAAGTACGCCGATTTGCACTGAAATATCGTGCGAATCCTCTCCCGCGCCAAAACTCGTCACAATGATGAGACGGGGCCTGCGGTCAGTATATGGGACAGTGATATGCTTTTTGTTGTTACTTTGCTTTTAATACGATTTTGTAGTTAATTGAATAACCCAAACTATATAAATTAAAATGTATGTTTTTGGTAGATCTGTTTGAAATTAATAGACTTCGACACCGTTCGCTCGACCACCATGAAAGATGGTACATATATGTACTATTTCATGGAGAAGGTGTTATACCCACTTTGTTGTAACTGGCCACTAGATGGCGCTGCAGCACATAAACTTCTATACAGTATAACGGACCGGAACGTAAAAAGGTGTTTGAGTATGGAGAATATTTTCGCACTCTCCTTTTTTTTGTAACTCTCTATTAGATTTCGCTGCAGAATATCAACTGCAATTAAATATAGGTATTCATAGGCTGGATAACGTCTGCCGGGTGTTGCTAGTGATGCCCGCCGTTTGTTGGCGGCTTAAGAGAATCTACCACACCATCTCACCCCGTAGGCGTCGTAAAAATCGACGTAGGGAAAATAAAAACCGGGAGATAGGCAGCTGCATCTTCCTTGAACACCTGAATAAACTGCGGTTGCCAAACTTATCCTTAAAAAAAAACTTATATATAAAATGAGAGCTACAAACTTTTATGGCAATCAATGGGAGAGGCCTATGTTCTGTAGTGGACTAGTGATAGACTGAAATGATGATGATGATGATATGCTGCTGGTAGTAGGATTCCTATGCAGGAATCCGTCTAGGTAGGTGCCACCCTAGGGCCAGTTATTCTGCCGTGAAGCAGTAGTGTGCAAACATTACTGTGTTTCGGTCTAAACGGCACTGAAAGCTAGCATAATCACTGGGCATACGAGACTTCAGAACTAATGTATCAAGGTGACGGGCGCAGTGTGGTGCTACACAGAAATATTCGGAGTAACACAGAATCTGTTATGGGCAGACGTTGCACTTATCATCAGGTGAACGTTTTGCTCGTCTCGTCACTTTAACGAATAAAAAAAAATACTATGCCAATATTAATTGTAAGGAACTGATACAATCTGTCACCGGATTTGCTTACTAAAGGTATTTGATGAAAACTCCATATAAGTCATTTCAAATTCTATACCGGATCATGACTGATCGAAATTTGAAACCTGCCATTAGTTGGCAGCGTACCTGCCGGTGAGTCATCGGTCTAAAACTGCGTCATTGCAGAAACACTAAAATGTTTCTTCGCTTCATTGTTTTTTAGCATATTGACAGAAAATTCGTTTTTTAAACATAGAATTAAATAATTAAGAAGGAAACAAAATTGTTTTAATGTTTTCTTATGTCCTTAACAAAACATTTTACAAAGGCTAATTTATCTACAACTAACTGCATATAAACTGCCTCAAGCGTACACCTCATTGTAAATAAATCCCGGGAAGTTTAATGCTATTTCGAGGTGTTATATAAAAAAAATCATTAACTAACTGAAGCGAAATCGAATAGTAAAACGCCTCTGGAGTTTAATTAAGCTAAATTAAATGTAGGCGCTGTATTATAAATATAAATCATTTTGCTCACAGTGCTTTTAATAGTGGCAATTGAATAACAACAAGTTTTAACTATACGACTCCTTTTAGTTTAAAGAGATGTTTAATATTATTATTTCTATAAAAATAACATTGACGCCACCGTGTAACTCTATAAGTCTATGTTGGATATATGAGGAATGTTTACTGGTGGTAGGATACATATGCAGGAAACCTCCTGCAAAGCTCCGCAGTGCCATTTATATTGCCGTCATGTAGGGGTGTGTAAACACCAATGTGTTTTGGATTTGAAGCTTATAATTACACCTACAGCACCCAGACCCGGAACATCTATTTGTAGGTCACAAAAATATTTGTCCCGTGCCGCAGAAGTCAATAGCTTACCCATTGTGCCAACTGATCTGACCAGTTTCTATATGCGACGAAAGAACCAGTCTCATGGTGGCAAGCGCAGTGCTGTTCTATACAGAACTGTCTAGTGCAAAGTTCTGCGTGAAACCGCAAGACGTGGTAGGATTCCTTACTGGTGGTAGGATTCCTATGCAGGAGTCCGTCTAGGTAGGTACCACCCCAGGGCCAGTTATTCTGCCGTGAAGCGTTAGTGTGCAACATTACTGTGTATCGGTTTGAAGGGCATTGAGAGCTAACGTAATCACTAGCCATATGAGACTTAAGAATTGATGTCTCAGGGTGACGGGCGCAGAGTGGTGTCACACAGAAATTTTCTGGGTGACACAGCATTTGTTATGGGCAGACGTTGCATTTACCATCAGGTGAACGTTTTGATCGTTCCGTCACTTTTATTAAAAAAAAAAAAACTGGTATCGGCAGGCGTTATCCTCTATTCAACTAACAGGTAGTGCTATCAGTGACTATTCGTTATCTTGCTACAAGTTACGAGGCGTTACGCAGCGCCATACAACTTTTTCATCATCTACCAACTACTGACGTCCGTTTGTTACAGAAACGGTTTTGACTTACTATTCGATTGTAAGGAAAACGTCTCGTTTTATGAATACAGGAACCGGGCGTTACTCTGCTCCTTACTTCCATAAAATAATATAATATTATTTCCATTACTAAACATTACTACATTGTATAATAAAACTCAGATCAATCATCAGTGAGCATTCAGTCAGGCGGCGAATGAGCAGCAAAATGAAACGAAGTGTCAAAAACCAGGTCAACTGTATCAAACAACAAAGACTTACCATATCACGATACAGCTATCGGGTTTTATACGAGAACACACCGCTCTGACAGATAATTCCTGTCTGTATAAAATAAACTTACCCACTAATCCACAAATTATTTATTTTTAATATTTTAACAAGATTTAAAAGGAATTCAAGTTTGATCTTCTTAGTTATCTTTGAATCAAGACTAAGAAAAATTTAACTTACCTATATTGTTTTAATTCTTCAAATTTTGTCATAGCTTCTTTAATTTCATACCTTATTTTCTAGTTTATCGTTTACTAAGAAACAAGAATATAATTCAACCAATGCAATACATTTTTTTCAACTTTTTAATCGTTTCCAATGCAAAAAATGTTTTTGCAAAAACTTTGGTCATAACGTAATAAACTTTCTTCAAGTTTATCAATTCTCGTGGAAACTAGAACCAATGCAATATTTTTTTTCACCATTTTCAATCGTTTCCTTTGCAATAAATGTTTTTGCAAAAACTGTAATCAAAACAAATTAAAACGTTTTTTTTTAAAATGCGAAACTACTTTTTTCACTACAAAGCGGCTAGTGATACATAAATCACGTATTTATATATAGATTATAGATTACTGAGAAAACGTTGTACCCCTGTTGTGCGCACAAAGGAGTGTGAGATCTGGCATAGTAAAAGTTTCTATAGAGAAGAAGCGAGAAAGCTCAAATTTATATATAACATGTAGTACAAAATACATTAAATTGATTGAAATAAATCATTAATTATTTATGTCCATACCGACAATGTCAATAACTTAATAGTCTGTCGTTTGTTTACGTTCAACACTTAATGCCAGTGTCAAATACCTAAAAATTAGTGGTCAAACAGTCGCACAGAGTAGAGAATGTGGCTAAAGAATTTAAAATGTTGGCAACTTAAAATTAAAAAAAATTATGAATCGCGGTCGAATTTCGACCACTAGGCAACCTACGACTAGTGAAAATAAATGTTGTATTTATTGTTTGTAACTAATATATATAATTTGAGGTGGTTGTAACGATTTTATGTGAAATCAGTGAATTAACGTTAAAATAAGTCTTTGCACAGAATTAAATAATGAAATTTTGGGGTTGCGAGTTTAGTACGTCATGTCCACTAGCAAGCATTATTTTGTAAAAAGTGTAAGTTGACAGTAGTAACAAACAGGCTTCGAATAATAATGTTTAGCACATTGAATAAAAGCCTTATGATGCCGATATAATTCGAAAGGTTAATCAAAAATAAATCGTCCATTCTATGTAATACAGATGTCCGGCGGAGTAGAATAGCACATACCTAAAAAAAAACCTAAAGAGGTACTACCTCGGCGATGTGTCGTAAGAGGCGACTAATGTATTGTACGGACAGACTTTATTCGTGCAGAATAACACCAGTAATATGCAATGCTGTCAGTATACTGCTCGTAGGTACGCAATGGGGAGTACAGATTTTTATATAATATATACATTTTAATTAAATGTTTACATACTCGTATATCAATTATTTACAAATAAAAATACCATTGATAATTCTCGTCGGGTTGGGATAATTATTAATAAGAAAGATATTTTCATTTCAATTATAAAAGATATATTAAACACAATTACATAAGATAAAATAACTTAAGCCTAAAATGTTACAAGATTTATGGCAATAGAATAACACCTGTTTAAAATCGTGACCGTCGAAAATTCGACGGCTCGGTTGGCGCAGTTTTGCGCTGTGGGTCGCAAGGCTCGATTCCCGCACAGTATTGCCTTGCAAATAGGTGTTTCGGGTCTGAGGGTTACTTCTTGTGCAATTAATATCTATGAAACTTGATGCATAAAAATCCTGGAATTGGGTATCGTTTTTCAAATGACAGTTTTTCAATCTGATGTATATTACATGAAATTATATTTTAAAGCATTTGTTTTACATAGAACAAAAAGAGTTTAGTGCTACGTATAAAAATATTCCATAAAGCCTAACCAACTTTAACATACAAAAAGTAACTGATATATTTCTATAGTCCAATTATTGTTTGTTATTGTACATCATTAGCTCAGTGATGGCATAGTGACCTTGTGACGAATTATTTTACGACTCAAGTTATCTAATCAAAGCAAGTCAGTGTCCCCCACGCCTCGATCATTTGTTACGGAATGTTTTTTGAGCAAGATTCGGTGCATGCGGCTTCTTTCGGGGGTGTTCTGTAGCTATATTCTATTACAGTCAGCAACAGAGGGCTAAAGCCGATAATAATACAAAAAAATATTAAAATGACACATACATAGATACAAATTAATGAAGTTATTTAATTATTTTTTAATTGTATAAAAGTGATGAAACGAGCAAAATCGTTCCCTTGATGGTAAGTGCAACGTCTGCCCATAACAAATGCTGTGTCACCCAGAACATTTCTGTGTGAACTCCTCACTGTGCCCATCACCCTGAGACATCAGTTCTTATGTCTCATATGCTCTGTGATTACGCTAGCTCACAGCGCCCTTCAAACCGAAACACAGTAATGTGTGTGTGCACACTGCACTGCTTCACGACAGAATAACTGGCCTGGGGTACTTACATAGACGGATTCCTGCATAGGAATCCTACCATCAGTGAAATGAATGTTTGAATGTTATGAATGTTTTATTATCTTCCTTACCACCTAATAAGTACCGTCTGTTTTAATTCAGGAATTAAAAATCCTTTATTATAAATATTCCTTGAAGAATAATTAAAACTGCTAATCAACACATTCATAGTTACCTTCTATTAATGATTTAGAAATATTAGAAAATACACTATACAAAATATAGCTACATAGCCATTTGTAAACAAAGGAAAAGTTTCCTTTCATACATATGTTATTCTTTCACTCTTTTCACAAGCTTGTTTCCTCTTTAATTGTGCGCGCATGTATCCAACCTTGGTTTACAATAGCTCCGTTTCGAAGACCTAGAAAATTTCTATTCTAAAATGTATTTATAAATATATTTTTGTACACATTTTAAACGTTACATATTCATAAATACTTTTTAATTGCTTTATAACTTAAAAAAAACCAAATAAAAATATCATCGTTAAAAGCTGTGCCCAATAAACCACCCTACTGAACATCAGAAGCCACGCACAAAATTAAGCATTTTTATAAGTAGAACTCCGCTTAGGTTGGTACCGTGGCAGTTCAGTATTTTACCGTCAAGCAGTGGTGTGACAACACAACTGTTTCCGGGTTGAAGGGCACTGAAGATAGTGGTTTTTTTTTTATAAATTAACTCACATTTGGATCTCTCATGTATCATAGTCCGTTTTACAGACCTAAATTTCACATGCTCAACACTAATCAAAACCGAAAGCCAAAGATTAGTGTTTTTGACTAATGTTCTCCGGCTGGGATTAAAACTCAGAACTCGTGGCATAAAAGTCAATAAAACAGCACATGAAACTGAGGAAGTAACATGAAGCATAACAATTGCAAATTAACCGATAACTGTGTAATAAAAATTAAAATAAATCTACTGCCCTCTTACGACTTAAAGCTGAACTTTTTATTTCATTTTCCCACCTTTCCAACGGCGTCCTCAAGCACAATTCTAACGTTTTAATTTCCTACTAGATGCCGCTAGTAGCACTTAATATTTTCAAATGTTACACACAGATAGTAAATGTATAGATGTGAAGTATAGGTAAATTATCTGATATTATTATGAAAAAATGGCATTAAAATATAAACATTAATTATTTTGCCGCCTATAGTGTAGAACCCTGGTCTGAGTCTCGTATGTCCTTGCTGGCAACATGGACTGTTTTCGTTTTTTGGTATATTCAGTTTAAGGAATAGTTGCAACAGAATAGAATAGAATATTTTTTATGTAGATAATTTACATTATGAACATCACTTTTTTATTAAAGAGATTAATATTTTAACGTACATTCATAATGTTTACATATTGAGACGCCAAGGTTAAGATATTAGTTTATTTAAATTTATCTCGAAGAGACACTCTAGAGCCAAGATTATAAATAGATCTTATCTTATATTAGTGTCGTGTGGTGGCGGCTCGTTAAAAGAATACTACCACTCCATCTCATCCAATGGATCTCGTAAAAGGCGAGTAAGGAATTAAACTGCACTGTGCACCCAACAGCGCATGGTGGCGATGGGCTCACCACCTATCACACCAAGTGCATTATATTGTTTAGGTGAAACGTGGATTGTGGCAGTCATCTGTTTTTGCAGTGAGTGCCCAGTCTCTGATTACCCCTTATGAGATACAGTCGTGATCTTATGTATATTACGTCAGTCGCATTTCCCCATAGCAAAATACCATAAGACATTATGCTAATAAAATAACTAAAATAAACTAATCTAGCTATTTCAACATTAGTCAGGTTTCGATTTTTTTACAGCATAAACTGCAGAGCTAAGTCTACCTGCTAGTGTAGATATATGGGGTCTCCATAGAAGTTTCGCGTCAAAAGTTATTCCAAGAAAGACAGTGGTATCCACAAGGTTCAACGATTACGAGTATAATCGTTTAACATTTGTTGTTGTGAATTTTATACATTTAGTGTCATTGCCATTAAAAAGCAAATTGTTAACGATAAACGAATGTACTACTTTTGAAATCACATTATTGACCTCGTCATATAATAAAAGTTGACGTTTTATTTTGAAAATAAATGACGAATCATCAGCAAATAATAAATAATATATCATGGTTATTTCCTATTATGTAAATAAGGAATAGAAATGGGCCGGGAATCGAACTCTGCGGGACACCCCAGATACTGCTAACTAATTTATGCTTTCTTTTGCTCAAATATGAAGCTCAAGTACAGAATATCTTATATCGTAATGACGTAGTTTTATGATGTGTGTTTCATGAACACCCAAGGCATCCTGCGAATTCTCCCAGGCATCGAATATATACTTAGTTAAATCAACAACGGTACCGGTTGTAGAACGACCCCTTGTAAAATTAAATTGGTTTTTGTGAAACAATTTATGTAAATTAAAATGTTTTAACCTTCTTTTATTAAGAACATTTTTTTCAAAAATTTTACTTAATTTTGCTATTTGCTAGATGTAATACCAGTTTTAAATGAAGGTATGATTTTACTATGTTTCATCAATGTCTTCTTTTATTTACGCGAATATTACACATTTAAATAAAACTACTTTTTTACGGATTTTATCGCGTTTAATTTTTGAACTATTTTTATCCGACGTTTCGGACACTTTACAGCACCCATGGTCACGGGGGGACTGAATACTGAGACTGAACGCGATAAAATCCGTAAAAAAGTAGTTTTATTTAAATGTTTCATCAAATCAGGAAATAATCCAAGTTCAATACTAGAATTAAATATTATGACTAATTGAGGTGCAGTTATATTTATAATATACGTACTGACTTTAACAAACATAACTACCCCATAGATCTGCGGTTCTCTTACAATCAATGGTCTTAAAGTGATATAAAATATCATTTGTATCATTCAAATAAATTTATCGCACAAGAACTTACATTTTGTTTGAGTAATGTCTCAGCGGCAGTAGGAGAAGATTTAATAATTTGGTTGTCAAAATTGGAATTTCAGTAAAAACTTTTCAAAAGCTGTAGCAACATCTTGATCAGATGTCATAAGCTGGTTGTTAATATTTAATTTGTAATCCGAGTCCTTGACTTTCTTTTCTTTTATTGCATAAAGTGATGAAACGAGCAAAACGCTCACCTGATGGTAAGTGCAACGTCTGCCCATAACAAATGCTGTGACACCCAGAAAATTTCTGTGTGACACCACACTGTGCCCATCACCCTGAGACATAGGTTCTTAAGTCTCATATATCCAGTGATTACGCTAGCTCACAGTGCCGTTCAAACCGAAACACAGTAATGTTTGCACACTACTGCTTCACGGCAGAATAACTGGCCCTAGGGTGGTACCTACCTAGACGGATTCCTGCATAGGAATCCTACCACGTTTCACTGTTAATAATATTCCAAATCATTTTTATTTTATCCGAGGCTTTCTTTATTTTATTGCTTAAGTGTAAAGACTAGGCTGCGGAGCATACTTTTTTAAATAATTTGGATTAATTTGTAACATATTCTACGTATTGTAACTATTCAACTTTCACGTTGATAAAATTAATTACGTGACCAGAAAATAGACTTAATCTTTTTCAAGATCTTTTCTAAAGGTTATTTCATTCTAGGCCATTTGAATGATATATGTTAATTAATTGTGATCGTCATAGGTAGGACCCTTTTATCTACGTTGTGTTTATTTTTAGTAACTTGTTCTTTTAGGTGTATCATGGAAAAATGTTTATTCACTAGAGAAGCTGCAAGTCCAAGACAGTGTACTAATACTAATTAATTATTATTCCCTATACTCTTGTAAAGGGTTCACAATGTTTAATATCTATTGCAAAGAGATTCGTATTCCGCACCTGTATAAGATTAACTTTAAACTATTAATAACCCACTACAAGCTATCGCTCCCCCAACATTTTTATTTTAAAAAAAATGTGGGGAAGGCACACGGCTCCAACTCCCGCCGTGTGCGGTGAGCGCCTTCCAATCCATGCGCTCCCCCCGACACAGGACAAGAAGTCGGGAACAAGGACCGTAGTCCACAGCAACACTGGCGAACCAGCAAAAAGAGGGCTTGGCCTCTTGCTAGTGCGTAAGCACAAACTTAGACCGAAGTCTCGCATGTCAATGCGTGTTTACATCATACAAGTATACAGCTAAGTCCAGTCTTCGTGGATGTACGTCGCATGGATTTGGCACACGTCGAGCAGTTATGAGCACTCGGCCCAATAAACTAGTAAAGCCTTCCGTACGCGCCATCACTTCACCAGACCGCTGCAACTGTAGATGAATGTCGAGTGTGTGGCATCAACATCCAATACAAGGTCAGCACGGCAATTTGCCGCAGAGCACGTCGTGAGTCCATTGCTCACTTCAAGGGTATGGGGTCCCACGTTGTGCAGCTTTCGGCTGCAGCCTGAGAGTCTCCTCCCGCCAGCTACCATCCGCATGAAGTAGACGCATTAGCTCCACCAACCATTGTAATGATGTATTTTGCCATTATTTATCATTTATAATTATCATTCAGCCATCAGGCAATCAGCATTCTATTATATTCGTCAAATGGGTTTGTGTAATTGACGTTGAGTATTATGTATTTCGATCAAGTTTGTCTCACCCACCACCAAGTTTCCAGTTATCATTCATTTGTGGGAATTTACTGAGAGCTTTATTTAATATTGTTGTTATTCAACACATGGAGGGCAGACAGTCTGCAGTCTCGTTATAGAGAGACCCGACTTGGACAAAGCTAAAGAAAATGTGAGTCAAACCAAGTGCAAGACGCAACCATTATATTAACGACATCTAAGCAACTGTCACTAGGACGCATTGTCACAAATGCAACAAGCATCAATACGACCATCGCTCAGACATACGCCAACACAAGGGCCTCTATACGGTCTTAGCAAACATCTACACTTCTGCAAAAAACCTCCGTCAACCCGAATCATAAGTTGTAGTGAATCAGATGCAACTCATTCATATAACCGTCACTAAAAACACAATACCACAATAGCAGTAAGTATTATTGTGACTATCACATAGATGGTGCCTCCTCACAACACCCCTATATGATAATTATCGACTTTGGCAAAAGTTGTTTAACTAAAAAATTTACCAACGTGTCATAGTAGTAAGCCACTAAGACGCCGGTGTATGAACCATGTATCATAGAACTAATGCTCTAAGACATGGGGCGAAAGAGTAAGCTCCAGCACCGAAATGCTAAAAGCCACACCCTCTCTTATGTGATTGTATGAAAGTCTAATGAATTCTCTATCTTAATAATTTTAAGTTCCAACTCATTTTTATAATATCATATCCATATATAATATCATATACAAGAGACCTTCAATGATAGACCATTTTATCATATACTTTACTTACATAGGATCTTTGTATGGAACATTAGCACTATGCAACTTGATACTATAGAGAGTCATGCTCGACCTCACACACGTCTATGTTGAGCTGTTGGTATGCCCCTCCGCACGGTACTCGCGTCTCGGACTTAATAGTATGGTATTAGCAATACGCGAACACCTTCTAATTTTAAGATTGGTTTTGTAATTGACATTACACGAACCCCTTCTAATTTTAAGATAGGTTTTATAATTGGCATTACATGAACACTTCCTTATTATGAATAACTATATAGAGTATTTTTCATACAAATGAAGTTAATTTTATATTGTAATATTTTTAATTAACTTCTATAGTACTTCGAGAGACAAGGTCTCTTGGATATATTTTATATGTTTTAAAGTAATTTTTAGGCACTGATCTATGTAATATTATGCCAAGAAAAATTAAATTGGAAATAATGAAATTTCACTATTGGGATTGGTCCTCATATAAAATATATATGAGGACCCAACTTTTTTGGACCACCATTTTTTTTTTTTTTTATAATTTTAATACGCAGTCTTATTAAGGTTGTATCACTTTTCACGGTAAAGTTCATACAACCTTTGCCTTCTTCTGTGGATTCCTACTGTCGCTCATTCATTAAAGGTCTAACGATTGTTTAAGTAGAGAGTTTTAGAAGAAAAAATGATTTACCTTCCTTGCTCAGAAGGTTTAGCAATACTTAATACAAATAGTCAATATTATTGTTATTTTTAAAATGAAAGAATGGAAGTTTTTTATCTACGTTACTTTTAAACTTCTTCAAGCGATACTTATTCACAGGAAGAAACACAATTTTTTTATTGTTTGGATTTTTGCATAAGGAAGGTAAAGAATTGCCCAGTATGATCAGAACTTATTTTGTAAATTATGGATTGGTGCAAAGACTTAACATCCGTAAAAATATTATCTACTCGTATACAAGTTGCACTACTTCCAGTAATACGTGTTAGTTCTAAAAACAGGTTGACTAGATTAAATGATTTCATCAAAGAACTAAATTTAATGCCATGGAAGAAGTTTCTAGGAGGTTGATATTAAAATCTCCGTTTAATATCAACCTAACCCTGATGTTTATTAAGTTCAATTAAAACTACTACCACAACTTTCTCAAAATTATCATATAAAGCTGTAAACGCTGACAACTATGAAGTTCTCAAACTCAACACTGCCTATTTCTATAGTTATTTCAACAGCTCACAATGTCTTCACGTTCCTTAAATCGCAATGATTTATTTAATACTATTAAAGAGCCACCGCCTTAAGCTCTTTCTCTATTGAAGGAAGTAATCTTTTAACCAATGTTTAGTTATACACAAACAATTATTTTTTTTAATTTGATATGGTGACGAAACGAGCAAGACATTCACGTGATGGTAAGTGCAATGTCTGCCCATAACAAATGTGTCATCGAGATAATTTCTGTGTGACACCACATTGCGCTCGTCACCCTGAAACATCATTTCTTAAGTCTCATATGCCCAGTGATTACGCTAGCAGTACCTTCAGACCGAAACACAGTAATATTTGTACACTACTGCTTCACAGCAGAATAACTGGCCCCGGGGCCCTAAAATGCCCTACATATTTTAATGTACCTGGTGTATACAATCTTTATTATTAACACATGAGGAAGTGCTACAATTTATTACATATTACTTTCTTAATTTACTTATGTTACAATTATTGCTAGAGATTTCCTATATTGACTCATTCGTCGTCGTCGTCGTTTCAGCCTATCACTAGTCCACTGCTGAATATAGGCCTCTCCTATAGATTGCAGCAAAAATTTCTAGCTCTCATTTTGGGAGATTTTGCCATAATTGCCACGCTTGGCAGGCGGGTTGGCAATCGCAGATTAATTATTCAGATGTTCCAGGAAGATGCTTCTGCCCGTCTCAGCTGGTTTGAATTTTCCGAATTTTAGACTTAGGCGGCATTAAATGCAAAAGCCGAGCATCGTTAAATGTCAAATGGAACTACTGGCCGCACGCGACATTGTTGCCTTTCGTGTCTAAAGATTGTTATACTATTTATAATGTAACACCTGCAACTCTCCGCTTATTTTTTAATTAAAGTACTGCGAGGAATCATAAAAATATTCAATTTAATGTATTCTTTTGAAATAAGTAATTGGCTTATTTTTGACCATAGTCGTGTTTTCAGCTTTACGTAAGTCCATTACTGATAATTGGTTTCCACAAAGCACAGTCCTGAGTCACTTGAGTCCATCGGCATCTTGCAAAATTGGACAGGTAGCCCAATACACCTTTATATCTATCATAAAGAAGGTAATAAGTCAAACACACATTTATTTACGAATTCTACCTAGTTTTTGGCGCTAGAATATACATATTGTGTAGCTGTGTGATTCAGAGCGGAAAACACAATCGGACGGTATCTGAAGTGAAAGTACATAAAATATTGAGAATAGCAAAAGTTTAGTACTGGAGTCATTATTGATTGTTTAAAATACTTGCTGCATCAATCAAGAAATAAACTTTATGTACTATACAAAGAAATCTGAATATCTCTGCAAACTTACAGAACGAAGGCAATTTATAAGAACAAATAATTGCAATCGTTATAAGAAAACTATTACTTACATTTAATTTCATGAAAATATTTTTAAAAACACAAATGGTTTCAACTAATAGCATATGCTATGAAACCTTTTGTCACGTTTTGAAGACACATAAACAGATTTCAAGGAGTCAAATGAGTGCAAAACTTTTAATAAAGAGCATTGATAAGAAAAAATGTCATTGGGGAATTCCATCATACCATATCATTATAACATACCAATGTCATCTTTTCTTTATTAATAGATTAAATTCGTGAAGATTGAGAGCACGTACGTACATACTCGTAAGTATGAACAGAAAAGTAAAAACTTTTGTAAGTGCTTCAAATGGAATACGTGTTTTATAAAGCATTTTTTATTCGCCAGATTGCACGCTACTTATTGATGAATCGGTATATTTTGGAAAGTGATTAGAGTTACTACATATAATGTTCATTTATTGATTTTTTCTTTTTCTTTCATTTTTATTATTTCAAACAAAAGATACTTGTTTTTATACATAGTCATTTATTATTAAAAAAAAATTCTTGAAACAAAATCTTTGTTCCATGATTTTGCAAAATAAGTATTGAAAGCTTTAAAATAAATGTTAAAAACATAATCACATGAACAAAGAAAAATCGCAATTTGTTTCCAGTGTCAAAGCTACCAGTAGTTCTTAGAGAAAAGAACTTGTTAGCATGAGTAGTATTCGCGAGTAATTGATTTTCCTTTCCCGGCTTTTGCGGATCAGTAGTTATAAAGCTCGAGGGCAGTGGCACACGTAGAACGATTGGCCCTTGTTGTTTGATTTAGTCGACCTGGTTACTAGCACTTCGTTGCGCGTCGCTGCCTCGCCGCTTACTGAGCAATGCTGTTTGTTTGAGTATATAACTTTACTCGTTTATGCATAACCAAACCTTATACGACATACGAGTAACTTAAACGTTAACGAGTTCTTTCAGAAATTCACGCTAGTGACACATAATTCATGCTTAATGGTTTTTTTTATAATAGAAAGTTTTAGTATGGGTCGTAGATCCCAGCTTCGCAAGCTAATGTTTAAAATACATTTATTTATTTTTTGAAACCAACAACTAATCTAACTTATAATTTAGCAGATATAAAAATTTAACAGGTCATCATCATCATACTAGTCCACTCCTGAACATCATATATCCTCCCCCATAGATTTCCACAAAAGTTTGTAGATTTTTTTTGGAGGGATTTTGCCATAGTTGCCGGCGGCGGGTTGGCGGCCGCAGTTTATTTATTAAGATGTTCCAGAAAGATGCTGCTTCCCATCTCCTGTCCATTTAACACGTATTAAGATTTCCCAATATAGCCAAAAATAAAATGTTATTATTAGACTCCTTACAAACTGGGCTTTTGCTTGAGTGTATATGTGTGCGTTTATATGTGTCAGTTGTGTGTGAGTGTGTTGTGTGCGTGTGTTATTGTGTGTGTGTGTGTGGGTGTTTGTGTTTGAGTGTGTTTGTGTACATGTGAGCAAGAGTGTCGATTGCTTGTGTGTGTATATATATTCAGAATCAACGACTGCATACTTGTGTATTAAAATTGATTGATAAAAACCTGTTCATAACCTATACAGCTATTGTGAAAGTTTACGGATTACTTTATTTTTAAATAAATTTTTAGTAAGAAGACTTGGACCCTCAGTCTATTGACGAATTTTTTGCGTAGTTTGTTCTTGGGAAAGGTAGGTGAAAAGGCTTGTTTTTCGTTGTAGGTTCTTTAGGAACGCCTGGCCCGATTTGTGATATTAAATACGGATTAGTTATGTATCCATTGATAAGATCGAGAAGCAGGGTATGTGTGCTACAATTCTGTGATTGTATAGTGTCAGTGTAAGTTTTTCATATATTACGGTATATTTATTAACCGGTGCTTTTATTAGCTATTGTATTTATTTACTGTAATTACAAACGCTGCCCGCATTTGTGGTCCTTGACTTCGAACACGTGCAACCTAAGTTGTATTAAATAAGCAGTATTGGGTAATCCCAGCCGGAGCCAACATTTGTGCTAAAACACAAATTGTTGGTTTTCGGGTCTGGTTGTGTTGTGTTTGTCCCCGTGTTTCTGACACTGCATCCTAGCCTACGTCCGATCTTATCGCATCAGCGTTACATCGGGCGCGGGTAGGTTGGGACGAGTGAGTGCCTCTGTGTTTGCGCGTACACTTGTGGCACTATAATATCTCCTGCGCAGTTGATGGCTCTCGACATTCGGATTCGGAATTTTACGCCGTGGTCGAAATGGGCTAGGAAAACATCATCATCATTGGTGGTAAGCTATACGTATTGTTAGGGTTTACCTATTAGGGAAGTTCATACCAATATATAACGAATTAAAAGGAGCAGTGTTGCCATGCTTGGGCCAACGCATCGACGAATGGGTATTTAAAAACTAGCGATTTTAAGAAGAAGTACAACTCTGGCATGTCCATCAAAAGAGTTATTGCCACGGCAGTCAGAGCAATTTGGCAGACTTGTCTAGAGATTTATTCACCTTCCTTCGGGAACCGGTCCATTCTAGCCTGTCGACATCTTAAGGCTGCTATCAAAGTGTACTTTTCAATGACAACCCAATTGCTAGCGGCGAGGTAATCCTTTGTAATTATCAGGGAATCAATATTATTTAAAAGACACTTAACCTACCTACCTACTACCATTTACTCACCTGTAGGTAGGTATTTTAGTAGGTAGGTATTTTATTTAATTTGACATCTCAACCATAATAAAACATAATTTGTTTTGCCGCTATCAAATCTATTAGATATTTTTTTTGTAACTGAAGATTGTTAGTTTAATAATAATTCAAATCCGCTTGTGCATTTCTTAACACGAAATGCTATCCAATCATTGTTCCCTGTTGATATTTTATTTCCAAAATGATAGAGACCTCAAACACAAAAAAGAAAACACGCAAAGAATAATTTATTTTATTCTAATTCAGGGGTCGGGCGATCGTCTTATATGTATACTCATGAGTACACGTGTGTCTTGACTTTGATCTATGATGAAGAAGCTACTGAAATTATTAAGTGCTATTATAAAATACGTAATATCTACTATATATGTATTTGGCGGTAATGGAAAACATGGTCGGAAAACTTGCATGTGTAATGAAAAAAAATACTTCTAGATAATGTACGTCAATCACAAAAGTAGCGTGGAAACTCTTTCTGGTATCTGGCCTGGTAGGAATGTGATATGCTATTATTATAATCTAAGAATAATATTACGAGTATGAATGGATCCACCAGTGACAATATAGACGAATTTATCCTCTCGTGAAACAATATGTTACTCGCAGTCGCTCTTTGAAACATGATATTCAAAAGCCGAAGCACGAAACGTACCTATTTTGTGCTATTGCCCGTCGCCTAACGATCCGGGCATGTTAGTTGAAGCCGACCAACGTTCATATTAATTGCTTCGTGCTCCTAGTAAGAGCCCAATTAATTTTGCTATACAAATAAGCAAATTACAGCCAAATTATGTTTTAAAATAGATGTTTTGGACATCATTTTAACGAAATTGTATAAAGAGCTTATTGCCAAGTGTTTAAGTAAAAAAGAAATATTTTTCATGTATACTGAAGAATTATTTACTCTAGTTAATTTTATTTTGTATGATGTAATATTGATTGGAAACACAATTTAACGTCAGTCTCCTTTAAGAAAAGAGCCATTTCCGGGAACTCTCCCGCAATTCCACTGGAACTGCGGATGTTCATGGGCGGAAGTAATAACTTATAACTGTTATTTATTAATACATGTAGCTAATTCCAAAAAGTTCCTCCAATGATAATAAATGCTTAAAAAGAAAGATCATTATCACATCAGGCCGCAAAAAGTCCACTGCAATATACCTCTTCCTATTTGAAAGTATGTCCTTAAGTAATCCGCAATTGCAAAAACGTATTATTTCAAATCGCAGTAATCGCTATGCCGCATTAGAAACTAGATAAAATAGAACTTGAAGTTCTCACGTTGTAGGCCCGAAAAGTTTTTCGTTAGCGTATTCGCTTAGCCAAATTTTAGGGTTTTTCTTTCTATCTACTCATATTTCTAATAAACAAAAATTTATAAACTACTTAGGCTATTGACGAATTATGCTCTAATTATATATATCTAGTCAATATAAGTCACCCTGGGACTAATAAAGTCTTCGTTTTGATGATATGATGACGTTCTGAGATTAAATAATTATTTTAATCCAACTTACAGTTTTTAATAAAATCTTGGACACTACAAACTCAAAAAAGTTTGATACAATTAAATAAAATAGGACTTAACAAAATAACTTAAAACGAAAACCATACTGCGAAGTTCTTTTATACAAAGCCTGTTGATAGAGAATTCATGTCATTGCAGTGAAATGTCCTCATTTATGCTTTTGAAACACAGCAGCTGCGATCGAAGATAAACCTTCAATGATTATATCTATTGTATTTACCTTTATTTTTACCTTTTATCAGTTTTTATAACATTTTTTTCCAGACAATTAAAAACCGATAAGGGCTATTTACTTTATGTTAATATTCATGCATTGAAGATAATTTTACAAGAATATGTACTTTTAGGATAGACTCTGTATGTTAAATTAAATATTGGAAGGATTCCTATGCAGGAATCAATCTAGGTAGGTACCACCCCAGGGACAGTTATTTTGCCGTGAAGCAGTAGTAAACATTACTGTGTTTCGGTTTGAAGGGCACTGTGAGGTACTGTTATAACTGGGCATTTGAGACTTAAGAACTGATGTCTCAGGGTGATGGGGTGCAACATAAAACTGTTATGAGTGACACTGCATTTGCTATGGGCGGAAGTTACACTTACCATCAGGTTTTTTTTTTTTTGGAAAAAGTGACGAGACGAGCAAAACGTTCACCTGATTTTTTTTTTCACCACCAGGTGAACGTTTGGCTCGTTTCATCACTTTGTCCAATAAAAAAAACCTGAATATAACCTGACAGAACTATTTTATTTCAATCAAGTAAAAATTTTGTTTCTACAAACACTAATTGGTGTACTAAAATTCACTTATGCTGTATTTATGTTTAGCGTAAAGAAAATTGTTTATTTCTTATACTCAAAATATTTTAAAATGATTACTTACGAGGTAGTTAAAAAATCAGTTCAGTAATATTTTGAATAACATATATATATAGACAAAGTTTAAGTCTAAACAATGCAAATGAATGAGATATACATACATTCATATATACAGTCATCAAAATCATTGATAATATCCGGACAGAATCAAGTTAATCTGTGCTTTTGTAGTTTTTTTTTAATGAAAGTGCATGACGAGATGAGAAAATTGTTTATCTAATGGTAAGTCCAACGTCTGCCCATAACGAATGCTGTGCCAGGCGGAACGTTTATTTGCGGCACCACACTGCACTTGTCAAACTGAGACATCGGTTTTCGTAAGTCCCATAAGCCCAGTAAATTCACGGGCTACCAGTGCCCTTAAAACAGAAATACAATAATGTTTGCACACTAATATTTGACGGTAAAGCAAATGGCCTGCCTAGACGAATTGTTGCTCAAGAATCCTACCACCAGTTTGCTTTAGGCAATTGGTTTATTCGTTTTATTGGTTGTGTGTCGCCTTTAATAACATACCAGTTCCGCATCTTCTAATAAATTAATAAAATAATTTTAAGGTTGTCTGTAATACATGAACGGCTCGGGTCGAGCAAGTATCACGCTCACACAGAATACCAGCGTCAAGTAGTAGCAAAACACCGCTATGTTTCGTACAGTGTGTAAATAAAATCCAAAACCCAATTTACATGCTGTCATCTAATCATTCCAGTCGCACACAGGAATGGCAACGCACATACATTATTTTTTCATTGATAATGATTGTTCGTATGTAGATGTCTATGGGACTGTAGATATTGTAATTTTAGGTAATCCTTAATTACATAAACGTGTCACACCTCCGCGGTCAACATATCCTGCCTGCTGGGTCCTGGCTTAAAAGGAAAAAGACAGAAACCAAGACAGCAGTCTGTCTATCTAGGTTTTCAGTGTTAATTTCTTGTAATTGTGTCTAGTCTTACACACAGAATCAGACCTTTCTTGTTATATTATCACATTAGCGCAGTAGTAATATAACTCTATACGAATACGGGAAACTAAATACAAATGAATGCATCTGTGTATGCTTATGACTTATACTCGTACTTATGACACCTAAACACAACTTAACAGCAATATGTTGAAAAAACTAGGAGGACATTAATGAAAACTATGGCTCATAAACAAAAATTCAAATGTGTGGGCACGAACATGCCTTTTAGGCCAAAGGATGGTGTGGAAATGATACAAAAATTGAACGGGTGACATTTCATTGCCATTTGTTGAATGACTTTATAAATTGGTCGCATTTGTTGGCGCTCCGACGCTTTTTTGCCATTCGTGTTGAAATTTATTACGAAAAATTATAGCAAAAAGAGACCACATTTACACAAAATAAAAACAATTTTATTTACTCTTTATTTGCTTACATTTTGTTATTAAAACAAATACCATTAAAAAGTGAAGAATAAATCTAACTTAAAGCATTTTCATTCGCAAGTATATTACTATTGGTATACATAGAAACAAATTGAAAAAAGCAAATATTTTCTGTTCAATTGCTATAATTCAATCTCCTTTCAGAAAGAAAGTATTAAGTATGATATGCTCATAATAACAAATTAAACAAAAATTATATTTTCTTATGAGCTTTTAATAGCAAAAAACATATTTTTAAATATTGCTAGGGCTGTAGTACTTGTCAATACAAATTCAACGAGCCCAAACATGAAAGAGCTATCTTGCTTAGTCGCCTATGGCCCATTTCCGGCTCTATCATCAGACCAGCTCAATGGTTCTACATATTATTGCATTGGCACCGAGGTATGCCATATTTTAGGTCAATCGGACATCAGAAAGTAGGTCAAATTTGACTGACAAGACTTGAACCGGAAAGGCATAAAAAGAAAGAAAAATAAAGAAGAAATTGTTAAAATCAAATCACGTTGTAAATATTGTACTAAATTAAAATAATTGAATGTATAATATGTATCACATTCATCCTCGTAATTCCATTTCGTATCACGCACTTTTCATTTTGAAATGCACAAATCGGTCTTCTTGAAAAGCGGTAACACGAAATATTATAATTTTTTTTTGTACATCTGTTATATGTGCGAACGGAATCAATAATTAAATTTAAAGTTTAAGTTACACTCTTAATATGAAATACGTCATTAACAAGTAAAGTGAAGGTGAAAAACTGCGGCGTAATCAAAAGTATAACTGCGGTGAAATATTTAAATACAGAACAATGGCCTACTTTTCTGTTCTATCTTTAATGTAATCCGCCTTTTGAAGTGGAACAGAAAATATACCCGTACGCGAGCTCGAGTAAGCATTATAAAAGAGATTCTTCATGCTTTATTATCCAATAAAGTATATACCGGTACGATTACTTGTTGGAGGTGCACATGTATTTTACCACACAATACAAAAAATTCCTAAGAGTTTAAACTTATTAATTTATAAATATGCTCTTTATGTTTGGTACGACGAAATTCTACTTAATTTATTTATAATATCGTAATCTAATTCAAAAAACGATATGCTCATACTACAACCTATGATTATACAAACTCATATTATAGTTTGGCGAGGAAGAAATGTGTAATATTTTTGTAATCTTTTATTGGAATAAATAAAAAAAATCTCGACACTTGCTCCCATAAAAAAAAACTTTTAGACTTTATTTATAGATGAATGTCTATAATCAGTGCGTGATTTAGGGATCATTGCAAGCCGGACACATTATCCCGATGCCGACAATGATGAAATTATTGAAGTCTATTCATGAAACATGATTGAAACAACAATATGATAAAATATTCTGCGTTTGAATCAAACTAGTCTTCTTTTTTTTTCGCCCATTTACATTTAATTTATTTAACACTTTCTCCATTTTAGATGACGTTTACTCTAAGGAACTATATCTAAATTTGCAGATATCTCAAACAAAGCTTTTCGTATCGCGCGTTTCCCGCTACAACTTGTTAACGCGAGATTTTTGCTCACTATGAAAACACAGGTAAAGTATTTTGTCAATCATTACGTTGCGGAGTGCGCGGGTCGGCGCGGGCGTAGCGACCGCAATCTGCGGCAGTCGAGCGCTGGCGTCCGCTACGCCGGTACATCTGCCTTAGCCGCAGCCTTTATCGTAGCCGTAGCTCGCTACGACTGTTGCGCCTTACTTCGCAATAGAGCTTGGCGCGGTATACTCCGCGTGAGCGCAACTCTTAACTCAGAAGTGTTATAAACAAAAAGTGTCACCTTAGTGATGATTTTTGATTTATTTTTTAATTTTCATTCTAATAAATATACGGTATATAATCTAAATACTGATGAAAGTTAAAATAAGTAATATGATAGATGCGAAGAAATGTATAAGGAACTAAACTAGTAGCGGAATTTGGTAAACTAAATCCAATTAAGAATATATTTTGTCTAGTATTATATATACATAATTATACTGAGATGAAGCAAAGTGAAGAAAATTTTGAAATCTTTATTGTATTAAGTAATGTATTAGTGAAAAAGATAGAAAAATGCAGTATTTATCTATAACAAATATGTTAAAAACCAACTAGGTATCTATTGGTTGTTTCGATTATATTATCACTTATTACATTTATACTGAATTGTAATAGGTTTCAAGAGATATCATAGATTATTCATCATCATCATCATTTCAGCCTATCATTAGTCAACTGCGTAGTAAGAAATAGATTGCCACAAAAGTTTATTGTTCTCATTTTGGAGGGATTTTTCCATAGTTCCACAGAAACCGCATTTTATTTATTCAGATTTTCCAGGAAGATGCTGCTGCCTATCTTCTGGTATTAATTTTCCCTTTGTCGACTTTTATGGCACCCACGGGATGAGATGGGGTGGTAGATTAGCTTATACACATATTGGTAATTATTGACTCAGATAATGAATTACTGCAAAACAAAGAAAGGTTAATGATTTCTTATACTTACGCGAATATAATATATAAATAGAAAAAATTAAAGGCGATAAAATCCGTAAAGAAAAGTTAATTCACAGAATCCGCAAAATTAATGATGAATGGACTCGAGGCAATTAATGAGCTTAAAAAAATCATTAGGAGGATTATCTGGATGTGTTTTTGTAAAGAGTATGTTGTTAGCATTTAATAAGTTAACACCAACACATTTTTATACAATTTATAATTACTTTATTCCACAGAAAAAAATATAAATATTGTGAAAACATATTCCGTGTACATTAAGATGGCTCGATAGGCGCAGTGGATAATCGATTGTCATCTACGCAGCACTGCGTGCAGAGTAATGGGTTTCGATTTCCAGCAACGTATATATATTTGTATGGCCTATAGATAGTTGCTTCGGGTCTGTGTATTCGCACGTGTGCAATTTATGTATATAAATGCAGGACAGTGCCAGTATGAAGAATTTTTTTTTAAATGGCTGAGCATAGACATTACAAGTTCTCATGTCAACGCTAACATTAAACAATACATGTTGACCTTTAATACCTTCACTGAATGAAAAATAAGTATGATTTATATATATTTAATATTATAAACTGGTAATATTATAAATTAAATATCGGATAATCTAAAAAAAAGATTGTATCTAATAATCTTCACCCGTTACAAACTTTTGCTATTCGAGGTGGATACGTAGTATACGTTTGATTCATAACAAAATCGTTGTAAATTCATAAATTCTGAGAGAAATTATGGCAGTTCGTTTATTATATGACTATAATATACATAATATTAAAATGGATATTGCATTCAATATAGTAAATCCGTCACACGAAATGTTTTTAATACCGTAATAGAAGCTCTAAATTGCTTGATAAAACGTAGTGAACATCAAAGAAACAAATAAAGGAACGTCCTTTCTTGTACCCAATTTAAAGATGATAGATAGATGAAGATAATAGAACTCAAAACAAGGTCTTTTCCTTCGCATTGGGTTTCAAAGAAAGGGGAATAAAGAAAATGACTTCTCATGTAAGTGAATATTCGAATTACAATATTCGAAAATTGAATATAATATCAGTATATTATAGTGTAGTACTATTTGACATTCTAATGATTATTTGTATAAATTAATGTTTTTTACCAATTACTTAAATTGACGTAAAATTAAACCTTTAGTTACTTTACGGGCCATCTAAATGTCGCCATAGGCAAATTAAATTTGCATACCCAATCAGAATTTTTTAATATCTACAAACGGATTAAAAGTAACAAATGATTGTTGTAGGTTGGAAGCAGTTAAAAACATTGTGTGTCTCAAGCGTTAATTACTTGCCCACCTAAGCCGCATTATAATTGTACCAAATCTCTGATGTCGGCATCTGATCTTTCCGCTGATCTTACCGTATCTTGTAGTTTCTTTGTCTATTCAAACAGGAAGATGAAGATTAGTGATCACCTTTATTTCTGCACACATTTAAGGCACTATATACGAGTATGTTGTGATTATCAACTAGATATCCCCGAGGTAAAATTGGCTGACATATATCATAATATTTGAATACTGAAAAAATGAAAAATATACGAATTATAATATAATTGAAAAACTATATAGAATCTCGCAATTTAGTTGCATTTGCAGATTGAACAAAGTTTTAGTTGTCTATTTTTCTTTTAAAAACGATGCACCACTCCAGAACCCATTAAGAGCACTTAATTTATTATACAAACATTTTAGAATCTAACTGTGGACATATAATAATCATTAACATGTTTATGTGAAGCGATTTGGGTCCATTTTATTTATAGGTTTTAGTCGTGTAATAGTCCCATAAAAGTAAAATAATTATCATATTATAGCGAGTGACCTGGGGTGTTCGCCAGTGCCGACAATTACCACGTGCTCAACGGTGAAGTAAAATATCGTAAGGAAACTTGCATGTTTAAGGAATTAAAGAAATACTGTTAGGCCTATGCTCAGCAGCGGGATATTTATAGGTGTTACTTTACTTTTACTTTATATTTGTATAATCTTTACATAGTATATAAAACAAGTCGCTTTCCGACTCTGTCTGTCTGCCCCCGCTCCCTATCATTATTTTGTTTATATTTAGTAGGTAAAGTGAACGACCTTATCTACCTTAAAGATTAATAACAGACGCAAATATACTACTCTGAAGACACCGTGCTGAACCAGGAAGAGGTTGTACAGTTCTCCACAGAATTTCTCAATTGCTTGCAGCCTTTCGATTGCCTCCATACAAATTGGTTTTAAAAGAAGGGTGTCCTATTATTTTATTACGAAACCTTAATCAACCCAAATTGTGCAACGGTACACGTCTGCAGGTAGTTTTTCTTTAAAAACTTTCACTATAGTGTGCAAAATTCTGACCAGAGGTGGAACTGTAGAAACTGGAGGATTCCATTGATCGGATCTTCCATTACAATTCAAAAGACTGCAGTTTCAAATAAAATTGTCATTTCATATTGTCAAACATTCAACGTTGCTGTGAGACCTGAGCGTAGAGTGCTTTTTCCATGGACAGCTATATGTAGTCCTTTCGCAAGCCAATTCCAAACAAAAATTTGCTAGTATTGTGTAACAAAAAGTCAATATTAAATAATTGCCGCATGTATAAAAGATCATCTGTTAAGAACGGCTAGACCAATTTGGCAAATTTTTGTTGTGTTCGTAAATGTCAGGACTAGGTTTGTCTGAATAAAAATTATTGGAAAACCTCCCGGAAGTAGCTAGGGGCTTGCTTTAAATTTCATAGAACGCGAGTGACCTGGGTTCGATTCCCGGTGCCGGCACCACAAAAATTGTTACTTGTAATTTTAAGTGCTGATTTATCACGTGCTCGGCGGTGAAGGAAAACATCGTGAGGAAACCTGCATGTCTGAGAAAAATGTATATTTCGAAGACATGTGCCGTCCGTCAACCCGCATCCGAGCAGCGTGGCGGATTCTTTCTAGCTCCAAAACCCTCTCAGAAATGAGAGGAGGCCTGTGCTCAGCAGTGGGATATTTATAGGCTGAAACTTTACTACTTACTTTTTTACCGGAAAAGTGGGAAAGATTAGTAGTGTTGTATTAAATCTCAATAAAAAAGTGACGTCCAGTTTGACAGTTCTGGTTGTTTTTTTGCTAAGCGCACTTCTCATTTTCTACATATGTAAAATTCACCCGTGCATAAATATGAAAACCAGGCTCAAAACTTTCTCTAAAATAAAACAAACGTCTATGTACGTTTTTTTCATACACTGCCTTAATATAGCTTAGCTACAACTGACAACTCTCTAATATAAGACTCAAAAACTATAAGACTCTTTCTTACCTACTTGCGACTAAAAATAGGTAATATATCAAGTCATCAAGGGCGACACATGCCGAAGGATAACGACTAGTCATGCTTAAGTTAACTTTTCTGCAATATGATAGCTACCGAGAGTTTCCTTTCATTGGACTTTCACAGTTTTACGGTTCTTTTGGCCTATTTCGTAAAGTGCCATTTTTGGTCGTAACCTCTCACCCTAAGTAAATATCCAGTTCAAGTATCTAATGGACCCGAAATACGAATCTCCTTCTGTACATAATAATCTGGTCAAGAGCATGAAAAATAATATGAATTTATTTCTGCCCACAAAACCACCGCACCACAAAATCGACCGCGTTGCGTAGTGGTTAGCGTACCTGACTTCTGCGCCACCGGTCCTGGGTTCGATTCCCAGCCGGAGGCAACATTTGTGCAAAAACACAAATTGTTGCTTTTCGGGTCTGGTTGTGTTGTGCATATGAAATGTATGTTTGTAAAACGCACCCACGATACAGGAGAAAATCCTACTGAGGGGCTTCGTTTTTTTAAAAATAAAAAAAAATCTTTAGTAGTAAAAAAATTATCATAGCTATTTGTAACTAAACAATTTAGTTGTTGATCGCTGATGCCTGAAATACGTAATTAAAACCTAAGTTACACGTCAACAGACCTCTTTCATCTGGTCAGATCATAGATTTATTCATGACGCATAGATTTATTAATCAATCAATATAACATTTTTGTGAGTCTAAGTACGAGTATAAGTAACTCTTAATCGCTTCAATAGTTATATATTTTGTATACGTTATTTCAAATCATCATCATCACCCACCATCACCCATCATCATCGTTTCAGCCTATCACTAGTCCACTGCTGCACATCGCCACCGCCATAGATTGCCACAAAAGTTTGTAAATCTCATTTTGGAGGGATTTTGCCATAGTTGCCACGCTTGGCTGGCGGGTTGACAACCGCAGTTTATTTATTCAGAAGTTCCAGGAAGATGCTGCTGCCATCTTCTGTTTTTAATATTCCCTCTGTCGACTTTACGACACCCACGGGGTGAGATGGGGTGGTAGATTCTCTTAAACCGCTACCACACCGTTAAATATAAGCTTTGCCCATCGATATTATTATTGTTATTTTGCAATCGCATATTGCAATCGTTATCACGCGGGGCAGGTGACATTACAAGTACAAAGATTCACATAAAAGTCGCTGTCGCTTCCTACCCCTTATTAGACTCCCACGCTTCCATTACCATCGCCACCACACAGCTTAATTTAGACTAAACATACTTTTAAAATTTTGAATAGCCTATATAATAATTTATAAAAAAATTGCTTATTCAAATTCAAATTCTTTATTGCATTGCCGTAAATGCCGTAAACAAATGTAAATTTTTTTGGATTATCAAACGTAAATAGAAAACACCAACTTTTTGTTCTCCGAATTACCAGACCGTTGTATGTTTTTTATTGTTATAGAAGAAAGTGACGAGAAGAATAAAGTTCACCTTGTGGTAAGTACGTCTGCCCATAACAAATGCTGTGTCACCTAGATCATATAATATGAACCTAGAACATATAGTATGAGACCACACTGCGGTCGTCGCCCTGAGACATCTATTGAATTCAAGAGTTAATACAATATCAATATATTTTTACGACGCTTGAATTTTGTTTATACGAAGTGTAGCTTCTGTATAAAAGTTTAAATAAAAAGTACGAAGTAAATACAGGACTTGATATAGCGACTATTTGTTTAAGTAGAACTAGTACAATTGTATTAACACCACAATAATAGCCACTAGCAATCAACACAGCATAGTACAAGTGCATTATTACTTATAGCTTTATAATTGAACATAAAATTAAACACTATTTTGTTAGATAACTTGTATGGTAGCGACGTAAGAAAGTTTTCTTCCCGTTTCGTATAATATATGTTGTTAAATTCGATTACCGGAAATGCCACAAAAATCTAGTGGCCTCCGATAATACATAGAATAATCTCAATAATGACCTGAAACACTATATTTGACCGGCGACTGGCTGCGTTTGGTATTGCGATTGCCAACTCGCCTGCCAAGCCTCGCGATTACGGAGTGACATTTGTCCAGCAGTGGACTACTAGCAGGATGATTGTAATGATAATAATAAAGATCTCAAACAAAAATACCATTTATATAGAACTTATGTGGGGATTTCAAAAATTAATGGCAAATTAAGTTTTAAGTACGAAATGAACAGACAGTCTTATATAACTAAAAAAGTGGTGATACTAATGACGACGTTTCAAGGATTAAGAAAAACGTAATGTAGCCAAGAGTGAAACGGAATGGCGGGGACAATTCGACATCTGTCCACTTATCATCATGAACCACACGAAACATCTGCGAATACGGTGAGTGATAAACATAATTAAATGTTTATAACGATGTAATATCTATTATAAAACAACAGAGACGGCACTTCAAATTTTCTATTTTGCAGAAAAAGTTTTTTTATCAGTGTGGTGTTGACTTAAAAGAATCTACCACCCCATCTCATCCCGTGGGTGTCGTAAAAGTAGACAGATAAAAAAACGGAGATTTTTTTTATTGGATAAAGTGATGAAACGATTAAAACGTTCACCTGGTTGTAAGTACAACGTCTACCCATAACAAATGCTGGATAACCCAGAAAATTTCTGTGTGACACCACACTGTGCCCGTCACCCTGTGTCATAAGTTCTTAAGTCTCATATGCCTAGTGATTACGCTAGCTCACAGTGCCCTTCGAACCGAAACACAGTAATGTTTGCACACTACTGCTTCACGGCAGAATAACTGGCCCTGGCATCTGCATTTAGCTGCGGTGGCCAACCCGCCTGTCAAGCTTGGCTACCATGGCAAAATCCCTCCAAAATGAGAGCTACAAACTTTTGTGGTAATTTATATGGTAGTCTTATGTTCAGCATTAGACTAGTGGTAGGTTCAAATGTTGATTATGATCAGTAAACAATATAATGAACATTGTTTCTCCATTACGTAGAAAAAATATATAAAAATAATTAAATAATTTTACAAACACGAAGAAGCGAAAGATTTTTATGCTGGGATTATGGAAAAGAGGCGTCGCTGTATGTGTGTATGAAATATATTTAAAATGACTGAAAAAAATAATACCGCTGGGTTTCTTAGTGGTTCTTCCCAGGACAGAGGCATTTCTTTGCGAACCAGTGTAGTTTAAAAGAAAATGACGTTCAATATGTATTATGTAAATGATCTATATTGAATAAAAAAATATTCTATTCTATTCTATTCAATAGATAAAATTATTTAATTTGTCATGATTTTTCGTTACAATAATATTTTCCGTTGAGCAAATTATTTTACCCACTTTTAGCCACTATCTCAAGTGAGAGCGCTATATATTGTTTATAATTTATATACTCTTAGATAAACATATTCTCCTAGCTAATTCTGATCACGACTCACAGGATGCTGTCATGTCTGCGTAGAATATTTAATAGTGTCGTAGATAACTGCGTGAACTCAGAGGCACTTTAGTTTGTACCTTGCATAATCGAGAGAAAACCTTGTTCCAAACCATGACACTTTTATAAAACGAAAGCGGTCGCGGTCTGCAATAAAAGTGTCATTTCATCAGTAACGAACGAATCTTATGTTTATTCGTCACCATTGTAATCGTAAAATCATTTTTTTATGGACGCATTATATTACCCGCATACGTTGACTGTCCTCTGCAGTATGCAGTAATAGCAAAATTCGACGGTTTAAGAGAATCTTACACCCCATCTCATCCCGTGGATGTCGTAAAAGTCAACAAAGGTAAAAACAGGAGATGGGCAGCATCATCTTACTGGAACAACCCGCCTGTCTAGCGTGGCAACTATGGCAAAATCCCCCAAAATGAGAGCTACAAACTTTTGTGGCAATCTATTGGGGAGGCCTATGTTCAGCATTGGACTAGTGATATCCTGAAATGATGAACGGGTCGTCTTTTTTTCAGGATACAGCCAACAGTATGCTGGTGTGAAGGCTAATATGAAAATTTTAGGAAGCCGTGTTTGAGTTTTGATATCTCGCAAATTACCATGTGTGATTAAGAAAAAATGTTCATTGCGTAATCACAGACAGACACTTAAATTTCATTTATTTGTATGGAATTAGAAGTAAATAAGAAAGAAACATGTATATAACAGACGCTTTTAATTATGAAGCGCTAGTCCTGAGATGATAGATTAATTGCTCCTAACATAAATAAAGTCGCTACGTCTTTATTCGTGAAGTTAATGTGAATTTGAACATTAAGCAATGTTCGTAAAAATATAAACTTACTTTGTCTTTTAGTAATCGTCCTCAGCAGTCCTTTAAATAGTGTACTTTTTTATTGTATAAAGTAACAAGACGAGCAAAACGTTCATCCTGATGGTAAGTCAAACGTCAAATGCTTTATTACTCGGAATATTTCTATGTGGCATCACACTGCGCCCGTCACCCAGAGACATCAGTTCCTTCATCTCATATCCCCAGTGATTACACTAGCTCTCAGTGCCCTTCAAACCGTAACACAGTTATGTTTGCACACTACTGTTTCATGGCAGAATAACTGGCCTGGGATGCTACCTACCTAGACGAATTTTAGCTTAACAATATCTTTTTATCTTTTTATATACTGGAAAGGTCTCTCCACGAATAAAATATTTAATAATTAAATTTTCATATTATTCAATAATGAGCGGACGGAAAGTTTTGTTTTGGTTCAACATATTCCGAGGTTAGCCCAAACCCTGAATACACACATTACCACATAATTCGTACTGTATATTAGCTTTTTAGTAGCATTTAATTTCATTTGGAAACCTTAACTTTTCTACTCAATGTTTTATAGGCAGCTGTTGAGTTGCTCTTAATTTTTGTTCGCTTATGCAGAAACACAAATTGTTGTTTTTCGCTTTTTATTGTAATGTAATTTTCGTCGTGTCCCTGCATTCTAGCATACCTCCAATTTTATTGCAAGAAAATTACATAAGCCGCGGGTAGGTAAGGACAAAGGTGTCTCTGTGTTTGACGTAAACTTGTGACACTATAATACCTCCTGCTCAGATGATAGCTTTCGACAGTAGTCTGAGGTTATCGCCGTGATTGAAGATCGGCCAGGACTGATTATGTCTCCCATATTTTTAACTGTCTGTCAAATAGGGAAATATAATCGACAAAGTCCCGTGTGGTAGCGGCGAGAGAATCTACCACCTCATCTGGTCCCGTGGGTGTTGTAAAAGTCGACAGAGGAAAAATGTAAAACAGGAAATATTTAAATAAAAACGTTGGTAATATCACAGAAAATATTTGCAAACATCTTTTTATCCAAGTTTATAAGCTAAAGGGTTTTATCGATAACTATCGGAGATTCTGAATCTTATTACATTAGTAAAATAAGACAACGCATCATTTGCCCACATTTATTCAAGAGTAAATGTGCAAGTTGTGTTTTAATTATGGCTTAATTTTCTACTAAATGCATGGATAAAATCAATGCGCAATAAAATATATCTAGTAGTACGTATCACTTAACATTAAAGGTCATTAAGCCCCGTCCGATCCCACCGCATATCGGCCTATAAGCCTCCTCAAGGCTTTAGGCAAGATATACGAACGCCTACTTCTCGCCCGCTTAAGAGACTTCATGCAGTCTCGAGGGATCCCCATCCACGAGCAGTTTGGATTCCGTGCCAAACACTCATGTACCCAGCAGGTGCACCGCATAACGGAGCACATTCAATCCCGCTTAATACGCGGGCTTCATACCGGAGCGCTCTTCTTCGCCGTGGCGAAAGCGTTCGACAAGGTCTGGCACAACGGGCTCATATACAAGTTATATGGACTCGGTGTGCCAGATCGCCTCGTACTCATCATACGAGATTTCTTACGCAGTCGAACCTTCCGCTACCGCGTCGAGGGGGTGCGATCCGAATCACATCCCATCCTAGCCGGCGTACCACAAGGCTCAGTCCTAGGTCCCGTGCTCTACACCCTTTTCACGAACGACATACCGCACACCAGCGGCGTCGAACTCGCCCTCTTCGCAGATGATACCTGCCTATATGTGTCTGGACGTAATCCAGACACTATCTCTAAACGCCTCCAATCCGCAGCCCGTAACCCTCGGGAACTGGTTTCGGAAATGGAGGATCGAGGTCAACCCAATCAAAAGTGCAGCCATGTACTTCTCGCGGCGCATAACGCAGCATCTCCCCACCATAGAGTTATTCGATCGTCCAATCCCCTGGGAAAAGACAGTCAAATACTTAGGCGTCCTATTAGACTCGAGACTCAGCTTCGGTCCTCATATTAACCGAGTAAGGAACCGAGCGGCGTTCGTCCTCGGCCGATTACATCCGTTACTAAATAAAAATAGCAAAATGTCCCTACGTAATAAAATTACACTTTACAAAGCCTGTATTCGGCCAATTATGACATACGCAAGCCCCGTATTTGCGCATGCCTCCCCGCGTCAAATTCACCGACTTCAGGTAATACAAAATC
This sequence comes from Luehdorfia chinensis, assembly GCA_019845155.1. Lineage (NCBI taxonomy): Eukaryota > Metazoa > Arthropoda > Insecta > Lepidoptera > Papilionidae > Luehdorfia > Luehdorfia chinensis. The sequence goes on from JAHVAK010000527.1 coordinate 14,676,269, forward strand.
GATTCATGCGTAAAGCCACGGGAGCACCGTGGTTCGTGCGTAATGCTAACCTTCATATCGATTTAGGGCTTCCTACCATAGCCCAATATCTAAAGTTGGCCTCTCGCCGATACTTCGACTCTGCCCCCACGCACCCCAACCCACTGGTTGTCAGTGCCGCCACTTACAACCCCCTCGCGATACACCAAAACTCGACCCGCGGAAAAAGGAGACCGAGGCACGTCCTCGAGGACCCTGACGACGCGACCACTATTGCCCAAGCGCTCTACTCAACTCTACACAAACACCCATTATCACCATCATACCGCCCCCGCCGTCGGCGTGGGCGTATCAGACAAAGTTATTCGCGATACCGCCGCATCTCAGGCCGGTTCTCCCCTAGCAGTAGTGTCATAAACAGAAGGGTCGCTGGAGTTTCTTGCGCCATTTCTTCTCCAGCGGAAACGCATTCCGAATTGGTGGTAAACTTATCTAATAATAATCATGGTATTAATAATTATAGTAGTAGTAATATTGCCCTCCCGATTGCAGTAACTGACCGAGCCGAGACCGGCCCCCTTGGGCACCCTCGAGTCTGTTACTCTCGCGAACAGGATGACGGTCCAAGCCGAGGTCCCCTCTCGGGGGCCCTTGCGCCAGTCATCCATAAATAAAGGTTTCGGCTAAGCGCCCTCAGCGCTATGCCACCTTTCAATCCGGCGAAGCTGTAAAAGCCTTCGGGCTAACAGTGACCATCAGTCCTAAAAAAAAAAAAGGTCATTAAGTAGTACTAGTTATCAGTGTATTTCTATACATGTACATGAGTCTTGATGGCATAGTGTATAGACAGAGTGCATAAATGCAAATCAAATTAGAATGAATTTAAGCAGTGTCATTGGAATAATAAAAAAAAACATTTTTCCATATTTTTAAAACAGACTGTCGCATATTGCCAGTTATATAGATCACAATAGTAGCCACATAGCTCGTAGAAGTGACGTCTCTTGGAGACACACGTCAAATTATAAAGAATCGGAAAATAATAAACATGTACATAGCAGTACATAGCAGAGTAGTTCTTAATATCGAACTTGTGAGGTTCTTATTATTCTTGACAAGTACAGAAAGTTTGCACGGCATCCATACACAATTTATTGTTGTTCGCAGTTATTTACAATTGTACGAGTACTAATCGGCAAATGTCACTGCGATTGAAGTTTTCCAGAAGGAATCGTCTTATAGTTTGTTAAACGAACGAGCAGCCAGAGAGTTAATCCAAATAACATTTTAAATTACTTTTCGCACGGTGTCTGAAGAAACAGTCACACCGGTAAAAGCAGTTGCGCCTTATCATTTTGTCGCCTCGTGCAGTTATGGAAATCTTTCTTATACGTAAAGGTAAAGTAACAGCCTATAAATGTCTTACTGCTGAGCACTGGCCTCCTCACATTTCTGAAAGGGTTTTGGAGCGGGAAGAATCCGCCACGCTGCTCCAATGCGGGTTGGCGGACTGTCTTATACGTACAAAGCCTAAAATGAAAAAATTGAGATAATGTTTGATATAATGATGATAATTTAACGTTGTATGTTTGTAACTAATTAACCATGGTTTGCCAAAAAAAAATTCAATTTGTCAAAAGAAAATAATTCAAAAAGTGTTCCACATACCAACAAAATATTTTAATACTCACATTATATATAATTAATAACTTATATATAATAAATTAATTAAATACACACATTATATGTATACACGTATTTAAGTTGTAACAAATTAATAATAATTTTTCACACGAACGAGTTCGTAATTTATCCATGACATTAAAGTACAAAATTGAATTTACTTAGACTAAACTGTTCGTTTAAAAGCTATTTCCTCGCGGCAGTAGCGTAGAGGAAATTTAGTATTTGATGGATAGAATACATACACGAAAATCAAACGTTTTTAGTCGTAAAGTTATACAATTTCAATTAAATAAAAATTACATTCTTGCACAAAATAACTATTAAATGTCAGAGTTTTTTTTTTAAAAGAATTAATCTTAGATAGATATGTATGGACTTATTATCACTATTATACATTTACGGGTTTTTTTTATTTTTGATGCCCGGAATTTACAGGGATAAGAATGAGAATAGCACAGAGTTCTTGATATCGGTAATTAAAAAATAGACCGCTAATAAACTACAATACAATAATGTCTAACATTATTGAATTCGTACAATGTTTCAGATACTATACACATTTCACATAATTTTGCCTACACTGTTATACATTCTATACAATCTTGCTAACGGACGCATGGTGCCCTACATTGATTTTGGCTGGTTTTGCATATAAAATGTTAATAGCTATTCTTCCTCGGCAACTCTGCATAAAAGACTTTAACGGTCCATAATGCACGTTAAAAGCTCGTGCAGAAATATAAAATCCTATAATTGCCGGCGCTCGGAAAATGAAGTCAACTGATTTTTTTAAGTCTATCATTATATGAAGCTATTATATTTGCCAAACAATGTATTTAAGCGAGATACCACAAGAATATTTTTTGAATGCTTTCAATATTTTTTACATAAACAGCGTAATGAGGATTCTAGACACTGCACTAGCAAGCTGCGTACTAAGGAATTATACACCACGGGACTCAGTATGGGATCTTTAAAATCTTTGGGGTCGCGATAAAAAATACCTAAAGAATTACCACCAGATATGTATATATTATGATTATTATTTATCTGAGATATTTATACCACGACTGCTCGACGCACTGGGTAGCATCGCACATGTGTGTGCAGACAGTGCTTAAGAATTGCCAAGCATTTTGAAACTACGCGAAACAACGTGGTCTATTTTTGTTTGTTCATTTGTAATTCTGAGTCTATAATTACACCAAGATCTCGAATCGCATCGTAAATTTGAATTGTAATATGCGAGAGAAAGTTTCGGCTGTGAAAACGAAACCCATGTTGAGCCTATCTTAAGGATTTGCGTAATATTCTTCACTGCTGCTTTAATATTCCTGACATAACAATATTTTTGTAAGGAATGTACTACTGCGTTTTGTATCTTCTCCGACAACATTCAAAACTTTTTTATGAAAGAAAATGACGAGCCTAGTATTATGATAAGTTCCATGCCATCCCATAAAATGGCGGTGTCACGTACCACTTTGGGTTCGTAACGATGAAATTCCCGCATAGAAATCCTACCACCGGAAAAACTATAGCTAAATAAAATCAACAGGCGACATGAACTGTAGGGGAAAACACTATTATATACTTGTTTTAAACACTGGCGTTGTCAAACCCATTTACGCTCTAACTTTATGAACGTTGTGTACGCGGTATCGCATAACAAGCTGGTTTAAAACATATCCGGCCGGTTAGTGCAAAAGTGCTGTATTACATACCATCAACAATAATTAAAAGATGCCATGTCAAATTATCCATGCAATTTTATAATTTACGAATCTTGGAAACGTTTTCCGTCACATCTATGCTTATGAATAGATAAAGCATAAGTTATTGTATTCAGATGTAGATAAAATCTGGTAATGTGGCATTTCACCGTAGTTCTCATGGATAATAACGCAGTTACGTTTTAATTTTTTATCAAGAACTAAAGTAGGTATTTTTGGGCTACAATGGCAACTGAATACTAGATGAACTGTGTATTCACCACTAAAAAGTTAAAGAGGTGTAGTTATTAAAGTCTTTACAATTAAAAAAGAGCACGTTTGCGGCGATGGATTTCAAAGAAATTGCTTTTATTGTAGAGCTTTATAGTCTCACTTAAAAATATAGCCAAGTTTTATTTTTATAGGTTGAGTAGATCAAAAGTTACCGCTTTAGCTCTCCGTACGATGCTGTCATAAAGTGGTAGTTCATGATTTTCTGGTTATTGAATACAACACAGAAGCAAGAATTACATTAAAATATTATACAAGAAAAATACTACTTCCAAGTATAACAAATGTATCGCTAGTGAAATCACGAGCATTCGTACTTGTCTATAATTGTTTCTAAATTATATGTTTTTGTTTGTCTACAGTTGATAACTGAGATCAACGTGCAGCTGGCGCTCTTCCGTGATTTGTTAATCCACATCGGTCAACCTCCCGACTGTCCTGAGCTCCGAGAACGTGTGCGGCGACTTCGACGCGCTTGCGTCGAGGCTACAAAGCAGACCAGCCAGCTTGTACTACCCACCTGCAAAAAGTATGAAACACTATTACTTATAATTTCATATAGAACTAAACATAAGTTTGTTAAGAAAAAGGAACGATTGTTAAATCCGCAAGAAGAAAAATAGTTTTTCTAAAAATACAAAAAAATAAAAGATTATTAATGCTCCACTGCTGGGTAAAAATTTATTCTTGAGAGGGATTTCGAGCCAGGAAGAGTCCGCTACGCTGCTCCGAAACGGGCTGGCGGACTTTTACGTGACAACGAATTATCTTTTATTCCTCGAAACATGCAGGTTTCCTTACGATGTTTTCCTTCACCGCCGTGAAGGGCGATTAGCCGGGTCGGTCGGGTCGGGGTCGGTGGAATTTAAAGTTATAGAGTTACCGCAACGCTACATTTAACACGATTTACTGAAAATAAGCATTTTTTTTAATCGCTATCTATTGGGGAGGCCTATGTTCAGCAGTAGATTTGTGACGGGCTGAAATGATGATTATGATGATAATAGAAAATAAATATTGATACATAAAAACAACATTTTATAGGAGAACGTGACCAGACGAGCAAAACATTCACATGGAGGTAGTTCAACGTCAGTCAATAGCAAATGTATCACCCAGAACATTTCTGTATGGCACCACACTGCTCCTCACAATGCGCCTTGAGACATCAGTTCTAAGTCTTATGTGCCCAGTAATTACACTAGCTCTCAGTGGTTTTCAGACAGTAATGTGTGCAAACAACACTACTGCTTCACGGCAGAATAACTGGTCCTGCGTTGGTGCATACCTAGACGGATTTCTTGCATAGGAATCCTACCACCAGTAAAACATATATGGCTGCGATATACACGCGGCAAAATAATATCGAAATTCGTTAACTTAATTCTAAATCGAAGCTCGCTTGTGGCACCTGATACGTGTCTAGGATTAGATTAATGGTCCTAAACAATCAGATAAATTGCTCGCTACATTATCCCAAAGAGCACGTTTTGTGAAAATTAGGTCAGTTTTGTCCAAATGCAATATTATTATAATTCTGTGTTGGAAGTCTATGTTCGCAGTGGACTTGTAACGTCATCTTCATAGTAGTTCTTATAATTCTTAACATTATTTAAATAATTTCCCTTTAATAATGGCGTTTAGCACCGGATCCTTACAAGAAAAGTTATAAAATGTACAGTTTACAATCATAAGATAATGCGTATTAATCATCATGTGAAATACGTATGGTAACTTCCGTTTTTGATAATAAAAGACTTGAGTTCAGCAATGGGATATATGTACTCCGTATTATTATTAAATATCAATTACTAATTAAGTTACAAAAAAAATGTCCCACGGCGTATCACAGGCGAGTTTGTCAGACTTGCAGGTTTAGTCACAAATTTTCCTTCACCACCGGGCAGATATTTGATAATTTACGATTTAATTATTATAGAAGTGACAGCACCAAGGATTGAACTCGGGGTATGAAAAACATTCTAATTCACTTGAAGTAATAATTAAAGATTATTTAAAAAAAGTAATTAAACAGTGCTTACCATACCACAGGGGCACTGAATATTGGAATTTCATTAGTATTAAGAAGTTGAAAGAAACGACTCATAACCATTAAATTCGACTTTTAAGATAAAATTTACTGCTAGTGATTTTACACGAGTTTTCAACTCGTTCACATTAAAAAATAGAGTGATAGTTTATTTTACAATTGAAACTCTACAAGCCGTTAAAAAATATTTAGATGCCTTTTGAAAAAAAATTGCATTGCACTACGATTTCTCCCGAATCGTGAGAGCGTAAGTGTGTAAATATCACATTCACTAACATATGGCTATATGTTAGTAGTGTAATGTGACTATTTTCCATGTAAAATATAAAACTTAACAATACGAAGGAAATTATTCTATATTGTAAATAAATAAAACAACCAAAAATAAACGCGTCATAGCAATGATGACGTCCGTAGATTTTGCTTGTGAAATGTGCACTTTTCATGATTACTTCTACGATTAACACCATAGCCCATCACAGAACCAGTTACCATTGTTGAATACAACTATTCTTACTAAATAACCATCATTCCAAACGGGTTACAATGTCATTAGATTCGCTTTCCTCCAGCTCATTAAATCGAAAATCACTCAGAAAATCGAGTCGTAGCTCTTTTTTGAAAAAAAATATACTTTTTTAATGGATAAAGTGACAAAACGAGCAAAACGTTCACGGCCGACGATGCTGGTAAAGCCAACGTAAGCCCATAAAAAATGCTGTGTCACCCAGAACATTTCTGTGTGACAACACACTGCGCCCGTCACCCTGAGACATCAGTTCTTAAATCTTAAGTGCCTAGTGATTATAGTAGCTCACAGTGCCCTTCTAACCGAAACACAGTAGTGTTTGCATACTACTATCATGGCCCTATCAATTATGTAGTCGTTACAATACTGTTTGTGTGTGTTTTTAGGAAATACCAATTTTGGTATAATGGGAAAAGGGCTTTTATGGAATACGAACTATTATGTATTGTGTCATTTTAAAAGTCTTTCTTAAACAATTCATAGTTATTTCAAAAAACTACGAATTGTTAAAGCAAACTATGTAAGAAAAAAACAGCAGTAAATTCAAATTAGAAAATATATGTATAAATTACACATAATCAAAATGAAATTGTATTTAAACGTGTTTATTTATCGAAAAAAATATTTCTATTTTGATAAATAATCATTTGGCTTTATACAGACATATTTTTTGTACAGGACTACTAGCGAGGGTTGTGCGGAGCAGCCGCAATTAGTGTTATTGTACTTCATGTCACAACTTCTGTTACGAGAGCTTGCCAAATGTCACCGCCTGGTTCAACTGGTTCCGATGGACATGACGTCATTCTATGGTATGAATTAAGACTATAGCGACGATCATTGTCAATAACAATGTAGTTTGAATCTATTCAACTAACTACTTAACTTAATATAAGGATTATGACAATTTTAAGTTTAATCATAAGATGCAATAAAACTACAACCTTCCATCGTAGATTTAGACATCAAATCCAGAACTTTTTTATTAAATGTAGTACTGTAAAAATTTAATTTAAGTTAGCGTCGCTCTGAACGACCTCATATATTAAATAACAACTAGCTTCCTGAGTTAGAGTTAACTGATAGTTAATGTTTGAGTGTAGCACTAGACAAAGTGATGTGAAATTTATTTTATTTATGAGCTATTTCTTATTCATGATAAAAACAGAATTTAGCTGAAAGTTTTCACTTTTATAGACGAATAAGAATCGTAATATGTAAATCAAAAAATATTGAGATACCTGTGTTTTTATTTTAAAAAGTAACGAAACGAGCAAAACGTTCACTTGATGGTAAGTGCAACGTTCGCCCATAACAAATGCTGTGTCACCCCGAATATTTCTGTGTGACACCACACCCGTCACCCTGAGACATCAGTTCTAAGTCTCAAATGCCCAGTGATTACGCTAGCTCACAGTGCCCTTCAAACCGCTTGCACACTACTGCTTCACGGCAGAATAACTGGCCCTGGGGTGGTACCTACCTAGACGGATTCCTGTACAGGAATCCTACCACCAATGCGTGTGCTTAGATTACAGTAAAATTTCTTAAGATAATTGTATTTTTTTTTTGGTTTTGTAATTAAATGCGTTTTTTACTTTGTGCAGAGAATCGCGCTGGCCCATCAAACTTTGGAAACGTTATAAGTCAAATATTACTGTGTAAACAAATCACACCAGACTTTAATCAAGAAGAATTATGCAGCATCGCAAAAGACACGCAGGATATCAATAGGATAGTCAATGATATTCAAGAGTACCTGCCGCAAACCGAAAACCTCAACCATTTAGGTAATATTGCAAGTATAATAACCTCCTATTTCTTGTAAAACAACGCCCTATTTTCATTATAATTTCGTGTAAAAAAATTATCCGGGCGAAATATTGAGAACGCTTTGCGTCGAAGTCACCGATAGATTTCTTTACTATTTTGTTGCAAAAAATTAAAATTATTTGTTACAGAGACCAACGTAGCACTTAAAGGCGATGACATGAACGGTTTGTGGAGAAATAAGCGAAGAGGATCGCTTTACAAAGGAATGGGAGTACTTTGCTGTATGTCAAGACCGAACTACCTTTGAGGGTGGCATGTTTCGCCAGCTGAACAGTATATGTGCGATAAGGCGATAAATAAGCCAACAGTTACAAAATTACGCTCAGATGCCTGTTCGCAATCGACTTAAGCTGTGTAAAAAATTAAACTTGAAAAGTGATAATGTGTAAAGTGATAATTGATGAGTAAAATTTATACAGCGTAGACAAAAAGGGGTCCATTAGCATGTCTAGTTAACGCTCATTAAAACTTTAACATCCCGCCAAATAAAATATTAAAAATGGTTGATTCATATATTAAAAAATTGTAACAAATATTTGTAATGTAATAAAGACATTCCTGAGGATTATTAATAAATCTTATGTATGTTAACATACTCACATAAACTGTATTAAATTGACAAGAGATACATATTGTGAATTGTCTGGAATGGGATCAATTGCTTTTAAGTAGTACGTAATTTAAATATTTGTGATTTTTTTGCACAGTAGACATTTATTGTCTTATAACAATACAATTATCTGCTCCAATATTGAATGATGGATGCAATTTCAAAATGCATCAATGTATTAAAAATGCAATATACATATACCCTGAGTGGAGACCAAATCGTGTTACATTTTGTTTTAAATTGAGCCAAAACCTCTACATCTTTTTATATATTATAAAGCTTCGTAAAACTTTTTTTGAAATCGTTTTAGTAGACAAAAATGTAGCAAAAAGCAGTTTTCTTTGTAAAAAGTTAACTGAGTAGCGGAAATCTGTTGCTAAACCCTAAACTTTTCAAGGAGTTGAAGTAAATATGAAGAAGAAACTGTCAAAATACCAAAAAAAAACATGTTTAGTATATAAGTTGCATGGCGTTTCATTTTGTAATCTCCGTTCGTACGTTACCTGTATTTGTATACTATGTTGTCTTCCAAGAACACTGACATGATATTATGTTAGAAACGCGACTAACATAACTCAATTTATACGCATGTTTCCGATAAACCTGTTAAGCTCCATGTTATTAAATTTCAATAATAATTAACACATTGGCGACTGGTTTTGTTACTATTATCATTAGACATGTAGAGAATTTTAGACAAAATAAGCATTCCATGATAATAATATTAGACTTGCCCAATAACTAAGGGCTCTCCTATGCGATGGCCTAGTTAAAGTCGTTGTATTCTTAGCTTGCATTTTCTAGTCAATTATTGGAATGCCCTTAATAATAGAGTTATAAATTTAAGAATCTTTGCGTATAATAATTTAGGCTAAAAAAGATAATAATATTACTCGCATTACCAAGATAATATTCGATTAAATCGACTGAAACAATTTAATTTGTATTAATTTATTTTAAATTATTTAGCCGAACTTGTAGTAAAACTTGGATAATAATTTGTTAATATTTTAAATTTGTATTTTATAAATAACAGTATAAGTTTGTATTAATTAGACTTACGGTACGATGTACAAAAAACGCGTAAATTAATTAACATTTAAATACTCTTTCATATATTATATTAGATTCCACTGATATTAAAAACACCAAAAAGCATTTAATGCACCAAATCACTTAGTAAAACAAATAAAGTACTTTATTATTATGTTTAAGATTACGTAGAAACTCATTTGTAAAATAGTTAATAGATATTATTATAACTTATTACCTATTCAATTTATACTATCATATAGAATAGAAATGCGGGTACATACTTATACATATATTGGATATAATATTTATGCACTTACTAAGTGATGACTGTGATATAATCGTAAATTAAACTCTAGCAAAATATGCATTTAGTAAAACCTATTTAAAATTAAGTGAAGTTTTATTCATATAAATATAAATATAATAATTTATTGAAAAAGTAGCAAAATCGCTTTGAATTCAATAATCAGTATTTATTATTTATAAAAAAGAATTACTAGTGAAATTTTGATTTATTTAATATTTCGAAACTTTAATGAGTCTTAAACAAAATAAAAGCCTTATTACACCAGTTTCTAAGTTTTTGATTTTTAATTTCAAGAAAAACCGCAATGCGGACATCAAATTTCAATTTATTTTCATCACAGCAGACGTTTGCTGGTTTGTCCAAAAGTAGTCGCATCTGTAGGATTTACTGTAATGCCATAAATTTCAGCGCAAACCCAGCTTCGGCTCGACTTTAATCCTTTGATCAACAATTAACGCATGAGCTACGCGATTGTGGTAAGAAAGTATAGATAAAAGACAAACTCTGACAATGTTAAATAATAAATAAAATGTAGAACATGGCAGAAACGATGACTAAAATAAAAAAGCTTCTAGTTTCTTAAAAATCTGTTTATATTTTTCACTCTTAAAAAGCACTACCTGTTCTGACGAATCTGTACATTTTCATAAATAATTTAGTAGCCCTCTAAATATTATTATAATATTTTATCGCATTCTTCCACGATATTATAAGAGCGACGAAGGATTATCTACCGCCCCGTGTCATACCGTACGTAAAAGCAAGTGCCAAAAAATATCATAGCCAGATGGCGGAATAACCATCTCCAATATGCCAGACCTAAAAACCGGATTTGCGCTTAAGATCCACAGCTTTGCGATGAAGTAAGGTGGCCGCTAAACCACTTGGACGTCAAAATAAGATTATGACTAAAATGTATATAAAGTTGTTAAGATTTCATCGTGAAAGCTCTCTCCTGGAAACTTAAATGGTTAAATTACCATGTAATAAAGTTTAACAAAGTTCATTACATGGTAATTTAACCCATGTTTCTACTTGTACCTTTCAGTTTTAATCTACCTTATGTCAAGAAAGATTTGACTTTATTTCTTATATTATGTTACTAATTCAAATCTTGAATTGATATATATGTATGTCATGGTTGGAAATTTTTGTTTTATATGTATATGACATGGTTCAGTGTGATTTTCATAAACGTATTAATCACATATATGACAAAGACAAGTGAGTGTTAACTCACGCTAGTTCTTTTCTGGTCACTAATACATTCGTCAATCGAAGGACCACTTTGATTGTCGAGTGTACAAGTGACGAAAAAATAAATTTTAATTGTCGGATTATGAGCAGAGTATAAAATTAGCAAAGAACAGTAAATAAATAAAGAATAAGAGTATTATCGAGCGAGTAAGAATAATCCGTATGGCGAGTAAAATGTTTTATATAAGAGAAATATATTTTTAATAAATAGTGGTCCCCGAATGCCATATCTTTCAAATTTTCCTTAACGATATCTAGTGATCAAGAAAGTCAAACGCTTTTGACAAATCGAAGAAAATGCCCCTGACATACATTCCTTTATTAATGTTTTCTGTGATATCACGTACAAGTGAGTAACACGCAAGTGCTGTAGATTTATTTTTTTAGAAACCGTTTCGTTCAATTCTTATTATGTTTTGACTGTACTTAGATAATATCGCCGACGTCAGAATCAACTGAGGTCAATCAAATCAACATACCTATGTGTATCCGGCAGTGATAAGATGACAGTTTTGTATACGATTCGTAATCCTTGGTATTTTATGTTACACTGAAATAGATTTGTATTATGCTTTATTTATAAAAGAGTGCGCAATAGAAACAAAAGGAAACTGCTGAATTTAATTTATTTATTCATTTTCTTTCTCATACACATCTCTGTTTCCAATGAATGGTATAGCAGTCCGTCCTCCAATTGGTTCATTAAACCTGCTTCGCGAACGTTTAGGTTTGTACGAATAATCTTCCGCCACGGAATACCTCTTAGACAAATCTGTAAAACATGTTATAAACGCAAAAATATAAAAATTTTACTCGCTCTTAAGAAAAAACTGAAGTGTTGGAGTTTTTGATGTATAGTATAACAGTGCAAGAGAAGCCTTCACCCCATCATGTTTCTCCGGTGTTGTCAAATACAATAAACACAAAATTACAACACGGGATGAACAGCAAAATACTTTTAAATAAAACTACTTTTTTACGGATTTTATCGCGTTTAATTTGAAATATTTTTAACCCGACGTTAAAGAACACATAGCTGATGTGAAGCATCGACGCTCTAGGAAGTCTGCAGTCTGTGACCATGTTCTGGATCATCCCAACCATTACATCAGATTTGATAGACCACAAATCCTTGCAAAAGAACACCGATTCCTACCAAGGATGATTCGCGAGGCTATTGAAATTAAAAAACATCCTAATTTCAATAGGGAAGATGGTTGGGTATTACCACCGGCTTAGGATCCTATTATTAATAAAATTAAATCAAAAACCAAGCATACCACTGCAAGGCTTCAAGACACAGTAAGCTCTTTCTGCGTAGATCGGACTACAAATAATAATTAAAAGCTGAAGGTACTCCGGGTTAACTATGACATCGGGACAACTGTCACCTCAGTCCCCCCGTGACCATGGGTGCTGTAAAGCGTCCGAAACGTCGGGTAAAAATAGTTCAAAATTAAACGCGATAAAATCCGTAAAAAAGTAGTTTTATTTAAATGTGTAATATTCGCGTAAATAAAAGAAAACATTAAGCAAAATACTTTTTCTAGCCGCTGAATTTCACCATCGCACCTTGCGGCACAACATAAAATTCCATCGTCACCACCTGGATGGTTGGCATTCCGCCACAGTTTGTTTTTCGCAGAAATTTCTGCCAGGCACTTGCAGTTTATGGAATGTGCTGCCGTCAGCGGTTTTTCATGACCGATACAACGCATCTGCTATTCCTCTAGTATTGTAGGTGTTCATGGACGGTGGTGATCGCTAATTCACGTGAGCTACCTGCTGTTAATAAAAAAAAACTACTACTATACCATACGAGTGAACTATAACACTTACCTTTAAGAAAATTTCGATATGTATATTTAGCAGTAGACACAAATCCCTGATAGTTAATAAAACAAATCTAAGATTTCGAAAACATTCAGCGCAGTGATTATAGACTAGTCTCGGTAAGGCAGCGTAGGTGGCCGATTGTTTTCCAACGATAGGTATTTTTTTTGAGCTGTCGGTACAAGTAATATCATCATTTCCATAGATTTTCTCATCTGGGGGGATTTTGCATTAGTTGCCACGCTTGAGAGGCGGGTTGACAACCGCAGATTATTTGTTGTTTCAGGAAGCTGCTGCTGCCCATCTCCAAATAACAAAGATATGGTAAGTATATTAAACCATATTGTAACACAGTTACAAAAGATATTCTCTGTTTCACCTAACGAGGGATTTCTACATAGATAAAATAATAACCCTAAGTCAATATAATTTTATCTATGCAGAAATCCCTCTTGGAACCACCGCAGTGTCAGTTATTCAGCCACATTAGTGTGCAAACATTACTGTGTTTCGGTCTGAAGGGCACTCACCGTTAGTGTATTTAGAGGGCAAATGAAACATAAGAATTGATGTCTTATGGTAATGAGCGCAGTTAATTCCACACAGAAGTGTTGTGGGCAACACAGAATTTTTTTATGGGCAGACGTTGCACTTCACCTCAGGTGAACGATTTGCTCGTCTCGTAACTTTCTTTTTTCTGTTTATTGACAAAAAGACCAAAAATAAATTATTTTGGAACATTTACATGAAAATAATTCTTACATTCATTTGAATCACGTTTTCTTCGACTAGAAAACAATTCATCTTTAATAGCTGAACCTCTGTAGGAAAATAAATCATTATCCTTTTTATTTCGATCTGCTTGCGTAGAAAGTAGATTTTCCAACCTACATACAAAGAAAAACTAAACAATTACATGTTACAATTTAATTCAATACAACATTTACTGAAAGTTCCTGAGACTTACAATCTGCTAATTTCATTTAAATCTTCTTTATTTATTAGTTTCTGGGTGGACATCGTATTTAATATAAGATAAAACTTCGAAAATGTTTGTAATTCCTTCTTTTGAATATTTAAATTTTGTTTAAGATCATTTACGAGGCGATTAGATTTGATTCCCTGAGAATTAACTGAATATTTGTTATACCATAACTTTTTATTTGGTTGTACTTTCTCTACAATATTTTGTAATATAGCATCCTGTAAGTTTTTAAACTTATTTTTGATTTTGAAAATATAAACAGAAAACGGATTATTATATAAGTTTTCATTATCGATTCTAGTATATTTTTGTTTTTTAAGTTTATGATCATCATTTAAGATATAAATGTTATCTTTCAGATGACTGTTTAGTGATCCATGTTTTTTGTCTTCATCATTTTTATCTAACCAGCCACCATAATATTTTTTTGTCTTGTCTTTATTTTGCTGTTCTTGTAACAATTGCTGATCCATAATCTCCAGAATTGTGTTTAAACCGTTTTCCCTTAAATTGATACTATTAACTTCTATGTATAAAATATTTATTGATATTGACACTGCAAGTGTAAAAATAGTACCTATTTTTTAATATAGTTTTTTTTAAAACACATTAATTATAATAAAGTTTTTATAGTATAAGTATAGTACAAAAACGCTCTAAAAAGAAATTTACTTTGCCGATTCATTGAAACCAATTCTTAAAACGCCTAAAATGGTAAAATCGGTATATTTTCGACACCTTATTACAGCTTCATTGCTTTTTTATAGCTATATAACTCGTAAATATGGCAGCATACTTACATAAGACGCAATTTTTAAAATTATATTTATGTATTATTATTTAAATAGAAGTAATAAATTAAAGGAACATAAGAAATATACTAACAATATTAAGCAATATTTAAAAATCGCAAATTTGTATCCTGTCGCTAATGGGAAAGATCAGTGCTAGGCAATTCTATTTTTGCTATATATATATATATATATATATATATTATCTTATATCTTATATACATTATTTTATTTATATTATTTAAAACACTGCAAAATATATATGGTATAATAGTTTATAAAACATAATTTTATTTATTACTTACCTATAAAAATACATGTGATATCAAGCATAATGGAAAGTACTAGTAAAAATAGTTCAGTGAACAATGTTGTAAACATTATTAAGAGTTTAATTTAACGCCAATTTAAATTTTCTGTATTTTCTTATCAATTCTGTAAACAAAAATTGTTCAGCAATCATCAATAGTGCAAATAAACTGCAAAACGAATAGACCGGATATGTTGATCTACGTATATTGAATGTGCAAAAAATGGTAACTTATACTCGTAACAACACAATGAATGAAAAAATGTAATTAAGTTTGGGATTCAAAGTTCTCCTAAATTGATATAACCAATGATTACAAATGAATGTCCAGGGTTTGAATCCCAGCTGGAGCCCACATTTGTGCAAGTATTTTCAAATGTGCTCTTACAAGTTGTTCGTTTTCGGGTCTTGTGTTGTGATTGTACCTGTGTATCCCTCAGCATCGTATCGCATCTCCGCAATTACATACGTATCTTATATCATAGTTAGTGTCCTCCCGGCTGACTTAAGTCCAAGCCGACTGAGTGTGCCAGTTAGAGCCGAGTGAGCCGAGCGAGTGCACCTGTGTTTGTGCGTACACTTAAAAAAGTAAAGTAAAGTTTCAGCCTATAAATGTCCCACTACTGAGCACAGGCCTCCTCTCATTTCTGAGAGGGTTTTGGAGCTAGGAAGAACCGCCACGCTGCTCCAATGCAGTTGGCGGACATGTCTTCGAAATATTTTTAATTTCTCAGACATGCAGGTTTCCTCACGATGTTTTCCTTCACCGCCGAGCATGTGGTAAGTCAGCACTTAAAATTGCAATTAATAATTTTAGTGGTGCCGGCACCGGGAATCGAACCCAGGTCACTCGCGTACTATGAAATTTAAAGCTAGCGCCTAGCCCCTGAGCTACCACGGCACACTTGTGGCACTATAATATCGCCCGCGCAGTTGAGAGCTTCCGACAGTATAAGGAAGTTGTTGCAATGGTCAGAAATCGAACAGAAAGACACTTTCAATAGCATAACCTAATTGCAAGAGATATACTGCCGAAAATGATCGCACAAAGCCTTGCGTCAATTTTTTTTATTCCGGCACTAAATTTAGTTAGTTGTTCTAATCGTTTGAAAAAAATATGTTTCTCGCAAATATCGATGTCGAATATTAGTCTCAAACAATTTTTTAAAGCGATGTCAAGATAAATTCAACGATCTCATTTTATTATGCATTTTAAATAAAAAAATATAAAAGCTGGCCGGCTTCTGCATTCACTGAAATATTATTCTTCAATTTTTCGGGGACGCAGGCTGCATTGCAGGCTTTTTCATAAAAATAAAAAACTCAAAAAACACGTACTAGGACTCCGTGAAAGCTTTGGGGAGTACAAGTACAAATACAGATAAATGTAAAAAATGTAGGAAGTATTTCAAAAAGCGAACCTTTTACGTAAAATATAACACAGTTATCAGTCCAATAACATTAAAAATATTGAAATCACGACATTTGCGCTCCATATTCTAAAATACTAGAATGTATCAAAATCGTTTTTTGAACTACTTTCTCAGAGCTAGTAAATTCTCTTCCGATCATGACAACTTTGAAGATAGTTCCCAAGGTTTTTAAGACTGCATATTAAAAATGTCAAATTGAAACTCTTGATTTCTGTCGAGATAAACTGTGTAAATAATTCAGAAAATAAGCCTAAATAGGAACGAAAAAAGTAGAGTAATATAGCACCTACCTCTTTCCTACCGAGGTGTCGTAAGAGGCGACTAAGGCATTGTACGGACAGCCTTT
Source organism: Luehdorfia chinensis (assembly GCA_019845155.1). NCBI lineage: Eukaryota > Metazoa > Arthropoda > Insecta > Lepidoptera > Papilionidae > Luehdorfia > Luehdorfia chinensis. The sequence continues at coordinate 14,693,256 of JAHVAK010000527.1, forward strand.
ATTCGTGCAAATTAACACCATAATATGCAATGCTGTCATTATACTGCTCGCGGGAACGCAACGGAGACAGATTTTTTTTAGACTTGTACCAAAATGGCAGCGACGTGGTTCCGTCACGTCACGTCTCGTTCCCCGGGAGGCGAACCGTGTGCTTCACGTGTTGCATCTGCCTACATCTTGTATGGGAAAAGAGCGTGCCTATATGTATATATTAACCTAGATAATCATCATATATTAATCCTATGAAAATACGCCAAAAACACAAAGCATGACCACAAACTGAAACAAAATGTGTACAGTGTACAATGTCTTTTATTATACCTAAGTGTGTCAATTGAAAAAGTATATGTGTAGTCAACACACGCGGTAGACGTGAAACTTAAGTCTTGAGAAAACTAAGTCTCGAGAGAATGAGAATATCAGGAATAGGATAATTGTAGGATTTATTTATTATAATATTGTTACCAAGTTTAAAAATTATTTTACATTTTATGTTACAAATATTACATTAAATATTCTACTGACTCCAAGTTTTAAATTTCAACAAATGACACGAGTGGCTTATCTATACAAATAAATAAAATTGAAGTGTCTGTTTGTAATAACAAAATAACAGCTTTTTTGACAGATAGCTGATATTATAGCGGGTAACTTAGACTGCTTTAATTTTTGAAAAATAATTAGGAATTCGCGCAAAAAAATTAAAAACCCAAAATCCGATTCAAATAGGGAAGTATGCATGTGTATCATCGGTCAGGTTCGGCTTTTTTACGCGGGAGAAACCACAGGTCACAGCTAGTCGTAACTAAAGAACGAAGTAAATGCTTTGGTTTGGATCAATATATCTTTGAAATACAGCGTCAAATACTATTTTTGATCTTGTTTTCGAGCAAATGAGAGCAAAATCTACAAAGAAATCGAGGATTTGGACGAATACGAAAATAAAACTATACTTTTTTTTTTCTTTCTTCTTTCTTATTTCTTTCTAATAGGAAACACTGTATACTGTATTCTATCTCATTCTCTCGCAGGCTAAATCCTGAGGATGTATCTGTTTGTCTCTTTTTGGTGTCGCTTTTTCGTTTCATCGAGTTTCAAATCAAAACGATTCTAAAGAAGTTTTCACTTCAAAAACCTATATTACTACTATAAGTGAAAACTTCAATCACTTATATTTTTGGAAATGAATTTATTTGGATTGAATTTCAATGAGACAGTAGCTTAATGAATGTAAGAATATTTGTTTTTCAGTGCTTTCAAATTTAATTTTGATGTGTTGATCATCATAGCAAAAGAAACGGTCATTCATAAAACAGTGACATCCGTAATGACCAAGTAACATAAGTCATTTATTTAACTTAATTTGGAAGTAACAGAAGAAGCATTAATCTTGGATTAAGTATCATGATTTAATGTTTTCCATTATAAAAGTGAATGAAGGAATTTCAAAACTTTGCACCGCGTGAAAATTTAATAACTTTTATTTATGCGATGTAAAGTAAAGATGAAAATTTTACGCATTTTATTGTAGATACCAAACTAATTTGAACACGGTAAATAAGTTAAACGTAGAAGAAAAGGCTAAAAGTAAGTTTATTATGAGGAGGAAGAAGGAGAATTACGAGTACACTACCTTGTTGTAATGTATTTAAAAACTTACGGACAGAGGCTGGGTGGTTTTAAATTGATGTCTAATTGATTTGATTGATCCTAATTGCAGCAATATCCATTGTAGAATTTTTTATTTATTTATGTATCAGCGTGTTATGTAACAAGTAGGGAATTTTAGACCCCTCCACCATGCGAGCACCGAACGAGCTATACCGAACTCCCACTAGCGAAAACCAGATTTTTGACTCATCGCCGGTTATCAGGAGAAGGGTAGGGTGGTATGATCATGACAGGTGAGAATAGTGGTATGGTGGATAGGGGACCGAAATCCGCATACATATGTGCCCTCACAGTGCCAGTTAGTCTGCCGCTAAGCAGTAGTCTGGATTTGTTATTGTGGTTCGGTCTAAACGGCACTGACTATTAGCTAGTGTAATGTCTGGGACTAAAGAACTGATGTCCAAAGGTGACGAACGTAGTGTGCGAGACAACAACAAGAGCGCTTTCGCAGGCTGTCGCAGCCCCAATGGCGAAAGCACTTAACGTGTAACCCCCTCCTCGTCGAGGGGTTAGAGCTCGGCTAGGAGCACGTAGGAGCTCAATAGGCTCCCCTCGAACCACAGCGAGGGAGAGAAGGCCGACACTCTTCCTCACCACAGCCATATCAGACCATCCCCGACCCTTTCTAAAGTAGGAGCACACACTTTGGTGATACACTGTAATCTGATCATATACTGAGCGCTTATCCACGAATCCGATGGATCCAGACCTGACAAACTGATCCGATCAGGACCGCCATTTTTGAAAACCATAAAGCCCTCCTACGCGTCTGGAGGCCAGCGGGAAGGATAGAAACAAGGATACAGGACAAAATGTGAAACCTGATGGTAATGTGAAACAAAATGCTATGTCACCCAGAATGCTTGTCCGCCTGAGACATCAGTTCTTATGTCTCATATACTCCTTTTTCAACCCATAAGTGCCCTTTAGATCGAAACACACTAATATTTGGACTACTGCTTCATGGCAGAATAACGGGCCCTGAAAATCTGCGAATCACACTTCAGATGACGAATATTTTTACATTGATAGAATTTTAATAATTTACTGCCACTTTTCGAATGAAACCACACGACCGATCTGTACCGGAGCGTTTATTGTGAAAAAGTAAAGTAAATTTCAGCCTACTCGTATAAATATCCCACTGCTGATCACAGACATTCTCTCATTTCTGAGAGGCTTTTGGAGCTAGGAAGAATCCGCTACGCTGCTCCAATGCGGGTTGCCTCACGATGTTTTCCTTCACCGCCGAGCACGTGGTAAATCGGCACTTAAAATTGCAATTTACAATTTTAGTGGTGCATAGCCCCTGAGCTTCCCTGAGCTTGAAATTCGTTTAAATACTACACTGTTTGATATGCATAAGGGGACCGATCTAATTTAAAAAATGAAGTAGTAGACAGTTATTGTTCGTAGTCAAATTAGCTAATAAAATAGACATATTAAACAATGTTTCAGACGTCTGAATTTAAAAATAACAAGAATTTACCGCGGATACCGCGAAGTAGCCTCAAAGTATGCCGCCGCCGATGTCGGCACTTGCCGCGAAATACCTACCCCTTTTTCTATGCCGCCCGCCCGCCGATCACTTTCTAGTCGCCCGCGCAGGTTGCTTTCGAATAAAGGTATGAGTTGCGTTGCGAAATGAAAAATATCTTATGTGTTATATTCTGTTTAGGAACATTTTAATATTATTAAACGGTGTGACAAATACAAATACAACACAGGGCGGGAATATTGAACACCATATCCGTAACCGTCAAGTAGACTTTATCATAAATTAGTGATTTATGATTAGTAATCTTAGTACATTTATTATGTACGAACCATCATTTCAAAAGTTGCAAGCAATCGTTCGGTAGTGTTAAACAGCAAACAGCTGAGTGACGGCACTTGACGAGTTAACGACCTCCTACCTGGAGCGGGTTCGCGTATGATATATCTACTTGCTATATCTCTCTGACTGCGCGTCATCGCTCGCTCCATGTAAAACTGCAGAGGTAATAAATTAGTTTCACTTTATAAATAATAATAAAATAATATTTTATCAAATTATTTTTATTAAAGAGTTTTCCCAAATGAGCTGTTCACAGGAACTACAGGGTTTTCGTTTCACAGTGTATATTGTACAAAGTGTACCGTAGACATATTGTTGACGTAATGTACGAGAGCATGCTCGTAAATGGTTCGCAAAAGAGCGCGACGTCGTGGTCTTGGAAGACAATCCGGCGTTAAACCATTATTTTATTACATTTACATTAAGTTTTACACTAAAACTGGTGGTAGGATTCCTATGCAGGAATCCGTCTAGGTAGGTACCACCACAGGGCCAGTTATTCTGCCGTGAAGCAGTAGTGTGCAAACATTACTGTGTTTCGGTTTGAAGGGCACTGTGAGCTAGCGTAATCACTGGGCACATGAGACTTAAGAACTGATGTCTCAGGGTGACGGGCGCATTGTGGCGTCACACTGTTCTGGGTGACATAGCATTTGTTATAAGTAGACGTTGCACTTACCATCAGGTGAACGCTTTGCTCGTTCCGTCACTTTTATTAAATATCATAAATAAAAAAAAAACACATTTCTTTAAGTCTATGCTTTGATTAACATATTAGGAACTTTGTTTTGTACTTACACATTTTATATTAAATTGTATTTAATTTGTTTTAGTTTGTTTTGGTTGTTGGCATGTAGTATCTACTACGGTATAAAACCATTTCTCAAATACCGCTTTGTGATAATTGCATGTATTCACACGGTGAAAAACGATGCCAATCCACGAAGAAATGCAAAATTTGCAATTCGCCGTCACAATTCCCAAGCGGCGCTAAACAATATAGAAGAAATTTCGCAATTCTAGGAATCTGAAGAAATAATGGACAGGGATGTTGCAATGACATCAGACCAGAAGTATTGCGAAACGCTCTGCAAAACCACAACTACAAGAACGTCTGATGGAAGATGCCAAATTCGGCTTCCTATAAAACTTAAATTTGCACAATACCTCAGTTCATCAAAACGTCAGGTAGTTGTGCAATTTAGCCAATTAGAGAAACAACTAGCAAAAAACGAAACGAAAAAAAAGAAAAAATCATGACCGAATACCACCAAATCGGTACCATAAGGCAATGCACAACTCGAACACCCACCTGCTTCCTTGCGCCATAAGATTCTAAGGTGTCATAAGATCATACTCTTCAACAACAAAACTGCGTGTGGTATTCAATTTCTCACAAAAAATAAATTGGGGCTGCAGCCTGAATGAGCTGATGGAGTGTGGTTCTAATGAAATGGGAAGACAGTAAAACATTAATTATACGTTGGCGAGGCTATGTATGACTATGTATGTTGGAGGAGTTTTTATTTATTTATTTATGTTTGGGTCAAACCAAACCGAGCACAGTATCCGATGAAGCTGTAAAAGCCGAGAAGGCTAACAGCAATTACATCAGCGAAAATATATATATATACAGTGTAGTCTGGATCGTGACTGACCGTATCGTGGTCAGGGAGTGCTGAGACGTCCGTGTCGTCTAGCACGTTTCGCGGGCGACGTTTGTATGGTAGGTAATTTGCTGCTTTAACCACCAGCGGGTTTGGATGAACCGCGGCTTTTTCGAAAAACCGCCGTGATAATTCTCTGAAGTGTTCAGAGATTAAGGGCATTTCACAGTCGCTGTGAAGATCTACATTGCGTTGATACCAACCGGCTCCGGTGGCAGTTCGCAAGAATCGATTTTGAACGCTCTGTAACTTCTTTAATTGATTGCCCGTCGCGTGAGCGAAAGCGACGCAAGCATAGTCCATTACGGGTCTTATGCAAGTCTTATAGAGGCGAAGTTTGTGTCTTAAGCACATTTTGCTTGAGGAGCAAGTTAATGGGTATAGACCGCTTGAGATAAAAGCCGCTCTATTGCGTATGTTTTTAATGTGTGCAGCGAACGACATCGCTGCGTCTAGGCTACACTGTACACACAGTTAATAGCTTTAATATAACACGCACCACGACGCGCGACCGCCGGAGAGAGCGGCGCGCAGCAGTCGACAATCACACCTCGTACACACGATACACCCGTGTTTTATGGCGGTTCTCACCGCCCAGAGTTACCGACACACAAGTCGACAGTCCGAATGGAGGCCCGCAGCCTCCCTCGGACGGTCATTAGACGACTTAAAAACCTTTTAGAGATATTTTAAATCGCGCAAGCACGCAGCGAGCGCGACAGTCCGAATTTCGAGGTTATTGTAGAAGTTTATTTATGTATTTATGTTTGGTTCAAACCAAACCTGGCACGCGGGCCCCTGTCCCGTGAGCACAGTATCCGATGAAGCTGTAAAAGCCAAAAAAAAGGCTAACAGCAATTACATCACCGAAATTATATATAGAAAAATTCTACAGATAAATTCAGCAACAAGATCAACATTTACAAAATATTGTATGGCGAACAACACCCGATGACGTCTTGCAGAAGTACCAACTATATACCGTAACATATGAAACAAGAGCTGCGCCATTTTAAGACATGCGTACCATTCAGCAAATGGTGGAGGACGATGGGCAACAAAACCCACAAGCAGAAATTCTCAAAAACCAGTTATACGTTAATGACCTTCGAGGAGGAAACAATACCATAGAACAGGCGAAAGACACGCAAAAACAGCTGACATTGACATATTAAGTGGCGGAGGATTCAATTTTCGCAAGTAGACCAACATTGACTTCCGATTCTTGGAAAACCTATCTTGTAACCAAATCAACCAAAACATGATGGATATTAAAGCACGCCGAAACTAACAAAACATTCGAATTTCGTAGAATCCCTGTAATAATAATATAATATTTAAACAAATTATGCAAGAGGACACTTGCAGTAACTTAAGCTGCATAGCTTTTGCAACGCTTCAAAAAAAGCTTACGTATGCGTAATATATTACAAGTGTATAAATAAAACTGGTGGCTGGAAAATCCAAACTTTCCCCGTTTATAAGGTCCACGACAATGTCGCATTTCTGATATCAAAGCTAATTCACAAGGTCATAGAGTCAATAAAGTTACAGGTTTACTGGTGTTAGGATTCCTATGCAGGAATCCGTCTAGGTAGGTACCACCCCAGGGCCAGTTATTCTGCCGAGAAGCAGTAGTGTGCAAGCATTACTGTGTTTCGGTTTGAAGGGCACTGTGAGCTAGCGTAATCACTGGGCATTTGAAACTTAAGAACTGATGTCTCAGGGTGACGGGCGCAGTGTCGTATCATACAGAAATATTCTGGGTGACACAGCATTTGTTGTGGGCGGACGTTGCACTTACCATCAGATAAACGTTTTGCTCGTTTCGTCACTTTATACAATAAAAAAAAGACACGTGACTGTCTTTTTTTTTATTATTATTACATGGCTGGACGGACTCTACTATTGTTATGGGATGGCTAAAGGGCAACGTTTCTCGATAGAAGACTTTCGTTGCACACAAAGTAAAGATCATTTTAAACATATTGCCTACTAAATGTTGGAAACATAACGTAAAGTCCGAAGACAACCCGGCCGATTTCGGTAGTCGAAGAGTGCCACAAACGCAACTTCTCGATCACGAACTGTAGTGGAAGGCACCACAGTGGCTACGAATCAACCGCCACAAGACCTGAATAACCTAAATTCGTGCATCCAGCTTTGTAGCGTTGTCTCCGGCGACGTTTCTCCGTGCAAGCTCCTCCGCCGCAGCTTTAATATTTCTCAAGGCGAACCTTAGTCCGCGGACAAAATTTCCCTTCAAGTTTTTGGAGTGAATCGCTACGTTCTCTATTGCCTTGAGTAGAAGATCTATGTGAACTCCAAGCTCTGCATTGGGCTGAGTCCGCTTTTCACGGGCCAACTCCTCCGGACCGGAAAGACTTTTCTTCGCACTGTTGTCCGTCGACGTCGCGAAAGGATCAAATATATCTTCCGTCATATCAATCTCATTGGCAATCTCGTCTTCGGTGGCCGAGGCAGAGACTGCTGTGAACATAGCAGCTACGACTGACGCATTTGGAGGCTTAGCCCTTCGCTTCGTTGTACCTTCTGTGGTGGCGGATGTGAACGACGCAAACGAGCAATCAGATATACCTCCATCGCTCTCGCCAACTACACTATCTGGCGTATTGGGACGCGTAAAGCGCCCACGCTTATCTCTTGCTGGTACGACTGGTACCCCCGACACGGCTCCTTCCTTTTTCTTCTGGGCCCTAGCTGTTATTGAGCTGATATTGAGGGGCCCGCGGTAGATGTCAATGCCGTTGCATTACCGCTAAGCAGTGAATTGTCCGATTCGGATATATGGTCCTTCTCTTTTTCTTTATTTGATTTGTTTTACATGTATTCCCACGAGTGTGAGGGAAATACACGGTCCATCCGAGTTGTGCCCCCCCGTACCCGGATAAGCCTACGCGTAACCAGTCAGGGTGTCGGCCGATACTTTGACGGAGGCAACACTAACGAATAAATTTCCCGTCAGCCTTTCATTCCTCACGGCGTACCAACGCTTCAGCTTCGGGTGATTTTATTTAGAGGTTTTCATCTTCGCGGCTACAGCGGTTAAGCCAGCAGCCCTCGGTCCCAAGGGATTCCGAGATTGCTGCGTCGGCAGAGTCGGCACCCAGGGTGCACCGTCCCGGTATGCTGCTTCTCCTCTAGGACTAACCCAGTCGAGCACACGAGGAGGTATCCATCATAGCACCCCAACACCGGTACATCATGTATCAACTTGTATCGTAGACAAGGCTACATCTCCAAACAGTAGCCGGCATTGAACCATTATTGTGCTACATTTAAATTACGCTTTACATTTACATTAAGTTTATGCTTACATTGACATACCTGGAAATTTGTATTGTACTTACACATTTTACATTTAATTGGAGGAGCATGTCTGTACACCACAGACATGCTCCTCAACCTTTGTACAATATATATATATATATTAAACAATGTAGCATTTCAACGAATTCCAATACATACAACGGACTACATTTTATGCAGGGTCGAACAGTGACGCCAACAACAGAAATCAACATTTCAAATTTATACCTTCAAAATTTCAAAATTGTCCTTAACGTCCGTATCCCCCATTATTATTAACATAATGTTTTAATCTATTGCGTTCGACTATCGAACTTAGGAATCCTCAGAGATATATTTCTGAGCCACCTGTATCCCTTAAGTACCTGCAAACTGGATCTCACTTCATCTATAATCTAACCTAACCTAACCTAACCAATTTTAATAAACATTAACTTTCTTTTACTGCAATAAAAAACTATATTTTGAAGAAATATAATTCTAGACTCTGTAACCTTATAATATGAATATCGCAATATTGATTCATAAAACAAAGGGCGAAAATAATGGGTTAGAGTAATATCACGTAATTATGTAAATGTGAAAATTTTCTCTGATTTTATTTTATTTTTAGCCCAACTTAGCGTTTCTCACGCATTAATCAACGTACTCGCATTTAGAAATAAGAACCTAATTATGGACGATAAATATGATTCCAAACATATTTAAGGATGTAACGCATATACCATAGTGAGCAAATTATTTTTCCACAAATTTTCTCTCCAAGCCAGTGCGTCGGTGGGTGATCGTAAAAAAGAAACGGTCCTTTGTCAGCACAAAATAAAAAAGAGGTTTACTTTTTAAATGAATGAAAAGGGTGTAAGGCCCGCCCAGTTTTCGCTTGATGTACTCTGGTAGTCCCCTGGGATTCTAAGTGACTTGAGGGATATCCACTAGAATGAGTTGCCTGCGACGGTGAAGGTATGTATGAAGGGAGGGTTTATAAACGACCACAGCGACATCAAGGCTCGCAGTTATCTATTAGTATCGTAAGGTCCAACCTCTCCAATGATACCAAATTATCTGGATTTTGTCACGCATACTGTGTCATAAAATTAAAACAACAACCTATTAAAAAGTACTCAGTGTAACACTTGCGGTCTCGGTGCGTCCCGAATTTGTGCGACCACTGCGACCCGCTCAGGTAGTCCCATCATCCCGTGCAGCGGCGATCCTACTCTTTTCGGGAATTAATAAACAAAGCTATTCTGATTGCTTTGTTCTATTGTTCTACGAGGCCTATCTCTGACGTCATATTGTAAATTCACTCTCGAGTGGTTGCTAAGTAGATGTGCATGTCCGACATAACCCGTCCGTCTCCCCTTGAAGGCGGTTACGCGTTAGGCATTTTGCCATGTAAAAAAGCGGTTACGTTACCGTGTTAACGAAGCTAGCGCATGACTAGTCCCGTCTGCCCGCTGTTCCCCTTCTGGGAAAGGCAGCACGGAAGTGTTCTACACAAGTTGACTTTGGGTACCAGTCCCGTCGCAAGCCGTCCTGTCGACGAAAGCGAGTTAAAGTTAGTCTGCCGTTTCGCCACCGTCTTCGACGACGCCTATGTTTCAGCCTTTGCACAAACACTCAAAGCTACAAACAGGAAACCCGAAGATATTATCCACGCACCTATGCGGTACCAACATGTCTTTAATACTATAGTTAACTTCCAAGCTTAAAGCTTATCCATAGCAAGTGCCGTCACTTCAACCCATCGCGACTCACTCATTTTCTCAACACACACATACATTATCATTATTAGCATACACGTTAATCATTCGCGGTACCGCCCTTCAGATTGGTTTACCTTATCTTTATTTACGATTAGAAGCGTCGCTGGAGTTTCATGTGCCATTTCTTCTCCAGCTTCTACACATTCCGAATTGATGGTAATGTTAAAAAGTCCTCTCGATAGGAGTAACTGATCGAACCGTGGTTCGACCCTTTCATGTGCCCTGGAGTCAGCTACTTACGCGCACAGGGTAACAGACTAAGCCGAGATCCCCTCTCGGGGGCCCTTGCGCTAGTTACCCATAATAAAAGTGCACATCTGAACCTGAATCAGTGCTTTTGATGCGATTAATTCTTTATACATTAAATTAATAGTTTACAAATTAAAAAGATTTTTCAATACAGCAATATTATCTCTACACATTCTATCAATATAACATTGTGATATACAAAAGTTAAGCGGTTAAAACAGAAATTTCCGATATCAAAAATATGCGAATTTTCTGAATTCTAGAAGTACAAACTTATTAATGTTATTGATGACTCCTAATTAAAACTTTTCGATTGTTACGTAATGAACTAAACGAATAAATATGGCATTACAAAGCATAATGGTTCATTAAAACTGCCGGAAAATAAGCTGCGGAAACTTGGAGTGAAAGCTCTGAGCTACGGCACTGATTCGTACTAGAATCTCGGCCACTTGCTCTAAAATATTTAAACCGAGACCGTAACCGGGCCTGGTCTAATAATGCATTTGTATTTTATTTTTATGTGTTTTTCATCGCAGGCTATTTATATAATTATACGCTGGACCGCAAAGAAAAATGGTTGGTTAGAAAATCTTCAATATCTTCAAAAATACCTGACCTAGCTTTATGAAATAAAGACTAAATTAAAGAATATTTCAATGGGCTTAAATAAAAATAATAATAAATGAATTCAAGCGTAATATTTTTAATAAATGTAAAATAAATGAAAATGCTACGCATTTTTTCCTGTATTTTCGTAAATGTAGATGTGCCGTTTTCACGCATTTTAGTACTTAGTGTTACCTCTGCGAATGCTCGCAAAATCGCTGTTATACGATTTGGCATACTTTCTACTCGGTTTTTGAGGCGATGCTGCGGAATATTCTGCCATTCCTTTATTAGAGCTTCTTTCATTTCACGTAGCGTGATTGGCGGCGGATTCCGCTGACGTACACGTCGTCACAGTTCCTCCCATGCATCCTCAATGGGGTTTAAGTCGGGGTGCGTGCTGGCTGTGATACCGACTTCTTGAAAATAGGCAAACACTATCTGAGCTGTGTGCGGGCTGGCATTGTCTTGCATAAACACGGCATTCTAGCGCTTGTCCACTAAAAGTCGACCAACGTAGTCCTTCAGAATTTCAGTGACATATCTTTCTGCAGTTAAAGTTTTCTATCATCACTAGCTCAGTGCAGCTTTCGGAAGAAATCCCAGCCTACATGTGAACAGAGCCTCCGGCGGATGGTACTTTTTCTTCTATACAGGCTTGGTTATAGCGCTCTCCCGGTCTCCTGTACACTCTTTTCCTCCTGTCGTGCTTGTATAAATAGAATCTAGACTCGTTTGAAACTAAGACCAGTCATTGAGAGTCCAATTCTCGTGTTCTCTACCATAACTCAACCTTGAGTTTCTGTGGTGTCTTTCTAGTTTTGGGCCTACTACTGGCTCTACGCAGATCTTCGCAGATCGGACTAAAAATAATAATTAAAAGCTGAAGGTACCCCAGGTTAACTATGACATCAGGACATCTGTCACCTCAGTCCTCCCGTGACCATGGGTGCTTTAGCACTCGAAACGTCGGGTTATAAATAATAAAAAATTAAACGCGATAAAATCCGTAAACTTAGTTTCATTTAAATGTGTCGTGTTCGCGTAAATATAAGAAATCATTATATTCCTGGTCTTTAAAGATTGGATCTAGTTTCATGGAAACATGGATTTTTTTTTATTGTACAAAGTGACGAAACGAGCAAAACGTTCACCTGATGATAAGTGCAACGCCCACAACAAATGCTGTGTCTCCCAGAATATTTCTGTGTGACACTGCACTGCGCCCGTCACCCTGAGACATCAGTTCTTAAGTCTCAAATGCCCAGTGATTACGCTAGCTCTCAGTGCCCTTCAAACCGAAACACAGTAGTGTTTGCACACTACTGCTTCACGGCAGAATAACTGGCCCTGGGGTGGTACCTACCTAGACGGATTCCTGCATAGGAATCCTACCACCTGTAAATTACTCGCTGAACTGTAGAAAGAGTCACACCAACAGTTCTCGCTGTAATTCGCTGACTGTGCCCATCTTCAAGCATTCTCAGGATACTGGTAGATTCTTCAGGGTTGAACGACTTCAGAATAATAAAATTTATAAGGCACAGACACCATGTTTATAACTTTTTCATTGCAAAACTAAAACAAACTCGAAACAATTGATTTGAATTTTTGGTTCTATATTCAAAAACAACCATTTTCAGTTTTTTATACAATTATCAAATAAATAAAAAAAAAATATTATTTTATGTGGTATTAAATATTCTTTAATAAAGTCTTTATTTCATAAAGCTAGGTCAGGTATTTTCGAAGATATTAAAGATTTTCTAACCGACCCATTTTCTTTGCGGTCCAGTGTATTATCAACATTAAAAATGGTTGCATTTATGTGAACAATAAAAGAACATTTTAATAAAATCGAAAAAACATCACATTTAAATTCACCTAATTTCTAAAGACATTTCGTATATTTGATCATGTACTAGTTTTGTTCCCCAGCTTTATTGCATTATTTATCGCCTCAACCCTTTACATAACCTTTTAATTTTTTTTTTTAATTATTTTTTTTTTATTTCATAAAAGTGACGGAACGAGCAAAACGTTCACCTGATGGTAAGTGAAACGTTTGCCCATAACAAATGCTGTGTTACCCAGAAAATTACTTTGTGACACCTCACTGCGCCCGTCACCCTGAGACATCAGTGTTTAAGTCTCATATGCCCAGTGATTACGCTAGCTCACAGTGCCCTTCAAACCGAAACACAGTAATGTTTGCACACTACTGCTTCACGGCAGAATAACTGGCCCTGCGGTGGTGCCTACCTAGACGGATTCCTGCATAGGAACCCTACCACCAGATAATTAAAAAAAATTATAAACATTCGCTCCGGTTTCTTTCAAGAGTCATAAAGACATTTTAGGCAAGAAAAACCTTGTGCAAAATACACTTATGAATTACATGTTGTCTATTATTTTCGACGCGACGTGATGATATACACTATAATGTTATATACACTTGGCAAGTCTTTATTTCAGCCACTCTTTACGTATATAAAATTCACTTCACCAAAAAGGTAATTTACAAATAAATTGAAAAGTATTTAAAATGTAAAACACTTCACAGATGCCTTTTTGTCGGATACGGAATAAATTATCCCTTATGAATACCTTTTTTACTTATCTCTGAACGTTATATGTACCTTTGTTTTCGGCATTCTTAAAAATTTTACAACTTATCTAGAAGTTTTCTCAGGTAATATTGTAGACACTTGTGTTAAACTATGTAATTATTTTTATAACTACTAAAATATAACTGAAGTTATGAGATTAAAGACGCAATAAGGTTAAAATGAAGATCATTTTTTGAGCAAATATTAACACGAAAATTACTTCTATGTGTCCTGCTAATTAATCTTTCAACATTGGATCCAAAACTAACACCGTATAATTTTAATCACCACTTCTAGGTTACATTATATCTTATTCTATATTTTACAATGCTGATTAAGTTGTGATTGTTCCAAGTTACAGAAACTCTGTATCAGTTGCTATTCTTTATTAAACGATTTTATGGATATCATTTCAATCACAAAGTTTTTTGTTCGCTTTTTATATAATCTATGAAATAATACTTCATATTTAAGCTTTAATATTATTCTGTAAATACTGCGTACACATTACATGTTTTTTACTAAATCCATAATTGTGTTCATTTATTGGTTTACTAACCTTATTTTATTCAAATCACTGATAAATTCGCCTAGTCACTTTGATATATTAAAGTGAATTATGAATTCTGACTAGATTTTTTTCTTTTAAGTATTGATATTTACTAAAATAATTAATGGTATTTAAGCAAAGAGAAATGTAGGCTGTCGTAGGTAAATATCCTTTGGTGGAACTTTAATTAAGTATAGCGTTTATAAAAAACTTTTTGGTTTTTTATAACCTATTGTTGTTTCAGCCTATCACTAGTCCACTGCTGAACATAGGCCTCCCCCATAGATTGCCACAAGTTTGTAGCTCTCGTTTTGGAGGGATTTTGCCATAGTTGCCACGCTTGGCAGACGGGTTGGCAACCGCAGTTTATTTATTCAGATGTTCCAGCACGATGCTGCTGCCCATCTCCTGGTTTTCATTTTCCCTCTGTCGACTTTTACGACACCCACGGGATGAGATGGGGTGGTAGATTCTCTTAAGCCGCTACCACCTTTTAGTAAAAGCAAATATTAGGTTAGTCGAGAACATTTCTAATTATCATAAATACATAAAAAAACATAAAGAGTTAATGTTATTTATACTAATTATTGTAATAGCATTATTAATGTAGTATATTTTTATATGCGTATATTCCTTAAACTTTTGGAAGAATTATATTATTAATTCTGTTTTTACACTTTTTATCGTATAATTTTCTATTATTAAGTAGTTAGGTTAAGATACTACTGTATGTCCTTTTCTATTGTAAGCTTTTTAGCAGCAGTAGCGAATAAAAAAGTACTCTTTCTTTCTTTCTTCCTTAACAAATGTGCTCGTACAACTCTTCTTTGAACATGCGGGCAATTGGGAAATAACTTAAGCTATTCTGAAAAAGACAGCAAGGAGCTAACCAATGCGTCACAATTAATAGATACAATTACAGTGATGCATAGTGGACGCCAAAAACAGAGGGTTCAGTATTAAACATAAGCCAATCACTCAAGCCACCGTGGAGAATTAGAAATAAGGCTTGCCGGATAGACGCACACTACAGTGTAAGCCATTGTGGATATATTACACCAGCTGTGCCCCGCGGTGACACCCGCATAAAATAAGACAACCAAATGATTGCGCCGTACGGCATGGTACTTCGCTAACATGAGTCCTTCCCGGCAATATTCGGTTCTCAGTATGCAACTCTTTCAGATTTGGGGCCTCCGTAATGATGATAAGATATGTGTCAGAATCGCAGCAAGAACCTATGTCGTATGGCGAAAAATCACCTTAATCATGCCATACCTGAATTATTCAGACTGTTGACGGGCAGCAACATCTAAGGTGCAAAGTCTCTGGTATTGCGATCTAGTATCCATCGGCCTGGCGTCGCAATTACAGCAACTTGGGGAACTTATGTCTAGCAGTAAATTGATTAAAGATGATCATCATTTCAGCCAAACACTAGTCCACTGCTGAACAGAGGCCTCTCCCATAGATTGCCACAACATTTAGTAGCTCTCATTTTGGGGAATTTTGCCATAGTGGTCACGCTTGGCAGGTGGATTGGCAACCGCAGTTTATTAATTTATATGTTCCAGGAAGACGCTGCTGCCCATCTCTTGTTTGATGTTTTTTCTCTGTCGACTTTTACGACCCCACTGGGTGAGAAGGAGTGGTAGATTATCTTAAGCCGCCCGTTGCGTACTACCACTAGCTTGTATCCTATAATTAATAAAATGAAATCAAAAACCATGCATACCACCGCAAGATTTCAAAACACACTTAGCTCCTTCTGCGCAGATCGGACCAAAAATAATAATTAAAAGCTGAGGGTACTCCGGGTCAACTATGACATCAGGACATCTGTCACCTCAGTCCTCTCGTGACCATGTATGCTGTAAATCACTTGAAACGTCGAGTTATAAATAGTAAAATTAAACGCAATAAAATCCGTAAAATTATTTTCATTTAAATAGGAAATGTCTTCTCTTCGAGAGATCCCCTTGTTGGGTAAAAGTTGACCAACGACGGGGACAGCGGTATTAGAGGTATTAGCCGTCGCTCCATCCTGTTGAAACCAAGTCCGTATTGTCCGCGTATTTTATTCTGGAAAATTCTGGTGGAAAAAAGTCCTCGATCATTGCTACATATCGCTCTGAAGTAACCGTAATGGCAACACCTCTGCCATCCTCAAAAAAATAAGAGCCTATGATACCACGAGCTGACATAGCGTCCCAAACTCTCACTAAGGCTAAGTAAACGCTTCTGATGTTTACGATTTGGATTTTCGGGGCTCCAGTAGCGGCGTTTGTTTAATAACATGCACATTAATATGGTAGTAAGCTTCATCAGAGAATTCTTCATTGAACTGAGAAAAACGTCTAAGCATTTCATTCGCGTAATTTAGTCTCTGGATAGCGTCAGTCTTTTAATTCTTGCACGGGGATGCACCCTTAAGAAATTCAGTTGGTAACTCAAATCTTTGTTTAAAATCCATTGTGAAGAAATTCTGGATCCGTTTAATGTTCTGGAACGCTTTTTCACAAACAGACTGTAACACTATGTGGATATTTCCAAATAATAGCTCCGATAAAACTCGCACACACAAAAAGCACGGTCCGCACCGGCGAAATGTTACATGGTGTCTGACTTCGCAGAAACCGAACGTTTTGTTTTTGCCTCGCCAGTGCCCTGCCACGCGTCGTATGCGTGTCATTCGAAATTAACATTTGAAAGGACTTATAGGCCAGCCTGTATAATAACAGCTTAGAATTGAATATCTATTTATATGTGCCTTGTAACCACTACGAGATTACGTATAATATTCTTTTCACTCTGATTATAAAATATAACCTCACTTAGTAACAAATTACTTCTCGTAACAGAATGTTTAAAAAAGTCACAGCCAGTCACTTGTTCTACAAATTTATTTTTCTTCCTCAAACATGCAGATTTCCTTACAATATTTCCTTTCACCGCTGAGAACGTGGTAAATCAGTACTTAATAGTAGAAATATTTTAGAAGTATTAGGTAGGATTCCTATGCAGGAATCCGTCTAGGTACGTACCACCCCTGGGCCAGTTATTCTGCCATTAAGCAGTAGTGTGTAGACATTACTTTTTTTTATTGGATAAAGTGATGAAACGAGCAAAACGTTCACCTGATGGTAAGTGCAACGTCTGCCCCATAACAAATGCTGTATCACCCAGAACATTTCTGTGTGACACCACAATGTGCCCATCACCCTGAGACATAAGTTCTTAAGTCTCATATGCCCAGTAATTAAGCTGGCTCACAGTGCCCTTCAAACCGAAACACAGTAATGTTTGCACACTACTGCTTCATGTTCTTTGCTTTTCGGTCTGAAAGGCGCTGAGAGCTAGTGTAATCACTGAGCACATGAGACTTAATAATGAAGAGAAAAGTTAGCGAAAAGTGATAATAAAGATGAGATTTTATAAACCAGTTAGCATTAACTAATAGTGACTCCTATCAAGCATAATAACGAGACAACGGTGTTACAGCCCAAAAATACTATAGAATATAAAATTCAAGATATACACTGTATAACGAAAACCTGTGAGCTGCGTTAGATGTATCGATATTCAAACATAAGAAAACAGCTCATTTGGGATAACTCTTTAATAAAAAATAATTTAATTAAATATTAAATTAATTTAATAATAATTAATTAATTAATTATTTTTTCATTTGCAAAGTGAAAATAATTTATTAACTCTACAGTTCTGCATGAAGCGAGCGATGACGTGAAGTCATAGAGAGATAGCAAGTTGTTATATCATACGCTCAGCCGCTCCTGATAGTAGATTGTGAACTCTTCACGAGTCGTCACTCAGCTTAACACTACCGAACGATTGCTTGCAACTTTTGAAATATTGGTTTATACATTTTCAATGTACTAAGATTACTTATCGTAAGTCATTAATTTATGATAAAGTCTACTTGACGGTTACGGAGATGATGTTCAGTATTCCTGCCTTGTGTCTATGTATTTATAACACGGTTTCCGTCCAATTCAGACGTCGGAAACATTTTCTAATGTCCATTTTATTATCTAGCTTGGCTATGATCAATAACTGGTTTTTAATTAGATTTTTATAAACGATTTTTATAAAACCCCTATATGTATACATACCTACAAGGAATAACGAAGTTTTTGTTACACAGTATATAATTACAAAAGTGTTTCGTTAATCGTCCCTTAGTGTCAGACGTTAATAAAACAAAAATTTTTCTAGAAGTAGTTTCCGTTTCCACAAACGAATTCATAAAAACAATGAAACCCAGAACAGAAGAAGAAAGAAAGAAAATTATTTTGCTAGAAACGGACGTACACAAAAGTAATACATAATAAAAAAATATAAAGCACAAAAATATAAAAAAAGAAACTAAAACACAATTAATACCTAAAATAAAAGCATGGAAATTGTACGCCGTACTCCTAGCAAACGAGGTTGACAACTCAGCATACACTACAGCGGAAGCGAATTCCGTCACTGCACTGATTTTCAGTATCAACCCCCGTTTGCACTCCGATGTCGTTCAAACAAAAAATACATTAATATGTAATATATAAATGCTTATAATATTAAGGTAATTATTTATATAATAGTAACAAAATTTTGAAAAGAAATAAGTAGCTTTCTAATATATTAATTCCGTAACACATCATGGCGAATCTTATTTCGTGCAAGCAAACGTTAGCAATAAATATAAATTCTATTAGGTGTTCTAATCGATCCCTTTTTGTATATAGTCGTTTGCATCTTTATAACAAAGGATTGCAATTATTAAGAAATGTACACAATAAAATAAACTTGGAGATGTAGTTCATTAACGGAAAGAATATAACAACGAGCAGAAAGAAGCAGTATTTTTAGCAAATATGACCCATCACTTCCCATATCGAAGGTATGTAACATGAACCAAAACATTTTACAAGCACCACAGTGTCAATAAAAAAAAAGAATAAAAACTATATTTAACAGTGCATTCAAATAATCCAAAAAATTTGTTTCAGGTCTTAAATTCTTTTAAGAACTGTAGTGAGAGGCAGCACGGCCAAAAAGTTTTATTTTAACAATGTTTGACGGAGTTTTTACGGAAAAAAGGATATTAAAGCGAAAATTAAATTTGTTATAACAGGTAAATTTATCAAACAACAAATGACGGTACTATTTCCATTAGTTTAATCGTCACTTATTACGTTTCTTTAATCTATTCAGATAAATCCTGTTAGCTAATATGACTTTCGTTGTCTAACTATTGATTTTGACAAATAAATTAATTAAAAACGTAATGCTTACGGTGGTGGCTTTTATAAATATATTGTATTCATTAACTCCATATTAAAAGTAACTAGTGTGATGTATTCGTGATAAACACTTAAACATTAATTGAGATAATAACTAAAAAATAGTTTTTAGCAAGTATTCTTTATTCCAGTCACATACTTTAATAGTAATAGTACATACATACATTCTATTTTATCATGTAAATATATAACTATAACTACATTGTACTATTATACTAATTGGAAACATATTTTTTGTAAAATAAATCAATATTACAAATTGTTCACAAATAGTGAAATTACGGAAAATAGTTACCGCTCCGGAGCTAACAACTCGTCGTTGAAATGGGTTCCACTACACTTTTCGCAAAGTACTATGAAATTCTGTAAAGAAATGAAATAAAGTCAAATATACTTATCGTAACATACTTACGTAATAAAGTCATGCTAATAATATAATTGCTAGTTTAAGTAACAATATTATGCTAGATAATACATTCGAACCGGTCGAGCCCGCACTATATAAATTGACGTCCTACCCAGGTCTCCTGGAAGACGATGAAAACAGGTGAGTCAAGGCAGTGCTTTACCTTTCTATGTCTATCTATGAAGTAGACTTGCATAATATGAGACAGTAGTGGAACTACGTCAATCTGCAATGGAAATCATAACGACGTATAATATAAATTAACTCACCAGATTATACTGTAACCGTAATAGATCCATAGCTTTGTAATAATTTTGCGCTAATTTTGGTCCATGTTTTTCCATTAATTTAACAGATCGTCGAGTTAATTCTTCTAATTCTAAAAGCCCAGTTGGTTCGCCTCGTTGTTTTATTTCTTCGCGGCGCCGGCCAAAAGTTACTCCCCAAGTATGGTGACTACGTGACACCCTGGCCCGCTCTCTTCCATCTTCTTCTCTACTGTTTCGTTCGGAAAAAATTGGTAAATTCACCATGATGTAGTTGTTGCTACTTATGTCTCATTAATGAGTAATGACAAATCACTGACCCATATTTTATACTACTACACTAATTACTTAGTTACTTAGATCTAAGAAATTGTTATTATCAAAGTGATTACATAATCGTACATTCGGATTTATTTGTTATAAATTAAATACAAAACAACTCATTAACAACTGCTAATTAAGTAACAAACAAATATTGTATTACTTTATTGCTACTCTATATTAATGAAATATTTACTGTACCTGTAATAATTAGCGAAGTCACTTTAATCCTTATTATTAAGAATTAGTCTGTTACTAACATCTAAGTAATTATTATTAACAAAGTGATTATATACGTTTCTACTTATTTGTTTTAATTAAAATAAAAAACAACTCATAAACAATTTATTTTTAATTAATACTTTCCATTAACAAACTAATTACCTTACCTACAGTTAGCGAAGTCACTTTTATCCTATCAGTCTGTATAGGTAGAAAACGTTACAGTTTTTGAAATATTTATTCTTGTCAAATTTCATTTACTAGTTGTAGGATTCCTATGCAGGGATCCGTGTAGGTAGGTCGCCCCTGGCCAGTTATTCTGACATGAAGCAGTAGTGTGGAAATATTACTGTTTAGATCTGAAGGGCACTGCGAGATAGTGTAATCACCGGATATATGAGACTTAAGAGCTGATGTTTCAAAATGAAAGTGTGGTGCTACACAGAAATGTTCTGTGTGACTCTGCATTTGTTATGGGCAGACGTTACACTTAGCATCGATTGAAAGTTTTTCTCGTCTCGTCACTTTATTCGTTAAAAGCAAATAAAAGAAATAAATAGTAAATATTTAGCATATGAAATGTACTTGTGTATAACATAATCACGAGTTATATTTTAAAACGACTATTCAGAAAAACTAAAGAATAAATCGCCGAGCAGTGGTGAAATTAGAGAAGAAAAAAACACTTTAAAAAATGTATCAATTGGCTCTTAACTACTCGTATTTAGGACACGCAATGCAATTGGCGTATGCTAATTTTGCTGTCGGCGTCTATTAAAGTGATCAATAACGGTTAAGTAGCAGTATAAATATAATATCACCTGAAAAGACAACGTCCATTGGAACCCACATACTGTTATTTTTTTTATTGGAACCTCTTCAAATGTGTGACTGGATGGCTCCCGGTCCGCACGAAATCGCGTTAGCTTGAATAGCATACTCTTCAATCACACGAGGACATATATGCTCAGCAATGAACTTTTATAGTCTAATAAACTAACAGTTACTAAGATAACAGCATTAAAAAAGTGAAGCAACTGCCTATAATCATTCCGTAACGTAACGGGCACAGGCTTGAACGGGTAAATTACTATTAAAATACTAACTCTTATTATGTTATACAATTCTGATGTGTTATTACAAAAAGCGGGTAAGTATGTTTATACAGTATGTTTATATTTATCACAATCGATAGATTTTTTTACTAAAAACTAACTGTAACCCGCGACAACGTCCGCGTGGATTTAGGTTTTAGGGGCTCTAAAAAATTATTATTCGGGTATACATTTTTTATCATGATTTTTTTATCGATAAAAATCAAAAAAACTACTTTACAAAATTATCTTAACATCTATATTTTGTTTACAATGATTTATAAAAATATATAATAATATACAAAGAAACAGCTATTTTTACAGAGCGTTTCAAAGTTTTAAATAAAAAAAAATATTTAAATGAAACTAATTTTACGGATTTTATCGCGTTTTATTTTATTATTTATACCACTGCAAGACTTCAAGACACAGTAAGCTCTTTCTGCGTAGATCGGACAAGGAATAATAATTAAAAGCTGAAGGTACTCCGGGTTAACTATGACATCGGGACATCTGTCACCTCAGTCCGCCCGTGACCATGGGTGCTGTAAAGCACTCGAAACGTCGGGTTATAAATAATAAAATAAAACGCGATAAAATCCGTAAAATTAGTTTCATTTAAATGTGTAGTGTTCGCGTAAATATAAGAAATCATTATAAAAAAAATATTGTTAAAATTACTAGTGGTTTGTAATATTAATAATATTTTTTTTATTTAAAACTTTGAAACGCTCTCAATTGTTTCTAGTTTACAAAAAAAATAAGAGTAGGTAAGTAACTAATAGGTAGAATAGTAGGCGAGCGTAGTTCGCTCCCTGGCAGCTCGCACCGCGGCATTTTTCTTACTTTTAGCATTTTTATACCTGTCGTAACTTCTAAACGATAGGTCCGATTCGAATAATTTAAAGAGGACTGTACATGTATATAACCAACCTTGACGATAAGGATTAATATCATGATACGAATGTCATCATCTTTCGATTCACACGTGTTTTAATAGAATAATTTGAACAAAAAGTGGTTATTGTGACTTACCTATAATAGTTAGACATATAGCCTCGCGGACTTTTTGTGAGTAATGATGAGTACTATGAAAATGTAGTACATTATTTTCTTTATCATTAACAGTTTTTGCAGCGCACGCCAAATAATGACTTTTATCAGTAAATTTTAGATAACTTGACTTACATCATAGCAATTTTCGTAGGGATCTCGGTTTTTTTTTTCATAAAATACAACTCATGTTATTTGGTAATAATGTAGTTGTATATAAGTGAAAGAATTTTTAAAATCGGTGCAGCAGTTTTTGAGTTAAATCATTGCAAACAAACATATCTTTCCTCTTTATAATATTAGAATCGATAAAAAACTTACGCTTTTTTCTTTCTGTCCTGTTAGCTAATATGACTTTCGTTGTCTAACTATTGATTTTGACAAATAAATTAATTAAAAACGTAATGCTTACGGTGGTGGCTTTTATAAATATATTGTATTCATTAACTCCATATTAAAAGTAACTAGTTTGATGTATTCGTGATAAACACTTAAACATTAATTGAGATAATAACTAAGCAAGTATTCTTTATTCCAGTCACATACTTTAATAGTAATAGTACATACATAAATTCTATTTTATCATGTAAATATATAATTATAACTACATTGTACTATTAAACTAATTGGAAACATATTTTTTGTAAAATAAATCAATATTACAAATTGTTCACAAATAGTGAAATTACGGAAAATAGTTACCGCTCCGGAGCTAACAACTCGTCGTTGAAATGGGTTCCGCTACACTTTTCGCAAAGTACTATGAAATTCTGTAAAGAAATGAAATAAAGTCAAATATACTTATCGTAACATACTTACGTAATAAAGTCATGCTAATAATATAATTGCTAGTTTAAGTAACAATATTATGCTAGATAATACATTCGAACCGGTCGAGCCCGCACTATATAAATTGACGTCCTACCCAGGTCTCCTGGAAGACGATGAAAACAGGTGAGTCAAGGCAGTGCTTTACCTTTCTATGTCTATCTATGAAGTAGACTTGCATAATATGAGACTGTAGTGGAACTACGTCAATCTGCAATGGAAATCATAACGACGTATAATATAAATTAACTCACCAGATTATACTGTAACCGTAATAGATCCATAGCTTTGTAATAATTTTGCGCTAATTTTGGTCCATGTTTTTCCATTAATTTAACAGATCGTCGAGTTAATTCTTCTAATTCTAAAAGCCCAGTTGGTTCGCCTCGTTGTTTTATTTCTTCGCGGCGCCGGCCAAAAGTTACTCCCCAAGTATGGTGACTACGTGACACCCTGGCCCGCTCTCTTCCATCTTCTTCTCTACTGTTTCGTTCGGAAAAAATTGGTAAATTCACCATGATGTAGTTGTTGCTACTTATGTCTCATTAATGAGTAATGACAAATCACTGACCCATATTTTATACTACTACACTAATTACTTAGTTACTTAGATCTAAGAAATTGTTATTATCAAAGTGATTATATAATCGTACATTCGGATTTATTTGTTATAAGTTAAATACAAAACAACTCATTAACAACTGCTAATTAAGTAACAAACAAATATTGTATTACTTTATTGCTACTCTATATTAATGAAATATTTACTGTACCTGTAATAATTAGCGAAGTCACTTTAATCCTTATTATTAAGAATTAGTCTGTTACTAACATCTAAGTAATTATTATTAACAAAGTGATTATATACGTTTCTACTTATTTGTTTTAATTAAAATAAAAAACAACTCATAAACAATTTATTTTTAATTAATACTTTCCATTAACAAAATAATTACCGTACCTACAGTTAGCGAAGTCACTTTTATCCTATCAGTCTGTATAGGTAGAAAACGTTACAGTTTTTGAAATATTTATTCTTGTCAAATTTCATTTACTAGTTGTAGGATTCCTATGCAGGGATCCGTGTAGGTAGGTCGCCCCTGGCCAGTTATTCTGACATGAAGCAGTATTGTGGAAATATTACTGTTTAGATCTGAAGGGCACTGCGAGATAGTGTAATCACCGGATATATGAGACTTAAGAGCTGATGTTTCAAAATGAAAGTGTGGTGCTACACAGAAATGTTCTGGGTGACTCCGCTGTGTGGTAGCGGCGTAAAAGAACCTACCACCCCATACCATTCCGTGGTTATCGTAAAAGTCGACAGAGGGAAATTAAAATCAGCAGATGGGCAGCAGCATCTTCCTGGAACATCTTTACTAATAAACTGCGGTTGCCAACCCGCCTGCCAAGCATGGCAACAATGGCAAAATCCCTCCAATATGAGAGCTACAAACTTTTGTTGCTCTCTATGGGGGAGGCCTATGTTCAGCAGTGGACTTGTGATACGCTGAAAAGACGACGACGACGATGACGACTCTGCATTTGTTATGGGCAGACGTTACATTTACCATCGAGTGAAAGTTTTTCTCGTCTCGTCACTTTATTCCATAAAAGCAAAAAAAGAAATATATATTAAATATTTAGTAAATTAAATGTAAAAAGTTTCAGCCTATAAATGTCCCACTACTGAGCACAGGTCCTCTCATTTCTGAGAGGGTTTTGGAGCTAGGAAGAATCCGCCACGCCATTAAATGTACTTGTGTATAATCACGAGTTATATTTTTAAACGACTATTCAAAAATACTAAAGAATAAATCGCCGAGCAGTGGTGAAATTAGAGAAAAAATAGCACATAAACAATGTAACAATTGGCTCTTAACTACTCGTATGTAGGACACGCAATGCAATTGGCGTATGCTAATTTTGCTATCGGCGTTTATCAAAGTGATCAATAAAGATTAGGTAGCAGTATACATACAATATCACTTTAAAAGACAACGTCCATTGGAACCCATATACAGTTAATTTATTTTATTGGAACCTCTTTAAATGTGTGACTGGATGGCTCCAGGTCCGCACGGAATCGCGTTAGTGTGCGCAGCGTGAATAGCATACTCTTCAAGAAGCTCAGCAATGAACTTTTATGGTCTAATAAACTAACAGTTACTAAGATTACAGTATTAAAAAAGTATAGCAACTGCCTATAATCATTCCGTAACTGGGCAAATTACTATTGTAACGGGTAAATTACTATTGTAATACTAACTCTTATTAGGTTATACAATTCTTTAAAAATAAAATGTCTGTTTATAAAAGTTTAAAACAGTGATGTTTTGTTTCAAAACATACACGTTTTCTTCTATTTTAGAGCAATTTCAACAAAAAGCGTGTATGTATACAGTATGTTTATATTTATCACAAGCTTCCTTTTTACTAAGAACTAGCTGAAACCCGCGACAACGTCCCTGTGGATTTTTTGTTGGGGCTCCGGTTTGGATTTGAACCAAGTATAGAGAACCCAACATTATTGCAAAAACACAAAGTGGTGGTTTTCGGATCTGGTTGTATTGTATTGTAATTGGCCTTGTGTGTAATTGGCCGTGTGGCTTAAGTGAATCTACCACCCCGTGGGTGTCGTAAAAGTCGACAGAGGGAAAATGAGAACCAGGAGATGGGTACCAGCATCTTCCTGGAACATGTGAATAAATAAACTGCGGTTGCTAACCCGCCTGCGAAGCTACAAACTCTCGTGGCAATCTATTAGGGAGGCCTATGTTCAGGAGTGGACTAGTGATAGGCTGAGATGATGTTATTAATATTACTTTTTAGAAATATCGATATTAATGAACTGATGTGCTTTGGACCGACATATCAATATTTCAATGTCGAAATCTAGATATCGGTCGATATTTTTATTTTCAATTTTTTTCCTAAACAATTTAAACTATATTTTCGTAAGTTATTTACTGTTTTGTATGTCACTGTAAATTATTTATATTACATTATCTTTTTTTCCACCCGTTTCATTTCACATTTCACATTCACTCGTGTATTCTTTCAAAACGAAATGTAATTTCTTTATATATGGTGGACTGTTTATGTGTATTACTATTATCAAAGCTCAAACGGGAGGTTATGTTAATAGTAATATTATTGTTGAAAAGTTAACTCTTAATATATATTTCAGATTAATCACAAAGGGAATATTTAATTTGCTTAATAAATATACTTGATTAAAAAACTGTGTAGCTAATTTTTGAAATCACGGTTATCTTTTATAAATAAATATATCGATTATATCAATATATCGATATTTTATTTTCGATATTTAGAAAATTCGAATTTTTTAAAAATATCAAAAGCCCTAGTCTAAAGTATGAGTTAGCGCGTGTTGCCTTTGATCACCACACCGATATGTATATTCCATAAAGGGTCTGTTTGTTTAAGGACATTAATATTGCTCAAGCGTTTAATTGCGTATTCTGCAAATATATTTATTGTCCTTCGGTCAAAACATATTGAGACCTCGTCTTGGGGCTCTGATGTCAATAATATCGGGATAGCAAACTCAAACATTGAAATGTAATATCTTAACGAAATTTAAACTGTAGCTTAGATAAATACAATTCTATAAGATACTATTCATATTCATAACATACGACCAACAAAAAAGAAAGGCGGATAATTGCGTACAATCGTAGTGATACCGGCAAAGTATGCTCAACCTTTTCTTTAAAATTAGATTTGTTTCAAATCAAACGGCGGGTGAAACCGCGCGGTATAGCTAGTAATAAATATGTCTTCTTGCGTCGAGGAACTGTGCAAAGCAGATCAGAACAGCAAATCAAACAAGAAGTCTCACAAAATCACTTTTTACATGGAAATATAAAAAAAACTACATCCTTTTTAATGAAAATGCAGTAAGGTTTACGGTTACCTCGGTTACGTATAATCACAGGGACATAAAGCTCGAGGGTTGCTAGGCATATTATTTGAAATTACACCAACACTCTTAATAAATATATTTTGTTACGTTTCCGTTTTTCTTTTTAAATTTTATTATTAAAGATAATTGAAACCCGTTATGGGAAAGTGATAATGAACATTTAAATAATATCATGTATTTAACTAATTGCGAAAAAAGGGTCTGGTTAATTTAACTGATTGTGAAGGAAAGAAAGTAAATTTTCTAAGATCCGCAAGCAAAATATAAAAATAGTGTTGCTGTCGAGCGACTGTCTGTCGTAACGTCAATAACACTTGATAATGCCTCGTTTTAAGGTAAAACACGTGTCGGAGTACACTGGTTTATTATATACACCACATATTTTAATTTTCTCTCTATCGACTTTTACGTCACCCACGGGATGTGATGGGGTGGTAGATTCTTTTAGAAGCCACCACACGGCATAATTATTTATATAGATGAAGTGAAATGCATTTTACAGTGCGTTTAGAATTTATTTAATATTAAACTATACAGTTCATGTAATAAGTTTACTTAAGAGACAATACTCACATAGGATTTTTAGACGTTTTAATTTATTCATCCACGTTTTATTAGTACCACGTTTTTTCTTTATGTAGTAAAATAAACTGTTCTCTTATTTTTTATTAAATTGTGTTTATTGGTGAGAATAATGTTATAGAAAGTGATGGAGCATACAATTACAGGTGTCAACTGTTTAAAAAATACATGAATACCGTAGGAGTAGGCTAAAGCGAATAATTACATACGGAGACATAGCAAATTATTATTAAAATTAAAATCCCGTGCCAGCCACTAGTAAATTATTAAGACGAAAACAGTAATAGATTCTGATTTATGAGATAAAAAAATGATTCTTAGGACAACTAAGTTATTGTACATGTGAATTTACGTAACGATTAATAATGTAGATTATGAAAACTTTACTAAAGTAACAAACAGATTTAAATTGCATTCTTTCTTATATATTTTCTTGTATTATTGCTAGAAGATTTCCAATACTGGATGTGAAGCAGTTTTGACTAAATAACAATAAATTTATTTTCAATATATTAACGATACAGCAATTTTCATATGCTTAACCGGATAGACCGTTTCTTAAATGTACGTAGTGCTAAAGTTATTTTATTTCTTTTGAGTGCTTCCTGAGTGCTAAAATTTGCTAATATTGCTAATTTTATTTTAGCTCGACCAATTTTTACAACAATTTCACTAAAATATAATTCAAACAATAAATAAAATTTAGATGCTTAAAGAAAAAATTCATGACAAAATATGCTTCAAAAACAATGCTCCGCTGCGCTATTTATTATACCTAACGACAAAATGTATTAAGTATTCACAGTGCAGGAAAATAATTAACAAAAATAAACTGCTACTCAGTTTGTTTTAGCAAAATAACACGTTCGGGACCTGACGTCGCCTTCTTTAATTACTGCGATGACGCTTGATTAATCGATTTCCGATCTGACAAATAACATTAGCTTTCAGAAAAGGTTAAAAAGAAATCTAACACTTTTATTTACGCGTAAGCTTGTGTTCATTGAGATGTGTATAAATAGTCGTAATAAAAAATTATTAGACGGTCCAAAAAGTCTGTTACTTTCTAAAAATGATTATTCAGTGAGTATGTGTTCAAAGCATCAAGCTTCCCAGACCAGTTTTACATGACGCTGAAAGAAACATTGAATATAAATGTCCTAGGCTAACATGTTTATCAATCGCAGTACCAGACACTTTGCACTAGACCTGTGTCGTTCGATCATTTCTTGTGATCCGGGACTATCGTGACCCATTGATTTGGTGATCAGGTTAAAATGATTCAATTGTTCGGATCGCAACTCGGCCGTACTGATGATCTGTACTGATGGATTTGCAGGGGTAGCAAGTTCAAACAGGTCTTAGCAAATTGATCATTAATCAAATATTTTTGTTACTCCACTACGACTATGTGTTTAGTTATATATCTTCATCGACTCTACAGATTCTATTATCTTGAATACATTATAATATTAATTTGTTATTGTGCCTATTAAGTTGTAAAACGGAAAAAAGAGAGAAATAAAATTAAGAATTTAGAATGATAATTAAGTTATTATAAATCAAAACTGTGGTTTAGAAAAATAATTTGTGTTGCTTTCGTTAGTTTCATGAAACTTCGCTTGTTTCTGATTGTCATCAGTACCCAAATGATCATCGTCACTCCCGGTCGGATAGTGATCGAATCAAAGTGATTCGATAAAGATACTGAGATGGTTATTCCGTCATCATTCAGAACCACGTTATTTTCCTGGCATTTTACTTTGTCTACGTTAACGCCATCAATGGGATGAAATAGGGTGTCAAATTCTGTCATCACACGACACTTTTTTATGGAAGAAAGTAAAGAAGACGAGCTAATCATTCGCCTGGCGGTAAGTGCAACGTCTGCCCATAAAATGTTCTGCATCACCCATAACGTTTCTGTGAACCCTTCTGTGAAAGTTCCTAATTATCCCCAGTAATTACACTAGCTATCAGTGCTTTTCAAACCGAAACACAGTAATGTTTTCACAGCTTCGCGACGGAATAACTAACACTTTGGTGGTACTTACCTAGATGAATTCCTGCATAGGAATCCTACCACCTGTAGGACAGAATAGAATATCAAACAATTTTTAATAATATGACTGAAATGAACAAACCAAATTAATCTCTGCAAATGATGAAACGATGATACAAGTTGAAGAATGATTATTTTTTAATAAAAACAGAAAATCTAAGCAAGCAGAAAGAAATAGGTAATCGAACAGAAAACGTCAAAAAACCAAGAATAAAAAACTACATCAGATATCAAAATAGCAAAGAGTATCGCAACATCCTCCCCATCGTGCAGCTAAGCACAAATTGGTTATGCAAACCAAGGTCAATCAAGGCCTTAGGTGGAGAGCCTAACCAGCTTTCGCACGGGTCGGCGTAGCATTCCCCCTGCTGTTGCAACGTCCACTACTCTTATCACGCCATCTTTCCCAGGGTACACTTTCACAACACGTCCTCGTGGCCATATTCCGCGGGGCAAGTTAAAGTCAGCAATAATTACTACGTCACCCTCTTGAAGAGCTGTTGAACTGCGGTTGCCTCTTGACTGCTCATGTGGTTGTAGGGTCGGGAGAACCTCGTGCATTCAACGCGACCAAAAATCATCCGCTAGCCTCAATGTTTTTTCTCCTGCTGATATTCCTCCATTCGGAACGGCTGACCAAATCGTGATCATTCAAGGCAGTAGGTAGGGTCTGCACGGACGAAGAACCGATTAAGAAATGAAATGGTGTGAGTGTTGTCGGGTCGTCAGGATCTGTAGATACATGAGTTAATGGACGTGAATTGCCAATGGCTTCTGCCTCGGCTAGTAAACTACTCAGGGTTTCTTCTTTTGGAGCTCGTTCGTTTAATGTTGCGTTCAGAGCCACCTTTACTGATCGCACCAAGCGCTCCCAACATCCTCCAAAATTAGGTGCCGCAGGTGGGGTGAACTTCCATAGTATTCCTTGAGTGCTTGTGAAATTTTCGACATTTTCTCCGTAGAACTCCCTAAGAATGCGATTGGCACCAACAAAGCAGGTTCCGTTGTCCGAGAAAATAGTGTTTGGAGAGCCCCGTCTTGCAATGAATCTTCTAATAGCCATAATAGCAGAGTCATTCGATAGACTATGTACCATCTCTAGGTGAAGGGCTCTGACAGTTAAACAGGTGGAAAGGGCCACATAACGTTATTCATGCCTACGCCAGATAGTGACGTTTACGGGGCCGAAGTAGTCCAGGCCCGTAAAAGGAACGTCGATGGTGAGCTAATCTTTCAGGTGGCAGATCTCCTGTTTTCGGGTTCACCGGCAAGGACTTTCTAATTCTGAAGTAGACACTGTTTTGCTATTGTTCTCACTGTGTTTCTCAGCCTTAACAACCAGAATTTGTGTCTTAATTCGTTCACGACTAGTTCATAATCTGCGTTACTTCCGGCTTACCGCAGTAATTTGTCCTCTCCCAAAGCGGGTGACAGTTTTCTGAGACGACTGTTCGGAGGAATAGGCTTCGAGTTCAGGATATGAAGAATTTCTATGGAAAAGCTCTCGAGCTGTGTTCGTTGCAGAATTTTCCTTTCAGCGGCCTTTATTAAATCCGCACTAAGAGGTGGTAGAGTAGTGGACGCTGAAGGATGGCAGGCACAAACAACTTCGCCTTTCAATTTAGAATTTCTAATGGAAGCCAAAACTACACCAAACTTTGCCGCAGCCCGAAGTACCCGGGCTGTGGTACGTAATAAGCGCTGCCAATTACTAAAATTAGCAAAAATGGCTGTGACCGGAGTCGGTAACTCTTCGACAAAGGAAGTTAGTCCGACCAACTCATAACTATTGGTCTTAAGTTCATCGGTGTTTGGTGAGGCATACCTTGGCTCTGTAGGCCAGTCCTCAACGGATTTAAAAAGAAAAGATCGACCGCGATAGCATATGTGCCGCATGCAGAGATTAATTTGGTTTGTTCATTTCATTTTGGTCCTTCGAGCCGGATTCCGATGTCTTGTAAAACATTTAAGTCCAGTAGTTGTTTACAAATAATGTGATCAAACCATTCGTCCTTAACAAAACCCCAGTTTTATTCATATGATTTAAAAAGTAGTGCCGTGTTCTATTTAGATTTGTTATATTTACAGTATTCTTATTAATACAATGTGATCTGTCTTCTCCATGTTCATCTTAAGATCTGGCCTTCACGGGACACAATTAAGGTCATTGAGCACAGTGCTAAGGACGCATTGACACAATTCTGTCGTAATAACTACGTCGTCCGAAAATCGAAGGTGAATCGTATATTCGACAAAATGATAAATCTTTAAATATAAAGGTCATGTGTCTTTCTTTTTTTTTAATTGCATAAAGTGATGAAACGAGCAAAACGTTCACCTGATGGTAAGTGCAACGTCTGCCCATAACAAATGCTGTGTCACCCAGAAAATTGCTGTGTGACACTACACTGTGCCCATCACCCTGAGACATAGGTTCTTAAGTCTCATATGCCCAGTGATTACGCTAGCTCTCAGTGCCCTTCAAACCGAAACACAGTAATGTTTGCACACTACTGCTTCACGGTAGAATAACTGGCCCTGGGGTGGTACCTACCTAGACGGACTCCTGCATAGGTTTCCTACCACTAGTCTTACCAATGCTCACTGAATTATATGTATTATCTAAGACCTTGACGACCACGTGGCCTAGCGGTCAGAGTACCTGACTTCTAAGCCGCGGGTCCTGGGTTCGAATCCCACCCAGCCGGAGCCAACATTTGTGCTAAAACATAAATTGTTGATTTTCGGGTATGGTTGTGTTGTGATTGTCCCCGTGTTTCTGACACTGCCTAGCCTACCTCCGATCTTATCGCATCAGCGTTACATCGAGCGCGGGAAGGTTGGGACGAGTGAGTGCCTCTGTGTTTGTGCGTACACTTGTGGCACTATAATATCTCCTGCGCAGTTGATGGCTCTCGACAGTAATCGGCAGTTGTCGCCGTAGTCGAAATCGGCTAGGAGAACATCATTATCTAAGAAGGTATGACGCGGCATCATATCTTCAAATTACTTTAGATATTTCGGTAGCAAGCTGACAGTATTTTGTATATAATTTATGACACTTCTTTTTCCAAAACAATCTAGTAGTTTTTGTTTCGGCTTTCTTTACATGTCATTCAAAATAAAGTGCACTGGAAGCAGGAAACAATTTCCTTGTATGGCGTAGGGTTGTATGAAGATATAGTGCTGGAAGGTATTATTAAAAAATATGAAAACCTTCTATGAAATCTAATTATATATCATCATCATCATTTCAGCATATCATATAGTCCACTGCTGAACATAGGCCTCCCTCATAGATATATAGGTAATCCAAGAGAATGTTCGAAATGCTACAATAAAGAATACAGCCTAATCAGAAAGTGAAAGTATTTATATATTACTATGAACATGGATTACATTATTTACGTCGGTGTCCCAACGAAAGTTTTATTTCAACTGTAAATCAGAAGCTAACGGGACGCCCGAGATAAACCAGGACGGAGGAAACTGTCAGTGTTGTTAACAGTTCGGTACAAAATGATTCTGGACTATGAACTCTACCAAATCAAAGCATCAAAAGCCCCTACATTCGCCAAAAATCACAGTTTGGGAAGCAATTTCATCAAATGATCAAACCTTATCTCTTTGAAAACCAGCGAGGAGAATCTTTAATCGATATATTTTTTTCTATTTGAAGATTCATCAATTTGAAGATTGTAAAACTAGTACTTTAACAAGACGGTATCATACATGTAACGAGCTAACTCACCTTGACTTATTTGTTGGGGGTACTTGAAAGGTCGAGTATATATGGGGAAACCAACATTATTTCATCATCATGATTTCAGCCTATCACTAGTTCACGGCTGAACATAGGCCTCCCCCATAGATTGCCACAAAAGTTTGTAGCTTTTTGGAGGGATTTTGCC
The DNA here is from genome assembly GCA_019845155.1 of Luehdorfia chinensis. Taxonomy (NCBI): domain Eukaryota; kingdom Metazoa; phylum Arthropoda; class Insecta; order Lepidoptera; family Papilionidae; genus Luehdorfia; species Luehdorfia chinensis. The sequence continues at coordinate 14,727,550 of JAHVAK010000527.1, forward strand.
ATAGTTGCCACGCTTGGCAGGCGCGTTGGCAACCGCAGCTTATTTATTCAGATGTTCCAGAAAGATGCTGCTGCCCATCTTCTGGTTTTAATTTTCCCTCTGTCGATTTTTACGACACCCACAGGATGAGATGGGGTGGTTTTTATTTCAATCTACGGAACTTTATGGCCCAACCTGTATATAATACGAATTTTTTGGATAGGTGTGTAGTACTCAGCCGCACAAAAGATTTCAGCACGCAAGGGAAAAAAATTGGCTTCGTCGTTAAATAATATGGCAAAATGTCTTGGGGATAACAAGATTTATATGAAACATTTTTTCCTGTAATAGAACTAAAATGTTGTGCACATAAATAAACACTTAACCTATTGATAATGGCGTAATTAAATCTGTCATCTCATCTCATCCAGTGGGACATGCCTGGAAAATATACTCGTAGCTTCCGATAGGTCGCGCATTAACCATCTTGAAATATGCCAGACCGAAGGTACACAGGCAGTAGGCTGGTATTGTCATCACCATCCATCATCATATACGTTTATGAACGTGCCGAATAAAACAGCCATAATACTATTGAACCTAATAATTGACCTATTGAATTGAAATTTGGGATAGACGTTCTTTACCTGACAGACACCAACTGAGAACGAATTTCACGCACATTTACTTCTAAATGGGAAACAGGCTGGATATGTTACGCCCAGCGAAGAGAACCAGTAACAGCTATTATTGTATACAAGGGGTACAAGAAATGGCGAATATTTTGTTATACTCCAGAATTTTTTCAAGGTGTATTGGAAATATTCACCAAAGCTATCGTAGCTTCAGCGGGTTTATCATAGTAATACTACTTACTCGTTGATATCACTGCCCCCTGCTAATTAAAATAATTTATTCTAACAAAAATATAGTATTCAATAATTAGATTCGGTCTATATTAATATATATATATATATATATATATATATATATATATATATATATATATATATATATATATATATATATATATATATATATATATATATATATAATTGTTTTCATTCTTTTGAATATTGTGAAACTATCACAATATTCAAAAGAATGAAAAGAATTCAAAAAGCAAAACAAATGGAATCGATGACAATCGGTTATTATTTGATTGATATTCACCGTGATATCTTTAAAGTATGTCTTAGACTATACCCGTATTTCTCTCGCAACTTTCCAATATTTTTGAATGTAATAAATGGCACTCCTTTTTCAAAGTTAAAATATAAAATAACTGAAAAAAAATCTGTAAGTGTAAGCCGACTTCATATAAATACGTACATTTTAGTTATTAATAAAGTAAATATAATAACAAATATTAAGAACTTGAAAGCAAGAATCTTCGACAATTCTACTACTCTAATGACTATGAAATTTTGATGAACGCTGGTTCACAACATTAATAAATTATTCAACTCTTGAGCTGTTCGTTTTTATGCTATTATATTTTAACCTAAATTTCATCAGAGAATTGCAAATTATATATATATGCAAATTATATTTAGTTTAGTAGTTTCAGCCTATAAATGTACCACTGCTGAGCACAGGCCTCCTCTCATTTCTGAGAGGGTTTTAGAGCTAGGAAGAATCCGCCACGCTGCTCCAATGCGGGTTGGCGGACTTCACATGTCCTCGAAATATTTCTATTCCTCGGACATGCAGGTTTCCTCACGATGTTTTCCTTCACCGCTAAGCACGTGGTAAATCAGCACTTAAAATTGTAGAACAATATTAGAGGCGCTGGCACCGGCAAATTATATAATATGCTTTAAAAAAAATCTTCTGATATTTAATAATAAGCTTCTAAAACAATTTTATATTTATTTATTATTACTATTATCCAATACCCCTAGCTAAATTCGAGAAGAAAACTATAATTACTTAAATGAGACGACAGTAAATATCACAAAAAAAAAGAAGAAACGCGCAGAAGCGAAGATTAAACGAATAACATAAAGTAAAAATATTAATTATTTATTAATAAGTACTTTAAGTAAATTTTTAAACTTTAAACGTGATTTACTAGTCAGCGTACTAGTCTGCAGAGTCGTGGAAGTCGGTTTGTATACAAGACAATTACTTTTTATTTCGGCAACACACAAATTACTGATTTTCGGGTTTGGATGTTTTTGTGACTGCCCCGTGTCTCTGACACTACATTTGAGTCTTCCTTTCGATTTTATAGCTTTTTGCGTCGGGTATGCGCAGAGGACGATTGAATGGCCACCTGTTTGCAAACGGCACTATAAATACCCTAACTAAATGACAACTCAAGGGTGCAAACCAAAAGATCACCATGCCAAAGGCACCATTATCAACATCATAAGTATTTTAGCTCAAAATAAATGGGCATTTCGTAACTATCTGTAACTCAGAGAAATTTATCTTTATCAACGATAAAGAAAAACATTGTTAGGACGCCTGCATGTCAGAAAAACAAACCAAACCCGCATTGACGGACCCGCTGTTTTTTCTAAGCTCCAAAACCTTTTCAAAATGAGAGGAGGCCTCCGTGCTTAATAGTGGAACATTTATAGGCTGCTACTTTACTTACATGTTTTAATCAACGTCATCATCACACAGTCGTTCATTAGACCTCTGCTGAATAAAGTACTAATATTATAAATGCGAAAGTAACTCTCTCTGTCTCTCTGCCTGTTTGTTACCTTTTCACGGTTCAACTGCTGAACCGACTGGCGAAATTAGGCACCGAGATAGGTTGCATCATGGAGGCGGACATAGAATACTTTTATCCCGGAAAATCCAAGTTCTCACGAGAAATTTTAAAATCTATATCCACGTGGACGTAGTCGCGGGCTTCAGCTAGTTCACAATAAAATGGGAAATCGTCATAGTTTTGCAAATGAGTCTTAAAAACTAATGTTTCAGAGGAATGGGCGCAGTGTTGCCACTCAGAAATTTTCTGGATGACACTGCATTTGCTTGTCTCGTCACTTGCTACTATAAAATAAAAAGTTACTTCGCATGGCTGAGAGTTTGGCCCACGCAGTGTAATTTTTTTAAATATCGCCGACTCTCTTCTTTTGTTATTCTTTCTATCGCCTGTTTTTGCCAGATACGTCTCACTCAAACATAAATGCAATCGCACCGTTGGTACAATCTTTGCCGCTACGTTGTCTCGGGCATCTGTGTGTCATCACCACTGATGAATTTAGGCCTCCCCTATAGATTGCCACAAAAGTTTGTAACTCTCATTTTGAGGTTATCTGTGTATAATTTTTCTTAATTCGTCAGATAGAGCTGCTCTTTTTAAAGCAAGGAAACTTCCTCAATGCTGTGACTAAAGACTATTCACGAGAAATCAAGGTCATTTTTCATTCGAAATACATGAGATTGCCATGATAGATTTTATATTTTGATAGTAGATTTAATAGTCCTCTTGTTAGTAATGTTTCAAGTTTCCAGCCTTTTGTGCCGTTGTACGTTTTCCAGCTTTATCTCGAATTCATGCAGATTCACACAGAGTTCACAGTTCGTCTAACCTTTATAAGAATATATACATATATATATTAAAAACAATCATAAATATTTACATAAACAGCCAATGCTCCCTAAAAAAATGTAGTAAAAAGAGAATGCTATCAATCTTTTTTCCACACGTACACACAAAGAAAGGAGGCTACTCGTACAATGTTACAGTGGTACATAAGGATGGATTACTCTATTTTATTTTATAAAGACGGTGAAAATACTACTTGTAAATTATATAAACAGAATATGCGAGAGAAGAAAATGACGATTTATAACAAAAATGTTGCATGAGTCTCGCAGGTCACGTCTTTCTTAAATATTGAAAGTGGCCCAGATTCGTAATAGTATGTGGAGCTGGAGCTGGCCGCCATTATTTCCACTGCTTATATTTCAAACATTTTAACATAATATTGTACAGTACCATCAGCCTCCTATTTGGAGAAAATAGTTTGTGTGATTTTTTAATTGCATTTCCTACAGAACAAATATATTTCATTTCATTCCAGTGGGTATAAATTATAAACTAAGTCTATCTGACTTTTATAGTCTACGCTACCTTATGCATAAAATTGAATGGTTTATTAAATAAGAATGAACACGAAATTATTTTATATTTTGAAAATTGTAAAACCCAAAAAAATGGGAGGCACAGAATAGTGGACTCAGCCGATAAAATATCATATTAAAGTAGTTACGCAGCAATTTTCTAGAACTTTTTACCGCAGTAATTTCATAAATCAACATCTGTTGTCGGTTCTACTAGTATGATACCATAATAAATAATTTTCTACTAATTTTCAATTTTTTTTTGGCTTTATATAAAAGTAGTAGGTGGCTTTATAATATGTATGTACCTTCCTACATCTTCTTTCTTAATCTAATAATATATCTACATAAACAGAAAATATTGGTTTTATTGCATTCTAAATATATTTGTATATAATAAAAATACCGTCCACTGTCCATATACGAGTATATTAGTCTGGAAAGGTGATGTCGAGTTAGAATCAAAACCGAACTAAACATAAGTACTAAAATAAAACACATACATTTCCTTTTGTAAATTTCTTTAATTAATATCTTTGTCTCTTCTTCCAGTACATAATTAAGAAAAAAAAAGTTGTTAAGCCACCATAGAACTAAACATCTAAGCAATATTAAAAATAACTTAAAGTATTTTGAATAAATATTTTATCTAAATATTCTAAGTTCTAAGTCTAGTTTTTCTGTACCAGTTGATTAAAGATAAATTTCTCTGAGTTACAGACAGTTATGAAATGCCCATATAGAAAAATACTTATGATATTGATAATGATGACCACAGTGCAATCTTTTATTATGAACCGTTCAGTCATTTAGTTAGGGTATTTTATAGTGCCGTTTGCAAACAGGTGGCCACTCAATCGTCCTCTATGCATACCCGACGCAAAAAGCGATAAAATCGAAAGGAAGACACAGATGTAGTGTCAGAGACACGGGGCAGTCACAATAACATCCAAATCCGAAAATCAGTAATTTGTGAGTTGCCGAAATAAAAAGTATTTGTCAGGTATTCGAACCTAGATCCACGACTCTGCAGGCTAGTACACTGAGCGCTGAGGCACATGTAGTTTAAAAATTAAATTAAAGTACTTACATATATATATGATTAATTAATATTTTAACTTTAAGTTATTCGCTTATTCTTCGCATCTGCGTGACTCTTCATCTTTTTTTTAGATATTTACTGTTGTCTCATATAAGTGAATATTGTTTTCTTCTCGTATTTGGCTAGGGGTATTGAATATTACTAATAATAAATACAAAATAAAATAATATATAAACTTATTATTAAATTATCCGATAGGTGTCCGGCAGAGTAGAATAGCACCTACCTCTTTCCTATCGAGGTATCGTAAGAAGCGACTAAAGTATTGTTCGGAAAGCATTTATTCGTGCAGAACCATGCTAAATTATGCAATGGTTAAGTTTATTCCGACCTCTTTATTTTAATTCCACAAAACCTAGACTTCATTATCAGTACCACATCAAATAGTTTCCATGACATATTTAAAATCTACCGTCATGCAAGCTTACGTGTTTACAAATAAAAATTATTTAACAAAATATAAATACTTTACGCTCTTATTTTTTATGAATAATACTTATTCAATACTATAATAAAAGTGAAACATGTAAATTCAGGGTAAGTTTTTTTTTATTGTATAAAGTGACGAAACGAGCGAAACGTTCACCTCATGGTACTCGTAAGTGCAACGTCCGCCAGCAACAAATGCTGTGTCACCCAGAATATTTCTGTGTGACACCACACTGTGTCCATCACCCTGAGACATCAGTTCTTAAGTCTCAAATGCCCAGTGATTACGCTAGCTCACAGTGCCCTTCAAACCGAAACACAGTAATGCTTGCACACTACTGCTTCACGGCAGAATAACTGGCCTTGGGGTGGTACCTACCCAGATGGATTCCTGCATAGGAATCCTACCACCAGTAACTTAAAACTTCACTATCCATCTGCAGTAATCCATTGCTGGACATGAGAAGCTCTCTCAAGAAGCGTCATACAATCTCAGTGGTCACGCATCTAGTTATGACTGGCTTTGTAATCCATGTCTCCCGTCTAATGAAACTGAACTGTTATGCTTTTGCTTCACGCCTCTGGAGTTCTGCCACCATCTAATACATACATACAAAGATTCACGCCACTTTCCCATAGGGGTAGGCAGAGACCACATCTTTCCACTTGCTACGATCCTGACACACATCTTTAGCTTCCTCTACTTTAATTAAAGTTTTCATACAGGCTCGTCGGTTGTGGGTACTTTTGACGTGGCCTTTCCTTATAACGATTTCGATCTGATCGTAATACGTTCGCCTACGTCGACCCTTACCGGCTTGCCCCTTCACACTCGCCTCATAAATCTGTTTCGTCAATCTTCTTTCATCCATACTCTCTACGTGTCCAAACCATCTAAGAATCATTTTCTCTATCTTTGTCACAAATATTAAGTCATAATCATAAAGAATACTCTTAACATGGTTTGCCCTTACTTTTAAGATCTCCATCGTTACATTGTTTCATTGTGGGCGTTTTTTTCTATAAACTATCCGAGGGCTTGCATCATCTTCTCTAGACACCTTTCTTGTGGTAATTTGGGTGCGACTTTACATTTACGTTCCCTTAATTATATTGTTTAAAAAACTTTCTAGCAATAAGTTCTGAAGGGAGTCCATTCTGGACCTCTGTCACCGTTTCCGTTCCGCTTGTTTACTATATACAATTTTTGTAATTTTAATTTTTAACTAGTTGTACCTCGCGGTTTCACCGGCGTGTAAAAGCCGACCCCGATCGATGATATATACTTCCCAATGTGAATTAGATTTTTGGGTTTTGATTTTAATTGCGCGGAACCCTAATTATTTTTCTCAAATTAAAGTAGCCTAAGTTACCCGCTATAATATCAGCTATCTGTCTGTGAAAGTCCCGTCAAAATCTGTCCGGCCGTTTGGGAGATTAGCCGGAACTAAAAGTCAGACAAAAATTTTAAATTTGTTTTTTTCTTATAAGTACTGTATATACTTTCATAAGAATTGAGTAAAAAGCTGTTATTTTGTTATTACAAACAGACACTAGAATTTTATTTATTGGTATAGTTTTTAAAACTCATTAATACACTTTAATACTATCGAAAACATAGTAGTTACTTATGATTTAAGTATCATATTAAAAGATACAATGAAAAAAATAAGATCCCTAATGCAAAGACATCTTATTATGACAAGAATAATATGTTTTACATTTGGGAATTTCATCTTTCACGGTATATCTTTAATGTAGTGGTTAACGCTGTTAATGAAATCACATTCACATTAGACCCGATTTTCGCTCCTAATTTTATTACATTGATGCACCACATTAGCAATGAAAACAAAGGTTTTATTTATTTACGACATTACGTTATTGTTTTTTTTTTAAATAATTTTAATGTGGTGTATGTCATAGAAATGTGCAAATAAACAAAACAGTTTGTCTCTATGCTCTAATAAATAGATTAGGTGTCAGTTTTTACAATATCTATATATATTATATATTTACTTACTTTAATGAAAATAATATCGCTTTTCTTTCAATTTGTCAGCCAGATGATTCCGCTTCACTCCCTCAACATTTCTTTAAGTAATGGTGACGAATTTGTGTTATCTTTCTTTCCCGTCTTTCCGCTTTAATTTATTCGCATGTGTCCTTGTTTTTGTGTCAGCATATTTATGCAGATTGGCAATCTTTATTTTTTCCATCAATTACTGAAAGTGGTTCGCCATCAGTCACGTCGCATTTTTCCTTAGCAGATTAACTGTTTTTCAATCCACGAAAAGAGAACAGCATCATCATAATCATTTCAGCCTATCACAAGTCCACTGCTGAACACAGGCTTTCTCCATATATAGCAACAAAAGTTTGTAGCTCTCATTTTGGAGGGATTTTGCCATATTGCCATTCTTGGTAAGCCGGTTGGCAACCGCAGTTTATTTTTGAGATGTTCCAGGAAAATGCTGCTACCCATCTCCTGGTTTTCATTTTTCCCTCTGTCGACTTTAACGACACCCACGGGGTGAAATGGGGTGGTAGACTCTCTTAGGCCGCCATCACACGGCAAAAGCAAAAGGGAGCATACACTTTGGTAAAGATTGGAATCCTAGTCGAAGTCTAGGTCTTAAGTAGTCCGGATACTTGAATAGACTTGAAACCGCAGGGCTTGAGCGCTTGCATTAATTTATCTTGGTAAAAGCATTACTTGTTAATTGCAATTTTAAGTGCTTACACATCTTTGGCGGCAAAAACCTGCATCATGATAAGTTGAATCCGCCAACCCGCATTCAAACGTAACACTACAAATTTAAAAAGCTGTTTCATTTTTTCAGTTTATTTGAATATTTTACTTTTATCCTCAAAAAAACTAATACGTTTAAAGAGAAAAATACCACTGTACGCAACTAATGCATTTAAGCACATTCGTATTCCAGGCTATTTAATAAAAGGAACTCTGACAAGATAAGTAACATTATAAATGCTAGCTTTACCGAATAACAAAAACGAAGAGCTGATTTACAACTCACTCTCGACTAACGGATAAGAATAATTTCTCATTTCGGATAAAATCATTTTGAGTAAAAATGATGTGATAAGTACGAGTAGTAGCTAACTATATACATTTTTAGCTGTGACACCTGATTTGAAGAAAAAAAAATATACATGTATTTTAATAATATTATTCATAATGTAAAGTTGACTCATTCAAGGAATAAATATTGTTTATAAAAATGACTAGGAATATAATGAATACCTTGTGGACATAATATGTATAATTTTATTGTTTGCTAACGTATGTATCCTAGCGCAAGCTATAATATAACACAAAGTTTTTTTTAGTGTCAGATAATGGCTTTTCCAAGCTCAAGTTTTTAACCAACTTACGTTCAGGCAACTTAAAAATGGAAAGGCACTAAAAGAAAACGGTGTTACAACGGATCTCTCAACGACATGGGAACGGCCCTTGGTAAAAGAGCTCTTTAAGATATTTAACTCCGTATTAGAAGATGAAAGAACTACAGAGGCGTTGGACAGGACCATAACTGTTTAAAAAAAGAAGGACAAGATCCTGATAAAGTATTACAGACCTGTCTGGCTTCTCCGCCATGTCAACAAGTTGTTTTTGAGGATCATTACGAATCTTCTCGCGCAAAGACTTGACGACTTTCAACCTCCGGGGTAGCAAGGATTCCGAGGAGGATTTGAAACTAACTATCACAACCACAACTAACACACGGATCCTGCGTTCAAATCTGAGCCAGAGCCTTTTTTTTTTTTTTTATATACAATAGGAGGCAAACGAGCAGGTGGCTCACGTGATGGTAAGTGATCACCGCCGCCCATGAACACCTACAATACCAGAGGAATAGCAGATGCGTTGCCGGCCTTTGAGAAAGGAATAGGCTCTTTTCTTGAAGGTCCCTAAGTCGTATCGGTCCGGAAAAACCGCTGACGGTCTTCCAACGGACGGACGGAATGCCAACCATCAAGGTGGTGACGATGGAATTTGAGGTTATGCCGTAAGGTGCGATGGTGAAATTCAGCGGCTGGAATTAATCCGAACAATTCCTCGGAACACTCCCCATGGTAGATCTTGTAAAAAATGCAAAGAGATGCAACATCTCTTCGCAAAGCCAGGGGATCAAGCCGATCAGATAGGACATGGTCGTCGACAATTCGAGCCGCTCTTCGCTGAATGCGGTCAAATGGAAGGAGCTGACACTGGGGTGCCCCCGCCCAGAGATGAGAACAGTACTCCATGTGCGGCCGAACCTGCGCCTTATAAAGTTGCAAGCGGTGGCCGGCATGAAGCACTGTCGCGCTCTACTGAGCACGCCAAGCTTCTTGGAGGCCAATTTGGCCTTCCCTTCCAAGTGACCGTGAAATTGAACGTTGCTCGATATGTCGACGCCAAGGATTCCGATACTGGCTGAGGCAACAAGGGGAGTGCTCTCGAAATGAGGTGATACGACGAAGGGTTTCTTTTTTGCGGTAAACGCGCAAACTTGTGTCTTGTTAGGGTTGAACTCGACTAAATTTAGTCGGCCCCAGTCCGAGATTTTGTCTAACAAAATCTCGACTTCAGACACAAGTTTGTTCCGGTGCTCGTCGACGTGTTCCCGAAAAATATTGGTACGGCCTGTGTATAAGGCATCACCAGTGCTGTCATCTGCATAGCAATGAATGTTACTAATCTGTAACATATCATTGATATGCAGAAGAAACAGGGTTGGCGATAGCACACAGCCTTGTGGGACACCAGCGTTCACAGACTTAGATTCTGAGCATGCACCGTCAACTAAGACCTTGATGCTCCGGTCTGTGAGAAAACTAGTGACCCAATTGCACAATTTCTCGGGAAGCCCATATGAAGGAAGCTTCGAGAGAAGCGCTTTGTGCCAGACCCGATCAAAGGCTTTCGCTATGTCCAAACTAACTGCCAGGGCCTCCCCCTTGCTCTCTACTGCCTCCGCCCATCGATGAGTGAGGTACACTAGAAGATCACCAGCTGAGCGACCCCGACGGAAGCCGTACTGACGGTCACTAATCAACTGGTGCTCCTCTAGGTACCTTAAGAGCTGGCAGTTTATAATGGATTCCATTATTTTGGAGAATAAGGAGGTGATGGCGATCGGTCTGTAGTTGGACGGATCTGAGCGGTCGCCTTTCTTAGGGATCGGGTGCACAAAAGCTGTCTTCCATGCCTTCGGGACGACGCCTAGAGAGTAGGAGTACCGGAAAAGACGCGTAAGGACCGGTGCCAACTCTGGAGCACACATCCTCAACACAATAGGGGGAATTCCATCGGGCCCACTCGACTTTTGGATGTCCAGGGAGAGGAGTGCTTTGCGCACTGAGCTCTGAAAAAACCGGATGTCCGGCATAGAGCACTCATTGCACGGGATGGTCGGCGGTGAGTTCCCCCTGTCATCAAGAGTCGAGTTGGACGCAAAAAGAGAACCCAGAAGATCGGCTTTCTCCTTTGCGTCATGGGCCAGCGAGTTGTCCTCCCTGTGCAGAGATGGTAGTGATGGCTGACAGAAATTCCCTTGGACAGCCTTGGCGAGGGACCAGAACGCACGTGTTCCGGAAGGAAGACGAACTAGTTTCTCACCAATTCTGCCAATGTGCTCAGACTTTGCCGCAGCAATGACTCTTTTGAAGGACCTGGAGGCAGAGTTGTACTTCTTCTTAAAATCGCTAGATTTTGAATCCCGAGACGCCGATGCATTAACCCAGGCCTGGTAACACTGCTGCTTTGGGCGAGATGCCATTCTGCAAGTGCCACCAAACCAAGGCTTAGATCTACCACCGATGGGCACCACAGAGGATGGAACGAAGAGTTCCATTCCCTGAAGTACCACATCGGCGACAGAATTGGCAACGACGTCGGGACTATCCAGCGAGAAGCAAACCCGCCCCCATGGGTAGGATGCAAAGAAAGACCGCATCCCTTCCCATTCAGCTGACCTGAAGTGCCACACACGGCGGCAGCCTGCAAATCGCGACCGCAATGGGCACATGATAGGCACTTTACTCCGGATCAAGCAGTGGTCCGAAGATCCCAGAGGGGCATCGACGGAAACCACATAGCCGTCCGGATGAGAGGTCAGCAGAAGATCCAGCAGGGAAGGTGTATGATCCTCAACATCTGGAACCCGCGTTGGCGAAGTAACCAGTTGTGTCAGATCATATGCCAAGGCAAAGTCGAAAACAGATCTCCCCGCATGATCAGTGGTCCGAGAGCGTAGCCATTCGGCGTGGTGGGCGTTGAAGTCGCCGAGTACCACGATCTCTGCGGATGGGATCTGCTGTAGCATGGAATCTGCCGCCATTTGGATGTGGTCGATGAGTCGGTCAGTTTCGGTATTACCGCTGTGGGACCTATAGAGGCAACCATAGACGCGTGGGTGGTCGTCGCTGTCTATGCGTAGCCAAAGGATGGACAGGTCCCTACCTTCAAGGCTGCCGAGGCGTTGAGAACATATATCCTCTCTGACGTATACACAAACTCCGGCCCGTGGCACAAAGGAATGTTCCAGCTTGTACCCCGGGTAGGAAAGATAAGAGGTATCCGCCGGAGAGGATATCTGCGTCTCGGTAAGAAATAGCAAGGCCGGCTTTGCCGTCTCCAGATGGTAGTGGACGGCATTAAGATTGGAGTGTAGTCCCCTGATATTGCAGAAATCCACGGCAAGCGTGGTAAGGGGTGCCGAAGGTTTTCTGCTACTTTGCCTCGAACAGTGTGGTAACAGAGCGGAACTTTGCCCCCTCCAGAATACGAGGGGCAGCCTGAGCATCCACGCTCAGGTAGCGATTGGTAGCCCGAGCGCGGATGCCCAGAGGGGGATTCTCCAGCACCGGTGGTGCTGGTACCCCCCTGGGGTAGATTTTTTATTTCCGCTACCATGTTTTGGGGGAGGGGGGTGGGTGGGCCTCCGGTTACCTGCACTCACCAGACGAAACGCAGAAGTTTGTTAAACATCTACTTCACGCCGGCATTCTGTGAGGTCGTGGTACTTCCCCGGTCAAGCCGGCCCATTCATGCAACAACAAAAGCTGATGCGTGGCTCTACCACTTTTACGTTTTGATCGTCTCCGTGTTTCTGATACTGCATCCTAGCCTACCTCTGATCTTATCGTATCATAGACATAGAAAAAGACTTTATTCGACGTACACAATACAGAAACCACACAGAGAATGCAAATAAAAAAAGGCGCGCGTAGGTTGCGACGAGTAAGTGGCTCCGAGAATGCGCCTACACTTGAGACACTGTAATATCTCCCGTGTATTTGATAGCTCCCGACAATATTCGGAAGTTGTCGCCGTGGTCTAAATCGGCCAGGAGGACATTATTGCATTAGTGGACAATAAGAAAGCCTTTTTTCCAACGAGACTCGGGCTGTTCTGAATTTTTGCAGCGGTGCCGAAACGACTAGTTATACATCGAATTGCTGAAAAAACTTTATAACGCCAGTATGATGTCCTTCCTAGTTCAAAGCAGTCAGACAAAATCTATCCAGACGCATCAAGGGTGTGACACAAGAGGGTATTTTGTCTCCGAAACTATTCACAAAAGCGCTTGTTTGTTTGTTTTCTTGAAAGCTTTCCGGCCTAGCGTCAAGACGCTAAATAATAGTAAACGGTGAGTACATCTATTAATTACCCTTTGCCGATTCTGTCATGACGACCATGTCGCTAAAAGAACTTCAAGATATGCTGAATAGTTTAAATGAATCCTTCCGTCGATGCTGGGGTGCTCGACACTGTCCAGGACTATGTTTACTGGTGGTAGAATTCCTATCCAGGAATCCGTCTAGGTAGTTACCACCGCAAGGTCAGTTACTTTGCCATGAAACAGTAGTGTGCAGTGTGTTAAACATGTGAGACTTAAGAACTGATGCCTCAGGGTGACGACGGGCGCAGTCAGGCGCAGGTACGGGGCCACACTAAAGTATTTGGGTGACACAGCATTTGTTATGGGCAGACGTTGTACTTACCATCAGGTGTGATCTGCCCGTCTCGACACTTCCTTTAATAAAAAAAACCTCGGACAAATAGAAACATTCATTCAGTTGGATCGGGCTGCATTTAGTAAGTTTTTCAGGTTTTTTCGTAGCTCATTACGCAAAGCCTGAAGATAAGTCGTCAGTATCTTCAGTAGTATTCAGGTATCTACCTAATTATATTGGAGCTTTTAGTACATTTTCTGTATCATTATTGTGTCTTTACAATAAAACTTTGTTTGATTTAAAAACTTTTATTTACCTATTGTATTTTCATGTTTTTAGTTTTTTATTTAGTTACTTAATATTTCTCATTCTATTAAGTTCATTTAGTGCCTCATTGTTAGAAGGTTTCTTTCCTGAAATCCTTTGTTTTGATAGGATACTTTTGACAGGTGACTGACTATCTTAACTTTAGACCAAAACTAAATGGTAGGTCATAGACTTTAGAGCATAAAATCTATGATCCACCATTAAGTTTTGGACGTCATTATTGATTAAGATTTTTTTTCTGTAGTGTACTTTGTTCTTCTTGTCAAGCCTTTTCATTTGATACCCATATTGAGGGGATGGAAAGCAAAAGTAATCCGCCATTTTTTGGTAGAGGCCATCATGGATTTGGTATTCTTTCATGGTCTTTACTGCTAAGGCTTAAAATACTGTTTATGAAATTATAATTCAGTCTAATTACAAATAATACTTTCGTGTTATAAAAAACAAATTCCAGTCCGAATTTTAATTACATACATACATACACTCACGCCTCTTTCCCATTGAGGTAAGCATAGGCTTAATTAGGAAAGGGTTTAACTAGTAGAATACAGTTCGTATTCTACTAGTTAAACCTTTCATTTGGTACCCATATTGAGAGGGTTGAAAAAAATATATCATCCACCATTTTGTGGCGGCGGCCATCTTGAATTTACTATGATAATGAATATACGTAATCGTATTGTCATCAGAATTAAAGGTGTGTAAGAAACTTCAGATCAATCGCTCAACACTAAGGGGGTAAACTTTCAATTTCTAGATTTGACCCTCAAAAGACACAAACAAAGCAAGCTAAAAAACCGTTTAATTAAAAAAGTAAATTTTTATACAAGTGTATCTGTACCTGTGTAGAATAGTACCTACCTTTTTCTTATCGAGGTGTCGTAACAGGCGACTAAGGTATTGTACGGACAGCCTTTATTCGTGCAGAATAACACCATAATATGCAATGCTGTCACGATACTGCTCGTGAGAACGCAATTGGGAGTAAGAATTGTTTGACTCTCGTACCGAAATGGCAGCGTGGTTCGCCACCGGTCACGTCTCGTTTCCAGCGAAGGCGAAAAGTGGACTACGTGAGTGACCTCTGCCTACCCTTTAAATGGAAAAAGGCGTGACGGTATGTATGTATGAAAAAATTTGAAGTTTTTCAAGAAGTTATTAGGAAACGCGTTTCGTTTCCTGATACCGAATCATTTCCCATATGTATTAATGTTCATACAGCAATTGTTGCAATGGAGGCTTACGTTTCATCGATATTCAGTACTGAATGATTAAATAGTTCCATTGACTGACTATACGATAAATATTAATTGCTGTATAATACCTAATTCTTATTATGAATTTCATGATACTAATTTTACGGATATTATTGCGTTTAACGTGACGAGTGGCGAACCACGTCACCGTCATTTTGGTAAAAGTCAAAACATTATTACTCTCCATTATTACTCCCGATAGGTGTTCGGCAGAGTAGAATAGCATCTAGCTCTTTCCTACAGAGGTGTCATAGGAGGCGACTAAGTTATTTTACGGACAGCCTTTATTCGTGCTGAATTACACCATAATATACAATTCTGTCACAATACTCCTCAAATTTTTCCATAAAAAGAAAAATGACAATCACAGCCTATAAATATCCTAATGTTAAGGAATTGCAAAAATTACAAATTAGTAACATTCATTGCTATGCGGACGACAGTACTGGTGATGCCTTGTACACCGGCCGTGCTTATATTTCTCGGGAACACGTCGACGAGTGCCGGAACAAACTTGTGTCTGAAGTCGAGATTTTGTTAGACAAAATCTCAGACTGGGGCCGACTAAACTTAGTCCAGTTTAACCCAAATAAGACACAGGTTTGCGCGTTTACCGCTAAAAAGAAACCCTTCGTCGTAGCACCTCGTTTTGGAAGCACTTCCCTCGTTGCCTCAGCCAGTATCGGAATCCTTGGCGTTGACATATCGAATGACGTTCAGTTTCGCGGTCACTTGGAAGGGAAGGCCAAATTGGCTTCTAAAAAGCTTGGCGTGCTCAGTAGAGCGGGACAGTACTTCATGCCGGTCCACCGCTTGCAACTTTACAAGGCGCAGGTTCGGCCTCACATGGAGTACTGTTCTCATCTTTGGGCGTGGGCACCCCAGTGCCAGCTCCTTCCTTTTGACCGTATTCAACGAAGAGCGGCTCGAATCGTCGACGACCAGGTTCTTTCCGATCGGCTTGATACACTGGCCTTGCGAAGAGATGTTGCATCTCTTTGCATTTTTTACAGGATTTACAACGGGGAGTGTTCCGAGGAATTGTTCGGAATAATTCCAGCCGCTGGTTTTCACCATCGCACTTTGCGGCAGAACACAAAATTCAATCGTCACCACCTGGATGGTTGGCATTCCACCACAGTACGTTTTTCGCGGAATTTTCTGCCACGCACTACCACTTTATGGAATCGGCTGCCGCCGGCGGTTTTTCCGGACCGATACGACTTAGGGACCTTCAAGAAAAGAGCCTATTCCTTCCTCAAAGGCCGGCAACGCACCCGCGATTCCTCTGGTGTTGCGGTTGTTCATGGGCGGCGGTGATCACGGTGGTGAGGCACTTGCTCGTTTGCCCCCTCTCCTATAAAAAAAAAATTGCATAATGTTTGAGAGAATTTTGGAACCAGAGAGCTTTGTGACTGGGAAAGTCCGCCACTCTGTCCAAATTTACAAACAAACGATACAAATTTTACTGGTGGCAGGATTCCTATGCAGGAATCCCTCCAGGTAGGTACCACTTCATGGCCAGGGCCAGTAATTCTGCCGTGAAGCAGTGTGTTTCGATTTGAAAGTCACTGAGAGCAAGTGTAATCACTGGGCATATGAGACTCAAGTCAATGTCTCCAGGTGACGGTCGCAGTGTGGTGTCACACAGAAATGTTCTGGGTGACGCAGCATTTTTTACGGGCAAACGTTGCACTAACCATCAGATGAACGCTTTGCTCGTCTCGTCACATTTTTCCAATAAAAGAAACGAGCACACTGAAGTTGGTACACTTTTCCGAAATCACCACGCGTGGGCGTTCACAGTGTTACTGTTCAGTTTACTGCAACCTGTAATCGGTCTGGCTTTGGTAAACAAACTGTAAAGTGACAGTTCGACTTGTGTGCAGTCGTTTTTATCTGTAAAAAGTGCGTCTTCAATTACATAAGTTTACAGATGTATTACAGAAAAATAAAGTTGGATAAAGCTGTGATTATCATTAAAAGGACCACCCTAATTGACAATAAGATAACTTAGCGATTTTTTAAAAAAATACCAAAACATACATGAACTACATAATAAATAGTTCCGAACATGTTATAGGACGTTAATTACATTTCCTTTAAATTTAATAATAGAGCTTTTCTCTATTTTGTTATTAGCCACGAAAGAAAATTAAGGTAGAATTAATAATATGGGTAATTCTGTCTTTAATTATGTCTAATTCCACTAAATATTTTCTTAAACCCACTTTCTTTTGTGTGATTTAAAAAAATACTGTACAATTCTCAAATTTAACTTTCTGAACAATCATAAAAAAATTAATTGGAAAAAGTGACGACAGGAGCAAAACATTCAACTGATGGTAAGTGCAACGTCTGCCCATAACAATTGCTGTCTCACCCAGAAAATTTCTGTGTGACACCACACTGCGCCCGTCACCCTGAGACCTCCGTTTATAAGTATCCTATGCCCAGTAATTATGATATTATACAGGGTCATTCGTAATGACCTATACATCCCGGCAGCCTGGGCTTAGAGACGATGTGTATATGCCCCAAAAAATATAATGAGCCTCGTAGCGTACCTGTGGGAGATATGTCGACTTAAAGAATTTGCTTAAAACTCATTGGTGACTACTCTGTTATACAGCTTCGAGGCAGTGAACTCATAAATTTAATTGAGCGTTTTTCCATTGACCTGCCATGGAAAGAACTCGCAAGTACTAGGACAACATGAAGCATAAGGAAATCTGTTGCGAAGTAAATCTATTAGTATGGCGCCGTAGTAGGATAACAAGTTAAATGGAGAAGAAAATTTGTCTGGTTCGGGGCAACAACTTTTTGAGTTAGGGTCGAGTAAAGTTTTATAAAAGAAATAATTTTAAAGTTTGGATGGACATTTCTAGTATTCAATTTTGTCATTAAAACTTCACCGTTGTGTTTATCAGATCAAAGTAGTATGGGTAGGTGCCGGGATCTTATACCGATTATGAATAACGTTGTATATGTGATTTAAAAGAAAGTTGGGAAGATATCCCTAACCGGAAGTTTAAATAGAATCTTGAAACTTAAACTATCGTTACAACAAGAAATTGGAACTTATCAAATGTAAGATAATATCATCTTCAAAAAACTCATTCCCAACTTAAGCTTTTATACTCAGAGAGAAAAAATTTCTCATGACTTGTTAGAACGAGCATTAACCATTATTGCCTGTAAAGATTTGACATAATCGCTATTGTTATCACTGAACTAAAATAAAAATAAATAAGTTAAAACTCAACACAGTCCTAATAATATGCCCAAGAAATTCTTGGATTGGAACTTTTCGGTTCAGAATCTGACCAATACAGTTCAAATCAGTGTTTCCAATGATTAATGTACTAAGTTTACGAAGCTAAATTGAGTTCAATCTATCTACACAAATGATCTACTATACCTTATCCGCAATTCTCTATAGTATTTTTATAGATGATGCTTTTCGAAGTAAATTATTCTCTGGATATATCATACTTAATTGTAAAACCATATTGACGTAATTAAAATGATAAATAAGAATAAATACATTGTTTTCATCATAAGTAAATAGTAAATTAGTGTTCACTGATACATACAGCCACGCCTCTTTCCCATTGGGGTAGCAGAGACCACATCTTTCCACTTGCTACGATCCTGACACACATATTTCGCTTCTTCTACGTTTACTAGAGTTTTCATACAAGCTCGTCGGTTGCGGGTACTTTTAACGTAACCTTTCCTCATTCCAAGGTCTTTGATCTGATCGTGATACATTCGCCTACGTCGACCCTTACCGGCTTGCTCATTCAAACCCGCCTCATAAATCTGTTTCGTCAGTTAACTTTCATTTATCGTCTCTGCGTTTCCAAACTATTTAAGCATCCCTTTCTCTATCTTTGTCAGTACATCTTCAACCACACCGCAACGTTCCCTTATCACGCTGTTCTTTATTTTGTCGATCAAAGTTACTCCAGCTTTACTTCTCAAACTTCCTATTTCCACAGAATTGATCTTACTTTCGTTTTTTTTTTTTGAATGCATGACATGCGATAATTATTATTATTCTATATCTCTCACTGTCTTATTCTATTTTTATAAATTAATAAATTTCTTAGTTAACACTTTTCAAACAATTTCAAATTAAATATTGTTTATTTACATATTGAGAAAGCCACTCTTATAATATTGTAAATATTAATTATTCTACCGTGTTATTCTGCCGTGAAGCAGTGTTCAAACATTACTGTGTTTCGGTTTGAAGGGCACTGTGAGCTAGCGTAATCACTGGGCATATGAGACTTAAGAACTTATGTATCAGGGTGATGGGCACTGTGTGTTGTCACACAAAAATGTTCTGGGTGACACAGCATTTGTTATGGGCAGGCGTTGCACTTACCATCAGGTGAACGTTTTGCTCGTTTCATCACTTTAAACAATAAAAAAAAAATTGACCATGAATGTGCTATGATTGGCCAGAGTGGTAGCATTAACAATTTTCTTTGAAACGGCAATAAAACTAAATGTATTAAATTCATAACACCAAATGTTAAGCTTTCGGATGAAATTTGGTTGTAAATGGGGAAGAGTTAAGCTTTGTTGATACGACTGCTTTTCTTGGAATAACTCTTAACGCAAAACTCTAATGAGGCCCCCATATATCTAAACTAGCAAGTAAACTTAGTTTTGCAGCTTATGCTGTAAAAATGAGTTTTGTTTAATTATTTCCATAGCATCACGTTTTATTATATTTTGCTATGGGGAAATGTGACATAGACATGATTTTTGTTTTGCAAAAGAGGGCTGTAATAGCTATTTATAATCTTATAAATTTATTAATAAATATCTTAACATTGGCATCCTCAATATGTATATGAAAGCGTTTTGTATCTACACAAGAACATAAAACAATCTTTTAAAAAAATTGATGTTCATAATGTAAATACCACTAACAAGCACAAATTAATAATGCCAGTTACTCGACTTCACAGAGTCAGAAACTTTTTTATTGGGGAAATGTATACGCTTTTTCAAGAAAATCTCCGGAAGTGCACATTTTTTTTATTGTACAAAGACCATAAACTAGGGTTATTATAATATTAAAGAATACATAGATGATGATAATCCCTTGGATTGAGGTGAATTCTGCCAAGCTATGTCTACATTTTTATAATACTGCTGAAATAGTACATTATTTTTAAATGGCTAAGAAGAAAAAACATTGCCCGCTGGGTTTCTTGTTGGTTCTTCCCAGAAC
This sequence comes from Luehdorfia chinensis, assembly GCA_019845155.1. Lineage (NCBI taxonomy): Eukaryota > Metazoa > Arthropoda > Insecta > Lepidoptera > Papilionidae > Luehdorfia > Luehdorfia chinensis. The sequence goes on from JAHVAK010000527.1 coordinate 14,747,951, forward strand.
GGAGGCTTTTTTGCGAACCAGTGTAGTTTTAAAAAATGACGTTCAATAAATATTATGTAAAAATATTTTTATTTAATAAATCGCCATTTTCGATGTTATTTTGTCTATTCGTGAATGACGATACCTTTTCCATAGCTTATATCAATCCCATACATTTTGAACTTTCCATTAGCAATGGAATGTTGTCGATTGCCATTTGTCTAGGGCCTCTGATTATCATTCTCGGTGATGATCGGGTGAAGCTCGAACTACCATAACGTATACATTGTCCTATAAATCTATCACGAGCAAACTGAGAGTTTGGAAAGACAAGGCCGACAAAGGTCGAGTATTGACCTACCAGAACCCCTGGATTGAAAGACCGATAGAAACAGAAGGACGGTTGGTTCATGGTGGTCTTGATTCCGGAAGACAATATCCGTATCCGACCCTTGTGAAGGCTGAGCGCCATCTTGCAGGCGTATGCGGGGCGGTATATGTCAGATTCTTGAGGAGCTACTCCACGGACACCTCGAACAAGACCGGTACTAAGATAATTGTTACCAGCGATTAAACGTCGAATAATAAAAACCAAAATCCATTCCCTTACTAGTATATCAATAAGAACAATTTTCAGAATATGTAGAATCTCTACACAAAGCTGACGCGGCTTAAATTAACAACTAGTACAGTTTCCAATCTACTTTTTAGACAAATACAAAAGACTCTATCATCAAAACGTTCACCTGGTGGTAATTGCAACGTCTGCCCATAACAAAGCCTGTGTCACCCAGAACATTTCAGTGTGACACCACTACTACGCCCGTGGCCCTGAGACATCAGTTCTTAAGTCTCATATGCCAATGATTACATTACCTCTCAGTGGCTTTCAAACCGAAACAGAGTAATGTTCACACACTACTGATTCACGGTAGAATAACTAACCCTGGGGTGGTACCTACTCAGACAGATTCCTGCACAGAAATCCAGCAAAAGTTTTCATATCTTATTAAACCATAATGATAAAAAAAATCAAAATTGTCTCAAAAGCCACAAGTCGTTCCATCGTTAGTTATTTATACAGCGTACGTGGCGCACGTGTAAAACGACGTACTGTAATAAATGCTTCTAATCAAACTGTAATTTAAAAAATCTGAAGTCGAAACGCTTAAAGTTTTGAAATCTTGATATTTGACAAAATAGTTATAATAGGCAAACACACTTATCTTAAACGTAACTGATGTAAATTAAGCCTCGTCTTTTTATCTTCTCGTTAATTTAAAAAATGCTGCCTTGATTTTCATAAAGCAATAAACTATTACGGCCCTCTCTGTTCTTTCTTAATTATCTTAGTAAAAGACAAACGACAAAGAAAGATTTAAACACAAAGCTACATTAAGCTGGTTCGTCGCAGTCTGGTTAAAACTTTCAATAAAAGTACTTATCCTGTCAACTATTCCACGATTATTATGAAATCCCTTTCGGGAGACTGTCTAGGCTTCAAGATACAAAGTAAAAAAGATAAATAGCACTCACTTTGATTTTATGAGGCGTAAAAATAGTGACTCTTTTTCGCTGATTACTTAAATTGCTTTTGATTATATCTATCGCTTTTCAACGATACTCGAATGTAAAGATTCCGTCATTTATTGAAAATGTGTATGAAAATTGTGGTTAAAAGTAAAGTAAGAACCCACTTATGAGCACAGTCCACCTATCCTTTTTCAAAGGGTTTTGAAGCCAGCAAAAATCCACTCAGCTGCTCCAGTGCGGTTTAGCGGATTGCACAAAATCTCCCCACCTTCTATTTACATTATTTCATAAGCCTAAAAATCGATTAGAAAAAAGTTAATTATTCAGTAATTTTTTCTTTCCCTAAGTACTATTGACATTATGGCATGATTAAATAAACTTCATTATTTGCTCAACAAAAGGCAAATGTTTTAATTAAATTATACTTTATGTTCACATCATGCTTATGTCCGCAAGAAATTACTTGTGATATATTTATATACAATTTTTTAACAAGAAAACATGAACAAAACATGTGCAATGTGCACTAAATAACAATAAAAAGTCTTAGAGGTCTCAGCAGGACTGTGTTTACTCGTATTTCCAATACGGGCATGCAATGTATTAAGTTACGTAGGTAACGAAGCAATAATTTGGAAATGTATTTCGGTTGCACGTAAACTGACATATTCGCTTTTTCGAAGTTTCCATGAGATTAGTGATGTAATATGAGGACTTGCTTTAATTGGCCCCTACGGTCCCCCCCCCCCGGCCCCCTATGAACAGTTACCAGACAACGCCTACCTAGCCTAAAGTTACAGTCAGTGTGTCTCTTACCACTCAGTAATAACCATAGAGACATTCAACAACTGCCGTAAAATCACCGTTATTTCGGGCCTACGAACAGTTCTAGAAGTTCAGTCACACACAGTCTTTAGTTCGATGTTCAACGTGCTTTCATTGTGTGTTTTCGGATGTTCATGTGAGGCGGTGATCAATTACCATCAGGCGAGCCACTTGCTCGTTTGCTACCCTGTTCTTCAACAAAAGCATTTATTCAGGTTTTTAATTAAATGCTAAATTTACTGCATTTTATCTATTTGCTTTGTCATGTCAACGTTGATCACTATTATGAAAAGAAAATAAGTTCTAGTAACAATAGAAACTAAAAGCTCTAACACGATATTAAGTAGGTACTGCAATTATATATAAGCTCATCAATCAAAACTGACTGATCACGCCATCTACGCTCGTTATAAGTTAACAGTCTCATACAATCTCACAACATCGTGGCTTTCTGTAGAATGAGATTAATTAATTTATTATTTAAAACAACCACAATACACTGACATGATTAAAAATTATTTATGAATTTAAAGCAGGGGGCTTACACCCTGTTCACACAGAGGCTTAGTATCTACGGTGCCGTATTTAATGGATTCGTCGCTACTGGAGGTGATTATCACACAACTCATTCTGTCGGTTCCGTTCAATGCCGATCAGCATACCACCGTAATTCTACAAGAATGGACGCTCCAGTGTTGCTTTCGTACCATCGCCTTTTTCGTCGTAAGAGGAAGATTCGGCGTTATTGACAACATCCATTTGTAAGGCAAAGACTTCGCGAAGGTGCTTATAGTTTACTTATGAGTGGGTTGTGACGAGACAAATCAAATTTTTTCAATAATTTTCGGAAGTAAATGTCTAATTTCGATGATTTTCTTAACCGATTGAAGAAAGATTTAAAAAATGTAATATCGCTGAACGGGCTTTACACTGTTTTACAGGTCCGTATTATAGGATACGTTTTTTGTCGGTAACGGCATATATAGTTGTTAAAGCGAGTTCACGTACACGCTAGTATTTAGTGACACTCCGTTTTGTCAAAAGTTGGATGTTGACGAACAGTACGTATGCATTCGTGGTGCATTCACACATGAAGAATCCGTTATTTTTACAATATCTTGTATGGCGGTTATTTACACACAGGATTATAGTATCTCCAGATTATGTCTAGAAGGATTGTTATTAAGTTTGTTACTGAAGCTCACACGGCTCAAGAGATTCTAATGACACTTGGCATGGAAGTAATCTACTTCTATCGTGGAATAGGACATTTGTTTTATAACGGTAGGAAGAACAAGCCAATTATATAAAAATTACACTCTGCGAAGTGGATTTACTCAATACTTCGTCTAAGAGATAGTATAGTACCCATATTTCATCCGAGATCGGCTACCGAAAATTGTGGAAGCATCATTAATTAAAATACTTCAACAGGCTTTCACTTAACACTAGCTACGCTAGCTAGCGTGATTCCTGCGTAATAAACGTTTAAAGCTCGTCTTTGATAATAAATTGTCTTTTAAATTATTAATTTTGAAATTTTAACAGTATTTTAGTTGTGTGGTGGCGACGTAAGGTAATTGTTTATTAATGTAAATATCAGCAAGTTCTCTCAGCCAAAGACGGAGTTACCTTCGCAAATATGCTACACCGAAAATATTCAGACTGCTGACCGGCAACCACGATAAGGTGCAAGGTGTCTGGTACCACGACCGCGAATTCGCTTGCCCTGCGAGGCGATAGCTGCAAATTCTGCCAACCTGAGAGAGGCAGTCGTGTCTAACAGTAGACTACTTAAGAAGAAGAATAAGTTACACTATTTATCGAAACCAAAAAATCATACCTTTTTGGGAATATTTCATCGTATTGTGTATATAACGTATGTTATAGTTGAACTTAAAAGTAGTTTATTGGTATTTCGAATTCGTTACAGATCACGTAATCTGAATACATCATCATCGTAATTTCAGCCTATCAAGTTCACTGTTGAACATAAGCCTTCCTCATATTTAATAAACCAGGAGATGGGCAGAAGCATCTGCCTGGAACATCTAAATAAAACAACTACGGTTGCCAACCCGCTTGCCAAGCGTGGCAACTATAGGTAAAATCCCCCCAATGAATTTATAATAACACTTACATATACATTTAAATTATACTAAGAATTTACATTATTAATATTATAAAATAATTTTTAATCAATCGATATTACTAAAACTAATAATTAATAAACTAACTTCAGTTATACTTCTAATGCTTATTAGATTTTTTTATATTGTGTTGGGGACTAAAGTAAGCTTATTAGTTTACGTGTTAAAAAGTAACACAAATTGGAACATAAAACAACAAACATAAAACAAGAACATAAAATGTATTCCGCAATTCTTCGTCAGCCCGATAATAGTCCACTGCTGGACAAAAGCCTCACACAAAAAGCGGGAATTTGCCTTAAGATTATGGTGATCCACGCATCTAGAGTTTATGCTATCGCAATACCAGACGCCTTAGTAGGCATATAATAAGACTTAATAATGTTAAAGCTATGTAGTATAACAAACACCTTCTGATTATCTCCAATTTGTATATCAATCATCAAAGTTAATTAAAAAATCATTAAGGAATTATTATTATTACACTCGTTATAGTATTAAAGCATGCACGAGGCGGTTCACGCCTCAGCGCTTTGATAAAAACAAGCTGTCATTAAATATTTTAGTGTCTCTCGCAACGCTTTGCGCTTGCAAGCATTTTCTCATTATAAATTCTTTGTGTCTGTATATTTTTTTTTTTAATTTCTGTGAATTTTGCAAGCTTGATGGTGACTTTACTATTTTGCATTATCCTCAAACATTGTATGTCACCTATTTCTACTTTTCAAGATTTTTATTGTAGGTATTGCTTATTGAAACGTGTTTTAAATCCATTAAATTATCTGTTTTAGCTATCTATAAAACAATAATAAATCAAAACCCCTTTTTAAATGCGTACGTGACTGTTTTGTACACCTTACACATAATCACAGTCTAATTTTTACCAAATTAAAACCTATGTAACTCTTAAAGATTAACTAAAGACTACTAGTATTCTTCGTCAGCTTGTTAATAGTCCACCATAAACCTCTCCCAAGAACAGAGGATTTACCGTAATTGGATCTCCTGACTTCACTCACTAAATGAAACATAAGCATTATGATGTTACTCTACGCTGGTATATCGCGTGATATATCTTCCATCGCCACGACCCAGTTTAAACAAACAGTAAAGCGTAGCTCTACCAAGTTGCAACTCAGTGAAAGATGAAAAGAAGATCAAAATTGGAGGAAGAACTATATAAGAAGGTGGTCTGCTGGTGGTAGGATTCCTATGAAGGAATCCATCTAGGTAGATACCACCGCAGTGTCAATTATTCTGCCATGAAACAGCAGTGCGCAAATATTACTGTGTTTCGTATTTACAGGACATACAAGACATGAAACTTTAGTACTGGTGTTTCAGGGTAACAGAGCAACCTATTTTCCACCGCAATTGCCATTACTTTTTTCCATTAAAAAGAAGGCGCTTGATGACTGGTTAAAGTTTCAGCCTATAAATGTCTCACTACTGAGCACAGGCCTCCTCTCATTTCTGAGAGGGTTTTGGAGCTAGGAAGAATCCGCCACGCTGCTGCCAATGCGGGTTGGCGGACTTCACATGTCTTCGAAATATTTTTTATTCCTCAGACATGCAGGTTTCCTCACGATGTTTTCCTTCACCGCCGAGCACGTGGTAAATCAGCACTTAAAATTGCAATTAACAATTTTAGTGGTGCCGGCACCGGGAATCGAACCCAGGTCACTCGCGTACTATGAAATTTAAAGCGAGCGCCTAGCCCCTGAGCTACCACGGCTGACTACCAAGAGTTATTACACAATTATAATCGACAATAGTAACGTTAAAAAATATTGCAATTGCTATATATTAAATAACACGAGAGGATAAGAAAGGTATCAAATGTAGTTATCTATCGGCAGTCAACGTGTCAGTACTTGTTTACTTTGTAATAGACGAACTTATGACGCGGTGAGTCCTGGTTTCGTATCCTAGCCAGAGTCACAAAACACAAATTGTTGATTTTCGGGTTAGGTTGTGTTGTGATTGTCCCTGTGTTACTATCACTGCATTCTAGCCTAGGGTTGCCATTCCTATAAAATATAAGAAAAACAGGATTTGAAGTTGGAAATATCGGGACATTTCGGTTAATAAACAGGACGCATTGTAAGAGCAGTCATTAATATTAATACGGACTGAAAACAAGTTTCAATAAAAATCCACTCATAACAGTTACAATTTTTATGAAAATATATTCAAATAATAAGGTAAGGTAATTTAATTATGGTATAATAAAACACAGGGTGTTATCAAGACGCCCAAAATCCCACAATGCTATTTAAAAACTATCCAGGACACCCCCGGACACAGCAGGACATGTCCTGGGAAAACAGGACGATTGGCAACACTATCCTAGCCTATCTCCTTTGTTACCGCATGAACGTTATATCGATCGAGGGTCGGTAACGACTAATGAGTATCCTATATATGTACTTTGGATCACTATAATATCTCCTGCGCAGTTGATATCTTCTGACAGTATTCGGAAGTTGTCACCGTGGTCGTAAGTCGGCAAGGGATAGGAGGACATAACTTTGAATTAGTCTCTTCCAAAACTACAAACTACTACATAACAATATACTCGTACTTTTGTGGGACTGCCTATCACATAGAAGATTTAACGCATTCTTTCAATTTTGTAATTAGACATACGAGTACATATTTTAAATCTAAGTAAAATGGGATTGTGGAAGATTATTTTATTATGAGAAATTACAGTCAAAATTACAATTAAACCTAAATTAACCTATATTCACCATTAAACTACCATTAAACTATATTTTAAAATAAATAAAAATGGTTGAGCACTAGACGTTAATTTATTTAACAATTTTCCCCTGAGTTAATATTTCAAGAAGCGTGAACGTTTAATTAAACGTGTAAGAGTTAATTAGGGCAGGGTCAAACGATTGACTCGGTAAGTTAACGCGAGGTACTGATACCGACAATGCATCGGAACGGCCTACACTTGTTAAATTTTCTTACATAAAGTTGAACAGAGAATAATATATTATTCTACAATTTAAAAAATGCTGCTTAAAAATATTTTAAAACACTAAGCTCACTTTAGAGTACTTTATTAACACCGTTAATAATCTAAATAAAAAGGTAAATACTAATTATACGTATTGATTGTAATATTTTATTGCGCTAAGCAAAACCGTTTTTTTTTATATACTTTATTGTTTTATGAGAATAACTTTTTAATAAACAAAAAAAATTTTAAACCATTTTTCCGCATATCTTTTGAAAACCCATTCTAGTTCAGAAACCGAGCGTCTGTTTTAATAATATCAGCTCGATGCCGGCAAAATTATACATACATAGAGCCACGCCTCTTTCCCATGGGGGTAGGCAGAGACCACATCTTTCCACTCGCTACGATCCTGACACAACTTTTTGTTCTATTTTCATTAGTGTTTTCATACAAGCTCGTCGGTTGCGGGTACTTTTGACGTGGCCTTTCCTTACAACGATAAAATTATACGGTTAAAACACACAACACACATCGCACAACATCAGGAGGAAACCTTCACGTATTAGAAAAAACAAATGTTTAGACCAACTATAAAGTCCGCGAACCAAAATAGGATAATAGACTTTTCGCAGTTTCAAAACAATGATGAACAATGTTTCTAAAATATGTTTTGTTGCTTATATGTCACTAAGTATACAATAGTTACTTCAGTCATCATTATCTGTGAACTAGTATATTGAATATTATTGGTATTGGTTTATGTATGAGTATATGTATAAATAAGTTCTATACTTCTAAAATTCAGTCAAAATTCTATATTGTTTTGTAACTAATAGATTAAATTAGTCAAGAGCATAAATATTTCTCATCCGTATACGTTGAACTGTATTGTTAATTATATACGTATCAAACAGAATAAGAAACTTTAAACGCCGCATTGCAGACAATTTCAGTAAACGGAAAAAAATGCAGTACTCACTTTTATCTCTGCTAAACTGAACTGTGTGTTTTTTTTGTTATTGAAAAGAGTGATGAAACGAGCAAAACGTTCACCTGATGGTGAGTGAAACGTCTGCCCATAACAAATGCTATGTCACCCAGAACATTTCTGTATGACACCACACTGCGACCGTCACCCTGATACTTCAGTTCTAAGTCTGATATGCCCAGTAATTACACTAGCTCTAAGTGCCCCTCACACCGAAACACAGTAATGTTTGCACACTACTCCTTCACGCCAGAATAACTGGGACGATACCTATCTAGACGGATGCCATAAGAATCCTACCATCAGTAGTGCAGTCTTGCAGTAAGATACTTATTTTCTTTCATTGAAATAAATCCCCGCTTGCCCATCTTACGATGAAATAAAAAGGTTAATTTAAACTCGTGTAAGGTTTTTAGCCGTGTGGAGGCGGCTCATTAAAAGAATACTACCACTCCATCTCATCCATTAGATGAGATCTCGTAAAAGGCGAGTAAGGAATTAAACTGCACTGTGCACCCAACAGCGCATGGTGGCGATGGGCTTACCACCTATCACACCAAGTACATTATATTGTTTTGGTGAAACGTGGATTGTGGTGTAATTACAGCCTATATGAGACTGTAAGTCTCGTAATTTTCTTTCTAATACACAATTCTGGAGGCTGTATTGAGCAGACGTGGCTCTTATCATCAGCTGATAACCTTGCTCGACTCGTCACTTACTTCCATTAAAAAGATTTGCTGATTGCGAGAGATTAAAAAAAACGGAACCCTTGTAGGAGCACTCGTGTCCGTCTGTCACACCCAATTTGCTCCGATTTTAGTTGACTAATTAAGTTGATGTTTGTTACTCATACGAGTATGTATGTCTGTGACCCAAACACGGACGTGTAACGTCAACAAATGAATTTTAAATATGGGGATCACTTTAAAATAAGAAAGTAAAAGAAAAATCCAATGAAAGGGCTTCTTGTGGGTGTCTCAAATATATCGCTTCAGCGCTGGACCTGTAAGACAAACAGGATCAGCTAAAAACCATAGTAAATATGAATATTAACTGTGCGAGCGAGAAACAAATATAACTTATCTAAGCGTGTGAGTTAGAAAGGTTTTGAATTTCAAATGACATTAGAGTATTGACAAACATTGGACAAAATCACACGCAAGCGGCAATTTTTGATTTGATTTTATTGATTTATTTATTTATTTATTAAGAAAACCAACAGCGAAAATACAAATATACTAATACATAACTGTGTTATTACAAGAGTAAAGCTAATGACAGGTTTTTCTTAGTTACCATTAAAAGCAATCGATGCGCTTATCTCTGGGCAGTCGAAATTGAATGCACAATGTCATAAAGCAGGACACATTATCAAATTGTTCGCCTCTGTTGTAAAGTTAACATACTATATTCAGTGCAACCATCCTCCTATGTATTTGGATTTTTCCGGTAACGGTAATTCAAGTGATTAACGAGAATCCTATAAATAATATCTATGCGATTTATATACGTGACATAACGTCGAGACCAGATTGGATTATTTTGAATATGTACGTAGCGTGGCGTAGCTACGTACATATGCAAAATAAACTTAATAGCCGCCGAATTCGCGAATGGCTTGGAAACGCGTAAAACAACACCGAGGTCTTGGAAAGCTTTGTTAGCTACATAATCAATATGATCAGACTGCAACATTTTATGTTCAAATACACTTCTAAATCACGGATTGTATTACTTCGCTTAATCAGTGTATTGCTAATTGTAAAATTATATAATATAGGTTTTATTTTACGCGTGAAGCTAATGCATTCACATTTATTTATATTAATTGTTTTATTGTTTTTCGCATAATATTCGAATAGATTGTAAAGATCTTTTGCATTAAAGTGCAGTAGAGCTCATTGTTTATTTCAAGAAAAAAATTCTTATCGTCTGCGTACATAAGGTGATAAGAGTGTTCAAAACAGGATCCCATGTCGTATAAGTATGCGTTAAAAAAAAGAGGACCTAGATGTGATCCCTGAGGTAACCCGGAAGTTGATAAAATCTAAACAGTAATCACCCAGTACCACAGCTTGAGAGCGATTGGATAGGTATTACTGAACCCACCGGAGTAAGTCACAATGAATACCGAGCCTTTATAACTTGTTTAAGAGGATGACGTGATCTACACGATCAAAAGCCTTCTCAAAATTAGTGTATATCACATCAATCTGGCCCCACACTCCATTGATTTTAAGACAAAGTTTTTTTTAATTATTTGATAAAAGTGACGGAACGAGCAGAACGTTCACCTGATGGTAAGTGCAACGTCTGCCCATAACAAATGCTGTGTCATCTAGAATATTTCTGTGTGACATCACACTGCGCCCATCACCCTGAGACATCAGTTATTAAGTCTCATATGCCCAGTGATTACTCTAGCTCTCAGTGCCCTTGAAACCGAAAGACTGTAATGTTTCACATTACTGCTTCACGGCAGAATAACTGGCCCTGGGGTGGTACCTACCCGGATTCCTGCATAGGAATCCTACCACTAGAATAAATAAATATTTTAAGTTGGTAACAGTAGATCGGTTCTTTATGAACCCGTCTTGTGTTTTGGGTAGTAATTGAGATATCGTTGGATATATTGCATTATAAACAATACATTCAAGTAACTTGCCGTGTTTAATACAGAAATACCCCTAAAATTTTCAATTTCTACTTTGGAATCTTTTTTGTGTATGGGAATAATATGTGCAGACCTACTAGGAAAAACCCCTTTACGTTCACTTTGTTAAATGTAATTTTGGCGATCTTTGTGTTGGTTGTTAGGTGTTCTGAGTGTTCTTTTTTCGATTTGCTTTCCTATAACCGGATTATAACCACTGATATTTTTAAATAAAACTAAAATCTAACAGCAGGGCTATTCAAAGTACAATATACCATGCAATATACCAAATTTCAATTCCTTTTGACTGGACTTGAATTGACTCTTGTAGTTTCGGAGATATCGCGACGTGTTAGTCAGTCGTAAATCGCTTATACACAGAACTAGCTGATGCCCACAACACACAACTACAAGATTTATTCTGCTTTATTACGTTACTAGCTGATGCCTGCGACCTCCGTCACGTGGATATAGGTTTTTTAAATATCCCGTGGGAAGTTTGATTTTCCGATATAAAAAGTATCCTTTGTCCGTCTCCAGGATGAAAGCTATGTCTGTGCCAAATTTCATCAAGATCGGTTTAACGACGTAGCCATGAAAAGGTAACAATCGGACAGAGGGACAGAGAGAGTTACTTTCGCATTTATAATATTAGTATGGATGATAAACGATAACCAGGCACCTAATTAGTATCAATGAAACATTCCGCATACAGTTTACAGAATAAAAGTACGACACAGGAGGCGTACAGGACCCAGCGTGGCCCAGTCAAAGTATCTAACTTCTACGCAGCGGGTCCTTGGTTCTAATTACAGCAATAGCCACCGACATAACAACCCAAATAACACAAATCACAGGTTTTCGGGTCTGGTTTATGTCTGGTCTTTTTATATCAAACGTAACGTACGTAAAACACACACAATATACAGAATAAATCCTAGTGTGAGGCATGGTCTTTTTTACTTCTCTCTTTTATTCATCTATTGAACTATAAAGTATAAATTTCGTCAGTGTTAATGTTCTTGTCCTAGAATACGCTCTACATACTTACATCGGTTCATCTGGTTATCGGTAGGCGTGGCAAGTACATAACCGAACTAGGAATAATGCTTTATCTATCCATTCTCTTCCATAACAAGTAATTCCTGTTAATGTGAGTCACGCAAATCAGAATACTATCTACGTTGTAACAGCATGAGACTTTTCAAAAATATTAAAATAATTTTACAAGAATACGTTCTTCATACTTACAGCGGTATATCTTCTACATTCATTATAGGAGGTGCTAGCACCCGAGTTTGGATTACTCGCATACTATTAAAATTTCAGCCGGGCGCCCGGCCGCTATCGTAATTACTAGGTAATGTGCAAAATATGGAAATTTTATCATTTTTTCAAGAATATTTTAATTTTTAAAGGTTTGCTTCTCACCGTCGTCAGTGTGTGCAAAATATCCATACTAATATAATCAATGCCAAAGTAACTCTCTCTCCACATCTGTCTTTTTGTTGCCTTTTCACCGTTCAACCTCTGAACCGATCTTGACAAAATTTGGCGCTGTATCATACAGCGCCAAATTTTGTCAAGATAGTTAGCGCATCCATGGAGCTAGTGCATCCATGGAGACGGAAATAGGATAATTCGCGATATTTAAACACCTATATCCACGCTGACGAAGTCGCGCACATCAGCTAGTAATATAATAAAGCAGTTTCAACCTTGTCGTAGCGTATGGTGGCACTGAAAAAAAAACATGTGTGTTAAAACACACAATGTTGGTTTTCGGATCTGGTTGTGTTGTAATTGTCCCCGTATTTTCGACACTGCATCCTGGCCTACCTCCGATCTTATCGAATGAGCGTTACATCGGGTACGGGTAGGTAGGTACACTTGTGGCACTATAACATCTCCTACGCAGCTCTGATAGCTCCCGACAAATTTAGGAAATTATCGTCGTGATCAAATTCGACCAGGAGGATATCATCATCATCAACTGCCTCCAAAAATAACATACCAAAAGTTCATTGTCTGATGAAGGGTAGAAGTGTCTAAGACGCGAAGATGACCAAACTGCCAGTCAAGCAGGTAATTATAGCAAATCTTCCCTTCTTGGTAAAAACCTATATCCAGCAATGAATGGTTCACTGCTGGATATAGGTTATATATATAAGAGGCTCAAAAAGAAGAAGATTCGACCTTCAAGACATTAAAGGTTCTTTTATTTGGCGAAAGTTGAAAGCTGTTAATCTATCTATATATACTCGTAGTCATACTATTACTTTTTCACGGTTCAACCGCTCAGACGATCTTGACGAAATGTCACAGAGATAGCTGCATCCTGAAGGTGGACATAGGATACTTTTTATTAGCATCAGCTAGCTATGCTACCAGCTAGCAGCTCAGTAGTGTGTTGCGGGCATCAGCTAGTTTTGTGTATAAGCGATTTACCTCTAACTAACACATCACGATATCTCCGAAACTAAAAGACCTATTGACTTGAAATTTGGCATACTGCAACCTATTTCGCATACTTTTCCGGCATACTAGTAGACACCTTCTAAGAACGCATTTTACGAGCATTTACTCTTAAATGTGTGATATAATTTCGGTGATGTAATTGCTGTTAGCCTTTTTGGCTTTTACAGCTTCTTCGGATACTGCTTCATCGGATACTCTGAATGTGTGAACAGGCTGGACGGAAACGGGTCTAATGAGTCGGACATCGCGACAACGAGTCAGATAATGTCCCCCGCTCGCAGCTGGGCCAACAGTATACTACACATTCGAAAAAAGTGTTCTCTTCTGTATAAACTTTCTTACTTTCTTTTTTAAAAAACGATTCCCCACAGAATGACTTCTGCTGTATTGTGAGTGCGTTTTACAGACATAAATTTCACATACGCAATACAACCAGACCTGAAAACCAACAATTTGTGTTGCACAGATATTCGTCACATTGTATAAGAACGACGCGTACATTCTAACTATGTACCAAAAATAATTTATTTATTGTGGCGCACGGGAAAGAGACACCTAGTATACAACTCAATGTTGTAAAAACCAAGGAAATATTTTAAATAGACTACCTTAAAATAAGTTAGACTTGATTTTCTCTATACAGACTTTACATATCTCGTATAACAATAACTTCCGTGCGAATACGCTACGAGCGGGACAGCTAGTAAAATTATACAATCATCTTGGTAGAGACTAAAAAAATCAGTGTAGAGGATCTTGGCTACTTAAGTAAAGCTAATTTTTTTTACCAAAAACTGCACTGTAACTTATTAAATAATATTTATGAACTGTAACTTAATAGGCCAAATTAAACGTGGTAACCATTTAACTACAGACGTCTCTCATAATAATTATTCACTAATGTTTCAAAAACATATTTTGAATTCGTTTCTGTTGCATTCAAAATGTCCTCATTCGGTCCAATAGAGTTTAATTATTCACCGGTATTCTAAACTACGAGCAAATTGCTGCACGGGCAACGAAAATTGAAAAGCATAGCAATTTGCCAAAGTTAACTGAAGCTCTGAACGTGATGTAACGGCTGTGTGTGATTAAAGTAGTACATGCACAATACTTAATGAAATAAATAATTTATAATGATTTTCTATAAATAAATTCTGAACAATGCTGTGCTACTTCTGCACAGGAGATGTTACAGTGTCACAAGTGTACGTAAAAATATTATATGCGTTTACATTGCCCCACGAAAGCGTTACTGACTCTTTGATGTCGAGAAACTGGCATTATTAGTTAAAAAATAAAGATTAAGATGATGTAATAAAGTATCAATTACGTCTGGAATACCTTGAACCTCTTCTTGTAAATTTTAGTTTGTATGCTCTACCACCAACAGCAATAGAGATTTTAAAACCATGATCGACCATGCTACTCATGCTAATACTTCATGTAACTCGAGGTTTTATTTAGAACTAACTGATGCCCGCGACTTCGTCCGCATGTTTTACTAATTTAACAATATTAATTATTTACAGAAGGCATTTAATTATAGTAATAAAGAATAAAGATAAATAGTAGAAATAAATATTTTAGTGCTAGCTAGTTTGATTGTGCTGATGGTATGGCGATCTACCGCATAATTTGATTAAAAAGCTTTTTTAACTGCAATACTATTGTGCTCTGTGGTGGTAGCGCTACAGAAAACATACATACTCGCCCGCGTGTGTCGTAAAAAATATTAAGTATAATTCCGGGAAAGAACATTTTAAATATGTTAGGTGACGAGTAGCTTCAAGTCTTAAGGTACAATGCGTATAGTTTAGCGATTACTAATCCAAGCGACACAATTACGGCATTTTTCTGAAATTGAAAGAGACGTGGGGACCATTAATGATCTATTAGTAACTAATAGTATTGACACTAGTGTTGTGGATGTCGCAAAATATTACTGAGAGAACAAAAAATCAAGGTGTTAAAATACAGTAGCTAATTTCGAAACACTCCTGCGAAATGTATGTAGTCTCAGTGCCTGCTCGGTCATTTGAAAGATCGCTCCGTGCTAGTGCATTTCCGTTAGTGAGTCCGTAAGTACTAATTCGTTTTACTCGGTCAGTAGTTCTAATGGATAATCAAACAGTTCTGAACGACGTGACTAGTCTAATAATAATAAATATTAATTATATTCTGTCTCTAAACGGTCACTCTTATCTGTGAAACAGAAATTTAGTATATAATTTGTAGTTTATAATTTTCTATTTCATGATAGGTTATAATAAAAAAAGTTTGGCAAACAAAAAAAATAGGAATGTCATGATATCGTTAATCGTTGGCTTGTATGCACATTTAGTAGGTGTACTGTTTGTACCTTTTATTTTTTTCCTTTTTCCTTACTTTCCTTTTACAGGCATAGGACTGTAGCACATTCTACGACGCGCCAAAATTAAAGTTATCCGCCCGCTTTCCACTAAATGAACAAATACACCGATGAACTATTTAGTTTTGGAAATCAGTCTGTTCGTTCAGAATTCGGAAACGTTTCTTAATCGTACATCGTTCATGAACTACATAAAACTACAACTATGGCAATTAGTTACGTAATACAGAAGACCATTACAGAGTCTGAAGTAATGAAATAATGAATGAAAGTAAATTAACGGATTTTATCGCAGTTCTTTTTAAAATTGATATTCGTCATCATCATTTCAGCCAATCACCAATCCACTGCTAAACATAGGCCTCTCCTATAGATTGTCACAAAAGTTTGTAGCTCTCATTTTTGAGGGATTCCGCCATTGTTGCCACGCTTGACAGGCAGGTTGGCAACCGCAGCTTATTTATTCAGATGTTCAGAAAAATGCTGCTGGCCAGTTCCTGGTTTGTATTTTCCCTCTGTCGATTTTTACGTCACTCACGGGATGATATGGGGTGATAGATTCTCTTAAGCCGTCGCCATTTATATTGCACAGCTTAAAAAACAGAAAGAAATGCAAAACATAGGATGGTAATAATTGTAAATATTGAATGGCCTTATACTATATGGTCGCCTCTTACGACATCTCGGTAGGAAAAAGGTAGGTGCTATACTAGCCTAGTGGTCAGAGTACCTGACTTCTAAGCCGCGGGTCCTGGGTTCGAATCCCAGCCGGAGCCAACATTTGTGCTAAAACATAAATTGTTGGTTTTCGGGTCTGGTTGTGCTGTGATTGTCCCCTTGTTTCTGACACTGCATCCTAGTCTACCTCCGATCTTATCGCATCAGCTTTACCTCGGGCGCGGGTAGGTTTGGGACGAGTGTGGACGAGTAAAAAATATTTTTACGGACCTAATCTCTTGAAATAAGAAAGATCAACCGCGAATGTAAAAATAAATTCATAATATTTAAATCATTTAATCGAGTGTATTTATAATAAATAAAAGGAACTGACCAAAGGTATTCACATTTACCAAACATAAAATGCAGTTCAAAATGATGTAACTGAAACTCCTACCCAAGAATTGACTAGGGTTTTGAACATATCTGTTTGTCGATGTTTGTAAGATATTTATATAACAAAACTATTTTTTCTTCGCCATTCTTAATAATAGTAATTTAAAAAATGGTTGCGTTCACTTAATTTAGCTAATTAATTTTTCGCATTATAAAAATAGAATCACTATCATATTTGTATGAGAAGCTACATGATCATTCATGTCTGATTTGTCCCAAAACATCATACAGCTCTTCAAATTCATAACTCTCCAACATAAATTCTTATTTATATCGAAGTATAGGTATACTTCGATATAAATAAGAATTTATGTACGAGTATCAATAAAAAGCTACAGCAAATTTCAAAGCTGTTAAATTTTGTTTTCTGTTGAAACTGATTTACTCAATCCAGACATAAAGGCTAAAAACTTAGCACGTAAATTATTAGATAGGTGTTTACTTTTGCGTGAAGCATCCATCTCATGGGCCGCGGGTTCGATGCCATACGTAAAAATGCCCGTAAAACGCACCCTCAATTGTACTTGTGGTATGGACAATCATATTTAAAAAAAATATAATACTGTAGTTGAATTGTTTACCGTGCCTTTATTTAGCCTTCTTAACGAATAGCGAAGTTTCTAGAACGTTATATCTTTACCTTGACGAAGAGAGAAGTTTCTAGAACGTTATACTTTTCCTTTGACGAATAGCGAATAGCGAAGTTAGCGAATTAAACACGAACATTGTATAGCAACATTTTTTAGCAATTTCTTGGCGATCTAGAATATTCTATGGCATATATAAGCGCAACCGGAGGGCAAATTGGGATGATTCTGAGGTAAGATGAGCGAAAGGGCGAAACAAGTAACTGATAAGTTTGTGAATTGATCTTGTACATTTGTGTGATATATATGTACATCTATGCTCGATATGTCGTTTTTTGTTATAGGAGAGGGGGCAAACGAGTTCCAAATCAGAACTAGGCATTGTGTTGTTGTTGTATAGCATTGTGCCAGTTGCAACGAACAGTAGC
Organism: Luehdorfia chinensis; assembly: GCA_019845155.1. NCBI lineage: Eukaryota > Metazoa > Arthropoda > Insecta > Lepidoptera > Papilionidae > Luehdorfia > Luehdorfia chinensis. The sequence goes on from JAHVAK010000527.1 coordinate 14,766,033, forward strand.
GTCTCTATAATGACATCGAAGAGATGAAGTTCGAGTGAAAAGAATTGTTCGTATACATATAATACAATCCATATATTCAAAGTAAAAATAACAGTATAAATGTCCCCTGTTGAGCCCCGATTTCCGCACAATATTTTCCTTCACCGCTGAGCTAGCGAATAATCAGCACTTGAAATTGCAGAAGAATTTTAGAGGTGCCGGTACGGAACTGGAACTCGCCTACTCGCGTACTTTTAGTTTCATCAATGACAAAAAGTATTAAATAATTAAACAAACCAGAATTTGTAAACTGCATGAAAAAAAATTAACGAACAACCATAAAAAAAATTAATTCCTTTTTTTTACAATATCATAACAATTTATATCATAACAAGATAATAATTTCTTGCATCGACAAACATAAATATTTTACGAGTGCGGGCAATGAGCGAAGTGCTACCTCGGCTCCGATTTTCAAAACAACAATACATACTGATGGAAAACAAACAATAACACAGTTATTTTGAAATAATGCAAAGTAAATTTGATTACTACAAATTGAGTTGATCAGTATGGCTTACAAAAATAGACTGTTGAAATACTAAAAAAACTGGAGTTGTGGTATTCTAAATAATTTGACTTAAACTTTTGATTTCGATATTGTCATAGATATTTACCAGTGTAACTACTTTAAACAATATAAAGTAATACTTAACTAATGGAAGTCTTTTTAAAATATAAATAATTATATAATAAAATGATATTTTCCAAATTCATACTCAAACTAAAAAGCATACTCCTTCGCCAAAAGCATTTTTTTTATATATAAGATAGTGACGAGAATAGTAATCTTTTGTGCAAATTATTGGTTGTCTGCTTGAGCTGTAATTTAGTTCACATGTCTCTGCCTGTTCCCATGACACTGCCTCCTAGCCTCCCTTCGATTTTATCGCAGTAGCAATGTGCATACATATGTGGATTGTCGCACCGTAATATCTCCTGTGTAGTTGACAACTCAAAATTGACTAATCTTCTTCGGCGGCTTGTAAGTCTGTGACTCATGTAACTTATGGTATATTAGTACAGAAGGTACACGCTGGACAGTGGCCAATTTGTTATCTAACAGATATTTAAACGGTGAATCTCCCCACCATCCATCACAGTTACCTACCGTGGGAAAATCTTTGTTTCAGAGAGTACAAGGGATCTGTGACAAGAAACACCTGGGCATTAAGCTTCAACAAGTCGAGCTACTAGTGCACGAAATAACTATGTAACATTCGCGTAAATATGAGATATTATAATTTCTTCAATTATTTTGTTTTAAATAGTACATGACTGGCAATATGTCCTATGGCCTACTTATTCTAAAATACGCTATTAGTTGTCGGATAGAATACGATAAATTGGACGTAACAGGGACGACGTGTTTGTTACTTCGAAGGCCAATCCGCCTACCAAACGTAGCAATTACAGCAAATCCTCCCAGCTTTGGAGAGGTCTGTGTTCAGATTACATTATTTACAGTCTGAGAAGAAGAACGATCGTGATAAGTTAAATTATGGGTACAGAAATATCTCTACGCTACGCAGAACGTGGTACTGGCGGTAGTCTAGGTAAATTGAATTCGTGTAATATAGTTAATAGAATCAGGCGTTATTTTGCGGAAATCATTTAAACCGGTCATTTTCGTGATGTCGTTATCGCATTATAGTAAATAGGGGCCGGTTGCGTCACCGATAGTATATATAAGTCGCTTCTTTGACCGCGCCACTTGTACCCCCGATTGAAGTAATTAAACGAGCCGAAGTCCGACCCTCTCGGTCATCCTCGAGTTAGTTACTCACACGAACTGGGTAACGGTACAAGCCCTTGTGCTGGTTATCCATAAATGTAAAAGCCATCCGACTAACAGTCCTAAAAAAAATTAATAAATCGCGCCACTCACTTGGCGGCTGTCTGTCGTAAGGTCAATATCACCCTATAATGCCACGTTTTGGGGCCCCCAACCCTAAAACGTGGAATTGGTGGTAGGATTCCTATGCAGGAACCCGTCTAGGTAGGTACAACCCCAGGGCCAGTTATTCTGCCGTGAAGCAGTAGTGTGCAAACATTAATGTGTTTCGGTTTGAAGGGCACTGAGAGCTAGCGTAATCACTGGGCATATGAGATTTAAGAACTGATGTCTCAGGATGACGGGCGCATTGTGGTGTCACACTGTTCTGGGTGACATAGCATTTGTTATGGGCGGACGTTGCACTTACCATCAGGTGATCGCTTTGGTCGTTCCGTCACTTTTATTAAAAAACGTGACACGTGTCGTGTTCTCGACTTCAGTAGCGTGTGTTGCCTAGTATTAGTGCTGGAGGACTAGATGGTGAAGCAAGTGTAGAAGCAAACTAACATCGCCACCATCTGGTGCTTATACACACTGCAATGGGAGGGCGGGAGATGCTCTACAAAAACTAGTGTAGTAGTAGTCGAGGGCATCTGGTGCCGGTCCCGGTGGCGGTATTAGTTTGCGAATGAAAAGTAATATACACCATTTTAAATTTAATTTACGCAAATTAACTTTCTTGCCTTTATTGGAACTCGTGTAACAATTTTTCATACAAAATTATTTAATTCGAACTAGTAGCTTACTAAAATACCGACGTATTAGAACACAATGCATAAAAAAATTTTACATATAATTAAAAATCATATGCATATTACTTATGATCAGTTACATAAGTAATAAGCTATAATTATTTCGACGAAAGACCAAAGCGTTACTGATGACACCATTATTCTTCTCTCTTCTGACGGAAACTAGCACTTCGTAATCATTTTTAGGGGCATATTTTTAAAATTAGCAATCTTATTGTACTCGTTGCTCAAGTTTGCAACAGTTCTGTTATTTTCTGTTTAATCAAAGTTTATCTATCAAAACAAAGCTTATGCTTGTGCACTAGTCACTTCTCTAGTCATACCTTCTACTGATTATGCTGATGTTTGTTACCCAGATCTGAATCAAAATCTTCTGAACAAACTAGAGCGCCTCCTTAACAATTGTATTAGATTTGTTTTCGGTCTTCGTAAATATGACCATATCTCTCAATATCGTATTCGTCTTAAAACAACAGAGGCTTCAATCTAGAATTTTATCTGTTCTCTTTTCCATTTTAAATGATGTATCTTCACCTTCTTATCTTCAGGATAAATTTCAGTTTCTTTCGCTATCTCATGATAGGGTTCTTCGTTCTTCATCTAATCTTAAGATAACTGTTCCATCATACCGCACCTGCTTTCTGAGCAACTCTTTCACTATTCAGGCAATACAACTCTGGAACTCCTTGCCCGAAGCTATTAGAAAGGTACGAAACAAGAACTCCTTCAAGAAACTCGTTAAGGAACAATTTCTAAAAACAGAGGATAAAACTATTTCATAGAAATTATCAAACCGCCACCATTACATGTATGTATATGTATATTGTATGTATATATATATATGTGTGTGTGTATAAGTAAATAGTTATTAATTTATATGTATTAATATTATTAATTTAACTTTTATTTCTTATTTATTAAATTATACACCTGCCACCGCTTTTTCACCACGGCATGGGTTGACTGGCAGAGAATATATTAATAGGCATTAAGTCCGCCCATTGTTACCTTTATTTTAAGGTTAACAATAAAGTTTTTATATAAATTAATAAATTAAGTATGTAAAAATAAAAAATTAATGATATGCTTTAGGATAAATTTTAATGTAAAAAAAAAAACAACTTTTTTTAAAAATTCCATTTTGCATCATTTTGAATTTTCTTATACTTACTATCTTTATAGAGCCTGCAAACAGAATCCGTTTTAAGTACCTTAAACCCATTATTTTAAAGTCAGCGTCGTTCGTTATATCTCGACTGGTTTCTGTTTGTTTTCTTGTTAACTTCTTGAAATAACAAAAAGAATGTTGAAAACGCTCGTTATAAAACGTGCTTTTTGTCACAATGGTCATTTGAACACTCAAATCGTCTATAACAAAGGTTTAACTCAAAAAAATATAATGAGTTCACAACATGACACTAATTAGACACACCATCGACGTTCGAGGCAAAGGATTTTAAGTTAAAATATAAATATGGTAGAAGCCCAATTTACATATGATTGAACACAATTAAACGACCTCCACCCAACTTAATTTAATAATCTCCTGAATCTTTTACTTCTAATATTTATTATACAATAGAAGTACAATTGCAATACTAAACGAAATAAACAAACGAGTCATTGCTCCAGCAATTGATTGAAGTACGAGTATATATTACATTGTTCGAAGTCCAATGTTCAGAAGTCGAAATTCTTAGCATTATATGAATTGTGGAATAAAACTAATATTTGACAAATATTATCACGTTTAATTTTTAATCTATAATCCCAACGTTTCGAGTACTGCACACAGCACCCATGCATGGGAGCACTGACGTCGCAATAACGGACTGACATGTAGTCCCAACTTGGACTTGGACTTCTTTCACCGCCGAGGACTTGGTGAACTGGCACTTCAATTGTCTTTGATTGACCATTTTTTTAATATCAAATAAACAAAAAAAACGTTAATCATACGTTAATAGTATTTATGATAATATTATAGCATTTACACAAATAATTAAAAAAAAAACACATAACTACAAAAATAAATTGAAAGAAAAGATTTTTATATAATGTTAGGAACTTGTCATAGACCTGATAAGAAACTAAAATACTTGGCGGCACCGACGCTTTAACACCTTGTACAAAATAGCCAATCAAGCCCCAATAGACATCAATTCCAAATCACGAGCGACCGAACGTGCTTTATAAAGGACTCAATGGAATCGACAGCCGTAGGCACTGTAAGCCCGTAAAATCTAAATAAAAAAATCGTTCAAAAACGTAATTTCCAATAGAAAATTTAAACACGATTGGAAAATAGCATTTAAAAGTAATCGCTATGTTATATTTAGCTATATCACTTAATTTATCGTCCTTTTTTTAATTAAATTAAAAACACGTCATTAATACAAATAACTAAAAAAATTCTCTGTCTTTTTTATGCAAGAAAGTGACGAAACGAGCAGATCATTCCCCTGATGCAACATCTGCCCGTAAGAAATGCGGTGTTACTCTGAATATTTCTGTTGGACACCACTCTCTGCGCTGGTCACGTTATCTACCGCGTCCTAATATGAAAAGAGCTTCATTACTTTCATAACGTTTTAAAGGACAAACCGGTAGGTATATAAAGTAAATAAAAGAGCGCCACCAAGACAGTCGCAAAAGAAGATAAATTCTATATGTTATTTAGAAACAAAATTGCCATGTCATTTAATAATAAGCAGTTTGATATTGTTTGTCTTAATTATCTCCTAAGTTATTAGATTTATGTCCGATTGCACTTATGCTACTGTAAGCAATTGTTTATTAATAAATGCTTAAATACTCGTACATATAAACGTTAAGCAACTCCCTTCATAACTGCTTCGTAACGACATTGTTGTTTAATTGTCTATACATTTTATTTCTTCACTAGACGGCTTGTGTAGTATTGCACACAGGCACTATGTTGATTTTGACATGAAAGCTAATTTCCGATTCTGTAACTGTTCTGCGTCTTCCCCGCCTAAACATTTAAAATTTTAAGTAGGAGGGTAGGGTAGGTGGTCTGCCTTGGTTGTCTAGAGGTTGGTCGTCATCAATTATAGTAAACGAGTGACCATTCCTGTAATTTTGTTAACCGAAAGGTTATTGCTGATTTACCATGAGTGTGTCTTGAAAATAAAATAATATTTCGATAGTTTAAATGCTATCTTTAAATAACTTTGGCTGAATTTGATTTCCAGTGGAATAAACAGAAATTTTACACATAGTGTCAAAGCTGTATAATAGCACTAATACTTTTTTATAGATTTCACTTACTGTTGTCACTTTTCGCCGTGTTGTAGCGGCTTTCTTTGCCACCTCAGGCCCAGGGCCAGGTATTCTTCAGCAGAAGCAGTAGTGTGCAAACATTACTGTGTTTCAGTCTGAAGGGCACTGTGAGCTAGCGTAATCACTGGGCATATGAGACTTAAGAACTAATGTCTCAAGGTGACGGTCGCAGTGTGGTGCTACACAGAAATATTTTGAGTAACACAGCATCTGTTATGGGCAGACGTTGCACTTACCATCAGGTGAACGTTTTGCTCGTCTCGTAACTTTATCAAATAAAAAAAATCTACCACCCCATCTCATCCCTTGGGTGTCGTAAAAGTCGACAGAGGAAAAAACCAAGAGATGGGCAGCAGCATCTTCCTGGAGTATCTGAAGATATACTACGCGGTTGCCAATCCGCCTGCCAAGCATGGCAACGATCCCCCCAAATTGAGAGTTACGAAATTTGGTGGCAATCTATGGGGGAGGCCGATGCTCAGCAGTGAACTAGTAATAGGCTGAAATGATAATGACTGTTGAAACATGAACCCCATGGTAGTCCCCGACAGGTTAAAGGTGACTTTACTTCGCATACAATCTGTGTGTTATGAATTCAAAATCAGTCTTACTGTCATTTCAAAGAATGATAAGTAGACATTATTTTAAATTATTTTTTTGATTACAAAATAAACAGTAAACCTAATATTGATCTGTTTTCGGTTGGTAAAGATTTATCGATTTGGTCGAGTACAAACAAAGAAGTTGTTTGGACATTTGGAAGTCTTTTAAAAAAATCAGTGTCTACAACATACATACATGGCCGGCTGGCTAACTGCCTACAAATTTATTAAAATTACTCACTGTTACTGATATCTCGCTACTATTCGGTTTCAAGTCTTCAAGAAACTCGACTATTTCAAAAAGTTGTCTTTGCCACCACTATATAGGTATTAACAATATAACAACCTCAAATATTAACCTATTTTTGGCACTTACTGAAAGAAATATCATTACATTAAGCAATACGCTAATACCTTATCCTAACAATTGTGTTCCTAAGTTGGTGCATCGCAAATACATCATTTCGAAACGCCTAACTTTTTAAGCGTCAGTTTAGGCAACGCCTAGGTTCAGTGGGAATGGGCATAAAATGTAAACCGAGTTGAGTTTATCAAAAGTTATTACAAGTATTCATACTAAATATTAATGTACTTTATAAGTAAGTTTGTTATTCAATGTCTGTCTAAAACGAGGTCGACTGTTATTTTTGTAAAACTTTTAGAAGAATGCTAATTACCTTAACGCAATATTGTTGTTATCGAAGACCTGTCAGTACGTAAATTACATAGGCTTGAATTGAGCTTAACTTGTTAGACTAACACATTTTGTTACGATCGCTGTTATTACAGAATTATCTGTAGTGAAAGACGTTGATTAATTACAGTTTCGGCCTACAGGGTCAAAGGGTAACTTACATAACAATTATGATTTTAGGACAATAAGATGTTTTCATGACTCGAGAGTCAATACTTAGACCATGCTAAAAGTCTCTGGATTCTGATAAAGTAGAACACATCTTTATTATTTAATGTTTTACAAAGTATTATCCTTGGCAATTACTGGGCCCTGCAGGTCCGGACTGTATAATGGATGCGTTCTAAGTCTAAATTCTAAATTCTATTGTTATAGATTTGGAGTGGGCGGAGACGTACTCGTGGTGAAGGATCTCTGCTTATTTGACTATGTCGCCGATTGGCATTTTCTTCTGTTCTTTTAGCACAATACTATGGTCCCAGCAGCGTTAATACGCCCTTTCTCTTTATTGAAATGGAACTGGAACTCTCAACACCGTCTTCGTGTAGCCGTGCACGGAAATTGAAGATCATGAGTATGGGTTGCCTCTTTCAGTCGGCCTTACCGCAGCTTTCTTCTAAGACAGCATTTATTCACAAAAGGCAACTCGGGCTATCAGTCCACAACCTCTCACTTTTCACCATGGTCTTTTTCATATCGCCCATCCGAAATCGGAAAGCTGGAGTTCCGCAGTTCCTCTAAATCCTCCGCTTATTAAAGGAACACGAGGAGAAGCCAACCTCGTTGGCGTATTTACAAGCAGCCAGTACGATCGCCATAGCAAGTTACTGACCTTTGCCCGCATTCTGGGCCTACCCAGGCACCTGCCCACTAGACCAAGAACAATCATCCATTCGACGAGGTTACCTGAAATACCACCTCAAGCTTTTCATATATTTATATGCTTTTCATACCAACCCAACTTTAAAAAGCACGTCTTAATATAATTGACTCATTTTATGATCTCTGTCAAAGGTAGTATTTCCTGAAGCGGAAACATTTAATTAAACAAGTTTAAGTTAATTAAGATGGGGCAAACGTTTCATTTCGAAGTTCGGATCAAGATAATAATTTATTTATATTCTTTCTTCATTACAGCGAAAAATTAAACAAGCATTCAAAGGTGAACAGAATTAAAACGGTTGAATGGATGGTACTTTATATACTCTGGTATGTTGGACTGTATATACTCATCAACGTGTCTCAATATGTATTATTTTTGACAAGATATTCATTGATATTCATAAACGTATTAATTTTATTAATAATGGTCTATACCTAGGCTGGTCATAATGTCTGGTCATGGTCTGGTCAAAAATGTAATTATCATAAAAATAATTTTCTTTATTTAGTAGGTCGGACGGCAAGGGTGAAAACAGAGGGCGGAAGGTTTCTTGTGCGGCCATTTTCAGTACAAAACAGTTTGGATCCAACTCTATAAGAAACAACAAGAAATAGAAGAAATAGTAAACAACAAAAATAGTGAAATAGGGCAATAGTGACTAACTCTCCAAATAGCAGATATCGGAACAGTGATTTCTTTGACATTTATTTATTTGAAAATAAAATAGAAAGTACGTTTTCTATATTTATCACTGAAAATTATTCAATATTTTATTATAAAGTAAAGAAAGTTAGTTCTTTACTAGTTAAGTTTCTTTTTCTTTCTTTCCTATAAAGTTAATCTAACTTTGAACATTTTATAGATCCTTTTCGTCTTATAGGTAAAGTTAACGCTAAAGAGGAAAAGAGGTACAGGTTGTTTGAACATTCGTCAATAGATCAACCGATATTTCTGTCGTTTCGCGATATGAAGCCTCAACAACACAAATGTCTCACACAGTAGAATTCGTAAGTATGACTTGGAAACTTATGAATATTATATACATTTACTTCCGTACTTAGAAAATTATCCACTTAGTACAAAACTTTGTGCCTATAAAATTAGTCCGTAACACGTTTATCTGTAGATATCATGTTTGTGGGATTATATTTGCTAGTTCAGTACCGGTGTATTTATTTCGGTAAAAATTTATAATCGTTTGGCACGATTTTGGAGGAGGTAAGGGTTGTATTTGATAGAGGTTTGGTCCCCAAACATTAAAATATTACTCGCATTACAAGATTTCCAAGAAAAATAAGAAATACAATTAGAACCTCTCAATAGTTAAAACACGCAAAACAAAACGAAAGACCGCTGAGAACAGTTTAACCCACCCAATTTAGGGCTGATTTCACCGTTGAATATAAACGTAAGCGTTTAACTGAGTTCCATGCTACAGTTTCATCAACATCAAATGAACGCAGTTAAAGCTAAACACGATTAATATTTAGAACGCCTAATTTTCGACATTCAACTCTTTATACCCGTTCAGAGAGCTGTCATTTGCACAACTATGTAAACACAAAAATTATTTTTAATTCGTTTTGTTTATTGTTTGTCACCTATGCATAATTGTCACCTATGCATAAAAACAGGCCGTTTGATGTCGCAAAATACGAAATACATCGAGTTTTTGTTTTATTTTGTGACGATATTTCATGTAACCTTCGTTTTTCTAAACGCGATCAAAATTGAGCTGGTGAAATCGGTTAGACAAAAACCAAAATCAAATGATACATTTGAACTCATTTAAGTAAAACGTGGTCTTATTAAACTTGGTTTCCAAAGCGATCTGTGAAATCGGGTATAAGTGCAACAAGCGACACCGCTCCCATGACTAGACAATACAACATTTTTGAGAAAAAATTTAAAACGATATACCATATACCTAACTTCAAAGTTAGAAGTATTACCGGGATAATTTCGATTTACGGCTGTTTCTGTACATATTTTTATTTTACAAGCCTATCATTTAATTTACATTTTACTTTTATTTTATATGACATTGCGGGAACTTTTGGCGCCAACTCGAAAAGTGATAGCGTTTTATTCAATTTTGTAATTTCTGTATATACTTTGAGTTTTGATGTTTAATATCGATAGTTTATTATGCAGCAATTGCGCGTGAAAGTAACAGGTGATTAGAAAATTCAATACAACAACAAAATTGTACTTTTTGTTCTTGTCTTGTTTGTCTTCATCAGTCCAGCAAATCTTCAGTAAAAGTGAACTATCATTTTACTACTACTAGAAATTAGGAAGTCTTGTAACTAAAAATGTTATATTTTTACCTGGATACTAGAAAATAAATTACGACTGTTTCCAAAAATATACAAACTACAAATTATAACAAGAAAAATAAATTCCGAATTGGCATCCCTTTCCGTTTATCTTTTACGGGGTATCCCCTGGTTCTATGTGTTACTCTAATAGATACAGCTAGCTATATATATGATTGCTGGAGGATAGGCACCAAATTGCATATATTTTGCAAACACGTACCAGAGTACCAAAAATATATCTGTCTCATTCTTAAATGTCACGATTTGTACTTGTAGAAAAAATAAATTTTTCAACTTTCTCAATTCCCTATTAAAAAAATTCTTAATGATGCCAAGCCCTGCATTGAAGCACTTTTTCGGACGCCATTCAAAGGAGTTCTTAGGTTTTCAGTCGCTTCCTAAATGTAGTTCGTCTGTCATTTATTTATTTAAAGACTTTATTGTAAAACCCTTAAATAAAGGTAACAATGGGCGGACTTAATGCCTATAGGCATTCTCTGACAGTCAACCCATGGCGTGGTGAAAAAGCAGTGGCAGGTGTATTATTTAAAAAATAAAAATAAAGTTTAATGAAATTAATGAATAATATTATAACATATTCATAAATAAATATATACTTATACACATGCATATATACATACACATACATCCATACAATTTTCATATACATACATATAATGGTGGCAAGCAACGGTTTGATAATTCCTATGAAATAGGTTTAACCGCAGTTTTTAGAAAATGTTCCTAGACAAGTTTCTTGAAGGAGTTCTTGTTTCGTACAGCGTAGCTTCGGGTTTCCATATATGCATGTCTCTGAGTTTATTTTAGATTTGGTGGTGATTTGTACTTTGTTTGTATGTGTGTGTGTGTTTTTCGTTAATAAAGTTAACTGAGCTAAACCTACCATCAAATGTGGGCGGAATCGACACCATTTTTAAGAGACTTTTGGCTTCAGATCACGTGAATTTATTTCGTGTACTCTTTTTTCCTACACCATCTTTCTTGACTGCTCAAACATCAATCGATAGGTAACGATATATGTTGGGGAATAATCTTGTGTCCAATGTAGCGACATCTATGCCGCCACATGAGAAGCTCAAGAAATATTCGCATACGTCTATAATCGCGCTATGTATAACATCTAAATATTACTAGTTGGAGGAGACGTCCTCCCCAGATCAGACCACCCGATCTGGCGGGTAGCTACCCTTTTCATTGGCAATACCATCCGCCAAAATGGTGACCCCGTTATGAACATTCGCAGCCAGCTTCTCCGAAACACAGGAACAACGTCATCGGCAGCCATGGCAGTCAAAGCACCAGACTACTGTCGGCACAACGCGTGTTTCCTAGTCTCTCAGCCACTGAGGATCTACGGCGGCCCCTTCTCATCAGGCTGACCCCTGCGGCATCAACACTTTTCTCCATACGTCTCGACGCACTGAAGACCTGGACACAGGTTCACCGCAACGCCAGACTGCACCTCATCGCCTGGCGTCTCAAGTTCTCCACGCTTTACTACGACTTCCAGTCTCAGTGGGAGAGTTATGTAGCGACATCTATGTCGCCACATGAGAAACTCAAGAAATATTCGCATACGTCCATAATAGCGCTATGTATAACATCTAAATATTACTAGTTGGAGGAGACGTCCTACCCAGATCAGACCATTCGATCTGGCGGGTAGCTACCCTTTCCCTTGGCAATATCATACGCCAAATCCAACAATTTACCGATTTTGGGGATTTCCAGAGTAAATTGGTCTGTCTGCATAAATGAGAATTCAGATTTCTTTATTCATTTATATTCTTAAATTAGAAGTGAAAAGTTCTATCAATCAAAATGTCCTCATACGAAATACCGATTACAAGCGCGAGAACGAAACAAAAAAACACTTACAATTCTATAAAAAAGGATGGGAAGGGGAATTTTCATGCTAGAAGAAAGTCATAAAGGCTCAAACTATCCATATTGTAAAAGTTGTAATAAAGACATGAATATTAAATCAGGGACAGACGCCATGACAATCTAATGTTTCCGTTGTTGTCTTCTTCCATCTTTACTATTTCATTACTGCCCCATTCATCCGCCAATGTTAAGCGGATATTCATCATCATCATTATTTCAGCCTATCACTAGTTCACTGCTGAACATAGGCCTGCCCCATAGATTGCCACAAAAGTTTCTAGTTTTGCCATAGTCGCTACGCTTGCGGTGGCAACCGCAGTTTATTTATTACACGAAGATCTTGCCACCTGTCCGATGTCCGTCAGCGACTCAACTCATACAATTCCCCGGTCTTTAGGATCGAATTTGAACACATAAAGTCAAAGTCAAAGTTAAAATTTCTTTATTCAATTTAGGTTTGTTTAAGCTCTTCTGATCGTCAAAATCTATACTAACGACAAAGTCTACAATTCAAAAATGACTGCTGCTATGGATAAAAAATATTGGTACGATTCTAAAGATAAAAAGATTTAAGTTGTTGATTTCATTGGTTGTACTAACGAATCTGTTATTATAAATTAACTAAGAAATAGTTGCTTATTATTGTACTAATACTTGTCTGTACTAAATTCTTAAATGTGTTGTTGTCACAATCAGGAGGACAACATTAGTAACATCAGATAGCAAGATACAAGCAGTCATCAAGAAACCAAGACGACGGAACAAGTAAAAGTGCCAGCTCTGCGAAAAGAAAAAATAAGGGAAATATGAAGAAATAGGCAGAAATAACTAGTTATTATGAAGAAATAGGGCGTTATATAAGAACTTTTGAGTTCTAAATTAGGGAATCGCACTTTCATGTATGTTAAGTGATATACGTCTTTCATTTAACTCCTGCAATGCCTAAGACTCCTTGACCTGAAGATCGGGTGTTCATATCTCGTCACATCGAAGGCTCACCCGGGAATAATTTCCTGGTTTTTGACATAGCGACCGCGAACAACGTCAACAAACAGAACAATTTTTAACAGTCGAGCAGTGGACTGCTCTCCTGTTAAAACTGCTTTCCTCTTTTGGCACAACCGCTTAATTTTTATGATGCATGATCACTTATCTTATTCGTTTTAATAATGTTTAATAATTTCAGAAGTTTAAAATTAAGACATTTGATTGAATATTGATATTAATTATATTTTTTCGTAAACCGATTTTTGCTCTAAATATCCCGATTTTACTTGGCAAATCTACCGATTTCGCATTTTGACGTTCGAGACCATTAAATAAATATGATCTATGTAGTGATGCGACTCGAGAAAGATTTTATGACTCGAGTCACTTTAGTATATTTATTATGTTACTCGAGTTTTCGAGTCACTCGAGCTAAGCTATTTAAAGGGTAAGATTTTATTACTCGTGTGGAGAGTTTCCACTGCTTTAATATAGGAATTTTTTTTTATATTTTAATTAAACTAGTAATATGAAATGAACTTCAAAATATTAGTTACACATTATTTCTTTATGATTTCAAAGAATAAAAATAAAATGACTTCTTAACTTTCCGTGTAAGGATGACTACAGATTATAGTTTTTTTTTTTTTAAAAAAAAATTTGAGAACGACGAAGACTAGCGAAGTGATATTTATCACTCATCGAATCTACTCGGTGCGCCGAGTTAACTCGGTAAATCGAGTGCGAACAGACATTATTTTTCACTCGAGTACGAGTTTGACAAATTCACTCGAGTAGAAACATGACTCGAGTCCATCATTGTATATATGTCATTTATTATCTATGGTGACGGATTACGAGTTACGACAGCATATCTTTTGTATATCAATATCTAGGCTTTTTATTTTTCTATTTCTACATTTTTCAACCAAAATATTGCTAATTTGCTATAGTTTAATCTAACCAAAATGTGGGATCCGACACATGTACAAGTGACAGTTCAAAGAGCTCGAGGATTAATAATCAAAGGTAAAAATGGAACAAATAACTGTTTTGTTACTATTGCCCTCGGCAAAGAAAAATTTCAGACTTCCGTGAAACACAAAGCTACTGAAAATGTCGAATGGTTAGAAGAATGTGAACTGCGTATTCCTTCCCAAGGCAATACTGCTGAAATTATTTTGAAAGTGTATGATGAAGATTTTGTTAAGGATCATTTATTAGGGCAAATATCAATTCCATTAAAAGACCTCGATGTTTACGAACGTCCACGAAATCGTTGGTACACATTACAAGGAAAGACTGGAAAAGAAAGCGACAAGAAAAGAGGCGAACTTGAAGTGAAAATAGGTTTTACAGTAAAAGAGGGAAGCCTAACCGATCTTAGTAAAAAAGAAAAACATAAGTCATCTTTATCTAGTTTAGCTCAAAACGTTGGCGGAAGCCTTATGAGTATTGGCAGTATAGAAAAACGCAAAGGTATTAAAAAGTTTGCTAAAAACCTTGGTTCTAAAATGAATCTAACTAAGAAAGACAAAAAAAGTGATTCCTCTTCACTTGGAGGGAGTATTGGAAATCTAAAAACTCCAACACTTTCAACCCCTGACCATTCTACCCCAAAAAGATTATCTGGAGAAGCTGACCCAGGAGTTATTAGTGAAGATGATGATGAATTTGCTTTTGATGATCTTTCTCACAAAAGCTCTGGTAGTTCACTAAATGTGCACACATTGCCTCGAGGCCATAAATACACTCCTTCTCCCGTCAATGCTTCACTTGAAAACCTTGGTGGTGGTGAATTTTTGAGAAGATCTACAAGCAGTAATTTAGCAGTTCCCGATAAACTGGTCCCTCCGAAACCTGTTCGCTTGAGTTTAGACACATTTACACCACCACAGCTACCAAAACAAGTAATAGACAAAGATGATGAGTGGTCCCAAAAACTATACTCTCGCCCAAAATCAAATAGCCAGACAACTATTGATAGAGAAAAATCATCTAGTCTTGAAAGAAACAAAAAAATTGATAGCCCAAGTTCATTTAAAGAAAAACCTAGTCCAAAATTCTTTAAAAAGTTTGGTAATAACAACAAACCAAAGAAATTATTGGAAGAGCGCATTATTGTTGGAGAAGAGAACATAGTTGAAGAAGATTCAGTTAACCCTGCCTTTAATAACATACCTAAGACTGTTTTACAACAGTTTGATGGTAAAACTCGAGAAGATTTAATTGTGATGGTATATAATCTTCAAAAGGATGCAGAAGCAGAAAAGAAGAAGAATAAAGACTTAGAAAACTATTTAGATGACCTGTTACTTCGAGTAATGGAAACTACACCAAGAATTTTACAAAATCCATATGTTAGAAATAACAGCATGCATATCAGGAACAAATAAAGAATATTTAACAAGAAATTATAATGCATGATTACTCTTTCAGAAGTTGAATATTTGGTTTTCATAAACACTTTTTTTGGAAAAGGCTTAAAATTTGTATTATTCCATCCATTCAAATTTATGTCAAAAAGTATTAGTTGTGTCATAGTGTATTGCTTTTGGTATTCCTAAAAGTACAATGACGAAAATAACTTGAACATCATGCAATACTGTGGCACAGTATTATAATTTTATTTAGGTAAGTACTTGTCAGTTTAATAATGTTATGATATTTCTAAGCTTATACTTGTTCACATTTTTTTGGTTTCCTTTCATTGTATATTAATCCATCCATTCAAAATTATATCAAAAAGTATTAGTTATATTGTGTATTCCTTTTGGTATTTCTAAAATTAAAATTTCAAGAATAACTGTAATGTCTTTCAATACTGTGCACAGTATTATAATTTAAATTAGGTAGGTACTTGTCAGCTTACTCACATTTTTCTTTCTTTTGTTATGTTCTCAGGCATGTAAGTCCTAGAACTCCATACAATATTAATTTGTTTTAATTTTCACCAATCACTGGTGAGATTGTGTTATCCTCCAAAACTAGTGCCTTAAATATTAGACTAAATCTGTGATAATGCAAAATTGATTTTTTTACTTATTACTTAAATAATGCTAAACCATGAGAATTATAAAGCTTTATTTTGTTAAACTCATACTCATCTTACTCTCCAAATTTCCTATATATTAAGGTAACTATAATGATATATTTCTTTAACCTATGTGTCTTTAGTCCTAATATCTAAATATAATATTAAAAAGATATATATAATCATAATTCAATATATTGGCAAACATCAATTGCGCATAAAATTATCTCATCTCTCATATTATTAGTGATCTGAAAATGGCTCTTTAAATAACTGCTAATAAATTACCAGATGTTAAAAACAGTTTATAAGTATAATATATTTTTTAAATGGCATGATGGCATTTAAAAATTATATTAATGACAATAACCAGTGATTCCTTTACAACTTACTTAAAAAGCATATGTATTTTTACTAAGTAATGGTATATTATGCAATATTTACAACAAATTATAACTTATTTACAGTGTTAATTAGATTTTTTTAAATATTTTAAATCATAAATTGTAATATTTATTGCTTTTCAGCATATGTAGTATCCATAGAAATACAAATAAGTATCTATTATTGTACATACCAAGAATGGTTTTGCTTTTATTAACTGTTAATGGTAATTTAAAATACCACATTAAACTCTTGTTAAATATGTGGATAATATATAATCTATACTTCATTTTACAATACTTTTTCTTACTCCAATACTTTATCATATTAAAAAAAAAACACTCAAGAGATATCCAAGTAACAAAGATAACATTTATTCTTATTCATTCCCAAAAATAGAGTTATACATAACTTGTGTGCTTTGTTGTTAAATAAGTATATTATAGGTGACTTTTTAGTTGTTATCAACATATGAGAAAAAAGATTTAGTTTTACATACATGCATACTAAAATCATTGTATACATCATTATCATACATTTTTAAGAGTTTTCTGATTATTTATGTGTATATCTTAGATAAATTCCATGAATATACAGAGCTGAGTTCAAAGTTACTCGGGAATAATTTCCCATGTGCAATAATAATTAGTTTTTAGATAAATACAAACAACCACATGCCCTGTGTTTTATTCAATCTTGATACAGCGAACCTCCACTGGTGAACTGGCATAGTTTAAAAATGAATGTTGTAATGATAGGTTTTAAATGTATGTTCAACCTATCAATGCCAACCATCCTACAAACAGGGTGTCCTGTCGAAAATCTGGCAAAGCACAATCGTTTTTTGCATGTTTCGTTTTGTGTACTTGCTGTTAATGAGAAATATTATAGGCACTTAGGTTAGGTGTTAATATGTAAAACTATGATCAAACAGTCAGTGATCTGAAATGTTAATTTAAGTAAAAGTGTTGTAAATTTGCACTTACATAGAACAAAATTGAGTCTTAGCAACAGATTGTTTTTTATTTTCAGAAAATTATTGTGTGGCCTCTATTAATTCTGCAGATGATAATCTTCTTTTATATTCATACAATACAGTATGTACGTAGTTAGGTATTTTAAACATTAAGGTAATATAATTATTATTCATACAATAAGTTTTTTGTTAACTGCTATATTTTAATTTTTTTTTTTAAAACAATACAAACTTACTTTTCATCATTATTACATTCTGCCAACTATGTATTTATATGATTGAATAATTTTAACTTATGTTCATATTTAAACTACTAACTCTTAAATGATTTGGAATATTTATCTAAAGTTAAGAGTAAAGTATGTTTATGAGAAACGTTTTTGAGATGTCATTGATGTAAGCAAATAAATAAATTTGATTAACTTTTGTATGAATTTATTTCAGTTTAATCACTGTCTGATACTAATAGATAGCATATTAGTGCTACTGCTATTAATCTGCTGTATAAATTACAAAAACAGTATTATTATTTGTGATGACTCAGCGGTCAGATGATGTGACTACTATGCCGCGGGTCCAGAGTTTGACTTCTAGCCAGGGCCAATATTTGTGTTACAACACAAATTGTTGATTTTCTGGTCTGGTTGTACTGTGATCGCCTCTGTGTTTACGCATACACTTACAATATAATAATTTCAAAAGTTTTCAGAAGTTCACTTATTGTATTATTTTTGTTAAATTATTTTTAATTGTTTAATTAAAAGTTAATTAGGTTTGTAAATTAATGTGTTCTTGACTTACTAGTTTTACTATCAATATATTTCTTATTAAACAGTCCTTTTACATATAATACATATAATACTTTTACAATATACATTTAATAAGGTCATCGCACAGACCACCAGACTGTAACAAAAAGACTCTAATCATCACCAATCGGGACATTTTAGCTATAGCCTATTTGAGATGGTTAATATGCTAATTGTTGGAGCCTACATAAATTTTCTGGGATTATCCTTTTTTTTAACACCCACATGACGAAATGGGGTGAATTCCCTTAAAATACCTGCATATATGGCTCTAGACTCTTCTGTAATTTCATTGATATTCACTTAAAGTTTAAACATAGTATAGGCAAGGTTTAGCAGAAGTTATCATATGAACAGGATTTAAAGTTCAAAAGTTAGTTTCAGAGCCATGAGGAGACAGTTTTGTGGGCAGTTGATGGATGCTGGTAGTCCTGGACTGCATTTTGTGGCAATCTATATATAAATCTAAAAATACAATAGTAGTAGTACAATCGAATTTTGTTATAAAACTAAATAATACACGGAGAGTGAAGAAATTACTTTATTAAATCAGTATAAAACTTAACAATTAATTCTTAATTTACTTATGTCTGCGAGATTTATTAGGAGCAGCAACAGGAACAGCAGCAATGTGGGTCTTCTGCGACAACTTGTTCATGTAGTAGATTGTTATAAGAGAAAATATCAAACTGTAAGCAAAAAAAATATATATTCTAATCTAATTACACTGATTGTACTAATTTAACAAATTAAATTCTGCAATACTCGTTGCAAATTCATTTGTGCAAAAACACAAATTGGTTCGTGGGTTGATGTGTATGTGAAATGTTTGTCTATAAATTGCACTAAAATAAGAAATGCTAGTCTCAGTCAAAGCAAGACAAGCAAATAGTTCACCCGTTGATGAGTGTAGATTACAATGGGCCGGTTTGTCCATGTTTAGCGCGTATTTTGCGTGACTGATGAGTGTAATGTCTGCCCATTAACAGTGCTGTCACCCAGAATGTTTTTGTGTCCCCCCCTGGCACTCATCACCCTGAGCCTCATATGCCCAGTATTAACTGACCATGTCCTTCTGACTTAAAGTAGTAATATTTGCACAATACAGCTTGATGGCAGGTTAACTTGCATGGCAGTGGTACCCCCCACCTAGACTGATTCCTGCACTGGAATCCTACCACCCGAAAAATATATTTATATCTTTTCACCCAACAAAATTACAACATACGAGGGTGGATTGAAAAGTACTCGGCCTAACCAAGAAAATAAACACATACTAAATCAGTTATATTTTTATTTTTCTACATAATCACCATCAAGTTCAATACACTTTTGCCACCTCCCCTTCCAAGCATTTAGACCGTTAAAAAAAAATGATTCTTCCTTAGAGTCAAAATATGCGTCTACAGCTGCTTTGACCTCGTCGTTTGTCGAAAATCTTTGACCTCCCAAGTGCTTTTTTAGGTTAGGGAACAGAAAGAAGTCTGATGGTGCCAGATCAGGTGAATACGGCGGATGCGGTAACAGTTCAAAGCCACAGTTGTGAATTCCAGCCATTGACTGTACTGACGTGTGAACACGGGCGTTATCTTGATGAAACAGGACTTTTCTTCTGAGCATTCCTCAACGTTTTTCTTTTATTTCCTCTCGTAAACGACGTAGTAAGGTGCAGTAGTAATCAGAGTTTATAGTCTGACCCCTTTCAAGATAATCAATCATAATCACACCTTTCGAGTCCCAGAATACTGAAGCCATCACCTTATTTGCCGACAAAATCTAAGTCGATTTTGTCGGCAAATAAGGTGATGGCTTTTTTAGGGGGTGGTGAACCAGGTCTTCTCCACTGTTTTGATTGTTGTTTTGTTTCCGGTGTACAGTAATGAACCCATGTTTCGTCCATAGTAACAAAACGATTCAAAAAATCATCTGCATCGGCTTCAAATAACTCCAAACAATCGCGTGAAATAGTCAATCGCGTCCTTTTTTGTTCAACTGAAAGCAGTCGCGGAACCCACCTCGCAGACACCTTGTGGAAACCCAACTCGTTGAAAATGATGTTTTGAGTTCGTTCATAAGAGATGCCTATAATCTCGGCTATCTCTCTAATTTTTAATCTGCGGTCTCCCATTATTAAATCAAGTACTTTTTTAATATTTTCGTCAGTAGTTGACGTCGAAGGCCTTCCAGAGCGGGGTTCATCTTTCACACTCTCTCTACCACGCTTAAATTCTGCTATCCATTTTTTGATGGATGAATATGACAGAGCACAATCGCCTAATGTACTGACCATGTCATCATGGATGGCTTTTGATGATAGCCTCTTCTTATGGAGGTACTTAATGACGGCACGCTGCTCGATTTGCTCCATTCGCGGAAATTATGACCGATTACTTTGTTAATAAATTTATAAAATCACAACTAATTATCGCACACGTTTCGAACTTCACACAATGAACTAGTCTGAACTGAACTAAATAATGTGGGTAGATTTGATTTTTAGAATTGAATGGATCTGTGTTAGGCCGAGTACTTTTCAATCCACCCTCGTATGAAAATAACTATGACTATATTACTGATGTGACAATTTCTCACTCCCAACTAGTTGACCTGTATATATATGATTAACTTTATCACCTTATCTTTCCCTTACTATTCCTGGTAATTATCACCATCAGCCTGTAAAGTCTTCACGATAGATAGAGGTCTATACAGGTGATAATAAAATAAAAATCCCACATTAGAGTGATTTAACATAATTACTATACATTAGTAGAAAGTAGTTAAGTTATTGAAGTACCAGATGCCTTACACATTTGATACAGCAGTCTCGTTTTTATAGGCAAGTTTTCTGTTATGATTATTTGACAGCCTGGCATATCACATATCTACTATGACAACCAATACCATTCATCATTTGCTGGTAGAAAGAGAATAACCTTCCTATGGTTGTCACAAATGACTAAGGGATAACTAATCCAAAGGATAGTACTATTTTTTTTCATAGACCATTACACTGTTGCCAAATCAGTCTGCAAAACATAACACTATAGTATTACTCCTTTGAGAAGAAATTGATCAGCAGTGGACTAAAACATTTGACCATAAAAGCTTTTCTTTCAAATAAATAAAAGCGTTTTACTTACCATGTTGTAAAGCAAATCCTGTGCACCATGCCTGCTGCAATAAGTGATATTGCCATAGACAGAACAATTTCTGGTAGTTTCAATTGAAAATTCTTACCAAACAAAGTTGATTCTAAATTTCCAACTGCCTGACGAATTTTATAAGGAATAGTATCAGGATTGACTGGCAAAGAATGCAATAAGGCATTAAGTCCGCCCATTGTTACCGTAAGGGTAAAACAATAAAGAAAAAATAAATAAATATTTATTCAATTTTTATTAATTAAATGTAAATAATGTAGACTAAAAACTGTTAATTAATAATTCTTATTATAATTACCACCACCGCCACTGATGTTAATCGGTAAGTAAATATTAACTTAATAAAGTATTGCCGTTGTTTTATAAAGGATACTGTTACAAAAAACATAAACATTAGTGACCCAAGGTAGCCTCCAAATATAATTGCTATCGGAGATTTTGTTAAAAATGGTTTATACATTTGCATTCCAGAAAATATCAAGAGTGTAAGAATGCTCGATAATACGAAGGACGTGGCACTGTTTACCGCTGAAACATCAAAAACAAACTTAAATTACTCCTTTATAGGATAATTTAATTACACACTTACAAAAAAATTACCCATTGCTGTAGAATAAAAAAGTTTATGTTCAAAATTATATTCTGCTATAAAACCAGGTTACACCGGTAATCGGTAAATTATAACCAAACTGCAATCATCCATCAATGACAGTAACAAACAAGTAACAAACTGACGCAAGCATTCTTAGTTTAATCTGTATCAACTTACAACAGTCGTTAGTTCAGCTGTATTAAGTTACTGGTGACAAATTAATATTTTATAATTTGTTATAAACATTTTGTACGTCAGTTGTTCTTAATTGTTCGATAATAATTAACTATTGTTCGTTTTAGTTTTTTTATAAACAATTATTAAAATGTTGGCCCTTACTTGCCAGATTATTAATTTATGTTTAAGTCTTCGTTACCGTAAAATTAGCTTTGTTCATTTGTTGTTTTATTTAACCTACTAGTTGTTGTCTTATGTGATTTGTTATAATAATTAAATTATATAATATTTGTATGTCTGTGTGATAAATAATATATATGGGTATTTGCATAAAATTTATAAATATACAATTTACGCTATTATATTTACGTCGCGTACTTTCTAGTCCCTCAGCCACTGAGAATTATCAATAACGGGACCCTTCCCCCTTAGCCTGAATTTGCAGCTTCACAATATTCTCCATACATTACATCTCAACACACCGCAAACTCCGCACCGCCAAACTGCACACTCATCGCCTGACCTCTCAAGTTTCTCCAAGTTCACTACTACTATCTTTCGCAGTAGGGGAATGATTTAGCTACATCTATGCCACCACACGAGAACTTGAAAATAGCTCATACGTCTTGCATCGTGCTATTAAAGTTTCTTCTCTGCTAATTATTCATAATCGCAGATCTACTGCTCGCGAATATTTTGACGAAACTGTGAAAGCCGCCGGGCTAAGAGTTTTACTGTAAAAATAGTAAAATTGGTGGGAGGAGACGTCTTCCACAGAGCAGACACTGGCTCTGGCTCTGACACTGGTTCTGGAGGGTAGAATTAGAGTTATCCTTTTCCTTGGCGCGACTTCCGCCACACAGTTACTGAAGTGAATTAGTAAATTTGACCATCCAGTATAACGTTACTACCCCGTGTACGTGCCGAGGCAAAGTTGGGACAGAATTTTATTGCGTTTTCATACAAGCATTCAATAGAGCTCAGGGTTGTCACACGAAAAGAGACAGTTTTTACAGTAATTTATTAAAACGTATTAATAATTAAAACTTGGTTTAATTGTTTTCAAACTGGTGAATGTATATGTTGGAATTATTTGTCACCAAGAACGTAACTGCCGATATCAACATACTCGTCACTAATGTTTAAAATATTTAAGTTCTACGTGCTCTTAAAATATCTGTTTCGCATACATCGGAGTGAAAATCATTAATCTCCTTTGTTGTTGAACTAGTTACATAAACGTAACAACCCTACACTAAAACCCGTGGTTTCAATAACATAACCTATCTTTACCTAATTGTAATTTTACAGGAATATTGCATACCTGGGTTATTGAATGTTATAAAGAAATTTGTAGCTATATGAAAGTGTTAGAAACATTAATATAACACTGAAATTGTTCATATATACTGAAAATACTAAATTGATTTAAAAAATGTTTAAAGCAACATCTCCGGAACAAACAGTTGAAATGACCATGGCTGGAAGGGTAAATGGGGTACGCACGCATTATGGTGTCGATTTAGAGTGGGGATGAGATGTAGAATCAGTGCCTAAATTATCGCTCATACGATCCCGGAAAACTTGTATTTTTTTGTCACTACTCAAAACTGTTTTATCAATACTCCGACGCACTCTGACGTCTGGCGTGTCGATGTGACATTATGATGTCCAACGACTTATATTTGAGGCATCCCTGTCCCTATACACGCTTTGCTGCCCCGAGACTATATTTTCATCCTTTAATTTGATGTCGTTATTACCCCGCAGACGTTACTATTTACAAATGTTCCGCCCCAATTCACCCCAAAAAATGTAAAAATAGCAAATAGAAACATATTCAAAATATTCTTAAATCAAAGAAATTACTCGTAACCGGTCATATGAGGCTTCTTTTTTGTAATAATTTTTTTTCTAATAGAATTGGGAGCATAAAATAATCGTTGTTGAAGACTGGTTTTTTAAACGATATTTCAGGAATTCATGACCAACTGTAAGTCAAGCCTGTACTACCAATTGATAAATGAATTTGAAAATGAAATTGTGGTTCGAAAGTCATTCCCGGTTTTATCCCTAGTCACCCCGCCATCTTCTTTTACCCCTTTTACGTTAAAACCGATATATACTTAATTTTAATTTTGTATTTTTTTAGAGCTCTATTATCGGCCATTTTCTCACTACTTAGTGGTACCATTAAAACATTCGTTTAATAAAACTCGATTATAACACATCCTCATTACTGCAAGAATCATGTCGCTGGACTCAAAATCAAATCCATGGATTCTTATCATTTGCATAAATAAACTCGTTGAGTCTTATCGAGAGTTCGTTGTCAACAAAATATACTGTTACACTCCCTGATAAGAAATAATAAACGTGAAAACTGAACTTTAACGTAATATTTTATTTTCATGTACCAACAAAAGTTAGACCGTTGTTATTTTTCTATTTTATTGAATTTTATGAAAATTTGAGTGTACTTATTATGTATTCCATAAGAAAAATAATTAAATTGAAAGTAAAAAATGCACACAGTTTAGTGCAGACAATTGTAAGTAACGGATAAATATTTTTTTCTTGAAATTTTATGTTCATAGAATTGTTTTACTTTACCTCTCTTTCCCATGTGAATACCTCGCATAGAGGATCTAGATAAAACAGTTGAAAACTATATACAAAAATAAACAATATTTAATAATCTTAGAGGTAATAAAGTTAAATTTAAACATTGCTTTTGTTTATTACAGAGTACTGTACCTGAAATAAGAATATATGAAGTAGGACCAAGAGATGGTTTGCAGAATGAGTCTAAATTTGTTCCAACAGATATAAAGATTGAGCTTATACATAAACTAGCAGCAGCTGGAATCAAAAATATTGAATCTGCTAGGTTACCATAAATTGTATTTTATTATATTTGTATATCAACTTTCATTAACTTTTCTTTTTTAATTATTTCAGTTTTGTTAGTCCGAAATGGGTAAAACAAATGAGTGATAGTGTTGAAGTCATGAAGAATCTCCAAAGAACTCCAGGTGTGAATTATCCAGTACTAATACCTAATTTGAAGGGTTATGAAACAGCTGTAAGTAAGAATATGTGTCTCTTATATGTGAGAACTCTTATATTTCTCTAACTTTGTAACCATACATGATATAAAGAACAACCATATACTTGAAAAACCTGGTTATTGAAGTTTAGTCAATAATATATTTAATTTTTGAATTAATAATAGTCTAAAATATCTTTATAGATGAAGTGCAATATTGAAGAAGTTGCAATATTTCCTGCCGGTTCTGAAGGATTTTCTCACAAGAATTTAAACTGTTCTGTTGAAGATGGCTTAAAAAGATTTAAAGAAGTAGCTGTTCAGGCAGTAAAGGATGGTTTAAGAGTAAGGGGTTATATATCTTGTGTGGTAGGGTGTCCTTATGATGGACCTATAAGGCCTAAAGTTATAGCAAAGGTGAGATATTCTTTGCAAATACTTAACATTACAATCATCTTAATATAAAATTAGAGATATTTTCACAGTAGTTGCTGAACTGTTATTTTTATTAGAAGGAGAACAGTACATTGAAAAAGAAATAGCATTTACATAACATATAGATATATTTATATCACAAAATAATGACAAAACAAAGTAAACAGTTACTAATATAAACTTTCAGATAACAGAAGAGCTGTTTGCAATGGGTTGCTATGAAGTATCACTTGGAGATACAATAGGAGTGGGTACTGCAGGATCAGTACAACGTCTTCTGCGCGAAGTACTAACAGTTGCAGAACCTGAAAAACTGGCATTGCATTTCCATGACACATATGGACAAGGCCTATCTAACTTGCTAGCTGGTTTAGAGGTTTGTTGGTAATTGAATTATAGTGAGATGTATAATCAATACTAATATATAAAATTCATTGTATGTTTCTTTAAACTGATTTAACTTAAAACCTATTTGGACGATTATTATGAAACTTTTAACATCTTCCTTATGATTTCGGTAGTGTTATGTTTTAATCAACTTCTAATTATATTTTTATCGGTTTCCTACTACTTTTTTATGAAGAAATTTTTAATGACCAACGAAATCCATACTAATAAATGCGAAAGTAACTCTCTCCCTCTGCCTATTTGTTACCTTTTCATGGTTCAACCGCTGAACCAATATTAGCGAAATTGGGCAACGAGATAGTAGCAACTACCATAGATTGCCTCAAATCTTGACTATAAGATATAATAATTCTACAGTTTTCAAAACCATCATCACCAGCATCTAATGCTAGTGCATGTAAACATGGTCTGTTTGCAATTGGCTATTTTTCATTAAGATTCATCTGATTCATAAACACTTCTTATCAAATGTGTAAACTTTAAATTGTGTCAGTGATACCTCATTATCTGCAAAAATGTTTAATTTTGTAGCATTGTTTCCGAAGATATTTAACATATATACATACATACTAATATTATAAGTGCGAAAGTAACTGTATTTGTCCTTCCTATTCCGGAAAATCAAAAAGTTACCGACATTATTTTTAAAAAACCTTAATCCGTTGTGG
Organism: Luehdorfia chinensis; assembly: GCA_019845155.1. Classification (NCBI taxonomy): domain Eukaryota; kingdom Metazoa; phylum Arthropoda; class Insecta; order Lepidoptera; family Papilionidae; genus Luehdorfia; species Luehdorfia chinensis. The sequence continues at coordinate 14,793,055 of JAHVAK010000527.1, forward strand.
GCTTCAGTTACTATATAATATTATAAATACTCTCTGTCCCTCTCTCTGTTTGTTCCATTTGTCAAGTGCTGAACCAATATTTACGAATTTCCTGTTGACAGACATAGGATACTTTTTATCCCGGAAAATCTGATAGTTCTCGCAGGTTCTCGCAGGCAACTTCGCTGGTGAAGTCCCATCATGTAGTTATAAATAAACTATTCAGAAATTTATGTTGCTGATTATATCATTAAAAGTATTAATATAAAAGCTGCCTTAATTGTATTCATCACATAATCTTACTAAACTGATTATTTTAGATTATTAGTTACATACATGGATTACAGTTTCATTCATCACAGCTTAAACTATTTCAGAATGGACATTAGGTAATTTTTTTATGTCAAGGAGGAAGTAGGAAATAATACACAACAGTGCATTTTATAGCAAAACATTGGCATTGCATTGCTTATTTAAGAGTTTAAGAATTGGGTTGTAACAGCTTCCTAGTTCCTATTAAATATATAAAATACTAGCGATCCGCCCCGGCTTCGCACGGGTACATAGATATTAGAAAGATAAATTAGTACTTTATTTGGACCAACAGAACACCAACAATCCCTTCACTAACATTTTTTGTAGCAACTATGCTCATCGGCGAATCTGCAGCTGGTCAGGTAAGATTAAGTTACCAAAATATATTTTTTATTAATGGGAACATAAGCCATGAAAGTTTAGTGGCTCAGAACTTCGTTCTAAACAAAATTTGATATCGTGTTAGCAAAAAAAAACGACCGCTCTCGACCGCTGCGCAAAGGGAGCCGCGCACCTCGATGATGCCCAAGTCGCATGAAACCGGGCGGCGCGGCGTTCGAGACCGCTGCCGCTGTGTTTAATATAGAGCGTTTCAAAGTTTTAAATTAGAATTTTTTTTTATTAATTTTCAAACCACTATTCAATTGTTTTCAGTTTACATAAAATGATTATATTGAATAAAATGAGTAGGTAGGTAATCAATAGAACTTGTCTAATCGCGATTAGCGCGGGCGAGCTAATGGCTGATCGCTCACACCGCAGCATTTTTCTTACTTTTAGCATTTTTATTCCTGTCGTAACTTCTAAACGATATGTCTGATTCGAATAATTTAAAGAGGAATTTACATGCACATATCAAACTTGACTATAAAACTATTTAGTAGGATAAGGATTAACATTATAATACGAATGTAATCATCTTTCGATTCTACCTGTGTTTTGATTGACTATTATTTATATTCTATATATATATTAATATAAACAAAAAGTGGTTATTGTGACTTAACTATAATAGTTAAACATATAGCCTCGCGGACTTTTTTGTGAGTAATGACGATTATTATTTTCTTTATCAATAATAGTTTTTGCAGCGCACGCCAAATAATGACTTTAATCAGTAAATTTTTGATACCTTTAGTTACATCATAGAAATTTTCGTAAGAATCTCGGTATTTTTTTAATTAAATACAACTCATGTTATTCGGTGATAATATAGTTGTATAAAGGTGAAAGAATTTTTAAAATCGGTTCAGTGGTTCTTGAGTTAAATCATTACAACCAAACATACAAAAAATCAAATCTTTCCTCTTTATAATATTAGTTTAGATGATTTTCTTAAATATTTTTTTAATATGCGAATGCAAGATACTAACCAAGTTTTTTAAGTTTATATTTAAATGCTTTCCTAATATTTATGTAATATCATGTACAATGAAAGTAAATCAGACCTCAGGATTACACTGTTTCTCATCTTCCTAGTTAAATCTTGCCTGCCTCTTGCCTTGTATGTGTGTTGTATTTTGTCACACCAAAAAGCACAGCCCCTTTTGTTATTCAACTCTCTCTCTATCTCTAATTTGTATGTTTTATTATATTTTTTATAATTTTTTCAAAGCAAAATGTAAAGTAAGGATTTAAATCAATTAATTTCATTTAATATTTTAGGCTAAATAGTCATTAATTACATTCTCTACCTTTCTGAATCTATCCTGACTACTTTTTGTCTTCTTCCCACAAATGCGAATTTTTTTGTGCATAGTGCATTTTTTTTTTCTTGGTGGGAGTATGATCCAGACAATACTGATCACTGTCACTGTATATTTCTATAATTTTTATACTAAGTATTCAATTACAATGAACAGGAAGCTGAAAAACTGTCTAAATTACGAAAAAAGAAAGAATAATTGATTGAATGACTTGATCAAACGAAATAGTTTATGTTTCACAAGATACACAAATCAGATAAAGGATAACTTTATTTCTCAAAAGAATAAGACATTCACTTAAATGAGAAATTAATAAAAATTAGTTTCATTTAAAGATCAGTGTTCGCGTAAATATAAGACATCATTACAATTAAAGTAGAACAATGATGCTCGTGGTAAACAGTGGGTAATATTGTAGTTAGTAGTTTATATACATATGTCAATAATACAAAATTGCAGAGATTTAACATAACAGGTAAGGTTGGTTTTAAAAGACAACAAATGCCACCTTATAAATAGTAATAATAAGTAGTTTCAAATATTTTTTTATTTATTTAACTCAACAGAGGGACAAGTTGTTATCGCTAATTTTAACTGACTGAATCACAAATTACTGAACTGTTGCAGTGATTAAGACGTTTCATTTTATATCTTATATTTTATCTTACACAACAATCACAGCTGAACATAGAATAGTCTTAATGTGAAAATAGTAGATTGAAACAGAAACAAGAATGAAACAGACCGTTGATATTTTTATTCTCTTATGAAAAGGAAATTATCCCATACAACCTAATATTATTTTGCTAATTTGGATATTTGCTAAAAAGTACATAGATTCGGGAACTGAAGTTCTTCGGTGTGCTAAAAAGGCCTATAGTACGTCGTTCTACGCAAAAATACGTAGAGATGGCAACACTGAATCGCACTCACACACACACATACAACCGTGTTTATCAGAAAGAGAAAGATAGGGAAAGATCGCCTGGAAGAGGCCTATCGCCTAGAACTTACGTGAAGATTTTTGACAGTTCACTCTACTGTAAGCCGCGTAATAGAATTTCGTTGCAAAAACTTCATAAGCAGCATATCTAAGAAATAGAAAATGTAGAGAAAATGTGGAGTCGCCCCAATCTGGCCTGGAATATTATTATCGGCATTCCTCTCTCAATTTTTTTTATTGGATAAAGTGATGAAACGAGCAAAACATAACAAATTCTGTGTTACCCAGAACATTTCTGTGTGAGACATCACTGACTGACGTCTCAGGGTGATGGGCACATAACTTCTTAAGTCTCATATGCCGAATGATTACGCTAGCTCACAGTGCCCTTTAAATCGAAACACGGTAATGTTTTTTTTTTTTATTTCACTGATGTGACGGAACGAGCAAAACGTTCACCTGATGGTAAGTGTAACGTCTGCCCATAACAAATGCTGTGTCACCCACAAAATTACTGTGTGACACCACACTGTGCCCGTCACCCTGAGACATCAGTTCTTAAGTCTCATATGCCCAGTGATTACGCTAGCTCTCAGTGCCCTTCAAACCGAAACACAGTAATGTTTGCACACTACTGCTTCACGGTAGAATAACTGGCCCTGGGGTGGTACCTACCTAGACGGATTCCTGCATAGGAATCCTCCCACCAGTAAAAATGACAGCAGTGAGAAGCTTATAGTCTGTTATATTAATGCTATGTTTAGTTACTGTTCTAAGAAAATAAATCAAGTCTGGTAAAGGACAGAAACAAAGTTAATTTGTTGAGATGCAGAACTTGGAATTTTGCATGCGGATCTTAGCAAATGAACTTTGTTTGTCTTTTACTGTATTGGATTTCCGCAAAGTAACGCGTGATTCTATAAACTATTTCAGTTTGGCATCAAGACTGTGGACTCGTCTATTTCTGGTCTCGGTGGATGCCCTTATGCACGAGGAGCGACTGGAAATCTAGCAACAGAAGATCTAGTCTACTTTCTATATGGCCTGGGAGTTAACACAGACATTGATTTAGTAAAATTGATTGAAGCAGGTCGTTTTATATCAAATTTTTTGGGAAAAATGACTGAGTCAAGAGTGAACCGGGCTTTAGGTGAAAGATTTAAGAACCACTCTGATATTGTAAAAGTAGCAGCTTGCGCAATAAGCAACTGACACTCTAAAGTTTCTATTAAATAATGTTAATATGTATATAATAAATCATTTTTAATCTGTTATGTTTTTTTCATTGCAGTAATGTGTCAATTCATTGTGTATTAATCGCGAAAGATTCACATTAGTTATGAAAACGCTTAAAGGTTTTAATATTAAAACAAACTTTCTTTACAATGTATTTATAGTACAATTGCCATAAGTAAGAGACTGAGGGAATTTAACTGCGGTTGGATGCGCGCAGGTAAATTCAAGTTACCCTCCTACTATTCTCACCCTGTGCACGTCTAATGTTTGTTATTGCGCATGTATCCGCGCTCACTTCACAACCTTTCGCTTATAATTAGTAGCGACAACTATGTCGCCATATGAAAACCTCAAGAAATAGCTCATACGTACCTACATCACGCTATTGAAGTTTTATCGAAGGTCGAAGCTAACTATTTACATTTTACACAATATGTAAATATTTCTGGTTGGAAGAGACGTTCTCCCCAGATCTAATATCCGATCTCGCGGGAAAATTCAATTGTACTTTAATGTAATGTAAATGAAGCTTACCCTCTACAATACAACTGACATTCTTCGCATGTTGTGTTGTAACTTATAGTAATATAACATTAACAATATATAATAATGTCGTAGTGCAGTTAAATAACTTATTAATAAGAAGCTATAGATCGGCATAAAAATACCCAAAAAATAAACAAATACCTGTTCCACGGGAGACTACTGGACTTTACAATGCATTACCGCGGTTATTATTAATAAATGCTTTGAGCACAACGCGAGTGTGATCTCAAGCTCGTTTTTTTTATTTCGTCGAGAATCATATAAGACAAGTAATGAGTACCCGAAAGTCGCGTGAACGTTTGTAGGTCGTAATGTAGATACATTTGACCTTCAATACAATATCGATTGAATTCTCCGCTGTATCAAGTGTAACACATTTTTTTTACAAAAAGAAGTCAATACGAATTCGAAAATGAATGCTATTATAATAACGGACGGAATCAAAATCGGTGGTGACAATCCGTGTTTCATAATAGCTGAAATTGGACAGAATCATCAAGGCGATATCGAAGTGGCAAAAAAACTTATAAAAGCGGCAAAGGTAAGTTCGGTTAGATTTTTTTTACTTATTATGTCTATTTACGTATTTGTAAGATAGCAAATTGTAATGACTACTACTAACATGAACCTATATTTGTTGCCTTTTAAGTTATGATACCTATGATGCAAATATTTCGTTTTTCCTTAAAACGGACAGAAGAAGAAAACATGCTAATAAAAATGTAAAAATATCACTACGATGTAAGAAATGAATTCCATTGTAGTGTCCTACGCAGTACTTTCGACAATATTCTGTAGTTGTCGTCGTGGTCGATAATCGGCGCCATGCAAAACTTATTTGATATTTCTTGAGTTTGTTGCATATGGTGACGTAGATGTGGCTACATAACTCCACTGCTGAGACTGGTAGTTTAATGACTGTGGAAGATATTGAGACGTAAAGCTGACAATGGAATATGCACCTTAGCTGGTTGTAAGCGGTCACTATGTTCTGTAAACATATATTCATTCTCACTAAAGAATCACGATATACCAAACCGATCTTGACGAAATTCGGCATAGAGATAGCTTGCATCCTGGAGATGGACACAGGTTACTTTTTATTCATGGAAATGCAGGAAAATCAAAGAGTTCCCACGGTATTTTTTACTAACTAAATCCACGCGGATGTAGTCACGGGCTTCAGCTAGTGTTCTATAAAACGTCGCCTTTCGACGTTGAATTACGCTTCGACACTACCCCATCTGATCCCGTGGGTGTCGTAAAAGTCGACAGAGGGAAAATAAAACCCAGAAGATGGGCAGCAGCATCTTCCTGAAACATCAGAATAAATAAACTGCGGTTGCCAAGCCGCCAGCCAAGCCTGGTAACTATGGAAAAATCCCTCCAAACTGAGAGCTACTAACTCTTGTAGCAATCTATGCGGAAGGCCTATGTTCAGCAGTGGACTAGTAATAGGTTGAAATGATGATGATGAATTTTAATAATATTTGAAAATATCCAATTTATTTCTATGTTTTTTATCGTTATAGAATGCTGGTGCTGATTGTGTCAAGTTTCAAAAGAGCTGTCTCAAAGAAAAATTTACAAAAAAATGCTTAGAGCGATTATACGACAACTCTAATTCATGGGGCAAAACGTACGGCGAACACAAAAGACATTTAGAATTTTCCGGAGACCAATACAAAGTTCTGTTAAAATATGCAAAAGATATTGATATTATTTTTACTGCTTCAGCTATGGATATGGTACATTTTATTAATATATTTAATATATATTAAAGATAAATAAAGACAAGTGCCGTGGTAGCTCAGGGGCTAGGCGCTCGCTTTAAATTTTATAGTACGCGAGTGACCTGGGTTCTTTTCCCGGTGCTGGCACCACTAAAATTGTTAATTGCAATTTTAAGTGCTGATTTACCACGTGCTCGGCGGTTAAGAAAAACATCGTGACGAAACCTGCATGTCTGAGAAATAAAAAATATTACGAAGACATGTGAAGTCCGCCAACCCGCATTGGAGCAGCGTGGCGGATTCTTGCTAGCTCCAAAACCCTCTCAGCAATGAGGGGAGGCCTGTGCTCAGCAGTGGGACATTTATAGGCTGAAACTTTACTTTACTTTTTTTTAAAGATAAATATTTCATTCGACACATTTTAAATGCCGAATTACGATCACGTGCTTGACAAAGAGGAAAAAAATCGGCATGTCATAGGATGTACG